>OZ010734.1:4188984-6688984 GCA_963932275.1 Andrena praecox
AAAAAAAAATAGCTCTTATTCTATCGAGCAATAACGCTACATTACATGTATTACTGTTAATAACAAAAATATAAATGTTTTTCAAGTAGGTGTTCATGACCGCCATATCGGGAATCGACCGAAGTTTCGCCTTGACGAATTTCAAATTACGATAAAAGAATTAATAATAACTTTGCTGTACATATATGTATATTAATAATTATCTGTTATAGAGTTGAAAATAATTTTATCAATAATTTTCAAGAGATTATGTAGTCTCCAACATTAAATATGATCTGTTTTAGAATATCCGCAGTAATCGGGGCATCCGCAGTAATACCCACACTTACCCTATATATACCCTGCAAAGTATGCAACGGTGCGTGCAATCACGTGTAACTCTGTAAGCATGCCGAGAAAAAATTCAAGTGATAATAAGGAATCAAGAAATAAAAGAAAAAGCCAACGGCTGTGTTATTTAGAAGAACATTTATCTGTTGCGCTGCTAGAAATACGAAATGGGGAACGAATTTCTGACCGCAGTAATACATGCGCAGTAACTGGTGTTTCGTTAGTAACTGGCACGCAGTAATACATGCATGTCCGCAGTAACTCGTGCAATGACATTGATCGAGAAATCTCTTTGTTTTTAATTAACTGTGCTTATTACCCCGCCCTTATATTTTTTATGGGATTATTAAGGTCCCACCTTTCTTTTAAAAAAACAAGGAGGAACTTTCATTCATTTGAACGCCGTATCGAGGGTTCTAAAGTTAACCTACCTTAAAAGTCCGCAGTAATACCCACACTTACCCTACGTGCGACAGGCTACGAAGCCTCGTCTCATTTCGATAGACCGAGAACGAAAGGTAGCTAATAGGAAGTTTCAGCTCGCGATCATTTAGAGCCAGTCACACGTCTCTAAAGGTTTCAATAACGTTCATTAGCGGAACGTGGACGTTTATATATCCGACGGGCGCGGCTATGTGCCTCTTTAATTTCAGTCACGCGCTCAATTAAATGGGAAAATTAACTGGGATCGCGCTGCGAGTCGTGGCCAACAGGCCTGTTTTCATTTCATGGGTTCTTTATTGCGATTATCGGTTAATTAGCGCCGCGGAACGGTGCTTCATTAGTGCTCACGGAGCAGGACAGCCAGACTGCTCGAGTTCTTACGTTTCAGGGATAAATTTGGACGTAAAGCGAGCGAACGAAAGGTATTATAAACTTAGATGGGGAGGAGTTGTTATAGATGAAGCGGAACCACGCCTCCACTTCATGTCAACCATGGACAATAAAGTATTCCATTCTTTCATGAACAAATGTTCCCGCTGCCGTTGCGCGGGCTCCGCTCGGGAAACGCAAGGGTGGCTAAATAGACAGGATTGTTAAGTGGCAGGAAAGCATGGCGCACCAAACAGAGGCGAGATTCGAGGTTTATTGTGAAGGAGAAGCGTACTAGACCTCGCGAATTATCCCGCGACTCGTTCCCAATGAGGAACACCATTCACCTTTGAATAAGCCCGGGGAAGATGAGTATCTTGATTTTAATTTCATCCTTTGTTCGCGGAGACGACGGAGGGAAAGAAAGGACACCGTCGGACGGGTCGTAACGAAGACTCGAGGCAGCCAGTGTAAGATATAAATTGCGGGGGCGTGTCAGGGATCCGCGAATCCCTTTTATGCCGCGTATCTCGTGCTACTTCAGCCCTGAGAAACAAGGTTACCGAGAGTATCAAACGTGTAGCGCGGTCTAAGCTGATTCGCGTTCCCCTCGCTGGGTTTATTCGCAACCGTGAGCGACGTCCCGACGTGCAACGACTCGGTTCAAGGGATAGAGGGAACACGTCGTGCAGGATTTCTGACCGGCTGCATTATTTTCTTTATCCGCGGCGGCGAGATTGAACGTTTCGCCCTCGACTCGGCGTGGCTCGGGGGCAACTCGGTGTCTCCGGCAAATAGCCGGTGTTTCTCTTCCCGCCTCTCTCGGCAGGCACGCAGAGTTTACTGCGACAACACGCGGTAACCGGATTTCAAAATAGAAGTCGGCGCCGCGTCACCGCACTGTCAATTATTCCGCGGTAAGTATTTACAGAGCGCCTCATCTTCCCACGGCGACGGAGGAGAGGGAAATCTCTGAATTAACAGGCTCCAGTGGTTTCCAAAGGCTACGACCGACCGGTCCAAATTGGAAGAATCGCGTTGGCCGTACTACTGGCCGAGTAAAAGAAACTCGCCTGATATTCAATGCTAATAGCCAGGCCACAACGAAGACCATTCATTCGCCTCCGTTTTCTCTGCGTTCTCCATCCCTCTCCTTTCCCTTCGTCCTCGGCGAAGCTTTTTCAAAGATTCCTCGGTAACTTGCCCGAAGTTCCCGTCGCGAGAGAAAATTCTGCTCACGGAGAAGCAATAAAACAAAGAACAAGGGGGGAACAATGGAACTAATTTCAATTAGCCGTCAAACACGGGTGAACACTATTCATTACCGATAACAATCGACCATTATCTACGTGGCTCGTTTATTGAAACCGCGGAATATCACGAAGGCGAGGGAAATTTTAGTTAAAAGTAAGCTTCTCGAGGCTATCGATATTCCCCTCGATCTCGAAGTCAAATTAACGTAACGTGGCGGATAATGCCAGGCGCGTTGGAACCGAGCGCAGCGTAATTAATCCGTCCAATCATTCTTTCGGCAGAATGGCATTATATTATCCTCCTTAGCGCTATTTTGCTGACGCGTAATTATCATTAAGCTACATTATATTCCCGCACTGTTCCGACGGCGATTATTACATCCATGCTTCACAATTTGCTGAATTACGCTGTTGCCGTACATCTTTCAATTTTTGCTAATTCCCAGGCTTTTTCCCGGCCACGGGGATAAGAAGCTTATCCACCACTCCACTTGTTTTCTGTACCATTCCCGTGTTCGCGGTAATACCCTCTCTGCACCGTGGATAGAAGCCATTTTAATGTAACGCATGCACTCGCTGTTTGCACAGTGTGTTTCTGGAATGTTGGTCTCAACTTTGCGCCCATATTTCACTTCATTCTGGAGACTAGTATGCGTTACGTGAATTTGCGAGTGAAAGTGAATATCAAAACGGAAGAACAAGGGCAATGGGCTTAAGGGGCCTAGGCAGTCAGAAACTCGATTTTTTTTTGTTGCGTTTTTCGAAAGTACCACCCTTCCCGATTAAAATGCCGTTTGGTTTATGTTAAAATTCGCAAAATTGAGGATTTTACAGCCGAAATGGTCGAGCGCGCCATAAACCGTTTCTGCGCGCACGCAGGTAGACTAGATTCCTCTTTCGAAACTTTAAGCGCGTTTTTCTCGGAATCATATTTCCTCTTCGTTTTGCAGTGATTGGGAAAAAACGGAGGTAACAGTCGATTTGAAAAAAATTCAGCATATATGAAACATGTCTAGTTACGACCTGGACCTACGCATAAGTCTGTAAAAACTCCTGGTTTGTCAAAAAAAAAAAAATAGAATGGCTCTTTTCCCTGGCGAAAAATGACGTTTCTTTAAAATTTGCCGTTTTGCAGCCACCATTTCTATAATTTTGATTTTTTTCCTTTTTCAATAGGTTCAGGGCAGAATAGGGGCCACAGCAAAGTATAAATTTCAGAGGATATTTCACAATTAAATTTCTTACGGACAGAATCACTGCAAAATTACAGCGGCTCCAAAAAAAACGCCTACATATCAGACGACTGTAGCGCTGTCATACATATGTATATAATATTCAAATCATTTCTTTTTTACTGTTTATAGTATTAATAAACATTACCCGAACGTACTAGTCACAATTTGTGTTCATCTCCTTGTAAATAATTCGCAAAAAATACTTGATTTTCGAGCGATCTGACTGCCTAGTCCCCTTAAGAAATGGGACGATCACCGCTTGTAAATACTTTTAACTCAGAAGGGAACATATCCAAGAGACAAGAATCACCGATTTTTAAAAAAAAAAATACGCGTCAGATATCTTTGAAAGAATTACTTTCCCCCAAAGTCGCATCACTAATCGGCGATCCTCGCGATTGAACGCCCCATCTGGACTCTAAATTTGCTCCAGCAGCAAGTGCGCGGCACGGTTCGCGGGAGCGCCAGTCGTAGGCGTGAAACGTCGGGTGCAAACGACTCTTTTGTCGCGACGGTATGGACGACGGGGCATAATGCGTTTCCCAGCGGCGAAATTAATGCACCGCCAAGGACAGCAAGGCGAATGTGCGCGGGACACATTGTGGGCGCGAGGCATTGTGCCCGGACGCAATTAAGTGCGTCTCATTCAACCGCTCGCAGATCGATTTGCTACGTTCAGAATCGCGCGCCGCTAACGAGCGGGATTTCAACCTTGTTTCTTCGACTTCGCCCCGCGATTAGAATCCATTCTCGCGGCCGCGGGACACTTTTGTCCCTGGCACGCCCCATTGAGAGCGCGGTCGCGCAGTTTCAAGGGAGGATACCCCGGCGAATTGCGAGGCATCCCATCCAACGTTGCTCGCTCTCAAAGAGAATCGCGATCAACTTTGAATGCAAATACAGGACGGCGGGCAACGGGCTCCAGAATTTCAAGCTTTCTGACAACGACGCCGCGACATCCCTGCCAGAGTGCCCTCCACCCCTTCTGTGTCTAATCGCGGGACAGAAATTAAACGAACTTTCAATCGATCTTTTATTGAGAGCAACAGGAACAAAACAATTAAAGTCGCGTAACAAGAACAACTGCGACGTAACGAGAATGCTTTGGCAATGCAGGAGGCTGTGACGGTGTTCCTACGGGTGATGTCCTCCGTCGTGGTCGTTCCCATGGCTGTTGAGAACGTGCGCGAAGAATCCGTCCTTTCCAGCTCGGTACTTGACGGTCCTGACGTTACCGCCTGGTTCCTTCACCGTGTACTCGCCGACGACTTCCTTGCCTGCATGGAATCGATTAGTATTATTATTATTATTATTAACGTCTTTTATTGCAAAAATATAACAGAGGGCAATAAACGGAGGGTAAACATCGACAAAAGCACAGGCGAAGTTCAGTCCGAGACTGTTTTACAACTTAACCTAAGGCGGTGACTTAACCTATTTATAAATAATACAGAAGGAGAAAAAAAAAGAAAAAGGAAGACGGAACATACTAGCCTAGGATTAATATAAAATAATAAAATATAACCTAACCACGGCTTGAAAGTATTCATGCATAATAATTTCCAGTGTGATTGCATGCAAGTTTCTGACGACTCCGGTCACGCGCAGTGAACCTGAGATCGTGGATTTGTTTCGTTGCATGGCGAATCGCGCTGCAACTGGAGGGTAGTTCCATCGCAGCTGCACTCCGCAAGCGCTTCGGACGGTGGAAATTGCGCCCGACTGCGCGGTTACAGGCAGCTTTGAGCCCGCCTCTTTTCCAAACTTGACGCCTGGCTTCGTTTAGCCGAGCGCAATTACCAGAAAAATTACTATCCGCTTAAGCAATCGTGAAAACCGTGGGCGCTCGGTCGAGTTCCTCGGAAGCAAGCAGATTGAAATTTATGTATCCCGGAATGAGTATCTCGCCGAGGAAGCTGCCTCGCAGGCAACTGCATAATTTTCATCCAACCCTTCCACGGTTACGCGAAATGAAGGAGAAACAGGGAAATGAGGTTTAAACGGTGATAGTCGACCATTCAGCGGATTAATCTCGATTCAATTAACCGTTGGATCTTCTTCACCGATGTTACTTCGTTCTGGCACCGACATTCGTTCTGGTATCGACACTAAACCCGCGTGGCAATGTTTAGAAAGGGAGAGAGGCGACAGGCTCACCCTGAAATTGCACCGACAGTCGCAGCTAGTTAAGGGATTAGCATGGCAACGCGAGAGCGGTTCAGGTACGTCAGAAGCGTCACGTGTGTCGCGAATTATCTCCAAAGGAAATTTGCCGTAGCGAATAATTAGCGAGGCTGCCAGTCCCTCTGGTCTCTCTCTTCGAACGCATCAAACGTGTCGCATGAAACGTTAATGCTCTTCTTTGAGCATTGAGAACGGACGATTTCGATCCTCCTTCGTTCAATGAATTCCGCCAAAGCAGCTGCAATCAGGCACGGTTAAATCAACGTGTTGCCTCGGAAGCCAAGATCCACCGTGCGTAATTACCGCTTCCGCATAATTTTACGATCTTGTTAGGTCTGCCAGAGCGCGGAGTCTAATTTAACGACGGACGCTTTAAAGGAGACGAAGACGAGGCAGCTCCGTGCTATCTCGCGGGCAACCTGAGCCGTGCCCGACTCGAAACAGGTGCCTTCTAATCTTGAAACGCCTGTGACGAGGAACGGTTCTGCCACGAAGTTTTGTATTATCTCGAAGAATGGATCCATTTAATTGATCGTCTTCTTTAAAGTAGCTGCCGGATAAGGCTGCAAAGCCTGAAAACGCAGTAGACACCGAGGGAGGGAGATAGGTACATTAATCCGTCCTCGGATTACGCTCGTCCTACCGTCTCTGTGCTCCTTCTGGCCATGATAGTCGCCGGTGTGATGGTCCTCGACGCCGTAGGAGAAGTCGTAGTGCGGATGGGCCACGTAGTCGTGATGATGGTGTCCGTGCTTGTCCTTCCAAGTAACCTCCTCGGCATCGCCTATAACTGGTCCGTGGAAATGCTGGAAAGAGTGCGCGGGCCCGTCTGCCGCCACCCCTGCGTCGAGGAGCATCCACAGGGCCAGGATGGGCGCGATCAGCTGCCGGGAACATTCAATTCTTATCATCCCCGGGTAGGCGTGAAATATCGGGCGATGATCAACGAGATTTATTCGGAATAGATTCGGAGGCGGCAGACTCTCGCGCGTCGTTCGATAGGGAAAGAATTTAGAAGGAATTCCTCTGCGGAGAATCGAAACGTAATCCGTTGGAGCGACTGGCCGACGGGTCCGCGGAACCGATGGGGCATCCGGTAAATTACGACGGGACGATTCCGTCGGCGCGTCCGATAATTAAACGGTGCGAAACGATTGATCGATCGCGCCACTTGAAAACACCGCGCGCCGCCCGCGCGTACCTCCGGCCGGGGCGAAAAAATGAGGAATGGTCAATCGCGTTGATGTACACTCACTTTAAGAGCCATGCCACTGCGGGGGCGCGTCGCGACTCGTTGCGACGGGATCAGGCGTGCGGGTCGATAGATCGCGGCACCGGGCATCGGCGATCGTCCCGAAAACTGTACGCCCGCGCTGGACGCCGGTGTTCCTTTTATAGGGACCACTTTAAAAGTTCCCCTCCGGCTTAATTCTCCTTTGGACCCATGCCCGGAACTTGGACGGCGCGGACGTTGCAAAACACAATTATTCAAGCGGGCCGACACGCCGCGTAAAAAGAGTCGCGCGCTCCTCGCTCGAGCGGGCATTAGGCAATCCCGCTGCTAATGGAGTCCGCTGGCAAAGAGAGACCGGGGGAGGGAACGAGAATATGGAACGCAGGAAAGCGTCGTCCCGTTTCTTCGTCCCGGCGTGACAGACGCGGGGTGTATCGATCATGCCAGCCGCTCGTCACGCACGGTAGACCGGGCAGATTGTGTTAGCGGAGTTTCGATTTTCTTTCTGGATGCTGCTGCCCGCCGTTCGCACGCTCCATTTCGCCCAAGATGCAATCCAGCGCGAGGAGGCTGTTTAGAAACGAGATTATCGTAACTCGGCATCGCAGGCAAGCTTCTACAGCGGCTCCTCCCGCGTAATCCCCCGCCGTGCACGCAAACGAGCGTGATTCTGCTGCCTGCGTGCCCGAGCACCGGCTCCGGGATGAAATAGAGTGTAGGAGCCCCTAGAGATTGGTATCGTTAGTCCGACGGTACACAGATCTCCCGATCCGAAGATCCGCGCGTCAGCTGGAACGTCTGGCAACAGATTTCTTCGTGGTTCCCTTCATTATTCGGCCATTCGGTGCACGGTCGCCATCAACATCAGTGCCGAGCGCGGAGCAAAGCCGCGCAAGAAATTCGTCCGAAGAAGAAGCGAGGAACCGTCGTCTTTCGTCTTCGATATGGATTCCATTATGCCGAGGGAGCCCGGCTGAACGCGTTACCGCCCTCGGATGCTTGATTCCCGCGAGTGGTCCTCGCGTTATTAACAAAAAAGCACCGGGTCTCCATTTGCTCCGTCGCAGGGTGAAACACACTTGCCGCGATCGTGGAAAGCCGTGGGTAGAGGGTGCGCGAGGGGTCGCGGACGGGGGCAGATTCTGGCACACGATCTGCTGGAGCGGCGGAAGTGCCCGAAGAGGCGCTCCGCTTTTGAGTTATGACACTTTTTGAGTCGAGGAGTCGCATCGTGAATGGCGCATCCGGGTCCGGCGTAATATCCCAGCTCGATCTCAGGCCCGGACCGGCGATAAATCTGCCTTAAATAAGATTTGCCGGCGACACTCCAGCAAAATAAAACGAACTCGGGTCGCTTTGAGTGGCAGCAGAGGCGGTTTACTTTGCTTCGATTTCATTTTGTTGACGCCGTTTCCACGGGCGCGATTGGTAATTTCCATCGCTCGACTTAATGGAGCTGCCACCCTTAAACGCTGCTCGATTATTTTCCCCGGCTCGCTTCAGCGTTAAATTCCATCGCGGGACTCTTTTAATTGGTCTTTCAATCCGCTCCAGTCTTACCGCGGTCTTGCTATTTGTTCCAAGCGGAGCGATTTAACAGGGTGTTAGGTCGTGTAGCGTGCTTCTTGGCTTGCGAGGCTTTCTTCAGAGAAAATTAATGTCCGCGCGCTTTTGCTAATACAGGTTCTTGGTAATACCTCCAGGAAGGAGACTCGAGAAGTTAATTCCAAATCGAAGTGTTCCCCTGAAAGGTTTGTTTGAAAAGCGTCCATCTTTGTACAGGCTAGATTTTAATTAAACGAAGACCCAACCCCAAAGGGTCACTTCCTCCCACCTACAATTGGGTGTTTGATCTTCAATAGCCTTCGATGGCTCTGTCTTCCACGAGAGAGTTGATATTAATTAATATTCAGATGTTTCAAATACCCCTCGCAGCCAATGACTCTCCACCGTGTATGTATTAGCTCGATCAAAGTAGGTACTCCAGAGCCTAACCATTTGCCAAATGCACTTTCCGAGCCCTCCATCCTTTCGTCTCACCACGGCGCGTGTTCCCGTGGCGCGGTGGACGACCATGAAATATTCGCGTCGCAGAGGATACAGGAAGCGACAAGTAATAGGAGGAAATGCGAAGAGGGGAACCGAACTAGAAGCTCAGCTGCTTGGAGGAGCATATGAACGGAAGCTTTGTCCCGTGTGTACGCCAGTGATTTCCAGGCAATATCGCGATAGAAAGAGACCCGCTGTTCTTCGGGGAGAAGAGTAAAGCTTGAGGGATTCAGCTCGATATTAATGCCGTGCATTCGTTGACTACGCTCTAACGTTCTGCGCTCATTGCGAGACTCCTCAAAGTGAAAAGTGGGAAGCCCCAACTATTCGACATTCTCCAACTCGCTCGAACCACTCGACTGCTCGATTCCGAAATGTAGACATCGGCAGCTACTTACCCCTACGTCGGACAGAGGGTGACCCATTGCAACTGGCCACAAAGGGGCCGAAATCCGAGGGTTCTCCAGATAAATTCCACGGAGATAGTTTCAGCCAGCTAAGGGCGAATAGTTCTGTTTCCCGCGAATTTCAAGGTGCACGTTCCCCTTTGTATATTCGTCGTTCCCGTTTCCATTACTTTTCGCCCCTTCTGGAGCCACGAACGCGACGTCACCCACTTCCCCAGAGTCGACGACCCCTCCGCGTATATAGGTCACGATCTACTCCCTTCTTAAGGGATGGTGGGGGGCGTCGACACGCCACCCAGGATACCTCCTTGACCTCCATCCCTGGAATCTCAAAACAACCGAGATACCATCGCGACCCATCCTCCATCGTCGACCCCTATGACAACTCCTCTGCTGACTTTTGATGCGAGGATTGCGAAACAGTACGCTGCCGAGTGCCTTTGCACGAGTACAGTTGCAGTTTCCTTTAGAACGATTCCGTGGAAGTCTCGCGAGAAGCCACGCACGGCATTTCAGTATGCTGGGAACGGGAGGAAGAGTGTCAAGGATATCTGAGATTTTTAGGAGTTCCAGTAACCTTAGTGGCTCTGAGAGCTCCAAGTCGCGGTGCAACGTGGTCTCTAGTAGGTATGCGCAAGGTGGTTGGCACCGGTTTAGAGGTTTTCGCTGCTCTTCCTCTTATGGTATCGGCCTCGCTAACGAGCCGAAACATTTTCCAGGGTCCTTGCTAATTTTCCGACTGACCCGATTACGGCATGATAGCCTCGCGCCTGGGTCACGGCGGAGCCGTCGGGTTAATTGGTTCCCATGCTACCAAAGTTACGGATACCCCGGCTCGGATTATCGTCCGCTGTAAACAGTGGCCTCAGCCCGGCCTCGTGCAGGCAGATCGCGAACCTGGCTTTCGTTTTGGAAGAAATACCCATGGTATCTTCGTCGTTAGAGCTTAATTGCTGTTTGCTCGCCCTCCTACGGTGACAAGCGCCCTGATACGGGATTCCGGAGGCCCAGGCAAGTTAAATAGGAATACCGAAACACATGGTGGAAGGATAGAAGCAGCAGCACCTCCTGCGAAAATCTGACTTCTCATTAACGCTGCGATAGCAACCGTGCCGCCGAGTATTATCCCGCCCCACCTACCAGCAGCCTGGGTTAATCCCCGCTGCACTTGAAATTTCGGTTGAACAGAATTGAAAAGCATTACAGTGTCTTAAGAACAACGCAGGAGCCTCCATTCTGAACGTTGCATCCACGGTTATGCAAGTTCCTTTCCCTTCGGTTCCTCGCCGCGATCGCTGTCAGGATTCCAAGCGTGTTGCGGAGCCGTGCTCGTATAATGAATGATAAACTCTGCACATGCCGTGGCTGTACGATTCAAGAGATACGCGTGTATCGCCTTCGAGGTGCAGCCTCTTGCCCCGAAGCGAGGAGTATTCATGAAGGATCCGAGGCACGATCCTTCGTCTATCCTGCATTCACTTGTTGGTCCTTCCCGGCAACTGTGCGGGTGGCACGATTCGGGTGAAAGTTCTCTGTGTCGAGGAAGGGACCTGGATACGCTTCCTTCGCGAAATGAAAGAGTAAACACCGTGGCTGGGTCGCATAGATGCAGTTTGCATGATACTGCTGGTCCTAGAGAGTTGCCGGCAGATAGGCGCGTTCCCCACGAAGGGAAACGCATCGACTCGACGATGGAATAAGTTCGCCACACGCGGGAAGCCATTAAACTTTTATAAAACGGTGATTTCTGCTGTTCCTTTTCCCGGGGAAGTTCGCGTTTTACGACACCGTATACGCGGCGCATTGGAAAACTACGACCAAGTATATATTCGCAGCGACGAAACGGAACGCGAAGCACAGGTTCACGAGGATGAAACAGTGTCGGCCCTACGCGTTGTCCACGGAGAATTGGAAACTTTAACATACGGCGGGGCGAAATTTGACGAAATTTACGGTGTAGGTGCGCTAGCAACGCTCAGCGTTCCAGTTGTTGACAAGCATTCTGTTGCCACCGAGAGTACGTATATACGGATAGGTGGGTACTCCAAAGGCCACGCGAAGTTTCCACGTATCGCCGCCCCACGGAGGAGCCTGCACACGCGTCCCGGCGATAAATCTATCGAAACCCGCCATCTTCGCCACTCTATTCCCCTTTGTGTCGCCTCTAATTGCTTCTCGCCGCAGAGATTGCCAGCGTGTGAGCCGCTCGCCGCCACGCGATATCAACCTATTACGTTTCACGATCGAAACGACCCAAGTCGCGCACCCGCTCGCCAGGATGCAGTCTCCCGATCGCGCGAGTGCTGTTGTACCTGTATACCCATCTTCCCCAGCTAAACATAGGCGTCCTCTTAAACGAACTGGTAGTTTGCCCATTTCTTGCTTGCATTACGCCAGCGAAATAGATGAAAGGAAGAAGGAGTAACCGGTGCTCAATTAACCCTCCGCCCCGCCGCGCGGAGTCTAAGGACGTCGATGGCCCCGGGGGCAGGCAAGAACGCGGGACAGGCGAGCGAGGAAAGCGAACGGAGAGCGGCCGGGCAAAGTATCCATCTGGCAGCGTCGTCTAGGTAATTCGAACTATCCACCAGCCGACGGTGGTGGCGAACACCCACTTTCGTCGCCCCAGGCTGGCTGACTGAGAAAGCTCGAAGGGAGGCAGGGATGGTCGTGCTCTGCGGCCGCCGCGAGCCGTTGCGGAGGTGGCGACCGTGGGTCGCCGCCTGGGGCTTCCCCCAATTCATATGCAAATGCAAAAGCGGCCGACCTACGGGCATTGTTCGCCCTCCGGGGGCCGAGTTCCAGTGTCGCCCCCGGGCTTGACTTACTACGCGAATTTCCGGAAAACTCTAACGCGGAGGCACCGCTGTAATTGATATTCCCGCCCACTCCACGGGCCACTGGCAGCCTCGCATCCTTCTCCACCTTTCCTCCCGCGACGTGACGAGCTGAAAAAAAGAGGGAACGAAGAAGGGAGGATGGGCAGAGGAGCGGAGGATTGAAGGCGACGGGTCGACAACGCGGTCGGATCGCCTTTGTCGCCTCGCCACGGCCATTGTCGGTCTCTTGTACCGTTTAATGGTTCTCCAGCTTCTCTTTGAACATGTTCCTAGACGCCCCGTGGGGTACGGACGTCGTACTGCGCACGTGGGTAGCTACCCCGGGCTCTGAGGGCTCGTTGATAGTGGAGGACGATGGTCACGTGGTTTGGGACGTTTCCTGTAGTGTAGTCCCAGGGCCCGGGTGTCTTTCATTCACCTCGTTCTCGGGGTGTTTCTGGTGTTTGGTCCCTTGTGGCGAAGACAGTGGCGGGAATTCGATTGGATTTCTTACAGATTGCCAGTGTAACGTCATGGGGTAGTTGCCCTAGTAGCATTTATTTGCTGGGAGTTTGTTGGGCCAATGACGTGTTATCCGTTGGCCAACTGTTGAAGTGTCGCGCTATTTTTAAATGGGCCAACGATTGTAACCAACGTAGGCCCAACTGAAGGTTTCTTTCCATAGGCCCAACTGAAGGTTTCTTTCCATAAGCCCAACAGTTTCTTTCCAAAAGGCGTCTTAAAAACGTTCAGAAGGCGTCTTGAAGAACTTCAAAAGACGTTGTAAACGTCTTTTTCGGGTCTGATTTAAGAAGAAAAAAAAATTTGCGGTGAGGAGAATCGAACTCAAACTTCCCAGTTGCGAAGCAACCGTTATTCGCACTTACCCAATACATTTCCTTGTAAATACTTCTAATTTCTCAGTACATAACTAGTATTAATTGTTTATAAAAACTGCACAGTGACGCGAAATATTCTACAAAATATCATCATTCGACCTTTAGACTCATTCCTTAAAATTTCACATTCGTCTCAAGACAGACGTCCGCATTACGTATTTACAAATAAGAAAAGAAAAATCACAATTTGGAATATAATAACAGGTTTTTGGATGTTGCAAATTTTCTGACGTTTGTAAGACAACATTTAATCATCGTTGTAAATTTTTTGTTAATTAACCAACCATAGTAATTGTAGTCCCAACCTTGAATATTAGTTGGCAAACTGTCGTAACTTTTTGTTAATTAACCAACCATAATAATTGTAGGCCCAACATTGAATAGTCGTAGGCAAACTGTCGTAATTTTTTGTTAATTAACCAACCATAATAATTATAGGCCCAACATTGAATATTAGTTGGCAAACTGTCGTAACTTTTTGTTAATTAACCAACCATAATAATTGTAGGCCCAACATTGAATATTCGTTGGCAAACTGCCGTAAGTTTTTTGCCGTAGGCCCTATGTTGGGAATTTGTAGGCAAAACTCTAACTATATCCCAACTAATTCCCAACTGTTGGCTACCGTTGGCCAACCAGAAATGCTACTAGGGTGGTGACACACTGTTATTATGTGAAACGCTCATCTGTGTCTTTGATTTATAAACGATGATTGAGGAAGGCATAGCTTTGATACTTGGCTGTTATGTTAACTTGTATGTTTGTTGAAGGCTTCCCTTCTGTGCACTCACCTTAATTCCGCAAAATATTTGCTTCCATTAATTTCTCGCACGCTCGTTTGTTCGCGGCCTTTTCTCTTCCGCATTTATGCACGCGCGTACGGCGAAAGGGGATTAGCCGAGCACGGCCGACGGAAAAAAGGTCTATCTAAATTTTATTCGGTCTCTCGGGCTCCTTATAATTATTTCACGCGCATAATTGCGCGAAACACGGGCGGAAGAGGTAACGCACGGTCCGCGGAGATTTTAACTTGTCTAAAAAATGCAAGCTTCACGGTTTGTTGCATCGGACTCCGCTCATGCGTCTGCATCCGATTACATTTCGCTGTGAGCATTCCGTCCAATTCTCGACAAGCACCGACGACTTTACGAGTAATTAAAATTAAGTCAAGCAGCACCGCTGTACCAGGATTAAACTAACTTGCTCCGTCGCGCCGCCCGCGACTTAATAAATTCTTGGTTAGAAGCGTATTACCGTTAGTCATAGCGCCCGTTCGTGTTTTCCAGCCAGACGGGACGGGCCCGTTCAGCGTTTCAGAATTTAATATCCCCGAATAGCGTATAAAATAATATCCCCGGCTCTTGCGCGAGACCTGCGAACTGTTCCCGCTCGCCCCGTTGTACAGCGCTCCGGTCCTTCTCTCAGCGTATCGGCCTTCGCGTAATTAATTACTCGGCGAGGTCGTAAATGCCGCCGAACACACTGGCAATGATCGGAACAAAAGTCGTTGCACGCAGATAGGGTGCTCGAAACGGCAACGATTCCGCGGAAAAGTGTTGGCGAAATTGCGCGTAGAACGTGATATTCTTGACTGGTTCTTGACGTTTCGGATCTGGGTTAATGGCGGTGCCCGTTCCATTCAATGGCTCTTTCAGTCGGCGCGCACAATGCTGATTGAGAAGTCGTCATTACTAACATATTTTGGCCGACGATTATCCGCGAGAATGAGTTCGACGCGAAATAAGTGGGAGGTCGGAATAATGTCAAGGTAATTAAATTTTCGTCGGGCTTGAGGACAGCCGTTAAAACGGGGCACGCGTGTTATTAAACTCCTTACTAATAAATATTAGTATTATTGCTATTAAACGGGTGGACACCCTTTGGTTACATAAAGTAAAAGTAGGTACATGATGGAAGAGCGAGGTTATAATCTTCGTAGCTAATAATATAACTATATCATTATAGTTGTACTAAAGTTATAAGGCACGGACAGAGTCACTTAGCGCGTCAATAGTCTGTCTTTTGAAGGAGATGGCAGAATTGTGTGGTGAAGAAGTGAATCTTGTGGCTAACACCGATTACTAAATTTTAGGAAATGCTTCCACCTCGATTCCATACTGAAAGCCACCGCGCGGGGAACAAAAACGTACCGCAGGGAACAGGGTGCAGGGTGTTTTCCTGTTTCCGTGTTCGAGTCAACGCTCGCTGCGACAGGCGATGAACGGCGGGGCGCTCGCGTGCCATCGCGTCAAAACACCGTCAATAGGTATAGATTTTAATGTTAGGCTGTTCATCAACGGGGGACAGCTCGTTCGTTTCTACATGCCCTGCAGGATATAACGCTGGCTAGGCAATATTGCAAAATATCCACGGGAATCGGAAAGCATCCTCCCCCGAGCGCTGGACAATGCTGCGCGCGATTTATTGGGTTCCATTATGCGCCTGATCGACGAGCATTTAACACGACAAATAATTATACGCCCGCGCAGATTATTCCAGTCTTGCCACAGGGGCATCCTAGTCGACCTGTGGGCACTGGAAATTGAATCTGGATAATTAATGTAACCGTACCCTTCGACACTGTTCGTCGAGGAAGCTGCGCGTTAATGATGGCCAGCTTGTAGATTATTTTACGACGGCAAATTTCTGCTGGACTAACCTCCTGATAAGGAGGTTACAACCTTTCAATTGTATTATACTATTAGCGCGCCTACTTTCCCTATTTTCCGTTATGCTGATACAACAGTGGGACCAGTTTCAGGTGGAAATTACTGAGAATACCTTGTAGGTTATATTTCTGTACTTTCCCATCGCCAGCAACGGCCGCCACATGGGACATTATAGAATTGCGGCGTGGATAAAAGTTGTTGGGGAAAATCTGCGCCCCGATTCACAGGGAGAACGTTACACTCGTCCGCCCGATGAGACTGGACGAGCTTCCTGTTTCGTAAGCAACAACGACGTAAAGCGGAAAGTTCGTGGACGCAATTTCGCAGTAAAAACCATGGTTATCACATTGTCACTGTTTGGCTCGTAACGCAGCCCGCGTGATATATAATGTAAGTTTGATCGAAAAAGTTCCCGCTGCTTTTTTTATAAGCCACGGGGCCGAGAGGAAGGAGGAGGAAACACGAGCCGACGCGAATAGGCTATTCCGCGTTCGGTTGCAGGGGATATGACAACGTGCTTGACGATTTCGTTAAGCCTCGCAGTTATTATGCACCTGCGTTGGCGAGGAAGCGATTCGTGGTTTAGCTCGAGCAGTTTCCAAGCCGTTGATCAGCAGGCTTGGACGCACGAAAATGGGGGCGAGTAGGTTTGAAGGCTCGAGGGTGAGAGAAAAGTTGTAACCTTCGAAGCCTCGCCTTGGAAATTTAGTATTAAGGGGTGTTCTTACAATGGTAGATTATGGTACAGAATCTCTCTGACTTAGGAAGCTCGGGGTAACAGGAAGCTCTGACCCTGGAGACTGAAGGTAACGACCCCGAGATCTCCAAAGATCTGCTCGAAGCGGGGAAGTTGCAATCTCCAGAGCCTGAAGTAAAAAGTCACTGTACTCTGGGTAATAAAGAGTTTCGAATTGTAAGACCTTATGCGCATTGTATCTTAGGAGCTACGGTATGATTAAGAATAAATGTGCGAAACGAAAGTTAAGTGAAAGAAAGTAAAGGGCCCCATACAGACATCAGTTCAGTCCTTAGGCTTCTGTCATTCGACACCCTAAATATTTAATAAACCACAATGCCCACAATTTTCAATCCTATGCAATTAATAACATTCGAAATGAAACGTAAAGATATTATCGAAGAAAACGGCAATTGTAGATGTTCGTATCAGTTGCACGCTCGAGGTATCGACGTTTCAGTACATTGATAGGGTAGACCGGGGGCGGTAGTAACACTTTGACTTTGGAATACGATTGCGCAAAAACTATTACAGTTACAACAAAAGTTTTTTTACGAAAATGTTACTTACTTATCTGACATTATTTGAGCCACAACAGTTTCGCTGTATGTCAAGTAATATTCCGGTTATTAATAAAAAATGAGAAGCGGAGAAAGTGTTACAACCGTCCCTGACCCCGGGTCGGTTGTAACACTGCATGGAGTCGATAGTAGCACAAATATAACTTTACAAAATTAAAATATTTATTGATTTAAATTATAATAATAAATGAAAAAAGTAAAAATCTATAACAAATTATGTGGTATCGCAATTGTGGCAGAAATAAAAGACGTTTTCGCTGGTGCATTCCTCATCTGCTCAATCCTTACATTCAGTATATTGCACCCATTTTTCATTTGGTTTGCTTGTGCTATGCTATATGATTTCATGCAAATAAGACAATATTATTCGCCTTCTTTATCCCTATTCGGTTCTGTTGCGGTAAAACCGACCCCGACTACCGATGTTACAATCGCCCCCGACCATGCTTTTGAACTTAAATTATAAATTTTGACTAACGAAACACTTAAAAGTGCCAAGTAACGATCGATATTAGTTTAAAAAAGGTCGAATTACAGATTAAAAAATCGAACAAGCACATACTTGCAAAGGGAGTGTTTATATTACAATTTTAAGTCAGTAAGGAAAAGTTACTTTGGGGTATCGAAAAGTTATTTTCTTCACTATCCATGTCTATTGCGTATCTGTAGGGGAGACCGGGGCTAGTTGACTAATTTTTTGCATTCCTAATTTTTATAAATAGACCATTAGTATTTTGTTGACTTACTGCATACCAAAAGTTTCCAAATTTCATTAGGTATACAGGCATAATTTTGAAAATTGTTTTCATTGAGTCTAGGTTGTAGTTTTTATTGTATTTAGAGTAGTGAGACGAATAAGTCAACAGACCCCGGCTACGGGGTTAGTTGACAAATATGATGGGGTCAGTTGACTTGACATTTACTTTTCAGTTTTAATCCTTTGCATGGGAAAGGTGTATATATACGCTGTCACAGTACATCAATATAATGTGAAAAACGTATATATACGCTGCCAATTCCATCAATATAGTATACGAAACTTTTTAATTTTTTTTTCAATCCTCCACAGTATTATTTTTTTTTATTAATTATCATGGTCTAAGATACTGTAATTAATTTGTACTGGTTTGTTATGGTCTATTTGGAAGGCCTGAGAGTTTGAAGGGAGGATAGGGTGTAAAACTGGTAGGGTTGAGTTTGGAAGGATTTGTGGTGGGGGAAGTGGACTTGAGCAGCTAAACTCGTTGCCTCGACTGTATCTTGAGGATAAAAAATGCAATTATTAGTAGTATTCCTATGCTTAGTCAAGTAACCCCGTCCGACATTGTTAACATGTTAAGGGTCGTACGTACAAAACCTCCACGCACCGGATAAAATAAAATTCCGTAAATTATAGTCAAGGTATCACGTTTCCACAAAATATTCATGAAATAACATCAAGCAGTACTTAGTGGGCAAAAATTCATAAATAGTCAAAACGAAAATATTTACTTTCAGCCGACCTTTTTAGATTTTTCATTCTCACTGACAGACCACGCAAGTTTTTGTCACGGCGACACATTAAATGGCAAGCTGGTCATTCATATGCTCAAATATTGCGAATCGCAGCATAATTTATTCCATAATACAAGAATTAAAGGGAATTAGTCAACTAACCTCGTTAGTCAACTAGCCCCGGTCTCCCCTACTCTTAGGGCATGGATGTGTATATTCCAAATGTCATTCTTCATCATATATCCAAAATCGGTGTTAATATCTATTATATGTTTTGAGATATTTAGCGTGTTACATTCGCCCCCCTGTTACTACCGCCCCCGGTCTACCCTACAGGCGACGATACCAGCTGATACCGATGCATCGATACTGCGACAGCCAAATACACGCTGAGATCTGTATCCCGATACTGATACCTACTTGCGACATGTCACGATACAGATCTCAACGTGTATGGAGCTTCGCGTTAACAAGCGAATTATCTGTGTTTCGTAGCAAACCGTCCTCCCCGACTTTCCTCCTATAATCGCAGCTCTGCCGGACGTTCCATAAGCCGTCTATCACGCGAGTTCTTTGCATCCTCCGCGCGTTTAAACGCGCACGCGGCCTCGTTACGTTATGCAAAACTGCGGGCCCTCTCGCGGGGAGCCGGCGTTGTTCGACGTCGTTAAAACGTGCACAACAAGCCGCGGATAAAGGAGACCGTCGTCCATTGCAATGGCCACGGAACGAACGCTCGTTCCGCAGCCCCGATAACTGGGGACAATCGCGAGTCCTCGCGACGAAAAGAACCTTTCCCCTCTGACGGAGTCGACGTCGAATTAACCTAGCGAGAACGAGCGAGTTTTATCAGCGGCCAAGTTATTTCTCCGGCTCTGCCGTGCCGGTAATAGCTTCATCATCTCCGGGCTAATTGCGTTGCGACGATGTATAATTAGAGGGTATTCCGTGTTCGGGACATGTCCTGCATGCCTCCTCGCCTTTTGCTCTGAAATCGTTACACCGCCCGCCATCCCACCGACGGCTGAATAAACCCAGTTAATTATATAATACAAGGTTATTGCCGACAACGGCGAGCGAGTTGGAATATCAGCGAGCAGATAAGACGGCACCAGTTTATCACAGCGGATAGGCGACTCGTTTCTCCTCGAATATCGCCACGGGATCTTCCTCGTTCCCGCCGATATTATTTCCTCCCCTGTACGTACGTTTCTCAATTCCGAATTCATGGATACTTTGCCGTACTGTTCACTATTTAATAGAGGATAGAGGCAAGAGATACTCGCGGCTTAATGCTCGAAATCTCGACCGCTTTGGAGTTCCATTTCATCTTCAGTCGTCGATATTTCATATCCCGAAACTCGGGTGCTCTTCCCTCCTTGTTCGAGAATCTGCTGACACAGAAAGTCATGGAGCCTCGAAGGTAATCTCCAGCCGTCCAAAATAAGTAGCGTTATTTACCTCGGCCGTGATCCCGGCGGACGCGTGGAATATCGTAAGTTTGTCCGACGCCCCTGGGAGTGCTGCAATGATGGGATCCACTCGATCCGATCCGTTCTGATACGGAGATCCTGTCGCGATCAAAGAGACTACGAGCTGGTGATAAACATCCGTTGCTTTTGTCCCTCGGATACCTGAATTCGCCGAATTCTAGTCACCCGTCAGGATTCTCAGTTGGGGCTGTTGGGCAGGAAGTTTGATTGAACTATTAATCAAAAAGCACGCGAAATTTCTGCCGGTTCTTCCAATAATGCGCGCCGCTAAATTCCGGCACTTTGCTTTGCTCGCTGAGTTTTTGCAATTGTTCCGTTAAGCGGATCGAAAGTTTTCAGAATGAATCTTAATAGACGATTAGTTTACACAGCGGCGCCGCTTAGGGAGCAATTTAAATTTCAGGATTAAAAAATCCCGGAAGTTTCGCGAGCGTTACGAGTCCCGCGAGCCTCGCAACAACTACCGAACACCTTAAAACTCTTCGAAGGCTGGGAACTGTTAAAAGTCCTTTCCGCGGGGCTGCTACGTGACCGAGCATTTAATTTCTGTTTCCACGAGCAACGACCGAGCGCCGGTGAGAGAAATTTTCAGAGCCATTTCGTCGCAATAATTCTCCCTGTCAAACGTGGCTAAAGATTTCTTACTTGTTCCGTCGGAGTACGTGTCCGAACTCGAACGTTCCTTTCCAACTACTTCCGTAACAGTTTCCACGGCCGGGTCCCCGATTGTGTATAATACGATTCTCGAGAAAATTCGATGGACCGGCAGGAAGAGGAGCGATCGTCCGCGGTACGAGGGAGCCGAGAAAAAGCTGAACTGGAGACACTGGGAAGCGCGCCGGCTTGAAATCTATCTTCACCTTTATAAAGTTCCAGCCAAGGTTCTGTAATTTCATTCCCCATGGCCGGAGGATAAATCGAGGAAAACCCAGCGACCGTCTCCTCCTCTTATTCTCTCGCCATCGCTGCTTAGTAGCACCGTGGTCCGGCCGCAAAAATATTATTACCAGCCATTTCTCTTCCGAGCCATTTCGGTTGGGCATAACTAAAGAATCCTCGAGCGTGAATGTACGGGCACTGTACTGTGCCCATCGATCGTGCATATATGAAAATTGCCATCGAAGCCTGAAGTCCAGCGGAATTACACAGAACACGATCCCCGTTCTATAATCCCAGCAAGCTAAATTTTGGTATGGGCCTTTATTTGGTCGTTTTAAACAATATGTCAAAAGTCCCCATCGATCCGAGTGCCGCTGAAAATTTTATAGAGGGTTGAAAAAAAAATTACAGTTTTTCGCAAATATCCTCGTTATCTAGCAGTTTTGCGACAAAAATAGGTCTCGCACAATTTATAACCTAGGAAATTCCCTACAAAAAAGGTTGTATGAGTTTTTTCGTAGGAGTAACCATTTTCATGTGTGCCGGGTTACCAAGTTTCAACCCCCATACTTTTGACAAGGGAAGATCCCGAACCCGAAAATTCAGAAAATTATGAAACTCTGTAAATATGTAGCGGAAGTCCTGCTGAGTACATCGCAATTTCGTTTGCTGCCCAAATTCACTCCAAGAGGGTGCAATTGACCCCTGAACATTTTTTTATTTTGTATTATTACTCGCGAACTGTAGGAGATAGAAAAAAAGTGTTCAGGAAAAAGTTACTTCTCTTAATTAGGACTAACATTTGGTAAATTATAGTTCTTACAGTCCTTACGGTTCGTGAGTTATAACACAAAATCGGAAAATAGCCGGATTTTCAGGGGTCAATTTCACCCCCTTCGAGTGAACAAATTTAAACTTTAATCTTTGGGGATAAGTAGAGGATATATAGGTGTGTATTACTCAATTTTTGTTGCTGCCCAAATTCACTCTAAGAGGGCGAAATTGACTCTTGAAAATCCGTTTTTTTTAGATTTTGTGTTATAACTCACGCACCGTAAGAACTGTAAGAACTATAATTTACCAAATGTTAGTCCTAATTAAGAGAAGTAACTTTTTCCTGAACACTTTTTTTCTATCTCCTACAGTTCGCGAGTAATAATACAAAATAAAAAAATTTTCAAGGGTCAATTGCACCCTCTTGGAGTGAATTTGGGCAGCAAACGAAATTGCGTTGTACTCAGCAGGACTTCCGCTACATATTTACAGAGTTTCATCATTTTCTGAATTTCCGGGTTCGGGATCTTCCCTTGTGAAAAGTATGGGGGTTGAAACTTGGTAACCCGGCACACATGAAAATGGTTACTCCTACGAAAAAAACTCATACAACCTTTTTTGTAGAGAATTTCCTAGGTTATAAATTGTGTGAGACCTATTTTTGTCGAAAAACTGCTAGATAACGAGATATTCGCGAAAAACCGTTATTTTTTTTTTCAACCTTCTGTAAAATTTTTAGCGGCACTCGGATCGATGGGAACTTTTGACATATTGTTTAAAACGACCAAATAAAGGCCCATACCAAAATTTAGCTTGCTGGGATTTATTCCGAAGATTGGGCAGATTTCCGACTAATTTCACTGGACTACTAGTAGATCCAGCATCGAACCAGAGTTCACGTGGTTGAAGTCACCCCGACGAAGTTTCCGTCGACGCGAATACACAGAGGTCGTTACAAAACGTCGCAATCTCGTCGCGACGTTCGTTTAGATCAATGTAACCCTGTGTAGATAACTCCAGTCACCGTTCTACTCGCCAGGCTTCAGCCACGGCCGACTTGTCTTCATCCGTTCGCCGCGACGACCGCGAAATATCGCGCGGGTGCATGCGTGCCCCGACGTCCGACGGGATTTCCACGGAGAAGTGGCAGCGTTCGGCGAACGGGCCGAGGTGGGAGGCAGGGATATGGCCGGGAATTTGCATAAGGCGAGCTTGAAACGACGGCATAAGGACGGAGGAAGGAAGGAAATGCCGATCGATCTCTCGCCGCGACGTTATTTTCGCGGCCGGCCCCCTGAATATTCATAAAACAATGATTTGTGGTTTATTGCCGCTCCGCTGCTCGCATTTCCCCCATTCGATTCATTTTCTCTTTCGCCCGCTTTTTATACGCACACCGCGCCGCGGCGTTCGCTGCCCCGTCCGATCGATATCGCTCTCGCAACAACCCCGCCAGGCTGAATTATTTGTCAACGGGCTGCAGGACACCCTGTAGTGTCGTTACTGTGCGTCACCAATTAACCGCGGCTATCTCTCTTTCTGTGTTACGCGCGATGACATGTAATCTACTCGCCTCTCATACCGATCGAGGCTGTAAACGAAGCACAGACTATAGGGTAGCGACGTTGATGTTGCTGTCGCGGCTGATAGCGACTTCGTTTCACTGGCCGTCTTCGGCATCCTGCGGCGGTGAATATCAGCGTCAGTTTCGACTGCTTCCTCGGTTGACCTGTCGATCGGCGCGGCGCGAGCTTGGCTCGAGTTTGTAACGAACTCGGGGAGACTTTCGGGGACCGGAAACTTTCGCTGTTTCCCTGCAGTTGACTTAATCTCCGGGCGTGTGCCACGGCGAAAATAGATTCAAAGCGTTTCCTCGTTATTATTCTGGCAAACGCCACCCCCTCCCGAAAACAGGGGCTTATAGCTGGCTTTCAGTTTGAACGGTTGGAACCTAATTAAGCGACCAGACTTTTCAGCTCGGTAAAAGTCCTCGCGGAAAGGATGTCGAATTAGGTGACCGCCGGGAAGTGGTCCGTAGTTTCCAATCGCATCGTATTTCCCGATCGATCGCGCTAGCTGCACGCGTTGCTTTTGATTTCCAGCACTTTCGAGATATTAATACCGGGGCGTTGTTACTACCGGAACTCCAGATCCGGGTAAATATGAAGCTACCGAAGCTGAAGTAGAATAGTGGCGCGAAAACAGGGATGTTTATCTGACTCTAGAAGACTCTTCCTGAAAAAACGGCTAATTCCCCTGTCGATTTTCATTTCTACATTTCGGCAGATGGGATCTGTGTTCGCCGAACCGTTCCCGCGAATAGCTGTCTCTGTTTGTAAGCGAGTTGTTAATTTTCAAACGAAAATAGAAGCCCATTACGCTGTCGGGGTAAGTTTACTCGGAATGTTATTAGTATTTCTGTGCTGTATTTGCATAGCGTATAACGTTGCATCCCCTTAAGTCAAACTTGACGCGCCCCGGCCTTGTTCAGGGTGGAACGAGCAGCACGATGCCGGGTGAGCTGCGAGGAATTCGCGCTTGTCTTATTCTCGGTTCGTGTTTGCTTGCTTAAATATAGAAAGAAGAAAGAGACGTGGTGAATAGAGCGTTAAACATTCATCGGGGTTGCTACATTTACCCCGACTGTGTCTGGCCTCTCTATGTTTGGGCAACCCAGATATGTCGGTCTGATAGAATACTAAAAAATAAATGCAAGAGTCTAAATGTGTTTCCTGCAAACTTTTGTTTGAAATTTTTTATTCTGCCTCTTGTAGTTTAGGAGTTATACGCGAAAAATTGGGAGTGTGTATTTGACTTTGACGTTAATTTTCATACCCTTCAGAGGTTAGACCACCTGGGGCATATTTCTTCACCTGGCCAAGGTGGTCTGACCCCTTAAGGGGGGTCACTCAAGTGAAAATGAACTACCAGTTATTTTACAGATAAAAATTTGAAAATATGTATTTCCATATTATTTTTTGCGCTGAAATGAATTATGTAAGAATTAATACAGTGACACTTTTTTTTCTCAAAAATTTAAAAAAAAATTTCGAAAAAATTATTCGATTTTAAAATCCATACCCTTATCTCTGTAGTGTTGTACACAAAGACTGCAGAAAAATTTCAGCTCGAAAACTTCATTTTTGTCCGAGTTATAAAGTTTTTATGTTTTGGCGTAGTAACTAAAACGCTCCTGCTCCGTACGTTGGACCTTCTTCTTCTTGCAATGCCTGTTCTCTTCGTGATTGTGCAGTTCGTATCCTTTTTCTTGCACGTTTGTATCTTTCTGAGGCTTTCTGTTTATACCTGCGTACTCGTTCTTTGTGACGGTTTTGAACAATTTTCAATGATTGTTCGCTCATTTGCATTTGGTTGTCCTTGAATGCATGTAATATTGTTTTCGTCCATCCTTCATTATATTCAGTAACAGCTTCTGCGACTGCGACTGCAAAATAACTGGTAGTTCATTTTCACTTGAGTGACCCCCCTTAAGGCAGGATACCACCTTTGACTGCGATTTTGGAGGCGTTTTTCATGAATTTTTTTTGCATACAAAGAATGCGCAGAAACAAAATCGGTTTCAGTCATTCATTAATGTAACTTTAATCTGTAATTACACATTTTTTGAAACTGAAAAAGTGAAAAATAATCTCTTGTAGGTGGCGCCAAAATACACTCCTTTGGAGGAACATCGTTAGACGGCGTGTCAAATTCCGCTTTGTACGTGGCTCTTAGAAAAAAAAACCAAAGAATGTTCCTATTGGCAACAATATTATTTAATGCTGTACGTAGGGATTTTACGAAATTTCGATTTTTAAGAAAATGGCGGCCATTTGAACAAAAAGGTCAATTTTTTAGGGTAAAAAAGTTTAAAGAAGTTTATAAAATTGCGCACCAAAAGAAAAATAACAACGCTACAGCAAAAGTCCTACGTACATCGTTAGATTACACCACGGGGAAGAATTGTGCAAAGTTTCAAGTCAATCGGATGAAAATTATAGGAGTAATCTGACACGCCGATTTGGAAAACATCGTTTCGAGAAAAACGCGTTTAAAGTTTTATATAGATTTATATATCTGTTCCAATCCGGTTTTTACACAAGAAAAAGGTTCCGGTCACCTTTCTAATGAATGAATTTCGATTCTATACACTTGAAAGAGTACTTTGAGAACAAAAAAAATTTTCAATTTTTTTAAGTGCGAAGGTGGTATCCTGCCTTAAAGGGCGATTGGGCACGAATGAAACATGCCATTGTTCTTGTCTTGAGTCACTCTATAAACCCACAAAGTTGCGTTCCAATCGGTGAGTGCGGGCTCGCTCTGTTCCCTCACAAGACACGTTGAAGATTGCTAGCCTATCTGTTGACTGCAACACGGTAGCTTCCGTTTCTCTAGCGTCTGATTTTTGAATGACTTCCAAACAGCCTGTATCCCGTGTTCGATCGTCGAGGCTCCTTTCGTTTTATTCTCGAGAGGTCTTATCTACGGCCGAGCCGTTTACGAATTCAAGAGCCAAGACGGTGCTTCGCTTCGATGAATCCTACCAGCATTTAAATCTCATCCTCGAGACGTCTCATCCCCGACGCTGTACTTAATATTGCACAATCCCCGACTCGAATATCGATAACACAGATTACCACGGAATACACGCGCCCTATCCCAACTGTTCCGATTCACCCTACACGGTTCAACTCCATCAAAGGCCACGTGAGCTCAGTAAGCATTCGCGAGACGATATTCACAGGCACAATCCCCCACCTAATTTTGTCACTTTCATTCAATTCGATCGTGCTCGGCACCCGTGCGCTCGTAATTTCTGCTTCCCCCAACATGCTATTTAAGATGTTAACGCCGCAGCCATCGACAGACACCGATCGCCGATGCGATCGGAGGCCATCGATGGGGCGTCGTTTGCGTTTACTCGCGCCGCAGGTCTGCGGTAACGCTATATCGCCCCGATTCCTCGCGATTTATACGCGGCGACAGGCGCAAAGTCACCGCGAGATATCCCCAAGCGGCTGGCGATGATCGCCCCTAATCGGCCAATTTACAGCGGGGCCTTATCCCCTCGTACGTTGCTTATGAGCCGAGTACATTCGCGCTCCATCCAGCTGGATCCCTCATTACGTCTTCAACCATCGCCGGTGCCAACAATCTGACAATAATTGTAATCCACGCTCAGTAGCGGCGTACCGACGGTGCAGACTGAACGGACACGCGCGGGCGCGACTGCCTCCCAGGCTAAACCTGAAGTTAGGCTGGTTAAAGCGAGGCTGACGGTCCAAGGGTTTATGTCGCGGTTGCAAGTGCACGTGGTCAGCAGAACCGTGGAAGTTCCGCGACGATGAGGCAACTTTCTAGGCCCTCGACTAGTTCTTGGGATAGTCGATCAATTGGTAAACTTTTCCTTAGGATGCTACAGAAAAGTGTTGGTATTCTACTAGGCGTTCGCGTTATGGGGCCCCTCTTCGAGATATTCTAACAGGAACATCATTGTTTGTACGCTGTTCTTTAAACCAGAGCGAACTAGCAGTTGCGCGCCTCTCTGGAGACGCAGACGGCGCTACTGCTTCGTATCTAAATACCAAAGCCTGTCCAAAAGAGTTTGCTGCGAAGAAGAAAGACCGTCCTCGTACACGACGCAGATCTGCTTCCGATTTTTATATCCAACCGATCCGATGCCGTGGAGATGATGCGGGTAAGCCTCCGAGGAGCAGAACCCGCCCGGCAGAGATTCGGTTGATCCGCTCCGAGCCGAGACGCCGCGCGCCGTCGCGACGTTTCCCTTCGAAAAGCATCTCGACGGTGCTCGGGAACGTACGTCGGCGGGGAAAGTGGCACGGGGATAGAGGCTGAAAGGCCGAAGGGCCACTCGAAATTGAGTTTCCGGTGCCGTCACTGGCAAACACCGAGGTCAAGATACCTACTCGTCGGGGATTGAGGCGCGCGCGCCAGCGAAATGCGAGTCTTGCCTCGCGCTCGCTGGCCGAATTTGCCTCCGCCCTATGGAATCGCTGCTCCGGGATTTGCTCGCCGATGGGAGCCGGCTATCCCCGCGAGCGGATACAGCGCTCGGATAAAAAAGGGATACGAGGGAGCGGGAATCGTGGCAGCCTTTTGTCCTTGGACCTCCGAGAAATCTCTAGCAAGCCCGAGCACGGAGGGAAGATTATTTCGACGCCCGTTTAATCCTGTCTGGGGGAAGACTAACAGAGGGGGACTGTACACGTGAAATATGCTTAAAAGGATTTAAAATTTGTCACCGGCTGGGAAGCGGGGCGCAGGGTTTACACGTTTTATCCCGTTTGAAGAATAAACATCGGCCGGATGGGATCGCGCGTAGTTCCGCGCGGCATACATCGAAAGGATTTTAAATTTACCAGCTCGCGGGGTGAAGTAAATCGCGAAGCTCGCGGGGTTAATCTCATTGGAGGAGCGTTAAATAAAACGGCGCCCCTCCCGCTGGCGATTTACATGCAGCGTACAATGCGCGTCCCGGTGATTTCGATTTACGTCGCTCTATGTTCCCACTGCTCGGTCAAGAATTCTCTCGTCAAAGGGAACGACGAATTACCGGATTGCTGTTCAAAGTACGTTTCCGCGATACGTTTTTCTTTTTCGAGAAAAAGAATATCTGAAGAATCTAATTACATTTCCCTCGTCGAACGTTATGCAGGCTGCTCCGAAAAGGTTGGTTAAAAGCTTCGCGCACCAGTGCTGTGTACCAGAGCAAGCAAAAAGTTTGTATAAATACCTACGTGTCCAGAGGCGTTCCCGTTCTGATAATCAAAAGAACGAATTCAAATTAACTGCTTCGCACGATAATTCATCCCGAGCGCTTCGGCAAACACTGAATTCGAATCCGTTGAATATTTAATCGCGAATCGCATTTCTAGCACACGTTCTACATTTATTCTACAGATTTAAACTCGAAAGAGCATCGAGTGACCGTTTTATACGGACTTTTTCTCTTGTCTCGGCACGTAGGAGTAGCACCGAAACGTTTTAATAACACTTTGCAACGTGGCTGAAGGAAACGTTTCGGAATCACGTGGAACGGAATATTTTCCTCGGTCCTCTCAAATATCCCCGACTAATGGAGGAATCGATCTGATTTTTAATCAAAAAGATGCGTCCGTGGATCTCTCTCTCTCTCTCTCCCCTCGTGGAAACGGCGATCGGATTTTCCAGGCTGATCCTGGCGAACGACCGCATCGAAACATCGTATCGGTTTATGCGGCTATAGATTGGTCTCTATTTTCAATGCCGATAGCCGGGGCTCTCTCGCCCGTCGACCCCTGTTTTGCATAAAGCGAAAAAGAAACAGAGAGAACCGCCGCTTCGCCGTATTTCAGAGCCATTCCACGCTTTCCCGCCTCATCATTCGGGCACGCCGAACCGCGCAGTGTAACGCGCGTTTCTCTGCACGCCGCGAATTATCGCACGGAGATCGGTTTATTTTCGTTGGCGTAAATAAATTCCGGTTCGGTATATTTGTTTACGGAATACGAGTGGACGCGAGATCTCTCCGCGCCATTCTCGCGGACCTTTTGTAGGGGAGACCGGGTATGGTTGTCTCATTTTCCTATTTTGATTTTTTTACGGGTCTTAGATTAATATAAACTACGTACGTCCGACTTTATAAAAAAAAATTGGTCCTGTGGATTTTGTCAACCAGATTAGGAGATAATTCACATTATTTGCAGGAACTATTTTGTGACAACATACCCCGAGGCCGGGTTGGTTGTCACAGTATCTGGGATTGATTGTCACACATTTGGATAGCTAAGTTTATGAATAAAAAGTCGATTCAATTAAGAAACTAATATCAATTCCTGGGACACCTCACCTCTGGACGTCTTCTTCTTATAAGTTTGCGGCATTATTATTGAGAGCTGTTGCCAAACAAACAAGAAAATAATATCACATGATAGGTACAGCAAGTTACAGTGGGATTAGCTGTCACATGCGGCAAATACCTAACCCCAAATGTTCTGTGACACCTCACCTCTGGACGTCTTCTTCTTATAAGTTTGCGGCATTATTATTGAGAACTGTTGCCAAACAAACAAGAAAATAATATCACATGATAGGTACAGCAAGTTACAGTGGGATTAGCTGTACATGCGGCAAATACGTAACCCCAAATGTTCTGTGACAACTTACCCCAAATGTTCTGTGACAACTTACCCCAAATGTTCTGTGACAACTTGCCCCAAACCATTAAACAATTTCACCTCTCTATTACTGTATTAAAAAGTTTAAAAAATGCAAAAAAATCATTACAATAAGTTAGAAAAAACTCCTAACTACGAGAATAATGCAACAATGTTATAGTCAATACTAAGGAACAACCTATACTTACTTGATAGAAAACACGGCATAATTTACTTCGAGCGCACGAAGAGAAAGAATGATACATCGTGTCTCCATGCGACTCCACAACGACTTGTGTGATGGGGGAGGAGGCGACGATATGTTTACGCATCGCCATGGATTATTAGTACATTCCTATTGTTTATAGTTTCTTTATTATAGCGCTTGTGACAACCTACCCGTGTGACAACCATACCCGGTCTCCCCTAATGAAATATTTTTCTGGTCGGTCAGCAGGAATGCGCTTCGGGAACTCGCATGGCCGATCACGTTGCGCGAACGTTCAATGCTATCCGAACGATCTCGCGCAGGGCAAAATGTATTTCACGGCAGAGGGAAGCCGTGCCCTTCGAGTTTTTCCAGCTTGCCACGGATGAGACGTAAGCAACGGGAGCTTACGGGGAACGCGTAACCGTGCTCCGCAACGTTCCCAGGCAGCAATCCCTCCGAGTTCACTCTATTGAAGCGTACTCCCTCTTAAAACTGTGAAAAGCCCTCTGAAAAATTCACCGCCGCCGCGAACCAAATCCAATCCCTTTCCTGGCGTTTCATTTTTTTTCATCGGCGAATTCGTTCAATTACCGTGAATTTTGCATCCGCCTAAACTCGCCCCGCGTGACGATCGATATTTGCATGGGGACACGTTTAATTCGACGGTACACGCGACCTGGCGGTAGGTATCTACCGTCCGAAATTTACCTTCGAGCCGCGGGGGAATACTTCGGCGAACCGTGCTTTCGGAATTTTCCACGCGACACTTCGTGGATACGTACCGACAATACTTCATTAAACAACCGGAGACGTGGAACGTGCGCGTATTACTAAATTCGCCCAGCCACCCGTGCACAAGTTAACGTTCACAGAATGTCTATTTAACTTTCCTGTTTACTTTCGCTTCAGCTCCGGCGCCGTGCCGTTTGAATCCACCCCTCGCTCGCCATTAGTCGCCAAAATAGCTGCGTGTAAATGGCGACTAATTATTGCCCGGGTTAATCAAGCGTCTTGCTGTGCCCCTTCTTCGTCCCGGCTGGTTAAACCACCCCCTTGCGATTACAATCGCTCGAGCGCCAGCTGCTTTCCAGTGGGAGTCAAGGCCGCGTGGATTTTTATTGCAATTATCTGCCCGGGGATCCGTATAGGTATTTATTAACCGTTCAGGGTGCAGTGGGTGCTCGGCACGAAGCACTTTCCGCCCCCGTGCTCGCCAAGAAAAGATCGTCATTCTTGGCAGAAACGTGAGGGCCCTCCAAGGATCATCCTCGCCGGGGCGCGCTGCTCGTTTCACCGCCCTCGAAGCGTTCCCGCATGCGTTCCATGGCGGCCCAAGTGGCCGGCACTTAAGCATTTGTCTCACGTATCTTGCCAGTCGGCCGATCGTCGTCATTGGACACCAGGCTGCAGCAGGGGTGGACGCGCGACGATTGTTCGCCGAACAATACCTTTATTCGCGGACAAAGACGAGAAATGAGCGGGCCGCGTCACAGGGACGAGATAAAGAGGCTCAGGTGAAGCTGCAAGACCGAGGAAAAATGAGGAAGTGTCGACGGGGGGGGACGGCGAAGGAGAGGATTTCGATTGTCCCTGGTCCTCTGGCAGCCACTTCAATTCCAAGAGTCGACGCCCTGTTGTCGCATGTCGCGCGAGTTTGATGGGATAGCGCGGATGACGCGCGATTTATTATGATTTAGGTACGTGCTGATCGATAATGGAATTGAGCGACCAATAGCTTCACCGCTCTACAAGCAGCAGAATGTTCCCTCAAGCTTCCTCCCCTTACGTGCCATTTTAAACATGAATCTGCATCGAGAAGCAAACTGCGCCCTACGTGACGAAGTGCTTCAACGAACCAACCCAATGAAATTCCCATTTCCTTGCTAGTAATAACGCATTCCAGGTGCATTCTTCTCGTCTTCTTTAATTCTTACTGCGATAAGCTCGTTGAACTTCAACAAGTATTTCCCTTTGGATCATCGCTACTTGTATACGCCGGTAGAACTTGCGTTCCTCTGCTTTGCAAGCGTAAGAGATCGAAGGTAGGCGCAGAAGGAGGGAGCGAGCGACGTCGAGCACGGGAAGAGAAATAGATGGAAAAGGAAGATCCGAGCGAGTGGAGTGAAGATCAGTTAAATCAGTCTGGCAACTTGCCAACCAATTATGAATGTAAAGTTACTGTAATATTGATATCGAACGAGGAGGGACGAAATGGGGGCTCCTCCAGTTCCTCCTCATTTCTTTTCTTCCTTTCCTCGAACCGTTACATTATTCGGGACATTCTTCATGCACGATCGGAGCCATCTACGTCACGCCGGGTAATTGAAATCCAATATGCCCACCTCGCCTGGCAGTTTGCGGGGACTTCCAGCGTTTTGTTCCACCCTCCCCGTCTTTGCGCCCCACCCAGACGGCGCGGCGGTGGACTGACGGGCAGACTTTGATCACGTCGCGGGGAATCGAGATTAGCCTATTCGAACGGCGATCCCCTAACTTCGTTATCCGGCGAACGAACGGCGACAGCCATCCAATCGATCCCGTCTGCTTGCAATTGGCCTTTTTGCGAGTCGATAATTGTGCCGGGGGAAGAAATATGGTGTACCCTGCACGGCGGTCTTGCCGCTCCATCCATGCAAATGTCCTTAATCGCGGAAACGACGTTAAACGGGCGAGTTGCGCGAGGACGTTGGCCGCGTCTGATTAAACTCAGGGTTATACTACTTGGGAGTTATTGCGCGCAGCGCGGTGAGGCTGTAATCAAACGAATTCGACCTTTCCCCCTATGTTGCGTAAAATAGCGGGTGTTTCCCGATCAGAGACGCAATTACCTACCGTTCGATCGCGATTTGCGAAGGTAAATTCAGGTCGTCCGAGAAATTCGTCGCTCGAGACGCAGGAATTCGATTCGGCCAGCAGAATTTCGTGGCGAAATCGAGCCCACGATGATCACGGTCACTTTTGCGCAACCGCTATTCGAGATAATTAATAAACGCGGCGTCGCCGGAAATGCCAGGCGTTCCTACGCATGTAACGGGGTGGACACGGCCGCCTCATTACATTCCATTAACAATTAACGAACTGCTAATGAAATGGAACGGGCCGTCGCCGGCGGCCGCGATGAAACGGGGCGATCGTTATGATTTCCATCGGAGAACGGATACGTTCCACTACCGGATGTGTCCATTCCCTCCTCGTCCACCCCTTGCGTCGTAACGTCATCGTTCGGGGCCGGAACTCGGAATAATCCAGGATCGTCCGTCACGATGAGGGTGGTCTGGAAGAATTGTGATCCAACTTGAGCTTCGTTCTTTAACGATCGCGATCTCCGATAACTGAGGTAACAGTTCCTGTTATCAGAATGTCCAACTTGCAGAAATAATTGAGGATTATCGCCCGGAGAAAGCAGGAGAATGTTCGCAATTGAGCGAGAGTAATTCTGTGTAGGTTCGAGGAGGATCTTCGTGGCCTGGATTTCAATATAGCTCTCGCCCAAGATCGCGTGTGCTCGCAAGTATCTGCTAGTCCAAGGGGCTCCTGTGTAGCATGCTGCAACAGAGACGCTTCTTACGACGCAATGAACCGTGCTAGGCTTCGTCCGACCGCGTCCATCGGGCCGGTTAAACAAAGGCAAAAACCGTGACTGCGAACCACTCCTCCCGGGAAGGCTTTGTCGCTCGATTTTATTGGAGATCGTCGGTTTTCCTCCCCGCTAACTTTCTTCACGCGTAGCGCGGCGTCTGGAAAGGTCAGGGGAAGATTATCGCCTCGAACCCCCTTTCTCGACGCACAGTGGGGTAGGAGACCCGAAAAGTTGGCGAAAAAACGAAATACAAAAGAATGTTTAAACATCTGTTTTTTTTATCCCTGGTATAGTTGAAATATGTGCGCACAATAAAACGTATATCCACAGCCTTCGACAACTCTTCCTGCCTTACCCGAGTCGGTCAAAAACAGTTAGCTGTAGGAACTCCGTTACATGTTTATTCCAAGCGATTTATCAAACGATTTTGTGTAGCTATTTTTGGTGTTTTCTGTGTTTTAAACTTCTGTTTCGCGATAAAGACGTAAATTTCAGGTGTTTATTTAATTACTTTTTGTTGTTATACGTTTGCGGCAAGCAATAATACCTTCGTAATGTTTAATTCAAAATTGCCTCGTATAACCTTAATTACCATAGCTGATCTACAAAAACAATTAAACATTTAATTAACTTCCAAGTCCAATCAAGCATTTTTGTTTGCACAGTTATCATCTCTGATTATTAAAGAACTGAGACTTACTTTCAGATTTTGCTCGTTTTTGCTCCAATCCCTAAAATTTCAGTTTATTCAAAACGGTTCCCAGTTCATGAAAATAATTTCTTTTTGCAAACACTGTTAATTGAAATATTTATATCTGTTGTTATTTTCAGGTGTAAATCCTAATACTATTGTTGTAACGAGATATTTAATTAACACATGTTTCCACGACGGCAGTGGTGGTTTTTTTAAATGGAACCATATATTTTTTAATACATAAATCGACCCATCCTGATATTCCCTGATATTTGTTTTTTTTTTGCCATTTTGACTTGAGATTCGTATACAGCGACCTCGGAAACTCTAGAATACCAAGTTTAGACCAAATCTGATATTTTTTGGGTATACGCGTCCGCCATATTGGATCCGCCATTTTGAATTCAGATTCGTAATCAGCGACCGCGAAAACTTTAGTATACTCAGTTTTGTAAATATCAAAGATTACCTTCATATTTTTACCATGTTTCTGGGATTTCAACCCACTGTGCGACGCCTCTATTGGCGACCACGGTTCGTGGAATTGCCACTTAGATCGAGGAGATTCGATGCCTGGCCCTTCGCGAATCTGTGAGGAAATGTTTCGTCCGAACGGTTTCGTTAGATTCTTGCTCCGCCGCGGAACCTCGCGCGTCCGCTATCAGCGAACCGCGTGTCGAGTCGAATTCTCCTCGTGTGCGCGCTCCGGCGGGGATCCAGCCGTGAACCGCTCAAATTCCCAATCGGCAAACATTGCGCGAGCAACGCCATAATAGTCATGGAGTCGGCGATAATCGTGCCCTCCACGGGGAGTGCCGATTGTATTTCAAGGGCCATTCTGCCTTTTCTATGGCCGCGAAGATAGAGGACGTGGCATCCGCTCCAGGGAATTCCGAGCGCACCACTGTCGCGTTATCAAAACTCGGTGAACCGGTGGCTAACAATACCTGGCTGGATAACGCTAAGGGTGTTCGCGAAGAAACGTTTCTGGGTTAAATTGCCGTGACCGGAAAATTCATACCCCGATCAATTTTTTCACAAGCGACTCGGAATTCTCATTCATCGATCGTCCGTCAACTTCCAACGCAACCACTGGCCTGCACGCGTGCTCGGGGGGTTCTGGAGCGTCTTTGAAAGCGGCCAAGTCGCAACTAGTTCCACCATAGCCTAACGCGAGGCGCCCGTAAAGATTTTTGCCGTGCCGTCGCGTTGCAAACCGGGACGAGCGATTCCAAGTTCCGTCATTGTCGAAGCTCGCCAAGATGTTTGGCCTTTCCGCGCCCCCTGGACTCTGAAGTCGATATCGGGGAAACTCTCGACTTCCCGGGCGATGCAAAGCGGGCACAAGTTGCCTGCGATGTTAGCCCTACCTCTTTGGCGTTGCGCGCTCCGAAGGTCCAAGTACTCTCCCTGTCTCGAGGGAACCTTACGACCACCGCCTCGTGTTCGCGCGTGCGGGGCCGTCTTTAAGGCGCATGTAACCGTGAAAGCACAAAGTAGTCAAATTAAAATTTCACCCCGCCCCTACTCGCGTCCCCGGCCCTTCGGAAACCTTGCCACGCGAATTTCCTTTGTCCTCACGGGCCGCTCTCGCGTCGAAATCGAATTCCTTGTCATCTAATTGCGACGGCGCCCTGGGCGCGCCTCGCCGTGAGCGAATTTCAAGGGAGCGCAATTAGCGATACGGCCGCGAAAATCTTTAACGGAAGCGAGCAGCCCCGCTCGTCGATTTATACCGCCGACCGAAGCATTAGTGCACCCATCCGCCATGTTTAATGGGTACAAATGACCGGGAACGGCGCCGCGGGAAACATATTATGTCAATTGGCCGCGGAGCCGTGCGAGGCACGGTGTAATTATAGAATAACAATTATTAATTAGCCCCTAATGCGTTCCATGGCAATGAACAATGATTACGTCGTCGAAGCGTGTGTACGCTCGCGCTTTACTTCCTGTCTTCGGTGAGCTCCCGGGCCGAAGCCCGCTGGCTGCGAGCGCCGGAAGAAGGAGAGTACGAAGGGTCTCAGGCGAGAAAGAAACAATGGCAATTAGTACGGGATGAGATTGAATTTTACAACCCTTGCTTTTCTTCGGTTAAACGCAAAGGGGCAGCTGCGACTGCGAGGCGGGGAACAATGGAGGCCCAGCAGGAGGACGGGAAACAAGGGGAACGAAGATATACGGCGGAACGGCGGAAGAAAACGTAAGGAGCCGACAACGAGCGTATTAATTCAGACGTAAACGTCCTCGACGCGGGTAGAACCGGTGACAATTTCATTTAACGATTATTGCCGCCACTCGGGCGCATATGTTCGGACACACCCACGTCATGCAGTTACATGCAACACGCCGTTATACTCGTTGCTACGTTTTCCCGTAATTTAGCGCGTTCAGGAACACGCGCGCCCTGTCTGCTAATAACGCTCGCGAATTACAAATGCTTCGTGAATTGTCTCCTCTATGCAGTGGGGACACGAGTCTCTTAACCTTTATCGCCGTCTCCGCCGTGTCGACTACGTTTTAGACGGCAATTTAAAAGTCGGATAAAGACGCGGGCTTTTAAAATGCTTGCGAGGGTACTGCGGCGCTCGAGGGTGAATCAACGGCAAATGTTTTCTTCAAATTCAAATCGGGGCGAGGTGAATTCCGCTGACGCACGCGCCGGCCCCTGAATACCTGTTGTTTCAATAAAGTGCGTGCCACGTTCCTGTCTCCTTTGGGAATTTCATTACGGCGACATTCAATTAGGGCATGCACGGTGCGCCTATATTTTGACGCAAATCACTTGAAGCAGTCAGCCACTGCACTGTGGACTGCGGCTGAGCGATATTCAGCATTGGTTCAATCCTGATAGGATACAGTGTTCTCAGCACAATTTTCAATTTTGCGGCGTGATTACAGAAATGACCCCTTAAAGCTTCGGACGCTTTCTTGTAATATGTTAATGTAAAAGCTCAGCCACTCGAGCAGTCCTAGATCGTCAACATCGAGATTACCAGAAATGAATCGTTCCTTCCCGGCTGATTGAATCGTCGTGCAGTTCGGTCATCATCGAAACAATCAGTGGCGATTGCAAACGGGGGCGGCGGGGCGCCCGGGATCCAGGGCGATATTTATTGTCCTTCTATTTGCTAGGGCTGACCATGAATCAGTGCGACGCGAGGTTGTTGATCGCCGAGACGCTGTTTGTTCAGACTGTCAAACAGGCCGCGCGCACTGGCCTAATAACCGAGGGCAGGGCTCGAGCGCAGTGCCATGCGCGGCCACGTGAATCGGTCTTACTTCCGCGTATATATTCCGTCTATTCAGGAATTCATTACGGTCGATTCTACGCTCGCGGAGATTTACCGGATACGGAACCGCCTCGGAGGCCGGCCGAATATCAGGCATTTCGATTCGGGTTCCAGCTCGTCGGGAACGACCTGAATTCACCTTCGACTAAGCTCGGATAACGAGAAGCAAGATAAAGGTCTCCGCCGTGGCCAGGCCCCAGCCACCCCCCGCGTCCCAACGACCAGGAAACTCGAAAAATGTTGAATTCCTCCCGCTACCTGCCTCCGTTTCGATCTTATTTACCCACCTTCGCGTTCATATCACCGGGCAAAGGAGATTGCCGGCACCGACACGCCATGAAATTTAATTTACTACTCGGCTGGAAGCGCGAGGCGACTTTATATTTCCATCGCAGGACCCTGAATCCCTCTACGCGGCTTGATTAAGTCTAGTTCAGCTGAGAGGCGGGCGAATAAACACCGCGACGCAAGGTGCTCCGTGATTCCTTCGCGAACGATGATATCCCCGAAGCAGCGGGAAAGGCACGAGTCCGCGGCAGCTTCCCGAAGACAAATGGACGCCGTTCGTTCTCCGGCGGCTCTTAAAACAAACGGGGAATCGACGTGGTTCGCGGCGGTGTCGCGAATTCGACGCGGACGGGGGAGGGCGATCTCTAAATCATCGGATTCGGCCTGGTTTCGCAAACGACCGCCGAGTTCGTAGATTACCGAATCGATGGGAGACGCGGTGGCTGGCGAAAGTGGGACGCGGAAAAACGGACGGAAGAAAGGGTTATCGGCTTTTCGGGGAGGGGCGGCGTTATCCGTCTAAACGCTTAAATCCTGTCGCGTCTCCGTGATTTGCATAATTTTCATAATGCATCAGCGGAATTTCCATCGACGCCGCGGCGCGTCACGGCTGCGACGTGCCGACTGAATTCGATTCACCGACATTGATGCAACGGGGATGACCGTGTCCGGTCGGCTGCGCGCGTTCAACGCTCGATGCTGGAAAATATTGGCGATCCCGCGTGGGAAAACATCCGCTGCCTTCTCGTCCTCCTTTCGGCTGTTCCGGCCACTGCAGAATGATATCCAAATGGAGATTGTTATTTGCTGGATACACAGTGCGTTGGGAGAAAAACTGGCGCTCAGCTTTAGAAGCGTGTTAATTAAACTGACCGAGCGTGTGCTTCGTGCCCTGAAATCTCTCGAATATTTGAAACGATGCAGAGCATTAGTTGCTCCTCCGATTAACTCTTACTACCGTTAAGGAACTAGTTTCTGATCAGTTTAGAAGGTTTCCCGCTTTAATATTTATTTTTAACCTAATGAAACATTAAACCATAGACTTTTTTTTATACTAAAAGTTGAATTAATGTTTAAACTTCAAGGAAAAATTTTAAAAAGTTGAAAATAAATATATAATTTAAATACTTATAAGGTATGGAATAATAAGGTGACTAGGAACTAGTTTTTAATCATCTAAAACTAACAATACTAACTGCTTTCACAGACAACACATATATTTTTGAATTATCAATTTTTATGTTAGTAATTATTTCAAACAATTATTTATTGACATAAACTCAAAAGAACGATTTATTTCATGAACTGATAAAAAATTAGTGCCTGATCAAGAACTAGTTCCTTAACGGTATATGTTAATATTTTCGCCGCCACTTGACGTACATACTTCCCCTATCAGTGGCGCACTCAAGATTTCATCGCGGGGAAAGCCGAGTCGAACGGACAAATTCAATAAAATTCATTAGCTGATCATAAAAGTTTATTTAAAAAATAAAATCCAGTTTTATTATTCTTTTTACAAAGCTCCTCCTTTGAGGGGTGCCAGGACCTCTCGCCCCATCGGTCGCAGACAGCGTCTGTGCTCGCGAACGCACGATATCGATATTAACTTTCCCGGAACGGTCTAATCCGAGATATTAGCACATAGCTCCGAGGGGCAATATATTTGATTCTGTTTAACGTGGGCACCTCGAACGTGTACCGCGATTAAGTAGGAGAAACACACACGGCCTCTCCCTCAAGGCTCGCAATATCGGAGGTAAATGGAAGATAACGAACTGACAACGCTAAACTCGCGCGATAAATTCACCAAGTTCTGGCCCGCCCTCCGCAGAGCGTGTACACACGGCACGGAATGTATTAACGTCGCGGCCTGGAGGATTTACGGTGCGTCCGGCTTAATTTCTTAAAACGCTGCGGCCCGCGGCGCCGCAACACCAACGTCGTTCAATTATTAAAGCATCTCGCGGAGCGCTGCCGCGATTTATTTGATTTTGGGAACGGCACGTTTATCGTGATTTGTGTTGCCGCGTGAGCCGGCGGCCGCGCACCCCCGGACCTGTGGAGTACGGATTGTCCTACTCCCGAGGATCCCCTTGCAAGCATTTCGGGAAGCTAACGAAGGCTGTATTTGCACTCTAATTTCTAATCTTTGAAGTTCGTTGCCCGAGCATTCCGTAATGAGGTGTTCCAAGATTTCATGGCTTCCCTCGTGTGGAGAGGAGAATATGTTCTCCTGGAGGCAAGGTCCATCGCCATGGCAATGGCGCCCCGTGGGGAGCCTGGGCGTATACATTTATTCATGGATACTTATAGTTATTCATAGTCAGAGACACACGCACATGGAAGTTTACGAATTTATATTTTATTGAGATCCCGAATGTCTTGGATGCATCTCTGGGATGGAATCGTTCATCTCATATGTCGCGGAAACCGTGGAATTTCTTTTAGATTTCTCCCTTCGATGGTTACATAGTGTCTGCCTGCACAGGAAGCCGCTGATTCGAGCTTCACGAGCATCCCTGTTGACCAACGATGGACGTAGCAAGTGCAGGTACTTCAAACGTGAAACTTTCGACGGAAAAGTAAATCCCTGAATCGTTGGTTTACACCTCTGTTGGACCGTTTAAGGAGATCACAATGGGAGGACAGAAGATCCACAATGCGAACCAGTACTAGGACGACTTTCGAGGAGGGCTTTGTCTTTGAACTCCGTCAACGGGTTCCTGGAGTCGTTCAGGTCATCGTGTAATTGGAACGTCCAAAAAGAGGAATTTCGGTACATTTTTGGGAAATGTAAAAACTGCTAGCCATCGAAGTGTAATGTGTAATCTCTGTCAATATTCGCTCTGGACACTCGTAGAACAGTTCAGCTCCGTGAGTGGAAGTAGAGTAAAGATGTGGAGGCTGACAGAAGAGAGCAATGCCCCTTTTCCTGTAATTAATCTCCATCGAGTTTCAAAGCAAATATTCCCGGGAAGCGTTCAGCAAATTGGGACACAGTGAGGACGGCTCGAAGGCGCGAGGCTGCTAATGAAAAGTCGGATCAGTAAGAAAATCCTGGACGACTGCCGACAACAAAGGACGCCAAAGTGGGTCTCTCCGAGACACCCAATTCGTCCTTTCACTCGGGGGTTCGCGCCCTCCCGCCAACTCTCCCGTACACCCCCGTAGCCGTGCAAGGATTCGAGGAGCAAGTTCTCTGGAAGTTTCGCGGAAGATAGTTGAACGGTTCGAGACAGTGGGGAGAAGACGGGGGGGGGTGAAAATTCAAAGTTATTATCTGTTAGTCGCAGAAGGCCTTCCAGCTTCTTCTGCTTGGCACAGTATTTATTCCGCAATGCCGGCTACCGATTAAAATTACTCCTAGTCTAACTTATAATCGTTCCTCGCCTTCCTGTAGTTTAGGAACGACTCGCTTGTACGAAGGATCGACGTTGGTGCAGATGCTTAGAATAAAGGAGACACAAAAACGAATATGCCACTTCAGGATACACGAAGGCACCCTTGGATATCCTTCGAAGCAAGTCAATTCGAGCAACTTCGCGATCAATTCGTTAAAGCTACTTCCTTTACTTCTTCGGTGTTCAAACACGCTCCGAACAGGATTCAGTTTTTAATAGAGGGTTAGTTCAATCGAGTGGCCATTTAGCCAACGCAGAATTCGCGTGGGTGGATAAATAAATTTGCAATGGGTAGGAACCGTTTCAACGGGCAGATTTCCCATGTGACGTTTCACGTGACGCAGACCTCAATACAGTTACAATGATTATTATTATGCAGCGGCTGGAACATATTTCGGTTCACATGTCGAGCCTCGCCGGCGGCTTAAGTGGCAAATTAATTAACCGCACGCGCGCGGATAATGAGGTCGACGTTATTTCAGACGCACCGCCGAGCAGGCCGCCGAAAACGTGGAAAATCCTGTCCCGGATTATTTACAAAGATTCTGACGTCCAGGTTCGGCCCTCCGCTAGTCGTTGGCGCGAATTTGAGCAGGGTAGTTGTTACCCTTCAGCGGGAGCTGAACGTGATCGGGACTCAGGCTACTCCAGTTTTCGAATTTAATCAAGGAACACGGGCTACTCGAGTTACTTACAATAGCAGCCAGGTCTGCGACGAGGGCGCCGATGAAATAAGAGATGCCCAATATTGACTTTCGCGGTTTTGAAATGGGATTCTGAGCCTTCATGTGCGAGAGGCAGATCCTGAGTTTCGTTGTTCAATATTCAACCCTTTCTATTCGTAGAACAGACTGAGCACAGATTGCGAAGACGAGATGTATCCACGCGACGTAACGGGCTGGCAAGCATCAAGATCAAACGCGTTATTAAACGAACCCCATAGACCTGAATATACCGCTGTCTAATTGATGGATGACGTAGCTGACGAAATAACGCGGCGTTATTAGCGTGCTAGGGAACTAACGACGTTCATCAAGCAGGGAGAGACAACGGGGCTCGCCGAAGGAAACAAGCGTCTTTTAGCGTTTAAAGTAGCAACTTCTCTACCGCGTATAAAAGCCGACATCGCGAAAACCGGGACAATGGAATACAGCCGCTGGCATTGTTTCACGGCGTTCCTCGGTCATTACCGTGCTCGTTCCTGGCGAACAAAATCTACCGTGAAAGGCGTCATAGGCGAGAGGAACGACCCACCCCCGTCGACGGGGGTGTCCTTAATTCGTCTTAATCACTTAACGCGTCACGCGATCCTTTTCTCGCGAAATCTGGACAAGCAGGCTCTCGCCTACTTTTTCCATTCGCGCCTCCTCACAGGCCATTTAACTCGAGCTCCGCTTAGCGCTCGCTCTACACCGTCACCCGCGTCGATACAACGGAATACGAGCAACCGTTTTATCGGCTAATGGAGCCTCGTTGTTTCTTTAACAATCGATCGTCGGCAGCGGCGGCAAATGTAGCGAAACGAAGCAAGCAGTTATCATTCAACAATTCTAATACAGATTTCGCGAATTTCTGGAGGGACTGTGGAGCATTCTCGGGTCTCAACATCGGATACAATCGAGGACCTCGCGGCAAGAGGAGTGCAGCTAAATCTTTACCAACTTCCAGGGAATTAGAAAAACTTGTTCACACAATAAGTAGTAATTATTGAGATGATAAGTTTTTATTTCTATTTCTGGCGAAAACATATTAATATTAATATTATATTTTTATTTATTTGCAATACATAATAAAGATTATAGATTATAGAATAAAGTTGTGCTGAGGTAGGGTAAAAAACTATTACAGTTACAACAAAAGTTTTTTACGAAAATGTTACTTATTTATCTGACATTATTTGAGCCGCAACAGTTTCGCTGTATGTCAAGTAATATTCCGGTTATGAATAAAAAATGAGAAGCGGAGAAAGCGTTACAACCGTGCCTGACCCCGGGTCGGTTGTAACGCTGCAAGGAGTCGATAGTAGCACAAATATAACTTTACAAAATTAAAATATTTATTGATTTAAATTATAATAATAAATGAAAAAAGTAAAATCTATAACAAATTATGTGGTATCGCAATTGTGGCAGAAATAAAAGACGTTTTGGCTGGTGCATTCTTCATCTTCTCAATCCTTACATTCAGTACCTATATTGCACCCATTTTTCATTTGGTTTGCTTGTGCTATGCTATATGATTTCATTGCAAATAAGACAATATTATTCGCCTTCTTTGCCCCTATTCGGTTCTGTTGCGGTAAAACCGATCCCGACTGCCGATGTTACAATCGCCCCCGACCATGCTTTTGAACTTAAATTATAAATTTTGACTAACGAGACGCTTAAAAGTGCCAAGTAACGATCAATCTTTCTTTAAAAAAGGTCGAATTACAGATTAAAAAATCGAACAAGCACATACTTGCAAAGGGAGTGTTTATATTACAATTTTAAGTCAGGAAGGAAAAGTTACTTTAGGGTATCGAAAAGTTATTTTCTTCACTATCCATGTCTATTGCGTATCTGTACTCTTAGGGCATGGATGTGTATATTCCAAATGTCATTCTTCATCATATATCCAAAATTGGTGTTAATATCTATTATATGTTTTGAGATATTTAGCGTGTTACATTCGCCCCCCTGTTACTACCGCCCCCGGTCTACCCTACTGTCTGACTATATATCGATATCATCACTTTTCACGTAACTATGCTTGAGATTGACATCAATCGTGTCTGTCTATCCTGCCAGTTCTTCAGAAGGATATCTCTGGTACTTCCGACGTGCGACTATTGATTTGAGATTGGCTACACTTCAATCCGCCATTGGAGAACAAAATCTCGTTGAACAGTCATCCATTTGATCGCGGAATATCGATCGTGCTTTTTTCTGTACAAGTAAAAAAAAAGCCATTGATTCATCAGCACCAACTTCCCCCGAAATTACAGTTTCGTATAACAAGAGTCGGTTGGGAACTTGGACCGCCTCGATCTGAGCTGCACGTCCGAGAAAACCGGCACCGCTCTACTCGTCCATAACTCACAGTCGACTCGGGGCCCACGCACACATGCAGAGGTGAACTAACGAGCAGCTAGGTATTGCTTTAATAATCGCGGCGACAGAGCCAAGCCGGCAGGAAATTATTGTTAGTCCTTCCTTTCAGGGGCGATCTGACAAAGATAGCGGCCAGTCGTGCCGGTAAATTACGATGTTTGAATACTCCGCAGAGGCTAGCTTCCGTTCTTTGATATAACAACCATGCGCGAGATATTCAAAGGGATCGTCGCACGGGCGCCCGCAGACCAGCCGGGAGTTAATTAAATTTTCCACGGCGGCGTTTAAACGCATCTCGAGAGCCGCGGCGATTCTAAGGAGACTGTTTGATCAGAGACGAAGCTCCTGCGGGGCTGATTGCGCGGGGGGTCGTGTAAACGTTGTTTCGCCGCGCCGTCGAAAGAAGTGCGCGAAGGGAGCTGTGATGGCGTTAGATTACCTGCAACGCGGTGGCGCCTGTGCGACGTTCTGCAAACACCTCGGCGGGAATGGTGCTTTGAATCAAAGGGTTCTGCGTTGTAACCTTACAAACGAATCGTCAGAGAGAAACTTGTCAGACCGAAGCTCGCTGCTATTGGTTTATAAATACACCCGGAGCCTGGGCTGCGTCGTTCGGGGCAGAACAGAACGATGCAAATGCGCCTGGTTCGCTGGAAAGTCAGCATTCATAATTTACAAGAACGTTGTTAATTCACCACCAATGAATGTAGTTTAAATTTCAGATTCGTACACGGCCGAGCGTTCGTCTACGTCATTAATCATTCAATAAATAAGGGAGGCCAAGCATTGTTCTGATTAATATTCCGTTAGCGGTATCGAGTATTCATGTATTCACAACGTCGTCATGTACTCGCGGTGACACCATTTTCAATTACACCAGCATGATTTTCCCCTGGTTCTTTGCTATCGATCCTCCTCCACAGGCACCGTGGAAAATGAAACCCAAACAGCTAATATTCGAAGCGGCCGACCTCTTCTCTCATCCCCGTCCACCTGCATTAATAAACTATTCGTCCAGTAATCTGCTATTACGAAACACAGCGTATATCCATCACCTCGATACGACTCCGGTTCCACACGCAACGCGTTAACGGCTCGCGGAGGCGTATCGAGAACACCAGCCCGGACTGTCCGCTCGTATTTGCAGGCGAGCGTATTACTCGCACCCCCGGCTGGCGATAACGGATCGTCGTTACTTTCGTTATTTCCATTTACACGTGGACCCTTCGCGGATCCGGCGATAAGTCGGCGTTATTTCGTAATAGAAATACGCAAAGCGAGGCGCGAGGCAGTGACAAATAGTCCCGTACATTTTCGTCGAACAAGGAGGAGGACTGCGCCACTCGAAACGGCTGAATAAAAAGAGAGTGGGACGGGGGATGGTGTAATTCCGCCCCCGCGGGTTTCGCACGGCGCGGCTCGTTTTCGCGAGGAACACAAGCACGCCAGAGTACAGCCAGCCGCGACTAAGATGGATGGGCACACGCTCGGATCGAACAACTTTATCGGGGGGCCGCCTCGTCGCGTGAAAAGCGCGCGGAAAAAAGGGGGTAGGCTCGCAGCGTTCTTCATAGAAGCCTCCTAACCCCCTTTCGTTGCGATCCAGCTGACCCCCCCTCGGGCTGATAAACAGTGGCGCCCTCCTCCGATGATTTTTCATTGGTGCTTCCTCAGCTTGTGTACCCCGAAACCGTCGGCATTAACGCAATTACCGTCACGCTTCGCGTCGAGCGCGTCGCTGACAAATTCCCCGGCTTAGGGGCTTCTTTGGGGAGCAACGAAGATGTATCTGCTTCGGGAAGTTTAAATCTCAGACATTCACTGCGGCGGAATTTTGTTGGAGGGATTCGCCGGGAAGTGGGATATGCAAATGCTTCCAGAACTTTGTAAATATTGACTTCGCGTGTACGAGGTGTATGCTGCATGAGTGGAGGAAAGGAAATGATATAAGATTGGTAGAAGGAGGCTAGTCTAGTCGAATGCAGTGTACACGGTTATCCTTTTCAATTCAATTTCTTCTATCTTCCAGTTAGAAAGCACCTACCTAAAATGCCTTCAAATTTCAGACTGCTGATGGTGCTTCTATTGATTTCCACGCGGCCAGACGTATCGCGCTTCAGCGACAAACAGGGGAACGTAGAAACGCGAGATTCGTTCCATTTACCGTGCATCAATCACCGACCGTCAATACCTCAGCCAGCTCCACATTTCAAGGAATCCATTTAGGGATCATTACGTCTTAACAGGAGCAGACCAGCGGCACTGTCGCCACTTAACGAGATTGCAACGAGAGTACCCGTCCGCGGCGCGGGAACAATGCTGTTTGTCTTCGAAATGAAACGTACTTCGCCCTGTTCGGTAAGCGGATGTCAGGGAATCGTGGGTGGACAGTGGACCAGACTCTCTACTTCGGATAGCTGCGTGTCCATGGACTCAGTAATCCGAGAAACGAGTGGCTCGTCCCGCTCCCATCTTTCCTCAAGATGCCTGTCTTAACGACGTGGAAAGGAGGGTGCTTGGGAGCCCGACTGACGTCCGCGGTCTCGCCCAATATACAGCGAAGCGTGTCCTGGCATCGATATTCGAAAAGTTGGCAGCTGTCGCCTCGGCGAGAGGGATGGCGGGAGCGGTGGATCAGGAGGGGAGAGGAGAGGAACGTAGGGAAGAGAGAAAAAAAAAGGAAGCAAGTGTCAATCGATACCGTTCCCAACCGCTCCGCGCCTAAACCACATCCGCAGGGTCGGCTGCGAATCGTTCTTTGCACCGTGCTTTTCATCGTCCTCACGCTTTGCTGACATAGCACTCGAGGGCTGCCATTGGCGGGTTCCGTGCCTCGCTACCGTAATCTATTCGCTTGACTCCACCGGTTCCAGGCCGAGTCAATCGAGAGGTCTGGCTTCGCCCATCGACAGGCTACTATTTTTATCGCGAACGCAACCCGATTGACGATTTACTGTCATGCTCGAGTACCTGCCGCCGGAGCATTCAAGCTTCCATCAGTGGGATATCAAAGTATCTTCCTGCGATGCACTGCGTTGGAAGCTTGGTAGTACTCCTTGATTGTGAGACACGATCTTAGGGTCCCTCTTTCTTCTTCCCCGTTTAAATTCGATTATAAAGCGCTTGATATCTCGGCTCGTAAGAAGCAAGCCGCGAAGATGACACCGAGCAAAGGACCTCTCCTTGGAGGGTCCCTCTTTCCAGCCAAGTGATTCCAGTTAATTTCGCTCTATAAACTCTCCGCTAAGAATATAATAAGAATACACAGGCCCGTCGCGCGACTGTTTCGCCTTTTGATAAAAAATTCCCTTTCAGAATGACGAGCGGGCTCCCGTCTCCCAAGGGAATTTGATAACAGCGAGTCGTTTGCGTCCCGTAAAGCAGTGCAGCAACATTCACAGTGGCATCTCTACTCCTCCGCTCTCATCTCCCACATACAAGACGAAAAGCGTCTCTGCTCTTTGTCCCGTCGCAGATAAACGAGCCGGCGAAGCTGGTCGCGGATTAACCCCCAAGCACGCGACAGATTGATTAGCGTTGCTCCCTGCGAAACGTCTTCTTGCCGCCGGCAAGAAGTTTGGCACGGAGATTCGAAACGGATTACGATCCATTAGTATATTACGACCCAAGTGCCCCGGGAACCGAGCGTACCCACACAAAATTTTCATACGTCTTCGGGCTCGGACCTATTCTAACCGGACAACTCATCGGGAACTTCACAAACATCCGGTTTGTTGGCGTTGCTGCCGGGATGAGGCTCGACGTAAGCTGAACGAAACTTCTCCAATTGAAACGAACGTAACCGTCCGAGCAAGGGTAGCCTTGAAAGCGCGGCTAACTTCAGAGGCACCCCCTTTGTTGCTCGGTAAACGGAACATCCAAGCAATCCAGAAGTTTTGAATCAACCTGTAACCGAAGCCCTCCGCTCGTTCAGGGGCTTCGATTCATTCCGTGGCCTGGTCAGTCGTCAGCAGAGCCAGCACAGCCAGCAGAGCCAGCAGAGTCTCGTGGAATTGGTGGGCGTACGACCGACTGGACCTATTACCAAATTAGATAACCCGACCAGAATCCAGCCTGCCCCATCTGTACACGCCGCTTGCCATTCAATCCTTGGATTCGGAGGACCGGATTCAACGTTCCGCTCAATGATTCAGGAAGAACAGAGTGCACGGCAGGGTTCGCCAGGTTGCCTTGTCACGGGAGCAGGGTGAACCAGAACGTCCCGTGGAAGTGGATAGAATGTGCCGGTTTATCCCGAGAAGCTAGCGTATGATCAGACAGCCGGAGGCTGCTGGCGGAGGCGGTTGGTTTGTGCCACGAAATTCAAACATCTTAGCACTTGGCGCTTGGTCTACGTAGCCGAAGGCTCGTGTGCCAATCACGGTACACCCCGCTGGCTTTTCCCTCAGTTTCGCGTGCACGTAGACGCACACACGATGTACGCGCGCCCATCCCGCGTTGGCCCCATCGCCTCGGCAACGTATCTCCGACGGTTAAAGTTTCACCGTGGCTGCCTTCGTTTTTCCTCCTTTTTCCCCCGGCGAGAGCTGAGGAAACCGAGCGCCCGTGTTTAAATAGAATTAACGAGGGCACGGTTGCCTCCTTTCTGCCGAATATTAGCTTGGATTTTCCTGGCTAAACCCGGGCCTCCTTGTTTCCACTCGTTTCGACCACTACTTGGTCCGAGCTCCACCGGGCTGCCTCTTCAAACTAGTTCCCTATTCGATTGCCACGCGTTAATTTGTTCGTTATCAAGGCCGGCCGATGGGACCCGATTGGGGGACAGAAACACACGCGTGAAACGCGCGAATACTGAATTCGGAATACTGTTTGCGTTTCCCTGGATTGTTATCGTTGTTTCTGCTGCTCGTTCAGTCGAAATGACCAGTGTTGTTTGCCGTTCTGAAAGCTTTCGTTTCTTCTTTTCCGATACCGCGTGGAAATGAAATATTCAGGGAAAGACCGTTAGTTCGTATAGTTAATATTGACGGGACTTTCGGTGGAAATTTCACGCGGAAATGTTCGCGAAACGTTTTGACGGGCCGCGGCTCGTCGACCAATACAAATATTGAATACGCGATAACCGACCGGGAAAATCATTCTTTCGCGAAATTCGCTTAAACAACGTAACCCGTTACGTCAAAACGTTACGGTTCTTTTCCGTAAACGGTTCTCATGCTCGCTCACATACACGTGCTTCATCGGCCTCCATTGGCTCCGCTACGCTTACCAGGGCGTGGATATCGTTCGCGTACCGTTTATCATTTCCCAAGTGCTCCTTTTTTAAACGAAAGTCCCAGTTTGGAGGAATAGGTAGCATCTGCGAGAGCAGGACATCGTCTAGGTATCAAACTGGGTGGTTAAATTTAAATGCTACCCAACTTCCCACCTATCCAAATTGCAAGGATCAGCTATTTATAGGGGAGCTATCCACAAATCACGCACGCGATACATGCGCTCTTTCGCGTTTCGTCTTCCGCGGTTGGTTTCGCCCGGTGCTAATCCATTAGATAATTACAGACGGAGAATTGTCTCTATGAAGCCAGGAACCGAGCAACGGGGATGGGATAGCCGCGCGAATACGTTTAATCGATAAAACATCTATACGGTCTGGAGGACGACTCCGGCCACTTCGGTGGCCGTGCGGCGTACGGCCATCGCGAATCGGATCGTCCTCGGTGGATCCGTAATGACGGCTCGTAAAAAAGTTGGCAGAGCCGCAGCGGGATCCCGACATAGCCACGAAAACGGTGCAATATTTGTTCGGACGGAGCATAACTCGTTTAATAGATATACGAGCGCGGGTGTTCCGACCTCCTTCGAACGTCGGCTGGATATAAAGCCGGGCAATAACTTCCGGTGAACCTGGCTATTAATTACCTTAACGGCCATGCTTATATGCTTATCCCCCTTCCAGCGTCGCCTCGGCCCACGACGATGCACGAACATGTGTTACTGCTTCGATACTATTCTCCACGAACTGACACGTCGCTGACACAGTGGCTCGTAAATTCTTTCGCGGAAGGACTGCCGCGTTCACTTTTTTCAACCACGCATACCGGCTACTTTGTCATAAGCGTGAGAGTAAAATGGCGCAGGGAGAGGATGTAGTTACTACTTAGTGGATGTATTTATAGGGGCGGGACTGCGAGTCGCTGCAAGAGTCACGAAAAGACGGAGTCCCTTCTGGAGGAAGTTGCCACCGCCGCAGCGCAAGCAGCCATGTTGATCCCGTAAACAAAGCCCTCGGGGCTTTTAATGAAGATTACTTAAGGGATGGCGATAAATAAGGCGAACGCGGGCGGAAATTTATACACAATCTTGCCGGAATACTGCTGCGTTGCGTGTAATCTTTGTTTGCACGCGGAGGGGACCGCGCCGTGGAGGTACCTCGGAGGTACCGCGACACCTCCAAATGGGGTTGCGGAGGAAGCAACTTTGGCCTTGGAAATACACCAGAAAACCGGGGTATCGGGCTGCTGCCTGTATAATGTAGCCCCCTAATGTTAAACCTTGTAATACCTCCGTAATACTTTGAACCACTGCGTAACTACAAACTGCATTCTTAAACATTGTCCACTTAGTTTCGCGGTACGATATTGGGGTAAAAAGTGGACGGCAAGTGGAAGAACGGGGGTGTTTCATTCGCTTGGAAACTGCAATCGAATTCGCCAAGCCGGGGTCCATTCAGCTTCAGGCTTCGCGACGCGGATAGTGGCAGCATTCAGCTAACAGCAATTAAAATGTTCCGGGCAGAAGGAACAAAATGTTCGCGGGCATTACAGAGGAAAGGAAGCTGGCCGTTTTTTCAAGCAGCTTGCCGTTCGCGGGGATAGAAACTTTAGAGCGAGAGGAGCAGGCTCGAGGGAGGCCGCTTTTAAATTCGAGTTGTGCATTCAGCCGTAATGGGGGAAGAAAGGACGCGAGATTCAGAGCGGCGCGTTTCGTTACTCGAGTTTGCATTTCCACGGCTGACAGAGTCTCTGCATTTACATGGTGGCGACTGAACCGAGCAAACGTGCACGGCTTAAAGTCGGCGATACCTGACGTCAGGTGCCGATATAATCAGAGATTCGTCGCTGCTCCTTGGTGGTAATGATGATTGCTCGCTGGCTGTCTTCCACTTTTCGGGGAGAAAGGTCGGAGGTTTCCTTAGTGGCTGAATGCAGCTGAGAGCACTCGCGGCTTTTTTGTTCCTCGGGCACTGATGCTGGGAATTGGATTGACGATGACTCATCGTGATTTTTTTATCGCGACCGGCGGAAATTTCGACGTTGAACAATTGCACGGGATGGTGTACATAGATATAACGGCTGTAAAGGCGACTCGATTATGTCGATCAATTTCTTTGGAACACGGGTCCCAGTTTTACCCGCGTCAAAGCTCGTTCGCTTCGATCCTTTCCGGGCATGTCAAGCTGGCTGTCCGCCCCGAAACGTTAAATTCCACTTCGTTTCGTCCATCGGCAGCACTCCATCTGCTTAGTGGCACGTCTGGGGCTCCCGGTTTTACTACTGGACGACAGCCTTCGCCGAGCGACCTCGCAGCAATTCGATAAGCGACGCTCCACTTTTTCCTCCTATCAATATATCCGCAGGATCGTCGGCCAGCCATAAATTTCATGCATTATTTTCATCAGGGCGCTATTGCACGGAAAAACATTCGAGAAAGGCAAGGAAGTGGCTCTCGGTCTATACCCGTTCACGTCAGAAACCCATCGCGGTGCAACATATTAGATTCCAATTTTTAATAACTCGCGATCCCTTTCACGACGAACCTTTGAATCGTTCGGAACATACGCGTATTACGAGACACGAGGGAAATTGAATTTCCAGTAGCTTTCCCGCGAAATCTCTATGCTAAGACGCAGCCGCTATTAAACGCGATACCACCGGCAGGTTCAATGTTCCTTTGGAGTAGAAAAATACGCGCGACGCATATAATCGTATTAACGTGCGCGATTAATACGATCCCCCAACATGAAGCCTTTAAATTAGGAGAAAGAGAAACAGGGAGGGCACTCGCGATCGCCCTTTAAACCGACCGAGGTCCGTCAAGTGAACGCTGCGACTTCGCTGACATTTAGGTGGCAATTTGCCGTGGCATCGCGTAATCCTGGCCAATTGCTGAGATTCTCAGTGCGCTTGGCCACCGGTGGTCCATGACTAAAGACCACTCAGCCAGCAAGAACGGCGGCTACTCGACGACCGCGAGAGGACGCAGAGGGGCGAGCGGTTCCGATGGCTTCTCGGTGATCCTTCGTCGTCGCGTCACATCCACGTGAGACTCGATGTCTGCGGGGCAGTTAATTCGAGTCCTTGTAATTTGTTCGACTAGGAGGGGGGGGGGGGCGAGATCGAACAAGAGCGTCGCGACGAAAGGGCGGAGAGATGGGGCGAGGATGAAGAGGAGGCGGGAGGGCGTGTGCTGGCGTAGAAGCGGGCGCGAAATCACAAGTTGCCAAGAGGCATGTAATGTCGTCGGATTTGCAATTCCATTACCGGCTGCCAGGGTATAGGTAAAGGGTGAAAGGGGTGGCGGCGCCGGGGCTCTCGTCCTGGTTTTCATCCTCCTTTCCTTTCGATCCTTCTTCTTCCCCGCTCCAGTGACCCTCGTCGTCTGTCTTTCGACGCTCTTCCCTGCGCTCCCTTCTGCTTCGTGTGTATAGTAAGGGAATGTGGCGACATAGTCGAATAGTGAGGGGTGAAAGCAGGATAGGCAGCCTAGGGATTCTGCATAATTGAGGAGTTGAAATGGTAAACGATGTAAGTGCCGGTGGCTAAAACTTTCAGTAGAAATAAAAATCGCACTTGAACGCTATGAACTTTCAACGTATACCACCTTTCCAGATTTAGAGGCACAGAAAGAGATTGCGGCCGCGAAGAGGACTTTCATCGTTTTTTCGCCCCAGCGCGCAGCGAAGTTGGCACTTACGATTTTACCATTTCAACTTCTCAACTGAAGAGTCCTTGTAGAAAACACTGTAAGTGCAAAAAAATCAAATTTTATACTATAATATTACCATTGGCACGTAGAATATTTTGCGATAAATTTTTTTTCAATTTTGGCACTCAATGTTTTCCACAAGGACATTTCCGAACTAAGCTACCGTCCCCCAACCTCATCACCCTTCCCGCCCTTGTACGTTCCGCTGCTGAGCAATTATATGGATAGCGAGCAGCCGTAAAGCTGCAGCTTCTTTCGTCGTCGATTACGACGTCCAGCAGCGGTACTCCTGCCGCTCTGCTCGCACTCTGGACAAGGTGGGCGGACACGGGCGGTGGGCCACTTTATTGCATTACACCGGGTTTAATATCTACCCTGGGCGCAAAGAAATACGTGATCCAATTTCGCGCGGCGGATAACCGACGCGCCGCTACATCCTGCGGCCCGAATTCGATCGCGAGAGCTTCGCAGCGAGTTAATAACACGGCTACTCGCCTGGCTGGCGAACAACGAGCCGCGGTTTATTGATATAATGTGATTAAATCGGGGCAGAGGCAAGTTTCGGGCGTCGGGGACCGCGACGGGCGGCAAGTGTTCAGGTAAATCTGTTATTAACCGTTATCCACTGAACGCCATAATAATTTCACCAGCATTTCAAGCCGCCCGCAAACGCTGACTCCGCGCGCCGTTCAAGCTGTTATAATGTTGGGCGAGTATGATCGATGGGAGCCATGCTGTTCGACGATTCCCGTGTAATACATTCATCGGCTGTGGTATAGAAATTGTTTTTAAGCGGATTAAAGGGGTAGTTAATCTTCCGAGTGAAGTTTAGGTGTTTCTCCAGGAGGGCGGGCTTCCCTCTCGAAAACTGTTCTACCACGAATCTTTCGACTTCCGTTTTCGATTAAGCACGACCCGCTCTGTACGAGATGGATTGCCCTCCTTTGAACAGTCCACGGGATCCATCAAAGCACAGTTAACCCCCGGGTTGCTGCCGGATGGAGGTTCTACCCGGCGAACGAGCGTGCAACAACGCGCGCGATCGCGTCCGAAACCACGGCTCAGTTTCCCAGTCATTTCGAATCGATTTGACAGGACGAACGTGCACGGCGGCTGCGTGGCCTCGAATTTCCACGGTGTGCCGTTCAGGCGGAACAAGGACACGTGTAACTCCGCCAGGATGGAGAGAGGGTTAATTTAACCCCCTCGGGGTCGCTGGGAGGTGCGGCAAGTCAGGGGTGAGCGCACCGGTGTCACGGATGTATGCTAATGGAGACCTCGGGAGATGTCTAACATCCACAATTCTGGATTGTCTATATGCGACTAACCGCGCTCCTATGTGTCTTCCGTGCGCACACGTAACTGCACCTGCGAATTGCTGATCCGAGATTCCTCACGCCAGCGATTTCTTTTGTAGGAGCCGGAAAAAAAGGAAAGCCACTCGCCGGGACTCGAACCCGGGCCATCCGCGTGCTGGCCAGCCGCCTTACCGATTCCGCCACTGCGGCTTCCCCCCGATCTCTTAGTCCCGAACTCCTACTTTAACAGACGCCACCTATGGACCATTCTCGCACCATTAGGCCGTCTTCCGAGCGCCAAGCGCCTACAGCTCGGCCATTCTGACAATTGCGGTCGTCCCGGGCCGCGTTCCTCAAAATTCCTAAACGATACGGAACCGGACACGTCAGCACGCGGATGGCCCGGGTTCGAGTCCCGGCGAGTGGCTTTCCTTTTTTTCCGGCTCCTACACTTTCTTAAAGCATTCTGATGTTCCTTTGATCGCTCATAAACGATGGAGAACGGAGAACGTGGGGGGAACTAATAATAATACCGCCCAAACGTGGTACACTTGCATGACTCGTCTGTGCTAGACTGGTACGATCCCCTTACGGGGCGCTTCATTGATTCAATATCTGTTACCGTACCATCAAGGACCCAGTTCCTGATCAGAACCCAATTCCTGATCAGTTTAGTATATAAATACCAGAGTTGGGCATTATTCGGCTAAATTTTTATTCGAATACGGATTCGAATAAATTTGTGCGAATAAATTTTTATTCGAATAATCTTCGAATAAAAAATTCGAATAAAATGACATTATTCGACAATAACGAATAATTTTTTATTCGACTGAAAATTTATTCGAATAATTTCTTATTCGAATAATAATTTATTCGAGTCAACGGACGAATAAAATGATCACGTGATTTCGGCGATGTATCATGACACCACTGACTGACACCCATGAGACCTAATGTTTTAGGTTAAGTAACTCTTGTCATAGGTCGCACTTTGCAGGAAGATGTAAGACCGCGGTACTATATAGAGTCGCGTTTTGATTTATTTTAAATAAAATTTGCTCACGGCAATCCATTTAAACTAATGAAAAAATCAATCTCTTCTAATTATAAGCGTTCATTGAACGTTTTTAAATACATACAAATAGTCATGCGAATATTCACATATGCATATTTCCTCGGCTCGTTCAGACGTATACGCACACTTCCAGACACACACGTCCAAACGTATGTTGGACACAGTACAGACAGACTTCCATCGATAGATGCCGGGTATCACATATTCGTCGTTCATTCAGGTCGAATAACGAATAAATTCTTATCCGAATGAATCTGGCTAGAATAACGGTACAGATTTATTCGCGAATAACGAATAATTTTTCGTCGAATAAAACCGTCATTCGTTATTCGCGAATAAATCTTGGGATTTATACGTATCCGTATTCGAATAAAAATTTAACCGAATAATGCCCAACTCTGATAAATACCAAATAATAAGATTATTATTGCAAATTTATTCTAACAAATTACTAAATAATTATGAAGTATTTGGAAATTTATACGCAAAATTTGATAGCTCATAGTGAGGCTGATCTGTAGGTGATCAGAAACTGCTCCCTTTGCACTCTTAACTGATCAGGAACTGGGTCGTTGACGGTATTCTTCGAAGCAAAAGAGGAATCAGAGTCCACGCGATGCAAGAAATACTGGATACAATGATCAAATACCCCCAGCGTACACAGCATACAAACTCTGTCACATTCTCCGCGTCCACAGAGCCATCCACTTTCTTCGTCGTTTCTTACAGCCAGAGCCATCGCAAAGTTATATCGTTTCTCTTTACCCACACCGGATAGTTCCAGCCTCTATCACCCTGTTCGGCCTTATGCCCCCTAACAAAAACACCGGTTTAGCGTCGAGTGCTTCGAGGACGCTTAATTCCCGTCGCGGAAAGAATTGTTACGAGGACCTGGTGGAAGGCGCGTCTCAGGGAAACACGGGTATCCACGGGCAGCGTGGCACGGATGGCGGCTCTTGAAGAGCGGGATCTAAAGAGAACACCGTTAATAATGGAATTATGCCGGGCGTAAAGGGGATATGGAAGTTGCGCAGAAGTAAAACCGCGTCTTGAAGAATGATAAAAGCCGAGTAAACTGTAGCAGCACGGTATTACGTCATATCCGAAAGAATGTTTCAGCGAGACTTGGGGCAGGCGGCTGTGCATGCTAGAGACATCAAAGCGTGTCGACGGAACGAACGAATCTCTCTGCACCGCGTCCCGGACGTCCGGCTCGTTGTTAGGTTCTACGACCGCATAAAGAGCGTATCGCGTAGATATTTATGCAGATTCTTGGCTGGCGCACACTTCTCGTGGCTCGTTGCACACGGAATCAAACAGATCGTTCCCTTGGAATCATCTTGCGGGACGCAGTGGTGGACAGGAGCGAGGAAACGAGAGTTAGAGGATTCTACAGGTCGACACACAATAAGTAGGTACGGATGAGTGTACAGCTGTGAATTGGTGGTAATTTTGCTATTCTACGTCGCTTAATCTTCCGCCGCTTAGATTCTAGGGAAGCCAGTGACGTGAATTGCGAGGAAAACCACTGCTCCCACTCCACAGTAATTTGCGTGCTAATTATTGCGATAATCGACGTGCCTTTACAGGCCTGCCTCGCGGGCATGCAAAACTCCGCTCGAAAGTCGTGAGTCATCTGGACGCCGCGCCGCGCGATGAGATGACGATGGAAGGCTAACAGAATTTCGCAAAAATTGCTGAACCACCTAACTAGCCTCAGTGCTCAAGACGTGCAGAAAATATCGAGGAGTCCTGAATTCCTGCTTTTCGGGCCCTCGACGCCTTCCGAGAGCGATTGAATAGTCGGGAAATTCGATTGTTAGCCTTCCACCGTCTTCCCAACGGAAACGAGAAAATGTAAAAAGTGGTCGTTAGTGTTGCTCTCAGATTTTCGAATGTAATTTCATTTGCAGTCGGAGATAGTGCGTTGGAACTCACTGGGAACTTCGCAGACGCAGTTCTGTTCATTTTATATTTATCAATATTAAGCTACCTCTTCGGAGATTCTTCTTGAGTCGATTACTACTTTTTCGGACATAGAACTGATGTGAAATGTACTCAGTAATAGGGTAATTCCGGTAGAGATGGACCGCGTTTTTAAAATCGCCTCAAACTTAAATACTTTGAAAGTATATTCGTTTTATTTGCATTTGATGAAAATTTAAGTAATGGTATTTAGACGAAGACACACCAGTCGGCCCATCACTACCGAAATTACCCTATTGAAAAATGAGCTTTGTCCATAAAGTGGATGTTATTCATATCTTCGCGTAGTCTGAGACGTCAGAAACTTCGCTGAGTCGCTTGAAAGTTGTTGGAGAACACTTTATGCCCCTCTAATGTCCCCTTTCGTGACGATATTCAGATTAGTTATTGAATATTCTTCACATTGAGTTATACGAGTGCTCCCCGTTACGTGGATTCTTCCCAGACCTCTTTCAAGTAACAATTTCAGATAGCAAGTTTCTAGGCACTTGAAGATTTGGTTTTCTGTGGTTTTCGCGAATCGGAAATGTACGTTTGAGGGAAATTTTCCAAGGAAAACGAACGTTTCGCGACTGAAATAGAATCGGGTTTTTAATAAGTGCACCCGCTATTTTTAAATGTTTGCCAGGATTACCATATCGTGGGCTATTTGCATCGCATTTACATTTTATGGCTGGCGCGGCCAGGTATCGCGATTACACACCGTGTTACAAAGTTATTACTGAATTTTGAAAATGCAAATGCAGGAATAGACTTCTAGACTGGGTTCGATTCACGGGGATTTGCGGCTTTTGATACTTTATTAGAATCACGGATACCTTTCAAATCGATATTCTTTTAACGCGAAGCAGCTCGTAAGAGGGAACACCGTTTTGAGCAGCTATGTGCCCGGGTTTGACGTTTTGACGAGCATACGGGCGTCGAAAATCCTCAACAATAAAAAGTGTGCACGTTCCCCGAGTTTAATTGAACACTACCCGTTCTATCGCGTTCAATTTCGTTTCGTTGCCGTTTCCCGAGCAACGGACGTGCCCCCTCGTAAAGAGGCGCTGGCTACAATTACGAGAAAGTGAAAAATCTATTTGACCGACGCGTATATGACAGCACTATTGTGTTACATCGCCAGCAAGGAAGCTATTGCGAAAATTCTCGTAGAAACAAACGTCACATTTCGACAGATCGCCGCACGCGGAGCTTTGTATTTCCCACAGTGACAAATGAAGGGAAATATTAAAGAACGAATTAATTATTCCAGGTCAATCGTAGTTACACTTTAATCATCTTTTCTTTACAGTCACGATTTCTTCTTTCTAGTTCTTTAAGCAAAGCGTTTCCCATAAGTTTCCCGTGCGCTTTCGATTAAAAGGAAACGGCGGGAAAGGTGTCATAGAGTCATGGTCGACGAGATCGAGGCGAAAAGTCGAGCGTGAATACTTTGACGCGGCAAAATGAAAAAAGCCTAAAACGGGTCACGGGGTGTCAATGTACCTGCGATCAGTGATTTTAATGGAATCGGGGTCGTTCTATTGGATTTGAGATTCGTTCATGGGCTGCTGGCGTGATCCGCCGCATGCCTTTGAATAGACGCGTAGATATGTGCATCAAAGGACGGTGATTGGGGTTATGCGAAAGCCAGAAAGGGCTTCCGTTCTGCGCGGAAAGCCGCATCGTCCCCGGACGCGCGTGGACAACTGCATTATAATTTTACGGCGCGGTCCCTGCGGCGCCATGCATAATTCCGTGTCTCTCGATTAAAACGGGCTGATAATTCGTCGCGAGCGCCGGCAAGGGCCGAGCAACGATCGCTTGAAGTTCTTACACGCCACGCGGCAAGTTAGCCAACGTGAGCTAACACTTTAATTGTTTCACAAAACGTAGAGTTTAAAGAAAGTTCCAAAAAAACGAGGAAATACTGCACTGCGTCGTTGGTGGCCACGCTTGTGAAGGAAATTAGATTATTGGCTTCTGATAATTTTTAAACACTCCCGGGCAAGGGGCCGTCGCTCCCGGAGAACTGACCCAGTTAGCGAACGAAACAGATCGTCCTATCGTTAACATTGAAAAGCGAGCGGAGGTAGCTGAAAGAAATGAGTGTGAGACGGAATCCACCCTCCACGATGCTATTTTCAGCACAACGAGGGCGCAGGCGAGTTTCGAAGGTGCCCAGGAAATTCCAGAAGACAGTTTACTCTCTAAGGTATGAATGGGCGTGTGCCGGCATTCAGGCCGAATTAAATTGGAGGATATCGACGATTTCGTGCATCGGGAGCTCCGCGGGCAAGTGGCAATCCGCATCAAAAGGAGCTCGCGATTCGCTGACGAGTTAAATGGAGGCGCGCCCGCTGCAGAATTGAATCCGAAATCCCGTGTATCCCCGCGTTATTCCCCTTGAAACGGGCGTGTGTGCAGAGAATCCGGCGTCGAGGAGATACCGAATAAGTTTAATGAAAGGGAAAACACGGGCTGAGCCGAAATTCTACCGTTAACCATTCAACGGGCACACGGTCCGTGGAATATCGCGGAAATTCGCGCAACAGTGCCATGCTCCTCGAATCGGGACGTTGTTTCGAGGGGGCACAGGGAAACGAACACGCGAGAATCTTTCGGGGACTTTGACGCGGGGGACCGTGCTTTTTTCTCGCGAGAGAGCTCGTACTCGACGCAATAACAGAGATCTTCGAGGATCGTCTGTGTCTTATCAGCATAATAATCTCTCTCAACTTGGGAGAATAGGGTGAGAAATAAGTCTGCTCCTTGAATATTTGAAAAGCTACAGAATCTGAATGGAAACGAGAACATTTTATTGGATATTCCGATGCGAAAAAATTGGATAATAGGGTAAATCCGGGAGACGCGGTCGACCTAATATAAAATGGCTATTAAAACTAATATAGATATTACTTATTTTATCAGAACAAACCTGATATGTTCAGAATTTTATGCCGATTCAGAAAAACTGGTCGATATTTGCTTTAAAACCATATTTACTGTAAATCGGGTAGAAAACTAAAGTCATGACATCTGACCACCTCTCCCGAGGTGCCGGGAGAAATGGTTTTCGTCGTTGGCAGAGACCACTCACATAATTATTCATGGAAAATTAACAAAGGATAAAGCAAAATTATTTATGCGTGAATACAACTACAGATTCATTGATATTTAATTTGTTTACGCTAAACAAGTAAAGAACACATAAAAGAAAAAGTGAATTACCTACTGACGATTAGCAAGGCAAATGAATACAAAAGTGAATAAATAAACTAAATAAATAAAAATAATAGTAAAATAATAATAAAAAAAAAAAATAAACAAAAATAATAAAATAATCATAACTCGACCATCTCACCTTTCTGCAGCGAGACATGGTCTTCTCCTTAGCTTTGAGAGGAAGAGTTAATATAGCCAAATACTTTGGCTGCATTGTCCATCAATATTTCTACTATCTTATTATTCCAAACATTAAAGGAAAATAAACTTAGAAGTATATTTTAAATACGATTCCGTACAACCGCTGTTTGACAAAAGAGGTTAAATGTAACATCAATTTACCTTTTATAGCCTATAAATCCAGAAAAACACAGAAGGAAGCGAAATAACGCTATTCATTCAACCGTTTGGCTTCTAGAGAAGTAGTTGGTCTGCGCTTTAATGCATTTTTATGTATAGACTCTGAAATATAGCGACACGACCAACTCTCCGGCCCGACCGTGTCTCCCGGATTTACCCTATATACAATGAGTAGGGTAGAACCCCCAATTACTGACACATTAAGGATTGACTCTAATATTATTGCATAGTATCTGTATTTATTGACTAAAAGTATAAGTTTTTTATTTTATTTATTATGGTTTAATATGTTTACTTCATGAAAAACATTTTGTGGATCTTAGAATTTCTATTTTTATATATAAATTCATTAATCTAAAAAACATATTTCGAGATCTATTACTGACACCTCTAAAACGTGTGTGACTGAATTCCTGACACCCCAATTACTGCCAGCTAACCTAATACTGTTTATTACTCATTTTATGGTTATGTCCTCTCATGTACATGAGCAACTACTGCTATGACAGTAATACCAAAATGCTTGAAACGCTTGTACCAATCACTATCACCCATATAATAATTAAAAATTACGTTATATTACGATCGTTGTGACTTTCTATGATACTTATATTGTACTAAAAAATTATTGTTTATTATGTAAATAATTTAAATATAGTAATTATAGCCCTTTCTTTAGTGGCCTGTTTTCTCTTTCACTAGTAAGGAAGTCGCCATTTCCACTGTTGTCATCAAATTAAAATTTTGTATCGTCTTGTAGAAATTAATGAAAAAAAAAAATTAAGCGGTGCATTTTCTAGCGCATAGATTATAGGTTGAATTACATAATTCTTTTTGTGTATGACTTTACAACGTTTATTTATTCGTTATTTTCAGTAAAATAGCTTAAGGTGACAGTAATTGGTTAGGTGTCAGTAATTGGGGGTTCTACCCTATGATCAAATATTTCGTTATAAAATATAGATAATGTCTGAAACAACGCTTCAAATATAATATCCATTAAATTATATTAAATATTCTACACATATGTCATAGTATACCAGAATCATTTAGCAATCAGTAAACTACTTTATAAAAAATAAAGTGTACCTACCACCTAGCTTTTGGATGTCCTCGTATAGTGGAGATGCCAGCATCGGCCTCTCCCGTAGATGCAGCAGAGTAGCTCAGTGATTGCTTCCACACCCACTCGAACAACACACACACGCTCACACGAGTGCGCGAGTAACACAATTCAATTGAAACACCAAGTGCTCGCTTGGTAAAAAGAGTATCTGTTCACTTGAAAATGACAGACAAAGAACGGCAACGATACTTCTGTAACCGCGGTTGAAACGCGACTGACCTTAACCAAGGAAATTGGGTTCGCACGTTGTTGCGATAGGCTCTGGTAGAATCGAGATATATCGCGTGAGGCTTGTCCCCTCTTTCCTCGTTACGCACGGGCTGCGTTACAATTTACATGGTTGAACGTTATCTTTCGACCAGAGATTACTCAGATTATGAACCAGGGGTTTCGAGCAACGATATTTGGAATTCTTAACAGACCATCGTATATTCCGCGAGTAAAATAAAATCATCTGAAATAATATTTTTTTCATCCCTCGAAAAAAGCTGTTCTAAATTCACGTTCAATGGAGCGCCAAACGCGCAGACATAGAGAAAAACCGAGTACGCGGTCATTTCTCTATTTTTAATTACGTTTCCGTGGAATCGCACCAGTTGGAAAAACTGCGATTGTTCCGGGCCGGCGAAAAACCCGGCACTCGGCGAATACCCCTCTGCTATATGAGAGAAAAGAATGAAATTTGCAGGAAATCATTGCTTCGCTTGGCTGGTTTCAAAATCACAGGTGATTTTTCAATTTTATAGCCCACCAAGTCAATCATTTGCGCCGTCGAGGAGAGAGTTGTCGTGATCCGAGAGGAAATGAATCCCCTGCCGCGACGAATACTATCATCAGTGCTGGAAAATAAAGGAAGTATGTGGCCTCAAAGCTGGTCCATGCCCAGCATCGTCACGTTTCCTCATCAACGGCCGTGTAGACGTACGCGTTAAATGTTTGTGGTCGCAGTTACTGCGCGAGTGAAGGGAGGTATGTAGGTTCGCAGCAAAGGGTGGGTCGGCGGCGTTGGAAAGGTCGGTCTCGAGCCGATAGAGGGGTTGTCGTCCGGGTATACGGGTATACACCCGACATTATGACGTTTTTTGATGCGACACGGCACTGGCAGGGGCGGTGGGTGGCCACGAGTGGAACGGAAATGAACTCGAGAGCGCGGCTTCCTATCTACTTTTCAGTCTCGTGATGGAATGGACAGAGAAGCACTTTCGTGGCCCTGTAAAGCCGCTCGGAAATACGCGCGTACCGTTTTCATAGGAGCCTGGCTGCATTATGAATCGACCGCCTTCATCTCGTTTCGCTGATCACCCAGGCGCTTGCACGCCGCTGCACACTTTTTCGCCCCGCTCTCGCGATTCAAAGCACCGCGAATAAACGGAGCTTTATGTCCGCGAGGGCCTGCATGCCCCGTACACGCCAGTCATCATTCCTTTCGCGAATTATTCCGCGATGGTAATGTTTCCGCCTATCCCCGTGTTAGCGCGTTTGATAAACACCTTCATGACGTTAATTGCCCCTCATCCTGCCCGGGATACTCTCGCTGGCACACTTTGATCAGTGGCCTATACCCCGAGCCTCGTATTCCAGAACGCGTGCTTCGTCTCTACCGCAAAGAGTTCAGTCAAAGTCCTGGCTCACTCCGCGCGTGACAATAATTCGCGGCAAATATTGCGATCCCTGGGGTACCGGAGTTCACGGTTTCAGCTGAGATGCTGGAACACCGCTGCGGAACGTTAATTATAAGCGAAACATCGGACTACCGCGCCGTCATCCTTCAAAAGTGGGTAGCGAGTCCAGCAGAGGAAATCATGAATTCAAAGCGAAACTACCCTCGTTTCGCCCCGCGGTGAAATGGGGAGAGCGCAAAAATAAGGGAAATTGCGAATTATCAAGGATTGGGCCGACGCGAGCAGCAATCTCGGAGCTTCCTTCTCTTCATCGATGGAAAAATCGATCGCGCCCCGAAAGGGTCTATCCACTTGACGCGTCGTTCCTTTTTTCGAAACTGCTCGTCTCCTCTCGTCTGAAATATTCCCCGGAATTTACATTTCCACCGGGGGGAAAAAAATTCAGATTCGAACCCGACGGAACGTCAACAATCATAACTCGGCAAATGCTACTCCTTGCAACGGGAGAGATTTTTTAGCAACGGGGGTGGTTTTCAAATTACACGGTCGCGAAATATTAAGAGAAAGCGCCAGCAGCCGTAGGAACGTATTAAAATTTCATGCACCCGAAGTAAAAGTTCCTGGATGAATTCGTGGTGGACGAGAAATTGCAACCAAGTTGCCGCGCAACTTCTGGAGTGCGGGGCAGATTATTTTTTGGCGGGATATTTTCATGTTGAGGGAAATGTTGAAAGTAATTAGCTAGGAGGATTGAAACAATGAAAGCATGGAAATGTGACCAAAGGGTATAAGGCTATAAGGGTTGCGTTATCGAGGACAGCTTTCGGCTCGGCGAAAGTTCTCCTATCGCTACTCTTTACAAAGCCCTCTATTTAGCAGTTGCACACCCAGACACGCGGGCACTTGCGCAGGAAAATCCACATTAAATATTCAGTAACAGACACGGCTGGCTTTCACGAGTCTCGAGTATGATTTGACTGAACTCTTTGAGTGCATGCATCTAGCAAATCCGAAAATCCCATTTACCGCGGCAGCCAGCTGGGAACAAGGGGTACCGAAAATGCAATTTTGCGAGCTTTTATCTAATATTACGACCGCCACGTACTCGTGCCTAGCGTATTCCCAGAAAATATGGAGAGAGTACTGTCCATATATTCTGTCCCTGTCCCCTCAGCCACTCTGCGTGTAACTTCGCGTCGCGAGATATAAGTGCAGCGAACTTGGTCTCACGTCCCCGCGCAACAGAAAATACAGTCTGTCGGTTATAATGGTTCTCGCAGCGGCGAAATTCCTGGCGAACAACCGCGATCTTTAATGCACCGGCTCACAGGTCCACGGAAAATTGAAATATCTCACAACTGTGGACTTGGCCATCACAACTGGACCGTAATGCACAGCGTCCTATCTCTGTCCTGGCTGTCCACGCCCGCGATCCAGGACGCCGACTCGGTCCTCGCCGGCGCGAGATTAATTTCCGCGACGGCTCTGCGAAACAGTCACTGAAAACTAATTGCACAAGCAGCATAGAAGCACGCGGGGGCGACTTTCGATCGTAGCAAACGGTGCGCCGGTGGACTCATCTCCTCGCAACTCGGATGCAGTCGGTGTTTTTTAACGATGGCTGGGTGCAACCAGCGTAAAAACCGAAACGTTGCCCGATGCAACAGGCGATAAAGCATAAGTCGTTGCGACGCTGCCGTAGAATAGTATCCGCGACACGAATTCAGTTGGAATTTAAATCATACGCTGCTAGGCAAGGAGAATTATAAATCTTACTGCGTACCAGAGGCCAGATTTATCGCGGCCCCGGTAATGCGGCGGCACCGCTCTGCATTTGTTGCACACTGATATTATTAGTCGGACAGCTTGCGGAGATATCGAAATTAATTTGTTGCCCGCGAACGCCGTGGGTAAATTACGGCCAGAGAGAGGCGATTTCGCGCGTTCTTTATTTTTCTCGACTGGTCGATATCGGCTATCGGCTCCCTTGTTGCGGAGTTGTTAATATTTGGGTTTTTAGTTTCTTCTATTACTGATGTCTGAACTTTTCTATCTATGCGGAATGTCGCGAGGGTTTCCTTTGGGTATAGGTGAACTAGCGTGTAGAGATCGCAGCTTTAACTCGTGACCGTGGAGAGGAATCGGATGACCCCCAGAGACAGCCTCGGAAGGTTGACCCCTCCTTTGAACTCTGTAAAGGTGAAAAGGTTCGTCAAGCAGGAAGACTGTAATCCCCGAATCGACGGCGACACGGAGAGACGAGCTCTTTTCATCCGCCTTTCTGCTCCTCTGCTGCCGCTTGATACGTACTCGCATTTAACTACCTGGCCTTTTCATTTTTCTTTCGCATTGAAAAGGCCCGCCGTGCGTTACAGTATTTTACTTCTCGCAACTTTCTCTCTGATAGCTCGGGCGGATGGATGGAAAGTAGGAGGGCGACAGGAAACGAACCAGCCCCGTGTTACTTTCAAACATAGGTAGGGGAGACCGGGGCTGGTTGGCCCCAGGGGTAGGTTGACTAATTGTTAATAACTTTTCACTAACGTGTGCTCTACTGCGGAGCGATTTTCTTTGGAAACAAGTCACTTCTACTATGTCATTCATTTGTTTCCGACACCACCATTACACGTTGTTTGGCAGTTACCAGCGTTTATCGAAAAATTGGCTATGTAAGTAAATATGTTTTCTTAAAGATTTTATGTTTCCACGCTCTATATAGTTACAGTAGAATTAATGCGACGGGACTATTTTAAAGTTTGTTTATTAAACGACCTACTGAGACTGCGTTTTTGATTTTACATGAATAATTAAATGTTATATAGAGTATTGAAATCAAAATGATCGTTCGGGGCTGGTTGACTAATAACGTTCGGGGTTACATGACTAAGCTGGTCAACCAACCCCAGTGATGATTTAAATTGTTATTTATTATTAAAAAGTAATAAATATTTTATAATGAAACAACTCTCGTGACATTGTGCTATTTTATCAGATAAGTTGCTAACAACATTTTCTTCACTGATTGCACCTATAGTCAACCTACCCCATACTGTTAGTCTACCAACCCCGACCACGGGGCTGGTTGACCAGCATGTAAGGTGTTAGAAAAACATTAAAATGCCTTAATTGTTGTCACATTTAGTCAACTTTAATAATTTAATCAGATAGCCAAATGTATGCCCTATCAAATATACTAACCGGTTTAATGATATTTCGTCCACATAATTTATTAAAAATCAAAAACTGAAAAACTGGCCTACCAGCCCCGGTCTCCCCTACTTAAAACACATCCCCGAGATGACAATATCTCGTATTGATGAAGTGTGATTGGGATTCAGCGTAAGCGGATATTGACGGGGTAATGGAAAATCGTAATGTGTACAAAAAGAACTGGACGCCCGTGAAGTGAAACTCGAAATTATGCAAAACGTTCCCCGATATCGGTGAATTTCAATTTCCTCCGCGGTGGAAGCAAAGGAAGCGAATCAGCTTCGTCGAGAAAATTAAATATTCCGCAAAATACCCAGTTCCCTTTTAAACCCTTTCCAGCATTGTCGACCGTTCTTTCCACAAAATCAATCCATCCACCGATCCCTCTATGGCACAGTTTAATTAGCTTCTTCCGGGAATATCAAGGGAAGGTGCAATACGTCGTTAGCTTCGATCAATACTGTCATGTCGGTACCGAGAATACTAGGAAACAGCCACGGCGTCAGCCAGGCAGCGAACATAGTTGTGTTTCAGCGAGTGGTGTCAACAGAGATCCAGCTGCCTCATTATTCGTTTCCACGAAGCCAATTCCGTTCGTCTTAAGAGAGATTTCGTTTCAGATCGAATCTCTGGGGACGCAACGTTCGAAATCTCACCAGCACCTATCTGCCGGGACCTATTTGCACCCCTAATTAATCCGATTATGTCACCGGAGTTATTCGCGAGGTGGCAAACGGTCACGCAGCCAAAGTTGCAGAGGGAATCCCGACGCGCTCACGAAACTCGTCTTTTCTCGCTACAATCGCAATCGGAAACGTTTATTGCTGCGTTTCGTACGGACGACGCCTTGGGGGCTCGTTAGTAACCTGCCGCGACGGCGTTCCTCTATTAAAGTGGCTTGTTAATCCGTTAAACTACGACGCGATTCTCGAGGCGGATCGAACTTTCATATCTTCATCGGTGATAATGACAATTCTGAGGAGAAACTTCCGAACTAATTCTCTGCGGAAAGTCAGTTCCATCGAAAATGTCCGTTTTAAAGGGGACGTACCGCGATCTAATAAATCGAAGGGTTAGTATTTTGGCCTTACGGTCGATGGCACCAAGCTGCGGAACAAGATTTCGAACGATGTAAGTTCCCTACGAGTGTCTGTTGTGACTCCCCCGCGGTTTGCGGGCTGACGTCGAACGAAGTAGTAGAGCAGCAAATAAGGTAGACGCACCGCGATTAATGCAGCAGTCTGTACAATTGCTTGCAGTTTCGTAGCCCTCGCGAAGTCCCTATCATCTGAGTTTCGTGCACGTTCAACTAATGCACAGGAATCTACATAATGCGGCGACGGTGCATCTAGTTCTGACGGGGGATCAGTGCCCGGAACAAAGAGTCGGGACTAGTTAAATTGTGCAAACAAGGTCGATCCTGCCGAGCCCCGTGGTTCCTCCTTACGAACTCCCTCTAGGCATCATTATTACAAGCCCATGACGCGGTCTTGGGGGATATTATAGTTTAAACAAGACGAGGGCCATGTACCGATGCAACTAATTTGTCTTTTTAATCAGTGCCCTAGATTTTCTCCAGTAGGTACCTAAATTGGCGAACGTTCAAATGTCTCATGTGGGATCCAGGAGCACTCGGTGCGATCGAGAGGGATCAATTCGTGCGAGAGAAATATGGACGGTACGGTTTAAAGGACAACGCAGGGTATCAGCGACGAAACAGTAGCTGGAAGTTGGTCGCCGTGAAAACCAGACAAATCTTCGGAAAAACTAGCTAACTCGATATCGAGGGACACTCGATCAATCGTTATAGACTGGCAACGAGGGGTTGCAGAGCTCGTAGGTGATATTAAGCGTCTCCTTGACGCCGTGAAAAAGATAATCCCCCCGTATCTTAGGTGGCGTTACGTGCAGAGCTTTCTTAAGCCGCTCCTCGAAAGTGGAGCGGGTGACAAAGGGGGAGACAAAAATATTGCGAGCTATGGGATTCGGGGCGGAGCAGAGTCGGCGGGGACGAGACTGGTTCTCTGTTTTTGCTGGCTACTTACTATCTCCGGCTACTTAGAGGGCGGGGGCCGCATCGATTCCCTTGCACGAGCTCTGCACTCGGCTCGACCGCGATCGATCTCTCTAATTAAATCGTTTTGTATTCGTGAATTACACGAGCACTTTGCAGCGAGATAGATTCCGATAGGGAGAAGCCGAGTAAAGGTTTTACGATCGCCATTAAACACCGTGTCCAACGAATCGCCCCGCATCCCTTCGTTTCCACCCCGTTCCTCTGTAGAACGACCACCTCTCAATTTTTTACTCGCCATGGGGTAATTTGGAGCTACACGGACACGCGTACTCAACAATCGTTATTGCTCTGTCATTTTTCGTGATAAACTTAATACCCACGAGCTTTGCTGAAGGCAACGCGACTCTAATGCACTATAGTGTCTTCCACGATGCTCCATCCCCCTCTTCCAACCGCTCCATTTAACCACGGGCAAATTTCGTGTATTTCTCCATTTCGACCTAGCGAAACAAATAGGATCAATATAAGGTCCTCTCCTGTGTCGTTGTTGGACTTTTACTACCCGGCCGAGCGCACCCTCCCCCGCTCTCTTTCGCTCTCCATTCGTTTCCCTCGATCCGCAGGCCCGGCCCCGTCACACGAGTCCACTCGAAACGAAATTACCCGATGCAGCGTGGAGGCCTCTCGGTGTTCGTGTGCGGCTTCCTGGCACAGGAGGAGGCCAATTGGATGCGCACGGCTATCGAAACATCAAACAAAACTTTCCCCCGCGCAAAGGCAATCTACTGGCGAGCCACCGCACCGTCTCCGCCACGGTCGCGCTTACCAATCGGGAGGTCCAAACCCGATCCCCGGTGCCGTTGGATCGCTAATCGCTGGCCGTTTCGTAATACGACTCACGTGCTCCAGTTTCCCTGGCCGCCGCTCCCGCAAACATACGCCGCGAGACGCGAATTCATCGACACCTGCGGACCACCCCTTCGCCCGCCGGCCGCGCCGTCTCCTCGGCGCGGCGAGCCAATCGGCATCGATTATCGATGGGAAAAGGCTCCCCCTGGCCGGTATGACGATTATCGCTGCTGCGAATGGTCATATCCTGCCGTGGGAACAAAACGGCAACCGTGGTCTGTCAATCAATCACCGACGTATTACTTTCGCCGCCGATAGCGACACGCTCCTGTATGTATTCCCGTTTTCGAGAGATCCTTTTCCCTGCCAGGCGCGGCTATTTCGATTGCGTACGCGCGTACCCACGCCCCCGGGTGGCACTGTTTAGCCGGCGATGCTAGTAGCGACGATATTGCCTCATGCAAATGCGGAGAGCGTCTAATAGGCGGTAGAGCGGGGAGGATGGCGATTCTGTCAAGCATGGAGTCAGAGCTTCCCCTTGAGGATGTTACACGAGGGTTATGGTGGGTACGGGGTGTACAAGATGCACGCGGCCGTTCGCAAGACGTTGGCTTCACAATTGAGGATCTCGCAGCGACAGGGGTGCATTTTCCACAGATTTTGAGTTATGATGTGTAATATACGTGAAAAATATCTACATCGTTTTGGTGCGCGTTCGATGCACATCCGATAATAAATAAAGGATTTATTGCAAATTTTGAACCTCCAGCTATTACTGTTTTCTGCTATAGGGTAGACCGGGGACGATAGTAACAGGGGGGCGAATGTAACACGCTAAATATCTCAAAACATATAATAGATATTAACACCGATTTTGGATATATGATGAAGAATGACATTTGGAATATACACATCCATGCCCTAGGAGTACAGATACGCAATAGACGTGGATAGTGAAGAAAATAACTTTTCGATACCCTAAAGTAACTTTTCCTTACTGACTTAAAATTGTAATATAAACACTCCCTTCGCAAATATGTGCTTGTTCGATTTTTCAATATGTAATTCGACCTTTTTTAAACTAGTATTGATCGTTACTTGGCACTTTTAAGCGTGTCGTTAGTCAAAATTTATAATTTAAGTTCAAAAGCATGGTCGGGGGCGATTGTAACATCGGCAGTCGGGGTCGGTTTTACCGCAACAGAACCGAATAGGGACAAAGAAGGCGAATAATATTGTCTTATTTGCATGAAATCCTATAGCATAGCACAAGCAAACCAAATGAAAAATGGGTGCAATATACTGAATGTAAGGATTGAGCAGATGAAGAATGCACCAGCCAAAACGTCTTTTATTTCTGCCACAATTGCGATACCACATAATTTGTTATAGATTTTACTTTTTTTATTTATTATTATAATCTAAATCAATAAATATTTTAATTTTGTAAAGTTATATTTGTGCTACTATCGACTCCATGCAGTGTTACAACCGACCCGGGGTCAGGGACGGTTGTAACACTTTCTCCGCTTCTCATTTTTTATTAATAACCGGAATGTTACTTGATATACAGCGAAACTGTTGTGGCTCAAATAATGTCAGATAAGTAAGTAACATTTTCGTAAGAAAACTGTTGTTGTAACTGTAATAGTTTTTGCGTAATCGTATTCCAAAGTCAAAGTGTTACTACCGCCCCCGGTCTACCCTATTGTTGTTTCCAAAAATAGGAATAAAAACTTATCAACTCAATAACTACTACTTATTGCGTGAAAATATATATTTTTCAATTAGTGTACTCTTTTCAATGTTAAGTCAAAGGAATAATTTTATAAACAGTTTTTTCTAATTCACTCCAAGCTGGTAAAGATGGAGCATCATTCCTCTTGCTGCAAGGTCCTCAATTGATTTTGTAGTGGGTGGTATGGATTGTCTCCACGAAAAGTAACTCATTCGTTCGAGGTGTGCAACGCGAACGGGAATCGTTCGGAAAATGTCCATACTCCCCATCGACGCGTAGCATCTGCGGGGGAACTTTTGTATCTCCTCTTACAACGACCCGCCGTGTTTTAATACCGCGATTTATCGATTTGTTTGGACAACAGTGTGCTCCATCAGCGTTAATGCTTCATTTCGATGAGGGGCGCGGATAAACGACCCCTCGAACAATCGTTCATCCGATTAAATCGTAAATCGGGCGCTCGAGTAGTTATCGTTGATATAATAATACTATTTATTGCTCGGTATCGATGAAATGCGACGGTTTGTTTTTATCATCCGCCCTCGCCCTTCGGTTCCGTTACGTTTTTTCAATTACACTTTTTACGGCGTCGCCGCCGCCGAAATTCGATAACGCCGCGAATCGGGCTCGTATGTACATGGCGCGAACGGACACGTAACGTAAAAACCAGAACGCGCCGCGCGCCCGCGGGACCGGGACCGATCCGCACACTTGTCCCGTCGTGACTAATTATCAATCGCTAATTATCGGGAGTTTCCAAAGGACAGCGCAACTGCGATTAAACGATCGTGTCGATTAACCTCGCGACACAGCCGGCCTATCTATTATATTTGTTTAAAACAGTTTCGGCTGAACGGTCGCCGCGTCAATCGCGCTTTTAATCGCATCTCCGGCCCCGGAAATTTAATAATAAGATCGAAATGCGTCACGGCCGCGCGTCCTTCATTTCGGGGATTTAATTATCCACCGGTAGCGCCGCGCGCAAGTTAATTGCGTGTTGCCAGCGAGCTTTCCGCGCGAAAGTATTGTAATAAATGACCGTAACGAAAATACGCGCGGAGGATGGCACCGAAAATTAATTACCCCACCGGCAGTCTAGTTAATGCGTTAATAAGTCTATTAGCGTAGAGCACGCGCCCGCGCGCCGCCCTGCAATTAAACGCGCCGCAGATGGGATAAAAGTGTCTGGATACGCCACCCCTTTACACAGCTCTCCACCACGTTGTTTTGCTTTAAACGAACGTCGTACCCGCGTATCGGCCGTTCGAATATCCGATAAAACTCCTGAAGCCATTATCTGCCGCACGAAGGGGCGCATTTGAATATCCATATTTCATCCGAAGGATAAACACGGAAAGCTTTCGTTCTCAAACATATCAAAATTATCCTATCCCGATCGCCCCGTGATTAAAACCATTGCCTTATACGCTGTCGTTCCTCTGGCGATATATTAATTCGAGCTTTAATTCTGAACATATTTTATCGGCGATCTTCCCTCGGAATGGCGCACGGCGTTTCCATTGCGAATTTACATTCCCATCGTGAATTTACGGCGCTCGTGCAAACACTACCTATTATTAATCCAGCTACGAACGCTTCGGGCCCATTTATCTAGGAAAAAATGAATTAAGAAGCACCGTGGATTTGACGAGTGAAAGGGTTCCACGTCCCCTTTGAGCCAGCCGCGCAAAAGTGTTTCGCCGCTTTTAGCCGCTCGCCGGCAAAGTATTACGCGGAGTTTCGGCCGACGGCAAAGAATAATCCCATAACAAAGGCGCCCAGACCCGCGGCTCGCAATTAACGTGGCGGAAAATTAATCTGGAATACGATTAATCGAATGGAAGCGGGGCTGAGCGATCGCCGAGGATCCGGTGTTTCTTTTGCCGTTGAAACGGGAGCGAGGCTTAATTAGGAAGTTCCCGTGGCCGGCACATAAATTAATTACGACGGCACAGGGAAACATTGAGAAATATTAACGTTTTAAAACTCTGGCTCTGGCCATGGTTGCCTGTAAAGGGTGTTCCTACCTCTTCCTTTTTCGCGGTCATAACTCTGAAGTTTTAAACCCTCTTTCTACCTTTCCTCCCTTCACCCCTTCGCGTTCTGGCTCATTGGAACTTCCTCATAGTTCCATCAATGCGATTTAAATATAATTTTTCAGCGCGCGGCTCGAATGACCGCTGGAACTAAAGTCTTTTCTATTCGCAGCAGATTTTTCAAAACGCTTCCAAAGGGTTCTAGATCATTTGGACCCACGAACACTGGTAACTCACCCGCGGAACGACCCAATAACTCTCGGGCTCCGTTCACCGTCGAATCACCTTACAAATTAATCTCCTCCGTCTTAATTCACTCGTGGCTCGTTAAAACGCCGCGGGCAATAAGATCCTCAGAAATTAAGGTGGCAATTACGTAGAACGCCTTAAATCAGCTTCGGTGTTTCAATGAGACCGGTCCTACGTTTAGGGACAGAAGCGGTAAGCCACGCCGCTATCAGAGGCGCATTTAGCTGACTCGCAGTCAAAGTGGTGAATTTAATTAATTAACAGGTCGACTGATTTAAGCGGCGCTGTAGAATACACGAGTGTAGACCGATCCCGGCTTCTCCGCCGTCGGAAGGGGGTCCTCGTTGTTTCTCGTGGAAAGCCTGAACGCGTCAAAGCGGCTGGTGGAAGGTCCGAATAGGTTCGTTCACCGCGACAACCTCGCTACATATTCCATCGCGATTTTTCACCCCTTCTTAGCGACGATTCGTCGACCCGCCAGCTGTTCGACGAATTGGGGGTGGTCTTATATCGAGGTCGTTTCACGCGAATAGAAGTCGCAGACGCGTGCACGGCCGCTCGACTAATTAAGAAGTTTCCTTTGAAAATCGGCTCGTTAGGAGGACGTGACGAGAAAGAGCGGGCTTCGAGTGGGCTTCTCGCGTTTGAAAGGAAGCTCCTCTTAAAAGATGGCTCGTCGGGCGTCACGTGCGTCGGGCCCCAGCCGTGAAATTAATCTCACGTTTCTCGAGTGTCTATAATGCGCGTTAAATGGGTATTTAACCTGGCCGACGTCATTCAGGGCGCAAAGTAATTCGCGAAGCCTGCTAATTCGACGCCGATTAATAATTGGCACGGGCAAAAAAGGTCGGCTTTCCAAAGGCGCCGTTAGAGTCGAGCTGCAAAGCATCGACGTTAGCCTAGTGCTTCTAATTGTAAGGTACTTCCTCCCCCCCCGTCGATCGAATCGAAACGGCGCGCAACCTTTGACCACGATTTCACGCGGATTTATTTATAAACCGTGCCGAGGTATGGAAATAATACAGGGGTTTTAATTTATCGAGCATTTAGCGTGTATCGAGGGCCGCCGTCATCGACGATGAACGATCCTCCTTTGAATACGTTACCAGGTGACCCGTAAATTTCCTTGGAGAATTGGTTTTGGAACGCTTCCACCAGGGCAAAGTACGTCCACAAAAACCCTCGACATCGGCAACGTAATTGGCTGTCGAATAGCTTTAACGAGGGCCCCAAGATTTATGCGTACTTTTTCCTTTTTTCTTTATTAGTCAGCCCCCGATCCAGAGCGAGCGAGGGGCGAGGGGAGAACTGACGGAATTTCCTGCCCCTGCCCCCCGTGTAAAATTGTTATGGTAATTAGCTCGTAATATACATGGATTGAAATCCGATTAAGCCGGCGAGATCGGGTTTCGCGATACAGCCGCGTTATAGATATTCATAAATAAATCGCGTGCGATGGTAGCTTTACACGGCAGGGGTTACAATCCACGGGGTTGCAATTTCAATGGACGCAAGCTGTGGCAGTGAGAAAAGGCTCCGGTACAGTATGTTTTAGAACCCCGACTGCCAAAATTAATCGACCCTATAACAGTGCCAGTTGCGTGAGACGTACGGGAAAGCTTTCGCAACTGTGTTCCCCCTTTGTTCGTTCAGGCCTGGCAGACGGAGAGTGTCAAGGCTAAGGGATTGCGCACGCGGGCACGTTCTCAATTTGTTCCATTATAACTTGGGGTTACTTCCACCCTCGTGCTTGTTACCTCCTCTCGACCTCTCCAAACAAAAGATCTCTATTTTTTTTTCGGGGGAAAACCCGGTGCAGCCTTTTCCCATTCCATTTCCCTTTCACACGTGGCGCGAGTGTATCGGCTACATCGGCGGCTGCTACGTCAAACGACGAAAGACGGTCCTTTAATTTCTGTTTTCCCCGAAAGGAGACGTAATCCTGAAAAGTAGTCTTAAAGAGTGGCTTCGTTCGCTCGTTCCTCTGGCGAACGGCACGCCCCTCCGCAGACAACGTAATACCCCAGCGAGAATTATACGAAACAACAAAGAGCCTCGCTTCCCCATTATCATGCGAAGAATCCCGGAGCAGCTTCTCGCGGATTTCAGCATTCGACCCTAACGACTTCTCGTGATACGGTGCACAGCAATTAAGAGTTTTTTTTTTTTGTCCGACCAAAGTGTATTCACCCCGGCGGGGGAGCGAGAGACAGAGACAGAGGGAAGAGCCAAGGGGCGGCGTATAGAGGAGGGAGGGCGAGTCGGTCGAGTCGGTGATGAAGAGGTGAGATCGTAGAATGGGGAAAGGGTTCCTGAAGAACGAATTGTGGCGCGGCCGAAGGGCCGTAGAAAGGAAGCGATCGAGAACAAAGGGGTTGGCGAGACAAAAGCTCCTCTTCGGTGGCGCTCTTGATTTCGCGATCGTCCAAACGAGGAAAGTAGCGATTCGATGCTCTCCACCGGCGGAGGGAAAAACGTCCATCCGCCGTCGATTTCGCCCCGTATCGACGGCAACCCCGACTGTACACGTATACGCTCGCGGGAACGGCTAATGCCCTGTTCGTTCCCGCGTTAAGAGGATACTCGGACGGGCGGCGGCGTTAAATATTCATAAACTGGTAAGCGGTGCTCAGTGTCCATAGAAAACTGCGGGACTAATGGCCAGCCTCTACTAATTAAACCACGCGGATATCAAATAATAGTATGCTTAATCCGCGGCCAACACGATCGACGCGGTTCAATCGATCCGCCCGGATGCGTACACATCGCATGGAATTATCTATCGACGGCATCGATGCAGGCATTTAGAAGCATGCTACCTACACGCGGAATGGCTCCAGAAAGTGATTAGAGTGATATCACAAGCATGAGTGAAAATATTCTAGCCCAGTTGAATAATCCAGTCATAAATACTAATCAGCCCTCCGCTAGTGACAGCCTGGCTGACCAGAGTGACCATGATACGGGACATTCAGGTTTCTGTGGTTTGACCCAACCGGACGTAGAATCCTGGATCGCCGAGCTGCGCTCGAAAATTTCACTACGGTAGAAGTTTATACAGTAGAATAGGAAATTTCGTGGAATCTTCTTTGCCCTTCGAAATTCCCTCGAATGCAATTTCCATAAGTTAATCCATCTGGGGCATGGGTGGCCATTCCCAAATGACGAATTCACTCGTTGACCCGCGGCCATCCAGAAGGAGGGCAGCACGGTGTCCTCGAAGTGTCGATTTATCTTTCTAGGGAGAAGGTGGACGAAGGGGTTGATCGGAGGAATGAGAATCGAGGAGCGACGCATTAAAACGATCAGGGAGGGACACGGCTAGATCGTCGGACATAAATTCAGCAACGTTGCACGGCCGGGATACGGCACTTGTTTGTTTCGGTCCCTGTGAAACGGATATATCGCCGCGCTTGCTGGCGCACTCGTTTTCGCGGGGCAATCGATCCAGTCGCAATTGAAATGCGATGTTTGCCCTCTATTCAAGCTGTCTAATGCTTTTTGTCCGACGACACGTGTCGAACGGTTGCACGATACTAGCCGCACCGTAGAAAAAAAGTGGCGCGCGTATGGAAATTCACCTGTTCCGTGCAGCGGCCCGTGTATCGGAGCGCGAGCCGTGGAATCGGGACTACGAGTCACAGCGGTGGTAGGATTATTTAAAAACGAAGAAAGGAGGCGACTCCGACCCGAATCGGCTCGAGATACCGTATACGAAATCGAGAGGCTAGGACGTAAAGGAAAGTTGTGCCCGCGGTGAAAGAAACAGTTGCCGGGAATGCTGGCGCGGGGAGCGTGTGGAAGCGGGAGAAGTTTGAAGTCGAAGGCTGGAAGTTGGCGGAATTTTTAGGGAGCGTAAAGGGAGCTATGAAGAGGATCTCCTGTGGGTTATAGCGAACTTGTGTGATCTAAATTCACCTGAAATTCGTGGTCCGGGTCTTGCCGGGCCCGGCTGAAGTGGTTGGCACAAAGTCGAGGGACACTGGGGCTCGCTTGAAACGCGCATGCATCCCCAATTTTCTGCACAGAAGTATTTACCGTATCGCAAGAAGGTAACGATCCTCTTTCGGGCTTCTTCAACCGAGGCTAACGAAGTTCTCCGGCAGTCTGGAAAATCGAAGCCCCTCCCGCCTTTCATCGACCTGAATTCCCGTCGCCGAAAGTTGGCGAAAAGAGACAATGTGAAGCGGAGCAAAGGACCTCTCCGGGCTGCATCCCCGCGGCCAATGACGATTTAACGTCCGCGTCCAATTAATTTTGATATCTGGATTCAGCGAACGGTGAAGCGCGTCCCGCCCTACTTTTGTCCCCCGGCCCGAATCGATTCCGCGGGTTATCTCTGGACAAACACCAGCGTGCCCCTCTTTCACGGTGGCGGGCTGTTGTTAAAACACGCGGATACTGTTGCCTATCGTGCTCGAAATCTCGTGGACGGTTCGCGCGGCTCGATTCGCTAATGAGTTGCTGCATTGGTCAAAGGAAACTTTAAAATACAGTCCCTCACTCTTGAATGTCACTGTGCATTCCCGGCGAATTCCCCTATACAACGGTGTCGCGTTATCGCGAGAGTGTCACACGAGAATTGCGTAGAATCGCCAACAAGTTCTACGGGAGTGTTCGCGGTCTTTCCGCATTCAAAGCCGTCCCGTTATCGACCCGAAGGGATTTCACCTCCCGGAGGCAGTTAACCAGAAGAATTACACCGCGAGCGAAATTAAAATAGCAGGGTTAATCAGGTCGCGACGCTGCAGAGCAAAAGCTCGGCTCAACTTAAATCCGGCTCGTCCTCGTCCGCCCCCGTCGAATCCATCATCCGCGTCTGCACGCGCGTCACCGTCCGAACCGGATTTCTTGATTAATTACTCACGAGTCCGTGGGACAGTCGGGGAAGTGGGTCGCGTCATCCAAATGATCTCCACTAATGAAACACTTGTTCCCTGCGTCGGGGCAAGAAGAACCTGTTCGATGCACCTCGAAGCGAACCTTCGACGGTTCTCCAAAACTCTCGGCTTTCAATGCTTAAACAGGATCGGGGATAAGCAATTCGTAGACCCCTGGTGTCCACGACGGAAAAGATTGCGCCCAATTAATTCATCCGACAATATGGCCAGGTTGGTTTGTTCGGTGGAATTTCTCCCGACAGTGAATAGGGCAACGATGGAAATATTTGACACGCCACCGCGTATTTTCTCGTGAGGGGAAAAGGACCCGCTCGACTGGCGGCGATTGCAAAAATATTATTTCGATAAGCCCTAGAGGTAACGTGGCAATTTTTTCGGCTCGGCTGCCGCGTATGTTCCGCGACGGAAGCGGGGCAAAGTTCTTGGGCGAGGAGGAAGGGCGATCGCTGGCCCCGAAAATAGGATTCACCCTTTCGATGGCCGAGGGGAAAATACGCGAGCGTCGAGCCGGGAACGCTTCGAGCCAGCCAGTATGAATTCGAGTTTACCCCAAGGCTGCTGGAACGTTCACGCGACGAGCGGAATCCGCTCTCGCGGCGCGGCTGATTCCATTAAGTTGCACAAGCTGCGTGTTTTGCAGAGGTTTATTTAAGGACTTTAGCCGGCACAACTACGTTCGCAGGGTTGGAGTTTGCGAAATGCTTGCTCCAATGACGCGTAAGAACTTACCGCGCTGAAACGCTAACTCGATTCGACGTTTGAAGAGACGCTAGTCTTGCAACGCGGCAGTAAAGTGATAAAGCCAACGAACATGTGGGTGTGTCGTGAAGGCAGTTCATTAGGGGGCTCTTTTTTGCTTCAACCCACTTGCTCGCGTAACTCTACGTGACTCCCTTCCTGACCAATGTAAATGCCATTCAGTAACCTGTCTTTTTATGAATCTATCAGCCTAAGATTTTATGAATCTTTCTTGTGCTGAAAATATTTACAAGTTTAGAATTCACATCGAAATTGGGTTGCCTCGATCACCGATCTCCGCAGTGGCCCGCTCGCTAAGTGGCTGTCGCTTTCGAGGGCACTTTAGTTAAATCCAACCTATCCAAAAAATTTGTTTAGTAGATTTTAACAACTCCCATCACTCGGCTCTTTCCTGCCCGCAATTTCAGTCACGGGCAGCGAAAAAAGGCCGCGTACATTATCCGGCGAAAGCCGAGCATCCCCAAACAAGGCACTAAGGAAGTTGCCCGTTTGCGCGCTATTTATCGGAGATATATGCAAACGATTATGGTCACGTCGTAACACCGGCGTCTCTCCACGGCTAATGCCCCTCTCGCGTCGCTGCTCCAACTCCACCTATCAATTCGAAAGTTTCGGGGCTGGAATCTCGGTTTATGTCAATGGTGCCGAGCCATCCGCGCAAACGGTGAACTCCGATTTGCGGTGCACCCGCGTCTATTAAGCGTAACCAAAATTCTGCGCCGCTTCAACGGCCACCGAAGACGGATTTAACCGACGCACGTGTTTCTGCACACGTTCGTCATCGTTTAAATCGCGGTTCATTAAGGGGGGAGCCTGGTGTAACCAGCTGAAAATCGAGGCATTTTTCGGGAATTTTTTTTAAAGAAAGTATTTCATCGATCTTTCTGAAACCTTCAGGATATTGTACTATCAGGTTAAGGTAGATAAAAAAAAAAATTTATTAAAAATGAGCGGCAAATAACAAAGTTATAACGGCTTATGTCCAGTCCGTTGGCGACGCAATTGTTGCACTGCGGGCAACGTAGCGTCTTTTGGTTTCATCTGAAACCAAAAATCGAACAATTTTCGTTTAGTTTATGAGTGTACGCACAGATCGTATAAATTCATAACTTAAAAGATGCAAAATTGAACAAATGGCGGCCTCTTGAAAAAAAATTCACTTTTTCCAACGAAATTTTGCCTTAAATGTGTAAAAAAAGTTATTTATTTAAACAATATCATTATACTAATAAATTAGCCCTATGAAGAAAATGTTCACAAATATCCGTGTACAAGATCAAGTCGATTGGTTGAATATTTTTGGAGTTACATTGCGCGCAGATTGTAAAACTGTCGTTTCGAGAAAAACACATTTCAAGTTTTCTCGTAACCTGGTGCTCCGTAGCAAAACCGGCCATATCCGCTTTAATTTTTCGAATTTCGTTTTGCGGCTTTGGGAACATATTATTGTGATGTTCAACTATTGATTTATGCAACAAAAAAAAATTCGATTTCTTCGACCCGCTACACCAGGCTCCCCCCTTAAGGGGACTAGGCAGTCAGAGCGCTCGAAAATCAAGTATTTTTTGCGAATTATTTACAAGGAGATGAATACAAATTGTGACTAGTACGTTCGGGTAATGTTTATTAATACTATAAACAGTAAAAAAGAAATGATTTGAATATTATATACATATGTATGACAGCGCTACAGTCGTCTGATATGTAGGCGTTTTTTTTTTGGAGTCGCTGTAATTTTGCAGTGATTCTGGCCGTAAGAAATTTAATTGTGAAATATCCTCTGAAATTTATACTTTGCCCTGGCCCCTATTCTGCCCTGAACCTATTGAAAAAGGAAAGAAATCAAAATTATAGAAATGGTGGCTGCAAAACGGCAAATTTTAAAGAAACGTCATTTTTCGCCAGGGAAAGGAGCCATTCTATTTTTTTTTGACAAACCAGGAGTTTTTACAGACTTATGCGTAGGTCCAGGTCGTAAGTAGACATGTTTCATATATGCTGAATTTTTTTCAAATCGACTGATACCTCCGTTTTTTCCCAATCACTGCAAAACGAAGAGGAAATATGTTTCCGAGAAAAACGCGCTTAAAGTTTCGAAAGAGAAATCTAGTCTACCTGCGTGCGCGCAGAAACGGTTTATGGCGCGCTCGACCTTTTCGGCTGTAAAATCCTCAATTTTGCGAATTTTAACATAAACCAAACGGCATTTTAATCGGGAAGGGTGGTACTTTCGAAAAATGCAACAACAAAAAATCGAGTTTCTGACTGCCTAGTCCCCTTAAGGCGACGCGATCCCAGCCCGTGAACAGGGACGAATAATTGCTGAAAGTCTGCTCGCCCCGTTGCGAACTTAAATCATCGCTTCGAAATACTTGTACACGTTGGAGTGGCGCCGCGTCCAATTGGGCCGTTCAAATAATTGGCACGAGGAAGCTGCAGACTTCCAGCGGAGATTCTGATTTCAGCGGCGTAAACGACGGAACACAGGCTCCATTGTTTCTCGTTACGAAACAGCGCGCCGAGACGCCGCGGGACTGTGTCGATAAGTGAGAATCGAGTTTAATTAAAAACGATCTTCCAGTGGAACGCGACTCGTGGCTGTTGGATGAGAGCTTACAATGTTTCTACGAAGCGCGATAAGTGCACCGTAGCCCCTAGGCTCGACAGGCTGGCATTAAGAATGAACGATTGCGCCTGCATCGAAGCGTATTAATGATCTTGCCTAATCTAGATTATATTTCTCCGCCGTGGGGTATTAGAGAACGCGAGCACTCAAGAGTTTTCTCATGGAAACTTAAGCGGGTACAGCAAAAGGCGTTAAATTAATCCCCGGCGATGCGAAACATATATCGGACGCAGTTGCAGTTCGAAGTTCACCGTTCGCCGTGGCAAAAATCACGCAGATTGTTCTCGGAACTGGCGATCCGCAAACACGGGTCTATTGAATCAGTGGAAACGTCCGTGGAAATTTTCTTTCAGGCGTGTGATCCATCTGGCTATCAGTCATTCGCCGATTCGCCGGCTGGCTTTCGCGTAAACATTACCGATCCCATCGGATCGCGCCGGTCGAACGTCGCGCCGGCCCAAGGACTAATAGAACTCCGGTGTTCCGTTGACCGATCGTTAATGTTAATTCGCCGCAGCGAAATCCGGCCAGCCCGGCTGGAAATTCAAACGAACGGCTTGCATTCGGCCCGGTCGATCCTCGAGGAACGTCCACGCGTGATTTTTCCGTCTTCGACGGCGCGGCGTTCTATTAAAGCCGATGGAAACGGTGCCTCCTACCGGGGCTAAGGATGAAATTGGATTTCCTGTCCCTGGTCGACGATTGTGGTCTCTTTTCGCGCGCTACCCGTGCCTTTTACTCTCGAATTTTCCTTTTTGCGATTCTTCCACCCCCTTGGTACGATCCTGTGGCCGAGAAAACCGCTCCATCCTCTCCTTCTCTCTCCCTCGAGCGCGAAGACGGTACTCTTTGTCGGACGACGGGACCGTGCTGAGCTGGCCGCGATCGCATCCCTGGATCACTCTGATTGCACAGCCCTCCTTTTCAGGGGTGTGTAATCTAAATTTGAAGGGGGACGATTTTTCGGCCGGGTATTGCGGGTTCTCAGACCGGCTGAATCCTCGCCTGCGGACACTGCCATTTAATAATCTGCGCGTTGGGAATCTGGGAGGCGAAACTCTTGCGTTTGGCACTTTATTGCGGCTGGTATCGCGCGCCGGTGTGCTGAATATCTTTGCAAAGCGAGCGCCAGGTTTCGCTCGCGTCTGTTGGACCCTCTTTAGCGACGTGGCGTGCCTCGGTCGTTCTCCTTTCCGCGCCGCATGATCTGCGAGCGTGAGGAAGCTTAATCTTCCGTGGCGTGCTGACTTGGACGGTCCCGGAAGTTGCCGAATCTCGAGGGTGCGCTCGCATCTTTCGCTCTGGGTAACAGGAGGAACCGCACCTCCCGTTAAACCCATTCTCCCGGGTGCTATTGTTTGAAACACCTTTCGGACCTATAAACTATCCAGGCGAATTCCGACGGGGAACTTTTCTCCGGAACGCGCTAACCATCCCGCCGTTTGAGCTCGTTCGTCTCGGATGTCTTGCCTCCCGAGAATGGGGGCAGCGCGATTGAATCGCAGGCGGTGTCCCGTTCTCCAAGGATCTGTACTCTGTTCTGCGTGAATTTTAGAATAACTCGGTGGAGGAAGAGACTACAGCATGGTCCAGTGTGCGATACACGCTGTCGAGTTTGACAGCAACGTTCTGCTTCGCCGTGAAAACCAACAGGAGTCTTACGAAATTTGGACTTGGAAAGATTCGAAAAGAAAGCGCAAACATTTAGACATATTTACGGTCACAGCCACTAAAAGTTTCCCGACCACTTAGCTGCTAAAGACAACAAATTGCTACGAGCCAATAAAGGAACCCTGAGTACACATTTCACCCCTCACCCTCGTCTTGGCCGTCCCATCGTCGTTCGCTACACGCGTCCCGGCAGTGTGTTGCAAACGAGAATCGTGTGCCGCTGCGGGAACAACCATCCGAGAAATTAAACGAGAGAAGGCTCGCAATAACGTCCCGAAGTGTCCCCTTCTAGCGGTCCTGTGTTACCGGGGATCGTCGCTGGATCCAATAGAAGCCGAAAGATTGGCCCTATAGGTGCTCGCGCCGCTGTGTACACGGAGTTGAAGTAAAACTGCTGTGCAAGCAGGGTGGGGAACTCGGGACATTTCGGGGGGGCCGAAGTGACCGAGGGAAAGAAGTTCCCTTCAGCCGCGAACGTGTTTGCATTCGTGCAGAGGTATCGGTTATAGCGCCAAGTGATAACTCGGGAAATGAAATCGCGTGGACTTCTTCCAGCATTCGTTTGAGGCCAGTTGTGTCGGTTTTCCATCAGACGTTTGAATCGATCGTGACAAAAGTCGATGGCTGGTGCGAGCACGGAATTCATAAATTATATTTCCGCTGGAGGAGAGGTTGGGACGTGCGGCGGAAGGGAGGGACGTAGTCGAATAGAGAGCAAATAAGAAAATAAGGGAGCGGATAGCATTCCGCAAGTTCCCGAGCTCGTACGTTATCCGGTTTGCGCTGTCCGATTGCCTAGCCTCTACGCCGCTGGTAGCCTTTCTTTCAGACGGTAACTTCCCCGCTTTCGAGGATATCCGTAGTCGAGTCCTATGGTATATTCACCCCCGCCGCGCGCCACGACGCGTATGGAGCGTTTCCACTTTGTATGCGAGCTTCCTTTTATCGCAGCAATCAGGACTGACACTCGCCGACTATCTACCCCGAATATCGTACAGTACTTTTTCGTGGGTGGAAGCATTTTGATGGTACAATAGGCAGAACTGAGGAAGAGTAGGCTGTTTTCTCAAGCCTAAGCTCGAATTCGATGGACGCACCTTTCAAAGTTGAACTCACTTTCTTGATAAGTGAAGAGTTCTTGTAGAAAACAATGTATGTGCCAAAATTAAAAAAAAAATTTATTGGAAAATGTTCTATTTGCCAATAGAATTTTAATGCAATTTCCCTTTGTTACCTAAGCTACCAATAGTGCTCTTCTTTAATGAAGAATTACCGATAGTAATTATTTTTTTCAAATTTATTGGAGTATATTAATGTAAAAAAATAGAATTTTTTTATGCACTTGGGTTATTATATATTTAAACATATTCAGTAATCACAATACATCAAATTTCATAAATAATTTCAAGTCAGGTAAGGTTCTCTCTCTCCTAAAAATATTTGATTTTTGACACTTACGAGGCCAGAAAAAGTACCGCTTACTTTCAGAAACCAAACGCGGAACAGTACTCCTCAAGCAGAGTGTGAACGTCTGTTTCGAGCCGCTATCCCTAATCTATCTTCAAACGTTACGGCGCTGAAGTGAAACTGTCTACGCTAACACGCGCAGCGACACGATAGATCTCGTGCCAGACTAGTTTCTACCATTCGTGGCCCGAATGAAACATTATCACCAGTTCCGCCAGCGTCTGCACGAATCTATCAGACTTGTGAGCGCTTCCCAAAGTGGAGCAACGAGTCCCCGGCCAGAGTGGCGTTTCGAAACGATTAATGACGGATAAAGCCGCGGCGCGCGCAATTAAAATGATACTCTCCCCGACGGCTGTTCGATCTAGCTGGCTGCGCGATCCATATTGGCCGGTCGCTGAAAGGGCGATCCGCGAATCGAACGTCCGATAATGCGGTGATTACGTAAACGAGAGTCCAGCAGCGATGATGGCGACTGCCGGGCTGCCTCAGCTCGCTTCAGATCCCCGATCTCGCTTTCCATGGTCCCTACTCCGTAATTATAAATCACGGCTCGAGCCTGATGAAATCAGGAATTCATTATAAGAATGCGGCAGCTAAAGAGAAGGGCGAGGGGCGAGGAAATATTCAGGCGCAAGATAGAAGATAGAATAGGATTTTCAGAAAGTTAGCTTTCTGGCGACCCACTTTGCCCCGGTCGAAAGTTTTCCAGCGGCAGTCTTGGACCACCGCGACAAGCTTCCACGAGCGCGAGGATATTTTTCTTCCCGTGATTCCTGGGGAAATTATTACTGGCTGGCTGGCGAACCCCTTCTATATATACGCGCACGTCGGCTTCCCAAAAAGTAATTTATGTATTCGGGACAACAACGTGGCGTCTGTTGCGAAATACGGGGTACCCCGTGCAGCCTACTTTCACGAGCAACATTTGCAATGTTTGTGGCTATGAAACGTAAGTGGAGATTGCTTGTAGCAGATGGAAACATAGAGAGCTGAGTGTGTACTTGATGGGTATTTAAACACTTTTCTGGGCGAAGCAAGGAGCATGTTCGATGCCCCTACGCTGTTCGGTAGAATTATAAATTGTTCGGTTGTACCAGCGGTTAAGAGATACCCCATGTAAAAGGAACAGTCGAAACTCGAGCTGCCGTAAAATTCAGTACATAGTTAAGCCCCGCCGTTACCTTATCCCAGGAAACAATTCGGTCGACGTGTCGTTCCTTGAAAACGCCAGGAAACTCCTAAGATATAACCTTCTTTCGTGGTTTTACCGCCTACTAGACTGCCGTTAGGGCTTCGATCGCTCGGGAGACTTTTATACACACCCAGTTCTCCTCGGGATGTTCTGTTCAGACTGCTTCTGGATATTTATGCCTCAGATTTATGGATCCCATTCGGAAATTATAATACGCAAGATGGTCAGAGTAGAGCAGGTGCGGTAAATTCGCGGGGGTCAATTTCAGAAGAGTTAGTTGCCTGAACTGTCTTCGTACCACTGCAAATAATAATTGCATAGGGTAAATCCGGGAGACGCGGTCGACCTAATATAAAATGGCTATTAAAACAAATATAGATATTACTTATTTTATCAGAACAAACCTAATATGTTCAGAATTTTATGCCGATTCAGAAAAACTGGTCGATATTTGCTTTAAGACAATATTTACTGTAAATCGGGTTGAAAACTAAAGTCATGACATCTGACCACCTCTCCCGAGGTGCCGGGAGAAATGGTTTTCGTCGTTGGCAGAGACCACTCACATAATTATTCGTGGAAAATTAACAAAGGATAAAGCAAAATTATTTATGAGTGAATACAACTACGGATTCATTGATATTTAATTTGTTTACGCTAAACAAGTAAAGAACATATCAAAGAAAAAGTGAATTACCTACTGGCGATTAGCAAGGCAAATGAATACGAAAGTGAATAAATAAACTAATTAAACAAAAATAATAATAAAATAATAATAAAAAATAAAAAATAAACAAAAATAATAAAAAAATCATAACTCGACCATCTCACCTTTCTGCAGCGAGACATGGTCTTCTCGTTAGCTTTGAGAGGAAGAGTTAATATGGTCAAATACTTTGGCTGCATTGTCCCTCAATGTCTCTAGTATCTTATTATTCCAAACATTAAAGGAAAATTAACTTAGAAGTATATTTTAAATACGATTCTGTACAACCGCTGTTTGACAAAAGAGGTTAAATGTAACATCAATTTACCTTTTATAGCCTATAAATCCAGAAAACCACAGAAGGAAGCTAAATAACGCTATTCATTCAACTATTTGGCTTCTAGAGAAGTAATTGGTCTGCACTTTAATGCATTTTTACGTATAGACTCTGAAATATAGCGACACGACCAACTCTCCGGCCCGACCGCGTCTCCCGGATTTACCCTAACGAAAACTGCCATGGCTCTGACTACCTGTGCCTTTAAAACACTTCCAGAGACACTATGGCCTCTTAAGTTCCAGGAGAATCTTCGAAACTTAGAAGACCCTTCAAAATCTATAAGCACTTAGTCTACGGAAACTTAGAAGTCTGAAACTTCCATTAGAGTTTAGAAATTTACGGTAACTCGGCTGCAACTCAAAAGTCCACTTACATTTCGTTACTCCACCGATACCCTCGAACACTATCGAATATCTCACCTCTATGTTAGCTCCCAATCTCATCGCCAGCAACGCGTCACATTGACAGAAGCAAGAAATTAGTCTGAACATCTTCTCGCCTCGGCTGTATCGCCCGGCTCGCTGCAACGAAATCCGCTTAACGTCGTGATCGAATTTCCGCCACGGAGCATCGGATAGGAAGCGAAACTCGCCGCTTCTTCCATCCGTGTAGGTACGTAGTGGCGTTCTCGTAACAATCCGAACAGGATACACAATTCATCGCTTCGGCGCTGCACAAAAGGTGGGCCGGTGTCAGGGAGGGGTGGAAGGAGCAAGGGATGGTGTAACGCCTCGCTGGTCGCCGTAGTTTATCGTCGAAATAACACCAAGTTGTCGGATAGGGGCGGCTGATTGCGCTCGAAAGAAATTGAATTTCGCTGGCAGCCGTGAAGAGCCACTGGTGCAGAGGGCCAATAATGCCGGGGGTCACGGCTGATCGGCCGATCGAACGAGTGTGTATCTTCATGATTTCGTCGGTGGTAACGATGCACGGCAGTCGGCCAGGTGCGTCGCAAAAAACGGGTGAAAAAACGCGGGCGGAAAATCGAATCGCGACGGCGAATAAGGGCAGCGAACGGGAACGGGGAAATAGAATTCTCACCCTCTGGCAATTAAATCGATCTCCTACTGCGCGATCATCTTGATTTGCACACGGAGCGGATGTTCAACGAATATCGATCCCGTTTACCGTTTTGAATATCGTATTAGGGGTATCTGAGGAATGTTAGTGTAGAAACGGTGGTGGACCATGGAGATTAGAGGGGGGTATTGTTATAGGGTAATACTACTGGATTTCATTCGCATTTGATGCAGTCCAAGTCGAGTCCCATTAGGGTAAAGAGTACAGTGGTTGGCCACCTGACAATGATTGGCCATATTTTGAGAAATAAATGAATATAAAGAAATACCAATGTTATGCCTTTTTTAATGAACATATTCATATTCCTTGTACTTTCTTGCTTCGGATGTAATCAACATTTCTCCACTCACTATATACTGTGATTATATATAAAAGCAAATAGGATGACTCGGCTTTGAAGCTTGGAAATAACAGCCATTTAATCAAAAAACCATAAGAGTACAGTTAAAAGTTTACGAATAGTTTAATGTATTTATGGTATGTATATCTCTCATATTCGGTATATATCGATAAATAAAAGTTGAAACTTTATAAAAGAATTATTTATTTGTTAAAATTATACATATATTATGAAAAATACAGGGGGCCAACAACTGTCATATGAATAATGTTGAATGGCAATAATTGGCCGGGCGGCCGATGATTGTTTTATAACCTTAGTAACGGTAAAACGGTTATTGGCCCCCTATTCATTAGCGGTACTGAAACGGTCATTTGGAAGAAAGATTCAACATTTATATAATTATAGTATAATTAAATAAAAAGAAGAAGTACAATTAGGTATGTTACATTGTATAGTTATATTTTAAGTTTCCTGTGATTTGAATTTTAATTGGTGTATTCAAATTCAATTTGATTATTAAATTTATTTAATTAAATTGGAATTAAAAATGAAATTTGATTGAATTAATTAGATTATTCAAATTTAATTTGATTACAGAATTTATTTAAGTAAATTGAAGTTAAAATTTAAATTGTGCTTTCCTAGTAGATAAATTGTAAAAATTTTGAATTTTTTAGTAGAACTGAATTACCCCACTATAAAATATGCCAAAAGTGAAAAAAGGTGATAGGAAATATGGGAAAGAATATACAGATGAACACATTATAAAAGCTATATAACATTTTCTTTTAGGTTATATTATGTGTCAAATAGCGGCCAATCACTGTCGAACTGATCGGACAATTACTGTCGTGACCATGCCAATAACTATATTTTTTCGTAGTCAACACATTTTTTGTATATTTTTATAAATTCTTGCTTTTTTTTAAATAAACTCCATTTATTTTTAGATTATTAGGACTTTTGTTTACTTATTTATATTGATTTCCAATGCAAATTTACTAAATTCACACTTATAATTCATTATTTATGTGACACTCTTACTTAAGTGGCCAACCATTGTACTCTTTACCCTATGCCGCGATGATTCGATGGGGATGAAGCGATCGCTTTCCCTTTTTCGGGGTAATCATAGAGTATAGAATTCTATGGTGAACACACGGTGTTACGTGGTATCGCTGGCCTCAGTTTCGGCGTTACCAGATTGTAATCGCGCTTAACACGCCTCGCATTATCGCGAGTGCTTGATTAAATGTTAAGCCGACTGTTTAATCAGGGCTCACGCGAAACGACGTGTGGAATACGGCTCGCGGTTTAATTAAAGTTAGGTATAAAGCAATCTTTATGCGTACCCCCTTATTAGTTTGATTACCATGAAAATAATCGCGGGAGCAAGCGCGCGTAACGAGGAATATCGAGCTTAAAGGCACGGTGGCGCAAAGCAAAGTATTTTCATTCCTCTAAGTATACGTGTTTGCTAATTACATTTTCCAGAAGCAACGAAAGTTCGATGACGGGAAGAGTCTAGAATATTAATGCAGTTATCTAATTCTCGCGCAAGATATTACATTTCCAGTATATTCGAGAGCTACTTTCTCAATGGCCCCCGGCGTAATACTTTAATTTAAACGATTAAAGACATCACAGGGGTGCACGTAACACGATTAAGCGCCCATCCACCAAGTCCTCCGGCGCATTATCCTCTGTCTCTATGAATAAATCCGTGCGCTATCTTTCCAAGATTAAAAGGCTCAAGAATGCAGGTCACAGCGTCGCCCCTATTACGAGAACCTTTCAGACCTACATACTCCCTTTAACCCTTATTGCGACGTAACACCCCATCATCGCAAAGTTCATTTCCGCTGGAAGGGCGGCCCAATTGCCATTCTCTCGCGCGCCTCCGTGGCCCGTCATAAATTTTCAAGTACGTATCGGAGGCACCGAAATTCTCGGCAAAAGTTTATAGAAAATCTTGAGGATTCTGGAACAAAAGAGGTACGAGTAGAACGAGGCGCGCGTAAACTTTCCTATGTGCTCCCGGATGCATCGATGCTCCGGGATATTTGAAATGTATGAACCTACAGTAGGGGAGGGTCGTTCGTGCGACGAATGAGAGACATATCACGATTTTCCGAGCGATTTTAACTTACTCGTAGCGAGCATGTATTTTCGATGATCATTCATTCGATACGTGGACCATCATATGAATGATTTATTCCTCCCCGCAGCAGTGCTACAGGATCACCCTCGTTAGCAACGGCGGTAGAAGGAAAAATCGCATTCTGCGAGGTATTTAGGTCGCAACGGAACGCGCTCGCGGGAAGGCACGCGCGCGCCGCGGGACCAGCCGCATAAATTATGCCCCGAAACCAATTCGATCATCGGTCGAAAGTCATGCGCGGCCAATTACGCGATTAACAGGCTGAAAACGGAATTACTCTCGCGAGGGCGAGCACCGTCAGCCGGGATTCGGCTCGGAAATTCGACGCACGCCGCGCCGCCCCCGCCCCGCTCTCGCGCCACCCCTGGCTCGATATCGTTATCGGCGGGCGTCGCTGGAAAAACCATTTGCATGCCGCGCGTCACGCGGAATCGGCCGGCGTGAAGCACCGGCGCGTGAACCCCCGCGCTGATTACAGGCCCCGTGTGTACGCGATAAATCTGTACGCTCGATTTATCGGTGTTTACTTAAATTCCGATCTCGATTTAAATCGCGCCGGCCTGCTATTTGTTCGGATTGACGTTCGTAAATCATACGCGACAATCCAGCGACACGGGGCTGGCAAACAGGCGAGCTGCAACGCGACCGGTCTCCTCGCGGAGCTGTCGCCTGGACGTTCCGCGAAAAGCATTCCTGAGAATCTTACGGAAGATCTAGTTATCCAGAGGGCGGTCAAAGAGCGCGATACCTTCTCGATTTCCTTCTGCCTGGCAACTGCGAAACGCTCTTCGCGTCCAGGGCGAGAAGAGGGAAGCAGGAAGGAGGAATTCGAAATGCTGGGGTGTCGAGTCGCCCGGTACGAACGGATCTGGAAATACCTCGGAGCGGGGGCAGGTCGAGGCCCATAAATCTGAAAGCCGTACGATAAAACGCGCTGACACGGCTCGGCGACTGTAATTGCACCGAGTGCCCCGTAAACCGTGCATTTACATGGGGACGCGTGTACACCCCGTAAACAGTGTACGCGATGGAACGTCGCTCACGGCGAGCAAACTTTTCTGCTAAAGTCGTTGGCACATGCACACGGTTCAGCCCCATTTACCGTCGAACTTGGGTTGCTACGCCAATAGCTAGACCCCAGCCCCGGCCCCGTGGTATCCTGTTTACGCCACGGAGCATCTGCTCCTTTTATCACTCCATTCGTGCTTTCACTTAATCCGCAAGCTCCTCGGTCCCTGCTTCTTCTGGCAGTTTCCATCCTCCTATTCCTGCCCCGTCGCCTCTATCCCGCTGCTATCCGAGAATTCATTCTGGAATTGAAACCATGCCCGATGCACGTACGCGGGGGCCGCCCAGGGAGCGCGCAAGTTTAGGCCGTTTACACGCGACGCCGCGAAACTGCAAGGCAAATGTAAGCAGCGACGTTCGGGCGAGCTTCGAATCGCAGTCGACTGAGCTTGCGAACGGGGCCGGCTGTCAAAACACTGCCATTTCTCACGGCGTTATGCGCGGTCCATTTAAGGGGGCATGTCGTCGGCGTCCTCGCCGCCTCGCTCCTCCGCGCTTGGCTTCGCTTCACCCCCTTCGCCGAGGCGTTATCTCCAGCGATTCGATACATTGATTCACGCTCATCCGCCTGCTCTGCGTTAGCGAGATTTCTGTCGAATTATTATCCTCCCGTCTCCGATATCGCTGATTGCTTTCTGGCGATGCGCTCGAGTTCGGCGGACGTGTCAATGCGGGGATGATTTACGAATGGTTCATGTGCTGGTAGGAATTTATGCTTAGAAAGGGATTACAAGTGTCTTTCGTTGGAGTCTTTCAGTAGAAAGAATCCCCGATGGTCAGGCATACAGTGCACGGCACGTTCAAGGAAGATTTGATTAGCGAGAGTACATTGCACACCGTGTTTCCCCATAATCCAATAGCGAGAAACTATTGTATATTCGTCAGGCGATGCGTTTAATGCGAGTTTCGCGACAAAGTAGTCAGTTCCGTCGGGTCTTAACAGCGTCTAGGAATCAGAAAATTTCCTGCGCACCGTCGACTCCGCGTCCGACGGTTTAAAATGCAAATATGGGCAAACAAAAGGGGACGAGGTGGCCAATTGGTTCAGCCCCGGGGGAGTGGAGGGCGAGTAATTCCCAAGGATCGTGGAGGCGCGGCGAACTTCGAAACGAATAAATTTCCGAGGCGTGTGCGCGGCGTTAAGCCTGCATTCGAACTTAATCCGTAATTTAAGTTGCCCGGCCGCTGGGAGGGCCCGAATGTATCGATTCCGAGTCGACGCGGCCGCGTGACCCTCTAACGATCGAGACTTGAGAGAAATTCTGCGAACAAACAGCCCCCGCCCCTCTCGCCCTCCGCCTAACCCCATCGAACCGAGTTTCAAGCTCCTCTCAGCGAGTTCCTTACCATTCTTCGCCCCCTCGCCGGGATGGCCGGAGCCGTGTCGCCAGTAGAAATTGCAGCCACCCCCAAGCCAATTTCTCACGGTTGATTTGAATCGTTAATTGGAAGCGCTTATCGCCGTCGCGGCGCGTCGTCTAACGAGCTTCGTGTGTCGGCGCAAACGGCCTTGTACGTGTACAACGTAATCGCGAAGTCCCCCGCCGCCGACTTGTGGCTAGCTTTCCTCCCGCTATCATCCACAGTTAATTACTGTCCGCCTAATTGTCACCCTCCCCGGGAAATGGGTTCGCCTATTAGTCTAGAAAGCCTGGCACGCGAAGGGCATCGGGAACCCCGACGAATTATAATCCCCAACGTGTTACCGTCCATCCTCTCTTCCTCTCTTTCACCTTCCTCGGCGCGCCGCGCGCGGTAAATGGAAGCGGAATTATTATTAGCCGAATGGATGGATCCACGTTTTTTCTCCCCCCCGCCCCTCCGCCGTCGCCCAGAAAAATAGCCAATTTCCTTGAGTGAGCTGTGCACCGCAACGGTATAACGTCATCAGCGTTACTTTTAAAGTGTATCGCGGTAATATGTAAATTTTCGAGAGTGCACCGATAAAACGTATAGCCCCGCGCGCTCCTCGCGAGTTATAGAGATGCAGGATCGCTCCTGGCTGCGCGGGGATGCTTGAATTTTGATTGGACACCGGTAACCATTCGCCTCACCAATTTCGATGTATCTTATCGCTTTTTGATCCTCCTTTCGGTCCACTCCTATCGCATCGTTCTCCCAATCATATACCTCTGAACTTTTTCGCGACAGAGGCAGTGGCGTCGCGACAGCCACTGCGCCACGTCGCACTTTCAATCGAGCGATATCATTAGTCCCTTCTCCGCGAGCTATCTCGACTACCTCCTCCCACGGATCCATGCCTCTCAAACTCGCATTGGACTTGCTCCGTGCCTGAACGTGTATCGGCCGTGTCTGCCGGGGAACCGGGGATGATATCTATCTATTTGCACAGCAGCGGAGCCTCGCGCCACGAGGACTGATTACGACGTGCAGCTTCCAGACCCGTGATCCCGGTCGAAAGGTTATTAAATTCTAATGGCTTCTCGCTTCCAGGACCCGTTACCGGCAAGTTTACCGGGGTTCATGCGACCCGTCCGAACTAAGTTTCCGCATGAACTTGGCGGGACGCGAGCCCCGTGTCTGCCGTACGTCACCGGAAGCTCTCGAGGCTCGCCGGATAATTGGAGTTTCGAAGTCAGCCGATTGGCCCCGAAAGGATGATTTATCGGTGTCCCGGCAATAACCGATTCGTCATTAGCGGAATCATCTCAGACGCGCTTTATCATCGATTAAGACCCCCGACTCGCGCGCTAACCCGCCCCGCGGGTTATTTAGTGCCGCGTATATTATCCGGTTCCCTCGATTGCCTCGTCTTCCCGTGTACGAATCCAGTGATTTACGCGGGAACGCGTAACGCGGATCGTTGCCAGCTCGAGGTTTAAGCAAGCATCGCTGGAAGGACGGGTGAACAGTTCGAAGAACTTCATAATAGAATAAACATCTTGGAAGCTGCAAGTTACTTCGTTAACAATCCAATGATCAACCAGTAATTGCGTCTGGCCGGACGTCCTGGCCGCTCGATGGTTCGGCACGATGCAATTTGAATGCAGCGCGATAGGACTCTAGATCCCGATCGAGACTTCGCCGGTGTCAGCTGTTCCATCTATCGAGGACCGTAATCTGTCGAGCCTGTTAACTGGTACATAGCAGCTGAGATGAAATTACCAAAGCTGCATGTCCGTTGGAGTCCCCGAGCCCGCGATCTTCGGCGAAGAAGCTCCGAGAGAAACTGTTAGAATTGATACACCCGGTGTATTCGGCTTTGCCATGCACTGTGGTCAGCAACAGGAGTTGCTGCGTTTTTGTTTTTACACTGAGGCGTCGTCGCCGCCGTTCCTTTTGTTTTCTATTCCGTAGCAGTCTTCACGTACCTGTGTTCATGGCGTCACGGCGTGCCACGCGTGAATACAAATACTGCGTATTTTTCTTTTAATTCAACGATATCTTAATAAATACAGTTATTTCTAGTTTCACAACAATTGTGCGTGGCAGGTTGTTTTTATTCAATAACCCCAACAGAAACTTCTACTATTCTTCGTCGAATAGTTCCCCTGATTGCACAGCGTCTACCGAATTCAAAATCCCAATAGAGAAAAACCCCCGTTCAGTCCGTCCAATATTGGCTCTCCGTCTGTTCGACGCTGTTTAAAGAAACGAACTTTATCCCCAGTTAACTATAGCAGTTCTTCCGAACTGCGAAGTAACGCTGGTTTTAGTATAATCTCCATGGCAGACGACTAGATGGATCTCCCTGCAGAGTGTCGAATTCAGAGAGATCCTCGCAGAATCGTTCTTTCACCATGAAGCTCTTGGCTCTCTTCAGAGCCGTAGAGAGGGATCTACGATCCACTGAACATAGGTAACTTCCACTTCAGAGTAATTACATACTTGGATTCCCCTTCGAACGGGAGCACAGACCCGATCTACTCTCGAGTACACAATAACTCACTGATCGGAACGTATCCTCAACTGTCCGTGACCGCGTTACTCCTCGGGAACAGTAAATTCGTCGGTGTCAAGGAAGACTTAATGGAAGAAGCGTAGCTGGTAACGCGTCTACCTCCTCTCGATCTTTTTATTTCCCTACCGCGTTCCGGACCATCTAGCCAGGGCTATAAAACGCTGCTCGCTTCAACCCTTCTTCATCCCCCTCGCCCCGCGCGCCCTCCTCCCACGCCTTTCGATCTTGCTCGTTCTTCTCGCACCGTCCTCTATCAGTCAGCCTCCATCTTTCTCTCTTAGCCTGCATCCAGTGCCGTTTTACAGCGACGTTAGCCCGTCCGGTACGTCCTCGCTTCACCCCACCATCCCCCTGTACTTCGTTCTCTTTGGTGGTTTTTTTTCACCCTTCGTCGCCTCGCATGGGAGCAGTAAAGTCCGTCGAGCAAATAGCGAGATATTCAAGGGACGTTCGCAAGGGTCGCGATACCGTCGCCCAGCTGAAACTCCTAGTTAACCCCGAGCACCGAAAAACCACCCCCCCCCCCCTGCGATGCCCGACGGCTAAGCGATAAACCACTCGGTGTAAAAAAGATTTCAACGTCCCCCGGTCCGGAGAAATGGCGCAGCTTTCCACTGCTTCTTTGGGAATTAAACATTTTTTCCAGTTCCGTGTCCGACACGGACTTTTCGTGTTTAAAACGAACGAATTTACGGTGCGAGGGTGGTAAAAAATAACTCCGTCCGTTCCTTCAAGCTGCAGGTACGTCTCTGTTACGCTACTACTTCGCCCGACTTCGAGGAGCGTTCTGACTTCGCCTCGGCCACGAGCCTGAACCTAAGTCCACGTAGAATTCCCATAAAATCGTGCCGCTATAAAAATTACTTTATCTCCTGTCATCTACCACGAATCGAAGCCCCGGGCGATCGATTCCATCAATACCATTCGCACGGGAACCCACCGTGCACGGAGGCTTGCCGACCGAAGTCGACGTCTCTGAACGGGATTTCTCGAAAGGAGCGCGAAAGGCCGAGCACAACCACGAGCCGAGCGCGATCGATAGAGGGGCGTAATCGAGAGGCAGATCTCTTCGAGCGTCACGGATTGGATGGCACCCCGGTGTTTCGTTCCGAGCACGGAAAGAAAACCCCGAGGAATTTTCCTCCGTGAGAGTGTACACAGCGCGCGGGGGCTATCGTATCGCGTTCCACTTACCTCTGGTCTGGTTAAGGGAACGCTGTGTTCCACCTCCCGGTGGATAGCGCCCACCCCCGTCGCCGAGCGGTCGTGGCAGCTCCGTCTGTGGCTTGTGTTAAACCTACCTGGGGAATTCGTTACGTGCGGCCGTGTGTTGGACCTCTTTGCATGCCATCTTCCCGATGCATGCACCACCCTAGCTTCTGCATAGAGCACAGCTGCCCTCCCTGGCCGCAGTTTCGTTTCGCCCACGCAGTCTCCCGGGTGGAGGGGCAGAAAGATGCGCATTACGAATGTAGAACTCGAGATTGCGGGGCGCACGGGGGAAAGAGCGGCCCCGTCTATGGGGCAGCAATTAATTCCCATGGATAATTAGAAATTCCGCGGGGATGGAATTACGTGAACGGCAGCACAATGGCGACGAGTTTAGCGGCACGCGATTTCCGATGCGAACTTGGCGCGTGGGATTACACCATTGTTCAAAAGCCCGGGATTGTACGCCACCGGTTGATGAATATCTGCTTCAGCTTGTAAATCCACAAGTTCTTTGCTTGATAAGTGACCTGCGCGGATGCGCGGATAGTTACTCGGCTGCGGAGTAAGGATGTATGATTGATTCGACCTACTGGAGTCCTGTAGCGCGCCGCAGGAGCAGTGTACTCGCGCAGGGGAGTGGGTCGGCGCTTGGTCAGACGTGCCATGCAAAATACTAGAACCGCATCTCCCCGTAACTTCTCAGTGGCTCATTATTCTAGAAATTGACTTCGGCAGAAGTTGCCCGCGCTGATAAGAACTTTACCATAAAATTACGATTTTAACAATTTCATTTAAGAGTCATTCAAGTAAGAAGTAAGGCTCCCCAACTTTTAAGTAGAAATGTACCCTGCGTTCAGCCCCGTTCCTCGCGAGCACGTTTCGCCAGGCGACTTTTAATATACCGATGGTTGAAAGCGCGAACGATTCCAAGTGAAATGTGTATAACACGATCCGGCTGGTACTCGACGGAAACAAGTTCCGCGGAACTGGGTGGAAGGTTCGCGCGAACCGACCGCGTCGAAGGATTTTTTTCCCGCTCTGTCCGATCCGAGTTTTACTTGGCCGATTCGCCGGTACTTAGCGTTCTTTTGTTCGCCGAGTTGTTTCCCCCGTTCTATCCGTTTGGCCCGAAAACACAGTTCCCCACGGTTATCCGCGCTTCTGGTTCCCGCGAGCGTTAAATCTCGCCGGGGCGGTGGCAAAAACCTTGGAAAAAGATGTCTCGTCCGCGGTCAGTTAGCCTTAATTTGGAACGCGGCCAGTTTGGGGTTATTAAGAACCGGCGGACCGTATCCGTGCCGCTTAAAGTTTCAATTTTCATAGTCTCGCGAGTTCGTGGGCTCCAAGACAGGCAAACATTTTTCCACGCTTTTCTGCCGCGTCCTGCATGGAGGATGCAAAAAAGCAATTCCACGGGACAGAACGACATCGCGAGAGAGAAATGAATTCTGTTTTAATTTTGCGTGTAAGTAGAAATGCAGGACCTTGTAAAAAAAACTGACAGGGTCCAAGCAGGGGCGTGATCGGGGGTGATTATAAACGTTACGTACCTTCCTGGTCGGAGCGATATAGCCCCTGATTGGCGAGCTGCTAGTGGATCACGTAACCAGACACGAACTAATGAAACTCGTTGGTTTTTCTAGCCCGTCTCGGTACGTTGGAAAGTTTCCTTTAACGAGGCGATCGATGACGGTGCACAGCGAGCTCTCGGGGTGGAAATCGAAGGTGCAGACCCCGAAATGTCTGCCCTTCGAGGTGCACCCCCGTGGTGCTGTAGGTTAGACGATTCCACGGGACTGGAAAGGCTGCACTAGAATTGACTTGGTCCCGATGTTTGGTGCTCCGTTCTGGTTAAGGGATCGCCGTCAGGAGCACAGAGAACGCACCGACGTGGCAGTAACGCGGTGTGAAAAGGTGTCAGGTAGGTCCTAAAGCTCCTTTCAAGCTCGTTAGTTACTTATCAGCGGGGCAAAAGGGTCGCGAGGAAAGTCGGAATAAAGGCTCCTCCAGGGTTGCGCGCTCTGCAAAAGCCGCCGTCCGTCTTCCGGGGATCCTCTCGTTCCCGTTGGCCGTCCTCAATGACAGAAATCGCGACAAAGGATACGGAGGGAGGCTGAACTCGAACGGAACCGGGTTGGCGAGCTCGCGGAGGCGCTGCCTGCCGGTCGGAAAGTCTTCTGGAAACAGCTGCCAAGCCCTCCTTTCAACGCTTTTATTTAGTAAACATCGTAATGACATAGTATGTACAATAATATACCTATCTAGTCTAACGATATCACTGAGATTACAGATTCTGTCCGTGTTATCATTCTCCCTCTCCTCGATTCTTACGCTCGTCCGCTTCATCGTCGTCGATTAAGAGCTACAGGTTGCCGAGTGTGTCCACGACGCGTCGTTTCCGACGCGTCCCTTCGAATCTCTCTTCTCCAACGGCCGTCTCGCGCTTGGCCGACCTATCAACCGTCGTTCATGCGATAATCGCCGAGGGACCAGTCGAAAGAGAGGCGGCGAGGGCGAAGCGGGGCTGGTTTTTCTGCGAACCCGATCGCTCGTACCGATGTCACTTTTCGTTTCTCTTTGCCGGGCGAAAACACGGTTCAACGCGGGAACAAAGTGGCGGACAGGAGGACGCAGCGATTCGTGCACGGTAGCCGGAGCGAAATCGAAACGCGGGGCACGACGATCCCTCGGAGCGAATTCTATTCGCGGGCGGAATTCGATTCACGACAGGCCCGGCCAGCCGGAACGAGCAAAATCCAGGGCGTTTGTTTCAATGCCGGCTGTTTCTTTTCCTGCTTCTGCCCCCCACCCTGCTCCACTTTGTCCGCTGTTTGAGCGTGCAACATTTACCCCGTTTCGCGTTTCATAAACCCTGCAAAGCGCGATATTTCAGCCTGGGAAAACTTGCGGAGCGCGGATGCGCCGGCTACCCCGAAAGCCGGCCTCCTTTTCAAGCATTTTTGTTGCCCATTCAGAAGATACGAAGTCCGGATACGTCTTTCGAGGGTCCTCGTTTCCTTCGTCCGATTACCAATTACCTCGCGGCGTGAATAGAAAGTTGGTTACATGCCCGGGGCGTTTCGAATCGCGAGCAACGGGGGGAGCGAACATTTTCCTGCTGGCGCAACCAGTTCGATGCTTGAAATTTCAAACTGAAATCGAAGATGGAATAATAGAGGTTGTTTTTTTTTTATTCGAACCCGATGGATTCATCTCGCGCGCGTAATATAATACACAGAAATAACCAAGCTCGAAAGACTTCGATAAAAATTGATTGTAACCCCCGGGAAACCCAGTTACAATCGGGGAACGATATTTGGCGAAACTCTACGTTGTCGAAGCTCCGAAAAAAGCTGCAATGCGAAAAAGCTGCGGAACGCGATGAAGCTGTGTTAAACTTTGAAATACGCTGCGCCGAATCCGCTTTGTTAATTCTTAAAAAAAAAAAACAAATAACAGAAACGTGCACCAGTTTCCCGACCCTTTGAAACTTCGAATCGATCACCTCGATAAGTAATAGGATTTTGTGCGGAGTTATCAAGTTAGCAGCGAACTCTGGTATCAATCGTTGGCGAATGAACAAAACTTCAAATGGGACAACCAACCCCCCCCCAGTTTCCCTCGAACGCGATTCCTGACTAAAGATCCGAAGCTTCTGCTTAATGGACCGCGTCTCATTCGTTACACGTAATTTCCGCCGGGGGAGAAAAATCCCGAAACTTTGATCCCTCCCCCGTCGGTGTATGCGACTATTTTGTCGAGTTCACGGCGGCGAGGTGTATCGACTGCTACCTCCACTTCACCCTCGCGAAACTTCCAGAACGCTGGGCTGTTCTCGTCGGATCTCAGGGCCGACCCTCCCTTTCCTCGCCTCTCTTTCGACTCGCTTTCGCGATCCAAGTTGGAGAAACGACCGCCACCGTGGTAGGAACACAAAAGTGAGGGGGATTCGATCGGTTTTGCCGCGGCTACGAACCGCAGCGATACTTTCGTGTCGGGCTATCTGCGAGAATATCACATCGAAACACACACAGAAATAGAAAGTGGAAACTGTTCGTCGTGTTTGGCGTGTCGCGCGCGGAGTGGATCCGGTCGTAGGTGGTCCGTCAAACTTCCCGCGATCCCGCGACCCTCTCTGCTCGCAGCCCTTTTGCACAGTGTCACGTACGCAGAGTTTCGACGGGAAGCCTCTTGGAAGGAAGGAAAAATGTACAAAGTAGTAAAAAGTTTGTCAGGGCTCAGAGAGGGGAGAGTTGCGTTGAAGCTCGCGGCGCTCGGTTCGAGGACCACCGATCGGGAGGAACGATCGAGATTTCCGAACTCGGAGGGTGACCATCGCTCAATGTTCACTACTTAAGGGGGGACTCTACCTTGTTGGACCGAAAAATTGCATTTTTTTTTTTTTTTTTGCTTTTTCGGAAAGATATGAGTCTTGTGTATACACTCTGCAAAGTCCTAAATGGCCCTGGAATAGCTTAAATAATGGTAAGTAGTCAATTTTTATCCTTATACATAATATGAACTTTTAAACTCGATTTTCTCGAAACTACATTTTTCGACCTGGCGTTGAAGAAATCTCGACAACCAATGAAGCAAACAACTTGAAATTTTACATGCATGTTGAGCAAGCGTCTGTCTATCTATGGTAGTAGATTTATTGCCGTATTGTAACCGTTCCTAATTTTACTTAATGATGTTTTGCCGATTTTTGAGAAAAATTCGATTCATCATATTCAGAAGCCTGCCATTTCAACATTTCTTTGTTTATCTTAATGAATCTACTACCATCGATAGCCACATTCATACAGATTAGGAATCTCTTTCGTTTTTGTGTTTCAGATTATCCTTCGAGTATATTTCGTTAACGCCAGGACCACCCGATTTTTTTTCAACGCCTCAAGTCAGCGCTCTGTATCAGCCACATCTTTTTTCTACCGTCACATAAAAATTTATAACAAGAGCTGAAGATACAATAAAACAGCCTGTCAAACCGCAAATTAATTTGTCAAACCGTTTTTGTACAAAAAATTCACCAAATTCATCGATTTTTCGGCCCAACAAGGTAGAGTCCCCCCTTAATCCGAATATCTTACAACACAGATTCCATTTTAAATAAATGATCGTACTAAAAGGTAACACCCGATCTGTACACCCACAATTGTTTCTGCTGAACGGTCAGCTGATCTCACAAGTCGCTCAATATTCCCTTGTCCGAGCATCGTGCAAATAGAGTATAAACATGCGGAGCGTAAAATAGACTGTACCGTTCGCAACGCGATACGAAAAATTTCCGATAAACCAGCACAGAGGACAAACTATACCAAGTGTCGAGCATATGATTTTCACTGCCGTGAATGAAAGTGGAGTACCATTTTTGCGAGTGCAGTGCCAATTGCCTGAGCGATGGCAGCATGTTCACCGTTCGGGCCGCCCCGACGGTCCCTCCCGAAGAAGTTTCGCCTCCGAAATTAGCGGGTGGCTAGGCCAGAACCACTCGGTCCGCGAGACTTGATTTCCACGCGGTAAACGCGATTAGATAGATCCGCTACAGATCCATTGCGCACCGGTATCGGGTGAAAGGGGGTGCCGCTTCCACGCAATTCACGCTCGTGCAGTCGGCGCGTGACTATCATCACCCGGCCACAATTTATAATACAGACGCTATGTACAGGTTGAGTGTTTGCTCGTCGACGCTAATACCCGATCGTCGAACTGCAAACAGATCTGGCGCACGACGACGTTTGATCGCGGCTTATTAGGTTCCCATTCGAACATCCTGATGTATGTCCTCGCGCACACGCGATTAGGCGAGTTTGCCGAAGCGCGTTCAAGCGTGCAAGCGGAACGACGCTCGCTGTACATCAGCTTCCTCCGCTTTAAAGTCACTGCGGAACTTCCGTGTCGCGTTTCCCATACGCGCTCCTTGCCTCCGAGAATCATTTGCAGACATTTCAGTGAAACGCGGCTTCAGGACCGTCAGGCAGAATTTGAAAGAATTACACCCGCCATATACCCTTGGTTTTTTGTAATCGTTTGTTACAATAGTCTGCCTGTTAACCTGCCAACTGTGGAGAAATCGAATGATTGTTTGAAAGCAGCGATGCTAGGTGTTTGGCAGTCGCTAGCGTATCGAAAGAGTGAATGTATCGTTTGTTTCTCGTTAGCATCGCGAAAGCACTTTATTTGCCAAATAACTGGAGCCAGTTAACAGGTTACAGAGACCGTTGAAGAGCCCGATGCTAATAAAATCGAACGGTGCAACGTGCCAGGAATAATTTGTAAAATTCGTCGACCTATTGGTGCCGACACCGATCGACAAACTGGACAAACCAGCACAGTGAACGAAAATTAGAACGTGACCTACGAAATCCCCGTGCTCGGACCGCGGCGATTGCTTGGACCTGGCGCGTGCAATAATAATTGCCCCCGTAATTGTTCTCCCGCGTTTGCAATTCTGACTGTTAATCGGCTGGAAGGGAATCGCGAGGGTTTTTCGCCGCGATGATGCACGGCCCGTTCATTGAATGCCCCACCAAAGCCCGCCCCGAGTATTAACATTTCTATCACGCGGACCGTCGATATTCCCAGGTCGAGTTTTCAGCGTTGCTGTATTTACTCGGGGAATCGCGGGATAATTCGAGGCAGTATACGCGGGCGTTACGCGTCGCCTCTGCTTCCACCGCGGAGGCCGCGAGACCTCGACGGTTTATTAATCGATAGGGACTAGAGATTCCGATTCCACCCGCGGGGAAACTTTCTTGACGGTTCGCCGAGTGCCCTCGATCCAACAACCACGGGGATCGAGCAGTCGAGTCACGTTTTATTTCCCACTGAATGCTGTCTCGCGCCCACCCCGCATCATCGAGATTCGGCCGATCGTAAAGCGTACCGCGAGACGGTCGTTCCTCGCCTTTACGCCTCCCGTAAATCGGTTCCCCTCGATGCGAATTATCGAGGGGAGCCCTGGATTCCTCATCTGTGAAAGGAAACGAGGCGCGCGGAGGCCGGGCTGATCCTCGGCGGACTTCTTCCGGTATTAGCGTCGACGTTCCCTTAACTAAACGCTCCTCGACCGAGACGCGATTGTGGTCGAAGCTCGGGAGACGCGTGCCGTTCATTTCCAGTCTAAAATGCTGGGGACACGATCCATTGTGATCTCTGTGTCATCGGTGCCCCGTTGCGATAGCCCAGTGGGCATCGGTTACAGAGGGAACGCGAAAGTTCTCGGTTCTGTAATCAGTCGAGGGCGAGCGTACGCCCGGCCGCGAAATTCAACCGTTTGCCTGGTCGCCACGTCCTCCGGTGATCACTGACCAGCCAGTGAGCGTGTATGGAACTTATCGGCGAATGGAAGTTTGCGATGGCTCGCTCCGTCTGTCGCCAAAGTGTGCGAGAGGAGAGGATCTAGGCGTCGCGCCGGTCGGTGGATAGCGCAAAGAGCTAATTTTCGCTCGCGGTATCCAGTAAATTGAGCACGATCGTGTGTACGCCAGACTACCGATCCGTCCCTCCATCTCGTCGATCACGGCGAACAGTCGCGCGCACTTAACGAGAGCGTACCCCCGACCAGGCTCGAACTTGGTCTAAACGGCGTGACGGCGATGCCTTCGTGTCGTTCGTTTACACCGACGATATGTACAAAATGATCAGAGACACCAAAAGACAGCTCGAGGATAAAATGGGCCCCGCCGTTCCGGTCTGCATCGCTTCCGGTCGTTCGCCTGCAACAGAAAGCCGCTCGTTCTCAACTTCGCATTTAGCCGCGGCGCGCCGGACAATAGAGGTTTGCGTTCGCGGGTGAAATTTGGCAGAAAATGTTGGTGGGGACGACGAACATCCTTCGCATTCGCGCGGCCCGCTCTTACAAATGCCTCGAGACGCCGTCGGAGTTCCCGCTCGCCGTTTTCTTTCCTCGTTAAACGTCGCCCGTGGCGAAATGCTTTATGCGAACGATTGAAATGCAATTTCCGCCGCGCGCCCCGACCTCGCGGAGAACTCCTCGACCCGTGAACGCTGGACAAATTTGTCGCCAACGATCGACGACCCTCATCGCCCGACCAGGAAACGTCGACCCGGCACTCAAAGAACAACGGCGGCCCGCCAGTGCCGAGGGATTTTTGTCGTTAACAAGGGGAAACTTTCGTCCCGAGTTATTCGCGTAAATACGCGTGGAAATAGGCCGCGACGCGGCCCGGGGTTCCCGTCGAAAAATCCTCGCGAAGAATTCCGGGGAACGTAATGAAAATCACGGGAAATTTCGTTTGAAACTGCATAAACGGAACCATTCCGCGCGAGCACGATGACAAACATTCGCGGGTCGCGCCGTAAGCTCTCCTCCCTTCAGCGGCGCTGGCTGAATACACACGCGGAACTTCGCTGATGCATAATCGCCGTGTGCCGGTAAGCCGATTGCCGGGTCCCGGATGACAGTGAATTTCGACATTTTCGGCAGCTCGCGCCCGAGGAAAGGCAGCGAACGAGCCGAAAAGACGCGCGCGGGAGGTAATTTATGCGGCGAGCGAGAAACTTGCAGCCGCGTTATCATTCCGGGGGCAAATGCTCCACCCCGGTAGACGCGGGGGAGGCCCGTTTTTGATGCTTCAATCAACCGCGAAGCTCGTTTCCGTTAACGACACAGCCCCGGCGACTGGGACGTCGGTTTTACTACTCGGAATTGTTTCGTTCCGTTTTTATAACTCCCTCGCAAATCGCCGTCGACGTTTCGCCCGTGTGAACCGCGAGAAGAGACTTGGACCGTAAATAATTCCGCAACGGTTGTAAAAGGAGAATCTACCGACATCGTTTGTTTGAAAAATGTCGTCCCTTTGCGGCACGGTGCAGTCGCTGGAAAGTGTACCGTACATAGTTAACAAATGTATAAAAAATTCTGCCCCCGGTTTTTACATTTTCAATTCAGCATGGACGTTTCCATTCTCTTCTTTCCAGGCTGTGGTCCGTGCAACGTCGACTGGTCGCTCTAGACGGCGCGTGCATCTGTACTTACGCGCCACCTTTGCTTAAGGGGACTAGGCAGTCAGAAACTCGATTATTTTTTTGTTGCATTTTTCGAAAGTACCACCCTTCCCGATTAAAATGCCGTTTGGTTTGTGTTAAAATTCGCAAAATTCAGGATTTTACAGCCGAAGAGGTCGAGCGCGCCATAAACCGTTTCTGCGCGCACGCAGGTAGACTAGATTCCTCTTTCGAAACTTTAAGCGCGTTTTTCTCGGAATCATATTTCCTCTTCGTTTTGCAGTGATTGGGAACAAACGGAGGTATCAGTCGATTTGAAAAAAATTCAGCATATATGAAACATGTCTAGTTACGACCTGGACCTACGCACAAGTCTGTAAAAACTCTTGGTTTGTCAAAAAAAAAATATAATATGGCTCTTTTCCCTGGCGAAAAGTGACGTTTCTTTAAAATTTTCCGTTTCGCAGCCACCATTTTTATAATTTTGATTTTTTTTCCTTTTCAATAGGTTCAGGGCAGAATAGGGATCAGGGCAAAGTATAAATTTCAGAGGATAATTCACAATTAAATTTCTTACGGCCAGAATCACTGCAAAATTACAGCGGCTCCAAAAAAAGCGCCTACATATCAGACGACTGTAGCGCTGTCATACATATGTATATAAAATTCAAATCATTTCTTTTTTACTGGTTATAGTATTAATAAACATTACCCAAACGTACTAGTCACAATTTGTGTTCATCTCCTTGTAAATAATTCGCAAAAAATACTTGATTTTCGAGCGATCTGACTGCCTAGTCCCCTTCAGGAATCGAAGGGTACAGCGATAGGGGGGTAGCTAAAGTGACCACTTGACGTATCGCCTCGCGTATAGTCTCTTCGAAGAGAAAGCAGAGAAAGACCCCGCACGCAGGGCTGTCGCTGGCGACGCGGCAGCCAACGATCACGCTTAATCGGGGAGTCCCATAATCGCGGGTGCAAACACTCACCATTCAGAACGTGAACCTTGATGGACGCCGTATTGGCGTTGCTGGGCGTGCACTTGTACTCCCCAGAGTCCGAGGGCTGCGCCGTCTGGATGAGGAGCCACGAGGTGGTTACGTCGCCACCCTTCTCGGTTATCACAGAGACGCCGCCCCTGGGACTGTCGTAGCTCAAGACTTTCTCATTGTAGTACCAGAAGATGTAAGCTGGCGGCTCCGAGCTGAAGTGTATGGCGCACGTCAGGTTTATCGTGCTACCCGCTCCCACGTACAGATCTGGACCACCCAGTATCGTCGCTGTCGGCACTGCGATAAAGAACGAATACTCCTTCTTTCTTTTCCTTCCTCCGCCGCACACGTCGCCCCCAACGCGCCCCTCGACCGCCCCGTTCGCGACACTCGCTATTTCGGGTCGATCCCCGAGGGGCTCCCGCACGAGGGGCCTCTCCGAACCGATACCCGTCGAGAGGGCCGAGGATGGTTCCGCGATCCGTGGGCGTTAACGAGCCGAAGCTTGTTACAGGGCCCAAGGTCATTGTAATTGAAATAATGAGGCCTGGCGCGGCGATGTCGCGCGCCCCGCAATTAGCCCACGGAAGTTTCTCTCCGCGGCGTCGTTAACGGACGATCCGACACGTTCTAACGCACCGGCGCCGTTATTTCGCGGGACGTTTCGAGAGCAATCGAGAACGCGGAGGGTGGGTGTCTGGCTTCCGGTTGACGGTTGATATTCGGTCCAGCGCGCGGTGCTCGTCGGGAATGAATGTGTAGGTGAGCTGGGATAAAATGAGGGTGACATCGGAGGACTGAATTCCTCGTTTCTATAATGACTGTGGATTGATTTCATGCTGGCGCGGGAGATTTCGCGTAGCGAGAGGTCTCCGTGGGTCTGATTAGTGAACTCGACTGCGACTCGCCGCGACAAAGATGTTCCTCGATGATTCTCCCCCGCGTTGTACTCCATTAATCGACGTGCGTTACGAAAAGTAGCACGTTTCAATTTTCTTACGAAAAGTAGCACGTTTGCCTTCGTTATCACGAAAACTATCACGTTTCGGTTTTCGCTGCGAAAACTAGCACGTTTGAGCGGTTTGCCACGAAAAATAGCATGTTTCGTCTTTCGCTGCGAAAACTAGCACGTTTGAGCGGTTTGCCTCGAAAACTATCACGTTTCGGGTTTTGCTACGAAAACTAGCACGTTTGAGCGGTTTGCCACGAAAAATAGCATGTTTCGTCTTTCGCTGCGAAAGCTAGCACGTTAGAGCGGTTTGCCACGAAAAGTAGCATGTTCGCGTTTACCCCGCGTTCGCAATTCCCGCACCCTCCCTTACTTAAATTATGTAGATTAAAATCTTCATATGTGTTGTCTTTTGGAGATTAGATGGAATTATTATTTATTAAACAATATTTTCAACAGTTGAATTCTTTTAAACTGCCCACGCGCTGAAACGCGATAGTTTCTGCAGTCTGCAGTATAATCCAAAACGAGCTATTCTTCGTGGCCAAACCGGATAATATGTTAGTTTTCGCCATAAATTCCCAAACGTGCTATTATTCGTGGCGAAACAGTATAACGTGCTAGTTTTCGTCGCAACAGTACGAAATGTGCTATTCTTCGTGGCGAGGCAGTCAAATGTGTTAGTCTTCGCGGCAGAAGACCAAACGTGCTAATATTCGTCAGAAACGATGGAACGTGCTTCTTTTCGTGGCAAACCAAAACGTGCTACTTTTCGTAACGCACGTCGTAATGATCGTGGAAACAGACTTACCGACGACGTTCAAGCGAAACTGATGCGACTTGACGGGGATGGTGGAGATCTGACACTCGTAGAGTCCTTGGTCTCTCTGCTGCGCCCACTTTATGCAGAGAGTCCATTCGGACCACTCGCTGTTTTGGCCTGTGTTTTGTCCGAGGTGCACTTGGAACCGCTGGTCGCTCGTGTACGTGTACGCCCCCGCCGTTAAAATGTGAATGTCCCTGTGCCTGACCCAGGATACCTTTGCAAACGGAATTTCAAAGAGGGGTCAATGATGGTTATCGGCAGAGGGGACCGAGCGATCCGAGTGCTTTCAATAGTCGCGTCTGATCGCTAAGTGAATTCGCCGATAACAGGGCGCGATCGCGTTTGAAATTCGTCCGGTGCCCATTCTCTTATTTAATAGTGTATCTAGAATCCACGGAAAGGGGCTGGACATTCAAGCGACATCGTTATTACTGAACGAGGAATTTGACGAATCCTCGCGACATAAAATGGCAAGCATTCTGGAGGCTCGAGCTGAAAAACAAGCTCTCCAAGCGTGAGCGGCGAAAAATCTCGAGAAGATATTCCGTGAAAATCTTCATAGTGCTCCGAAGGCGACATGAATCAATGTTTCACGTTCGTCTCGTCACTCGGTGCCGTTAAATATTTCAAGAAGCGGAGGCGCGAGGTCGGAGAGGACTTGCTTCGCTCTCCCCAGTATAATACATAATTCGTCCCGACGAAGGGGACATTTAAACTTCCGCCCTAGTGAACTTTGACGTCTTCGGGGACGAGGACGGTAATTTCATCAGCCGTGTGTGTGCGCGCTCGCGGCAACGAGAAAGTAATCTGGTAAACTCCGGGGCAAGCCTGCCACGGCGAACTAAGCTGCCGTCGCGCGGGTTTACCCAGATTCCGAAACCGTAGCCACCGAGGCGACCAGGTCAGTCGTCAGTTTCGGAATCCGTCTCTATACCGCGAAGAACGATAACGCGCTACTAATAGTCACTTTCCCGCTTCATCTTCTTGCGCCTCCGCCGCGAAATAATCCCGCGTAATCCGCTCCGCTCCGCCGAATCCGGGCAGTGGTAGAAGCCTCTCCCCTCTGGGCAATTATTTCGTTGCCTATTGGCGCGAGAAATGAACTTTTACGTCCAACTATTAACCGCGGCAACGGGCGAAGGTAATCGGATGATTCGCTCATCCGGCTGCGTAAATTCAATCGCTCGAAACGCGCAAGTCCGAAGCGCGGCTCGCCCCGGTGTTCGTATTTAATCAGACTCTGATAAAAGGGGCGCCCTGCCCTTTTGTCTACGGACCACTCCAATGCCAGGATCCATGGAGAGCCAAGTTCCTTTAATTACGTTCCGAACAAGGGGCCGCTCGGACATAGCGGCAGAGAAGGACCCCCTTTATTCGTTCGAGCTCGACAAAAGTTCGAAACTTCCGGGCGTTGAAGTTTTACGTTCAGCTTGAACATCTTTGACCCTGCTAGCAGCTCCTCTTGCTACGACTTTGTCAGCTGCTAAAGAGGCGAGGTCTGCCGGCAAACTTGCCCCGCAAGACTGGCAAACGTGCACGCGCGTAAACAATCAAGTTTCATTGGATCGCTGGCCAGCGGCGTGCTCGAGAATCGACAAAAACCCTTCACAATACCTGTCACAGCAGCGGCCAGTATTGTAAGCTCGACGTTGGAAGTTCCGGGAGGGTAGAGACGCGGCGGACAGCCCGCGAATCGATCTCAGTCATTCATCGACCTATCCGCCATAATTCATCCCTCGATGCAAAGCGGAAAAGGCAGCTGTCTGCGACCATCTCGCCTGTGTGCACGCGCGCGCGCGCGCGCTCGCGCTGGCACCACTTAGCTTATTTACTCGGGGAAGTTCGCGTCTCGCAGCGTCTGGCTAGCTACGTCTGCCGCTACTGCGCCAGGGAACAGAAGCAGTTTAGCGCTCCCGAACTCGCCCATCGAGACTGCGAGGCGGCTGAAGACACCAGGGGGGAGCGAAACTACGGGAAGACGTCCAAAATGATGAATGCCGAACGTTAAGCAAAACTGCTGCTAGCGTAACTGCAAATGGACCCGCGTATTGTCTGCCGCGCGAGCTCGCCAGCAGCCCTCCGCACGCTACGATGATCCGCGCTCCTCTTTTTGCCGTTGCTTCGGCGGCGTAAGTATCTGTATCCGTCGGAACGAGAACAGATAACGATGGATTCGTTCGTGACACGGGAATACTGAATTGCCTTCGCGAAAGGGTCGCAGGGAATAGGATTGCAAATTTTAGAAGGCAAGTCCGCGGGAATAATTCCACGAAAGCTGGGTCCTTAATTAAATACGACAAAGGGGACGCGGTGTCGTAAATAGGGTGTTTCGTAGAAACCACACCGCTGGAAGTTTGCACATAGCAGCACAGGTTGAACAACCACGTCGACAGAGCCAGCTATCTTGACTGCTCGGAATCTTCCGCAGAGTTTGTTGAGCAAGGTAACTGGTATCAATAATTCCGCGCGGAGCGGAATGAAACGCCAAAAGTGTCAGGGACAGCATGCAAAACGGCGAGAATCACGTATCGAGGAAATCCGTGTGACCCAGCAATTCGGACGTCGGGCAAATGGAATTCCACGGCTGACGCGGAACAACGAATGAAATTAAGGTACGTCTGGCCCCGACTGTATAATGAATTTGCTTAATACGGTTTACACACTCGGAAATGCCGAAATTGAACAGCCTCATTTCCATGCTCCCCTATTCCCGGGCCCGTGCTCCTCCACCCCGCGGCGACCTTCGTCCCGATCTTGTCGCGAGCTTCCCCCGAATCGCCGAACTTGGCCGAGAAGTTGGACGAATCCTCCAGTGATCGAGGAGTGGCCCGATCGAAAGAAGACGGCGCATAATCGGGATCGACTCGGTTTCGAGGTTTTCCCAGGATTTCAATGGCTATTGCAAGAAATTCCGATCTCCAGGCGATTACTGGGGAACGATAATGTCTCCTCCGTTCTATCCCTTGATTGCGAACTTCGAAAGGAAATTCCAGCCCCGAGACGTCCCAATAGGGGAGCCAAGAAGAGCCACTTCCACAGAAATTCATGCTCATTTGTCTGAAAATCGATTCCACGGCCGCGTGCCCCGGCCCGAGAGCGTAAACACGTAATGAAACGGTGTTTCTCGCGGGGGCGCCCGCCGCCTACGAGGAAACCACTCATCCAGAATCCTCTTAGTTTTATCGCGGCGTAACGTCTGCCGCGGACAAACGACATTCGCCGCGGACGTGCGACCGCTTAAGGCTGAGTCGCCTGACGTACAGCAACGTAATAATCTGGGGGCGAGCGTGATCGCGAGGCCGTAATTCGAGTACCGTGTGCTACCCTCGGCATTACTCTGCGATCGACCAATAGCTGCAGCGCCGGTACCGCGAGCCGCGATAAAATTGAGTTTCCAGTTGCCTTGAAGGTCGATTAACGTCCAATCGAGCCCGGGCAACTCGATTATTCCTAGCAAATCGCTTTTCCTAAGGTCTTTACGAAGACTGGATTTCATCTCTCTCCTCTCTCCCTCGCCTCCCGCCGTGCTCGGTCAAGAGTCTATACCGCTCCTTTCTCTGGTAATTACATTTCTGTCACAAATTTGTCGAAACCCCGTTGAATAACGTCGAAGGAACGGCGAAAGCATTTTTCTGAAAAATTAAACTGTCTCGAGCAATTTTTTCGCGTTACGCCGCGCCGCCCGGAGCCCGGAGCCCGGGGCTCGCCCCGCTGCCCGGTCGAATGGAAATAAATGTTCGCGCGGAGCACTGGAAATCTGCCGGGATGGGAACGTACGTACTCGTTCCAGGCGAACGGACAATAACGCGCAACTATGCAGGACTGCCTTACGGTTTTGTCGCCCAAGTTGCGCACCCTACACGTCAGATAAGCGGGCTTCCCTATCAGGGCTGTAACGTTGGTGCTCTGGGAATAGTCGAACGTAGGCTCGGCCTTCGGCTTCAGGTCGGAGGGGTCCACCAGCAGCTGGTTCCGTGGCTTGCTCTGGATCGTGTGCCGATCCATGCTATCTACCGTGCGATCACCTAAACTGAGCGTATCTGCAACAGAAAAGACGGAATCGTCGGTCAGATCGGGCTTCCTGACAGCGCTTTCGTCCAACCCAGTCCCCCTTTGTGATATTATTATTATTTAATTAACGGCAGAACCCTTTAGATACAAAGTTTAGAGCAAATTAGTGCAAAGATAAAGTAAATATAACAAAAACATACAATAACATAAAATAAAATATAAAACAATAAAATAGAATATTGTGAAATAAAATAAACAAAACAAACAAAACAGTCTGAGCCCTAAGACCTAACCACAACACCAAAGGTGCTTAAATTAATTTAAATTAACTTGAATTACTGAGGTAACAGTCTACTAAGCAATCGGTTCCTGAACGAAGCGAAGGAGTCTGCGAACACGTCAATGTCAGCAGGGCACTGGTTCATCTCATCCATAGCACGATTTAAGGGATCGACTGTATAGTGATAATATTCAGGGACACCTGATGCAAAAAGGGGTCTCGGACGCAATGCCCGTTGTGGGGCTCGGAGACGAATCAGTGCGACCAAATCCTGGCAGTTGATCTGGCCATGGATTACTTTGTACAAAAATAATAGGTCAGAACAGATACGGCGCACAGTGGGGCAAAGTGACAAATTTTGTGTCAAAATCAAAGAACTTTTGATAGAAATGAGATAGAGCGATGATTTTTTTTTTTGTTAAAGCTGAAACATTGGAGAATAAGGGAAAATTGCCGAGATTATGGTACGAACGTTTTTTCACTGTGAAAATTTGTGTTAAACTTGAAATTTTTCAACAAAATTGTGATTAATCCAATACCATGCACAGTAGGATTTTTTTCTTGACATGTTGGACCTCATTTTCTGTAGATTTTGTCACGCTGATTTCAAATCCGTTCGCAATATTTGTCTACTACCTCAGGATTTTGAAAAAAATCGATTTATGTGAAAGACTAATGAAATCATATTTTTTTCGTTGAAATGATTTGATAACCCACTGGTTTGAAGGTATATTGTATTCCCATATATGGAACACAATCAAAATAAGAATAATGAAGTATTTGAATGTTTTTAGTTACTTACAAAACACTTCACATCTCGTGATCACTTGACGTATCGCAGTCCTGGTCACTGGCACTCTCTGTAGGCTGTGTGTGGCTGCAATGTAATTTAAATTAGATATCTATTTTCCATAATTATATTTTCATTTACACATGAAGTAAGGTAAGTCTTTAATCTTTTTAACTTACTTCTCATCAACAACAAAAAAAATATATAAAAAAAAAGACATTAATATAAATGAATATAATGTTAATGAAAATATAATTATGGAAAATAGATATCTAATTTAAATTACATTGCAGCCACACACAGCCTACAGAGAGTGCCAGTGACCAGGACAGCGATACGTCAAGTGATCACGAGATGTGAAGTGTTTTGTAAGTAACTAAAAACATTCAAATACTTCATTATTCTTATTTTGATTGTGTTCCATATATGGGAATACAATATACCTTCAAACCAGTGGGTTATCAAATCATTTCAACGAAAAAAATATGATTTCATTAGTCTTTCACATAAATCGATTTTTTTCAAAATCCTGACGTAGTAGACAAATTTTGCGAACGGATTTGAAATCAGCGTGACAAAATCTACAGGAAATGAGGTCCAACATGTCAAGAAAAAAATCCTACCGTGCATGGTATTGGATTAATCACAATTTTGTTGAAAAATTTCAAGTTTAACACAAATTTTCACAGTGAAAAAACGTTCGTACCATAATCTCGGCAATTTTCCCTTATTCTGCAATGTTTCAGCTTTAACAAAAAAAAAATCATCGCTCTATCTCATTTCTATCAAAAGTTCTTTGATTTTGACACAAAATTTGTTACTTTGCCCCACTGTGCGGCGGTCACAGAGTTTAGAAAGCCTCATCATTCGCAAAGCTGGACTGTAGTCATGGTCATCAAACCGCATAGAGCTACCAGTAGCTCTCATAGCAGATCTAAGAAACTTATGCTGGACCCTTTCAATTAAACAGACATATTGCTTATGTTTTGGGCTCCAGATAACCGACGCGTATTCTACTAATGGCCTTACCAAAGCAACGTACAACAATTTCAGATATGATAGTTTCGATCCGAAGGACACGACGGTAGCAAGTGCACAGGGTGTCCTTGCAGACCGAGTAAACATCTGAATCACTTCGCTTTTACTTTGATCCTTTTTCGTGCATAAGAACCAATGCCACTGAAAATTTGGAACAGTCGCGCTTCGATGCCGACCTTGCGTGTATCGAATCCTCGCTTGCTTGCGTAACTGTTTCACCAGCCACTCAGTTTTTTAGTAAATTGAAAGTGGCTCTGAACCATCATCCAAATGCACTTGTACATTATTCTCTCGTATATTCCTCAACTAGAAAACGTTTTATTTATCTGTATTTTTATTTAACTGCTTGTCTCGCGAACATGAAACAGAGCTCCGCTGTACAAAGAGCCGAAGCTCGTTTATCTATCGATCTTTACGTGCCTATTCCCTCGCTAATCTCCCCCAGTAACCTCCCTTTCTCTCGACTAATCGCACCCTCGAATCCGTCCTACTACATTTGTTTTCCCTGGCCATTTTCCTTCGCCCACTCGCCCCCCTTGTCTGCCCCGCGTTGTTCCCTCCTCTTGTCGCCGCTTCAAGAGCGAAACAAGTATTCGACGCGCGGAATCGCGCGAGCAACGATGCGTTCCGGGCTCGTGCATCCGTAAAGGGGCCAGAACGAGTGTTTTAATAGAGCCCCGAGGAAAATGGAGCGCATCCAGGGATAATTTCCGGCTTTCAAGCCCGGACGGTGCACCGTGATGCGTGGGTAACGATGAGCCGCAACTTTCGCGACCCACTTGCGCCGAAATTTTGCACACGTTTCCCTCGTAATTGATTTTAAGTGCGAGCGGTACATGCCAGCCTCTGTTATTGTAGGCGTGCCAGCGGCGACAGATTTAATGCGACTCTAGCTACAGCGGAAACAGGATTTCACGTTCGAGTTAGCTGTCAAAACGTCCGGATAGCGTTGCCTAAACCCCAACAATTTATTCCTCGCGTCTAAGAACAGAGCGTTTCCTCCGTTCCGCTATATCTCCCGTAACCATTGCTGACCTCGATCGCCAAGTAGAAAAATAACTAATTCTGAATGCTCTGTAAAACCCCAGCTAAATGTGACGCCACATCGGAATACACAATTGCACGAAACTACCCGAGCAGAGTAGATACACGAAGTGAAAGGCGTTTTTCCCTACGATGTTAGCGAGGAATTGTTTGTTTGTTTGTTTGTTTGGAATTGGAGGTTTGTTTGTTTGCAATAAAGACGTTTAATAATAATAATAATAATAAAAAATTCTCTAAAAGGACATAATGTAGCTAAGGTGAGCGGATCCTTAAAAGTACCTAGTTAAATAAGTTGTTGGGGAGGGGAATAATAGAGCTGCTCGGTGAATAGGAAAGCGCATACAAAGTGCCTATAGCTCTCTCGTCTGCGAGCCATAATAGCCGCGGGATGTAGCCACGGCCAGAAGGAGATTGGATGGAATTAGATTAGATCAGAGCTCATTACACTCTAGCTTAAGAGTGAATTAGGTAGAGAATGGGTTGTCGCGGGGGAGAAAAGACTGCCCGGAGGGATCGTCTCGTCCTCCGTTGTTTTTCTCGTGATCCATCGCACAGAGGGAAGAGAAAGGCCGATACGCTCGAGACGCGTATGCAGCCGGGCGCGTTATTAATATACATGAACAGAAGGCGACCCTCCTATCGGTGTCCTCTTGCCATGGTAATTTCCCCGCCGCGCACTCGGCCGTGAGTTACTTTTTCAATCGAGGGAACGGCTCGCTGCTACCCCTCGTGCGACACAGGCGTCGCTTGTCCGCGATATCCACGCCGTGGACGTTAATTCGACCCTTAATTTGTATTCACGGAGACGCGTAAACCCCGTACAAGGAGTCCGGGATTATTAATGGCAGCCACTTCGCGGCCGTTAATTGCTTTTCTCTTTCTGCTTCCATCCCCCTGCAGGCCGCTCACCTGGCCACCTCCACCAACCCCGTTTCGCTGCTATTTAAGCGAAGCGAGTGATCAGGAGAGTGGCAGCAGGATAAATCCGTCGCGTGCGTGGCCAGGGGTCGACTTCAGATATTTTATGCGCTTTACCTCGGTTTAATTAATTCTGTAGCGGCGACTAAGCCCCGGGGGCTTATAACGAGCTTTTCCGTGCACGCCAGGGGATACCTCCTTGGCTTTCCCACAACTCTCGACCGTCTGTGCTTTCAGCTGGTACATTCGATCTTCCAGCGGCGTTCTGGACCGAGGCACGTGGCGTAGCTGGAATCCACCTGACTTTTGTTCTGTCCGTCGTCCGGACGAGCCGAATTAGGCATAGTGGAAATTTGATGATCCATGATGCAGCGCAAAGTATCGGGTGTCTTTACAGCGAATCGAGGTCGAGGGAAAGAGGATCTCCGGGCACGTATAGTTTACTCGCTATAGTTCCATTTATCTCCGCAGACGCGTGGTAGCAGGCTTCACCTTAGGGGCTCATCAATATTTATAGACAGATGATGGCGATGTAATGTTATGGGCTATCTAAGCGCGGTGGCTCGCACAGTCGAGCCGTAACGTGAAAAAATATTCTCCGCCTTCCACAGAGAATTGCGTGCGGAACGTATAGATCTCGCCTCGAGACTGCACGAAATGATAGTGCATGCGTTGCGTGCAAATGCTCTCGAGCGTGCCCGCGAAAAATCCGAACATGGGGATCGCTCGTTGAATTATTATTGGCAGCCGTGCTCCGTCCCTGATCCCGCGAAATTGTTTCGAACATTTTCCAGGAACCGCGAACACGCCGTGAGACGGCAAATATCCCTCCGCGAGCGCGGCCGCGATATAGATATTCGTTTATTCAAATGGCCGGTGTTTGCACGGCGGCCTGGAATATCTGAGCAGCGAGCACGCGGATACACTCGAAACGCATTTCGTCGAAGCGAGATCTACGGCGATCCACGGAGTTGCCGAAGAAACTTGGTCTCGACGCGGGGCCACCCTAATTGCCAGGATGATCGAACGCGGTTAGCATTCCTTATCGCCGTTGGGTCGCGTCTAATGGAAAATAACGACTCCGAGCGCCGTGACGGGGACGAAAATAAAATTACTCCCCGCGGTTAGCCGCGATAAATCGCGATGACAATATTCGATGACTTACGGCCGGGTCGCGCCGACAAATTGCTGCCCATTCGTTCCCAGCCGGCCGAGAAAAAGCCGGATTCCCTTTCTTTCCCGTCGACTTCCGGTAATTGGACTCTCTTATATGTAGCACGGCGTCGTTTGATACGGGCGTGAACACGCTCAATGACAACGAAGCGCGGGGCTACGAGTGCACTATGCACTCGGTGCAATCGCGTTCGTTGGTCTCCGGTGCAGAGCGAAAAGCTCGTGCTCCCGTGCGCCACGTCGAGCAGGAATTCGGCCGCTTTAATTAGTGAAAAAAGTCGCGCAGGTCGGGCAGAGGTTAGCGAGGAAGACATCGAGTGGAATTGTCTTCCCTTCGGCGCGAGCAAAGAGGAATTATCCCGTTGTGTGTCAGCCGGAAAGAAAGTCACGCCGCGGGGAATAGTCGGCAGGAGAGCGCGGATAGATATCGCAACAGCTGCGGTTATTGCTGTATCATGAGGTGCGCGGCGATAGAAGGGGTGCATAACGGTGTTCCTCGCCGAGGTAGTGGAGCTTTGAAGATGAGATAGTGGTACGATACGTCTCCCGATATTCCCTTTTCTTCGCCGCGATCATGCACGATAGTACACTGTGGTTTACCTTTTAACAACCAAACGCGTCGCGCTCCATTGTCTCGCGTGTTATGCGAGGGTGGGGCTGGCAAATGGGATATATCGTGTCACTTCCATTTAGATGTCTGAAGGGTAGCAGAGAAGCGCTATTGGAGGGTCAGTGATGATCGATACGATTCGATAGGTGTGCCTATTTACTTTATTGCTTTAATCGAGGGCTCTTCTCCCTCTGACAGCGAGTCTGGACATCCTAAAGTGTAAGTGATTTGGACAAGTGGAAGCCGTTGACAAGCTACAAATAAAGAGCTCGAAGTAGTACTATCGCCTCGCGATGGTGCTTCATCCGCTCCGAAGGTACTCGAATCTATTCAACAAGCTGCTACGTACTTCGTTCCGCTTTCACAAGTCTGACAACACCTCGAAGATAATCTTGTCGCCGCCCCAAGGGGCGCGTGTCGAAGATCGGAATTACTTTCGGCGGGAGTCCCCGATTCGACTACGTTATTGCCGTACCTTTGCCCAAAGGATTTGCACGCGAATCACATTGGCGTTTCGAGATTAAGGTATTTAAGGGACTCTGGGCTGCGGCCTCGTCCCATTCGCATTTCGCCGCAATTTCTAGGCAGTAGGAACCAAATAGGAAGGGGAGAGAGAGAGAGAGGGAATTCCGGCTTTCGTCGCCGGTGATCTGAATATTTAGATCGTTCTGGACCTCCCGGGAGGGCGACCTTTAGCGGAGCGCGGAAAGATCGTTTTCCTGAGAGTTATGATCTTATCTCGAGCACTTGCTGCTCGTGCTTTCCGGTTGCGTCGCGGGCTAACTCTCCAACGAATTTAACGGAGTGTTCGGGAGACAGGGAATGTGAAACTGAGGGGACTCCTTGGAACCTATTTCGGGCATCTATTTTCTAAACAATTTTAGGGAATTTCTATAGATGAATATAGTTGCAAGTAAGTATGTCCCACGTTATCAAAAGCAGGTCGAGCTGTCGTTAGTACGTTAGATTCGAGGGAAAAGTCACCTTTGGAAATTTTAATGAGAACAGGTAGCGCAGCCGGCAATCGAGCTGAATAACTTCGAATAAATTCCGCGGATGATGTGTCTATCGAAAGTTATGTCGGATCGAGATTCTATAGTCAAGCGAGAGGCATTGAATCCGCTCCTTTCAATCCAGGTCCAATCGAACTTCCTTTCAGGAAAGGAATCGAGCACTGAAGAAACACTGCAGGCCGTCTGCAATTTCTCCGGGATTCGATTCCAAGCACACGGCCCTATGAAACGTTAATGCGAGCGTAACGATAACGTCGGAACGGGAGCAATTTGCGGAGGGGAAAAAAGTATCGGCGTAATTTCTGGCCCCGCGACGCGGTTGCAGAATGTAGGTAACGCACGCGGTGGCTGTGACACACGATGAAACGAATCTATTGCGGGGCGGCCGAGCTCCGCGATTTAACGTTGAATTAAAACAGCAAAAAATAGATTATTGTCGCGACGATAAAACCGGGGACCGGAGGGCGGATTTCCCGTTGCGAGGCCAATCGTTTCGCAGCACCGAATTCCGCAGAATTCGCAGGAAAAACACAGTGGCCTGGGTGGAAGGTAGAATTATTTCGCCAGCGAAGGAACCCAGCGTGGCTTATCGGCGCGAATACAGGTGTCAAGAGAACCCAGTGCATGCTGTTCTTTCCAGGTCGCGATTAATTACATCCTGCCTGCTCACGTGCCTGTTTAACGTAAATCAGAGAATTAAATGAGGCTAGATGAGCCGACGAGCGGGGCCCATCGGTCTCGAACAGGCCGAGCTGCCGGTAAAGCTCGTCGTCCCGATAAATAAGTTCGATAAGGCGGCGCCTTATCTTTTAAATAGGCGGCGTAATTTAATCACGCGTGGGCGGGGGGGTGGCGGCCGGTCGCGTGACCACCCCCCGTCGCAGATTTGTCTCTGCAGGCAGCCCCGGACGCGAGGCTATGCGGCGTTATTTTTTTCTCCTCGCCGCAGATTGCAGGAAATAAATAGCGCGACGCGGAGCGCGTACGTGGCCGGGCGGCATAACTTTCGCGGCCCGGCAGCCAGCTACCCCCCGCGCCGGGCATGATTTGTGGATGGGAACAAGACGCGCGAGCAAAACGACGAGGGAATATTGATATATACGCGTCGCGATAAATTCCCTTGGCTCGTTTCAATTTTCGAACGTCGACCGCCGCGCGATGCACTGGCGAGTACTGCCGTGGCCTGTTACGGAGGCACTGTGAATAGTTCGCACGATCGTTACCCTGCTTCAGAAGCTTTTCCTGGCGAGGATGTATGCCGGTGCATACGTTATGTGGGGCTCGAAGGCTCGAGGAATCGTGTAATCAGATGACACCGGTTTCGACTGTGGGGGAAGCTCCGTTGCCCGAGGGAAGCCGGAGATTTACTTCTTTTAAGGGAAGATGAAAGAAGCCGCTTGATTGAAATCCTTGCTCGTTACGCTCGGCAGCACGCCCAAAGGAGAGCATCCCCGGGGACAGAAGCAGACACGACGTTACGCGTAGACGGTGGTTAGGAGCGGGATAGCGTTAGTCGTAGTTATCATAAGTGGAGCTATCGTAACCGCTTACCGTACTAAAATGGTTATGCATTCAATGAAATTCAACGAGGTACGCTTACGGTGAATGGCCGTTCGAGTGAACGAAAGGTCGGCTCGCAACTGGGATATTGTGGATGAACGGTGGATCCGTTTCAATTCAGCCCAGCAAACCGTCAGGGGATTACCGAGGGTTTGTAACAACGCTATGGGTCAATCTTAATGGAGACTACATGTTCGAAGTTGAAGTACACGAAGTGAGGATGTTCATCGCTTCAAGTTTGCCCATCGCTGGATGCAAGCGGGTCCGTTGGAGGGAGGCGGGTCGGGGTTCGCGCGATAACAAGGGCGTAGACGTTCGCAGGGCACGCAAATGAAAGCCGCCCGTTTTACAGTCGAAAAAACGAGGAGTGAAAATAAACTAAGGAAATTTGAATAACAACGACGAGGCGCTTTTGTAATTCATTTGGCCGAACAATCGCCGTCCACTTTTCTAGTCGCGTTATTTGTTTCGTTCGCGCTTTAAAGTTCCGCTGGCTGAGCAATTATAGCAACAGCAAACAAACAACTCCCTGTCACTGCGGCTGCACGCTCCCGATCTATTGTCAGAGTGGTTTAAATGAACGGCTCCCTCAATTTTCATTTAGATAACAAGAGAAGAGAACGCTCGCTCTCTGTGCGACGAAAATCGAGCTCACAGCGAGGTGCTTCTTAACGATCATTTAACTATTTATTGGAAGAATATTGCCACGCTCGCCAGTGGGAGAATTTCAAGAGTCGAATGGTCGTTGCCCAATCACGGAAAAACCATTTCCCATTCCCTGCCGCGGGTATCGCATTCCATCAGCAGAATTATTCTAGGAACCACGAAAGCAATAACAGAGTAACGGGGAAACTCGAGTAACGAATACCTTGGAATGCAATTACTGTTTCAAAGAAAACAATAACAATGATAAGAGAGCAGTACAGACAATTAAGATCGGCAGAGCGGAAAACAAGAACCGTTACTGTGAAACCCTATCCTGAATCACTTCTGAAAAATCCGTCGTACGATAAATCGCCCTATCGCCGCGGAGGCGGCCAGTGAGCGTCAGGGAGCGTCTCAACGCACGTCCTTGCGATTTATCGGTGCATAAGCTGCATCGTATCGGCCCTATTAGACCCGTTAACGATCTCGGATCAGATTTCATTGCTGCGTCCCGCCTCGAAATGAGCCGAGTCGCCCTTGCTCGGCTTGCGCGAGCGAAATAAAGAGAAAAATAAGGGGGATGAAGAAAGGCGTGCGTCGCCAAGAGAGAGAGAGAGAAAGAGAGAGAGAGAGAGAGAGAGAGAGAGAGAGAGAGAGAGAGAGAGAGAGAGGGAGACAAAGTAGCAGGGAGATAAAAGTAATTAATTAAGGCTCGAAGCCTCCCTCCGTCTTTCCCTCGCGTCCACCCGCCCCCGGGTCACCCTTTTTTTCCCCTTCGTCGCGTAAATCCAACGCGCAAAGGTCGATCCTCCCTGTCTGCCGTGAAAACGAGCCGACGACGCGCGACGTGTATCCATTATAGGATAAGTGGGCCACGTCGCGAAATAATGGAACGGCCATGATTTTGTGAGTTTATCGTCAACCGTCACGTGACACGGAAATGCAGCTGGGGAAGTGGCGCAGGCTCCCGCGGCTTAAAACGGGTCGAGGGTGCTCGCGCTTAGGCTCGTAATTAAAACACGCCGGAACTTAATGTTTCCTACTCCACGAGGGCTTCGAAGTAACAAGCCTCGCGACTCGCCCGCACACGTGTGCCCGTAGTATTTCTCCCGCACGCCGCTGGAATTTCGGCCGGACTGCCTGACTTATCAGGCGTTCGACTACTTGGCGCGGTAATCGAGCCCCCCGCACATCGCGTATTTATAACGGATAGTGTTTTTATCGTCATTCTGCCATTAAAAGATCAGTAGGGGAAACCGGGGCTGATTGGCCCCAGGGGTAGGTTGACTAATTGTTAATAACTTTTTACTAACGTGTGCTCTACTGCGGAGCGATTTAATGTAGAAACAAGTCACTTCTACTATGTCATTCATTTGTTTCCGACACCACCATTACACGTTGTTTGGCAGTTACCAGCGTTTATCGAAAAATTGGCTATGTAAGTAAATATGTTTTCTTAAAGATTTTATGTTTCCACGCTCTATATAGTTACAGTAGAATTAATGCGAAGGGACTATTTTAAAGTTTGTTTATTAAGCGACCTACTGAGACTGCGTTTTTGATTTTACATAAATGATTAAAGGTTATATAGAGTATTGAAGTCAAAATGATCGTTCGGGGCTGGTTGACTAATAACGTTCGGGGTTACATGATTAACCTGGTCAACCAACCCCAGTGATGGTTTAAATTGTTATTTATTATTAAAAAGTAATAAATATTTTATAATGAAACAACTCTCGTGACATTGTGCTATTTTATTACCATTCAGATAAGTTGCTAACAACATTTTCTTCACTGATTGCACCTATAGTCAACCTACCCCATACTGTTAGTCTACCAACCCCGACCACGGGGCTAGTTGACCAGCATGTAAGGTGTTAGAAAAACATTAAAATGCCTTAATTGTTGTCACATTTAGTCAACTTTAATAATTTAATCAGATAGCCAAATGTATGCCCTATCAAATCGACGTGCGTTACGAAAAGTAACACGTTTCAATTTTCTTACGAAAAGTAGCACGTTTTGGTTTGCCACGAAAAGAAGCACGTTCCATCGTTTCTGACGAATATTAGCACGTTTGGTCTTCTGCCGCGAAGACTAACACATTTGACTGCCTCGCCACGAAGAATAGCACATTTCGTACTGTTGCGACGAAAACTAGCACGTTATACTGTTTCGCCACGAATAATAGCACGTTTGGGAATTTATGGCGAAAACTAACATATTATCCGGTTTGGCCACGAAGAATAGCTCGTTTTGGATTATACTGCAGACTGCAGAAACTATTGCGTTTCAGCGCGTGGGCAGTTTAAAAGAATTCAACTGTTGAAAATATTGTTTAATAAATAATAATTCCATCTAATCTCCAAAAGACAACACATATGAAAATTTTAATCTACATAATTTAAGTAAGGGATGGTGCGGGAATTGCGAACGCGGGGTAAACGCGAACATGCTACTTTTCGTGGCAAACCGCTCTAATGTGCTAGTTTTCGCAGCGAAAGACGAAACATGTTATTTTTCGTGGCAAACCGCTCAAACGTGCTAGTTTTCGTAGCGAAAACCGAAACGTGATAGTTTTCGTGGCAAACCGCTCAAACGTGCTAGTTTTCGCAGCGAAAGACGAAACATGCTATTTTTCGTGGCAAACCGCTCAAATGTGCTAGTTTTCGCAGCGAAAACCGAAACGTGATAGTTTTCGTGAGAACGAAGGCAAACGTGCTACTTTTCGTAAGAAAATTGAAACGTGCTACTTTTCGTAACGCACGTCGAAATATACTAACCGGTTTAATGATATTTCGTCCACATAATTTATTAAAAATCACAAACTGAAAAACTAGCCTACCAGCCCCGGTCTCCCCTACATAGACGCCTCTGAGAATTGGATGACTTTGGATACTTAACACGCTTAGGTCACGTCACATTTTAAGGGCCAAGAGCAGGTTAGGTATTCGTTATACTCTACTTTGTGCCATCTATCTTATCCTAATTACTATCGTCTAGCAATCTAAATTTCGAGATGAAGGGAAATTAATTACCAAGCACTTTATCTCCATTCCTCTGTCGCGTTTCGTCCGGTGGCTGTAGGGAGGATCGAAAAGGACTTCCGGTTCGGGTAACGAGCCCTGCTCCGGGCTACGGGACGCAACTACCGAAGAACTCGCCGAGGAAGCGGCGTTTTATTATTGCGAGAGACAGAGGAAAAGGGAGAGAGAAGTTATTTCAAGGTTCGTCATACTTTCCGGATTTCGTAGCGGCCGCCGAGATAAAACGATTTCGCCGAGAACGAAGTTTCTTTCCCCGCTTTCTCAGGGGGGGGGGGGAAGTTTCCGGATTGACGGAGCACCCTTCCATCCGCCGAGGGGCGGGTGGCTCCCTTTAAAATAATACCGCTTCCGATCGGCTGGCGGCCGGCGCGCGAAACTTCGGTCGAATATGAAATTAGCGGCGATAATGGAAAACGGCCACGTGAAATAGATTCCCCGGGTCGCCAAAGTTTCCCTGCGGGGTCGCCGTCCGCGCTTTTCGCGATTCGACGTCTCCAACTTTCCTAACGATGGAGTTATGACGATGTAATTAAGTCGCTCGGAAGCGGGCGAGTTATGCCGGTCGTCGCGCGGGTAGAATCATTTTATCCCGGGCGTTGCGGCTTCTTCGCGCGCCCGACTTTGCTGGGCGATGGCTGTATTTCTGCTAAACCAAAAAACAAAGGGCAGAATAATATAATACGGAGAGAGCACTGGAATGTTTCGTTGTTTTTACCCCGCCCGGGAGAGTGAAACGAAGTCCTTGCAGTTGCCATCTGGCTAATCCCCGTAATAACCTTTTTCCCTCTCGACTCGACGCTGAACCGGGCGAATGAAGACCACTCTTCGCCGTATATTTACCTCATCTGGAAACAACGCACGCAGTGGATCCGAGGGGAACAAACGTTGCGTACTTCGCCGGGGAATAAATCTGAAGCACGCAGGCGCGGCCGCGTCGCGTTCCGTTCGCGAGTCGATTTCTTCGCCGGGGCAAAGATATCGCTGGAAAATTATAACGATTCATCCTGATGCAAAGTCACGACCGTTCCCTCCCCCGTGCCCGACGGAAACGGGATAGCCCAATTTATCATCCAGATAAAGGAATCGCGACGGTTCCTTCGTCGACCGAGTTCGATAGCGTGCAGGGAAACTCGGCGGCGACGAAGCGAGGCAATAAGATAAGATTTCCAAGAGTTGTAAGTTTGTTTGCGGACAGTCAGCAGGAAAATCGCGGGAAGACGTGACTACCACCGCATGGCAACAATAGTAATCGCATACGACCTTTCATAGAATTTGAACAAAGATACAGGTTGTATAGCTTCTTTCCTTCGGCCGGAAATTCAGCTGGATATTCTTCCATGGAGCCTGAATCCACCCGAGGGTCAACGGGGATGTTAAACGATAGAATTGTGATCGAGAATCCGCGAGGAAAAAACGCGTTTTTTTTATAACGGGAATCTATCCGGCGAAGCTTTTTGACTGGAATGCCCTTTTCAATTTGCACTTTTATTGCTAGCGAGAGCGCGGAAATTTGAGCATTTTCGAGAAAGAAATTGCAGCAAATTGAAAAGGAAACCTAATCGATTCCGCTGCTACATCGAAAATTGTTTTTTCCCCGGCGGTTCTTCAATTTCATTGCGCGAATCTTTTTATTGCATGGCTATTCTACTCGCTTCGCCAGCCAGGAAACCACGTTCTGCGGAATCCCGCGATTGTACAATTCCCTTCATCGCATTGCCACCCTGAATGACGCAACGACTTCTGCAGCGTATGCAATTATCTGTTTCTTTGGCCATGCTGTCTAGTGGAATTAAATTGTCATTTAATCTATAAGTGTGCCACAGTAACGAATTCTTATTATCGCTCTCCGCTGGACGCATTTCCGCCGCACTGTTCGGAATCAGTTAGGGAGGCTCGCGTAAAACGGGCGGCGTGCATAAAATGGACGGGACTTTATGACGGCCATTATCATAAAGTTTATCACCGTGCTACCTTAGCAACATTGCGTCATAGCGTGGAACGCCCCCGCGAACCGACCTCGACGATGCCCTTGCCGTTGCGAATTTCCCGGGAACTCATCTCCCCGGCGGATGTAAACGAGATAACCGCGCGTAATGAACGAGCCCGCCGCGAAATACATATTTCACGATCGACACGGTATGTAATTAGAGGCAGACGCGCGAAACGGACTCGTCACTGAAATTCAATCGGGACGCGGCCATTACGCGTGTCAAAATTTCCGTAAAACGGCGTGATTAAATGAAACGGAAGGATCGACACGATTCGCCATAGTTAATTTCCGCGATAGAGGTAACGCTCGCGCGGGAAATGTGTCAGTGGGTCGACGGTTTCGGTGCCCCTTACAGCGGCAGTCGTTACTCTCGACGACGCGTTCGCGGAATTAGCGCAATCGCGATGCCGAGCGATCGGGCGTATCGCTTTTACGCAGCAGCGACCGAGAGGAATTCGCGATACACCGTGCGCTACAGTTACCACCACCGAGACCAGTTTTTTCGGTAACGATGCACGTACGAAGCGTTAAGAACACAAAAGGGCAAAGCCAACGAGGCGGTTCGCCATTCGAGGAAACTCGCCGGCTCCCCGAGGATACGCGGGAGCCTGGCCACCGTGCCCGCCGTTTAATTTCCAGCATTTCCCCCGCGTTGATATTCGGCACCCCGTTCGCTGTTGCGAAAAGCTGGCCACTTTTCTCCGTTGCGGTTGAGGAGGCAGGTTCTCAAACAGAGCCCCAATCCGAAGATCGAAGCGTCCTTAAACGCTGACGAGATGACTGCATTATGCAACCATTCCAAACAGTCCGGGCAATGGGACAAAGGGGAAGACTCGCTGGAGTTTGTCGCGCTCGTCGCGATCCTCGACCGCCCCGGTGTCGGAACTCGCGCGGCGCCCCGAGACAAGCGTTCAATTTACCGAAGCAAACTTGGAGCCGCGAACAAAGTGCGGGCGTGTGTAGACATCGAACGAAATTACCGAAGTTGTTCGCCCAGAAGGACAATGGCGTAAACGAGGTGTAAAGCGAACGGCGCGGAGCATCGTCGTCGCGACGGCGGTGCTTGAGTCGCGCGTTTCGTGAGCGTCCCGACGCTTGCTCCGCGTAATTAGCTTACGAGATCGATATTAACGGGCCTCCGCACAGTCGACGACCACCGTGTCGCGTTTCACGGCCGGAAAGAAAAGCTCTCTCTCTCTCTCTCTGGCTCACCCTGACTCTCTCCTCGTGTGTATCATTCCGCAGAGGAGGAAGGCTGACTTATGAATAATGCATACGATAAATTCGCGTCGCACGCACGCATGCACGCCGGTAATTCCATTAGCTGTACCATTTCGTCGCTCGATAGCCGCTACGTATTCGGTCCAACTGTTCTTCTACCCGACCGTTTGCTGGATCAACGAGCGTTTCGACGCGATTAGGTGCTTCGGCAATCGCTCCGCCAGATTGATCGTACATCCCCCCCTGGCAATAAGTTTTCTACGTCACCTGAACCGCTACGTTGCCTAAACGCTGCGATAACTTAATCTCCACGACGAATTATGTGATCGAGGGGGACTGATTATAGGATAATTGTTGATTACAGTCTAAGTGAGATGTACTTTGCTATCTAGAAGGTTAAGGTAAGTGCAAGATGGGTCGTTTGTTTGGCCCGGGAGAGGCGAACCGTCGCGTCTTTTGCTTCATACACGTTCGAATGAAAAGGTAACGCCGAGCCTGCCCCTCGGTGCGTGTAAGTGTGGTAATTACCTTCTGTACACATGAAGAGTATGGCAGCAATGGACAGCCTCGCTTGCCACCTCAAAGCCATGTCCACGATTGTTTGATGGCGCGTTCACTTTGGTACCGAAGCGATTCACATCCTCTTTACTGGATGACTACGCACCGTCCACTCACTATCGACCATATATAACGGCACAGCGCAGGAAATCCTTATCGAGGCCGCGCTTTCATCGCGCTAAACCGGACGCACACTGTTCAGCAAACAAACCACGGGATCCACAAATCCGGAATACGCCACTCCGAACACCTCTGGGCTCTAATTGCCGCGGCGTCTAGCGTCGTCGCCTGCGTTTTCCATGGGCCCTCCGCTTTCTACGTTCACACGCGGCTGGAGACGACCGAGAACACTCGCGGGACCCGACTGTGTTGTCAAAGTTTCAATGATGTCTCCTTATGCCGTGGCCATGGGCGAATGACACGAGTGGGGGACGCTCGCCGCGAAAACTCTGCGCGTAAACCGTGAAAGTTTTAAGTCGATCGCCGTGCCAGGGCGATCCTCAAATCCCTTGAACCATCCGATCGACCGTTCTTCGATCCGCCCGTATCCTCTGGTTCCTCCGAATCCGGGATATCGATCGCCGAAATATCCCTCCTCGCGGTAAACAGCTCGAAAGAAGCTTGCCGAACGCGATCGCCGAGGGAAGTAGACGTAGCCAAGATGGTCAGACGCGGAGGAGAGCGTTCCCCGCGCGTTCCAGAGGCTAGGCCGCGCGATCACGTTACCCCTGAAGAGGGCTCGGGTTATCTCGAGATGGGGGCAGCGTCTAACGCGCTGTTAATGAGCTCCAAGTGTCTCGCTAACCGGGGTGTCTTTTAGCGTTCACGGCACCGTCCGCGGCTCCAGTGTCAACAGATCGAAACTTCCTCGTACTTGGATCCCCCGCGGCTCAGGGTGGGAAGTGGTCAACTGCGGGAGGGTTGTTGTCGAGGGCAGGCCCAGTGCAGGGCCTACACCAGTCCTCCCTTCATCGTTTCACGTGACCGCGCGCGTTAGTCGCGCCTAAAACTCAACTCTCTCGCCCCCGCACGAACTTGTCCGCGCACCTCGTTCAAAAAACTGTTAGCACAACTAGGTCCGTGGGAGCGTTCCCGTGGCGGTGGCCGCGCGGCTTCCCCTCATTTCCCGGGCCAGTTTAATTCGCTGCTGGACCGAGGACGGCTATATTCTCAACGCGAATCCCGCGCCTGTGTACGCGACATGGTATATAGAGCGACGCGACACGCACCACGTCTTGATTCGGTGGCAGATTTACCCTGACTGGGGAGATTCTCGGCCGTGGGAGCATGCGCGCTTCCGATCCACCTCCTCTGATGGTGGAAACGCGCAGAGGGTCCACGAGCAGGGTCCGCGCACACGTAAGGTCCTCTCGGCACACCGAGACGTCCGAGGTGCACGTATCCACGCCGACGGGGCTCACCGACACCCTCGCGCCCTCGCGCCCCTCAGCGTAGCTAGTAGCCCTAAGGGTGGCCCGCGTCGGTCACGACGTACGGCACCCGTGTGTCACGGCCAGAAAGTGTGGCAGCTCGTGCGAGGAGTATGGAATCGTGCTGGCGAACCCCATGGCTACTGGTCTTCCGAGTTACGCCTTCGGGTGGACTTCGAGATTTAACGCGTGCCCCATTTAAATTCGAGCCACCGTTATCGGTGACGGTCTGGCCGAGACGGCAACACCAAGGATGTACGCACGCATTCTGGGGTGGGTGGCGCGCGCTGATATCCCCCCCGCACCGTATGCTAATGCGCCGTCTACATGATAACGCCGCAATAATAAGAAAAGCTACGTAATTGCAGGGTTGGCCGTTATCGGAGCAGCGCGCCGACAAGTGCAAGTTCCTTGGGCTTGTTACGAGCTCCCTTCGTTTTTTCTTCCTCGCCGGGCGACCAGCACGCGTGACAGGCGGCTGTAGAGACATGGGTGGGATTTTTAAAAGCTCCGCTCGCAGCGAGATCCGGCGATAGCTGCGTGGAATGAAACACTTCGAACACTTTGTACCAGCCACTCCGTGTCAAGCTGCGCATGCGATGCTGATTGTTTCTGAACGTACAACGTTTGTTCGTAGTCCCGCGGGACTATTCAAGCTGGCACACGTGACTCCACCGGCTACTCTGAGCAGCGAATGTTATGGCATTCCGTACAGATTGTTCCACGGACTCGTTCGGTAACAATCCTAGCAGGGGTGGCGACTAGTTACGCGACCTTTCTTTCTGGAGGGGTTTAAGGACTAATTGACACGTCAAGGGAGCTCGAAGACCACCCCCGTCGTGTGTGCCTGATTTTCAATGCCGCGCGGAGAACCACACACGCCGCCTTCGGTTTCGCTCGCATAAATCTGTCGCGATGATCGCCCAGCACGCTATTAGTGCATGTCGTTAGATGAAGCAGATGAAAGTGGACACGCGAGTGTGTATAACGCGCGGGCGTTACACGCGATGGCCGAGTGGCGCTCGGTGATTAGCTGAACTCGTTCGGCCTCTATCGCCCGTAACGGACACTCCACTTTCTTCGTCTCGCCGCTCGCTGCCGATAGCATCCTGTTTGTCGCTCGATAGCGCTGCAAAATTGATGGGATATTAAAATGTGCCGGTAAAGAGTCACGCGGAGAGTCGACGCCGCCAATATGTAGCGCGGGCGAGCGGAGTGGTGGAAGTTAAGGTATTTCCCAGGGTTAAAATGAAAATGCCAGGGGAAGGCGGTCGGTGTAACGTTGCGCGCGGATCACGAAGGGTCCTTGTGTGCGACAAGCTGAGAAATCTGCTAGTAATTTTAATTCCCCCCTGCGTCACGTGCGATCAGATGCCATTAGACGCGCTCGCGGCGCCGTCGAGCGTGTATGCGCTTCACGGGGCCCAGCGTGCATGAGAAATATGTAAAGAAGGTGTAATATTTTGACGACACCGGGGGAACAAATGACGCCGGGCGGCGCTCGTATTACGTGCGCCCCGAGCTTAACAGCTATCCGGGAAAGTTTGATGAAATCTACTTTATAACCCTCGCTTTGTGAAATATTTGCAGGGGGAATTTCGCGCACGTGTGACACTGATGCAATAACTTCTGGTTTTCGCGCGGCGAGCACACGTCCCACGCTCGCATGCACCGGCGTATCGAGTGACGGGAATTATGAACCGACGACGGTGTAATTCATTCGCGGAGGCATCCCCTGGATAAATTGTAACGTTCATCACCGATGGGGCAACTGAATATTCCATTAAATCGTCCATTTATATGAAAATGAAGCGGGCGTTACATATATTCATCGGCGAAGGGTGGTGGAGCAGCTTAAAATCGACGAGGCCAGTCATTTACCGTCGCAGACTTCGCGCGCTCGTTTCACGTCGGCGACCAGCGAGAAGCTCGTTCAAAAAAAAAAAAAAACGGCCTCGCTCGACGTACAAGCTCCCAAGGCAAAGTTATAAATAACGTTTCGCGTGACGACCGTGCCTCCGCAGACGCGGGACCATTCATCAGCTACGGCTCGCGCGTGAACTCGCCGATAACGACGCCCTGTCGGCAGGTTCGATCTGTCGGGTGAAAGGCGCCCCGTCGAAGTCGAACCGCGGAACGGTTTCCGCGCCCCTGTCCGAGCCGGCTGCTCCAGCATTGTGACGTTTCGGGGCGTGGCGCGGGAAATGAATAGAGCCTGTACTTGGACCACGGCGAACAGAGAAGCTACGCCGAGTTGCTGCGATTTTTTTTTCAAGTCCGCCTATGATCGCGCGGGTCCTCGTCTCGAAACGAGACAAATGGAGTGGCTTCGCTTCTCGTCCCCACCATTGACGAGCTCCCTGCCCTCTCTAAAGCGAATTGTTTCGTCGAAACGGTGCTTTGGTGGGCCACCGCGTTACGTTTTGCCTGACCTGTTTCTTTTCTCCTCGCTAGCCCACTTTCAGGCTCTGCCCACGGACTTGGGCGCATCGCAAATTAACGTGACAATAAAGCCGCGCATAAAGTGCGCCGCCGGGTGAGGTAACCCCGTTGGAAACCGGGCCGCGGTCTTACGGAGTCATCGTTTACCCCGGCGAGTGGTCGGGTTTTTCGGTGGCTCAGCAATCGTTCGGTCAGTCGGCTCGCAGTTGAACGGGGCCACTAATTCCAGGGCGTATCGGGGCAGCCGACAATTACGCCTCGTAAAGCCCGCCGTGTAAGATCTGCCGTATAAGTTTGCCGCGGGTACGATAAAGCCGACGATAGCGGTGTCGGCATGTGCGCACACGAGATCCTCGGAAGGGGAGCGAGCGGGCTTAGGGGCTGGTGTCGGCCACCTGGCAGCCAGGTAAACGTTTGTCTCCACGCAGAAGCTGTCGACCTCCTTACAGGGGCTCGAACACAGCCGCGCGACACGCCAAGATTTTCGATATTTCGAAATTCATGCCGATAACCAGCCACCGTTCGCCCGCGGCCGCTCTTGTTCCCGTGTTGCTTTATCGGCCCCACGCACGAACATTTCCGCACGAAATTGAAAAACGCCCTGGCCGCGGCAAGCACGTCAGCCATGAATTCTTGCCACGACAGCTCGCGGGTCTACCCCTCTTCCGTTCGTTTCGGCCAACAGATCCCAAATTGAATTCCGCGTCCGCGCCGCTGGACGATTCTTTAACTCGCGGCCGAGGGGATCCTAATCGCGATCACGAGCGAGAACGTAGCGACCCTTGGCTGGGTTTTTACGTCGATGGATCGACGAAGCGGATTTAGCTAATTCCCTCGCGGGAGGACAGTGGACGTCGAGGATATAAATTGAATTTTATGCGCGAGTGAAACTTTCTTCCGGGAGTTTTTGCGGGGCCCCGTGCCAGCTATCGTTATGGACGATAATACTTGTATTTTATAGTTAAACGTTCCTCTGTCCAGGAAGCGGGCACGTGCAGGAAATTTTGCTTCCTGGCTGGGCTCCAGGTGCGAGTCTTGCTGAGGACGTTGCGAGTGCCCTGGGCGTTTGTTTCGCGGGGACGTGTGTAGCTTAACCCTTTCGCACCGGACGGGACATATGCTGTCCCAGTCTGGAAAATTTTTGGTATCCCGTCAATGAAGCTTGTGAAATCATTGTTGTTGATGGTGCGCTGTTATGGGGACGTTTATGTATCTCCAAGACCTTCAACCTTTTAGGCAGAAAAGTTATTTTATCCAATAATCGCTTGGAGGAGAAATAACTGATCCCGGCAATGGGGCGCACTCGGACTGATTTTTCGCCGTATTGAAAGGGTTAAGATCTTCATCGATGAGGCGCAAAATGAATCCACGTTCCGACAGGCAGAAGCTGAGTGGCTAGGAGCTACATATCAAACCGTAACTTGCTTAGACACGATTCCAATCCTTTAGCAGAGAGCAAGCGTGACTGAAGGTAACATATCGCGGAGGTATAGAATCAGCTGCATGGAATAGCGAACGCGTAGACGGGGAGTTCTGGTTGCTGGGATTCGGCTAGGCGAAATGAAATTGCCTGTAGGGAGTGACATCGAAGTTACGCTTCCGATAGATTTGTCCCATGCATGTCTATCTATTAGCGACGACGGGAAACGTAACTTCCATCGTCGTCTCTCTATCAAAGGGCCGGGGACCCGTTGTATCGCAGAAGTTGAGTCTGGCTGAGTTTCAGCGTTCCTCCGGCTCCCTCTGTTGACCAAATGACGGTCGAAAACGTTACACGGGTATTCAGCTTGTTAACCAATCAGCCAACTTGACGGAGTAGTTTGCCCCGCTTTCTGCGTAGATTCGACTCCTTAGATTATCGATTTCCCACCCTTTGTCCAGCCGTGTTGAACCACCGTGTTCCACGTAGCGACTTGCCACCCTCCCACGCCCCCCGTTCAGCCCCCTCGCGATCGCTTTCCCGGCCGATCTTTGTCATCGTACACGCGACGCAATTGACACCATTAAACAGAGGTGACCCTCTTGCTCTCGTTAACGGACGAGACTCTTTTAAATTAACGAGTTCCACTTGAATTAGCGAGCCGAGGGGGTGTCTTCGTTTTACTGCGACCGAGTCGAATGAAAGGCACCAAACGAGTTGTTAGGTGAAGCTGTATGGAATATTCTGCGCAGAGCTACGCGGCTGCTGTGCGTTCAGCCGAGTGGTCGAAAACAGGTCGAAAAACGGTGGGAATGGAACCAGGGTGAACGGCTAAAGCGTCGAAGAGTAAGAGGAGGCTGGCTGGATGGATAAATAGGAGTCCTCCAGTTGTTTCAGTTGCCCAGTCTCCGCCGCAAAATACTGCCTCCCCCGTCGCGGTATTACTTTGAAACGTAAATGGAATCTTGGGATGTATACCTCGGCGCGCACCGTTCGTCCCGCGGTTTGGAAATTATCCAAGAATCTCCGCCATATTGAATTAATCTGGCCGCCGTGCCCCTCTAAAACCGGAAACTTTATCCGCGGGGTTACTACGTGTGCCTCGTTCGCGTTAAATATAAGAATTCTATTAACTGTGCCGCCACCGTCGGGCGCGGCCAACTTTTAAGTGTTGAAACTTCGATGGGTTTCGAGAGGCTCGGCTATCCCCCGGAGAGTTTCGGCTAACGGGGACGCCGAACGGAAAACGTTTCGATACGGAACTTCCCGACGCGCAAAAATTCCGGCCAACTCTTCTTCTCGAGAAAATCACGATCGAAACGGGGCTTACCTTTCCTCGGGGTTCATAATACGGTGAACTGAAGCCCGGGTTAACAGAGAGGAAGGGCGCGACAGGATTCATATGGATTTACGGGACGAAATTACAAGACGGGAGGAAGTTTTTCAGGCAAATATACTTTTACACCATCCAGCGGAACGAGGGGAATTGTAATTTCTGGAATCGAGAGGAAATCACGTTCCTATCGCGGACCCAGTTCCCGTTGTTATTCTTAACGTCAGACCGGGGGGAGGAATGAAAATTCTAACAGGATTCCGCGTCCCGTCCGCAACACCGCGGCCCGAGAGTTATCATTTTTGATATTCATGCCCCCTAAAAGATAATGCACTTAGCTTCCGGGCTCGGCGTAAGCCCCGAGCTAACAACCTTAGCTGTTGCTCCGGCACGATGGTACTTGGCCCTTGGAGGGGCTCGTTCACCGAGCACCTCCGACCCGCAAGCTGTAAGCTAACTGAAAATTACCGTGCCAGCGAAACCCTTAAAACCGACGGGGATCTACGTGGTTGGACCTCGTTACGCATGCATTTCGAGGGGCTGGTTCAATCGCAGGGTGGAGCTTTCGTGGCGGGCCTCTATCTCGATCTCTCCAGCCTCTAATTCGGTCGCGTGATATTTCTTTCACGAAACCCTATGTTTGCGATGCCTGCTGATGCCCAACTTTTCCATCCAGCCCTTCCTTGGAGAGTGTAGTTCTCAAGCCCGCTTTACGAGCCCTCTCGCCGGAATAATTGAGGGGCTGGTCGCGATACAGAAGAGCGATAAACCTGAAATAATTTCTTCCGGGAGCTTAAACGCGAGTTTTCGAGAATTCCCGAATCACCCTCGCACCTGTTGGCTTGGACGCGCGAAATTGCAGACGGTTTAAACGCGGGGAAATTGTTTCACCTGTCAAGTTGCCGAAGAATTTCACCCAGGCCCGCGCGTCTACCCGGGGGACGCGCGGAGTTTGCTTCAAGCTCACTCGAGGATCGTTCATCCCGAGAGAGGTTATCGTTTCGTCGAGCGACGCGAGCAGCCTCGGAATTCAGACGGATCGCCCGTCGATATTTCTCGCGGGCGCATAGAAACGAAACGCGTGCAGACTACCGTACGGCAAGGTGCGAGTAAAAATGGGGGCGAGAGGGCTGGGAAATATTTCACCGCGGGCACACAATTTCGAGAACGATGCAAACGATGCTGTTTTGGTCCGTTATTCCGTCGGTGTCGCGGCGCGTCGTGAATTTTTTTTAATTTGCTCGCTCCTCAGCAGCGAGATAATGCTTCCTCTGGAATGAACGTCGGGGATCGCGGTGTCCACCCTCTTGAAATAACCCGAGCACGTTGCCATTTCGTTGGTAGGTAGGGGAGATCGGGGCTGGTAGGCCAGTTTTTCTGTTTTTGATTTTTAATAAATTATGTGGACGAAATATGATTAAACCGGTTAGTATATTTGATAGGGCATACATTTGGATATCTGATTAAATTATTAAAGTTGACTAAATGTGACAACAATTAAGGCATTTTAATGTTTTTCTAACACCTTACATGCTGGTCAACCAGCCCCGTGGTCGGGGTTGGTAGACTAACAGTATGGGGTAGGTTGACTATAGGTGCAATCAGTGAAGAAAATGTTGTTAGCAACTTATCTGAATGGTAATAAAATAGCACGTTCACGAGAATTGTTTCATTATAAAATATTTATTACTTTTTAATAATAAATAACAATTTAAACCATCACTGGGGTTGGTTGACCAGCTTAGTCATGTAACCCCGTACGTTATTAGTCAACCAGCCCCGAACGATCATTTTGACTTCAATACTCTATATAACCTTTAATTATTTATGTAAAATCAAAAATGCAGTCTCAGTAGGTCGTTTAATAAACAAACTTTAAAATAGTCCCTTCGCATTAATTCTACTGTAACTATATAGAGCGTGGAAACATAAAATCTGTAAGAAAACATATTTACTTACATAGCCAATTTTTCGATAAACGTTGGTAACTGCCAAACAACGTGTAATGGTGGTGTCGGAAACAAATGAATGACATAGTAGAAGTGACTTGTTTCTACAGAAAATCGCCCCGCAGTAGAGCACACGCTAGTGAAAAGTTATTAACAATTAGTCAACCTACCCCTGGGGCCAACCAGCCCCGGTCTCCCCTAAATGACTTCGTTAATAAACATAGAAAGGCTCGATCTTCCAGGGACGAGAAACGATTGAAATTATATTCACAACCGAATGGATCGATTATCAGCAGCGTCGTGCTAAGTTTTCGCGCACTTGTGTGCACATGCTGTATCGACAGTCGTCATGAAACACCGTGGTCCGCGCAGACCATTAATCATGAAGTTGTCACACGTCGACAGTGCATATTGTTCCGAATGTCACTATAATTCGCGACAATAATAAACACACTCGCGCATCGATCCACGATACGCCCGACTCGCGCAAATAGTTTCGAGCCCGAGTACAGCTAATCTGATTTCCCGAGGAGGACTTCCCCCATAAACTCCGGACACGTTTCGATTCCGAGGCTCCTCCTGCTGGACGTATCGCGGAACTATCGTCAGCGAAATTCTTATTTTCCCCCGGCAAAATAAACCGGACGAGTTCGACCTCCCGTAGACACTTCGCTCGCCGTGGGCAAATCGAATCGGACGAGGTGTACCGGGGCCCGTTTTCGTTCGCGGCAGCTTGTATCGGGCTGTATCTGATCTTACGAGGAAATCGAACTTTAATCAACTCCCGATCGTTCCCGGCGGTTTCATTCCGCCGCGAATTTACAGCGCTCGGACGCGTACCCTCGCTGCGTTCCCCTGAATCCCGTGGAATTCCAGTGCACGCGCCTGGAACGATACTCTTTCTTCGTCCAGCTCTTCATTTGTCTCTTCTTCCCAGCCTGTTGTTCAAGTGGTATATTGTAGGTCAAGCAGTCCAACCGAGCGCGCTCACCTTTGTTCCCGATGTTATCCTTCGACTCGAAATCCTTATCTTTCCTCCGGCTCCTCGAGAGCACGCTTTGTCCCGCCCGGACAAAGCTGTTTTAATGAACGAAATCCACGGGGAGGAGTGGGCCGGCGGAAGAATCGGACGTACCGTGTACACACTTTGGAATTTTTTTTCTCTTCTCTTGAACGTTTTATGGCGAAACAATGCGGCTCGAGTGGCATCGACGAGGAAGGAATCTGTTTAGAGGGTAAAGTGATCGACACCGAGACGGCGGTACATTCAGGATTCGTTCTACTGATTGTGAGAAACGCTCGCGCGCAGGGTCCCCGGTGAATAGGAGCGTCTCCTTATCTCGTCGAGGCTCACCGTTGAAAAATCTCCGGCCAGACATGTACAACATTCCTTTCTTCCTTTGCCTAAAGTCGCGGGCTTTGATTAATTTCCTACAGGCATCTAGATCCGCCGGAACACGACAAATATATCCGCCCCCGCCCCGTCTCGCCCGCCCCCCCCCCCCTGTCCCGCCGCCGCGTCCGCATTTTTCTTCCGGTCTTCTGCCCACTTCCCGGCTGCTCTTCCAGCCACTCAGCTCTCTCGTGAATTTATCATCTCGCGAATTTCTCCCTCGTCTCGTCCCCTCCTTTTAATCTCCTCTCCTGCCTCCTCCGCGCGACCAAGTACTTCCAAACCGTGGATAAACGCGCGAACAGTGAACCAAAGGTGGAGTGTGCTCGTCGAGCTAAGATCGTGTAAGCGGTATTTTTTCAGCGTTATAATTACGACGATGGTCGAGGGAAAGACCGCACGGAGTACGGCGTAGAAGGGCCTCCCTTGCTCCTTCGCTCCTCTGAAACGAAGCACGCCTCGAATACCGTTCTTAGAGCAATTTCGATCCTCCTTGGCCATCGTGTAGCGATAAATTTCACGTGATTCCCGTCTTCCAGGAGGCTGTATCTTCATTCTGGGACGTCCTCGGTGTCTCCAGTGGGAAGCTGGTCTTGTACACCCGGTCCCTCGTTGATTGGTACATCCCTCGGACTTCCCAGACGCCATTACCCAGCCGCGTTTCGACGGACGACAAATTTATTTATCCATCTCCCCCGCCTTCTTCTCTCCCCGCGATATTCTCTCGTTGCTCTCTCAACCACTTGTTCGGCCCGCGTTTCGTTCCGGGCTATTTATTGCGATCCCCCGGCGCGATAGCCCTTCCTCCGCTCCCTCGGCTTCCGTCTCCGCGTTTCCACGGATTTTTTTCCTCCCCCAAGGAGAGGCACGCTCAAATTGTTTTCCGATTCGACAACCGTCAAACATACGGCCGCGCGAATTCGTCTTCCTTTACGTCTCTCCGTGTACCTCCCTTCTCGCTGTTTTCTTTGTCCTCGTCCTCCGCCGTCTTCCTCCTCCAAGATTTCCATGCTACCCGCCGCTGCCTTTGTTCCCCTTTCATCTTCCGAGGCGCGTTTCGCCAGAACGTCCCGGCTCCGTTCCCTTTGCCGTCGCGCATTCGGAACTGGAACACGCGTGCGTTCGATTCGGTTTCAATTCTCTACAGACTTTCGATCCAGTTCCATCGGTAGGCTCGACGATTAGAGGGAGCAGAGGAACGTGCAAGATCATTCTCCGTTTGTAATCTGCAGGTAGAGTATCCACGCTGTCTGACTGGGAAAAATGTCGCGTATTAGAAAAGTAATATTCTATGGAGCCAGCTTCGCGAGTTTTCTAATTAACTGGAAGCACGCTGTGCGATCTGTCTTCGTGCTTGAGGGATTATTTGAAGCAACAACGCCGTGCAAAGTCTGCCTCGATACCGATGCCAGTCCAACAGCGATCTCTCGGTTCGGCGGTGCAGCCGAAGTAATTACGGCCGCGACAAATTGGAGACTGATTAAGGCTCGCCTGCCGGTGACAATCGTCTCGCGGCGCGAACCAGGTCGCGATCCATCCCCGAGCATCGAACGTACCTCGATACTCGCGCCGCCCACCAGACCGCTCGAGGGCCCGTGCCGAGAAGCTGAATCGCGAGGAAAGACACTCGAGAGACGGGCTCCGGTTACACTCTGGTCGTATAACTTGGTCGCTAGACAGCTCTCTCCTCCGCTCGCGTGCCCCGCGAGAATTCTAACGATGTAATCGTTTAATGGACCTCCCCTCTGTATCCTCGGCGCCCCCGGGAAGAATTTCGGAGGAGAAACGAGAAATATGCGAGACGAGCCAGCCCCCTCGTGCCATTACGTCGTGATTTGCCTGGCAGACGGGAGCTGAATAAACCTGGGCCAGCGAGAAACTCGTACTTCCGACGAGCCCTTTACTTTCACCGCCAGCCTGGTTACTTCTCCGTGTTTCCCCCGTGAGTAATTATCGTTTCGATTACGCGCCAGGAAAGAAGGGGGATCCTTAATGCAATGCAAACTCGAAATCCGCTTTTCTGTGTATAGACTGTTAAAGGAGAGTGATTCGAAGGATCCTCGAGGGGCCTTCCCTGTGTTTACGAAAAATTATCCCGGATGGAAGTTTAAACGCTCCCCGGTACACGCAATTTACGAGCGTCCGACCGTTTTTACTCCGCGCTACTTTGATCCCGTAGGCTTCCTCTCGCTGCTTAGCAACACTTGCAACAGAGTACTGGTACCCGGAATTATCGCTCGCAAGCATTCATTCCCGTAAATGCACTTAATTAACGAAAATTGTTCGGCGGAGCAAGCAGCGCCGCGATACGCAGCGAGCTGTTGAAATGATTTGCTGGTCTGCGATAATTGATCGAATGTTACACCGCGAAATTAATATCAGCCCGTGTAGCACGTGCACTCCGACGCGAGTGCTGATTATATGTATTATAACTATTTACGCATGGAAATGCATCTGCTATAGCCCCAACGATATTGCCTGAACTATATCACCGATGGGGAGGCACACAGGAACTTGTGTATTACGTTCGCGCCGCGTTTTTGTCGTGGCTAGGATTGGTCCACGTAACGAGAGCTCCGAGGCGTGGCTCTTTTTTGGGGAGAAAAAGAGAACGCCGGCCGGGAATTCATTTTATTTCGGGATCTGCCAGTGGCAGGACGTGTTAGAATTTATAACGCACACTCGGCGAGGGTAGAAGGAAAGACTGACAGTAACAGATCCGCGAGATTCACGTGCTGCGAGCCTTCATACGGATGTCCATGGTGCAAAATTTATTTAAAACTCTACGAACGGTGCTCCCATTGCAGCCGACGCTAAGGTGTTCTATTAATGTGCCCGCTGAACTGGATATTCGAAAACTGTCGCACAGTAGATAAGACACGACACTTGGAAGGTACCAAGGACCTCGAAATAACTTTATAACCGTTAATTACGTGAACAGTAGGGTGTTTCATATTATAGGGTTAAAATTAAAATATTACAATTTTTTTGTACTTTGCTCATGCCCTGATTCTTATTAATATAAAAAGAATATCTGACAAATTTTAGGAAGATTGAGTAATATTTAGAGGTTGCACACTTTGCACACTAAATAATATGTAGTAGGCTAAGGAAACACGATTTCCAATGATAATTATTTTTATTCTCAAATCCTTGAAAAAGAAACTAAACTTCATAGAAGACTTAGACTTAGATAAATTTACATTTCATTATTATTATTATTGTTCACACGTATAAAAATTCTGTACCTTATTATTTTACTCACATTTTTAGAACCTGAAAAAGCGAAAATATGTAGGGTAGACCGGGAGTGGTAGGGGGGCGAATGTAACACGCTAATATCTCAAAACATATAATGGATATTAACACCAATTTTAGATATATGATTAACAATGACATTTGGAATCCATGTCCTAGCAGTATAGATACGCAACAGACATGGATAGTGAACAAAATCACTTTTCGATACCCTACAGTAACTTTTTCTTACTGACTTATAATTGTAATGTAAACACACCCTTTGTAAGTATGTGCTTTTTTTAATCTTTAATTTGCCTTTTTTTAAAGTAATACTGATCGTTACTTAGCACTTTTAAGTGTCTCGTTAGTCACAATTTATAATTGAAGTTCAAAAGCATGGTCGAGGGCGATTGTAACATCGGCAGTCGGGGTCGGTTGTACCGCAACAGAACCGAATAGTGTCAAAGAAGGCGTATAATATTGTCTTGTTTGCATAGAATCCATTCAGTGTTACAACCGATCCGGGGGCAGAGACGGTTGCAACACTTTACACTGTAACGTTTGGGCTATAACACGCCGCTCCTCTTTTTTTATTAATAACTTGGATATTACTTGACATACAGTGAAACTGTTGTGACTCAATGATGTCAGATAAGTAAGTAACATTTCCGTATAAGAGTTTTTGTTATAAATGTAATAGTTCCTGCGTAATCGTATTCCAAAGTCAAAGTGTTACTACCGCCTCAGGCCTACTCTAGTGATAAAACTGTGCAACCCCTAAATATTATTAAATTTGTCTAAAATTTGGCATACAGATCACTTAGATGAATAGAACCAAGGGGGCGAGCAAAGTTACGTGAAAGTAGCACCTTTGGAAAATTGAAACACCCTAGTGAACAGGTATTCTCGAACACCATCTGTTCAGAAATAGCGGAGGGTATCCTGCACCCCCGTTTTCCACTGTCAACGCCCTGGAACCCCAGAGAAATACACGCCGAGAAGATTAAGCGATCGATCAGGGTGGAAATGTCCACCTGTTCTCGGCCACCCTCGGGCGCAACTCCGCCAGCCGAAGGAACCAGGCAAGAATAACGTTCGTCGAGTGATTCACGAAAAGAAGGAGGGAGCGCGGGGGCGGAAAGTGCCGCTGGATCTAGAGCCCGCGTATATCGGTGGCGGAGCGCGAGAGGGGCGATGTAAACAGCGCGAGGACGAAGGAATATCGGTGTCGTAGATCGAGCAGGGTGGAGCGTGTGCACGGAGCCGTGTCTTGTGCCAGAAATCTATCCCCGTTGGCCGCGGGGTGGTTCGGGGAAGCCCCCGGTGGTCGATACGCGGGTCAACAGCATGCTTCACTGACAGCGCCAATGGGGCGGTTTGCGAGATCCTCGAGCCGCTGCCGATCCGAGTACAAAGTATCGCTCAGGTGTCCGGAGAATCCGACGGGCATCGGGATGAAGACCTCGACAATGGCCGTAATTAATAACAGTTATCGCCCCCTGCCCCCCCCCCCCCCCCGCCCCGCGGGGATGCTAATCCGGCCCGCGAGGTTCTCTGGATTACGCTGCCATGAATTCTGAATTTGCGGATGGGAACGGAATTTGACGCGAATGGGGCATCCGTTGAATGGATGCTCGGGGTTTAATAGAAATACTGAAAGCCGCTGGTAGAACCACCCTCGAATAACGCGAAACAGTAGCTGACCACTGACAACACACAACACCAGTCACTGAACCGTTGACAGTAAAGTTTATTCTATTCGAGGAATATCGACGTTCTAATCCCTCGCGTACGAGTCTCGCGGCACGCGTACGACTCTTAGCGGCACCATTGTCCGCGGTAAATCGTACGTAGAATTGCTCAGAGCTTTTGGGGTCATGCGAGCTCTACCTGGGGCGCGTTGTTGAAAATCAGGAGTACTTAAGTGGATAATAGAGTGGCGCGACACTCTCGGCTCTGAAACCTGATCACGGATTAATTCGACTTCAGCGTTCGAACATCATCGATCCGTCGAAGCCATCGCGGTATGAGGGGTGTGATGCGGCCTGTCACTGTTAATATCCAGGATACTCTGGCTATTATTGCTGACATAATCGCGATTCACGCAAGTGCTGCCTGTCGCTTTTAATAGTCGGCCAGCGTCGACGTCCTATCTGTCCGTGACAATACTGCATGGTGACATTCTTCTGATGGCACTACACTCCAGTAGCAGGGAGGCAGCTTCAAGTGGCCCGATGCTTTCGTCGTAGAGTGTAATTCTTGGCGGATATCCTCTCCGATTATTTCCAAAGTTTTTAGAGTCCCCCTGCACAAGATACCCTATCGAAACAATTGCGATTCTGCGCACGGAGGATCGCCATCACGGGCGACGCGCGTCAAAACTGCAACCCGGGCAAGTTTCAAATCCCGCAGAAGATTGACATTCCGCCGTTGAAGCGGAGTTCCCTCGATCCGGCCAGCTACCACGTCGGTTTTCTTAACCCCGAAGCCACCTCGTCCATTTTCCACTTTGCGAATCGCCGGACCGACCTAGCCCCCTTCCGCGTGCCCCTGTTCTTCCCGCGGTCCTTACCTCTCTCCACTTTCCTCCTCTCCAACTATTTCCTTCCACCCACTTCGCTCTCGTTCCGTCGATCTGATCAACGTCGAGCGTACGGTCTGGCAGGCGAACGGGAGCCTGACCTGGGCAACGTTCGAGCGCGTCGGATCCAGCCACCCGCGCGGGAATCGATCTTCGACGAGGCTCTCCAAGACGGACGGCCGTTCATTTCTGTCCTTTATTTAATTGACCGGAGGACTCTGGATGGGAAGAAATATTTTTCGTAGGCCAAGTCCAAGCGTGCTCGAGCTCTCGGGCTCCATTAGACAAATTGCTGGCCCGCAGTTTTCGAGCGGCTTTCACAACGTAATTTGTTATTCGGAATTCCACTTTATCTGTATCGATGGTTGAGGGATGCTGGAGGCAACGAGGGCGTTCATTTACTGTATCGATTATCAAGCTCCTTTTGTTTCTATTCGCCGGCGCGATAATGAAAAACATCCCTCGCAACCGCGAGTGGAGCGGCTCGCAGAGCCACGCAGCTTTATTAAAAGGATTAAAGCCCGTTGCGAGAAATTTTAAATATTTGATGAATCCGATCGATTCCCGACTGCCTCAAAGCCGCGCGCTTTTCTGTTTTGTCCTCCGCGAGTTGGCAAAGCTCGCGGGCCCCTGTTATTTTTCGCCGTTCCGTTTTATTTACAATACACTCGACGCGCTTGGCCCTTGTCAGGGCCGCGGTTCAGTCCCGTTAATTTAAAAAGATAGCTGCCGGCGCGGCTCGGTAGGAAACGGTCGATCTGGCGATTCGCTTAACCGCTTAGCCAATCTCGTAAAACAGAGCCTCCCTGTGAAAATGGAGCGTTTCCATTAAATCTTTAACAAGGGAAACGCTTCAGGGAGGACGTCTTTTCCTCGGATAGACGGCTTTGAGGTCCCCGGATTACGCCGCGACAACTGTTTCCTCGGCGTCGGTAATTGCTATGCAAGTTAGCCCTTAATCCATTAGAAAAATTGAAACTCGTGTTACCGCGAACGATTTCCAGGGGATCCACTTTTGTTGAGCTCTTTAACCGTCGAGTCACTTCGTCCATTTTCCACTTTGCGACCCGGCAAAGCTTCCCCTATCCCCCTGTCCCTCCCTTTTCTTCCTCGCCGTCCTCTCACATCTTATCTGCTTCGCCTTGAATCTGCGGTCTGGTCTGCTTCAGATCGAAACGGTGCCGCCAGTGGATGAAAGGAATCCTGGCCACGCAATCGAGTCTTTCGATACATAAAATTGCAATGAATAGTTGCTGCTTCATACAGCCCTGCGACACACCATCGAGAAGTTGACTGCGTCTTTGCAACGTTCGTGCTCGGAACTCTCGAACAATTAACAGTACCTATCCCTAACACAGAAATAAATATACTGTGGTGTGGATGGACATTTCCGTTAAGGTTAGCGCCTTAGGAAGCCTTTTCGTTTATTGTAAGAACTGTTTCGGAGATTGTCGGGGCAGTCGAGCGATAGGCAGAGTGCGGACGTATTGATGGGATGCAAGGCGTCAGTGTTCCTGGAAGTCAAGTGCCCTACGCACTGGGTGGCTTTTCCAAGGAGTATGGCGCGGGGATGCGGGGAAATTGGGGACCGTCGGGTCAGCGGTGCGAAAGGACGAGATTAGGTAGAGACTTGGTGGAGAGCGGTTCGTGTCGTCCGTATTGCGGGAAGATGATCTAGTTGATCACGCTTTAGTTCTAAGTTTACTTATCATTACATCTATTTATCAATAAACTGTTTTATTATTTTGATATATATATATCTTGAGTAAACACACTTTTTTAGAAAACCCCACAATACTTTCTCCAAACCACAAATAAACCACCAGAAGAATTCCATTGAATCTCAACCCTCGGAGAACAAACTCAACGCTAGATTTCGCTTAAAAAAACTGTTGTCCCACCAAGTCATCCTCGAAGCTTCCGCCTTGCTGTGCTCTTCAATTCGTAAGCCAGCGGTTTTCCGCTCCGCGGCCTGCGGAACTTTCCCATCGCTTGTTTGTCGCGTCTCCCTCTACCGCCGTGCCTGTCCTCGGATCTGCATCTCCTCGAATTGGAAACTTTTATCGCGCCCACTGTGGATTCCTGAATTAAGAACCGATCGTGTCTCACGCCGCTGGAAGCGTGTGTACGTATTCCCAATTTTCCCCGTGAAAATGACGGCGGTACCGCGCTGGAACCTGGAGTATTTACCGCCCGGCCACAGCGAGCCCGAGGCCGGTTCCGTCCATTTTCCACTTTTCGACTCGGCGAATCTTCCTATCTCCATCCTTGTGCTCGATCTTCGGCGCGGCTCTGTCCCATCTTATCGAGTCCGTGCCGAGTCAACAGCGGGGATACCTGGCCGCGGGCGATTGGAAATCGATTCTCGCCGCGAAAGTAATTCGCGTGGAGGCACCCGGTTTCCGGTGGCGGCACATAAACGTCCCTCCTGTCTCCCGTTATGAACGGTCCGGGCGAAAGGCGACTTACTTCGAAATGGAAACTGTTGGCCCCCCGGGGATCGGAAGTGTGTCCGAGCGCACCGAGCGGGGACAATTTTTTCCCCGCGAAAATTGAGTTATTCCTACACGCGCGGTGAAACTTCGAGAAGGGAAAAGACGAGGAACGGGAATAAGGGCATCCGAAGGTATTTACGCGAAGAAATATATGTTCTCGAAAGATTCGAAGCTCTCCCCGCGGAACTTCGGTGCTGGACTATCCCAGAAGGATATCAGAAACATTTCACCGGACAAAAGATAAACTTCGTGCATTAGAACGGAAGTCCGGCGAGGAGCGGGGATCTTTACTCAGTCAGATAAAGACTTGTTCGGCTGCGAGCTTCGTTCTCTTTACGTCAAGCCCCGCTCCCGCGGCGGGTCAAGGAACCTTCATCCGCTTCGGTGTAATTTCATAAGGAGGGTCGTAATCCTTCCGTCGAGTTAAAGCCAGGCCGCGGCAACGACCGTTCAGACCGTAAACCGCACTTTGCTATTTCAGTTACCGTGCCTGTAAATTGTTTCCTTGATTCTGCCGTCGCGAGGGCAAGGATCTTTGATCGTCTCGCTGGAAGATTCCGCTCTGCAGGGAAAGAGCGCGCATAATTTCTCGGCAAATCCGAGCTGAATACGCTGCTACGGAGGCACGGTTAATCAGCCATAGCCGCAGATGCCCCGAACATCCGGTTGATCAACGATCGAATCTTCTTTCCCATCCCTGCGCTGCGGTTCGCCCGTGGATGTAAGCCGGGCGTCTCTCGCGCTGGAACTGCGGTAGTTCCAACATCGCTCGCTACCTAACCCACTCAGCCCCGAATAGATACACCGGTGCGCCCAGAAGCCGCTGTACGTGTTTCTGGGTGCAGCTGCGAATACAATGGGGTTTCACGGTGAGCGGACCGCTGCCGCTCTTCAGGAAGACGTATCGAAAATAAAGGCGGTTCCCGGTGTTGCCTTTGCCCCGGATACCTCGCAGCGACAGTGTTTAACTTTGCCCTGGCGCCGCCCCTTTTGTACGTGCCCGTGTACCTAATTGCGGGAAACGATGGGGAATCGTTCAGCAAACCCCTCCGCCTGCTGCAGATTAAAAATGCTGGCTGTCAGCCTCGATCGTGCCATTGGCGTTTCGAATCGCAAGCTTTGATCGAGCCTGGTGGATGGATTCAGTGCCGCGCCGGGCGGGCGATGAATACGTGATTTCAGTATTTACCATTTTACATTGATTTTTGTAGAATGAGAATGAAATTCAGTGGCAGAATTAATCAAGCGGCTGTATTTTTCATGCCGCACACGTGTCCGACTACGTACGTGTATTCCACTTGCTCGAGCGCTCGGAAATCACGGTCTATCGTTCGCGTGTCTGACCATGTATGCACTTACACCACTTCCCCCGGAGCGCCGCTCTCGCGGTAGGTAAACGTTACAATTCCGTGCGATTTGCTTCTTCTTGAATTTATCAGAGCCTCGCTTCTAGAGGCGACCAGCTTTCCAATTAAACGGGAACGCCCCGTAGCCACGCTCGGTAGGTCCCAGAAGATTTTTAACAGCGTTCAGACGGGATTACCGCGAAGTTAAGTGGAGCACAGATAGAATAAACGTAACGCCATTAGAGGAAACCATTTTCTAGTCCGTCTCTCGTGAAAGCAACTTCTGTACGAGAATTATGATAATGTTGATCATTTATAATATCATCGTCAGCTTCAATCTTCTCCCACAAAATCGTTCGTAATTCTTCAGAGACGAACAGAGAATGCTACTAAAGTAGAAGGTCTTGAGACCGAGTAAATTACCGTTCCCTCCCGCGAATCTGGATATATTTCTCGGTTTAGCGGACAGCAGCGAGAGCTTCTCTCTCTCTCTCTCTCTCTCTGGCGCGTCTCTCTCGAACCTTTTAGCGTCTGTTTGCCGAGAGTCCCACTCCCACTGGCAACCACCAAAAACAGCTCGAAGGCGGCGCACGGTTTCCACGGCGCTCCGTGGATAAATATACGTTGCTACGCTTTCATTCGTCGAACCCTTCGCTGGCAGCATCTCTGTTTCAGTCGGGGAACTTGGAAAAGTTGCTATTGTTCCTCCGCGTTCTCTGATTTCTGACCACATTCAATTCTCTCTGTTAGGGTTCACCCTCGCCTTCGCCTTTAGCGAAATTAATGTATCCGCGGGTATTGGAAGAACGGTTGCATACGCAGCACCACAATGTCGCGAGAACACGAAACAATAGAGCTTCGATTTGGTTCTTTAGAACCGGGAAAGTTCGTTTGTAAACCCTATTAAATCTTTGTCCTTCGTGCACCACCAAATTCGATCCCCTAACAAACTTCAGAGAATTTTCGTCAAAAATTCATCTGCCTGCCGGGACTCAAACAAGGGGCCGCTTTAGATTTGCATTTTCCATATTCTCTGGAGGCATACAGGGTTGCTGTGGATGGTGCACGACAGCATTGTAAAAATTGAATCTATCAAGCTGAATATCGAACGCCGCTCCATTCTGTTTGAGCTTTAGACACGGGCCATTGACGTAGCAGCGGAACGACGTTATCGATACAAAAGCCAGGTCGATTAATGCACCGAATGTACATGGAATAGAAAACACGTTTGTCCCTTTTCGCGAGGGCAGGGCTGACAAAGGGCAGGGAGCGAAGCTTTGGTACAAAAGAAGGGACAAGCCCCCGCGCCATGCCCACGAACTCTGCAACTATTAATTAGCAGCGTCAGTTAATAGAATGCTTCGTATACTGCTTCATCTGCTTTGGCATTACTCGCGTTAATGATCGATAACTACTGATGTATTCATCGCTAACGGGGATTCTCCAATTTGTGTAGCATCCAATCCTGACGGAGATAGACTATTCGATGATACCCCTCGTAAAACACTTCTACCATCCCTCTTTGCCTGCTACTGTGTCGAAGACAGATATTTTCGAATCAACATTGCGAAAAGTTAGATAGAATTTTCACTGCCTGCATCTAGAAGCTGTAAAAATATGGGTCATGGAATATCGAAATGGGATCGAAAGCAATTGAGGTGTTTCAGCCTGAACTTTTACACCCCCCATGATCGTCAACGTCCGCGAGCGACGCGATGCGTCCGGAGTGACTATATGTCAGTTGAACACCTGGACTGCTGCGAGAAGAAGCCTTCGAGGAAATTAAACGAATATGAAGATTTCACTGCTGTCGTTTAGCTGCTAGAATTTATCGTAGGACATCGTTAAATTCACAAACATTCGCCTCTTTTTGGCCGACTGACTAGATATAACCCCTTAAGGGGATATTCCGGTCTAGAGCCCAAAAAATAGGTGATTTTTAGGAATTAATTAAAGGAAAACTACTATATATAATTTAATGGGACTTTTTGCATTGTATTAAGGATGTCTTAAGTTATAGAAATATATTTTTTGTTTTATAATTAATTATTGCAGACGGCCCTGGGTAGTCGTTAAAGTCAAGGCGTCAAAAAATTGATCCAAATCGGTGGGACCTGTATCTCCAAAAGTTATTATCCGATTTGACTGAAACTTATTTTATTTTGAAGATTATACTTCTGGCTAGGGGGGGGGCTGGAAACAATAAAAAAATGACCTTTTTTTTAGAAAATAACGACACTTGAAGTTTGAAATCACTTTTCCCTGTACTTATCGTCCTTTCAACGCCTTTGAAAATTATAAATTTTCAATTTTTTGTAATTTTTCTAGTCCCCCCCCCCTAGCCAGAAGTATATTCTTCAAAATAAAAAAGGTTCAGTCGAATCGGATAATAACTTTTGGAGATACAGGTCCCACCGTTTTGAGAACACTGTTTCGAGAAAAACGCGTTTAAAGGTTTACGTGAGCGCCGAGTGCCCGGTTGTTGCCCATGCATTTGCCGCTACTCAAATGCCTATAACTTCTGGAATTTTACGAATTTCAACAAATCCTTTTAAACACGTATTCCTAAAAGGTTGAACATTCGAAAAATGAAATAAAAAAAAAATCGACTTTTAGACCGGAAGGTCCCCTTAAGACGTCAAGTAGTGACATAAGTTGTTTGGTGAGTGGATTGAAGCTCAACGGAACCCGCACCAATTTCCTATCGGTATCGTCGAGAGGCGGTCTCGTTCTTTAACCCACATCTCGCATCCGTTGCAGAGAAGATACGTTCTCAAATATTCCATAAGCTGGCTGACCATTTTTCCCTCCCTTCACTCGGGGAGTCGCGCAATCTCGCTCGAGACGCGACAGCGTCCTATGCGTAATAACCTGGGTCCTTGGAAGTTCTCCTTTTTCTTCGAGTAGCGTGTCCCTTTCGCGAAGGCCGGGCAACTTCCTGCAATCTTTAAATCGAAACTTCGTACCGTTTGTCAGGGGGGGTATCTCCAAGAGAGAGTTAGTGGACTCCGGAACGCAGGATGCTTCTCGCAATAGCGTATTTTCTTTTTATCTGCCGCGATACAAACTACGGTGATGGTTTCTCAGGTAAAGCCGTATCTTCGATGAGACTGCTTTCTATTACCGTTAGCATTCTGTCAGTGTTTCGCCTATTTGCTTCGGAACCAGTGGCAGTTAAATCTGTCCACACGTCGCCGGAATTAATCTACTTTCTCCGCAATCCGGCAATCAACGCCCCTGTCTCCAATTTCTCCCGTGGGTGCCATTGGTCCAGATTCCCGAATTAACGACGCAGGCTTCGTCGATGACAAATTAGGTTCCTGCAGCGCGTCCAGTCGTAAATAGAATACCACGTCCGATTGAAGCGAGAATCTGCGTGGCCGAAGGAACCAGACACGTTAACAACTTCATCCCCGTTCTTTAAAGGGACGAGGGCTCAAGGAGCTGACACTTGCAGTGAGTGAATCAGGTCCGATAACGAGTGGGAACATTTAATTAGCACTCGAGATTACACGGCGACTCGCGTAAAGCGATCCACCGGTGTCTCTCGAATCTATTTATGGTCGCTCGCTACCACAGTAGACCTTCAACTTGAAGTTGTGAAACCGTTCATGCAAATTTTATAGTTCCGTATAGCTTGCGGTTGCCTCGGGGTAGGTAGTAATACGAACACGTGTTTTATCCAGCAATACTAAGCGACCCCGCGCAGATAATGGCCGTCTATAGCAGGCATGCACGCAAGAGGAGCATTCATGTCGCCCGGCCCGCTATATTTCTTCGTCTTTTAGAGCCAGATTCCATGCGCCGCGATGGCATTTCTATATTACTATCCCCATTTATTTTCCCGGCGGCGTCCCGATCGAAAATCAGCCGATAATCGACGAGGCGAGCGCCCGTGGAATTCCCCGTCTGGGGAAAGGGATCGTCGTCGCGGATCGAATAGCGATGCGACGAAATATTCCGCGGCGTCGAATTATCTCGCGACGCTTCTAATACCACTTTACCGTGCAGCGAGGCCGTATTACCGTCTGGATATCGAATTAGCAACGTGTTACGATCAAGTTGCGGGCGTTAAACGACGTTACGTGCCACCCCGGCCCCGTGCGCTGTTATTTTTAAACGAGCCTCGACATATACGGTGCGGTATTTTATAGGGATGGAAGCGGACAGGTCGATCGATCTGGAACCGGATGGTTTAACGTTATTGGGCGCGGATCCGATAGCCTGCAACCATCCGCGCACACCTCGAGGCAAAGTGAGAAATGTAACTTCCCCTGTGCTCTGTTTCGAAGCTCGATTGCTTCCTCCATAATTCCGATGAGGTGCGGCGCTCATCGGCGGCGTATACTGTCTGCAATCTGTCTGCTCCGAAACTGCGGCAACGGTTGAGCGAGTTTCGGGTGTAGCATTTAGGGCAGCAGAGTTGTTTCCCATTACCGCATAATTTAACCTACATTGCGCGTTAGACCCACCCCCGCTGCCGCTGCCACCAGATCCAGGATCGTTTCTGCAGGTAAGAAAATCCGAAGTGCTCGGTGTCCCCGAAACACTTCGAAAGATCTGCCAGGGGTCCAGGCTTCCATTTAGAGAGCTCGAACTAGGTTAAACGTTCCTTCGCCGCGGCAAACAACGGCGCCGATTAAATCAACAACGGGATAGGGCTGTTTGTGATCGCGACCCGGTTCTTTGACACGCGGTGGCTGGTCTGGAACCTCCCTTACTTTGTATCCGCGGCGAATTCTTGCGCGGGCGATTACTGCGCGTAAAGAGGACACCGATGCTAGTCGCCCGGAGCGACGAAGCTCGACCAATCGGACGGAAATGCGACGCGTGTCGCCCAGCCGCCCCGCGCGAGACATCCGTTTTACCTTCGAGCGAACTTGAACGGTTCTGGGCGAGTAGACTTCGCGGCCAGAGACAAAGCGAGGGGGCGAAACGTGGTTAAAGAAGAGGCAAGGGAGAGCGGGAAAAGCGTTAACTTTCAGCTGCAGCTAAGCCAAGCTACCCTCTACTTCCATCCACCGTTCCCGGTCAACGAGATTTATATGTTTACGCGCTCCCATGGCAACTTTCTATTTTCTCGGAGTCGCGGCCACCCTCGTTATATTTCATCCCGCCTGCCCCGCGCCCTACCCCGCTGGCCCATTTCCGTTCGCGCGTGTCTTCCGCGATCCGGGGGCCGTTTGACGTCCCCGTCCGCGAGAGGTTCGTTTGGCGAACGGCCAGCGACGGTCACCGGCCGAAAACTGTTTTCGACAGAGCCACCTAAACGATATTTTTCCGTTCCTAACGTTTCCCAAGCTCCGCCGTTAGCCAGGGTCCGCTGACCGTGCCCGCCTCTCCTCTTTTTTTTTTTAACGTCCGCGTCGCTTATTTCGAGCGCGTGCCTCCGTTCCCATATTTCTCCGTGGTCCCTTCCCGTGTCGCTCCATCCATTAACCTTTCCTTCCACGGGCTGCGGGACTCGAGTCCACCCCGGGTCTCGCCCCGGGCTGAGGCAGCCTGCAAGTTTGATTAGAGCGGGAAAAAAAAAGCAAGTGGATGGGATTCGAGCGCGGAGTGCTGGGAAGAGGTGCGGTAAATAAAAAGGGCGGAGCGCGGAGAGCGAGGAAGGGTGGATCGTAGATCCGAGCGCGTCAGAACGCTTTAGAACCTGAACATTCGCTGACGCGCACGGCTCGTTTACTCTGTGTCTCTTCGCTCTCCCGCGAAGCACCCGCTGAAACGCTATTCATCGTTCCTCTCGGACGGGATTCGACGTCCTCTTTTCCGCGCATACCACTCGAAGCGTCTTAAGCGCGGCGAGAGGCCAAACCTTCCGTTATTCGGCCCTCCCCGAGCGAGACGCAATGAATTCCAGAGGGATCCGCGCGCGCGCGCGCCTCCTCCCTGCGATGAGAACGGAGCCTCGCCGTCGAGGGGTATTTGCCGCGATCTCAGCAGAGCCTGCATTTCGAAGTTGCGGAACGGCTTGCGTCTCCGTCTGGCTCGCGGGACACGACTTAATACCCCCGATTTCGCTGACACCGGCTGCTCCGCGCGCGGGAGGGGAGAGGCCAGCCGCGATTTAATCCAAAGCGAGACGGAGATTGCGCAACCCTCGACGGGTAGTTTACGCTGCCTCGGTTCGAGTTCCGCTGGCCGAGCTTTAATTCGCGCATTGGCAGGATCCGAATCGAGAGACACGCGAATAGAGACGGCGAAATTGGCCGCAAACGTGGACCAGTTAAACGGACGATGCTACCCTGCAACGGGATAGTTTCTCGATTTACCGACACACTCGCCTTCCCTCGCAGCCTCTCCGCCCCCGCCTGGGAGCCTGGATGCGAGGCGATTTCTCCAGGCTATACCGTTATTAGATTTCCTGCGGTGGTCGGTTATAACGCGCGGACTTTGGTTTTTGGGGGGGGCGAAATTTCGGCAGCAGGGAGAAAGAACTCTTTCCGAGTAATAGGGCGCCCGTTTCGAAGCTCGAGGAAGAAACTATGCGGGAAGCTGGAGGGTACCTTCTTCCCAAGGATCTCACGCTGCGCGTGCACGAATTTCAGTGATACGACGGGAAATCACAGACCGAGGGGCATACCTGCTGTTTCCAAAAGAATAACCGTGGAGATCCTCCAACATTTATTATTTCGAATATGTGCGAGGGGTCGCGAACCAGCAACACGTAATAGATAATCCTCTCCCGCGCTGAGAACGGGCAGACGCAGAGCCGGCTTTATCAGCGCGCGGGACGCATAAGCCGCGGCTTTTCTCGTAACCATTGCACAATTACTGGTAGCTAGAGCGGAGCTGGCTGTACGCGCGGAGCGTGCGTGGCGCGTTCATTGAAATTTCGGCCCGAACAATACCTCTTTGAAGGGGAAAAGCCGACGGCGGGGATACGTCGCGTCTGAAAGGTTGCACGGACACGCATATATTTCGAGGCCGTTTTGTTGCCGCGGTCGGGAAGTGGCGGCGCCGCGGCAAAGAGGCGGAGAAAGACGCGGCGAGCTGTTTGTTCCGTGTAATTGCTACGCGCGCGGAGGCGTTAAAGGGTTTTGTGGCCGTCTCGCGAGCCGGCGCCAGGTGGATTGCTCCACTCCGTGCTCCTCCGGACGCGTTTTTCCTTAATTGACGGTGGTACGAATCCGTGCTACGGGAACAGAGCGCCCTTATCTCGAACGCGTGCTACGCCGCTTGCGTTTCGCCTGTTCTGCGTGCACGCTGCCGCTGCTGGGTAATTTAATGAATTAATTTCGGAGCTTTCTTCCTCTTTGCATGTGCTGGTATGCTCCCATTGGCGGGGCAGCGAGATGCCAACGGGTTAGAGATATTGTTCCAGAAAATGCAACCCACCCCTTGCGCGTGCAGCGATTCCGAGGTGAGAAGGCAAGGAAACACTTCGATCAGAAACATTTCCTACTTAGTGATAGGAATTGGTTACTCGGGACGGGGGCTGCTTGATGTAAGGCGAAGTGTATCTGTAGGAAGCATCAATAATTGCGTAGAAGACTCGGTGCGTCAAATAGAAGAGACCGCAGGATGTAGTACATACATGTCCTGTTTGTCCATCAGACGCGATGGTCTACGCGGCAGAGGTCGAGCACTGTTTGGCTTGTCAATATTTCCTCTTAACCCTTGCCGCGAATGCATCGACCAACGAGTTCTTAATTGTTTGCTCGATCTTCGCTTTCCTTTATGTTGGCCAATCAATTTACCCTGGCAACACAAATAACGCTGACGCTCCGCTGTACCGTACTCACATTTCGCCCACTTGAAATTCAATCATTTTACTCCGCCGCGCCGAGTACTGGCGAGCATTTTTCATTCTCGGGTTAACTCAATATTCCGCCAGCGAACAATTAAAAGGGGCAGGGAAGAGGGGCCTGAGAGCACAAGGCTATCAGTCATAAAACAGCGCAGGGAGGCGGGAGACCCGAAAGGTGCAGCTCGCTCGCGTTACCGAAGGCGAACTGGAAGACAGCCGTTGAAAAAGGATAAAGTGGCCCGTGCAACGGGACAGCGTAGCAATATTCCATGAGAACGCGGGGGGCGAGACTGAGAGACCCCCTTTAAAAGTGGGGAAGGAAAGGAGAAGGCTGCCGGGACAGAACGGAAAGAATGTGGACGCACGTATGATACGATGTAAAGAGGAAACCATTTCAAACGTGTCGCGAGGATCCTTTTATGCCTCCGCATTCCATGCCTGCGTCTCTTGCCAAATACTAAAGAAAATTACTCCTCGGGAATCTTGGTCTGATTCGAGGAAGCTCTAGCGCTGGAATGTGCCGCCCCAAAGGACGAGGGCTCGGCGAGAACGGGTCGCGACACAGCAGGGACAAGCTTTTTCAACAATTCCATGCCGGGAGAATACTAAGAGGATGGCAGTGAGTTAAATAAAAGCGGAATGTAAAACAATTTTTATTCCCCACACAATCCCAAAAAGATTTCAATGCGTTTCCTCCGAATAGGGGAAAGGTGGGATAGTTGATCAGCGGGGATACATGATCACATCAGTTTTTTACTTAATATATTGGCAATTTGTGCCTGCTGTCACGCTAGCGTGGTAATGTTTACATTATCGCAACACTTCACGTTGCAGTTTTCTTTTGGGAGCATAAAATAATGTTGTTATAAGCTTCGATCTTATTTGCAGCCAAAAAGTAAATATTTCGGTCTGCTTGTTCTTCCTCCTTTTCGAGTAAATGTTGCATTTTCAACGATTTGAAATATACTAAGTAAAAACGGCAATTTCGAGTCAATTAATGGTATTTATTAATTTATCTAAATATTTAAGGGAAGTTTAATTGTTCATCTTTTTCAAATCGAGTGCATTGAGGGATACATGATCAGTGTGTGAGGTGGGATACTTGAACAGCTGAAAATGCTCCAATAAAGAACCATAGAATGGCTAATGAAACAGAAAAATACGGCAAAGAAAGTGAGAAGGAAAATCTTTTCTTTATCATCATCTTAATCAGATGATATCTAAGTGAAATGTCTTTTAAGAATGCATTTATGTTGTTTTATGTCATACAGTTTAATTCTTCGGTTTCATTTTTTCAGTAATTCCTTCAAGTTTGTTATAGTTTACTTTCTTTTCATGATATTCCCTTTATTTCATGTTATTGACGAAGATAATAAATATTTTTTAGAAAGTTAATGTGTTATTTACCCTGAAAGTTCACTGATCAAGTCTCCCCTTCAGTGGGGGATACTTGTGCAATAACGTCACTGCCAGAAAATGTTGAAATTCTGTCATTAAAATTAGTTTTCAGCTCTCAAATTTGTCAAAGTATATTGAGAATACTCTAAGAATCACAACTTACATAATTAAATAGAAACAAAGCACACCATTATTATTATTTCAACAAAAAAGCAAAACTGTGATCAACTATCCCACCTTTCCCCTACTATTGTCTGACTAACGGTCGACCGTTTCTACTTGCCCGGCGTTTATTCGAACACCGTTCCTGAACATTACGACCGGGAAATCTGTTGCGCGTCCAGGAAGCTTCGCGGTCGACTCACTTTTCCCCCGCAGCATAATACTGCAAAGCTGTGCAAGCCGCGGTGGCAGGTATAAAATCAAGATAATAAGAAGCGGACGCGGACAGGCGTCGAACCGTAATCCCCGTGCAACACCGCACAGCCCAAGGAAGCCGAGGCGCTGCCCAATGAAAAACGAACAGCCCGAAAAACGAGAAGCCCGCGCTGGGTGGATTCAAGTCTCGTCTTCATTATGCAATCCGCGCTCGTAGGGAGTCTGAGGCGCGGAACGCTCCTATTCTGCCCCCATCGTCTGTCCCGCTTTTCTTCCGCGATTTCAGCAACAAACTTCAACGCTGCCACGGCCAACCGCGCGATGACAAATCGTATTACTCGCGGGTGCCGCGCGATTCTTCGCGGCGTGGCGCGGCGAGGCGCGAGGCGTCCCAGAGATCCGTTTCCCCGTTCCTTGCCACGTAGCGGGATCCGTTTCGGGTATCCTGCAGCTCTTCAGCTTTTGTTTCCCTCTTCCCCTACGGCTTCCTCGTCCTCCTGCTCCTCCCTCCCTCCTCGGCCCGTTGCGCGCAATTCCAGCATTAAACGACGTCGCTGAGTGCCCCGTATTAATTCAATTTTGCTTACCTAAGGCGGCCGGCTCGGGGGGCGAAGACACTAATTGCGATTTTTAATTAAGGCAGTGATTCGATTACGCGACCCTTTATCCGCTCTAATTATTAATACCGGCACGCAGGAGGCCGAGGACGGCTCCTCTCCCCCATCCTAATGGCGGCTGATGAATGGGCCGCAATTTTGAGGCGGGATCGTCGAACGACAGAAGGACGGGCTCGTTACGCGACACGCGTTGTAATTCCGCTGACGCGAGTTTAATCGATTGCGTCTTGTTACATCTGCGGCTTTAATTGGTCTGGGGCCGCTGGACCCCGCTCCTTCCTCCCGTCTCCTCGTTCCGTCCCATTGTATCGCGCCAAAGTGGAAGCAAATTTTCGAGGAGCCGTGGCAACCTATTAATCGCAATCCCGTTATAACGCCCAAAGCGGGCGCGCGGTTATATTCCTACCGGCTCCTCTATTTCGCCCCTCAGACGAGTCGCCGCGAGGCTGGCTGATCCGAGGGAATCCGTGGAAAAGCGTGATCCCAGCCGATTCGTCTCGTCGATCGTGACTGTCATCCATTTCGGGCCGCTGTTCCGCCGAGAACGAATGGGATCGGCCGAATTCAACGGCGCACGTAGAAACGAGCGAGCATGCCGCGCCGAAGGTAGCTATTACTTTCCAGGCAAACCGCATAAATAGGCGACGGTCGCGCGCATAAATAGTTTCCCTTGGTACGGTGCCCGCGGGTTCGGGGCGAAATTGCGCGAATCACGATTGCGATCGGTAATCCGTAATCAATTTCGGCCATCCACCCTCCGTTTTGCTTCCTTCCATGCCACCACACCCACTGGGGACACGGCGGACGCGCTTATGCGAATCTACGCGACGCTGCGACGCGCCCCATCGACGGTCTAATTCGCGCGATCGCATAATTCATCCGTGGAGGGAGGATAATAATCGATACAACACCGGGAAATTGGACGTTTCGTCCGCGTTACCGGGGTGGTGGAGAATGGGGATTCGGGACGAATTGTTCCCTGGTGAACTTGGGCGGATGCCTGGTAAGAAGTTGTGCTATAGGAACCCTGAGATCTATTTTATTATAATGTGATTTGATATATTTGCGAGGAATGATGTTTATCTTCAGTGTACCGAAAAGAAGGACGAGTAGGAAATGCGTCAGCTGATTTGCATTTATTAGAACGTCAAGTTGATAATTGCGACCGATAATCGTGGCGCTTTCCCGTATCGAATTCTATTGCAGTAATAAAATCGGTCGTACACGCGGCCGCTCGCGGGGAGCAATCGCCCCATTTTCGAAAATACTACTTACGATTCTCATAACGGGCTTGTTTCTGGCTGGAAATGTGCAGCGTCGCGTTTACGCGGCTTCGAATCGTCCCTATAATTGCACCGAAGTATTGATTGCTGGAAGAAACGACTGTCACCGCGATAAAATGACTGGAAACTGTTCGATGGTCGAATTGTATTACGAAATCAAGAAGAATACAATGGGAAACATAAAGTCCGATACCACAAATGGGAACGCACGAATATCCTCTAAACTAAATTAATTAAATCATCAGAAGCACCTTCAAGTACTTTCAATTCGATTATTCCATTACGATGAAGTTCTCACTTTTACTTCCTCCTCTCTGTCACCTTGCTGATCGTAGGTACAATCTATCAACGGGTAGGGTAGACCGGGGGCGGTAGTAACAGGGGGGCGAATGTAACACGCTAAATATCTCAAAACATATAATAGATATTAACACCAATTTTGGATATATGATGAACAATGACATTTGGAATATACACATCCATGCCCTAGGAATACAGATACGCAATAGACATGGATAGTGAAGAAAATAACTTTTCGATACCCTAAAGTAACTTTTCCTTACTCACTTAAAATTGTAATATAAACACTCCCCTCGCAAGTATGTGCTTGTTCGATTTTTCAATCTGTAATTCGACCTTTTTTAAACTAGTATTGATCGTTACTTGGCACTTTTAAGCGTCTCGTTAGTCAAAATTTATAATTTAAGTTCAAAAGCATGGTCGGGGGCGATTGTAACATCGGCAGTCGGGGTCGGTTTTACCACAACAGAACCGAATAGGGACAAAGAAGGCGAATAATATTGTCTTATTTCCATGAAATCCTATAGCATAGCACAAGCAAACCAAATGAAAAATTGGTGCAATATACTGAATGTAAGGATTGAGTAGATGCAGAATGCACCAACCAAAACGTATTTTATTTCTGCCAGAATTGCGACACCACATAATTTGTTATAGATTTTACTTTTTTCATTTATTATTATAATCTAAATCAATAAATATTTTAATTTTGTAAAGTTATATTTGTGCTACTATCGACTCCATGCAGTGTTACAACCGACCCGGGGTCAGGGACGGTTGTAACACTTTCTTCGCTTCTCATTTTTTATTAATAACCGGAATGTTACTTGACATACAGCGAAACTGTTGTGGCTCAAATAATGTCAGATAAGTAAGTAACATATTCGTAAAAAAACTGTTGTTGTAACTGTAATAGTTTTTGCGTAATCGTATTCCAAAGTCAAAGTGTTACTACCGCCCCCGGCCTACCCTATCGTCGATAAATCGTTAACAGACAAAACGTCGGTTAAAATGATATTCATAGAAAATGAAACGAGTATCGCGTGAGGTCAATTCGAACGGTTAATTCGCAAGCATCTCGCCGAAATATTATCAACGGCTCGCACATAACTGGGCCTGGTGAAATTGAACGTTAATGCTACTTAGCCAGAAAAGCTGGCACGGCCGGGGAATCTGTTGTTTATGTAAATCCGCGAAATCGTACGGCTGATGGGATATCGAATGCTATCGGTCGCTGGCTGGTAAAAATACACTGCCGGCTCTAATAACGCAGATAGCCATTTCCAGGGAAGATTATTAACAACGTACTATTCGACTAGATTGGAAATAATATGGAGGTTCAAATAATCCCACCGAGCCCCGATCGATAAACTTCACTCCCAAAGTTTATCTTTCGACTGTATAGAAAGCTACCATTACCGCCGGTACATTCCTGTATTTAATTAAATGTTGAAAATTTTATCTAGAACGTCGAGGCCCCAGCAAAAGTGTATACTAATTTTCCCATTAATTTCTCTTCCACATCGTGTATTTAAAATTTATCATGGCTGGTTCTGTTGTTTCGAAAGCTTCGCAATTTTCATTGAAACGTGTCGGACTCCTCTGCCTCTACGATTCCGAGATTAACGGGCAAATTGCGAGTATCATCATTGCTAATAATCACGATTCCTTTTAAATTCGCCGATGGTAATGCATTCGAAACTCTGTTTAGCATTCTGTAACGCCGAGTGGCTGGGGCATTGCTTCGAGGGTTGTTGTTGCTTCCGCTTGCGACTTTTTCACCGAAAAGGGAAACAATTTCATGACACGGTGACGTTTCAAGCCTGACAGCGAGGAAACTTGAGAACGACTGCTTTCATTTGCTCTACATCGCTCATCCAATGGTTTATCCCAGGACGAGAGAAACTGACGCAGGTCCAGCGATATGAAATCAACGAAGCGTTTCGATGCACTTTGATTACAGGAAATCAATACTATTTTCAATAACGCATCGAGGAATTTTTCAATTCGCCTCCCTGCCCATCGCGATGCACGCGAGTGGAAATACTAAAGCGAAACGGAATATTTCCGCCAGAGGATAATTTGTAGCTCAACTCCTTCTAATTTGTCGTTCTAACTTCATTATTCAACTTTCGTGTTTCCTCAAATCGGATTCTCGCGGATTTGCATTCGAAGGAACGGGAACGAAACTAAACAAGTGGAAAGTAGCGTCTCTAAACAGACCGGAAGTGCCGTGGCTGGGGCTGGAGGTAGGGAGAATCGGAGCACACTACCGCTCAAAAGTTTTGCTGCAGGGTCTGCGAAGAATAAAATTGGCAAGGTGAAATCGCCGTAAGAACAAGTCCCGCGACACTAACGTCCTTTTCATCTCTGTCCGCCTCTCTTCTTTATTATTATACTATTCTTCGACGTCCTCGATTTTCATGGAACTTTTAAGTAGGATCAGAGCTATTCAACCAGTGACACATTCTTCCATCTATCTAGATTCAGAATCCTTCTTTCCCTCATCTTCCCCGAGCAGAATATCGGTAGGCAACCAAACGACCCGCCTTTCTCGCAGCATCCGCGATCCGATATGCAGGCAGCGCAGGTGTACCGAAACTTTTGCTAGACAGTGTAGGGACCGGCCACGGATTCGAGGAAATTTGCCTAATACTCCGAAAGAAGGAGAAGCGGTTGTCGAAGTGGCGCTGCCGACAAACAGACGGCCAGACAGACAGACGGAAAGGCGAAGGGAAATGAGAGGCGCCCCGGCGGGGGTGGAAAAGCGGAAAAAGCCGCGGGAACTCTGGCCCGGGCGGAGATTTGCAATGCTAACCAGGGACTGCATTAAACGGGAATTAATTTCTTGCTAACCGTCTGGAGTAGCTGTGCCCCCGAGAGCACCCTTCCTCTTTCTTCGATCCTCGTTCGAGCTCATTGCAGCCGCCCAGGGTATTACTGCAGATAATCTTGCCGCGTTTACTGAGCCACCCCTCTGATGACCATTCGGATGAAGGGAAAATGGATTCGTGTACTTTTCCAGACGGTAGTCGTCTTCCTGCTGCGGTTCCCCAAAGGGAAGCTCAAATACAACGAGTTTACAAGTATTCGCGATGGTGAATCCGCTGATTTCTGATTACCTTTTAAGAACGAACTACTTTCAGTAAACTTTAATCTTCCGGGCGGGATGAAATTAATAAGATACTTGGGAAATGATCGCCTCTCTGTAGAATATCGCTGCAAAGGGCAGTCGAGGACCTTGTCCTTTGATGCTTTAATGCATATTGCGCCTTCAATGGAAATTTAAGGAACGTTTATACCTAGGTTGCTTAATTCCTTCTAAGACGCGAGAACAAGTGACCACATTCCCACCGTTCGAAGAGGAATCCTCGTAAATGTACAACACCAAACTACCATTGTGTATCCAGAGAACCGTCGCTGGAAATGGGAGAAAAAGCTCAGCGGTGAAAGGAACGAAGCACAGGATTTTCCCGGTATATCTCAATTTGGAGGATAATCGCGGGCGTATCTTCTTTGGAATCCAGCCGTGCTCCATTTTACCATACAATCCCATTCACACGTTTGCGGTAATGAACACTTGCCCGCGCAGAGCGGACCGACAGCCACGGTACGATTCGGAGATTTTAACCGGCTGCGTGGATCCCGTCGTAGATTAATGTTTCCTGGGCGATAGCCGCGGCGTTCGATATTTTTCGTCTGGACGCGGTTGGCACTGATGGTTCTCGCGATTAGCACGAACACACAGCGGCCACTTGCGCGCCGGCGAATCGCGGGGAAAGCCGAGCACCGGCAACGAGACCGACAGCGTGGGCGCGTGACTAACGCAATGACCCATCGACAAATTGATCTGGTGAGATCATTAACGCGGCTAATGCGCGGAAAATTTTGTTACCGCGCCCGTTGCGTGCCGGTCACGGTGTCGGGTTTACACGGAAGTGTCGCGACGCGAAACGCGGCGTCGTACACTTTCACCAACGACGTATCGTGTATCGCGTTTGGACGCTCCGATATTGAATGCTTTTCTCAGGGAGATGTTTTTAATAGCCTCTAAGTAAATAGTCTTAGTTTGGGAGGCTGGAAGAATGATTTGGATTTTTCGCGATTCTACTGTGAAGAGGAAAAAGGAAAAAGGAGATTGATGTAACCACGTCTGAAGTAGGGGAGACCGGGGCTAGTTGACTAACGAGGTTAGTTGACTAATTCCCTTTAATTCTTGTATTATGGAATAAATTATGCTGCGATTCGCAATATGTGGAGCATATGAATGACCAGCTTGCCATTTAATGTGTCGCCGTGACGAAAACTTGCGTGTTCTGTCAGTGAGAATGAAAAATCTAAAAAGGTCGGCTGGAAGTAAATATTTTCGTTTCGACTATTTATGAATTTTTGTCCACTAAGTACTGCTTGATGTTATTTCATGAATATTTTGTGGAAACGTGATACCTTGACTATAATTTACGGTATTTTATTTTATCCGGTGTGTGGAGGTTTTGTACGTACGACCCTTAACATGTTAACAATGTCGGACGGGCTTACTGGACTAAGCATAGGAATACTACTAATAATTGCATTTTTTATCCTCAAGATGCAGTCGAGGCAAAGAGTTTAGCTGATCAAGTCCACTTCCCCCACCACAAATCCTTCCAAACTCACCCCTACCAGTTTTACACCCTATCCTCCCTTCAAACTTTCAGGCCTTCCAAATAGACCATAACAAACCGGTACAAAATAATTACAGTATCTTAGACCATGATAATTAATTAAAAAAAAAAATAACACTGTGGAGGAGTGAAAAAAAATATAAAAAAATTTATTGGTCGTAGTATACATATGTACGCGTTTCGTATACTATATTGATGGAATTGGCAGCGTATATATACGTTTTTCACATTATATTGATGTACTGTGACAGCGTATATATACACCTTTCGCATGCAAAGGGTTAAAACTGAAAAGTAAATGTCAAGTCAATTGACCCCATCATATTTGTCAACTAACCCCGTACCCGGGGTCTGTTGACTTATTCGTCTCACTACTGTAAATACAATAAAAACTACAACCTAGACTCAATTAAAACGATTTTCAAAATTATGCCTGTACACCTAATGAAATTTGGAAACTTTTGGTATGCAGTAAGTTGAGTAAGTCAACAAAATACTAATGGTCTATTTATAAAAATTAGAAATGTAAAAAATTAGTCAACTAGCCCCGGTCTCCCCTAATTTAAGAGCTTTTTTTATTTTATAAATAAATTTTTAAAATCACCTAATGAAATTTATTGGATTTCCATTAAAAATATTTTTATCCCTTCAACTCGATTAAATCCTCAGGGTTTCAGTGTTTTCTGGGGAAGGTAAGCTGCCGTGTTTCTTTGCGATCAGGAAGATATTAGTATACTTATATAGAGTGTCCCTCTAGGGATTATTCTATACCGACGATCACCGCCTTTACGAAGCTACAGACGAGTATTGGAAACAAAGGGGGCGGCGAGCGCCGAAAGAAGTTAATCCCATAGTCTCGCACAACGAGCCACTTAACCGTTTCGCGATCGCTCCTAACCACCTGACGCTCCTCGAATTAAACTGGGAAAACTCGGCTCGCAAGCGAGCGCGGGTCGTTAACGGGTCGCGTGGCGAAAATGTTCGGCTCCGCCGAAAGCTACCCCCGTCGCGCCAACAACACTTTCCATTCTCCGTTGCTTTAATTCGCGCACTTGATCGTCCCCGTTCTCGGAGCTCGCGCGATTAAGAGGCGCCGTACGAGCGTTAAGGGATTACCTCTGGACAGAAATTGCATCGAGTTTATCAAGCTCCGCGGAACAGGGTCGCGATAAACGAAACGAATCACGCCGCGTCTCGGCCGGAGCAACGAGGAACGCCGCGCTTCTTCCATTCGCGAGTGGAGCCGTTCGCACGCGCGCGCCTACGTTTTCCTACTTTCGAGTGTTTCCCATGAGAGAGCTCGCGATACGAAGTTGTCACCCGCCCCGGCGTCTTGAATATCGCCGAAAATTACTCTGGCGGATTTAATTCCGAGGAAGTTGCGACTGCCTCGCCGCGGCTGGAGTTCTTGCTCGAAATTCGTGACGGCTGAGCAGCCTGAAGAACTTAATGGGGAGGCGAATCAAGGTGTAGCGCGGCCTCGTGCGCGAGAAGAGCGACGTTCGCGGGTGGAAACACGATGACGGATAAGAAGCGTCACGGGCCCGCCTTTCAAGGGTGACGGCTCGAAGAACGGAGGCTAAACCGATTGATTGTCGCGTGATTAACGAAGGCATGCGAGGCGGGCCCCATCGAGGATTCTGTCGCCTAACAAGAATGAACGAGCGGCTGCTGAAGCGGCACGGAGTCGTCGAACAAATTCGAATAAAGGACCTGGTATCCTGTTGTATCCCTCGCGGGCGACTCAAGGATTTACCAGCGGGCGTAGCTGAATGCGACGCGTGACGACGCATATTCATTCGCGTCCCCCTCGGCCCTTTTCGAGGCTCGCCGCCATTTCCTGCGTTCTTTTATCCACAGTCGTCCCGAAGTTTGCCCGGCTACGCGTCGAGCTGTGAACGCCTCCGAGAAGGGATCGAGACTTCCTCCTCAGACATTTCACGGTCGAGCACTCCACGCTCACGTCAGATGGACCTTTTACCCGGGAACGAAGAAAGTTCACGACTCAGAGGACAGAATGGCGGCAGGCTCGCAATACTTCGTGACTCAGCAAGCGTTGCTTCCATTCAGGGACCTCGTTGGTCATAGATTCTCGTTCGCACGGCGAATAAAAAAAAAATGCCCGGACGCAAATTTTCATTCACTCCGGGCACTGTTTACCCCGGCTTTCGATTCGTACGCGGAATCACCTGTGAAACTGTATTCCGCCGCGTCATCGGGGTCGATAACGTGATCCGAATCTCGCCAAAGCACGCGCGTGCTGGAAGCGTTATTTGGTGATTGAATAACGAGCAACTAACATCCCGCCTTTTAATTAAATAAAATGAAAAGCGACACGCGCGGCGACGCGCGTGAAATGCCAACGCGCCGATGTTTGGACAAATGCATACGTGTAACGAACAGACGGGCATCGAGGATTTCGCGCGGCCCACGTTGCGGGCGGCACTCTGTGCACGGATTGCAGGAAAAAATCTTGGAAAGGGAAGCGAATCCGTGGCGGGCTGAGTATTCGTTCCTTCGATTTGGAAATCGGCCAACTTGCGCCCAGGCTGGATATAGGTGAGGCAGCGATGGCATTCCTCCTTTTTCCAGGGGCAATTGAATTTTTATATCTGCCGTGTGAGAAGCGGCTGGTAAAAAATGTCGAATGATTCTGAAACCCGGGCGAGAATGGAGGGCGCAGAAGACGACGCGGCAAAGTGTCATACGTCTAGCTCGCTTGACGTTTACGACAGCGAATTCTCTCTTCCTCTCTGCGCTTTCCTTCGTTTCCAGCCGAAGGATGGTCGATACTGCGTCCTGCGTGAAACGCAAAAATGCTCGACGAGAACGTGCAAGCGACGCCCGTGCGATAGCAGGCGTGGCAAGAGCGCTCATTAATACACGCTGAACAGATTATTTTCCATGGTTCGCCTCCTCGCGATCGATTTCACGTCGTCGGGAGCATCTTCGGATGCATGAGTAATTCAGTAGCCAGTTAGTATTTCATGAACAGCTCCCCGAGAACTGTTCCTCCAGCGAGGAACATTAAATATTCAACGGCAAATTGGGATGGATGGTGAATTTTAAAGAGGCAACCGGCATAGAAACCGCCGATCCCGATAGCCAGGTGCATCGAGACCCATCAGAGTGCAGGAATAATGGCACACCTGTGCAATAAGCTGATCATCTGTGACAGAGTCACGCGTGCTTATCTTTGCACGGTCTCAGCTCGGATTCTCCGGGATCGCCAGTTCCCGTCCTGGGACATGCTTCTGGGAAACAATCACCCACGAAACGAGCCCCGAGTCCTGGGGGGGTTGGAACGCGATAGGAGTGCTCCTTGTGCCATTACGCCCTGCAATTTTATTTCCGATCGCGATTTACCCTTTCGTTTGTCAAAACAGGCACAAATACAAGCTACTTTTTCTCCGCAAATCGTAACGCAACACAGTGGGGAAATTTTGCGATTTTATGGCCAAAACCGCAAAAATAAATTTTTGAATTCGACAAAATAAATGCAAATGTCAATTGAAGAAATAATTTGGGCATCAAATACCTCCAATTTTACTGCTAAATGTTTTAATACAAAGCTCGTATAGACTCGCAAATGTTTATGTTCATGTGAGGTTAGTCCGATCGCGAAGAATTATTCCAGATTTTCAGGTTGCTTCAAACACTTATATTGTGTTATCTAAAGTTCAGAAAATAATTTGAAGGCATGGATTCCATTCCTGGTGGTGCGTAAGATATCTTTTTGTCCCCAAAATAATTATGTTTCGGTTCTTAATACGTAATTTATACAATTTTTAAAGTAGTGTTTTAGAAATAACCTTTTCATATAAGAATCAATTTTCAATACATAAAATAGTTATAAAACCTATAATATCCCGCAACGATTTATCATTCCTATTTTACGTTGAACTTTTTTGATTCTATAAATGCAATTATTAATTGCTAATAGTTGCTAATCTTGTAATTATATGCATTTTTTTAAACACGATCCTGTGTGTCTTGTATAACATACGACATAACTGTGACCGAGTGACTGTTTCACATGTTATACATTACAAACCTTTTTATTATTTTTTAAACGATTTTATTCAGCTTCGATCCTCTGTCTGATTGTTTGTATTATGTATGTTTGTTTGTTTCATTTTAGCATCTTGTCAAAATGAAATAATACTGACGAAAAAAGAATTATTTACAACAGTACACATTTATTTGAAACAGAATATTCGCGAGCAAGTGCGACAGTTAGAAAAAAAATTAAAGGCAAATAATAATCGCGAAGTTTCCATTCACTCCTACGCATTTTCGAACTTATCAAAATTATTTTATAAATTCACGAAATCTACAGCCAGATTACCTGCTGATAAAGCTCTTTCAGTAATAGTAGAAGCAAAATTATCTAGGCATCAGTACAATTCGATCAGAGCCTCAATGAAGGAAACCAACTGTGATCTGTATCCAGATTATGAGACAGTTCGGGAAGCCAAAATTCGTTGATATTCACCACGTTCACAAATAATAATAACCGAACATAGTGCTGAAGTTTTGGCTTTTATTATCGTCAGATCCAGTAATTAGTAATTTAAGAAAACTTCCCGATAAAAAATTAAAAGGTGTGTCGTCAGAAGCGATAACCCTTCTTCGATGCCCTGATGTACCATAGGTTTAAGTGTATAAATGTAAATAATAAAAAAATCTTTATCGTTCGTATTGTTTGTAAGTGTTGTTTTTCGGATAATTTAGTTTCTCATATATCAGAACGTAAAAGTGCCAAATTTTATATATTAAAAACAAGTTTCGAGGTTTTGACCACGAAAATGGATATAGTTCTTCAATTGGCATTTGCATTTATTTTGTCGAATTCAAAATTTTCATTTTTGGAGTTTTGGCCATAAAATCGCAAAATCTCCCCACTGTGCGCAAGCGGAAGCTTCTTGTTCCAAGAAGGGCACCATGCTCGGAGACAGTAACTCGAAGAATAGGATCGAGTTGTTTGCCACAGGACCATCGCCAGTCCACGTCGTCATCGGCGTGACGAAGTTTCGGAATGGTATTTCACGCCGAGCCTCTGGCTGTATGAATTATTAATAGGGGAGGCGACGCGTGTATCGCTGCAACAAAACACCCCCGAGTCCTGACGATGCGTCAAGCGTCTCGAAAACCCGTGCGGCACGGTGTGTTTTATGGTCTCGTTATATCGCAACTTTATTCCCGCGCTTACGTGCTGTAAAGCGGCCGTGGCCCAAAGTTTTGCCGGGGGTAAATAAATTAGAAACTTGCTAACGCACGGCCAACAGATGCTTAACTCGTCCTGCAGTTAAGTACCTGCTGGCGCGACCGACGATAGCGTCGTGCTCCAAACCGCCTTGATGTTATCTGCTCGCGAATGAACCGTGTCTGCTGCCCGCTACCCGATTGATAGCCGTACGCGGCGCAAGATTACATTTCACGGAAGTGCAGGATGATTATTGGAATCCGCTATTCGACTGCAGGCGGAACGTACTGAGCGCGGGTAGAGAGGATCGAATGGTATCGTTTAAATTTCCCACGTTCTTCGCTACCTCCGTTCCCTCGAACAGAGAAACAGGCCCGCAAAGCCCCGGCGATTCCATCAGGATCGCTTGAACTGTTGAAAATCACTTGCACGTAATCGACAGCTTAGAATCTCGGAGGATGACTAACGCAATGCCAGGAAGAAGTGCGCCGTGGATCGCGCGAAAAGGGGAATTCGAGATTGCGGGATGCCAACGTCAACAGGCTTCCCGTATCGCCCGCAGCCGTTTCAGGAGCGAAGCTCTGGATCCTCGCGGGTGCAGCGAAAATCCTCGGTCGTGGGGCCAACGAAAGGAAGGAAGACAGAGCGTGGTCCCGCGGGCGAGCCTCGATCCGATATCGCGAATCCCTCCGCGAATATCGACGATTCGCCCGCGCGTACATGCCGAACGCCGCTGGAAACGGGGATGGGATCGTGCTTGCGCCGCGCACACGCACACGCAGCGTGCTCGATCGCGAGGGAGATCCGCGGAGTTTCTAATCCGGCAACGAGAGTCGTCGAGCACAGTTGACGGTAGTTGGGGCGATCCACGCGGCGGATTCAATCATTAGGAGACATCCGTAACGTCGACGGAGAAGTTGAAGTAGAGAGAGGCGAGGCCGGATACAAATTGGCCCGCTCCATATTGGGAATTGAAGCCTCGCCGGCGTAACGAAGCCAATTTCGTTCGGACAGGAGGACCGCCGCTGGCGAGGGGGCGCGGAAAAAGGGCGAGAGGGGGGTTTGTGAATACGCGAGAGCGGCCCCTGTTCCGGGAACAGGGATCGAGGGCTGAAGTAAAGCCGAAAGGGGCAGCACGTCGTTTCGCGCGGAGAGGAAAATTGAAATCCTTCCTGAGGGGATAAACGATAGCACAATTTGTCAGCCTTTAGCGACATCGCCGATAAAGTTTCAAGTCTCTTAAAGCTATTAACGATCCGAGGAACTTTCCTTGGCACGATTGTTAAAATGATGCAGGTATTACGCAATACGGAGAGTCGCAGGAAGGTACGAGTCGTCTGCGCGGTCAGAGTACGGAAGAGTAAGTGGAAACGGACCGTTAGTGGTCAGACCCGGAAACTATATCCCTCTGTAAACCTCCACTCGGGCGCTGTTTCGAAAATTGTTTCCAAGGAATGTTACTGGGACTAATTAAAAGTTTTGACGCATAAAATTACTGTGGAATTAGAAAGTAGTTGTTAACGAAACTGCCAGTCCCATCCGATCGAGCAGCAATTTTATTTTCGACCCCGTATCTTTACGAGGAAACTTGCTGGACACGAAGTGAGGCCAAGCAACCCGGAAGCAGGAAGCCCCGTAAAATCGATCGTAATCACCCGGGGGGAGAGACGGGGGTGGGCGGTGTTTTACGTAATATCTGTAACAACAGCAACAACAACGGAACAAGCGTGGCGTAGTCAACTCGGCCGCGCGACTATTGATCCGGCTAAGCGAGCAACCTCTCGGAAAACTATTCGCGAACGGGCGCTTTTCGCGATACTTCGCTGCCTTCCGCGCCCCCCCTTACCTACGGAACTTCACCCCCGTGTACGTAGACAATTTATCAACGATTCTGTGGGGCCGTGTAGCGATGCCGCTCCCCTCGAAGCGTACTGGACGAAAGTAAATTCGACGGGGAGCAGCGACAGGACGCTAATGAATGGGCCGAATGGCACAGTTTACGGAGCTGAAAAGTCTACGTGAACGATGGGAGATTTAAGAACAGGATTAGCTTAATTTCTTCCTATTCCTCTGCTTCAAGCGTCGAGAAAATCCTTCGAGCAACACTTTCTTTTTTTTATAATGCTTCAGGTGTGGCCTGGAGTTATCTGAATTGTCTACTCAGTAGCATACATGGTGAAGTGACGTTTTAGAAGAGCTACGCTGGAACGTCTCCATCCCTAATTTCACTGGTCGCCATTAATTATTCGATGGAAAGCCGTATCTGTCAATCAGTCCGGCCCCGGTTACTGCACCGTTCGTTTCCCCGTGTAAAATTCGTTCGATACGATCCGAATGCTCGCGTAATTCAATGTCCAACCGTCATCGGGGACGGAGTTAAATCTTTCTTCCCTCGGCGCGGTTTTGCATCTCGGGCTGTATTACGGGATAACGATCGCGGCTCGTTTATTACGCGGCCAATGGCATTACGAAATATCAGGGCCCAGGTGAAATATGGCGTGCAATTGTTGGCCCCCGATAAACAGGAATTAATTCGCAATAAAACATACAGGACGAACAGAAGAGCGCGAATTTGTCGAATCAATAATCGGGGCCGCCACGGGGAACGGTGATTTATGCTTGATTAATATTATCGCCCGCTCGGCACGCGCGCTTTTATCCTTCGGTCTGTAATTCTGAGGCATTTACGCGTAAGTCTATTCCCTATTTACACCCCTACAGCAAATTACGTTGCTGAAAAGTTGCAGAAACGTTGCAGTTTCGTTGCAGTTACCTTGCAGGTAATATTTCTGAGATGTTGCAGAAATGTTCCTATGTCCGCCCGTGTGCAACATTGCCTGAAATATTTCTGCAACTTTTCTGCAACGTTTCTGCAACTTTTCAGCAACTTTTCTGCAACGTTTCTGAGATTTTACAGCAACTTTTCTGCAACTTTTCAGCAACTTTTCTGCAACTTTTCAGCAACTTTTCTGCAACTTTTCAGCAACTTTTCTGCAACGTTTCTGCGATTTTACAGCAACTTTTCTGCAACGTTTCTGCAACTTTTCAGCAACTTTTCTGCAACGTTTCTGAGATTTTACAGGAAGGATAAAAAATGTAAGGGAAATTGATTAAATCACAATAAATATTGACAATTAAATATTCGTATATTTTTTCTATACAAGCCGACAACAACAAGAACAATAATAAAAACAATAAAACTAATAATAGTATTGGCTCTGGTGGATCTTCTCAAACCCGCGTATGTGGAGTTGCAGGCTCTTCCGCTCTCTTTACTTAAAATGTACTGCATGCAGCGTGTAATGAACCTGGAATAATACATGCATTTATTTTACAATTTTACAGCTTTAAGTGCTGAAATGAGATAAATAATAAATTTACTTACTCATTTTACTATATGTTTGAATATATGAATGATTCTTTTTGTATATTTCTCTGCCACAGAATCCTCTATTAATTTATTTAATATCAGCAGCTTCCACAGCTTCTCTTCAGTAAATGAATCTATAAAAGGTCATCAATAAATTATTTCAGTCATGAAAAATGGCTTCATTAAAAACAACATTCATGTAACGCCAATCGCAGGCTGCATTGAAGCGACGCAATGGAAAAATAACAATCACCGTTACTTTAAATAATTGAACGGAAAGTGAAATGAAAGTTGTACAGTACATGCATGTTTACAAGGAAACTGTGTGAAAAGTAAAAGCTTGTAGCACAGAAAGCAAATAAATATATGTATTTTAAATAATTAGAAAATTGCAGTTGGTTAATAGGCATCAAATATTTTATATTAATTACTTTAACTTAAAAATAAGCTCCTTAATTTGAATAATTCATATATATTACTTGCGAAACAATCTGTTTTTATCCTGTTCTTATATATAGTGACAGAAAACACAGGAACATTTATATTGTCCAAATACAGTAGGAATGCTTGCAGGGAGAAGATTTCTTTGAATGTACGAAAGTCAGGCCCAGACCCATGTTCTGTAACCAACGATGCAGATAGTTTTCATTCTTCAAAGGAAATCTATATGAAACAAACAAAAATATTTCTTTTTAAGAAGTTCGACATAACCTACAAGTAGCATATACATGGGTTCTACTTACCCGTGATATGTCAAACCTTCACCCAATTCACTCAGGTCTCCTGCGCCACAAAACACACACGTTCTAACCATTTTTACTACTTAAAGCAATTAATAACTAATCACGCTCTAACTATTTACGCGTGTGCTTTCTTACGTGCTTTGGCTTTGCAACCTGTCGTGTCGCACGTGAGGTACGTCTCACAACGCCTGGATCTTCACCCCGCCGCCGGCTTGGGAAGATCCACCAGAGCCAATACTATTATTATTATTATTATTATTATTATTATTATTATTATTATTAACGGGAATAGTCCCATAGGTTACATAAAGCATACAACAATTGAGTCTACATCGTCTGCTACTTATTGCACTAAATTATCATAAATTATATTATGTTACACAAAGCGTAACCTAATATACACTGTATAGTGGGTATACTACGATATTATACTAAATCTATATACTAAATCGATTTTATAACAGTTTTTGAGCCCTGCTTATTGCGGGACCTTTGTTGTAAAATCTCAGAAAAGTTGCAGAAAAGTTGCTGTAAAATCTCAGAAAAGTTGCAGAAAAGTTGCTGTAAAATCTCAGAAACGTTGCAGAAAAGTTGCTGAAAAGTTGCAGAAACGTTGCAGAAAAGTTGCTGTAAAATCTCAGAAACGTTGCAGAAAAGTTGCTGTAAAATCTCAGAAACGTTGCAGAAAAGTTGCTGAAAAGTTGCAGAAACGTTGCAGAAAAGTTGCTGAAAAGTTGCAGAAACGTTGCAGAAAAGTTGCTGAAAAGTTGCAGAAACGTTGCAGAAAAGTTGCTGTAAAATCTCAGAAACGTTGCAGAAAAGTTGCTGAAAAGTTGCAGAAACGTTGCAGAAAAGTTGCAGAAACGTTGCAGAAAAGTTGCTGTAAAATCTCAGAAACGTTGCAGGGTAATATTGCACCGCAACATTGCTGAAATGTTGCAGAAATCTTCCTATGTCCGCCCCTGTGCAACATTGCACCGCAACGTAACTGCAACTTTTCAGCAAGGTTTCTGCAACGTTTCAGCAACCAAGTGTGCTGTATGGGCAAGCATAGTGCATCTCAGAAGTTTCTACGACAAAGTATTGCCAGGAATTCGGTACCGATTTTAATTGTGAAAGAAATATTCACTGAAAGAAATCGAGATTTAGATCTGAGGTGCATAACAGGACCAGTCGATTATTTTTCCCTCTGGTCGTGTGAAGTGTTCGAAAGGGCACAGTTGAATTGGAAGAGAAACGGCACTTCCCAACCCTTTCTGGCACTCGACAGAGGGTGGAACGATGCCGTGTCGCTTTTCCAAGGTGGCAGGAGATTTGGAAAGTTTACGTAACCCTTTGTCGACGCTGGGCTGCGATGGAAAACGGGGTTGCGCGGCGGCGTGGCAGCGTGGAGCGAGCCACCCGATCGGGCACAATGTAAAGCACACTGGACGATAATAATTTGGCGCTGTACCAAAGTTCGGGATTCTGTTAGCCGGCCCGTACTGTCATCCGTGGAAAAAATACGGTCACCAAACATGGTCGAGGAAATCCGAGCTGTCGCGCCGACCGCTATTCATCGCAACCTTCGGCCCGTGATTTCACAGTGAACGCTGGACTTTTGTCCCCCTTTTTCCGACTCCCCCTCCTTTCGCTTGTCGAAATAAAAGGGGTGGGATTCGAACGCATATGCAGTGCCCGCTGCGGCCGGATTACCACTTCTGAGGCTCGGGTGTGTGGCACTTCGACTGCAAACCTTATCTCTTCGAAAACAATTACGTATCACGTGACTTCCTACAGCACGAAAAAGGCTTACCACATGCGGAAGATTTTCCGCCCAATCTCCAGCCATCTCTGCACAGTTCGCTAAAGGCTCATTAAAGCCCTCACAGCTATTCTCTCTGATGAAACCTTTGTGGAATAACTCGCTTTTCATACGTAATTAATAATAATTCCCCTAATAGAACGCAGGTATCTCGGCTGGAGGATTTAAGGCTCCCTCTCAGCCACGGTACCAAATTGTCTGGAGCTCCGTGACGACTAAATCTGCTGGAGAGCAGGATAAAGGAAAAATTTAATACACTGTCCGTGCGCATGTACATAAGTTGGAGGGCCAAGGGAGAGAGAAGCATGACGAGGGACACAGGAAAATCCGCGTAATCCCCCGTAAGGGTTGAGATGGTTTATGCAGCCGTCCCCCAAAGGGACGATGGAGAACATCGGTTCCACGGAAAGGGGTTTCCGTTATCGGTGTAACGACCGGGGAGTTCGACTCGCAGGGTTATCTCGCTGATGGTTGCCGAAGCTTCGCCAACTCTTGCGTTTCCATATCGCGTGAAATGCGAGCGCATTAGGTAAACTGGAATCGCTGATAATCGAGGATAATGAAGATCGGTAGAATGCTCACGACGATTCGCGCAAAAATTTCCAACTCCCGCGCGCATGCGAACGAGGCTTTTTTCCCACGGACTACAAATTCTGTTTCACTGCAAATTCAAGGCCGCGCCGTTACCTTGAGGCTACTGTCCGAGCACCATAAAATAATGAAACCTGAAGCGATCGATCACCCGGTACCATCGCCCTAACCACCCTGCACGAATATCTCCCATTTCGAATGTGGATCGATTAAAATGGGCCCCACTGTATACTCACGCCTGCGCTCCATATCTCCAAATAAAATTTCATTACGAAACACTTTGCGAACGACGGCACGTCCCTCGCGTTTCTCGCGTAATATCGAGCGCGCAAGCTGCGTTCTGAAATAAAATTATCTTGCCGAATTTAATCTATATAGTCGTTTCGCCACCGAACAATAGTGTTTCCTCAGTGATGAACGGTAAATCGTGACCGTAATAAAACCGGGGCGATACAAACTGTACATTGTCAGTCCAGAAAATATGAACTCGCGATGCTAAACGGCAGCTCGTTTCCCTATTTGGCCGTAATAATCTACGAATTTTATAGGGCCGCGTGTTCGATTCCTCGGCCGTTATTCTTCACCGAGGGGCAGCCTTATTTTTTTTTTTTTTTGCGTCACGTGGCCAAATGCACCAGGCTTTAAACTGTAATAATCGTTGGCGCGTGCGTCGCGCCGCCGCGAATCTGTGTCGAACATGCAAATACAGAGCGCAAATATTGGGCCACGCGAACGACAATATTCCCGTTCGGCTCGATAACATTCAATACGACGTTATTAACTTTTTATACGCGGGGCGCGTTTACTGGTATTTAAAACGCGAATTACTAAGTTGCTCGCGCGAGCAACGACCCGCTGGCCGGCTTCGGATTCAGCGGTCGTAAAAATCTGGCGCGTGTTCGATGTCATAAAGCCGCGAATATTCGCGCCGGCGTAAGAATATTGGAACGAAAATGATCGTGTACGTAAGCGTACTATAAAACCCGCGAGACCCGCGCGTACATATGCAGCGGCGGCGCGTGACACACGCGTGTTCCCGGCGGTGCAGAAAACCGCGGCTGTATGTTCGTGCTACTGAAAAATATGCGTGGCAATATACAGGGACGGTTCTCGCGATTCCCGAGCGACCATTCCCTGGAAGCGGGAATAAAATTGTGCCCCGTTCAGCGGACGAGGGGAACGCTCTTTCACGCTCGCAATTATTTGCTCGTTTCCAATTAGTTGGAGCGCGCGAGGTTGCTCGCGTTCGAAAGGGACGCGTGGAGCTGAATATACGGCGACCAGCGGAAGCTCCGGCGCCCGGTGGATCAGAAATTTATGCAACATTAGCTCGGGTCTCGTAGAAACCAGCTTTGAACCGAGGAGGTAACACTCGCGAAGCGATTCCTTGTCGATTTGCGATGTCGGACGACGTTCGTTGCTGCGAACGCGTTTCTAACGGTTTATGGGGAATGGTGGGGCACGGTATCGCGTCAGTGGCTTTCACCTTTCGCCTGCCAGCCGCGGAAAGCCGCAGGGACGCGTTGAGGGTTGCAGAATCAATCTTAACGCAAGGTTTACACCCCTCTCGCGGTCAGGTTGGGCGCTGCACTCTAGAGGCTTGATTTAAAGTGTAGGATAATATCGGGCGCGCCCCAAGGCGGAATTGGACTCGCCGGGTATGCCGGAGTAAATTCCAACGAACCGTCGCGGCATGACGGCACGCCCGCAATGTCTAATCAGTGCCAACTCAATTTCCGGCCGCGTCTATTGTCACCTGATTCCAGGCGGGCCCCTGGTGCCCTCCGTATGCGCGCGTTCACCTCCGTCCTTCGCCGGGCGATGGAGTCGAAACGCCTCGAATCGCTCCGACTACACGTACCACGGAAACTTTCGACCTATATTCGAAATTAGAACCTGTGTGACCTGAATTCTTCGATTAACGAATGTCTTGAGTCTCGAACGCCTATACCATTCGAGTATTGTTTCGATAAGTGACTACATATTGTGGTGTGGATGGACATTTCCGTTAAGGTTAGCGGATGAGTGCGATGACTATTGGAGCCTTTTCGTTTATTGTAAGAACTGTTTCGGAGATTGCCGGGGCAGTCGAGCGATAGGCAGAGTGCGGACGTATTAAGGCAGGATACCACCTTTGCACTTAAAAAAAATTGAAATTTTTTTTGTTCTCAAAGTACTCTTTCAAGTGTATAGAATCGAAATTCATTCATTAGAAAGGTGGCCGGAACCTTTTTCTTGTGTAAAAACCGGATTGGAGCAGATATATAAATCTATATAAAACTTTAAACGCGTTTTTCTCGAAACGATGTTTTCCAAATCAGCGTGTCAGATTACTCCTACAATTTTCATCGGATTGACTTGAAACTTTGCACAATTCTTCCGATTGGTGTAATGTAACGATGTACGTAGGACTTTTGCTGTAGCGTTGTTATTTTTCTTTTGGTGCGCAATTTTATAAATTTTTTTAAACTTTTTTACCCTAAAAAATTGACCTTTTCGTTAAAATGGCCGCCATTTTCTTAAAAATCGAAATTTCGTAAAATCCCTACGTACAGCATTGAACAATATTGTTGTTAATAGGGACATTCTTTGGTTTCTTTTCTAAGAGCCACGTACAGAGCGGAATTTGACACGCCGTCTAACGATGTTTCTCCAAAGGAGTGTATTTTGGCGCCACCTACAAGAGATTATTTTTTACTTTTTCAGTTTCAAAAAATGTGTAATTACAGATTAAAGTTACATTAATGAATGACTGAAACCGATTTTGTTTCTGCGCATTCTTTGTATGCAAAAAAATTCATGAAAAACGCCTCCAAAATCGCAGTCAAAGGTGGTATCCTGCCTTAAGGGGAGGTTCTGGTCTAAATGTCGATTTTTTTTTTATTTCATTTTTCGAATGTTCAACCTTTTAGGAAAACGTGTTTAAAAGGATTTGTTGAAATTCGTAAAATTCACGAAGTTATAGGCATTTGAGTAGCGGCAAATGCATGGGTCACGACCGGCCACTCGGCGCTCACGTAAAACTTCAAACGCGTTTTTCTCGAAACAGTGTTTTCAAAACGGTGGGACCTGTATCTTCAAAAGTTATTATCCGATACGACTGAAACTTTTTTTATTTTGAAGAATATACTTCTGGCTAGGGGGGGAACTAAAAAAAATTACAAAAAGTTGAAAATTTATAATTTTTAAAGGCGTTGAAAGGACGAAAAATACAGGGAAAAGTGATTTGAAACGTGAAGTGTCGTTATTTTCTAAAAAAAATGTAATTTTTGTAATTTTTTTTTAGTCCCCCCCCCCCTAGAAAAAAGAATAATCTTCCAAATAAAAAAGGTTTCAGTCGAATCGGATAATAACTTTTAGAGATACAGGTCCCACCGATTTGGATCAATTTTTTGACGCCTTAACTTTAACGACTCCCCAGGGCTGTTTGCACTGATTAATTATAAAACAAAAAATATATTTCTATAACATAAGACATCCTTAATACAATGCAACAAGTCCCATTAAATTATATATAGTAGTTTTCCTTTAATTAATTCCTAAATATCACCTATTTTTTGGGGCTCTAGACCAGAACCTCCCCTTAATGGATGCAAGGCGTCAGCGTTCCTGGAAGTCAAGTGCCCTACGCACTGGGTGGCTTTTCCAAGGAGTCTGGCGCGGGGATGCGGGGAAATTGGGGACCGTCGGGTCAGCGGTGCGAAAAGACTAGATTAGGTAGAGACTCGGTGGAGAGCGGTTCGTGTCGTCCGTATTGCGGGAAGATGTTCTAGTTGATCACGCTTTAATTCTAAGTTTACTTATCATTACACCTATTTTTATGAATAAACTGTTTCATTGTTTTGATATATATATATATCGAGTCAACACACTTATTAAAAAAACCCCACAATATTGGGGAGGAATTGGGGGAAGGGTGGGAAAGTATAGCTCAGGATCGCATTATGCTCCTGTTTCGTCTACTCGCGATATATGAGCCTCGAAGAATCCCAAGAAGTTCGATTTCCTTTCCTCTCAAGAAACTTTCGAGCCCTGCAGACTGACTCTTCAAAGTTTCCTCAAGTCCCCTCGTACTTTCAACTCGCATGGCATTTAGAAGTGACGCGCGGTTATTAAGGCGCGATGGTTTTGTCTACGTAACTGCTTGAATTAGAACGGATTATCTGCCACGGCATTTCGCGATGCTTGCGCGCACGCTTCTCTCCATGGTAAATCGGAGCAACCGTCTTGTGCCTGGCTCTCTGGGGTTTCGGGAGCGCGCCGAGTCGGAGGCGAGTACACGAACTTGCGCCGAGTACCGTATTCATTTAGACTCTTAAGCTGATGCAACGGCGGATGGTCGGGATTCCTGCACACATGCTTCCAACTTGTTTATGCCCGCGTTTCGCGGCGAGTGGAAGGCTGCTGTGTCACATTCTGCGGGGATGTAGTTGCTCGTTCGGCTGATTGAGTTAGAAATTGACTCGCCCTGCGGTGGTACACGCCTTGACGCTCTTCAACCCCACGAAACTACATTTCTGTGGGGATATTCCTAAAATGGCAATTTTTGTCAGATCGTCTCCTACAAAGACCACTGCAACGTTAATTGCAAAGCATTCCCGTGTCACTGTTCCCGGCACCGCAATTACTTCCAATTCAATTTCATCGCGAAAACAGCCGTGACGTTTAATCATTTCCATCCCCATTTGCACGTCTATGTATCCATCGTGCGCTGATTCCAAGCGCGTTCGAATGTCTTCCACGCGAACGCTTCTCTCCACAGACCAGTACGTGCGTGTCGGATAGTCCTTCAGGGTAAGCTTGCGCCGTTCAAAGGGCATCGCCCAACCCCGCTAACACCGCCATTCCTGGCGGAGGAATGTGCTCGAATCGCATTACTATGCCACCTAATATCATCCAGAAGCCTATATCACCGCGGGAAAATGCCTTCTGGATTAGGCGCGCTGCTAGTATATTTACGATTTCAGTGGGGTGCTGGAGGATTGTCCCTTTTGCCCGTTCGAGAGGACTTCGGGATCCTTCGGCCGTCCTTTCTCAGCTAAAGAAGCTTTCACGGCCGCCTATATGAAATTTCAAATCCCCGTGGTATCGTCTAAAGCTGGGAACCGCAATAAAAATGTCCTCCTTTAAATTACGAAATAAGATGCGGAGGGGCTTCCAAAGGCGAGCAGAGGTTCCTGCGGCATGTAATTTCCTTGGGAATCGCACGAGCTGCCTGCCCCTCGTGTCAACGAATTGATAAACACGCGAGTATCGTAATCTTAAATGAAGGGTTGGGATTAAGGTCAGGGGTCGGGCCCGGTGGAAATGCGATTCTAGAGGGAGGACCGCGGTCGTGGTCATTACTTTTGTGCCAGCTTGACCCTCGTCTCTTCTCGACGCCCTATCTAAGACGGGGCCTCCGATAAGGGTAATATGTTATCGATAAAGTAAAGTTCGATGAGGCGCCTACGATTCACGGTATCTCTCTGTTATTACAACGACGCCGCGCTAAACTCTGCCAGCGAACGAAGCGCGGGTACGTAACGACCACGGCCTGCGAGCGAGATATAAAACGCTGCAACGTTCATAAAGCACGGGGTGGATGTGACGGTGCACTTTCCCTCGGACTGTTTGCCTTCATCGAATACACGGGGTCGCCTAACCGGAACTGGGTCCGGAAAAAATTGGCTCCAAGCCCCGGCGAAGTAATTTTGCGCCAGTCATTCCAAGTTCATTCCACTAACTTCATTTTAGCTCACGGATTCCCGAAAGCGTTGTGTGTGTCTGAAAAATTCCAGGCCCCTCGTGTCTTCTTCCAAGGGTATACGCGCCTCTCGCGAAGTAGAACCGAATGCCCAAGCTACTGAATCCATTTACAGCACCGTTGTTTTAATTAGTAGTCGACGAATCCCCTCAGTGTTACTTTCCCGCGAATCATTCACATCCGAGCCGACATACCTTCTCGCGAAGGTGTCGTAAGTCCCCTCAAGGCTCCCTCCGCCCCGAGGATTTCCCCCAGGAATCGGATTACGAGCGGATTAAACGCGCTCCCAGCCACGAAGAACACACGTCTGCCTCCCAAACGAAGTGGAGGGACGATCAACTTGCTAACAAAATATTGTACCCCCCCGGAGACCTGTCCGAATCTTCGGAAACTTTTTCATCCGACGATCCCGCGTTACGTGGAACAGCTCGTGGCACAATAGCCCGCAGTTACACTTAGCTGGGCGGTCCCCGAGGAACGGGAGCGCGACCGAGGGCAAATGGAGCGCAATCGAACGTCCCTCGACCAGCGGGGAGTGTCGTGCTCTCGCGAGGACACGGAGATAACCGCTGACAGGTGGCGGCCCGTCGAAAATAATGACGTATAAATGATCGTTTATCAAAGCGAAACGTCACGCGAGACGTATGACAAACGCGAGTGAAATACCGCGACTAGGCCGCCCCCCGGGGGCTGTGGGGGTGGCGGGGGCACGAAATTACGCGAAATTGCCGAATATTACCGAGGAACACGCCAACCAGGGGCCGAGCGCGGACCGTACACACGGTTGCACCTGCCAGGTGTGCCTAACATCCAAGTGTTTTCCTGCATGGTCGGAAGCACGCGGCCTTAAATCAGCCCGATTATCGCGTATAGGATATCGTAGCTGGCTCGAGGCCCTGGCCGCCGGGCCACGTCCAGCCATTAGGGAACCAGGAAGTCTGCCATTACGCTATCGTGCGCGGCTCGCTCGTCGGGAACGAGAGAAAAGAAACCGAACAGATTTCTTCTCTCTCTATCTACCCCGCCGGATTGTTCCGCGAGTCTGGCGATCCGGGCGATCTTCCTCCGTCGCGTTATCGATATCGCAGCAGCCATTAGTATCGTGCCTGTGCCCGACCCTGGGCGAAAAAACGAAGCGGAAGGGAAGAGAGTTTAATGGAGGTGTGTCGGTTCCTCCGGGAGGGTGACTCGGTTAGCGCAAGAGAACGGAACGCTCGTCACGGGGACCTCGAGACTTTCGCCACTACCACGAGACTTTCTCGAGATTACGGAACTTCGTTCGTGCTTTTAAGGGTATTTAAGCCTGGATGGAGCTCGGAGTATTGGATGGACTCGGGGCCCCATTCGTTCATGAGGCGATGAAGAAGCAAACGCGGTAAGTGGATGTCCGTGCGAAGAGACGTGCCCGCGGCCAGATCCTGGTCAAGTGGCTATTCTTTGCACGGTGAAAGAACACGGGCGAGCTCGAGTGGGGTGGGCAATAATTGCAGAGGCGCGGGGAGACGCGCTCGCCGAGGGAATCGGGCTGGCATCAAGGCTTAATCGACTCAATCGTTCCTTCTGTTTGCCGAACGGTGACCGAGATTTCTGGGAGAAGCGGGACAGCCACGCGAGGAATACCCTTGGGCAATGTGATTGCCGATTAAAAAGAGCCACATCGTGAATACACCGTTCCACGGGGGTGGATCTTTGTTTACTGACCCCGATTCCCTTGTATTCTCGTTGACGTTGCTAAAGTAGCTAGCTTGCTCCGCGGAGGGCCGAGCATTTTGCTATTTTCGCTTCTTCGACTATTCTTGGGATAGATAAAAACGGGCAGTGGAGGTGCACGAATAATACGCGCGAGCTCTGAGAAATCTAATCGCTGCGGCCACGCTCCGTTTCGTGACAGCGCGCCGTATTTTCGCTCGCGGGGCGAGGGTCCGTGGCACGTCGTATTATTTCCATTCAAGAATTCGATTCCCATTCTACCTCGCTTTAAAATCCAACAGATTATCTCGGAAGTTTAATTATATCATCCTAACAGACCAAAGACGCCAGCGCTCGTTGCGACGCATAAGCCTCCGAGCAATTGCATATAACTGGAACTTGATGGATGCGTGGATTAGTCGTTGGCCCGAAGTTTAAGTGGATCCTTCGTCTGGCGCTTAATGTGTTTTCCTTAATGTATCAGGCTTCCTCGAAACAGCTCGCGTCACGACGATTCATGAGCCAGGCGCGAGACGCGAGATTCACGGCCGGAGAACGCTTACTAAAGCGCGCTTGCTTCTGTCAAGGAATTTATAAGTAATCGATGGATGACGCGAATTCGACGCCTGACAGGCTAAGAGCGACTCTATCGGGATGCAACGACGGGAAAGCAAACCTGTGTTCTAGCGGTGGGACGTAAAAGTTTCTTTTAGGTACGCCGAGGGATCTTAGAGCCCAGAGTAGAGTATCGACTATCGCGACAGTTAAGAGCGCGACTATAGTTTTCCTATTTGAATTCAGATAGTCAAGAATGGCGGCACAGATGAAGTGAACGTGGGAATCAGAGCGGAAGATTGCGAAGTGGCGGGACAATTTTGATTACGTTGAATTGGAAGTTTAATGGGAGCAAGTCAGAGCGATCGTTCAGGTTGGTTGCAAAGGTGCTCGACGAGCGTACCTACTTTGTGACACGATAGACCTTTTTTTCACCAGTCGACTAGACATCTGCAAGAGAAAGGAGCATTTCTGATACAAAGAGGAGTCGTGCACGCTGCGCTTAGCTACGAGGCTAATTGCTCGTCTGGCGTGCATATTTTAGGCCAAGGAAAAATCCTGCGGCGATGGTTAGGTTCAGAGAGCAGAGGGTGACTGTGTGGCGGGACTGTTTTTGTTGAACGCCCGAGTCGACTTTCGGAAACATGAAATTTCTCGGGGATGGAGCTCGTTTTACGATGGTGCACGTCCACCGTATCAGCAGCGAGGACGATGTAAAATTCTGTCAGTATCCTTGACATGGCGATACACAAAGGGAAATGTTCCCGTTTTATTTCGCCCTACGCCTCCCGAGGGGTGCTAAACCTTCGACGCTGCGTGAAAGATGTTGTCCCTCGAGCGTCGTTTCTCCTCCCACTTTCAGATGTAATTGCGCCATAAAAGCGCACGTGTGTATACCTTTGAAAATTAGAACACCCGTTTCCACGGGACGAATAAAAGCTTTGTTCCCTGTACGTACCTACGTTGGGTGGTGCGAGTCAATGATCGCGGGGAAGAAAGGAGTGGCTTGGGATGTCATTAAGGAAGCTATTTCAGGGGAAACTAATTTTCGAGTTTGTAACAACACGATATATTTAATGTATCTTCTTCTGACAATGATTCCTCGTAAAGCCACACTGTTCTACTCTTATATTTCTTATAGCAGTGATTCCCAACCTGTGGTCGCGACCCTCAAGTGGGTCGAGAAGTGTTTTCTGGGGGGTCGCCACGGTTTTTGTTTTTTTCTTAATATTATTAAGTCAGAATTATATTCTGAAATAATTGTGTTTTCTTTACCTTATTAAATTTAACTTATCCTACATGAGGGGAAGAGGCTCGCATGTTATATGAATATTATAAAAGGGGATCGCGATTCAAAAAAGGTCGGGAAACACTGTCTTATAGACTTACAAAATAACATCGCCAGAATTCCCTCATTTTTCATGAGGAAGTATCTCTCCGCGGATTTCAAGCTTCCACGACCGCGGGCAACTCTGATAACATTCGATTGACCAGGATTAAGTTTTCCTGTTGTCGTTGTTCTCACGGGCAGCGGCGTGCTCTCCGTTCTCCGCGAAAAAAAATGATAAAAGTCCGATGGAGTGACCGGGAAGCTACACGAGAATCAGACATCCTGGCGTCGGTGGTTCCTTCTCTCTCGATCATCTTGACCCGCGCGCACCATCGACGGCACCCTCCGCGCCCCGAGCTGCACTCGTGCATAACGGGTGACCCTTTTGTTGGTCGCAGCTACTGGACTGACGTCTAGTGGCGGGACACACGGCAGATGTTGTGTTTGCTACGTCGTTACGAAATGTCCTCGTTGATTAATCGCGAACGACGAGGGCCCTTCGCGTCCGTAACTGTCGGCTGCAATCGGTTCTACACGTTCGTTGCCGCGGACGCTGCGCCCCGGTCATTGCGCCGATAATAAATTAAACAATCGTCCGATGCTTTGGCATCCGTCCCGCGGCATCTGTCAAACTATCCTTGACACCAAGATCTCGAGGTTCGATCGACTTAGAACTGGCCGAGACTGTAATAGAGTGCAGGGAACTGTTCTCCCCGCCGAGTAAAGGGAATTAATTAAATTAAAAAGCGGTGCTAACAAAAGAGTCGATTTGTCCTGATGAATTTTAATTCAGAGACGAGGGTCTGGAACAACGGGGTGCGATTTGTCCAGGCGTTGATAACGGTACAAAGCAATTATTCATGTTACGAGCGAGCGAGATGTACGAGTGCACCGGCTACAAATAGTTTATTAACTCGGAAAGCGGAGGTGCGAATGGGAACAAAGAGGCGAGGCTCGACTTGGTTCGGGGAATACAACAACCTCGCCCATCGACCTCACAGCAATTCCGTGCACACAGCATTCCCCACCGCCACGATTTTCTTGCACTCCGAGGTATCGTCAACGTGCTCAAGATTCCCCGCCGCGAATTGCAACTCTTTTCATGGAAATATTTAATCGCGCGCAAGCATCGAGATGCGGGAATGTAGAACTTGATGATTCAGGCCTGAAGCCAAGACTGCAGTTTCATATGTACGTTAATTATTTATCGGCGAAAAGTAGCAGCAGCCAACATTTAAATATTTCAACGCGAGTGCACGGAGGAAGCGAGGAATACCTATTTTTGAGAAACTACGCTGCAGCAATATTTCTGTCGCTCCGCAGGCAACGTGCTTAAACTCGCTACCCTCGTTGCAGCGTTAACGAACAAACGAGGCGTATAAATCATTGCCTTTAATCGCTCCCCGGCGAAAATACTTGAGGAAAGAACCACGTAACTGCGGATCTTCCGGCGGAATGTACGGCGACCATATCGCGAGACAGTAAAGTTGATATAGTGGCCCCGGTACGACTGAGACTCGCTTTACAAAGGACCGCACAAAGGCGGAGGAAAGTTTGGAAAATGCTCGCGAAAAGTTATGGCGCTGGGAGCCGTGGCGGTCTCAAATGAGCGGTCATCTGTTTAAACTGTAGGTACAGACTCGCGGTAAACATTTTGTATCGCGAGATCCCTGATCCGTCGTGTTTTCACCAAAACAACCCTCCGCGTTCGCGATCTCCTTCCCCACTGGTCTCACAAAGAACCGTGAAACCTAAACCTTCGCCTTTACAGTATTTAATCTAGGCTTTAGTCGTGCTCGCAACGTCCCCGTCAATTATCACTCGATGTCCCTTTAGAAAAATCCTGTACCGAGATGAGATTTAACAGAGGCACAGTCGCCCATCGGGGTGAGTTATGTGTGCCCGGTTTATCCTCCACGAGATCGTGGAGGCAGCTCGTTAGCGGACGGGAAACGGTGGCGACTGCAAAAGAGAGGACTCCGCGGGTCGTTTAAAACGCCACGTAAACACGGCCCAATCAAAGGTTATGGGCCATTAGGCAAGAGGGAAAATAGCGCTGCGTATGCAGGTGTACCAGTGCGCTTGGTAATTGGGCGCGGAGCGGGTGCGATCCGCGCGCGGGCTCGCCCGACCGTGTAATCTTTTCGCGTCATTGGTCGCTAAACGCGTATAAATCACCGGTGTCGGTCGTCGACAGCGCTTTCCACTAAGTTACCTGAAAATTACACGGATCGTTTACACGGTGTAACGCGGCGGCGACGGATAAAAACCGCATACACCGTGAAAAATCTAGCGGATCAGAGACAAACGCCGTCGGGGGGACAGGGTCCCGCGCCTCGCCCTTGCCCTTTGCCCGAGTGGATCGCGGTTGCGCTCCGAGGGAGCCAAGATTTCCTCGGTGAAGCGGGGTGGCTCGCGAGAGGTGCGGTTAGTTACCTCGAAAATGGGAAAAGGGTGTACTGTATTCTAAGGATGATGTAACACAATAATGAACCAGTAATGAAGAGTGGTATATGGACAGAAGTTTGCCTAAAAGAGGCCGCTGGATCGGACTGCTCCGGGCAAAAGAGTTATCTGGGTCATCAATGGATTCCTCCTTCCCCGGGCCATTTTATCCCGAACCCATTATGATAATTCCATAATAGCGTCACTCGCTTATTACTATCGGATAAAGTTCTGAATCGCGCTAGTGTCATTTAACGTTTCTCATTGGCTACCATAGAAGAAAGTTGCTTCCGTCTTCGCGCCGCTGGGATATCATCCCTCTCGTAGCGATCCGCTTTCTCCGCTCTTATAAAGGTGTCCCCGAGGCGAAGGAGATTAGTAGCCGGTGATAATGAAGTTCCGTAAATAAAAATTACAGAGAGACCCTCCCGGCGTCGTCGGAGAGATGGCAAAAAGAGGTCCACGAAAAAAATCATCCCTCTACCGGGCAAACTTTATCACTCCGTCCCTTACTTGTTCGCCTGCCGAGTTGCCGGCGTTCCTTTCACCCCGTTTCGTCGCTTCTTCGGGTTAAACAACGACTCGCCAACTCCCCCTGTTCGCGCCACCGCCTCGTCCCCGTCGTGGGAACTCGTACGCCCCGTATTCCACCCCTGGAACTTCGCGGTCGGTGGCAGCGTGCGCGTTGCCGCGCGGATTCTCGCGACGGATCGATAAGCGGCGGGTAACTCGAAGGATCGCAGATCAATTTTAATCACCAATACGCTGTCAGAAAATGAAGAATCGCGTGGTTGTTCGTAGGTATGCCGGGTGTAAGAAGTAAATCTGTTTAATTCCCGATCTAAAGCTGTAGCTAAAGCCTGGAACCTGAATCCACGGTGGCGTTAATCGAGATAATAAGGAATACCATCTCCGCGGCGGCTAACGTTACGAACGGGAACATCCAAGAGCCGTTCCGCGAAGGTGAACTCCGCCGTCTTTATGAATATCTTATTACAGCCTGGAATTTTCATTAGCAAAGTTACCCGTTACAATCACGGGAAAATTGCCTTTCCTTCGAAAGGCTATCACCGTAACGCGGAGAGCCCAGAGCCTTGGTTATTTGCCTGCGCGCGTCTTTTCTTCGCTGTGCCAGGCACAGGTCTAACGAGCTAATAAAAATGCTCAAAGCGCCGCTTTATGAAACGACGAATCGCCGTGTAACGAGCATCGCGCGTGTAGACGATGCCACCGCGATGCTTCCTCTTCCAAACAAATCGCCCGAAAAGCGCGCGAGTACTCACGCACGGTCCAATTAAGGTCGTGGGCGCGAAACGAGCGACAATCATCGCGGTGGATGACGCAGAGACGAGACCATACTCTGGGTACACCGTAGCTGGGGAGGAGCTTGTATTTACAGGATTTCATACGGCCATTAAATTCCCATTACGGCCCGATCGATCGGTACTTTCTCTGCTCCGGGACAATAATTCGCGCCGCCGCTACTTGGCTGCGCGTGTATCCGTGCCGACAGCCGCGTCGACAATCCTTGGAATTGCGTTAATTGAATTATCACCGGGGAAGATTGCGTTCCCGGGGACTATCAGCGACTATTACCGGCTGGTACAGAAAGGATTCCAGTGTATCTGGCCGGTCTATTACGTAATATAAACCGCACGCGAGGGTGCCGAGAGGGGGGGTGCGAAATTTATAGGATCGACGGCCGCGACCAGGAAAATTTTCGTCTCCCTGGCGGAAAAGAGTCACATCCCTCCCCGGGGAAGGGAAAGACGTAACGACGTGCTGATACCTGCCGGCTGTACATCATGCCTGGCTGCAAATTATAGTGGCCCGTGCTGCGTTTGATAGATGACCGCAATTCAGTTTAATAATGGCCGCGGCAACGCCTTCCGAGTAGCCGGATTACTGTAACTTCGGGGAATAAGTAGCGTGCCTTTATCATCGGCGTCCTCCGCGACGAGTGGGCCCGACCACCCCGTGTACGGGATCTTAAACCCATCGTAAACCCGGCTATAACTATCACCAATTAAGTGTTCAGACGACGGATCTGCATGGAGCGTGTTTGAAATGTACACTTTTTCACCGCGGCTATCTAGATCGGCCGCTGTTACGTACAAGGAAATGCTTGCATGTCCGCGTAACTGATTAAGCGAGGAAATTGCGCCGTGGGGGTAGGGATTCTAAGGGTTGGCTCGATAGCGTATCGCGTACCTACTGTTCGTTTTGCTGCGTCCTTAAGGGACAGGGGCCTGAGTCAAGTTTCTGTAATAGGATAGAAGTTGGACGTAGCCTCCTATTGTTACTTCCATAATGTTAGAGTTTACGCGGCCAGTAACAGGCCGATCTACCCTTGCTGCCCCGTATCGTCCCTTTTGTTTCACCGACAACACGCCACTCGTCGATACACGGTAATTATTACAACGTCACGGCCAGCAAACGTGACAACCTGTTTTCATGATCGACGAGCCTCCGCGGCAACGGCGAGAAATAATCAAATCTCATTTATAGCCGGCCGCGGGAGATCGTTCGTCATGGCTGCGCCTATCAAACTGAAATTCGCACGGCGGGTGATAATCGTAAACACGCCGTGTCCGATGCGGACGCGAGATCGATCCACGGGCCAGCGAGTTTCCTTCGGATCCGGGATTATTTTAGGTATCACGTGTGCGCGTGACGCCTGAAATTTCTCCGACCGCTCGTTATCCGCGTGCCACCAAATCGCTGTTCACGCACGCTGCGTCCAATGGTCCCCCGCTGTGCAGGTGATAACAGCGGAAAATGGGATTTTCTATCGTTTGCATAACAAAAGCGTTCGTCATCGATACTTGGCCGTAGAGGGCGGAGCAGCTGCAAGTATATAGGCGAGTATCCACGTTGGGTTTGAGCTTGAAAAATGGATAAGAATGAAATTTGTGAAGATTGCACGGTTCAGCGGGGAATCATGCTAATAGAAGATCATTTTTCACGTGGCTATCGTTCCCCATTTTTAAGGGGCACCAGCTTTCCTCTTTCTAATAGACCGCGAGCACGATTAAACGATCTTCTCCGAGCCGGAGTTTCGTCGAAGATACCGCAAACTCCATCTGCAATGGGCGCGAGACGATTACTCACTGGAGCGAATATTACGAGGCAAGAGGGTGATCCACCTATTAGAACGCGACTCGACGAAGAGTATCGAGTTAACACAGAGTTAGGGGCGCGCCATGGTTCAGGAATTTCGAACCGATCGAGTTGTCGTATCAGCATCATGGTACATTGGCAACTTAAACCCGCATCGACGCGTTCGCGCAACACGGTATTATGCAGGATGAGAAGAGGATCTCCGGAATTAGGAGCAAGTTCGTACGTACACAGAGAAGCGAGAGGTTGGAGGCGAGCGAGGACTCCGGTGGCAAACTGCGCCACCGTAAAATATGGTCGAGGGCTGTTTGCAGACGGCGCGCCGTTTTGACAGCTGCCACTCTACGCTTAATCGAGTTTCCATGTTAATGGGCTGGTCGAAACGGTGACGAATCGGCGCCTGATTTTCAACGGCGGACGCCTATGCGCCGGAAAGTACGCGACGAGGCACGATCGGAAGCGAATTACGTATCGTAACCGTGCGGCGAAGGCGACGGTACCATAGACATATATAGACGGAGCGTGTCTGAGGGGGGTTGTAAGATTCGCGGTAAGGGGACTGTCATACAGGCAAATCGGGTAACTCCGTTCCTCCTCGGGGCTATTCGGAAATTCAATGACGTTATATATATCTATGAGGGATACTTAGTCGAAAAGGTTAGCTATACTTATACATAATTCAAAATTTCGTATATCATGTAGGTTATATATATAACAAAATTAGTAAATAGAATGAAGCTTTTTTTTAAATAAAATCGTACTTATAGATATATGCAATAATATTTATATTTTTAAAGATTTTGTAAGCTTAAAAGTTCATAAACATAATTAATATGCATAAATAATTATATAATATAATAGATATATATCGCTCATTTGCTGCGACATAACTGATGAAAAAAAAAATTTTTTTATTATAAACATATTATCTATTCGATAATCAAGCAACACATTTGAATTTCTAAGATTATATATATAATATATAAATTGTTGGTTATGTATGTATATTTATTTATTTACATGTGAAATCGAATACTATCATTATTTATATTTTCTTTCTCCAACTGTTCGCAGTTTTTATTTTTCCTGCGATTTGCACAACCGCTTACTACGCAATAAGTCATTATTACACTCAATTAATATATGATTATATACAACGACCACTACGATGCTTTAGAACAGTAATAGTTGAGCAACAGTGGTTATGTTTCGAACATAGCCATTAATGCCGAACCGACAAGAACCGAATACATCCGAACCTAGCTACCGAATTGCCTGTATGGTTTCTGCCTTTTCCCCTCCGATCTTACAGTCCCCTCGCCTACAGTCCTCTCTTCTGCTCCGTCTATATAAGTCTATGGACGGTACCAGCAGAAGTCGGCGCACGAGTGATACAGCTGCTGGATGAATAATGGGATCGCGGCAAGCAGAAGTATGATTTCTGCATTCAACTTCTCGGCCGCTTCGCGATGAATGGTTCAATTACGGGGAGGATTTCGAAAGCCATCGCGCAGAATGGGGGACCCGCTCCCCCGAAATACGTAGAATCATGCATCGGGGCGAACTTCCATTGGCATCAATAATGCATGGAATCCCTTTGTTCGTTCGCGACTCCCAATAACGGTGTCTTGATCCCGCGTGGAACCGATCGTAGACGCCGATATCTTGGCGCAAGGAGGCGATAACACGGCGACATCACAATGGGTATTACGCGTGACAACGTAATCAGCGTCTATCGCTAATGAATTAATCGGGTTATCGGCGAAGACGGGGCGCCTACATGGAGACAACCGTCGCTGGGACGTCGAGCCGATCCCGTCTCATCCCTGATTGCAAGTCTGATAGAGGATCGGGCCTCCCAGATGCTGATTGTCCGATGACCAAACGGCCGATGCTTGTGGTATAATTTCTGTCGCCAATTCCAAACGCTACGTCGTCGAGTATCGATGTTGTACGCGATACCTATCCCTTGCCTTGGCGGTGCACGCGTGCCAAAGGAATCGTCTTGGATCCGTCCGGGCCGAACCTAATCGTCTTGCTTCCATTATGTGATTAATTGGGTAAAGCCGTTGGGAAGCTTTGATATTGTGCGCGGAACTCGTATCGAGCGGAACAGCGGAAAGTTGAAATGTTGCAACAGCACTGTTTTCCCTCTCGCCGCGTTTTCAACGGTGGCCTGAATTCCAGCGAAAGCAGCTTTTTGCGGATTGAAAAAAAAACGAGCGTGGATTAAGCCGTAATTACGCTTGATGCTCGTGCCATTTTTTAAACGCAACGCCCGACCGCCACGCCGATGCTGATAACGGGAGCTTTTCGTCCATTTCAGACGCATGGAGCTGGATGTGGCGTAGCTGGCGGTAAAACTGTGCAAGCACAAGCATGCTGGATGTTGGAACCAGCGTAGGGGAAGCCCGGGCAAAGCGAATGCCCTGGGCAAAGCGGATAGTCTCTTTTTTGACTTTGTTAATAAAGATAGCCGCACGAGTCTTTCCTGATCGAGAAAGCGGCCGGTTGTCCATGCCATGACAACACAATAAACTACGTGATTGCTGTTGTGCGTCGTTTGTGAAGAATAAACCAAAATTGTGCGTTTTCTTACATATTTCGCTCAGGTATCTACGTGGCTTTATTATTAATAGTTATCGGTATTTACCACACTAAATGTTTTTTATAAGATCTCTATGTTCTTAAGATTCTATTAGAGGTTAACATTTTTAATTTGTTGTTCATACTTTTAATAAACATTCCAATTTTCCACCAAGTGGGTTCTTTGGGCAAAGCGGATGGGGGCAAAGCGGATGGTCAATCCTCTTTGCCCTGCTAATCTCGGTCATATTATTATTGCCGTTTTATTTTATTCTAGCATGGTTTTCCAGTCGAGCAAAAAAAACGACAAAAAAAAGATAAGGAAAATACTGCATATTTCTGCTTGGTATGTTTTGAGCCATACTGCGACTCCCCATCCGAAGACTGGATCCAGTGCAGCCAATGCACCAGATGGGCCCATGACTGCTGCACTATGTATAAAGGATCTGGCTGTTACTTCTGTGACGAATGCCAAAATTAACTATGCATTATTTAATAACATCCGCTTTGCCCAGGGGGGTAGGGCAAAGCGGATTGATTGACTTATTTACGTTTTTCATTGTAAATAGGTTTAAATGTTTTAGTTATTAATTTTTTCCTTATTCTATCTAAAAGCTGATTAATTTTAAAAGATTATTATAATAAAAAATATTTCTCATCTCAATCGTAACTGTGTTATTTTTCTCACTAAACCTTAACACAGCCGCTTTGCCCGGGCTTCCCCTGCAGGTACGAAAAGACCTGCACCTTCGATCCGGCTACGATCTCAATATTCCTCCCCCATCTTCGAGTAAACCCATCTAATTTGATGACAATAAGCGCGTTCATAGCTTCCATTACTCTATAAATTACGAGACTTAATTCCCTTGAAGCAGCCGCAGCTGCCATCAGGTATATTGCATCCCCCAGCAGGCTGAGTAATTATCACGTTAACGTATAGATCGATCATGATTCCGCAGACGAAACTTTCTTCAAACGAAGCTGATTTTCACGCGAAAAATAAATCCCCGTATAAACTTGCCGGCCATCCCGCGGACTTGCTGGCCGAAGCACGTTCCCCTGAATAAAAATGGCAGTGTCACGTGTCGCGTGGCGTTTCGTGCGGTTAAAAAAACGTTGCTACCCTCGTCGTTGAACCGCACAAGCCATAGGGCCCGTTTAATGAATGCCGCGCACGACCTTTGCCGCCGTTTTTCTGTTCGTCGCGATTATTAGCAACGCGGCTGGGGATTGTGTCTATAATTACGGGGCCGGTTAAAAATATTCCCGGCGCGATACCAGGCGTGCAAAAGCGGGCGCGGGTGTACACGCTTCTTTTGTTCCATCGATTCGCGCCTCGGCCAGCGTGCGCTATGTATAAATATGTACCTCGTAAGCCCCGTGTGCACGTGCTGTGCGTTAACACGCGACGAGCCCGCCTGTATCCGCTTGTTTCTGCTCGAAGCAGGAATCTGTGATGTAAAAATATCGCCGAGAGCCGCACGGTCCCGGTCGCTGTTCCCTCATCCTGTCCAGCGCCCTCGCGGTCATGGTTTAAAAGGATCAGGGATGTTTGACGGATAGGTGGCTGTTCGTTAAATATTCGTCATCCGTACGTAGTTCTGGTACCATTGAAGAGGATTTCTGTGTCTAATTTGTACACGTCAAAATGATCTTCAGTCGCCAGACGCGCATCAATTGCATCGGCCAGACGCCACTTAGCGTTAAGGGGACTAGGCAGTCAGAAACTCGATTTTTTTTGTTGCATTTTTCGAACGTACCACCCTTCCCGATTAAAATGCCGTTTGGTTGATGTTAAAATTCGCAAAATTTACGATTTTACAGCCGAAAAGGTCGAGCGCGCCATAAACCGTTTCTGCGCGCACGCAGGTAGACTAGATTCCTCTTTCGAAACTTTAAGCGCGTTTTTCTCGGAATCATATTTCCACTTCGTTTTGCAGTGATTGGGAAAGAACGGAGGTATCAGTCGATTTGAAAAAAATTCAGCATATATGAAACATGTCTATATAGTTACGACCTGGACCTACGCATAAGTCTGTAAAAACTTCTGGTTTGTCAAAAAAAAAAAACTGAATGGCTCTTTTCCCTGGCGAAAAATGACGTTTCTTTAAAATTTGTCGTTTTTCAGCCACCATTTTTATAATTTTGATTTTTTTCCGTATTCAATAGGTTCAGGGCAGAATAGGGACCAGGGCAAAGTATAAATTTCAGAGGATATTTCACAATTAAATTTCTTACGGTCAGAATCACTGCAAAATTACAGTGGCTCAAAAAAAAAACGCCTACATGTCAGACGACTGTAGCGCTTTCATACATATGTATATAATATTCAAAATCATTTCTTTTTTACTGTTTATATAGTATTAATAAACATTACCCAAACGTACTAGTCGCAATTTGTATTCATCTCCTTGTAATTAATTCGCAAAAAATACTTGATTTTCGAGCGATCTGACTGCCTAGTCCCCTTAAGCGGGCCCACGTCGTGCACCATACGAGGTTACGGGCTCTCCGTGCGCTGTGCACTCTGACTGCGAGGCCAGGTCGAAATTAGCCGGCTAAACGCGATAATTGCGAGCGTCTATTAATTATGCCGCGGTCTTTAAATGGCCCGAACTCCAGCCGTGACCGAAACTTATCTCGATGTGGTCTCTCGGGCAACCTACCCTTGTGCTCTCGATTCTGCGGCGCTGTTGTTCAGCGATCGGATACCGATCACTACTTCCGTTAATTTCCAGTAGCGAATGCTCCGTTCGTGTAACAGTGGCTACACTCTAAGTCGAGGAGAGTCCACTTTAAAAACCTACCACCTACTTTGCATACAGAATCGTCGGATGGCACGTGTATGAATCCACTTCCGGGGATGGTGCTCGCATGTCTAATATTTCTACGGTTCCTCCGGCACTAATCTGCTCTAAATCTACGGCTACGTTCCCGCATTCGTCCGTCTCGTTGACTTCACTGAAATTCACGGCGCGCACGGGCCTTATCGCGAAACAGTCGGAAACAACGCGACGCAGAGGCCGCAGAGATACACTTTTCCGTGTCCCCGCGCGAAAAGCCTGCGAGGGGATGATTAAGGCTTTTAATTTACGCGCTTTGTTCTCGCGGATTGATAAAAGTTCAGAGCCGCCCCGTATTATTCGCCCGCTCCGTAGCAACATTCACCCGCCACCCATGTATACAATCTCCACCCTCGCTCGCGCAGGCTTCGGAACAGCGGCGCAAACTGTGGACGCAGAAAATTAACGGCAATGGATATTTCTAGGAAGATTAGAGTACTTACATCCTTTCGTGACGTTTGACGATAATCGTGCACGATAACAGAGGCGGCAGGGGGATTTAGACCAGAAGGGGTTGGATAAGGGGTTGACGCGTGCGTCGAGTAACGAGCCGAAGTATCCCCGAGTGGCAGATGTCTTCTGCAAATCCACAACACTCTCTATTCCCTCTCTGAAAGCCAGCAAGATTACCCAAACTTCCAAAAACCGAGGTGTTTCCAGTAAACTGTTACGAACTTCGGGGTAGATGTATATTACTTCGATCGGCGCGAGGTAGGTGTTCAGAGTTCGCGGCGTGGCGGAGTGGATTTTCGGCGTCTTTCGCTAAGAGATTAAACGAGAAGTGGATGCCACGAAAACCTCAATGAAGGGAAGACAGGGTGTTACAGGGGCGAGCCACTCGATAAATAAACTCGATGAAAAGGAACACGGGGAGGAGAGAGTGGCGAGGTGAACGGTAATCGCAAAAATGGTAGGAGAGTCGGAACGAAATGAAACGGAGGCTGTGTTTAAGAGCGTACTGAATCAATAGCTCTACCCTGCGACCCGTAGGCCAAATGTAGGTCATACCGTGATCCTTTTTTCCCTCTCTATCTCCCTTTCTCGCCATTTCCCTCGGACTGCCCTGCTGCTCTCCCCCCTTTTCTCTTCCCTCCTCCTCCCCCTCGACCCCCACGGTTTTCTCGTCGTTCGTTTTTCCCAGCGGGAAGGTGTACGGTATATTATTGCATCGGCACCCGGTCGCAGCGCGCTCGTTGCCGGGTTTATACATTTTTCATAAATAAATTCCATGGACGTTCCAAAGTCGGCCTTACTGCTCGCTACCGGCGCATACACGCCTGTGGAATTACATATTTGACTACGGAACTCGATGGATGCCTCGGTCCCCGAATAACCACCCTTCGCGATCTACAATTGAGATCGGTAAAGAGTGGCCAGCGCCCTCGGCGAACGTTCCCCGTCCGCTGTAGTCAATTCCAATTCACTGCCAGTCTCCTGTCGCGTTTACGACGCTACAACATCTCGCAAGGGTATAATGAGTCTTAAAAACGGTCATCTCATGTCTGTCCTGATATTCGTGGTTGATTATGTTCGAATCTTTATCCTGAGATCACTTCGCGATATATAGGGTAGGTGTGGGTATTACTGCGGATGTCCCGATTACTGCGGATATTCTAAAACAGATCATATTTAGTGTTGGAAAGTACATAATCTCTTGAAAATTTTTGATAAAATTATTTTAAACTCTATTACAGATAATTATTAATAAGTATGTACAGCAAAGTTATTATTAATTCTTTTATCGTAGTTTGAAATTCGTCAAGGCGAAACTTCGGTCGATTTCCGATATGGCGGTCATGAACACCTACTTGAAAAACATTTATATTTTTGTTACTAACAGTGATACATGTACTGTAGCGGTATTGCTCGATAGAATAAGAGTTATTTTTTCAGAAAAACAGTAAATCAGTCGTCTACATTTTAGTTTTAATTTTTATTTCTCACCGCAGTATTAGGTGCACTACTTGACACCATGTGCATGTATTACTGCGGACCTACTACTGCATTTAACTTTATTTTTCTTGAAATTTCTATAAATGTAATTACTTATTCTTGTCATAATTTATCAAAATACGATTATAAAATGCAAAGCATGTAGAAGCCCAGTTACTGGTTGGTTGACCCTACAAGTGATATTTGTACTAAGGTTATGCTTGGCCTGACATCAGACCGCAGTAATACATGCGCAGTAACTGGTGTTTCGTTAGTAACTGGCACGCAGTAATACATGCATGTCCGCAGTAACTCGTGCAATGACATTGATCGACAAATCTCTTTGTTTTTAATTAACTGTGCTTATTACCCCGCCCTTATATTTTTTCATGGAATTATTAAGGTCCCACCTTTCTTTTAAAAAAAGAAGGAGGAAGTTTCATTCATTTGAACGCCGTATCGAGGGTTCTAAAGTTAACCTACCTTAAAAGTCCGCAGTAATACCCACACTTACCCTATTACCGCGAGCTTGACAGTCAGGCCTTGATAGATTCGCGGCGTTATTGCCCTCGTGGGACGGGTGGGAGAATAAGCGCACGTTTTCAACGTCCGACGTTCGTAATCCATTGACATTCGGTATCTCCTCCGACGCGAGAGAAAGTCACGATTATTCTCTGTGCGTTCTTTTCAGCGCTACCTCGTGACACCGGGCAACTTTCATCATTACTTTTCTTTTGATGCACAGAAGAAAGCCCGCCGACGCTTTCTTGCCGTGTTTGTTCTTGCTTTCCCTCTGGTTACGACTCCAAGTCGCTTCGTTACTCGGCGCACTTCAATTTTTAATAGGGGAAACAGAGGGACTGTTTATGCTAACAAGGTTCCTTTCGATACTCTTGTTATTTACAGCGGGAATTATGAGTGCGCGCCTGGCGGTGGCGAATAAAAATGTAAAAACGTCGCAGATATAGCTACCTATCGACAAATTAGAGTATTTTTCTTGCTGTTTACATATTAAAACTGGCCCATGACCATTACTCCGAGCTCCAACCGAACTCCACTCTACGAACTGTATACTACAGTCGGCCGCTCGCGTTCGTGGCGCGTTTTTGCCAAGTACTTGCGACGAACACGCGAGTCGAGCTCGTACGAGCGCCGATTTAATATCAACGGTGCAAAGTACCGGGTGGCGGGGACTCTCCGACGAACTGGGAGGCACTGTCTAACTGGTCTACCGATAGCAGCGGGATTAACACGTTATTTTTGCGGCCTGCCTCGACCGAAGGAATCGCGTCGCGACCGCTGGATTTGTCCATCACCGGCCCCCGTGTAAACGGCCCCGAAGCCATGCGTATCGAAAGTAATTGCCGTTAATGGCGGCCGTGATATCGCGTTAAACGAAACAGGGCCAGATAGTTTCAACAAGTAAAAGCACTTTTTCCTCGTAACGCAGGTACCTGTGGAAACGGCGCTGTCGCCCGGCTGGAAATGTCATTTGGTCACGGTGTCGACCGCATTAACCGTTAACGGATTAGCAGTGCCGTTGGACGCGGAGGGGCACACAAGGTAGGCGAAACGCAAAATTGCCGCAGCCAGTGGCTTCCTAGCGTTTCTCGCCGATTGAAATACGCCTGTTCGACCCTTCCGCGCGTCCAATGGCAAACCTATTGATTATCCGCTCGCGTTCCCGCCGCACTGTCCATTTGCAGCCTGATTCATTATGATTACAGCACCGAAATAGTCACACCAGGCCCGTTCCGCTCGACTGTCGACAATCGACTCAATGGATACGAACGGTAGCTACCTGCCCGTTGCCTCTTCCGCTCGAGGCTTCCCGTCTTGCCTATCTCTCGTTGACGGTCAACGAGAGACAGGGTGACTCTTCTTTTTGTTTTGGACATTTCAAGATGGATTTGTAATGCCCGAGCTCAGGGTCATGCCAAGCCTGAATTATGAAGTTGAAGAGTGTACATAGAGGAAGGGGTGGTCATATGGCCCCCCAGTTTTATAATTCCACCTTTTCGTCTAGCAAAAAGGCGATGGCTTAAGGGGACTAGGCACGCGAAAAATCGATTTTTGTTTATTTCATTTTCCGAAAGTACTATCTTTTGTGAATAAAATGCCGTTTGGGTTATATTAAAATTCGCAAAATTGTTGATTAGGCAGCTAAAAAGATCAAGCGGTAACTTATAGCGTCGCCTTTGTCCAGAAACTTTAAACCCGATTTTCTCGAATCTTTTTTTCTCTTGGTTTTTTCCTGATTGCGAACGAATGGAGGTTCAGATCGACTTGAAAAAAATTACAGGATGTGTAAAACATGTGCCATTTCGCCGCAAACCTCTGATATGGTCCGTAAAAATTCGAGATTTTCATAAAAAAAATTGAGGAGTCACCGGATTTTAGCAGCGCACAAATAAGAACGAATTTTTCTCGGAAAAATCGCCGTTTTTCAGCCACCAATCGCATGATTTTGATTTAATTGTTGTTTTTATAGGTTTGCGCGGTAACTATGAATCCAACAAACAAGAATCTCACCTTTGAAATCGGATTACGTCACGTTTTAAGACCGATATTAAAGCAAAACTACAGAAAAACGTTAAAATGTTTACCCGTCGGCAGCGCCATTTTTAAAGCACATATATATATTTCTTATTAATTTTTTTTCAATCTGTATGGTAGTAATAAACATTGGGTAAAAGCATATATCTGGATGTGCTTTCATTTGTTTACAAATAAATAAAGGACAGAGTCTCTTTCTCCCGAAAAACGACTGCCTAGTCCCCTTAAAGTTAATGTACATATGAATATTTTGAAGAGAAATATTATATTAATAATATTCATGTGCGTACTCCATCATTTTGTCCCTCCTCGAGTGGAATATTCTGGTATTTCCGATAGCTTATCCCTCACAGAATTTCTCGGAATATGGGTACTGAGCATAAATAGGGCGGGCGATAATTGGTTGCTTGGCGTAGCCAAACATTCATCAGAACTTCATTACTCGATGACACTACACGTATGCACCGGGGCTCCCGTTCGAAATGCTCGAACGAAATCCTCCAAAAGCGCGTAATTGTAACGAGCTATAGAGTTCGTACGTACTCGTTCGTGTCCAAGCGACGGATACCGCTGGCCGTCGAGAGTGATCATTATTCGTAACGAGATACGCCCTTCTTATCAATTATTTCCGCGCCGCGCCCGCCGCGGGATTACAGGGGCCCGGAACTGTGTCGTTTTCGACGCGTTTTTTTTTTCCGCCGATTATTAACGCCGACGCGCGGCCGCGCGGGCCGGCTCGACGAATAGTTATGAATAATATATTCTGTCAAATTTTTGCGGTCATGCGCGCGATTTCAACGCAACGCTGACCCACATTCCTCTCCGATTAAACAGGCGAGCGAGCGGCGGCGGCGCATCGTCGAATTTATTACGGAAACACCGCTCGTGTTTTGCCTCTGGGAATATTTACGTTAGCTATTGACGTACATCGTTGTCGCCAGGATAGCCCGCGCGCGGCATTGTCGCCGTGCGTAATCCCATTTGCGAATGTAAATTTAAGATGGTCCATATTGTTTTCGCGGGGCTGTTTTTCCCGAGCGTTTCAGCGTCGACGAGCCACGGGGCTGTGACTAATTGGAGCTCGGTAAATATGAACCCGATTATCGATTAACCTGGTCGCAAATTTTATTGGGAACAATGGCCACGGGATAATGAACTGCGTCGCGATAGAACTCGTCGTCGTCGTTTTGCCTGGAATTACCTCGCCCCTCGAAAGATCATACAAGGCTATCGAGGGTCCCCCGCGTTCCGGCTGCGGGAACTGTGCCCGCAAGAAGCCCCCGCGCCGCGATCATCCAGATTTTCGACTAGCAAAATGTATTCGACGAGGATCCGCGGCTATTCGAGAGCAAAACCTGGGCCACATATTCCCGGGGGCGGAGATGGTGACGGGGGGGGATCTTCCTGTTTCGTTGATTTTGCCGGAAAGTTGGCGAAGTTAATCTCGTTTCATAATTGAAACTTCTGACCTGACCGGCATCGAACTTTTTACTGTCCCGGACACTGTAGCTTCTTTTATCGCTCAATAACGCCCAACCGGCTCGTCACTGGAGACCGTAATTCATGCTGGAATATTAGAAACTTGAAGAGAAGTTGAAACTTTTCGAAACCCCTTGGTGCGCTGTTTCTACCGGGGGTCGCCGTGAGTTCTCACGGTTCGGAGAATTTTATTCATTTAAGCGAGCATTCTCGTTTAAAAAGTATATAAGTAATTATAGGAAAGCCGGCGGAAAAATGCAGCCCCTTGACCGAGTTTAGTATTACTTAGGAGAAAGTGAAGATAGCTTGGTAGCCTCGGATATAGATCATTGTGGACGCGTGCGATAGAATTCGAAGGGCGCGATAGTGCAGCAGCGATGTCTCCGTCGATGAAAGGAAACAATGCAGCTTCTACGTACGTTTCGAATGCACCTGTCGATTGTTCCCCAAACACTCAACAGTCAACAGGGAGCCAGCGATTTAGCTGGATGATTCAACCCAATCGGATCGTTACCGGTTTAATGACGTAACGCAAATGCGAAACCGCCCCTGGCCTCTTACCAGTCTTTCTCGTCGCCAGCCGGTTCCTTTCGCTTCCATTCCTCTCCCTGTTCCCTCTATCGGCATGCATTCGAGGCATTGTTAGCGCGCGTGGACGAGCCTCCCTTTCAACCCTTCCTGCCTCCTGTTATTCGTTTTCGCCGCTGCCACCACCCCTCGTCCCGTTCCTCCCGCCTTTTGTCTCCATCCACGCGCGATAACGACGCCCTCCGTCGGTATCGAATTGATCAGAGACGAGTCCGCGCCTTAACGACGCGTGCGGCCGTGCCAGGATTTCGTTTCACCGACGATCGTCGCCCCTTTACCTCAGATTGCGAGCGATTCCCACGCTGCACTCTATTCACGATTCTCCGCGGTAGAGTCACTCTCCGCGTCGCGATACACCCTTACGCTCGGCATTCAAGGTTGGACGTCGCGTGAACCATAAGCAAACACGGGGCGGAGGTACTTGGAATTACTACCCCCGATGCAGATCGATGCCATCGACAGCCATTCCGCGAGATAAACAGCCGGGCTACATCGACGATGGTAGTTTATTCAAAAGGGTGACCTATATTTACAATGCACACGCCGTTCGCCGGTGATATAGTGGTGCAAGCCTTTGGTATACGAGACGCGTGAACCCACGAGGAACAGTAAGCTCGAGCAAATTGTCTCCAGGTACAGAGAAACAGGCGAGACGGTCGGAGACGTTAGTACTCCTCGTGCGGCGCGTAAGACGCTGCGTAATCCTGCAAGCCTTGCTCCTGTTGCGCTGCAGCCTGCTGAACGTGAACCTGTCCTCGGCCTTGGCCGCCGTAGACGCCGGAAGAGTGGTCGTTCTGGCCGGAAGTGTGCACCACAGCATGAAATCCGTCCTTGTCCGCGTGGTATCTGACCACCCGAACGCTGCCACCTGGCTCCTTCACGCTGTACTGGCCAGACACGATGCTTCCTGCGGGCAACGAACGACTCGGTGGACGAATAGAAGCCGCGAGAAGCAATTCCCAGCCCGGTAACGAGACGTAATTGAACGTCGGAGGAGCCCCGCCTGGAGTGGCTATTATCATAACCGCGCCGCAAATAACTGCGCTGATAGGAAAGCGAGTGGCTGCACGAGAAATCGTCCCCCTTATTTGCAACGAGCAATTTCAATACTCAAACGGCAAGTGGCGCGAAATGGAGGAACGGACGTTTCCGCCTAACAAGATCTACCGCTTCCATGCAATGGAAAGGCTAAATACGGGGCATCGGGATCCGTCAATGCTTCTGCCAATTAAGCCATCCAGCCCGTCAGAGAAGCTCTCTTTCTCAGCGCGCATACTCGAAATAGATATATGCCGCACACGACGCAAAACTGCACACCGCCCGAATATTAAAGTCGCTCGCCGCGTTTGCCCGCCACCTTTTGTCTTCCCGTTGGATGTTCACGCTACGCGTCTAAGAGAATATCTCCCCCGGCCCCGGGGAAGTGCATCGAGTTTCCCAGTGCATGTTTGCTTGGCGAAATTCGTAAAAGCGACCCATTGCTCTCAAAGGAGCCCGACCACGCGTAAAAGTTTCCCGTTCGTGCGACGCGTGCACGTAGTCAGAGGCGTCCTCCTTTCCTCCACTCACCGTCCCTGGTCTCCTTCTGGTCGTGGAAATCGCCCGTATGATGGTCCTGCACGCCGTACGAGAACTCGTACTTGGGATGCGCCACGTAGTCCACCGCGTACTCGTGCCCCTGCTGCACTTGCCCGTGCAAATGGTTACTGTCGCCCAGGTGCGCCGCCTGCGCCACTTTCACCTCGAACTCGGGCCCCTCGACTGGCCCGTGGAACTGCACGTACGAGCTGGCCAGCGAGGCGTGCTGTTGCCCCTGGAAAGCTTCCTCCAGCGAGGCTTGCTGTTGCCCCCGATAACCTTCCTCCGGCGAGGCTTGCTGCTGCCGCTGGTAATCCTCCTCCAGCGAGGCCTGTTGCCCGTGAAAAGCTTCTCTGTCCAGGGACACCAGGCCGGCGCGTGATCGATGGCCGAGGGCCAGCGCGATGGTCAAGGCGATGGCGACCTGTGGCACAAAAACTCACCTTTCAGAATACCCGTGCTACCCCGACGTCTTAGCCTGCCAGCTGCCCCGGCAGCCGTCTTTGAAGGATTTGCCCCCCCCCCCCCCCCGGTTATCGATGGCAGGTGACGTTTAATGGACCGACTTCCCCGAGGATTGTGAAGCTGTACGTTTCGGTCCGATCGATGGGGCGTCCGATGGGTGAAGGTGAATAATTGCTGGGAGGGAAAGTAATCGATGATCTCTGTGGCCAGGCTAACGCTTGAAAAGACGGTATACCCGTGGCTTTCCATGCTGGCACCTGAGCATTTGCAACCTACTTGGCCTGGGCTTGATCGAAGATCAAGCGGTTCTGCTTTTGGTTAAGATGTGGCTATTTCCAGTTACCTGAATCGGTCTAGAGGCTAAAATAGTTAGTGGTTAGTTGACGCTGTTGCAGAATACTCTGCAAATGAGATATGCAATATAATGGCGAACGCCACTGGCGAAAAAGTTAATCCTATCTAACAGTTATGGCGGGGGGCGGGGGAGGGATTCGATATCATTTCAAAACGAACAACGTGCTCCCTTAATAATGATTGCACAACCGTGGATCAGGATGAAACGAATGCAATTGAATGCACGCTGCGCGTGTACACCGGCAAATTGAATCTCGCGTGCTGGAGAAACGGTGAAACAGGGGCAAATAGGGAGGTGGGAGAGAAAGGAGAGACGGAACGCCAGTCTCAGACGATCCAGTTTTAATTACGCCCGCCGGGGGTGGCGCAGACGTTGGTTTCCGACTCGGAAACAGTGTCGGCTCGTCGATACACCGGCCAATAAAAGTTTCGCGTTTCGTCACGGATCGAAATTCGATTCTGCCCGTTCCTTTGCGCGTGTTCCGTCCCGCTCGCCCGTGTACCGTGTCGCGGGCAATTATTTGAAAACGATAGACCAGAAAATATCGACGGGAATATTAAAAAAAAGAATGTGGAGTAACGGAAGCCGAAGTTATCCAATACCATTTTATCGGCGGCTCGTTCGTTGGGCGGTTCTCGCCGAGTCTGTGGGTCTAGTAATTGATCGATGACTTTTCGTTCAACTTCCGTCGCTGTAACGAAACGTTGACCGTACTGCAAACGAGCAACGACGAAAAATGAATCCCGCAGGATTTTAATTACAGCACGCTGGTAACAAAGAAGCGCTCGCGTGCCATTCGCGGTGGGTCCTCTAAAACCCTAAACCGTGTTACGCGAGAGTTCGTCGACTTCAACCCCCTCGGGAATTATTTGCTCCCCTCCAGTGTGCACGCGGGCACTTTAACGAGGCCCATAGACGCAGATAAGGCGAACGCGCTCATCTCCCAGAGCTAATGATATTTTTGCGAATTACTATCGATTAAACCGCCTTGCAGCGACGCCTACCACCCCCGTTTCCCAGGCTCCCCCGTTCCCTCCAACTTTCCAGAAAAAGTAAACCTTTCCTTAACGAGCACTTTCTCTTCGTTCTCTGCCTCTTCCCACTCGATTTCGCGCCCCCTCCCTTTATCCCCGTTTCTCTCAGCCGTTTCACCCCCTCGCCGCCGGTTCACCCTCGTGTCCCCACACTCTACCTTCAATCTCATCTCTCCCATTACGGTATTTAAGGCGTCCAAGCGAGTACTGCGACTTTCCAGCGTGTTTTCTAGGCTTTTATACCGGCGCGAGGCGCATTCTGCATGCACGTCCGCTCGTAAACACACGTGAATCCTGCCAGTTACGTCGGTCCACGCGTACGTGTGCCGGCACACGCGCGTGCACAACGATGAATTTCGCTCGGACGTGGTCAAACGGACCCCTCTCTCCGCTCCGCGACCTTTCACGACGAGTATCTTGCCTGCCGCGGTGCCGATTTTCGTCGCGCGACCACCGCAATCCCCGCAGGCTACAGCCGAGTCGTGCTGCGCGGACGAGTTGTCGAAGTAACGCCGACTTTGACCATGCAGAAGCGATCCGCAGGGTCACCATGGAAAGTTATCGACCAATCTCGGGCAATGCGGCTTCTTACTTCTTAGCTGCTCAAGAGGCGCCGCTGAACGGCTTCCGTCTTCCTCCTCGGGAAGCCCGACGTCGCTGGACGACACCCTGGACGAATAATCCTCTTACTCCGTTCCAGCCAGGATTTATTCGGAATCTTAATCCCCCGGCGAGCTAACGTTTGAACCGAATCGATTCCTAGTTTAAATGCCCCGATCTCCCACGGCCTTTTTACCCGCGCGAAGAGCGACTGGATGTCTCGTTCGTCTAATAGTCGAGCTTAATTCCTTTATTGGGCTGTTTGTACGAGTCTCGGATACCCCGACGTGGACTGCCGATTATCCGATTGTCCCTTTCCGTTTGAACAATGGAGGTTGCTTCTTCGATGCCGCCATTCTGCTGTCTCCCCGAGACACCAGTTCACGGGTTTTTTTTTTTTTTTTTTTTTTTTATTTTCCGTCTTTATTTCACCAATTAGTACACAGTAAGGTGAAAAGCCGAGGCTCAGCTAAAGCTGTTATTAGGCCTAACCTCGTAATAGCGTACAGACCAAGCGCAAACTTGAAAAACTTGAAGAAAAAAATTAAAAACTAAGACTAAAGACAACAACAAAACTAAACTAAACTAAGCATAGAACTAAGTAAAGTAGAGGAGGTTAGGAGTAGAGGTAGTACAAGGGAATGTTAAATAAGCGGATGATCTATTAGATAAGCGCTTGCCGCAGCTTTGAAGGATGACAGGGTAGGAAGTGAACAGATACTCGGAGGCAGAAGGTTATCCTGCTAAAGCCCCGGCAATCGGTGCTGGTCCCAAGTATTCGAAGAAATCGTGTTGACCAATCAGTGCCAGTTTGCTCATCAATTCGAAGCTGCGGGGCTCTCGAACGGCGAAACGAAGTGTTCGGGGCTCCCCGGCGAAAGTATAATTCGACCAAGCCTCTACGACTGACGCGTTTGAAATCAGAGATCAAAAGACCTGATTTCCTGGCGTCGCAGGCGGCCGCGTCTAACAGATAGACCGGAAAACGGGGGAGGGAACGGAGGGGGATGTGAGGCGATAGTCAAGGGTTAGGAGCTGCACGTCCAACGGTGGATATTTACAGAAGCCCCTTTGATGCATCGGGGAAATAAGAAAACATCGGCGCCATCGGGTTGATCAGAAAGGTAACGGGTTATATTCGAGGCGTCTTGCTCCGCCCAGTTACTGCTACTCGACCTTTCCAACTTGGACGGTCAAGTTTCATCCTCTCGCTTGTATCTCCTTTCCAATTCCCTCGAATTGTCGTCCCATAAAAGCCCTTTCCTTCCTCGTCGACATTGTTGTTTCGAAAAGAAAATTCCCGCTGTTGCCCGCTCGACCTCGCTCCGTGTATTTATTTAATTGGAGGAAAATCTGGGATGATTCGCATTATTCCTCGTTTATTCCTCGTGGCAGAGCTCGCTGGCGGGGGATGCCAAACGGCTGATGCAGAGGCCGCGACTCGCTCTTCTAGGTGAAGTGCATAAAAGACGCTGCTTTCACGAGGCAGAGCCAACCGGAAGTTGGCCGGCGATTCGAAAAGAAATCCACCGTCGACGCTTCGCTCGCTCGCGGTAAAAAACGAACCCGCAGCGAATGCTACCTCGCGACTACGTATCGCTTTATGACGCGGGAATAGTCTGCCGTCAGTTTTCTGGCAGCAGACGCGACCGATCGGCGGTAAATAATATTCGGTCCAATTAAAAGCCGCCGGCGTGTATAAAGAAAGCCACGCGGTCGTTGCTCGTCACCGCGTACGTTTCCTAATTGAATTCCCTCTCGCGAACGGCTCAGTCGGCGCGCGGCTTTCAAAGCGCCGCGGTTTTACAGAGCTTTCGAGGGAACGCGACGGGACACGGGGATGCCCCCCTCGACGAATATAAATATATTCAATTAGAGAGCCGACGTGCAACGCAGACGACGTTTCTGCATCAAACGATCGGTCGTTCCGCGCGTGTACGTAAACACCGTTGATTGTATACGTGTATTTGCTCTATGTGCCGTAAATTATTCCCGCGGTTCAAGGCGGAGGCTCTTCATCTTCGGGCGACCAAGTACAACACCTGTCTCCGCTCAGAATTAATCCTTTGCCGCGAACAATTATATTGTCTCGATACGGGTAACCGGTAATGCTAATGTGAAGAGCATTAATTGAAGAGGACCCGTGGAACGGGGAAACTAGTACGGACTGAGTTTCCTTTAAAGAATCATACTCGTTTCGACGACCTCTCGTCGGCTTGTTTCAGATGCTTCGCATCGAGCCAGGACCTTTGGCGAGAGATGACTGGACGGGCCGTTGATAACGATGAAGGATTTTAATCACAGATGTCGGCGTACATAGAGCGGCTGAGAAAGCAGTGGCCAAAATTTTGAACCATCCTCTACACATGTTTCGTAGAATTTATATAGCTGGAAAAATTCGAGTCCTTTCAAATTTATTCCCCGAATGGTTTTAATTTTTTTAATGGAGCAAACCGTTATTCGTGCTTTTCAAACGCGCTCAACAACTATTTTATGCGCTAAATTAACTTTTGATTAATATTATACATTCCACACAAAGGCAAGAAAATTGCATTTCATGGAACAAAGTTCATCCGGATTTCGCCCAAAAAAGCCTTTGAAAGAAACAAAACCATAGTAGATCCTTTAATGTACTGGGAATAAATAAATAATGCTCTCGCTATATTCAAATCTCCAGCTGATCTATACAAGCTTAAAAAATAACAAAGGGGGAACGTGAAAAATGAAATTATTATTATTATTATTAAACGTCTTTATTGCACAACACAAGTATATAAGCAAGAAAAGAAAGAAAACAAAGATAAAAGCAAAGTCGGGGTTCAGTCAGAGACTGTTTTTCAACCTAGAAGTAAAATAAAAATGTGATAGAGTAACGTTTCGCGGGGATATCCAAAACAGCTGTGTCATCTTGTATGGTGAAATCATATCACGAATTTCAAACAGAACCCATGATGAGTCCATTGATCCATCTGAAATGATTTTTGACCGCCTATTTGCACCGATCGAGCCCAGATGCCCCATTCTCGATATCCCTGGCCATCAGGCGCAATGGAATCGCAATCACCGCGGAAGGCGGAAGAAACGGTGACACCGCGGATTCCTTTGACGCCTCTTCTTCCAGCCTCGTGCATCGAGTGCAAATTGCGGCAGACAGTGGGATCTGGGTCAAGTCGATGACGCGTGGCAAACGGTATTGTCGGCCGTTTCGCGATTAAACGAATACGGGAAGACAGAGGCGAACGAATCTCCTCGTTGCAGCGGTGGTCCGGTGACAGTTCGCCGTTTCATTGCCCCGAGCTCCTCGCAGCCTCGATATTACGATTCGCGCCCGAGTCGTTGCTCGTGATTTATGAGCCCCCGGACAAGAATTGCGTGCATCGCGTACAACCAGGCACAGTGGATTTATTCGCTCGCCAGCGGCGCGCTGCGCTGCTGCCTCCTCGGGCGTTCATGACGCGCGGACAATGCTTATCAATATCAAAAGCTTCCTGAGAATTGCTTTCCCCTCGAATCCGAATCGGTTTGCAGCTACACGGGAACTAAGCTTCAGACTGATCTAAGTTGCTCGCGAAGAAATCCGGCGAAGTTTAGAATAATAATCTGGAATAGCGCATGCCAGGGATGCCGTGTTTGATACGGAGCACGAGGCTTTTGTGCGATTAATGAAAGAAAAGTTCCCGAGAGGTGCGCGAAACCGTGTTGCTCGAGTCTCTGTCATCCGTGCCGGTTTTTAGCCCCGATGAAACGGCAGAACAATGGCACGGAATGAAGGTGATCCAGGTTAAAGCGGCGCTCGCCGCCCGTTGCTCTCGTCCTGTCGGCCGACTCAATTAAAATTCCCCGTGAAATTTCTCATTTAGTCGAAACACTTGCCCTTACAAACGGCCATACTGCGCGACGTTCCACAGACAGACGGGAATTTCAGCGAGCCATTTTTCGCTGGCCGTTACGCCAGGATGTTCCTCGAGAATAGTTAGCCGGAAAGGTTAACGGGAAACGATAAGGAAACGCAAATTCGGCCATTCTTTTCGCGTTATTGCGGTCGCGTTCAGCCGTATCAGAAACGGAAATGCAATGAAATGTTAAAAGTGCCCGGGCGTTAACAGCCAATGGCCCTGTATACCGTCTCATTTGCATCCTGCTGTTATTAAAATACGAAAGTGGCCGGGATCTGCCAACCATCCACGATTTCGAAGTGAACCGCGATCCGGTTGGTCTGGTTCTCCATGCGTTTCGAGATGGCTCGCTTCCGCGAAAATCGGAGCCAAGTTTGCAGTTGCGTTCCGTTCGATAACCAGTATTCCCTTTCCCACTTTCAATTCGTTATTCTCTGCCTCGCAGTACAAACGCAAGATTGAACTGAAGCACCTGGTAACCAAGACCTAAGACCATCCTCGCTACAGAGGAATTAAGGGGTTAGGCCACCTTGGACGGAGCAAAATTGCAGTCATTTTCGGCATTTTTTTTTAGCAAGATAATGAAATGAACAGAAAATTTAATATGAAGCCTGTTATTATACAACTCTCGCCGGAAAAATCGTATTTTTTTTCTTACAAAATGGCGGCGGTAGAGCCGTGATACGCAAGATCTTGTGGAGCGACGTTTTCCACGGTGTTCAATCTCACGGCTATACCGTTTGACTTAGAACAAAAAACCAAAAAGATTTATTTTCTGCATGCCTAAAACTATGGAAGTACGTAGGGAAATCCAGAAACATTAATTTGTCTCGAAATGGTGACCATGGAGAGAAAAAGTGCATTTTTTTTTTTATAAAAGTGTGAATTCCACAGAACATATTCAAGATATCGCAAAACCGCTACGTACTTCCATAGTTTTAGGCATGCAGAAAATAAAGCTTTTTGGTTTTTTGTTCTAAGTCAAACGGTATAGCCGTGAGATTGAACACCGTGGAAAACGTCGCTCCACAAGATCTTGCGTATCACGGCTCCACCGCCGCCATTTTGTAAGAAAAAAAATACGATTTTTTTTCCGGCGAGAGTTGTATAATAACAGGCTTCATATTAAATTTTCTGTTTATTTTATTATCTTCCTAAAAAAAATGCCGAAAATGACTGCAATTTTGCTCCGTCCAAGCTGGCCTAACCCCTTAAGGGGACTAGGCAGTCAGAAACTCGATTTTTTTTGTTGCATTTTTCGAAAGTACCACCCTTCCCGATTAAAATGCCGTTTGGTTTATGTTAAAATTCGCAAAATTGAGGATTTTACAGCAGAAAAGGTCGGGCACGCCATAAACCGTTTCTGCGCGCACGCAGGTAGAATAGATTCCTCTTTCGAAACTTTAAGCGCGTTTTTCTCGGAATCATATTTCCTCTTCGTTTTGCAGTGATTGGGAAAAAACGGAGGTATCAGTCGATTTGAAAAAAATTCAGCATATATGAAACATGTCTCGTTACGACCTGCACCTACGCATAAGTCTGTAAAAACTCCTGGTTTGTCAAAAAAAAAATAGAATGGCTCTTTTCCCTGGCGAAAAATGACGTTTCTTTAAAATTTGCCGCTTTGCAGCCACCATTTTTATAATTTTGATTTTTTTTCTTATTCAATAGGTTCAGGGCAGAATAGGGGCCAGGGCAAAGTATAAATTTCAGAGGATACGTCACAAATAAATTTCTTACGGCCAGAATCACTGCAAAATTACAGCGGCTCCAAAAAAAACGCCTACATGTCAGACGACTGTAGCGCTTTCATACATATGTATATAATATTCAAATCATTTCGTTTTTACTGTTTATAGTGTTAATAAACATTACCCAAACGTACTAGTCACAATTTGTGTTCATCTCCTTGTAATTAATTCGCAAAAAATACTTGATTTTCGAGCGATCTGACTGCCTAGTCCCCTTAAGGCTTCAATATTCTAACGTGCTACTTTGATAATGGCACATGCAGCGTCTACTCTTCGGTCAGCATTGTCCATTGATCTGCAGCGTCTCCGATCGCAGGCCATCGCAAACACGTGACAGAGACATGGCTCCGAAAGAGCGTGCTATGCAAAAGCGGCGAGGTCCTAATGAGGCTGAGCGTGCAGGCGATCAATCTTCATTCCCAGCTACTTAATTACCGACGCATCTCACGAAAAGGTGGATCAGGTATTGTTCCTATGTGCTCGCCCTTAATAAACAACCAGCAATTACGGTGAAAGCAATAGCCAATGAAGCTGGTATCGTCCGATGCTAGGTTAATTAAAAGGGACTCTGAAGCTGAATCGACACACGGCTGATTCAGATCGTGAAAGAGCTTCCCTTTGTGTAGACTCACGTTGATGAGCCTCACTTCGCCTCGCTCTGAAGCGATAAACAAATTTACTGACCTGGGAAACTATCGCAAAGGAGGTCGGACGATGATCGTTACAAAAGACAATGACACATGCGTTTGGAGGAACTTGAATCTCGGTGATCGGATCGATATCCTAGAAACGGTCAGAATTTCTGAGAAGAACCTTCATCCTCTGCGCCCAGGTAATGCTTCCCCGTCCGTTCCCTGCTGGACTGACGATAACCCACCATTCAGATGCATGTAGCGTCGCCAGCCGGCGTAAATACGTCGCGTCACGATCGGATATTAACGCTTTAGCATGCTGTCAGCGTGGGCACGTGGGCACGTGTAAATCAAAGTTCAAGATCCCAATTTACTTGCACTCGTCACGGTTGCCTGGCCATGCGCGACACTTTCGCCCACGGCCCGCCGCGATCTTAAAGACCTGTTGATCGAGCACAATCGAGTTTCTCGTTACCGGACGGTGTCGTACACACGTTTCGTGGCGAGGCAAACACACGTATGTCAATTTGTCGGCGCCTAACTAATCCTGGGGCGACGGTAACAGCTGGGGGACACGTGTCACGTGGATTCGCCATTACGCTTTCGCCGGGAGGGCGAGCGGCCCTCGGTTCGATGTATAATTTTCGACGGCGGAAGGTGAAGGCTCTCCTTCCTTCGCCAGCTTCGGGATCAATGGGAATACCTCGTCATTAAATCCATCATTAAGTCCGCTACGTGTCGCTTTCTAATCAACTGCTTCTCTCGGCGATCAGATTTCTACCTCGAGGGGTAGACCCAGGTGGACAGTTGCAAATCCTTTATTAACAATTTCTCGTTAAGGTCCTGGCCCGGACGTTGATTAAACGTGCAAGGTGGCGCTTTCTTCCGCCCCCGTCGTCCCCGTGGCATTAATTTAACGAGCGACACTCGTTAAAACTGGTCGCCGCGCGATCGTTATCGGTGGGCAAGATTTATCGGTAAATTTCGGCTAAATAGCGGGACATATCTCACGGACATATTGCGCGCCCGACCTGCCGCCGGTTATTTGTGGCCCGACTTAGCACTTGAGGTAATCCCAGCGGGTAACGGTAAGCACTTTGTCGAAGTCAGGGATCAAAGCCTTTGTAATTCTATAGGGCGCAACATGAAAGCGCTTCGAGCACGTCACCTGTGGACTATCGTGTACACGCGACCAGGTATTGGAATCCTTACTGTGCGTCGCAACCAAGCCGGCACTAATAAACATTCGTATTAACCAAGCTAATCCTGATTCCAGCGAGTTAGCAATGCGCGAGCACTCGGCCAGGTGTGCGATTATATCGAGTGGGTCATAGGTTACATCAGAGGGGAGGTTGTGACGTGTCTGTGTTTAGCTGGTTGCTGATTAAAAGGGCACCGCGAGCGATGCCATGGTTCGTTAATTGTTCTACGGTGGCTCAAGGATAGAATAGAGTGAGTTCGTGAGAGACGAGGGTCCCCTAAGATCCATCGGGCACTTGCATATTCCATAAACCTTCAAGATCACGAGCCTGACGCCGCGAGCTGCGACTACAATTAATTTCCACGGAGATATCAGGGTCGGTAATCTCGTACGAATATCACTTCCACCCCACGCGACGTCGAAAACGATTCGCCAGGGACGCTACCCTCGGGCAATCGTCGTAACGGTCCGACGGATAACGATCTTCCTTCGTTCCTTCCGGTGTTACAGGGGCATCGATCAAAAAAAAATACGCTCCCCGTTACGCCGAGCGATTATTTTCATCGCAACGCCGCCTGTATATACGTCTCCCCGAGAGCGGATTAACAGGCATCCGTTATAAATGAATAGCGACGTACACGCGAACCGTTGGAATTATGGCCAAACCAGTCACGTAGCAGCACAATTTACAGCCAAGTTGCAACGCTCGCTGGATCCCCCCGTGTTATCGGGCCTCTTACGCGCGGATCCGCGCGATGCATCGCCCGGGGGGGTCTCGCGGAGCGTCCTGTTTAATTAAACTTCCGAACGGTGACGACCCAGCGAATGCGACTTAATGACACCGGCGCAATCAGCCGCCGCCCGAAGGGTCCTCGACACTTTTCGAAGGATAGAGCTGACCGAAAGCTGACCGGAAGATCGATCCCGGCGAGAGGTCGAGGGATTCTGATTAAATCTTAAGACCGCCACCGTCTGCTTCTCTCCCTCAGACCCTCCACGGTAATTGATTTCCTTCGGGCCCTTCCTGGATAAATCTAGCGTCTCCGTCTTGCCCTTTCAAGGACAAGCTGTCCATACATTCCCCGTAATATCGTCCTGAGACAACATTTGCTTGCCCTTAGTCATAGACGAGTATTTTAACAAATACAAAGTGTCCGTCGATTGGCGGGTTGTGCCGCTCGGCCATTAATTATCGACTTTCATCGAATTATAACAACGCGGGAAGGAAAAGTAATCAATTTGGGGTAAAAGCGCATCTGCAGCACGTGGCAGCCGATCCATGGCCCTCTATGATGAGATTCGGAGTCTAATTAATATTGAAATAGGCTGGACTAGCCTGCCGCGATATTGCGGTGACCGAGAAGCTAACTTACTGTCCGTGGGATCATTAATTCGTTACAGTGTTCTGTAATCGAGGCGCCACTCTCGAAAAATAGTCTCGCGTGCAATTAAATCCGCCTGCCATCCCCGGGCCAATATTATTTCTAGATTATCGTTGAATAAACAGCCACTGTCGCTGGCTGGGAAAAGAAGGGCGTTTATAAACGTTCGCTTTATCAGCTCGATTTTAATTATCGCGGAATATGTTTGCCGGCGTGCCCCCCGCGAAATCGATTATCCGTGGCCGACGTTTTAATTAATCAACGCGGCCGGTTTAATGCATCGGTGCAGCTGCGTTTCGGTTTCGTTATATGCCTCCGAAGCGGTTTTCGTTGGGAAAATGAGCGATAAGCGAGTCTATCGATCGAGTGCGGCTAAACAGTATTCAATTATTTTTCTGCTTTTTGATCGATCGCAAGAACAGCGAGGAAACGCGGACGCCAAAGGAAACGTCCAGGTGCACGTTGCTCTCTTCATTCTTTCTTCCCATAACGTAATAACCCTGTGGATTTCTCGACGGTCTATTCGTGAAAGGTTTCGATGTCCCGATCAATCATCCAGTCTGACTGATATTGGACGAATCGCGGAAAGCGTCGGCATCAATCTTTGATTATCCATCCCTCGGTGCTTCTGTAATCTTGCTATCCCTTCAATTCTTTTCATCCGCGTCATGCACAGCCACGCTTGTCAATTCAACGTAGAAATATTCATCGCCGGGCTGTGTCTCAGTGCGCCAGCTGCGAACAATGCGATTCTGCATCGTTATATCCCCTTTCGATTCCCGCTGTCTCCAAATGTTAGCGTAAACCACCATTTTCCAAGAATTTCATTCGCCGAAACGGACGAACGCGATGTCCTCTGAATCGTCATCCGCCGTTAAGAATTCTTTAACGAAGGAACCGCTGCCCGAAATAAGATGTTCGAGAGATATCCTCATTTTTTGGCGTACAACGACAATCCGGGGCTCGCTCGGCGCTCCGATGGATAGGTACGTTTCCGTGCTCTCTTATAATGGCACACGCTAGAAGTGGAATATAATGAACGCGAAATCCGCATGGAACAGCCATTCCTTTATTTCGTATAATGCACAAGTTGTCACGGTTAATTAAAATTTCACACAATGGTCGCAAGAACATTCTAGGCATACAGTCCGTACCTTTGTTACCTTTCATATTTGCCGTTCATTTCCTCTCTAATTAATTTCAATAATAATACGTAGGGTAATTGTGGGAGTGCTGCCGCACGTTACGCAAAATTGTCACCGTGTCTAAATTTTGCAATAAAAATGTTTTCCAAGGATACATATTATTAGTTCAACATCTTGTTTGCATCTACTAGCATTAAAAAAAATAAAAATTTTAATATTTGTCACCCTTAAAAAATTGAAACTAAAAACATCTCTTTAGTAGGAGAGACGCCGCACATGAGGGTGTGGTGCCGCATTTCGAAAAACGTTTACTTTTCGATTTAAACTTGTAAATTCTAACTTTTTATATAAAAAAGTAGTAAAAACAAAGTAAAACGAAACAATTAAATGGGTACAGTAGGTACATATATTATTTTTGCTTTTCTAAATTTAACATTCTTTTTTTCTTCCTCCCACATTCATTACACATAGTCTTTCGTTTTTGTATCCCAAAAGGCCTAAAATAGGTATGTAAAAAAAGTAAATAAAAAATTATTATTAATAAAAATAATAATAAAAGAGAAGTCAATAGATTCTTGCAATCAGGTCCTAATCGAGTTTTCGTAGTGTTGTTAGTTTCAAGACGTCTTCCTAAAGTTCTTGCCAGAATTCCATAATATCGTTCCGCTTCACGTTTGCCGATTTCACCAGCTTTTATTTGATGTAATGCTTCAATCAAAGTTTCTTCTCTCCACTGAGCTTTAAGCTTAGTTTTAGATTTTCTTTTATATTCAGTTGGCATCTTGAAATCAAAATAAAAATATGTGGAAAAAGAGTAAACAGTCCACAAATATATGTGGATTATAAGATTATTCATTTAGAAATAAATAATTTGCCTAGAGATACCACGTTAGCTATTTTAAAAAACTTTTTTGGTATTTTAAACATTAAATACATCATTTAAAACGACTTAGTTTCCGAAACAGTACGTTATCAATGTGCGGCATCTATCCTAAGAAAAAATGCGGCGTCTATCCGAAATGGCCGGGAGAGGCGCCGCACTTTCGTATTTCCCACAAGGTCCCTTTAACGTATTACAAAAGTTGTATTAAGAAAAACTATGAACTTTAGCTACTATGATAGTAAAAATAAAAGTGACGTATAACTATTCAGGCGAAGCGCGCTAGGCTTACCTCGAAAAACAGCAAAATCTTTAATAATAATGCAGGAAACACGCTCGTGCTTGGTAAACTGGTCTAGATCAACAGTCGCAAATAAATGAAATCAACAATGGTCTATTTTATCGACGACATCCCTGAAATACCGATAGTGCGGCGTCTCTCCGAGTGCGGCACCTCTCCCACAATTACCCTATAGGCGTTTCATAATATGATATCGGGTACGTCACGGCCGCTGGTTAAACAATACGTTTCGTAACGTGGTCAATTGTACGCTGCAGTTATTTTAATGATCCCGATGAACAAGCTCGTGACGATGGTCAAGCTGATCGTAATCTTGTTCACGGTGGCGATAATGTTGGTCACTCGCGAACCTGGGATAATCTTTGCCGTAATTATCATCACTTTGGGCATATCCGTAATGATAATCGGGCCCGTGGTCATCAACACCCTCATTACCGCCATGACCAAGTCTCTGCTCGTCGTTCTGCTCATAATCACCGTTGTAGCCACCATGGTGGCTGTTGTCTCCGTTATAATTGCGCTCGTCATGCCCCTTCCCGTTATTCCCGTAATGGAACTCGAATCCGTCATTGTACGTGTAACTGCCATACTTGCAGCCACCATGACCACAGCCACGGTCACCACCGTCGTTTCTTCCATCGTGGTCGTGCTCGTGCCGGAAACGATGATACCCTTGGTAACCATCGCCGACTCCGTTTTCACCCTTGCCATTGGAACGATGACGGTGACGACCATACCCGTGACTGTGACGATAACCGTGCTTGTAGTTTTGATTGTAATCATCGGAATTGCCGGTGGCATCTTTGGCGCCTTGATGGTGATTACTGTTCCCTTGGCTCGATTTACCCGAGTTGCCGTGTGTGTCGATAATGGACCCCCCTGAAAATAATTGTTAAACCCTGTCAAAGGATCCTTGGAGAAATTTCGCTTCGATGGTGCTTGAACCATATTCTGTGATTAGCGATGAACACGTTAATTAATCAACTATTGAGGCTTCTGACTTCTTCTAATTTTTCTAGTACTTTTGATTCTTTTGATTTTTTAAACATCAGTGCTCGTCCACTCGTTACCATCTTTATACGTTCCACGCGTGTGACCACCCCCGCCGCGTTGTTCCTCGATGCCATACGCGGTTGGATATCCCGTATTAAATTTGTAATCCCCATTATCCCTGCTGCCTTTATCCCTCCAAATTGCTCCCGTTGCTTTATCTCCCGTGGCATCGCTACCATGTGTAAACGTAGCGCTCGCCACCGCGAATACTGACGCGGTCAGCAAAATCAGATGCAGGGCCTAGAATGATTAGTAATCACTTAACGTTGGTAGGCAATCCAGTCCAGAATCAAGCGAATCACGCGTGCCTCGAGATTTCAGCGAAATTCTCCTGTTCCACGTATTTTATGTGAGAACCCTTCGACACAGGACTCGCATACAATCATCGACAGCAGGACTTCTATTTTACTTCGTACCTTGGAGTCCATTAGTATTCGTGGAAGTCATACGACTTTAACACACACTCCTAACGACGTTACTGACGCAGCAGAGCACATTCGAAGTGGCTTTTATAGGGAAATGTTCACCCAGCGCATTACGTGACACTTTCTTCTATCAAAAGTGCACCCGCCGTTCTGGGACGTTATTTAATCCCGATTCGCGTCGGCCCGACTATCCGACGAATCGCGATTCCTCGCAATCCTTTCCTGGATTCGCTCGAGGCGTGCAAAATCTGAAGTTACACGGTTTAATGAATCAATCCATTTTTGCGCGCGCCGGTAATTCATAGTTGCCTTCCGTTTATTTGATCAGCCCTGTTTTTCCCACTGTTCGATCCTTTACCCTGTTACAACGTCGTGTTTACCGCTGTAATAGCTGACTTTCTAAACTTCTTCCCTCGAAGAAGGAAACGGATAGGTTTGGGCAAAAATTGTGATTAAGATCTTCAAGCAAGTAGGGGAGGACGGGGGCAAGTTGATTAATTTTTAACATATCTAATTTTTATAAGTGGACCATTGATATTCTGTTGACTTGTTGCATGCCAAAAGTTTACACATTTACTTACGTACACAGGCTTAATTTTCAAAATCGTTTTCATTGAGCCGAGGTTGTAGTTTTTATTAGATTTAGATTGGCTGTGGGTGCATAAGAACGAATTCACCTCCATTCTGATAGAGAAATATGATTGTTCGATTCATGATCCCGAGAATTAACAAGAGAACACTTCTGGGCTCGTATATATTTCTCAATTCGTCAGCGAATAACGTTCATTTCGGATGAATTGAAGGGGGTTTGAAAAGGAATTTTGATTACTGGTGCAGGCTGCAGCACAGCTACTTCAATCGTTTCATTCGATTCAATTGAACGAACACAGCGGCGATACTTTACTTAATCACCTGAACAGTGATGAAAGAGCTGGCTGGTCAGCGGTGGTTTCCTAGAAATCGGGCCGCAAATTTTTAATCTACTGGAAAGCTCGATCGAGCTTGCGCCCCCTCTTGTAACATAGCGCGCCGTTGTACGAGTACACCGACAATCCACATCGAATATTCAGGCGTCCAGTGGCTTCCCAAAGAAAACGATTCTGCCTCCATGACGCAGTCGCGGTTTGCATAAACTTTAACGAAGATGTACAAAAGGAAGGCATCGATTCTCGAAGATGTCCCCTTGACGGTCGGAGTGGAAGTAGGTGTCTCCGCCACGGGAATAAATTCTCCGTAATCGATGTTCAATCCGGCTGGCTGCAATTCAAACTTTGCAATTCGACAACTGGTGGAAGCAGCCCCGTCGCTAGCAAATTATAGCCGCGCCTCGAATCTGTACTACATAGCTATACTTAGAAAGTAATTACTGCACACGAACAACGGTACGTTCCGTGCATTTGGCCTCGTCACTTTTAAATTTATACCAGCCGCGTTCTACCCCGCGAGACATTATCGTAAGTCCAATACATAGCCGTGATTATTGCTTTCTGATTCGCCGCCATTAGAGCGACAAATCTACGAACGTCTTCGGGTTTCTTGCTCGAGCACGCGACGTTGTTCCCCCATGTTTAAACTATCCTCGATTATTCCGTCATCTTCGCGTCAAACTTTCGCGAAAGGCCCCCACGACTCGTGACACATGCAGGGGCATGTTCGGCAAAGCAGAAGGCAAGTTTCCGCGGAGCTCTAGATCGACCTCGGTCAGAAGTTTGTTAATCGATCGCCCGGAAATTCTTTGCGTTTTCCGGATGAAATTCTGCTGGCGATGACGTCACCAGTGCCCCCGCAGCGCGACCGGGGAGGAAATTCCCGTGGAGAGTGGTCGCTTGAACAGCCAACGAAATTTTTCTCCGCTGGAAAATGAAGGTATATCCATGGGCGACGCTTCGGGACAGCCTTTCAAGATCTCGTGAAATTACAGCGGCATTCGTTTCTCCCCTGTGCCCCTGCTTGAACACGAGAGCCTAGGAAACTTTCTGGATAACTGAAACGGAAACGTCACAACCGTGGAACAATGAACGCCCCTAAAATTCCCCCATTTCCAAAGGTGGCGCTGTAGCCCGCGTTCCTTCCGCGGCAGAGGCGTTCGAGGAAATTTATTTCCAGCAAGGCGACGCGGTAATTAGCCATCCAGCGAAACTGGATTTCCAAAAGCGGCCGGGCCTCGTCAAAGCGGATCCCGCTCTTGATTACTAATTTGTCACGATGATGTATTGTGATGGCGTAATTAGAAGTTCTCGCCTCATGAATTATGACGGGTAGCGGGCTAGCTAGCGAGCAATTCTTGGCTTACCGCGCGATCCGCACACTCTTGCGTATTCCTGAGAATGTGACACAATTGGGCTATTACGGCCATTCATTACCGCGTAATTGTATTCAGCTTAATTTCGTGTTACGTTTTCACGGCTGGAAACAATAGTGTCCCACGTTGCTGCATCGTCATTACCGTGGAAGCGCGGCCCCTTCCAGGATCTACCTGTGCTACCACCGGCCGGCAGCTGCATTATTAAGCGGCCCCGAGAACGTAATTCGCTTAACGGAAGATTTTCGTCCGCCATTCTGCCGAGGGGCTTTCTGTTTCGTTAAAGAATAAATCCTGAGCCTTATCCCCCTGGTCCTATTCGATTTTATTTGCATTCTGGCAGCGTGCAGAGTGCAAGGATAGAGAGACTGAGTGATAAGGCCCATAAAGCATCAGCCAAAATTGTGGCACTTATCACGAAGGGAGACAGCAAAACGTAACGAGACGTCTGTTCCCTTCGCGATAAGGACACATACGTAGGTCGGTAATTGACAAGGGAAACGACGGGCCACTTTTACGACTCGCCGAAAGCTCGATTCGTCCAGCACTAGCCATCAAGGTCTTTACGATCGATGCTGATGCGCCCTACGAAAAGGAGGAGCGCCAGGGAACGCTCCCGAGATTAAAGGTCTCACCGACGCGTGCCTCCAACCACACCTATACCCCCTCTCTTTCTCTCTCTCTCTCTCTCTCTCTCTCTCTCTCTCTCTCGCTCTCTCTCTGCGATCTATAAATCACGATTGTATCGCGTGAGGCTGAACGAGGTTAGGGGGCTGACGTAGGTGTCAACGGCGGGGGAGTACGTAATCATATTCGTCACGAACAGTCGTCTTCCTGCGTAGATTTACGAGGTCGGAGTTTACGATTCCGTCTCCGCGATCGTAAGCTCAAGCTGCGCCATGTATATGCGAGGGGGTGGAAGCCCCCGCTCCCGTCCGCTTCCGGCGGTTTCATCGATTGCTCGAGATCCGAGGCTCGTAAAGATCGGGCCTAATTACCGCCCCCGCGATTTACACGGTTAATCGCAGCGCGTTTGCAAGCCCGTAAACCGTCTCTGGCGCTATTCCGCCGCGAGGATTATTAAAAAAAGAATTACCCTCACTGCGGACGGCTGTGAAGCGGGGAACAAAGAACGAGGTAACGAGTTCGCAGTCTCCTTGGAGCGACAATGGAGGAACGGCGGAGGATGTCCCTCGCGGGGGACGATTGCCAGGCTCTAAAATCGTATCGATCCTTCCCTCGCTATTAACGCCCGACGATCGTTAACGAATCGTTTAGTTTTAACGATCCTCTAATTGTTTCCTGCCGGCGACGGTGCATCGGCCCGCCGCGCCGTAGCTGCAGCAGAATTGCACCGCGCGAGAATGAGTCAGCACCGTCTTCGAATGGACGCCCTGAACTCGCTTGGACGTCTGCCGATCGAGGAACGTCTACTCCTCGCGCCGTCTGATGCGTTTCAATCACGGTCTTCTTCTACTCCTGCGACCCGATAGAAAGTTGACAGGAGCCGGGGGGGGGGGGGAGGGGGGGAAGCAGTTTCCATGCAACGTGATGAAACTAACGATCCGGGCCTCCCGATTGCGGAGTAACGCGAGCCAATCAGTGTTCGGTTGCCAAATAGGAGCAAGGGAACTGTTCCGGATCTCTGATTTCCAGATCGCTTCAATTTTTGGGGATCTGGTATCCGGAACTGGTTTCAATCGGCTTTAAAGGCCACGTGGATAGGCGTGCGATTGAGATTCGATAAAAAAAAAAGGTGTGTTCCGTTATATTGCGCCATTATTGGGTAATCTAAGGAGGACCACAGCTGGAGATTGACGCAATTGTTAACACCCAGGACCAGCTACCCAGCAGTATCATTTCCCAAATAACAGCGTTGTAAATCTCCTTTACGACTGGTATCGCGAAGGTGTCGGGTCAAGTGTCTTCCGCGTCCAGGGAATTCATACGAAGGGTCGGGAGAACTGCTTCGGTTTCACGCGTAGGGCCAGCATCCCCAGCCAATAAAACCGAACGCGGCACAAAATCATCCGTCGGAGGAACAGCTACTAAAATCAATGTGCTCTATTTTTCTTCTTCTCAGATCGCGTTAGGCGGACACAACCTGGGTTACTGAATGGAAACGACCTGGAACAGAGGGTGCAGCGGACCTATTTTCGCTGGTGTGAAGAGACAATGGACTTAGGGGCGACGTAGACCCTCGAAACGAAGACACCATGAAAATTCGAGTCCCCTTGCTAGACCGTACACGAAGGATCACAGCTCTCCCAACCCCGTTCCACCTTTATAGCCCCCAAGACCCAACGACGAGGCGCTAATTCCCCTCTCTCTGCCGGATCACGCCGAATTACCGTGTCCAAGCGCGGCCAACGAAAATAAAGCTCGCTAACTATCCATTTATCCGGCCGGACCTACCCTATTGAAATATTCATGCGAGTCGAGGCTGTATCCAACAATAAACTCGCGCGACGCGTCCCAGCCAGGTGGCTTCGCCGAATGCACGACCAATCGATTATCCCCGGGATGCAGAAGGCATCGTCACGCCAACGTTGAACGTCGTCCCGACGAAATACGACGGGATATTAAGGATTCCTGCCCTCTGTTAGTCATTCTGTCGTTAGTCCGTGCGGCCACGTACCTTAGACTGCTCCGTGAACGGACGGCTTACACGGATTTCCAGGGGACCTGGTTACAGCGTTGCCTACGGACACAAACTTCGCCCGCTGACGGATACACCTGAACCTGAACGTGAACCCTTCAACCGGAACGGAGTGAATCGTGCTCCCCGTTTTATCAGGATCCGACGATGACTCTCTCGACATTTGCAAGTGAAACGATGCATTCCTCGTCGATGAAGCGCGGACGCGAAGCGAAACGGGGTATGCGGACCCTGCGACAATTTCACGCGGGGAATAATTCAATTTTTTGTTTGCCTAGGCCAGCGTGCAGAAATCACGAGCGAAAGAACATCTAGAGTGACTCCATTTCCGCGTCACGAGTCCCTGATTTACTGGCACGTGGCCTCGCGAAATGGCCAACCGGTGTATGTACACTCGCGTTAATGATGCTTCGCATCAGGACCATGCTTGCTAAACAATCGTGTTCCGCGCGCGCGAGTCCCCCGTTTGTAATCGCGCTGATTCAGAAACAGTGCCAAAATGTTTCGACGATATTACAGGGGACAATGCGCGAATCGCTTTGATTACGGTTACGCCGGCCCGTTAGCCCCGCGTTAACGACGGGAAATGAATTCTCCTCCTCCTTCCACCGGCCTAGAAACATCTGCCTTAATATTACAATTAAGTCCCGCGGATTTTCCGCCGCCTGGGAGCACGCTGCACGGTAACGAGCGGGAGGTTGTCGCGAGCAAGTAGGAAAACTTCAATTTTTCAAGCTTCCCTTCGTCAAGTAGGACGCAAGTGGGACCACCTTTGCTCGCATGCCCGGGACCCGGGATCGACTTGGTCTCGCGAGCAATGGTAAGTTTCTTTCCTTCGTTTACCAGAATTTCCCCGGATTAAAGTGCAAGAGGAGGGCAACGGCGGGGGATTGGCTGCAACAGAACGCGAGCTTCGTTCGCGAGGGGGTTGGTCGGCTGGGATCGAGACGAGTCGGGCCCGTTGAGCCACCGTCCCATCAAGGCAAATCGATTCCTCTCGTATTGTCTCTCCCTGCAATGGGATTCTTTCCTTCGATACGGCGCAGCCAGGAAACTTTCCCTCGCATTTTCGGTCATCGATTGTTTATTAACTTCTCGCTTCGCTAAAACTCCCGCTGCCAATTGCTCGTTACAAGGGGACACCGAAGGCGACAGCGTTATCGCGTCGAAATTAAAAGCCGCGCGAGGCGCGTGAAGCACGCTGGGCTTGACGCTTCGAAGAAAAATCGACACCTTCACCCCCCGAGAGTTTGGCTCGCGGCGATGGCAGGGAGATAAAGGATAACAGGTGGTAACTTGAACGCGGCAAACGACGGAAATCATAAACTTCCTCGGTCCCCTGGACTCCGCAGCCTCTTGGACACTTTGTACTTTGAAGACACTTCTCTTCTGGGACGTTGGATTCAGTTTGCCGCCGCTTCGAGCTCCGCTTTCACCGCGAGTTCACGAGCAGCGCTACTTTACGGCGGCGGAGGGGGAGTTGTTTCATCTTCATTCTGGGGAAATCTCGTTTATATTAATATCGTGGAGGCGCCGGGTGAGCTGGGGCACGAAAACGCGAATCGATCGAGCGTATCACCGACGACGGCACGATTCCATGAATATTGAACGGCGGAAGCGGCATGGTTAATTTAACATTCGCGTTTAGCCGCGAGTAAGGCGGAACCCGCGGGCGCACGTGTCTGCTCGTTACGATTCTCGACGGCGCGGCGTCGAACGGTAAGGGAAAGGGATGACCCGCGCAATTTCATGGAATCCTTTCCGCCCTCTTCCCACCCCGATCCCCTACCCCCGTCCCTTTGATTCGTACCTTGACGGAATCCTTAAGAAGCCCCCGCTCGCTGAATCCGCCGCGATTCGAGCGGCGCAACCTTCCACGTGTCGCGTCCCAGAAGGCCTAACCGCCGAATGGGAAACTCGATAATCTTCTCTGTATACGTTCCAGATCAGAGCGCCACGCGTGGATCCCCATTTTCCTGCTGCCAATGGGGATGCTTCCTCTTCAGAGCCTGCACCACACAACGTTCGCATACATTGCGGGGGCTAATTGTTTGGAGGCATTGTTGTTGGTAGAATTATTCCGTAATGAGAGAGGGTGTAACGCAAGGGGCGTTGATCCGTCTTAGCGTGCGCTCAGCGAAAAGCTTCTCGACTCTCGGGGGGTTGAAGGGGTCTAATGAAGCATAAGCGACAGCAAATTGGGTGGGAGTATTAGCGAGACAGAATTTGAAGTCACGAATGAAATTCTAATGAACAGCAGGAGTAACGACTAACTGCTTCTCTTGCGTCCTGTTTGAAGACTTCTTTTCGGAGCTCCCTGGCCGCGCACTGAGCCAATTGTTCGATTGGGGCGAGACAGATCCCCCGAGACGTGAAGGGAGCACATAAGAATCGCGGGGGATTGAGCCAGGGTCAAGGTGTATTTCAGAGTAAAGCTCTTCCCAACGGGCAGGGATGACGCTCGCAACGAGCACGGATGGCCGAGCGGCGCGTTGTAGCAGCAACTCTGGAAACACAGCGGTTCGCCAGGGCGTAGCTGGCTCTCCAAGTACTTCTATAAACGTACGATGCAGGACGGAATGCCCTGTCCTCCGTTCCGCCCGTGTTCCTGGGACATCGACAGCGCTGGGAATCTCTCTTGCTCAACGCCCGGCGCGGATGTAGGGCGCGCGTGTGAACGCTCGCGGAGCAAACAACAGGCGCGCTGGCGGAGGACAGGGTGGCACATCCATCGGCACCGTCGACGAATTTGCACAGCCACGGCTTGTTATATACATTTTGGCGCGTCACCTCGACAACAGGATTATTCACCTCGGCCCGCGTATCTGTGTTACTTATTCGGCTCCGGGGGAAAGGTGAAACGGCCAGGCCGGCAATAAACTCCGCTGGTTCCTCTCCCGTTTCGAGGGGGACGGGCGATGAAAAATTATGTCCCGCGCGGTGCAAGAGAAATGAAGACGAATCGCCCGTGGGTTTGATCGATTATGGTAAAATGTGCATTCAGACTGCTTACTGGGAAATTGTCTAATGCGAGAGGGGTGCAATCTCGCGAAGAGGCGGGGTTCGAAGGGAGGGTGAGCAGAAAGTTGCTCCGCTGCAGAGTAGCATAATGTTTGGGGAATTGATACCATTGTATCTTTCACATTCCTCAATGATTTGAAGACTCGCGTGTGTATACACTTTTTAACAAGACATAGTTGCAAGTATTCCTTTGCGACCGAATTCAGATTTTTCCAACTAAAACCTGCCGCGGATAGAACCACCGATGCATCATAGTTAAATTGAACGGTTCACTCGATTTACCCGAATAACGAAACCGAGCTGCCTTGTTTGGGCGAGTCGGGATCAATTAATAAAACCGATTTATCGATCGGTCCGCGTACAGCGAGGTTCTGGAACTGGAGCCAGCCTTCCATGGACCTGCATCCGTGCACCTGTGCGGTCACTTGCGCATTAATCCACTCGTGACGCTTGGGCCAACGTAAATATCTCGATCTGCCGGGCAGAAGTGGCCCTCTCATCGGAATTCAATTTAGATCGAACGATCCACCGCCTTCAATGCTGAACACTTGGCGGATGGACCGTATATTGATCAAGCTAAACCCTGTCCCTTATTGCTTTACAGCAGGTAGCGTGCAATTTAATTAGAGCACCCCTTCTCGAAATTTCCTCGTAAAATTGCGCGCCCAATACCATTGACTATCTGGTGGGTCCAAACTCGAGCTGATAGAAAGTATTGTAGCTTCAAGATAAGATTCAATTCCCCACTACGAATACTCAAGTAGGTATGCACAGAAACTCCATCTTATTTCACATTCATCCCCTGCGAAAACAGTGTAACTGAAGCAAATCCCTCGTACAATAACGTCATCAACAAAGTAACCGGCTCAGAAGCTGCTCAACGTTCGACAAAAAAGCAGTCGCCAGCTGGACGTGACCGTCGAAAAGCTTTCACGGCATTTCTCAGAGAGCTCGCGTACACGGACCTTGTATTACCGACTGCGAAGGGAAAAAAGGGCCAGCCAAGGGCTAATAGACCGGCGCCGCGAAGAGCTGCCATTAAGACTCCGGACTGACAACGACATGACACGCGGCGATATCCATGGGAACGTCGAGGATGTTGGACTTCCGCTGGCTGAGGTCGTTTCGAAGAAACTTTTCGTTATCCGGCAACAGCCGCCAGTTCGCGATAACGACGAGGACCCGAGCTGCCGCGAGTTCAACTTTTACTCCGCTTTTTATTGCCATGCAACCCTTTCTTTATCCCCCTTGGTTTTCTCTTCCTTTTCCCCCGTAGCCCCCATGTGTCTCGTTCTCACAACGCATTGTTTTATTCGCTGTCCCTTTGGGTGTACTATTAATTTGCCGCGTGCAAACAGGGCTGCTCGAGCTCGCGGCTTTTTACATCGCGATACCACATCGAGAAGTTTCCCCTGCGCACATCACAAATATCCAGCATGTGGTGTTCCAAGTTCCGGGTACTAATAACTTCGATCCTCCCGTTGTCTCGCAGCGGATGGGTGCCTGAGCGCCACTGCATTCCTCGATACAATATCGTGTCGAAGCTGGCGATCCTTTCAAACTACTTGTCACTCGCAGCCACAGTATCCGCAGCGTCGGTTGCGTGGAAACCAGCCAGGCCCGCAGACGGCTTTCGTCGGGCACCCGCAACTTCGCCGACGTGTTTGTCGCGCGTTATGGCTGTGACACACATCACGTAACTTTCTACGGTTTTTATCGCGCGAGGACTACGGGGCATGGTGAAAACGGCTGATTTCCAGTAGGTGGCTTCCAACCGGGGGATATTTATTGTCTCACGTAGCGACGCCGTAAAACCCGGCGTATCGGGGCGGAACTTTGCTCCCCGATGTGTCTACTATGTTTAGTCAAATTTCCCGTTGCCCGGCGCGCATTGCTGTTGGTCCCATTTTCGCGGACGCGCCACCGCGACCGTATCGGATGTTCACCGCGGAGCGTGATGACTCCGAATCCTTTGAACACCGACCCACGTTTTTATATTACGTCGAATACTCGTGAAAAGCTTCCGCGAAATATTATACGATATTACAGCCTGTGGAAACGCGGAGCACCGTAACAGGCGTGGGCGAAGTGCGAACGCTGGTATCCATTACGTGTTATTAACGATAACGCGTTCTTGCATCCACGGTGCTTCTTTTGAGCCGCCTCGAGAGGCACCCGTTAAATTACGGGTTATCATACTTTGATAGGCATCGGTATTAAACCATATAAATTGCATTTGTACGGTTAAAATGCTCGATTGAATGACGACCGCTTAAGAGTCCACGTGTAAACAAACGAGCGAGTTAGGAGTTTCATATTGTACTTGCGTTCGCGCAACGAATTCGATGAAGATGGATGAACGTGACGCGGAAGTTCAGAAGAAAGCAGGCCCCCGAGGCAATTTTCGCGGTATGCAAATATCGCGGGGACCGGGAACGATGGAGCGGTTCGCTTTCAGCGCGAAGTAAATAATAGCGCGAATAATTCGACTCACGTTTCCATCATTTTGAAGGAGCGCTCGGTGGAATAATACCTGCGCACGGTAACCCACCGATACCCTCCTGCACTTCTGTGCTTTGAAGCAGGACGGATGAGTAGCCGCGACCTGCGATCATCTTCCCCTGGTGAGTATTAACGAGAGTCATCAGTCGCGAACGTTTTACGACTCTTTTCCCTCGTAAACTAACGTCTTCGTGTCACGGGCGCGTGTTCAAAGGAAGCCAGCCTCTCGTTGTTTGTACAGCTTTCGAGGGAAGCGCCATTGTGCGAGGTCTCGTTTATAAACAAAGCAAATATTTGCCATTGTGTCGCGTCGGTGCCGGGTCCTGAGAAACGTATCCCCCGCTTCAGAATTTATTCCGTGTCCGCTCTGGCTGTTTACTTGATCGCAGCGACAGGTAACGATGCAGTTACAGAGGAACGAATCCCTTAATAAATGATTTGCCTTGGACACGCGAAGACGGGAACCCCTGGGGGCCATTAATAGTCGCGACTGTTAGACGTCATTCGAAGAACAACCTCCAGCACGTAATTTTGTAAGTCAGGCGCTTGAGTTCTCAAATTTTGGATGCAACAAAAGCGGCAGATATTCAGGCAATCCTGTCAAAGGGCTCCCCGATTCCCACGCTGAGATCCTCGCCGAATATTGCGTTCAGGAAGCGCGAGTGAGTCTGAGTCATCGCGTCAGGTGAAATTCATACTTTCTCGATACTGCACGTGCAGAGAGAATATTCCGCATGAATCATTCGCGTCGCATCGACTTTCGTTTCTTACAAGTCGAGCAGCTTGCCCCCCGCCGCCGAGATAATCCGGATTCTGCGAGCGTTGGCAGCCGTGATGCAGCCGCTTTCGCGAAGAAGCTGCTGATTAACGTCCACTGACAACTTTATTATCCGTCACTTATACACTCCCGGGCCTAAACGCACACGAACCTCAGAAAACAAACGTGCCACAATGCAGGTTTGAAGCTGTAGCCTTTGGTTCTAAAATGAAACTCTTTCGAATTGATCTCTCGCACTGCTCCACCCTTCCTCGCCACCCTTCTTACACGAGCGATAATTAAAAACAGCACCTCAGAGGAAGGCAATGAGGAATAGCCTCGTTATCCGAGGCTTGCTAAGCGCGTAATCGTCGTCGAACAGCGGTTTCAACGGTGCCGAAAGTAGCCCGGCCACGGCAAAGCCGATACCGGACTAAAGCCGGATTCGAGCTTAAACCGCGTGGCTCCGCTCCGATAAAGTTTTCGTTACAGCTCGCGGGGTTCATGCTAGAAGTCGATTCTTCGTCAGCGTGGCCCCTGCCTCTCCTTCTCTCCTATCCGGCTCCTTTCTGGGCCACCGTTGCCTCGCAGCCCCGCGAAAACAGAGGAGATGCAACGCGACGCGATAGTGACTTATAAGTACCCTCATGAATAATGCAGAGACGCAAATAAAAGCTGGCGCGGGGGGAGGGTCCGCGAGCTGCCGTCTTGCCACATAATACTTGTGTATTTTACAAACACCGACGCCACCGTTCTCCGAGCCACCCCCGCGAACATGGCGTCGTTATCGCGGTACGTATGCGCGTTCTACGTGCACGCGCGCTCCGCGCCCGCTCGTACGTGCGCCGCGCCGGCTGATTCATACCTCGCGATAGAGCTGATATTTATTAACGATCCCGCTTTCGGACGTGACAGTCGCTTCGTAGCGTGTTTTAACGAACCTTTCCTAGACGAGGACGCCTGATTTACGGGGCGAGGATTTAATTTGCGAGGGTGATAAAATGTTGGATGACCAGCCTTCTTGTTAGCCAAGAGTTATTAAAGGGTGTGACTGATAAGCGGGCCTTGGCCGCCGATTCCCAGGACCGTCATTCATCACCGAGCGCACTTTTTCACTCCAAGTCTCAAATTTGTACAAAGTACGACTTACTCCTCCAGTAATTAAGGGCTGAGGTGGTTCCCGGCCGTCTGTATAATTCTCGACCCGTATCACTGAATGCCGCGTATCGACCGCGCAAAGAAACGTTCATATGTTGTATGGAATGAACGGTGCTCCGGGGAATTAATTTCGGCAATTATTTTTGGAGCAGGTCGAATTTAACGAGAGACCTCTGTTTTACTCGCTTCGCCCTCGAGTTTCGATAACCCTGTTAGCTTTAGCTCGACTGATAGACCATCGAGCGGGAGCAGAAAAATTGGGATATTCGAGCTAAAAAAAGCGGCCCGCTGCCGTGACAAGAAATATTCTCCTCGCAAACGGTTATATTTCTCATGGTCAGCCGCGAGCATCCGTCACTTCCATTCAATTTTTCACAGAGCTCCGCTCTCTAAAACCATTCTACCTCGACGGAGCCAGAGACAATAGAATAACCAGATTCCAGAGTTGATCAGACTTTTAGAATCGCGGAGCACACCGGCTAAACGATAATCGACGAACGCATTACAGGAGGGAGCACGCCAGGGACGACCGTTCCACCCTTAGTTTCATTATTTTCTTGCGGCGCTGATTGCTGTATGCGACCAGGTCACGAGAGAATTACACGTTTCTTGCGGCGATCCGCTTTTTTCTCGATGCTCGAAGGCTTCCGGCCAACCTGCGCGCGGTCCGAAAGCTTTTCCCCGTTCGTTCGTTAAAGATCATCAGTCATTACGCGAGCGTTTCTTAGCCGAGCGCCGGCCCAGAGTTCGGGGCTAGTGTAAGCGCCCCGTTCGTAGTCAGACAGGCCGATTAATTTCGGTCGGACCGTTTGTCGGGCGTCGGGACAGTTCGCGTAACACGTTCCCATCCAAACATTCCTGTCCGCGCAACTATTCTCACTGACTAATCGCATAGAACTCGAGGAGCAAACGTCCTCGTTCCTGAGAGGCTGGTCGGCGTTCCTGGATCAGATTCAGTCCGTCATGCGTGGAATTATTCCAGCCAGTTATCCGTCGAGTGTCGAGGATCGATAGTATTGCATAATCTGCGCCCCATAAAGGATCATCAACCGCGACGCGTCCCGATCGATTGTTAGCACGCTCGCGATCGGCGAGCGCGAAAAATCGAGGGCGAGCGATACAACGACAGGCTTCCGGGCCTAGTAAATCCTCTTCCGTTCGAGGAATCGCGTTCTCTCGAGCGACCGCGTACCTTCTGCAAGAGTTATTGCGTCCCGACGAGGAACAGAAATATTCTATTGACAGGGGAAACTGGTACACGGTGCATGGCGGATGATAGAATCGAAAGATGCGCGTCAGACCTGATTCAGCGATCGCGTTATTTCTTCCTCCGCGAGATGACGAGATGACGAATTTTATAATTTGGACGGAAAGTACCTTTTCTTCCATCTGTGGTAAATATACAACGGGAATGAAGGGAGTGTTTTTACGTTCTAGGTGGAAGCGAGTACTTTCCTAACGTAAAAGAAGAACGTAAATAGGAAGAGGCGACGAAAAGCTGGATTAGTTGAGGTTCTAAGCGAGCACTCGGTGAATTTATGGCGTCCAATTAACAATGGAATTTTAAAGACGCTCACCCTGTCAGCGGCGAAATATCGTGTAGATCGTTCCTGTATTTTCTCAGATAATTTTTCTTCATTTCCCTGCCGCGCTCCTCGCGTGCGAGAAAGCGCAGGAATTACGTCCGCGAACTTGGCGTGGAAATTTTTCACGCTCGCACACGGCGGATTAGTTGCGGTCATATCCCCTATATATGCATGTGTTTACATTTATTATGTACAATACACGGCAGGGAAGCTCGTCCCGAGGAAAATAAGGTTGCCTCGCAGCTGTATCTCCTCCCAACCTGTAACTTCATCCTCGCACGCTTCCCGGCCTCGCCTCAGTATTTTTCAACATCCCCTGGCTTAATTTTAAAGTAAATTCACACGGCCCGTTGACGTTCCGTGATGCTCGAAAGATGTGCTTTTTAGAATCCTTCCGGGTGCTTATTTTTCCCCTGGCAAACACGGGGAAGACCGTGTCGATGTTACGAGGGGATGTTACACCGGACTTTGCAAAATAGCTTGCAATTTATGTACGCCAGTAATGAAATTTTAGGGGAATTATATCAATGGCTAAGGATCCCTATTCAACCACGCGCACGGTGTGTCGCGGCGACGGCAATAGCGGTACAGTTACACCAGAGGCCGAATTCACTGGATCAAACGCAGTGGCGGACCGGTCGCTGCTAGTCACTCGTTTCAATAATTCAAAGAGCCTTTGACGTCTGTCATCAGGCGGACCGCTGGTATGCGCTTGTTTAGTCCAACGCGTAAAGGCATAGAGGCGGGGTTTACGTGGGAACAACGGCGGCTAGCCGGCAGCATCGCGCGAAATGGCCAATGAAACTGGCGAGTATACTGCAACGGGATCCATTTAATCGAAACAAAAACAGAAACAGAGCTTCATGGCGCTCAATCAATCTAAACCGTCAAACAACCACCGCAGATTGTTTGACGACGGGGAACTCCTGTTTGTACAACATGGTGGTATCGCCTCGATGCGGTGTTTAAAAGCTCGTACGCCTGGGCGATAAATACACCAATTATCGATAGCTTCGCGCAAAATTCATACCTACCGCCCCGTCAAACGGAGGGATCTACCGCGATATTCTACGTGCCCGCAGGCTCTCGCTGTATCTACACCACGCCCTAACGCTATAAGCTGCATTAACGTCTTGTAGGGTAGACCGGGGGCGGTAGTAACAGGGGGGCGAATGTAACACGCTAAATATCTGAAAACATATAATAGATATTAACACCAATTTTGGATATATGATGAAGAATGACATTTGGAATATACACATCCATGCCCTAGGAGTACAGATACGCAATAGACATGGATAGTGAAGAAAATAACTTTTCGATACCCTAAAGTAACTTTTCCTTACTGACTTAAAATTGTAATATAAACACTCCCTTCGCAAGTATGTGCTTGTTCGATTTTTTAATCTGTAATTCGACCTTTTTTAAACTAGTATTGATCGTTACTTGGCACTTTTAAGCGTCTCGTTAGTCAAAATTTATAATTTAAGTTCAAAAGCATGGTCGGGGGCGATTGTAACCTCGGCAGTCGGGGTCGGTTTTACCGCAACAGAACCGAATAGGGACAAAGAAGGCGAATAATATTGTCTTATTTGCATGAAATCCTATAGCATAGCACAAGCAAACCAAATGAAAAATGGGTGCAATATACTGAATGTAAGGGTTGAGCAGATGAAGAATGCACCAGCCAAAACGTATTTTATTTCTGCCAGAATTGCGATACCACATAATTTGTTATAGATTTTACTTTTTTTATTTATTATTATAATCTAAATCAATAAATATTTTAATTTTGTAAAGTTATATTTGTGCTACTATCGACTCCATGCAGTGTTACAACCGACCCGGGGTCAGGGACGGTTGTAACACTTTCTCCGCTTCTCATTTTTTATTAATAACCGGAATATTACTTGACATACAGCGAAACTGTTGTGGCTCAAATAATGTCAGATAAATAAGTAACATTTTCGTAAAAAAACTGTTGTTGTAACTGTAATAGTTTTTGCGTAATCGTATTCCAAAGTCAAAGTGTTACTACCGCCCCCGGTCTACCCTACGAGCTGTGTGGTTAGTCTACAAAGTCTCACGGTGTATCTGACCAATCGTACGGGATTAAGTTGGCGCCTGGCAGCGTAGATTTCCGCAACTACGCAACGGTGGAGGAAGGCCGAAATAAGGGGCTGGCGGAGCGTCCTTGTGCCCCTAAATCGCCTCTTCATCGAGGCTTTCGTATCGCGGCGGACCTGACTGAGTACTTCCAAGAGGCGGCTATTGCTGCTTGTCGATAAGAAGAAATATTCTAGCGGCGCGGTGTGCACGAACGAGTGAGAAGAATGGAGGCTGGCGAACCGGTTGGATCGGGCGGCAGAGCCAGTGGATGAGGAAGATGATACGTGGAAACCACGTACGATCGTATCCTTCCTCCGGATCTTCTCCACCTCCGACACCCTCCGCCCACCCCCGCCAACCCGCCGTTATATATTCCAATTCGATAGACACGTTTTTCCAATGTCTGATAGGAAAATGGCTGACTCTATCGGCAGCCCGGTTTCGGATTACCCCGCCTCGACGACGGAGGGCGGCGGCGGCGGAGGCGTTTACCGGGGGATAGAGGGCTAGGAAAGGAATTTCCTATGGATACCTTCGACACCCGTCCGCGAAATATCGATCCTATCGGGTCTCCCGTGTCGCTGCTACGCTCTAAACGGCGGAACAGAAGCGGCGACAAGCGGGGAAGAAATGTGACCGCGTCGCGTAAACGATTTACGAAAGGGCCGACGATATATCCCGCCGATAAAAGCCGCGGGAACGTTTTACCTTAACGAGTTTTGTCGCGTTTACATAATTCGTCAGCGGGAGGGGGCGGGGGTGCGTGTGTGTGCCGGCAAGCGGACGCTTCTTTGGGTAAATCGCGGCGCGGCGGCACGAATCCGCTCCGTAAATATTTGAGGGAGACGGATCACGTCTGCTGGAAGACTTTGAAATTATCGTTTCGTCGCATTGCACCAGCACGTACCTACCAGCGGACCGCTTCAAGTTTCTTACCGCTCCCGCGTAATCCACCTATAATGTCACAATGATCCGCGCGGTGGTCATCATCTCCCGCCCATTCCTTTCTCTCGGACGATCTTACCAACATCCCTTTCCATCCCGATCAGGCGAAACGGGGATTTCTATTTCCAAAGTGAGGGAGGCTGGCTCTTATATTGCCTGGTTCTCTAAATAGACCCTTGCTTTTCCAGGACAAAGTGAATATCTCCGTTATCCCCGCAACGTGTCCCGCAGAGATCGATGAGCACAGCCCCAATAAGCTATTTCGGGGGAGATATCCGGTCGGGGCACGTATCTTGGTTCCTTCGTGTCGCTAGGCTGTGTGTGCGCACAGACAGTGGTCACCCCGTTCTTTTTTTCTCCCCAATGAATTTCAATGAAAAGCCGCACACCGGCGCGGCGAGCCGTCCGCGTGACGCTGCAGGCCGACCAGTTTCGAGCTGACCGCACCACTCGGCCATCGGTGTGCAGTTCGCGGTCACTGCGAATTCGTCACTCGTTTCCCGCCACCGCGAAAACGAGTACGAATCGCCGAGCGCCGTCAAGATGCCATTGGTAGATTGAAACGTGCGACAGGAAGTTGACTCCGCCGGTCACGTCTGCCCTTTATGTCCCAAGGTTACGACGCCACGCGCGTTGCTGCAGCCTTCCAGTACATTTGCCGTGGCTTTTTTACAGGGCTCGAGGTACCCTCTGCAAATAGACGCTCGCCCCTGGCCGAGAGTGTGCCCATTCGAAGCGTGCAAAGGCATTTCGGAATCCTTTGGGTGCGTGCCGCGGCCCAGGCTTTTGTGGCCTCGTGTTTTCGAAGCGGGAAATCGATTGCTGGAGCCCCGGGCTCTTCCGCAAATAACACGGGATACGCGTAACTTTCGGGCGAACGGTTCTTTGGGTTCTTTGGGAAGCGCGGGTCCTTGGCGATGGGTTTCGAACGCCCCGAGCGACCGAAAGTTCTTGAAAATTTGTGAAATCTTTGAGCAAGGTGTCGGTGAATTATTGACACCTTTCAGTGCTACAGACACTTACACGTTCAACTGTTCTTAATCGGTTAACTGGGTCAATACTCGGCCAGACACGCCACTCATGTGTCTCAAAATGATTAAAGGCGAAGTGGCTCGGCAAGCCAAGACCAGTACAAGTACAGTATTCCGCTTCTGCTCTATTATACTTTATCTGACTTTCAACGTCCCTCGAGTGCTTTAAGAAGCTCAAAGATCCGCGGGCTTTTGGAAACTTTCAAGTCCCCCTGAATTAATCGCGCTCGTTCGGCCTTTCGAGGGTTTTTCGAGCGCCCCAATAATATTCGAAATTAGTTTCCAGAGTCGATAAAAGTCGCGTCAATATTTGATGAAGGGACTCCTAAGACCGTGTGTACGCCCCCGGGGAAAATTAGCGTGAAAGATTTCTCGGCTGGATGTGCGGGTGTGGCTGTTGAAACTTTTATATCCTTTAAACTCGTTATCGGGCTTCCCGAGATCCTTTCAAGCATCGTCGAACATTCCGTACACGGATAATGCTCCAAGTTGGACTCTTTGTGCGGACTAAATTGCTTCCCGCAACAGGAAGGAAGGATCGAATGCCCATCACCACACGTCCCATTCACGATCGGCTCTCAACCTCTCCGGTCCTCATTTGTCTTCATTTCCTCGGGGATAAAACTCCAGATCCGTCTGTCTGGGCCGACTTTACCTATTGTCCGCGGCTGCGGTGCCGTGATTTTTATCAGTTATCCCCTCGCGCCGATAAACATATAAATATTGCTTCCGCGGCGACAATTTTATTTGCCAGCCGGGCTTTCAATCGTGTTATCGAATTCACGCGTATACCAGTGTGTAAACAATATTCAACAACAGGCGAGATTTTATTTCCCTGCTCGGTTTAATAAAAAAAAAAACTGCCACCGCCAGCGCGATTTCGCCATAAATTGCTGTTCGTTCCGCGTTATGAAGCATTTGTTGGCTTTATCCTTGTTCTGTTTCAATAGCGTGTACATAATGGGATCAATATTGCCTCCGATTCACCATGATTCAATCAAATGAAGTGTAAATATTTTAAAGCGGTCGTACGGAATATTGTCACGAACTTCTCAACCTTCAGTAGCCGGTTAATATTATCCCGACTGTAATAAGGAATTATAGTCGACAATCGGTATCAAGTATTGGAGTATATCGAGCGTATGAATTGGAAAGTGTTGATGCTACATATCGTTCGCTGCTGACAAACTACCCGTACTTCGGTTAATGCAAACAGAAACACATCGGGATCCTTTAAGCACGCGAGTTTCTCGTTGAGTGCAATTTGACAGTGACACACTACCTTTCTCGTTGTTCCTACATATGCTGCCCGACAGCACTTTGCTTTATTCTGTTCCCCTTTTTTCCCCGGACGATTTTCTTTCAACGACCACCGGCGCACCGAACAGAGACGCGTTTTGTGTAGCCTACAACGTGGCAGATACGAATGACGTTTTCATTCATAACTGTGAAACGCTGATAAGAAACAGACGTTTCTTGAGTACAAATGAAAGCATCGCTGATAGAAAGTGTATCAAAGCTGTAGGATCACGGGAAAAAAGGAAGTCGCCTCAACGGGACTCGAACCCGCGATCTCTAAGGTTTGCGCACTGGCCAGCCGCCTTAACCACCTCGGCTACCGCCGACTTCCCATCCTCGTTCTTCCGTATCCGCCTCTTATGTTATGGGGGTTCCTGATCCCACACTCGGCCCTCCTGCGACGACATTCGCCCTCGAATGTCATTGTCGCACAACTCTGTGTCACATTCTTTATCGCGTCGCGGACAACGACCACACCGTGTCTTGTTCTTTACGTCGCAGACAACGCGACCACAACGCGACCACAACGCCACCTCTCGGCTCCGTGTGGCGATCGGTGCTTCCCCCATCCCGGACGAGCCCCCAAATGTAGGATCACGGAAAAAAGGAAGTCGCCCTCAACGGGACTCGAACCCGCGATCTCTAGATTTGCGCACTGGCCAGCCGCCTTAACCGCCTCGGCTACCGCCGACTTCCCATCCTCGTTCTTCCGTATCCGCCTCCTATGTTATGGGGGTTCCTGATCCCACAAAGCCTCGCTTTGGAAGATGAACTGTAGCGATGCCTTTTATCAGGCTGGATAGGAGGAGAAGAAGCGGCACAGGCGAGTAAAAGCATCAAATTGCTTGCCCCAAGAATCGAAATTCATTGTTTACGCGTCCCAGAATTCGTCGAGAAGTTTTATAAAAGGTCGCACGACGTCCACGATACAATTGCAGCCGGGAGGAATTTTTTTTAACAGTCCATGCCCTCCCTTATGCTGAAATTAAAATACGGCATACTTTCGCACTGATCAAACGTCCTCGGAATTCGAGCGCAGAGTAACGTGCAACGGACGAATTAAATATATATCAAAACGCGTCGTTTATCAAACGACGTGACGCATTATCCCCGTCAAATTAAAGAAATAATTACACGCGGTGCTCGCCAGCGGTGCTGCGCGTTCATTACTGTTTCATGAATAACGAGAAAGAAACCATTCGCGACGCAAGTACGCGTTTACAAATTGCGATGCTGGTAATTATTTGTGTGGCCAGACTTACACGGTTACGAGGTGATTAAGCCCACTGCACAAAAGCCTCTAATTTGGTTACTTTTTTTCTGGGACACAGGCCACTTCTCTTAAATCACTCCTCTCTCTCTCTCTCTATGCGCGAACAAAGCCGTCTTGGTTTTCCAAGAGAATCTGAGGAAAACACCTACCTGCGTATTGTCGTTTTCTTGAGCTGCATTCTATCTTTAGGGCATGGTATTTCAAAGACCCTGATGAACCAGTGGATTTTCTTTTTATGTTTGAGTTTATTTTAAAGTGGTCGCATCAACAGTAGAGTCGTTAGCGAGCACCCACTGAGCCAGTCGATTTTGTTCCAACTGTATACTGCAAAATCTTTCATAACACGTTTCCATTATTACGCGAGGGCGTTGGCTGGCAGATTTAGGCGCACGTTTACTTGTTTACACGTCGACTCAACATTATTGAGCGTCAAGCAACATTTTACTTCGACATAGGTGCAGCGTTTGCTGCTGGAAGTGACGGTGGATGGCGTTCATCCAGACGATATTACCGCGTGACGCGGGCGTGTACGTGTTACTGGCAGGCTGAAACTACTTCGTTTCGATTCATTCGAAGGGAATATTAAATTCCGTGTATCGCCGTGGAGCAGCGCGACAACGCCAATAGAGCGTGCCTGTGGAATCCGCCCCGCATTCAATTCTATGCTCGGGCTAACAGTTACGAAAGCTTGGAAATGTTCGGGGCAACGCACCCCGTTTTTGCACCCCGCGTGTTAATCGCGAGATAAATTCACGGCCGACTGATTAAACGCGTAGAGTTCTTGGCCGGTGAACGCGTGGTTGCCTGTCCTCTCGGGCAAGCGGCTGGAATTAATGCCCGATCGACGTTAATCAGTCTCGAGCGGACAATATTATCGGACACTTTGTTCAGATGACGGACTAAACAGCGAGGGGGAAAACAGAGAGATCTTTGTTGCGTATTACAAGCATCGAAAGAATTACGCTCACGCTTTAACAGCGTCGAATCCTTTTCATTAGAACGCCCGATACGCCTGCGAAAAGCGAGGAAATAACGCGACCGAGTACCAGACTCGTCCTTTTATTAGATATTTAATATCGTACGTTTATCGTTTCACGCACAGCCGCGTTTAAACACGCCGATATTCCACGTATCTCGCGCACTGCATCTATGCGCCGTTTATTGGGGGGGAATTATTGGTCGAAGCGGATTCATTTAGCATTCATAAAATTCGGTCCAAGCTTCACGAATGGACGGCCTAGTTTGTTAAATCTTTACGAACGTGGGTGCCCTGAAGCAATGTAATCGCTTATTGTTAAACCTCATCCGTTCCTCATTTCACGAACTGAATCTGTCCCTCGGTGTCAAATTGACACAGTGGTAAAAGATCGACGAAATGAGAAGGTAAACAGATATTTTTAGATTTTTTTTTATTCAAATTGATGAGTTAACATCTTAGATTGTTCACAACTTTCACCTAAAATAAAACGATGTGCAGGACATTCTGCTTGTTTACAAGAATAAAAAATAACAGAACAGTATAACTTATTATTATTATTATTATTATTATTATTATTCGTATTATTATTATTATTATTATTATTATTCGTATTATTATTATTATTATTATTATTATTCGTATTATTATTATTATTATTATTATTATTATTATTATTATTATTATTATTGTTATAAGTTATAAGTTATTACGGGGAAACTGTATCAAATTGACACAAGGGATGGATAAGGGTTAATGTAAACTGTTGCACGCTCTTAGGATACAATGGAACGCCCTGGTCCATGGCGTTTCGGTTCCCCTCGATCTAAGGCGGTAAGGACACGCGTTTCCATTGTTCCGCAAGTCTCTCGTAAATCCTCGTATAAGCCTTCGAATCTAGCTCCACCCTTAGGATCACGAGAGAAGCGAAATTGTCTTTAGGATCTTCTCCGATACTCCGGCGGTCGGTCCGCAGGTGCGGTTGAAATTTTTCCAGCCCCGCCGTGCACGGCAACCCGACGAAACACACGCGACACCGTTGGCGGAGTTGCAGCTATATTAAAATCGCGTACACATCCTCCCTTTGCCATGGGTAATTCGCCAGGCGGCTTGGAAAGTTCAGAGGCAGCCGCTTTTGGTCCTGCAAAAGTTCTCCGCGCGGACGTCGCTAGGATAGGCTTTAACGTCGCCTCCACCGACACGCTTCAATCCGCCCCGACCAGCTGAAATTCCATTGGGCGGCCGTTTCCCTCGCCCCTGAAAATCCTGCTGTATTTCCACGAACTTTTCCAAGCGCCGGTCGTCGATAATTGGCTCCTCGACCCGTCGTCAAACGGGACGTGAAACGTTCGTGCGTGAACGATTCCTCTAGCCACCAGCCACTTCTGAAAACGCGCGACAACCGTTGAAACTGGCTGAGCGCTTTTTATCCTGCCTCCGACCAGCGTTTTCCGGTTCAGTTCGTCGCAATCACGTGGCCACCGAGCCCTTTCAGTACCGGGAACAGTTATAAAATGTAGGGACCGGCGAGTTTTCAGCTACGAACGACGCGGGGAGCGTGCAGCGATCCTTATACGAACGGAATTCGAATTTTTATTAATCGAGGGGCGAGCGGGTTCGAGGAAACGCGAGCGACGATTGAAGGGTGGTGCTATTGGAATAGGGAGTTCGCGTTGAGTTTCACAAAGGTTTAGATAGCTCTGTGGCGATTTCGCGAGGAACGGAAATACGAATGCTGTCTGCCGGCAAAGTTCTCTCGGGAAGTTTTTCCCTCCTCGGCGGGAGAATTCCAAACAAATTCGAAACAGCCGATCGTGCCTTATCACTTCTGCAGCGAGATAGTTCTCAGGAGATATAAGCGCGCGCGCTTAAACTGCAACACCCCCGAGGGAGAAAGGAAATACCTGTTCGTAGGGAAGTCTAATACCTAACTTTGCAACTTTCCCACCGACTCCGATAATGCGTTCCCCGAAACAGCCAACTAATCTCGATCCACGGTTGATTCAACCCCCGTTGCTCCTGGGGCTTCTCAGCTTTTCAAACCGGAACCTTTCATCCGAAGGGCGTTGCTTCTAATTCCGAGCTCCGCTCGCGGATGCGAGTGACAAGCAGCGGGAGTGGAGCATGGGGAGAAGAATGACTGGAAATCGGAGAAATTCAGGGAACTTAACTGGAATTCAGTGGCGTGATTGAACGGAGAGAGGGCGAGTAAAAACACCGAGAGCCAAGAGTCGAGGATAAGGGGATGGACAAGGGAGAGGAGAAAGCTCCGCGGCCACTCATTTGCAAAAGGTTAACCGAGGCGATCGATTGCCTCCCAGACGCTTTACTTGATGCGCCGGTGTTTGCTTCGCCCTAAAACGAGGGTAACGCAACAACTACTCCCCGAACATCGACCAACAATTTGCACTATCCTCCGCTTGGCCATTCCCTGTCGGGCAACAGACGAATTTCGTGTTTGCGTCTGGAACTCGATGAGAGGATCGTTTGTCGCAACGCGATACCAGGCTGTTTGCGATCGGTCAATATCGATTACCCTACTGGTAGTGCCTGGAGCGCGGGGATGCCTCAGCATTAATACTACCGATCGGTCTTCGTGACTCCATCGTCATCGGTTCCCTAAGTGAAATCTCCCTAAACTGACACGGATGAATCGCGGATGCGAGTACCGCCAGTGTACGCGGAGCCCCTCCGCAGATTTGCTCGGTATTAAAATCTCCGCTCGTTCCTATAGCGAGAGCTTTTTTCCAGCCATTTGTACGATTCGTACTGCGCGGCCGCCTCCCCTATATTTCACCGGGCTTAATCATATTTTATCCACTGTCCAGGTTCGACCGATTCAGCCCCTTTGGATTACCAGCTCAGGGGCTATCCTCTTACGTCGGGCAACGCTGTCACGATTCGGTTTCGAAGCCGCGGTTTAAATGAGAGTTTATAGCCGGGCCGCCTACGCGTGTCACGATTTATCTGTGCTTTCTATGAATCGAGATACCTCGAGCGATACTTCACCGTTTCGGCGGGAATCGCGACGGGGCTCCCTTGAATTTAGGTAGAGCACAGGAATTCAAGTAGTATAACCAACGATAGCTCAGCCAGCCGCTGGCAGTTCAGGCTGCACCCGTCTCTGACGATTTCGACGGTATGCTTCTTGCGAGGAATCCAAAGTTTCGTCGAACCGAATACCGGCCGGAATTTTTGCCGAGGCGTTCGAGCTCCAAGCGCGCGTCGAGTTCCGCCCCGCTCGAAGCGAGTTAAAATAATTAACCCACTTAGAATAATTCCGCCGGCGCGTTCGGGGCTCTTTGCCACGGTGATGTTCATTAATTCCTCGCCGGTCCCCTAAAAGACAAATGGCGAAACTTGAGGGGTAGTTCCGCACCGGCGTTGCAAGTTGTTGCGTGGGGAATGCGCCCGTGGATCTCGCGCAACCGTTCGCCGAAGAAAATCTCGAGAAGTTGCCGTTCTTACTATGCAAATTTCATCCGGGGAAAGTACCTTTAAAGAGGGACGCGCCCAAAGCCTCCTCCTCAACCGCCCCCCCCCCCGGACCCCCCGTAATCGCGCCGCTGTCCTTAATTGCCCGCGTACACAACGCGAGGAAAACAAAAATACATTGTTTGCGAAACTGCGAGGCCGCTTCGAGCGTGTTAAACGCTGTAATCCGCTCTTTAATGCCCAATTACCATGCATTATCTTGGTATACGCGCCGGCGTGCTGCCCCCTCGTATCCCGCGTACAAAGGGGTTGGAATTATTATTATTAAAACCGTAGCCACCTCGGGATACGATCAAAGGGGCATCAGAGCTGACGTTATCGAGCTCTGTCGCGAAGACATTCCCAGTTTCCGTTACTAATCTCCCGGGTCAAAGTGGGTCGACGTCGAAACGTAGCCCCTCAAGGCTCCTGGCGAATTACCGCGGCTTGTTTTAACGTAATACCTGTTCTCCGCGCAAAACCCATTGGTTTATGCGTCCGCTCGCTCCCGTGTAGCCTTTGCCATGCATAATGCACGCGGCGCTGATATTTAATAGCTGAATCGCGCAGTTTGAGAAACGCAGGGACGGTCGGTATGAACTTTTTCGCAGTAAATTGAACGGAAACACGCACCGAGGCTGATGCACCGCGAAAACGTTCCTCTACGCTCGCTAATTATTTACAGTAACCAACCTAATAGCGTGTCGCTGCTCACCGAGTGCGGTTGGCAAATTAAATTAATGCAAACGCCGCAGTTGTTATCGTCAAAGCTTAATTAAAGCAATGCGTACAACGCTGTTAGCAGAATTTGTGTAGTGAACGCGACTCTGCCTTTCCTGCGGTATAGGATAGACAAGAAGCTTTCTTTTTTCGTGTTTTCAAACATTAATAGTTTACTTTGCACTGGAGTGGCGGGTTGAAAAGTTGTGCCACGAGCGACGGTGTAATTGCCTCGGAAAGGCGACGGCAATCCTGGAAAACTTTCGTCCACCGCCTCGCGAGAGGAGAATCGGTTTATAAGCGATAAAGATATTATCCGAGCTGCCAGATGAGTGGAAACGTCTTCTACGGCGGGTTACTGCCTCTCTTTAAAATATACGTAATAAAACGAAAAACTGCCAAACAGCCAGCCGCCCTCGGGGCCACTTCCGCCACCCGGACGTATCGTTCGCCGGAGAGTGACGCTTCCGCCCGCGTTGACCCGTTGAGAGGCGGTTCTTGAGAGATCAGCTAAGAATCCTCGTAAACCCCAATCGGATCAGGGGCACAAAGGTGAAAGACGCCGTCGGAAAATGGATCGCGACTCTTCTATCGGGATGTTCCTTTGCGACCCGGCTCGGAGCACCGATCCCCCCATCGCGTTGTCTCGTAATGCAAATATTCGTGTCCGCGCGGTTTTACGTCCCCTGTTCAGCTGAGGAACGTTCCGGTCTCCGGTGATGCGAGCGGGCTGGAATAAATGAATGGAAATCCCTGGATTTCACGTGCCGCTTGTTTCAAGGTCGTAACGCGGAAGGTTTTACACGGCGCGAGGCTGTTGAGCCTTCGGGAAACGGGAACTTATTCCGAGAGCGATGAGACACAGCTTTCCAATTATAATTTCGCACGTCGGGCGGGCGGATCGATAATGCCTCCCTTGAAGGGCTGGGCGGCGCGGAGCCTCACGTACTCGGGCAGTAACAACCGACCATCTGAGGCTCTGCCCGTGTACCTGGGTCTGCGGGTACGCTCCCTTAAATCGAATTTCGGTCGAAGGAAATTGAAAGGCGAAATCTCGAGGAGGAGGATGACCCAGAACGCCCGTGGAAAATTGCTGGAAGACTGCGGTTAGGTGCCCTGCCAGCGGGAGGAACGAGTCTTTGCCCCTTTATTGCGTTATAATCTTACCTCCGCCATGGGCAACCCCGGAGCGTGGGCATTATCCAATCTCGAGGAAGGTCGATAGTCAGTGGCTTCGCCCCGCGGTACAGGTGGTACAGTACAACGAATCGGTCGTTCCTCGGGACGAGTCCCATCGGACGAAGATGAATTTATATCAAAAGCACTCGGTACATTGGACCGCGAGCATCCCTAAACTTGCCTGAAACTCGTGAGCATCGTCGTGGACGTTGGAAGCAGCGCCAGCCGGTTTATTATTCAACCGACGTCTTCGATCGAATTCTGTCGTAGACGGCTCTCCACTTTCACACATCCCCCCCCCTGTCACTCCCCCGGAAGGTGGGAACCGCGCTAGAGGAAGCAACGATTAATCGCGGAGGCGTATTATATCACGGTGGCGCGGAGTCGCGCACTGTTTACCCGATAATTGCGCAATTAACGCCTGAAGAAGTAATTGTCCTCCCCGCAGCACGCTTTTGTAGCGAACGCGTCGCCGGGGTAAATCGCGGAAGCTGCGCGTAACGAACGGTACGTATTGTTTCGAGGGCAATTTGCATTGAAAAGTTTCGAGGACGGCACGGGGATTTGGAGGAGGATTTCCTTCCCGTTGGGACGCGCCTACTCCGGGAGCAAAGACGCCCGCCGGTGTTACCTCCTAATCAGAACGGTAATTAAGAAGCGACGGTCCTGTTGCGTTAACGGCGAAGCAAACGCTCGGAGCGAGCAGGACGCTGTGTACACCGAGCAAATATAGCTGTATGCGAGTGTGAATGTTGCTCGAATGCCTTTGTCCCGGTTACTATGTTAACATTGAACTGCAAAGCTCTTAATCTCACGCGTTGAGTATGCTGCGAGACTGTTCCCGGTCCGTGTCCCATCGCGCGTGCGATAAATTAAAGGCAAACCTTGGGTGAGACGTTAATCAATAGCGAGATCGGTACATTTTTGAACCGCTCGCCGATAGATCGGAAGGACGGGGCCGGCAGGTTGGTGGCACTAAAGCACCGAGTATCGGGGCGGCTATTAACTGGGCACACTTTCGATTATCTGGCCGCTTGAAATTTACCCTGGCATGTAAAGTGATAACGACCAGGTCCAGCGATCTCGCTCGCCGTTGCTGTATCTATAGATTAACCTGTAATGTTAACCAAACAGGAGAATCGAACGAAATAGTAAAGACTAATGCGCTCTAATGGTGCATTTCGTTTGCCAAGCTTGTATAAATTTAAATTTGTCGGGGCGTTTGGAGGAGCCGTTAGAAGAGGGCTGAAAGAGACAAATGCCCCCGATAGGTAGCGGCGAAGAACGATGTAAAATTCAACGACACCCTAGGTTTCCGCGACGCGGCGAGTTAAAGCTCTGTCATTGTTTATGCGCTGGGTCATACGTTCCTAGCTAGTATGTAATTTTTCACTTAGCATGCAGCGAGGAGAGACCTTTGTTCTCATCACTCTCCCGCTTGCCACACCTCTTGTCTACCTACTTTGCCCACAGCTAACAGCACGTCCTATGTCTCTCAGGCTTCAGAGTAACCCGAGAAGATTATTACCATTTTGTCCTAAGTTCCACGTTAGCCCCCTGGGTGCCGCGCAGATAATTAAGTCTCAAGTGATTAGAGCGAGAAAGAAACGTCGAAGTGTAGGTAATTGATAAAATACAACCAGAAGTATTCTCCATGGGAGTCGGGCTTCCATTTCCATTCCACCTTGGACACGATTTACCTTCACCTCCCCATTCGAAGAATCGTGGACGGATTGGCAATGTAATTGTTCCTAGAGCGCTCGCCACAGGCACGTACCGAAGTACCGATCGCAACGAGATGGATCTCGAATTTGTTAGCAGCCGATGCGCGGCGAGAGACGCAGGTGTCCGGTGTCGAGGGCGCAAATGCACCCTGTGAATGCGTCTAAGGGTGAGCAACAGCTCCTGGCAGTCCCAGCCACCGACTACCTCCTGATCCGCGTCATTTAACTTCGCCGATCTGCCTTTCGATCAGACGTTTCGGCGGCTATCGCCTCTCTTAAGGGGTTACGCCACCATGAGGCGGCCGAAATGACATCAAAGTTTACGAATTTTTTTCTACGAAACTATGAATGTGACAATTACTTCATTATTGTTTATGGTTAGGGCATACATTAAAGGACATATTGTGTGAATTTGACAGAAAAATATTAAAAAATGGCCGAGCTATCCGTTATCCTGCAAAACTCCTCCGCCAGGACGCGCGCAGACGGTGTAACGGATTGTGATGCCCAGGATTATCTGAAACTAAAAAACCCATAGTTTTATTGTTCATTGATAAAATATCTATCATGTAGCATAGGATTTTTTGATGCCATATCCCAATTGTTTATAGTAATTGTTTGAATTTTGCCTTTTTTGGTAAAAATTTAATGTTCATTTTCACTTTGCTCGCATTTGTACAAAAATGTTTTTTTCTCTAAATCCCTATGCTACACGATAGATATTTTATCAATGAACAATAAAACTATGGGTTTTTTAGTTTCAGATAATCCTGAGCATCACAATCCGTTACACCGTCTGCGCGCGTCCTGGCGGAGGAGTTTTGCAGGATAACGGATAGATCGGCCATTTTTTAATATTTTTCTGTCAAATTCACACAATATGTCCTTTAATGTATGCCCTAACCATAAATAATAATAATATATAAAAGTGAAACGTTGTCTGTTTGTTTGTCCTTCTTTCACGCCTAAACGGCTGAACGGATTTCAATGAAATTTGGAATATACATTACATACGTCCTAGATTAGATTATAGGCTATTTATTTTATTTTTTACGCCCGAGTAACGGGCCAGCTAGTAAATAATAATGAAGTAATTGTCACATTCATAGTTTCGTAGAAAAAAATTCGTAAACTTCGATGTCATTTCGGCCGCCTCAGGGTGGCGTAATCCCTTAATCGTCAGATTATTGAGCAGTCTCATATGGAGGAATTTTACTAATAAATTTATCAAGAGAATCGTAATCACATTCCCAACCTCTGGTTCTTATTTATTTTTGGAATATCCTTGATTTTAAACAAATTTGTACTAAGCTGAACAAAAAGGTCTTTAGTATTCCAGCGTAATTGGGGACTCCCTTATCAGAAGTTTAAGGAGATCCCGTTTCGCTGATACGTTGGGCCAGAAGCGCAGAAGAGTACTTTTGAATTATTCCAGCAGCTCCTGTGCCGAACGGTTTCATAGACTAATTGGAACACCCTCGAATCTGTACCACGTAGACAAAAATTTCGAGGGTCCAACGCGACGGGGATTCGTGGGCGTGCTGACGCGCCCAGAAGATAGGTTATCAGCCGTTTAACCCAGCCATAGTATTAAAAAGGAATCGTTCTCTATGCATATGAGCGAACTCTTAAACTCGAAGCCGCTCGTAAAACTCGACAAGATAAGATACGAATCGTACCAGAGGTGTAACGATTCTCTCCTACCACCCTCTCCGTTTCGCTGGCAACTCGCGGATAAATTTCACCGGGATAAGTGAAAAGGCACGATGAAGTTCGTCCAAGGGAAGTGTCCTTAAGTATCGAGACCGATAAGAGGCAGCCTCCATCGACTGCCTTAAAATGCAACGGGGAAGGTAGTTGCGGAATGCTCGCGTACGATGAGCTGTAACGTTCGGAGGGACTTTAAGGGACGTCCAAATTACTGTTTGATCTCTCTTGGCTCGGATATTCACTTAAACTCTGTTTAATTGCAGCTATAATGTTAGTAGATTCTAGACGTTCAGTCGTTACGTTTCGCGAGTGCTTAACATGAATATTCTACAGCTCCAACAGAGATAGAAGTTCTGCGTAGCTTGGGGTTGACCTGACCTTAGAGTTAAATGGTACCTGGACATCACAGGTACTACCTAAGTCAAGTCACATAGCTTTCATCCAAAAATTTTCTTCCACCTTGCTCCTTCGATTATCTCCGAAAACAAAAAAGACTGTTACCAATGCTAGCTTCCCCGCGAATCCTTGATCCCGCGCAAATGGAGAAAGTCACAGATTCAATGAAAAGCTTACAATGAGGAAGAAAATCCATCGAAGATAGTTTAATTCGCAATTGGTTTACCCCGGCGCGTTTCCTTTTTATTTCCTCGCAATCTGTAATCTTTCCAATCGATTTAAACTCAATCACGCCTCTTCGAACCACCGTCTCCTCCTCACTGTCCGCTACTCCCCCGTGCTTGTCCACGTTTTTCCCTTTCACCCTGCTTCTCCCGCAAGCTCTCGGCCGTTACCTTCGCCGTCCCTGCTGTCCGTATCATTCCTCCTATTAAAACTGCTTCCAATAAATAAGCTGCTGCCTCTATCTAGTTCCCTCCATCTCCAACATGATTTTCGAGCAATCTCGGGAACTGCGCGAGCTCCAGGGAGGAGACGATTAGCTGGATAATGCGTGTAACACACGAAGACACTCGCTAACCATCCGAAACGAAGACGTTTCCGCGAGAGTGGCTGATAATCATGCACGGCGCGACTTCCTCCACGACTTCGACATTCAATTCTCTCCGCCAGGTCTGCAGGATAGACTGCAGCTGGCGTCATGCGGTGTGAAATTACTGCATAGCTCCAATTAGACGAGCCAGTTAGCCGAGCGATCTCCTGCTGCCGTCCGAAGGGCTACATTCTCCTCGGTAAGCGCGCGGGTGTGCTCATTATTGAACCCACTGATGGTGACAATTTTAATTCCTGGTGACACGATTACCCGAGTGTTACTCAATTATCTGGCATTAAAATGTGATAAAAGCAGGCTCGAAGGAACCTCGGGAACTGGGACGCGAAACTGAAGAACACTCAGCGAGACCTCATTGGGAATACCTTTCCAGAAGATACTCTAAACATTCCTAAAGAATTCGATGGGCAAGCAGCTTCTCCCGGCAAGTCCCGTTGAGAGCGTCCCAAGGTTGGCGGCTGTTCGAAGTGTTCACACCCTCAAGGATGGTAATCAAAATCGTCGCAAGAGTCGCGAGGCGTAAAAAATGAGGATTGAATTCAAACGAGCCTCGGCACAGATCGGCAGTATGCAGCTCGCCTATCGGAATCGCGGGAGATAGCGGAATACGGAGAAACACGGCGGCGTGCCGAGGGGAAAGAAGTCTTTTTATTATCTGATCGCATCGAGCGCGTGATCCGAATGCTTAAATCGCTCGAGCACCGTTCGGACAGCGCGAATGGTAACAATGCGCGAAAAGTGAGAAAGAACAGCCACCGTGTCGCTTCTCCCGTAGTTTCTCGTTCGCGATATTGTTCCCGTTTCATCGGGTGCAAGGGGTAGAGGGATCAACGTGTAGCTACATTTTCATCTGAACGCGTGCAATGGCGAACAATGATTTTTCAAACCCTTGGACGAACTGGTCGATAATCGATCGATACCAGTCGAGAGGCTTTTCGAAATAAGCGTATTAACTTGTGAAACGCATAGCTTCTCGTGAAGTGACAGAGCTCTCCTTAAGGAGGCAAATTAATTCAGTAGCTCGAGCGACGAGAGCTTCCATCGAGCCGCGAAAAGAGGAAGAGCGTAAAACGTTGGCTCGCGTGTAGGTCTCTCGAACGAGAGACCAAATTTTTAAGCACCTACTAATTCCGCTCTGTAATTATGCTTAATGGCTCCCTCGAGCTCCAGCAGGAAACTCCGGGACTTCCGCCGCAGCGCTTCTGATAATTGCTTCAGCATCTTCGAAACACGCCCTCGAGAAGAGCGCGGCATTTTTCGAAATAATTCTCCCCTCTCCGAGGAGGGGAATCAGGTCAGCCGTTACTGTTACACGTAATATACAAACCTCCATTCGCAGTCACGATAAACTGAGCGGGAAAGGTAAATGGTTTTGAGGGGAGCCGAGCTGGAAATCGGAATCGAAATTGAGCCAAATCCCCGTTGCTCTAGCTTCGCGCTTAAAGCAACGGGAGGCATTGAAAGGACGCGTATTAACGTAATTGAACGCGGGGGACGTCGCTGGTCGCGAGATTAGTACGAGAGGTACGGAAAAAAAAGGGGCTACAAATTAAAATAAAAACGGCTTCCCGGCCCGTTTATTCGCGGACGTTCGCTCCGTTATGAACAGTCGTACGCGCGCGGTTTGCAGATTTTTAACAGTACCTGGCCGCGGAAATTTTAGCTCACTGGAAATCGCGCCGTTACGCCGTGACCCGGTCGTCTACCGAAATTCCTGAATGCTCCGGAAAAATGAAACTTTACGGAGTGGACATGGAGCATTGGAGCACGACCGCCCTTAACTCGATAGTCTCGACATCGCGTCGTAACGAGCGGGACGTAGGTATACAATTCCGTGGCGTTGTTCGGCCAGGTTGTCTCGCGATCGCTAATAGGATGACATCCTGGTATGCGTCTGGTATAAATCCATTTTTCCCGCGACGGCAACGAGTCGCATTCATCGATATTATTCAATAAGAGTTGTTGAACTAGCACGTGCACTACTTTGATTGCGAATGAATGTGCGATGGAGTTTGAAATGGACGGGGGAATTTGCTGGAGAGCTCACAGGCGTATGCAAATATGTATTTGATAACTTTTAACATGGAGGATATTTCGAGGATCTGGAATCAGCATCGCTGAAATCGCGGCTGTACAAGATCGTTTTGCCACGTGTCGACGCGTAGAGCTTACATGGAAAGCGTCAACCAACCCCTGCGCGAAACAGCCTGCACGTGGTTCGAAAATTCGTAAAACAAGATTCGACAAGTCGGCTGAGGCTTTGTACGAAAACGGGTCTTCTATGTACACCTTGTTGTACAACGCTGCGCGCCGAATTACCCTCCTGAACTAGCATTGTTTTCGCGAACAATACGAACAACCCTCCGAGGTGCGTGCTACAAGCACCCTCCAACAGTGGCGCTCAAACTTCCATTAGTATTAAAGTCAACCCGATGGATCTGCTCTGGTGTCGCGAGTGTGACGCTTTCTGTGTGTGACGATAGTATGTAGTAACCTACATTTCGACCTGCGTACGAAATATTCCATGCACTCGCCATTTGAGTCCACCCTCGATGGATTACCAAGTTTACGCCACAGTGTAACAGATGACAATGTTATTTGAAGTTAGATTTCTTTAGTTATGGAAACATTTTTATGATTAATGAGTAGGTAACGAGGGGAATATTACACGGTGTGCAATGCTGTTCGATATTGGACTATGATTGTAACAGAAAAGAAGGAAGGCAACAGAACGTTGAGATTACCAAGCGATTAAAAACGAAGATAGACTCCTGTAATGCAATTTATAACGCAATCTTCAACGCTTTATCGCAATTTTAATATTCTGTTCGGTGAACTTCATTCTCCCTGCGAATCATAAAAGATTCGAACGACGCTTAATCAACGAAGCTCGCGATCGGCTTAAAGCAAGGGATTTCTCTTTATATCGCATTATAAAGCTTGCTGATACAGGTACGCACGCGTTTCGAGGCGTATTCTCATTTTTCGTGACGACGGTCGTTTCGATCTTCGGAATAGAGACGTTAACGGTAAGTAAACGCTTTCGAAAAGCCTTTAGCCAGCACTAAAGTCTCTCCCGTCGATGGAGAACAGCGGAACGCAATATTTTTACGGTTTACTCAGGAGCAGCGGGGACGCTCGCTAACGAGAGGAAAATGCTGCGCGAGCCGATACGACGCGTTTTTCCTGGCGAAACTTCGGCAAGAATACCCTTCGGGAAGGGGAATGAAGTTGTCGCTGGAAAACACTCGGGAACAAGACGAGGAAAGAAGTTCATCGATGCATAACGAAGTTCTTTCGCGCCGCGGCTCCTCCACCTAGTCGCTCGTCGATCGCCTTTTAATTGCATCGCGCGGGTAGAACGGAAACGAGATAATTCTTCATCCACTCTTTGATTACTCGTTTTTTACGTTTACAGTAGGGCTGGGACTATTTATCGAATTTTCGGTATTCGAATATTCGAATACTTCAGTTGCTCAATTATTTGGCGAATATAATTCGAATATCCAAGTATTCGAATACTATTCGAATATTTAAGTATTCGAATACTGACGTATTCGAACAGTATGGTGTGAATTATAAATCAAGTTTTTTAGGTTCATTTTTTTACAAGCTTTTATTTAGTTTCAGTTGTGAGTTCGTTAGTTTGTCAGGGTGAAATATTGTAAGCTAATTTTGACCCACTTCAACATATCCGATCGGCTTGAAACTTTGCACACATATGTAATAATTCCGATGGCAATACAATATTTTCACTAAAAAGCATGAAATATTTTATAGTGGAATTTTCTTTTAAAAACAAGCTTTTATTAAAATGTACTAAAAATGAACCAATAATTTTGATACCGGCCGATATGACTGCCTGAGAAGAATTCCCTCATAGGGTGGATGTACCAGTAAATGAACACGTACCAGTGAATGGACATTTTATATTAAAATGAGTAAAATAAGTTATTAAAATAAGCAACTAATTAATTAGAGACTTCTTTTAATTTCTTGCTTCATATCCAAACAATTTTTGAAGCACGTGGAATCAATCGCGCTGCAAACATAATTTTATGAAAGTGTTCATTCATTAGTCTTAAGTGTTCATTTATTGGTACTTTTTTATTTTTATTATTTTATAATTAGTTATAGGGTAAACGCACAAATACATCAGTATTCGAATAGTATTCGAATAATAACATTCGAATACTCAAATATTCGAAGTTTATTCGTAGCATTCGAATACTTGTAAAATATTCGAATAGTCCCAGCCCTAGTTTACAGCCTAACAGCGCGGAGAAAAAGAGGATCCTCGATATATTTTCGAGAAGAGAACTAAGCTAAACGACACAATAGCGAGGGTGGAGAATATCTCCATTCTATTTTAATGAAAAATTTATTCAAATAACGCCCAACTATGGCCGGGCGCACAAAAAGATTACAGGACCGGGGAGCCCGAAATTTCTTCGCCATCCGATACGCTAAATGCCTTTTAATTATCGAGAATTCCAGAGGGGAAAAATCGAAGGGAAACCGTGGCGTTGCTCTGCCTGTACAGCGAGTTGGTCGCGGGTGGAACGAAATCAGACGAACGGACGGGCAAAAAGCTCCGCGGGCCACCATCTCACGTTTGATTAAACATTTTTAATTGCTTTCGTCCTATTAGCGAGTCCTGGGAGCGCGGACCTCTTTCCTCGAATTCCGGCTCGCCCAGCTAACCGCTTTGGAACCACCCATCCATTCGCCGATCGCGCCTTCGTCCCGTCGATTCGATTTCTCTCTTTCGTCCTGATCAGCTGGATTATCGAAGTTGATCGCCGACAACAAGCCTCGCCCTTTCCTTCCACCGTCACCCTGCCCGATTTTCTGATTGACTTTTCGCCCTGTCCGCGATTTTTGCCCGCGCGGCCGGCGCGGCGCCGTGAAAGTGGATGACCATCGCCGATAACGAAATAGGAAACTGGTGTGTCCACTTGAACGATAATTAACGGCAATTACGACGTTCGTTCGAGCCGCGTTGCTCGGGTAATGTCGCCTGGACCGGACCTCGGGACTCCAGCGAAATGCCTCGGAAAATTGCCCTAGCCCGTGTAACAGGCGCGAGTACGCGAGTTAACCGGATTAAGATGTCCAACATTTTTCGATACGATTCTGCAGACATTTTGCAATTCCCGTTCTCCACTTCTGTTTTTCTTCGCGCAGGTAATCTCCAGGTGGGACAGGTCTCTCTACGCGATTTTCTCCCTCTCTGGCAGAGCACCTGCCCGTAAATAAATAAACCTGCATCTAACTCTAAGCATCGCGGTTCCATTGATTGGCTCACAGAAACATGCTCGTTAGCTCGCCTCCGTCGGCTCGTAATTAGCGTGCCTCTCCTTTCGCACGTCCGCAAATATAAGAGCAGTATTCCGCGTCGAAATTATTTCGAATGTATCGACGCGATAACGAATGCCCCTGATACACCGCTACGGTGCCAATTAAACAGGCTCGCGTATATAAATTTGAAGCGGCGTGGCTCGGCCGTAATCGCGGGGCTCGCGGAATTTGAACGCGTCGATGCCTCGATTTACATTTAAATAAAGTCGCGGAATTATGCATCGATTGTGTTCGCTGCAGTTCCTTTCCCTTCCGTTCCGGCGCCACGCCGCCTCGGCCGAAGTACAATCCGGACTATACACACAGACTTCCGTCTTGCAATGCCGAGGCGTGCCTCGTCTCGATAATGGAGCGGAGATCAGCATTCGAGGCACGAAGCCGCGGATTTGCGAGAGGGGAATCGCGATCCTTGGCGAGTATCGGGGCCGATTAAACTTAAACGCGACGTGGAAGCCCTAATAAAGGTCGAGGACGGTGGCCGTGCTCCGCGAGGCGACTTAAAGCCGTGAAATTACCGTGCGCGCGTATTCTTCTATTAACCAGACACTCGGCACAAAGGACCGCGGTATTTACCGCGGGGAATAAGCGCCGTCGACTTTAATAACTCTCGTTGTATTTCCAGCGGGGCAAGAGCAAAAGGAACCCCGGAGGGCGGGGGCTGGCGCGCGCGCGCGTGCACGCTTTCAAACGCACCGCACGGAAGTCCTCTTAAAAATTCCCCGGGAATAATTCGTGCCGCGTGGACGGCCGCTGAAACAAAAACCCGGGGATATACGCGGGCTCGCGCTCGGGAAGCACGCTTTTGTAAAATTTTTATATCCCGCCCGGCGACCTGACGTGCCCGGAACACGTAAACCAACCGGAAGTTGACTCCGCGAAGGAATTTCGCGTCTGGAGTGCGGTTTCCTACAGAGTTGCGAATCGAGTGCAAGGCCGAGCGCCGATGGAAAGGCGAGGACGGAGGTGCAATGACGAGCGCAGCGGGCAATGCATTCATTACTGGCTGGTAGCTTAAGGAGACCCATATTTGTTAGGATATTCTTCTGAGTTTCGGGAGGTAAAGCACTACCTGTGAATTTCCGAGACCCGTTTAGACGGAGCCTGAACAACACCATGGGCGATGCTTTATCGCCCGCGTCTCTCCGCAACACGCTCGCGCCGTACCTCAATTAATTAGTTGTTGCACTATTTTCCGCGGTTAAACGGGAATTTCGCGTGAGCCAGGGCACGTTATCATACCCCCGGAGGCCCTAAGTGGCTCGCACGCCGATAGAACTTGCGTTACAAGCTAAGAACTAAATCGATAAGGGGAGCAGGAGTTTACTTGGAAGGTGGTACTTGGGTGCGTAATATTTTATCAATTTTAGTAACGTCATTACCCGCCGCGTAGCGTGTCCAAGCACGTGCACGGGCTCGAAGAGAGTCAAGCATCAAGCATGAAATCGCGTGGCGCATTATGCCCGAGTCGTTTGCGATTCAGCCGTTGCACAGTGGCAACTACGGTGCTTTCGAGTGGAAGGGAATAGGAAGAAAGCGCGGCTCGCTCCAAACGGCTATAGGAAAACGAATACCAGATACATGCATCCTTGGCGGAATAGACGCGAAGAAGTCCGCGCAGATGACGCGACATTTATCTCTGGCATTCGCCACGCGGCGTGGCCTCCGGCGCATAGTTCAGTCATTCGAGTCAACGCCTCCCCGCGACATGGAAAACCTCAAAGCCTACTCTGTCTCATTCGTTCCCCCTGCGAATGGGTAAGTTGGAAAGTTGAAACCGAACAGTGCCTTCCAGAGTCTTTCTAGAAGGGACGGTTCGAAGGGGTATCGAGCAGGTAGGAGTCTTGAATTCTACATTCCTCGTCGTGGAAGTGATCGAATTCCGGTGGCATGATCGGGAGGCTAGATTCGCGTATCGCGCCGTTACGAAGTTTACTCGATCCAGCCTCATTCACGACACAGCTAACGCTAGGCTTTTCATTAGGGCGCGTGATTGATGAGGGCCCATCGCGGCGCGATATTATTTTCAGTAGGCGCGCACCTAGGCAGCCCCGGAGCAAGCCCCATTATCTGTCGGTCCTCGTGCCCTCCGACTCCTCCGCCCCTTCGTTCTCTTTCCTCTTTTGGTCTTTCTCAGCTGGCATCATCCTCGCGCTTCGCCCCCTACGCCCTTCCATCGCTCTTTCGTACCCGAACCCCTTTGTTCCCCGTGGCCTGTCGGCGCTAATGGAAAGCACTTTTAACCGATGCTAATGGAAACGCGCCACCGGGGGTTACTTCTTCGTCCGCGCGAACCATCGGCTCTGGATCGCTGCGAAAAATTATCTTCGCCGACCTATCTCGTTACCAGCCGGGCGCAGTTTTCAGGGACGAGGGAGAATCGACTAGAGGGATGAGCTTCGAGATTGATGACCACGGTTCAGGGGATTAGCTACTCCATCGACGCGTCTCCGAACGCGGAGTTAATATAGAAACGATCGAGCGTTATCTCTCAATTATTCTTCCTCCCCGCGTGTCGATACCACTATTCCCAATTTGACGTTTAAAGGCCCACGAAATTGTATCTGTGCTCATACGACACATAAATTCCACATCCAGGAATCTATCTCGAAAATTCCACGAGCATGGTCGGGGTTGACCGAGCAACAAGATTTTACCAGCTTTTTTGGGGAAAGTAATCGCCATGAGATCAGAGAACGCCGATCGTTTAAGGGAGGATAATCCTGTACGCGCGACAAAGAAGCGTTAAAAGGATGGCTGAAGGAGAGCGTCGCTGCAAGACAGCCTTTACGCCACATCGGTCTTTGTCCTGACGAATTTTCGTGTCGCTTCGAGCTCGCCCACCTTATCCATGCCCCCGTGAACCAAGCAGCCTGCTTTGAAAATTTGTCTTGGTCTTATCTTAGCCCCGCTCCACGTAACCATCTGCCGCGAGCTGAGCACGCTCGCTACCATAAATTCCCATCATGTTCAAAGACAAACAGAGTGGAATTGATCCGTTCCCTCTTGGAATCAGGGGAGAAAAGGAGGAGCGTGAAACGCGAGCAATCTGCGTCGCGTTTTCTTTCGGTTATCGGCCAACTGACTGGCAGTTTTCCCTGAAAACAATTTATCTTCATCGCGCGATCGGCGTAATCTGTAACTCCGCGAGCAAGCATCCTCGGCGCAGCTGAGATTCCGATGCTCCTGAGAATCGGATCACTTTCCAACCCCGTTGCAAAGTCCGGGGGCATTGCGTCGAGCTTTTCCTCTGCAGCTCGATCAATAATCATCACCATCCACGCGAAGCCAGGCCTAACGATACCCAGTTAGCGCCGGATCAACGACTCCACTCGATTCCAGATCGATGCCAGATCGATTCTTGGCTATAATGCGCCGCCTTTTAAACTTTGCAAATCGCGCAGCTGAAGACGGCGGATTAAGAATTTCGCTATCCACGTGAATAGCGGTCAATTACGTCATTCAACTCCGCTTTCGAGCGATCGCAATCTAGACGTAGGTCGTTCCGGGATGAAAATCACGTCGTCCTTGCTTGAACGTCGGTCCGTCTCGGCCGACGTGAGCCGCATTTCCCCTCGGTTTTTCTAGGTCCGGCGCTAATTATACCGAAAAATCCGCCGCTGGCCGACGAGCTTCGAGTGTCTCTTTAACCAAGAGTTTCGTATAACGAACGTATATCGTTGCCTTTGATCAACGAGTCTGGAGAAAATCCTTTCCGAATACCCACTGTTCCGGGTTGCATCTACCGCCGAAAACCGATGCGAAACCGTGGACGTGCTCATCGATTCTCCTATTGCCAGCTGATACATTCCATGTTTCCTTTAATTAGCTTTGACGTACCATCGAAGAGCGCTAAAGGAGAATTATTTCTCTACCCACACAGACAGGCACGGTCTGACGCGATTAGTCGGCCGTCCACGAAAACGCGCTGAGCACATACATATGTAGGGAGTCGTGGGAAGGGAAGCGACACCCGTGAAAATGGAACTATTTTTCACGGAACAGCGAGCCAACGATGTAACCGGAAGAACTTCACGGTGAAAAATTTAACGCGCCCGGGCCGAAACTGCAGTTTCACAATTTTGATCGAAACCCTGCGATACATCACGCCGGATTTACAATCTGCCCTTGTTTCACGGTGGCGTGCCGACCGATAACAGAGTCGCCTGGAAAACTTTGGCCCTCCTACGAGGAGCACTTCCGTTCTGATCGAGCGAACTCCTCCCCGCGCCGGAGCAAGCTTCCTGCCGGAGCCCCTGGAAAGCCGCGTCTAAGCGCTGGAAAAATCTGGCAGAGCGTCTGTAACGTGGCAAACAATCGCGCCTGCTCGGGCAAAGACGAGCGAGTTTGTACAGTGTATTACGCAAATGTAGCGCGCGATCAAACGATAGAGCGTGCTGGCTGGCGCCGGAGGATGCAATTGAGTTGTGCAGAGGAATAAGGCAGGCTTAAACCAGGCCTCCCCCGAAATGAAAGTAGAGCTCTTTGCTTGCGATCAATCATACACTCGATTACCCACAGAGAATCCACTCTGATAAGGATTTCCCTGGGCATGTACCCCTCGTACCAGCTCTGTGGTTCTCGTTAGTAGCCGCCCAGGGATCCTCGGCCTCCTAACGCCCCGCGATATCGAACGAGAACCGGCTCGCAATTATTGACCGTAAACGCTGCGTTTACCCGATGTCCAGCTCGCGAAAGTCGTCCTTCCGAACGGCCCGCAGAACCGACGGTCATATTTCTCCGCGATATTCGTGACAGCGGTGCGTCAACCGTAGATACGGCGGACCGACAATGGCGGAGGGACGGCGCGCGGGACTGGCCGATAAGCTTGGCCGTCGATTTTTCACGCGGACGACACGGCCAGGAGTAGGAGCTCTTAACGCGCTCACGTGAAAGTCGAAATGTCCGGCGGGTCTCGAAAACCCTCGAAGAGTCTCGATGCGGCGACCGGAAAGTATGAGGTTCGGGGGGTTCTTAACGGAGCCCCGCGGTCCACGACTTTTCAAGGGGCTGGCGAGGCGAGGGCGTGTCTCGTTGAATTCGCGACTTCCCAACATCTTTCTGAGCTCTTCGGGTCGCCTTCCGCCTGACCTCCATCCCCCGTCCCGCGCGTACGTTGCATTTCCGTATTTTTGTCTCGAGGAAACTTGTCAACGGTCGATATTTCTCTGTTTCGCTGCCGCGGAAGGAGCACCTTCGAGTCCCGTCTTACCAGAAACTGTGGGCACCCATCGTCCCCCCGCTCTCCTGCTTCCCTCTGTTTCTTCGTCGTCCATTATCGAAATTCCCCGCGTCTACGCGAAACGACGTATTGATTTTCGGGTGACGCTGATGATACTGGGTTATCGGTCGCCTTCAAATTGAGCGGAATGTCGGGGAAATAGCGCGGACGACGTTACTCGGCTCACCGGAAGAATAACTCGGGTGAGAAACCGGTGTCGGTGAACGAGAACGGCTCTATGGAGTATCCAGGGAAAGACGGATGTCCTATTTGAACGAATGACCAACATGGACGCGCTTCGACCAATGCTTTTACATTCACGCGATATTTCGTGAATTTGACGGCGAACGTGCGCGCGACGTGACCATTTTTGTTCCTTTCGATCTTCCCGCTACCTGACTCCGTTCCACCGAATTTATCGAACGAGGGAAATGGAAATACGGCTCGGATTAATACTAAGGAAGATTTGTATCGTCAGCTTTGCGGTTTCATGCCCGGAAAATCTCTAGCCCCGTCAGTGTTCCCGTTAGAAGAGCGAAGCCGAGGAAGCTGAACGACGCTCGCGGGCGAAACGAACATTTAGATTTTATGCCCGCGGAACTAATTCGACCGTAGAATATTAAATCAACCGCGAAGAATGCGACAGCCCGCGACAATAGAGTCGCTTTTAAATCGTAATCGTCCCTGCGGCTACCTGTTGGAACTAACTGCAATTTTCTCGTCCATGCGTCTCGATTTCTTCATCTCCGTTTTCCTCCGTCTACCCCTTTCTCCTCCGCCGCCCTCCTCCCCCCCTTCTTATGCAACGACCTCGGACTAGATCAATTCCATATCCCCGAGAAAACCGTTTGCCTGGCCTCCACTACGTTTTACTTTCCAGCTCGATTTATGTATCTCATTCCGTTACCAATAGATTTTCGCCAGCGTTTCCGTCCAATTTGTAATGGTTTCTTTCTGCCCGCTCGTATATAAACGGATCTCTCCCCCCCATCTCCCGCGCCGCTGCTATCGGCCATGCCAGGAACCTTTAACTTTCTATCGGGGAGCGAGGCTGATTGAAAAACTTTCCAGCCACAATGTGTCACGTCCCTTGGAACTTTCCGCGGTCATCGTCGATATTCGAAGTAGTCCCGAGTCTTTGACTATTTTAAGCAACTTTCGTCTTCATTTGCGTTGCATCTGGCTTCGTCGGAGTTGCCGGCGACATCGTTGATAGAGAGTTAGCGAGCTCCGCACCAGCCGCGTTGTCCTCGGCTGCGTCCTCGAACTTCCATCGTCCCCCGCGTAGGCCAGAAGCCTCGAAAACCGCGAATTTTTGGCATTCCGGACGGAGACACCGACGCTGGCGAAAATGCTTAAAAGCCATAGTTGCCAAGTTTTAAGATATGACAGGGTGTCCCGTGATACGCCGCGGTAACCACCGTCACCATTTACTCTTTGGTAAGTTTCCAAACTTGAAACTATTGCGGGGAAGCGCGTACGGCTGTGGAGTTGTCCGTGCAGAGACTACACACACACACACACACACTACAGCTGGCGCCTTTCTTCATCATCTCAGCCGCGGTTACACACCTCGACACACACAGGCCGAGTCGCCGCGTCATCACAAAGATGCGGCGGTTCAAGTTTCTAATCTGCTAAAATCCGTATTACTCTCTGCCGCCTCTTGCTCCGCCGAGTCCCTTTCGGTCCCCTTCTTCCTGTCTGCAAGCGAGGGGAGCTCCATTTTTTTTTTTTTTTGACAGAGCGCTATTGATCTCGCCAGATTTCCTGGGGGCTTCAGCGATTCAAGGCACCCATGGTGTTTAATGGATATACGGCTGCAGAGTGGGAATAACGAAACAGCTGCCACTTATCATAAATAAATGTACAACGAACAGAGCAAACAGAACTTGCTAATTAACACGACTCCGTCTCGTGTATCCCGACAATTTACATTGCTGATCCGTCGAAATTAGTGCTTAGAGCTGCAGTAATGCATAATCAGAAAGTTTCAACGACGCGAGTGCCACGTGTAGACGATGTTTCAGGACGCCGTAAATTCGTTACGCTACCGCGCCCTACCTACCGAGCGAGCCACCGAGACTTCCAAGTGAAGTTCCTACCCAGTGGAGAAGCTTCCCTTATCAGGCGGGCGCGGCGGGTGGAGGGGAGGCAGGATTTAATCCCGATATTCAATTCGGCCAATCTGCATGAATCTGGCTGCGAGATTGCGCGGGAACCTTGGGTGTCAATTTACAAGGTAGAGGGCGTCATGTACACTGTTTGTATCACGCGCGACCTGCTGAATCTCGCGGAAAATCCCCGCGCAAGGTCTCCCAGAGGGGTAGACTCGAAAACATTCCCGGGGAATTTATCCGATCGGTAGGACGCCCTCGGCTGTCTACGTGCATCCGGAGTCTCCTCTGTCTGCGAGAATCCGATGTATCTCTGTCCCGATAAACGCGAATATCCGCGTTACATCTCCAACGAGTCGAGTAATCGCGAGTCGCCAGACCGTGGATAAGGATTGGAGTTCAGTTCCGAGGAAGCGGCGAGAAGAATGCGCGCGACGGTATATAAAGGGGGAATGTTTACTAGTCGGCGAGGAGATCCTCAAGCGAGATGTGTATCGAAAGGGGTAAGTTTCCCGAAGTGTACGGCAATCGTTGCACGCTACTGCGCCCGAGACGCCCCTATTGACTTAAACTCTGCCCTTCATTGTTCCCGTGGAATCGATAAAGGAGCTGGCGAGGGCCCTCGACCGAGTACTCAGACAACTATGTGATGTACGCCGAGTCGTTGACGGGATATTAGACCGGTCAGTAAACTTCGGTCCGATTACATCGACAGAGGGCCGATAATTGAAGCGGGGAGAGAGCATATAATCAGATTACAGCTCGGGGGAGGGAGCGGTAATCCGAATTCTCGAGCAATTAAATTTCTCCTTCTCGTAACTCGCGTGTCCCTGGCATCACTCCAAAACACAGAAGGCATGCGGCCCGGCCGTAGAACGTGCCGTATCCGGCGTAAGAACGCCGGGAATGTGGATGATGCTTCATCGAAGAACGCCAACGATTCGCCGGGATACTTTAAATTTGCGGAACATCGTTGCCCTTCCTATCCGCCTTCCTGCGTCTGACTGCCGCTCTCCCTTTTTACTCGCGGCCAGGTTGTTGTCTTTCCCCTAGAGACGGCTGGAGAGGAATCGGGGATGCCGAGATAATGGAACTTCGATGAAACTTTTTCAGGTAATTTGAAAGCAACGCTGCAAGAAACGGTGGAGCTGAAGAGTGCCTCGCGAGCCCAGACTATATAGCGATATATTTCCCTCCAGCGTTCCCGTCAGAACGCTCTCCACGGGTCAACGAATCTTAGCGGGGAGTTTCCAAGTCCACGGGATGATGAAAGCTTGCACGGAGCGAGAGCTATTATTTCATACGAACGGTGTCCGAAATTTGCCGAATGAAACGACATCGACGCCAGCGATCGTTAGCGATCGCAAACTGTGGGTCGATTAGAGGCGATCAGCTTCGATATCGAGTTGCTCGTTCTGTTTTTCCGAGTATTTTTCGCTGGTCGGCTGGCTGTTCACGTGTTACCGTTGTCGCCTCGTGAAACTGTCCGTCTGTGATGCGAGCATATCACGCTCTATCAACTTCCACGCGAAAGTTTCATCTCCTCTATGCGTGTTGCCCGGCGAGCCCTAAATGGACAGGCCGCGCTCCCGCGGGAACATTATGAATTCTCAAGCAACCCTATTGAAAAATTGATCCACCAAGCGTATAATGCGCGATGCAGGGCGCAGTTGGGGGCTAGAGCGAAACTCGAAACTATGTACGTTCCGAAACTTGAACAGAATTCTCGGGAGCAAGTATCCCCGGGAGATTACTCTATCTTAATATGACCTGGGCATCGACTTAGGACTTTGGCACTTCGCGGTGCAGCCAAAGGCATCAAGGTGCGCGGGATATCGACATAATGAAGCAGACAGCTTGCTGCAGCGCGAGATTGAAATAGATGGAGGTGTCGAAGCATCTGAGGATGAATTAACGTTAAAAGAATTCACCGAAGGATAAGTCTTCTTTTTTCAGGAAAATAAAGAAAAGAATTTCCCTCCGATTTAGATCATACTGGGCCTTCTTCAGCTCGAGACCCCGCGATCGCAAGTTCCCCGTCTTGACATCGTGCTCCAGGGATGAAACAGCCCTCGGAGACAAAACTCAAACCCCGGGAGAATCGTATCGCTCAACAAGTTAACTTGTAAATTTTCCACAGTGGCAGACGTATCTCCTTGCTACGTTTCGTGGTGCAATATATCGTTTGAACGATCGACACGCGTATCGTTTTCCGCATCTCGTTTCCGGCTATCGAAACCCGAGCGAATGGAGCGTGTTGTTGACCCATGGAATTTGCGTGTCGACAACGCGACGCGTTACGCTCCATCAGCTTTCGCTCGAGAGAGTCCGCCGTTTTTTCCCATCGGCGGGCGCGAGTATCGCCGCACTCGGGGAACCTTTGGCCAGAGGCCTGTGCGCGGATTTGCATGATATGGTAATTTTTCTCGATGCACGAGGGAACAGCGCCGGAGAGAGTACGCCGGTCGGCGAGTATCCGTGCACGCACGCGGCCGTATGACGCGTGTACACCACCGACAGCGATGATAACGGGCCGATATTAAAGCACGCTGGTCGAATCACCTGCCGTGACTCGTTTCACGGGAGTTTGTACGTCGGGTGCTGTTCAGATATCGCGAACGGCGTGTTAATTATATCCGTCTTCACGGTGCTTTCTGTTCCGCGGACTGGAACTGGGCTGACGGAACGGAATGAAGGGAACCTCTGTTTTTTTTCTCCTCGTTTCTCTGTAATCTAATGCGCTACTCTCGTGTGCTTTGCTGTGGCGTACGGGTAATGTATGGGTATCGTGCGAGTACTTAGGAAGAATTCTGTCACGTACCAGCCGTGAAGTACCCGTGAACATTTCGCCCGACCGTAGACCGCCCCATTTTCAATAATTCGAGGATTCATGGCGGCTCGAGGCGACAGTGTTTGCGAAGGATCAGGTCTACCGGGAGGGAAATAATTTGACGTTGCGTTCAAATCGTATTTAAATTTCACACGAGCTTCGAACGTTCCCGGAACGACGGTGACACTCCCCGGAGGGAAAGTCGAGCATCGATCAGAAGCAGGGACGCACAGTGGGGCAAACGCGGACAAAAATCCAAAATTTAAAGATCGTATCTGGAAAAAATTATTATTGTATTTTATCCGTAAATAGTCAAAGAATAAAAACCTCTTCCCTTTTACCAAAAGCAAAATGTTATAAAGCTAAAATTATCAAAATTTTCCTTTGTAGCTATAATTTATTTTGTCCTTAATTATTATTTAAAGCTTGTTACAGCCTATCTAGTTGGTCAATATTTTATAACCCGCACTTTTATACTATAAAAGTATCGTTTTGTAACAGTAGCCGCCGCATAAAGGTCATTAAATGACCAAAACCGTAAAAAAACTGAATAACTAACGCGTTATCTCGCTTTAAGTTGCCGTTAATGGATTTAATACCGGGAAGTATCAGAGAATATATACCTAAAAATTTATTTCCGCTTTCTTGCGCATTCGGTAGTTATTGGAATTTACATGGGATGCCGATGAGCGCTGGTCAAGGCGTAGCGCGTGACGCAGCTCTGGAATTATTAATTTAATTAGTTAAGGTATTGTTGTAGAGGATTATTAATATTTGAAGATAATTATTTTTTGTATAAATAAAGTAAAAAAAAAAGGTTTACTTATTTTTAACTTTTGCTGTCCCAAAGTCCTATAGACGACCAAATGGTAAAAAGTAAATATTGGTAAAAATTCATTCTGAATCGAAAGAAACCAATTGCATGTCGATAGGATCATTACTTTAAAAAATATTGAATTTTGTCCGCTTTTTGTCCGCGTTTGCCCCACTGTGGGACGTACCATCTGGCCTAAGGACCCACATAATTTCAAGCCAGTCGAGTGTTTCCAGATATAATGGATGTTAAAATACAACATCCTCTAATTTGCCTCTAATTTCGCAATCTCTCTGAACACCGCTTATATCCTCCATCTAAATAATCCCCCGCAGCCAGGCAAAAAGTAGAAGCGAACAGAGGATCGATAATACCCGGAAATGTGGCTTAACACAGCGAGCTACATTCTTTAGGTAGCTTATGATAACGGACCTATTCGCGTTTGCATTGAGACACCACGTAATTTAGGTGCCAAGGCCCATCTTCGAGTCTGACCCGCGACAGCTGTCTTCAAAGGGTACGAAAACCTCGCAGGGATTCGTTCGATCCACCGGAACCTTATTTTTTCGAATTTCTGGTGGATCGATCGAGGTTGCACGGCGCAGAGAAATAGAAAGAAAGGGATGAGCGGGACGATAGTGACTCCGCCGAAGCTCGTCGATGCTACGTCGTTACTCGACGGTTCATATTTCGCGGAAGAAATGCGACAGGAAATTGTGAGAACACGCTGGAATGGAAGAACCGCGTTCTCGGTTGAGCGTAGCTTTCGAAATACGGAAGAAGAGGGACGTGTTTGCGCGATCTCCTTCAAGACCTCCTCCAATGTTTCCACGTTGCGTGACGAGAGCGCCATTGTGATGGTAACTTTTATTTCTCCCCGAGTTACGCGACCGCGCGACGTTTTTAACATTCTAGCGTTTTATAAATTAAGAATCAACCGGACCCTCGTCCCCTACCCGCCTCGCGCTCTCACCCCGTGAAAATACGACGGAAACGCTCGGCCGTGGATTGAGAAAACAGACTCGCGCAAATATTGGCGCGCGCTGCAATTTGCCAGCGCCTGCCAGCCCAATTAAAAACACTTCTTGGGACCGCGGGCTAATTTTACCGCCGGGAAGATGGTAAATACGACCGTTAGCGATGAAACGGGGAGCCTCGCGGAATTTCATACGTCGCGGAGGTAGACAGAGCATTTCGAGCGCGGCGGGAATAGTTGTGCCGCGAAAAAACGAACGAACCGTGGAAGAAGACGGTTCCGATACGCAAACTATCTCTTTTCGAGTAAACTCAATGCAAACTCATTCGTAGGGGCGGTCGAGCCGGCCTCCCCCATCGTACACAAAGTTTGCCAGACGAGAGAATTTGATAGACACGTAGGAGAAGACGACCGCGATCGTGGTCGATGTACAGAGATCTGTCTATTCTCGAAGATCGATCGGGGAGACACTTTCGACGTTTCTTTCTGCGTCCCGTGTGCTCGGGAGAAACGAAAGCGACTGGGGGGGGGGGGGGGGAATAGGGACGAAGCGATTGGTACCGAGGTGTATGCAGATCGTCGGAATACGCGGTTGTTTGCCCACCGAGGGAAGAACTTCCGAATTTGTCTCTTTACTTGGTGTACGAGTGACGCACGTTGGTATCGCGAGGAATGCCTTAAACCGGGGATATCCCTGAAAATCCTAGCGTGTACCGATACTTGACAATCACGATTAATGATCCTCTACTTGCATATGTTTATTCAAGGAACGTCACATTAAAACAGTCAGCTTTTGTCCGTATTAGACCTTCCAGGGTCTGCACATAACCCACGTCACAGGGTATCCCTAGCAACCCTCGTCATTCTCATCCAGGGTCTTTGAACGTCGACCACTGTCCACTCGAATGCTAGTCATTCCCTCCCATCAGAGAGAAAGGAAAGTGGGAAATTCAAGACCATCTCTTGTACAAGAATTGGACGTGGGAATTGAAACGAATCGGGCGTGATACACGGTCGAAAAAGATAGCACAAAAGAAAATGGTAGGGGAGAAGTGCTATAAAAGGGACACTTTTGTTTAGCGTCTATTTCTGACAATGTCGTTATAGATATTTAAAAAACAACTACATCACAAGAAAGCGTGTTTATTTCCCTTCAATAAAAGCATAATGCAAACTCATCAATTGTAATAGAAAATAACAAAATCTTCGATTTTCAAAAAAGTGGGAAATGTCCCTTTTACGACTAGGTGGTTTTAAATGGGACAGTATAAGTCATGAAAGGGACACGTTAATAAAAATAAATTTATTAAGTAGTACAATTATAATTCTAAATCTTAATGATACAAAACAACGAAATCTACGAAAAAATTAACTCTTTGTAGTATAAATAATCAATATTTTATTATTAATGACACATAGAACAGAAAAAATTGTATGTGCCTTTTATTCTGCATGACTCATTGGCCCATTTACCGCAAATTTTGCATCACAAGAATCCAAATCAGGAATTGAAATCTGACTGTTATGCAAACAGGCCAAAATAAAAAAACACCTATATCATATTTTTCTGTCCTCTAAAACATATCCAAAAATCAAAGCAATCGGAGGTGGACACATGGAAAACTTTACGCCATCAACTAATAATTGATAATTTAAAACAATGTCATCTATGTATCAGATGATACACTAATAACTTTACAGGAAAGTATAATACATATAGTGTCCAGCAGTACATGTGTATGAGAGGAACAGTCATGAAACGGTCGTCCCATTTAAGACTTGTTATGCTGTCCCTTTTACGACTATAAGTGAGTTTAATATAAAATAACCGCAAAAAAAAGAAAACAATTAATTAAGCTTACCTGTTAAGCGTTTTCGTTTCAGTTGAATACAGGCTATTTTAATGATATAACACTTTGTATATATCTTAATCTCAGAAAACGACACAGAAAACCAATGAAAATTTCACTTTTACTACCGAAAAACATCAACCGTGGATTACTACTCTGTTGCAAGTGAGACCGCAGTGATGTATACGTCAAATGACTATGCACTAGTGTTGCCATAAACAGGAAAATAACTTGCATGTGTAATGCGTTTAGAATTTTGGAAATTCGATTTGTCCCATTTAAGACGTGTCCTCTTTATAGCACCTATCCCCTACCTAGGATGGGTTACTTAGGATTTAGACGTCCAATTCCAATTCCACCTGAACATTATTTACTTATAAGTGACAATTACACTGCGCCGTCGCAATTCTGCGAAAGTGCATCGAAGCTTCTTGGATTTAGTGTGAATCAGCAAGGGGTTGATTACGTACCATCGCTAATTCCCCGTCCATTGAGCGCAAATCTGCGGAACCGTCCAGCGGATTCCAATCCAATAATATTTCCCGCGACGTAAATCCATTAGGAAGCCGGCAACCCCCTTGATCCATCTGACACGATAACCATTTCGCAGCGAGATCCGACGCGACTGTAGCAAGATTAACAACGTCCTTCCTCTCGATTTCTTAACGGCGCCCATGGCGAGGGGAGGGCACGGCCGCCCACGGGGTTGATTACGATAAGGAATTCCAGCCTGTAAATCTGCGGAAATCCCGGAACAGTCCCGGCGGTGGCCTCGACCAGTCGTCGGGAGTCGGTTACCCTCTCGCGGGTGTGTTTATCTAGCGGGTGTGTCGGTTGAATCCAACCGCCGGGGCGAACAGGAGGCGAGGCCTTATCTTCTATCGGGGATTCCTCCCGGTTGTCGGGGGCTGGGGGTTGGCCAACGGCCAAAATGGTAATGCAAAGCCCCGAAGCCGCCGGCGTACTTCACGAATCACATTTCCCAGTATTCACTTTTCGCTTTTCCGCTCGCCCCTTTTCCTTCTGCCCTGGCATCTGGAACGATAGGGGGAGGGAGAGAGAGAGAGTGAGATAAAAAAGGGGGCTCGGGCGAGTAAGGATAAAAAGGCAGGAACAGCATTCAGGAACTTCGTTCATTCGGCTGGTAGCGTGGTAAAAAGCGGCGTTTTCATCACGTTAATCATACCGCGGAACGCGACGTCTCGTAGGATTCAGCCCGAGGCCGCATTAGCGTGATCGATTCCGCGGGCTCGATGTGATCGAACATCCGACGTTTTCGACTTCGCTGTTTTTCCTTCGCACGACGTTTCTGGGTAAATATCCCGCCGGACTTAATAAATTCCAAAAAGATTTATTTAATTTTATGCTGTATTTATTGAGTAAAAAATCTTTAAAAATAGCTTCATTTTTCGGCCGATCAAAGTAGAATGACCCCTTAAGTGACGTGGCTGGAAGAATATTCGCCTCTGCGCGCTGCCGTGTATTCCATACCGATCTTGCAATTCTAGCGCAAGGTTAGAGCAGAAACATTAAGAAACGCCATGGAGCACAACGTATCGTCTGGGAAGAAACACGCTTGGCCTTCCAAAAGCGGGATTACGGTCCGCTGATCCCGATTAAAGTTACGGAACGATATTTCAATTATTAAAAGGGAGACTCCGGAACAGTGGATAATCGGATACCAGTGTTAAAGCGTAACGACAGTAAAAAGAAACGGACTGCCGCGGCCCTTCCGGCTGTAAAATTAATGCATCGCTAAGCCCCGCCGGCTTAAAGGCGGAAGAGCTCCTTTAATCGTCTGGGAACGATGGCGGGAATAAAAATAAGTCGAGCGTTTTACCGATTCATGGCCCGTTATATTCGCTCGGCCGATGGACCGACGTTAGAATCTGCTGGAGAGACCGATGAAATTCCATTCCCGACCGAGGGGTTCGCTGAAAAAAGGCACACAGTGGCTGGCTTCCGCTTAAAGGGGTTCAGAGTGGAAGGGAAAAGACAGGATTCCATTATCATCCGGAATCAGGATCGTTTAAAGTGAAGCCATTGAGAGGGTTTCAGAGGAACAAAACATCCAAGGAGTACAATATCTTCTATAGGTCCTGATATGAAAACAGAATGATGGATCATTTTATCATCTCGAGTCACCCCCAGAGTCAACCGCGTTCTTCTTTCTGATCAAACAATAATCACCCTCTATCATGGCGCACCAGCCACCCGAAACCATCTATCAAGCATGCATCTCGAAGGAGATCCAGCTGGCATGGACGGACAGTCGATGGTGCCGCGCCATGCAAAGTGGAAGAAGACACAACGAAAGTGGATCGGATAGAAAAGTAGATCGAGCCGCGAGGGGTGGTTTCGGTTTCAGAGGATGGTCGGTGCACCACTCTCAAAGCGCGGGTGGTGACGAGGGCCCGAGGATACACACACGCCACCGTGTACGTAGGTTCGGTGAGTGCTGGCAGATGTATCTTGGCACGGTACCAAAGCTCTAATGTTATCCAGCAACTGGGGGGACCGAGTTGTAGACGAGTAAGGTATCGCGAAATTATCGTTACTCAAGGATTTACTGGCTGGCAGCCGGCTGCCAAGCACCTAGCTGGTGTCAAGGGAAAAGGAATTCTTCTTCCGCCCCCGTTCTCTTCCACTTCTCCCACCCTCGATTCCGACATAGTCACTACCGCCGATTTAGCCGGCTCTCTTTTCGCGTTGCCGATTTCACGCGATCGAAATAAGCGTCCCACCACTCCCCGAGTTCATTACAATTTTTTTTACAACCGCGACGTTCATTTCGTCGGCCGGTGTAATTAAATAAATGAAGCGGGTAGCGAGGACGAGTTACTTGCCCTCTAAATTTCACCGCGCGGTATAAAAATTTCAGGCTATCCAGCCAGCTCAGAGTGTTTTCCGCGTCTCTGTTACTGGTCGATCCCTCTTCTCCCGGCGAGGCCATTCCATTATTTTATTGTCCTTCCCGCTGTCTCTTTACCGCACTCGCTTCGAAAGTTTTATCATACCAGTCTCCGCGTCGTCTCGCGAGGATCGGCTACTTTTCTTCCCCGAAGGGGAGGCGGAAGATAGAGAAGGAACTGTCGCGGGCGATCTCTCGCTGGCGGATCCCGGTCCCCGGGAAACTCGAAACGGTTTATCATGGTCTGGAAAACAGATTCGTCAGTTCATGGTTCATCGAGCCGTGAATACTACGATCCCGATCGTTCCCTTGGAAGTTTTGTGCCAAAGAGCGATAGGCGTGCACCGGAACCCGGGGGATACCTCGGGGGCATTCAGATTCCGGCGGATAAGTGGTAATATCAAAAGGGAGTCGTGCTCGAAATCGGTTACGCGTGGCACGTTTCCGCCAGCGCGGCGACGTCTATCGCGAAAGTTAAATGAGAACGAGTTAGGCTGGCAACAGGCGATAAGCTGCCGAGTCTTACCCGGCCCCTGAAGCATGTCGATAATGACGAGCCATTGTGCGCGAGTCCCCCCGATGAGAGAACCTTCGCGGAGCCGCCTTGAAAACCTCGTGAAGATTGAAACGGGGAACGATTAGGCTCGCCGGAAGGGGCAAACAATCCCGCGAACATTATTATTCATTACGGTGCTCCGATATTCCCCGGGGAAGATAAAATTACCAGGGGATCGCGGGCGGAGTCAGTCGCGTGTAATCAAAGTTCGTTGAAATAATAATCGTCGGCGGCGGGGGGCGGGGATGGGATCGCCTCGGTGGCGAACGGTACGGCGGTTTCTCGAACATTTATTGAATCGTTTCGACGTTGATTAGGGTGGAAGGGCGAAGGGCGAACTTAAACCAACCCCGCGCTGGAAGCCTTTACGAGCTGCAAACTTTCTAATTGTAAATCTGGCGCGTCGTACAGTCGAGGAGCACGCCGAAGCTTCCACGAGTTCTATGTAAATATGTTTACCGGATGGAGAGCTTCCCCGAGAGTCTTTGGAGCGAGGAAGCGACTTTCTTTGCGCCACGGATACGCTTTGTTTCCCTGGGACGGGGGGGAACTGATAGAACGGAAGCTTCGAAACTAGTTCGCCGTGAATTTTCTATCCAAGGTAACGATCGGTCAACGAGTCGGTGGGTTTCGTTCGCGGCGACCTCTCTTTTCGTCCTTTCCCTGCCTCTGCTCGTTCGATCGCTTAAATCTGGCGGCTCCATACGATTCTAAATTCAACGCCAATGAATGTTTGAAGTCGTCGGCGCGATTTAGCGTTACGTTGGTGAAACACAACGTCGACTTTAGTGGGCCATGTCGGTGGACAGGAAAATAGGATATTCCGGGGACGAAAGTAACCAGACACAGGGACCATCCCATATTCCATTAATAGGGTAAATCCGGGAGACGCGGTCGGGCCGGAGAGTTGGTCGTGTCGCTATATTTCAGACTCTATACGTAAAAATGCATTAAAGTGCAGACCAATTACTTCTCTAGAAGCCAAATAGTTGAATGAATAGCGTTATTTCGCTTCCTTCTGTGTTTTTCTGGATTTATAGGCTAAAAAGGTAAATTGATGTCACATTTAACCTCTTTTGTCAAACAGCGGTTGTACAGAATCGTATTTAAAATATACTTCTAAGTTTATTTTCCTTTAATGTTTGGAATAATAAGATAGTAGAGATATTGAGGGACAATGCAGCCAAAGTATTTGGCCATATTAACTCTTCCTCTCAAAGCTAACGAGAAGACCATGTCTCGCTGCAGAAAGGTGAGATGGTCGAGTTATGATATTTTTTATTATTTTTGTTCATTTTTTCATTTTTTATTATTATTTTATTATTATTTTTGTTTATTTAGTTTATTTATTCACTTTTGTATTCATTTGCCTTGCTAACCGCCAGTAGGTAATTCACTTTTTCTTTGATGTGTTCTTTACTTGTTTAGTGCAAACAAATTAAATATCAATGAATCCGTAGTTGTATTCACTCATAAATAATTTTGCTTTATCCTTTGTTAATTTTCCATGAATAATTATGTGAGTGGTCTCTGCCAACGACGAAAACCATTTCTCCCGGCTCCTCGGGAGAGGTGGTCAGATGTTATGACTTCAGTTTTCAACCCGTTTTACAGTAAATATTGTCTTAAAACAAATATCGACCAGTTTTTCTGAATGGGCATAAAATTCTGAACATATTAGGTTTGTTCTGATAAAATAAGTAATATCTATATTAGTTTTAATAGCCATTTTATATTAGGTCGACCACGTCTCCCGGATTTACCCTACTCATGAACCGTCCGAAATATACTCCGAACTTTAATTGTCCTCCAGAGGACGATCCGCGTTCGTCTTTAAGTAACGCGAAATGGGACGGTGAATTAACCAGGACACTATCAAGCAATTCGTCAAGTATTAAAGCGTTCGGGACTCGACGCGTGGCCGATCGTCGATGTAACTTTCAATTTGTCACGAATCGAATCGATCGCTGCTGTAAGCACCGTATTACGGCCTGACATTTGTACACGAATACTATATAGTGTCTCTATGAACGGCTTTCTGTTAATATCGTTCATAAGAAACCCTTTTCCCTTCCAAATAACGTTCATGGTTCTCCACCTTCACGTACCCATCCCCAAAACACGAAGCAGAAAGGAAATATTCGAGGCGAAAGTACCTGGAGCACGCGTCGACGATCCTCGATTATCCCGTTTCACTTAAGCCGAGCCCGATAGCCCGCGGCGCGGGCTTCGTTACGTACCACCAAGTCAACGTCCTGTTCCCTTATTTTCCATGCGACGCGACGGCACGAATTGGATTTTTACCAACACGGAAGTAGGCTTCGGAAGAGAAAAGAGGAGGAAGAAAGGCGAGTATAAAAGAGTCGGGGGTGAGTCGAAGGGGGTGTTGGGGCCGGCGGAATCGAGGCGGCCGCTGCTTCGAATCGAATAACGAAGCTACCGCCGTGCTTTCTCGCCGGAATAATAAGGACTCCGTTCTCTCGAGATCGAGAAAATCGATCGGGCGCCACCCCTATACATCGCGCATTATTACCGTCGCCTGTTTCCGACAACTCGTCCCCACCCCCTTTGGGCGACGCCTGATTGTGGCCACGCTTGACAGAGCCACTCGGATGGGTGTTACCCCTGCTGCTGTTCGCGATGGTGCTGGTGCCTTCCGGTTACCCTCCGACACTTCGCGCTCACCCCCACGGGGGTGGGAAACAGAGTGGAAGGAAAGCTGGCCTCGGCCAGACGCTGGGTAACGGGAATAACGCCCCCCCCTAACCCTCGCTCGATGAAATTACCCACCAACATCTCGGAATTTTCTGTTTCTTTGGACGGCAAGCCTTATAGGATTTCATTTATCATTCCGGCGGAATAGGGGGAGCGAAACTAAACGCGGAAAGTTCCCTCGTAACTGCTTACAAGTTTCTGACGTTTACGCGGATGCAGAGGGGGCGCAGAAATTAGAGAAACGCGCGGTGGTATAACCGTCGGTATTTGCAGCGTCATCGACGGTAATACTCGCGGGGCATTTATTATTCATTCCGTGAAATCTTCTTACGGTTTGAAGAGATTCATTAGCTGCTAAGTGAACGAGGAATTGTAGAGTGCTCATTATCGGTGTCAACCATGTTTAAGCGTCCCCATTGGAAAGCAATTACGCGAGAAATATCTCTAATTGGGAAGCTCGTGATAGAAAATAGGACGGCTTGAAAATTTAATACCTAATCCAACCAGGGATTTAACGGAAGTTACAGCTCCTCTACCGTGATTCCAATTTAGTCTCGCGCCAAGAATAAAATCCTTATCGTGCCTCTCCGAGGCCACTTAATATCCGGAGCAGATTCGAAGGACGACGCTATAATTTCGCCAAAACGGGGCTGCATTTTCGTCGGAAGGTGATAGGGGGCAGTGTCCCGTGGCCGCGAGTGGAAATCAATTTTAGCTGTGCACAGAGATCCGAGGGGTACCTTCTGCCCCGAATACGTGACTCAATATGCTCGAGCCAGGCTTAGAATGACCCCGTCTCTCATTAAGTTAACCCTATATACATGCAATCTCTCCATTAATTTATGCCGCGTGAGCTTCCCTCGTATCAGGACAGGCGGCTGTATCGTTTCGATGTCCAAGCAAAATCGAATCTACGCCAACGACGAACATACGCGTAATCTCAACGTGGGATGGATTCATTAAGAATTTTAAAGAGTTCCGCCAATGGCAGCGTTCCAGGAGGACTCTAGAACGTAACGCGTATTAGGCGTTTTATGGGGAAGCTAGAAAGACCCCCGCCTGTGTGGGTGTTCGATAAAAATATCACGAATCTCGTATTTCTCTGGCGGAGATAACTTTATTGCGGCGATACCGTGATTGTTACGGCCTTCATATTTTCACAGCCGCGCCACGGCGTACCTGTGGATTCGGTTGTTCAGCTTCCGCTAGAAATTCCTTCGGTCGTAAAAGCCTCCATTCCAGGAACACATCGACAGCGGGAAAAGGGGGAACGAGGTAAGCCGTGCACGGTAACTTTGTAGCGTACAGTGTATATATTCAACAGTTAGAATAACAGCAACAAACGCAGTTTGCGAGTAACAAGACCTCGTGCCGGTGGCACTTCCAATTTTCTTTGGTCCAAAGTAAAATATCCAGCAACAGTAACGAACGATAATCCCCAGGTAACGAGCTTCCGCGCAGATTCAAAGAGACCCATTCCGATGCTCTTTGAATAATGCAGATGGTTGTTAATAGTGTCCATAGCCATGCCCTTGCGATCCTCCAGTCCCCCCGTAGCCGCCATAGGTACCACCCTCGTGATTGTTGCCGTCAGAATTGTGCACGTACGCGAAAAATCCACCGTGAGGATCGGCATGGTACTTGACGACGCGCACGTTGCCGCCTGGTTCCTTCACGGTGTATTCACCGACCACATTTTTGCCTGGCCGAAAAGAAGCCTCTGTGTTAACTTGCAGGAAGAGACAGAGGTGGTAGAAGCTACTGAAGAGAATTTGCTAATTTCCGTTCCCTTCCGACTCTCGGCTGTGATAGATACACTAAAGAGGGTGCTTCCGAGAGAAAGAGCCCTAGCACCTACTTTGGGACACCCTGTACGCATAGCACACGATCTTGCCAACAAGAGGGAAATATAATATATCGACCTGTTGAGCAGAATTTATTTGCATCTATAATTTACTTTCCACCGCTGCGAGGTTCCTGCGGCTGGACGATAACCGCGCGCATACTTATCGCGTATAAATAAGAAAGTCAGCATCGGGAGAGATTTATAGTCCGAAGCGGAACGATATGTCTCGTTCCCCGTCCGTCATTCACTCACCATCTCTGTGCTCCTTCTGGCCATGGTAGTCGCCGGTGTGATGGTCCTCGACTCCGTAGGAAAATTCGTACTTCGGGTGGGCCACGTAGCCGACGTGATGACCGTGTTTACCGTGAAGGGAGACTTCTTCCGCGGGTCCTTCCACGGGGCCGTGGAAATGCGCGAAGCTGTGAGCGTGCCCTGCCGATCCGGCCTGTACCGCCACGAGACTAACCACCGCCGAAATTAAAGCGATCTGTGTACAGAAAGATAAATTGCCTCGTTAGGTAAAGTGACGTTTGTGCGAGGAGCTATCCCTGGCTCCCAAACGCGAACCTTGATCAGCATATTGCTGCCCGGGTCCCGGCGAAATGATATTCCAGGACAGATTCATCGCAGTTTATATAGCGGCGAGCGTTCGCCGTTTTTGACAGGCGGAATTTCGCCACCGTGAACGTTATTTAACGTCGAAACAACTGAACGTGCGACAGGCGTTGCGCCTGCATCCGAAAAAAAAAACGGAGGCTAGGTACATACCAATCGGTTTTCTGTGCATAAAGTATGGCATTTCTTTGACGGCTGGACATAACGACAAACCTTCCACGCACGTGGATCCACGGCCTAGCATTTCGCCCGAAACGACAATCGATTCCGCTCTATTGATCCTGACACGGAAGAGTTTTTGCCATCCCGGTTCGCTGTTTGTTATGCGCCAACGCAAAAAGCGATCCCTCGATACGACACGGTGATGAACCGTTAGTAAATCAAACACGAGGAGCGCCGGTGTTTCGTCGCGCGTTTGACGCCCCGCTGTGTTTGCTTAATTCCGAGTTAAATAAATGCTGGACTCGTTTGTGACACGAAATACAAAACGGCGACCAATGTCCCGCGCCTAAAATTGCCCATCGCGGCAGCCTTTCTCTTCTCGTCCAAAACAATATCATACGCGGCACTCTTGCAACCGACGCGGGAATACTTCTTCCGCACTCGTTCTTCGAATAACTACGCAACCGACCAGAGATTTATTCCAAATTTTTTACCCGTTTCGTCATGAGGGATCGCCGCCTCTACAATTGTTCTGTGACTCACTGCACGCCCTGTATAAATTCGTTTTCTTTCACACGGTCAAGAGGAACTGGCATTTTTATGGGCACCCGCTTCGCACAGCTTCGGCGGAACTTCCACGGGCGGCCTTTCAGTTAGAAATTAATCTGAGGAGTTTGCGCGTAACTGGCGCTAAGTGTACCCAACCGTCTAACCAGAGACGCAATCGAGTTCTCTGACATCGTGGGTAACGTTTTCAAAGAACCTTTTAAGGGTTTCGAACTTTCGCGAGGACTTACGAAGCGATTACGCTTTCAGTCCCCTAAGTAGCTGGATTGTGGCGATGGCGTTTTACCTCGCGTAACTTCAAGTCAACGTTTAATCAGTTCTGAAATTGTCAAACTGGGAGGGAAGTTGGGCCGGGGAAATATTTATTTGTAACTCCGATCGGATTAAAAGCTCCATTTAAAACGGTATTCTTAATTCGTCTCAGTTGTTCCTTTCTGATACCACAAACGCCCGCCAGGTAAACAATTTTGAATGAATACACTGTTTACGAGATTTAGCGAAATCAATGCGAGTGGAATTCTGCGAGAATTTGGAGCATTCGTCACTTTGAAAGTAACAAAGTCACAGTCACTTGGAGCGTTTCAAAAATTTAATCCCAAAGCCGCTCCAGAGCGAGGTGCGAGGGGGCGTTTCGCGGAACTTTGCAGGAAACGTTCGTTCGCGCGCGCTGTGAAATTATAATTAACTTAATCTCAACAGGGGCTATGATAACGTTATTAAAATAACGTGGGACCATGTAATGTCCTTAATTAAATAAGTGCATTCGTTTCGAACGAGCCCGTGGCGCGGCACGGAAAGGGGTGAGAGGGATCCTCTCTCTCTCACCCCCGGGGATAACCAATGGCTGCCGAGGCTGAGGGTCTTTCGACTTTCCCGACATATTTCTCGCGCGTAGAAAAGCTTGTTTCACGCACACCACTCGTAATCCGTCCTTTACTTCGGTAACGAGAGTATCGATCGGCGCTGCGCGCCGCAGCGCGCGTTCATACGCGGACCGGATATGCGTCATTTTGCGTGGGCATGCGGAGGTTCGCACTCGCCCTCGCGACAAGTTCGAGGACGTTCCCGCCGTTTATTAAAATATTTACGGTGCAATTAGGTGCCCCGGACCACAAATTGGACGCGTTCGGGATCGTTCTTTGTCACCGGCGAATGAAATATTATTCTGGAATTAGTTCAACGGCAGGCACGCGGGGGTGCATTGTGCTGCAACGGTTGCCGCCCGGCGAAACGAATTCATTAAGATATATCCCGCTACGAATGTTATTTCTCTGGACCTGTTTCTCCTGGTTGTCTGCGACCGGTCACGAGGCAAGAACGGTTTCTTTAGCAGCTGCACTGTAATTTGTCAGACACCCCCGTGTGCAGAGTCACGAAGAGCCCCCGGTGACAGAGTTCTCGAGCTTGATGGTTCAGTGAAAATCGAAATAATTTCGCTCGCGTCGCGGAAGATGTAGACGACGGCGCGCGCTGCAGGCTAATTACTTTAATAAGCTTCGAGTGGCAGCTGATTGTATCAGGAATCGTCGACGCGCGAACGACGCGTCAGGCGCGCGGAAGCGGAAGGGGTTGCGACACACTTCGACGCATCGTCCTAGAAACGCGTAGGTACACGGCAGACGAACACCGTGAAACTTAAAGGGATTTTTCAGGGGCGTCCCGTCGTTTCCGCTTCCATTCGCGTGCGCCGATGGCTGAGCTGTTTAGCCCCCGCTGAAATCCGCCAACTCGCAGCAGTCAGCTCTCTCTCTTAATTCCATTGCCCTCCGGTCTTAATTTCCTTAAATTCCATGGAATTCTGCCGTCGCTGGACCGCGAAGCTGACGCTTCGTGATGCTACCTTTAATATTTACAGAAGATGTTCACGGCGACGCGGGCACGGTGCGCGCTCAAACGCGAATAACTTCCAACGACTTCAGTTAATTAATTACAGGAAACGTTTCCTTCGAAAAACTCGCTCGGAGCTACGTGACGCAACGAAGAAATATTTAAAAGCGGTGCTCGGTTCGTTTTAATTACTCGCCCTGCCGAGGCGAACCGAGTACTTCGGCGCATCTTTGTTGGCCCAGTTCTCAAAGGGAGCTGCCGGGAAATTTGTGCCTGTGTATCAGCGGAAAGCCGTGTCTACTCGATATCATCCAGCCCGCGCCAACTTAGTGGAAATTGTCGAAGCGTGCGCGCAACGTAATTACTAGTGATGGAAATTTGCGGCGGAATTGACGAGGGATGGGTCAGTGCGAGGGGGCGAGATCTTCGGCGTATGGTCGATCATGGTTCTTGGAACTCTTGCAGCCTCTCGAGCGTGGTTCCGACCACGTCGAACCTTGAATTTCCGTGCTCCGAGATCGATACGCGTCAAATTGTGTCTAGCTGCTAAAGGAGCAAGCTAGCCAGACCCCTGGTCCGAAGACACTCCCGAAAGTTATTCCCCGTCGAAACGAGGACAAGGGTGAACGATATGTCGGACCTCTCGTCGGACAATGTAGAACCTATCGTTATAAAGTTCAGTTCATTGTTTCGTTTATTTCGTGCTTAATAGGCTATACAGTGGTAACAGTAAGGATGATGCTTCAACCGTGCGCGGTGGCACCAGTCGAAAATAACAAGATAACATGAATAAAACAACAACAGAAATATAACTTAGTTATACCCCATACGCGGTGCGCTTCGTCAATGCTTGTGGCCGTAAGTGCCGCCGGAATGGTCGTTCCCGCCGTAATTGTGAACCTCTGCGAAGAAACCGCCGTGAGGGTGTGCATGGTACTTGACGCTCCTCACGTTACCACCAGGCTCGTGGATGTGATACTCCCCCTCGACTTCTTTCCCTGCAATTCACGACGGAATCTACTTTAACGTGACCCGATCTTCATCATATTCGTTACAGCTTCCGTAGAAGGCCCTTTAGAATTAGAGGCGACCGCGTGAAGAAGGTTCAAATGTACGGAACCGTCTACGTCGGAAAGAAATCGTGTAGTCAGAGTGCTGGAAGCCGGTCGGCAGGCGAACTTGCTCCTAGTTCTCCTAATTAAGAGCAAGGCCGGCCGTCCAATTAGTTCGAGATTCTAATTAAGAGCGGGAGATCGAGTCGCGGTAGACTTTCTTGCCGGCGCTCGATCGATGCGTACCGTCGCGATGCTCCTTTTGCCCATGATAGTCCTTCGTGTGCTTATCGTCCACGCCGTAGGAGAACTTGTACTTGGGGTGGGCCCTGTAGTCGTGGTAATGATGGCCGTGCTTGTCCTTCCAGCTGATCTCCTCGTGGTGGCCTTCCACGGGCCCATGGAAGTGCTGGAAGGAGTACGCGTGACCGTGGCCACCCCCGTGACCGTTTCTATCTACGCCACTACCCCCTTCGTCACCTAGAATCGAAAGACCACGCGTTGGAGCGGTGGAAATAGTGCGATTTCAGTACGGTTGCTCACGGTAGAAGTACCTCCGTCATAGGCCCTTGGGTAGGCGTTGGCGACCACGATGGAAACCGAAGCGAAAACGATCAGTCTCTGAAAATGGAGAACCGGAAATGGAATTCTGATTTACGGTCGCTAAGTTTCGCGAGGTATCGCGAATATCTTCGACGCTTTGCGACGATACCTCCTAATTGCTACTGAATTATCGATTGGAAATTTACCTCAGCCAGCGTCATGTTTCGTGCTTCAGGGGACCACCTGGAACAACTGTCCACTCGGTCGCAGGGTATCTCGTTTTATAGGAACGAGCGGTGCACAAAAGAACGGTCCTCATTGAAGCATTAATTTGTCACACCTTGTCGGAGATGACGATAGAGTGAGAGGCGAGACTAGTCGCTCGAATGACCGTCCCCATAACGGCAACGTTATGACTTCAGTTTTCGTCACAGCCAGACACGGGCTGGCATCAGTGCTTGACTATGAGGCACTTTTGCAGAAGTGCCTTGCAAAATGCTCTGCCAGTCCGAGGAATCGTGGCTTCTTGTTTCAACGTCTCTTTTCAAAGGTACGGTCGAATTTTAATACAACTCGGTTGAGCTCTGTGGAGGGAAGTAGACGGCACTCGCGTTGAAACGGAACAGCGTCGAGGAGATTTACGAAGACCTCCCTCAAACGAGGAATTTTAATTTCAAGTTGTACTCGTAACTATCGGGTGCGGGGCAGCGGCGGGCGTTACCGATGCTTTACTAGTTTTAATCAGTCCGGAAATCTGCGATAATTCCAGAATTATAGGGCTACAATTATTCCCGCGTCGGCCCGCGGCCGGATTCCATTAAAGAAGCCCGTCCTATCATATATTCGATCGGCGAACGCAAATTGGACTGTCGAGATTAATGAGCAATAAATTGCGCGTTTTCGACGATTGAGCTGAGCGGGTGTCAATATGTCGCTTGAATAGCCGCACCCCAGCGTGGCAATACAGTTTATTGTTGAATTTATTGCATTTCCGCGTACCGCCGGCTCGCATGATACATTCATTCCTGGCCGAATTGTAATCTATCGATTCGACGGAAAGTCAAATATTCTCACTCTCTCCCTCCCCCGCCACCCCCGAAACCCTCTGCGCCCATGATTTCGATGATTATCACCGATACATCATGCGACCGAGTAATGAAATATTTTTGACGAATCGCCCCATGAATTATTAATAAACACCACCGATTGGCCTCCATTAACGTAACGTTCGCCGCGAATCCCCTGTGATTACATAAACATATTTCCGAATTCTCCCGCTGCTTTCACCCGCCCATCGAATATGCCGCGAAAAAAGGCGCTGCGCACGGTCCGACGAGTAATTAGAATAACGTTTCGCGCGACGGCAATGCCGGACCGTGAAATATTTTCCAGCTTCCGGCTGGTTCTTGCGCGATGAAGAAACGCTCGCTTGCAAATAACGAACGGGGACGGTCAATTGGGTAATCCCTCGTTTCGCCGTCCGCGTTGCATAATTACCGGCCCCGCCGGTATTACCAATTCGCCGTTCGGCCAAACAAACTTTTCCAGCCGGACCGTATTAATCTATCGAGTGCTGCAAATTACCAAATCAAATTTAGTCGGGGATCCGCGGGATGAGCATCGAGCAGGACATTTACCTACCGTTCACACGTATTCGGCGCTCGCTTTGTTTGCGCAGCCCGCGAATTACGCGTGAATTCGCTCTTTCGTCCGGATATACACGAATTATCCGCGAGTCTCGCGGATGGAGGCCACCGCCCGAAACTAATACACACAATTTCCAATGATTACCTACTGCGGGAGCGAAATAATTAAGGCAACCGGCGGGATAGTATTCAGATGCCGAGCAGAAGGTGACAACAGGAAACACTTTGATGTTGATTAGAAGTTTTTGTTAACATTGTATTAATTACAAAACTGTACACGTATCTGTAGAACCTAGAGCCTCTCGCACAACAACTCCCCTGGAAAGAATCTGCAAACACACACCGGCGCAATCCTCCGAGGATCGGTTAATGCTAGGTCGACGAGGGTTTCGTTTCGTGAGCATTACCCTTACACAGTATTACTGGCTGATACGTAACCTAACGCGATCTTAATTAAGTCTTGCGTGTAACCACACACCCTCTTCGACAGCCTCCGCCGATCGGCAGCCGATTCACCGACAGAAGAGTCTCGTTTTAGCCGCCATGTCGTACGAATTACGTGGACAGGGCGACGTGAGCGCTGGGATCAGCGAGTTCTGGATACAGTGAGTCGATACTGGAGCTGTCCACGTCCCCTCGGACGACAGTATCCCAGATTCCACGTCGGACCTGCAAAGACATCGCCCACTGTTTTATCTCGGAGTGAAACATTATCGCCCGGTGCTACGCCCGCGGTAAAAGGTGACGCGACGAAACGACGACGAGCTCTACGGCCAAACGATCCCAATTACCAACGAAACGCAAACCCCTCTGTCACTCAACGACCGGGTGAAAAAATTCGACCGTGAGATACTGTTTGAAAGCTTACGTCTTGAGAACGGGCGAACTATAAAGAATAAGAGGATTCACGGGCGGCGGTTTAAGGAGAACGACGTCGACCCCCGAGGATTGTAGCTCGCATTTCAATGCCTCCGCAGCCCCTTCCACGGCCTTTCGGGACGCGCTGAACGCCACCAACCCTGTCCCAGCCTTGGTGCCATAACTCGCCACGGAATCGCCCAGAAGAACGATGCGACCTTTAACATAAACGTCTCCCTTGCAGTGTAAGCCAGAATGGCCCCTCCTCTAACCGTTAACCTTATACGTATCGAACTCTAGGAAGCGAGCAGAGAACGGACCCCTTTTCGCGCGGAGAAGAGGAATGAACACTCTGGCGGTTCGAAGGGGAGCGACCAAGTTGTGTCGCAACATGGATTCCCACGCGGAGCTCGGCTGTCTCTCTATAACGCCTGGAAGAGCCAGGCCCCCGGTGTGCACGACTGCCCAGAGACCTGTAATTAAGTAAAGTTCAAGCTTGCCTGTACTTTAAGCGGCCGCTTTCGGATGGCACGGCAGACACGGCGAAGATGCAAGTTTGCCTCGCGAAACTCGCGACCGTCCGACGGGCTCGGCCCCGGCGCGCAACTTCGCGAACGTGATCGTTAAGTCCGCGTTAACGTTCGCGAATTAGAACTTGCGTTAATTTCGCAGTAACGGAAAGACCGAGGGGCGGGGCCAGGGGGGAGGGAGAGTTTCCATTAAACGGCGCCGGAAGTAATTTATAGTCGCCGGAGATGCGGGAAGAGCGGCAGGAATCGATAAAACTAAATTCATTGCATTCGACGATCGGTTATCAGGCGGGGATTGTTCGTTTCGACCGAACGATTTCCGGAGAGGCGAGGCCATTTTGCATCGGGCGAATCTTTGCGGTCACTACGTCTGGAAACTCCATTCCAGGCCTCCCTTTTCTCCCGTTCCTTACCCCCTGTCTCCTCGTCTTCCATTTTATACAGACCCGATAAAACACGGCGACCGTTTATGTCGAACCGAACTACTAGGCGGAATAATCGCCGGGGCAACTATTGTGCATCCCCGTCTGCGCTCATTTAAATTCGTACTACCGCCGTTACTGTCTACACATTCTACGGCGTTTACGTCGCGCCCTTGAAGGATATTACCCTGGTCACGATGTCAGAGCGGCGCGCTCACCCTTCGGGCTCTTAAACTCGCGTAATTAACGACAGAAATAATACTGCACCCTCCGAGGATCAGAATGAATGGCCCCGAAGCCTCGCAAGTCGGGCATTGTCTCGCGGGGACGCGAGACGCTCCTGAAACGAGACTTGAGCGGAAACTTAATTAACGTTCCCCTGGTATAACGCGATTTTTCGTTAATTATGCGACCGGTCGATTGCGGCGGGTAATGGATGCCGGGACCGTGAATGGAATCGAATTCGGGTACTCGCGAGCGAGCTTACAGGCGGAGCGTGCGAAAATGAAGGGAACCGGATGAGAAGGGCAGCGAGGCGTGCTCGATCTTCGCCGTTCCGGGGCGCATTAAATCGACAATTGCTTGCCGTCTTCCCCGGCCGGAAGTTTCGCTCTAACTGCGTCCAAACAGCCGCGTAAACTGTCCTCCCTGGTTGGGTCCAGCTCCAATGGCACGATTTGCCCGCGAGCACGTACTTCCGAATCTTGTGGACTTCCCTCCCTAGCCTCGGCTGGATCCTCTTCCCTTTCCTTCTGCTGCTCTATCGCCCGAAGGATCTTGATCGATGGCGAGCTACCAGACGGGTCCAGCAGGCCTGCGAACACCTGTCGACAGTCATCCAACGTTACGATACCGATTTCCATGCGGCGCGCTACAACGACTCGGCGCCTTTTGTGCCGCAATTCGCTCTGGTCAGGTGGTTGCGCGCTGTCTGGGGCTTATCTCGACAATTGTCTGGTGTTTGTTTTCAACTGCGGTGCTTACTTGCGGAGTCGTGGATTATCTCTTGATGTTAGTTGTGAGAGATGCATTAGAGGGGATTCCAGGAATAAGTGAGCAAACTAAGGGAGATTACTCTGCTACCTTGGAGGATCAGAGGAGTTCAAAATTAACACGAAAAATGGATTGCTTGTAAGTAATTTGTAAAACTTTGATGCTCAGTGTGTGGGTAAACTTGGACCTATCTCACTCGTTCGGCTTTGAAGGGGATGAAGTATTGAATTTTATAAAACACGGAGTTCCTTGGGAGCCTGACCTGACCCAGTCAAAGGACCGCCGCTATCCACTACCAGCAACGAAACTTCAATCAACGCCCCGAAGTAATTTAATTAATAAATCGTGCCTCATGCGAGCACGAGGCACAATACCCTCTTCCTTTGATCACGGGCGAAGCATTTTGAATGCAGTTCCTCGCAATTTCAAATATCTACACTAGGGGTCTCAAAGCATGATGAGGATGTGTGCTAAGTTAAGTACTTAATATCGTTTCTATGAAATCTGCCGCAACGTATGCTCCGATTCCGTTATTTTTGTCGCGCTCGGAGATCATTGCCGCGTGGGACGCGAAAGTGCGACGACGATTACCTTGTAGCCGCCTTCGTAGAGTGCAAGGGCGATCTGCAGGCCCACGCACGTATCGCAGCTGGTAACGAGCACGTGACGTTTGTTACGGGACTCGTACTCGTCGCTGGCGTTCCTTGATTGCCGCATCAGGTAGGCCAACAGAGCGGCGACTATCGAGCACAGTGCCAATATTTGCAGGGCCAAAATGGCCCCGGTCTCAACGTCCATCCTGCACGGTGATATTCAATCTGCGAAGTAGAAGTTACATCTCAATTACGCCACAATTCCGGCCGGGTCGCGCGGGGCCCTTCCACTTCCGCAATGCGCCAGGATAGTTTCGCCGTCGCCGTTATGGCACAGTCTATCACTGAGCGCGCGCTCAACTTTCGTACAGGATACATTTACAGCCCCGATCTTGCTGGAAGGATACTCCCAACTACTCAACCCCTGGACACCCGCGATTCAGGTGCAAACACCGCGACGATAATCACGTTCCAGGAGATTAATTCGTTCCCCCTATCGCGATCCGCGATCTACATTCATCGTTTATCCTGAAAGGAGTACCCGAGCAATTTTACCGTGGACGGTGCACGCCGGGGCCCATGACGCTCGGATAATTCAACGAATCTGCTTGGCAATTTGCTCGCAAGGTCCCGTGACCGTGCAATCCTGCGACAATTTATTGCCAATCGGCGGCGTTGTTCTAACAAAATTGTTCGTGACGCTCGCGGGTCGGGCGGAAAGGCATCGTTGGAAGGCATCGCGAGTTTCCGTTTTTCCCGCGAAAAGTGAAGGGTGTTGGAAAGGTTTTTGCTGGTCGGCAGCGACGCGCCTTTCTAAAGAGCGTATCTAGAGTCAGCGAGGCGTGGCACGGAGCCGCTCCTGTTTCTCCGCGGCCATCTATCGCCTGCTCGTCGCCACGGATTCCGCTCATTGTCAGATTTGCAAAATCGAACACAATCCATACCCCCCCGCCGGTCGACACAGTGAAAATCGCGGGACGTCGATTTACTGGCACGGATCACGTTCTCGTTAATGTGCTGAATCGATTAGCCGGGCTGGGGGCCATTTCAGCTGGCGTAAAGAGGTATTTTTCACTCGCCGAGAATATTCCCCTTTGAGCAGCGCGCTTTCAGCCGAATCGCGGAATCGCTGAAAAATATCCGCGGCGGATTTGCGCCTCGCTCGCATACGTAACTACTCGATTTCAACGAGGTAACCCCACTGCATCGGGAAATTATACAAAGTCCGTATAGAACGGGCCGCCGAAAATGCTTTATTCAGATGCGAAATCAACGCTCGGCTAGGAAGATTGTTGCTACGGCCGTGCTGTATGTCCATTGACTTCCATTTACGAAGCCAATATTGAAACAGATGGTTTACGAGAATGCGGCGGAAGCCGAGGCCAAGCTTTGGCAACGCGTTCGAAGCACATTTACAACGATTTGTAACGCAACCGTGGGCATTTGAAAGAGTTGAATGGATGCCTGTGCTCCCACAGAAGGAAGCAGCTTTGGAACACTGCTGCAACTTTATGTAATAACCGCTGTAATCACCGGTATTAACATCGCAGTGAAGTCGGGATGTGTAAATAATAACTGACAGTTATTTCAGTCAGCGACCCCATTACGGAGTCACGAAACCGATAAGAACAGTTTTGCTAACGAACTCCTTGTTTCTTCCAACTGTTTTAATGAAACACTTTCACACGCGTGCTGGCATAAACTTTCCTCGGCTAATCAGCCCACCCAATCGCTCTGCGCAGCTTTTGATCGATAACTCTGTCGATATTCGAGCCACCCCGGGATACTGTTCCCGCTGATGAGCTCCCATTTCAAACGGAATACGAGCTTTTCAGCGGGCCGAACGAATTATTCGGCGAAGGTACGTCGGGGTTGCGCGTGACAAATTACATTTTCGTCATCTGAGAGCGAACGGGAACACCGCGTTACGGAAATGAATACGTTTCAACGTGTCCACCGACACAGAAGTTGCCTGCCGACGCAGTGTTCGCCGCTACCCACGAATTAGCAGTCGAAAATTATGATTACACGACAAACTATTCACGTTTTGCAGGCGCACTTCGGTAACGCCTAAAAATATTCCCGTTGCGATAGGAAACCCCGTACAGAGTTGTTGCTGGAACAACGCGGCAGATTGAAGCGCACAAGGTGAAGAAACTGAAGAAAATGTGGAAGACAGATCTACCGAATTTGCTCGATCGATGACATTCCTCAACTATTTCAATGAACAGAGCTGTTAGCGAAGAAATATCGACCAATTTGATTAGAAAATTACGATTTCTCTTACCTGGATACGTGCACACCAGATTTTCGAAGGTGCGTGCACCCGCAGGCTAACGCACGATGGAAACGCGGGTACGCACAGGCGAGCGAGTGCGCGCCTCGATTGCGTGTCGAATCATCGTGGCTAACTTTCTCTGGAATGCAGCGGTGGAAAGAAACCAAGTTGAAAGACAGGTGCCACGAAAATTATAGAAGCTTATCGGAGATCGCGCGAATGCCGCGGTTGTTTTTCTGCAATCTTGGTGAAACGCCCAGGCGCGGTTTCGTTTTTCGCTAAATCGCTTTGTATTACAATTAATTATCGCCGACTGTCGGGCTTGTTAAATTATTAAGGATAATTGTTCGGTTATTTCGTTGGTTACTTTCTCGGGAGCTCAACGCGCGTGAAACGCGTGTCACGAACAGATTTGTTGTTCAGATGTACCAGATATCGTGAAATTCTGCGCGAAATCATCGATAAATGTATCGGTTACTTAAAAGGGAAAGTCAGAGGTTGGTCTTCAGCTCGACCCAATATCGAAATTCTGCATACATTCGATAAAACCCGCGAGCGTCGCAGACATTCCCGCTTGAATTGCAAATAAGCTCAAGGTTCGGCTAATGAATTGCACCGAGTATTTTCCTTATGGTATTTCCGATGCGAAATTATACTGCGCGGTGATAAATGCTTGGGAAACGAGGAGGCGAAACGAAGAAAACGATATCGATACATCCCTGCGATTTCGTTGGAGCGAAACGGAGTAAAAGGCGAGTCGCTTTGACATTTATTTGCAAACTGGTCTGCTCTGTAAATCCGTAAAAGACTTTCCCTCTGCTCGACACTGTTAAGAAAAATCGTTCGCCTGCGCAGGTATGGAAGCACGCGCACTTTCACACGCAAACGAGGAATTAACGGTTACTCTTCATTAGATGCAAAACAGCTGAGTCTTCTCGTTTGCAATCATTTCAATGTAATCAGTAAAGTAGAAGTAAGGACAGTGTTGACTTACCGCAAACTGGGTGAACGTTGGCTTGTTTTTGCAACATTTTGCTGTGTAGGGTAATTATGGGAGAGTTGCCGCACCTTACGCAAAATTGTCACCATGTCTAATTTTTGCAATGAAAATGTTTTCCAACGATACATATTATTAGTTGAACTTCTAGTACTACTACTAGCATTAAAGAAAATCAAAATTTTAATATTTGTCACGCTTAAAAAATTGAAACAAAAACATCCTTTTGTAGGAGAGATGCCGCACACGCGGGAGTAGTGCCGCATTTCGAAAAACGTTTATTTTTCCATTAAAACTTGTTAATTTTAACTTTTTATTTTAAAAAATAGTAAAAGCAAAGTAAAGTGAAACATCTTTTTAATTTATACAGTTATAAAATACAATAAAATTGGAAAAATAAATAGGTACAGATATTATTTCTGCTTTTTTAAATTTAATTGTCTTTTTATCATCCTTCCGCATTCATTAATATAAAAATTAACATTTGCTTTAAGTATCCTATCATAACATTGCATCATCTGTGATTCTACTGCAAGTGTGAAAATGCATAAAATTCTTGTCCTTTTCCTTCTTTAATATCTACATAATAAGTAACTGCCAATGTTCCCCCACTTTATGGTACCGAATCTTATGGTTTAAACTCCCTGCTCATTGCAATTCCCCATAACGATTGCCTGCAACTCTTTCCCTTTCCTTACACCTCGTGCACGTGCATGCTTCTACGTTTCGCGCATCAGCTTTTCGTGTACAAAAAGCGTAACGGTTTGAACGAATAAATTACGCCTACAAGAGGCCTCGCGATGATCAGGATGAGCCTTCCTTCGCGGTCATGCACGGACGAGTCACGTTTCGCGGTCGCATTATCGAATTGTCGAAGTTTATTCGCTCGTGCTAATTCCGAACGGAATGCGAGGGTATCCACCAGCCTAGAAGCATCTTCCTTTAAATATAAACGATTCCGTGAACCCTGCGCCAGCGTGACGGAACGTCCTAACGTTCCAGTAGATGCCTGACCATCGGAAATCTGAATAAAATAATTCGTAGGGGTACGAAGGAATGCCTCGAATCCGAGGCAGCCCGCAATTTCGAACGTGCACGGGGTATTGGATCGTCATCCTGTGATCGTTTAAATCGATACACGGCATAGTCCCCGCTATTTTTACGTGGGAGCTGATGTTCCTCTGGAGAGCCAACTAAGGAACCAGGAAGAAGAGCGCGCGATTTAACGGAGTTCGCTGGGCAACCACGCGGCTCTTTCCCCTGTAATCGCAAGAATTATTAGCCGCGGACTGGCGTTTACGGCGACCAGCAGTCGCGGGTATCAAGATACCATCCGAGTAGGTACATACCGAGGAACGTGCAACGGTACTCGTCGCTGACCGCCAGTGGCCGCGTGGAAAAGATAAACACCGCTAATCCGCGAACGCCACTCGATTCTTATTTACATAATGTTTACGATCGCTGTTTTTCGCCTCGATTACACAATCGTGGAACACCTGCTGCTGGCACACGCGAATCCTCCACGCTCACCCTCTTATTAAACGAGAACCCCTCTTGTGAAAGATTGATTCTTCCGCTTCGACTAATTCCCCGATAGCTAACCCATCCTTTACAAGTCCACATTCCCCGACCGAAGACGACCCCTTTATCGTTCGAGGAGTTGGATAATATCGCAAAACGGCGACACGGTGTGCGCAATGGAATGCGTTAGGTGGCTGGTTACGCAAGTCGACCGATAAAGGAGACCGTCGATTTCGCGGCAATTATGCAACCACCTCGTGGATGCTGATTTGGCGGGTTCACACCCAGCTCGCTTCGGTATCTATCTCCGTTCATGGGTTGGCGACCACGCGATACGGAGCCTAGAAAGTTTCGGGCCGAGCACTTTTCCCGCCGCTGGGGCTGTGATCGCTGAGAACGACACGCTCGTCCAGGAATGCGAATCGCCGAGGAATAGCTACGTGCCATTGTAGTTTCACCCGAGTCAACACAATCGGCCTGGAGGCGAACGTTTAACCGTCGTTGAACGCTGGGACACCTGAGCCTGCCTCGTGTTTGGAGCCGTTGGATATTTTAGCGGGAACGTTTGTCGAGCGTACGCTCGCCGGTTACACCGCCCGTGGAGCCCACGAGCCGAACGAAAGTATCGGCGTCGTGTTGCACGAGCAACTCCTTTGTTTCGATTAGTTGTCAAGCGAGGATCGTCGCTTCCGCCTCGAGGCCTTCGATTATCGCTGCTGGCGAACCGTGTCAACGAAACGAGACTGTTACTGGGATCCGTCGATCGATACCGCCTCTCGAATCCAGCGTTTTCCGCGGCGTCGCGGAATTCACGATATCCTTCCGATCGTTTCGAACAGTCGCCGACGAATAGATTTCTCTCCGCTTTCGAAAGATAACCACAATGTTCCTTGCCGGCACGAAAGGAACACTTGGAAATCATGGGGTTCGCGATGGTCGTCTAAATTTATGCTTTCAGAGCGCGATTTTCTTTACACGTCACGCGCCACTCGGCACCTTAAAACATGCTCCACTTCGCGGTTAATTAACTTATCAGCTCATTGCGCTCCTGCGAAGACAATGGCGATGGCGAAATTTCTATTCGAAGGTCGTTTACGCGATAGTTAGCGGGTCGTTGATCGACGTGGTGAAATAAACTTGATACGACGAAGATTAACGATCATCACCTTCGTGTTCTAAGCTACACTTCTGTCGGTGACACAAGAATTTATAAAATCTACTTTATTGTACACTATTAAAGAACTAAGTCTTCTAATTCTACCTGAAATCTCAAACCTCATGAAACGCATTAGCAACAACTCTACATCCACACCGAAACAAAACACTGTAGATTGGACGAATTAAGTCAGTTTAAACAGTTTTAATTAAAAGCGTCGTCAAGAAAGGCTGCCCTACCTTGAGCTCGAGGGCAATTTCCTGGATCACGGGGACTTTTCTTGCCATTAACAAACGTACATATCACCTGAAGAGACGGCGATTCTTGGGTTACCGCGGCAGCTACTCGACAGTTGGTTGTTACTCACCAGAATTTGACCGTACAACCGAGGAACGCCGGGGTCAAGTAGTCAGGTGCACTTCGGTGTTCGTCGGTGGTCCGTTGGCAAGAAAATTCGGCGCACTCGAATGCGGCGCGAAGCGAGAAAACGTCGGGTTTACGAGCACTCGAAAGCGAGCGAGCGAGCGAGCGAGCGAGCGGCAGGCCGCGACGCGTGTTTCTACAGCACAACTGGCTTTCGAGAATTCCCGCTTGGAATGCCCACGAGGACGAACGGTATAAGATGCTTCGACACTGGCTGCCTCGACAAATGGAAAAGGCACGGTCGAGGCATCTTCGCCGCGCCTACGATTACGTGCTCGCTTCTATCGCTCATCAACGCTCTTCGGCTGGCGGCCAAGCGGCCGCGCCTCTGCCAGGCGCTAATTTCCAGAGGAATATCCAGGAATAAGAGACTCTAATATGGTTTCAATTACAACATTAATTTGCTGTATAACCTGACTTTCTTGTCCAAGATTATTAAAGCGAAAATCAGAGGTCCGATTCTTTTGGAAGTTGTTGTACAATGAAAGGGTCGACTCGAGCAGAGTTCAGGGCTATGCCTGGTAAAGAAGGGTTGCCACAAAGTAGATCATGGAAATGAATGGGAGTTTCTGCGGCGAACACCTTGCGGAAAAAGGCAGCAGGGATGAAAAATCCACCTCTGCAGCATATTCAACCAAGCAAAGCGATGGTACAGACGTGTTACAGTGGAATCTTTGCAAGAACAATGGGGGGAAAAGGAAGGCACAAAGTTTGAATAACGAAACGGGCAGAAAGATAAGAACTGTATGCTACTCCAACGTGTTTGAGAATGAGGCCCATTAAGAATTAAGCTGGTAGAAGTTTCAGATGAGTTAACCAGACAATAATAAATGCAGGTAGCTTTTTAAAGAGAAGTTGCCTCGCAAAACAAACTTCTTTTCGTAAAGTAGATCCGGAAGTCCGAAACAACAAAATCGTTACGAAATTTATTTAATTCGGTGTCCCCAGTATTTCTGTTTTCGACGAAAAAGAGAATGCATGATAATGTTCGAGGAATTCCTTCGCTTTCGCGCTAATGTGAAATATAGCTGCGGAGACATTTGTTCCAGTTACGTGGGAATATGAACATTCGTAATAAACGTTCCACCACTCGGCGGGAAAAAAAATTAATTTTAATTTGCTTAAGGCCGCGGTGCCCTATCGTAGTTTTTCTTATTCCCGGCTCTATTCGCCCTATGATATATATCGCGCCGCTCCCTTCCCGCAACGGATAAAGCGGAAACGCGACAGAATTTCTGAAAACTCATCCCTGCAATTAATTTCACGTGGAAAGAAAAGGGTGGCTCTCAGTGGGTCGGTTTAATGAGAACGTCGGAGGGACTCGAAATTACGTAAATCAGAAAAGCTTAGCTGGCAAGCGTAATGCGCGGAGGCGAGAGGAGAGATTCGCTTAAACCTCTGATTCCTTTTATACCGAAACAATTCCTTTTAATTCGCTTAACCGTTTCTTCTTCTCCTTTTTTTTTTTTTTCAACTCGGCGCATTCCCGCGAATCGTTACAACGCGTTAATGACTTGGGGGCGGGCGGGAAAAAAGGATCGATCAATTATTTCTGGACTGGAAAAATTCCGCGACGCGGTCGGAGGCCACGAAAAATGCGTTGCTGGAAGGAGCACTAACGACCACGGCCACCGAAACGTGTTTTTCATTTCATTCGGTTAATCTATCGTCATGGCTTCCGTCAGGCTCTCGACAAAACTGTGGTCCGCGATGACCTACATACTACTTGATCGATTAATTTTCCTTTGGCCCCGTTTGGTTTGCAAGTTTTCAGACAGTCGTATATTACGAACCCCGACTTAAATATTGAGACACCCACGCAGGTATAATGGGATGGCGTAGGGGAGACCGGGGCAGGTTGTAACACGGGGTAAATTGTAACATCAGTAAAATCTTTTGAACGATAAATCTGGTAATCCACAACATGCGAGAGCTGCTTGACGATATTAGCACCGTCGGTTTTAGTGACACAAACGAGCGTTATGTATTCATTTTGTGGTAATAGCCCAGAATTTTAGTATTTAGAGCATGAAAGTAAATGTTGTCTTAGCACTTTTATTTCAATTAACCGTCATTAGGAACCGTTTGAATTTTTGTTTCTTTGTCGCAAACGAATCAGTACACATTGGTTTATTATTATGTGTACGCATTTTAGTGATTTGATGTTTAGTGTCTCGTTTGCTGAGATAAAACGCAAAAATTCGACCTCGGGGTAAATTGTAACATGTTAGTATACTTACTCCGCTCCAAATGGTGATGAAGCAAGCAATTTGCTGACACACCGGAAAAAGATGCTCTAGACGAACAACAGAACAATCGAGAATCCTAAAAATTGAAAAAAAGTATGAAGGCAAAAGTAAAGAAAGCACAGAAGAAGATTTTGATAGAATCAGATGAATAAGCAATGATTGCTTAACTCATTTATATCAAATGTTTAATAATGATCTGTGTTTTCATTTATATTGTTTAGAAATGGTTATTTATGTTCATATTTGTATTTAAATAAGTAAAACAGATGTGTTACAATTTACCCCGGACTGGGGCAGATTGTAACAAAGGTTCAGATTTGTTTAAGATGAAGCTAGATGTCTAAGTGTCCAAGATTTTGTCACGTACTTTCACGCAATTAGTTCACCACATATGTAAGTAGTAAATCACGCAAATTATTTCCTGATTGAGGAAAACACTTTCGAGAAAAAACTGTGAAAACTTTTTTGTTACAATCTGCCCCGGTCTCCCCTACCAGATGTAATAAACCGGCGAAGCAAGCATGATAATATCCTTTCCGATCGATCTCATAGGATGGCAATGCCAGGATTAAGGGGACTAGGCAGTCAGAACCTCGATTTTTTTTGTTGTTGCAGTTTTCGAAAGTACCACCCTTCCCGATTAAAATGCCGTTTGGTTTATGTTAAAATTCGCAAAATTGAGGATTTTACAGCCAAAACGGTCGAGCGCGCCATAAACCGTTTCTGCGCGCACGCAGGTAGACTAGATTCCTCTTTCGAAACTTTAAGCGCGTTTTTCTCGGAATCATATTAACTCTTCGTTTTGCAGTGACTGGGAAAAAACGGAGGTATCAGTCGATTTGAAAAAAATTCAGCATATATGAAACATGTCTAGTTACGACCTGGACCTACGCATAAGTCTGTAAAAACTCCTGGTTTGTCAAAATAAAATATAGTATGGCTCTTTTCCCTGGCGAAAAGTGACGTTTCTTTAAAATTTTCCGTTTTGCAGCCACCATTTTTATAATTTTGATTTTTTTTCTTTTTCAATAGGTTCAGGGCAGAATAGGGACCAGGGCAAAGTATAAATTTCAGAGGATAATTCACAATTAAATTTCTTACGACCAGAATCACTGCAAAATTAGAGCGGCTCCAAAAAAAACGCCTACATATCAGACGACTGTAGCGCTGCCATACATATGTATATAATATTCAAATAATTTCTTTTTTACTGGTTATAGTATTAATAAACATTACCCAAACGTACTAGTCACAATTTGTGTTCATCTCCTTGTAATTAATTCGCAAAAAATACTTAATTTTCGAGCGATCTGACTGCCTAGTCCCCTTAATGGCACAATTGTAATCGACTACACGTGCTTGTGCAGCTTTTTTCTGTACGTTGAAGTTCAGAGGCTTTAATTATGAGTGCGATACGAAGTAGGTGGTGGAGTCATCGGCTAAATTTCAGTCACGATTAACCCCTTTCAGGACTGTGTCATTGTGCGACAATGCTGTACGCAGGCAGAAAATATTCGTTTCGAACGGGGACCGAATATTAATTTGCCGAGTAGGTCCCCGCGTGGAATTCATACTGATGAGCCTACCATCTTGTATGGTTAAGTCGACGATTTGATTAAGACTTATATTAATTAGAGGACACTACACTTTAAAAATAAAGTTTTGATAGTAGTCGAACACTTTCTATTGAGCTATAGAAGAGAGATAATTTCGCATGGAGGAAAAATGAGTATAACACCTTTACAATCCATATTTTGTATAATAAATATAATAAATACGATCGAATCGTAATAGAATGCGCGTTGTTCACACAAATATTTGTTCTCAGCGGAAAACTGCATTAAGAAGTCTATAATTGGAACGTGAATTACAATATCTTACATAAACAGCGCTTTTGTATGTTAAGTTGCATACGAAAATCTGATTCACTACAATTATTTCAACTACATTGCCTCTCCGTTAAAATCTACGAAGCTTTGGTGAATAACGATACGGATTTCGAATTTCCCAGACAATTCTATAACATTGGCAGCCCTGACGCCACTAGACCAAGTTATTCCCTATGCAGACTGGAAGGGAGGCGTCCATGGGCGTCCATCGGCGTCCATACTACGCGTGTGCTTCTCGTTCACTTCCTTTTGGGACTCGAAGGTAGGAGGAGGTTCATTGAGGTTCTCGCGTACTTCTCACTTTCGATAATTGATTTTGGTACACCATTCTCGCCGTAAATGTTCCGTTCAATTACCGTGGAACGCGCCAGTAAATCGGGGAGGCTCCGTAGATCGGAATTTGATCACTCGCTAAATCGTTGCTACGGGTCGAGAGGAAAAGGCTGAATTAATGGATAGTAGTAGCGAGCTCGTCGGCCACGTGGCGAAGCGTCTCACTCAAGAGGAATTGGAGAAGATGCAGGCGCAGAATTCGCGTTTGGTCTCGGAATTTCGAGCAAATCAGCTGGAGATGGAAGCTAAGAAACACTGGGATCTATTTTACAAGCGAAACGAGACCAGATTTTTCAAAGATAGACACTGGACGACCAGAGAATTCAGCGAACTGTTGGGCTTGGGTACGGAGCGAGGTGAGAACGTGCTCCTCGAGTGCGGCTGCGGCGTTGGAAATTTTGTGTATCCTCTGATCGAGGATGGATTGAAATTTCGGAAAATCTTTGCCTGCGATCTCTCCCCAAGAGCAGTGGAATTAATGAAGGTAAAGTATATTTATCGCGGGTACTCGAGGCGCTTGTGTGCACGTTCGGTTTAATGATATTCTTTACAGAGCCATGCATTGTACGACCCGGAAAAGATGAAAATTTTCCAGACCGATATCACGGCGGAAGATTGCTTCGCGGACGTGGAATGCTCGGTAACTGTGGCCACGTTGATATTCGCCTTGTCGGCCATTCATCCAGAGAAATTTCGGAAGTGAGTAGTCCTCCATACTTCCGCTAGACTTTTGCGATCTTTATACGATCGCGGCTAGATGATCGGAAACTTTTAATTTGCTTCAGAGCGGTGGAGAATCTGTATAATGTGCTCGATAATGGAGGAGTGGTGCTTCTGAGGGATTATGGCCTCTACGATATGGCTCAATTGAGGTTCAAACCTGGGCACAAGATCGGTGAAAATTTTTACATGAGACAAGATGGAACCCGGTAATTTTTGCTTCTCTTCGAGATAAACGTGTTTAGCCTCAAATATATTTTCCGCGGGGTTAAATATCAGCGGGACGTTATTTCTCTTTCAGAAGCTATTATTTCTCAGTGGAAGAAGTATCAAACCTATTCGAATCTGTTGGCTTCAAGACTTTAACGTGCGGCTACGTGCAGAGGCGCACTGTAAACTTAAAGGAGAATATAGATGTGCCGAGGATATTTGTTCAAGGAAAATTCGAGAAGCCTGCGTAGCTAGCGTTACACGGTACGTTATCTTCGAGCTTTCAATAAATAATTTTTAACAAAGCGAATGATGAGACCATAGTTCAACTGACTCACAGTGAAGAATAATAAGTTCTTTCGCTCCTATCTGATGATTTCACTATACCGCCAGAATGTAATTGTCTATGAAAATGGATTTTTATAGAATTCTTCTTTCATTTTTTCAGAACATAGAGGGAAGACTGTGTGAAACACCGTGGAAGGTGAACACGCGTAAGTAGCGTCTCTTTGTAATTTCTTTTTGTACGAATGTATTTTCATGATGATTTCATAGTTCAACCGAGTTGAAGTGAAGAATAATCTTTCGCCCCTATCTGATAATTTTCTGATATATCTAAAGTTCCACCGGCCTTAAACGTATGCATTCCTTACAATTTTATATTCTATGTTACAGAATTTACCGGAACGTGTGTCGAAGATGCTTCCGAGATAAACGCACGCTTCGATTAATCTGTGAGTATAGTTCGTATATTTTATTAAATAAGTATACATTTCTTTGAAACTTCAATGATGTATACAACATTATCGTGTTGAGAGACAATGATACATATAGGTTTTAGTTCGTCACTACCTCTGAGATAGAATTACAGTGCTTGGGATGTACCGCCCCTTGGGCAAAAATAACACATAAACAATCATCATTTTGCAGGGGAAAGCGAGACATTGAAACGAGGAGCGCTCGAAAGATGTGTGGGCAAGTTCCCAGTTGTAGGTGAGTTAACACATGGAAAACAGCTGTTACAATGGTGTATTATCTATTATTACAATGATGAACGTATTACTTAAAATGATTGTAATGATTTATATTCTATTAGCTCTATCTGAGATTCAGCTACGTCTCTATTCGTCTATGTAAGCAAGGAAGATCTGAGACCAGAATTTCTTATTTTACAGACCACTGTTGGGAACGTGTCGAGGAAGATGTCTCATGGACGAGATTCTATTATTCCATATGTACTTTTATACGTTGTAACGAATAAACTAATGTTAAAATCATTTTTGTAACAAACTTTTAATACCCCGAAGACGCAAGAACCATTGTCACGCGCGTGTTTCTTCGTTTCGTCCTCCGGATGCTAGAATATTTTAAAACGTTAACACAGGTTGCACTATTCGTTTCATTTGCGATCAAATTACCACTTCGTCGAGCGCGTCTCATTAGATACATCCATCTGACGGGGCATCTTTTGCAATATATGCAAAGGGCACATATGAGCACAATCAATATAATGATAACAGCAACGAAACATATAATACGATATTTATCGGACCTGTATAACGCACGCGGTGTATTAAGCCAGAATAATGAAATACACAGAAATACAATTCATTCGTAAAATAACGTACTGTCTGACGAAGAATCGAGATGTGTCCCGCTTATCGTTTCTCTGCTTGTCCATGCTGAATTGGCGTTTCACATGCACTGCCCGTGAAAGTTTATTTCGAATAACCTATTCGACCGAGTTATATCCAGTACGAAAGTACAACGCACACTTACGGACGGTGTGTTTTAATTAATGGTAACTGTACGTCCTAAACAGATATAAGGACATGGTATCTGTTTCGGCTTCAATGATTCTTGGATCGGCCCGATGCTCAATGATATTAACAATCGCAGTTCCGTGGCGGTGCCCAACTTCACTACATTAAAATTCATGAGGAAGTATTTAGAGGGTGTCGACGTTACACGCCCAGGAAGGATTCGAAAGCGAAGCCGCGCGAGGACGAGTAAATTGCATCGGGATTATTAATTAGGCAAAAAGATGCCGTGTTCCCGTTTCCCTTCGACCGTGCAACCGGATCGTAGCGCGATGTATTATATTTCTTTAATGCGCAGTATTCGACCCCGATGATCATAAAAACGAGTCAACACTAATGTAGTTTGGATTATGGAATGTTAAAACGAGGTTTATGGGTGCTCGTTAACGCGTCTGTGACGGGTCATTAAATTCTTTCTCGAACTGATCGAAGTGTATCGCCAACCGTTTCGAATATTCGCGCGGTTCTCGCCGCCACAAAGAGGCTACGGTTAGAGAAGTGTTATCTACATACAATATACGACACCCTATGCAAACAAAAACCGCGCTATAAGCTTCGAAACGATGGAAAGGAGAAACAACGACCGCTGTGCAGGAATTCCAAGGCCTTCGCGACATGCTTTGTTATACGAGGGTTGGAAGGAAGCCGGTTCGATTTTTTTTTGCAACGACGGGAACCTTCAGTCAGAATTGGCAAAGGATACCGCGACGTTGAGTCATTGAGTAAACACGAGGAACGAGAATTTCGAGAGCAGGTCGAACACAGGCGTGATGTTAGGCGGCAATCAATTTTTTTTTCAAAGATTTACCAGTTTTCTGCTTACCCATTTGCATATGCAAAGCACGAGGCCATTCGGAGACAGGGCCCGAAGATAGGGTCCCGATACTGGCCCTGGAATTCTCGGGGCGGATGTAGATTTCTGCCAATTCGTATTCCTCAAATGGCAGTCCCGATGTTCCTTCACACAGAACACAATATTCAACAAGGAGCTGCACACTAAAAGTTAGAAGGATCGGAAAAAAGCACGGAGGAATCTGTATGCCTGCGTCTGGCTGGAACGACGCGCGGGACTGGCTACGCGCATGCGCAGCGCAGTTAGGCAATGACCGGGTTTTCCCACGAAATTTAAATTCAAGACAACAAGGGCGTGCCCTACGGCGGCACGCGTTTAATATTTACATACGCGTCGAGAAAGCGCGAAGGTGTTAGAAATGTCACCGCGACGAAATAAATAATTGCGTGATGCGTAGAGGGAGAATGATTTTTATTGGAGTCTCGCCCTGAGTAATAAATTTACAGGAATTATTCATACTGCTGTTTACGCGCTAGAAATAATAAAATCGTTCAACGAAATTTTTCGTACGCGCGTATTCATTCGCTAAGATAAAATTTAAATACTTGAAATTGAATTCAGCTACTTGTCTGATGTATCGGATTAATTAAATTCTGACGTGATATACGATAGCCCGCGACATCGTTTTTAATAGTATCGTTGAATAGCTTAATGCTGTCTGAGGATATAATATATAACAGATGTTATTGAGAGCGATGTTAAATATAAACCTCGTCGGAGAGGTTCCACGTTTACCAGTTAAATGCAAATTATCGAAGATTGTAGCTTGGTGACGTTCTCGGGAGTATGTTTTTCGCATAAGGTGTATGTAAGAATTAGCAATTCTATGTGCGATTAAAATGTGTAAACCATTAATATCCCAAATATCTGATAGCGCTCCCACGTTAAACAATTAAGTGGCATAAAAATTCCATCCGTCTCACCGTTTTTCCTCGTACATACGTCGTGGAAGGCTCGTTTTTCTTATTAACCAAGTATTCCATAAACAGTCCCCTGAAAAATATTTTTCCTCAAACCTCGGATAAGTACGACGCGAAATGTTATTTTTTCTTCGTGCAACACATCTGACCGGTATTTCCCAAGCCTTCACCCACGTAAAAAACATTTCCACTCTTTGATCAGAAACATTAACGAACATTTATATATTAATTAAGTCATCGACATATTGTTTTCCGAAGATATTTCGCGAAACTTTTCAAATTTGTTCGGCTTCTGAAGTAGGGTAAATCCGGGAGACGCGGTCGACCTAATATAAAATGGCTATTAAAACTAATATAGATATTACTTATTTTATCAGAACAAACCTAATATGTTCAGAATTTTATGCCGATTCAGAAAAACTGGTCGATATTTGCTTTAAGACAATATTTACTGTAAATCGGGTTGAAAACTGAAGTCATGACATCTGACCACCTCTCCCGAGGTGGCGGGAGAAATGGTTTTCGTCGTTGGCATACACCACTCACATAATTATTCATGGAAAATTAACAAAGGATAAAGCAACATTATTTATGAGTGAATACAACTACGGATTCATTGATATTTAATTTGTTTACGCTAAACAAGTAAAGAACACATAGAAGAAAAAGTGAATTACCTACTGGCCATTAGCAAGGCAAATGAATAGAAAAGTGAATAAATAAACTAAATAAACAAAAATAATAATAAAATAATAATAAAAAAATAAAAAAATAAACAAAAATAATAAAAAAATCATAACTCGACCATCTCACCTTTCTGCAGCGAGACATGGTCTTCTCGTTAGCTTTGAGAGGAAGAGTTAATATGGCCAAATACTTTGACTGCATTGTCCCTCAATATCTCTACTATCTTATTATTCCAAACATTAAAGGAAAATAAACTTAGAAGTATATTTTAAATACGATTCTGTACAACCGCTGTTTGACAAAAGAGGTTAAATGTAACATCAATTTACCTTTTATAGCCTATAAATCCAGAAAAACACAGAAGGAAGCGAAATAACGCTATTCATTCAACTATTTGGCTTCTAGAGAAGTAATTGGTCTGCACTTTAATGCATTTTTACGTATAGACTCTGAAATATAGCGGCACGACCAACTCTCCGGCCCGACCGCGTCTCCCGGATTTACCCTAATGAAATTGATACCTCTATTCGCTTATGCTTTCATAACTTTGGCCAAGGGGTGCACGCCGGCAAGTTAAAGCACACGCGTTACAAGAAACTTTATTCCCTTCGATATCCTTCGTAACAATTATCATCGGAACTTCGATTTGCCTTCTCGCGGTGCCGCCAAAGTTCGAACTCCGAGGAAGAATGATTTCACACGCGTAGACGCGCCGTCATTGTCATTAACGTTCAGGGAACTCGTTACAGTTGTATCGCAACGTGTATGGACTAGTGTTACGTCGAATGTGGTAAAACACTTTCGTCCGTATCTGGCCGATTGCCAAGGTCCCTTGCTTCACCCGCGTGCCGTGCATCGGAGGTTGTAAACGGGTCTGCTATGGAATACGTGAACAAGATTCCTTAGCAGACGTCGTCGTCCACGACGACAACGACGTCGACGGTACACGCACACTGGTTACGTATGCGATTCCATAAACAATAGGACGTGTAACAACCCCGTGCAACATCTCCCGGCTCACGCACACAGCGGGCCCGTGGAAAGACACGCACGACGCCGCGTGTCCTCGTGCATTGATCAATCAGCGAATGACGCGCATAGGACGATCTGCCCGCCAGGTATATAAAGGTATCCACCAAAAAGCAGGAGCATCATTCAGTTCCAACTGATCCCGCAAGCTGATCTTCAAAGCTCCAAACGCAACAACCATGAAGTGCTACGTCGTAAGTACACCGAGCCGCGCTTGTATCTAACGAGCCATCCGAGTTGCTTTACGGTTTAACTACTTTAATCCCTCGTTGCTCCAGCAACTGGAAATTGAATCGATTTATTGACTCTTGGCTGACGGCAATACCATTCCGTTGATTCCATCACTTTTTTTTGTTAATTGCACGACGAACCAACGCGTTTTAACACGCGAAATCATTAGAGTAGTGCTGCTCACGCTAATGACAGGCACTTGCCTGCAATCTGGTTCTACATCAGTCAACGTGGAATACACGAAAATTGCATACATTCCGCGGGATTGCCGTGATTTGAAGTTACTGCATAGGGCAGCACATTTCGCAGGGTCGTGAATGCTGAGGTACTAAGTAGTTACAATGATCGCTAATGATCAGTGAAATACTATAAAGAATAGTGCTGGGTGTATTAGCTTCCCTTCATCCGCGACCTGCCTCGTGTTCGTTTTAATTCCTTCGTTTATGCGAGCAAACGTTGTGCTGCTGGAAGCTATCTGCCAGTCAGATCCGTTGTCGCTTCTCGCTCCCAGTGGTAGCTGTCGATCTACAAAACTGTTGTTGTTCGTTTTCAGGCAATCGTCCTTTTGGCTATGTTCGCCTTCGCTTACGCTGCCGAGAATCTACCCGAACCCGAGCAATTAGGAGTGGGACCAGCGCTTCCCGGTGCACCAAGAGACAAGAGAGGCGTTCTTCTCGGCTACACTGCGCCACTCTCCTATGCCTACTCATCGCCGATCTCATACACCAACAGCTACAATGTGCCGTACGCCTACCGTGCCTACCCGTACAGCTACTACAACTCCTACTACTAAACGACTGGCACCGACATCAGGGAACCTTCGGGATAAAGACTTAGGAAACGATCATGGCATTGCGAGGATGTTTAATCGAGTTACGCGTACTACTTTAGTTTAGGTTTAAGAACGCAGAATGACTCCAAACAGTCGACCAAAATTTTCCATGACGTTGGCCACCGATTACTTTTGGATGTAATTTTCGATTTACGATATTAAACACTCATTTTAATACATTTCAATTGTGTCTCATAGTATTAGCTACCTTCCCCTAGGCACCTAAACCCGAAACAAACAAGAGGAACCTTTACAGTTCTACAGATAAAGATATCGAGGTCGACGGTTATTCCTGGGTAAGGGGAGTTCCATAAAATCGAGGGCCGACAGTTGTACATGCATCTTCGGATTCCATCTGCATCCGGTGCAAATGCAATTTCCATATGCCCCATAGACGCGAGCCTATTAAGCATGCATCTGCGGTTTCATCTTTAATACGAGGACGCATCGTGAAGTGCCGGCTTAAGTCACGCTTCCTGTCGCGGGTACAATTAAAGTTGAAATAGGTAACGAGTGGCGTCACAGGGTGCAGTTTGCTATTGTCAACCCAGCACTTCATTTAGGCCACTATGCAGTCATCGCTGGCGTCAATGCATCGCCCTGAGGAGTGCGCGGATGCAGATTGCAATGCATCGGGTATCCATGGGACCATGGAAATGGTGCACGACTTACGAACCGTGACTTTGCAGCGGCCATAGAAAAAGTGAGCAGCTTTACGGCGCCGGCGTTATCGCCCGAGTTATCTAATCCAACTGGTCTCGGTGAATCGCAATGGGTTCTCGTAACGCCGACGACATTCGGGATAGTTTCGAGGAGCACCACCGCGCGTGACTTACGCGTAATCGTGAATTACACAATACGAATATATCACTATAAATGAACACTTATTCCGTATTCCCCGGGACTTGATGACTTTAAGTACTTTCACTGGAGCCTCGAAGTATATGAACGTGACGGGAATAGGACACGAGCTTTGTTCCACGTAGCTGCGGAATGTCTTTTGGGAACGCGACGGAAGTTCGATCGACCACCGTTTCCATCGATATTCTTCTGTCGAGGGAGCGATTTGCGCAAGGGAGTGCGATGCAAAAGCAGGTGGACGGCTTGATTATTCACCCTGGTGGACCCTTGTCTCAAGGTTCTCAAGGGTTTGCATCTTTCAGCGATCGAGGACGTACGACCTGAGACCAATCGTTAAAGAGTGTGAGTATAATTTCGTAGAAAATCGATTCAACCCACTTAAGTCACCGTGGTAATTTACATCGATTGCAAAATATGTGTCTGGCTTGGGTAGATAGTGGGGTGTTTGGCGTTACACGGAACGCGAGCCAATGAAATTTTGGAACAGCGGCGAAGAGACGATACTCTACATCGATATGTGTAACATCACCAATCCGTAACAGCATTGCCTAAGTGCGATCGATGAAAGCCAGCAAGAAAGTCTATTGTAATTCGTGGATGGTCGCGACCCGACTGTATTTATACATGTGCAGGTATGGCCGTGGTCTTAGTCGTCGCGAGCCTGTCCATCCTTGAACGAATTAGTTTTTTTCGGCTCGGGTGCTGTGATTAAATGTCGGAGCAGCTCGCGGATAGTACGGTTCTTGCGTAGGAAGCGTTTCGGTTGGTGCAGTGATAAGTGCAGTTTGGGATTATCGTCATGAAGCTCCACTTGGTAAGTACAGTTTGCAGTTCGCCACTCGAATTCAATGGAATACCCTCCGTTTGCTCAACGCGAGGCAACATTTTATATTCCCCCTCGCATTCCCGAGCATTCATGCTGCGAGAATACAACGCCCCGTGCATTTTCGTGATCATGAAACAGAGACATCGCTGGTTTATTCTGCTTGCAGGTAACGTGTCTGCTAATTGTGGGCTTATGCTCCGCCAAAGTGAGGGCTGAAGAAGATGCCGGGGAGAAGCCCGAGATTACGAAGTTGGAGCTGGTGGATCTCGGCGAAGGAGAAAGCGACGTGGATGCCAAGGACTGGGAAGTTCAAAGAAAGAGAAATTCGGGGTATTCGTTTAAGAGACCAGGTAGTTTTGCACAGGCCCCGAGAGCCCGTTTCCAAGCTGGACCGTCCGGCCATAGAGGACGAATCGTAAACAGGCATCCTGCTCAAATAAACAGACCTATTACCAAATACGGACCGCCTGGTTATCAGAATTCTCCGCCAACGAGACCTGCTTCTCACAGTCAACAGCATCGGGATAAATTACAATTCCACGGTCATTTCGGTCAACAGCGTCCGAGCAACTTTGATGGCCGGCCGAGTGGTCTGTTGGAGCAGGAAGTTCCGAGTCCAATTAGACAGGTCGGCTTCATCGAGCCGAATCCAATATCCAGCCAGAACAACGAACCCTTCGCGTCCCACGGGGCGAACTACTTGCCACCGCAGAACCAGAAGCTCCCCGGCTACACGGCTCCGCAGACATTTTCTGCGTCACACGTGTCACACGATCTTCAAGACAACAATCAAGGACAGTCAGCCAATTTCCAAAATCAGAACATCGTGCAGCCCCAAGGACATATATCTGATGCAGCTCTGTTCCTCGAGCAGAACGCCCAGGCGATACAGCAGTTGTACGGCGCCGCGGCGACCGATCAAGACTTTGCACCGAACGACGACCAGTTCTTAGGGCAGAATGATCAAGTTCAGCACTTTGATGGCCAGTTTGAGAACTTCGAGAGCAGCTCCCGGAGTCCTCAGGCTTTCGCAGGTGCCATACCTTCGTACGCGTCTGGAACGTTGGGCAACCAAGAGACCCTGGAGCAGATTCAGTCCCTCGAAAAGGACAGATTGATCGCCCAGCTGCAACGAGCACTCGCCACCCAGGCGCAGGCCCAAAACGCAGACGCAGCAGGAAGGTACGCTCAAAATCAGCCGAGCTTCGTTCAGAGTCAAGATCTTCTGGCTTCCATCGGACAGCGAATGAAGATTCACGGTGTAAATACACAACCGAGTACCCTACACTTCGGCCCCGGAAGCACAGCTTTCAATCAATCACCTTTTTTGCCAGGAACCACGATCAGTCCGGGGTTCCCGCTTAGCTACGGGCCCTTGACCACTGCTCAGCCTACGACCATCACTTTTCGGCCCTCAACCACCACTACTCAGCCTACGACCATCACTTTTCGGCCCTCAACCACCACTACTCAGCCTACGACCATCACTTTTCGGCCTACAACTACCCAGCCTACAACCACTACTACTCAGCCTTCAACCACTACCACCACGACTCTGCATCTCCCTCAGGATGCTAAAGGCGATGGAACCTTGCACGCCAGTTCCATCGTGCCCGCGCGCCCCACGTCGCCACCCGCCGTAGGAGTTCCCGTTTACGGTGGTTTCGTACCAACCCTTATCACCGGCACGAGTTTCCTGTCGAACGTTCCTTCCTACGGTCCCACTTTCCTCGCACCCGGTTCCGTAGCATCCGTCCAACCATCAGGCTCGTCGCCCACGCATTTTGGCCTACCCATCCCCACAGATCACACTCTGAAACCTACGTTGGGAAGCGCACCCTCATCCACGCCATCTTCTGCCCCGACCACTCCTTCGGCGAGCCGACCAAGCACTCCTTCATCCCCGCCGTTTAGTGCGGTGCCTCTTCACCCTGTCTCAACTCCATTGCATCCGGTGGTGACGCCTCTTCATCCAGTGTCACCTTTGCAGCCTGCGCTACCCCCGACCCACGTGCATCCCGCCCAGACTCCACCAACCGGGCATCCGACCTACGGATTGCAACCGTCTGTGATCAATTCGTTCCTGTACAAGCCCGTCAAACCCGTCTACCCTCTCTACTATTACCCAAATGTCGCCTATCAGCTGCAGAAGCCCGCTTCGTTACCCGCTTACCCGTGGAACTACGCGCCGACGTACCCGCCGATCTACGCTCAAACGAAACCCGCCCAAATATGGAAATGACGCGTGATCCAGTTCCATTGCGATTGCGAATCATAACGCGATTCTTCCCCGCACTCGAGACTGACTGTTCACCCGCGCGGAAAAGAGAGACCGACGAGATCGAAGAAGAAAGTAGCTGGCGCCGTGGAACACTGTCCGGATCGCGATGACACCGTTTCAACGATAACGACGCTCGGCACGAGCCCAGCGCGGCTCGACTTCGCTTAGATCCTCGTGTTCCTAACTGTCTCAATATTGTACGACGTATTAAAGCAACTGGAGGAAGTTTTGTATAGGAATGTCGCAAGGAATCGCGACCGACTGTGGCGATAGTGGCTGTGCGGCTGCGGAGACGCGAGCTTTTTGAAAGATATTCGACTACTTTGCGTTGATTGTTTCTATTTCCTCGAAATTGCCAGCTTTTGGTGTTAATCGGTAAATGGTGTTTCCAATTATTTACTCATAAAAGTAATCTTGGTGTTGCGTTTTCATGTGAAATGGGATAAACGGTGAACTAGTATGCTTCGTATTTATGTAGATTGTCGTGACTTTATTTCTTTTCAGTAGCGATCACGACGTTGCCTTCTCGACCGAACCATGTATATACCTCGGTGTTATTTATTGTCTTGAATAAATATTTTTTTACTACCTAATGAATTCTACTACTCGCAGCGATGCCCAATTCAACGAACGCTTAAGAGGCTCGCTACACGAATCCCGCGCGTTGTGTAACAGAATTGCTCTGCTTGGAGGAATCGCAATTCGCAAGCGACGTGCCGGTTTCGTCGCCAAAGAAAGTTCACCCTGGAAACTGTCTCCGCTTCCGGAACTCTCACCGAAGTCGTAACGGACGTTTGGCCGATCTGTCGTGGCTCGATCGTGACCTCGAAAGTCGTTCGATCATTCTATCCACGGTCAACGTGGCCAGATTACTCGGACAATCCTGGGCATACATAATACGCCGGGTCGCCGGCAGGTGTGTGCCTTCCTATCCGTTTCGTAATCTTTGGCCATGTTCTTGTCAGCAGAAGACGCATCAGACACGTATCGCGCTGCATGCAGCATCATGGATCGATTTGGGATTCAGGAAATTGGAGCACGTGTCCCATTGGCATTCCTAATCTGAGTGGTTCAGTCATGATAGCATGTGCCGTGATCCCAGCTTCTTCCTGCTCAATATGCATGTTCCCCTGACAATTGTGATTACAGTCTAATTACGACTGATACGCAGCAATGGACACAGAGGTTATTGGAGAGTTCACGTTTTTATTCAAGCTGCCTCGCGCTTCAAACTACATTGACCAGTTTGTCGACCTGTTGGCCAGCAATATCGCACGGTGGCGCAATGTACCTGTAAAACTCAGTCAAAGAATCGTGCGACCGAGTTGACAGGGCGAACCGATGAGCCAGCACTCGCTCGATTATACCGCTAAACGAGCTAGATTTCTACGAATACTCACTGAACAGGTATAATCGCCTCTACAATGGGGGGCCACTTTAATTTCTGTGGAGTGTAAGCTCGGACGGAAAAACGGGACGGCAGTTACGAATAAACGGCTCGGGAGGACATTGCTTCTTCACGGTTCACACAGGAAACCAGACTGTCAACTCACTTTCCTCTGCTGACCCGAATCTCGCCAGAGTTTTCGTTTTAGCAAGCCGCGTGCACTTTTACCGTTTTGCCAGCGTCTCGTCCGGTAGGGATATCTTCTCTAAGGACTCGAGAGCTGGATAAACGGAAATAAACAGGTCTGATCTCCGTCATTAGCCTGTCAGGTAGCAAGTGGATATTGCCGATTTTTTTTCTAGCAGTAAAACCTTTCGTCTCCGTATATTTTAGAAAATTGTAAGAGAGGTGTCTGTGACATTCATTTTCGTTGCAACAAGCTGCTTCGAAGTGACTCAGCGAAAGAGCGCAACCGTTGGAGGTCTGATTTCACTCACTTACTATGCAAATGATACAGTTCATTCAGAAGTGCAGGAATCCGGGGAAAAATCTCACGTTCATTGTCCGTAGCGGTCGATCCCGAGAAGAATGGGCATTCCAGCACCGCTCGCAATTACGTGCGCTAATTCGTCACTCTTACTTTTCAAGGAACGTGCGAGGTTCAACGTTGTTGCGTGTCATCGGGCCTGCGCATAATCGCATTGTTACAGAAAATTACTCGCCAAGATTCTTTCACCTGAATATCCGTGGAACACAAGCGACGTTCGTTTAATCTTGTATCGCGTACTGCGCGGAGTTCCTTTGCCAGGCGATACTTAATTTCCGGCCATTAATACGCGTCTTAGGAGCCCGCATTCTTTGCTAATCATCGGCCATAAAAAGTGGTAGCTGTTTGCAATCTCGGAGCGCAATCAGCGACGAAACAGCATACAATTGACTTAATGTGCTTCGCACTTTTGTCGGTCCACCAGAATTCCGTCGGCGGTGCCGGACAAGGGAACAATGGCGATGGCCTCCATCGTCCCACGGGTGAAAGTAAAACGAAATCAATCGGTGTTTTCAGCTTTTACTGATCGTTGACGGGCCAGGTGGAAGGAGTTCTTTGCACCGTATCCTGTGGATCCTTGCCACCGTCTCGGGGCCACCTTTCTGCGACGCCAGCTATTAGTTCCGTCGTCCACGAGACGATTATGCCGCGGGCAAACGAGAGCAAAATAACTTTTTTGAAGAAGAATTTTTTGCCAACTGTTCGCGCGTTTCACTTTCCACGATCGGAATTACTTTCAGGGGATTGTAGAGGCGTATTGCGTCCCACGAACCACACCTTCGTTCCTCCTTTCATGCCGAGTCACATCGTATGCACATCGGTTAATTGGCTAACGAGAAGGAAAGGTGCCTACTGTTTTCGGTAGGGGCGCACAGGGCCGGCGCGAGTATGGTTGGCGCCCTTATGCAAGAAAATTTTTGGCGCCCCCAAATTTTTGCCCCTGTTTTCTATTTAATATGTTTTCTCTTCACGAGGTACAATAAAAAAGGATTACATTTACATTTTGTTTATGTAGGAGTTGGACTCCTTTATTATTAAGCGCGCGATATAGTTTTTTAGCGCCCCTTCGGCTGGCGCCCTTATGCGGCGCATTACTTGCATAATGGGTTCCGCCGGCCCTGGGGGCGCATAAAGTGCGGGTTTCACGAGCAGGCTTTCGTGGAAAAGGGTCATCGTACGGCCCTTGCGTCGCTTGGCATGCTTTCTCCATCGAAGCCTGCGGAGGTGCGAGTGCACTGGTTGAATTAACTTTTGAGAAATGAATTGCAGAATGAAGTTAATTAGCATCTTCCGTAATGATTATTGCTGGTTAGGTCCGCATTATCGCGTAGCGAAAGGGGACTATAGTAAGAGATAGGAATCTAAATAGTGTAACTAGATTGTGCACAATCAATATTAATTGTGAACCTGGGTTGAATAATATCCTTTGATGCAACACGGTTCTGCATTGTAACGCGGCTTCACTGTGATTTACTGAATCAGTCTCCTTGTTACTCCAAACTGGGATATTGTATGAAAGGGAAATTTCTCAGGACACCGTTCCAAACATTCACTCACGTCACGATCCTTTTCTGGGAAGAAAACCGAGCCTTCTCCTGCCCGATAGGAACGGGAATGCATGTAGCTATTTTATCAGACGATTTGATAAATTTCACATGCATACTGCGATAGTTACGTCTCGTAAGCGACAGCCAATTATCTGGCAGGAAGAAGTTTTAATTGCTAGATCCTGTGCGCGACGGTGCAGAGCCATCTAAAAGCTAATTAACGAGGACCGTGATGTATTTTATGACAGACGCTTTCTTTGACGATTCCGTGTGCAGAAAGACACAGTAATTGAATAGAAATTGGTGAAAATAGATGTCTGTCCAACGATATGTAAAATGATAATTTTTACTCGATGCAGGCATTCATGATTAAATGGCCACGTCGTTAAGAAGAGAACGTCTCATGCAATGAAGTTTATCTCGATACTAGTTACTCTTTATTATTGATGGAAAACTAGACAAACTGAAATTATCTCATTGAGATACAATCAAGAACTTTTGCTTGATCCTACGATGCGCCGTGGATGAGAGGCTCCTCAAAGGAATTTTTGATACATGTTCTAATTAGCCTTGTATCAGCCGTAATCTCGTTTTCATTCTTTCTTTCGTAAGAGAGTATCGACTTCCTCGAAGGGAAATGCCTTTTTACGATCCGTAGGAACAATGCACGATAAACATCGGACTTTAGTCACTTTTACCCGCGCAGGACACTCTCATTTGCGAATGCATCTCCCGATACATCGAGCCACGATCATCTCGGACGTGTGCTGGTGGAGGTGGTGGTGCATCGTGTACCAGCGCGGGGATACTCACCTTCACCTAGACCTTTCTTTCGCCGTGCAAGAGGGGATCTGTATATAAAAGGTCTCTGGGTAGCAATGCCATCAGAGCCTACATTTTACTCACACACCCGGTTGTCACTTGACCACGTGAAATAGCGAGCAGGATAATCCCGTTTAGAGTCAGCATGCGGTCATTAGTAAGTGTACCACGGATATCTGTATCATTCGCACTTGAATCCGGCTATCTCTAAATATTTCACCTGCATCGAGAGCTGGCCGTAAATCAATGTAAATCGCATCGTAACCGTCGTGTTGTTAAATGGAAACTGTTCTTTGCAAACACGCTTTCTACTTTCATCGTGACTTGATCGAGCACACGCTCGCTGCATTTTTGTTTTACACGGAATCCGTCTTTTGCAGATACTACTGGGCGTCGTAATTCTCGCTGTTTCGGGCGTCTACTGCATAGAAACGATAGGGGACAAGCGACAACTGAGACTACCACTGAAGGGCAAGCGTGGCGTCCCCGAACTTCATGGAGGCTACTCCTCCGGCGGAGGAGGTGGATCATCCTACAATTCGCCCATTTACTCGAGTGCCGGCGCCGGATACGGTGGAGGATCCCTAGGAGGATACTCCTTGGGACATTCCTCAGGCGGTATTCAGACTCTCCAAGGCTTGGGAGGTTCTCTGGGACACGGCTCCGGGGGATACTCACTGGGAGGCTCGTCTAGCCTTGGCATTGGAGCCGGAGGACTCGGTTTGAACTCAGGACTGGGTCATGGCTTGAGTCTACAAGGGCTGTCCTTGGGTGGACACGTCCCGCAAGCTTCGTACTCTGCGCCCAGTGTGTCGAATCTTGCTTCTGGAGGAGGAGGAGGAAGCATAGGTCTGTTCAATCCATCTTCGAAAACTGGACCAGTCACCTTTGGAAGCAGTGGAGGCAGTATCTCTGGAGGAAGTTCGGGTTCCAATAGCTACTCGACACCAGTCTATGCCACAGGGGTTCAAGGATTATCAGCTTACGGCAGTGGAGGTTCGTCAAACGGCATCGCCCTTGGATCATCGCACGGGGCCTCGTACAGTCTGCCAGCGTCTTCTTTGAGTTCACTGGGCGGCTCTTCGGGACATGGCCTTTCGCTCCAGTCTCTAGTTCCATCTTCAGGCCATTCGGTGAGCGGAGGCTTAGTGATCGACACGGGATCGCTGGGAAAAGGTTCCTCTGGCTACAGTCTCCCCGTATCCTCTGGATCCTCCTACAAAGGTGCCTCTATTAGCCTGTCCGGCTCGAATGGCGGCTCCAGTAGCTACTCTCTCCCAGTATCTTCTGGATCTCACGGAATATCTGGCTTATCATCCGGGTCTGGCGGATCTTCTAGCTATTCGTTACCAATCTCTGCTGGATCTCATGGACTGTCTGGCCTCTCTTCCGGAGGAGGCGCCAGCTATTCGTTGCCAATCTCTTCTGGATCCTCAGGTGGTCACATCAGCCTGTCCGGCGGTTCCTCGGATGGTGCCAGTTACTCCCTTCCCGCTTCCTCTGGGTCCTACTCGTCTGGGTCAGCTGGATCTAGCTCATATTCCAATTACATACCATCTTCCACTGGCGCGTCGTCGTATTCTTCTGGCGGCAGCCCCAGCTACTCCAGTCCCTCTTCCAGTTACTCCGGCTCTAGCGCCAGCTACTCCAGCCCGATTTCCAGCTATTCAGGCTCCAGCTCCAGCTATTCCAGTCCTAGTTCAAGCTACTCTGGATCACCTGGTGGCTACTCCGCCAGTTATTCAGCTCCTTCCACGTCGTACGGCACCCCGGTAGAGTCCCATGGTTCCTATTCGAATCTGAGCCCCAGATACGTGGGGTATTCCGCTGCGAAGAGCTACGAAGGCTTAAATTCCCCTGGCGGCAAATACGACACGATCTCGTACTCGAGTTCTAGCTCAAAGTATTAAATTATTGAGTTCATCTCTTCCTGCCAAGGTACAATGTCGTATCCACGAGTTGACTCGCTTGACACATTCTTAGGCAAATTCACCGTGACATCTGTTTAGAAGCGGAACGTCCAAGGATCGAGGGTTTGGCGTGCTAATTTGTAATTACGTTACTAGCATAATTATTCTATTTAAGACATCGTTGCATATTTATACTACTGTTACTTGCTTTACTTGTGTACCGTTGTATGTGCCCTGCGGCATCGTCATCGCGATGTTGCATAGCTGTATATCTCCTTATTGTAATAAAGTGATTGTTTTTTTTTGTAACCACCTGATGTACCGAACTAAACCGATCTCTAACTCTCGAAACCATCGAAATCGCGGCGCACACTGCATTCATAAGCTTTCACCTCGACGCTTTCGTGGCGTTAATTATCCGAAGCTCGACAGAGACGGGCTACAGCTGCCCGCGTATCAGAAAAATGTCTCCTCCCTTCCAATTACGGAGCTTTCGCCTTTGAGGTCCTTTGCGCGGCATGCAGACGCCAATGTAGCCCCTTCGCTAGGATATAATCCGCGCCTGCAGCAGCGGCCATAGCCGACCTTATTATTATTATCCGTCTATGCGCAGAAGCTGACAGGATCGCGGTATTTTTTTATTTATTAACGCTGATTTCGCCGTGAAAGTTATTCGCCGAGGGGAAAAGTAAACGGGAACGGTAGCTCCTGTGTAATGATCGCAACGACGCTTGAAAAAAGACGCTCCCAAAGCATAAAAAGAGGTTCACTTTTACTCCAAGGCCGGCACCGGCGAAATGGGCGGATTCCTTTCTAAACTTTTATTCCTTTTGGGAAAGTACGAGAAGACTGGTATCCTCCGCGCCAGTAAACCGGCGACTGCTCGTCTCGCCGACCGGTTTAACATGATTCATAAGGGAACTGTTCTTTTTCCTTGTGCCCTTATTACTGCAGACGCTAACGGCGTCTACGTGCCACCGGTACAGTGTCGCTGTATTTTCGAGCCCCGTGGAACCAGCCCCATCGACACCGTTTCGGTTCCATTGGACCTGACGGACCGCTTCTTTGAACTACAAGCCTCCTTAGCGGTGCAATTCGTCGCGTCCCCCTTCTTCATTAATAGCGTCGCACATAGCAGCGCCGGGATTAAAAAAGTTTCAGCTTAAATTAGTTCGGAACTCCTGTAATTTCAGTGTCCTCGCGGAAAAAGGGCTGGCTCGTTCGGGTCTCTGTTGATACGGGACTCTTCGAGCGGAGGACGAGTATCGAAGTTTTCGAGTAACCGAAGAGCAGCCCACCGGAGATGGGCTGAAACTCGAAAGCGCCGTTTACTCGTCCAGCTTTTCAGAGAAAGGCAAATATTTGACTGTGTGAAGTGTGTGAGACTGGAGCACCAGGAAGCCACTCGTCGCTCTGTTCCTAAACGTCCTCTATAAATCCCCCTCTATGCCCCTTTACTAGGTAATTGATAGCAGTAATTTTTTAGCGTCTAGTATCGACTCCTGTTCGACGTGTCCTCAACAATCGTCACGATCTCCCAAAGCGTCCTCTCTTTTGTCCGGTTTATAGCTCGGCAGGCGCCCAGCTACCCACACGCGCAAGAAAATGCACGAGTGCACCGGTGTTGTATTTCATGCGCGGTTCTCGTGCGGGGCTGACCTACTTCTCGACGGTCGCACGTGCACATGCACGAGTAAACTCGCGTCTTCGACGACGTCTACGATATCAGCGATGGGCTCAAGACGCGTCCTGCCACGTCGAATACATCGAGCAAGCTTAGAATCCTTTTCAACAGAATTCGAAAGTGGATCTGCCTGATAGCCCTGAAAAAAAATATGGAACTGCATAATTCTCTGACTCCTCCGAGCGTTCGTTTGACTCGGACCCCGAGCGGATAGCCTACGCCATAGAAAACCCACATTTCACTGTTTCCCGACTGGTTTCACGAGCAACATACACGCGCTTCACTCTCACGCCCGTCCTGGTAGACGCGTCGCGAGCGAAAACAGGGAAAATTCTGCTCTTACTCTTCGCGGAGCTGTTCTCCTTAACAATCACGATCGGCAGCGCAAGACCCCGTACACTCGAGGCTGTTAGCGTAACGCTTCAGGGGGCAAAATTGCCATTAAAGTAATTCCAACGACTTTCATTGTAATAAGATTCGTCGCCGCTGCTGATGGATCGAATTCCAGATAGCAGCGGCGTTCCCCGCGATCTCTCGTGCGAGTTTTACGTGAAACCGCGTGGCAGAGGATATTAGAGCGCACTTTAGATTACCGATAAGTGTTTCCTCTCGTTCGATTCCTTTCGACCAGTATTGGAAAGGGCACTTTCTCGAGATGTGTACATCTAGCTGATGAAGCTGTCGGCTGTCGATGCGAATCAAGTTCATGAATTTAATACGTACGTCTCCCTGAACATATCATCTTTCACGCAGAGTGCTTCGTTACCACTGAATACAGCATTAGGCGAGCTGGAATATTAGCGAGTCCTACTCTTTCGACTTTCGTTCGCGCGAGGAGTCCCTTCATTTCCTGGTTGCACCTCGAATTTGTCCCCAGCCTACGTGTCACGGTAGATCACGTCGGTCAAAGGCGTGGTACCCGCGGCGGAGATTCGTAGCAGCGGTGAAAGTAACATAAATTGAATAGATGGAGGCGAGTGGTCCCCCATGAGACGTTTCCAGATACATCCCAGCAGCGGAATCGGAAACGTCCTCTCGCGGGGCATCGCGAGACGCCTCGCTTCCGTGACCAGGCGTCACGTTGCCCCTCGCAAATTGCACCTTTGTTTTTCGAGGTTCCAGCAAAGAAGGATCGACTGATTGTCTTCCTAAGATCGCGTGCCAAACGGGACGCCCCTCCATCCCCGCCCGCCGCTTCGACCATTTGCCACGAGAACGAACGGCACAGCGGCAATTACTCGTCTAAACGAGCTTACCAGGACGTTGAACGAGGGGAGCTTTCACGTTTCGATTCTGTCGGCCGTCTTTGTGGATCTCTGCGGACTAGGTGGATCTATCCCACCCCGGGGCACCTCGGACCAGTTTCTGTCGCTGCGTGCACGACAAGATCGAGAGGCGTTTTACTAGGCGGTTTCACTGAACCGGCCGCGCACAGATATCTACATATAAGTGCAGAGAAATGTTAAACTAGTTTCCGCGATTTTTCAGCCGGCCGGGTATAAAGGAGAAATTCAATGTCGGCCGATACATCATTAGACATCCAGTCGGCGGCGCGTCGGTTCGATCTGCTGGATCACGGGTGCCACGGTCAACGGCAGTGCGAACGGTGAACAGGGTGGACGGATGAGATACCGTGGAGAAACGGACGCGCTGATCTGAGGCTCGTAATTATCGACAGGCGAGAGCGACGGCTGATTGATATGGAGCTGCTGGTTGGTACACAGTTCGTTCGACTGATAAGCGTTTAATTGATAAGCCGATCGGGGGAACAAGGGCGGGGGGTGCCAATAGTTCTATTTCGTCGTTTTACCGGGGGGGCATCGAGTCACCGTGGCGTTTAATTACGTGATATTTGGAAGCGTCAGCTTGATCACACGATGCCCTCTTCGTACCACGTATCCTGGGACACGATGTGTTCTAGCACGGTCTGTTTCAGGCGCTGTTTCTGCTGTCGTCGTCCGTTCTCGTGCAGGGGTACGGGAAGAGCAGCGACCCAAACGACGAGCCCTTCCTGCCGATCTATCCCGTTTACCCTTACAGTCCCAAACTGATTAAGAGAGGGATTGACAGGGACACAACCGTTACCCAGTTGTCCCCGGAACTGTACGCGCCAAAAGTCGACGCCAAGGACTCGTACAGCTCCAGCTTCAGCACTAATTACCCCCGAGATCCTTACTACCCTAATTACAACCCGTATCCCAAGGCGTCCGCTCCATCCAGCTATTCCTACTACAATTCCGTTCCGTACACGTACCCGACGGTGCCCTACAGTGGGTACGGCTCGTACTCGACCCCCTACACGATGCCCTCGCCAACTTACTCGTCGATGCCTTACTCCTCGTCCTATCCTAATTACTACTACCAACCTCCTTACTATTATCCGAATTACTATAACCAACCTATGTTCCCGCCACCATCGTTGCCGCCACCTGGCGCTGATTATCCCAGCGACCTGTATTCCGACTCAGAGGCAAACAACAAGAGCAAGGGGAAGAAACCCGGCGAGGATAAACGGCACAGAGACAACGAGAGTAACCAGGACTCCTCTGGGAATCAGTTCGTCGATGGAGGGAATTACATCGCTGGAAACGCCAGGGATCTTGACACCCAACCGAGCACTTACAAAGCCAGCAGCCCACAGAACCAATTGGAGCAAGCGGGAGATTTGCACATGAAGAATCTTCCGATACCGCTGCCGAAGACCACGTACAGGGTGATTAGCGTGGCCGGGCAGCCAGTCGGCCCTGATTATCCTCTGCCAGCTCCCTACGTCAAAGCCCAGCAATTGGAGGAGCTCATGAGCCAAAGCTGGGTGAAGCTTTTGGCTCAGAATCTGCAACAGCAGGCCGCACAGTATCCTGCGAACGAAGCCAACAAGAACACCGCGGCCGAAGCCAACGACGGGGAATACGGGAACCAGAACGATCATAACAGGGACACGCAACGCTACGTTCCCGTCCCTAACGTTATCACCAAGTCTGGCCTGGCTTACATAGTGAACCCGAGCATTCTTGGCAAGTTAAACGTCGGGCAGACAGTTGGCCAGGTCGCTCAGACACCGATAACTCAGCTTAAGAGCGTTAAATATCCTTCATTGACGCCCGGGGTGTACACCCCTGTTGAGAAACCGAAGAAAGATCAGGCCGAGTCGGACGAGTACGAGAATTATGACAATTCGTCGTCGCAGGGTGGCCAGGATTACGATGGTGCGTCGAGTCAGGCTGATAAGCAACAGCAGAGTTATCAGAACGACTCGGGCCAGTCTTATCAGAGCCAGAACTACGTGACGGTGCAAACACCTCGGGGATACAATTATCAGTACACAGGCTACAATCCAACGCAGACTTCTGGTCAGCAGTCGCAGCTGTACAAGAACAACTTGGACGACGTGAATTTCGGTAGCAAGACGAAGAAGCGGTAAATTTTCGCGGTTAGGCGAAAGGAGCGGGTTGGAAGGCTACGGTGCTATGATTTGTTAGTTGTTAAAGGGATGTCATTTCGTCGACTATGATTGGAGCTTGCTAGGCAGTATTACTTTGAAAGTATTTTCTTTAAAGGTTCGGAACCGAAGAATGTAATATTTTTTATCTCGAATCGTAGTCAATGGAATGGATCAATCATAATATATTTATGAATTTCTTTTGTTATATTCTCTAACCTCTTCTTTATAACGACTGCGACCAATGTGCTGTTAGAATAATTACACATTCTGATTGTCTTAGATAACTACTTACTTAGGCATTTGTTCTAACAGGACAGGTGGTGCAGGACATCTGTAGAGTAAGATACACTAATACTTTGCAAAATCCAATTTCCTATTTCTCGTTTTTCACTCGCTTTCTGACTGGAAGGAATTTCGCTGTGACGATTACTTTCTCACCTATGACCCACCATGGCCATATCCACTATTCATGAGGCTTCCGAATCCCACACGTATGTAAATTCTGTACTGGTTTTTTAGTCACTAGCCAATAAACGATCGTTGTTGTTTTCTGCGAGGCGTAAGTCTTTTTCCCTTCATCCTGACTACCATACAGTGGACGGACATAAAGGAACTATGATCCTTAGTCTACATCCACAGGCGTGATAATTCTATCCATCAATCTATATCGCACGAAGTGAGAGGATTACCTTTACTAAAGCAACGATGTACCAGCATGTCACACGAAGTGAAAGTCAATTAAAATGCATGCAGAATATTATCCATCTTATATCTTCCTCGAACCACCACCAGCCACCAAACCTTGCGCTTCAATAACCAGTTCGACGTCTCGAGTAAGCATCTTCATATATCATCTCCATCGCGATTGTTTAAAAATTCCTCGATTTCCCTGGCGAAACGCAGACTCGCTCTACCGAATCTCGGGCTCGATCGAGTGCTCTCGACCGCCCCGCGGATGTACATGGAGAGGCAGGGAGACGCTCGAGGAAGGAAAGGAAGGGATCCGGATCGCGGCAACGTCCGGTCGATCGTTTGGGCGCGGCGATGGAAAGGGGAAGCGAGATCCAGGCGGAATCGCATGGACGTGCACGTAGATCGGTGGCAGGTGAGAGAGAGTGGCGGTGTTACCGAGTGTTTTGCTTTATTTTTCGCATTCCCGGCTGAGCGTGCTGGTGGTCGAAAATAAAATCGGACGGGCCTCTAACTTTCTCGCAACCGGGGGCTTGATCCCGATCCGTACACGGTGACTCGAAAGCTCGATGCCGATGCTTCCTCGTGGAAAGGAATATCTCGTTAAAGCTTTCGGGGATTTCTGACGAACTATCCCGCTTGGAACTCTTGGCTGCCTCTTAGGAAAACACTCCGGTATTCTGTTTGAGGAATTTTGGAAACTGTGGAATCTCAGTCTCCGTTTCTGCGACGCTGAATCTTCTCGAAATTTGATCTCTCCTCGTACAGACCGGGATTTTTCGTTGCTACGAAGGATTTCACTGAAACCTCGGCGGAGGCGTCGCGTGGGAGGATCAGGTATCATCTTCTAATAGGCCCGGTGAACTAGAAGCCGAGAAAGCGATAAATCTGAGAAGCCTTTGTGCCCGCTCTGACGAAACAACGGTTTGAAAACCGTCGAACACGTCCAGGGCCCTTTGTTCTTTTTTTTTTCAGAGAATATCGACAGCGTTCCATGGCGGAGAAACTTTCTCGACTTAATTGAGGATAATTTGAGCGTGCCGGTCATCGTTTTATAGATCAGTCCCTCCGCTTCCACGCCCGGGATGCGGATAGAAAGTGTTTTTTTCCTCCTTCATCCGAGCGCGATGAAAGAAAGGGTTCGCGGAAACGCGCGTCTCTATAGCGAATCGATCGTCGCCTCGTTGGGGGAACAGGGATGGGCGAAAAGATCGATGGGCACCGCGAGAACCCCTTTCCTTCCGTTCGCCGTGGAACAAATTTTTCAATGCCCCCTTCGCAGGGAAAAGTATTCCCATTCCCCGCCTTCGGAATGCCTCTCGTGCGTGGACGTACTCTGCCCTCACTTCCTGTTAATTTCACTCGAGTGTGAAGAGTTTACTGTCAGGTGCCTCTTACTGGAGGAAATGAGAATAATAAGCGCGTTGAAGAGTTTACTCGTTGCTTGGTTCGAGTGCTGCATTGTCATGCCACTTTTCAGTATCGAAGTGGAAGGCTACCGAATCTACCTTTGGATAAGTACATTGATCCCTACTTTCGTGAACAAGGGATCTTGTACGACACGATGGAACAGTTTGCAGGATTTATCGTGCGAGTCCTTGTGCAGGCTGTCAAACGCAGGGCAAGAACGAAGTCGCTTCGTTAGCGGACTAATGAATCGATTTACCGGGGGATATAATTAGTAGGACTTTGTACTGGAAAAGCGTGGAACAGGTTAAACGAAGATTGCTAGCCCTAGCTGTAGAGGAACACGGGTTAAACGCACCTTCTTGTACTGGAAATGCATTTACCCGTATCACTCCCTGCTGGAAGTTGGAAACGCTTAGTTAATGACCAGCTTCCAAGCGCCACGAAGCACATCCGCGTTTCCATCGACTTTTCTTCCTCGGTTCTCACGGCTAAACGTGTAATAACGCTCGTTTTTCTCTAATTAATCGGCGAAGGAGTTAATAACAGCGACTACTATCTAGGCAACTGCACAACGTCCAGCATGGGGAATTAGAAACTAGAAAATCGACATCTTTGAAAACAGATGGGGAAACGAGTCGATTGATATAATCGTGCTTATCGTGGCGATAAAGTTCAGAGATTGACCATCGTTCCACGAAGGTTCCCATAAGCTATTACACCAATGACTTTTTTCTTATGCTGCCTTTCACTCTCTGTCTACGAAATGCGATGGCTTTAAAGCTCGAAGGGGAGAATCCACGCACACCCTTCACTTTTATCGGCACCGACCAATGTCGTCGCTGGACACGTGGTCCACGGGGCCCATTATATGTGCCATGATCCTCGAGTGAAGTGGGCTCCGTCAGGGGATGCTACGGGTAGGGGTAAAGGCTATATAAGAGAACGTGAATCTACTTTGCTTTTGTAGTAGAGCTAGAATCTTTGTGTCAGGATCGTAGATTTTGAACACTTGGGTAACATGGTAAGTGTGCTTCCTGGACGACTAAAAACTTGGGACTTTTACGAAATCCCTTGTTTCACAGTTTCAGCTATCTGTTCCAAATTATTTGTAGTAATTACATAAGTCGCGCCACTAGCACAAATTCGGCGTTACAACGTGGCAATATTATAATTCGATGCGAACTGTGCTAAGCAAGTAAATACATAGCTGCTCCATGAATACTGCAAAAGCAGTGGGGCGAAGATTCTCCATGCTATTCCACTTTCTTGTCGTTTCTGCCGCGATTAACGAGACGCCCTGTGTATTGCCCATGGTACACCGAAATTCACTTAAGTACCAGGAAGAGAAACTTTTACTTTTGCATCGATGATGCGACCCACACGGGAGGGGCTCGATGCGCGGCGCAGCGTATAAAAGACTGGTCCATGCCGGATGTTTGACCCAGAAGATCAGGAACAGTGAAAGTGTACCTTGATGCAAGTTCATCTTTTGCCAGTAATCTCAATGGTTAAGGAACAAATAGATGACCGACATTAAATACCACCTTATTGCCTCTTCATAGAGGATACCTAATTACACTCATCGTTATCGAACCGTTTCATTATCTAATCCGATCATGCCTGAAGAAGGGGACGAATCTTCAGCTGGTGAGTCAGCATGTTTGTATTTTGCAGAAACTATACTTGCTACTGGGCCTGCTGTTCCTGGGCGTGAACGGGGAGACGAAACTCAACTTGGACGACATTGAGAGGGACAATTTAAGGACCGAAGTCATATCGAAGACAGGCCATGCGAGGCCAGAGGAGACCAAGTACTTGGCGAAGCCAGAGATTGGTCAGCAACGGTATCAGATACAGAGTCAATACAACGGACCGTCTTCCTCCCCCGTTGGATTTGTAGCTCCTTCACCGAGTCAAAATGTAAAGCAGATTTTTTTATCGAAGGCGCCCTCAAAAGAATACCCCACTTCTTCAGTGACTGAGACATATTCTTCATCCTTTCGTACAGATTCCACCAGAGGCGTACGTTCAGTTTAACAAATACGCCGCAAAAGAGCAAGCCTACCAGCAACAGAACAACATCCTGCCAGAACAATCGCCACCACCACAATATTACAACGAATACCAGCAACAGCCACCGTTACCTCCAAGAGGAGTTGCCCCAAACATCTACGAATCTCAGCAGCTGGCTTACCAGCCGGAACTGCCTGTTGGCAATCAACTGCAGACCGTGCAGCAGAAAACGGTCACAGCAAAGTACGCTAAAAACACGAACAAAGGTATCCATTGTCCGAAGATAGAAAATGGGTTTAGCTTTGGTGGAAGTACACGCAACTTCTCTGTACTTTTTCAGAACCAGTGTACGTTGACATTCCCATGATGCACCTCCTCGCCTATTACCCAAATCTGGAAGTAAGTGCTGGTAAAGCTGGCAGCATACGGGTGCCCCAGTTGACCACAGCAGCGGCGGGGCAGATCGCTATTCCATTCTATACCGCCGGCTTGACTCAGAAGCCAATTGTTTCGGCGAAGCCCACTTTCCAGATTCCGTACGCTCCAAAGTACAATTCCCTGGCTCCTCCCGCTTATACGACCGAGGTTGGTACAAAATATAACAGTTGTTTTCTCACAATGGTAGCCCAGTTAATAAATTCTACAATCAGATGATCTACGATCTTAATCTTAATGAACTACAATTTAACGGTGTCTCCACTGCGATGTAGCAGCGTTATTCATTCTTTCAGGGATTAAAGGGCCCAGTTTACACCACTCCCGTTACATCAAAGAAGTACACCAGTGTCCCGTTAACGAACGTACCAGCGTACGTCCCAGCAGACCAATCGTACGCCCAAGGAAGGCAGCTGTTGTACACGCAAGCATACGTCGCTCCTCAGGAAGCATCCCAGCCACAATACGTCCCTCAGCTGGTGTACACCCAACCGGCGACCATTTACATGCAAGCCACGCCGGTTTACAGCGACATCTATGCTCGTCCACCCACCTACGTGCAGGACAATTCTCTGCAAGGCACTGTCAAATACAATGCCCCAGCTGAGCAGCTAGACGCTGCAGCACCCGTGGCTGATGAGCTTCCTAACCAAGCTTTGGCGCAACAGACTAGCCAGACCGTGTCTCAGACTTACGTCAAGGTTGGTGTTTGTCAGCGACGGTAGAGGGGATTGAACTTGATTCTCGGCGATGGCTAACTTGGCCTGGCGACCTTTCACTGCTGTAGAAAGGCTCCTCCACTTACTAACAGTGTTTGCTTACTCCAAATCAAATATCCTTTGATCCTTGTTGTTGAAACGCAAGATTGAGAACATTGGCATACAGTAATCAGTTGCTTTAGCGATTGCCAGGTTGTTGGTATGCTTGATAAGACAATTTGTAATGTGACAGGACTACGACGAACCCAGCGGCGACTTGACACCGCCCCGGTCAGCCCCTCAAGACTTCAAATTCAGTACCACACCTCTGGCACCCGTTCCGACGCAAGGTGACGAGTCTCTCCCTGTACAAAATCACGTAGGCCCTTCTGAGCCACTGTCTCTACTGGACACGTACGTTCCAAGCAAGGTAATCGCCGCTCAGGACATCTCCAGGTAAGTAACTACATCTCAGAAATGTATCAGGCCACCGTATCTTCCGCATACCTAACCGGGGAAAATTTTTTGCAGATATCTGGAGAGGCCCATCCAATTGGAAACTGGCTTCCTGCCGTCGAAGCAGAATTTTTTGTTCAAGAAACGCAAGACTATTTAATTGGGGATAGGTGTTTCCACGAGTGACGATTGACGAACGTCAAGCATGATGGTCAGTAGAGTGTTGGGGTCTGTTAAACGGGAATTTCGACGTTCAAGATAGTTACATAATGATCTTGAAGACATTCCGCCGGCAATAAGAGGCGTGGTCGCATCTAGTCCTTCATCGGAGATCGTCGAGCGACGATTGTGAACGTCGTGCTTCGCCCTTACTCTGTTTATCGATGTACTTTTTATACGATTATTTTTATAAAATAAAGTTATATTAAAACGATCCTCTCTACAGCGAGCAGCATCGAAGTATTTAATTGGGCCGATGCCGGGTGAGATTTCTCGGGCATTTAGGAGAAGAGAAATCTCATCCTTGGCCTGAATGAAGGTGCGAACTGTTTTGAGGGAGACTCTGCTCTCGGCGGATTCAATATGACGCAGAATCACGATATGTTACGCGTTTCTATTGCGTGAGATCACCTGCGGTATCTTTAACGAAATTCACACTTTTTACGGATTAGCAGATGTTGGAGATTCTACGCGGTTTCGCAATTTCATATCCTCTGGTGATCCAGGATTCGACGACCAGTAAACTGTGCCGTAAATGTCAGAAATCAGTGCTCCAAAGAATATCACGCAGCGCGTATTGCAAATCACAAATAGAATTCATTTGCGGCGCCGCGAGGAGATCTTCGAATTAGCCGGGAAAGATTGGTGGGTCTCGCCTAACGGTAATGCGCGAAAGCCATGTAGGCTACGTGATTTTTACTGGTCACCTATTTAATTTATTAATGTATCCACGATACAACCATTATCGACTGCGCCGCATATACATAAATGCTAGAAGAGAGACGTTGACATAGGACGCACGTGCACGGACACACGGCTGTTTGCTCGTGTGCCAGCATGCCGAAATGAGAAAGTGGATGCTGTAGGTAAGAGCCAATGGTGTAGGCTTCTAAAATTGTTTATCAGAAATTTCAGTGCGTTGGAAACATTCATTTTCCGCCGAGATAATACGGTGCTCCTTCAGGTGGATCGTAATGATAGTTAACTAGCCCCCTTTGAGCTATCGTATTTGCTAAATGGTCTACTAATAACGACGAACTGAGTGCAGCTATTAATCAAAACTCTACAATTTCTGCAGTATAGATAACACAATACTGCTTGCAATGGTATTTGCATTAATGATACTAACTGTTTCTAAATTCTAACTCTAGAGTAATCTAATATTATTTACAATGATTATCTAAATCTAACTGTATCTGTTGAATAATGAACGCAGAAAAGATACAATTCCATATCTAAAGTGATCAAGGAATAAATGTAAAACGCACTCGTAATTCTCGCCGAGGTATCTCCATCTCTTAATTAGCAGCTCGCGCGTGACGTAATTGGGGGACAGGTTTACCTAACGATTCGCATGATTGCAGAAATTCGTCACACAAGTGAGAAAAAGGAAACTACCCGCGGTGAAAGGTCAACGATGGCGACTTATCACTCGACTAATCGCGTTTCGCGGGGGAATCAGATCGTGGTGCCTGTTTTCCTCCTTTCTGAAATGTTCCTTGTGCATGGCGAGGGAATCTCGGCGGCGCTGTCACTACGCTACTGGCAGGTGTCCTTCCGTACGTATCGAATGAGAAATGCCGCCGTGTTACGGCGGTGAAACTATAATCGCGTTGTCCCTCTCGCGGTTCAAGCGAAGGCATATAAGGTGGGATGCTGCGGCCTCTGCTTCATCAGTCCCAAATACACACGACGAGGCCGGCTAGCGCGCAGGTTTAAGGTTGACCGTCGCCATGAGGTCTATCGCGATACATGTAAGTACGACTCGCGGTTGTCTGACCCCGGCAACGGTTCCACCTAACGAAATTTAATGGTCACGCGTCGTAAACCCAGTTAACCTTCTCTCACCCGTTTGAAAACCGTGTGATCCACTCGAACACATCTTCATTCCTCTTTCGAATAGTTGAAACCCCCCGCTGGGGCCTCTAATTAGCTTAAGAGCAGGCGCGAGTGTTTGCGTTGCGCAGTTTCATCGCTCCTCGAGTTTTATGACGTTTATTACGGGTGTTACAGTTTACGGTGTATTGTAGAAGCTGGATTTTATGGAGGGCCGGAGTTATGAGGGAACTGGCTTGGTAATTCCCTTCAATTGCAGCTTTAAATTTTAGAGCCCGGCGTTGGGAGGCTCGAGCTACGGGATAGATACGACGAACGAATAACTGTTTTACGTGCACAGACTCCAGTTTCTACCTTATCTCGTTTAGCGAGCGGCTACTCCAATTATTCCCACCGAATATTCGCCACGGCAAGGCAAAACACTTGCCCGCGATTCGCCCGTTATTCGTATGCGTGCACGCGTACCTTCCTTACGTCTGCGTCGAGTTATCTGCTTTCATATCGTGTAAACTTTCATGTGTGCGCCGAATCAAGAGCCGCGCAGGTGCTAATTCGTGTACAATTTGCTTCGGTGTCGAAAACAAGTGAACTTCCAATGGCAGAGCCGCGAAATTGAGTAATTGCAGGGTCAAGTGAACGCGGGATGATCCATTATCCTCGTCGCTGATACGATTGGCGTTCTTTTTGTCGCCAGGGACAATCCTGTGAATCGGTCATTACGGAGAAAGTGTTTCTTATTTTCTTCCATCCACGGTCCCGCTGGTTCGGCGAAGTAGCCGTGGCAGATGCTCTTGAGCAAGTCAGTGAAAGTCCCCGAAGGTATTCGGGGGAACAGCGGCTCTCTGCTTGTCATAAAATTCGCTGGTCTGTGTTCCTTATTAGGTAACTGGCGATTTCTTGCCAGGTTGAAAATAACGCGACCTTCGGTCTCGATCGACAAACGACCACCCTTTCTTGAAGAACGGCGATGTTACAGTTTTCATGGGTGAAACATTCATTCTAATTCTGTTCTCGTTAACTGCTACCTTTCATTCGAACGTCGTTAGTGCTAGGAATCCAGGTGGTAAAAATGAGCCGGCTTATGGTAGTCATTAAGCGTTCCTTCAACTCTCCGATCCCTTCACACTGGATACTTCTTCTGTAAATCTTCTATCCGCCAAGCACGAATATCCCCCGGAGGTATCCGGCGAAGAAAGCGCGGTGAAAATCGCAAGTGCACGACGTGCGGAACCCGTTCTCTACAGGAACGCCGATCGTGCGCTTCGCTTCGATCGCAACCTTGTAGAAATTCAAACTCTTTCCCGTCAAGGTCGGCCCTCGTAATAACCGTCGTTCAAGCGGCCAAGATTTCCCCGTCGACCGATAATTATCCGCTTAGTAAACGTCTCTCTTGACGTCGGGCGTAAAAGGGAGCGGCAGGTGCGTGCAAGGGAAGGGAAGTGAAAGTGAGATTATCATTACTAGAGCATCAAGCCGTAAGATCGATAACCAGCGTCCCGTTGTTACGTTCACGGGTCGAGCAACGTCGATTTCTTACCCTGGTCCGTCACTTTTCAGATCGCCGCGATTCTCCTGCTAATTAGCACCGGCCACGCGAGAACTGCCGGAAGGGATCTATCCAAAGCGACCAGCGTTCTTGAAGAGGAGTCTCCCGGCGTCGCTGATACTCCTCGCGCGGACGATGTGGACGATAGCAGCGCCAAGGCGGACGGTTCGAACGAGGAGGAGCAGATGCCCATTTTGCCGCCGATAATCCTTCTGGACTTCGGCAACAGCACCGACGACGAAAACGTCACTTCCGAAGAGAAGTCGAAGAGGACCGTGAACAACGGCCTTGGCTACGGCCTCGACCAGAACAGTCTGCAGCCGAGACGGTACAATTACTACTTCCCGGCTGGAAAATCTGGGACCACTGTGAGCATCGAGGAATCGGTCAGCCCGTTCCTGCCCAAAACCATCATCGAGAGGGTACAGCCGAGCAACCACAGAGGCTTCCTTGGCACGCAGCAGAATTCGTTCGTTCCGACGTTCTCCGCGCCTCAGGCTCAAGCCCAGACCCAGCCGGACCTCCGATATCTGAATCTTCAACAATCGTCGAAATCCCAGGCAGCGTTTGGCTCGCGAACGAAGCCGCAGAAAGCACCGACGGCATCCAGCTTCGATTCGTACCAGAGCTTCGGGGCAGCGGCGAAACCGCAAGTTAGCTCGTTCGGGATTCAAAATCCCGGGTACAGGGCCAACGGCGGTGCCACGACGCCGTCGCCTTTGGTATTCAGCTCCACGGAAACGGTCAGATACGTAACTCCCAACCCCGGGAGCTTGGCGAATCCTCAGAGCGGCTTGCTCAGCTACAGTACACCGGGACCTCTCCACGCCAGCGCGAGCGCGCAGCTTTACGCCGGTCAAAGGCAGCATGCACAATCAAATATCAATTCCCATGGCTTCGGTTATCTTTCCCAATCCGTCGAGGCCCCCACCTTCGGTTCGTCCAGCTACGATCCTCGTTTCACGAGCTCTGGCTCGCCGCAGCTGCCCAGCAAACCCAGGTACACCGTGGAGAACGGGGTTCGCTACGAGAACAAGATCTTCTGGAAGTACCCTGACGGCAGGGTGTCGGACGTGCCGCCAGCTACTTACGTGGAGACTTACTCGGATTATCCGCAGCAGGCGCTGAAATCTCAGCCAGCTAAATCGATTTACGAGGCGAGCACCACGGAGAACAGCATCCTCTCGCAGGGACCGGTGCAATTCCCCAGTATTGCCGAACAGAACGAGCAGGTACAGACTCAATTCGTTTCCTCGGAGTCGCTGTCGTCTAGCTTGCCCCAGCAGCAAGCGTACCGACTCGGTTATCAGAGTTTAGTGGGCCAGAGGCAGAACTTGAACCTGGCACAGCAACGGAGACCAGCGGCCAATCTGGCTACCTCCTACACGTTCTCGTCTTCGTCCACTTCTGGAAGGACGAAGGCGAGTTCCAACAGTCAGAAGGCTGGATACAAGTCGCCTTATCAGCAGGTACCTTCAAGGTACATGGTGAACAGCCCCAATCCCGAGTACACTGTGTCATACACGACAGAGCCTTCCGTTATCAACAGCACCACACCTCTCAGTTATTATGGCTCGTCGGGTGAGTCTTCCTCTCGAGTCACCTCCAAGTACACACCGGAAGTGCAGAATTATCTGGAATCGATACTGGGAGCCAACGAGGAACCGAAGAAGCAGAGCCCCGGTAGCAGTGATCTAAGCAGCTACTCCAATCTCCAGTACTCGGACTTACTGAATTACAACCCGTCCATCTCGGAGTACATCAGGAACCCTTCGTCCATTCTGAACGTTCGCCCGACCTTCGTGCAAGCTGGCAACTCGCTGATACCCGTCATTATCCTCAGAGTGGATGGTGCGTCTCCTATTCAGGCCAAAGGCACTCAGAACGTCAACCTGAAAGCCCTGCTGCAGCAGTATCTCATCCAGTACGCCAACAGCATCCAGGACTTGGCGCAGCCGTCTACCTACGATCTTGGGACAGCTCCCACCGCGAAGGATCGAAGTCCTGAGCCCACGAAGAGCCCCGTCTTGGATCTGATCCGACTGACTCAGGAGGACGCGCGCCAACCACCCAGCTACAGCACGGATTCTTACATTGGACGGTCCAGTTACGAGACCAGCAACTTGGAGGATGCGAAGGATTTCCTTGGGAGCCATTACGGTGAACGTACCGCGGGTCGGCAGAAAGTGAAGAACGTTCAGATCGTGGATGACCCCAGATTTACGACCTACAATCTGAAGAACTAAAGTGCTTCTGATATCTATGATCACGTGGCAAGGACATTGTGCTTTTTGACGGTAGTGCTGATGAAGGATTAACAACAGCGATGTTTTCACGAATGCTAGACATATGTTGAGATTTCTGGCACACTTGCTTCCGCCACGCAGGATGCTTTGTGCCATTGTTGTGGAGACAATGCGATCGAAGCACTTTGTAATGTTAGTCAGTCGATAGTATTTAATAAGGGATTGTGCAATTAATCTTCATTGCAAGATAACGTACCTGGTCGTTGATTCTTCGAGGAGTCAGCGGCTTCTATCGAAGGGTCAGCCGTGCGCCGAGGCGCACGGCTTCTTCGACGCCGTACGTACCTACGATTTACCAAATTCTTCACTTCAAGAAGGTACCTTATAAGCCTAGTTTCTTAAGGATTTTCTGCGACGCTTACGGTTTTGTATACATTCCTAATTAAATAAAACACCAACCCAATTAAGAGGTTCGCCATTCTTTTAAAGTATCACATCCTCGTATCTTTATGCTCCACCCGACGCAGTAATACCCGTCTAATCGGCTACAATTTTTATTTAATCGTACTTCTAAAAATTCTGAAAAATCTCCACAATCGCTAAACCGATCTCGCGATAATTAACGATACATATACAGCGCGATTGTCCAATTAAGCCATTGGGACTAGAAAATCCGAGAAAAGTAAAAACTCCCGGCCGTTGGAATTTCTAATGGAAACTTTTCTTTCGTTCCACGACTAGGAAAATGCAAATGCTTCGCGCACTTTCGATGCGAGCGGAACGGGATCCTTTAGGATCCGCGATGTCGTGGGCGGCGTCGAAAGGGCCAGAAAGGATGGGAAAAGGGGGATAAGTGAACGTGACACGGTTGCCGGGAGGGCAATTAGCGTTAATTGTCTATTAGGTGCAGATGAACAAACTAGCTCGCGATAGTCCGTAGGGCAGCCAGTTAATTCCACGTTTTCACAATGAGAGGCAACGATGATATCTCCCGGGCATATCTGCCGGAGCAACGGCAATTAGACACAAGGCATTAAACTGTAGCAATCGTTGGTACACTCTTACACAGCCAAAAGTATCTGCAGCGATCATGATGCCCGCACACCGACTCTGGTGGCCGTTTCTATCGTGTGAGCCGGGCTCCATCGCAGCAGGAGCGAGCGCTATGTGCATAATGCGTGCGTTTTAGAGCGCGTAAAATAGCGAACGGGAGAAGTATTGGCCTTCTAAGGTGAATCTTTAACGTTCACCAGTATATTCTATCACGATCGAGATCGATTTTTGTGGCATCGCTCGGGGTGGCACGACCGTATTTCCTTGGATGCACCTGCGGGGCACGGTCCGAGGGCGCCAGCCAGAAGATGAACGGTTAACGAGAGGGAGAATGACGAAGTTGACACGTGTCGTTAAAGATAATTGCACTTAATTCTATGAAAGATCCGCAGATTTGAAAAGTGCGATGCGGACACGTAGATTTCGTTTTCTTCTGGCCGCAAATTCGCATGGCTTCCACGGGTAATGACGGGTGGTCGCATCCTGCCGCTTGTTACGGACAAGAATTTCCCCGGCGGCGGTCGCGTGTCGCGAATGAAAGTATCCTCCGGCCGGTGGGCTCTAGGATAATATTTAGAACGATATTTTTCACTTGGCTACCGGAGTGTATAAAGAAAATCGCGTGTCTACTATGTGGCTCAGTTCTCGCGTGGAGGCTCGCCTCGCAAGGTCTTACGGGTTACAGAAACGCTCAGAACAATCCGCACCGACGCAATCAATGTGTTCTACGCGATACTCGGTGACACTCGGCCCTTCCTAGTTGGTGATTAGCTGGTTCTAAAGGGAGACCCGTGCGCCACACCTGGAAAATGTTCTTTCACATTGTAAGTACGTGACACCTACATAGCTGTCGGTCCGAGTGCAAATTCGATCCTCTGCTGAGACACAAGTGCGTGGACACAGGACTCTGTGAGTCGTTTCTTTCATTTACTGGACGAGTGCCTAGCTCTGGGTGATTCCTAGAAAATTTTCGTGAAAGGACGCGGAATATGCTTCTCTGACACCGAGTCATTGTTATTGTTTAAATATTGGAGTAGGATTGATATTTTCGAAGGATCTAAGGTCCTGAAATGACGGTCTTCCAAATGATGTCCATTTGTAAGGCTCTAAACTAAATGTGTAATTGAAACAATTAGTCGAGTTTCTACGTATCTCGTGTGTACCGTAACCAGCACAGATTCGGTACGGACAGAAATTTATGGAGTGTGTCTAAGCGCACACGGATCAGCGGCGTAATTGGAGCACTTTCTTTCTTAATATTTCGACGTCGGCGTTTCCTCCAATTTGTCTCGTGTAGATGGTGGCCAATTAAATAGATGTTACTTTCCTCGAATTTTTCAGCTAACGAAGTTTTCTGTGTCGTTCCATTTTGGTCCAATTGAAGGTAGATCGAAATTCTTCATTCGCCTAAAGCTTCCTCTGTTAGTGGATAAAATTTCGGTTTAGTATTAATTCTTCATTCGAGTGAATAAAGAAAGCTTCTTCATTCTGAAACGACATCGATCATTCCGATATTCCAGTGACGAGCAATCGTTAGATTGACAGTTACACAAGACCCTCTGCCGTCAAGCAGAATCTGGTCACGGTGAATCAGTGAGAAAGTTCCTGAGGATCTGCTTCCGTGCACATTCAGTCCTTGCTCGTCCGCACTGCACACGCATGCCTCTCGCATTTTACTTTTCTAGTCTGCTTTTCTTTTCTAGGTCAGCCCCTTGACTACCACTTATTTTCGCCGATGATTCCGTTTAGCTTTGCCATTACCTTAAGTTCGCAATAATCGGAGGCGCTTTCTTCTTTCCGACTTGAGCGCGATGGCTTTCTTCCAACTCGACATCGCGTTCGGTATTTACTGTGCATAGTGGTTCCCTCGATTCAATTTATCTTTTCGTGTGAAGAGGATCTGTAAACCTTACCGAGGCTGCAGAGCGCTGAAGGCACTTGTCTCGCGAGCTTCAATTAGTACAGATGGATTAGTCACAGTAGTAGGAATCTCTGCTAATTGGTGCACGGGTGGAACGAGGATGTTTTGCTAATAATTTCTGTGTCCCATGCAGGTCGTTCTGTTATCTTTGAGCTGGCCGCACGTGATAGGGGATGGGATCCTTCAGGGCGAAGTGGCTGCGGATCAAATCGCGACCGCGTCCGAGAACGTGCCGCGGAACGCGAAGAAATCTGAGCAGGAGAACTTTCGAGACCAGCTGATAACCTCCATAATAGACACCACGGTGCACTATGAGAATTCGAACGGTTTCCTGCCAATGCTGGAGTCCTCTTCGTCGAAGCCGCCCGATCTGCTCGATCAGGCGGAGGTAACTAGTAACTTAACTCTGACTAATTTCTTGAACGATCCAGACAATTCGAGCACAGTCGACAGCAACGAGGAGGACTTTGTGGAGCAGGAAGCGGACAAATTTGAGAACGATCCAGCTTACTCCACGGAGGCGAGGATATTCCTGAATTTCCCTTCTCTGAGGAAGAATCGTAGATCGTTCGAGTACCAAGGCGGACAGAATGACTTCGACTTGCTCAAGGTTCGAAACAACACGCCGGTCGTAGCGAATTATCCAGACTTGTACGAGGATCCATCGAGCTCCGTGGAAAACGAGAAGACGCAGCCTTCCTCGAGGCAAAGGTCCAGGGGGAAGGGAAAGGCGGTAGAGGGCTACACTGGGAATTACGGGATGATTTCGGCTGACAACCACAATCACGAGACTGCGTACAATCACTATTACCCGCATAATTCAGGGAAAGATAAGGAGAAGTCTAGTCAGGGGCAGGAGAAAGTGGCCAGCAATTATCATCAGCAAGATGTCCTCAGCTACGACGGTCATGGACAGGCCAGACCGACAGCTGCGTCCTTGCCAAGGACGAACGAGGAGGCGAACGACCTCGTGAAAAGCAGCACGCAAAACTACGACGTGTACGATAACGTTGCCATGTCATCTCAGGTCACGAAGAATCAGCACAGATTCTCCAGTCCCGTCGTGGTCGCTGACCCGAATTATAACTTCGATCAGTTGAGAAACTCGGCTTCGGGCACTGGCGATTATCAAACCTCGAGGATCATCGACTCAGGGAGCTCAGATGTGTCGCACCGTTACACCATCCGCAACCGGGACGGCAGGTTTCGAAGTGACGAGGATTCGAGGGACATGTCAGATGACGCAGACTACGCGGATTATATGGAGAGACCCAGAAGGGTGCAGAAGAGCAGAAGGCGTCCATCCAGCGTTGACAATTCGAAGAGACTTCCCAAGGAGCATCGGGGTTCGATAGACGACAGTATGGAGTACGAGAGTCAGGGTAAGAGGCATCACTCGTCGAGAACCAAGTCTCATAGGCAGAGGGTAAGAGGGAGCTCCTGGGTGGACGATGATCGCCACCGAGATCAGGATGATAGTTACGAGGAAATGAGGTATGACGAGTCGAGGACCAAGTCCCAGCACAATTCCAAGTTTAAGCCCAGCAACAGTTGGAAGCAGGTATCCCCGAACCTGGAGATTTCACACTCGAGTGGTATCGAGATCGATCAGCTCGAGAAACCCAAGCTCATCGTTCCGGTTAAAGTGAACCTGGTGCCGTTAGCGAACTTCGATCACGCGACAGCCATTGGTAGCAGCCAGGGCTTTGACATGTCGAACGCCGTCCTGCAGAATATCGTCTCAGCCACGCCAGTCAGCACGCCCACGTCTCTGGTCAACACTGGTGAGAACATTATAGGCCAGGACACGAAGATACGAGTTTCTACACCCATACCAGACATCATCGTCGGTCAGAATAACTTCCAGGACTCGATGCAGGCAGTTTTTCCGCAGATGCAGGATCAGAACAAGTACTCGACGAACCTGAAGCCCCAGTACGTGTCTAGCACCGTCTCTCCTATTTACGCTGTCACTCCGAGCGTGAACCCAAGCTTGCAGGGTATACCGATCCAAGATGTTCAAGGCACAGGCACTGCACGACCCACTTATGTCAATCAGATGCAACACGGGCAAGGGAATATCCCTCAGCTGATAGTTCCTCAACCGACAGTTCACACTGTGCCGACGTTGGTGCAGACGCCACTTCAGGCCAACACGGATTTCAACGTCCAGGTGAATCCTCACGGGATGCACGGTCAGAACCTTGTCAATCACGGGAACTTCCAACTGCAGAGCTTCCCGACGATGTCCACAGTGACGCCTACGTCTCATACCATGCCCGTTACGAAGTTCAACTTGGTGACGGCTGAATCCCAAGGCAAGAAGACACTAATGTCTGGCTCGACTGCCAACTTCTTGGCTTCGGCGAGCTTGGCAGTTGGCCAGGGCGATCAAAGGCAACCGTTGAACGGTAACTCGTACTATTTGCAAAATTCGAATACCCAGCAGATAGTCAAGCCCCAGTTGCAGGGTGGAGTCTACCAGCAGGTGCTGAAGAACGTCAACGTCGCCCCGAAGACGAAGACGTACATTCAGACCACTCACCTTCTGCCAGCCGTGTTGCAGCCTATGCCGACTCTGGCCACATTCTCGGCGAGCACCCCCCAAGTGTTTCCTGAACAGAACTTCGTGCTGCAGCAGTCTAGAGATCAACAGTATGTGAAGATACCTGCCACTGGCATTGACAACGGCATGAAGAACGTGAAAGTGCAGCCTTTCGCTTACCAAACGCTCGACAACGTGGGCAGCCAAAGTACCACGAACTTTAACACGCTGAGTGCGTTCCCAAGTGTTTCAGGGGTGGCTGAGAACGCCCACCTGCCGTACGTTGGCACGAGGAACGTCGAAATCGTGAATCCGAACATCAAGCCCAGCCCAGTCGACACAGCGGTCGTAAATGCGTACGAGACGATGCATTATCCTACAGCAGTCTTGACCACGCCATTCCCCATGTTCACCACCACCAGCGTCGTCACCACTAGGCCATTAGTATCAACCACAGACTCCTCGAACGCCCAGAGCTTCAACAACCAATTTCCCACAGGGGACATGAAGGCGTATCAGTCCCAAGACAGACCCATGTTCAACCCCATCAACTTTGTACCGAATATAGACGTGATGAAGAACCAGAACGCTCTGAATAGCAAATTGCACGCAAACGAGCCCCTGCAGCATAACCTGAATCTCGTCCCATTGGTACCAGGTGGGAACTTCTTCAAGCCCTCGTTCTCCGCGCAGAGCGACCTGCTGGTGAAGCCTAAATTGACGTCCGACTTGGAAACATACGCGGAGCAGATGTTCAAGGAGTCCCTGAAGACCATATACAACTCCCAGAAGTGGAACAACGACCGAAAGCCAGGCAACAGTCGTCAGAACGTCTCGGACTCGATGGACCTCGCCAAGCTGAAGAACGCGCTGCAACATCTGAGGGCTTCGTTGTCTGATTCCAAGCGGAACAAGGACCCGATCGAAGGTCACCACAGCGAGACGAAGCCGCAGACGGCCGAGTTGCCCAGCAAGAAGCCGGACGAACTGCTGGCAGCGTTGGAGCAGATGCTGAAGACTCATCCTTCGGACCCCTTGCACATGTACCACGGCAGTGGCAGACCGCACAGACATCGCAGGCCTGCTGACCAGGATAAGTTTAAATTCGGGCCGGGCAGTGACATCAGGGACACGAAGCATGTTAGAGATTTCATGTCACCGTCGCAGTCAGGCTCGCATCGTCCAAAGGGGCACTACCACGACAAGCCAGGCAAAAAGAGGCCGATCTCTGGACCGAATAGGTACAGCGGTCAGAGTCACTTCCATGGGCCGAGGTCTCATTCCAGGCACAATTTGTCCCCGAAGACAGGCGGTCTAGATGTCTCTGCGACGAACGTTGAACCACTTCACGCGGAAGGATCGAAGTTCGAGCCTATGCACGATTCTAGGCACCATCACTATCGCGAGTTCAAGAAGGGATCTTCGTTTGACTCTTACCCTTCCTTCACCACACCGTTGCCTGACAAGCATGGATACCCAAAGGGGTCAAAGCACCAGAAAGGGGCCAAGGAGCATGACATTAATCACCCTAGGACGCATAATTTTATGGGGCTATTGATGAAGAACAAACAGCTACCCGTTAATGGTAATCCTAACTACTTCCGCGACCCGGAGCAGCTGCAGCAGTTTTTCGAGGATGAAAAGCAACGATTACAGCAGCAACTCTATGACGATTCTTTGAAGGATTACTTGTATAAGATGTCCGAGGGTGCGATGTATTCCAGTTTAGGGCAGAGTGGTCCTGATGCTCGAAGATCACTGATGGAAAAGGGGGTTTGAACACTAATTTGAAGAGAGGACGAGCCAATTTATTTGCTGGATCATGTGTGTTTTAGCTCTACAATGCATGCTACTTGAAAGAGGGGTTTAGAAAAATTGTACGCAATCAAAATAAAGAGAGATCGGTATTGTCTGCTTGTCGTGGCAATAGACAATACGAGGGAAGTGTGAAGTGGATGGAAGGGCGCGTTGTAGGGCTAAAATTTCCACTGTTACACCATCTAGTGTAATAAGAAATAGATTGTAAGTACATTCATTTTTATTGGACGACGATTTCTTTCCCTTTCGCTCAATTTATGTTCGAACAGAGGCTATCGTTTGCTTTATGAATTGTATCAAATTCAGTTAGTTGCTACTTTAGGTATTAAGGACCGAGACTGAGGGAGAAAGTTTCAATTGTTTGTTTCTATGGTGCTAGGCGATTCTTGTACATATTAACTATAAACCAAAAATGTATACTTTGCTCTCGTACATTTATTACATCCACTCTTCCTCTTTGGAATTGATCGGTAACGAGTAACTTTCATCATTTTTACTATTATAATCAATCTGCTTATGCAGGCAGCGCTTATCTGATACTTTCACTGCACAAGTAACTAGACAAATCAATTTTGTTATGGTTCACGGGGTTCTTGCACGTGTATCAACAATGTTGGAATCCATTCAGACACATATATCTCTTCGGCGCCACTCTCACCTTTCTAATTTCTCAGCGTCGGAATTAATCAATGAGTCACCATCGCCCCTACATAAATGGTTATAAGAAGCAGTAGACTGCACTAGATTTTTCAAGTAAATTTTGAACGAACTGAGATTCTTTTCTTGGAAATACCGCCGAGGTGAAAGTGCCTACGTTTCGCGGGTGGGAAGGATTTGACATCGACCTTGCGATCTTTTCACTTGCTTTATGGGGTGCGCAGGAAAGTGTGAAGATTTTTTCTTTCTAAACAGTGTACCTACTCTTAGCGTGGCATGGCTCCAGGATTTCTAACATAATTTTCCGCTTGACAGGCGAGGCGTAATATCGCCCATAAAAAAGGCACTCGACGTTACGTCGCCTTAAACGATTGCAACAACTGTACAATAATGGAAGACAGGATCTGTGTTGTTGCAATTTGCATCTTCCTTACGATTCGCTCTCAGGATTCCCTACTGAATCGTTGCCCAGTTTCATTCACACATAAAAAGCCATAAATACTCGATCGGCGATAGAACCGTAGGCTCTGCAACGTGCATCGCGAGCAGCCACGGAAACTTTCACCAGAAATGATAGTCCGAAAGTAATTAGAGACAAATTTTTTACAATCGTCTCGATCTACGACGCGGTTGGTGTGCAATGAGCTCGAGTAATTTTCTGGGGACAGCGAGCAATGAATATTTGCCGAGTAATTGCACTTCCGGCGATTTTGCTCGTTACAACTTACCCTGGAGCCCTTGTTCACTAATTGCGAGTGTTATTTATGACTGTGTCTAATCACGTTCACCGCTGATAACTGATCTGACTCGAACAATTGGTATCATTAGGCGGGGATTGATTAAGGTGGTCATGGAAGTGGAGTCTGTTATTATAAATAAAGCCGGAACATTTAAACGGGGCGGCACATACGCGGTGCCTGAATATATCTGGCGTAACTTCGCAGTAGGTGATTTCCATGGAAAGGTTGAACGATGTTCTAGAACACCCTGTATATTAACGAGCAGGTAGGTCATTGACACCTGGTTAAAACAGCAGCGATCACGGGAGAGCCGCGGAGATTTGACGCGGCTTTTCTCGACACGCTTTTTGTCAATCGTAGAAAAGCCAAACCCATTCGGTTGTCTCGCATCGCTAATCACTGAATATAAAAGATCACGGAGTGTCGGTGGCAGCCAGTTAAGGAGGAACGTTGGTGTCTATCTGTGCTCTTTATACCGGTGCCATGCTGGTACGTACACTGGGAACAGTGTCTCCCGTCGCATTTCCAGTTCGCATCTCGTTTATACCGGTAAAAGCCTCGATCGAAATGTGTCTCAATGATCAACTGCATTGCAGATTTTTTATGCCACCTTATTTATACCGGCGCTGAACTCCGCCATAGCCGTGGACCACAAACCTTCGGCTTCGAGCTTCGTGACGGCGAAACGGGGAATCGTTGAGGCGGGACAAGCCGCCCCACAGGACTACAAATTTCGCCAGTCGAAGCCGTCGAATTCGAACGCGCGAAGCAACCACAGTAATAATTCAAAGTCCCTAGCCTACTACAAAAATGTAAAAGCTGCATCACCAGAAGCTTCACTCGTTGGTTCATCAGGTTACGATGATGTGTTCAAACAACCATACGCGGGCTTAACGTCGTCCGCCCGATCGGAAGCACAGACCAACGAACAATCCTCGCCATACTACGGAAATCTGTTCACCATGTCCGCTGGGTATAAAGTTGCGAATGAGGACAAACCATTGAAGCAGATTGGCCTGCACTCGCAGCAGAGTAACGATGGTTATTCATCGAACCAAGGTGCACGAAACCAGAACGCGGCAAGAGGTGAAGTGTTCAACTGTTTCGAAGCCTTTCAACCTTATTTTACTTAATGACTTCTCTCCAGGTGTCTATAGCGCGGTGCCATCCTCCAATATCCAGACACCGGTGTACAAGACCATTTATCCTCTGCCGAAGGCTTCAGGGTCCCACGCGCCTGCTTACCACTCCACTCTATACACCAAGAAGCCATCGCTGCCTACTTTGCACGTGCAAAATGTGCAGCAGCAGCCCGCGTACTTCGCCAACTTCCAGAGTCAACCCATCGTTCTGAACCCCGTGGATCCGCGGTTCACTTTCTCGGCAAGGGCGCCCAAAGTGAGCAACGTGCAACTGAGCGCGCCCTTCTTGTCGCCCCTTTCTAGCTTCCAGGGGCAGGTGGTGCCGATTTCGACGGCTGGTAGTAGCCCTCAGTTTCCACAGTACAAGGGTGCCGCCATAGAAGTCTATCCAACTGTGGGTGGCTTTCGGACAGCGGGTTACGAGCCCCTTCAGACGCAACCACAGTTGCACTTCGGGCATGGGAACATTCAGAATGTTCAGACCGTTGTTGGCCGTCGTCCTGCCGCTCCTGTGCAGGAAATTCGATCCGACGTGGAGATCATCAACAGGAAGAAGCCTACGACACCTCCCCCTGGGAAAGATGATGATGACGAGGACAATGAGGAAGATGAAGGTTCGTGGTGAACCGAGAATTAGAGATTTCTGTGCTCACAATTATTAGATTCCAGATTTTTAGTGTTCAGAGTGAATTTAGTGGTTAAGAAATTGAATTTGAAAAGTGATAGCGATTTCTTTGCTCAGGGTACTCTCCAGCTGACAAGGACTACGGGCCAAACACGCAGGACGACGACGAGTACGAGTCAAAGCCAGAGAAGTCCTTTAAATCGCCTCGAACAGAGGGTGACTTTAAGCCCTCCAAGTCTTTCCCCTTCAAGCAGTACGACAGTACGTTCGGTAGGTACTCGAATCGGGATCGCGACGATGAGGCGGACGAGAAGCCGTTTACCAAGTATCGTGAATATTCCTCGTCGAATGACGACGACGACGACGACGAAGATGCGCCGTCGGGGAGGTACCACTCCGAGGACACTTCGTCGAAACCTTACTACAGTAAGCAGGACGACGATGAAGAGGAAGACGACAGGCGAGGGTACGATAGAGAGAAGACTGAAGAGAGCTCGGACTACAAGTACAGGCCCAAGTATTTTGAAAAAGACTTCGACGAGGAATTCGAGACTTCGTACAGGAAAGAAGTGCCTAAACAGAGTAAGTACCATTTCTTCGGGGCAAGATGTACTATTGCTGGAAAGAGCGAGTAGGTGAAGAGTTCTATGATGTTCCAGGCTACGTCCATAGGAAGGAAGTGCCGGATGTAGACTACGGGTCTAGATCCTCTAGGAGGAACAAGGAGAACGACGAATCCGATGACTCTTCAGGACAAGGGAGTCGGGCAAGCTTTAAGTATCACAGAACTCCACAAGGAATCAGGGACAGCGATGGACAGAGCTCTGATATCGTAGCTGAAGTGGCATACGAAGGAGATTTTGGGTACAAAACACCTGAGAGCATTAGAAGCTACAAATACAGGAAGGCAACCAGTAATTGAGGAGAAAGAATTGGGGAGTTGCCAGTATTTGAAAAAAAAAGGGAAAAGTAGTGAAATCTACAGATTTATTAATGAAAAGCCTAAAATGATAGAAATATTAATAAAACACTTATTCGTTTTACCAAAATTTAATAAATAAAATTGACGTTTTTAAGTTGTGAGTCATGTGATCTCAAACGCCAATCACGGCGCGTGACGTCATTGTGCAGTAAACAGCGATTTATATATAGCGACGAGTGACACTTCGCGCATTTGCTCATACAAGTTTATATTAAAAAATATCGTTACGAGTACTTATTACTCGATTTCTTAGGTAAGGAAAGTATTAGGCACTCACTCATTGCAACATGTTCCAATCAATTACTAATATCTGACACACAATCTAATATAACCTCAATGAAATGAAATAATAATAAATGATAGTTAATAATAAGTTAGTTACTTACATTGAAGTGGTCTTCACAAAAACATAAATTAGATTTTGAAGACAACTGATAGTTTATTCTCGCAAGATTTAGCCACTTATTGCGAATATTTGTTTCCAGCGGAACATGAATAAATAACTTCTTCGGTGTACGTATTGAAGTGTTCTCACAACAGGGAACAGCACAGTATTGATAATAATTTTTATTATCCATTATTTTTGTGAGAAAAATTCACTCCTTACAAATGGTCACGTGACCATGCAGTGCGTTTTCGCGGCAATTTTTTTATTTCAAATAAAAATTACATTTTTTCATGTTAGAGGTGTAGCAAAAAATTAATATTTTTTACAAGCATATTTTATCATAATGAACAGTTTTAAACACTTTTAAAAATATTGTCAACTCCCCAATTGTTTAGCAATTGTGAAGATTGTAATAAGTCTGATGCATCCTGCGAGTCACACATTAGTGTTCTTGCAAACTGTCAGTATTTACAGTACAAGTGTAAGTGAAGTATGTGTAACTTACAGCGAGTATTATTGTACAATTTATATCGGTGCATCTGTTTGTATATACGTTCTGCATAAAGTTGTGTTGCGAAGAAAATAGTTGTATCCAACCACTGCATTTCCACGAATATATTCCCCTCGATCGAGATTTATACTTGCCAAGATCAAAGGAAAATTCTGACAGTCGTTACTTATAGTCGCTATTAAGTAAACTAACGCTTCCCCCCATGAGAAATGCATCTTACCGGAAGTATGCGAGATGTAGTTGGTTCTCGACGATTTCCTGAGGGGTCCATTAATCTCCAGGCCGGGCAACTGGCCTTCTGGATGGGTGATTGTATAGCAGAGCCGCGGCGAATTGTCATTAGACAATAAAGGCCTGTAATTCAGCCGCGGTATGCCCATTTTTATCTTAATTAAATGGGCTAAATTAATTTTGTCATTACTTCGACACCGACCGGGCATTCTCCTGGGAATCAGAATCTGTATATATACTCGTCCTTCGAGGTGGAGGAGTCAGTATCATCGATATCATCATCCACAGCTCTTCCAAGATGAATATCGCCTACACGGTAACAACTGCTTCGAAACATACGAATTTTCTTTTTACCTTCATCGTTTCGTGTGGTATTATACATTGGCGTGACAATGGCATAAGCTTCTCTTGAAATGTTTATAGATCGTTGTTGCCCTTGCATTGGCCACCATCGCCGAGTCAAAGTCACAATCCAGAAAGGAGAAGCGAGGGTTGGCATTGTTTGGTCCATCAGGCTACGACTTTTTCGGCGTCCCACCGATTCTTTCCACCCCGTCGTGGGCTCCAACCAGCTTTGGGCCTGCTTCCTGGAACCCCTCGGGTGTACCTGACATCCCCCTGACTCAGATCCAAGTTCAAGCTACCCACGATGTCGCCGTTCAGGTAGAGAGAAATCATCATTTTGAATCATACCTTCTTTGCTCGCGTTTACTAATTTGTTCTGTTGATCGCAGACGCTGAAAGATCCATCACCTGGCACCCCTAGTATTGCGTATCCTCCAGATGTGCTGAGGGCTATCCAGCAGGCCAAGGATGCGAATCACAACGTGAATCTGGCTCAGCACAGGGTGGCAGAGGCTAAACAGGCGACTGTTCTTCAGCAGAAAGTTGCATTGGCGAAGGAGGCAGCTGCGAGGGAGGCTGCGGCTAGGTAAACGCAATATTTTCATCCCAAAACGATTCTTAAAGGAATGCGAGATTCTGAAGGAAGTTAGGAGACAGTGATTTGGCAAAAGCTACAGAAGCATATTGTTTCATTGCATCCACAGATCGCAGGAGATATCATCGGCGGCCGAGGGCGAGGCCAGGGCGAGCGCGAAGCAGCTAGTGGCCCTTCAGCAAAGACTAGCCTCCCTGAAGGATGCAGTCGCAGCTTCCCAACGAGTGGCTGCAGCGAGGGAAGCAGCCGCGGCAGCTGCGATCCAACGGAACGCCGCTGAAACCGCAGCTCAGTTGCAGAAACAGGACGTCGACAAGCAGATCAGTCAGAGTGAGCAGGAGGCAAAGGTATCGTTCGCACGAATCACTATAAAAAGCAGCATCAGCTTGCACGCACCTCCAACAAATTTACCATTCCGTGGGTTTTCTGGTTGCCAGGAAAAGGACATCATAGCGGCAAAGGAGAACGCCGTGGCGAACGCTGTTCAGCTGGCCGCTCTACAGAAATCTTCCCACCACCCTTGGAGCCGATGAACGCCCCTAAACTACGCGACAAACGCGACAGCTCTGTATCATCTGTTACAATTATGGTGACGGTACTCTATCTCTTTTGCACTTGTTACGAATAAACGTTGTTTCACGAATCCCGCTGCCCAATTTATCTACCGCGCCGTAGAAAGTGCCACGTGTGCTTTCACCGCTGAGCGCAGCGTAGTGTAAGTCACCAGAAAATCGTGAACAGTCAACCCTCCTTTTTCGTCCCTAACTTGGAACCCTCGCGGTGAGGGCCATCGTTCGGGTGGACGGTCAAAGAGCGAGGCATAAAAGTCAGTGGGCCAAGGAAGATCGACTCTGATCGAAAGACTTTCTTCCTACACATAATTGCACCTGATCCGTGGAGGCCTCTGCCGGATCGCCAGGGAGAAAGGGGGTGTTGCGAATGGTCAGGAACGAGGCGAGTGAAAGGATCCCGACTACGGGCACGCCGGCAGATCCGATCGTGGAGAGTTTCATCCAACCACGCTCGTTCCCCTGGCGCAGGCTGCTGGGCGTTGCGTTACACGTAACTGGACACTGATCTTGCATTCTTTGACCGTCGATACTCCGTCTTCCTTGCGGACCACCGCCACTTTCACCGCCACTTCCTTCCACTCGCGCAACAAGCCGCGTTGCCATCGTGACGGGCCGGTCCAGGAAACGGTGGGCTCGAAAGAGATCCTTCCCACCCCGGGCCGAGCGCCTGCAGTCTCAGGAAACGAAGCAAACTTGGTCCTACGTGACCGCTTTTAACGATCCATTTGTCGCGACGATCGCGGCCTGGCAAGTGTGTCGCGACATCCCGCTGTTAGGCAATCTTTCGCGATTGAAGAGATTGTTCATTTCGGTGAGTAGAAGCGATTAAATGTAACGAACGGTGGTGAGACCGATGTGGCTTCTTGGTTTCCTGAAAATGCGATGGACAGAGCATGGGGACAGGAGAAACTTTAATTAACTTAACATCATGTGTTTAGGGTAGGGTACATATGAAAATTAAATGCAAATGTCTGATCTTAGCACGCAGAAGCTTTTTAATTAAGCATTGGAAGAGTTTAACGTTTTATGAGGTTTGCATGTGATGGCTCGATAAGAGACGAGCCTGAGGCGCCCTGTGATAGTTCATACGGGTCATTGAACCTACTCGATATCTGATTCAGTTGCGTAGCCTTGCATGTATTCAATATTAATGTCGAACGACCGTCAGTGTCGTGTAACACTTTTTCGAGAACGAAGGAAACGAAGCAACCAGTTCCATGAATAGGATCGCAGTGACTGCTGCTCGAGCAGACACGACTATTATAACGACTCGGGCCCCTCCTTTCACACCGAACCGGCCAATACTTTCATCGATGTTGCCTTTTTTTTTTGGATCTAGTCGCTTTTTGCCTTTTACCTCGGCCCGTTTTATTTGCTTTCCTTTCTTATTGCGCGAAAGACCGCGCCACTCTCACTGCAGCTAGTCGTAACTCGATTTTTTCTGCAAGCTCTCTCACGAAAGTGTCCCATTCCTGGTGTACGGAAAAACAAAGAGACCGAGGAAGAGTTTTCGACCGTTGAACTTTCCCAGATTGCGGCAGCACTCCGGTTAATTCGATCCTCCGAGCGTTAATGAAGAAATCATGGTAGGCGGCGCGCGGATGAAGCTAAATATAGCGAAGTCAACGTAGCGTTCACTTGGGTAGCGGCGAGCGGACACGCCTGATTTCCGCCGGGGAATTTCATGACGGTCACATCGCAAAATAGGGCAAAACGGAAGAAAGAGGTTCCCTCCCCGGAGAAAAGGAAATCGCTTTCGACGCGTTGCTCAATTGCGAAGGATCATGACCACTCTTCATAGGCGTTCACCACGTTCACTAGCCGCCGGTTAGTTTGCGAGTCTGACGGTGCATTCCGTCAGCGTTTCTCGGCGGATAGGCACCGACGATATGGCACCTCCTCGTATGAATTTCAATCACGCCGCAGAGGAAACATACGTCTCTGGAATCATGCGAGCTGGAGCAGTTTGGTCCACGCGGACGAGCCCCGTGTCCATTGGAATCGGAGAGGAGGGTAGGATCTGGGATCCGGACGATGACTGGGCCAGGGGTGGAAGTGGCCATTGGTAGGCGCGTTCGTGCTGGTAACTGGGCTGTTTCCCTCGATCAAGATCGTTTACCCTCGTTCGATCCTCTGTCACCGTGACACCGAAAGTCGGCTCTCGTCTAAGGTGACCAGGAGACATCGAGTGTCGAGTTTCGTCGCTAGTATTTCCTACACGCGAGCGTAGGATACGGGCGCGAGCATGCAGGTCCGGTTTTCGAGAGAGAGATCATCAGCGCGTCGCTGGTGTTGGGAGAGGGAGAAAGCGTATAAAAAGGAGCGGTCCATCGGCAACTACCCGCAGTATTCGTATCTGTTCCTTCATCCACTCTCTGATCAGAAGATAGAAAAATGCTCTCCTGGCCCCCCGTAAGTATTCTTGTCCAGATGGACAAGAATGTGCGGCTTTCGATGGGAACTAGTGAACCATGACCAAAAATCCCACGCCTCTCTATAGTTCCGGGGGCCTCAGCGCGAACAATGCCGGTGAAAAGTGTCTATTATCGTCTGCGTACTTTCCTGTGCGTGCACAGCCATGCATACTCGCGATGGATCGTAACGTTGCCGCCATTATGGTCCCCGTTTTGCATTCATAATGAGAAAACAAAGTTAGAGATTCCGTCGTAAACGTATTGCCGTGAATAAGTGATTCGGTAGCTTCTGAACGTCGAGTTAGGAACATATAGGCTGTGAAAAATGGGTTTTGGGGTTCCCTGGTGGTTCGCGAATGGATCGAGAGCTACGTAACATCGTTCGAGGGGTCCTACTTAATCGCCACATGTTTCAGGTGCTCGCAGTATGCTTCATCGCGGGATCTGCTTCGGCCAGTATCGAAGGTGGTGATTCTAGCGGCTGGCAAGGGTAACAGATGATTCATTACACCTACGAATTAAGGTATTTGACCTGGATGTAGTTGACTTCACTTTCCACAGGATATCCAGTAACAGTGGCTACGGAGGACACGGTGTGGATTTAGGACAATATTCAGGGGGCCTTCATGACGTTTCCGGGTATGGCTCCTACGGTTACGGAGGTGGTGGACTCGAGCACGGGGTGCATGGAGGACACGTTCAACATCATTACGCTCAAGCTGTGCCAGTGAGCGAGCACGTGGAAATCACGAAGCCTGTGCCGATACCTGTGATCAAAAATGTTGGTAAGTTGAGTCGCCTGAACCTGCTGCTAGAAATTCGTTCCTCGTCCAGACCTCTCCGAATTCTCAATATCAATCACAATACACGATTCCCTGCTGTACCCAATTACCCCTCAATAACCAGAAGACAGAACTCGCATTAATAACGCTCCTTCCACCGTCGCACCTAAATGTCGGCCCATGCATCGACCAATACCACTGCCACGCACCAAGTAATGTTAGACCAGGCTAACAGCGTCAATAGGTACGCGTGACTAATACTCTAGCTTAGGTGACGCTGAGTGGTCACGATCCACCATCAATTATTCAAATGAATCCTTCGCAGATCGTCCCATCATTTCATCCTTCCCAGCGTCCCACGTCCCCGCAAATCAATTACAATTAACTGTCTAACTTTTTGCACGACTACAGGAGTGCCCGTTGCCCAGCCAGTGGCGATACCGGTGCCACATCCCGTGGCAGTGGGTGTACCACAGCCGTATCCGGTCCACGTGCCGGTCCCGAAGCCGGTGGCGATCCCCGTGGTGAAGACGATCGCGATCCCAGTCGTGAAGAAGGTCCCGTTCCCGGTGGAGAAGGTGATACCCGTCCCGATAGAGAAGCACGTGCCCATAACGGTGGAAAAGCACATACCAGTGCCCGTGGAAAAGCCGTATCCCATCCACGTGCCCGTCTACAAGCACGTGTTCCATCGGGCGAAGTCTTACGGTCACGGTTGGAGCCGTTAGACAAGCGTTGCGTCACCGACAACCACAGGATGTATATACATGGGGGATGCGTCTTCCCAGGGGAAACGAACGCAATCATTGCCCGCGCATCCCACGGCACGCGAGAGAGGATTACAGTCAGCTCTTTTGGTGGAGCATCGACCTGAACGTGCCTGGCGAATCGAGGCTCTCGGTGCGGCGCCCTTGTTCATGCGGGACAAATATGTGTCCCTGGTCTTGTTCGATAGTACTATGCAGTATTAATGGTTGTTCGTTATTGTTACTCTGTTGCCGAATAAAGGATTGATTTTTTATCGAATGTGCCCCTTGTTTATTGTACCCTGCTTGCTAGCTCAGTTCAATGAATCTTGATGGATTACGTGGGATTATCGCCACGTTCCCCTGACCCACAGCTAAGCGTGGCGATTGAGAAGTTAGAGGCGATTACAGGGGCTCCTGACGCGTGAAGATTCTCATTTATTCACCCCTATCGACTACTTTGACTAACAATGAACGTAGGTAACAGTCGGTTAGAATGTTCGCTGCGTAACTGGCGTGTAATAGCGGGTAGTTTCCACGGAGATGCTGTGCGTGTCCGTCGAGTCTTTAGAGCAGTCGATTCGATGCACGACACTGACAGATGCTTGTGTGAGCGACAGCTTGTACTTTTGTCGTCAACTCCAGTCGATTATGGAGTCCCTGTACTTTCGCGATAACGGCTGGTCATCTCATTGACTAGCGCAAGTTCCCGAGAAGATCGTTACCGAGATATCAGTCACGAATGTCTACACGCCACGCTGTAGGCTTTCAATTATCTTAATGTTCTGGACGGTACACGAACAGATAGCGTAGTTCGCGCCTAGCTGGTCTTAAGAGGCATTCGTTATGCTCTCTCCACAAGCCAGGTTAAATACAGAGGTGCATGAGTTTGATACTTGCCTCGTGTATCGTTACACGCGACAGTCAACTAACTATTTGTCGCCTGGCGCGACGATTTTCTGCGCTTCCAGCTGACGATCTTAATTACTGTTGCCAGTAGAGAGGCTCGAGAACCCACCTGAGAGGATAATGCCTCGGATCCAATGCTTCCATTTCAGTCGCAAGAAAAGTGACCGCGTACGTAGGTCTCACCGTGGTAATAATCTGAAATCTCTCTTCCTGTCCACTAATCGCCATTTCCTCGTGGAAACTGATTATTCATCTTCGGGTAAGAGTCCACGCGCTTCTCACGTTCCGAAGGCACACAATTTACCATTAACTCCTGCAATTTCATTCCCACGGAGAAGTACAAACGAAATTAACCGTAATAACTTAATTAGACTGCCGTCAGTTTCGCCGAGTTAAATTGAAGCGATCAGCGAGACGTTCTGAAAGGAAGCTACGAAGCCAGCGAACTGCGATGAGGAATCCTTGATGCTCCGCGAGCTTTGGCTGCTTGTTGACGTAACGAAGGGAGCACGAAAGCACGGCGGCAGATCGGAGATGAAAATTACGAGCGTGTGTGGGCGCTCGCCAGCTGAGCGCAGCGGAAAATGTCTAATTCGCGCGGCGCTGGCAAGAGATTCACAAGAGTGGCCAATAGGACGGTGCTCGCCGGACCGATGGCGGCGAAACAATTGCGCCAGTCCCGCGAAATTCCCGGTGACTGGGCTCTGGACTAAACTACATCGTCGACAGTGAAAGGCTCGACGGTATATTAAGACGAGCAATGAGCAAAGATGTATCAGTCGCTGAAGGAACTTCTACAACCAGCAGCTCGGCGCGACAGTGCTCTATGCGCTCAAACATGAACCGAATCGTGAGTAAGGGAACCGGATATTTACGAATATCCCGGATCTTTCATACATTCACAGTGACTTTCCAATCTCCTCTCAATCTCACTTCTCCCGAAACGCCACCCGGGACAGTAGAATTTTCCATAACCGTTAAAGTGAAATAAGCTAGAAAATGAATCATTAATTAAGATTACAAGGTGAGTTTCTTCGTGTCAATCGATCGTAAGGAAGAACCATCTGTTACACCATCGGGACAGCTTAATTCACTTAACGATCCCTTAACCCCTCGCGTGGAAATCACGCAGTCTCGCTAATACGTCTTCAGGGGTTAACACCCTTTTAACCAAAGAGTCCAACACTCGTACGTGCAACCTCCAGGCGTTCCTTTCCAAGTGCATTCCACTCCATTCACTCGACATTCAAATGCAGCTTCGCTTACACTTGAACTCTACCTTCGACGCAGGTACTCCTTTCTCTGGTGTCCTTGGCCGCGGCGGCGCCGGTGATCGTGAACCAGGATCACTACCAGTACTATCCGCAGCTCGTGGGTGGCTTCCAGCCGATAGAGAGGTCGGATCATGAGAGCCTGGGCAGCTCTGGCGGCGGAGGTTACGGTGGCGGTGACTATGGCGGCAGTTATGGGGGTGGCAGCTCTGGCGGCGGAGGTTACGGTGGCGGCGGCGGCGACTACGGTGGTAGTTATGGGGGTGGCAGTTATGGCGGTGGCAGTTACGGCGGCGGCGACTACGGCGGTGGCAGTTACGGGGGTGACTTTGGGGGTGGTCACGGTGGTTTCGAGGGATCCGTCGGAGGGCACTTAGAGGCGTCCAGTGGAGACCATTTGGGCTCGGATTACTCCTCCCTCGGTGGTGGTGGTGGTGGTGGTTACGAGGGTGGTGACGACGGCGGAGTCTCCCTCGATGGAGGCCACAGTGTGGTTCAGAGTGTTCCTGTGTCCGAGCACGTCGAGGTGACGAAGCCTGTGCCTATTAAAGTCATCAAGCACATAGGTAAGTTTCTTCACCATTTTACCAAGTGGACCTGCCAAAACGTCGATTTCATTCTCAGACATTAGGCGCCGTGGCGTAATAACACGTTGCCTTCGCAACGAGGATAATTACTCTGCAGAATCGTTCAATTCTGAGAAAGTTTGAAAGCGAACACTGAGCAGAAAGTTGGAGTGTGTCTGTCAAAAATTCACGACCTTGCCGTGTTTTTCAGGGGTGCCAGTTCCTCAGATCTACAAGATTGCCGTGCCCCATCCTGTGCCAGTTGGTGTTCCTCAGCAGTACCCTGTGGCTCAGCCGATGCTGAAACCCGTTCCTGTGCAGATTGTGAAGACTGTCGCTATTCCAGTGGAAAAGAAGGTGCCGTTTCCCGTGGAGAAGCACATCCCTGTGCCCGTGGAGAAGCCTGTGCCGATCACGATCGAGAAGCACATCCCCGTGCCAGTCATCAAACCGTACCCCATCAAGATCCCCGTCTACAAGACGATCTACCACCACGCGAAGAAACACTAAAAAGCATCTGGTCGGAGAACAATCCACCCTAGCGATTGTTAGCACAATACTAGAGACGTTCATCGCGATCTCATGTCTCTAGACGGAACCAGTCCTGATAGAACCACAGTGAAAGTCCCCTAAAAAAGGGTCCTACCGTCCCATCTGGCTGTTGGGTCCAAAACGACTGCCCTTATCGTTATTCTATTTGTATATACGCATTGTTACTACTATTACCACTGTTACTATTCCCTTTTTTATTTTTATAAATGTTATTGTTCTTGTTTTTCAATAAAACGCTTGAAAATAATCCATACTCGTATCGTTATTTCTCGGTGAAAGTCGAGGCTTGTTAAGAGTTTTCCCTCTCGATATCAGGAATTCACGTATCTTCCTGGTTCGTGATAGAACAGAAAAATTCACGCATGAGGTAAAACTATTCCTCTAAGCTATCTTCTACCGCGGAAGGGATCACCAAGTTGCAGACAAGAGTGTCGAATGTTGTTTAACGAAGAAGCCTGTACGCTCGGATAATATTAAACGCATCCACCAGGAGAAATTCGATAGGACTACAGTTGAAGGAACTTTCCACGGTACATTAAGGGGATTGAGCGATTTTTCCGCTGCTCCGTGTAAATTGCATACGAGAGCAGTCGCAGCGCGCGTCAATGTATCCGAGGTAATGCACCTGAGATCATAATCGAAACTTTCACTGGCGTCTTCCATAGATCGCCAACAAATTCCATGGAAAGTGAACGTCGCGGGCGGACTAGTTCAGGACCGGTGGGAGCGTGATTGTGACGATCAGCAACATTGTAAATGAGCCGTGAAGATCAGAGAAGTTCGCCAAGGCGATTAATGAGCAATCCTGATGAATACAAGCTTCCGTGAGCCTGAACGATTCGCGAGAAAATGTCGAAACTCGCGAGAAGTAGCGTGATCAAGGCACAGTCTAGGCTCTAGAAGATGCAAATTAGTTTTCACGTGTTACGAACTAATTCTTTCGTTTATAAATCCATGACAATATGATTTAATGTAACGCGTATTTATGATACCAGCTGTACCGCAAGCGATAATGCAATTTTAGCTGATAATTCAGACGAAGTAACAATCGTTATTGTTAACAGAATTTAATTTCCAACGAGTTTCCGTCACATTCATTAACGCTGTCGATGCGTTCCCTATCCCATTGTCCAGGTACATTGATTTCTCCCTCCCCAGTATTCAATGTTTAGAGCTCGCGACAAGTTTATTGCGATGACATAAATCTGTACTGCAAACTTGAAAAAGTGTACCGTTTCTGTCAACTGTGCCATAAGTCAAATAATAAAATGAGGAGTGTTTGGTCCATTAGACGTCCACTTTTTTCATTCACACCCCGAGCCTTCCGAACCAGGAACACTATTGCATATCCACTATTCGATTTATCCAGGCCGACAAGAAGCTGCACATATTGCACCTAATTTTTGTCAAGCGATTAGCCAGCACCAGGAAGCAGGAAGTCCTCATTACTCCCACTTTCGGTGTACCGTAAAATATCTCTCCCGCATGTGTGCAGTACGTTCTACCAATGTGTTCCGGATTCAAAGCAGAGATAGAAAGGTGTGGCCAATCCCATCTCCAACGAGAGCGCGCCGAACAAGCTGAGACGGACAAGGTTGCGCATCGCTCCGCGGAGGAAAAGACGGAAATCCTGTGTTGCGCAATGGCGCGCCGATTGAGGGGCAGGCTGCTCTTAGAAACAGAGAAATGTAACTTGCACAGTGAAGGTGTCGAATAGGATTTAAGCGGGATAGTGGGGTTGCGTGTCTCCTACGGGGCGGCTATATAAAGTGACTACGGGAAGAATTCGACTCGAGTTGATCTTTTATTCACGAGGCATTCATATGCACTGAACAGGGAGAGATGGAGAAGCTCGTACGTGAATCGTGTCCACGCCAACCCCTACATTATGCACGCATTTATGTCGCCGATCGATATCGATCGAAGATGCTTGTGTCGTGGAGTAGATTTCCAGTGTCGGCTAACTTTGTCCGTTTTCTTTTCTGTTTTTAAGATACTAATCTTGACTATCGTCGCGTCCTGCTCGGCGGGTGAGCTGGGGTTCGGGGGTCACGGACTGACATTGGGGGAGATCGACGTGGGTCACGATGGAGATGACATAGGATTCGGTGACTTAGGTCTATTCAACGGTTTAATCTCCATTACGCTCGTCGAATTAGACAGTAGCCGAAGTTGGCGTACAGTGATAGGCCAGTGTATTACTTGACTCTGTGATAACTTGGACGTTTCCTGTTTCTACATCAGGAGGGCTGGACTCGGAGATCAGCCTAGGAGGTCACGGTGGAGGCGGAGGAGGCGGACACTTCATACCCGTCGTCAAATCAATCGGTACGTAAGCTACTCCGCACGTGACATAGAATCTTTTTACAGCGAGCTTAACTGTAACAGGTGTGCCAGTGCTAAAGCACTTCCCCTTGGCTGTGCCGACTCTACAAGTGCAACAAGTGCCGCAGAGTTACCCAGTGCCGGTTGTCGTGCAGAAACCAGTTCCTTATCAGGTTTGAGGCTCAAATTCCATCACTCTATTCGGGCGCACTTTGTGCTTCTTTCATCAATGCAGACTTTGCCCCTTCGCAGGTGGAGAAGCAAGTGTTCACGAAAGTGGAGAAGAAAGTTCCCACGCCGATCGAGAAGATCATCCCCGTGAAGGTTGAGAAGCGGGTTCCATTCACCGTGGTGAAACATATTCCGGTTCACGTGGTGAAGCCCATCCCCATCAAGATCCCGATTTATAAAACGATCGTGCACCGCTACAAGGGTCATTGATCTTGCAGGATTGTATCGTTGATTGTATTCCACCGTACCATAGAAATACATTACTGCCACCATCGTCATCGTTCGATCTGTTTCATATGTATTTCCAGATGTTACACTGACCAACTTAGTGATTTTCTGTTGTGATGTCTATTTATTAAAACTGGTTACTGATTACAAACATGTTGCTGTATTCACTTCCCAAGCCACTGTCCGTTTAGTGTGAAGTATTGAGTTAAACTCCTGGGTTCTGCTTATCGGAATTGAAACTGAGAGTGGACCTGACTGCAGAGCGCAAGCTGCAAATTGTAGCTACACGAGCAACAACATTAGCATTGGACTGAACTGTCTCTCGTGGTCTGCCAAGGTTGAACTTCAATTCAGATTCCCCGACCTTAGTTTTCCACCCGCGTCATAATACCAAAGCCGCGGCTGATTTATTAGCTCGAATTACAGTGATCAGTCATTAATATTACGACTCCGAGCAGAAAGCAACGGAAGTTAATGCAGGGATGTTACGTTAACGCAGTCGTCACGCTTATTGTTCACAATTTCGCGACAATGGCGGAGGAGAAAGGAGACTGTCGCGCATGCAGGGCGCTCGCAGGGAAAGTCATCACCTAGATTGCTTTTCCCTGTCATTGACCTTACGTAAATTCGACTTTGACAGCGCCGGCGGAATCCGCCGAGAGACGTGGGTAATTGACGAGACGGAGGAAATAATGCAATAATTATCGTGCGCGGAATTCTTCGACGTGAAACTGGCGCGATATCGCCAACCCTGTATCGCCGCGATGCGCGAATTACCATAGAGATCGGGCAAAGGGTGCCTGTTCCTTGGAAGAAGGGGATTTATTAATGGCCGGAGAGCGAGAAAAACGAAAGCCGCGGTTAAAGTCGACTTTCACTCGCAGCTTTTCTGGTATCAGCTCCAAAAGCGGAAGAGAGCAGCGCCAGTGATTAAAGGAGCTCGGCTAGCGCGTCGTTAACGCAAGGAACGATGAGGTAATTGACGGATGCCGGTGGTATGCAACGAAAGGATGCATTATTTCCCTGACGAGCAGGGACACGGCTCACGTCGCCCGATTCAATCGCGTAAGAATGAGGAAAGAAGGGAGCACACGATGCGGAAAGAGGCGATGGCGAAAGCGAGGCATGAAGATGATCTGCTGTTCCGTAGATCTCCTACGATCACGAGGTTGTAAAAGGAGGAAGAAGAAGCCTCCGATGATAGCGGCGGCGGATCGTACGCGCCGCTGGAACACACGTACTATTCCCTGGCTTCCGTTTCCTTCGTTCATTACGCGTTAAGATGCCAGCACCCGTTGTTTTCGCGAGCATCGCAAAGATACGGGAGCTGGACTGGTCGCACTGGGTGGCTGTCTTCGCTCTCCGTGACGGCACTGTAGGTGAAACGATGCAAAAAGAGGCACTGACATCGCCTTGGCGAAAGTACAACGCCCGAGAGGAAAGGGACAGGCTGCCTTCGCGCATGTCGACAGCCATCGAATTTTGATGAAACGCGTGATACTGGAATCCGGGAGGCGAGTATCGGAAACAATACCGCGAGCACGCAAATACACGTGCTGGCGAAGCAGAACGTGGAGGGTATCGAGGACCGTGAAAATGAAAGTACTGTGTCGGATGACTAGCATGACACTAAAGGATAAGGTATCGAATGGGAATGTTAAGAACAAGTGTAAGGTACCTGATACAGTATGTTGGGTGAGAAAAAAAGGAGAGAGTGGAGCCAACGTGTAGCATGGATGGATCTCGGTAGAACAGCTCGTCCATTGCTACTACAACTCAATAGGACAAAGGTTGCTGGGAAAACCAGCCGAAGGTGTACAGAGTGTTGGCCACCGATCTCCTAAGAGTACTGTACTCAGAGTAGGGCAGACTAAAAGTTTAAAGACATAAAATTGCGAGGAGCAAGAAGAAGAAGAATTCGCTGAAATACGGCCCCAACAGAATGAAACGCAGCTTCCTTTCTTCTTTAATCGCATTTCGCTTCTCTCTATGTCTTGCAATGCGTGTGGCTCAATCAAATAACCATCGAAGAAATGTTCGAAACCGGTACTCTTAATTAGTCGCTCGGCTCGATGCAAAGAAGTGCAAAGACTCCCCTAACGATTCGCTTTCGCGTGCGCCTCTCTAGGCTGTCCTTTCCACCAGTTCTTTACGATAACGAGCGTAATTCGACTGGCCGTGGCTGACACGCATACGCGCAGAAGCAGGAACAAGAACGTGGCGAAAGAAACGTGTTGTTGCTGAAGGGAGAAAAAAAAGTTTCCGGCGAAAGTAAAATCAAAAGCGGAGATCGCCAGCCTCCTGTGTTGAAGGCGTTCTAAAAACAAACGACACGCCTCGATTCCGCGTGAAACATTAGCATATCTTCGCGATTACGCTGCGATTACCTGCTGGTTACTATCGCCCGGTGAATGTGATTGTCGAGGTTTTGGAATTTTTTAAAGTAACCCTCCGTTCCTGAGCACGAGGAGGGATCGATATGGCGCGCAAGCGGGAATGATAGTGGATTTCTTTAAAGTTTCCAGCATTTTTCGTCAGTTTAAGCACAGAACTGAAATAAATATTGGCAACAGAGGTACTTTCCCTTCACTCGAGGTTGTAGGTCACGAGCAGGTCGCGTTCTTCCTGCTCCAAATCGGGGTCAAAGAAATCGTGGGTGTCGTTGAATCGAACTCCGAACCCCGATGGTTCTCGTAAGCGAACCTTATTCGTCCATTTGCTAAGGAACCTTTGAATCTTCCACGGGCATTCCGAACACAGGATCGCGTCTTTCCTTAGCGTGACGAGCGTTGCATGTCGCTAACGAGGAGAGCATCGCACAGATCGTGGCAAATGGGCAAACAAACCGATTCCTCCTTAGAGGATTCATTCGATATAATTAGCTCGGTCGAACGAGTTTAATTTGGACGGGAAGCTGCAGCGTTTATGTGCAATGCAAATATCTCTATATTCGGCTGAATTTCGTGCGGCACTGAAATCCGAGACAAACTTTCCACCGCGGAATGATAGCCTACGGTTTGCACGGACTCTCATTTAGAGATATTACCATATTATATATTATTCGTATCCACGTTCGTATTAAATTCGTGCCGCGGTTCCATTTAACTCCTGATCCCTCTCATCTCCAGGCTATCCGGGATTAATATACACGCGAGCGGACAACCAAATTGCGTCGCTGTGTTCCCTGGACGAGAAGGTGGCGTCGAATAATTAAAGTCCGCGCCGAGGAGCACGATGGGGGTTTCCAAATGAAAGCTAAGAATTTCCAACGAAATTCCATCAGCGTAAACGCTTCTCCATGGCCACACATGGTCAACCAGAAGGCCTTTTATCGCGGTTTCTCTGTGGTCTGCTCCGATTTCATCACTGAACATTTTACATGGCTCCTCCGATCGTTTAATGCCGTTATTTCTATCAACGACGATAATGGATCAAGCGCATATTTCGCGGCGAAGATTTTGAAATCTACCAAGGCAAACTGGGAACAGCTGCTGATTTGGGGTTTAGACGGAATCCTGGCGCGTGCAAGGAGGAGTTGGAGGCAACGATTTAACAGGAAGTCACCGGCAAAGTGGAAGATCAAAAGCGGCTCCAGATGCGACCGCAAATTTACGCGGCTGCTCCATTTACCGGAAGTGAACGCCTCGTGCGGTTTTGGAAATTTCCAGAGACGATTCTCCTCCGTGGCAGCTCGACACGAGCATTCGCTTCTGCATGGGATTGGATACGTAAAGCCAGCGACGAAAAGTGGAGCCCATTAAGTATGCACATAAATTGCGATCGTCTTCATCGATCGATCTGCTGTAATTCGGTTGCGACAGATTTTTCGAAAGGTCCCTGACCGGCGATGCGTGAAAGGGCGGTCCGTTTCCATTCGCGACTTTGGCCAGTCGTGGTCGTCCACGTCGCGAATCTCGTGTTTACCGGAAGTGAAGGTGAAGAACGCTCTCCGCCCGTAAAGATACTCAAAGCGGATCAAATTTTTCGGCGCGCAACGGAATGAAAGTACGTGGCCGCGCGCCGTGTGAAAGGATTTTTTGCGAAAAAGTGATCGGCTGCTGCGGTCCTTGCCCCTGTAAAAGTAGATTTCGGAGTCATCTGAGTTAATCACTCTTTTCCTTCATGTATTCTCTGAGATTCTAAATCCTTCAACTGTAAACTATTCCACAAAAAGTTTCTCTTTTCTGAATTTTCCAGCTATTTATTTATTTATTACCTTTTACGGGAAGACCCCATTATTTACAAAGTGAAAAAATAACAAAACAAACATTACCGCACGCGAGAAATGACCCATCGAACCTCGGGAACTAAATTCAAAGTACAAACAGAATACAACAATAATGCAAAACTAGAAAATACTTTCCCGACTGAACGAGTAACCTTTCACGTAATCTTCAGAACTTCCCATCAAGAACTCTAAGCAGTTCAGACCTAAAGACATTGACGATGCGTGCAAGAAAAGCTATCTTTATTTAACACTGTCTCCTCTCTCCAATATACGATCGACGAGCTGGACGATACTTTGAAAATTAACACGCAGGTTTGCCTTTCTACGCTCCTTTTTAAAATAAACACGATTGGACTCGACCCACTAGACGCGAGCTTCTTTCATTCAAGCCGAAAGCGATTCATTGAAGATAGTTACCCTAACGACGAGACACTTGCAGCAGCGTGCACTTCCGGCGTCCGCAGGCACGCGTAATCCTGGCTTCCGGTGCGCCGTAGACGGACAATGGTTCAATGAACCACGTGAAAAATGAAACGCGAACCTTTCATATTCATTGGCGGTGCATAGAGTCTGTACAAAGTTGCATGGCTGGCGAGGTCTAGCTCGGCATATCCAGGAAAGGGTCGGGACTCTAGCGAGAAGGATCAGTGAAAGGTGGTGGAATCGATGTTAGTATATAAGCTGCTTGTTCCACTGGCATAGACATTCAACGCTCGATCCTTGTGCTCACTCCAATTTCACAACCCTCAGCCCGAAAACCTGCAATAATGAGGCAAATCGTAAGAACCATGCGTCCACTGAACCATTCGGCAGTTATCTGTGAAAGTACACATGACACTTGACAGTAATTTTCTCTGAAACTCATTGGAAATATAGCTGCATCATTCAGAGATAATAAAATCGAGTTACGAACACTTGGTTCCATTCGATAGACTAAAAGGGGCGCGATAAACGAAGAAACGAAAGTGAAAACATGTTGCTGGGATGAACAGATGGCTTCCAATGCGTCGCTCTTTACGACAGGGGATTAACGATTAAATACTTGCAGATGGTCCTGCTTAGTCTCGCCGCAGTGGTTTCTGCGAGCCACTATGACGAGGACCACGGCAGCTCCACGTACGAGGAAAAATCGAGGCCGGTGGAGATTCCAATCTATAAGAAATATGGTAAGTTACTTTACAAAATGACGCTTGGATGTCTGAAATTTACCAATTTCAGAAGTGCAGAGTAATTAATGACGATTATGTGTTTTCAGCTATCCCGATTCCGCACCCGGTGCCAGTGGAGATCCCTCAGAAGATAGAGATCCCTATCCCGCAGCCTCAGAACGTGCCCATAGAGATTCCTCAGCCTTACCCGGTGGAAGTGATCAAGCAAGTCGAGATCCCCATTGAAAAACCGGAACCCTTCGTCGTGGAGAAGCATGTAAGTGTGAGCAGTGAAAATTCACTGTAAAGTTTCAGCGATTTACCTTCAGCGAACCCATCCAAGGAGTCTGCCGAAGTTCGCCGAGCGAATTGTCGAGCAATTGCGTCGCGATGACCGCTCACTACAACGTGTAATCGCATTTACCCAGGTGCCTTTTGTGGTGGAGAAGCCGTATCCGGTGTACGTGGAGAAGAAATTCCCTATTCCGGTCGCCAAGCCGTATCCAGTTCATGTTCCAGTCTACAAGCACGTGTTCCATTACACCTCGAAGGGCAAGGGATGGCACTGAGCCCGTCATCCACCTACTGGAAACATGGACGCCGTTCATCGCTGTACTGACAATCATCTCGCAAACCTGGAACGCCTAAAATTATTTAATTAAGGGAGCATCCCGATCGTCGGTCCCGCGACCTCGATGTTCCTCCGTCTCCGACGAGGTCGTTTGTCGACGGCAATGTTGCCAATGCTTCTGTTACTACTGTAATTTTATACACTTGTTAAGTTTTCTTTTTATAGCAAGTCGCCGTCCGTTTTTGTTAATAAATGATGTTTAAAAAGTAAAACCTCTCCCGTTCGATTAACAATGCCCCCGGGGGTTCGTCATACGTTGGTGAACCCGTTCGCGTGCACGCGCACCCCGCGGAATAATTTACCGAAACGATCGCGGAAGATAAGCGACGGCGATCGATAGGAAACGGTACTGGGTCGGCTCCGGATCTCTTCCTGTTCGCGGTTCATCGGCGAACCAGAAGGAAACGCGTAACCCCTGCCGCTGTTACGAATCGACTAGAAAGAAACCAGCCAGAAGGTAGGAATCCAACGGCGATCTTGATTCGCCATAATGAGCCTGACAGCAGACAACGGCGTTCCTACATCGCGACCACTTTTACTCGCGATGCACTTTCACTGTTCCGCTCGCTGATACGCGGCGCGAGGTATCCCGTGCACCACTCGAATCTTCCGAGCGACTTCTCTCCCATGGCCACACCTTCCCCTCGCTGTGCACCTTCCCTCGGGTGACGCTCTGTATTCAGCATGAATATCAGAAAACTAATCTACGCGGCTGCAGCTCGAGAACCCCGCGGGCGATGGATGAAATTCCCTGTACTGCCGTGTCTGGAAGCTGAACGTTTCCAGGTGTCTATGTGCGAGGTCCATTTGAAAGTTCGATCCGTGGCTCAGATGATCGATGGAAACTCGATGCACTCTGTAATTACGCTGGATCGTGCGTCTGCGGGTGAACGAGCTAAAAAGTTTGCAGCTTTTAATGCGTCTGCCTCGATTCACGAAAGCGCAGACTTTTGTTTTGCTATTCTAAACATAATCACTGTTAAGTATCGACGTTTGGGATCTCTTAATGCTCTCTAAACGTATCCTCCCAGAATCGCGTGTTAACGCGATGGAAATGCCAAGGCGCGTATACAACCAGGCTGACTGTAATTTACAAATTGTTAAGCATGCGAATTAGACCACGACCGGGCTGCTCCGGCCTCGGTTGACTGGGCTGATGATTCTCATTCTCGCCGCAGAGATTGTTACACTCAGTCACCTTCGGTTATGAGAAATAATTTTAACCGCTGATTTTTCTGGCGAACAAGCCCGAGCTCGTTAAACACGTGTAATTAAGGAATGATCGAACGATCTATCCTGTGGGAGGCTCGCCTCAACAATGTATCCTTTTTCTGATACGGTGAAAATTGAAAGCGGCCACTGTATTTAGTATCCGTGGGAGCCGCGCCTGAGAATTTCTCGAATATCTTTCGTTCGCTCGCGTAATTGCTGATCCAATAGAGGCTCGGCTTATCAATGTCTTTTTTTAGAAAAATGGCACGTCGGATATTGAACTAGATACCACTTTCAAACGTGTTTAACTTTCATAACTGCGCTGCAAAGCGAAGATTTCGGGGAAACTCATTTTGTGCTTCGCGGGAAGGCGAAGTATCGCGAAGACGTGAAATTTATTAATTCTGAAATTAATTTGGTGATTTACGCGGAGAAACGAGAGGCTTCGCGGCGCTCGAGTGCCAGGAAGAACGGGAAGGCTCTGCCATTAGCGAATACTTTATTATATCCTGCGCAGACAATCGTAAAACCGTCGTATACGTGCACGGATGAATACGACGAGCAGAAAGAGCCAACGTAATGAAGAGAAGGGAGAAAGTGACGTTGGTATATAAGCACTTGGCCGTGACTTTGAAAGCATCAAAGAGATCGTGGCGAGTTAACACTGCGGATTGCGTGCGCAGGTTTCGTTTCGAGTGTGATCGCCGGGTGCAACGATAAACCATGAGGATCTTCGTAAGTTTTTGCCGAAAAGTACCTTGCCAATCGTATTTCCAAATTGCCACCATCGTTTCGTCGCGAAACTCTCTTCCCATCCCACAAACCCTTAACAGAGTCCATCCAGAGAAACAGTCTTAAAAATTTGTCGAATTAAGTTTACTCGGTTCCTTCGTGGTTTAACGATTATAAAATTGTCCCCTTTAGATACTGACAGCTCTAATCGCGGTGGCGAGTGCTTCCTACGAAGAGGACCATGGCGGTTCCACTTACCACGAGACGTCCAAGCCAGTGGAGATTCCAATTTACAAGAAGTACGCGATACCGATTCCACACCCGGTCCCAGTGCCGGTTCCTCAGCAAATCAAAATACCCATCCCTCAACCGTACCAAGTGGAAGTGCCAGTGCCCCATCCGGTGCCCGTGGAAGTTGTCAAGCACATCGAGATTCCCGTGGAGAAGCCTGAACCCTACCTAGTGGAGAAGAGGGTATGCGACACTTGTTAACCTTGTTCAGTACTCGATTTTTAACAGGCACATCAAATTTACGTTCCTCTCTGCCAAGGGACACGCGAGGAATTCGGGAGCAATCTAGCTTTATAGAAAACATAATTAACGAGACAAGCATTCGCGTGAATGCTCGTGGAACATTAATGACTGTTGTTGCAATGGCAGAGCTGGAAGTTTAATTGCGTCCCTATCGCATTGCCCCAATATCTGTTTATAACTGTAACTGCAGGAACTTCAGGGGGATATTACTTGTGCCCGAGCCCATCATGCAAACGTGCAAACGCACGGAGGATATTGAAACGTTCATATTATACAGGTACCCTATGTTGTCGAGAGACCGTACCCGGTGACAGTCGAGAAGCATTTCCCTGTGCCAATTCCGAAACCGTACCCGGTCCACGTGCCCGTCTACAAGCACGTCTTCCATCATCAAAGCAAAGGACACGGCTGGAAGCACTGATCCCGGCCGGGATGACTAAACACGCCAACTTCTAGCCAAAAATATAACAAAGAGAAACACATCGTTTCTTGGCATTATGACACTTGTACATAGCTCATTATTGTACACTTAAGGGTATTGTTATGTTGTTTAAATAAATGGTTGCATTTTTTCCTAACTGCTCCGGCTCGTTTTCTTCCCCCCGCTACCATGGTATCCAATCGAGCAGCGACGATTGGACGGTTTCGAAAGTGCGCTGCTCGCTCTTGGGTTCGTCCACTGCTAAGCAACTGGCTATATAAGTCGCTTTTTCTTTGTATTATAGCGTTTCTTAATTAGGTCAGCCGAAGCAGCCACGATCCCACTGATCTAGGGACTGCACACACCCGATCGTTTTCTCAATCCGACTGCTGGCATAATAAAGTAATTTCTTTCCGTGTCGGAGAAAGTAAAACCTGAGAATTTTACGAGCAGAGGATCTCCAATCGAACCCCGGTCTATCTGGTCGCTTTGCATACTCAGCCGCGTCGGTGTCATCGACCGTCTTCGTTACAGATGAAGCAAGACGTCCTCCGCGAGTAATCTTCCAAATTTCTGTCACTCTGTAACCACGGGTCTTGAATATCAGACGAGATCGTAATCCACAGTCGATAATGGTTGTAATTTACCGGCTTTCGAATAGAAACGCCAGCGGGACGCGGCGGCAGCGATATAAATTAGATAACGCCGCAGTAAATATTTCAAGCGAGCTATGGTTTTTACCGTTTCGCGAATTTCTGCAGGCGAACAGCTCCGGGCGATGGAGCGCGCGTTGCGAGGCCTGCCCTCCGGTTTTGTCGGTCCAGAAACCGGCCAATGACTGTCCACGGTGTTGCAAATGACGAGCGCGTAGGTCTAACGACCAACCCGCAACGTGCCTCCATGCCCGAGGTGCAGAATTTATTCAGGAAATACCGGGGCACGACCGCTTGCGTCATACGACTGACCGACGACAGCTTTTTACGACCGCTTAAGGGAATCACATTCGACTGGGACACGCGGCGGACCTGCCCCCCCGTTTAAGTGGAGCAAAAGTTTATAAAACCAACGGCCACGCACGACGCGCTCCTAGTTTCGTTCAGGACGGTTGATCCAGCGTTCGCAAGGGAAGATCCTTCAGATCCACGGGACAATCATGTTCAGGCTACTGGTAAGAGGGCTGAAAAAGACGGGGTCGATGAATCGTTGATTTTCCAGCGATCTTTTCCGTACTCGCGATTGCGTGGCATAACGTCCGAGTAGCGTGCCGATAAATGATCTCTCATGCTCAGGGGAAAGATTGTTCTGGAAGTTACAGCTGAGAGTCGTTAGTAGAAGTGCGCAAGTTTTGATGAGGATGAAAGTGTATACCCGAGGCAATTTCTTGAGTTCCGTTGCTATGAATTAGAGAACCGCGAGGATCACGTTATGGCGGATTTTTTTTATAGATATCGGATCGCAGTAAAATTGAGGTGTGGGAGGTCCCTCGTGCAAAAGAATCGCGAATGGCGGATAAAATTATCTGTGAGAAAATTATTCATGGGATACGTATAATATTGAGTACGGGCTCGAGGGCTGCGTCTGACTAATACCGAGCATCTCTACTTAGGCGTCAGCGTTTAGAAGCGTCGACAGTGGAACATTCGACTCAATGAATCTTCAAAAACCGATTTTCTCGAAGCGAAGCTTCATACAGACAATCCTTACTTTACATTTTCATATATCAATGAGCAATAGCTATAATTTTCCAGTTCTTATCCTGTATATTCCCTACTTGCCTCCCCATCCAAGCTTACACAATGACCAGCATTTAATTGACCCGGACATACCATTTATGTCGCTGTCCACTTCACTCCTCCCTCCACGGGACGATCTAATCCTAAGCGTTCTTGAAGTTTTTCGCAATCCCCAGGTACTGTGCCTGATATGGCTCTCGAGCGTCCGCTGCGAGACCTCTATGGACATGTCGGACACCATGATGGAGGACAATGCTGCCATGGAGGAGAACCTGATGCTGAAGCCGAAACGGGAGTCCTACCACAATCCCTGCCCCCCGGCTTATTCTCACCCCATCTCCTACGCGCCGCCACCTCAGATTTACATCAAGCCGTACGTGCAGCCGGCGCACATGTCGTACGTTCATCAGGCCAGCTACGCCTCGGTTATCCAAAAGCCCATGATCACGTACGTGAAGGCGCCCGTGGTCGTGAAGCCGACGCCAGAGCCTGTGATCGTGAAGCCAGTGGTCCAGCCGAAAGTCGTCTACCCGGTGGTTGAGAAGCCGATGATCTCTTACGCGCCGATTTACCAGAAGCCTGTCTACTACGCGCCCATGTACCAGAAGCCGATGTACGAGCAGCCCAAGGTGTACGTGAAAAAGTACGAGGTGCCGGTGACCCAGGTGGTCCAGAAGCCCCAGCTGATTTCCTACCCCGTTCAGTACCACCAGCCAAAGGTCGTGCATGTGCAGCCGCCGCAGATCAACTACGTGAAGATCGCGCAACCCGTCCATCCTCAGCCCGTCTACCAGTCGACTATAAAACCGTGGTGCCCGTAAAAAGGTCGTCGGGGAACGGATGTCACACGGTACGATCGTAATGATCGAGTCGATCGATCGCCCAAGCTTCCCGAGCACCCTGGACAAAGCGGAGGCCCATCTTCCGTGACACCTCTCAGGCAAACGAAACCGACCATACGCACGGCTGCATTAAACCGCCATAACGATCGTAGTCGAGCGTAATGTAGCGAGGCTTCCGTATCGCGGATTGTACAATAAAAACGAAGGAAGTATCAATCTTGTTGTCGTCCCTGAATGCACTCGTCCTCCTCCGTTCGTCCTGGAACTTTCCCCTTTCACGGCGATTCTGTAATCCCTGAGCGATGCCCCTTGAAATCGGGAAATGAAAGCCCTCGGCGCGCCAACGGCCGCGCTCGAACTCGTTAAAAAGCTTCTGCCCCGGTAGTACGAGCGGCCGTACAGCAGCTTCAGGGGAGAAGTTTCGATGGCCGGCTAATTTTCGCTAAACTCTCCGAACCTTTTCATCCGACTGAACAATCACGAGGCCGGGAATTTCATAAACGGCCAGCGTCCTTTTTCCAGTCAGAGGATCGCGAGAATCACTGGGCCATCTTCCGCCCCGAGATTGCCTTTTCGCGAGTCTTAATTCGTTGACCCGTGGAAGCTTGTTCCACGAAAGTTCCCTCGATTGTTCTCGGAAACTGAATCGCGTCCACTTGGACACCCATTCCTTCGGGATATTACATAGTTTGCTCGACCTCCTGGCGAGGTCCGTCATCACTTCGGCGTTTAAGAGTGGATGGTGGAAGTATGGGCACGATTGCGTGGGTGGAAACTCGGTTAATGTGACCACTGACATTTGAAGATTAAATGTACAGAGGGTGACAGGGTACAGATTACTGCCCTTGACCTGCGTAATGCGCGTCTGTCACGAAGGAAAGCATGCGCTTCGTTGAGAAGAAGCAAGGAGACACCTTGCAGGCTCGAAACACCTGATGCTACCTTTCCTTATCCTATATCCGTCCCTTGTTGCTTCTTAATCTGATCACGTCAAGTGGGAAAGCTGAGAACCTGCAGTACAATCGTCAAGGGGCGACAAGTTCCAACATTTTTCACCTTCTATTACCGGGCACAATTGCGTCAGGTAAATGCTGGCCTAAGTAAGGAATTAATTACGGACAAGTCGTGGCAGGCTTTCCATTCGATTCTTGATTATTTCGTGGAATCGTTGTTTCGTCACGCGTTCACTGCATCCAGCAATCCTATTGCGTAAGAGTCAACGAGACGAACCGATTCATGCGGTTTTGAAACCACCAAAGAAGGCGTGATCCTTTAATTGCCCAGCAGTGTTCACGGTGTCCATGTGATTCAGCCTGTGTAGGTGATTAAAAGCACCTCGTGAACTATTTGATAAGAGGCAATTTTAGATAGTGTCGTTAGATTGCTATCAAAGCGTTTCCCAATTAGTCCTAATCGACCAGATTGCGGTAAACCACGTAAACCTCAAACTTCAACATAGTGCTCCCCGCAACTACGGGTTCTCGAACCATGAACACGATTACGATTATCAGTGATAGAGATCTAATTAAAGTTTTATGAGACTTTCCGTGCCACCGTTGCGTGCTAAACTGCTGGAAATGATCAGATCGCCTTAATTACCTAACATTGTATCCTTATTTAAAGATTAAGCTCCAGCAAAGAAATAATCGGTCGAATCCAGGAAACGATGATGACCGATTTAGCTATTCGATCTCTTTATTTCTCCTTACTCCTTTATATCCAATATATATATATATATTTATATATATATAATATAGATTAATATAATCATTTGTGTAAATAACATCATTAGAATGAAAACAACGACGTGATAATTACTCTAGGCTCTCCTTTAGTTTTATGTACAACGCTGTTTTGGCTCGCGACTTCGACACTTTGGACCATTCGTGCGCGAGTACTCTTTCCAGGAAGGGGGTAAAAGGGTGTCTCCCGAAACGAGTACCTGCTCGATCGTGATTGGATAATGGGCATCTGACACTTTAATCGCGGCTGATAACACCGTCAAAGGGTGTCTGTGTATGTGTATTCTGTGTGTGCGTGTATGTGCGCTCTATTGACTGCTCTCGACCAAAGCATCGGTTTCATTACAATTACAGCGAAGGAACCGTCGAATTCCTTGGCAAATTCCTTTCGGCGTTAGGCATGAAAGTTTCAAAAATATCACGATTAAACACACGCGCACTCGTTCTCTCGCTCACGCACGTATATACGATAGAATTCGGTAATAGCGTTAACAATCGAAAAATATTGAAATCGACGGTACATCGTGCGGCACGCTCACTCCGCGTTTCTCGTTTATGCGTTTATAATAAATATATATATATATGTGTGTGTATGTATATGTATATAACTATTATTAATATACGAGAACTTGACTAGATCACTGTAGTTCTTATTGACTCCCTTATTTAGTCTAGGTACTTTGCTCGTGCGACCACGGAGGGTATGGAGTTACAAGATGCGTTTTTTCGTTTCTCATAAAAAAATATCCCTGGTGAATGTACTACAGTACGATTAACACGGTTGTGCGCCCGTTGCATCCGGCTCTCGGTGACGCCGCCGACGATGGAACGCCAGAACGCCCGAGAACGACCGCCAACGAGACTTTTGATCCCAATTCCAATTGTGATTAACGATTATAGTGGATTCTCGGAACGCAGCACCTCAGTTTTTGCGAAACTACTTCGGCTAGAGAGGGACGAACGTGATTTCCGGACGCCCATCAGACGTAGAACTCGGTCTTAGGGCCCAGCTCGTACTCCATCTCCTCGTTTTTGTACATATCCATGATCTGGAGCAAAAGATATTATGCAAACATACGACAATCTTTTGAATGACGTCCTGTCGTAGATCATAGAAAATTTCAGGTATCTCTTCTTACCGCATTCATGTCCTTTTGCAGGTCCTCCAGCTGCTTCTCGTGAATCACCTTCAGCTTCTCCTTCTCCCTGTTCTGGATTATCTGCGCGATCTTCCGCTCCTCCATGAACTTCTTCGTGTTGTTCTGCTGCTTCTCCCTAAGCCGGCCCTCCTTGATCCCACGAGTCTTCAAGGTCTTGTCGTTCATCACTTCTCTCATGCTCTCCACCGACAGCCTCGCCTGCCTCGCGTTCATCTCCTTGATCTCGCGCTCGTGTCTCGCTGCCAGCTGCTTCTGCTGGGACACGTGGGCAGTCACGCACAGCTTGCACAAAGTGTTTCGTCGTTCCTCCAGGTGAGAGCGCACTAAATCCCTTTCCTCGCGACGCTGCCGGTCCGCCAGGCGGGACCACTGGACGGTCTGCTCGGAAACTGCTCGGCGAACAGTCGGGTCCCTTGAGAGTTCCGCTTTGCTGTTCAGAGAAGAAAGAAATATTGGCACCGTGACCAGTTCACGACAGCGAAACCAACTGTTACGCACTTTTTCCCTTTGATAATCTTCTCTATCGCAACGCAGTGCTGCTTCTGGACGGTAAGTTTCTCCTTCTGGTGCCTCTTCTTTAGAGATTCCAACTCCTTCTGCTGCTTCCTCAGGACCTTCTGGTAGCCCTTTTCTTGCCGTAGCACGTCCACCGTTATGGGGTCGAATTTCATCTCCTCTGTAACAGAGTATACTAGTTAGCATGTGGCGCACTCTGTTAGTCGTTTCTTCTGAAACATTTACCCCTGGGTTTAGGTGGCTCGCGATGATGAGCTGGAGCAGAGTCACCGCTACCCTTGCTACCGCTCTCCTCGATCCCAAGGCCGCGCATTTTGTTCTGCGGCGTGTTCTCCGGTTTCTTATAGGCCCGCGGCGCAGTAAGCGCGTCCATCAGCCCTGGAAATTCATTCGATTAACCCCTTACGCTCTAGCAACCAGAAACTTACCACGGCTCTGACTCGTGACTCATAATCTCATTTAAACAACACCATCACCAACCTTCGTAGCCGTCAGGCACGTAGATCTTGATCTCGATGTTGCAGAAGAGCATAGGCAGGGACATGGGGAAGTTCGCCTCCGTTCTCAACGAGATATGTCGATATCCCGACTGTAGACCATCCAGAGGGACGATCCTCTGACCCAGAAGTCTCCCGTTCGACTCGTCGTAGACTGCGAACCGCAAGGCCGCTAGGTCGGGCAGGACTACTTTCCGGAAGAGGAAGGGTTCTTCATTGTACACAGGATTCAGGCCATTCGCTGGAACCACTCTGGTCCTGAACTCTTTACGAATCGTGTCCGTGGGCAGACCGTACATCTCCACCTCCACGTACGTGCCGACCTTCTTGTCCGATAAAAATTGGCCCGCTATCACCTGTCATCGTGAACGCAGGTTAGCACGGGATCCTGACGAGACTCGGACGTGGTCAAAGATTATACAATACCTGCACGCTGCACTGGGTGGCGATTACACCATCCACGGGACTCTCCGCGAAAGGATCGAAGCTTCTGTCAGCCCGTCTCATGAAGTCCGGCTTCAGGAGGTAGCCCGACGAGCCGTTGTACTCGAACTTCCCTTGGTTCAGTTGCATAGGCAGGTCCGCGGTTTGGAAATTCAGCGACACCATTTGGCAGCCAGCGTTCCAGAAGACCTGGTTTCAATGATCGATCGTTGGGTGGACGCGTGAATAGGCCCCCGCCCCCGTGCTGGAGACAGTGTTACCTGTGGCATGTAATTCGATGAGTCCGCTCGGGTGCCCTTCGGGTAAATCCTGCTCATTTGCCGTTTGTTATAATTCACGAACTCGATGGCTTGCGTCTTTAGGTAATTCAGGCCAGCGGTTTCCGCGAAGGAAGACATGTTGTGATGGATGTTCTTCTCTGTAAAGTTAAGAGCAGCATTATGGCAGAGTCTCGGGTAAACCGTGCTCTCGGAATTTTAATAGACAACAGGTGTCTCCTCTCTTACGTTCAGCAACATCGAAGCCCAGGAACTTGATGGGCTGGGCATAGTTGACCATGGACGAGAGCCAAGGATGCACGTTCGTGGTGCTTCCGGTATACGGCTGCACCACTGCCAGCTCCAAACTGTCGCCCAGATTCGCAGTGGCTACTGATTGGGGCTGGGTACCAGTCGTCACCGACACTACCGACTCGACTATCGAGGCGTCCTCCTGAAAGCGCACGTGTTTTGGTGCAGTGGGTCGTTCCGTGTGCCCGGATATCGAAAACGGATGTCAGGGAGTCCATGCTGGAGCTTATACCGAGGGTTACCTTTACCGATTGCTGTTCAACGACGGCTGCTACCACCAGCGGCGCGCTGGCATCCTCTTTCACTTCGTCCTCGATGACGAACTGACCTTGCCTAAACAGCTCCAGCTCGTGCTTCTCCACTTCCGGCTTCAAGCGTTTATTCTTGATGAGGATCTTCCGCTTGAGCATGCTCGGCGGCGGCAGAGGCACCCCAGGCTCCAGCTGTTTTATCGAAACATACCATCGGTGCTTGTTAATGCCTTTTTTTTTTTATCGATACCCGCGGATTGGTGTGTACCACCTATCGCGTTTTCAAAACGCTCATGCGCGCAATCTAATCGCGCCCACTCGTCGAACATGCTCCGTCGAGTGCTCAATAGAGATAAGTCTGAATAACAATGGACTGGTGTACTTTTGTCCCCGTTTATCGATGGAAATCTACATCTGGATTGACGTAGGAGCCTTGTCTATTATCAGTCAATCTGTAACGGGGCTGCTTCAGGCATTAGCGGACGAACGAGCCTCGGATATATGTATTTATAGAATATCCTACTCTCCGCGAGATGCATACTGCCCTCTTTAGGTAAAATGTCCTATCTAGCATTTTGAAACAACCGAGGAAACTGAAGTTTTATCATTTACTTTGTACCGTCCTTATTTTCCTTTATTCAAATTAAAACATGTTGTCATTATTTCGTAACAGCCTAATATATTTTTTTTGTAATAGGTGTACCGGTAGGTAATGTATTATTAACGTACCAATTACTTACTTGTTTCAGATAGGATATTTTAACCATTTGGAAAGAACTTAGGTTAAACACATTAGACTGTTTATAAATATGTTTTCTAACATTACTTAAAAGGTAAAAGACGTGTGCTACTTCAAATATTTCAACATATCTCAAAAAATGAAAAAATGCTAGATAGGACAGTTTAACTAAGGAGGGCAGCATACACTATGACAACTGAAGTCGATATGGAAACGGACAAAGGAAACACTTACGGCAAACTCCTTAAGGGGCTCTCTCAACAGCAGGTCACCGAGAATCTCGTCGCAATATTTGGCCAATTTGTACTGCTGCTTCTTGCTACAGTGGTTCTCGAAGCTGAGGATGACTGGGTAGTCGGACGTGACGAATGCAGTGTCTCTGACAGCATAGATGACGTCTTTGAAAAGGATATCGGTGCACATGGCTTTGCCATGCGTAATTATAGGTTCCTCGTCCTCTCCCTTGCCATCCCAGCAGTCGAGTTCCACGCATCTTCAAGAGAATGTATCAGTGAGACTTCTTCCAAGTGCACATACATTCACATTCATCATAGAATTCGGTAGGTCTCACCTGCAACCAGCGAGCAACACCTGTCTGTACATCTCGACGCTGCTTTTCCCGCCAAATTGCCTGCCCATCAAGTACGTGTTGTGGCTGGAGTTGATGTAATAGTGGGCAAGTGATTGGTCCATGTCCATGTAAGTGTCCAGCCTGTCCAGGAAGACCGGGGCGTTCTCGTCGGACATCAGGTACCTTATGAAGCCATCCTTCGTCATCGTTTCTGAAAGGACGTGATTGATTCTGAAAGGATGCCGTTTCGCAGGTACAAACTAGTCAGCACACTTAGACGGTGTCAGGGGTTCATTGAAAGGGTAGAGCTGGGTGAAACGATATATTGGCTATTCACCAGATCGTTATTCCCGAAGCTCGTGGCAGCAGTAAGAAGCACAGTCAGCAAGAGTCTTACTTTGATTTCGCGCACTCTCGTTCTGCTCGTAATCGTTTATGATCTCCATCGCCCTCTTCTCGTCGTACAGGGGATACAGGATCTCGTTCAACGTTGGGTCGCGTTGCTTCTCGTTCAGGAACATGACGAGTTGGTCCATGTTGATCGTGTCCGCCTTGCCCTGGGTGCTGGAATATTCAGAGCAAACGAACGATCGTTTCCAAGTTTACGAAGACGTCGATCGAAACAGGATAATTATGATTCCGGCGGACTCACATGGATTGGAACAGCTCCTCTATGTCATTCCTTGGGCAGATTTTGTGGTAGAGCGCGTAGAACGCGTCGAAGGTGAAGTCCTCGGGCTCGATAACGTCATTCTGGAAATTCGAGTGAAAGTAGAAGTTTGAGACCGAAGGACGTCCACTTTCCGCTGCTCTTTTTACAAGTACCTTTCCGCTGGGTAGGCCTAAGTCGGCGAAGCACTGATACACGAGCTTTTCCGTCTTCCCGGACGCGAAAGTTCTCGCGACCACTTTCACTGGAACTTTTCCATTTGGATCGACCAGCATTCTCAGCCGCATCCAACTGGAACACAGCAAAAACTCTTTATCTCGCAGCCGCGTGGGAAGACGCTTTGGATAACTTTCTCGTCTCTCGAAAGAATTTCCACATCTTGTTTACGTTTCCCGGCGAGCTTCATCGATTTTATAAAAGGTCTCGTCACGCGACATCGCGCAATCGAACGTCTGCACGACGAAGAAACGATGCTCGTCAGGGAACGTTTCCGGTTAATTATTGGAGAGCTTGTTAACGAAGAAGGTCGTGGGTGCGTGTATGAAATTGAACGAACGAACTTACTGTTTCTTCAAGCACGTGAACGGGCAAACGTTGTTGGCTTTCACGTTGTGCGTAATCGATCGTACGCCGTCCAGCCATACCTGTCACGGGACAAAACAAACACTTCGGCTTATTGATTACGTTAATGTTTGCATGACAGATTGAATGGGATAATTTCTCTACGTCTATTCTGCGCGGACACATTCCTTCCTCTAATCGTATGCCAAGTAAACATTAACATTCAAACGACTGAGATCCGTTCAATGTTTTTTCGCGTTCGTGTGGCTCAGACTAATTTTCCTAGAGGACGAGGAATGTGACGGGCTTGCGCAAAGAGAATAATTACTTTAGCCGTCGCTGGGTCAGGGCAGACGACGTGTTGGTAATTGATGTTGGTGTAATCCACCCCCGAGCAGATGGTCAAGCTTTTCTCCTCTAATTGCTCGCCGTGCCTCGTCAGGAGCTTGTCGTATAATTTTGGATCCTGGATGAAATTTCAGAATGACATTTGATACGACTGAAGGGGTCTCCGCAGTACAGTATATTTATGAAGGAAAATTCCAAACTCCTCCATTCAAAATTTCAAACTTTCAACTTTAAAATCTTCAGAACACAGGTCTCCTCACCTTTGGTAGTCCACCAGCACGTATGTCGCTAACTTGACACAGCTCTATCACGTCTCCATCCTGTGCACGAAACGAAAGCCCAAGGAGTTGAAAGTTTCACAGTGGCAAATTACTTTACAGACAAATGGGTACCAAAGACAGACGAGAAGAGTGCTCACCTTTCCCTCGCTCTGCCAGTAGATGAAGAAGCCGTATTCGTCAACCTTGAACGAGCAGTTCTGCTCGTATTCCGAATTGTCCTTCTCCTCTGACCAACGATCGAACATGCATCCATGGCGGAGCGGCAGAGGGACCTCGATCTGCCAATTGAACTCGAACCTCTTCGTCATCTTCCTGCCCCAACGATTCCGGCCGTGTCGATCAGTACGCGCGTCAGCTTTCGCCTGCTTCCTGACAGCAAGTCGAAGGTTTTTTTTTCTCTAAAATTTCTAAACTCCCGCGTCCCTGACACGGTTCAACGCAATAATAGATACGAGGCATGTGGACCATCAAGACTATGTACTCGATTACGTGTGCGCGGTGAAAACGTGTTTACGGTCGTGTGCAAGGCTTCACTGGATAACTGCGCGTGGTTTTCTGACGGACAATGCGTGGTGTATACTACGTATTTACGCGAGGCAAACACTTTGACCAAGGGCGGAGTTCGATCGAATGACTCCAGAATCTGTAACTAGATGTCCCTCAACGATTTGTATTCCTCGGCGCCGAGCAAAGAGGCCATTTACCTTAATTGCGGCTGATTCGAATAGTACCCACCGACCGCTTAAAAGTCTGGTCGAGATTCGTTTAACTTATTTACTGCCGCAGTTCGGGTGAAATACAGGCTCCCCCGCGTTCTTATCGCGCCGCTTCATTACGGATTCCGCGGACGGTTGCCGTGATTACGAAAATTGCGCGCGACGAGGAATACCAAACTACCTGCAGCTATCGCTCCGCGCCTTCACGTTCATTTAGAGCGAACACCATTGTGTATCAGGGACTAAACGATACGCCGGATCGATCAACTCGCACGCAGCCCATCCTCTAATAGCATTTTCCCCAACCTCAATTGAGTATTAACCTCAGGCGGGACGAGCCGAATAGGTGCCTTCGACCTCTTTCACCGGCATTAGAATCCAATTAGGCGTTAATCTCGTTAAATACAGAGCTTTCTGAAGTGAGAACCCGGCTCATAAAGGAATTTATGTCCCAGCGCGACGAGCGAATCTGTGTGCAACATTCGTTCATCGACCTGTTCGGGGGGGATCTAGGCGAGCGTTGATTCTGTTATTGTTGGCTCCGATGGCACCGTTCACGGGGGCTGTAACAGTATTTTCTCAACCTCGATAGTCGAACACCCTCCCCGGGGACTATGTTAACCGCGTTTCTTGGCCCATTTCTCCGATACGTCGGACAGGCTTCATTGGTGACGTTAATGTCATCACCAGAAAGCTCTGTTGCCCCATCAGTCACTGCTTCCCTTCGATTCTGTCCCACGAATTCTCGTATTTGTACGTGCATAGTGACACGGGTATAGAAACACTTGTCGCAACGAGTGCAATGCCAAAGGAATCATATCAAGTTCGAATTATTCCACAGCATTGATCTCGAGCTCAGCATTGACCTCTCAAGCCCGACTAGCCACAGGCTTCCTTGTCCCCTCGTTCAATATGAAATCGGAATTGACCATCGACAAGCTGTATAACAGCGACAAAGGGATTACAGGTCCCAGAGATGTCGCTAAAACGCGAGCAACGGATTTCGCCTTCGATTCTTTTTTTTTTTTTTCGATTCGACAGGCCGATTCGTTGTATCGATGAGCGAAGGATTTGCTCGGCATCGTTGCACCGATTGACCTTTATTCCCTGCCCACAAAGTAGGACAGACCATAGACGGAGGCGGATAGGTGAAAATAGAACGACGATAGAACGCGGCTCGCCCCTTGTGCAGCGAAATGTAAGTCCTCATGTTTTTATCATGGAAATCATTCCCGGCTGCATTCGCGATACTTCGCGACTTCAAGAACCCCCTTACTCGTTATCCGGTTGATTAAAACTGAGAGACAGTTTCAATTGCCCCGTTTGATTCTCTATTGCCCGAGTCGAATGACAATTCAATGGATGCTGGCAGAACTTTCATCGCTCGTTAGAGATGCTGATTTGTAGGGCGCGACGCGTAACGAGGCGAGGATGGATAAAGGCCACTTACGAGGTTAAGACTGCTTCTTCCTGGCTGGCTGGCACATCTTAGTCGTCCGCTGCACCTACGAGCAGTGAAGATCGAACAGATTTTATCATGTACAGCCTCTGGATGCTCAGCAAGAGTCAAGGCCTCCGATTCTATGTATAGCGTTCCCGTACACAAGCCGGATTCACTGAACTTTATGGCCAATCTTCGGCGGATATATCACGCGGCTGTCAAACATCGTTTCAACCATCACTGTTAACCCACTTCCGGTCAACCTGAAATCCGAGCATTTGATCTGATTCTCGATTTACCGAATCCTCGACATCGTTTCAAACGTTTTCGAATTCGCGTCGCGGCCTGTCGTTACGCCCGAGTCCCCCTTTGATGCGGTCACGTCCTTGATTAGAAATTCGCCCAGAAGAGCGCGACGTCTATTTCTCCTCCGAGGCACTTCGTAGTATCTCAAGCTTGTAGGCGCGCGAAACCGCAGGCTAGCGAATCGCAATTAATGAAACGTTTATCGCCCATGCGAAGATTGGCCATTATTCGGCGAGTGGAGTTATCGTGTCGCGAGCAAGAGAGATCAAGTGCCCATCGACACCGCTATCGTGCACGGATATCCCGCGACGTATCGAGAGTTTATCTTAATTGACGCACGAGGAAGTTGCGCGCTTAACGAGCGTCGACCAATGACGTTCGACGTTACACGCTAATATCGCATGCACGAAAACGTTCCCGCGTCTTTTCGAGCTCGCCAAGAGCAAACTGGAGCTGGCACATTGTTCCGCGGCCGCTTTGTTCCCCGCTTGGAGACGGAAACAGGCGCCGCCGGGGCCATTAGCTGCCGGGCGATACTTTTCAACGTTTCTCGTGTTTCGTTTGTACGTACGGAGGATCGGGGAAAGAAAATTCGGAGATGGAAGCTGCCCCACGCTATAGTCCACGGTATTGGCTTAAAGGGCGACGGGGGAGAAATAATGGCCGAGATACAGAGGATTCGGGAAAGATATATGATACGGATAATGGATCAAGACGCTGTAGGGAAGTTATTTCAACGATGATCGGTATTTACCGTGAGCGACCGCAAGCTACGATGCAAGCGGTAAATAGATAAAGAGTCGTTTATTTGTTTTACGGAACAGGTGAGTGCAGACATAACAGAGACGTATAAACAGAAGGAAAAGCAAAGCGGAGGAAGGTCGAAGCGAGGAAATAAGGTCGAACGGATCCGCGAGGAGAGAATTTTTTAATAAACAGCCGTATTTAGCTATGAACGTATGGAAATAGGGGACTGTTCATTCTGTATTATATGGCTGCTATAAAGCAGGGGTGAAATGTGATAAACTCACTGATTTCCTGACCCGCTCGCCACTGTGGTAAAAAAAAACCGCAGTTTGGAAAACACTATTCCTGGGAGCGGGGGTCGGCCGGCTTGAAATAGCGATTTCGTTCTGCACAGTCGATTCGCCTTCTGTCTTATACGAGGCGAGTACACAGCACGCCTCTATATAACCAGCTCCCGCGGTATATATGTATGTGCAGAGATGACGCGTAAACAGAGGAGCAGCGTTACGAAAATAATGTGGGAGTAGAGGCCCGTGCCGGTGCCTTCCACCTCTCCCGCCCCGCCCCCGGTAAGATGAAAACATTCCTGGCGGCTGACACTGAACGGAATTCTGAAGGAAACGATCGCGTTAACGACACGTGTTATGAGCACGAAATGTGGGGTCCACTTAATGGCAGGCGAGGAGGCAAGTATTTTCGTTCGTGAAAGTGGAAGACCGCGGGATGTCGTAACACCGCCCGGCTGTTGATAATCTGCGGGATGCACCCGGTCACTGACTGTTTCCCGGTTGTGCGATACACAGAAGTTTCACTCCCATTTACCCGCAGCAACGCCGATTACGTCTTTCAGGAAACGAACGGACTTGTTTCCCCTTAGGAGTTAAAATAGATCCTACCCGGTGGAAGATTTCCGGGCCATTCGCGTGCAAACAGAGCCATTAACTTGCTACTAATGAGCGCCATCAATGAGCAGATTGTCGTCGTTACTGAACGAGGCTAATAATGAAGATCTTAAATGGGAATGCCGAAGTAGATCGCCCCCGTTCGCCGTCAGACATCGAACGCGCTCGGGCGGACAGGCTTGTATTGATTTTCGACAATCAATTGGAATTCAAGAATTCAATTATCCCGGCCGCTCCCGCGGCGAGACCTCTCCCCCCTTTTAAATAGGCCGTCCGGTCTAATTAAAAGCTGTCGAGCATCCTCGCTCCCGTGCAGGAACACACTCTGACCTTCCCGAAGCTGGCATTGTGGCGGATCGCGTGAATGCCATCGCGACACCGCAATAACCCGAGCGGCGACACCAGGTGCGTAAGGTGCAAAGTCTTGAATAAGCAATGCGGCTTGCGTGCAGCCTCGTTTTCCCGCGGTACGTTCAAGCCGCGGCCCGTCCCCAGCTCGTGAAATATTACGTAACCCCTCTATCCCGGTTTCGCGCGGAATGAATGGAATTATCGCTGAATAGGGGGCGGGCGAGCGTGAATGGAGGGCGAAGGCGTCGATGGAACGAAATAGTCTAGGGGACGCGTGCACGCGCGGCGATGCACAAACGATCGCGTTCGGGGAGCTTAGCGAGCTTTTCGGAACACAGCATTATCCGCGAAGCGCTCGTTACACCTTGCCAGCGCGCTCCTAAATACAGTGCAAACATTTGCACTCTGATATACTTAAGTGGAGCGCCGTGAAAAAATATTTGCACAGCCGATGAATGGCGACGGCGGTGCTCGGACCTCGCGCGTCGCAGGAACGGCGAGGCGTAAATTTGCCCGCGGATTAATCGACCGGCGGCTGTGGTTCAATTGCCGCCCCGTCGATCGATAATTACGCAACTTCCGGCGCTGGCATTGAAGGGCGAGTTAAACAGCCGCGGCATTGACCGGCCGGTCGCTTAACACGCTTTAAGAAACGGAATGCAAGTGAGCGATGGTCATGAACCGCATTCAGCGACCTCAAACGACGGAGGCCTTGCGATTTCCTCGCGACAACAATGTTTCCGTGAATCGTAAACAAGAATGACGCGAGCTATTCGAGAGATTATATTAATTTCCTTCGCTCGACGGATAATAGGAGTGACTCGCTCTGTTGCTGAGCTGTTTGAATTTCCATTAGGATAGTCGATTCATGGAAGCAGTGGTTTCTAACACCGGTGGATACTAATTGGGCTTAGTGGTGCAGAAAGCTACCGATGCTCAATCATCTGAAACTGAGTGAATTTTGTTTGAAGATTCTAAATGTTAAAGAAAAGTAGCTTTATTTCTATTGGGTATATTTTATTTCTTCTTATTGTTTTACAAGGTTTTTTAATGGGTTATTTTATAGCGAGTAGTATAATCAATATTATTTTAAATTTTCTGCAGCTTTTGTTTTTTAAGCCAAAAATGTAAATAATAATGTAAGAATTGTTCTATGGGTTGGTAATTTTTTGCAAAATAAAGGTCACAGAATTTTTTAACTATTTTTTTTGTCATTTCGACGGTTGGTAGCTTTCTGCATAACTAGGCGCAATTGATCTTGCGTCAATGAGCCAAAATAATATTGTGTTCTGAAGTCATTATAAGTCCGTTGGAAATATAAACGGGAATCCCGAGATTGAGAGAGGATAGGAGCGTCGCCGCAGTTCGACGTAAATCCTTCTTAATGGTATTTGAATGGTATCTGACACGAATTCCAAAGGCGCATCGTAATATCTATAATGATATTCTCCGAGAAGAGCCTTTAGTGACCTTTGACACGAGCCGATACCTGTGGACACAGCGCAAACGTCGAGCTGGAAGCTGCTCGCCCGAGGTGGTCTGTGTTTTCGCGCGTGTAACGAGCGCGACACCTCAGGCGTCTCGTTTCTGCCTCGTGCCCTCCGATAAGAAGGTCAGAAGTCAGGGAAATTGAGCGCGAAGGGGCGAGTGCCGGAGATAAAGTGGTTGATAGCCAATGGCGAGTTAATATCGCGGACGGCGGGTCCAGCCATGGGGAGCATCAGCCAATATCTCCTAACGAACCCGATCATTCCCCATCTTAATCAATTCCGCGGGAGGCTGCGGGCCCGTCTGACCGTTTCTCGGCCACGCTGTAAATCCCCTTGACCTCGAAAATCCCTCGGGAGGCTCGGAGTCAGGGTCGTGTGGATCCTCGTCGGCTCCCCACCCAGTTTCTTGTCCCCTTCTTCGATCGTCGATCACGCAATCGCCAGCTAATTACCGAATCAACGACTCGTAACGCTTGCCATTCGCCACGGTACACTCGCCTAGCCTTGTGCACGCTTTCCGTGGCGAGGCGTGCGGTGCGAAACGCATGGAATACAATGCTCGTATGGCACGGTACACACGAGCCTCGCGCAAACGTGCCGGATAGAGCGGCCAGAACGAGGAGCAGAGCTGAAGGTGCAGACAGCTGGACGGAGAGGAAAGAAAAGGGAAAGAGAGAGGAGGCGGCGATACGAGTAGAGACGCGAAGAAGGCGTATAGAAATGGAGCACGTAGCGCAAGATAGCTGGCGGTGGCGGACCAGTGTGAGTGTGCCCTGTGTACAGCTCTCCGTGTTAGTGGATCATCCCGGTTTTTCTGGCTGAAAGCAAGCTAAATCGTTTCCATTGCGCTCGAAATGCCAGCGGGTGAAAGTTGGCGAGGATCGGCGAAAATTGGCGCGACCGGGAAATCGGATCGCGGCCGATATGTAAACGCTCGTCTGACACCGAGATGGATCCATATCTCGCCACGCATTCGGGGGTAAACGATCGGCTATGCTTAATCGAGCCTCCGCGACGTTCGGAAATTCGAATTCACGCGACCTTATCGAACGTGCGCCGATTGTTGGCGTGATTAACGTGCGTCGAGTCCACAGACGAGACGCAACTTGTGTCCGTGACGTCCAGTGACCATGGATGGACGCGAACGACGCCTGGCGCATGCACGCACACGCGTACGCGGCCGCGTACACAGAGGCGCGGGTTACGTGGTGGAGCGAGTCGCTTCTGCGAGGTGTTCTTGGCCTTACCGTGAACGAAACTGCCGGCTGTATGACGGTGTGGCGATCGGATGGCGATCACATTCTTCCTCGGCGACGGCTCCTCTCCTGCCCTGGCCCCTGCACGCTGCGGCCCACACGCGCGAGACGTGTCCAGATTTAGAGAGGGAAAATGTAAAAGGGAAACGGAGGAACGAGTGCACGGAGGAGCGCGTACACGTTACCGCGCGGCACTGAACGCGTTTCAGGCGCGGCTGAATAAACTGACGGTGCGGCACCGTCTGTTGACGGGCAACTCCGCCAGCCTGGCTCGATACCGTCCTTTTCCACTTCGCGCATGTGCCGCCTTCCCGTCTCTGCTTGCCGCTCTGTTTCCACTTCGCTCGGCCAGTAAGTGCGGTCCCTGCTAGTCAGACATGGGCGTAAATTATATTTGAAAGGCTAACTGGGAAGTGATACTTTGTACACTTGTCCTGATGGAATAATCAACGAGATCGCCTTCCAACGACGCGAGCAGAAGCATTTCAAAATAAGCGATAATATTTGAAAGCAGTAGATTCCGTTCTGCTGTGTTTATTTTCTACTAGTTGTCTATTCATTGCCAACGGGAAAAATGTGCAATTACTTTGAGGCAGCATGTGTTGCACTGTTTGCGCGGTCAGCCTTGAGATAGCTGTTGTCTCTGATGTTTCTCTTGGAAGATAAACTTGGCTGAGTGTAGGGGATAGTATTCTGTAGGGATTGATCAAAGTAGACGTATATATTTAAGAATAATTTTACTTTAGCAGCGTTCAACTGCGCCGCGGCGGCCTCAACGCTTCCGCGTCTGGTTACTTACGGTATCATTCCGCTTTGATGCCGCGCGCCCGAATTATGCCACTTGAACTTGGTTTCCTTTGGATTTAAAATTTTACATTGGATATTGAGACAGCCCAGAAACTTGGACTGCTTTAATTTTCAAAAGTATTTCAATAATTTCCACTATACTGCTGAAATTTTCGATGGAAAATCTGCTTCCAATGCTATCAGCGTTTCGTCTCCAACTCAGCTTATAAATAACAAAAATTAGGCTTCTATGTGTCGCATCGCTTTCGTGTCACGGAACGTATTGTTGCACAAATTTAAAACGAATTAGGAACAGCGACAATATGTCGTCACATGTGAACAGAGTTGAATAGGAAAGAGAGAAACGATTTTCTCACAAAGAACGCCAGATATCCGCGCGTTTGAAACACGACGGTCTTATCCCGGGACGGGATTCAGTTGAGAATGAAAGCCTGAATCAGACGATATAAATATCTCTGCTCGCGGATAGGGCGAAGACAGCTATCTACAGTCGCTGACAAGCCACATGTAAATAAACATTCCTCTCTGATCTATAAGCACGGTAAAAACTAAAACGAGAATATACTATCAAGGCAGTTGGACTGGAAGATCGAGCGCTTCTATGTTTCCTGTTCCCTTTCGGTTAACTTCAACAACAACTAACTAGGGTAAACAGTGTAGTTGTTGGCCACCTGGCAGTGATTGGCCTTTTTTTAAAAACATGAATATTAAGAAATAATATACATTATGCCTTTTCTAATGAACATATTCAGATACCTTCTACTTTCATGCGTCGAATGCAATGACTATTTCGCTAATAATTGTTATACTACGTGTAAAAAATAGACGACTTGAAATCGATGCTTGAAAACTACAGTGATTGAATTGAATAGCCTTACGGTTACATCAGGCAATTCTTACATAATTTAATGCATTTATGATATATATATATAACTCTCGTATTCGTTATATAGACAAATAAAGGTTTAAACTTTACAAAAAAGGATTATTTATTCATTAAAATTATACATTATTGCAGAAATTATAGGTGGCCAAGAACTGTATTGTAAATAATGTTTGAGGACAGTCATTGGCCACGAGGCCAATGGATAGCTAACAGTCATAGCAACAGTGAAAATACTGTGTTGTGATTTTAAAAGGTTATGTTTTAAAAGAAAATACTGTTATTACAATGTAAAAGAAGGTGCAATACTAGCTAATATAGAAACATTTAAATAGAAAAGGCATTATAGGTTATATATTTTTAATAATATTACATTACATTTAGTTCCATTTTATGAATATATCCATTTTTATTTAATAATTTAAATCCTGTTTCTAACCGAATTAATTCATTATTTTACATTAACATTATTTCATAATTAGGTCTTAGAGCATTAAGAATTAGGTAGGGTATATGTTACATATAGGTTATGAAATAGTGGCCAATAACTGCCAAATGATCGGCCAATCATTGCCTTCGTCTGGCCAATAACTATGTGTTTTGATAGGAAACGTATTTTCTATAAAATTTTTGTGGATCCTTCTACTCTTTCTTTAAACAAATTCTATTTCTAGACTATTAGAGTCGTTTACAGCTATTAACACTAATTGTGTTCCTGAAGCTAGCAAAATAAGACTTATAATTCAACGCTTATGTGAACCTCTGACTTAGGTGGCCAACAACTACACTGTTCACCCCTACCGCAATTGCTGCGTGAAATCAATTAGAACGAAATGCTGACTAAGCCTAGCAACGTCAAAAATGCAAAAGCATAAAAAAACAGAACGTTTCTGGTGCGTGAACACGGAGAAACTTACACAACTCGCGGGTCACTGGTGTCAACTTCATCTCCATCAATAGTATCATCTAATCGCTTTATTAACTCACGACGAGCCAACTAGTTTCCTCTTTACGAATAATTCAGTGCTCAAAATTGTAGCTAATCCTCAGGTCCAAATATTTCGCGCACAGCCTTGAAGCTTTAAAAGCCTGCCACTCGAATTGCATTATCCAGGCGTTAAACGCAATATCGTACAATTTTAAGGGGAATTTCGCCCGGTCGAAATTAAATTGTGCAAAGTGGATAACGCTCGCGTCGCGTTTCCTAGTTTTCTGACGCGCGGCAAATTCAGACCCGCAGCAACTCTTAATAGACACGGGAAACTTTGTTCCCAAAACTTGTTAATCTCGCAGATGACGCTGCCCTTAGTCTTCGTTAACCAGCAGGGCCGGGCGGAGCTCAATGTTAGCTAAAATTGCGTTAACTCCCAAGGGCGATATGTCAGAACACGTCGCGGACAGCGAGGAGCCCGGCGAAATTGCATCGTTTATCGGGCGAGTGTGCGACGGGAAACCGCGACTCCAATCCTGCACTGCCTGTGAAACTCTGTTCGAGCAAACGTCGGTACAAGCCTGGAGGGGACCGTGGTCGATAAGCACGAGTCCACGTTCTGCTGATAAACGAGACACTCTGACAAGCGGTGGGCGAACATCGATCGCTGCGTGGATGAACAGGAAAGCAACTGGATTTAGACTTCCCCCTTCGGCTGGACGAGGGACGTTTCGATTACCGTGTTCATTAACATTGCCAATTCTGCTTCATTACTTCGACCAATCTACTTCAGAAGTAGTTGGAAGCTCGAAGCAAATTTTTGCCGCGAGAAGCCCTTCTTCTCCGAATGAAACTAAGCTCTCTGAATCCCGTGATTAATGAATCAGTTTGTCCATTGATCATGTAGAACTTAAGCCCCGTAAGCAATGCTTTAGTAATCATTTGTCTACTATATTGTTCCCATTGAGACGCATAAGCCAGGGAGGACTGGTAGCTTGAACTCTTCCAGACGTCTGAAAGTTGGTGCCCTTAAGGGGTTAGGCCACCATGGACGGAGCAAAATTGCAGTCATTTTCGGCATTTTTTTTAGGAAGATAATAAAATAAACAGAAAATTTAATATGAAGCCTGTTATTATACAACTCTCGCCGGAAAAAAATCGTATTTTTTTTCTTACAAAATGGCGGCGGTAGAGCTGTGATACGCAAGATCTTGTGGAGCGACGTTTTCCACGGTGTTCAATCTCACGGCTATACCGTTTGACTTAGAACAAAAAAACCAAAAAGCTTTATTTTCTGCATGCCTAAAACTATGGAAGTACGTAGGGAAATCCAGAAACATTAATCTGTCTCGAAATGGTGACCATGGAGAGAAAAAGTGCATTTTTTTTTTTATAAAAGTGTCAATTCCACAGAACATATTCAAGATATCGCAAAACCGCTACGTACTTCCATAGTTTTAGGCATGCAGAAAATAAAGCTTTTTGGTTTTTTGTTCTAAGTCAAACGGTATAGCCGTGAGGTTGAACACCGTGGAAAACGTCGCTCCACAAGATCTTGCGTATCACGGCTCTACCGCCGCCATTTTGTAAGAAAAAAAATACGTTTCTTTTCCGGCGAGAGTTGTATAATAACAGGTATCATATTAAATTTTCTGTTTATTTTATTATCTTCCTAAAAAAAATGCCGAAAATGACTGCAATTTTGCTCCGTCCAAGGTGGCCTAACCCCTTAAAACACGATTTCCCAGTGATGAACGGTTCGACCACGCGGAAATCCCACGGAACCGAGCGATCTTATGGGTCGGTCGTTCCCCTAAAAAATAAACCGGTGCCGTTGCGTAGGCTTTTTCTTCGCGGAAAGCACGCGCAGGTGTGGCATTCCCGACCCCGAAGGGGCTTATACGACGAAACGGTCCAATGATGTTTTTATTTATCGTGCAGGTAAGCGAGTTTCTGCCTCGGCAGGTGGATTCCCACCGCGTAATATATCTTTCCTTACACACACCTCGAGTCGACGCCAATATCATTGGAGTTTAGGCAGCGACGAGTCTTCCCAGGAATAGAAAATGCCTATAATAGCCTCTGGCGGGGTATGGGATGACACGTTTCATATTCTCATTTCCTGATGGGGAGCCCCGAGACAGTACTTCTTCGAAGGGGGCAGGCGATAATGTCTGGCGAATTCGCGCGTTGCCTCGCGACGCCGCGCCGCGTCGATAGATCCAAATCGGTTTTCGAGGCGGAGGGAATTTCGGCGCTGAGACAATGGGAGCCCGCGCACACGCGACAGAACACGCGATAAAGATCTGCACGCTCGAGAAACTCGCGAGTCCCCGTTCAGTGCTCCGCGTGGCGTGCACGGTCCGATTAGTCATCTTAATAAGATCTCGCCTCTGTACGTGCTTTGCCAGCTGCGAACAATTCGGAGCGCGCCAGACGCGTCAAAGAGGACACGACACGTTCCTCGAGATTCCTCGACGGTGGAGGGAAAAACCTAATGTTGGGTGAGGTGTGGGCGTCGAGGAGGACGCGGACGCTGAGAGCAAGCCTCTCCGAGGCGTGCTTCCTCGTTTTTTAAATGGGCGAACTAACTCGGAAAACCGCAGGGGTGTGGACCCTCGTTTCGAATATGCATGACGGTTCCCTTTTCCAACACCTTCGCTGGATCCTCGATCCTTCACTACCGCGCGCAGCCCCTATACCTCTCTGCCCCGCCCTCTCCATCCCTCTTAACCCTCATTCCGGCCTCCCTCGCTACGAAATTACCACGCATTCTGAGCTTCCTTTGATGTTGTGTCACTGACCATCGTCGGTGTTAGTGCCGCAGCTGCGCGTATGTGCATCGGAACGTGCACTCCGCTTGCCGAGATAACCACAGAATCCTTTGCTGGCTCCTGGACGGCGCGTTACACGTGCTCGGTCGTGAAATGATTGCCGCGACGAGAGATTTCGCCGATCGTCGATCGAACCACCGAAACCTGCCTGTCAATCATAATGTCTCTGTGATAGATGGAGCTGGTGTTAACTCGTGACACGTGTCCCAACGAGCTCCGCGCTGCATCGGCCCTCGCGCGTGCACAATGCACCAGGGAGCGTATCCTGGAAAGGGACACGAGGCCATTTCGTAATTGCTTTGCTTCCTTGATGGCTCCACCTCCGGTGAAACTGAGCAGCGTGCTCCTGTCCATGACACGAGCCAGTGATTTACTTCAGCTACGAGATTCTGGCGAGCCTTAGTTTTCCAGATTCCGGACCGGTTACATCCTTGGGTTCCTTTGTCGGGAACGTTTCAGCCTCGAATCTATATAAGGCCCCCATGGATCGCTCGACACCGAGAGGTCGCGTCGCTCGGAGGCGCGAAGGATAAAAAGTCGGGGCACAGTGAAATCGGATTGCCCACGATCCACTTGCTTCGAGGCCGACTCGTTAAATGAAGACGGTTGAGGGTGCCAGGTTGTTCGTCTTCGCGGGATTCGCTCGAGGAGCGGAACGAGTGTCAGAGAACGGTTATTACACGGTTAGCTGGGCTGGCGCGAGTGATCGCGTACTCGTTTAATCATGCGATTTGCCGCATAAACGGGGCTGTTTCGTAATTGCCTCCCTTCCTTCCTTACCTTCCTTCCGCCCGTACTCGGTGCCGTGTCTCTGCGCATAATTAACGGCATCTTCGACGTCTATTACTGCAGAGAGCTAGCGCCGTCTAGTGCATCACGTTGCTCGACGTGTTGCTACGTGATTCACTATTTACTTCAACATACCCTGTCGGGTTTCCCTAAACTTCAAAAGGATTCGCAGCTAAACGAGCGGCCCGTCGTTTAGACACATTTCCACCGACAGGAACTCCTTGATACGACTCCTGATTCAGCGTGCACACCCCCTTTTTGCATCGAGCTGCAATCGTCGATGCGATTGACTTGGATAATTGAAGCATTCCTCGCGGAACCGTCGGGATTTCTTTGAAGCGGTCTTTACCGCCTAATTTCCAAGGGAAATTGGCCAATCGCGGACCGTCGCTCGCTTCTACCCGATATTTCTGCAACGTTATATGCATACGGTTAGTTGCGAATTCGATTGTCGGACAAAGGCGCATTGTCCAGCTGCGAATACGTACGAATGAATCGAAACCTGTGCACGCTCGACTCTATTGTATCAAATATTATACTACGACCAGCCACGATTCGGGACAAATCTACCGAATATATTACCATCGAGTTCCCGCTGTGCCTCAATTATTCTCGGTGCTGTTCAACGCCTCGAATCGAGACGAACGGTGACAAAACATCAGATCGAGCGTTTTTTCGCGCCACGCCCCCCCGAATTCTCAATGCATCCGCTGAATTTCATCGCATATGGTATTCGCAGAGCCGCGGAGGGACACGAGTAATCTGTCACCTACAGCTTCGTTATCTGCAGCTGGAAGCCACCTGAAAATTTACGGAATCGTTTTGGCGAATTTCTTCGAAATGTTCGTCCAGAAAACATGTCTCCATTGTTGGGGAATCTGCGGCGGGTTGCATGTATATGCATCTAATGGGTTTCCATCCAAATTCAGAGCGTACGTGTCTAAGCGTGCAGAAATTCTCTCCCCGGAGGCGAAGCTACGCAGCAACACGTTACCCAGAGGAAATTCTGCTGTCGAATGGTTCACACGTCGTGTCTAGGACGACCAGCCGTTTGACAAGCAGATGTAACGTTTCCCCGGGCATTGTCTAAATATTATTCGATCCGTCGAACAACGCTGGGCGTTGTTTTTCTTCTCTAGCCTTGCTCGCTGCGAAGTAACGGGACTCGCTGAGAATTTCCAGAATTATTTGGGAATTTCAACAAAATCATTACCGAGGATCGTGTTGCTGGAATTCGCGGGCCAAGAGGGGAAGCCTGCTTCTTCCGGGTATATCAATAATGCGACGCATTCGCGATGTTAACACGTTGAACAGACGAATGGTGTGTCCCGAAGGGACGACAAATGAACGAGACAGGAGGGCCGGTGGGTTTGGAATTTGTGGAAATTACGTATCCCGGATCCGGTACTCGTGAACAGGGCTGACATTACATTTAATTAAATTAGTATTGTCATCGAGGGAACATCGGGGAACGAGCTCGTGCCCCTGTAACGGGGAATAGTTGCAATTGGAAGACTTTCTTCGTAAGAGAGGTACGGTTAACTTTTATTTTTATCGCTTTAACTTTTATGGAGTGCCACTGCAATGTTGCAGACACTGAAGCAAAGTTGCCCCGAGTTTCTCGCGCCTGCAGATCGACAAAGTATATAAAGTGGATCCAGGTTGCAGCGCGGATCCACTACAAATTCTCTACATTTTGTCCAACAATGTGCCGTTACATTGTCCAGCGAGCTCGTCGGCAGCCGTGGACGAAAATGAATCGTTTCGTCGAACAGGACACAAAACCATTTTCGAAAACGTGGTATCGATCATCGAAAATAGAAGCGTAAAAGCTTGTCAATTGGAGGAAACAGCTTCCAGCGGAGAGAGGAATCTGCCCGGCGAACTTTCGGTAGTGCAGGCGACGGGTGGTTCGTGAAATTGCAAAAATGTCACCCACGTGAATTTCACGGCTACATGGCCACGCGCCGACGTTCCCAGCTACATGTAACCGCGACAAAATTGAATTCCGCAGCGATATCGGCCGACGAATCTTCCCGTAAAGGGCCGGGCAATTTCGCGAGGATCGAGGCCGGGTGATTTATGGAGCGATCAGCTAATTGACCGTGACGCGTCAAGTGAGAGAACGTTCTCGTGGGGCGACAATAAGCAGCCCAGCTTCTTTCCTCGATAATCTAGCCCGCCGCCGTGGATCCGACGACATGGGGAACCTGCCGCGTCCAGTCCGACGGGTCCGCTGAACTTGAACGATCTCGAACTTGCCCCCTGAAGGTACAACAAAGTCGACGGCAAAAAACGACAAATATCTCACTCTGGCGAGCAAATTAATTCCTTCCTTCCTTCCTACACGACGGGTATGCCGTTATAAGTCCCTGCACTTGAAAGAGGAGAAAATGCTCCCGAGGAATGCGCTCGATCCGCCAGCCTTTTCAGCCTCTAATGGCGTGTGGGATGAACGGCCTCTCTTGACGCCTCGGATGTCCAGAAGAATGGCGGGAACAAGATACTCTTCCTACAGTTCCAACCAACGTTTTCCATGCTTTTTCGCCACGGTAAATAAAACGTCACAGTCGGGCGTGATACGCCGAGCTGCCCGGTTATCTGTGAGTTCTGTGACACGGGGACCAGTCGCGTGAACCATGAATAGCAACCGATATTTCGAAAAAAAAAAGAAAAAAAATGAATGGCATATGAAAAAGGCAACTGGTTCGTGAAACAGATACGTGAAAGATGTAGCGCGATCGCGCACGGTAGAATAAATGAAATCGTGAAACATTTATAGGTAGGTATTTTGACACGATGGAATGGAATAAGCTTTTTGTTGGTGAATCTGGGATACATTGTGTTTCCTGCATTCTCTAGCTTTTTTACTAAATTTCCGTAACCGTTACGCTGTTGAAACGAAGTGGTTTCATTGGCGAAAGATGACGAGCACAGTCGGGGACGATGGGTGATCGTCAAACGGAAGAAACGCAATAAACGTAACGGTGGACGCGATAAAATTAACGAGCCTGCGAGTTAAGCCGTGGATGTTTTAAAAAAAAACGGATAATTAGATGGAATTAGCGGTTGAATTAAAGGCCGTCACGCCCCACGACAAGAGGGAAGGGCATGAAAACGGTGTAACGAGTGTCGTCGCGATAGTAATTAGAGATTCAAATGAAGTCCGACCGGGGCCCGGAGGCCGGTGCCGGGGGATTGTCAGAGAATCAATCATGGAAAGACTAAATGGTCATGTGATATCAACGTTAATATTCTAGAATATCGGTTGACGGGGAATGGATTAATAATGGCGACGATAATGACTACGAAAAAACGCCGTCGTGATCGCGATCGGCCGGGTCGAAATTAATTAAACCACCCCGCCGGATATACCGAACGCGTGACTGATTTCCAATTTTCCACTCACATTTTTGCGCCCGCGGAAAATGAGTCCAGCGGGGATTAAAATGAGAATCAGTATTCAATTTCTGCGATTTATTAATCGACACTCGGAATATTATTATAGTACACGGGGGAACGAGCATCGTTGTTGTTCATTAACGCGGGGAATGGTGTAAAAATTGTAGACGCGTGCGCGACAGCGTCTTGCGGTGCAGTTTCCTTCGAAAGGAGGGCAGAAATTTTGCGCCACTGCTGGAAAGCCCGCGTCAAAGGGCGTGAAAAATTGGACACGTCGCGGTCGTGACCGCCGGTTTGTTTTCCTTTTGCGTCTCCTTTGGTTCAAATGGACGGACGAAAAATCGAGTCACGGGAACCCGAAAAAGGAAAGAGAATAACAGGTATCGATCCACCTGAGCTGACTGAACGTGGGGCTGCACCGAAATGCCAGGATAATGAATTGCGCGGGGGTGAGTTTTGCGGCGAGGCTGTCACGACTATTCGCGCAGGTTTGTTTTGTTACGGGAACGGTCGAAAAATAATTCAGTCGAGGCTCGGCGAAAGGAAATATGTTTCTGTCGCTCGTTGTTCCATGTCAATCATCTTTGAACAGACGCATTCGTGTGCCCAGCGTGGTTTTGCGTTTGTAGGGGCATCATTGTGCCTTGAAGGGCGTTTCAAACGAAGACCTGTTCCAGATAGCACACTCTCAAGCAGCATAACAAACTTATTATGACAATTACATTTCGACAAATTGCCGGGCATAAACATTTCGTGATATGTTCTCTGCGCGAGCATAAGCCGCGGAGTGCAATCAGGCAGAACTGTGTTCTCCAGCAGAACTTCTGCATTAATTGTTATAGATTTTTTTAGCCTCGGTTAGTTAGCGTTATTTGCGTGCCCAACCAAAACACGCCCTTAATTGGCAAGCGCAATACGCGGCTGCAACAATAAAAGGACTTTTGCCCCGGGCGACGATAGTCGTCGCTCCAGCGAAATTTTGATCGCGATCAAAACGTCCAATTACACGCCTCGCGAGACGTAAATTGCTGCGAGTGGCTCGTCTCCGCGCCGTGGTAATAAAATTTGCAATTTTTCCATCCGTTACGCCTGGTTCCAGCGCTCTTATTTGGCGTGAAAGCTTAGGTAACCAGATTGGTTCTTTTTCTTGTCCAGTGCCGTTCTCGCGCTCGCTGACAGCCGTTGTCGGTCGCCTCTGGTAAATCTCAATTTCGTTCGATCGACACTCCATTGCCGATAACAATCGAACACTGGCCACGCTCGTGAATATTCATTACGCGTTACGCGATCGATGCTCGAGCCGCGGAAATCTTTGCGTCCGATCGCTGGGTTTTCGAATTTTCAGCAATGGATAAGGAATATTCTCAATAATCAGGCACGTTCAACCAGCTGAAGCTTTATGCTGTTGGAATGGTTTAATTAATGTCACGGGATAATTTGATTACTGTTACGGCAGCTACAATTTATTATTAAATAAAGTGATGGAACGTTTTACCAGCACCCACGTAATATCAGATGAATTATAGAAGTTTCGAGCGTCCGCCGGCGTTGTACTGAATTTCGGCAACGTGAAATGTGTTATTTTACAGCGTTTACCATTCGTGCCGTCGGTCTCCATGGTACGTGCCTGTTCGGGAATTTGAAAAATAACACCGCTTCTAGATTGGAATGCTTTTTTGCTCTATCAATATTCTAAATATTTCTCTCCTTCTGTTTTTTCATCGGCGATATTTTAATGAGTAAATATGGGGGTATCGGAGACTTTCTGAATTCCAAATTAATAAATGCTTCTGTCCGCTGCAAGCACGAATACACGGGGGAATGTAAAACATTTAGTCGGAATAGCAGGGCGGTCCGTAAAATACCTTTCATTCGTCGGATGTGTGAACGTATCAATCGATTTCTAATAATTTCCCTCCCTCTTCGTTCGTACCAAATTTCGTATTCTGCTTAGTTATATATCGTTTCATAACTGAAATTCCATTGGATCGATTCAGGGGATATTCCAATTCGTTTCTAAAGTATCAGAGAGTATTTGCTGAAGTGGCCGTTTTCAAAAAGTTTTATCAACTTTTGTGCAATTCAGAGAAGCTACTTACTTCTTCGATGCGATCCTCTCGACAAGGTTTATCTCGAAATCGCTGCTACCATTTCCTTGCCGGGGTTTAGACCGGTTTAATCTCGATCGCAAACTAATAATTAATGCAAGTCCACAGAATTATACACACAAGCCATTAGCTCGTAAACAAACAGAATAGAATCCCATTTTACTTCCCAAACAGAATCAGCGTGTAACGTTCTCGCCGCAGCGTATCTAGCACGCGTTCAACGTTAAATTGCTGGAGTAATGCTATTAAACGAGCAACATTTGCAATCGTACCAGCTTCCAGCGATAGTAGATATAGCAGTTAATTGAATGAAATACTGAATTCAGCAACTTCACCAGACGCGCGACGTAAGGTCCGCGGACGGTTAAGTCGAGGAATTACTTCTCCCGGCTCCTTCCTTATCAAAACGGAAGGGAACGCGAGAAAATTTTGCAACGCCTTGGAAATTGGCGCACAGCGCGATAACGAGTGTTTGGTTAAAGCCTCCCCGGAGAAATTTATTACCCTCGGCATAAAACTCAAACGAATGTCTGATACTGTTTAGAAGAAAAATGGCTGAAAGACTTCAGACGGGCAAGATCGATCGATTCCTCCGAACCAACATTTGCTAATTACGAACGAAGCGTGGCTGTCGAAGATAAGAGAAATTGTTTCTCCGCGGCAACGGACGAAAGGCTGATAAATTTTCACTTTGCAAACCGAGAGCTAATAGAATTCATGAAACTTTCAGCCGCCATTCGTCTTTAGCGAATCGCAACGTTCGTTTGTAATTCAATTTCCGCGGGCGATATTTCCTAATACTCCGCGATACTTGCCTGGCCCGCGGCGATTTCAAATAATCTCTTAATGGATCGTCTGAGAACTGGAGAGCCTTTGCGACAAATATTTGTCGTGCAAGCAAAGTCCAGCCAGGGAGACGCGGGGCCGTGTAATTTGCAAAATGAATTTTCGCAAATTAGTCGTTCGTGCAACACTACGCGACACGTTCGCGGCCTTCGACCTATCAGCCTCCCAGCCAGTTTACACTGAAAATCCATTGTCATCCGACAGTGACAAAGCCAATGATACAATGGATTACGAGATTGGTAAAATGAAAGTAGGGGGCTGCATGCAAATACGTAAAGTTATGAAATCTATTTAATTCGTGACGAGTTGAGCGCGCGCCGCAATGATAATCGCGAAACGCAATTACACAGGCAACTGGGCGCTTCGGGGCAGGATCGATTATTAAACCGCTTAAACCCGAAAACGGGATTCGATAATTTATTCTTCACATTCCCACCCACGCTTTCTTTCGTAATTGCACAGCAGAACGAAACGGACATCAGTTTATTAACGCGTTCTCTGCAGCCATGTGTCCAGGCAACTCGACGAAATCGTATTTTCATAAACGTTACATGTATTCGGTAAATGGACAGGCGTAATTTCGAGTAAAGTGGACTAATTTCATTCCACATTGCAGATGGAATTAAAGCTGAAATAAATGGACGACAAACGGGTCGCTGTGCAACCGTCTAAAATATTCAGGCAATTAGCTCGTAGAATTCTGATTTAATGTTTAATCGTAGCCAGCTTTATCTATTTAGAACTATATGAACACCTACTCTGACCTCCAAGCTATCGACGTTTTATAGGAAAAGTAATGCCGGTAGTGTGTAATCCGGGCCACGTATAATTTTTATTACACCACCATTACCTCCTTAAATGTCGACGAGCGTGCACGAGTGCACTCTTCTTGGTTCCTGGTGGAGGCCTTCAGACACCGTTATATCACGCGAGTGCACCCCTTCGAGTCGTTTATCGAAGATCGATCGGCGGCAGGGAAAAATATGGAAACTACCATGATTCGATGGTTCGTGTTCGAATTGCAGCCCTGGGCTGGTGACAATCGAATCGATTCACTGTTATTTTCCCAGGGAAAACATTATTCCGCGCTGTCGACTTATGTTTCCACGAAGAAGTTGGCTCTGGCCACGATAAAGCCGCTTAAAATGGGGAACAGACACGCTGCTTGGTAAATGATTGCGGTTTTTTCAATTAAACCGTTCCTCGCATCATCTAGCTGGAGTTATACAGGCAACGGGTACAGTCCCTCACGACAGGGGCGAAGGTTTCAGACAGATAAGGCCTCTATTTCTCGAATCAAATAAGAAACTGTCCGTGACTCACGGGGCTCAGCAGATACTGCAAGTTCAGCGAATCGAGACACGAGTTTTTGCCCCCGATCGTCCACCGATTAATTAACTTTCCTGACCTATCTTGCCACGGCGTTGTTCGACGCGATCCTCCATTAATCATACCCCGCTGGATGAACTGTCGCGCGATATAAAAATGAAACTCCCTCGCGAAAAAGCTAACAAACTGGAAAAGTCTACGCTTACGCCGCTTACCGGTTAGGAATACATTAAAGGCTATTGTAAACCTGGCAATGAACCTTTGGTAGAAAGAGAAAGGCGTGGACATACGTGATCTACAAGGTCCGGTCGCGTACCTGAACTGGAAGACGCGTAGAACCAGAGAGCAAGTCGAGGAGAAGCGCTTTTTCCTCGGCCTGGTAGCTATATAAGAAAGTAAATGATACCGATCGATTGCAGACGATCATTGCACGCGGTTTCGCTGACTCGCCCTCTTCGAGCCGGAGAAAAGTTCGACAAGGAAAGTGAAATGAAGAAACTGGTGAGTCGTTTAGGGATTTGCCAGTGACAGTGAAGAGATAACTGATATCGAGCGACATTGATAAGGTAATTTGCTGCTGCAGGGGATCATCGTCGCGATGGCAGTGGCCGTTGTCGCGTACAAGGATGGAAGAGGAAGCTTACCACCGCTGGAGGACTTTCCGCCTTATCAAGCAGCTCGCCACCAGCCACCTTTCCACGAGCAACATCAACCATTCCGGGAGCAATTCAAGTCGCAGCTGTATCAGTCTTACCGACAGCGACCTTACAGCCAGGACTTGTCGCCCTCTTATTCCGAGCAGCTGCCCTTCAGGGATCAATCGCTGCTGAGAGATTATCCGTCAGGGAAGAGTCGACGGTTCTACGGCGACAGCTCGCCGGTCAGCGACGCGGCGTACTTGAAGAGGCAGACTTCCTTCTACTTGGACGGGGCGCCCTTCAGGGATCAACAGTACAGAGACCAGCCTCCCTTCAGGAACGAACAGAGCCTCCAGGATCAATCGCTGAACGATCAGTACTCGTATCAGCAGCCTTCGTTCCGTGACGATTTTCGATTCTCGAACCTGTACGATAAGCCAATCAGCTCTTTCAAGGACCAAGCGCAGCCTGACCAAGAGACCGTGTCCTACGGCAGGGATTTGGAGTACTTGAAGCACGGTAACGGCAAGAAGCAAGCTAATGTCGCCTTTCGAATCTCTTCAGCGTGCAAAGCAATGGTTTTTTTTGGCTTACAGGGAACCACGGTCTCGGGTATGTCTCCGTGCCGCCGATCTCACCCTACGAGAACGCTCTTCCGTTGAACGAGCAGACATCCACGACGGCGGCGCCGTCGTCAACGCTGACGACCACCCAGAAGTCGTTGCTCCAGTCTAGCATCTCTTCAACAGCTATCGCCCAAGTTCACACGTCGGCAACTTCCGAGCCGAAAACGGCTTCGCACACGGCGACAATGCCAACCGTGAAATCCGATACGGTGAGCGAAATAGACTCACCCCGCGTCGTCGCGTCTTCGCATTCAATTCCACCGACGCGTCTCTTGCAGCTTTTCGCGTTTACCCTCGTTTCTATTTAACGCCATTTAAATGGGTAATTCTGACGGGCCTATGGTTAAACGTCCACCGAACTATGTTCCAAACACTTGTGGCTCGGTCATGCGGGAACTCCTAATCAATCGACGCTCGTAATCCCTTTACAACTTCGCAAGTGGATCCCGCGCGACACCCGCGGATCTTAAAAGGTCCAATGAAAGTTCGTAATTGCTTTCAGCTTGTGGAAAGCGGTGGTGGAGGCGCGTCAACTACAACAGCACCCACGGTATCAGCGGTCACCTCGAAGGAATCTTCAAACTTGGTCCACCCGACGGCTTTGACCACCAGCTTACCTGTCGTGGCCACGGAATCTCCGATCCTCTCCTTCGGTAGACAGTACGTAATGACGGTGTCGGGATCGATTACTCGCTCCGGCAACCCTGATCTTTTCTTCCTCCTTGCCTGACAGTCTTCGAGACGCGTTCCCGGGCATGGCGTGTTATTATTGCGCAACAGTGATTACTCGATATTTCTACGATGACGTCTACTCTATCTTCCGAGAGACGAGTAGGTCATTTCTTGCACTTATGTCGCGCGGAAAGAAATGCCTCTAGTTTTTATTTCTCGCGCCGGTATCGATGCACGGACCGAGTGTTTGACAAAGCGGCTCGAAACTGCGCGAATGAATCGGGTGCCTGCGCGTTCGGCGCATTAGTATTCATTGATACGTTCTCTTCTCCCTTCCAGCACGGTTCCTCCAATTGAATTTCAATCAGCGAAGTTCACCACTCCAGCGTCTTACTATGTCACCAGCGGGCTGAAGAGCAAGCTCCAGCAGTCGCTGCTCAGCTACCTACTGTCGCAGCAGGCGAAAGGCGCCATCAAAAGCAACGACCAGAGCCCCCTCCTCAACTATGCGCTGCCAGATGTGCTGAACAACAGTTTCAACAACAAAATCCAGAGCCAGCCGTTCAGCTACGTACTCCCGGGGGAGTCAAAGGCCGCGCTAAAGGACAACTTGCTCAACTATCTGCTGCAACCAGAATCGAACCGCGGTCTATCTTTCCAGCCATCTTCCCTATCGGAAACCGTGAATTACGTTCCATTGGCCAGCACTTTGGCCGACAGGTCGAAGCTTACGCTGCCGAGCATACCGATGGCGACTTTGTCAGCGATTCCTAGACCATTGCAGACCATGAATTACATCCCCGCCGCGCTGCCGAGGGCCTCTCCCTTCGTCACACAGGACTCGTCGTCTGTTCTTCCGTTAGGTACCATCCATTTTATACGAATCGATAACTTAGACCGAAACATCCCCTGATTATCAAGAGGGACACTTTAACTTCACTCTGAACTATCTTCTGACCGACTTTGAAGGAGCCAGCGGTTTAGGTATGCTCGCTTCAGGTGCAGCCCTACCCTCGAACTTAGCTTCCAGTATACCGGAAGCACCATCCACGGGGATATTCAACAGCTTACCTGGCGGGTTTAGCGGCATATCTGCGGGCATGCCTGGCAACATGTCGCCTGGCATTTCCGCCAGCATACCAACTTTGAACTTGGGTCAGAATTTCCAGCACATAGGCCAGGTGCGGCAGTTCGAGGCGCCCAGTCAGCCACTCTCTTACTCCACAGGTAATATCGATCCCAAGTGGTTGGACGACGGTCCAGCTATCGTTCTACTTCCTTCTTCAATCGTCTAAGACGCTGAACGCTTTGGGATTCTGTGCAGGATTACAGCTGCAGTTGGGCGGCTTCGGCGGGTTAGATTACGCCCTGCCGTCTAGCAGTGCTATCTCTAGGCCTATGGAGCTCGGCATCGCGAAAGTAGGGTTAAGCTTGCCGGAAATACCGCGACAGCAGTTCTCCACGTTCCCCAAGGTAAGCTGTCACCTAGCAATCACGCGTCCCTGGCACCGAAACCAGTGAGTAGCTGCGAATCCCTTCGCAGCATTTTCCCGAATGCCGCCACAAGTGTCGGGCTTATAATTCTCATCGCCCTGACAGTTTTCGTTGTGTCAATGGTAACCGAATCCCCCTGTAACGGCGAGAACTTGGCGCTTTCGACGAGTTGGCTAACAGCCGCATTGCTGGCTTTGTTTGCTCCGATTTTCTCGCTCCTCCCTCGCAATGCATGATTTTCCTCATACACGAACTCCCGAGCCTGTATTGTTTTACGCGCTGCGAAGCTTAGGGAGCTGGTAAACTTCTTGGGATGGAGGAAACTCAACGTAGCGTCCAAGAGACTTCCTTGTCGATAGACAGGCCATTGTTTGGATGTTCCCCGCGGGAATTTTGTACCCTAAATACTGCCAGATTTTAAAAAGTATCTCCGTTGAAACGGCGTGCCGGGTATAATGCAGCCAGATATCGCGAGATTCAAAGCGCGTTTATGGAATAACCGAAAATCGCTTGGCAGAGTCCGTACAGTAGTGCAAATAACATAAAAATTCATTCGGAATATACGCTTTGTTTTTTCGATCCACGACAAACGCTCGTCCAGTGCAAATACGGCGCCAAATATCGAATCCCAATGACTGTTTTAATTGAAAGCGCCGTGGAAATATGAATGTGCAATTATTTATTGCACCCCTGCCAATAAATATTTCGAGTACTCTTTTTTTATTGCAGATCGGGCTGGGTCAACACATATGGTAGTCAGCTCAATATCAAGAAGCACGGAAATTCTATAACTTTAACGAACTGCCAAAGTCGACGAAAACTTAGATTAATGTTAAAGGAAGATATTTCATAGCTCGCGCGGTTACAAATAAGTAGACGTAAACGTTAACTTGTTCTAAGTTTGTATAATTTAATCTACCACGAAATAGAAATAAAAGTGCATTACCAGAAGCCTTGTGCCTCTAAGAAAAGCTAAAATGATCACCACCTTCTCAATAGTCGATAATACTTCCACAACTTCCTCCCAATCAATTTTCCTTTTTCGACTGTCGACTTACCCGCTCCTTCTTCGCTGATCCTTATTATCAGCATTCAACGTTGACCCAGGCGCGATGCTATTAACGCATTGTGTATCGTGGATATCGTTGTTGACACTATATCCTCCATCCTCGTATTTCTCTGGCCGGTTCACCCCCGAATAACCCCACCGTATATTTCTCTTATTACGAAGAAATTCTGCTATCTACGACCTACCTTTCCCGAGTGTTCACCCCGATGTACGTTCGCCCCTTTCGCGTTACTTTTCGGGTTCTTTATCGCTGTATCTCCTTTCCGTTGCCTCTTAATGGCTCGCGTGAACAACCCCAGACGTCGACGAGAACAAGGGTTCGGTCCCTTGACGGGGTCCCGAGGCGCCCTTCATTTCAGGGCCGTTCGCGAAAGTCGATGCGAAGCGATTCCGTTGCAGATTGGATTCGGCTGACGTCCGCAGCCCTCAGCCATGACCATTGCCACTGCGAGTCGCATTGACTCGGCTTTTGGCGGTCTGATTACTGGCAACCGCTCGATTGGGTGCGAAAGCATTCAATACTACGTACTACTTGAATTGAAAAGGAAAGAATACAAAGCATCGAGAGTCTACACGCTTGGAAGACTCCGTTGTTCCAACCTACCTCTGTTGGAAAGAATTTCCAACGTCAAAGCGACGTACCTATTGAGTGGATTCGTGGAATAAAAGGTTCGTGGTTAATTTATACTATATTTTATTAATTTTAACAAGTGTCCGTGTGTTCGGTTGTCGTCGTGTCCCCTGAATGACCGTGTCCTGTGTGAATATGTATAGGTATTGCCATCGGTACATACAGCGTTTTAGATATTCATGTTGTCCCACCTCTCGATCCGCCCCGATTACCGTTTAGTCACGGCAAATCGATGATCCGCCACTTACATCTATGCCCTGTATAGACCAGTCGTAGTAATAATTAAGAAATTCATAGGAAAAACGTAGTTCTCTCACACCAGAACGACGCGCGCTACCCGATGGACACATTGTCACTCCCTCGTCATTTCCCTTTATTTATCTATTTGTTTTTTGTCTCTCTTTGGCTCGTTCTCTGTTTCTCGCGAGTCGAGGAGGCGGAGGCCGCGCCTCTCGTAGCTTCTCGAGATTTTCCAGCGGTCGGTTCACGGTTTCGATCCCTTTGAAAATCCCCCTCGACCCTCTCGCAGGCATTCGTATACGCTGAACGCTTCTCCTCGATTAGATATAAATTTACACAGATATACAGCGTACTATCCCCCAAAAATTCTCCCCGTACGATACGGACACGACTGCGCCCCCGTACGTGTACCATATACATACACACGTATATACAGAGGAAGGAAACGTATCAGGTTAGAAAAATACACCGATCTTACGTAGAGCGCCGTAAGAAACATTCTAACGCTCCTCGGAGCGTGTTCCGCTAGAACAGAAAGCTAGGCTTTAGTCGTTTTTCGCTGGACGCGGAAGCACGATCTGGCTGGGTTTCGTTTTTCATTCGAATCGACGGACTACTGCCGATTTCCCGCGGCACCTTGGCCCTCGCATCGAAACGTGCAGCGAATCTTCAATGATGACTGGATGGCAAAAGGATCGCGACGAAGAAAGTAGGAAAATCTGTTACAGCAAGAACTGGGTTGAGGGGTGTGGTGGCATTGGGGATTGGAGCGGTACGTTTCGATTTAAGGGCTCGCTGGCCAACGAAAATATTTGACGGATCGTTCCTGCGTTTCTGGGGTTCGCTCCCTCGGAAACTTTCGCCTCGCCGTTAACGACCGGGGAACTTTGCCAATTAATAATCCGCTCAGGGTGTTCCTTTATCTCTGGGTGGTGGCGTAAAACGGCACGTGGCAGGATCTATCGCGAATCGTTTAAAATGTCCCCGATCAAAGTAACGTGGGGCGAGAAGCTCCTTACGGTATCTATCTGGAGAAGACGCGAAGCTGGTGGCCAGCCAGGGATTCATAACGTATCGACAACTAAGAGATACGAACGCAAGCGCGACGTCATCGATACATCGCTAAAATACCATCAATAAATCTCGCGACTGATGAAGGTTCATTGCCAAAGAAATAAAAGAAACGAGGGTGCGCTTTGGAGCTGTTTTAAGGATGAACTTCAGTAACATTCAAAATAAGCGAAAATCTTTGAAAATATCAGGAATGAATCTTTATGCAATAGTAAAACCCCTCGCAAAATTTTAGAAAAGTTGATTCGGTAGTTTTTAAATTATTTAACTTTGAATTTAACATGTATTCTTATGGGAAGACGCAATATTGAGAATATAACTACAAAGTTAAGAGTGAAATAATAGGCCAAAGTTTTTTAAATCTTGTGTACAGGAAGATCAAACACTGAACAAAATTGTCACAAAAATTCCGGACAATTGATTCGATGGTTTTTTTTTAAACGAAAGAAAAGGACACGGAAAATTGGTTTTTCTTCGATTGTCAGCTGAGTAACTGTGAAAGTGCGGCTACACCGCAATCAGCTCTGGAGGCGAGAATATTTGAAGCACATTTCTGCGTTTTGTTCCATATTCGTGACAGTTCCTGGGATCTTTAATGAAAATGCGTAATTATCAATATATAGACATGTGAGTATAATTTTCATATTCATCTTTTGTCAAAAAGTAGAAAATTTCCTTGATAAAAAAGAAGAGCGAATTCAACTGAATTTGCGATAAAAATACACCATTGCCATTTCTGACTGGTTTTCATCACAGGAAAAAGCCTCATTAATATCTTGGAAATGGATTAACTTTTGGGTACGATTGTCACTGAAGTTCTACCTTAATATAGAAAGCCAAACAGAAAACGAAGCATCGAAACGGGAAAGATTAAAGGCCCAGAATTGTTGCTAATATTTTAACGATATATCGTTTCGACATCGCCATAAATAATTCGCGATTGGTCGTCCTATGTTCGCTGATTACGGAACGAATCTTCGTGATTCTCGGTTTCAAATCAAGAGGTTCGTGCAAATCGCGAATTCCGTCCATTCAACCAGGAATCAAGGAAATGCTGCCGATTGTCGGCGATCGTGTGTCCCCCATTCTAATCAGCCGCAACTCATCAGAATCCTTGACTACTCAATGAAAGCTAGCTTTATCACAATTCATCGAGAAATAGTTTCCCTAAAGTTCTGCCTATCATTCAGCGTTTACGTTACTTCTCTATCGTTGCGTCTAGCGTTTAGTAATTGCGGTGGATACCTAGGCATTCTTTCGCGACCATCGTTTGCCGCGCACGGTCGCACGGCTCGAGTGGATGATTCGCCAATCCTTCGCGTTATTTACAAATATACAGTGGAAGCTTACGGCTACGCGATACAACGTGTTCGTAGAACCCCGTGCGGGGGGGTGGAAAGCTTTGATTGTAGACGTTATTGCGACAGCACGGGCACACGCGAAACGGTCCTCCGTTAGCACGGAACTTCGTCATTCTATTGCATCTGGATTCCCGAGTTCCTTTCCGCTTCGCGTGCTCCTTACAATAGGCAAGCGCGCCTCGGATCTGCCGATGCACGGGACAGGTATCGTGCATCGCACTCGTATTGATATGTTTGAAAATTCGGTCGCGGGAAACTACGCAGACACGAAGACGGGAACAGCAAGTGGAGGCTGCGCGTCGGTACGCTCGATACAGGTGCCCCTGATGCGTCTACACTGTCCTGTCGCAAACTTATGTACAATGTTTATCTCCGGGAACAACTCCCGCGACGAAACTGGCGGTCACTTCGCTGGTATCGATTTCCACTCATCGAAGGCTCGTACGTGAACGTCTCGATGCGCTTAACGGGCGTATAGACGGCACGTGGATTTCGATTAAACGGCCGTGGAAATGATCGGCGAAAGAAAAGTGCAGCGACTGTCGATACTTTTAAGGGAATTCACTTTTAAGCTGGAAGAAAGGGGAGGAAAGTCTCGCGAATGGAATATCGAGGAAAGTTTGAATCCAAGGAGTTGAGGAAATGGGAAAGCCGGGCTATGGTAGTCGACTTTCAAGAGCTAAACGATAGAAAAGATTCGAGTACTCGATAGTGGAATTGGCACGTGTATCGAGCGTATTCGACACGCTTCTGTTCCTTCTCCGAGCAAGTGAATTCTGGCAGATCGAGGGACACGGTTTTCGAATTATTTATTTATTCATATATCCGCGTATTAAGTGCGGATTGCGGGACAAATTATTCCGTCGCGAGTCACGTGTCCGGGGATGCTGGCAATTTGCGAACCAGCCCTTCGATCTGTACGTCGCTCGCAGGTGATCCGACAGTGGAACGGCAATGGAATCGTGAAACCGTACGTATCGTCTGACAGGCGCGCGCGATGATACAGATACGGCGAGTACAGAACGGTTTGTCGTGGAGCTGGCGCGTCGCTTCTTCCGCTTTGAGCCGAAAAATATTGCTATACCTTACGAGCTACGGTAATACTGCCACGGCATGTGTAATATCCAACGAATTATACATCTATCGTCCAATTTTCCACCTGATATCCATTACCTTCGCCGATCCTCTCTTACCGGAGTCCCTCGAAGAGTTTCAAATGCTAGCTCGCGAATCCCGGCGTCTCTTGTCGAAATTCTCGCGCGCCCAGCACCGTCACGCTCGTTTTATCGCATTAATTAGTCTAGATATATTTATACGGTAATTCAGCTCTAACATCGATGCACGCTGTCTCCGGTTCGACATCGTCAGGGGGGCTTGAACAGTGACGCGCGATTGATGGATGCACCTTCTGACGAGCAACAGAGGAAAAATGCCCATCTATAGGCAGACCGACACCGTTACAGAGCAAGCTGAGAGTGAGATTTACCTTCAGCCGGAACAAATGTTGAGCTGTTCGATTGTCCAATGCCTCGTTGTTCCTCCTTGCCTCGAGACGAGCGCCATACTGGATGGGGTCCATCGTCTAGAAGCTGAGCAGCTTGTGGAACGCCTTGCGAAATTCGGGATTGAACACAGTGTATATGACCGGGTTTACGAAGCTGTTCATGTATCCCAGCCAAGAGGTCACGATGAAGGCTGTGACGCCCGGCTGGCAGGCGACCGCCAGCTTCGTGCAAAGGGCATCCATTATGTTGCAGGTGAAGAACGGCAGCCAACAGATCAAGAAGACACCTGCAATTGAAAAACACCTTGCATGCTACGTTGACTTACTCGTCGCTTAGGTGACCATCCGCACCTTGAACCTAATTTTCATTACAGGCTCACAAAAAGAAGTTTAAAAAACGACATCTAGGGTAGATGTCCTAATTACTGCCAGTGTCCCAATTACTGCAACTTTATTTATTTTATGTAATAAAAACGTAACATATGAAACAAAATGTACAAAAAAATGTTATTATGAAACGGAGATTCTGATTTACATAAAAATAAAAGAAATATATGTACTCGTATGTACCTAGTGCTTAAAAAATAATATTGAAAAATGAAAGTGCCATTTGAGCGTCAAAAAACGCGACGACGTTAGTAGGAAGTGATGGCGAAATCGTACTAAAGAAAGGGTCGCAATTTTACTATTCGACCTCTATCTATTGCATAAAATGAATTATTCCGGTCTAGAAGAATTACTTTAATGATGTAACGAATAAAATACATAATATTTATTGTTAAGTTATAATAATTAACGGTGACATCATTAGGGACAAAATTTTTGGGCTTGTCCCTATTACTGTTGGCAGTATTCGGGACAAAAAAACGTGAAGTACGCATAACTGTCATCTCTCAAAGTTCAAATTCTTAACTTCAAAATCACGTGTAACGTGTGATGCTGTGATATTAAATTATAGATATATATTAAATGTACACAATAAGATATAAGACATATAAGGTACGTATATGTATTAAATTATTTAAAATTTAATAGGTTTGTCATAAGGTAAAAAGGACCGACTGTAATCGGGTCTCATTGTCAATAATAGGGACCGTCAGTTATGTGGTCACAGTTATTAGGACCGACAGTTATTGGGTGGCAGTCATACGGACAAGACGATTTTTGTGGTGACAGTTATAGGTACACTAGGATCGCTCGCGAATTTTAATTAATTATTAATAAATTCTTCATATTTAAATCATAAAACTATTTTTTTTAATTAAAGAGATGTTAAATAATATTATGTTTCAATCGGAGAAGATTTTTAGGTTAAACAACACGTGAAATGATTAAATGAAGTTCAGTTATAATCTTAAGGTGGCAGTAATTGGGACATCTACCCTACTATTTTTTTTTGCTATTCCGACCAATTGCATTTTTTTTCAAAACGACGAAACACGTCACTTAACAAACTAATCCTTCTAGCTTCTAAAAAAAAACTCAAGTCGTTTGGACGAATTTTAAAAAAGTTATGCGATTTTAAAAGTTGTAAACTTTCTTTCGTGCCGCCACGGTGTAATTAGAATTCGAAATGGAAAGCAGCCAACGCACCCAAAACGATGGCCAGCGTCTTCGTGGCTTTGCGCTCCTTCTTCGCGGAGCTTTTCTCTCTTTTCTTCTTGCTAGCCTTGTTCGCTTTGTATATCGTGAACCTAGAGCCCGACGCCGCGTTCTTCTTGTCCTTCTTGCAGGTGGACGAGCCAGACAACACGCTTGGCGTCCGTCCAAGCTGAAGAGGGAGAAGGGAACCGGCGCTTTTCAGCCTCTTCAGTTCCTGCTTGTTCGTTTCGCTGCCGTTCTTCTTGGCCTGCGAGCCGGAAATCGTCGACGCACCCTTCGGCGGCGGCGAGGAGGAAGTGGAGGAGGACGGGGCCGAGGTGATCCTAGGGTTCGGGCTCGGACTGGAATTCGTGTCCAACGGTTCGTGGATCATCGTGCTGCTCGCCGCCCCGTCGTACCCGGAATCCTTCCTCACGGTCTGTGTACCGCCCAGCTGAGCCTGGGCCACTGCACTGAAACGACAACTGCAATTCGAGTATCAGTAGCATCCCAGCGTAGGGCATTAGCGTTCCTACGGGCCACGGCCCCGTCACCCTCCACCTGCGAGCAGAAGCATTTTTGCGTGGACACCGCGGGACGAACGTTCACCGTGACCGTTATTTCACATTGCCACCCCCATAGCGGATCTGTTTTAGTTTGCAAGTGTCTGCCTCAATAGCGTGCTGCCATATAATCCGCGGGCCATCGGCGACAAAGCGTCCCGTGTGATTAAACGCGCTGCAGCGTTGATGCTCCGCGGTGATCGGTCTCAAAGATAGACCCCGTGGCAACAGCCCGGTTCCTATGCGCCGCGACCACGCGTATCGATCTTAATTAACCAGCGAATTCCCGAATTACCGGAGCGGCAACGAGTTCCCCGATCCGCGGGCAATGGGCATTCGTGCCCGAACATATTCGCGGGATTCGAAAATCTCGAATGGATGTGCAGACTCCTCGTTCCGATTCAGAGTTACGTTTGGTAGCAGCGGATCCTGCTTTTTTACCCTTTACAGTATTAACGTGTTCAGCGGAGCATGCTGGTGAAATCAAAGGGACTAAATTACCTGTCGCTCCTTTCCCTCCGTTTATTACCTCCAATTACCCTGTTTACCGCTCCCCATTTATTTCTTCTATTGCGCCCTCCGCGGCTGTTTGCGTTCCTCTTCCACCCGCGTATGTGTTATTAGCTCAAACAAAGGAATCGATCGAAGCCCCGTCTTCCGCGTCCAGTCGATACAGTTACCACTCCAAGTTGCTGGACCAGTGGGCATTCGGCAAACAAACGAATCGATTTCACACCGAATTGGTTTATCGGTCGTTTCCTTCTATTTTTATCGGACGTGGCCGCGAGTAATTCTTTACGCCGACGATCCCGCGGATCCCCAGTTGCAATAACAGATGCAGTGGTACTTGGATGGGAGCTGACCGAAGATTTCCGCCTGATATATCGTCTTTAACGGGGGAGGAACTGCAGTTTGTAACTCGAAAAGTACCATGAGGCGGATGGCGGTCGCTGATAGCGCGAAGCCAAAGGAGAATCAGCGCTATCTTAATTCGCGAATCTGGCCAATTAAGATGGACCTTTAGATCGACCTTCGTCTTACGAAGTAACCGAAGACTTATCTCCTCCAACGAGCAAGAAAATAATTCCCCTCGCACGCTCTCCATGCGCCACTAATTCCGAATTCTAACCGAATTCTGCTAATTCCTTCCGCGAACTAGAGATTAAAGTTTCACACTGTCCCAAGCTTACAGTGTCTTCGAACTGACCCGTTTCACCATCTGCACCTTCGATATAGACATACCGGTCGTTAAATCGGGAATGCAACGTTTTACCGCGGCCCAATGGGAGACAAAGGGCGACAGGAATGTTCGTCTCGCGATGGCGATGGAGATTGGATTCTTACGCTGCCTCCTCGACGACGGTGGCTAAAAAGAACTCTGTGCTCTTGTCGTTGGAGATGACCACGACGGGGTCTAAGGGCGTCTCGTCCTCGTCCTCGTTGCTCCCGGACGCGGTGTTCGTCGGCTCTTCCATGCCGGGGGTCACGAAGGCAGCCGCCCCCAGAGCGGTCTCCGCGAACCTTGCCACAGAATATCCACTACGTGATCTTAGTCAAAAGCCTCTAAAAAAAGCTTCTACACTTAGCATGCTTTTAGTATTCCACGGCGAGGCGGGCGCGACGTTAATCCAGCAAAAGGCAGGGAAATTAATCTATCATGCACAAAGCGATCACGCCCGCGCCCTGCGACTCGCCGTCTTGCCACGGACAAAGAACCTGGCTGCTACGCCGTTCAAACTTGTTATACAGCCCCCGCTGGAAATCTTATGCGCCTCTCTGCGATTCTTCCCTGGCGTTCAAGCGTCGGTAATCGCCAATTATATTAAAAGCAGCGAGGAACCGTTTTAACGCAACGGTTCGACAGAATCGTTGACTCATACTACTGCGAGGTAGTACTATACCCGCTGTTTCGTGAGAACGCGAGACGTATTAGTATTCCTCTCTGTTGCCCGATAATTAAAATGATTGAGATTAAAATTGTTAACAGCGCTGCAGATTGTGCCAGTCGATACAAACTGCTTGCAGCACTCACGCAAATATCCTCATCGATATATAATAGGTTTTTAAGTCACGTATTCTGTCTAATGCAAAATCGGTCAGCTACGTGTGTAAATTACGTAGGAAACTCGGTCGCCGTATTATCCGGGTGATATGGACATCCGTATCCGTACGCGTGCTTCAGGTAATCGGATTACATCCATCCGATGACGTTGCAGGTCGAACAGACGAATAGCCGGCCTCCGTTCCATTTAGAGGCGATAATATCGTGGAAGTTCGCGACGTTCGCTCCTCGTAAATTTCGTATTCATTCCCTGGCATCCGATACAGTCGATGCTACCTAGCCCTCGAAAACAATTAATAATTTTGTTTCGGAAAGTTCCAGCGAGCAGCAGCGATAACAAATTGGAAAGTTGCGGGCGGGCGCGGCGAATTTCGAGGGCAACTTTCCATCCGACTAGGTTAATATCTGAAACCATTATCCTGATCTGCCAGCGCAGTACAGCCACGGGCTATTTACGACACCACGCTTTGTTGCTGCGTTGCAGGGCGAACATTACGGTGGAACAATAGGTTCCGCTTGTGGAGGGCACTTTAAGAATCAACGAGTAGGAAGAAGTTGGCTGCTTTAATCAGCACTGCACCGTTTCAGAAATTTCTTTACGCTGGAAACACGAGTGCGGCTTCTACCATGGTCAATGGTAGTGGGGCAAGATTTGCACACCCGATGTACCTACTCGTAAAGAAGCTAATCCTCAAGTTACAGAGATAGGGTGCACAAGAGAACAAGAGAACCGAAGGGGAGGTGAAATTTGTGGAGGATGACGCAGTTTCGAGATTATGTTGAATGCATCGCGCCCATGGGAAAAGGCGAGATCGCACAGCCGAAACATGAAACCTAAGTCTAATTTATCGTCGGTATTTGCGCATCTATGCAACCGCGCAATCTGGAAGAGACCTATAGATAATAATTAGGGAACCGTAGTGTCGCCATTAATAATCGCTTGAGCCGACCGATATCGATGAGCCGCTCCTCTCCCGCGGATTAGGAGCCCTTTAATCCAATTAAATGAAAAAGTGCCACCCAAAAATCTCTTTCACCTTGGAGCAACAGAAAAATGGAGGCTTCGCAGACCCGGCGCCAAGCAACTGCACAGAAACAGTATAAATTGAAGCGCGAGAGATGTTTCAAGGTTCACCTGCACCTGCCGGTACTTAAGTGCTGCTTTTTTTTTCAGGAAAAAAGAGGAAAGCGAGCCCGAGTGGGTATTAAATCATCTCCACCGACAAAACACGGCTGCGTGTCCTCGAGAGTCGTCTTGGGGGAGAATCGCGGGGACCCGGGGCTCCACGGTCCTTCTCGTCGATGATCAAACGTACGACGCTTAGGAACAGACGCGCACAAAAGCCGGCAATTAAATCGAAGGCGAAGTAGTTGGCTATTCAAGGGGAGTACACCGACCCCGGGACACAACGGAAATGAAGCTGGCGCGCGCGCGCGAGAAAAGCGTATTATCCAGAGGATGCTCGGGGCTTAACTCCAGCCTTAGCCTCCCTCCTTCGCGAACCGTTTCTTTCTCTTCCGCGCAGTCTTTCCTATCCGGGACGACGGATATTCTGGCTCCGCGCCGCGGCAATCTCCGTGAGAAATCGCCTCGTTGGAATGCAATGGTCATACGCGCGAAAATTGAAAAAAAATGGCCCGCTCTACTCGAGCCGGAGACACGTTCGAAATGAAAGCGGTCCGTCTTTGGCTATCCCGTGGCTAGCCGTGGGATACGCGAATAAATTTATCACTCTTAAAGAGAGTCCCTTTAAGGAGGAGCGATGGAGGTTGAGGATCGATTCGGAATCGATTCGAGGAACTGGGAATGGAAATATGTTGTGATGGTAGGGGAGCAGCTCGAGGAGCACTCGAATTTAAATCCAATCACTGAAGATTTCAAAGAAATATCACTGAAATTCTTGACGAATTTCTATTCGTTTTTCAGCTTTAGTCGGCGCTGGTTTCTACAGAGAGTTTTCTAGAAAATTCTTTGGGAATTCGCTCGAAGCAAGGCTGTTATCGGCCAGGGCGATGGTACTAGCTCACCTGCGCGTATGCGCGATGTTCTCGATTATGCTGCCCGGTTTTATGTCGCCCAGGTTCGGCTTCTTGTTGGCCCTCGCTTTCCTCGCCCTGTTCCGCAGAGCCTGGAACACGTTAATTCAAACAGCCGGTTTCGAGGCAAATCAGGGGACGAGAGATAAATGGCCCTGTGCTGGATGTCGAGCTTGACTCCGAGCAATCAGTATTATTTCGGTGGTGATAGTAAAAGTAGCTTGCGGGGGCTCGAGAACCCTCGAACCCGTCGCGTCGTCGCGACGCGTCGCAAGACCTTTCTTTCCGCCTTTCGCCGGAGATATATATCCATCGTTCGTGATGCGTTAAGGAAATTCCGTTGCGGTCGGTGCATTACGAGAAACGCTCCCTCCTGTGAACGCGTTACGGCTGGATATAAAGGAAAGATATTCCATGCTTTATATCGACGTCTCGAAGGATATCGTTTCCCTTTTCCCAACGTAACACCGAGGCCACTATGCTTTTACGACCACGGCCGTACAATGCGACGGGGAAACGGTCGGAGTGAACGAACGATCCCGTAACGATTGAATGATTCTTTTGAAGCGAACACTGCTGTCGTTCGAAAGGACAATTCCCTGTAATTCGATAACTCCTGGTATCTCGGGGGGCAACGTAAAAAGGGTTTTTTTTTTTTTAAAGCAAACAACAGGCCACGTAACGTCACGCGTGCGTATGCCCTTCTGTTTCCCCACAGCATGGAACAAAAGGAGATCAGTCGAACGTTATATTGAACCCGTACTCTCATCTGTGCGTTAATTAACTATCATTTCAAAGTGACTGCGGGGAACTAACGAGATTTGGACCGACACGTAGTCGCAAAAACCAACCGATCCACGGTACGGAGTTCTACCCAGCGTTGACGCTACAGTAGTCACGTTATTGAGTTCTACGCATTCCATCGAGAAACCTCAAACGTGAACTATATAACTACCCTCAGAGACGTGTTATGCAATCCCGTAATTAACCCTTTCCAGTGTACTATCGATGCCCGATTGATACATACTTTGAATATGTTGTAGTAGAGAAACACCATGATGATGCAGGGTATGTAGAAGCTGGATAGGCTCGAGTAGATGATAAAGTCTGCATTGTAGAAGAGGCATTGGTCCGGTACCCGGTCGGGGGTGTTATTCAAGCCGAGAACAATCGGGCTGCCGATCGCCGCCGATATCGCCCAGACCAACAGTATCGTCAGCCACACTCTTCTATTGTTCTTGTGCTTGGCGTACTTTATCGGCTGGGTCACCGCTATGTATCTGCAATTCAGATTCGTTTCGCGTATCGTACAAAGTTCCCCCGTTTGATCGGCATTACGTTACCACGAATCCACGGGAATTTCTGGCTCGCCCTTTAATTTATAACCGTCCCGACTAATGCCGCGGATCCTCTCGCGCCAGGAAAACCGTTCGTAGCTACTCATCGCGAGAAAGAACCGAGCTCTATCGCCGTGGAAAATGATTATTCCTCCTGGAGCAAGAAACGGTTAGAAGAACGGCTGATTAATCGAACCTGCTAAATTAAAGCTCACGGGGATTTCAGGAATTCAGATTCCGCGGGTTTAAGGAGAAGGTGGTAAAGCCCTTAATGGACTGCACTCATTTTTCTGCATCCAGGGCTTGCATACCTTAAAGTCCCGCTTCGAGAAAGCTCGGTATTAGTCACATGTCCACGCCGATTCCGCTCCAACGAGTCCCCGCCTGGACACCATATCGCGAGCTTGCTCTCGCTCCTTACGATCGAAATTTATAGTTCGCGCTGATGCTGTTCGAGGAGAGCAAACGGAGCAGGGACTGGGCGAGCGTGACCGTATTGGAGTACGACGACTCCTCCACGTTTAATGAATTCCATGAATTCTCCGCAACCTCCCGCACCTCTGTCAAGTTTCGTCGTTTTCACTCCAACTATCATACGACGGTTACAAAATTCTCAGACCTCGAAACACTGGGACCAATAGTTTGGCAGTCCCTTGGAACTCAACCGCATAGTTACCTCACTCGAGACCCGGGCGAAATGTAATTTACACAAAATTACGCCACCCAGCCTTTGAGTCTAACTCATTTCGACAGTCGCAGAGGCAACCGCGGCCCTCTACCTTTCGTTACCCATTCGCGTCACGTAATCCTGTTAAATCAGCTACTCGGCATTCCCCGATTTTTCGAATGTTTTGTTTTCTTCTCCGAAACGTAATTTGAATTCAATGCAAGTCCCGTTCCCGTAATCTTCTGCCCGTGCTGCAGGGCAGGCGAAACTTCGGGAACTAGTTTTAAGGGAGCTCAAGTTCGCCCCACGATAAACGGGGTGTTTTTGAGCATCGGTGGGAGGTGGATCTGCCGAAAGTAGAAAGGCAGACAGAAGAGTACCGGTTCACTCTCTGCACTCCTCGAATAGTAGACGCTCACCTGTCTATCGAGATCGCAACGAGGTTGAAGATGGAGCTGGTGCTGCACGTGACATCCATCGCGATGTAAAAGTCGCAGACAAAGCCAGGCAGGCTCCACGATCCGTTTACCTGGAAAACGAACGAGCAAACTGTGAAGATTAAACTCGCAGACCGCATCGCGACAGTCGAATTCACTTTTTAAAACTACCAGCTACCCTTTTGATACGAGTTAATGAGTGGCTTTGGATCCCACTCGGCAAATCTTTCGCACGTATTATCAGAAACGCGTGCAAAACAGCGTGCCATTATCAAAGCGTGGATGGGAACACGTGACACGCTGCTGGGCCTGAAAAGATACCGGCGAACTGGACAATACGCCGGTGTCACGGGAGAATATTCGAGGCACGCGCTCCCAGCCCCTTGTTTCTCCTGATTTCCTCGTTTTCGTACTTTCAACCGTATCTCCGACCTGAAACGTTCCACGAGTGTCCTCGAGAATCATCGCCGCCCGGGGAAAAAGGCATTCCAGGAGCATTCTCCACGAATCAAAGGGTCGAATCAAGATGCGAGCTTTATCTCGCCCTCTTTTGCATTCCGTCCGCTCTGCTGCTTCTTTTCTCCCTTTAAGCCTCCCCCGCATCTTCATCCGCACTCTTATCCTCGAAAACACAGTCGCCCCCGTGGACCTGCGCCCTGCAGCCGGCTAGTAATCCAGTGGACCTGTGATTTATACGGACCAACCGTGTCGGAAGTAGGGAATCGGGCGCGGTCGAAACGTGCCTACAATCGGCCACGTTTACACGGTTACTTTCCTCTATTCTCGCTTACGACACTGCTTTTCAGAAGGCTTGGTGCTTGGTGGACTTGGCACTACTAGTGGGGACTAGATAAAGACCACAGGTACTTCAGTTTCAACGGACAGTTTCGGTATTGGAAGATTAAATCGAATTAAGTAGTACGAGTCAAGCATTTATGCTCCACGCAGCCTCCTTCGGGATTCTACGTCTTATTGCGTGGAAAATCCGTATCATTTCCTACAGCATCTTTAATTTTAAACACTACCGCTCTTTTTTTTCCTATAAACAATCTAAATCTTAATCTCACTTGCTCGATCCTTTGGATAAAAGTGATTTCCTTTCTTGAAGCCGTTTCTTTTATCTCAAACACTGCCTGTGTTCTTCGATCATATGTGTCTCAAGAATATAACTTGAAGTGATTCACATGGCAATTTGCGTGATATCTGCATGCACAGGCGAGCGTAAGGGGTGACGTTAAAAATTGATGGAGTCAATGATTATCCAAGGGTTCGTTCGCACACACGCACACCAATCAAACCGTGATGGAGGGATGGTTCATTTGTACAGCCATGCTAGGAGGGATTGATATAAATCGCGGCTGGTTCAATCTCGTTTCTATCGATCGGGCTTCGCAATATTGCAACGTGATTACTTGTAGAGCGCATTAGCGAATGGTACTAAGTTACGTTACGCGTGGCTCAACGTCTGATCGATCCACACCGGCTCGGTATCGGTTATTTTGCGTACGTAGGAACCAGAGAGCAGAGAGCAACACGCCCAGGACTATCGATACTTTATGGCGCCGTAACGTCACGGGGATATACAACGCGTCCGCGGTACAATGTTGCTCCTCCTGCGCTTTAACCTACGGCCCACGAGATACGCGTCACGCGTTTCAAATGTGGCCGAGGTGACTTACGACCGCATTCGTCTCTGAACGGCGGACATGCGTGTCATATTTATAAAAATAAAGAGCGGGGATGTTGGGGTAAAAGCTGTACAACCTTCTGGAGTCAATATTTGAATCCTACACAACTTGAGACTGTGGGAAACTTTAGGTTTAATGGAATGATAGTGGAATATTCTACTTGCGATTTTCCAATTTCATATTATTCCTGTTTTTTTAATTTGATGGACCATGCCAAAGAATTCTCCCCGTATAAAATGTATAAAACTATGGACCCATTCTATTCCCTCGCAGCTGGAAGCTGCAGCATCTGAATCCGTAACCTTGCGATGCTTTTTGGCGAGAATGTCGCGAGCCGCGTTCAGTATGGAGATTTAACACCGTCCCGCTATTTTCACACTTATTTCCCCGCGAGAGCGCATTGTCGCGGCTGGGACACGCAACGGAATGCGACAAAAAAGGGGCGTTAGAGTGCAATGCGGAAAAGAGGGAAGGAATTCATGCCTGGACGTTCACGTACGCAGAATCCACGCATTTTTCATGAGTAATTTCCCTTGGATTAAGCAGTGGTACATTTATGGAGATAAATGGCCGCGAAGATGACAGTGAACGAGGAGCCGCTTCCTAATTAGCTCGTTAGCATTTCCTACATTTAAAAAAATTATCAGCTGCAACAAGACGATGGAAGCTGTACGTTCCACGAAAGAATCGATGTTTCACTTTCGTTTAGTCAGCCATGCTCGTCTGAATCAAGTTCCCTGAAATGTCATTAAACGTCAGGTAGTTCATAACTCTGGATGCTGGAAGAAATCTGGAACCATCACGGCGCACGTACAAGGACGCAGAAACATCGGAGCAAGAGAACTAATGCAAGGAACGACAGCTCAGCGTAATGAAGCAAGGAGATACAGAGTTGAGGAAATAAAGCTCGTTTTCTTCTCTTCGCTGAGCTTTTGATGAGATCCACGGTGAATACTCTCCGCAGTTTCGCGTTTAAAAATTATCCAGCCGGGAAATGGACGAAAGTAGCGGTGGAGATGAAATTTTTTTGTCGCGGTGCGTCGGTCCGCAGGAGACCCGTTCGAGCGCCGAGTAAACATTTCGCGCAAGATAAGCCGCTTCCCTATGCACACTTCGCTTAATCTTCGAAAATGCTGGCCAAATTATTGGCCACTTCGCGGAAAACCAACTGAATCTGATTTCCACGAAGTCTCCAAACGAACTTATCTCTATTCCCCAGACGAAAGTATTTTCTGTTTTTCAGGATCCTCGACATTCCTTAAACATGCGAAATTGCAGTCGTGCTCGCCAGTGGAGGGACACGTTCTATGCTTGGTGGCGAGTTTCAACGATCAGCCTCGGAAAAGTGATTTCGAGCGGAGGGCGAGTTGATCTCGTAGATTCACGGTGACACGTAGTTAATTGCAAGAGTGGCGCGCACAGTTTAAATCCTAGCACGGTCTGAATACGAGGGAGCAACCGTTGCAGTGTGTCTTTGCCTGAAGTTGAGCCGCGGCCAAAACGCCAATGAAGTATTTAGGACGTAGTAATTTAAGGGCGACGCGGGCAGAGTTTGCTACGAACATCGCCTAGTTATCCGAGACCGTCGCCGTTACCCATACTGCTTCGAAGGGGAAATATGCAAAATTCGTTCCATCGCGTTTTAGTCGTCGGTACAAAGACCCTTTAAGCCGGTAAGCGTAGATTATTACCGTGTTGCATGCACAACGCGCGTACATGCGCAAGATCGTGTAATTCCTGTTCAACACTTCGCCAATAAAGTCACTGTTTCAGACTTCGGTGTATAAAAGACCGGAGCAGTAGATACATACAGTAGCAGCGAAGGCAGCTTTGAAATTCAGATGCGCAGACTGTCCAACAATTTTTATGTACACGACCAAAAACACTGCGCAACCCTTTCCAACAGCGAAGACAGTCTCTCGTGCATCCTCTCTCCCGTATCTCTCTCGCATCCATCCAGCCACCTGGCAAGGTGTTAAATGAGCCATAACCCTGTTGCACGCGGCTCGATAACGCGCCTCCCCTGTGAAGAGGGGATCCACGTCGACGCGCTTTCTAAATAGACACGCGCTGGCATCCGCTCGAGGAGCTGTTTCCCGGGAGCCACGCGGAAGATAATTAATTGCGAATAAATGAAGGAATAATTGGCAATCGGCTGAGTCGATGGGCTCGTGGTTAGTTTTTATTAAAAAAAAAAAAGCTCGTGCCCGGGGCGTGGTGTATCGTTTCGATGCGTGCTCGAAATAACTGGAAGCTGGTCGGCCAACGGAGATTCCGTTCGAATCCAATCGCGAATCGATCAGCGCCGACGTAACATCGTTAGGCGAACTGGCGACCCTCGATATTCGACATGGTGACCCGTTAATCGCGGAGCTCCTCGCCGAGCAGCGGCGCACGGGAGGCGTGTGCTTATGTTCCTCTTCAGAGGGTAATCGGTAGATGGTGGCTCGTGTTTCTGACGTTACACAGGCGGGACCAGTTGCTCCCAGAATTGGTCCTTTCGGCGAAATTAAACGGAATTCCCTCGGGTTCGGGATACCCCGAGGGGATACTCCAGCGGAGGCCAAGGTAAACGGGCACTTCCGGTCGACGTAAGCCCCTTCGCTATGCGCAGAGGATCGCGGCATTTATAGCAGCCGCGTAGAGAGGCTATAATTAGAGGCGGAGGGAACGCGACAAGTCGACCCTAAATTATTCCAGCGACCTTGCAAGAAGATGCTACGGGAGGGCGCCGTGGAGGAACGACAGCGATATCAATCCTGCCCTCTGCTCCTCCAGCAGGGCTACTTCCGCTCTTTAGTTGCCGCTGCGTTGAATTATGGATCAGGTGCATATGGACGGCCGTGGATTATTCAGGAGTCGGCGAGAATGACGTTACCGAAACTTCGCCATCCCATGGCCACGTCCCTCAGCATTTGGTTTGCGTAATCTGCTGTTGCAAAAGCCATGCCAGGTCACCGTTGGCCCCAGCTCTTCAATCTTGTACACCGTGTTTCGTTTGACTGTAGGTATACATTTCATTGGGTAACAGAATCCATATTAAAGCCAACCATCATTTACTGTGCACGTTGGAATCTCGAGGATTCCATCAAAGCTCCATATGATATTACTTTCGAGCGTTCAACGTTTCGAAATTATCAGTCTGACGATTCACAGCGACGTCACCAGCGAGATCGATCGTTCGCGGGATCGCGAAAGGGAATACCTAATAGGTAGCAATTGACATGCTGGACCATGGAGTGTCGCGACGCGCTGCATGTCTAGGCCGCGCGACGTTATTTAACTCGGACATCAATGTCGGGAGATTAATTAGCGATTGTCTCGGGTATTTCGACGATTCCATTAATCCAAGCCGATCGATACGCAGCGGAATTCGTGCCCGGGATCCCAAAGGTCCCCCGGTACTTCGACGAACCGGGGACGAAAGTAAATTGCCACCCCTGGAAGTTGCATTTCATCCTGCATTCGCTTTAATGCACTCCATATAATCTCCACTCCATCGTCGTATATAACGCTGATCTGCCAGGCATATATACAGCGCCGTGCAGGTTGCAGGCGACATCGAGGACACGGCAACACACTCGACAGTGTCAAGCACCAATATCGAGAGTGTTCCACGGACAATGCTCCTGTTAAATTTCATTGGAATCCAGACGTCCAGTGTCTGAGATACGCGCGCTGCAACGATCAGGTCGGCGATCATGTCGAAGCGATCTATTAAGGATTAACGACACGAATCTGCATGAGACACGATTCGCGACTTCATTCAGACTTTTGATGTTGTAATTTCCATGTACATGCCCCCTCTGCATTGATGCTGCTGAAGGCCGCGAGGAGCTTTTTTTGTAGCAGCGTTTACTTCAGTGTTTTGGAACATTTACCGTTAAGGAACTAGTTTTTGATCAGTTTAGAGGGCTTCGCGCTTTAATATTTATTTTTAACCTAATACAACTTTAAACCATAGACTTTTTTATTCCAAAAGATGAATTAATGTTTAAAATATAAGGAAAAATTTTAAAAAGTTGAAAATAAGTATAATTTAATTATTTATAAGGTATGGAATAATAAGGTGACTAGGAACTAGTTTTTGATCATGTAAAATACATGGGAACTAATTTTTGATCAGGTCAGGAACTAGTTTTTGATCATCTAAAATACATGGGAACTAATTTCTTATTAGGTAAGGAACTATTCAATGTAAATAATCGGATACTAATTAAAAAGAAAGTACCAAATAAACTTATTTTTAGTATTATACCATCTAAATTTAATTTTTTTATAATTTTATAATGTCCTAACCTATTTTTTATTCGGGTGATCAAAAATTAGTTCCACAAGAAAAAATTGGAACTAAATAATGATCAGTGACTTTTGAAGCAAACTGATACATATAATACTAAAATTCTTGCTCTACATTGTAAAGTAAACTATTGTAAGCAAAATGTATGAAAATAACCTTTAATACCGCAACAACCAGCAAAGAAATCGACTGTGGCGTCGATGGTGATCTATTACTTCGAACAGTAAGAGATGGCAGGGGCTTCCGTCCGTTCAACAGGGGCTTCCGTCAAGTGGGCCACCTTGCACATTTATTTTTACGAAAACTAACAATTCTAACTGCTTTCACGGACAACACATATATTTTTGAATTATCAATTTTTATGTTAGTAATTATTTCAAACAATTATTTATTGACATAAACTTAAAAGAACGATTTATTTCATGAACTGATAAAAAATTAGTGCCTGATCAAGAACTAGTTCCTTAACGGTAACTGAAAATTTGCCTCACTCGTCGATAGCAACGTTTCTTTACCCTTTTCCCCTGCACATATATCCTCGACTTCCCAATTGTGGCTTGGTATCCTCCTGTCGCGAATTGTAACTGTTAGTTCCAGTGTATAAACTGACGTCCATATTCTGGCGGGCAAATAAAAAGTGGGATAGCCGACCACGAGTTAATATTCACTGGTATAACGCGGATTCCCCGATAGACCTGTTTGCATGCGTAATTACCAAATCCGTTCGGCGGAATCGACGTTTGAAAACTGTTTGCATACCGAAAAGTCGATTCTCGAGACCGTGAACATTTATGCATTCGTCCCCCCATCGTTGCCCGATGCAACGCGTCGTGTTACGTGTTTTTCCATTCGAAAATATTCCATTTTCCCTTCAACCGAGTCGCTCTTGTCAATTAAGGACCGTGAAGTATATTTCGGCGGGGTGGAAAAACGGCCTCAGCGACGCCATAATGGTCGGCCGTCGTTCCCGCTTCCGTTTATCATTTTAGCGGGTCGAAATGCCGAATCCACGGACGCGCGAGCGCACGAATTAATTGCATTTTGAATTCCAGATAAGCCAGAGTGACGTTCGTTATCGCGAACGGGGATCAACGCGAACTAATTTGCTACTCGACCCGCCGGAACACCAGTCGCATTTCCACGCATTGTGTACTTTTAGCGCGCCAATAATTCGTTCGGCTCGAAACGCATTCGCCGAGAAGCATAGAATTAAATAATCCTTCGCGTCGGCCATCGATCACTAGTTTTTCGTACAATTTTCAGGGCATCATTTGCCAAACGATCGTCGGTAGGAACGCAAGCAGCTGCTCTCCGAACGTATGAAACAGAGTGGTTCGTTAAAATTCCAGCAATCCGCCCTGTTCTTGGAATTAATATACGGCGAGAGCGAGGAATGACGTTTTCCATTATTTCGCGTACCCGCTGCGATTGCTCTGGAGAACCAACAAAGACGAAACAACGGCGAAGAATGCTATACTGCGTCTGCTCGAGCATTCTTAGCGGAACACTACCCCTGTCGCGTTGACAGGCTAAGCCTTGCGCGATTCATGGAGTACACCGCTACATTGGCGGCGATACAATATTCAAACAGTTCAAAGTTCGACATCTATCGCTGCGCGTTAAAGAGTACTTTCCTAATGAAAAAGTAACCATTTCACCCCTCGTTTTTATTACGCTCGATATTCCGCTTTCCGTGCAGTTCTTACTCGATATTCACGCCACAACTCACGCAACGTCCCTGGGCGAGCAAGGCAAACCGGGACTCGCTTTCTTTTTACTCCCCCACAAGCGAGCCCCCCCATAAATTCCTAAACGCGGCGCGGACGGCAAGACAACCGGAAGGCCGGGGGCCGGCGCCGTTTCCCGTGCCACTGCATTTTCCATCGACGCGTCGGGTATCATGTCGACCGCTTAAATGGGTAACGTCGTCCCTATTAATTCTCGTATCGACCGGCTGCAGTACTCGAAGCGATTCACCCGTCGTAATTCAATGACACGCGGCGGCGAGGGGTCCGCAGGGGGCGAAGGCGCGCGACCGATACCAAGGCCGTAGCTAAAATTGATTTCGAATTGATGTAATCGCCGAAAATTAAGCCGACAGACTGGGACGAGACAGGGCAGATAGATGTATCGATAGACGGAACGATGGATGGAAGGGTTAAACGAGGAACAGATAGGGTTGGGGGGGGGGGGGGGGGTGGCCGAGAGAGAGAGAACGGCCCCAGCTGCGAAGCTAAACGCGATAGACGATAAGGAGGTGCGAGAAGCTCTCACAGGGGGGTTCTGTGAAAGCACTCAAGGCTCAATCGTGGATAGAGATTGTGGAACCAAGTCGAATGGTGTAGCAAGGCTAGAGGCGCCGTTGCTACGGATGGAAACGAACCGAGAGGTGCTTGCGAGGTGTGCTTAATCAATTGGACTGCAGATAGAAAGGAAACTAGGTGTTGCTGTAACGTCATTGATACTTGACAGAGTGAAGGATCGTCATCGGTTCCCGAAATCCAGCCAGCTTCTTCTGTACGAGTCTCAGAGGGTGAGTTTCGAAACAGATCTAAATTCGCGAGTAACTACCGTTGCTCGCCTGTGGTCGTTAAGGTGCAACCCCTTCCTGAGAGGCAGATAAATCTTTGATACGCTGAACTTCTGCGCGCACTTACACCCATCCCTGGCCCCGGGCGAAGGGATGATCGATCAAAAGGGGGTCGAACGTTGCGTCTTGACGTGTCTTGTTCGCGAACATGTCGTTCCTCAGTTAATTACCTTTCGAATCTACATTGCACCCTTGGTTTAATTTACTACAGCTGTTTCTGAAGGGAATCTACTGCCACAGCCTTGGTAACAATATCTTTGTCATTTAGATTCTCTTATGCAGCACTGACACGTCACTGCGAAAGAACATCGACGAGGTGTTTCAGCTATTGATCGCTTCCGAGATAAACAATATCGCTTCCGAGATAAACAATATCGCGTGCAACGACACGAATACACGAATAAAGGGTGTGACATTGAATCCACCCCCGTAATCGACGAATACGCGGGGAGGTTACCAACGTGCCGCGCCTACAAAGAAACTTCCGAAACGGCTGTTTCTTTCGCGGAAACATTCCACTTTCGCGCGATCGCTTACAGCACTGGTGTCACCGCAGAACCAGAGGGTGGTCTTGTCTGGGGGGATAAAAATTCCTGGAAGCGTTGCTGCAGATATTACGGCGAGCAGTCGATAGGTTGGATGATCACCTTTGGACCTGACCCTGGAAATTCCACAGTGGCATTAAAAAGCCATTAGGCTGGCTAATGGAAGCCTCTGTGTCCGGTAAATTTTCGGCCAAGACGAGGCAGCTCCTTGTCTCGCGAGAACACTTCTTTAGATTAAAGATAAGTCTAGACCAGATACTCTAGTGGAAGCACTCTTGCTGGGAAAATATTCCCGCAGACCTTTATGCACGAGGATCGAGCAGAAATTGCAAGAAATTCGCGGCGCAACGAATGAGGGTAGGGGTGTTCGTGAATAGTTAAACATTTCGTGCCGGAAGCTGTGCGGCGTATTGTCAATTTTGACAGGGCGGCACAGGTGTCCCGATGGAAATTTTCGACACCCCCGGGGAGCGGAGGAAAGAACGTCGCGCGACACGTTCCTTGCACGGGCGAAATATCGATTCTATTCCAAGGCTATTACCGGGGCGTGCACGCCAAATTGACGCGGGCACCGCGCGAATATTGAAAAGGGTGTAATTCGGAAACTCATGGTTATATTTCCTGTAAGCGTGACTAAACGGTTCCTTCCTGTTATTTCATCCCTCGCGAAACAGCTTGAAATTTTATTGGATCTTGAGTTATATAAGACTCCTCCTCCATCCTCTTCACAACTTTGCACGCGTAACGCTGATCGGAAGGAGTACCAAATTGAAATGCAAATGGCAAATTGCAATTATTAAAGAAATCTATAATCCCATAGAAATCATAAAAATTCCAAAAAGTTCTGAGTATTACTTTGAACACGCCTTAATATGCAAGGCAAAACGCCAGATAGTATAAACTTATAGTTTTTGTTAAATAAATTCCCGAAGATGGCGTTGAAAAACGGTCAGTTACACTGGAGTACACCCTTAAGATCCATGGTAACATACCAAGCTGATGTTTAGTAACGTCACTGACCCAGAATCCACTCGAGCGAGGACCGGGAAATCAGTTTCTTGTGACGAATGAATCATTCGAAGCGAAGTAATAACGTCCCCTCTATCGACCGGTGAGAAGGGTCGCACTTTGAGAATAGATATGACGCAGTCGGTCGCAATATCTGTTCCCGCGATTTTATTGCAGATGGAGTCGACGGCGATATTGCTCTCGTCGCCATGGCTGACCAGACACGGAGCATTATCACTCGACTTTGATACGTTTCTTGCAGCCGGCGGACCACCTCGCGGGACTCTCTTATTTCTCTCCTGCCGCGTGATTCACGTCACGACCACAGGAGGAAGTGAATCGCTGGCGAATGTGCCGTCCGTGGCTATCGATGGGAGGAAAAATTGTGTGAGCCGGTAAAGCTGGGCGAAACTGCTGACGATACACCCAGCTACTGAAACTTTGTCGTATGTGTACACCTCTGCAGGGCTATAGGAAACGATGCACGCGTTCAACTGCGTGGGGGAAAGTTGGCTGAGATATCGGATTATAATTCAGGTCGAAAGTAATCCGCGCTTTTTCACGCGGAAGATCGAAGGGAACAATCTTCTACGTTTCGACGTTCTCGCCTTGGAACTTATCCATTTATAAGACTCTTTTCTGGAGACGTTTCGTACCCCGCCCATGGACTTGGACTTTCTTTGCTCGGAGAGTAGGAGCTAGAACGTAATAATGGAAGTTTTTAGGTTTGTCGAACTTTTTCGCGGCGGCTGCCACGTGGGCCACACTTTCATCCGTCTTTCATGGAGTCCACGAATGAATGCAGTTCCCTCAGACGTTAGCAGAATGATTTCTTTATCGTTTATCGTTACCAACGTCAGGGTCCCTTGGATTATGAACAAACAATCTCCCCTTAATCCGTATTGTCACGCGTACGGCAACACACGAGGGCAGTAGTTCAAGAAATTCCGGTCTACATGAGCTGCTGCGGACTTCGTGGCAGGTTCCGGGACTGTTCCACGTTTCGGACACGTAGTTACGACTTAGCTCGGGATCAGATTAAATTTACCCAGCCGTCTAACGTGGCAGGTTGGTGTCCGCGAGCTGAGGACCCGGGGACAACGTGAAGGAACTTGCAGGAAATGTCCGGGTTAACTTGCCATAAATTTCGTCGGCCACCAGGACCATTGGTGGAGCTTCCTTGAATTAGACTGTGTTATTGCGCGCCTGGGGAATTTCTTTCGTCGGAGGAAACGGGAAGCACAGTTGACGACACTTGGGGATACCGTGCACAAAAATATTCTCCCGTTTGTCGCCGTTCGAAGCTCGTCGAGAGTCAATCGACTCAACATAATGTGAAGGCAATGCACAATCGACGACTGGAAGTATCGTTGTTAAGAGTACTCTTCCATTCTTCGCCAGTCAATGTTTTTCTACCATTCCGCCAATCGGGGCGGAATAATCAAAGGAGAACCACTTGTCCTCGAGACGGAACAAAGACACTCCGCTGGAAAATGTGTAATGAGCAGCGAGCCAATTAATAACGGGGGGCATAGGGGTCGCCCGCGGACAAAGTATGCCAATTAAAACGAGTCCACAATTTGTAACGCGATTAATTAATTGTTTAATGCGTGCCTGAAAACGGACGGCAAAATGAACAGCGCGAAACTGCACGGTACATTGAACACAAAAGAGGTTTATGTGCGCATCATAGGTACATTCGATAACGAATTCGAAAGGGTGGTGGCTACAAATCGTTCGCTACCAGGCTGATTGCGGATAATATATATAAATGGCTCCTAACGCGGTAGATGACTCGCGCATTAACGCCGATAATCGATTATTAAATGCGATACGATGCGAGCGGCTGTACAGTGCCGTGAAAAACGCTGCAATTGTGTTGCCACTTTCAACTTGTTCCCGAAATACCTCGCGTAATCGAGTTTCAAGGCTTTCAAGCCCGCTGAACGTTACTTCCGCGTTTCCTTCCCTCGCGAAATAATTACTAAGTAGCTGATTATTATATAAATCTACTCGGGAACGTGGTTCTGTAATTGAAACATTCAGAGGCGCTGGCTGTCCTCCGGAAGCACTGAAAACCCACCCACGATTATATTCATAAGGAAGACTGATGCAACAATAAACGATTCGCGTATTTTAAGGCGAGCACGCTGCGTTAAGCTTCCTCTGTGTCCAGCGGGAAAAACCTTCGTCAATTCGGCTGGACAAGTGGCCGGATATTGCGCTCAACTTCAACCCCTTTGTTATACCCTGTAATGAATAATTCGCGGCTCTCCCACTTTTTACACTATAGTCTCGTTAATGTCCCGGCCCCTGAAAATTGGACAAGCTTTCGGGATCCGAGGCCCCGAACGCGCGTAATCTGCCTTGAGAAGAATGACAGGTGCTGCTCGTTATCTCCTCCCGCGAGGCGAAACTTCAATCAGCCGCAGGAACGTCTCGCGTTCCGAAGATGGAGCCTCGTTTGCGCGTAGCCGGCAAAAAGTAAGACACTCTCGGAAGTTGGCTCGAGTAGCCGCAAGTTCGTAAACTTTGACACTTACCGCGCTAATTATTCAGACGAAGTCGCGAGGGTCGTTTCGGCATTTACGATGGATCACGTAACCCGTCTCGTGAACGACGTCCCATGGTTTCCTGTTTCTTTAAAGCATTCGCTCCGGGACACCTCGTTCTCCTCGTAACCCGTTGTTGTAGCGAAGAATGAAAGACAGAGGGGTTAGACACTCGAAAATTATTTGCATGGGGCGTGATTAACGCGGAAGTTCGCGGGGAATGTCGAGAATGGTTGAAGCCATTCCTTTGAGTCGGGAGATAGTTTCGTCTTAATTTGACGACGCGAACCCAAAGGGTAAGTTCATGATCCCAAGTAACCTTCTGCATGGCAGCATTTAGATTGAATACCGCCCTGCCTCGGCGCAATTACTAATAATTACCAATGTAATAGCACGGCGCATTTGACGGAGCGCTGTATTCTCGACCTTGGAGTCATTCTCCCATCGGGCTTAATACTCGGAGGCACAGTGGGGTATTTGGCCCCAAAACCCGGACATAAATCGATTTAAAAATTTTTGCGTAAACCGTAAAATTTTTGGTGCTCGAGGCAGTTAAATATCTGAGGAACAATGTATGAATATTGTTTTTTTCATTTGTGTACTCATGAAGCAACAGGCTTCGTCGAAAGTTAAGAGATTTTAGAGCTCGCGATTCTTTCTTAACCGCCCTCTGAAACATCGTTGGCTTATTAGAGTTTTCAACATGTTGTAAAGAAATTTGGTGAATTCTTGCATTATGGAAGCTTCTCAGGTAGGTATATACTACACTTTCCAAAAGGTTTTACTTTTTATCACATATATTTGCATAGTTATTAACATTTGAAGATAATCGAGAATTCAGTAAATTTTCTTTACGATTATAAGATTTCATTAACGATTTTGTTATACTGCTAAGCCGTGTTAACTGCTTTTGTTGGTGCCATTATATTTGATAAAGGTTTGTGAAGACAGTGCAAAAAAGATTGGTTCCGGATTCGTCCGGATTTAAGTTTTATAGCTAATTTAGCTAGAAATGACAATCGAGAGCTGGTGCGTTTTACGTACGCCTGTACGGTCGCGCTCCCCAGGCCTTCGTGAGATGTTTAGGAACTCTTCAATGAAACTGTTTAAATTATGAACACATATGTATTAACTGAGCAAAATGAAAGAAAAACTAAAATATAATATATAAGTACGTAAAAAATACTTTGAAAATTTCGCCGTGTAGTCTCTGATGACACTGTTTCAACTGAATACAGACATAAAGTAGAGGACTTAAAATTAGTAAAAGATTTATCTATAGCATAACATAAACATTTTATCAAATTCTGTCTGCATTCAGATGAAACAGTGCCATCAAAGACTACACGGCAAAATATTCAAAGCACTTTTTACGTACTTATATGTTATATTTTAGTTTTTCTTACATTTTATTCGGTTAAAGTTTTGTTTTGTATAGCCTATATTTAGTGTGTGTTATATATATTTATCCTGTGTTTATTAAGTTCATTAGTTAAGTTCATATTTAAGTGCTGTTTTGATTTTACTTTTATATTAAATTTCATTTTACTTGTACTTGGTAAGTACGCTTAAACATTTGTCACATGAACTAGATATTTTCCGCTATAGTTATTCAGATGTTACTTATTTCACGAGCTTTAATAGGTATAGCTTTTAATAGGTATTAAAATGTCAGCAAATTGTTCGGTTCAAGCTGCGGGTCCATCTGGAATTAAACTGATGTCGCGAGAAAACATAAAATTTATTAAAAAGAAAGTTGTCAAGATGCATTTTCTAAATGAAACAATAGATTTACTTCTTCCCCCTGAGCTCACGATTTGTGTAAACGAAGAATTTCTGTAAAAACATTTAAAAATGTAGGTTTTTTTAAAATGGCTGTATCTTTATTAAAAAACATCCTTTTTTTATGAGGTTCGACTTATCGTAAAGGCAAAGGATCATACTTTCCGATAGTATACATAAAAATTACAAAAAATATTGTTTGCACTCCGTAGCCCTTGACAAAAATCAATAAACTTTTTCAGTTTGGCACATTCCTCTTTAAGGGCGGATTTTTCCCCCTGGATACCGATTTCGATAAAATTGATTTAATGAGTCGAAAAGTAGAAAGTTTAAACTTTAAAATGATTTTTATTTCATCAACTTTGGATGAATTTTAACAAAGTTATGGGGGTTTGATGATTTTAAAATAGCCATGTCCGGGTTTTGGGGCCAAATACCCCACTGTGGGAGGGTGCGTTAGCTACATACCTCGCGTTGCCTGTAATTATAAGCCGCTTGGATGTTCGATGCCTACGCTTACCCCATGCATCCCTGGTATTAACTTCTCATACGCAGATAAAAGATGCACGAACGTTTACTAGCTAGCTGCCTATAGCGTTGCGCCAAGCATTCGGTCCAACTTCCGATCATCGCGGGCCGTAATGACAGAGAACGAGGAAGCGGGTTGAGAGCGTGCGCCCCAGAATCTCGAGGATTACCTGCAGATCCTGTTACCAACTCCTGAGTGCCGTTAGCGAAGGACTTTACCGTTCCATCTCGTATCCTGTCGAAAGCCGAGATGCACGGCAATCTCCCGGCACGTATGCTCTATCCCGATCCCTGCGAGATTAACCGAGGGAAGCTGCGTGCTTCTTTGTCTCCACTCGCGGCCATATAGTAGCGCGACTGCAGGTGGGCGAGATTTCGCGGTTGTGGCTAGAAAACGCGCGAAAGAGCGAACGTATTTGGCATCCGGGGGCGGTTGTTCATGCGGCCGGGACGCGCCGGGTTCCAAGTTTGGGCAAAGTTGGCAAAGCACCGCGGTGAATACGAATTATCGGACTTCCGGTGGGTCGGATCTCCGCGCTAACGATGGAGTTCGCAGGGATGCTGCGGTTGTTCCTTTGTTGTTGCACAGTTTCTGGCCCCTCCGTGAAACCAGACACCCCCTCATGGCGTTTGAATCCCAATGTTCGGTCATTAGAAGAGCGAATACAGCGTCGGGATCGTTGGCCACGGGTGGCCCGCGGAATTTCGCGCTGTTAACGCGAGCGCTGATGCCTCGTTTACGGGAGATGAGCTAAGTTCTGGCCGATTAACGGCTGGAGGTTCCGCGGACAATGGAAAATGCCAGACCTACGGTTTCCAATTAACATGCGCGCAGCACGTAGACGGGATACTTGAGTCGTTAATTTGATGGTACCTGCTGAACTTGTTCGCTGGGATTAATGCAAGCCGGGTAATCGGTATTTAGTGGAATAATAGCAGCCTCGAGGGAAGTGGAGTACCGCAGATCTCTAAACGGACTATTTTGTACTGTGCTGAAAAGATGCTGAAAGGTTGGAAAAGAAATGAGTATTGTTGGGGATGTTTTTGGCAATTCTATGTGGCAATGACGTAGAAAACGATGGCCTAATGGCCAGCCGGGGCGAAAAGTTTCTAGCAGGGGAAGCGAATCTCTCCGCGCCCTTACGGAATCGAGTCATTAAGGGTGAGTCGCGCAGAAAACGTTTACTGAAAGGCGACGGGGAATGAACCGAGGAACGGACGGCCGTTGTAAAAGTTCGGCAGAGATATTGGATCCAACTGGCAGGAGTCTAGCATCGAACTCCTTTTGCCAAGTTTAATTTACAGCCGTAAGTTGATCCTTTGCGCGCCGGAGAATATTGCGCGGATTTTAATTAATTTCCTCTTCTTCTAACGATAAGGTTTCTTTGTTCGACTTCCGTCAGCAAGATGAACAAGCCGGCGCTTGTCTCTGAGTTGAACTTTAAGAGGAGTTTCTGCTCCCCTCGACCAATTTTTCTCGTCCCGCGTGTCCATCGGGCAAAGGAGGAAAAGTTTAGCGTTCGGTAGCGCCGAGTGAATGACGAGGGAAACGTGGACGCACGGCGGAATGTAAGTGCAGGTGAAATTGTTTGCGTTTTCGTGGCACGGCGCAGATATACAGCATCCCCAACATTAACAAGACAATACGGGAGCGCAGTGGCACCGTGTTTATCATATGAGACACGCTGCAATGACCGCGATCCCAGATCCTGTAATCTCCGATTGTGACGACCGCTGCGTGAATTATGCATGATCTCTTACAAAACAGGATTATCGAAGTGTTTCCATGCAGAAGTTGACTGAAGCACCCTCCATTCGTATCCATGAATTCAGTCTTTCAAACTGCTGCTTCCCTGCTTTCCAAATCGTACATGCAAAACGGAATTACTTTCTCGTAATTGCTGCTTCAATTATGTAGGTACCTGCCTATCGCCGCGAATTCCGTCCTTTTATCATGTTAAACTCCATTTGCTCGAAACGCGCCGACTTTGTATCGAGCAGAAAGGAAAACGTTACCATGAATCGGGCGAACTTGGAATCGACTTTTTGCCCAGCGCAGGACGAATGATCCACAATCATGGAGATTCCAACTTTACCAATCACGTTCACGAGACACTGCGACCGGGCCGGCAATTTCGTTAAAGCACTTTAATCATGAAACTTTCCGAGTGTTTACTTTCTATTAAAACCGAGGAGCCATTTCATTGCATCGGTCTCGTCGCGAAATGCTGCGACTCGTTCGATGGCGATACTTTCATCGAAACACCGTTCCCGACCCCTCTTAATGAGCTTTTTACTTCTGCGCGATGCGACGGGACCATCGTTCACACCATCGAACCGAGTGCAGCCGAGCAACAGCGCGGCGAGACTTCGGAGAAGAGGGAACATACGATTACGAAATGTAATCGTTGCGCCGTCGAAAACAATTTCATCGGCCGACAAAGCGACAGGGAGCGATAGTGGCCACCCGAACGCCGTTTCGCGGGAAACTCGATCCAGCATTTAATGCTCGAAATTTCATTCCGTTATCCACCGTCAGGTCAATGGAGGAGGGTCGTCGTCGGTGATTTTTCCTGTCTTTTCGCGAAGCAAGCGCGAGGGAGCAAAAAGACGAAGACCGTTCCTTGCCAGGGCTCCCCTGGCTCAATCGTGCTGGATAATTCATTCGTCACGGAATTCCGAGCAAGAAAAGTGGTCTCGCTTCCTACCATCGGAAATGGAGGGAACTAGGGATAGATCGGGAGGGCACAGTCGCGTGGAGCGACGTTGGACGAGAAGAGCTTTTTACGCTTTTAGAGACTCGAGATCTGTGCATGCACGTGTCTATATCTGCTTTGGAAAGAATTCTAATTGAGATAATACGAAGCTTTCACTTAAACGTAGGGTGACTGTACCTAATATCGCCACTCGCTATATCTCTTAAAGTAAGCTCTAAAATTTATCGGTTATGCACTGAATTAGTACCTAAACATATGTAGGAAGACATACTATAATTGCAGCATCATGTGATCAGCAATTACAGAAAGGGAAGGATTTTAGAGAATCTTAATAGTGTAAAAATTTATTGGACTATCACAATTTCACGTCACATTCGGAGAAGGTAAGTCTAATAAATCTGTGAATGCAAGAATATCTACTAGAAATACCTAATTAATGATGTACTTAAGAAATGAAATCGATTCAAATATTTTTCGTAATGAAAATAGCGTTTTTCTTTTAGCAGTATGCGTGTTCTCAATACCGCCTACCGGAGAACAATGGTTTCGATGTAATGTTTGTTACAGGTGAGGTCACGAAATGTGCGGAGCAACCGAAATAAAATTTATTTGTCCAATATGTACATCGGAACGTAAAGAATATAATATTTTAAAAATCTATATTTTCAAATTTCTATATTATTCTAATAAAAATGAAATAAAAGATGGATAAAAAGACATTTATAGAGCAAGAAATAATAAAAGCACATGTGAAAATGACTTTAAAAACTCATATATACATGAATTAATCAATATTCCTTGAGTAGGCAATATTAGGTACACTTTTTTCAGGACCCGATTTTTGCATGTCTTAAGTTTTTTGAGTCCTAATTAACAATTTGTAGGTTTCAACGATTCTAACATATGCTACATGAAAGATGAATAATTTCTCTTTACTTTGAAACGAACTGCATGGAAAAATATCAATTATTATTTAATCGACAGCGATTTAACTTTTGCCTGGCGATATTAGGTACAGTCACCCTATGCAGCTGCACTTCCGACTCTCTCTCCTTGATGGAAAATATGGTTGGAAATAACTCTCCCCCCGAGGCATATTCTTTCACATCTACTTCGCATCGTAAACTTCGTTCACCTAGAAAACATATTACGTGTGCATTACATTGAATTTCTCGAGGGAGCATTATTCAAACATCAGTGCCGAAGTAAATGCTTCCTCTTTCGCGTTAAGTTCGATTGCACCAGCGACAGTAATCCTCCCCGCTTCTCAGTGGAGCGATTAAAGGCCACAGTGAAAATATCTCGATACGTAGCTTAAGCAAAGTGCTCGTTATCGACGCTCCTTTTCATTTTCGACATCGATTCACCCTCGTGCTCGTCTTTCGCGATAAAAAGTTTATGCCCTCGTTAAAGACGGTCACGCTGCATCGACCAGCAACGCAAGAAGCGGTCTGGGTGCAAAGTTGTTGCAACAGAGGACTATACCGTGCTCCATGGAGGTTTGTGCAACGCGACATTTGAACTTCAGCTGATAGAGTGCTGGCAAACACGCGGTGGACGTTTCGACAAAACCCTGAAATGGAAACATAACCGGTGTGAAGTAACGAGCGGATGCTTGCATATATATCGCGCGCAAATGTGTTTTCAGTATCGTGTTACGAGTTATGTGAACGTTGATTTCCCCGAGTGTTTACGGTTTTCGTCGAGTTACCTTCTTTCGACTCATTTGGAGAAGTAGAAGGCACGGGATTATCAAGTTTCATTCACATTTCAGGAACTCATTAAGGAAACATAATACTGGAGCCGAACTTTACCCATTTCTCTCGTTTCCCACGAACTCCCTTCGTAGTTCTCGCGTGAAGACCAGGTTTCTTTCGAGTTCGGCCCGGGAAGAAGTGGGTGCATCACCTATTAGATATACCTGTGTATAGTATACACCCTCTACTCTTGCCCGAGATCCTTTAAGGTTTCTTTAAAAACTATTTCCGACTTCGGAGAGGAGTTCTTCGCTTACCTCTTTCGGAATTACGAGCTAATTTTCCCTGGTAGAATACTTAGTTTAACGAGTCCCATTACCAAGCGCAATGGCTCTCAGTGAATCGTGGCGTTCTAGCTCGATTCATTCGCGTAATGAATCTCCCCGATATTTATTACGTTTAATCAAATATTGTACGTCGGAGTGATTGCATCGGAGAATCGACGAGGAAATTCCTACCCGGTACCACGGGGAAACTTCTTTTCAAATCACCAGGTGTTTGCAGAACCCATACTCACGCATTCTCCCAAACCAGCTCCTAGTTTCCTCAGGAGAGAGCGCAATCACTGTTGTAACGGAGCGATATCATCGTGCTGGCGGCTGGTAACGCGACTGTATCGGGAGCTTGCAGCGCAGGACTCCGCCTCGATGTTTTCTCACGTAGTCCCAGAACAACTGGAGTAGTCGATTCGCTGAAAACTCCGGATCCACGTCTCTTTTCTTGCCTCGGGTATCGGTGCCTCCTAGGCGGGGATATTACGTGCGCGGAATTGATTGATCCTGCTCCTCCTCCGAGGACAAGTTCGGTGCCCAGGTGCGGGCCACCGATAAACATTAACCATTACCAAGCAGATCCGCGAAAAAAGAGAGGAAATTCTATGTCACCGGTTTCCTCGAGGATGGCAGACAACCGGAGGAGAAACTTTTACCCTCTGGTCGCCGCAAAATTGTGTTTCAATTGCATTTTTTGATATCAAGCGATCATATCCCCAAATTTCTTTCGTAATACGAGTCGGCCATCTGGAATACTCCGCCCAGGAATGAAGTTGCGGAGGCGAAAGGTGTAAAATTGACGAAGGTTCATCGCCAGTGCCACGTTCGTTAACGTCAGTCACGAACGAGCATCGAATTAGCCTAATGTCGTTAAATTGGGCCGCTTTCAAGTCGTAATCCACACGGTTCGCGGAGTTGGAGGAGCTGTGTATGTGTTCAATCGAGCGGTCTGTACACCGAGAATGCGCTCTGCTGCCATCACCGTTGCCAATGGAATTAACGCTGATTACGGTTCATTTGATATCTCGCCACGCGCCTCTATTGTGCAGTATGACAGCCGAGGGGGCAAGTAATTCCGCACAAATTCGCCGTCCGAATGGAAGACAAAATGAGTGGATAACGCGCGGGTGCGACTAATTAGCAAACATAAAGACGCTTCAACGATCAATCGGCGTTGCCCGTTGCGTTTGACGCGCGCTCGGCAATTTTCACGGGCGGCGAGTTATTCCTGTCCATCAATTGATCCGCGAAACCAGGCGGTCCGCTTGTACATGGCTGAGCAAATGATTGCACGAAGGATTGCTGAAAACTCCCACGAGCTCCTTCGACCAGCAAGAATCGATAATGCGGCTAATTTTGAAATGTCCTTTCGTGCCTCCTTTACGTTGCGCGCGTCTGTGCGTGTTAACAGGCGTCTCGTTCGCAATCGGTCGCCTTGATCGCGCCAGTGAAAAGCTCCGTGCACGGCCACCAGGTCAGAGTTAAACAGGAGCGCGAGAAAAATTGCCGCCCGCGAGCTTTACTCGCAGATTGTCGAGGAAGATTGCGCTGATACACTATCGATACACTGCGCGGTTACTCGTTCCTGGAGGGATGATCTTGCGCGACTCGGCTTCATAACTCGCGGCGTAATTGTAGAACACATTGGTCACGATAAATCTCGGAAAGCGTGGCGCAGGAATCAGAATCAGCCGCGACCGCTGGCAACCACTTGTGTCGGACAATTCTATGGGTGGACCGGACACGTTAAACCATCCAGTTCATTATCAATTTTTTACGGGTCATTTTTCTCGGCCGGCGCACGCTCGAGTAATCGCCCTCATTAGAGGCAGCCGACGAAATGGCCATGGTCACGTACCGCGGGCACGCGGAATAAAAAGCTCCTACAAATTGGAGGCCGCCCCCGAACGATCCCGGTGGAGCGTTTGACAAAGAATTCCCGGGGCATAAAAGGCCTCGTAATAATTCCCCGCTCGGACAAGAAAGTATTACTCGGAGCGAATAAATTCAATTGTGCCCGGAGTCGATCGCGGGGTCGATAAAGAGAGCTCCGTACGGACTCGTTCGGTTTCGTTGTCGCGATAGTAGGAGGACGGTGGAGGGGAAAAAAATGGAGGCGAAGAGTAATTGGTGGAGGATCTTCCGTCTCCTGTGTATACCCGAATCGATACCACCGGCATGTTTGCGCTTCTGAATCGTGCAGACGACGAGAATGCAGCGGGACACCGTCGCCCGGAGAAGTTTGTCATCGCGTCGAAACGACGGGAACAGACGGTTCAACGTGTGACACGAGTTACGCGAATGAGAGCGGAGCAATTTGTTTAACGGATGCACCTGCGGTGGTGCAGCTGCAACGCCACGGCGTAGGCTGCAGGAACGGCGGCGGTGTCTACGGGAAAGATGAGCGAGGGTGGATGCACCGAATGCATCTCGGTTATGTACTTTGCATTCCAGCCCGTTCATCCATTATCCCGGACCAAGAACCGCGGTAGGTACTAATGCCACTGCAAACAACGAATCTACTCATCGCCCTAACTCAATTCTCGGAAGTGGTAATTGCCTGATAGAAGAAAAGCAAGATCGAGAGATTAATCCATGGAACACCTCCACTATCGACGATGGAGTTTGTAATAATCGTCCTCGGAAAGAATATTATATCATTGTCATCGCTGCAAGTCATGTCAAGGAACTGCTGTACCAAACTGAGTAACAGCAATTAAATATTTCATTTGTTAGCTCAGATTGTAGCCTGCAACCTACGGCGTGCGCTCTGTAGCGAAAGCTCGGGTTCTCGAAAAGTTGTTGCGTAAATTGCCAGCCCAACTAGAGAAATCAAGGGACCCGCTGGGTGAATTATAAGTTCCACGGAGCTGCAGAGGGTAGAATTTTCCAGTCAAGCGAGCGTGTTATAAAAGGCGTGGAGGAGCACTCGACTTGCTCATCCGGCAAAGCTTCGCTATTCCGCGGAGCACGGCAGACACACTTACCAGGTCAGAAACGGCGAAGCTCCGGCGGAATGCAAAGTTTTAATTGTAGTCTTAACAACATGTTACCTAGCTGGCTGGTTGCTCCGCTCGAGCGCCCGCTGAATGAACTTTCCTGCCTGCGAAATGCATTTCATTGTCGCCGGAGCAGCGGCTCTTGGCGCGTTCTTGTGGCAGAGATTGCGATTTCAATCGAGCCACGACGCTTCGCGGGGCAGGGATCGATCTTGGCATGGTATTCTGCCATTAAGGGGAAAACTGAACGTTTCGCAAGTTCCCCAGGTGGAGCAGCCACCAACTTACGAACTTGCAGAATTTCAGAGCAATGGATACAGCTGTTTGAAAACCTTATTCGAATGCCAGGTTCGAGAGTGTATCATGCCACCGCAAACCGGACCAATAACTTGAGGGTCCAGGATGGGGTTATCCAGGGGATAACGTCATCAAGTGCCACCAGGAAAGTACTGAAAACTTTCGAGCGAGTAGTTTCAGCCACATTCCACGGGGAGTTGGAGGGAATTATTTTTACAGGATTGATTATCGATCGTGGTTTCTGGGGCCCGGCGATGGTGTTTCTTCTTCGAGCTCGCACGATTCGTGACATCCTGTAGGGAGTTTGAATACGACCCACGGTTCTTTATCGGTCCGACGTTGAATATTATTATTTTGGAGTCTATCAGGTGTCTAGCAGCCACGCTCCACTTAACAGAAGCTCCGGAAGGTAATTAAAATGGAATTTGCTCGCGCGCAGGTCTCCTAGCCCGGGAATACTTTATGTAAATTTTAATGCCACGACCGAAGGACGTCGTTCGATGATATACGAGCCTGCCACGGAATAATTTCGACGAACAATTGAATTCCCCTCGAAGAGTCGCGCAAGAGGCTCCGAAGCATCCGCTCTCATTAATTAATTATAAGCATCTGCTTCTATTATCCATCACGGAAGCTGGATCCTTCTTTACCTTCGGCTGTGGCAGAAGAATCCTTCGGAAAACGGAAATTGAGGCTTACAGGATACTTAAAGGGAAGCTCTTCCCTGCTTAAGTCCCAGCCACGTTTGCGCAATTGTAATTGTCTTGCAACTACTTACGCCAAAGACGGGGAATTCGAAGTCGAATCGGTTTCCCATGGAACACGGAGCTCTTCCCAAGCAACTTTGCACTGTGGAGGGAAAAGGTGAAAGAGCGAGCAACAGATTCGATCCATCAAAAGTTATAGCTACTCGGCAGAAACGAGTAGAAGTGGAAAAAGACTTTCTTCTCGCTTTCGATGCATCATAAATCCTCATTTCTCCTGTCCAGAGCTGGGCGCCATGGTAACCGACGCTCTTCATACTGTATTCCTCGTCTTTGGGAAACCGCGGCACATAGGAAATTTCCGTCTCGCCTTTCGGTTTCCATTTTCAGCGGCACGTGGTCCATCTAACGCTTCTCCGTGTCATGGAACAGGATCTACCCGATGCGAACGGACGAAATATCAGCAACAGCACTTGCAAAAAAGGATCACGAAGCGGCGAGGACTGTTCCGAACTTGTCCAATATCTTGGATATGAAACAAGGGGAAAGGCACGAAGACACGGGGGATATTTTTGTGCGAAACTCGCCTCGTTTTCTTCATACTCTCGTGACATTCGTGGCCTTAGGGCTGAAGCTAACAGAAGCACACTACGACGAACGAAAAAGGGACGAAAGAATGCGCAAATTGAACGTTCTGGGGCACATTTTACGGGTCTATGTTCTTTAGGTTCTTCTTTAAATCTCTTTCCCTTTCCAGTTAATTCGACGTCGAAAGTTCTTGAGTTGCTTCGAAGGGAACTTCGTTTGTCGGAGAAGGATATGATAATTTTTCAGATTCCCCTTCGCTCAACTTCCCCGACTTCTCGTACCTATGGATTTTACGAAGTTACGTCACTTTTAATAATTACTCTCCCCTGTTAGCCATTTTTTTCTTTCGTCTTTTCTGTGTTACTTCCAGTTAACCATCCCAGATGGCGAAAAAGAAAATTCAGATAAATCAGAACGAGAAACAGCCGAGTCCCTGTTTCTGATGCTCGGCTTGTACATAGTGTAAGGTAAATGTACCAATACCCGGCCGCTGAAGGGGCTTAAGGAATAGCGGCAAAGTTTGTCTCCTAATTTAATTTGTAAAACCATCATGAAATAAAAAAATGTTGTTGAAATGTTGAAGATAACACAATATTATACTATTGTAAAGTGAAAAAGAAGGTTTATGTATTATAATAGACGTATTTATTAATGAAAATACGAAAACATGCAGATGTCCCAGTAAGCGGACAACCTAAAACTGCATGTCTCAATACCTGAATTATATCGTCCCAGTAAGCGGACAACCTAAAAATGCATGTCCTGATGTCCCGATATCTGAATTATATCGTCCCAGTAGTCGAACATTTAGACTTGTTTAAAAAAATATTAATTTTCTTGCAAGTTTAACCATCTTAAACTAAATTTAAATCTATTTACTATTATAATAATGTATTATTATAATATATAAATATGAAATGCAGTCAATATTTTCTTAGTAAATGAGTGGCGTTTCTTAACGGAAGCCATAGAAATTTCTCGAAATCTGCTATGCGTACGAAGTGTGTTACAAAATAATTATTTCTATCTAACGATTTTCAATTTTCTATAATAATGATTTTAATTAATATTGCTAAATACTTATGCATTATGGTACTATTTTTTGTTTCGAATTACATTAAAAATTAAGCTTAAAAATAAATAAAATTCGCATTGTTGTTCAGGTACTGGGACATGGCCGGGCACTGGTACATTTACCTTACCATCCTTTATGTCACTCAATGTTACGTTGCACGCCTCTGGCATGAACCTCATTACAATTGAATACTTCCGCGGTGGTATTTTCCATCAGAGATACGAGCAAGCCCGCCAATTTCTGTTGAGCCACAGTGCAAGCAATTTGTATGCGAATTCCGCCCCCGAAAACGAATTTATTTTATTAGTTCGACGGACGTTGCCTCGATTCTCGCGAAATTGAAACGAACCCTTCAACTTCTCCGACCCACGGGATCAAATTGCGCCGTTATTATTATATTCCAGCCCACTTTGCGATAGCTCTTCGTATCGCCAATTATCCCACGCTAATTTTGGCCCGAGAAGTTAACGTTAAAACCCTCTTTCATGATCCAAGTTTGCATAGAGCGTACGCTCTGCTAAAGTCAAATGGGAAAAAGTCGACAGCAACGTTCGCTGGTGGTGCCTTTGTAAATCGAAATTGTTATCCAGCGCAGGAAACGAAACAAAATACATCTCGGCAGTACGGTGCACAGACGAGGCCTGTTGTCGCAGGACCAGCCGGAAGTTGGGCAGGACTGAGTGCCAGGCGGTGAAAGAAACTCGCCTGTTCTTTTGGATAGATTCTAAACGAGCCAATGAATGGTCCAAGTAGGTCTTCAATGGCAAATATTATGTTAAATCTCTCATGAATGGGACAATGTCGACGGGACTCCATTATCGGGGTCTTAACCGCGAGTATAGGGTATCATATCGAAGCCGTATTGTTATAACGTGCACCAGTGGGCTGGCCATAAAAGGGACGACAGCCCTATGGGAAATACGTAGGTGGCTCTTGGCTGTACCCTCGATGAAAAATTTATCCGGGGCTCGGTAATTCCGCGGACTCTCACAGGCCTATCGCGAAGATGGAGCCATGGGAGGGTCGTTATTGAACCTTTGCGTTTCGTTTACGGGGACCGCGGGTTCCTTATGTCCTCCCTATTCTCGCGTATCCCTTTGTGCCTTCGAATCCCCATGTATATGCATGGTGTTTCATTAACTACGTTGGGCATTCATCTCCTCGAAGCAATTCTTAAAGTAATGCGCGCTTGAACAGCGAAGCGTGTCTGACCACAGATCGACCCAATCTCCTTTGCCCCGCGTCTCTGTGTTCCTGAATTACGGCGATAGGGCAGTGTTGCAGGAAATATTGGAAAATAGGGGAGAGGCAGAGTCACGCCACCTTGGGCATCCCCCAGCGGGAGGGTAGGGAAAGTTTTGGGTCGCGGAAGTATCGTGAATAATCGAGCGGAAGCGGGGTGGAAGAGTCATTTGTCATTCGGTGGCTGACGCTTCGGCTTCCTGGCCAATCGATGCGCGAGTTCATGCGCCCGTGGCCTGCTAAATTTTTCATAAGCAGTAGATCACACTGCGACATGTATATTGCAGGATCATTCCGCACGGAACACGGTGCGAGTGGAAGGAGCAACGCTTCAAAGGTAACTCCTGCGCGACTCCGCCTCCTTATTCCTAAGTATCACCGCCCCTGCTTCTTTAGCCGGTGCAAACTTCGAGTTGTCTCTTGTTTATACTATTGCGTACTTTGAGCTGAGAAGAGATGTCGGTCGCTGGAATCCTTGGTGCACGTCCGCCACAGGGGAGGGAAGGAAATATTTGTAGAAACAACGTCGACGACACGGATGCGTGGGACGATACGTGTCAAAACTTACGAAATCTCGGCAATAACTCTCACAACATCCTGCTCGAGATATCCCCGTCTCCACAAACGATCGTGAGCATTCGTCGCGCTTCATATCATCGCACAGCAAATATTTGTCCAGGATGCCTGCGCTGCTCGCACCCCCACAGTTTCGTTGTCGCCCTAACTTCCCCCCCATTCACTCTAATCCCGTTCCCCCATCACTTTCGCCGGAAACGCAGCCGCGTATTGCCCCGCTCTTGTCCGCGCGGAGCACCGCAGATAAGGTAATTATCATAAACACCCGCGATAATTAATGCCGCCGCCCAATTCATACAAAATAGTCGCTATCTTTCCATCGGGCGGCGCAATTACGCGAGCGGGGCACGATTAATCTTTCTTTCAGCGTGCAGAACGCGTCGCCGATAGCGTCGCGATTTATCCGCGAGCACGTGTTATTTTGGCCGCGCTCCAAGTCGACGGACAGGCCATTTGTCAATCTGACGTACTCCATTACATGTATCTCCGTAATATTTCACTGATACCGCGGTTACTTCGTCGCGAAACAAACGCAATGACCGAGAAAATCGGTGGAGAACGATAAATCTGCCTCCCTTTGTTCGCGCGGGGGACTCCTCCCCGCGGCTCCACCCTCCCCCGCCGCACCCCCGCAACGATATCGTTCGCTCGCGAAATCCGCGTTAATACGCGTTACGCTGAATCGCCGGTATAAACGGTAATGCAGCCGGGTCTATGGCTCGCGAGTAACAATGTTTCCTTATCGTATCTCGAGCAACGCGCGAAGCGTGAGCTTCCAGCATTCGGGGCGGGATAGTAATGCGCTCCGGCGGTTACGACTCCGCGAAATAATGATAGTAGCTCCTTCGCGCTTGTATGCCTCGATTTAATGTCAGATCCCTGATAAGTTGTATACAGCCTGCAAGTATGTGTGGTTAATTACAGCCCAAGCGGCGCCGTGACGCTTAATCTTGCCGTTTTATACAGAGAAATTACTGGAGCGCTTGTGTAACCGGCAGGCAGACAACGGAGAGCGACAAAACGAAGGGAGGAGGCGAGAAATGATACGAAAGAGCGAAAATAAGGAGTGGGCGGGATTGAACTGATTTATTGTACCTCGGACCATGATCCCTTAAGTGCAATATAAGTCGTATAAATCACATCGGAGCAATGAAATACCGGCGAGAGGATTTATTAATTCTCGTGCATCCCCGTGGTGGAAAATCGCGCACCTACTTCCTCAGATGTGTATGCGCTTTAATTATGTATATGTTGAAGTAACGCGGGATAGAGCGGCGAGGCGCGCGAATGCTGAACACGGTGGCATAGAAATAGCTTTAAATCTTTCGTTTAATTTTCCAGCGGAGGTATAGTGTGTGGAAATACGCGTCTCCCATGGGCTTTTAAAATTTCAGCCTTGCGTATGTTTCCGGTGGACGGGAGCAGAACGGGGGAGCGAAGTGACTGCGGCGCGAACTGCAGGATTCTTCATTGGCGAGATCGAGTCGCAGTAGCGTCGACCTGCGTCTCGGGAATTATTCGGTGAAGAACAGCATGGGAGGAACTGTCGCAGCAAACATTCAACCTATTACGGAACTTTTTCGCCCACGACAGGAACTGCAGGCGAATTAGTGTACAAAATGGCCTGACGTTCCAATCCTACGCTCGAGGGAGAACAGCTTTGTACGCAAACTGCTCTTTTCTCCGCGCAGAGGGGGCGAATCTCCCGAAGTTTTCGAAGCATCGAAGGCAATCTAAGAGCTACCGTACGAACGACGACGAAAGTTTCCCCGAGTGTGACGGTAACGGAAGAAAGGTTACCAAAAAATGGTAACGTACACCGACAAAGGTGCCCCGGTTAAAAGATTCCGCGCTGCTCTCGCTCGTTCTTCCCATGCTGCGGCTGCAATGCTCGGGCTACGCAAAGCCACCGGCTCTTTGCTTTGAAAATAGACGGGCGTAAAGGCGAAAGGACTAAGTTTTAATTAAAGCTCCGGCTCGTTTTTCAAAGCTGCAACGTCTTCACGCTTACACGCTTTTCGGTCTCGTGGCTTTAATTCGCCATAGAACCAGCAGATCCCGATGCGCGACTTCCTCAAAGCGCTTTTCAGCCTCGTGATTAAAACGGCGTAAGGGACCAGCTCCCGAAAAAATTTCTTTCTCGGCGTTTCTGAACGCAAAGAGCCACGAAGAAACTTGTGAAACACGTCACTGTAATCTAGGCATAATTTTTTTTACGGTGGTACAAAGCTCCTTTTACGCTACGAAAAGAGACGGTACCATTTGCGATCGTGTCGGTGTGGTTGGTCGAGTGTGAATATAATTTGGCCAAAGCGTTGGCTTGGCATATCTGCATACGATTTGGGAGGCAAAACAGAGAAGATAGTGTGGGTGGCAGCGGTCAGAATGCAAAAATTGGACGGAATTTTCACGGTGCCCGAATTTTTTCCTCTGTTCCAGTGGTTCGTCAGCAATTACGTGCCATTTACGGAGGCAGCGTGGCTGTCGCGGCTTTTCCGCTTGCACGCGCGACGCTGATCCGATCGACGTGCATCGATCGACCGGAGCCGACTGCCAGGATCGATTACTCTGATTTACAGGACGGCTGGTCAATGGAGGTGCCAGCTTCCCAGTTTTTCAAGCGAGCTTTCTTTCCTGCACAGAGAAATATGGATAGGGGGAGAATTGAGGCTATGCATTAAGGGCGTCGACGAAGAATAAAGCTGACTGAGGGTGGCTGTTATAAGCTCCTCAATTAAGCATCGGTGACACAGTTCACTCTGCGATGAGTGTAATATTTAGTGGCGAAAACACGCTGGGAAAGCAGGCGTTGCGCATTTGTTATGAAGGAAATTTGAGTGGCTGATTAATACTTCGTTGCTTTGCGTCTACGGGCTGCAAGAATGACGTCTGCCTGTAAAGAAAGTGCTGAGGAAAGGAACTGCTACAGAACTCCGTTTTGCACGAGAGGAGCAAGTTATTGAAGGCTCGGAAACGATTTCAGTTGAATCCGTAGAAGTGTACGGCAAGCTTCTTCTATTTCAAGTAGCATAACCGTAACGCTTCGCAATTGAAACTCTAAAATAACGGCAAACTCGGTGCAGCCGCATCGGGAGCACGATATTCATCCTTAGAACTGAGGCAAACAGACAGAAGGGAAACAATCCAGGTCATAGAGCCGGAAGAGCTTCAAAGATAGAGCCGAAGGGACACAGGCACGGGTGTCTACGATTAAAAAGACGAGTCCTGCGAAATTGGTTTTCGATTTCCAGCTGGCAAAGGTATATCCTCTGAAAGGAGCATCGCGTTCCGTAAAAAGAAGAAGAATGTGCGAGCAGAAAATCCGGTCAATAAAGGGAAGATGAAATAAATGGAAAAGCGTGTTGTTGCTTTGGCAACGAACAAGGGAATTATTAAGCTGCACTTGCAAGCACTGTCCTCAGCTGAATATCTTAAGCTAACTGCGACTTTCGAGTCGCAAAGCTTCACTTTCAAATCTTTTTCGAAGAGTGGAAGTTGTTCCCTGAGTATTCTGCACGAGAAACGTGCGCAAGTGTCCTTAAAAGATTTAGTTGCGCTTCTGGAACGACTTGCTCTTCATGGGGAAGTGTTACGTACCTATTTCTCTGAATATTTCCTGGGATTCCAGCAAAAAATTGTCAGCCGACTGTCGCGCAGAAAGGTGACAAGATTTGCGCGAATAAGAAAGAGTTCTTAAAATTTTGTATCGTGGTACACGTGGATTTTCCAAAAACCGGAGAGAGACTTCCACGTGTAAGCACTGTACAGCAATCACAGGACTGCAGAGGTATAATTTATTGCTCGGAGAAATTTGGAACATCAATATGCTCGTAAATTGCACGTAAATCGCATATACGAATTCGAGGACGGCAATTAAGTCCACTAAATGTTGCTAGATATTGTATGCATGCTCATATTCTCCCACTGCAACGAGAGAATTCAGTACAATGTAGTCCAGAGTCAGTCTGAAGCGTAACTGGCGCCGCGGCTGACCACAGGCTGACCTGTACTACTTTGGAAGAAGAATCGCCTCACTGTGCTAACTTTGCGCTTAGCATCTTCTTAAAACTTTGACCGAGTGTCATGATAGGAAGAAATTGTCGATACTATTTACATATTATGCGCATAATTGCTTTCACTTAATTGCATCGAGACTACATTATGCAAATCAAGTGTATCAACGACTTAATTAGTCGAGATTAACTTTTGTGGGGTATACTGTAACCTCCTATAGCGTATGCTAGCATTTAGGAGACAATTCGGGGAATAATTGTAGCGGCATTGATTGAATCACTTAAATGTAATCATGCCGGAACAATAAATCGCCGAACGCTTAAAATAACGCCTCATCCATATGAATGTTAATGACGGAATAAACGTTATTTCATACATAATCAACGCATTCGTTGCACGCGATCAATATTCAATGGCCGGCATTGGCATTAATGAGTGTTCTGTAATTTGTACCGTGCCTGCCTGTAATTTTCAACCGGACAACCGCGATAAAAGCGGTTTGAAAATTCGCAAAAACTTTCTCACGCCGGTTCCGTCCCATTAAACAAGCCACGGACTGCTTTTAAACGCAAACTATTATTACCCCGGTTTAAGTTATTCTTTTAGACACCTTGCAATTTCAGGTTGAATTGTATCGAGGTGTCAACCTGTCGATGAAACGGAAAAGGCACCACCTCGGGGTTGCAAGTTCGACAAACGGCATTCGTGAAACATTCAGGACGTGACGGGAGACTTCCAGAAGAGCTTCCGTGCAATTTAAATAGTGGCTGAATCCAGAAGCTTCCTCTGATAGTAATTGCAACTGATGTATAACTGATATTCCCTTCCAATATTCCGTTTCCACGGAACCTGAAGCTCGATAGCCATTCGGATGCGCACGTCTTTCACCCTCGCGGGCAACGTTTTCTGCCGTTAATTATTCGCGACGTGCGCGCAATACCGTGCAGCGTCCGCAGCCTCTTCTCCACGTTGTTTACGCGTGCACTTTGGTTTATGGAGTGGACATATATGCACGATACGCGTATATCATAGCCGTTCTGGTAGATAATGGTGGTGTGCATGCACATACGGCGAAGAATGGGAGAACGACAGTGTGAAACGAGGCAATTCTTGGTGGAACTTTAAACGAAGATTAGTAGGCTATAAGGGAAATCACAGTATTGTACTCTGCGCGCTCCTACAAGAGTGAAAAATGTTGAAAATTGTGAATAACGTGACTGCTGAACACAGAAAGTGCTCTGTAGTTTTATGAAGCATAATGTGGAATTGGAACGAGAAGAGCGTGTATGTTTTCCATGAATCTTCCTACAGAAAGAATCTACGAGTCCCGAGTAGAAAACCAGGTCTCTCAAAAAAAAAAAAAACAAATCAGAGAAAATATCGTGGCTGACAAAGGAGGAGGACTTGGTTTTACAAAAATCCGATATCGTGTTTGATATTCAGAAAATAGGTTATCCGAAAATAGAGAGTATTTCTGTGCGCATCAAACACGCCCAGAGAATTACTAATATCGGTGGAGGGAGGAAGGGAGCGCTCGCCAGGGGTGAGTATTTAATAAAAAACCAACAGCGACCGGTTCAATTTAATATTGACGGGTGTTGTCGCGAAGCGTCAGAGCGAGACGCGATATTGCCGCAGAATATTTTAGACAAAACTCGATTAGTACTGGCTGAAGTTCTCTGTGGAGGCGTCTGTAGCCATTATTGCGAAAGCCACGGTACCGGGGAAAGTACGTGCAACGACGAGAGCTATCTGCGCGTTTAATTAACGTGCGTTCGGGTCGAGGCTTACTCCTACAATTAACCTTCCCCGCTCAACGTATCCAGTCGGCTCGCATAGTCTGCGCCGAGCGCAAACAAAATCCCCCCGAATAATTCGATCGCCCGGTTGTGTTCAATCGACGTCCCCGTTCTTTTTTTATGCCGCGTCAGGAACAGTAAGTCGTAATTAGCTCGGATTTCGGCGCCCTCCGCGGAAGCGTATGGCTAATTGATCGCGTCGAAGCGAGCATTCCGATCGATGGATCCACAATGGACCGGGTAAATTAGGTCCCGCAGACTTGCCGAAGAAACGAACTTCCCTGTATCCTAATTAATGACGCTGGAGGCGTCGTTACTTGGTCATTATTGCGCGCACGCGCTCGCGTCGCCGCTGCCGACAGTCTTTTGTCTTGCTCATCAGCAAAAGTTAATTAGGCTGCGCGCTGCTCCCGTCAGCTGACGGTTCACTGCCAGACCAGCCACTTCCATTTCCATTTCTTCCTCTTCTGTTCTATCCAATTTCTTTTTTCCATTCTCGAAGAATGCATGGAAATTGCTTTCACCCCCACACCCTCGGAATTCACTTCCACTCCAGATCGTGCTGACCATATAAGCGGGGCCCTTGATTTCAGGGAAACTACGAGTTCCCACCGACAATTAGTCGATAATTAATCAGATGATACGTATCGGAATACACTTTGCGCAATCGGGAGCTACGCTGGTCGACGGAAGCTTTCGGCAAATAAGCTCGCAGCTTAGGCGGTAATTATGATGCCACGCATCAATTATGTCCAGGTGAAACTTGGATTCCGGGGTACACGCGAGACGTTGGATGCTATTATTATTATTATTATTATTTCGTCTTTATTACTCGTAAACAAAGGTAAAGTACATAGGGAGAAAGTAAAGGCGAGTAAAGGCGAGGCCGCAGTAAAAACTGTTAATAGGCCTAACCATAACATAAAATAAAACTAAACATTTATTAGTACTACGTGTACTAATACTAACCATACTTAAAACTAATTCAACACAGAAATATGAGATATGAAATATGATATCTGGAATGCGAAATATGAAATATGAAACAGATAGTAATGAAAGAATATACAATGGTGGCGAATGCGCAGGTCACGGTACAGCATGGGCTATGGCGGAAAGGAAAAACATCACAAAGTGAGACAACACTAAAAGAGCTGAAGGATGTGTTGTCGGGCTGCCTGTTGAAAGGACGGAAAAGAGTCTGACTGTCGGATAGAAGCAGGAAGGGAGTTATAATAATGAGCCGCGGTATAAGAAAAGGAAGATTCAAATTTGGAGGTACGATGTACAGGAATAGAGAGATATTGCCTCTTTAACTACCCCCGATCTATCAATAATTAACTGGCGATTACGGAGGTACTTATTAATATTGATGGTGCGTGTGGGGAATTTATGGCGGTTTCATTAATCGTCCGTTTGGTCCACAAAATTTTTCTGAAATCCAAAGAACTTTCTTCTCTCTCGGTTCCGTGGGAAATGATTTACGCCTCGGCCATAGATCGGAAAACCCTCGAACTTTTCCGAGTCGCTGGACGTAAAAATGGCAAGTTTCCGGCTAAGTAGTCTGAAAACATCGGCTGGTGTAGGATAACGTGCAGGTGTCAGACTTCGTTGGTACACGCTGACATTAGTAAATCGGGCGACGAAAGTTCCCCTTCTCGGGGTAACTTGTGCAACTTCCATTCGCCATCGGTCGAAAATATTTTTCCGTTCCCGCGGAAACGTCCCTCCACCATCTCGATAGCCGGACGACTTTCGAGATGTTTCGCCTCTTACTCCCCTAAAAGGGATGCCTTTTGGTAACGTTGGAAATACCCCCGGATATGGTGGAAGCAAACATGCTCGTGAGCGCACCATCTTTGTTAGCTCCGATGCAGTTTATGGAGCCGACTGTTTGGCAAACAGGAATATTATTTTGAAACGTAGGAAACGTTTGTTAACAGTATGCGCAGCTCAGCGATAACTGACTGTAAGTAATGACTAACTGTAAATTTCAGTGAAGCGTTCACTTCGGTATTTGTTGAATGAATAGTCGAGGAATCGACCTAATAATATCCAGCGAATTCATTGCCCCTGGCAACGAGACAATCGTATAATTAATTTAGAGTTTCAAGTCGTATTTCTAGGCGGGTAGGAAAGAGCGCGGGGCCATTTAATATTTCAGCGGGAACCTTTTAGAGAATAATAAAACTTGAATATTTCCCTGGGAAAGATGATGAGTATTTTCCAGCCATCCCCAATTCCTCGAGACGTGCATACAAACCCCAAACGCCCCGGTGGTTTCCTAAAAAAAAAACCGTACCGTCCTTTACGAAAGCCGCGTAAAGCCTGCCACGTGTCGTTCACAATCTTCTGGGGTGCTTTCGAGCGTTCGCCCGAGAAGCTTCGTTTCCACGGCTCCGTTCCTTCCACTCGGTCCCGTGGAAAAAGGAGGGCGAACGGTGGCATTGTTCCTTCGACGTTCGTTGGATTGGAAGAGCCGAGAATCGCAGGAAATTAAAGGCAGCTTGTCGAAGGCAGTAAAGGAGAATTCGATATCGAGTCTTTAATCCGTGGCACGGTCGCGTCGACTCGACGGTTAACACGGGGGAAAGAAGCAGCTGGACGTATCGCGCCGAAAGAAAATCCCCCCAAGTTGAAAGAATCTCTTTCATTGGCAATTGGCTAGTCGTTGCTAAAACGGATCCAGTCGCCAGGATTCGTTACAAATGTTGTCGCAAGCGGAACTGGCTGTTCCGCGGCACAGTGACTGGCTGGAGGCAGGGAGGATAATTCGTTCCTCTCGGACGTTGAGGAATTAATGCCTGTTGCCTTTGGCAGCCGATATTTAAAGCGCGACGAATAAATCAGAAGGGGCGGGTATTGATCGCGATGACATAGCGACGCATCCATTTCTGCCCGGCGGGATGAAGAAGGCGATCGCGGTTATTGCCACGCAAGTTGGTGGATCGATGGGATCCGTGCATCACGATCGAAAACCAGTACATTAACGGTGACGAGGCGGCTGGACTTAACGAGTTTTCGGATATGGCGATTAAATACGGCCTAGTCGAACGTAGACATATTAATTCCTATAGTCAGCGAAATTATATTATGCCCGGGCGTGGGCGCAGCGTGCCAGATAAAATGGATTGACGGCGCACATTTAATTACCTCGGTAATTACCGCACTCGGGCCACGGAAAATCGTATAATTACCGATCGTTTTATATATTCTGACGGGCAACAATAACCCGGGGAATTTTCATGCAGACGCGTTGACAATGACACTATATGAATTTCTGGTGTTCGCTTCTGTGCTTGTTAAATGAATAGTGCATCAATCGGCCTAATAATATCCAGCGAGTTCATTGCCCCCGGGGACGAGACAATCGTATAATCAATTTAGAGTTTCGTGTCGTATTTCTAGGCGGGTAGAAAAGAGCGCGGGGTCGTTTAATATTTCAGCGGGAACCTTTTAGAGAATTCTCGCGAATAAATACTGAAGGGAGCCCGTGGCTTCTCGCGGGAGGGAAGAATTTTTTCCCTCGCCCGCACGATATATCACTTTTCAGCGTGGAATTCCGTATTAATTCTGGATGACCCTCTAACGATACGCGGCGATATTTTCTCATTCTCCCCGCCCAGCGGGAATACACGTCACGAGTCGCGCAGCCTACCCATCCGGATCATTTATGAATTGTATGCCCACAGGACAACGCACGACCGTGTCGTCGTTCACGAGAGGGTTAAACAGCCATCTGTGTACAGGCTAGGCGGTTAACGCGTACACACGCTAACTCGAGGCACAGATGCTTGGGCCTGAAATTGCCCGCGACACGCTGCGAGAAGAAATGCGGCCCGACAGCTCTAAACTGTCCTTTAAACGACTGCTGATTCCGCCCGCGATAAAAGAGGTTCTTTAACGCGCCTCGGGTATCAGCGTAATCGGGCGAAACGGAAAACGTCAGACGCAGTGGACCAATTATGAAAGCAAAATGCTGTCCCGGAAGAACTTGACGACAGATTTGTTTCGCTTCGCGGGATCACCAGCGCCGAGGAATAATGCAACAAGGGATCAGGAAGAGCCGGTCCCTTTTAAAACGATTTCAGCAAATAATGGTGGTATTTCATACAGCCAGGTTGCGATAAGATATAGCGGAGGAGCTGCGGGTCGAGCACGCCAAGTGGAAGAAAGATATCGGGCGATTTCAGATGAAAGTACCCCGCAGAACGAGTTCAACTAATAGGGAGCTGATACCTCGGAGTGATCCCCAAAAGATGACTTCTGTAGCGATAAGAGACTCGACTCCGGGAGGAACTTATCGAATGCCTATTTAACTGCGACGTTTCAGAAATGCGATTAAGGCCCTCGTAGATGACTCGTTCATCATTTTCCGATTGCCACGCAAGCCACCGAGTCGAAACCACCCTCGACGTGCCACGCGGCTCGTCTAGATACCGAAACTATTTCCAATGACACAAGTTGCCAGCAGACACCGCAAGTATTTCAGGTTCTAAAGCAGCGGACGTCAAATTCTCGCCCGGCAGCTGTCCCAGAGGCGCGGTACCGAATAGATCCTCTGGTGACAGCGCATTTGACGCGTGCGTGCATACATGTGTGCCGCAGCGAAGCCCTGATAGCCGTCTAACGGCCGCTCTGCCCATACAGGTGCGTGCTCGTGTGGGAAACACGCGACCAGGGGTGCAGGCAGCGAGGGGAGAAACGAAACCATTCGAGAGAACTCGAACGTGACTCTCGCTCTGGTAGAATCAGGCGAGACGTGGGTAAGTGGAGGAGGACTTAAATCGTGGCGCGAAAGTGGAGGAGCCCCGCCAGTGGCCAGACAACCCTTGACCTTACTACAACTCGGAGGATTCTACGCGCGGTACGCGGTTGAAAGTGCCTGTAGCCTGTCAATCATCCCGAATGCAGGTCACGCGTCTATTTGTGATACCTTGTGACTTGCGGTTGCGATAAACCGCACGCACGTCACACCATGCCGGTCATCCTTGACTCGCGTTTCGGACCGACACGCTTGGATACGCTTGGATATAATTCTGGAACACGCAGAGTGTCGAAACACGCGGCTGTCTCTCGTTTCGCGGATCGAAAGTGTGTGTTAGAATCCGCGTGAAGTGGCTCTATCGGCTGGCAACTCCTCTTTAAACCAAACGCTACTGTTTCCCTCGTTAAAGCGCGCCAGATAAGTGCACCCATCCGAGTGGGTGAAAATTGGAATTTAGAACGCGACAGCCATTGATTTATTCATGGTCTGATGTTTTACATTCATTAATAGTTTAATGAATATAAAGTCGATGTTAAATAGTTCGCCGTTAATTGCTCTGGTAAAACCTGGCTGCAGCCCCACTCTCGCTGGTAGCGTTATTACGATGTCATCCGCCGCCGATCCATTTACCAAACACGGGGCTGGACTGACCTCTAGAAATCCCCACGATGAAGCTCTGGAAAGGGTCGTCCGTCCTTCGCCCGCGTCGGAATATATTACGCCGCGGGCCGAGGGGGGTCGTGAGTTAATATTGAATTCGGGTAAATTCAGCCGGCCCAGACGTACAGCAGGGATTAACTATTAATATACATTAATTTAGCGTGACTCTGAACAAACCCCGCGACGGATCACCGGGGCAACGTCCACGGAAATTCGGTGAAAAGCGCCGATGGCCCGGCAAGCGTTGACGTGTACAGCGGCGTTTCTGATATCGCGTCGGGGGGTGTTGGGGAAAGAGCGGTGCAAACAGAGGCTTCAAAACTGATTATAGCCCTAGCTAAATTGGATTCCGTGGCATTGGCTTGGGCATCTATATTTACCGAAAGGGAGGGGACCCGACGTCTCGAAAATGCCAGCGAATTTGGTCGCTCTGAATAATTTCCCTCGCATAATCGGTCTATTCATGGAGCTTCCCGGAATATCCAGCGTCCAACTTCGCCGACACCGTGTTGAAACACGAATTAAGTTGACGCTGGATTCGGTAAAATTCATCTCACCGACTCCGACGACGATAGAAGGGCTCGATTGAAGCTATGCGAATGTAACCGTGCTCATCCCCCAGACGTTTAACCGCGCGACTTTTTGAAAATCCCGTGGCAGGAAGTTCGCCGTACAGCTAGCGCGTTTTAGTTTCGTTCCATTTCCAACGAACGGGATTTAACGAACCTACCAGAAGCGACCTCATTACCGGGGAAGACGTCGCCCATTTTCCACGACCGACTGCGAATTTACGCGCAGTGACTAGTCGAAGAGCTTTTTAATTAAATCACGCCACCGACGGCCCGTGCGTCTCGCCCCGATCTCGCAATACGTTACATCCATTAAGCGTCCACTCGATACCCACCGTCACTCGGACTCCTTTTTTCTCTTACTGCGCGGGAGTGGGCGGCAAGCGACCCGCAGTACCAACCAGACTTGTCGAATTTAATTACATCATCTACTGTCGCGCCAACGATCCTTTACTTTGCTCTTTCCCGTCGGTACTCGCCGCGCTATCATCGCTCCGCTCGTTTACGTTCTCCTCCCGCGGGCGGTTCTTTGCTCTGCCACTTTATTTCCTTCGCAGGGAAGGTCCCCTCGGGGCGAGCGGCTCGGCAAGTGTGTAGCGAGTGCGAAGTGCCCCGGCGTTACCCGTGGACTGTAATTAAAATTTTAGATTCGAAGGCTTCCGTTTATAAACGATCCGCAGAAGTTTAAGCGATCCTGCTGACTCCAGGGGTGGTTCTCCCAGAGTTTATGGGAAATGTTTACAGAAGCCCTCCGCTCTAGAATTCAACCCCTCGTGATCACCAGCTCGCCTTGCATATGGCACGGCTACGCTCCGGAACAAAAGCTTTCCCACGGGGATGAAATTACAGCCGAGTAAGATAGTCATTAATCTCAGGCGATCAAGCAGTCCGGTCCCTTCGGTGGGTGGCCGTCAAACGTCTTTGATTGATAGGGGCGAATCAATCAAAGGTAATTTACCGAGTCCGGATGTCAGACAATCTTCCTTTCCCACTGAACCTCGACCTTGATGAGCTTCGACGTTGACGGCTTCCCCGAAAACAGTCTTCATCCTTCGTTCGCCTTTCGCGAGGACGATGCATGTATACGTTTTCAAGGGGCCATCAATCATGCGGGAGCTCCCGAGGTGCTTCCTCCTCTCTCTAAGAGCCGAGATCGCGCGCTCCTTTATCGAGGGAAAATTTCGCGAATAGGAACGCAGTAAAACGGAACGCGTAAAAGGCTTCGAGTGTGCCCTGAACGCTTCCCGGTTATTTCACGGTGCCATTTAAAACACCGCGTAGAGCACGTTGGAATTTATGCGTTGCCAGATTACCATCGATCACGTGGACCTTTCCCACCCCCGGATCCCCCGCCGTCCTTTCCCTGCTCGTATAAAACCCCTTCGACCGAAAATAAAAGCCACGCTCTCTGATAAGGTGCTTTCCCACCTCCCCTTCCTTCTGCTACCCCCGCGAAAAATCTTTCCGCCCTGGCGACCTAGAGGCTTTATATTTCGTTTAGTTCCAGGGATTACAACCCGCAGCAGGAATTGAGAACTTCGCCGTCCCGTGTCTTCGTCGTAAAACATTCGGTTACGCGTTTTAATTTCAGATACGAGCGCCCCGCTCCCACCCAGCCGCTGCGACGGGTTTTGTTAATCTTCGCGAGCGACGCGAGGCTGTCGCGCGGTATTTTACCCGCGTCGACCGATCCCACGCGCCTGTATGGATTTATGCGTCGATAGATTATCTTGGCACGAATACCGGCGCGGGGATTTTGGCTGCCGCGGATAATAATCGATCGATGCCCAAACGCGGGTGAAAATTTGAGGCTTGTCCCTGCGAAAAAATAGAGTACACCGAACACAATGGTTTTCCTTCCATGGAACCGCGATCGCGGGATCGCGGGGCGATATATCGAGGCTGCTCGACGGTCATTGGCATTAACGATAACGGATTATCGGGGCGTTTAATTATTGAAAATATTGAAAATTCTATCGAATGCCGGGCGATTCTAATTACTTCACACAGGGAACAGGGAATGATTCGGGGGGTTATCGGGATTTACGATGCTTTCGGTTATCGGCAGCGAGTATATCGAGGCGTATCGAATGAATTTGAATAGAAATTGACGGCATCCTGACGGAGTCGCGTTATTGATGACTCCGGAGCGTACGTGATACGGCGGAGCTTAACGACGAGCGGAAGTTCGCCCAGCATTGTGCGATCCGGCCATGAAAAATTGCGCCAACAGGCCCAAAAGAAGTCGCGACACACGAGAAATTGCCTTTGATGCGAGATATTCGAAACGCCCATGGAATGCCAGCAAAAATGGCATCGGCATTCTTCATAAAGTAGAGAAAGCAGTTGAAATAAACGACGGCAAAAAGGGCACGCTGTGTGTATCGTTCGCGTGTGCGACAAAAGAATCTGTAATGTTTCGAGAGCATCAATATGGACCCTGTACCGAAGACACCCGAACATCAATCAAATGCTCGGCCGGACAGTGATAATGTTACCTAATGGTTCGAGAATTCTGTTGTACAGGCAGTGGAGGAATGGTGGTTAAAGAATGATCGATGGAAACAGAGCGTTCCCTGTTTCATTACATACTTCAGGGAAATGAGGTACACCGTGTGCTCCACTGCCAAGGGACCCGATAAATTTGGCGAACGACAGGGGACACGATATTCGTCGAGACGTCGAATCGTAGCAGGGCGTAATTATGAATTATTATTATTGTTATTATTATTATTATTATTATTATTATTATTATTATTATTATTATTGTTGTTGTTGTTGTTCGAAGTGGAAGACGTAATACAGCTTGAGCATTTGGAAGATGTGGTTCGCATACCAAGGATACAGGAATTTCGCATAAGCAGATTCGCCACCATTTACGGTCACATAAACCCTGTTTATACGACGTCGCAATATCTCCATATCGACGTCTCCGCCATTACGAGGAGATGTATTTTTTGACGTGACTCGTTACATATTTCTCGTCCGCGCGGAAGCTGCGATGGGAGCGGGAGGTGAAACGGCGCACGTCGTTTATATCGGGGAAACTTTCGCAATTTTAAGTTGGGGGTGATGAAATAATTTAGCGCCGAAGTTGTAAGGAGGAGCTTTCGATGTTGCATTGTGTCTCTCAGTGAGATTTAATTTCCCCCGTCCGCAGGCGGAATCTCTGATCGCCCCGCGGAAAAGTGAGTAGAACCATTCGTCGAGGGTCGCGCGCCGCGTGACAGTTCGCGGTGAACCGAGCCAAACGCTCGCCCTCTGATTGCTCGCCAACGGTGACAGGGTTTGTTAGAATCCCGCAAATTGACTGAACGCAGTTTAATTGGCGTGCCGTGTAAGCAGTCGACGCGTCCTTTCCAAATGCAACCGGCAAACCGATCGACGGCGCGAAGCCAAACGCGGCCGGGATTTACCATAGAGCGCGCCTCACTTTTCGACGGGGGAATCCAATCTCCCTCGAAACGTTTAAGACGATCGATGCTTCGAAGCGCGAGCCGAGGCTTCCCATCGGATCGATGGCGATTAAGTGGATCAATAGACGCGAGTCTGTAGGAGCCGTATAACCGATCGACGATGAAGGCGAACTTCCCTCGTTCATAAGAAACCGAATTGAGGTACCCTCTGTAAGAAGACAATCGAATCGAGCACGACCGTAGGAACGCGAAATTCTCTCGGCGCGAGCGAATAGGATGGATTAAGCTTAAGACTCCGTATCCGCGTCGATATAGTAGGGGTAAACAGTGTAGTTGTTGGCCACCTAAGTCAGAGGTTCACATAAGCGTTGAATTATAAGTCTTATTTTGCTATCTTTAAGAACACAATTAGTGTTAATAGCTTTAAACGACTCTAATAGTCTAGAAATAGAATTTGTTTAAAGAGAGAGGTTCCACAAAAATTTTACACAAAATACGTTTTCTATGAAAAAACATAGTTATTGGCCAGACGAATGCAATGATTGGCCGATCGTATGGCAGTTATTGGCCACTATTTCATAACCTATATGTAACATATATCCTACCTAATTCTTAATGCTCTAAGACCTAATTATGAAATAATGTAAATGTAAAAAAATGAATTGATTCGGTTAGAAACAGGATTTAAATTATTAAATAAAAATGGATATATTTTATTTTTTATGTATTTATTTTACACACAAAACAAAAATATATTTATTTAGCAGAGATCAACATTTGGTGTTATAATTTATAAGTATAAAAAGAAACGTACACATTTTTGAAATTATATAATAAAAATAACAAGTTCCTTAATCTTTAATAACTATAAACTACTTTTTGGCGACTTGAAATATCTTTCAACTACTTTTTTAACTGCTTTTTACCAACTTACCTTTTTTAACTTACTTTTTAACTGCTTTTTACCAACAATATTTTCTTTGTGCATAGTTTGTTGCTTAAAATCGTTGGACTTACTTTCTGAATGACCCTCTCGTTTTCAATATTCTCAACATCGTCAATTTTTTCTTTTTTAACATTGAATTTATTTTTCTTATTCTGTTGTTGCTTTTGCAACTTTTCTATTTTTTTGTTTCCTTTTTCTTTTTCTTTTGCTTGTTTTTTTTCATAATTTCGAGTTTCCTGGCATCTTTTTTTTATTTTCTATTTTCTGCTGATTTAATTTTTTTTCTTCAATCAAATTCCACTGTAATGATGTGATTGCAAAAGATGTTCTTTTACTATTTTTCTTGCCAGTACGTTTTGGCGTTTACTTTTTGGAAGCCACACGCTGCGGCAAGCCTTTTCTCACAGCACCTATTGCTTCTTGTATTTGCTGTTCTGAATATTTTTTTCGCATTTGTCTCCTTTTTTTCTTTTCGCCATGGTTTAAAATCAAAAATTCCTAAATTATATTCATAAAATGAAACTAAATGTAATATGATAGTATTACATTATTAAAATATGTAAACTATAATACCTTTTCTATTTAAATGTTTCTATATTAGTTAGTATTGTAGTATTGCACCTCCTTTTACATCGTATTAATAGCATTTTCTTTTAAAACATAACCTTTTGTAATCACAACCCTGAAACGGCCAAAGCATGACGAATGATGGCCAACAACTGTTTCACTGTTTCTATGACTGTCAGCTACCCATTGGCCTCGTGGCCAATGACTGTCCTAAACCATTATTTACATTACAGTTCTTGGCCACCTATAATTTTTGCAATAATGTATAATTTTAATGAATAAATAATCCTTTCTTATAAAGTTTAAACCTTTATTTGTCTATATAACGAATATGAAAGTTCTATATATATCATAAGTGCATTAAATTATCTAAGAATTGCCTGATGTAACCGTATGGCTATTCAATTGAATCACTGTAGTTTTCAAGCATCGATTTCAAGTTGTCTATTTTTTACACGTAGTATAACAATGATTAGCGAAATAGTGATTGCATTCGACGCATGAAAGAAGAAGGTATCTGAATATGTTCATTATAAAAGGCATAATGTACACTGTTTCTTAATATTCATGCTTTTTTAAAAAAAGGCCAATCACTGCCAGGTGGCCAACAACTACACTGTTTACCCCTACCCATTTTCAATTTCATCTTTCCAGCGGCGCCGTCCTTTAAATCATGGAAGACGGTACCTGTCCATTAAAATTAGAAACGATTGCTATCTCTTGGACCTTGGTTACTTATATCTCTCGCCCGATATCGGACACATGCCACCGCATCCGGAAGTAACGCTCGCGATCAGGATTTCATCTGACCAATAAATTCAGCGGAGGGAGAAGGTGGATGGGCGAAACGCAAAAATTAGGTTAAACCTCGTGGCCTCCGCCGCATTGATTTTTTTTCTCTTCCTCTAGCAACGTTCGCACAGCATTCCTCCTGCATCCAGCTGCGAAGCTTCTTTACGAAGCTGCCCGGCCTCGAGATACACCGTCGGTGCCGTATCGCCGAGATAACCTTAATATCGCGACTGAATTAGGTGGCGGCCAATGGTCCGCTCCCGGCGCTCGTATTTGTAGCGCGTGTGCCGCCGTAAATCTCGACCGTAAAGATTTTAAAGGAATTAAGCCCGATCCTTTAACAGCATCCCATAACGGCGTTCCTTAGAAAAATGAAACCGCGTTCTTGCTGAGTTTATGGTGGATTGATATCCCCAGGGATTTATCCTCGCGTGGAATTTACGGTCCACGGTTTAATAGAAATTTCAGCGCGGTTCCAATGCAACAAATCGATTTCGTTGAGCCTCCGATGCCCTGCACGATAGTAATACGTCTAATCGGTATCGAAGAGGGGTTTAAGTAAGAATAAGCAGAGTCGCTCGATTCACCAGGGATTACTCCTATTTTCGTTTATAATGGTACACGATATGGAGTTAAGAGACACGCGAGACCTGGCGATTTCTCGTTCTACAGATTTCCTAACAAGTTTCGTTTCATTCCCGTCGGAGTACGTATTCAGCAGGTGTTACGACGGTTAAATGCAGCAGGCTGTCTCTTAAATTAACTTCGCCTTCTGAAACTGTACTTGGGACGGATACTCGAACGTCTGGAGGACCTCTCGGAAGCTTATGCAACACGGCTGTTTATTCTCGCCTCTTCTGCCGAAGGCGAACGGTTACGAGCCACTTGTTCCGCAATCTTTTGCGCGCTAGTTGCCGCGGGTGCGCGATATTTATTCACCGTTGCATCGAGATTTCTGCCAGTCTTCTCGCGGGTCTTCCGGCCGGTCGGCGAGCAAATAATAAATCCCGAGGGAAACTGCTCGTTTCGGTTTTCACTTTGCCCCGTTCTGTTCGCGCCGCCGCGAAGTTTAGAGAACCGATTGAGCATGCTTGATAAGCACTCTCGTTAACAAGCTGGTCGCCTTAACGTCTGGTACAGGCGCTGTTACTTACACCCTCGACCCACCCTGCGCCTTTAGTCCACGGATTTTCCAGGCTTTCTAACAGTAGCTCTCCGCTTATACCCGGAGCTTATCGAGCGAGAGCTTTCGCCGCGCTGGGTATTTCTCGGAGACTCGTTCCCCTTCATCGGAACCGGGCGAGAAATTTCACTCGTTGCCTGTCGCCAATTTCGCTGCTTGACGTCTCTGTCTCGGAAACGACATCCAATGGTCATTAAGCAGCTCCGAAGCTCAATCTTCCGTGGATGGAACGGCTCGCTTCCTTCCTATTACTCTGAAGACGGCGAGAGCCGGGAATTCGGGGCCGACCTGCCCTCGGCGCGAAAATATCGTAGTCCTTCATTTTCGAATGGTTCTCACGCGACGCACAGCGGGCGCCCGTTTTCATTTTCCAGCGCGCCAGCGCGAGCATGAAATTAATTAAAGCACTCTCCCCGTGAATTACGATTAATGGCATTCGACGGGACGAAAACAAAGCTCGCGAACAAACGGGAGGCCCGTCACGAGGTCCCCTCGAACGCCATCCACCCTCCATCCCTTTTTGCACCCGTAAACGCGGGCGTTTCAACGTGTGCGAAGGGGTGGGATTTATTCTGCGCGGCCACGCTCGCGATTATAAAAGGTGGATTCGAAAAAGGTTGCCGTGCGCCGTCGCTCTAATTCGATTTCCGTGTTCGCCGTGGAGAACCCTTACGGAAGCGATGGAGAAGCCGGCCGGGACGCGATAAAATTCTCGATAGCTCGCGACGTGGTCTGCTGTCTTAAATTCTGCCCGGTCGGTCACTTCGGCTGTTGATAGCGCTAGCCAGCAATAAAGTGACAGAAGACGGGCAATAGTAGTGTATCGTCGATCGTCCACCTTAGAACCGGGCGTCGCGATTTCGACGAGAGCTTTCACTATGGAATCAGTCATAAAATATCGACGTGGATGAATGGAAGCAGTTCCTGGAATTGGTAGCTGCTAATGAGTACTAGCTTTTAGCACAGAGACCCTCTCTCGCTCAGTTTAACTCGGGACAATTTACCTTTAACTGCTGTGCTTTTTAGAGAACACTTAAATTCTAATTTTCCTCGGTGCTCATCGATTCCCCTACAGGTGCTGACCCCCACGTTCCAGACCTCTACATTGAAATAACTCCCTTCGTCCTCATCCAGTGAACCGTACGGCTCTTACCCTGGATAGGCCACTATAAATTCGAGCGACAAACTTTCGAACCTTTCGTTGACTCTGCGCGAATCCCGGGGCTACAGTCGTATCGCAAACAAGCTCCTGGAACTCTCGATCGTAACAACCGCCGAATAACGAAATATTACGTGACCGGACTGTAGGTCTCGGCGTTGTTTCGCTCCGCTGCCGGACCCTTTTCGCGTGGCAGTTGTTCCTAAGGTTCCCATTTCGGCTGTCGGCACTCGTCCAAGACGAACGACGAAACTCCTCCGACCAAGGGAAGACAGAGAGAAGCCCCTGCGCAGGGTAGCTTCCCCCCTGGAAGCTTCCTGCAGAGGCGCAACGAGCCTCGTCTTGTGTACAGAAGATAACGTGGCCCAAAAGTTGAACGGGACTCGCGTGGCCACGGTAAAAGGCCCGGCCACTTCTGCCCGTTTTCGTTCTCAGCCGGCTGGCTCGTTCGCGTTTTACCGTCGCCAGTTGCTTTCACAACTTTTTACGAGCTGCAGCCGTCCCCGTAACGTTCGCGGCTATCGGCGCACTTTTATCAGGTGCATTCTTTCTCCTGCTATCGGGAGTTAATGCGCGGGATAAGAAGCGCACACTGTTCCCCGTGAATCCTAAGAATCCTACAAAGATCACTGATAAAAAAAACTGAAGGATACCTCGCTAAACGAAGCCCTCGCTTTAAGTGCTTCGATGGTAACTGCGACTAGGAAGTCTACTGGGAACTCTTTGAGTCTACGTAAAAGGTAAGTTATTCTATGAGAGGCAGACAGAGGAAATCCCCTTGCCCGAACCTCGACCCACGACACCCGTGCTCCGCAATAAGCCTGGGCGAGACTATCGCGCTTGCAGGACGCTCCCAGCTGAGCCCCTTGGTCTCAGCACTGGTGGACTAGCTCAGGTACCACGGGATCGCCGGTTCCCGTCCCGAGGACATGCTTCGGGGGATAAAACGCCCGCGACACTAGCCCCAGAACCTGCGGGATGCTTTCGAGGACACTCATTCATCGGTCGATTATACTCTCCATTTGTCACGTCGATTCGCCCCGATCCGGGCGACTCGATCGTGCGAAAATCAATCGCCGCGTGTAATCAATGAAATAGATTAAACGTCGGGCCCCTCGGCACGCATCCGCAAAAGTTTGTCGAGGCCTCGATATTTCACGGAGGATTTATGACACGCCGGGTGTGCAGGAAGCCAGCGGAATGCGTTCCATCGACGTTTCCGCGATTGTTCGACACGCTCCTCAGCAAAAGAAACAATCGGCGTGCCTGGAAAGTAGAAGCCACCAGCAAGCGTTCTCGCGGCACAACACCGGCAAACAGTTGCCCGTCGGAAATTCAAGCGAACGCCGCGTCATGCTAATGCTCGGAATTTCAAGTGACTTTAAAACAAAGTTCGACGAGTCGCGAGGAGCTGTCACGTTTGCGGTTCAATCTTTAGAGAGGAACCCGTCTCCTTCGAGTGTGCTACATATTTTCAGACATCGTGCATGTCGAACGCGCCGAAGATAAAACACGTCTGACTGGAATAAGACGTTGAACGGTGAAAAGCGAAAGGAAGGATTGCAGCTTAATTGGAAGGATTGAAACACGACGAAACCTTCGGCTAGCAGTTCACTTTGACTCACTTTCCTTCGACAAGGACCTCGTTATGCGCCCTTGATCCTAGATAATTGCCTGACATTCATCTCCTTCATGAATTGGAACTTCTGGAGTTGCTCCTTTGATCGATCCTTTGACAGTACTCTCTCTCTCTCTCTCTCTCTCTCTCTCTCTCTCTCTGCATCGTTCTCTGTGGGAAGAGGTGAAATGCAGCAGAGGTAAGCATCGAAACCAGCTCATCAGGCTCACCCGCTGCGTATCCCTGTGCCGAACAGTCGAGTTACCAATGCACGGACTGCGTTCTATTATGCATACATTGCCCCGAATAGAAATCTGAAAGGCGACCGGGGGATTCCAATCAGTTTCGACTCCTGCCGCGGCGGATCAGTATTTTCCGAGAGGCGCGTCCTCCCCGTTTGTGGCCCTTTCTCTGCCGCCCCCTTTGGGCTCGCGCGTGCACGCCGAGTCTATCGCGAAATTGGATTTCCTATCGGTTTCTTCGCGATTTCGAAACGCAGATCGCAAGGGGAGGTCGGGGGGGCGCAGGAAGTCGCGGACAAAGGGACGCCTGCGTTCCCTTTTACCTTAGCGGAGTCGATTCCTCTGTCTTCCCTCTTCGCGGCGAGGCGGCCACGGTCTGCTGGCGACGCGTGCACGCGAGTTTCTGGTCCAGCTGCCTCGAGAATCGTCCCTCGAGGGCATCGAGACGAATACATCGAATGCACGACCGCAACTCGAGGACAAGGGAGGATTGCTCTTCTTCGTCGTCGCGAATCCCACGCGATATTTCCTGTAAATTTTCCGCTACACGCCAGACACCGTTCCACAGGAGCGTATAAATTAGAGAGCACGCTGCGCCAGACTCGTGGAATCTTATGGAGGAAGAAATTCGAGGCTGGCTTCGAGAGATAGTTGCCCGCGCGGAGCGTCCTGGCGCACGGCCAACATTTTGGTTACACCGGGCGGGGGTTTAACTACCCCCATGGACAGCGACTCCCTCGGAATGCGAATCACGGGTTTTTCAATGGCACATGGCGACTGGGGAAAATATATCGACCGTGGTGCACGGTAGATCTATCGTTTGAAGATGTAATTAGCGGAACGTGATCAAAATTTATTCTTACTCCTTGCAGGTCAGTTGAAATGTCTAATAAATGTAAAATATTTTCCCCGTCCCCTGTGAGCTTGAAATTGGAACGCTTCCGACAGTCGACTATATTTGTTGATAACGGCTCATTGGATTTCAATCGCAATATCTTCCGACGACCATTCGCCTTCCAAAATCTCTCTCTATGCAAATCCAATTGGAACTTATATGGACTGCTACTTACGATAATGGCCGAGATCGAACTATTCGATGTGATTTGGACTTACCTAAAACAGAAAGAAGCACTATTCGAAAAGAAGTATTCGACCACGTCCCTGACAGCGTTGCAGTGAAAAGGGCCACTTGAATTTCGAAGTATCGAATTTGCCCTTTAAAGATGTCGTTACGATAATCCGAGTTGCAGTAGCTTCGCGAGCCGTTGGTTCAATCCTGGAAATTATAGCCTGGGCTAGGGGCACAATCAGTTTCTGCCAGCAAATGGTCATGGGATCGTATCAACCCTTGTTGACTGCTGCCTGTCGACGCTCCGCGTCGTTTCTAGGTCAGCGTCTTGGTGATAGCGGAGGAGCAGCGGGCTCAATGATATTAGCTTCAAATTACGCTAAATTACTTATTTCACTTGAGAGAAGATCTCTGTTACCGCTCCAAATTTCTCCACGAAAATACCCATAACCTCCTGACGTCAAATAAAATCAACTTCTTCGACGATCATTTAGGTATTTCTGGTTGCACATCACAATTTAAACACATTACGATGGAAATCACTTCCTTCGCATAACATCAGATAAATATATCAATACACAGCTTGATTTACATTGGTAGAAATGACCTGCAGCGGCCACTGGAGTCGAGCGCTATCGCTTGCAGTAGAATAGCGCAGCATTGGTCAGCCCTGAAATCAGAAGCTGCAGATCACGCGTGACAAATTGGTGTATAAATCCTAAGCCACAATGAATTGATACATTCCCAAGTAACTTCCATAAAGATCCATCACGTCTCCCCAAAGTGGCATGGAAACGAATGGATGCATAATTTTCCTGCGACCGCTAATTAAAACTGGGTTACACAAGTAATGAGTGGTGCATCCGCTACCACTGTATAAACTTTGAACTCCGGAGTTTTCGAAACGAGTTGCACGCTGTTTAAAAATAATCACCCGTCTCGCAATATTTCATTCCTGCAAATTCGATTGAGCAGCAGAGCGCTACAGCTCCGTCCTGTTAAGTTTGAGAAACTCGCTGCAAGTTACGCGCACTTTCCCTTCCCGCCGACAGATGAAACGTTAATTAAATCGTAGACCGGATTTAATTTTTATTTCATCTCGGTGGCTCGATTCACTTGCCGAGAAATTTAACTCGCTTAAGACGCCCGCTCGCAGTTGCGAGCCTGACGGCGCAACTTTCGCGCGTCGCAAATTTTTAAACGGCTGCGCGCACCTTCGCCGGACGGCACGTCCCGTCGTAGCGCGCGGTTCGGTCGTTGTATTAATTACAAATGCAATTAGGAAACGCTGCATACATATTTCGCGCACGTGTCGTGCATTCCGCGAATCTTGGGCGTTTAATATTGATCAAAGCATTCTATAAACACACTGCGCGCAGAATGACGGGTATACGAACAATTTAGCAGACGGAGAGATAAGATTTTCCATTGTGACGGCTCCAGCGGTGCTCGGGCACGTTCGAGAGAATGCTTTCAAAGAGATCTGCAAGAGAAGGTGTCTGTCCACCGTAAATTATGCATTGTGCTTCTATCTGTGACGGCGCCGCTGATATGCAAATAGAAATTGTACCACTGAACGAAGCTGCTGGATATTAATTTTAATTTTCATTAGGATTTCCATACCCAGTAATTTCAAAATATGATATATCGCGGGCGGTATTCCGGTCGCTTCGGTAATAAAATTCAAAGTGGAACCACAACATTGAGTTGCTGGAATTACGTGCACGTTTGCAAGATGCGTGGTCAGATTTGCCGTAATATTTGAATTCGGTGTTCACATCTGCCCTAGAGCAGCTTCGACTCACTGAAACATGAGGCTTCTCCTAGTTCCTCTGAAGATCTTATGATCGGGACAGCAAGAGCAGAAAAATTTAACGAATTTCTGCAGATATTATCCTGAGACACGCGCATCATTACGCATTTCTCGAACTCCTTCGTCGGTGTACACCCAGTTTATTTGAGACTTGTACCTCAGGTTGCTGCAGGCAAAATATGAAGGTATATTTTCCCGAAGATACTGTAATGTATACGTTGGAATCAAATAACATGAAAGGTTGCAGTTAGTTCTTAGCATTCAGAAAACTGTGATCAATGACTTCTTCTTTTACCCATGATCGTGAAGTCCGGGAAGTAAAAGCCCCACAGTAATTTTTCTTCGGTCAAGATTAAGTGTTATGCACCGCGTTGCTGCACAGGAACATAGTTCCTAATTCTCCCATAAGTTTTCATTATTTTGGAGGCTTTTATATCATTTTATGTCCCATTAGAGCTCAACGGGATCACGTGGAACTTTTGGAACCTGCAAATTTTATTGTACCAGTCGACTCAGCGATTATAAATGTATTTAATCTCTCGCTCACCCTGCCCCCGTTTCCAAACTTTAATTACGTCCACATCGACCGGATGCACGCTCGATTTTACGAGATTCTTCAGCAAAATGCGTTCTCTGCGCGAGCTCCCGCCTTCTGCCCAGAATCTCCCTACTAACCGAAATACTTCGTGTCTACAGGAATATCAGCTGTTTTAATTAAGTCGACAGCACTCCAGGGACTTGGAGAGTACTCGAAGCTAACAGACCTATAAGTAATCGCCTGAACGACGTTAAATCTTCTGGCCAGGGAAAAGGTCCCCCGGGGTGACCAAGTGAACGACTGCTCCAGTGAGAAATCTCCTCCTTTTTCTTTCGAACAGGCGGATGGAACTTCTTCATAACTCCCTCGAAACTTCTCGAGTGTGGCGCGAGATCACCTTTAAACCGTAAACGCGACGAGTATGCGTGAACGTGGAAAGCAGGGACACTGCATGGCGCCACGATGCAGGAGGATTAAAGCAAGCACTGATATTTCGCGCAGCTTCCTCGCTGGCATTTCAATTCCAGCAGAGAAAAAATCTGTGAATTCGAGCGACACAGATCACAGCGCGGATGCAACTGAATCTGGAATCCAGTGTGCCGGAACTAAACGTCCACACGGCTTTTCGGACGTACAGTCACAGTTCATAGTTGACGTACCCTTGCCGAGTCTGAAAGCCTCCAACAACATATCGCGACTCTATCTGATTTATTCGGTCGTATCGGCGACGGGTCGCTCAGAGTTCCAACGCAGGGCGTTCAATTATGCAAACAGACGGATTCGGTGTAAAATTTCGCCAAATGCCGCGGCACCAATAGCGCAAGAGGGATCTGTTCGTGGGTGGGTGGCAGCCTGGCTGGCCATAGTCTGCACGCCTTGCGTGGTAAGTCGGTCGAAAGGATAGCCCGCGTTGAAGTCGCGTGATATTTTATTCATAGGCGAACTTATGCCATAAAAGAAATCCCCACGACTGCGTGAACGCCTCCCCCCTCGCCTTTGTTTCTCGCGTCCTTTCTTTCCATTAGCTTAGACTTGGAAAATGGCCCGCAAAGAGGCACGGAGAAGGATAAGCTTGAACGTTCGGGCGACGAGCGACCGAAATTCTTAATGTAGCCGAAGGGAATGTTAAAGCCCTGGACCGCGCATCGATGACGATATCCCTGCGAACCACAATTGAATTATTGGCTGGGGAAGAATTCTAGGAAAATCCGTGGAATTTCGAGTTAAACTGCTAACTCGTGCTGGGCGTTCGTGAAGCGGGGCCAGCGCGTGCCGTGTGTTTGCGCGATCCTTTGACTTTTACGCCGGTACGGTCGATGAAATGAGATCTGGTGGATGTTTCCGGGGTATTGGAGAGTGGGATGGGCAATCCAGGTCGGAATTCAGAGTACCGCACCCGTTTATGCATTTCCCAAGGCTCTTTCCGTTGCGGTAGGTTCTGGCAAATAGCGATGAGAGTTGAACTAAAAGCTGCAAGAATCGCAAGTTAATTTAAATGGGATTTCGTTCGACTCCTCGAAACCCCAAAAGTATATATTGAATCCTGTTGATCAACTTAGATTTTTATAAGCTCACCGAAGAAGCGGCTTTACCAAATGCCCCACTTCAATTACGAGGCCTGTCAGAAGTCGAATCGCGACGAACGCCGTGGCAACGCACCTGGGCTATTTTTGATCAGCTGCCACTTAACATGTACGTGGAGGAATGAAAATAGAGAAGCGGTGGCTCAGTAGCGGCGCGGAATTAACGGCGTGCACACACACATGGATCTAAAAGCAGCTGCGTGTGACGCTTGATTGATCGAGAATGGGTCAACTTCACGTTGCAGTACAACGCATTACTGCTTCGGCCCTACGCGAAGTCCTCGTAATATAATTACAGCAAAAAATCACTAAGCAGCTCGCAAGGGTGAATCAGCGTGAATTGTAATGCAGAGATAACATTGGAGAAATGTTCCTCGTTATTTCATTACTCGTTGAGTGTATCTGCAGCGGGCCTGACCATGCATGGGCTTAGACTACTGCTGACGAAGCTTCAGTCATTCCTAATTCCTACACGCTGCAAGTAGGGTAGACCGGGGGCGGTAGTAACACTTTGACTTTGGAATACGATTACGCAAAAACTATTACAGTTACAACAAAAGTTTTTTTACGAAAATGTTACTTATTTATCCGACATTATTTGAGCCACAACAGTTTCGCTGTATGTCAAGTAATATTCCGGTTATTAATAAAAAATGAGAAGCGGAGAAAGTGTTACAACCGTCCCTGACCCCGGGTCGGTTGTAACATTGCATGGAGTCGATAGTAGCACAAATATAACTTTACAAAACTAAAATTTTTATTGATTTAGATTATAATAATAAATGAAAAAAGTAAAGACGAAATAAAAGACGTTTTGGCTGGTGCATTCTTCATCTTCTCAATCCTTACATTCAGTATATTGCACCCATTTTTCATTTGGTTTGCTTGTGCTATGCTATAGGATTTCATGCAAATAAGACAATATTATTCGCCTTCTTTGTCCCTATTCGGTTCTGTTGCGGTAAAACCGACCCCGACTGCCGATGTTACAATCGCCCCCGACCATGCTTTTGAACTTAAATTATAAATTTTGACTAACGAGACGCTTAAAAGTGCCAAGTAACGATCAATATTTGTTTAAAAAAGGTCGAAGTACAGATTAAAATATCGAACAAGCACATACTTACAAAGGGAGTGTCTATATCACAATTTTAAGTCAGTAAGGAAAAGTTACTTTAGGGTATCGAAAAGTTATTTTCTTCACTATCCATGTCTATTGCGTATCTGTATTCCTAGGGCATGGATGTGTATATTCCAAATGTCATTGTTCATCATATATCCAAAATTGGTGTTAATATCTATTATATGTTTTGAGATATTTAGCGTGTTACATTCGCCCCCCTGTTACTACCGCCCCCGGTCTACCCTAATATTACCCCGCATTGGTAAGAAAGTATTTTAATCCCTCAATGTTTATGCGAAACAACGTCCATCCATGGAGGAGTTGATCGGGATGATCGGTTACATGTTACGCTAATAGAATTCCCTCGGTAACGACTGCGATGTTCGAGATTTGATTATCATTTATCACACAGTCTGGGGTTAGCTCTGGACTACGTGGACATAGGCCAGTGGTCTGCGCAAATTGCACCGAGTTTCGACCGCGGTTGCACCTGGACGTGCTACTACTTGGCCGATCCGCTTCGTTCAATGAAATTTACCGTAAATTGTGAGTGGACGTCGGGCTCCCCGCTGCTATAACGCGGTGATACTTAATGATTCACGTGCCATCTCACAATTACCGGGCGGAATTCCGCGCGCAATCAAGCTGAAGCTTACCACCACGGTTCGATTCGCTTTTTGCCATTCCCCGCTCCGTCGTAACGTCGTTACGTGCAATTAATGTTTGTCAAGCGGGCTCGCCGACATCTCGTTTGCGCTCTTTGTGTAATTACACAGTATAGCGGGCGAAACATGCCACGTTACGCGAGAAGGTAGAGGTCTGGCAATCCCATTTAACGAATGTATTTCCTGAAAGAAGCCGAGTAACGAGGAGCATTTGCTTTGCGCCGCGGTCGTAGTACTTTCGAGGAGGCAGCTGAGTGCGGAATATTCCGCGAATATACCCTGCGTGCGATGTCACATATTTGCATAGGTTTTCAGAAAAAACTTGTGCGCATCTTGCGCCAGGGGGGGGGGGGGTTGCTCTCAGGCGCCATACCTCCGGCAGTAATAACCGCGCAAACACAGACCCGGTGTTCAATTAGCAATATTCAAATTTTGTTAAGAGGGAAGGCGGCCGACCTACATAGCTTTTAGTGGGAGCCTCGTTATCACTTGGAAGCTCGCACGTTTCTAGCTGAGTTTGTCGTTTCTGGAGAGGAGAGGGCATATCGTGGCCCGTTCTTCTCGCGACCCTATGTACCTACCTCTTGATTACCATCCCCGCTCCTCCTGGTTACTCGCCGTTGTCTGATTTGCAAATTTATAACGCATTTCTGCCAAACTAAATACGCAACCTTGCGCCGACGACGAGCCCGCTGATATCGCTGGCTTATTTCAATTACTCCCAGCCGTTTCTAGCATCATTAACTAATAATTAAAGAGGCAAGAAGTCGGGAACTAAGGCGAAGAACTCGGCCCGCGGCGCGGGCTAAGTTTCACGGTTTATCGTTAATTTCCCTCGAGGAGAGCACCGTGACCGAAAACTTCTCGATTATTCCCCGTCCCGGGCGCGACTCTGACAGCAGGAAGGACGCCTTACGGGGTCTCGGTTTACCAACGATTCTCGAGGTCGCTTACAGCATCGTTGCCGCGGAGTCGCGCCGTGCCCGTCGCGTTAATCGATAATCTTAGAGCTTGAGCCGAAGCATTAAATGAAAATTGCCAGATAACCCAATTAGAGCGCCGCGGAGCGGCACGGAACGATCCGCGTGCCCCGTATAAATAATTACGGAGCTGTGCCGCCCCCTCGAGCACGGGGCAGGGACGGCCCGAAACCCCCCGGGTGAATTTCTGCATCATTAGCTTTCCCATTTCACGCGACATTGTTGCGTTTCACGCAGCGCTAACGATTCGATAATACACGGCACCCTCCCTGCTCGACGCCTGTGCCACGATTTGTCAAATCTTTCGTGAAAATTGGACGGCCCTGGGACCGTCGCGTTCCGCGCGCCTCTGCATTCCGCGCGCGCGTTAGCCTCGTGCTTCTAGCTAACAGTCGCATGCGGCGTTTCTCGCGTTCCGCCATTAGACAACGACCGGGCAAATGGGCCACCCCTTCGCGGCCCTCTAACGTGGGCGCAACAGGCTCCCTGCATGCTCGTACGTCATAATCAACAACAGAGATATGCATTCCAGTGGCATAGAATTAAAACGTTGATACCTGTCCAAGCTGTGGCGGGAGTGTGTCAGCATCGAGCGCGGTCGAAAGTGAAACGGCTATGAAAGAGCAAGGCTCGCGTGACGGAACGCATTCTGTCGAAATAAAGTCCTCGGTGCTCGTGAAATATCAAGAACACCGTTTAAAGTGTCGCGGGGGAAATAATTCCCTCGCGATTGCCTGCACGCGAGTCCCTTGTATCCGCAAATTTCTACTTCATGTACGTCTGCATCAAAGATTCGTGGATTTTATGCCGATTTTATTGATAACGTGGCCGCGAATGTCGCGACTGTATTGTGCGAGAAATATTTTTTTAAACGCAGCCCGGATTTTAATTTCACCTCGCTATACTTAATACAATTTCGCTGTCGGTTTGAAAATCTCATCGCGTATCCAGCCGAACTCGCGGGTGCTCGGCGGCCGGTTTTCCGCGGGACGATAAATTTCTCTGGGACACGTTTTAATGCTGCGCGCAACAGGGTCGCTCGTAAATCGTAATCAGTTTAATGCGGCTTACATGTTAACTGCGGAAACGGACCGCAAAGTGTAACGACTCGCGCCGTTCTGCATTCGCCGTAGCGCCGAAGGGAGAGGACGTCTCGAAGGACGAAGTAGTACTCGGAGGCGAGCACGTGCAAGACAAGTGGAGCGTAGGGTGAAGAAAGAGGCGAGAGGGTGAGACGCTCCCGTCGATCGATTAGCTGGACTCGGCTGCTAGCTGCCTAGAGAAGCTCCAGGAGGTAATTGCGACTCGCCTTGTTCGCTTCGCGACACTTTCCTGCTTCTCCCCTTGAACTTCTCACTTTACAGAGAAGCTATCGTTTCATCTTGACATCGCTAGCCACCTTACGGCCGTGTGTGTTATTTTTAACACGAAGTAACGGGCTCTGCAGAAGTCCCTTCGACCGCCTTCACCTCGTGCCTCTTGGTCCCACGGGGAACCATGGATCCTCAGCAATTCGAACCTCAGAATTAATCGTATGGCGGAGCTTCTCGTGAAAATTCGGCTCTTATTAAGACTACTCCCGCAACACTGGGTAAACTGCACCCGTAATGCACCTTTCATATTCTTTAAGGGCTGCCACAACCACTCGCTCGACTGCACCACGGGCCCCGTCCTTTCATCCCTTTATCTCGTGTACGCAATATCGTTTCACCTCCCGCTCTCGCGAGTCGTTGTTAATTACATGGAAGCGTGGCCACGCCGTTATCTCGACCACTTAACCATACCTTAATACCCCATCACCTGGAAATTACCAAATTCCACGTAACAAGCTCTAGGTTCGCGTTCAGCTCTATCGTAATTTCCCTTTTTACGGGGTCTGGATTCCGGCCAAATCGCTTTCTGCCCCTGTCCCAACGTCCCCGGTCCGTGCGCCGCGATTTTCCCTTGGATTCCACCCCTTTCTCTTTCCGGCTTCATCTCGATTTACCCTCGATAGGATACCCGGCCTCCCTATTCAGAATTTCAGAGTTATCCGCCTTTAAATCGACTTTCTCTATCTGCTTGAATTGGATACCTGAACCTACACCTGCCTTCTGCCCCAGAGGTAGCCACCCCACAGCTCCATTCCGTCCCCCATTTCCTCCCTTGTAATGCCCCATCGTTTCGTTAATTACGCTAGATTCGAATCTGCGTTACCGTTGATCCGCGATTTCGAGTTATAAGAGCTTTGAGAAACCTATTAAAAACAGTGACTCCCGCATTACGAGACACAGGAGGTATAGTGATACCTAATAGGACCGGACAACGAGAATTTTTATTGACCGCGGTAGGCGAGAAACTCCAGAAACTGTGCTTTGGCTGGCTTTCAAATTCCCATTTCCACTTTATCCCGTTTAATGAAATTACGAAGGAGTTTCGCAGCTCCTTTTAAAATAATTCCCAAGATGGAGTGCTCGCAAAAAATGGGGGGAACGAGAGTGTTACCCGCGTGCAGGGAGTTCACGTATTTGATGCATCACGTGGAAATGTTAACGCCGCGTTCCAGAATATCACTTTGAAGATCACGTAGTCCATATTTTTCCCCAATGTCTGGAGCGGGGAATTTACTGCGGCTGTCCATATCCACCGGCGAAATCTACTTAACCCAATTCGAGGCAATCCGCGGCGATTTATAGTTCCCATTGATTCTAATGGAATCGAAATCCCTATCGTTTCGTGGCCAGCGTCACTCAAATAGCCGCCAGAATGACTTAACACGGCCATGCGAGGTCCGAAATGTCGCTGACGAATTAAAACCCCCGCAGTTCTTGCCTGCGCTTTCCCATTTCCATCCGCGTCGCGGGTGCGGCTCGCTATACACGATTTTTCATTCCCCCTGACCATCGCAACGTACACATTTCCGCGTAATATTTCGGCCACACTTTTCGCCGTTCGGCGAAAGCGTTTTGGATGTAGAAATAACGAAACGTTAACGTGCCAATGTCCGCTCGGTTCATCGCGTCGCATCATACATCATCGTGATGTATCGGTACGACTTCCCAAATGATTTTTCTCCTGCCAACTAAGTTTTCCTCTTCCTCGTTCCTCGTGTTTACTACGAAGGCACGAAGAACAGAGCTTCGTCCATAGATAGAATATTTCCGCTGAATGCGAGGCTCGCATGGAACGAAGAAATTTCAAGTATGTTTCGCGTGGTTCTCGGGACCGATCGATCAACGATTCCCTTTGGATTCCCTCGAGCTTTGTGCACTTGCAGCGGGCAAGACGCCGTGGAAAATAGTGCATATCACAGTCGCGCGAGTTACAATCAGTCATCGGACTGACAGTGATCAACGTGTAGTCACTTGACCGTGCCAAAATCAGGGAAACACTCAGTCACGGTGCAATTTGTCAATTTCAAAGCGACGACCTATGATTTCCTCAATGAAAGTTCGGTCGTCGACACTTCCTCTGCACCGAACCAGTGACGCAGAATTTATTGCAGTTTCTGCACTCGCAACAGTGCTATAATGCCAGTCGTTATAAAAGCCTCGCATCTTACGTAGTATAATGAATATTAAGTTGCGAACCGGTTAAAGGTCAGACGTGCAAAATTTTGCAATTACCGCGGCACAGTCCGGCGATTAACTTAATGAGCCAATTTAGCCATTAAACGTGATTACGCGTTATTTTCAGTCCTACCCGGGAACAAGGTCGTGAACCGAGAATGAGGCTTTTCTGCTTCGCTTTATGCTGCAACGAGTGTACAATGATCATGCATAAAATTACCTGCTAGCAGAGCGAGACTTGTTATCGAGTACTGTCGGGGCTAGTTCTCGCCGAGTTTGTTCCCTCGATTGACATTTCCCGGCTTAGATGAACCGTGTCTAGTCGTGTAACGCCTTTCAAACCCTCTTTCTCCCACACGAGTTTTATCGATTCTATCTCGTCTTATCGTCGTCCCGACGAGACAGAGCAATTCCTTTCGCGTACACCCGGACCCGATACGAAACAATTTATAGTTGCCCTGCCGTGCTGAAAGTAGTTGGAAAAAGATTTAACGAATGGATTGCTTCGAAACGGTCCGCGAGGCTCGAGGTATCTAGGTGCCTTTCGAATAGAAGCACGCTTTAATATAGTTTCAGAATTCTGATACACGAATGAGCGTTCCAACACAAAAGAACGATTTCCGATTAAACGGTCTTTGAGTTTCGGGAGATCAAAGCGCATCCTTTCAGCCAGAACATGAAATAAGTTCCCTCTGCGTTTATTCTATTTGAAAAAGGAAGGGTGTAAGTGTTCCGCGGAAATTTGCTCGGGAATTATTTAACGTAGGTGCAAAGAGACTTACATTCACTCCGCACTTTAACGTGAAGTGCACTTCTCGTGCGTTTTCACAGAAACTGTTGAAGAAGGCAATGGACTGTAACACGATGTTCTACATACGTCGGCAGTGACGTCCTCCGCGAGCAGGAAGCCGCAAAAATTCGGTAAGGAAGACAAAGTAAAAGGGAGAAGAACGTTCCTAAGGAAACTCGTAAGGTCACATAATTTATGACTTCTAACGTACGGCGGTGACAGGGAAGAAAAGTTTTCCCATCTCACCCCATTCCCTCCCTCCTCCTCTTCCTCACGGGGACGATACAAATGCCGATCGTAAAAACGATTTTCTCTTCCCTGTGTTTCTTTCATTCCACCCCCGTCGCGAGCTTCCTGCTCGCTAATATTTCTCGGGAATGTTTGCAGCAACGAAGAGTTATTAGATTCTTCCTCCATCTCGACACGCCCAGCGCTCGATTCCCTCGAAAACTGCACAAGCTCTACGGAAGAATACAGTTCATTAAGCAGTTCCTTAAACACCTTGTTACGAGGGCACCTGGAATTCTCAAATAGAAAATTTCGATATACTTTTCATTCAAGTCGAGCGACTCACAGACTCCTGAGCTTATATATGCAAATTTTTTTCTGTGTTATCTCTCGCCGCTTCAAATCAGTAAATTCAGAAAGGTTGTAACTTATAAGACGTAGTCTTTCCATCGTAAATACATTTTACAGCTGCATGAATCGTCGCGAGATTATTCAACATCGTCCACCCTGCATCAGATTTATCGTCCCGCCTCAAATCTCTCGTCCCTTCTGTACCATGAGCCATCATTTTTCGCGAAACTGTTCGCCAGCACCGAAAGGTTTTACGGCCACTTATCCATCGTTCGGCAGTTCGCAGTTTTAGACTCCACTTTCGATTTACACCCCGGGCGAAGAGTGTTGCTAGGCACCAGAAGAAATCCGTCGATCTTTCATCCGTCTGTCTCCTTATCAATATACCCCCCCGTTCATCCGTGATTTCGTCACGTAACTTGTGCCTCCGCGAGTGTGACTTATTTTGCATTGGTTAGTCAGAACTGATCTATCAGACACGTTCCGTACGGCTTTTCCATACGTAATGGAGCCTCGCGTGTTTTCTTGCCTGCCGTCGCCTCGAATTTCACCAAGATTATAACGCTACAGTGGCCGTTCGATCGATTTCCAATGGAAGCTTGCAGGCCGATGTAAATTATTCGAGAGGATATATAGACCGAAGCTGGTGGCTATTAAACGCTCCAAATCCCACCCTTCTTCTGCTCGGCTCCGAAAAAAAAGGGCAAATTATATACCGCCCGATAGCGTGGCCCTTGTTTTTCTTTCGGAAAATTCGCGCTGCTTCATTGGTAGGAAGCGCCTGCATTTTTGTGGTTACGTGACGGGTTCTCGTTTCATTTCGAATAGAATGAGCCGGAAGAGCAGCCTCTGAATGATACATTCGGTCGTGTCAACAGAAATCATTGTGTCCTTTAATGGATTTCTTGTAGCCGAGGGGAATGGATCGTCGAAGCGAATCCTCGTTTCCTCCTTCTCTCTGCAACGCATCGAAATGATCTAAAAGGTACACTGGCTTTACCAAAGAGCCAGGAAATCTTTTCCTTTGTGTCCAGGACTAGAAAAGAGGACTTGGAGGATCCATCGAGGACCTCAAGCCGCGTTCGATCCCGTGTATGGAAATATACACTTGTAGATTTCGTAAATATTGTAGAAGAGCTTGCGTCACGTTCCGAGTATCAAAGACATTTTCCAGGCTTCGATGGAGCATGTTCCTGGAAGACCTTCGAGTCAGAAATAAAACAGTTTCTGGGGCTTTCGTGTCACTCTGACTTGCCCGTACTTGAAATAGAAATTCCCCTCAATTTTAGCTCGCGCGAATGAGCCAGTTGTATTTAATTTTTCAAGAAGACGGGAAATGCGGAAATGCGTACCCAAACCCCAGCTGTGGAATTCAAAATTCTGCGCCAGCCAGCGCACGTCATCCCTGGAAATGCAATTCTACGAAATGCCAGCGATGCACGGCCAATTTTCCGCGATCTCATCTAGTTTGTACAGTGCGGGTTTAAAAGGAAGACTAAAAGTGCAATAATAATGGTGCGAGTAGAATTTCAACGACTATTCCCGAAAATACCAGCAACCTTATTCTCAAATATACATAATAGAATATCTGTAAGCTTCGCTTTTAACTTTCATCCGTGTAACCGGCGAAAGTGTGTGATTATTAAAGAAATAATGGCGGATGGAGGGAAATGGATGACAACGCTATTGAAAGTTTAACAAAAATGCCGAAGAACCGGCGGCAGCTCTTTAAACGCCACTCGATTATCGTTCGCGATCGATCGAGGCAATTCAACCGCAAGGAACTGTAACGCCACGCGTTCATGGAGCATAACTTGTTGCACGCTGTTAACAACACGCTCGACGCCGATAAAAGCTGTCGGCCGCGTAAAGCTTCAAGTTGAGTTTCCGATAAAGAGTAAGAGGAGGAAGGGAAACGCGACGTGCAAGTAGTGAGATTCGAAATAAACGCGACGGCAAGCGAAACGAAGGGAGAACCGTGTCCACCTTTTCAGAGATGATCCCCGCGGATCGTAACTTTCTCATTTCCTCCAACTCCGCTTCGGATGTGTTTATCTCGAAAAGTTTCATCTTCTGATGCATTACGAGGGACGAAGAAACTGTGGAGGGAAACGCATTAAATTCCCCACACACTGTTGGATTTTTAAATACCCTCAGCGAGGAGTGTTTAAAACTCCCATGTTTAGTGCACAAGAGCTCGGCACGTGTAACTTCCCTCTTTCGCGCGGCAAAGCGTCGAAAAACGCGCGGGATGAAACAGGGCCAATCAGCGGAACACTTTGTTACGCGATTCAACCGTTTACCGTGTTCCTTTCAGCGAAACAGTATACGTAAATCCGTGTTTTTTCGCCGGGAAACGTTGATTGGCTGCCTCCGCGACAAATTGAACGATATTTCACTGAGACCCCATGGAAAACAAAATAATCGAAACACCCGGCATGAGGAGGAAACGAGAAAGCATGGAATCGATAATACATATTCGTTTGTTCTGGGCGAGGAACAGAGATGATAGGGAGACATACAAGCGACGAGGGTGAAAAAAGCGCGGATAACAAAGGAACGAATTCCTACGAGCTTCTGCGAACAAAAGCTGCTCGCTACGTTCCAACGGTTATCTTAAACGCGAATTTTGAACGGCGTTCGTAGCGAGATTCTGAAGAAACAGTGTTTGCCTGCGTGTACGTGTGCCTACGAGGCGCTGACGTGCGATTTTGAGGGTGGTTAGGGCCCTATGTAGGAGATTATCGAACGCGAGCGAGACCCTTCGGTGTAATAATAATTGATTTCGACGTGCTGCGATATAGCCACTTGTAATACCGTTCCAGTAAATAAGCTTCCACTCTATCCCACAATTCGGTTCGACAACCCGGCGTTATACAGGTGGCAGCGACGCGTCGAGCAATGGTTTCATAATGAAGAAGAGTTTTGTTCTCGCGCCTGACGGACACGCGACCAGAGGGAAACCGAGGGAGATAAATCGTGGTTAAATCAGCAAGGAAATTCAGTCACGGTTCACGGTGAATAGCGGCTTAACTAGGGATGACACTGTAGTCGGTTTGTCCCTCTACCCCGCTGCTCTAATTAAAGTCGATTAACTATGAAACGCACAGTTGCGCTGCGTGAAACTGAAAACTGGCAATCAACACCCGTTTACGTGGCACGCCGGCCCGTATGCGCGTACGTACATACGCGGCTCGTTCGAAGTTGCCGAGACGAACGATCTCGGCGCTATCAAGATCATCAGCGCAAAATTTATATTCCCCGGCTGCGGGAGTCGGTCTTGCACGAATTTATTTATTTATTTATTTATTTACTTGCACGGGTAAAACCCATTTGTAACGAAAAGAATACAAAGAACCTCATAGAGACACATCATTTGCAAAACATAGTAAACAGAGTAAACAGACATGGCGATTGAACTATAAGCTATAAAACTAATGCTCTGTACACGCTTTTCTTAAAAGTAGACGGAGAACCGTTGAAAAAGTCTACATCACTGCAATACAGATTAGCCAAGTTGCATATCCTGTTCATGGGGTTAATCAGATTACGCCAGTTTGTGCACGCCACAGTGCCGATAGTTCTTTTCTGTTGACGGCGTGTAATTTTTTTTAGCCCTGTTACAAATATAGCTCGCTCGACCAGCGGATCGATAGCCGTGACACCGCTCGCGGAGGCTCCTCTAGGTCCAGAATAATAGATGCGGACAGTCCATCTGCGGGGCAGAACGAGCAAAAGTGCAAACATTCGTTTTGGACCGTGGCGGTTCGGGATTCGGTGGAATTTACGAGGAGCTAGCTGGGACGGCGGACAATAAAATCGAAAGAGATAAAGGGGAGCGAATGCGGCAATGCATTAAGCCTTTCTCACTTGAGACGCGTATCGATTCGAATCCGCCCGCCGGTGCACGAAGTGGATCAGCGCATACACGCGAGTCTGTATGCACGGGAACGCGTCTATTCGAATCTCTTTGATCCAGCTGGCGCTATTGAGTTAGCGCAGCTGGCTTTCGATTGGCCTCCCTTCAAAGCTCGGAAGATCTCACTTTCGGGGATCGCGTGTCGCGATGCCTCTGCTTCGTTGCATCCCTCTGTGCCGGGGCGCTGCGCCCTACCGCACCGTCCTTCGCCCGCGCTTCCGCGTGTCCTTTGACCAGTTCGACGGAACGAAAACGTTGTACCTGGTCGAGTATCGCTCGGCCGTCCGCCGTTCTTTGGATTAAAGTTACGCCACAAGTCGTAAATTACACAATTCGCATCGTGGTCCTTGATTGACTGCTCTTGAAAGCAAGCCGCGCTTCGGGGAACAACCACGCAGAGGATCGCCACAGGTTTCGAATTCACACACGAGCTTGGGTCGAGGATTGGTGCTCGATACTGCAGCTAATCTGAGTGCAACTAGCATCATCCGCTTTTCACCGTGCTCCCCGTTCGGAGACCCGTTCAGCTGTCCACTAATTTTCGCGGTGTCATACACGCTAGTACTCTCTGTCGTAACAAAGCTCACGGGAAACTTACGAGATTCTAATTGAACAACGCCGCGGGCGATGGGGGTTGCTGTGGTTTCCTTATCGCCAGGGCGCCCTCCTTTTACGGATAACGTCGATTCGACAGGAATTCGTAATATTCCGCGATGCTCAAGCTGCTTGGAATATCGCTACTGCCTTATTACTATTGTGAGTCACGTCTGACTAAGGACAGACCATTTTCACTCGCATGTCTGCTTTCCGTGACCCAAAATAATTGTAAGGTAAATGTACCAATAACGAGCCATGCACCCGTACCTAGCCATCTGTTGAAATATTAATAATTGTTAAACTATGCACGTAAGATAAAATACATATTTGGTGTAATTTGCATTATTTAATTGTTCGGTTTAATATCTGAAGTTTTATCGTCTTGTTTTTTTGTCTAGATATTTAGAAATACCATTTATAGTCTCGAGGCCAGATATATGACGCGTTTTCAGACATTCGTTATGATATGGCTAAGAAGAGCGTGCTTCTTGTTAAGAGCATAATTATTATAGGATAATAGTTTTTTAGATAGAAAAAAGGGTTTTAGAATCTTGAAAATATTTGTAACACATAGAAAGAAAAAATTTGAATATGAAAACTATTTTTTATTTGAACATTTACATGGCTATTTATCGGTGCAAACAAATCTTGTTAGCCCAGTAACTAACCACGTGTTCAATAAATCGGGTGAAGTAAGTTGCAAATGTTAATCGGCATCGCCAGAGCAAAATTACGAAAAAAGTGTGAATTTCTGACTCGATATTTGGAATAAAGCCGGTAAGTATTTTGATCATAAATCATAATATAAACATTATTTTTCTAGATAATAATGATAGCATTTAATTTAAGTTTATTAAAGTTTATGTATATGTACAGTTTAATGAATTTGTTGGTTGTTTTGAGTCTTATATAAAATAACCACAAACTTCTATTGATAGTGTAACTAAACTTATTGTTTTTTGCATTTATTTTCTAATCTGTTTATTATGGTTATTTATACAATAATTTTATATTTCTGTACTTCTCAATTTTCCTTAACAGATTTTTCAATTTAAGACAAAGAATCAGTTTTTAAAATAATTTTTACACGATTATAAAACCTATGGCTAGGTACTGGGACATGAAAATCGGGCCGCTAGGTCAATCGCGTGAGGTTGGCTATATATTGGTACATTTACACGTACAAATATTCTTGTTTATTTTACGTTAAATATATAAAAAAACAAAATTTTGTTATGTGAGTACTGATGAGAAACAACAAAATCTTTATGAATGAAAAAAAGTTTCACTTAAATTGTTAATTTTATACACAATATTCATTATACTTTGTCACCGTTTCCTTAAACGGCTCGTTATTGGTACATTTACCTTAAATATTTGACGAGTACCGCGATGACTTTTGTCTTCAACTGCACTTCTACTTATCATTGAGCGATCTCTGAATGTGTAGGAATAGATTTCGTAATTAAAAAAGAGAGCCTTGGGCGATGGGACTCGAATCCGCGATCTTCGAGTGCTCTGCGCTACTGGCCTTACGAATGTCGCCAAAACCGACCCTCCGAGCTCCCAAGTTTCTGGTGCCACGAATGTCTATGCGTTTATAATGCGTTCGATGCGTATGGAATCACTTGTGCAGGTCCGCAGGCGTGCACCATTGGTAAACGTCTGCCAAAGACACACAGACTTCGCCGATAGCTATAAGGCGTGCCTAAGCGCGAAGCACGAGCAGAATGTCGAGCAACACGCGGGGAAACATAACTTGCATAACATCAGCCAATTTCATGCTGCTACCCGGGAGCGTGAGTAGGTTTCTGTGTTCCTCGGTTTCATCTTTCCACTGCCATCTCTCTCCAACCTGGATTTCAGCTCCGCTCGGTCGCACCGGTTCACTGTTATGGGGAGAGTAATACGATCCCCGCGTTCCCGAGGAGAACGATAATCTTCGTCGACTTGAAAATGAAATGTGGAAACGTGGAAAAAACTGGATGAAAAATGCCGCCGTCGCCGACACTGCCGATTTTCGGGGACGGTTGGCGACTAAAGCCCACGATCGTGCCTTTTTTGTCGCTATACCGCCAATTTCGACGATCAACCTCGCCCTTCACCATCCTTTAACGTCAAATTTCCAGAATAGACCTTTTCAAATCGATCTCGACGTTGTGGAATTGTTTCCCCGTACAGCGTTCCGTTTTAATTACCATTCACTCTTTCCCGTGCACCCATTTTTGGTACCTCATTGAATTTTTATTCGGCAAGAAGAGGAACGCGCTTTTACCACCTTTTTTTCTTCCTCGCCTTCGTGAATTCCTCGCCTCTGTCTGCCAGCATTCCTACACTACTATCATATTTCACTACAGTTCTTGATCTCTGGTTATCATCTTTCAGTCCTCCGCGCTGGAAGCCTTACTTCGCTATCCTCTTATCTTTTGCCGATTCATCGCCACCGCTTTTTTCTTCCATCATCCTTCGCCACGAGCATACCAGAACGGTGTAAAGCTCTCTTGAATTCCCCATATCGCCGTTCCTATCGTGGCCGTCAGCCGCAACAGTTTTCACGCTTCGCAGGGCGCAAGAGCGACTCGTACATTGCACCTGCTTCAACTCAGGGCTTTAGCTGGAAAATGGGCAGTCAGCTCCTGTACACGGCGGAAACTGTACCTCGACGAATCTACGCTCTAGGATATAATTCTTTCGCTCTTTCGCTCCCTTCTTCGCTCCCCTGGCCCTCGTTCACAAAATAGCAGTCGCCCCTAGCGGAAAACGGGAATATTAAACACGTACAGCGATAAGGGTGCAACGTTGCGAAAGAAGGAAACTCTTGGAAGCGAATTCCCGACTGCAGAGTTACAAGAGTCACTTGTTGTCTTGCGCATCTGCGTTTATTCGAGATGATAAATTCGCCCCATTTCTCATTTGCCGTCCCCTCCGCCTTGAAAGCCAGCGACGCGAACACGTTTAACCCTTCATCATCTCGCAAAACGAGCGGCTAAAATTCAGATTCTTTGGGAATACAGGGACAATCCGAGACCCCGTGGCTCGATTATATCGCGTTCTCAAGAAAATATTGCTCACAGAACGTACGTCGGTCTTAATTTCCACCGTTTATCGTTTCACGAGGGAACGCTGGAATTCCTGTTCAGAACGAGGAATTTCTCAGGATCTCGCCCGGGGGAATTAATTTCCTGATAAAGTGGAATGAAATTTATGTATAGAAAAAAGTGCAGGGCCAGAAGGTGGGCATTAGAGGCTCCTTCAAGGATTATTTAAAGCCGCGTCGTTAATTCTCTTTTAAGATTATGCAGAACACCGTGCAGCTGGGCAAGGGCTCGTGTTATTTCACTGGTACGGAGCAGCTATCGATGCAATTATGTTATCGGTGCCATTTGGGGCATATTCGGAGCTTCCCTGTTCGAATACGACGTTCAGATAATCGCGGGTAAGCTCTCGAGCGTTGGATTCGACGGAAGCTGTGAAAATTGCCACTCGACTATCGAGGCGAAATTAACGCGGCTTTTCTGGTGACCCACGAAAACGACTATCTCTTTAATTACATCTCGAGTGAGCAATTACTCCGTCCAATTTAGAGGCTAATTCGAAACGCAATTGTCAAACGAACTGGACGCCACCGAGTTTTCCTGTTTTGCAAACAGCGCTCGTACCTCGACCTGCGGTCGCAGCTGTTCACACTGCAAACCGTTCTCTTTTAAAAACTAAAGGCGAGTGTGATAACGGAGCCTGTAAGAGTAACAATCTCACTGAAGAAAAGTACGCGAAACGAAATTATTAGGAAATAAATGTCATCCACAGTTCTCTTCAGTCCAAAGTGGCCATGGTCTTAGTTTTAAGAGGATCTGCTTACTTTTACCGGAGCACGTGTGTGTGTGTGTGTGTGTGTGTGCGTGAGTACATAAAGAATGGCGACTGTGTGTCTTGGGAAAAAAGATGTATCAAGAGTGAGTTGCAAGAAAAGGGACTTGAGAAGATTGACCGTTGAGCCACAGTGGTGTACAGTTTGGGAAAAGAGAGGCTTTGCCCAGTATTTTATACTCACCTTCATAAGAGTGTACTTCACTGTTAGAAAAAATGTATCTTGAGTTTCTCATCCTAGGTCACACAAAAGAAATCTCTTATTAACCCTTCAACTGATATTGCATCCACATCTGGTGCAATGAAAGCTTCGTGCTTTTCTCTCTATTCTGAAAAATCAGACTACAACCAAGTCGAAACGAATTCATTCACAGAGCCGCCCACTTTTCACCGAAGAAAGGACAATTAAGGCAGAAAAAGGATCATTAATCTGTACTCGCCGGGATCGATCGCCCCACGGACCCGTTTTGCAACAGCGCACAGGCTTCGGAGCGCCGGGATTTCCACGACCTTTGTCCCAGAACTCGAGTTTCTGAAAAGCGACGAAAGTGTCGAGGCGTGTGCACTCGCGACAACGGTCACGGATGCTGGGTAATTACCACCAGTAAATTGAATACCCTTGTACGCATCAGCTGCCCCTTTCCGCTCGCCTGTTCCCAGACGAAGATTAACTTTCCGATTCCTAGGCAGAGCGTGGCCCGTCTCGTCAGAATCGATGCCCGAAGAGGAAGAGCAGTCGCGGGGGGCGGAATCATCCCCGCCCCGTAAGATTAATGGCCGTGCCCCGAGGCAGTGATTAGAAGCCAATTAAGAGCCTTTATCCCACTTCAGCTCGCCCTCGGCCGAACTCCATTCTGCGGAAAATATCCGATGCTGTTGCATACCGTCCGTCGGATTCTTCAGATTTTCCGCCTCCCTTTTGTCGCTGATCCCGGATTCATTAGCGCATCGATTTAAATCGCTCAAACAGGGTGCGCAGAAGCGTGCCGCCCGGATCGACGGGCGACCTCGCCAACGCTGCCTATGAAAATTTCTGTTTGAGTTTCAGGAAATCCGTCAGAAATCTCCCCTATAATCGCCGTGAAATTGTTTAATCCGTTGGCATCGGACCGAAAAATGCGCCCTGCGCTGTGTTATTAGTGCTCCGCCGGCGTAATGAAAAATCAAGGCGCGAAATTAATTATATGATACGCGTTCGACCCCGGCCGCTCGTATATATTCTGCGCGTTATAATTCCCGGCGGTGCCAATTATTCGCGCGTACGGTCCCCGCGATACCAACCCGCAAATCGTTGCAGTATTCGCAATTTCTGTTGGGACACTGTGCGAATTTTTCGTAATCCGGAAACGCCCCACATTTTCGATTTATGTAAAGCTAGTCGCGGGAGGGCGGGAGAGTGAGTCGTTTAGGAAGCAGATTTTCGCGCGTATGGTGGCTCGTGTATGGGGCTGAGTCCCAGGGGGTAGTGAGTAAGAAATCAATGCGTGGCTAAAGTGTATCGGTATCAATCGTCCGAGGATTGTCACGGAGCACAGTTGGCGAAAAGTTTTCGGGGAGTTTGTAACGGGTTTTAGAATTATGGAGAGTTTACGCAGGCCTTAGGGTGTTTTCAGAGGCTCTCAATTGATCATAGAGAGGAGTTTAGGGAGTTACATTAAGTCCACATCTTGTTCTTATACAACCCTCGAGTGTGATCATTTAATTAGAAATTATCAGGGCCATTTCCCGCGTGGTTGATTAGTGGTTTGGACCCGCAGCTTCAACCCTCAGTCCCCGGTTCCAGTGGCAGTTACAATTAATTCGCGGACTCAGCTGAACACCGCCATTAGTCATTAATACCTGTCCAGCGTTTCGCGATTCGCGCGCGATATTACTTTCGAGAATTTGATGTATTTCGTCGTCTGCTTGGCACCGGTTGAAATTGCGATTGCACACGTCCATAAATTGCCCGAGCCAATGTACTGTTTGCCGGACCGCGGAGCTCCACTGAAATTGCAACTTTCTCGATTGGAAATCGAGTTCGCCGGAACGATCGCGGCCAAGTAAGCGAATCCCGAGGCGGCTTGTTTTCGCGGCCGTGCACATTCCCGCGTGCATTAGTTTCTGTGTACCGAGAGACCCGTATTTATAAGCGAGGTATCCAGAAGCCTTCGAAACTTCCAGGTCCCGCAGAAATCGTTTGCAGAGGGATCGAATGGAGCGCTCGTTTTAATCAGTGACGGAAGCATTTCTGCTTAGCGTCGTTGGTATGCATTGCCGGGGGGAGGCTCAAGAGTGACTCTTCTATACAAACCGAGTGTGCGAGTAAATGTGAAGTCTTTGATAAGTTTAAAGCGTCCCGGCTTTACCCGCGCGACAAGAAATATTTAGACGTTCGTTCCCTGCAGAGTAACGACCCTAACCAGAAAAGCTCGCGGCAACCGGCAAATCGAAAGCTTCTTTCTTTTCCTCCCTTCGGTTAAAGTGGTGTTTAAGGCGGAACCTAGTCTACCGCGAGCTTTTCCCTCGGAGGCCCTCTAAAATTCGATTGCTGTCGACCGTTTCCCGCAAGAACGACTCTCTCCGCGTCTTCCTTTGAGGAGGAACACCGTTGAAATTTCGCTCCCGGAGCGTGTGTATCGATGTAACGCGTCGACGTCGATTCGATGGCTGCCACAAACGTCCTATCGATTTCGCGGGCCCGGTTCATCCCTGGAAACTTGCGAGGGATAAGGCAGGAATGAGCTTGCGGGCGCGCGGGCACCAACTCGATGTAATCCGATTTCGAACCTCCCGGATAAATTCTGTTCCATTTCTTTCTCTTTCCTACGCGCGAGCAAGTGTTTCGCGCTACTTCGGGGGGACATTCAAATATTCTGATTGCGACAGCGGGCAGATAACCATAAAGGACCATACTGGGGTACTCTGATTGTACCGTTAAAACGTATTTACTTTTAACTGATTACGTTCGTACCTACAAGTCCAGTAATGGCTCCATTTACATTAGCATCGTTTAAATTCGAGGTTTCTCTGTGTTCGCGGAGTTTGCCGTCTAAACATTACAGCAGGCAAATATTTAATGTTTAATTGAGTGCTGGGAGGACACGCGTCCGTGGAGGCGATGTTAAAAATGAAACACTTGTACCATTACTGGACGCGACTCTGACGCTTTATTTTTTTAGGAAACGCCACTTACTAGCTTCTGATACCGGCGTGGCTGCTTTTGTAAATAAACCAGCAGGCCTGCGTGGGCTCTGTGACAAGCTTTGAATACCTTATGCGTACATACTTCCCGGTTGGCGTAGGCAACATTTTTACGCGTAAATTTTTCATGCGCCCGAAATTGGCCGTACGTATCGCGGCAAGGGGAAATTCGCCATCGGATGAAGAATTTATCGAGTCACCTCAGCAGTGGCGGCGGAATTAGGGTGGCAACTGATGCACGACGCCGAACGGGAACTTTCGGGGGCCCCGTTGGATTAAAAAAGGGAATTGGTCGGTCGCGCGAATGGTTCATTCGTGACCAAATAAATAGAGGGGGCGACGGGGCCGCCTCTGAGTGACGGGGTAGATTGAAACGAAGCTAAACCGTCGTTGAGGTTAATTTACTCGAACGCCGCGGATAGGACTGTAATTTTCTATTTAGAAGCCTGGCTGGTGCGTTTAAGTGCCACCGTCGGATTTACTGTTACTGACGCTCACTCTTGCCCGCGGAAAATTGCGCGAGTAATTCCGTTTATCGCGCTCCCCCGCCCTCCGGCCGGTAATTTATTTTTCAACCCTTTCGGGCGTAAACCTTTCACCCCCGTGAATGCGTTAAAATTTCACTCGTCGTAACGCCTTCGTGCCACGCGAGAGTCGATCCTTATCGCTCCCCATTCTCACCCCCCTAGCCCTGATTGGTATTACCTGCGAGATCCCCCGAAGAAAAAGCAAGCAAGACATTTGTAGATTCGATTCATCCTGACATTAACTTTTCTCACCGTCACTCGTCGCTCACACCTTTTCCCGCTTTCCCTTCCGCGTTATTACTAAAACGTCGCCCCGTTAATAATCCTTAACGAGCTCGGGATCGAATAGCAAAATCTCGCCCGGGGCTCGCCCATGCATCGTCTAATTCGTGTTCTAAATGGCTGGTTGCAACGCGACACCACGAAGAGTTAAACGACAGCTGCATAATGAGACTACGCACGATAAAAGTTCACCTGCCACGTTTTTCTATTCCCCTGGCTATCGAGGATATCGCGGCGAGGGGATCTAGGTGGACATTAATCTTAAGGTCAGCGGGCGTGCACTTGGTCCCGTGCCGCGTTAACATCAGTCAGACTCGGGACAGCGTCTCGGCTCCGGAGTCATGGAGGATCGATATCGAGGCACGAGATACTCGCTCACCAACCGCTTCCCCGGATGGCAAAGCAAATAGGAGGACCAGCCGCGAGAAATCACGGCTTTCGGCTGTCCAAAGGACACGGGGGATCCGATTCCTCGCTCTTCTTGTTTGGTTATCGCTTGAAACTTCTTGCCGCCGGGGGGAAAGTCGCCCGTTTTGACGCGGCGAAGAAGATACGGGACGGGTCCTTGTTTGACGAGCTAAAAATTGAGAGGACGATGTCTCCCACGTTCGGAAGTTTATCTGCCATCCAACTTTCCCTTAAACACGTATATCCGCATGCAATTCTGCCGCGAGGACAGGTGTGATGAGTTTCATTGGGAGAAAGATCGCGCCTACAAACACCCCTGTTTTTGCAGATTGGATAACCTGATTAATGCACGGCGCATTGCCGACAATATGAAATCGGTGTTAATTGACCGTCGAATCCGGTCCCGGCTGTTGGTCACACGAGACAACAGATCGCCCATGCAAACAGACAGTAATGCATCGTTAATAATGCGCCCATCCGCGTTAACGTGATTGTGAAAATTACACACCGTCGCGGGACCAAAGTGCGAACGATCGACCGGATTTTCTCACTTTCTCCCGGCAGCCAGTGGCGAGCAGACTTTCCCGCCGAGCTTCAGACCCCGCCGACTAATTGCCCCGATTGGAGCGGCGTCGGCAGAGAGACACAATGGCAGATATCGAATAAATTGATCCTGCGACGGCACGTTTAGTGGCCCCGTTTGCCGCGGCTTGCTCGAGCAAACAGCTATCATCGCTCGGCGGACCATTAATCATTGGAAACACAGCTGCTGGGAGAAATGAGATCAGCTTTGGGGAGGGCTTGCGGCTTCGATAAGGGAAACCTCGGCTCCGAGTCGCGAGTCGACGGCAATTCTCGTGGCTTTCCGAGAAAACACACGGACCCCGTTGAATCAGCCGGAGCAATTCGCGATCGTTTCTGTCGCTCGTACCGCGATTTTCTCGCTGCAATTCTCCCGAGCAATACAACGCTATCGAAGCTTTTATCGGGCTGGACGTTTCGAGATCGGAGACCGGGATTGAACTTATGATGGGACTACATCGACGTCTTTTAAATTTACAGTCTCTGTGCGTGTTTCGTCCGATAGTGTGGCTACTGATAGGACGAGGAAAAAGCACGGCGAAGACGAACGAACCCTTCGTGGGTCGAGTGCGAGTAACAGGTGTTTAGGACGGAAGTGATCGAGTGGTGTTCAAGTTTGAGGATTAGCCGAGGGTGAAATGCTTATTAGGATAAGTTCTAGGATCTTCGGTACGAGGGACGTGAAACGAGAATCGTTTTTCCGAAAAATACAACGCTCTTTACCCATCGAGCCTTTCCTGAAACACGATCCAGTAGGGTAGGTGTGGGTATTACTGCGGATGTCCCGATTACTGCGGATATTCTAAAACAGATTATATTTAGTGTTGGAAAGTACATAATCTCTTGGAAATTTTTGATAAAATTATTTTAAACTCTATTACAGATAATTATTAATAAGTATGTACAGCAAAGTTATTATTAATTCTTTTATCGTAGTTTGAAATTCGTCAAGGCGAAACTTCGGTCGATTTCCGATATGGCGGTCATGAACACCTACTTGAAAAACATTTATATTTTTGTTATTAACAGTAATACATGTACTGTAGCGGTATTGCTCGATAGAATAAGAGTTATTTTTTTCAGAAAAATAGTAAATCAGTCGTCTACATTTTAGTTTTAATTTTTATTTCTCACCGCAGTATTAGGTGCACTACTTGACACCATGTGCATGTATTACTGCGGACCTACGACTGTATTCACTGACGTTTATATATAACCTGCAAAGTACGCAACGGTGCGTGCAATCACGTGTAACTCTGTAAGCATGCCAAGAAAAAATTCAAGTGATAATAAGGAATCAAGAAATTAAAGTAAAATTTGTACTAAGGTTATGTTTGGCCTGACATCAGACCGCAGTAATACTTACATGCGCAGTAACTGGTGTTTCGTTAGTAACTGGCACGCAGTAATACATGCATGTCCGCAGTAACTCGTGCAATGACATTGATCGACAAATCTCTTTGTTTTTAATTAACCGTGCTTATTACCCCGCCCTTATATTTTTTTATGGAATTATTAAGGGCCCACCTTTCTTTTAAAAAGAGAAGAAGGAACTTTCATTCATTTGAACGCCGTATCGAGAATTCTAAAGTTAACCTACCTTAAAAGTCCGCAGTAATACCCACACTTACCCTATCGCTGCCAGTTTTGAGGATATTCGCGCGGATAAATGGATGTAGGTCCCGCGTATTTCAAGGATTCGATTATATGTGCTTCAGCTTTGTCAGAATGTAGCTGGGGCTGGCAAGGTTTATTGCGCAGCCTACGGTACACCTGTTGTTTAAAAAAAACCGTGCTGGATCGTAAGTTAAGGGATTTCGATGGAACCGAACTGACTCGTGAAATCGTACGGGCGAATTTTTGTATCCACCCGTATTGGCAATTCTGCAAAATCGGTTATCGACGAATAACCCGTGGAAGTTTTACGAGGTCCCCGGTAACGTGTCCCGCGATTCGAGAGTTTGGCAAACATTTTATAGCCCCGATCGGTAGGAACTGTTACGCGCGACAAATCATCCCCCCCCCCCCGCCCTTTCGAATTTCTCCGCGATTCACCCCGTCGACGACCTTTTGTTTCTTGATGGCGGAACGCGAGGATCAACGTCCTGCCCTTCTTTAAACATTCCCAACGAAGGCTGAACGATTTATTAACGCTACAACCCCGTTAGTCACTGTTAACGTTACAAATCACAGTGCAGCACGCTCCCACTTGCCCGCACCCTCCCTGTTGCATCGTATTTCATCGCGCCACTGCACATCCCTACGACAATCGTCATCCCTTTTGCCATTCCGTTTCAGTTACCAGCCGGAAGGATTTGTGTCTTGCCATCTTTATCCGCCTTCGCGGCAGCGGGGCCTTTGCCACAACGCGACCCGACGCAAGCTTCCCTTGTTTCCATCGTGCTCCGCGGAATTGGAAAATTGAAGAGCTTCCCTTTGTCCCGTGGAATTTCCGCGTTCGAAGAAATACTTTCGACGCCAAGTGACATTCGCGGCGTGGAATATTCTTCGACAAAATGGTCCTTGCGCTCGATGAATCTTCTTTCGTTCAAGAAAATCCCACGGAACGGAAATTCACGCTCCTTTTCCCGTTGCAATCCGCGACCTTTGTACGAAGCTGTCTTCTGTTACGGCGAAGAGCGCACAACAGGTTTATCCATTGTTTCCACAATTTTCAGCGCAAGGTACTCGATAATTCCCCACGAGATTATCGTATCGGACGTGGTCGACCGATTCAAATCGGATTCCCGAGCGTTGCCGGTCGCCCGTGACAGGAAAGAAAGAACCGATGCCGCGGGAGCGAAACAAGAGCAACATCCCGATGAAATTGACCAAAAGTTGATGGAACATTTTGTCCACGGCAAGGTCTAGCAGGAAAACCGCCTCGAGGGTTGTGCCTGGATTGATAAGCAGCGAGCCGGACTTTGCTCGGCGAATTCGTCTCGCAGCAGACGCACAAAGTGCTTTCGCGCAAATAGGTAATCCCTGCGGACGCTATTGCGAGGCTGATCGGGGACTAAAACGGTTCCACGGGGAAAATTGTCTGCCGTAGTGGTGGCACGAACCACTCGGAGGGTAAATCACTTCGAAATACTTTTCCAGGGCCTAAGGAGAAAAGCAGAGAAGTCTGAGTACACCGGGGGGATAGGGTGGGATGATCAAAGATTGAAATTCCCTGTTGGGCTCTAAAGTCGCGTTGCTCGACGGGACCGATGCAAGAGCTAGCTCAAACGAAAAGTCGCCGATATTGAAATCCCCCATCAGTTTCTCCTTTTTTTGACCGGAAAGATTCCTCGGGAAACGCGCAGAGTCGACTGTTTGAAGTTTAAACACACGGGAGGCGGATGGAAAAAGTTTGCTGCGCGAGGAACATCAGGTTCGATCGATTCGGGCTGCAGCCAGGATTAGCCGGTGCAGAGGTAGCGATGTCGTGTTAGGTATGCGTTGTAATCGAGCGTTATGTAAATCAAGTTCGATCTGTGGACCGTGCAAACTCTGTAACGAGTTCCAATTGCCAGCAATAGCCATAATTCCGTTTCGCATTGTCCATGCCAATCGCGCCACGACCGTCGTATTTTGCCCCCTTCTGGGAATTATTACCCCCCGTCGCCTCGATGGAAACGTGAACCAACTTGACGGCCCGGCAACCGCGCCGACGGAACGGCCAATTGTGGCGAGCTTGCTGGAAAAAATTCATGAAAATTCAACGGCAACGTTGTCTATTATCATCGCGCTCGGATAGCACGGAATGATTGCTCTGTTGTTTTCATCCCCATTGACATCACTCGAACGAATATATGCGGAGTATCCTAAATCTTGACACTGCCCTGGCTTTCGGCATTAATCTTTCAGATTTTTCATTCGAGGCTGAGCGAAAATATTTGCCCGCCCAGTGGGCTAAAAAAAAACCTCTTCCAGCGGCGAAAGGATTGAACTCAAGCGGATGTTAAATGTAAATCTCTCCCGCGCTCCGAAATCCCTGCCGCTCGAACGCGCGACTTTTTTTTATTTTCGTTTTTCTGCCACACTTCCTGACCGGGATACTCCACGGCATTATGATCCCTTTGTCGTCAATGTTGCAGCTGGTCGCTGCTTTGCCGCGTACGTGTCGCGCATAATAGTGCAGGTTGCTCAACAAGTGACATGTCACGTGTCACTTCGGCCCCTTTGTTTCTACCCCAGCCAGTGATTACTGAAATCTTTCGACCCCAGAGGGACTCAGGTTGCCCGACACCGTCCACATTCAATATTCAATACGTAGAGATTGATTTCGTGTTGGCAAGATACTGTGCAGTGTATCGATGATCACAAATTGGGAATTTCATAGCATTGGGCTCGATAACATTGAAATCAATCCGGACTGATTGCTACCTCGGTGCCGTCTAATTGCCAGCTCTGTAATATATGTAACTTATATGCCAATTAAGAAACACCTTCTGGAAAATCCTCGCCCGTGAGTTCGTTATCGAAAATCTCACCCTAAATACGTGGCTATCATCGAATACCAATGGACATCGATAGATCGTGTTATTGAATTCTTTTCTCGTTGCATTTGCGAATATTTCAGTACCTTAGAATCTCCGGCAGCGGATAATTTCATACGATATAACGTCAGAGCGGTATATGGTATATTTAATAACCCCTATGTGCATTTAGCATCGGTGTATTCACATGTAACCACCTGGAGTTCGATGCTGGAAGATGAAGTAATCATTTCGCGAGACTGAATGTAAACGCAACAAGAGATGTCCTCTTATAAGCAAAGCGTTCAGTAGAATCTACTTTCCGATTCAAGTGGGTTGCCGCCCCCTCCGAGCGGAATAAAACTGAAACTGCTTTTTATATCGAAGGTGTTCTTCATCGCTGCTCGATGAACACTTCAAAGATCTGTTCGAACTTGGCGAGGGGTATTTCATAACCGATAACTCTCTACGAAAGAAAGGATGCTCAATTGCGGAGCTTCAAAGAGAATTTCTATGCAGTGGCTTCTTAAAGCCACCCCATTCATATATATTCCACGACTACAACTTCTGTTATTCCAAGTGGCCAGCTGTTCGACAGCAACTTCAATAATTTTACGAGGCCACCTTCCGGACGGGGTGAATAAAACTCGACCGGGATTATAAAGCAACGGATAGGCAGCGTCGATATGGGGAACGATAAAATAGAAACGCCACCGGTCACGCAGAAGTAACCGCGTTCTGTCATTTTCAACTCGCCCTGGGCAGCATTAAAAAACCACATTCCGCGTTTGATCGTTCACAGCCGTGAGATAAAACGAGTTTCAATTCCGAAAGAAATACAGCATTGACCTTTGTGTCGACTGCACGTACAAAAGTCTGATAACGCTCTGGATGATACTTTCTGGAACGAGCTTTAAATATCACCATGCCCCGCGGCAATCATAATACACAATGGAACGAGACGCGTTCCGTTTTTAATAGCCAATCGCGAGCTTTAGTTGCGGGTTAATTTTTATGCATCGACGATGACATTCGACACCCCTGCGCCGGACCGAAACACTCTGCGCCGTTCACATTCGTGGTCCCTGTGAAATTCACTCGGAACTATTTCGCGCTGACAATTTATCGGAGCTTTTTCGGTATTAACAGAATAGGGGGAACCAATAACCATTAAATTGAAATGAAAGTATTCATTTTGCAGGAGTATGGCTCATCAGCGGGGCGCGGGGCTCGTTTGGCCCGCGAGAGGAGAACGAGGTGTCCCCTTCGAACGACGATAACGAACCTGCTGCACTTTGGGCTGGCCATCTTGTTAAGGAAGGTATTACACCAATTTGCACTGATTCTGTGTCGTGGCATCAACGAGGTGCAAAAGCTGGAGCGCAAGGTGGACAGGGAGGGTGGATAAAGGAGCAACATTCCTTTGGCATCATTAAGGAGGATTCTGTGTCAAACTGGGAGTTCCAGTAATTATCGTAAATAAGAGGGCTGTGACAGCAAAACTGACGATTGTTGCTCCATGTAGGTTAATAGTATTTTTACGGCTAGGAAAATTCGAGATCCTCCGACTGAATTCAGGATTGTCTGTTTGCAACAACTTAAGCGATACATTGGACTTATTTCTCTCCCCGAATGCAATTGAAACTTCCACCTGGCGACGGTTTATTCGCCACCGCTCTCAGGCCCTTTTCCAGCTCCCAAGCGTCGGGCGGGCTCTTCTCCCAGTACCATTTCCCCGAGCCCGTTCAATCCTCCTTCAGCCCTCGGAAGCGTTATTTTTCGAAGCATCGCTGCGCGTAAAAGCCCTTTGAAGCTTTCTCGAGTAGGTTCGCGGACGATGAAACAGGAGGCCACGCGCTCCATCGATTCTCCTTCTTCGATTGGTCGGTCGGTCTGGTCGCTCGGAAAGCCGCGTTCAACGCTCGCGATCGATAGTCTGATACTCGATGCGGCAGCATCCCACCGAATTACGATCAAGCACCAGTCATTTCCGGGCTAAACGATCTCTTGTTATCGCCAGAATGCAATAACAACGGCCTACTGTGCGATGCCGCGTCCGATTTCACATATAATTATACAGCGAGAATGCGCGATTGAGAAAATGGATGTTGTATCGCTTCTCCGGTACAAATATCGCGCTCATATCCATGGAATTCTCCTGGATCTCACGCTTTCCAGAGTCGAGGCTCCCTTTCGCCCCTCTCTTGGGAAGAACGTTAGGAACGCGAAATTTGTTTTATGGATCGAAAGCACTGGGGTAACAGATTGCAAATTGCACGAGCCTCGGGCACACTCCGCTCGCATTACATTGAAAAAGGGAAGCCGTAAGGAAGGTCGAAGGGCCGAGGGCACAGAAGAAAGACGGTCCAGGGATTTTAGCCTCCGAGAAGGCGGGAGCACGCTTAAAAACATGACCGTAATTACTAGACCCTCTGTTCCGCGGCAGGGGTTCCCGTAGTTCTGAAAACAGAACCGTAAATCCTGTCCCTAATCCTGCGAAATTCATTCCTCTCGAACCGATCGCCTCACCTGGCCGAACGTAAATTCCACGTGGGGCTATCTCAGACCGAACGACCGCGGAGTAACTAGAAACGAATATTCCTGCTTCACTGAATGAAGAAAGAACGTCAATGGTGCAATGTTTCTTTGAAGCCTGCTCATCTTATAAAAGGCAACGGCTGGAATGTAGGTCGCACTGCGTATAATTTTCTTACTCTAATAAAGTATCACGGACTCCGAAACGCTTTTTATGGTTCCCCGAAGCAAATGAGTTTGAAGGGAAGAAATCGAAGAGAATCCACTGCGGTAAATTGCGACCCGAGGGTACGTCCGTTCCAACGTCCCCTCCCGACGTCGGCTGATGGCGTCTTTAGGGTGTAGTCCGCTTTAAACTAGGCGCCATAAAGATTTCAGCACTTGAAGACGAAAGAACGATCCGTTACAACCTGACCGTGCTTCCTCGCGATCGATGTGTTCACTAAATGCGCAGCGCGGGCACACCTTGCAACGAAAGAATGGAAATTGATTGCGTCTGGGAACACGGTACTTTGCAAAGTCATTAGAAAGCTTTCTGGGTAATCTTGGCACATCTATCACCAAACTTTCCGTGGCATTTAATTCAAACAAACATCGCTCTTTATTATAGTCAGGCCAAAAGTAGAAGAGTCCAACTGGTTTGAATAAAACGACACCCGCGTGCGAAAAATATTGTTAAAATATTAATTTCTCTGTATGATTATGGGAAGACTCGTAACATTTAAAAGAGAAGCAGAGCGCTGTGCGTCTAATGGCCAGAATTAACCCTGCGCGGTCCAGTAGTTACCGACGCCCGACTATACGTTGACGCGCTCCACTGGAGCAAGCGGTTTCGTAGAATTCGCAGAGGGACTCGTGTAATCGGGCCCCGCGGGCTACCATTAAACGCATCGCGGGAAAAGCAGCGTGGCCCACGTTCTGTTGAAGCCAATGATCGCGGTGTACGCATAATCTGGGCACAGCAATGCGAATTCTTGATCCGATTAAAGAGGAACAGCGGTGAAGATCCCACTTGATGCGCTCTTCCCTCCCGGTCTAAGCTAACCGCTTCCTGGAAGCCTTTAAACGATGCACGAGGCTTTGAACGCAACGAAACTAATTAGAAGACCGCGCTGAACGCGGTTTTTAACCGGAACGCGAGCCTTATTTGCGCTGAAGAGTAGTAAGCAAGGGGGAGGCCGTCCGCGAGTAATTTAAAGCTGCAGTTGGAACCTTTTAATACCGACTGCTAATTAATATCGCTAATAACTCTAGCACCCTGCCCCATCCCCTCGGCTAATTATGCAGAGAGATGATTCGCCACCTCCTAAGTAGATTACACCATTACTGCTTGCAGGTATTTTTACTTCCATCCCCTTGTTTATTAAATGAAAGCGACTGTGCAAAGTCGACACTTTCCGAGCGCTGTGCGAGTCCTTATACAAATTAACAGCTCTGAATGCTGATTCCAAGACTACTTTCCCGCGAACCCGTCAATATTTCATCACAATACGATCCAGCATTTAATCGTCAGTCGGTTGGCGTTCGTAAATAGTTTTACCGTGTCACCGAGTCATTAAACCGGCGTAGCCAAGGCTCGATGATATGTATGAATACGTCGCAGTGAACGATGCGTAAACGGCTCCACGGAAATGTCTCTAACTGGCGATCGTAAATTTAACTGGCCGGTTCGTTTTTATGGGATCGCGTGAACGAGATCGCACGAAGAAAACGGGAAATGGAAAACACCGCGTCATTCGGAAAAAGACGCTTAATCGCGTTTAAGCTTTCGCTGAAAGCCACAGCCCAGGGTGAGCATCAACGGGTTGGACCCACGGGGGCAAAAAATAATTAATACAGAACCTCCTGGCGAGCGGTATCTCGCTGTGCCGCGGAACCGCGACTCGCAGACAAGGGGAAAGCAAGTGGAGATTGAAGAACACGCGTTTCACCGAGCTCGAGATATCGCGTTGAAACGGAGCCTCTCGACTTGCCTGTATACTCGGGGACGCATGCTCTGGGAGCTGTCTGTGCGTAGGCTACCTTTGAAACGACAGCCGTTCGATGGAAATAATTTCCAAGTAACGCGGCCGCTCAACTGGAAATTGAAATGCCCGCGATGGAGACCAGCCAAAGATGTATCAGGGCTTCGAGAACTTGGTACACGTAAACGTGGTGCGTATTACAAAAATGATTCAAAGTGTACTAGGATGTATAGGAAGATTGTCGATTTTTAGCCAATCGCAACTATCGTAGCCCACTCGACGCGCGAGGTCGAATCGATGCTGGCCAACTCGAGGAAACGGAGCTCGGTTCGACTATTAATTAGCGCTGCTTACAACGAGCCTGTAGTCAGGGTATCCACAGGAAAGTTTGGCGAAGGAACCTCTCAGCGGAAGTGGACCGTCGCGAAGTCGCGTGATCAATGTCCCCCGCCGTGGAGCTCGCTCAACTATTCGCTCCACCTCGCTTTAAAACGAAAGTGTCGTGGGTGGGGTCTTGCCAGCGGCCCGCGGTTGATTAACTTCCCATTGTTCCCTCTTAGCCGGCTGGCGAGCGAATAAAAGCTTTTGCGGGTCGGTGTCTATCTTCCCTTCCTTCACCTCGAGCCTACGCAATATCTCGCGGGAAGCCACGGAAACAGCGGAATACAAATGGCCTGATTTCGGTTTCCGCTCTTTCGATTTTCCCCCCGCCGCGCCGTCGGGATCGCCGGCACGTGCGCATCCACCTGGCCATTTCGACAATCACGCTCCAAAGCGAAGAACAATAGACTTCGACCCTGTAATTCCCTTATCCAGTGGAACCTTTCGCTCCTCATGATTATTCCACTGCCATCGAGATTTGTCACTCTTCTGGGAGTTGGGCTGGTTGGAATTAAACTCTCTGAATGTAGGTGGACGTTATGGCACAAAGAGGTCCTCTTTTCCTCTGGAAGCTGTTATCTGGAACTTTTACCTCGATAAACATTTGAATATTATATCTTTGTCCGGACAGAGTTCATCCTGAAGCGATGTGGACCCCTTGTAAATCGACAAATATTCTTTTGTGCTCGCATTATACGAACTCTAACTGTATTGCCTAATCAAAGGGTACAGCTACGGTGTTAGAATCGAAGCTGCTTCTCCGAGCACCCAATTTCCAGGAGCGAAGGTGGCTTAGAAGGCCTCCCGTTTTCGTTCCCAGTTTTCGTTATCTCTCTCGTGCGAGGCACCTGCACTTTCGAGAGTTAACGAAATTCCCCGCACGCGTGGCATTCCTCGGCGAGAAAGACACCCTTTGCAGAGGCTAGCTGCTCGCTTTCCGCGGCCACCTGAACCTCTAGGGCTGCCTCGAAACACGCCCCCGGCGACCTCGCGAAATCCTTTTGATCCCGTAGGCGGAACGTCTATCAACAGGTGAACGAGCCGGTCGGCGGGACGCATACGCGATATATTCAGGCCCGTTGAATAGGCAAATTCACGGGAGAGGAGGTTCTACCTCGAAGGGATGGACGTACAGGGAGAAAGTGAAGGTAAATGGAAAGACGAGCACGCTTGATGTTGAAGTAATGAATGGGCGGTAATTACGCCCAGAGTTTTCCTAGGGCCAGAGGATTATATTGGCGTGGCTTAGACCAAACCGTTCCCTCGTGGAAGATTATAGGAAGATCAAAGAGAATTGAAGGAAAGTCGGTGAAAATCATGGAAAAGCTGTCGCGGCAAGCACTCCGAAGGTAGCCTTTCATAACGCCTAACGAGCCAGTTGCACGAAAGTCACTCGAATTCCACGATCCCCCTGGTCTCCAAGTTCCTCGCGAGAGAACCCTCTTGTGGCTAAGCCTGCGGAGCCAAGCACCATCCAGCTACCTGCAGGGATTTATGAAATACAAGCGATTTCCTCTAAAACGTTTTGAAACGTGAGTGGCATACGTGCTTCTGAGAGAACCCTCGAAACCATCCGCCATCTCAACCATCCACCATCTTGTCGATTTCCCTCCCGCACACCTGACACATCGCCACTTCGCCCTCTGGTATGCTTCTTTCGCTAATGACGCTAATGTGTTTCGAATGATCGCCGAACGAGGGGCCAAATCGCCATTCCCTCGATCGTGTGATCCAGCCAGCGTGAGATACCGCCTCGAGCAGACACGCGCATCACCCCCACGAACAAGCTAACATTTATCATATCGTAGCAGCCTCGAAACTGTATTTCGTCGAATGGAAATTAAAATAAAACTGTCCGCAATGCTTCCAATATGGACTTTTGTCGTACGTATCAACGATTATTCAGTCGACAGCGATATTAGAAGTTTCGATTGATTCACTTCCTCGCTTTTCACGTTCCCCGATCGATTCATTCCTTCCCTTTTTTATTGCGCGAGAGGAGCATAATGGGAGGGGACGCGGAACGAGGCAAATACACGTTTCAGCCTCGTGCCTGGAAGCATACGGGATCGTACAATATTTTCATAGCAAATATTCTCTGGCCGATGAACGGAAGAGAATCGTAGTGAACCGTGTTCGTCTGCGATGAAATCAATGCTACGGCATATATATTTTTTATTACCCCTCAAACGCAGCGCGTTCCCCGCGTCACGTCCGAAATTCGTGGAGTATGTTTGCCCGTCGAGGAACGCGATGCCCCCGCGTGTAAATGCTCGTGCGAATTTTATTGATTTATGCGGAACATCGCGGCACGGGATGCACCGTGTCATCCCAGACAGGCGGAGATGTCTTTCATATTTCGTTCCTTCGTCCCGCGAAAGCTTATCCATGCCACGATTACAATAACGCTCCGGTATCGATTTCCAGCTCGTTCTCGAAATGTGCCATCGGCTGGAAAAGATTTACAGAATCGTGGACAGACCACGTTGGAAATTCGATGATATGGAATTACGACCTATGTCTTCCACCGATTTCTCAACTTCCTGTTGTCAGAATTAGCTTGATCTCTCGACTCGTTTAACTGTTATAAAATGTACTATCTCATTGTGCTATTTTTTTAAAATTATCAAGTGTTGATGTTACAAAGTTTGCTATTTCGCGCAGACTCGCTTCAATACGCAATCGCCGAGATGAACGCTGTGAGCTAAACCAGTTTGAAGAGTTGTTTGGACTACTCAACTTACTGCAAGGTAAACTGCAACGCTGCGGCAACTTTAATCGGCTCTGTTTATCTATTATACTTTCCAGCGAGCCCCCGCGGTTTTCTGTTGCGACTCCAACTTCGTATCAACACCATTCTAGCTCTGCTTGCGAGGGAAATTGTGTAACCAAATATCCCGATTTCTCTGCAACTTTACAGATTCGTTAAAGGCCTCAGTAGCGTTGGAATTTTTTGGAAGGGACTTTTTTGTATATTCAGCGAAATACTTGTCACTTAACTCTTGTGCTTGCACTCTTTGAACTTGGAGGATTAAATTTCACGATGTTATAGAAGGCTGTACGTGGGATAATCAATTTTCGTTTCTCCCGGTTTATTTTTCATTTTCGCGGGTCAATATTAAACGTGCGCCACATTATTTAAGTGGCGGAAGTCATCCGTAATAACCAACATGCGGCAGATGCGCGCGATATCGCTTCGTCGACATTACGTGCCACTATTAAACCCGCAGGGCCATTACGAGCCGCGATAAAGAATACAATATTATCATACACGCGCAGGAGAATAAAATTCCCGCCGTAAATCTGGCGCCCGCAAATACGACGCCCGGCAAATGCAAGTTAAAACCACCGCGGCGTGCTTCCACCAATATCGAGCACGCCTCGGTCATTTTCTATTTTCGAGCATCGCTACGGTTTATCGGACCGGGGGCAGAAAAATATTAGCTGCAACGCCCGTGATACACCGTGGACAGAATTTTCATTTCCGTTGCAAACAGCGCCCCGAAAACGGCAGCAATTAAATCTCGACCGGGGCTCCTAAGCACTTCTTGTAATCAGACTGGAGTTTTTTCGGCGAATGCGTCGAAGCGAATGCTGCGGAGATCGCAGAAGTGGAAGGGAGGCAACTGCCGGAACAATAAATAACGACAGTTTCGAAGTAGGGCGCGCGTTTTTCGGGGAATATCATTTTGACTTGAGTGACAATCCTGTGCTGGAAAAAACTGCATTTTCTAGAAGCGCGGTGGAAACTCAGAAATCGGTTTTGAACTCACCTGCCTTTTCGCGATGCAAAGTAAGGTTTATATATTTATATATTTCGTTCACTCGTCTGATTTCTTCGCTTGTTTCTTTATCAAAAACTCCAGGCACTTGCAGCGAGAAGCGTCTCTGGATCTTGTGTATTCTCTCAGAACCCGATTACCATTGGAAAAATGTTCCAAGCTGTTTTCGTTGTTCAGGTTCGTCACGTTTCGCCTCGGCTAGCATTCGCGATAATAGAAACGTCTCTGGTGTCACATAATCGCGTCTCCTTTACCCCCCCAGACAACGGTGCACGTATCGAAATCGATGGCATCGAGTTTCTGACCGAAAGTTTCAAAAGTGCGGCTCAACAACGGGAGCGCGGACGGACAATGGACAAAATGTAAGCAAATTCGCGGGCTATCGGCGGTGACGATCGTAATTAAAAGTTATCTTGGCCTGGCAATGGACGAGCGAAATGGAAACAGGAACTTTGACAATGATATTTCAAAGTCCACTTTGACCCACTTTTGTAATGGCACGATTCGATGGATGGGGGCTGTGGGGGGTGTCGTTATCGTTGCCTTTGACTTGGATAACGGCCAAAATGCGGGGCGAAATATCCCCCGCGCGTTATATATCGTCTGGAGGCCGTTCAACGGTGAAATTCGCTGAGATCTTCGTTTGATTTCGCTATCAGAGGCTCCCTTCGACCGTGATCACTGATCATAAGGCAACCGTGGCTTAACATTATGCTACAGTCAATTCACAAGCATCCAAGGAAATACCTTTCTGACTCGTGTTCGACACTGGAAGAAGTTCCGAAGACGCTTCCTCCTCGAGATTCCCTCTCACGTCACGGTCCGCAGTAAAAAACTCGGCTGCACGCAGAGTAAGAAATCGGGAGCGCGCCGCAAATTGGAGTTTCCAAGACGCCAGGCGAAACACCGTGGTATTTCCAGATTCCCCGTGCAAATGCACGTTCCACGGGCACCGGGGTGGACGTGCAAGTACCGCAATCGCGTTGTCAAAGAACCAGCAGGCGAAAATGAAATGCTGGGGAGCGGCGTGTCGGTTGGGGAACGCGCGGAGCGACACAGGCGATTTCAGGGCGCAACGGGTAAGAAGCCGCGTTACGTGAATCAAAGGAAGCGCGAAATCGAAAAGTCCGTGAGACATGTGACACGTGACACAGGCTTCTTAATAGGAACGGCAAGGGGCGAAACGAGACTGAAGGGTACAAAGACGGCGTTTGCACGTAGGGACTACAGTCCTGTCGTTTTTGGTGACTCTGGTCACCATTCTCGCAACCGTTCCCGCGTTCGCTGGCGAACGGACTGCGATACAATAGGCATATTTACAATATGGGTAACAATAGAATCCAGAGTATTTTTTTACAGCGCTGTTTTGCCCGAACGCGAACAGTGAATAACACAGGGAACTGGATACGAAACCGACATCGATGAAACGGGAATGAAAATGTTTACATGTTATGCCAGTTTGTCGCCTTTCTGACGTTTCGGGCGGGATAGAAGGCACCCCGGTATTCTTTCGAAACGGCGATAAATCCGAGCATTATGCGTGTCAAGTCAGTGGGGAAGTTTTGGGAGTAGGTTCATTTTCGTAGGCAGACACCGTCGAAGAAGGGCGAGCGGGAACCGTGGCGAAAAGTTTCTGGGGTAGAGGAAGGGGAGAAGAAGAATGACCCTCTCTCAGGCAGGAAAATAAAATGCCCATAAAACATATCTTCGGTTTAACTTGGATGTCTTACGCCAGCCACGTTCTCACTTCATGGAAAACGGAGACACCTGAAACTTTCGATGACAGAGAGTCGTCGTCTGATTTTGAAGCGTGCCTATACGTCAGCTTTCGAATTATTGAAGGAGAGGAACAGTGATGTTCTCTTGGGGATGTATCTACATATCTCAGGCGTGTGTCGTGGCTTGCTGCCTCATCAGCACAGCTTCACTCGCTCCGAAGCTGCAGTTGATGAAGCTGACTGATTCGTCCTCCACCCTGATTTTCTATAAATGCGTCCCTTAGAATATCTTTCAATTCCTTCACGTCAGTAAGAGAGAATTCGAAAGGTCGTAATATGTCACAACGGGGGAGAAGAGGAATAATATTTGTTCAACAGAATTCGATTGCCAGGTAAGAAAGGAGGTGTAACTCAAGTTCGAATGGTACAAGATTCCCGAATTTGTGGATCCCAATTCTTATATGACCGTCGAGAACACTCTAATCCAAAAACCACTTCGAGAACTAGGTACCATTCTATTGACGTTGCACTCCTCGCCGGTGTAGGTACACTTGCGCAACGATTGTTCAAGCTGACGTAATCGTACACGTTGTAATAAATTCACCGAGCTCGTTACACGTAAGCACGACAATCGCTTTGCCGCGCTGTTCAAACTGCTTAACGGCAAACGACTCAAAGTTACAATATCGAAATTATAACGGCTCACAGGTGCGGCCAAACAGTCTAACGTTTGCCAAGAGACCAATATCCGCGGAAATACGCTCCTCCCTGGATGCTTTGATTACTTGTACCCGCCAAATTACATTCTCTATCGGTCCGTCCCTAACGCTCCCCTCTGTGTTCTACTTTCGTTTCTCCAACTTGGCAACCTCTGCGGTGCATCGATGATCCCGAGCCTTTTCATTCGGGCCAACTAATTACGAAGATTCCACCGAACCGACGTATCTAATCCAGCCGTGGAAAGTGTCCCGGGATAAAGCGATAACCGAGCCACCGCAGCCATTAGCACATAAAAATTAATTAGTCGCGAGAAGTTTGACACCGTTCCGAATAGTTCGGGAATTCCGCTGCTCTTGTTTCCCGCGCTTGTCACCAGCAAACAGAGCAGTCCCTCGTTCGGCGATATTTCGGAGCTCGTGCTGGCCGAAAGTATTAAATTCTCGGCGGGAATTTAGCGTTACATTTCTGTCGTAACGTTTCTACGTGCGAGGTTTCCGCGAGGATGAATCCGGATCTGTATTCCGTGCGGGCACAATTTCTCCAGTTATCAGGCGAGGAGCAACTGCTCGGATTGTGCTCGAGGTCAAGGAATCTCCTCGCGACCATGGGGAGAGAGACATGGACAATAGAAGTCGATTTCGAGGCGCCGGCGAGCCCTCGTTCGAGCATCGATCCAAATAATTCACGATCGATCGAAGGTCTGGCCGGTACGAGTCGCGTTCCTCGAGAATTTCTCGGCAAAATTGTCTTCCCTTGGCCGACTTTATGCCCCAAACATTTGGCTGCGCGAGCGCTACTGGGGTCGCCGTAGCTGAGAAGTCACAGCACCACAATTGAACGTGTAATAACGTCTCTTCCGTTCCCATTTTATTAGAAACATTTAAGTGGCGCCGTTAGAAAGTGAATAAACTAACGACGTCAAGAACCATTACAAGGAATCGGGTTTCTTAAGGGGTTATGCCTACCTGCAAGGTCAGAAAACGCAAGTATTTTCGGGATTTTTGGGGGGAAAAACTTGAAGAGTTTTTTAAGCAAACCTTTATGTATTAGAAAGTGTACATCTTATATTACTTGTAGTAATTATTCCAATGGAAAATATAAATAAATAAAAGAAATATCAGTGATCTCCCGGTAGCGATTTTTTTTTCCAGTAGTTTGCGGTGATCACTCTAACATTGACCAGATTCATCTGAAATGAAACATTCGACGAAATTTAGTTAGTATATTAAATTATCTTGTCCTTAATCGTGGCTGTTTCATTTCCGTTGCGTAGTTTTTGTTTTACAGATGAAAAATGAGCGATTTTTGCGGCGAAAATCGATATTTTAATTTGAACAGCCGCCATTTTGTAGCAAATTAATTTTTCGGGATAATGAACGATTAAGGACAAGATAATTTAATATACTAACTAAATTCCTTCGAATTTTTCATTTCAGACGAATCTGCTCAAAGTTAGAGTGATCACCGCAAACTACTGAAAAAAAAATCGCTGCCGGGAGATCACTGATATTTCTTTTATTTATTTATATTTTCCATTGGAATAATTACTACAAGTAATATAAGATGTACACTTTCTAATACATAAAGGTTTGCTTAAAAAAGTCTTCAAGTTTTTCCCCCAAAAAATCCCGAAAATACTTGCATTTTCAGACCTTGCAGGTAGGCATAACCCCTTAAATCGAGATACTACGGCGGGACTTGCTTGATTTTCGTTATTTTTCACGGCGAAGCGTAGCTAATTGGAGAACGATTTCACGAGGATCAAAATTGTGACGAGAAAGTGATTAATCCGCAGGGAAAGTGTAACGATTTGTAAGGAGCTTTATCAGCTCCGTTGAATTGAGGGTGAATATAGAATCGCACCGTTAATGCCCGACAGAGGTTCGATCGCAGCTTCGTTTTTGCACAAGACACACCCATTCGGCGCGAAGATGGAGGCAAATGCGATCCTGAACGCGACGAGGAAATTTTCTGGGAAATTACTCTCTCCCGCGAGCGCCCCGTCAATTGAGGGCAAGATCGTTCATGGGGTGATTGACGAATGGACGTGCAGTAATTGTGCGGGCAGAAATACTTGAGATAGAAAAGCCTCGATCCGTTCAGCCTGTCTTTTCCGTTTATTTCCTTCTGACAGCACTTCGCTACACACAAAACTTTAACGGGATCACCTAGGATTCCAGAAATCGCAAACAACCAGATGAGCACGAAATAGCGAAATATTTTCTGCTGATGAATCTGTCAACGATGATCCAAGTTGCAGGCAAATAGAAATATAGAGGTGGTCGGGATAAAATTCTCCATTCAACATCTCTGTTTGAACACGCTACAACATTTTTTATCTCTCCCCTTTACACCGATCCAATTTCAGCTCGACGCGAGGTACGCGACTTTTAAATCAGACCTCCACTCTGTTTTCCCGTCGAAATCGCCGAGTAATGACAATACTCCCCTGACCGTATTTAACTCCATGATTTCTGTAAACATCGCGATAGCTCGACGGCGTGACGTCAGCGGAAACGTCAACGTCAACGTCAACGCCAACGGAGCGCACGCAGCAAGAGCAGGTACCTTTCGCCGTGGAAACGAACGATTCCGCAGGGTTATTTTATCAGTTACGCATTCACCGTGGACGTTACATATTTCTCGTTGCAGCGATTCTCGTTTCTATGGTATCACGCCGGCCCTTTGTCGGGATTCTCTCCCTGGGGCATTAATTACCCTGCGATCTTTTGAAAAATGAAGCTGCACGCTCGGTATTGTTTCTACTTCGCCTACGGCCCTAAAAAAACTATCACTTCCCGGGATTGCGTTTTTTTTTTCTCGCATTGTAATATGGCCCCAATATGCGAACTTGCGAACGCCATAAAAAAATCCTACTACAATCTCGGAATTTATCTCGATGTGAATACGCATCCATTAAAAATGCCTGTCTTCTCATTTATGCAAATCTACGGGCGCAAAAGAGAAGCACGGAAACGGAATGGTACTTGAAGATCACATCGTTGATGAGTGGAGTTCGAAATGAAAATTCTGCTCGCGTAAACTGGCTCTGACTATTCTACTGAAATAGCAAAGAGAAGATTTCACCGGGCAGTATATTCATCGAGCACCCGAGCTTCGAATTACCGTATTTCGACATTTAGGTTTAACAGAAAGAGATTTCTGGGTCGATTTTCTGATGGGGGCCCTCTCGCGAGCGTCTGCGCACTGAGGAGTGGGATAAACTTTTGATTTAACTCGTCGAAAAAGTTTGTTGTATGAGTTTGCTAACAAAGTTTACTATTTTGCCGGTCCCGGAATGGTTGTACCGTGCCCGTTAGCGCGTCTGGCCGCGAATAGGCTTAGACTACTGACAACGAGAAGCTAGCAAGTAGTATTACCCTACATTTGTCAGACAGGATTCGTTACCTGAACCCTCTCAATCTTCCATGCCCTTCTATGAACTCAAAGAAACTTTAATAAAACTTTGACCAAGATGAAACACTACTTTCTTACTCCTGTGTGAAAAATTGGCGAAAGTAATGGTAACTTTTAGGACCGAAATTTCTATCAATGGAGCTTCATCTGCGAACGGCATTCGTCCTCTTTTATCGTTTTAATTGATGACCAGCTGGGATCGTACCGAAGCTATCAATTAAAAAGTCGAGGAATTATCGCACCGATAATTTATGAAACTTTCCGCTGGATCAAAACTTTTTGGGTCACGTTCAGACGGATGCGATTTTCATAGCGCAATCAGGTCGAATTACGGTGACACAGAGAAATGGCGGGCCCCTGATCTGGTCACGGTGATTCCAGGAAAATATGACGTCGCGGCTTCAACATCTGCGAGAGATTTACATCACTGTCGATCGCGAGGGGGCTCAGGCAAATGTGCTCGTTAATGCTCGCTAGTCAAAAGGGTGGAATCCTCGTTTTTTTTCCCTACACCAATGACGATTCCCGATCGGTGGCGAGGCGAATTTATCGCCGCAGTCCCCTCGTTGAAGGGGAATTTGGTAATATCAGGTACTTTTGAATAATGGCCCGACACTTCGATACGTTTCACCGGTGAATTCGGCTGCGTTCTAAAAAATGCCAGTCATCAACGGGACACGGCGGGAATTTATGAATGATTCCAATAATCTGCAGCCCGGCAAATATTTTTATAACGGATTGCAGCGTTCCTCAGATTTTCATATCGGCCCCGTCGCCTATTTGGAAGCGATACGAGCAGGTTGGCGTGCTTCATCCTGCAAAAGAGCACGCGCTGGAAAACACGCGCAAATCGAATGCTAGTGAACGAGACGTCACATTTATACGGCCGCTGCCTTTCATAATTTCGAAATTTCGGTGAAAACGAGTCACGCGGTTCAAGTACAGCCATCGAGGCCAGAATTTCAAGATCGATAATGGACCAACACCGCTGACATCATCTGCCTAGCTGAACGTGATCGATTGGCGCGGAATTCGAGAGACAGAACAAGCTTTCCCCTTATTTAGAAGCATAGTCAGCAATTTTATCTTCACCACTATGTTCGCCCCGACCTCGCGAACTTGACTAATACTCCCTGCATCGCCGAACGACCGTCTGCAGCGTGCCATTTCTTCCTTCCGACGCCGTTCGGAAGAACGATCGGCATGCTATCGGTTAGCATCTAAGTGCTGATGAAAAATGGACACTCCAGCCAGTAAAGCTCGATCCGTTCTCGCTTTATATATAGCCGTTGGCTTTCAGCGGTGTCGCGAGTGGAAAGTGAATTTCGATATGGTGAATTTACGAGCGCTTCGTTGTCGAAGTTTTTCTCGCTAATCACTGCCGTCGCCTCGATGGAGGAAAGCCTATAAATTTCTTTGATGAGAGTCGCGAGAACACGGTTATATAAGACATAACGACGAGCTTCGGTTTTGGTGGAAGCTTCGAAATTCGTTCCTTTCGAGCAAGTTGATTCAGATGGAATTCATTCATATTTCCCTGGAATTTCGGAGAAACACCGATGCCTTCCAGATTCACTGCAGTATACCCAGGCACGATATGGCAGAAGCGCAAATCCTCGAGATGTGCGCGAAATTCCAGCCTCGAAACGACTTATCCTTTTCACGTTCTGCCTGCCAGACAGTTTACGGCCGGCATAAAGCCTGGCGTTCAAGAAAATCGGGGAAACCTAATACGTCCCGATGCAGAATGATAAACTTATTTGAATCTGAAGGGATCTATACGGATGCAAATTTCAGAGCTCCACTCAAACATTCATGCGCACACACTCCGCCCGAGTGCTGCCGACTATTTTCAGGATAATCCCGTTTGCTACTCCTACAATTTGCCCGCGATACACTGCGTACGTTTCGAGTTATATGTGCACCCCGGGTCGCAGGTATATTTATTGCGGGACCTCGCACTAGGGGCTCGAATAACGTAAATGTTTGGAAGTTTCGAAGGAATCAAAATATGCACCTAACGAGGCGTTAACCGAAAAGACAGCATATCTGGAAACCTAGAAATTGTCAGCAGAGTTTCAATACCTCCTCGGCCACTATCATTCCACCATCCAACTCTCAATTTTGCGTCCGAGCCATCCAGTGCTTTTCAACTGTATTTAATCCCATCGTTTCGCCATGCCCGATGCATCGAGAACGTTTAACGCTCGGGCAGACTATCGCACGGCGAACGAAACACACTGCATTTCGTCGAACAATGCGATTCGGATATCTCGGTTACACGGTCTCGCGCACGCGTGCCTCATATTCTCGGGAAAACCATTCTCGTAAGGACGTTGGGGGATAGAGCGTTAGTCAGAAATTATGAATGGCCCACGAGTGGCTCGAAATTATGGCGGTTACGGCGTGGCATAGTGGGCGAGCCTCGAGCTCTAAGGGAGCTAGGGGGTTGTACTTCCTGGCTGGAAAATAACGTTGAAGAGGGTGACAAAGTCGTGGCTGTGAAGGGTTGGACACTGGGTGCGTCCGACGCCGGCGTCGGGAATTCGGTCGTATATATATATATACGAGCTTTGTGAATTATGGCGGACGTGTTATCGTCCGCGGTTGGATTTTCAACGCGTTTCGACCTTGCTTAGTTCATGACGGATTATCTCGCTGTGGTTCAATCACACAATCAAATGGTTGATATCGAGGGACAGTATGGGGAAATAGATGTGCGAAAACATCCCACGCTGTCCCCAGCTGCCCTTCGCAAACACTCTCGCGAAAGGGTGCGCAAAGTGTCAACCAATCAGTTCCAAAAGTGGACAGAACTGACCATACGCCACTCACACAGAGCGTACAGAGGGATGAAATCTGCAACAGTCGGGCGGCCCCTGTGTCTCGATCAAAGTCAAGAACTAGTCAATTCACTAGCATTAAGGGATATCCGGAATGGCTACGCAATGCTTGTTAGGGGGGACGTTGAATGCGTTACTGAAAAAACCGTTTTATCGAAGCGCACAGAACGCTGGAAGAAGAGGATCTGCATATGGAAACCCGTTTAAAGTTATTTTCGCACTATTTCCATTCGTCCCTTTGCAAAACGGTCCCGTACTTTGAGTACTTTCCACACAACACGGTTCGCTTGGAAAAACAACCGCTACGGGCACGTCCGCCTCGTAAATCCCACTGGCCCGAATTTTTAAATACCGACCTCCAACGAAACTCCGAATCGTGCTACAGTAAATGTCGCTACGCTCCCGCTCTACTTTGCTTACTCCACCCTGATGACGCCAGGTCGAACGATGACCACCGACTATCGAATTTCCTACAGCTGGTACGTCCTATATTCCCTACGAGCGATCGTTTTGTTGTGACCGATCTCGAAATCGGGGGATCAGGATCGAGGACGACGGTAGTTAAATAGAACTCTATCCAAGACCATTTGACTTTTGATTTGGAGAGAGCAGGAGGTCGAGCGCCGATCGCTAGCCCGACCAAGCGCGTGCTTATTCTACTTGCGTCTCTTATACTACCGCTGTAGCGGCCTGGGGTCGAATAAAACTGTTAACTTTCATAAATAACAGTTATTTGTCGAATTTTTAACTTCTAAATCATTTCTTTTCTGTTTTAAATTAACTTTGTTCAGTTTTAACAGTCATTTTATGTTCGATAAATAAAAGTTCCGTGAAATATAAAAGGTAGGAATAATTTTTTAATTCGTATTATGTAAGAAGTTGAGGGCAGAATTATATTCACCGTAAGATTTATTTACACAAAAATGTATGAAATAAAAGTTTCAGTTATTACACTACATTTTATAACAGTTTTCTCGGAACAGAAAAGGTAACAGTCTTAAATTACAGTTATTTCATAACTGTTTGAAAATTTTAACAGTTTCATTCAGAAATTGTAATATCTGTAACTGTAATTTAGCTTGCTTGTTTACTCCTGACATCACACGAAGAAACCTATGACTCACCGCGCCTTTATACCTCTATCGACATGCGTTCCCTTTCCAATTCGAGCCCGCGACACACAGCGAAAGGAAGCGAACGAAAGATAACTCGCGTTTAGTCGACCCACCAAGGCCAAATCGTTTCGTGGTCTCTATTCCCAGAAGAAAAGTGGCCTGTCCCTCCGCCGCGTGCATTAATATTCATGGTAGCGGCGCGGCTGACGATTTAACCAGTGTGTACACAGCTTGAATCAAAACTGGGCTGAGTTGGTTAAGTAATAAGCATGCATACGATGAAGCGATCTCTGTTATTAACATAGACCTTGCCTCGACTGGCGATCTATCGTGGTATTCCGCGAGGCGGCTCAGCGTTGAAGCTACCTTCGATTCGGTGGACGCGGGGCCAGGGGGGTTGAGAGAGGGTTTGAAATTGCTCGTGGTCACGCAGTGCACCCTCGACTGAACCCTTGCGCTGGCCCTTCCACCCACATTCCCTTCTGCTTCTTGTCCCCGTCCACGTCCCCTCCCTTCCACCACTTATCCTTATCCACCCCCGAGCCCCTGCCACCCCTTTTCTTCCATCTGTCCTCCATCTTTGCAATTTTCTCTCCGCTTTCGGGCCAAGCCTGGCTTGCACCGCTCGCAGCGGCTCACGTGCCGACACTTTGCCAAAATCACAATAACTCGCCACGGATTCCGGTTCGATCGGTGCAGATAAGGCACGTGACTTCTCCATAGATCACCCTGGTGTGCCAAACAGTGCCGTGGAAGAGGCGAGGGGGCGATGAAGCCGTGGAGCAAAGGAAATTACAGGCACAGCGAGAAAGGATCGCGAAAGTAGCTTTCCCTATCGATTTTCCTCGATCGTGTATAAAGTGTCTCTGTCTTGTTCGCCGGGGGAATGGGGCAGAGTCACGGAGAAGCCTTTCCGTCTCGTAAATCAATGGGATATCGGGAGTCTCGTAAGCACGAACGTGCAGAAGACCACTGCAAAGACACTGAATAAAGTTTCGGCAAATTGGCGAAGAGTAAACTTCGTGAATTTAACGATCGAAGTTTGTTAAACAGATATGGGTGGATTACAAAGGACGACCTCAAAAGTTCATGAAGAATTAGGGCGAGCCACGGTTAAACTACTGTGACAACGTTGTGGGCGCGGGCGATTACACGGCGACAGTATGGAAAATGGCCAGGAATGAAGGAAATTACGCGAGGAAACCATCCGCCCCTTATTGCGCGCGCTTCACCCTCCCCGGCGTTCTTTGCGTAATTAATTTATTCGTTCTAATTAGAAAGGCGCGGGCCCTCGCGGGTCCAGGGAGAAAATTCAAAGAGAGACTAAAATCCTTTCGGCGCCGCCGTTCGAGATATCGAGGGTGCAGGTACGCGCGCTCGCGAATCACGATAGCGTCGTTCAAGGAGCAGTCGATGGCTCGTATAACGCGGCAGGGTAAGGAATTTAAAAATTTCTGCAAACTCATGATCGGCGTAACCGTAAAAGCTTAGAACTGCCGGAGGACCGATAAAAGCGAATTACCAATCAGCGTTAGGTCACGAGCACGGGGGGCCGCGGAGGGATACTCCTACGGGACCACTATCGAGGAACTTTCTCTTAAAACCTAGAAAGAATAAAATGAATATTACTAGCCGCGCAAAGAAGATCACCGCGCCCTGGCTGAACATGCGGCTTTTTCGCCCGGGTCTCGATTTTTTCTCGACCCTCCGCGTTGCCTCGGAAGTATCGGGTCTGGAAACGATAGCTGAAGTACCGAGTGCAGAATCCCGAGCTCGTTACAACTACGGACGAAAGCACAGGGGACTGCCTTGGACGGTTCGCGGGGATGAGAGGATGGGAATGTGGATTGACGCTGGCACCTGATTAAAGGCGTTTCGATCGTGGGCACGGTGCTAGACTCGCAACATTATCGTCGCGACGCATTACACGGGCGCGCACGCGGCCTGTTAAACCGTTTAACGCGAAACTTGCGAGCGATCGTTTAAGCGGTCGATGAGGGATTTTAGCACGCTGCATCGTGTTAATATCCAGTCCGGGACGCGTCGATTTTATCGCCCCGATAGAGGGGCCGGAGTGCATTTGCCTCGGCCACTTCGGGGCGGGGTGGAAGAACACGAAGGATAGACGAAGAAAGACGAGGGGACGTTTAAACGCGTGATTAAAGCTTCTGCGAGTTATCGCGCTTCCCCCGTGGATGCTGTGACACGCTGCTCTGGGACAGTTTAGTTTCACTGATGTAAGGATGGCTGAGGTTGAACGGGAAATTGAATAAACAGGTTTTAAAACAAATACTTTAATAAAAAGAAATAGTCTTTTCTAATGCGGACACGAAGTGAAGCCGATGGCAACCGATCACAGAATGAATCTTCCGCCCTCAAGCCGACTCGCACTTTTTCCTTGCTTCTAGCGACCCTGTCATAAACGGTCGCATCGTCCTCGCCCGCGTATTCGGCGAGTCAAGCGTACTCGCCGAACCGATCATACGCTGACCAGGCGTAGGGAAAAACCCCAGGCCCGGGGGTAGTTCAGGGCCGCAGCCTACACTGAAACCTATGTCTTCTTTAACACAATCAGGGAATGGAGAATGCTTCCCACTCATCCACCACTTGATTTTCATACTTTCAATATCTTATTTATTTATTTGCATATTCCTGTATTGTTCATTGCGACATCCTCGTGCGTCCCAAAAGGGTCGTTACGTTTTATACCGTTCGCGTGGAATAAATTACCCGTTCCTATAAATCCCGCCCGCCTGTTGGTTCAACGAAAGCTCAATTAGTGCCGGCGAAGGGAAACGGCACGTATACAATGACTGCTCGGGCATGAACATGTGTCGTGCTTACGGAACGATTCCAATAATAGGCAGGCGGCGTAAACGCGTGACACGCAAAACGATGTCTCCGTCCCGAGGCACGCTCAGGAACGTCGGCAAGCTATCGCGTGATCGTCGCGGATTGCTCAGCTTTGAAAAAAGGGCCTTCGAACTTCCACTAACGCGGACGTCTGTCGCCAGACACGTCCTACCATCTAGATGCCCTCGCCCATTCGCCCGAAGGATATTCCACGGTTTAATTGGCGATTAATTACGCGTAAGATGCCAGGAACACGCGAAACAGCGATTTGATTAACGATTCATGGACGAATGGTGCATCGTAATCGTGGCGCAACGGATGATTGCTCTGGCGAAGCACGAGTTACTCGGTTACGGGTAACCGAAGGAACTAGTGGGCCGGTTCGGTGACGCGAAAGTCGTTCCACGCACGACGAATTTCGTAGCAAAGCCGGTCACGCGAGAGAAACGCGTTTTAACTCTGGGAATGCCCATCGGGGCAACGATTTCAAGTGGCCTCGGATAAAAGTTGCCGTAAAAACGAAGCGGGCCGCGCGGAATACGAATAACTCGGTCGCCTGAAATTCGACGTTTACGACATCTTTACGACCCTCCAATCCGAATTCAAGGCCCCGCGCCGCCGCAGCCCCTGTCGCGTCACAATCGTGGAACTATTATCTTCCTTCACGGGCAAAGTTTGCATCTAGCGCGTGATCCTCTCCATAAAGATCTATTTCATGAGCGATTTTACGCTTTTCCATTATCCCGCTTATTTCCCCCGCCGTCGTCAATCATCGATGAGCGTAAACGAACGTGACAGTCCCTGAGAAATCGCTGCACCTTCCAGCAAGCTCCCTAATTTGGTTGAAACATTGTTTTGATACAGATTTTTACCAATGTAAACACCGACCTGCGCGGGCCAAATAGAGGAATGCGAATCTTCGAATATGGAAGCTGCAAGGTTTGATATTTGCGCAAGATAATTCATGTGCTTTTATTGCATACGAGAAATATGGTTCGCCCAGTGATGAAACAGCGCAAAGTCCATTTAAATTATTAAGAACGAATGAGGTGTGCAAAACTCGCGATGAAGTTGAAATTATCTCGTAATGAAGCAGAATCCATCGAGCTGGCGAGCCTCGTCCCGCTTGAAACTCGAATTTATATTCGCGAAGGTAGATGCAGCGAGCGCTAAATAAACACCGAAAAGAATGCTTCGGCTCTCCGCATTCGGTTTGATGGCCACGCTGTAACTCTGATAGCAGCGTTCCGCATGGAAGTGGGTCAGACGCCGTCGCACGAAGGGATTCGGAGCTGTTGCTCGAAGAATTATTCAAATTGCTTTAATTAACTAATCCTGTTGCCGTTCGATTCGCCTGCCATATATCTGAAGGTAGGAGAACGCGACGAAACCAAACCGTCATCTGCTCGGCAACTAAACCCGCGAGCAAACTGGCAGCTCTATTGTCTGGGGAATCGGGCTCTCTCTCTGGCTCCCATTCGAATTTCTGCACGAGTATTTCTAATTATACCGATGGAGTAATTGAATTCCTTAGCTGGGCATCGTGGAAAGGAATAAAGTGACCAGTCAACGATCGAAGGAAATACTTTTATCCGTGGATGGTTATCGACTCGAGGTTCATAAATATATAACCTACCCCTAAATTAATCGTAATTAGACCATCTCCCGGCAGCGCCGCAGCGCGGAGTCTGAAAGTAATACCGAGTCCTTAACTACTTTTTTCTGCTCGCCGAGGCGGAAGCTCGGCCGCGAATTCCAAAGAAGCTTGCACCGGGAAATCGTTTTCATTAGGCGCGCCAAGATAACAGCCGACAACTATGCTTTTTATCCGGGCAAAGGGGCTCGTAATTAACTACGAAGCCCCGATTTTCGCGGTCCACCCCCCATAAAGTCCCGCAATTAAAGGGTAAATGGAAGACGCCTGGTCATCAGTGTATCGTTATAGATAAAACGTCGGAGGCGTGCCACAGTGCGTTCGTCCACTGTAAACTGAAAAGAGACGCATGCGGAGGATGAATAAGAGTAGCAGACTCACAAGAACGTAGACGGCAAACGGCATGACGAGCACAGCGACCAGGAGATCGGCGACAGCCAGGCTGACGATGAAGTAGTTGGTGACGGTCTGCAAGGCCCTCTCGCGAACCACCGCGAGGATGACGAGCACGTTGCCGAACAGGGTCAAACACGGCACGATCACGAGAATCAGCGCCCACCAGGTGTTGGCGTTCGTCTTTTGATCGACGTCGGCCGTCGGCCCACATTCACCGGGCCTGATCACGCTCACCGCGGTCCCGGCGATTATCGACGACGTACAGTTGACACTTCCACTGAGATTCAGATCGGCCCCGCCGCCAGAGTACGTCAGATTGACGAAATCGTTGAACTGGTTTATGTAATCGTTCAGATCTTCCAGCACGAACAGATCGGAGATGCCCGTGTAATTCTCCGAGCTGGCCGACGTGGACGACGAGAAGGGCGACGACGAGACCCCGAACGAGGACTCGAACAGCGTCGCGTTGCTGTCGAAGATCGTGGATTCGTTGAACCAGCCCAGCTCCACGCCACTGGTGGTCGCGTTCCCATCGCTCCCCGAGAGGACGGTGTCCAGAATGCTCTCGTCGTCGTGAAGGATCAGGCTATTCTTCGTCACGTCGGGGAACAGTTCGTCGGGGCGGTGGGTCTGGTCCAGCGATAGGTTCCTCGCGACGGACCTGGCCAGAGACTCGTTCGTCCTCGTCCCCATTTCGACTGCGACCGCTGCTGGATCTTGGACAACGACACCGATCACGAGATCTTGAAACGGAGCGATCCGTCTGGCTGGAGATCCGTCCCTTCGATTCTGTCCGGCATTCTCGTGCCGGTTATCTACGTCTGCGTCCTGCTAGCGCTTTGTTTCCCCCGTCCCGGCGAGATAAGGATCCTCGATCCTCCACGGTGCACGCAAGGAACGAGGTGCTGCGTCCAGGCCGTCCTCTCACCGATCACGGGCGCGTATCATTGAAATCCCTCGAGGATCCCTGTAACGGGTAACGAGCGGTCAGTGCTACTGCCTCCCTTCCGCCGCTTGTAAAATAAAAGCGCGCCACGATCCGCGGGGATGCTTCCTGCCCCGGCAATTCGATTCTCTCGCGCCCCGAGCCGGTATCTTAATTTTATTCCAACGCGGCGCCAACGACACGCTGCTCTGCCCGCGCAACGGACGGCTCGAAAAAGTTTAATTAAATGCGATCGTACATCGCTAAGTAACGCCGTGTAACGAGCGCCAAAGGTGAGCTGGGGAACTGGATGGTGCATGTTAAATATTAAACTTGGCGGAAACGTGGCTGGGGAACGAGCTTCCCGGGTCTTGCGAATTCTCGATGCGCTAACGCGAAACAATGCAGCGGTAAACTTTGCGTAGCGGTATGGCGCAACGTCATCCACGAGTATTCGCCCATTCGTATAAGTATCGTTTGGCATTAGAAAAAATCTGCTGGCTAATAGCTACTAATAGCTACTGCACTGTGAAAAATCGGTCCTCTACACTGCTATCTCTGTTTCTAATACCAGACCCTCTAATACTGTAACTCTTTCGAATTAACATCTACCATTATCCTCGTTGCTACTTTTTGTAAAGGTTTTAGGAAAGCTTTGGATGCGCAGATTCGCACAGCAAAGATTTTCAAGCGGAAAGATCAGTGGCGCACACAGGATTTAATCTTGGGGGAGCCGAGTTGAACGGATGAAAATATTTTTAAGAAAAGTTTATTTAACGCAAATTCATTAAATTTCATTATGTGATTATAAAGATTTATTTAAAGATGGATGCGCAGATTTGCACAGCAAAGATTTTCAAGCGGAAAGATCAGTGGCGCACTCAGGATTTAATCTTGGGGGAGCCGAGTTGAACGGATAAAAATATTTTTAAGAAAAGTTTATTTAACGCAAATTCATTAAATTTCATTATGTGATTATAAAGATTTATTTAAAGATGGATGCGCAGATTTGCACAGCAAAGATTTTCAAGCGGAAAGATCAGTGGCGCACTCAGGATTTAATCTTGGGGGAGCCGAGTTGAACGGATAAAAATATTTTTAAGAAAAGTTTATTTAACGCAAATTCGTTAAATTTCATTATGTGATTATAAAGATTTATTTAACCCTCTAACGCTTAGACCCTTGAATCGTTATTTTTCAAAATTGTGACTGATACATATGTTGTATCTTGGTATTTTGAAATGAAAAATAGCGATTTTTTTATTTTTTTTATTTTTATTTTTATAATAATCCACAATAATTTTTTGAAGAGAATCTTTGATTTTCTAAACCGAGAACATTGAATTCTACTTTACCATCATGAAAACTACGAATGGTTGCTAACAGAAGTTAAATATAAAAATATAGAAACTTTCAAAATGAGTGTTGCACCGGTGCAACTCTGGGAGTTAGAGGGTTAAAGAATATAACTCAGTTTTCGTTTCTTTTGACAAAGCCCCTTCTTTGGGGGTGCCAGGGGCGCCACTAGGAAATGAGGAGAGTATCGTCCCCTTATTTCTGTTCTTTAAATCGAATTGTACCAATCAAGCCTACCGTGTCGCCTCGCGGGAATGAGAACGGAAGGATCCATGAATCACGGCGCTGTTCATCCGTTCGAAACGGATGTTACCGGCGCAATCTCAGAATTAAAAGAAAACTCGGGACTCCCATACAGGCTGGTTGTTTTGGCTTCTCTCGCCGAAGTAAACGGATCGAAGCACACGCAGGAGAGGGTGGATTGACAGATGGACAGGCATTATAGTGTTTCCCTTGGCCTTCCGCCTCAGACGCCGAGGGAAGGAGGGATCAACAAGGCATCTCCGGAGACCCGCGGAAACCCTCTTAAGGACAGAAATCATCTCCTTATCCCGTAAGAGCTTTCATTCCCACCAATTCCCCTGTTTTACATATGTATACTTCGCGAGCCGGGTGAACTGTGTCGCGAGACACAATTTTTCAAACAGTAAACTCCCCGAAAGGAAGCACCGCGGCGCGGCGCTATCTACGAGTTTCGTGCACGGTATTTGTGAATATGAAATTGTGCTTCTAAAATGTTCGGGCAATTGGTATTCCAGAATGTTAGGGAAAGAGAGGAATCATAAGAGGTACCTACAAGTGCATCTTCTGTAAACTTTGAAACCTCTTCGCACAGAGTCATCACCTAGCCATAAATAAACCTTTGACGAAGAACAGGAGTCGCTCGTAAATAGTGTAAAGCTACCTCTGCACGGTGCCACGACTTTCAAGAATTATGTGCTGCATTACGCGATAATGAGGTGCGCTCAATCCCGAGAATCTGACGGATGGCTTTGCACAACAGAAGAGAGAGACGGAAGTGCTGCTAAACAGGAAGCGAAACATCGCGACCCTGGATACATCTGTTTCAACTTTTACCCACTTCTCTCTCTTTTTACATATTTTTCCGCACTCGGAGCGCATCATTTTATCTCCCCCCCCCCCCCCCATTCCGTCATGCCTCGACTTAACGCGACTCCGCCTTAGTGCCTTCAGTTTTCGAGAGAAAATTTTATCGTGAGAAATGCCGCCACTCGGAGCGCGTCGGTGATAAACGTCAGCAGAGGAGCGACGTCGGTTTAAAGCAAGCACCGCGATGCGAAATTTTATATCGTATTTCAGCGGGATATTTCAAAATGTCGCGGTGCCCCGCTCCGCGACAAACAGCCGCAAAGAGACCCGAAAGTAACGTCCGGGACGATTTATCAAGAGCGTATCGCTGCGGGAGGAATCGTCCTGCCATCGAGACGGTCGCCACGGTTTATGATCTGGATGGGTTTCGCGATGTTTATAATTAATCGCCGCGGAATGATACGCGGTTTCCTTCGAAACGACGCTCCCGTACGAGCTCCGGTAACAGCGCGACAACGTCTGAATATGGAAATATGCAAAGCAACGTTATAATCCCGGGTGAGGAATGTAGTGTTGAAATTTTGTTCTCGATGGCAGCTCTGGCGTTTCCCCGCTCTGTACGCCTCTTTCTTTACTCGCCCGGTATGCAATTACATGAATTATTCCCGGCTCGCATGGAAATCAGAAGGACACCGAGGATCCGACGTTTCCTTCTTCGACGTAAAACCGCTCGTACGGTTAACGGCGGTGTAAAGTTCCCGTCAGTCACGTGGCCGTGCGCGACCCGTTTCGAGTTGTCTTCCACAGTGGATTAAAATCGCGACTACGGAACGACTGTGGTAAATATTTCGATACGCGTCAGCGTGACAGCTCCGCGCGATCCGCATTTGAAAAATACCCGCCTGAAATGTTTGCGTAACGATCCGGATGCGATTAATTCGTCACCGCGTGTGGTGGTCCTCGGGAGTAATGAGTAGGTCGTGTCTATTATGCTTTCTTCAAATTGAAACTGCAAGTGCTCGTGGAAAGCTAATTATCAGCAATTATTTGAAACCTTCGACTTGCAGATGTAGATTGCTGCCTTGAGCACGCGAGGCTAGAGGAAATACTCGACAAGTCGATGAAAGAAATCCTCAGCGGGACAGAATAATTCAAACTTCTCGACTACGTGGAAATACCAACCTCTCTCTCTCTCTCTCTCTCTCTCTCTCTCTCTCTCTCTCTCTCTCTCTCTCTCTACTTTAGAGTGTATTATAAATGCGACGAACGCGGACAAACACAGAATGCACGATATATAATAATTCAGAAGTATGAGATCTCGATATGAACCTCTTTTATACATATAGGGGAGAGGTGCTATAAAAGGGACACTTTTGTTTAGCGTCCATTTCTGACAATGTCGTTATAGGTATTTAAAAAACAACTACATCACAAGAAAGCGTGTTTATTTCCCTTAAATAAAAGTATATTGCGAACTCATCAATTGTAATAGAAAATAACAAAATCTTCGATTTTCAAAAAAAGTGGGAAATGTCCCTTTTACGACTAGGTGGTTTTATAAGTCATGAAAGGGACACGTTAATAAAAATAAACTTATTAAGTATTACAATTATAATTCTAAATCTTAATGATACAAAACAACGAAATCTACGAAAAAATTAACTCTTTGTAGTATAAATCATCAATATTTTATTATTAATGACACATGGAACAGAAAAAATTGAATGTGCCTTTTATTCCGCATGACTCATTGGCCCATTTACCGCAAATTTACATACAACTGTAGCAAATTTATAACTTATAATGAGGGCTAATTTATTGCCACACATTTTTTTGACGATAAAGTTTGTCGCTTTGAGTAGTCACTTTATTAATTCTTAAATTTGAAGCAATACGCCATCAACTAATAATTCATAATTTAAAACAATGTCATCTATGTATCAGATGATACACTAATAACTTTATAGGAAAGTATAATACATATAGTGTCCAGCAGTACATGTGTATGAGAGGGACAGCCATGAAACGGTCGTCCCATTTAAGGCAGGATACCACCTTTGACTGCGATTTTGGAGGCGTTTTTCATGAATTTTTTTTGCATACAAAGAATGCGCAGAAACAAAATCGGTTTCAGTCATTCATTAATGTAACTTTAATCTGTAATTACACATTTTTTGAAACTGAAAAAGTAAAAAATAATCTCTTGTAGGTGGCGCCAAAATACACTCCTTTGGAGAAACATCGTTAGACGGCGTGTCAAATTCCGCTCTGTACGTGGCTCTTAGAAAAGAAACCAAAGAATGTCCCTATTAACAACAATATTGTTCAATGCTGTACGTAGGGATTTTACGAAATTTCGATTTTTAAGAAAATGGCGGCCATTTTAACGAAAAGGTCAATTTTTTAGGGTAAAAAAGTTTAAAAAAATTTATAAAATTGCGCACCAAAAGAAAAATAACAACGCTACAGCAAAAGTCCTACGTACATCGTTAGATTACACCAATCGGAAGAATTGTGCAAAGTTTCAAGTCAATCCGATGAAAATTGTAGGAGTAATCTGACACGCTGATTTGGAAAACATCGTTTCGAGAAAAACGCGTTTAAAGTTTTATATAGATTTATATATCTGCTCCAATCCGGTTTTTACACAAGAAAAAGGTTCCGGCCACCTTTCTAATGAATGAATTTCGATTCTATACACTTGAAAGAGTACTTTGAGAACAAAAAAAAATTTCAATTTTTTTTAAGTGCAAAGGTGGTATCCTGCCTTAAGACTTGTTATGCTGTCCCTTTTACGACTATAAGTGAGTTTAATATAAAATAACCGCAAAACAAAGAAAACAATTATTTAAGCTTACCTGTTAAGCGTTTTCGTTTCAGTTGAATACAGGCTATTTTAATGATATAAAACTATAACACTTTGTATATATCTTAATCTCAGAAAACGACACAGAAAACCAATGAAAATTTCACTTTTACTGCCGAAAAACATCAACCGTGGATTACTACTCTGTTGCAAGTGAGACCGCAGTGAAGTTTACGTCAAATGACTAGGCACTAGTGTTGCCATAAACAGGAAAATAACTTGCATGTGTAATGCGTTTAGAATTTTGGAAATTCGATTTGTCCCATTTAAGACGTGTCCCCTTTATAGCACCTATCCCCTAGTGAACGAGCACACCACTGTACCAAGCTGTATGTTTCCCTTGCCCCCGAAATAAAACTTAATTTCGTGCGATCGCGTAATTCAAGGTGAAACGGCGTGCCACGAACATCGAGCACGGCACCGAAGTTTCTTCGACGCGGAAACGTCAGACGTTCAGCCAGGATTTTCGTAAATTCCCGAGCGAAGCTGTACTTCAAGGTGCTGGGAGGAGCCCGTCATCGCGTCTTTCATTTCTCACGTTTACGGTGGAAGATCTCAGACATCCATCGCGGCTTTTATAAAATTCCAAACGCACGGAGAATTGCGCAAAGGTAATCCAGCAGCGAGGAGGAAAGGTTCTCTCGCAAACGGAAGCACAATATGCAATTCATTCTGCGCGGCGGCGGTTTCTGTCTGGCGAGAAATGAAATCGCGGCTCCCAAGATTGATCGTTCCTGCGCGGCATTGCCGCCAGAGAAAGGCACCAGGGCGATGCATCGTCGGAGAAAAAGATGGTCCCCTTGCCGTGGCAGCCGCGACTCAGATTAACACGCGAATTAATGATACAATTAATTACGCCATATTAGCAAGAAATTCCAACGGGACTGCACGGCATTCCCCGCTCGCGAGATAAGGGGATGAATATACTAATTAGCCTCGAAGGTAGTGAAGCCGAGTGTGATTCTTAATACTATTACTCAGAGTGCTACGATTTCGTGGAGCAGGAGAACAAAGACGATCACTTTAATCGAAGAGGATACATCAGATTCCAAATAACCTAAATACACGACTCAACACGTGTCCCTCTGGTACAGAAAACAACGCAGGTATCCGGATTCAAGGGTACAGTTGAACGAGCATGGAAAAGCTCCATCAATTTCTTTTCTAAGACACTGGGAGGACACAATGACAGGGAGTGCAACAGGTAACGTGCACCGCATTAGATCCACCGAAAACAGGTACATCTACTTCTCTTTTATTCTACGATCTACCGTACGCTTCCCATGCCCGCCAGCATTCCGCTGAACGAATTTCTTGCTATTCTTAAAAGGAAATTAACCAACGGTGCACGCGGCCTCTTAAAATTGACGCTGAAATATAATGGATTCCATTGTATTGCCGTGGATACCTTCACAAAGGCGAAATAAGGTCTCTTTTAAAGGGTGTATCTAGAAGATTGGTTTCACCCGGCGCTTTAGAACTTAATTCGACGATATTAATATGACCCAAAGATCCCCGTTCCAGGCACGCTGCAGGCGCGCATGCTCGCCACCAGTTATTGCGATAGCTCCATCGCGTTAAGTAGTAAAGGCACGCATTATGTGTCTGCCAGTGGAGCGGCCCGTAATAAGTCCGCCGCTCCGGCACGAAATTCGACGGTCATTATTCTTACGGCTTATACCGTTCTTCGTGGCAGTCCCAGGAACAGGCGTTAATTCAAAACGCCCCGGACTCGCGAGATTAGGAATATCTGCTACTTTACGCGCGTTATCCGACGTTATCTTCCTAACCGGGACCGAAGCGTGTTGACACGGCGGAAATTATAACGGAACCAAGTAACTCGTTCCGGATCGTCGTTAAGCAAGTTTAACTCGCTCGATGCTACGTAACTCTCGCTGAAATAGAGCGGAGGAATGGGGATGATAGGTGAACGGAAAGTGTGCCAACTTATCTCATGTAGTCAACGCACACGAGCCACCCGATACAGTGCACTCGAACGTGTTGTGGTGAATGGCGCTAATGTACGAGATTATAAACGGGATATTTAAGGGAGGACAGGGGATTGAACGAAGCGGTGTGAAGTCAATAAAAAAAAAAAACTGATTGAAGACAGATTTATTCAAAGTCGGTCACTGTGCCTAGTTTGGATGAGATTCGTGTGTTCTTACCTAATTAAAAAACAAGGGAAGTATGATTTCCATGTTCAGTGTTGTTATTGTGTACCCCGATACCCTTTCTCCCTCCCAGTCGTCCCTTATTTATACGTCCCCTCGATTCGATCGTATTTTAGGTACCCAAAGCTCTCCTTCTGTGTCAAATCGCCTTTTAATTAATAGTGGTTAAGGTCCACTTAGCAATTCAAATGGCGCGTGCTTGCACCCTTGACACAGGCAGGCATTTGTCGGTCAGGAGAGCCTTGTTAATACGGAATAGCCACACGCTGACTAGCAATCGTGATTCTGATCGTTACCGTTCAACAGGGTGACGTCTTCGTTTTCCCCGCGATGCTCATTCATGATTCCCGTGGCTGAAATTTTCAACGGCCTGGTTGCCCAGAGGATCTTGAATCGCCAGCACTGAACGTCCACGCCGATTAAAACGCGATGCTTTATCGCCTGACTTAATGAGAATCCGGCGCTATTCTACAGCGAAGTAGCGGTTCAAAGTGAAATCCAGAATCGACTCGCTCGTGGATTTCCTTCTCATGGTGTCACGCGCTCCTCGCCAACTTCTCCTCGTGCCTTCCCCATACTCTGCGCAAGATCCGCGTATCGGGGGTGCCTCTGTCTTGCCTCTCTCTCTCTCTCTCTCTCCCTCCCTCTTCCCGTGTGTGTATCAGAGGGATGATCCCCGGCACTGTGACCCAACCATAGAATACACGGAAGTCGTCCTAAGCTCCGCCATTCACCGGCGCAAGATCGATTCAATATTTTGCAACGAGATCAGAAACCTCGCTGTATTCAGTCCAGAGGGTCCAGCATTGTGCCCCTTCGGTTTATTGCCTTCCACACGGGATTGTTTAACAATAGGCTGCATCCCCCTTTCGTCCCACCGCCCGCCGAGTCCCACCTTGTCGCCCTTCCGATCCACCGATCAAACGATCCAGTCGGACGACGACGCCCGGTTACCCCCTCGATGCTAGTTAACCCTGGACCAGTCGATCCTCCGCCGACCAATCAACGTCGATTTTCCACGCGGAAAATTTGCCCCTCTGGCACCGAACGAATCCACTCGACTCATCCAATCGGCTGCGATTGAGTGACATTATCCCCGTACACCGTGTCCGCCACTGGCACTGTCACCTCCGCACACTGTTCACGTTTCACTCGATCCTGTATCCATTCTCGGCCACTGGAAACAGTTCCGTCTTCGAGCGTCCGAACCAACGACTCGATCCCCGCCGATGTACACAGAATTCTTTCACGCGCGTGGACAAACGACCAGTTGGATCGCCGTGCTCGCGGCAGCGGCAGACGCTTCGTCGTCGAGTGCCGCGACGGGCGTAGTTGCTGGCTGAATCACGATGAACGATGACGTCACTGGGGATACCTGTGGATTCCAATCGTACGATCGCCGATCGAGTCGCGTCGCCTCTTATCCGACTTGCTGGCCGATCGAAGCGAGCCGCTTTTGCGAGGATCGAGGGACGAGTGGTGGGATCGTCCTCGACGCCGTCGTCGTCGTCGCCGTCGTCGTCGTCGTCGTCGTCGTCCGATTCGTCATCGTTAATCTGGATCCCGTCGTGGCGTCACTTCCGATCCACGTTGTCGGACGAACGGCGAGCGACTGGCTGTCTGCTCGAGTCTCCACACCGCCACGAATCCCGAACGCTCGCGAGAGATCGAGGTAGGGGTTGAAAGCGATAGAGGGGGCGAAGCGTCTCCGTTCAAAGCCCACGCGCACACGCCGCTCGCCACCGACCCCTAATTCGCGACTCTGCCCGCTTTCTTCTTCGCCTTCCGTCACCTTCCTCCTACTCCCCCCCCCCCCACTTCGCCCCGCCCGACCACCACCCGCGAACGATCGCCTTTCTCTTCCTCCAGTTGCCACTTGTTCTCTTTACGACAAGGAACTCCCGAAATACGCTGGATCAGCCGTTCCACGATATTATTGGGTTACGGTCTGGCCTGGGCGCCGCTTTAAGGGGCGCTCCCTGTCGATTTTAATTATAACTCTCATCGACGCTATTGGCAGCCGACCGGCGAGAAATTTATGGGCCAGACTGAAGGGTGTTTTTGCAGCGGGAGGTGGTGAGTAGTTGTAATTCCATTCATGTATTCGGTCACCTCCAGGCCGATCTGTTCCTCGCCTTCGGTTTTTTACCAATTTCTTCGTCGCAAACGGTGCCCGATTTACGGCGCGGGGAAAAACTCGTATTCGAGCTGCAAAGGGGAAAAGCACCGTCAGGCGGAAAGGAAAACAACAGTTGTTTCCTCAACTCTCCGGGAAAATGTTTCATTTGAGACACGCGCTCGCCAGAGACGCGAAAAAAGCTCAACTATTTGTTTACCGTACCGTTTAAAACTGTCCCAGGTCCCGTGCAATTCGCGCTGCTAAAGACTCCGGCGGCATAACTCGGTGACCGAGAGGTTTTCGTATAAAGTGAGGTTTTCATTAACAGAGAGCAATTATGGGAAGTGAGGAACAATTAATTCTCTGCAAGAGCAACCGTAACTCAGAGTGGTTGAGTTTCCGTCAAGCGCAAGGGTACCTGATGCATCTTTAAAGCTTTTCATGAATACGAACGAAAAGGGAAAGCCTTCTTGTGTTCCCTTTCTAACGTCCCTTGTCATAATCCTTTCCAATAGGTAGGTCGAGGAAATCTGGCACATGGAAAAACGCCCCGGCAGAAGTCTCACCCGCAATAGCCATCGCTCATAAGCGACATGTTTTAACGCGTGTCTCCGCGGGCCCGTGGAATCCCAGCTCGAGGCGAGAGGGAAAATTTATAGTTTCCAATTTTCCGTTTGTCACCAAGTCCCCGAAGTAACGACGCTCCCCGATGTCGGGGCAATCTCTGACTCCCGACCTGCCCGAGATGACACGCGTTGAAATACAGTGCACGGTTTCTATGTACTCCCTTTCCCGCACAAAGGAGGCCCCGCACTGCTTACCGGCAGTCATCGGCTGCAGACTGTCGATAACGCGATTTGTCACTGCCACGCTCTGCATTCGTTATAGCGGCGGTTTTTACGACGCGGAGATGTCTCGTAGACGGTGGCACCGTTAGCTCGCCGAGACGACGAGACGTCACGGACTACGAGGGATGCGGAATAACGAGGTGAAACGAAGAAATGTGTCTCTCGCGGGGGCAGACTAGGTAGCTCTGTCGAGGCAGAATTTCATTTCGCAGAAGAAACTGCTGCTTTGTTTTATTCAGACCGGTCGATTGCCGAGGGAAGAGTGGCGTCCTCGAGTTTGCGGCGGGTGTTTCTCTTCCGATGTGACTTTGTCAACTGTGAAACGCGTGGATTGTAAAGGGCAGGGTGGCGAAATAGCCTCGCAGGGCAGGTATCGTGGATTGGCAGCGTGATTGACCGTAATCGGTGTGGTGAATCTTACAGGTTGCATGGGTAACCCTTGTTGCGGCATGCTGGGAAAGAACGTCCGCCCCTGGGGAATTTGCTGCTCCACCTGACGCAACCTTCCCTGCTGATTAGGAACGGTATTAACCGTTCAGTATTACGAGGGTGGCGATGATGACAGTCGCTGTGATTACTTATCAGCAGTACCTCGAATGCTTTGTCGAAGAATATCGAGCTTGTAGGAGCCGGAAAAAGAGAGCCCACCGGCGCCGGGAATCGAACCCGGGCCGCCCGCGTGCTGATCAGCAGCGTTAGCCACACCGCTACGCCGACTCTCCGCGGTCTCTCTAGTACCGAACTCCTATCTAACCGACGCCACCTATGGGCCACTCCGCACCATAGGCCGTCTTCTCCGAGCGCCCAGCGCCTACAGCTATGATTCGAATGCAAGCATGAATGTGTTATAATAGTGCGTCAATCCCGCTCTTTGGCTAAGATGCATTAGTGCGTCAGGCCACATGCAATCCACTGTACCTGATGATGATAAACACCGTCCAACCTCCGGCTATGTCCGCATACCCCCTGTAAATATAACCCCCAAAACCACCAAAAATTACACCCATAGTATAGTTTTTAATACCTTTTCTATACTTTATTTCAAACCACTCTTGCGTTAAGAGATTATTTCATTGTTACACTTACATATATTATTCAACCACCGACCACACAGCTATATAGCTACTAATTGTAATACTATATAAAACTAGGTGGCTAAGCGTACCTCCATAGAGGTCTATAGCCCATAAGTTCTCTTATATATTTTATAGTTCTTTTATGCGTTAAAGAAAACTCTGTATTACTCAATGTACAAATTTATGTTTCTGGTATATTAAACGCATACTATATATTAAAAAAAAAAAAAAAGCGCCTACAGCTGTATCAATGCGAACTCCCCTTTGTTGCTCCCGGCGTGAAACATTTAAAATATCGATTAAATACGGGGCAATGTTATACGTTAACTTGTCCCCCTTGTTCTTTTGTCCCCTTTGAGACTGTGCGCCTCTGACGCAGGCTTCCTTCGCAAAAAGGAAACTGCAAAACTTCCCCTGCTTGTTTATCAAGAGATTCAAGCGGAGATGCACTGCAACCGTTAGCATCTGCAGCTACATAATAATTACTGGAGAAGGCTTTACTTGACAATAGATAACGAATAAAGCATTTGTTCAGCTGTGAAGCGGGCTCTAACGGTAAATAAACAGAAAACAGTGGCAGACTCGTGATTACACGCTTCTTCTGGAGAATATGATGTCGCCGTGGGATAATTAATATTCATACTCTCTGAGTCGCGTTGATTAACATCTACATAAAAAAAATAGCCCCACAACGCGTCCCTGGAAACGAGCGTCGGGTCGTAACGAAGTTAAGGCTGCGTATCATTTGCAAGCTGCTTGAAATTTTCAAAGGACGCTTCGTTATCCATGCCGGAGCCGCGTAGACGGTTTCGCCTTAAGACGGATACGCTCGTTTGTTAATAAACATCGATCACGGTCACGTTTTCATCGGTGGGGCGTCGTACTAATTGTAAGAAAGATCGTCCATTATTATCGCGCAGCAACCTTCCCTCGCGAGTGAAACGTGAAGCAGCAAGATGAATGCTCCTTTCCCGACGTTAATTAAAAAATACTATCGTCATTCGTTTGCCATAAGCAGCAGAAAAATGCACAGTGTCCCGTTGCTGCTGGACAGGGCTTCGGGGGTGAGTCCAGGTCACCGCGATAATGAAAACAAGCACCCCGTGACGGCCCGAACACTCCCCTCGCGAACGAACATCAATCCGTGGACGCTTGATTGCGATAAAATCGTCAGAGGAGTGGAAGCTTTATTATGAAAGACGCCAGTCGCGAAATTCGTACAACGCCGTATCCAGCCGAATGGAAGGCGTTCGACAATCGTCCCTTTAATTAAAATCGTCCCAGGACGTTTCGAAACGACCACGAAAGCCGTCCCGTCGGGGCTCCACCTGTACGAAAGCGTTCCAGCAACAACGAATTACGAGGCACGATTACAGGATCGCGGTGTCTCCTTTCCTACGTGCCTCGTAAAAACGGTTTACAGCGTATTCTCGTGGGTGCTTCGACGGGCCACTTCTTCCTTTCCTTTTTTTTTTTACGATTCCGGTAAAGATGAAAAATCGCCTTCGAACCACGGATGTTCACGGGGAGGACCAGGGGCACCGGGGGCCTCGTGTAAGGACGGGGGAGCATCTGGCCGCGTTCCATCGTCCGTTTCAATAAAACCGAGCATCGTGATTCTCCTCCGTCGCCGTGGAATCTCTACCCCCGGCGAGATTCCCCGGTGCAGTGTTGAAATTCCACCCCGACGGTGGGCGCGAAATATCCGCGTGATGTTATCGATGCTCGTCGCGATGAGCCTCTCGATTTTCAACGCACTTTTTGCAGGACCCTCGTGTCGGCTCGGCACGAGCGCCTCCACATTAGCGAGGATCGAGGCGCTCGGTCGCGTATTTCGTGCGCGATACGGCGACCCAGTTATCGTATCCAATAATATTTATACGAAGACACCTGTGGCCGACGGTCTCGCGACCGCGCTACCCTCGGATTCAAGAATGAACAGAGTTCGAGGCAGCGGACGCTGCATATTCATGCACCACGAAGTTGCAGCTGCATCGAAATGGGGGGGGGGGGGTCTAGCTCGCGGCCGAAGCGGCTGCATCATTAACTGCTGTCGTTCCGAAGCATCCAGCGGGGCAAATATTTGGCTCGCAGCGGAATGCCGCGGCCGATAGAGGCACGGCCGTTCAAATATTGATCGGATAAATAGCTACGTTCGATCAAGATTGAGCCATTCGCGCGAAACCCCGGCCAGCCTCGAGGAATTATGAATTCCAATTTATGACGCGCGAACGGCCGTATAAATTCAGGTCGAACGTTGCGGGTGGATCGTGTTTCTGGTGCTTCGCCTGGAATTTTCACGATCCCCGCAGTGGAGGGGTCATAAAACGAATAACAGCGGGGTCTGATATTTTGGTAAATATTTGCTACGGACACTTGCGTCGGTGTTGTCTTCATTAAACGTGAAACTTCGACGTGGATGATCCGAAGCGAGGGGTAAGAAATCCTGGGCGTTGAACGGACATTGTTCGAAATTCTGTTGTTTTTTTTTTTTTTTTCAATGAAACGAATATTTATTTCGTTCATTCGCGAGTAACGTTATTGCGGAAGAAGGAGCGAAATGTTACATGGGATCTTTATCTCGCGCCTCGAATAAACGTTGCCCAGCCGCGGATGTAATGCTGCGTCACGTGGCGTAGTTATTTCAAATGTTATGCGATTACCGCGCGCGTAAAACTTGCAGGTCGCCTGCCATTCTCCCCCGGTACTTTTTACTATTCTGCCCTTTGGTATATGGGAGATGGTGACTGCCTACTTACGAGGTGCCCGGCGCGCGATTGCTCCGCATTCCTCGCGAATCTCGCTCGTATACAGGAGAGGACACGAACGGCATCGGCATCCCTGATATTCCAAAATGCTCCTTATTGCCGCGAGGAAATTTACGAGAAGCCTTCCGCGACATTTGCCTTGCAGCTCGAATTCGGCAACATAACGTAGCCCAGGGAATGTTTCCCTTGCATCTACATTTCCTATAAAATAACAATAACTTGTCTTGGAAATTCGACGCATAATTATGATCCTGTAACGACGCCGGTGCTGCAGAGGAAATTAGGTACTGGGAAATCTGGCGAACGAGCTGGCTGACGTTAATTCGAGACCTTAACGTGCTTGGTTAAGACCACGCGCCCGCAACCGCTAATCCTTCCTTGAAATATTCAGCGTTTGATAATCTGCATTTATCCCCCTCTGGGGGACAGGCAGCACCCCTGTGTGAAAAGTATTCCCAAGGTATTAAGGGTTCCTTAGACGGTTTCTAGTTCGTCGCTAGAGATTCTCTGCGTCTGACCAGGCGTGGGCCTATACTACTGGCGCTTGGTAGCTCAGTAATAATACATACTTTATAGACGGGCTGTGAAAGTTTCTGTTTCTTTGGTTGTGTAGGAGCAGGAAAAAGAGAGCCCACCGGCGCCGGGAATCGAACCCGGGCCGCCCGCGTGCTGATCAGCAGCGTTAGCCACACCGCTACGCCGACTCTCCGCGGTCCCTCTAGTTCCGAACTCCTATCTAACCGACGCCACCTATGGGCCACTCCGCACCATAGGCCGTCTTCCCCGAGCGCCCAGCGCCTACAGCTCGGCCATCCTGACCATTGCGGCCGTCCTCGGCCGCGTTCCTCAAAATCCCAACCACCGTGGAACCGGACACGCCAAGCACGAGAGGCACCCCACAATATCTCACAGGAGCGTCACTTGGTGCTATACCCAACGCCAAGATCGAGGATTCAACCATCTCGCATCTTGGACACCAAGTGTGACCTCGCCGCAGAGCGCTGTCGATCCCACTTCTGAACTGTAGGAGCAGGAAAAAGAGAGCCACCGGCGCCGGGAATCGAACCCGGGCCGGCCGCGTGCTGATCAGCAGCGTTAGCCACACCGCTACGCCGACTCTCCGCGGTCCCTCTAGTTCCGAACTCCTATCTAACCGACGCCACCTATGGGCCACTCTGCACCATAGGCCGTCTTCCCCGAGCGCCCAGCGCCTACAGTTGCATCGTACTTGTGTCACCAGTTCTCCAGATAGATATCTTAAGATTAACGCAATTATTTCTTGAAATTAATTTCGAGTTCACATTCAAACCCCCTAGAATAAGGTGTTAAGATATTCTTACAATTTTCTGTGATGAATGCAGAATCGATCGTCAGCAGCTGCTATTCCCCACGCGACGGATTTTCTATTATTCGGATATTATTCAATTCTTCCAGGGTTTTGGCCATAAGTCACGAGCGAATTAGAATTACAGAGGAGCTGGAGTTTAATAACGCCTGGGTTCCTGAATCTTAATAGCACTCGTCTCGCTTTTACGCCGGAAATCAGGGTATCCCCGATAATTCTTCCCGAATAGATCCCCGGAAAGTGAGGATGAGAAGGTAATAGCGCGCGCCGCCTTTTGTAACCGTGAAATTGATCGGAGCTCCGTGGACTTTCGCGGGCTTTCCTGCCGCGAAAAATTTCAGTCACCTCGCAGACCCATTTATCAAAATCCCCTAGACGTGGAGGGCTCGCTGGAACTTTCAAAACGCCCTCAAACTATTCTCAAGGCTCGCTGGAATAACGTAGTCCCGGTTTTCCGCGTTATTTCCCAAAGCATCGAAAACGCTCGCTAACTATCAACGACATTCGCCTAGCCACCGTGACGACAGCCATCGACGAGTCGATTAATGTTGCGAACCGTGCGGTTAAACGCGATGTTATAATTCGGCAGGCGGCGATGTAATGAAAATTCCTCCTGCTCGTGGCTGATCGTATAATCAACCGCCACAATTTCAATTTATAGCGACAAACCTGTTGGAGAACACGTCTTGTCAGGAAAATTGCTATCGAGAGCTGGATAAGCGATGGCGACGGACAAAATGTGGTTACATCGAACGAACCAAGCAGCCGTTCGCTTAGGAAAATGCGATTACGCGGCCGTGTTAGCAGTGATGAAACACCGTCTGTAATGAAACGTATGATCGGCGCTTAAATAATGGACTATGATTTTCGAGCGTCGAATCGCCTCTGTTCTCGTCGAACCGCATATTGTTCGATCGTTACACGGTTACCGTGATACCGTGTTTTGGGAAACGCGTGACAGACACGGCTGAAAATAAATAATCCACGCCTCGGTCAATGGGATTTCACTGGACAGAATATTTCCCGATGGAGCGAGGACCCTTTGCCGCGCACGAAATGACGCGGATTACGGGCAATGATCCATCTGCTGGTAAAATGGTTTTAATTGAAAGCGATCCGCTTCGCAAAGGATACAAATCCGCGGCAAGGTTTACAGAGAAAAACGGAACAGAACAAAAAGCCCCGGCTGGAAATAAAATGAAAACGAATTTCGAATATCCCGCGGGGCCATTTACACCGGCCCCTGATAACGCGTTCAACTGTGTGATAAAAAATGAAACGAGTCTGGTAATTCTGCGAATGATGTCTATCGGTAAATTTACCCTTTATTTTCTGAAGCATGTCAATCACTCCTTTGAAATATTGTTCTTTGTCTGAATCAAAGTATCGCATGGGTATTGCGGCAAACTTGTGGCGTGACGGACACCTGTGTGCTTCTCTAAAAGTTCTCCTTTATTCAGTAACATGTTTAATGTACAATGGTGTCCTTCGACAGTCTATAACGCCTTTAGCTGTAAAAAGAAACATTTTCGTTGAGTAATGTTAACAACAGAATTGCTCGCGAAATGACCCCATATCTTCAGTCACCGATGGCGATATCACGCAGCTACGATGTCCATGTATCGCGAATGTAATCACTGGGACTTGTGGCTGAATTCTGAATGGCCGGATGCCCGGTAAGGTTTCCTTAATCTCGAATCGGAGCCGCGGGGGTGTGAAGCAGCACTTGACAGACGGTATCGCCGCGCGTACCGTTGAAAACGTCCTTTCAATTTTCCCTCAAACCGCGCGGAAGATTGCCAGGATTAAGGGTAGGGCTGGAGCAGCCTTTTCTAGGCCGCGGATCTAAGCATAAAAGTCGGAATCGGCTGAAAACCACCGACACTCAGCCACGACGCGTTACACCGGCGTTGAACTTTAATGAAATTTGCGAATCCGATATTTATGGAGGGCTTCCGGCCGTAGAGAGAAAGAGAGCCAGGGCCGTTGACTCATTTTACTTTGAAATACTTCCTGTCTGACCGACCGAGCCCCGACGGAGCCTGTTATTCATGAATATGCTGATTATCGCCGCTTTCCCGGGATGCTAATGGTAGAAAAGCGCATCTTCCTACGGTCGCCCGCGCCACCCTGTATTATAAGACCCGCCGATAAACGCGTCGCGGCTTACCAAGTAGCTGGGAGATCCCCCGGGCTACTGTTTTCTCGGGAAACAAAGCTGGTCTACTTATGCGCTTCGCCGTGGATTCTTCGTTCGTCGCAGCCTCGTCTCTTGTTGTTCGTGAGTCCATCCTTGCATTCATGAGGGTCATTCATAGGAACAGCAGGATCTTAGACGCTGGATCCATATTCATGTTCATCGTACAATGAGAAATGATTTGATTAGCATTCTGGTGGGGCAATTTTGAGCAACATTCAATTCTAGAAGTCAAATTTCGAGAGTAGCTGAAGAGCGACTCAACAGAAGACTTGGGGCAAAGAGAAATGCACTACTAGATGTTAATTTCAAGTCTCCACGGGCAATTGAACGTTCTTCGCTTTTGCACCACTAGATATCGTTTGAAGATACATTTCCAGCAGAGAAACTTACCCACGATTGGACATCGAGGAACCATTGGATGGTACAGACACAGGCGAGGTATAGATCAGACCATTGCTGTGTAGGTTCCTGCATCGACGAAGTATGGAATAGACCTATCACCTTATGGGACCCAAACTGTGTTACCGACCCATAACTCGAGGACTGAATCTGGCGGCCTCTGATCATGAACAGCGTCCAGCTCAGCAACTACTCTGAAATGTGTTGCAATTGCTGAAAGGTGTGTACGTGCTTGTATACATGTGACTTGTTTAGAGTGTGAGTTTGACATAGAGGGTGGACTTTGTAAAGTCCATTTCAGAGGACTCACGAGGAGCTGAAAAATGGTATTTCTTCAAAGCTCGTGCACGCAATAAATTGCAAGTTGACATTGTTTATTAGTACTTTGCGTGTAGTAGAACCCTTTCACATACGCCGAAAAGTATTAAAAATTCACGCTGTTACTGCCATTCCCGCAACTTTCTAATGCACTGTTCAGAATTGGCTTTAGGGGGGGGGGGGGCAGCCAGGGCGACCGCCCGGGGCGCCAAATCTGTAGGAGCGCCGCTGCCTATGTAATGTTAGAGCACTAAAGAGGTGAGTATGCCCATCCGCCATATTGGGTCCTCAGGAGAGAGAAGTTTCTTGAGTACCCGCCTTTTTGAGTATTGTCAAATTCGCTTTATACAGCAAATATGAACTTAAATGTAATAAAATACTCTAATAATGTGCCGTGCTACCATGTATCAATATCAACAACGCATATTTTGTTTATAAAGTGAATGTGACAATACTCAAAAAGGCGGGTACTCAATAATCTTCTCTCTCCAGAGGACCCAATATGGCGGATGCGCATACTCACCTTTTTAGTGCTCTAGTAATGTTCCTCCTCATCATGGCGCTAGCGCTCTCCGCAGGGCGCGGATTTTCGTCGGCGGCGCGACGCTCGGCTCTCCTGTCACGTGGGCGCCTTTCACCGTACGGCGCATTCACCTACGATTGGTGGGGCGCTTCCAACACCAGCTTAACGCGCGTGGTGGGGATCGCTGGACCTCCACCCAGTGTTCACAGGAAATTCCCTTTGTAGTACCGTACTCGCATCGTAGGCAGGGAGAACGCATGCGCGCGATGACGCGGTGACGACAAACCAATCAACGCCAAGATGGGAAACGATGGGAAATGAAACGGCGCGGCGTGTCCCGTGACTCGCGAAAAGCGATATTCGACTCGCGAAATGCGATATTCGACTCGCGAAATGCGATATTCGATCGCGAAAAGCGATATTCGACTCGCGAAAAGCGATATTCGACTCGCGAAAAGCGATATTCGACTCGCGAAAAGCGATATTCGACTCGCGAAAAGCGATTACTGTAAATTTCAGTGTTGGCGGTAAACTAATACTCGGGGTACCTAGGATCCAATTATTATTACTTCACTAGAATGATTAAACAGTGCATTAGAAAGTTGCGGGTATGTCAGTAACAGCGTGAATTTGTAATACTTTTCGGCGTACGATACGTGAAAGGGTTCTGCTACACGCAAAGTACTAATAAACAATGTCATCTTGCAATTTATAGCGTGCACGAGCTTTGAAGAAATACCATTTTTCAGCGCCATAGTGTCTTGATCGCCGGAATGGATTTTGCGACTCCTTGTGAGTCCTCTGAAATGGACTTTACAAAGTCCGCCCTCTATGTCAAACTCACACTCTAAACAAGTCACATGTATACAAGCACGTACACACCTTTCAGCAATTGCAACACATTTCAGAGTAGTTGCTGAGTTGGACGCTGTTCATGAGCAGATGCCACTACATTCAGGCCTCAAATTATGGGTCGGTAACACAGTTTGGGTGGCGACAGGAACACCCATAAGGTGATAGGTCTATCCTATACCTCGTCTGTGATAAAGCGCGCAGACTCTCTTTGCCAGCTGAAAGAACTGCAGGGTTCTGTACCACCAATTCACTGTACCGTTTGTGAATTACGTGGAGAACATCAAGTAATATTTTCAAAAATCCATGACCAAGATCTTTTACACAATACCAGATACAGAACGCACTAAACAATTAACGTCTCAACAAGTTTTCGGCGGCCCGAAAACGCGGGTGTTTTCTTCTTATTGGCAGCGGCTCAGTATGCCCGCGATTATTCACAGTCGACAAATCTGCAAACTGCGCAGCTTAACGCTAACGAGGGCAGTTGGTCGAGTTGGCGGGAAGTAGTCCGCATGGGAGCTCGCGAAACTTGCTGAAAAGGTCCTGAGTTCGTCTAAAAGTATCTTGCGCATCCGACCAGGAGAACGTAAACCAACGGACTTAAGGATTGCAGCGAGTTGCAAACGCCAGTGCGGTAGTTTGGAAGTTAGTTGCTCGTTGCTTTTGCCAGAATACCTCTCAGCTACTTGCCGCGCGTTAACCCGTTGAATATTCCGCCGTCTCTGGCGCAGGCTTCTGCACAATCCTGTCGAGATTCAGTTTAAGGACCCACTTCCGTCCACGAGAAGCATAGTGAGTCATAACACTGCTCTACACGTGAACCGTGAGCTTCTACTTTCCCCTGGCTCGCCTGTTTCACCAGCCACGAGTGGGACTATGACTCTAAGCACGATACGACCAGGCTGCAGTTAAGGAAATCGAGCGGGCACGATTTGTCGCGTGGGAAAAGCGTGTCCCAAAGTTCACTAGTAAATCACCGTGCCAGTGTCGTTGAACCTACGAATCGCGCCGATAAACGCGACCGTTCGACCGATCGATCCACCGTCTGCGAGTGCAGCGAGATTCCTCGGTCCGTCGCAGAAACGTATTCCAGCTCATTGTACCGCGGGACGAAGGGTTTAACCCTTCCATTAACCTCGAGCTCGTTCGTCGTACGACGTAATCCACCGAGCTACTGGCTGGCGCAGGCAATTGTTAACCGATTTCTGGGTCGTGCAGTCCCTTGGTGTTCGACGTAAATGGGTCATTCGGGAAACTGGAGACCGGATTGAAACCTTGACTGGGTTCTTTTAAATCGAGCGAGCCGGCACTTCCCACAAAATTACTCAGGCTTCTAAATGCTCTCTGCAGCCATTCCTTTCCTCATTGGCCACTTCATCCAAGCTCGTATTCGTGTTACAAGAGTCAGAAGTCTCCGTTGGCGACGCTCAGGTGCGAACGATCCAGATTCACGGTCTAATCTCCTCGGTCCCCGAGAACTAAGTAGGTAATCGATTAGCTGCAGGTGTTTCATTAGCGGGCACGTCGATCGGAATCCAGATCGTCTCGCGGGGAATGGATAGTGGCGCAGCGCGAGCTAACGCACCAAACCGAAGCTTCCATCCGAATTCCGAAATTCAATCGAGTTACTCATTGTTTCTCTCGCTTCGTTTCCCAGCGAATCTACAACGCCGCCGAGAACGCGCAACGTGACCGGACTCCGCCTCAACGCTGGTAATTGCCTTTCGATTACCCAGCGCTGCCTTCAACGGGGCAATTTACAAACAAGTGAACCGAGCGTCGAGGAAGTTGTGTATACTCGCATCGTTCCGATGCTCGAACCGCCCCTTCGAGAGCCGTACCAGCTAGAAACCACTTTGGGAGCCCCCTTCTGTTTCCTATCCCAAAGAACAAGCTCTTAAACATCGTTCTAAACGCTATAGAGGGGCGTAGAGCCACTGCACAGTGATTCGCGAGCCTCTTTTGCAGTCGCACGTGCACTCTCATTTCTCGGATTAAAATTAGAACAACGAGGCAAGAGTTCGACATGGAAACTGATAATGATGCAGGACCGGGGTACGATTCCACGCGACCATTTTCATAATCATCTCCCGCTCTGAATTTATACGAAGGTATCCGTAACACAATGTACCTAGGAAGCAAGAAGTCAACTTGCCCGGCAGCGTCGTTGAACGTCCCGGAGATGCATAATGAGGAGCTCGCTAGTAAACCATCGCCCCAGGAAACTATTATCGTGGATGCGGAATGCCCGGACGGATGCAAACGTATGGACGGAAGCGTCGAGTCGCTTGAACGTAATTTGAGGATTACGCCTGCTCGTATATTATCGCGGGAACAATGGCCAAGCGACGTCGGCGTCGCACAATCACGTACGTAATCCGCAAGGATCTTCTGGAATTCTCTATTCCCTCGCCCTTACCCTGTCCGTCCGCGCGCCCTAAACACCCATTGCGGCCCGACGAGCTGCTTCCACGGAGCTTCCTGTGTAACCTGCTATGATCCACAAGGATTAACTGCCCCCGAACTTGGAACAAATTGTTTTCGGAGCTTGCCTACTCTATCTAAGGAACTTGCCACCAAAGCCACTGGAATTGATGGGCCCCGATGGATTTGTCTCCGGGTAGACGGATCCTCCGGCCTTCGACTATCTTTCCGAAAGCCACTCAATGATAAGTAAAGATATCTGTGACGCGCCGTTCGTCTGGCGATGTGCGCCAACACTCGCAGACGTTTCCTATAAGAAAAAGGAAATGCGAATAAGCGTCTCCCTCTGCTGTGGCCACAACGTTCCAATTACGACAGGAGAAGTTGCCTGCAAGACGCGAAAAACTCGCCGCCGCAACTTTACGGTTACGTCGGCTGCAGTTCTTCACGCTCCGAGGGCCGGTCTAATTTTTCACCGGGAAATTATGCGCCCCTGAGGCTGACAGGCAGCGGCTGCACGAGATCAAAGTTCGCCGGTGGCTTCTCCTCCGTTGCTTGACGGCTGTTAATGCGAGCGGGCTAGGCGAACGCGAACAATGTCGCGTAATTATCATTTATATTGCTGCTAAGTAAGACCACTTCGCCCCGGTGTATTCAAGGCATCCCATGAATATTAAAGCCACGGTGGATAGTGTTTCTCAGCTGCGGTCACGGGTATATCAACCGATAGGATTCGACCGAGGGAGGATGGGGGCGGCGGAACAAAAATCGAAAAGGATTTCCGGCGGGTATCAAGGGGTTATCGAGGAATCGAATTTCAGATGGCACGAGTAACCGCCGGATCGTTTGGGCACGGTTTCCACGGGAGTTCTAATCCAGCTATCCAGAAACACGAACTGGGGGCGCGCTGGTGTGCGATCGAAGCCCAGATGGAAATTCCGTGCGATTGACGGAAAATAAATTTTTATCGGAACCGTGTTTCGTTCGTTCGCGAGGGATTTAAATTCCCAATTACGATAAAACTCCTTGTTTAAACTGTTAACCGGGTCCCCGCTTGAAAACGAGCCGAAAGTTGACCGACGGGCAGAGGGTGTCCGTGTGTATTTAAGACTGATCAAAGACGAATTAACTCGTTCGCCCCTACAGCAAATGGTACTGCTAACGTAGTGCGTTTCACAAGCTATATAAGTGTACTGAACCCAATTCTCACCAAATTATAAAACTCTCGTAAAATAAAAAAGGTTCGTGTCCGTCGAAAACCAGACTCTTCTACTTGAAGGGTCCAGGTTCGAGAATTCTCGAGGTTACATCTAGAAAGGCCTCGCCCCTCATCCATCCTTTTATCTTGCTCAGGGGGCTGAAATTATCGCAGCCACCTAGAAATGGAAAGATACTCCCTGGCTGGCATTAAGCCGAGTGCGACGACGGCTTTCTTTGCCACGGTCGCTCTTAGTTGCTAATGAAATAAGAGGGCGGCCAAGAAGAAGCTGCCCCTCGTTACACCTACAGAAATTCAAGCGAAGACCAAGTTCCACGAAGCGTTCCTTCAGACCTGCTTCCCTCCACTCCCTCGGTCAGCTTTCACCTTCTTCTTCAAGCACATTCGGCCCTCCCATTTGATCACAACTCCTCTGACAATCTCATTATCCCTTTTCCCCCTCTGCGACCTCGTGCCGGCTTTCCTCGATCACGGATCGCTATACGAGCTGTTTCGAAACGTTTACAGCGGCCCGAAATGTCTCGTGCCTCGCGGAACGTATGTACGTAGAGGATGCTTGATGGAACTGGCGCAATTAGCATCGCGGGATTGGCGCCATTGACTGAAAGGGTTTGCCCCCGTTTTTGATCGCGGCCGGGCGTCCCTCGCGCTGGCCCATTATTCTGGCCTTTGAGGCTTTGTTCGAGCAGCGTGGGCCACGCTCTTGACCGTCGTCGAGCGTGATCCTTGAGCGAGAAGAAGTGCCAGTCGGCTAGTTTGGCCCGCGGCCGCTTCGACAAAGCGACTGGCTTCCGTCTCGAGGCTAAATGGAGCCCTTCAGGCTCCACGGACGCAACGCCTACCGAAAAGGTGTCCGGCCGAGCAGAGAAAGCACGAGCAAGAGTGCACTCGGCCCGCCTGAATTTTGTAGAAAGCCGGATGAAAGGCCCGGCCTCTGCCGAGCGAATCGAATAAGCTCCTTCGCTGGCCAGAGGTCAGAAGCCAGCCCTGTGCAGGACTCCATCTGAAAGATGGATGTCCTGATAATAGATAAGCTGATAGAGAAGATGATACTGTTGAAGCGCGCCGTTGTGAATGGGACGCCGTGTAATGTCCCCTTCAGCAGCTACTCTTTGATCTTACGACGAATTAGTATCGTTGCTACGCAACTGGCAATTAGGCTAATTTGACAGCAACAGGGGTCGCGCCTCTTTTGAAATTCATTAACGAAACGAGGGAATGTTTTAAGCCGTACTTAAGTCTGCTTATGGCAATTATATGTGACAGCTGGGCACACGTGTAGCGTGTCCTCTGTGCTCTTGATGCACCGTGCGATGTTTATCTGCGAACTCTATCAATCCACTTGCGGGTTCATTTACATACAGAGAAATATTCAACCCCTTCCTTTGTGAGCGGAAAGAGCACCCTCTTCTTATCGCGGCTCTCGCGACAAATTGGCTCGGTTCAAGTACAAAGGGGGATGAACTGATTCTCCTGCATTCAGACTACCCCGAGCACGTATAACAATTACTGTAGTGAAAACAGAGCGACCGTGCATCGCCGAGGCTATTCCTCTCATTCGCGTGTCTATTGTTACTGCTGCAGCCGCTAGTTTCTGGAATAAGTCAGTGGCGAGACTGGCGAGTAAGTTCGTGCTTCATTCGACACTCCCTCGAAGTCCTTCAATTATTAACGACAGCGGTGAAATATTGAAATTGCAATTAGAGGAGAAATGTCATATTCGTTTGGTTTCGGTGCAACAATATTTCGTGCTGAAACACTTGTGCCGAAGGGAACTATTGCATTCGTCAATTTCGACGTTGACGCAGTCAACAACGATTTATTGAACAAATTCAATAAACTCATGCGTCGAGGACTGGGCAAGGTATGTATTCGACCCGGGAGCACGTTGGCCCCGTTTGTTTGGTCGACTGGTAAACCTACCTCAAATAGCGCGATGGCTGCACCCCCTGATACCATATACATTACCATTCGCCGTAAATTAACCTGCACAGCTCGCAGAGTCAGCTTTATTTCTTTATCGGGACGTATTCTGGCGTTCGTCGCGCGGAATCGGAATTTTATTTCAGCCATCAAGCTTAAACTCCGTGAATAGCCACGCACCCGACCGCTTCTCCTTTTTCCCGTGGCGCTAAGCCCCGCTGCAGGATTGCTCCATGCGATTCGCGAAACGCCACTCCTCTCGGTACTGATATCGATGAACGCTTTTCCATTTTCTCCGCCGGGAGTATTGGAACAAAAATTGCCACGAGTCGCAGTAGAATCTCTGCCGTAGCAGTGGGAACGTCGACGTTGAACTTCAAAGTGGTGCAGCTTTAAATAGATCAGACCTAGAATGACTTCAGAAGAGTTTAACCTTTGGTACCGATTGAAACCCCTTTTATACATACTCGTGGCGTTGTCAGTGGGCTTTTATGATTAACAACTCAATGGACATAAGTCCCTAAACATCGCGACTGTCCACGAGACCGAAATCCCCCAATTTTTTCACAAATCATCCATGTTCCGTGGCGTTGAATGCGCAAGAAACGGGCAGCGCGATGAATACCCGTTCCTCCTATTCTCCGGAGAACCGAAGTGCCGCGCGCAAAGCTTCAGAAAGCGAGGAAATAAGCTTTCCGACCGCAAACGCGCGCGTGCTTCTCGCTCTTAACGATTCCACGGACGTCTTAGGGAGGCGCCACGATCGGAACCCACCCTCCCGGTTCTCCACCCCGTTTGTATTTCTCTAGCCCGCTAGTATTTCCAAGGAGAAACCGACTTGGCAGCCGGGTAATGCGAGGCATCCTTTACACGGCAAAGTGGTGGCGCGTTGCGTGCCGCTCGCTCGGGACAAATATGTCTGCGGAATAGGGCTCAGCTCCAATTCCACGCGGAGTGCCGCTATTTATGTTCCCTTGCTCGCGATCGTTCCGTTTGTTCATATCTGCGCGGCCTCTCCCTCCCCTACTGCCCCCATTGTATCAGAGCCGTTCAGACGATACCTGAATGCCTTCTTCGCGACGGTGGCTACGGGAAGGGTGCAAGTCACTTTCGAGCGGAGAATGCGGCTGAATCTCACTCTACTTCCATCCTATCGAATTACCTCATCGGGAGGCTATAAGATAATGCACTGACAGAGATAGATTGGGGAAAGTGGCAAGAAGAGCGCACGACTCGTCGGGGCAATAGAGGCGCGCCAGATTGAGCTGCATGGGATTTGCATCGCATAGCAGTGCTGTATAGTACTAAATGGAAAAAGGAGTCGGCAAGTATCCGGTCAGAAAGTAGCTGCCCGTCTGCAACGGTCTCCCCTCAGTTTCTTAATTGAACCGAAGCTCGCCTTCGATGCTGGCAATAATACTCACGTGAACCCGATAGCTCGTAGCGCGCCGCGCTCGTAATTGCCAAAGAAATTTCATTATTGTAATCGTGCGTCGAATACACGATTGTGGCGCTCTGACAACTCCCGGCCGCGCGCGGTCGTGTCTCAATAAACCTAAACTATTCTCTTTGCGGCGTAACAGTCTATACTTACGAGCCAGCCGCGGCTCGATGAATTATACAACCGCGAGCTGCTTGACGATCAATAACCGCACGTGCCGCTCGCGCAATAATGGTAATAAAGTAATCAGCCGATACACAATCGTCCGGCAACCCTAGCCGCGCAGCGCTGTTGTCGCCGATCTGCCTGATTCACGCCAACGGAGAAACAAAATTGCCCTCGATCCAAAGGCGGCTGGTCGAAAGAGTCGCGGTAACAGCACCGCAATTTCACGCGAAACCGTGTCTGAACCCTAAACATCGTCCTGAAACTTTCCCTTGGCCACTGCCGTGCAGGAACGAGAGCTCTCCGCGCAGGTACACGAAGCCAAATTGACTTTCCTCCACCCGAGTCGCTGGGAGCATCTTCGGGCGACCCGCGCGGGAATAGGGAGCAGCTCGGTGGAGCATTTAGGAACACGGAATCCCCGTGTGCGCGATAAATTACATTACGAGTGGGTGGCACGGGAACTCGTAAAACTAACCCAACGATATAGGCGGGCCAAAAGCGAAAGCTCAGCGAAAGCTGGCCGCAGGGGAGGAGGTACTGTAGGAGATTCCCAGGGAAATATCGCGTTGCATCGGTGTCTGAGAGCGATCCGTCGATAATATCGGCCAGATTTGGAGCCCGCTGCGACGGGAACGATGACGAACGGCGCTCGACAAAAATTTAATTGCCAGCGCAATCGGGTGGCCCTCCGGTGGCTCCAAAATCGTCGCAATTCAACTGCCCATTCTTCTCGCTCCCGGACAGCTCGACGTTTCTCGGTTTCGGAGCGATCAATCGGCTCGACAGCAAATATCGCGTCACCTTTCCCAACGACATGGCAGGACTATAAACCCGGCCACCCTTGAATCTCGCGGCAAACGCTGTACAGTCTGGCTTTCATCTTCTATGTCGGTCGGGTGAAACTGTACCAGCGCGCTCCCGAAGTTTACGATCGAAGAGGTAGCGAATAAAAGGGGACCCGCGGTGTATAAGTATTAACGTGACATCGGCGTACGTGTAGGCGACAGCGGGAGGTGGGCAACGGGGGCGACTTGTTTGAACAGAACTCGAAGCCCGTAATAAAGTACTGTACGCCATAGCGCGGAGCGACGAATGCTGTTCTATTTGCAGACCAATCTGCGAAAGCACCGTCGGCTCCACGCTCCCCCGGTCATGTAAAACACCGCGCAACATCGATCCCATCCGAGCACTTTCATGAGCTTTCCCACGACGCTGTCGTGCTTGCAGAGCGGGCGGACCAGCTGCTCCGATGGTCGAGCGAGCCACGCATGGAACGGTGGAAGAATGCTAATCAGACGGGCTCCCCTTAGCCGTTGGCTGGGGAAACATCAAATCGTCTCGAGTACATCGCGTAAATCTAGGAATTAAGGGCACTTTAGGGGTGGGAGTTCGTTGATGGAGATAAGAAGGGACCTTTTGGTTTCCGAGTTAATAAGCGAGTCTGTGGATCGCTGCGATTTATGATACGGTAGTCTACATGCCAGTGGGAAGGGTTAAGGTTCGATAAATTAGAGCTGTTGCACCGTGAAAACGGGCACGATAAGTGATACCATGCAGCGTCGGGCTCCTCTCCTCGTGTCCACCGAGACAGGGGAATGTTACACGAGTAGTGTTTATGAGTTTCTGCCAGCGTGGTCACGGTGAGAAAGAAATGCCAGTTAATAAGCTTGCATGATATCAATCTACGCGACCCAGAATCTGACGCGTCACGTAACAATTTCCCCGCTTGATTTATTCTGTCTCTGGCGAGCAACTGTTGTTCCGGGTTCCTACTCGACGCTCGTCAACTGTGTAAAGATACATCGCACACGAAGTCTCGTCGATTTCTAAAGTTTTTAATTAAAACTTGAGTCGCAGCGCGTGTACGCGAATGGTACTTACCTTTAATAAACAGAGCGGCGGCTCCGAAATTTTTCCTCTTCTTCTAGCGCGAAATTATCAGAGCGCGTGTTAATTGTCCGTATAAATATTTGCCTGGGAGGCACGCTGCCGCGAAGCAACTCACTCAGCCAACAGCGTAAAAGTTCTTTCGCCGTTGCACGACATGCAACTATGTACGTAGGTAATATGATTACGCCAGAAAATTACAAGCACGCGTGCGCCTGTCGCCTTGGGCAATTCTGCTTTGAAAATGGTAACATTTCACGCAGCGGGCGTCACGCTCGTGATGCCTGCGTAAACGCGATTCGCGGTAGGGTGCCGTGGGCGAAACGAATAAGCAGTATTCGCACGATTATGGTAATTAATAGGCCAAACTAGTCGACGCGGCTGTCACGTTCCAGCACCGCGATACACCGTTTCCAATCTCCACCACCCTCGACCGCCTGTGTCCCTATCAAGATACAAACACGCCGCGCGCTCATCCCTTTTTCTCCCTTTACGTATCGTCACGCGACACCGTTAACGACCGTATCGCGATTCCCAGCTGGCACACGCGTCGACTGGCACGACGATCGTCGCTTCGTCGCGTTTGCACGGTGACGTGCTCCTTGGAGCTTATGCCCCCCCGTGCGCCGCGAATATGCATTTATGGGGGAATGGGGAAGTATGGGGAAATGTTTGAGCTGCGCCATCGCGGGGCTTTCGCGATTTAATCCGATTGTCAGCGAGGCTTCGATGATAAACTGTTGCACGATGAACGAATCCAGCACCTGTCGTTTTGTACGCCATAGTTGCGTGCGACTGGGGAATTTGCCGTTCCGCTGCGAGGGCTCGTTGATCGTTAACACTTAGAGAAATGGTCAGCCACGTACACGGAACGCATTAGAAAAACGGAGGGCCTCGAGGGAAACGGTATAGTTCCAATTCAGCGCGAAAATACTTAGTCGATGAATTTTTACAGCGCTTGATAAGAAAGCAGGCAACGGGGCCAAGCCGCGTCGCGTCGTTTCGCGGTTCCGCAACGAGTGCTCGAGGAATAAGACACCTCGCTGCTCCCTGAATTACCCCATTACGTGTGTACGCTCGACCGAGATGGGAGCACTCATTCTTCTTTGAGGAAATAGCGAACTTTCGCGAACACCCTCTAACTCTCTTCCCTCCCGACCCACAATCCTCGCCCCTGTCGCCCCTGTCGCCCTACCTCCGAAGAAAGTTGAGCAAAGTAGAGCCTCGACAACCCTTCCCACCGCCCCTCCGACCACCCTCGTTGCTCTTGCATGTACAGGATATAATTGTCCCTACAAAGAGCTTACTGCTGATTCGCGCCGAGTTTCGTCTTGGATTAGGATCTCCGAATTTCCATCGCGCTCGAGGTGTGCCATCCGACTGGAATCAGGTCGCCGCGTCTAGCACGTTCCTTCCCTCCACCCCTTTGCGGTATTGAATTACGACGCGATTAAAAGATCCGGCAGAGAAGGTATCACGCGGACTATTCATTCAGCGTTCTTTCTTTGTCGCCGCGCCACGCAGAGGCGTGCATGGATCTATTGTTGGCGGAGAAATGAGAAGTTGTTCGTTAAAAAATATCCAGGACAAAGGCGGGCCGCGACTCAACTAGACCGCGAGCGGGCGGAAGTCTTTTCGGAGGGAGCCACGGGGTCGTACCGCTTTATCGCAGTGGTGTTTCAATTTAGCATCCGTTAAAGGAGTTTCGGCCGCTTTTATCGCGGAAAGTTCCGCGCGGTCAGGTAGAAAATAAGAGAAGAAAGCGCGGCGGGGCGGAGCCGTGGAAAGTTGGAGGACAGCGCGGCGGGGGGTCGAGAGCGAACAAGAGGAAAAAGAGAATGGAATACGCGGTGCCTAGCCGTGACGAGGCACGGAAGGCCAACTCCCTCGCCGATTAGCACCTGCCCGTTAAATTAACTTCCTATTGTACTAATTGCCCGCGGTATCTCCTTCCACACCAGCCAGACCTTCTCGCGATTGAAACGACTCTTTAAGAGTAACGATTCCGAGCCATGAAAGGAGTCCTTGTCATCGCGGGACGTTCCTTCTTCCGTCACTCGCAAATCGTACCCAACAAAATCAACTCGATTTTCCACTCGGTCCCCACGGTTTTATCGAGCGATCCGTAGGTAGCTTTAAGGGCTCGTGCGGGGCTGAAATAGTCGCGGGATTTCGATATTCCTCCAATCGAATTAATTGGTTTCAACGGGATTTCGGGGGAAGATAGCGGTGGCTCCCGTAATAACGTTCGCTCGGCAGCTTGTTAAAAGCTCGCCAGCTGATGTTCAAAGACGCCGACAGATGTGCAACGCGGGGGTGGAACGCGCCCGTTTATCGGCCGTTCCGTAACTTTCGCTGAGAGTTTCGCGGAATAACTTTTTCTCCGGCGGCCGTTTCGTTTCACGGCGAACGCGCTCCTTCGCATTCAATTTCCTGCCTCGTCGTTTGCCTATGGCAGGGCGGACGTATCGGAAACAAACTACGAACTTCACTCGTACAGCTTCTACCCTTTCGTCGTGCTCGGGGGAAAGACTGTGTAGTTAAATGTCCGCGTCACGAAGGCTTCTCTGCTACTGACCAGCTGCTTCAGGAAAGTCGGAGTTCTCGGGTCTAATCAGAGTTAAACCATTTAAGGAATATATCAACTACTTCAGCCTGAATTGGTACACAGCTGGGATAAGGCGTGCATTAAACGAGAAATCCTTTCCATACTCACCTTACCCTTCAATCTCCCCGCGCCGTCAAAGGAGCCACGCAGAATCACGGTTAATGATTTATTGAATGCATAATTAGAATGCAGTATTTACATTGATTTCCATTTACACGGACGAGGAACAGCAATCGTCGCGGAATCACGCGCGAATGTCCGTGACGAGCACGCTGGTTCGCAGCCAGATCGATTCACTGTACCCTGATAGCAAGAACGACGATAAACCCGCGTCTCACCGGCGGGCGAGCTGTCCAACGTCGCCAGCGACTAGAAGACTCTGGTCGATGTTGACTCTAGTCTAGAAAAATCGTCGGGCTGCGACACCGGAAGCCCAGCAAGAGGGCGAAGAAGAGTCCGTTTCCGTGTCACGGGACATTCGCGGCGCTCGTCCATCCATCGAGTCCATACACAGCACTTACACGCTACGCACGTTTACACGACCACACACACACACACACACACACACACATATATGTGCCTTTCACGGTATGTAACGAATATATATATATATGTATATGTATATGTATTTATATGTATATATATAATGCACGTACATACGTACGAAGAAAACGTTATTCACCCATATCACGCACACCGAAAGATACTAACGAGTAGGAGGGCCGCGTCCCACGAGCAGTCAGTCCCTGTCCCCTTGTGACGAGGAAAATGGGACAGAGGGGTAAGGAAGTTCCTTTCGCGGCGCGCTATACTCTCCGTCCCACCCTCTTGCCGGAAGTTCGGAGGTAAAATCGTCGTGGTAAAGCGTCTTATCGCGGAGAGTTCTAGATCAATTCCAGAACGGAGGATAATCGTTATTCCGATCGCGCCCACGTTCCGGGAGATAAAGAAATTGAGAGATTACAGAGGGTAGGGTGGTACGGCGGGGGCCGCGAGGAACGGGGGAGGACAAAGGATTTATCGGTGACTGAGGTCCCGTCGTTGCCATCGAGCGCGTCCCCTCTCGCAGAGTCCGCACACAGTCCGCACACAGAAGGATCGGCGAGGTGGTCCGTGGTTGATTCTCGGAATGTTCACGTCGACGTTCGTGCACGAACGAGCGCACCGTTCCTCGGGCACGTCCCTCGCGGCGGCGAGCGGAGAGCACCGTCCTCGCGGGGTCGATCGGGGTTAGCCCCCGTGGATACGAGCGCTCGCTGGAGCCGCCCTTGTGGAAGAAGATGGGCCTGGTCGCGGTGGCGTCGGCACGGTAGCGGCCACTGTCGTTGGCTCGCCGGTGATTCACGTCGGGTAAAGGCTGGTGAAGTTCGGTATCCTCCAGCTGACGGCCGCCAGCAGGGACACCAGACAGTTGCTCGCCAAAATTGCCGGGCTGAGGTTCCTCCTGTCTCCGCCGTGCATCGCCGCCGGTTTCTCCTCCTCTGAAACGAGATTAGAAACTTCTGCTTGACACTCCTCCCGCGAAAAGAAGCCCTGCCCCGCCGGAACGGTCCGGGGTCGTGGCCGGAGAGAGAGAGAGAGAGAGAGAGAGAGGGTGACGGGAGGCGAGAGCGAAAGGGAGCGGCAAAGGACCCTCGAGGGCAACTACGACGTTTCAAACGAGCTTGACCAACCGAAACGGTGGCTGGCTCCGAGCTGCCCTTTTCCTTCCACCCTTGTCCCTCGTGCGACAGTCGACTTCGTAGCCTGATCACGTGCAAAGCGATCTCTGAAACTCGCGAGGCACCGAGGGGAGGAGCCGCACGTCCTCCACTCGCCCCTGGATATCTATTGGACCCCTGAAATATCGGCAGTCGTTCAACGGCCTGGAGATTTTGTTTCCTTTTACGGGCGTGCATCGTCTGACGCCGGATAGCAGGTAGGAAAGGTCGCAGCGATTGGGGCCGCCCCGTTCCAATCAATTTTCGTCCCTCTCTGCGAGACCTGCTCCGTCGATTACAGAATCACGATACAGAGGCGAACTTAATTAGAAATTCTAGAGCCCTGTGTACCGTGCAGTCAAAGTCGCGGCGTTTCGGCACGGTATCGTGTTGCATTATCGATCCCGGCGTTAAGTACATTATTTGTCAAAATAAAAGTCCCATCTACGCAAAATCCCACCTGTTGCACCCACTGTTCCATGACCCAACCGCCAACCTTAAACACCTTCGTGAACACCGCGCATTGGCGCGACATTTCCATTCCCCCTTTAAATTCGATAAAAGAAAAAGGGGTTGATCGGAACGAGCAATCCCGTTGCTGCGACCTCCCTCTTGTAACCCAATCTCCAGTCGAACCTTTTGAACAATGCTAAAGAAACGAACACGAGACAGGGATTCAGACTATTTAGTTAGAGTAAAATAAATTGATTTTCCTCACCCTCGATCACGTGAACGATCACGTTCGCGGCTCTCGCGTTACTAGGAGTGCACGTGTAATTCCCGCCGTGGTACGGTTTCGTTTTCTCCACCATGAGGATGGAGCCGCTCTTGGTCAGCTCGACCTTCACCCCCGGCTCAGCGTCGTAATTGATCATGTGCCCCTGACGATACCAGAACACGTAGAGCGGCGACTCGGCTGCCGCCATCAACTGGCACTCCAATCGAAGACTGGAGCCTTGCTTCACGTGCAAATCAGGCGCCCCATGAATGATCGAGTACGCCTCCGTGATATTCAGTCGTACGAAGTTCCGTTGCACCGGATGCGACGTAACCTGAAATCATAAAGCGACTAGTTGCTTCGCAGAGGCGTCTAGACACGTCTCCCTCGCGTAACGACTCGCGAGGCGGTTCGCTTGATGCGGCCACTCAAGGGGTAGCATTTAGTGACTCGACAAAGGTTAAGCTACCGATCTTTCCTGACCTTAGGTAACCATTGTTAAGAGTTACCATTTCGTGGGACCGCTTGACATTTTCCCTGATATTTGCGATATACCGCCATGCGGTACCCTAATACGGTTCCACGGAAGTAATTAAGGGGCCGGGTCGTAACTCGTATGCAAGCCGCTGCAAAAACATCACGGGGGAGCACTGTAGACGCTTCTGCGTGCAACTGCATCTACATATTAGGTAGCATTTTGCTCGCCGTCTTTATGTACGCCGAAGGGAATGTTTCATAAAAGTCAGTGCAGAACTGTGTACCGTGAATTCAGGGCACGGGGCAAGGTTTTACGGTCGAATAAATGATACGCGCGGGCGCAACTTTGCTGCAGAATGAAGCGCCGTTGGGACGAAGGAGACGCGGCTTTTATTACGCCCGCCCCGATACACCGTAATGATTATACCTGACACTCGTATATGCCGGCGTCCTGGACCGTAACTGCTCGTATCTGGAGTGCCCAATCGGTGCTCGAATGCATCACGACAAATCGATTGTCGATCGAGTGGGTACTAGTGCCGACGGTTAATAATTGTCTGTCTCTCCGCTTCACCCATGTAATCTGTAACAGGAGACAGGCAAGATCTGCAATGAACCGTTCACTTATCTCGTCCTCAGTTTCAGAATTTTTCAAATTTCCGGGTTCGAGATGTTCCCTTGTCAGTTACATTCAATATTGAATCGACTAGGGGAAACTTTTATTTCTGAATGAAAAGATTGGTTGCCAGGAGATGAAGGGGGCCCACCCACAACTATAAGACAATCACTTAATTTTTAGAAGAAATAAATAAAATTCTCAAAAAATACATAAAGGGCGAAACAATACAATTAAAATTTCTGTGAAAAAAATGTAGATTTTTTATTAATATTTAGTAATATTTTCTGATGTTTAACCCCTCAACGACCACCTCAGTATCTGGTACGGACCCTAAGTTTTCCACTGGTCGCCCACCTCCGTATCTCGTACGGACCCTAAGTTTTCCACTGGTCGCCCACCTCCGTATCTCGTACGGACCCTCCGTTTTCCACTGGTCGCCCGCCTCCGTATCTCGTACGGACCCTGTTTTTCAATTGGCTCCCGCGTCAGTACCAGATAGTCTAGCGGCTGTCTGTACCGTGATGTTTCAGTGTCGAGGCCTCAGGTAGCAAAGTGACGTTTTCGTTTCGAGGGCCCGGGCCTCACGGTCAGTTTTTCGTTTCAGGGGTCGGTCGTTTAGGGGTTAAGGGGGCCCACTTCATCAGGGGCCCGCAGAGCCCACTTGTCATCGGGCAAGCTGACACCCTGGCCATACCGCCACTGTCTACATCAGGCCTTCCCAAGTAGGGGAAATGTACTCTAAAACACATGTTTCGGTTCTCCTTCCAACGCTGCGCCTTCAGCTAAGGTGGGACGACTTCTACTACCCTCTCTCCGAGGAGACAGTAACGTCGCTGGGAAGCATGTTGGGCGCTTTAGGGCGAAAGTACCAAATGTGTCAAATTTTTATAGGAAATTTCATAATGACTTAAAAATAGTAGGAAAAATTAAAATTTAAATTAGCATTTCAAAATGACGTAAAAAGTATTAAAACAATTTATTACATACAACGATACAGTAATTATTACTGTAATTACTATAATAATAATACTGTAATATTAATAATAATATTAATAATACTGTAATATTACAGTAAAAAGTATTAAAAAAATTTATTACATACAACGATACAGTAATTATTACTGTAATTACTACAATAATAATACTGTAATAATTACTGTATCGTTGTATGTAATAAATTTTTTTAATACTTTTTACGTCATTTTGAAATGCTAGTTTAAATTTTAATTTTTCCTCCTATTTTTAAGTCATTATGAAATTTCCTATAAAAATTTGACACATTTGGTACTTTCGCCCTAAAGGGCCCAACATGCTTCCCAGCGACGTTATTGTCTCCTCGGAGAGAGGGTAGTAGAAGTCGTCCCACCTTAGCTGAAGGCGCAGCGTTGGAAGGAGAACCGAAGCATGTGTTTCAGGAGTACATTTCCCCTACTTGGGAAGGCCTGGTCTACATGTACAAATTCTAGTAATTCCTATACTAGTTCTATAGAAGTAGGGTTGGCTCTGATAGGAGCCTCTGAAACACTAATTTGGAGGTGAAAGAGGGACGTGGTGGGACAGGCGTTAAAAGCATTCGGGCAATTTACGGTAACGATGTATGGGAAACAGCGTGTATGATATTAGGCAATGGGAGAGGGATAGTTGGCCACGCTTGCATCCAATATCAATTACGGCGGCCATTAGTGTACCCTAATTACGGGGTAATTTTCATTCCTGACCGTACTGACCACGAAACTTTACTCAACTTGTCTAGCTGCCGTCACCCGGCTGCCGACTCTTCTCTGTGTACCTCCAACGTTACCAGAGATCTCAAATAACAGCAAACTTTCTCGATCTGTTCTTTCTGCACCTTCTACAAATCCGTTCGCACACAAACTACGCCCCCGTACTTTGACGTCGCGCTTGTATCATCAGCCTCCGCTAATTCCGTTCAAGGCAGACCATAATTGAAATTCTTGCCGAAACGAGGGGGATCAAACGGTGACGCCATCCCGCCGCCCATTAATTCCCGCGCGTACGCTATTTGCAGCACGTCGCAAAGAGGGAATATATATATATCGCTCGATCGCGCATTTCCATCCGGGCGGGAACAGCAATCAAGGAAAAAACTAGTCGTTTGTCTTCCGCGGAGCGTGTTTGCGCGCCGACTAGCTGACTCCTTCGTCTGCTCCAAGACGCTCTAAGGCTGCATAATCGGGCTTCCAATCGGCATTAGACGATCCCGATCAATCACTCCGCGTTCAGCTTCAAGTGCGCTAGCGATAACCCGTTTTAATGCTTAGTCGGCGCAGTAATTACTGCGATTCCATGTAGTAGGTCCGAGGGAAAGCGGTGCCTAGCGGATATGACACTCGAGGAACCGTCGAGCATCGTAATCCCGGATGTTTCCTGTAATCCTGGATTCCAGCTGAAAAGGACCTATCTCCTCGTCCCGGCGTGTAATGGCGAATCCAATATTTCCATCGAGTCTGCGCGTTTCCCTCGCGTGTACGTGTATGTGTGTGTGTGCGCGCGCGCGCGCCATGTTTGTATGCACTCGAATCTTCGCGGTTCCACGACCACCGCGAGTTATAGGGAACATCAGTTTTCCTCGATCAGCGAGAAGTTACCGGCAACTTGCGCGTGCCTTGGTGTGCAAGTTGAAAAGACAAAGACGAAATCTCCGCCGTTTTGACTGACACGGCACACTAGATGCTCCTAGGTTCGCAACTTTCGTTGCATGTTTCGCATATTCCTGGAGTTTCGTGGCAAACTGTTCCTGCTCCAACAGGGGACCACGTGTCGAGTGATACACACCGATTTTAACGGAACTTCGAATGGACATGTATCTGATCTATGGAGTCTGTTCAAGTAGAGACATGCGACGAGGGAGGCGATGTTAAAGCCTCCTGTAACATTTCCATATATACCGTCTCGATTCGACTGAAGAGGAGATCGTGGTTGATATCTCCAGATTAATTACTGCTTTCCCCGGAGATGGCAAATCGCGTACTGGCTTGATCGCGAGATCGCTAATTTCCTTTGGCATTGTTTCAGCCGTCGGTCTTCTTAGAAGCGAGCGAACGATCTTCCCAGGGCTCCCGGCGAAAACTATTAAAGCCTGCACGAGCACGAAAAACATTGTTGAACGGGTAGGAAGCGGCGCGAGCTTCTTCGTACGTGTAATGAACGCGGAAGCGAATCTACGGACCGGAGCTGCTTTCCCCGAAGAGGTTCACTAACACCGACGAGAGCTTAATTGGAAACGACTATCCGCGGCATCCACTAACCTAAACCCTCCCCCATTCTTAATCTGTTCAATGGAGATTGCCAGGAGCCATGCGCGATGTCTCCTCGGCGATCGGTGGATAACGTTATGGTCGAGCTTCGTATCTTAGCGAGATCTTAACAAACTAGTTCGGAGAGCTAAGAGCCCGTTCGACGTGGCCTTTATGGCTGGTAGAACGTCGCTGGAATTCCTCCGCGGCTGAATTACGCTCCCTCATTATGCAGATCCTAGTGGCACGGAAGCGTGTCGTTTTACAAAGTGGAATCGTGTATCCACGCTGCCGCGTAATTTTTAATAATTCCTTGATTCGTCGGCAACCCCTCTGCCATTTCAATATCGCTTTCCAATGGTCACCGCGTATTCGATTAAGAATGCAACAAACTTTCGGGGGATAACGCCGGCTACACTTTAATACGGCTCTCGGCCGGAGCGTAAAATAAAATCGCGATCCAATTACGTCGAAACAATTACCATCGCGGCGCCCGACACGCCCTACTCCCGGCCCACATCATTTCCCGGGGCAACGTCAAAAGTTCATCCGGTTATCAAGGGAACGGTTTCGAAAGTATTCCCCTCCTCGTAACGAGCAAAGTTTTATTCGTGTCGAGGAATCACACACGAACGACTCGCCAGCCACGTGCCGCGCGTGTATTACGATCATCGTAATTTCAGTCGCGGATGCGAGCCTTTCCTCAAAGGGTTAACACGAGGCCAGAGCACGAGCTGCCAATATATTACGGCCACTAGATGTTAGATGAGAAATCTTCCGCTCAGCCGACACTTCTGTGTCTCTGCATTCCCTTACATAGTTGTATCATACAACAACCTTTCTCTTAGATATCTGAAAAGGAAAGGATCGGGAACTTGATCTCTGTAGTAAAAATGTATGAAAGAATGTCGCGAAGAATTCCATATAATCGAAACCAAGATCAGAATGAATATACGACTCTTCCGTAACGAAAGATTTAATTCCCCAAAGTGCTTCTTGCGCGGAAAGTTTAACAAGACCGGGTTAATAAGTATTCACCGTATACTTGCCCATTGGAGCAGTTTTTCGAGAACAACGGGATCCAGAGGAAAGCGTCTCCCTCCGACAGAGGTTCACCAATTTGCCCAAGCTCCTCGAGGTAATTCCGTTACCTTGTGTTTTCTACGCTTCGAAATTTTCCAGCGAGCTCGCGCAGCGGTAATCGGTTCCCCTGCTTAATCGTATAATTCCCACCCCGCGAAAGAGGAGATGAGATATACCTTTCGAGATAATGCCCGTGTTCTACAAGCCTCGTCCTGCTGTGCATCTCTTATCTAACGACGGGCTGGCTCGCGTTCAGGATTACGCTGACAGCGTAAAATGCGAAGGTGTCGTAACGGCAGGCGACAGTTATGATCTTTACTGCACATGGTTCAGCACTTAACGCGTGATTTACCTCTATTGACGTTGCGTCGTCCCCTCGTTTCGCGGTTTTCCCGTAAATCGACGGCTTTAACTATACGCTGAATAGCCAGCGATAGATTTATGGCGCGATAAAAGTTGCCGTTGAATAAAGCTCCGCCAGAGGGTTGCATTTCCTAACAGGCAGTTGAATTCGTGCTCGATGCATCCATTCTTGGGTACCATTCGCTTCCTCACGTGAAACAATCTGTAGCAGTTATTATTTAAAATGCAAGCTTTACGAGAAGCATCAGAAGAAAATACCAGTGTATAGAAGCATAGGAAAGGGATTGAATTTACTCGACAACGAATCCGCGTTCGAACGAAGTTACCTCAGAATTTATATTCCTTTACAAGACACAGGGGTGGATTTATATATAGGCTATGTAGGCCTGAGGTGGCAAATTTTAGGCGAAAGAAAATGAAAAATGTTTAAACACAAAGGCTTGAGACAACTTGAAAAACAATTCATTTTCTTTTCATCTAGCAAACTAGAAATAATATTCATACCTGAGTGGTCATATTGAATTAATTTCAAAATTTTCTAAACTCTTATAAATGGAAATATTTGATGATATCTGATGGAAAGGGCGGCAGACGTTTGGTAACTTAGGGGCGTCAAATCTCGAAATCCGCCCCTGATAAGAGAAGCTGTACACTAACACGAAGAAGATCCAGCAAGTAAAATTTGTTTACACGGTACTGGAAGCTGCTCGAGTGAATCAATCCTCATACTCGCGGCAATATTGTACCACCCTGTAACACCGTACCGAGGGCTTAGCAAAGGGAGCCTGGTAACGAGTATACATTGCGGTAACGGCAGATGTAACGAGAAAGAAGCGTAACTTACAGGATCCCGTCCATTGACCCAGTAAAGTTAATCTTCGAAGACGAATCTGTTTCGAGAAGAAGAACGGAAACCCGTTACTGGGCGTAACGTTTCAATGGGAACCGAAGCTCTACCCGATTTAACAAATAGCCCGTATTTCATTATACTTTGCCCGTTGTTACGAGAACGCTGCAGCTCCGTGGCAATTCGGAAAAAGATCCCCCGCGAAGTTTACCGGATAACGAATTAAGCACAGGCCGCGAAGTTCCCGTGCGCTCCCTCTCTCTTTCCCCGCGGTGCGCGAATAGTGGTACTCTGCGGAACAACATTAATCAACGTTACTTTGACCGGAACCCACTTAAGGCGCCTGTACCAGGAAATTCCCGACGGATATCCGCCGGTGGATTTCCCGCGATCGAGCAAATTATTTCCTATCTGTAGCCCCGAGATACTTTTGCTCAAACGTATGGATGCGGCCCATTAATCTGGCTAATAATATTACCGCGCAAAGCAACCCGATATCGATGCCCTTTAAGCGATGGAATCTCATAACAATTCTGCGCGAAACATATTTCCAACGACATGTTACCTAAAATTCGCGTTCATTCCTCTCGAAATTTCTCCTCCCGTACAAAGTGATTTTAGATTAATTTTGGAGTCCCTTTGAACCGCTCCAGCTTGAAGGGTGATTAGGCTAATGATTGACGCGCGCCGACAAAGGCTCCGTCAACGTCAACTTTCGCTCGCGGGAATCTTTCTTCCGCCACTATTTTTACCGCCGATGGACGCGTGCCGTGCTGCTCGTGGTTCGTTGCTCGCCGGGAATCGACTTTCGAAATTGTATTCCCACAGACAATCCTGCTCCCCTACTTTCCTTTTCCTTCAATCCGCTTTCCTTTTGTTCCTCCGCCTTTATCGCAAGTTGCTTGCAATTCCGTCGACTAGGGCGCGCGGGGTTAGAAGATTTTTCGAAATTGATATTTCATCGCCCGTAGATTCGACTTCGCCCTACCGACGACGTTCACTGCGTTCTTTCAAGCTTCTTCGTGGCCTCGTTCGGTCGAGCCGCCCTCCGAAGCGACGCCCCTTGTTTCTCTGTCTCCGAGACATAGATGAATTCATCTTTTATTCATGCTCTGCGTCGGTGTGCGATGAACCGACGGTATACTTGCTTTCTGACGGTGGACAGAGCATTTTACATAAGTGCCCGCCGGGTTCCCCGGCATTCTTCCCTTGCCTTCCGCGATGAGAGTGCCTCGCGTTCTTGATGCATAATTCGACAGCCAATAAGGCGGCTCGATGGTAGAGAGAAAGTGACGAGGTGAACGTTTATTTCAGAATAGTATTCTAGACACGGCTCCACCATCGCGGAGCGTTTTACTTCTCCCAAACAACCTGGCAGAGTTGTTTCCGCAACCAAGGAAAGGTGTTTCCGCGCCTCAGAGAGAGTCGAAGCATTGAAAGAAATTTTCTTGACACGAATCTTCGGCTTCGCAAGGAATTACCATAAAAATCTGCCTCTTCAGACGTATTGCCGTACAGCCCTGCGATCGACTTTCCATAAAATTAAAGTGGAGTTGTAAGGAAAAGCTGTTCGAAAGAGTGTTGCCGGAGCAACAGAATTATAGAAGACTGCAGAGTGCATATTACAGTTCCGGCAGGCATTATTCCCTCGTTGGCATGTAGACGAAATGCTTTTATCAATTCAGAACGCGAGACGAGATGCATTGCGTTCATCCTATAAGTAAACTATATGATTTTTCGTTTCTCTCTCGTACAACAGTTGTGGAGTAAAGAATTCAAAAGAAGGATAGTAGTGCTCCTCTGCAATCCTCATAAATAACACGCCTTCCGAAGCATATTTCCAACTTTATCAGTAGCTTTGATCCCATATATTTACTTGGCAATAGGGTCTGCGTATCGTAAATGTAGGTAGATACGTTTGCTCTCCGCCTTCGTATCTAATTTCTTGTAAACGTTTTAGCAACAAGGAGAAACTGCTGAACGCATTGAATATAATTTATAGACGAAGGGAGTGAACCTGTATAATTGGTTCAAGTTCAGTGTAAGCATGTAAGGTAAGAAGTTTGAAGAGTTACTACAGTGACGGAACTCGTAGACATCCGTATCAGCTAGCACAGAGAATTGAAGGACTTCCCTAAGTAGTATAAGTCGACGCATAGTCAGATATCGCGCTAAAGTGGCCTGTTTAAGATGCTTCAGTGATTACTACAGTGAATAATTTTCATTCCTAAACTACAGGGGATGTTAAAGAACCCTACCTCGTTACACTAGCGATTGGTTAACATTATTTAATGTCACTAACATTATGATTATTTATTATCTTAACGATACTGCATTTTTCTTTCAAAGTTCGTGGAAACCCAAGTGGCACTTGTAAAACGTACCAATAACTTAATTTCATTATCCAAAATTCATCACAGAACATAGTACTCGGTTTTGTTAGATAACACTACACATCGCGGAGCTTTTATTCTATTTCTCAGAGACGCACAAAGCTTGCGAAGCAAAAATCGTTCGAGCGCAAGAGAGTTTGACCAAAGAATTAGTCTGCCATTCGCAAGAGACATATTGCCTCTCGCGAAAGCCGATCAAGTGTACCACCCAACGTACACATACATCTTTCGAATAAAAATTCGCCGAAAATCCGCTCGACCTAATCTGTTCTATAAAGAAATCGTTCGTCGTCGGCGTGCCGGGTCGGAATTCGATTCCGACATCTGGCTTTCGACGACGCCAACGGGTATCGAAGGAGACTTCCCTGCTTCTCCACGGTCTGTGTACACAACCTGGATTTTCTGTCATTCCTCTACCCCACGGCCCCGTTTTTTTTTTTTGCCTAGGGGAAACCCGAACAGAGCACCTGCCACGGTATCGGTTTAACGTCGCCACCACCGTAAAATATTCTGAAATATTCCTGCACCGCGGGTTCCAGCGTACGAAAGAGGGCGAGAGGAAGAAAGGAGATCGAAGAATGGAGGGCGAGGTCGAATCGAGGTACTGCGGAGAAATACGAAGTTCAAAATTCGAATCAATCGAAAGGGTTGCGTTACCGTGGCCTTAGCCGACCATTATGTGTGTATCCTCTTTCCGATCGGCATGAAGCCGGCAAATTCGTGTGGAATCGTTCGATAGAGCGCAGCTAGATAGAAAAAGATGTTTAATGGCAGACAAGAGACCGCGAGGGTCGAGGAAATGGTACTTGTAAATGTATCGAGCAGAAGTAGAGGAGACTTTCCCAGGAGTTCTGGGACACTTAACGTGATTCATCGATTTAAAGAATTTCGAGGGCAATCCACGGAGAGAAATACGGGGGTGAGGGAAAGAACACGGGGGAGAGAAACGATCACAGTGGGCGGGGAGGGAAGGACGGGGCAATTTGTCTAAAAGTTCAGGAAGGTGGAAAGAAAATTAGCGGAAGCTGTGGCCGAGCTATTTGTTATCGAGGTGGCAATAATGCCTTCCCGGGCTGGAGCTCCCGCTCGGAGAAGTTTCGGTCGTGGTGATAATTAAACCTAATTGCGTTACGCTACCACCGAAACCGCAAAAATTTGCTGCCTAAGGGCTGCGGCTCCCACAATAAGGAACTGTGAAATGCTGTTGTCGTGGCTCTATTTCTTCGTACTACATGACCCCTTGCCACAAACAGGCTCCCCCATTATGTAACAAACTTATGAGTACCAAATCGACCCGAAATCCAATTTCACCAGTTTCAATTAGTCGAGATTTTAATAATCTTTGGCCAGAGAGCGATTTGTCTGTGACGTATGGTTATTTTGGAACGTTTCACCATCTTGACAGGTACTCTAGAACGGAATACTTCTATTTCCAACCAGAATATTAGGTGACATTTTCCGTGCGAGCCAATTTCTGAGAAAAGGGTACTTATTTGCGACCTATAACGAAACTGGGTCAATCTCCACGTTAATTTTATTCCGAATCGTTATAAATTTATCTACAGTGCCATCGTCACGGTGCTACTTTCATTTCAATATATCATTTAAAATTTAGAGCATCGATGTACTTTGAAATCGGATTTATATTCCTATATATAAGAAACTGCGGTGCCGTTCGGCGGCACTCTTCGAATACGATGCTTCTTCGAGTTTCTTAATCTACAATCTAACCACGATGGAAGAAATTCAGTTACTTTGCAACCATTTCTTCGAATTAATCAGGGAGACGATTACTGTAATTTCTAAATCACACAAGTTGCGTGGCGCGTTAGACTGCTTGCAGCGTCGACGCGTTGGCAGGGATTGGACTTGTAACGCGAGGGGAACAATCTCGAAAATAAATTGAAGCTTGCCAGGGAGTCAGCATAAAGGAGCCACGTGTTTATCGCAGCAATCTATCGAGCAACATTGAACGAAACTTCGCCTCGCTCGCGCTCCACTTTGATGCTTGCTCTCCTCGACTTGTTCCTCGGAAACAATTCGTTACTCTAAAGCGAGCGACGCGTTATTCTACCCGACAGCTGCACGCTTTTGCAAAGAGGAAGATGAGGTGGGGCTTATTTGGCTGGGAATTAAGAGGGCATTTTCGCATTGAATTAACGCGGACTACCATGGGCGCGGGATTGTTAAATGTGAAACAGTCCTCCCGGTTTATAGGATTGAAGAGGCAGTCATATTATCTGGTCACGAGGCACTTCTCCCTCGATTGTTCCGTGTGTGCCGTGTGGCGAACGGAAATTAAATGAAAATCACTCAACCCGCTGCTCTAACGGGAAATGAAAATTGAACGGTCGCGAATAGGGAAACGGGGAGGAAGAGAAAGAGGGTGGCTTATACCGATACAGCAAGGAACGAGGAGCGTGTGGAGATGGAAACGGCGAGGAGTGGAATGCATTCGAGAAAGCTTCAAGCTTCCCATCGTTTCAATTTCTACGGGAAGATGAAGTCTGTCAGTTCTCCCAGTTCAAAAAGTATTGAACGGTACGTTATTGCAAGGCTTGATGGTTGAGTGCAACGCATGTACGAGGTCTGAAAGAATCTTGTTTAGAATCGAGCGTATCTTTTAATTCTTTCCCAAATACTGTTCTAGTTCGTACGGAACTTTGCAAACTAATCCCTGGCTGGTGCATTAGTTTGCAAACTAACGCACCTATGTTGTCGCGCCTCGACATGCAATTACTTTCGACCCTGCATTAAGTGCACCGCGGCAGAAAAGGCTCCTTGGAAATACATTTCTGGGTCAATCATTGGTAGAATGAGTTGTACCGTGCGAGGATACTTACTGTCCCTGCTCCAGGATCAGTGATTTTGCAGGGCAGATTGGCGTTGCTTCCGCTTTGCGCGAGGACTTCTCTGATCGGACCCTCGATGACATCTTCGCTTTTATCCTCGGTGCCTTTTAACGGAGCCACTTCGTTATCGGTGCTCGACGATCGCTGATGCTCCGCCTGGCTGCCTGTAAAATAAAAATCGAAACCACGTCGTCAGCCAGCGCCTCTTGAAATCTTCAGGAATTTTCAGGACGATAAGCATTAGTTGAAATGAAACGTGTCAGTTCCAGGGCTCCTGTGCCACAGTGATTTCATTAATTACTCGCCATTTCGAATCTAGTGTATTACCAAGCGATTAACGAAGTTCCTCCCGAACTGTTGCACAATTCCTGCCAATTATCCATTTCTCCCAGAATTAACGCGGATTTCAGCAAGCGTAATATTTTGTCGCGACAAGTGGGGTAGGTACGATTGTTATCAGAAGCGCTTAATCATCTCACAGCTTCTCAGCGACGGTTTCGCTTTCCGCACTGTTACCGAGTCCCCCAAACAGGTAATGAAGCGTTTATATTCGTGCTCCACTACGAAACTCTGATCTCGATGCACAGACTCGTTTCCTATTGATCCACGGGCAGACTTAATCCAAGAGAACGTCTTAAGAAATTCTCAAATATTCTGAAGGGTATTTCAAAGTTTTCTGCGATCCCCGGGTTTCCATTAACCCGGCTAAATGTCCGTGAAGACCAGAGAGAGCTCTAAAGAGCGAGCGCAGTCTTTGATGGTGCAAGAGCTGTCGGCTTTAAAGGCCCGAGGTAATCTACGATCGGGGGTTAAGGAACGATTTTCGCGGTGCTTCGCCGGCGAAGGGCACAACAGCAGGTAGAGGGACTGTGCCAGCCTGCAGTATCTTCCTCGCTTCGAGATTAATGCAACCACCGTCGCGGCGATAACGCATAACCCTGGTGCAGGCTAAGTAGCTTAAATGAATAACTTAGTCGCGACAATTACGCGGCTGTGCCGTGCGTTTGCGGCATCCGAGCTATTGCAAATGTACAGGGATCTCGGGGAATTCACTTCGAATACGCGTAACCATCCAGCGCGTTTCCATAGTCCCCTTAGGGAGGTCCGATACCAGATAAGCTTATCGATTTTCAAATTTCCTAATTTCTTCAACGCGAGAGGCTCTGGGGCCGAAGTGTGGGCTGTGGGAAAAGCCTTGCCGCCAAAAGGGGGTAACATTGACCACAAAGCTGGATTTTAAAACAAATTTCTTTAGCATCTATTATATGACAGATATTACTCCCAGATAAACTGCATCTTGAAGTAGGCAATTAAAGGTATCCAAGGTACTTTTGGGGGGAATAATACCTGTTATACAATAGACGCTAGAGAGATCTGTTGTAAGATCTAGTTTTGTGGCGAAAGTTACCACATTTGGCGGTAGCTCGTAATAAAACCGCTACCACCGTCGAATTACTATAATCGAAGTCGACGGAGCGCAGGCCCCGAACCTTATGCATCTATTCCAGGAAGCCTTTATTTGGGTACCATCGACCATCCCGTGGCTCGCCAAATGTCGAACCGTCAATTGGTTATTCTCGGCCGTCTCACGAACTCCGGGCATTAAAATGCAGTAACATATCCGCGAGCACGCGAAATCCAGCCGCCTACGTAATAAGATTCCCTGTGAGCCCCGTGTTGATGCATCACACCCATACGCTGGCCGTGGCGTAACGAGCCGTTGTTTAGCGACTCGCACTCGAGCCCTGTACACGATGAAAACGTCGGCAATTAGCTCTCGTTACCCTGCTCGAGGCTCGTTCGACGGTTCGTTAAACCTGACCCTGTTTCCCCGAGGAGCCCGCGGAATCCGTCCAGCACCCGAACGACGACGAGCGTCCAAAGATCTCGTCACGTGGCTGGCCCCGCCGCCTGAAATCGCATGCGGACGCGGAAACGACGCGGGTGCACGCGATCGTAGCTCGACCGGCCGCTAGAACCGGGTATTCTTACAGCACCGGGGCTGCTTTCGTTCTTTCCTACGACAGTTCGGCCTAGATTCGCCGCAGGCCCGGAAGCTCCGGCGATTTATTGCGATTTTATTGACCTGTAACGTTCGTTCTGTACAATTCCACCCTCGACACCGCCCCGAACCGCGCGCTGCTAATTGAAAACTGCACGTGTCTCTCTCTAAAGCATACTTTGGACCCGGTTCGCGGTGGACTTTCGTCGATTTCTTCCTGGAAACATACATCTCGTGGGTGGGATGGGAATCATCTGTTATGTTGAAAGACGAAGAGAAAGGCTAACTTCTAATCATTGTATGTATGGGGTGCACAGGTTAGTGACGCACCTAAATAGGGGCCCTGGCACCCGTCAAAGAAGAAGGAAAAAGGAGATTAATGTAACCATGGTTGAAGTAATTCAAGAGCTTTATAAATATAAAAGAAAACTGGATTTCATTTCATAAATAAATTTTTATAATCACCTAATGAATTTAAAATATTTTTACCCATTCAACTCGGTTCCCCCAGGATTAAATCCTGAGTGCGCCACTGGCAGAGAGGTTATAAAACACAAATGCATAGATAGTTATTTTGCCCAAGGGTCTGTGTAACACTTCCTGGACGTTCCATGGCGGATAATCCCCTGAATAATTTCTATAACGTCAATATCGTTTCGGCCAGAAGCATGGTCGATGGCTCTTAACACCGTGGTATTTTACACGAGCCTCGACATGTCCTGCCGCGTTACGAGCCTTCTAGCGGTGGTGCAAGCACCTTCTCGTTCGGTATTATCGTCTTTTTACGAGGTACACAGCGATAGCGAGGAAGTACCGCCCTACGCCGCGTACTTTGCAGCCGTACGTGTGAACGGACAATGCGCGATGTTCGATAAACGTCCTGCTAGCGTTTTCTTAGCCGCCCAGGAGCCGCCTGCTGCAGCCGCAGGGTGCCGTCTATATCGATTTTTAGAGAGCTCTAAAAAACGCTCGCCTTTTTCACCGAGCTACGGAGATACGAGGCAAGGGATCGCGCGAAGCTTCTACACCAGTTGCGAAGCAGTTTTTCTTTGGGAAACGAGACGTTTCCTCTTTGTGGCCCGATTACCCGCGTAACGCGCTACGAAACGTTGATCGATCATTCAAGTTTTGATAAATGGAGGGTGTCCGAGATTCTGGAGCAATGCCCCTATGTAGCACGGTATTCTGTTTTAATCCAGGTGTGATTGCACGAATAAGAAATTCCTTTGAAACCCAATTTCCATTCATTCCTGCGGAACGTCCTGTACGCGGCGGCGAGATTCCCGTTCCATTATAATAAAACGAACCAACGTGTTCTATTTGAAACAGGATCTAGCAACGATCGCTGATATTAGCTCGCAACGGGAGCCGGTAATGCAAAATTTAATGTCACAGTTGAAGCATAGTTATCCAGTAATGACCGGTTATCTATATTTCGCGATAGCGTGTCGAAAAACATGCGAAATACAAGATCCCGTTCGCCCGGTTGGCTTGGAACGCGGGGATGATAGCGTATCGCGGCATCGTACAGTCGTATCGCCGCCCCGTAACATTTTACGGGCCTTAAATCCTTGAATGCACTTCCCTCGTTAATACACTTCCGCGGGACGCGTGCATAAAGCCATACGCACGCTTTATAAACGCAAGATTACGCGGAGATCAACGGAACTGCCGCAAGCTTCGCCGTTTCCGCGGCGGATTCCCGTCGTTAACGAGCCGGCCGCGCGCAGCCTCTTTACGCGGGCTAGATTAGCCCGTTAATCCTACCCGCGATCGTCAAAATAGAGTCGTTCCCCCGATTAGCAGGTTACTTGGAAATTAATCTCGGCCAATTCTGGAAACTTTCGGGTAATTGGAAATCGTAAAATGTCCGAGCAGCGCGGGTTACCGAGCGTTTAATTAAACTTTCAATTGGAGTTGTCGTCTTCGAGGTGCTTTACGCGGACGTTACTTGCATGGATTATCGTTTCGGGGCGATACCCGAACGGGGGGTTTTCGAATTTTGTCGCCGTCGGCGGCGCATCGATCGACGATGACGAGGTGAATTGCGAGCGATTTCGTGAATGGTAACCGTGCCGCGAATCGACGGGCGGATCTTCCGGAGGGCAACGACTCCGATCCAGCAACGAATGGTCTACTGGCGTCAGAAAGTTCCTTGCCGGTGCTAACGAGCCGAAAGTTTGTGCGGTCTTCAAGAACACGATAACCGGATATTACTTGTCAGCCATCGGCTGGCACGGTGAATTAAGTGTTTTCTGTGTCAGCACGAAAATGACTGGGTGAAACGCGAACGCGGAAGAGGTAGCCTACGTGTAAGCACACACGCTCGAGGTGCCTTTTCCTCGACCGTGATTCCATTGAAAGGTGGATTTAATTTTTAATAAATTTAGATGGTAATTGCTTCCCTGATACTTGCGCCCCAATGTGTAGAGTATATATGTATGTTGCTGTCAGTGCAAGCGACAGACAGACACGATTTATGAATATATGAACATATTTTCTTACAATCCTTAGTCATGCCCACTAATGAAGAAACACGCGGAGTATTTGACGAGGTTGCTGTAGGCGACGCGCCTTCGTTAGACGCCATTTATTATATTTTCCATATTTAACGCTTGTCGTACGATAATTTCTGCTATCTCGTTATTCAAGCTGATAAAGAAGGTAACAAATGATGGTGCTTACCGGTGAGATGAAGGTGTAGCTCCAGGAAAATGCTCGCCAGGACCAGGAGCGCTCTCATGGTGACAATTAATCTGTGACGTCGCTGTTTCAGACGTTCATCGTACTTATCTGTAACAGTGGCGAGAAAGAGGAGTGAAACAACATTCTTCACGGCTGTTATATGAAATACTGGTAAGCGGCGTGTTTGAAAATTACTGCCACAGAATGGCACACAATATCCCTTTGACTGATACTGCGCTCTCGTTTCGCAAAACAACGTCGCCGATGGAAGATAGACGAAGGGGCGATCGCGAAACATACGTTCCCCGGGGATGTTGCACGGTCGTGCAAAAAATAACAAGCTTCTTTCCCCTTTATACGCCCTCGCCGAATCTGTCTGTCCTCGGTATGTGCGCGCCAATGCCGGAGACCCCTGCAATCGATATGGGTTTAAGTAGGAGGGCTGCGACTCTTATGTTAGACCTTCCCCATTCACCCTCGAGCTTTCGTTATAAGTAGCCCACCTTTGTCAAGTACGTTCGACAAGAGAGGACGGGCAACGAAGAAATGGATCGCGACTGGTTCGCGTGGACAAGGAATTCTCAACACGCTTCGCCGATCTTCCACGATACACCGAGTTCCAAACATTTTTTTTGCTTCCCGGAGATTCTGTTTCACCTGCAACTGGTTATTCTACCAGGGATATGGGAGATTAAATTTTAATTAATCGCCCCTCCTATCCAATTGACGATCCTAAAGGCTAATTTTAAATGCGGGAATTGTGTATAAAATTCAATGCATTCCGACTAGGGTAGACCGGGGGCGGTAGTAACAGGGGGGCGAATGTAACACGCTAAATATCTCAAAACATATAATAGATATTAACACCAATTTTGGATATATGATGAAGAATGACATTTGGAATATACACATCCATGCCCTAGGAGTACAGATACGCAATAGACATGGATAGTGAAGAAAATAACTTTCCGATACCCTAAAGTAACTTTTCCTTACTGACTTAAAATTGTAATATAAACACTCCCTTCGCAAGTATGTGCTTGTTCGATTTTTTAATCTGTAATTCGACCTTTTTTAAACTAGTATTGATCGTTACTTGGCACTTTTAAGCGTCTCGTTAGTCAAAATTTATAATTTAAGTTCAAAAGCATGGTCGGGGGCGATTGTAACATCGGCAGTCGGGGTCGGTTTTACCGCAACAGAACCGAATAGGGACAAAGAAGGCGAATAATATTGTCTTATTTGCATGAAATCCTATAGCATAGCACAAGCAAACCAAATGAAAAATGGGTGCAATATACTGAATGTAAGGATTGAGCAGATGAAGAATGCACCAGCCAAAACGTATTTTATTTCTGCCAGAATTGCGATACCACATAATTTGTTATAGATTTTACTTTTTTTATTTATTATTATAATCTAAATCAATAAATATTTTAATTTTGTAAAGTTATATTTGTGCTATTATCGACTCCATGCAGTGTTACAACCGACCCGGGGTCAGGGACGGTTGTAACACTTTCTCCGCTTCTCATTTTTTATTAATAACCGCAATGTTAGTTGACATACAGCGAAACTGTTGTGGCTCAAATAATGTCAGATAAGTAAGTAACATTTTCGTAAAAAAACTGTTGTTGTAACTGTAATAGTTTTTGCGTAATCGTATTCCAAAGTCAAAGTGTTACTACCGCCCCCGGTCTACCCTATTGAATAAACTCTTCAGAATAAAAGTGCATTCGATTGAAACACATAGTCGACTCACCATCGGTAATAAATTACTACCTTTTCAGTTACCACTGTGATAAATTGCAACTAATGTGAAAGCATTCAATTTTTAAATAATGGTCCGCGACTCTCGTCGACCAATTGATATGAATAACGAGAGCAGCGAATAATAGGTAGTATAAATAACGAGTATGGGATACGAGTAATGCGAGCAACGATGAAAATTCTATTTCAATAACGAAATAGACACAAATTTGCCCGACTAAAGCCTTACTTTAATTCCTGAAAAGAAAGCAACGGGAAAAATTATTTCTCAACTGCCAGGTATATATATATATACACACACACACACACACACACACACGTTATACAGCCAGTGTAAATTTGGCAATCGAACTGTGCGTGACGTTTCTCCGGCTACGGGATACGTATCACCCAGTCCTCCCAATTTTCGTGACTAAACGCGAGTCTACGACTGCAATCGAATCGAGCAAATCCCCCTTTTTATTTCCTGCGCGAAAGGATAGACGGAGGCGATGATAAATCGTGAATTACAGCAACGAGGGTGGGATTTTTCCAACCCTCCTCCACCCCCGGGCAACGTCTAATCGGATTTTTTGCCCCCGCGATCCTAACAAATGGCAATCCCCCGAATTCGCGGGCCGTGTTTTTCGAGTGTGTACACAAAAGGAGCGCGCGGCAATATTCAATGGCTCGCCGGTGGAAAAATATCGCCGCACCACGGAAAAATAGCAAAATACCTCTCTGGCTATCGATGTTTGCATCGTCGCTATATTTCCCGCGAAGCCGCCGCCGCCATTTATTTAAACATTCATTTACGCACCGCCCTTCGAACGTTCCGCGACCTGTATCTCGCGATCCGAGCAAACTTCCGGCAGAATGTCATTACTTCTGGTCAGCGCGTCCCACTCGTCGCGTGTATGCACTGCTGTGACCATGTCCGATTATCGCACCGTAATAACTTTGCCAATGCAGCCGACACCTTTTCAAACACGACCCCCGACCAATTCGCGAATCACGTTTTCCCTTTCGCGTTTCCGTGGGAGGGCTGTTTTTGCCCGGCCGGGCGCGCAATTTTCGCCAGACCGCTGTTCAAAGTGTGCGCAGGAAGAGATTCCAACGAACCGATGGAGCGGGAGCGATTTAATTAGCGCCGACACGCTTTATCTCGCGCATAATTTGCTGCATTGTGGAGCGCGGGTGTGTACACTTGTATCGAACGCTGCTCGTTTAAACGAGAACGATTGCGTTAAATTATTCCCGCCTGGTTGAGTTCCACGTATTTCCTTCCCCGGTCCGGGTTTCTTTCGCGTTTTATCGCGCGGCCACCGATTCGGGATAATTTCCAATAGAGGTTTGTGCGGACTTCAAGGCTCGTCAACGTTTCGGCTGCAAAACGGAGACAGGATTTTTCCGCGGAGATATTCGTGACGATCCAAAGCAGTGGAGAAACAAGCGTCAGCCTCTTCCGCGATGAAAACTGGAGCGTAACGCGTAACCCCGTGTTAATCCAACTTTCGCTGAAATTCATTGTGCGGAATGTATAATACGCGGGCACAGTTACCTACCCGTGTATGCGTGTACGTAGGCTGGCGAGGGTGGTAGGAAGGCACGGGGCTCATGATAATGATCTCGGTCATACGGTTCCGTGGTGATAGCCGCCGTGCTATTTACATACTGATACGGGGTACGTCGCCGCGAAAGTTTATGTAATCAGCCCGTCGCGGAGATGAACAGGGGAATCCCGACGGGATTGTCGTGGGGGAGTTTAAATTGTGCGCGCGGAAAATATGCGAAACTGGGGGAAGGATGCTGGGAGGACGATAACGAACGGCGGGAGAAAAAAGACGGGTCCGAGGGGCTAGGACGGTTTAAAGACATTAAGCCGATTTCAGGTTAAACGAGTTGCTTCTCCGGCTCGCCTTAAATGCGTGCACGCCTGGTGACTCCGGCCGTAGCAGATTAATGCACGGCTCACCCCGTTGAATAATTTAAATGGGGCGTACACTTGTATCTGTATCCCCCGTGTACCGGCGAGACCTGGCAACTTGGCCGGATTAAAAACCGGGCAGTGCGCTCAAGCACGCGATAACAGCCCCGGCTTCTGATTGGACGTGACGCGGGATAAATAGAGACGCGGCCGAAAGTCTTGCCATTCGACGAAACCACGCTTCCACCGTTAATTTCGAACGCGCGCCGCAAGTTGCCAATGAAACAAGTTTATTCCGAGGCGGACAAACAGCTTGGGGCACTCTGGGACAGCCACGAATTCTGTTTAGGGAACGCTGCAACTCGATGTTAATGGTTATTTGAGTGACGCTTTGAAAGGCTCGAGTTCTATGTACTTTGGCCGCTCAGGATTTGTTAGTAACATGGCGAAGCGTTAAAGTGATTTATAAGCTCGGCGATTAGACACGCTATCTCGGGAATAATAAATTATTTCTTAGAAAAGGCGTCGAGTAACTAGAGCGACTTAGAGAATGAAGGAATAACGGAGAAGCGTGATGCGATCGGTGTTGGGGAACATAGGAATCGGATTAATAGAATCTTTCGAAAGCCGCATCGAAATACATCAAGGTATCAGCGAATGGAACGACCGCGCAATTCATCCGGGACAAAAATACGGCAGAGATTTGTTATACTCGCGGGAAAGGCGATTATAAACGTAACGTGTATCAGAATTTATGTCGCGGGACCGCGCGCGCTATCAGACTACCACTGCATGGAAATTGCTGCGAATAGGAGAACGACGTCGGACTACAATTACTCTATTGCAAGCGCTGCAAACTGCGAAGAACCTTTGTTTACGTGAAACGAAATTTCATTGCGCTCGGACTCTGGAAATTTTCATAATAAACGAAGCACCTGCGTGTAGACAATAATTTCTGAAACTTCTTCCAGCTCGAAAAACATAGGGCAACGTTTGTTTAAAAATAACAGTCGACATAATGGCGGACTTTCAAACGCGGATGGTCCTGGAAACGGAGGGAAGAGTGCTCTAAACAATGCGTTTCGTTTGATGTCGATATCTCAATTGGTTCCTGAGATACAGAGCTTCAAAGCGCGCGTTCAAATTGCGCGGGATGCTGAATGACGCGCCTGACCCAGTGACCTATTTCCCGGGCACGGAAATGCAGACGACATTATTATCGGTAGTAAAAATACTCTGACTCAGCGTCTGCCGCTGACCACCGCGCGCGTCCCGAGCTTGGGATAGGTCAGGGAAGACGTGCGAGTGAGAGTTCCCAGTCTGAGAGTGAGGCAGACATAGGGAAACATTAAAAATGATGCTTGCGTTCCAGCGGGGATATCTCGCGAACGGACGATCGTATCGGCGTGAAACAAAAACTGTTTTAAAGGGGAGGGTTCTCCGCTTCCGCTGATATTCTCAGATCGCAGGAAACGTCTCTAGTTTCAAAATGCCAGTCGCGTAAAGTTTGGGCAAATCTAATACGCATTCACTCATGAATTGAAGAACATTTTGTGGTGAATATGGGAACATTCTGGTTAACATTGTTTATACAAAGCCCGTCGGGACTTTTGATGTTATAAATAAAGATAATACTACACCATTTTTGTTTGTTTCAAGGATTAATGAGGTTTAAAGCGACCGGTTTGCCGCGGTTTTCATTAAGCCGATTAATCAAGTCCCACTGCACAACGCCGCGTGTATACGCTGCGTGTATTGTTGAGAAAGTGTGAAGGCATAAAAAGCATAGTCCTATGTATTGTGACGTAAATACCCGCACGCAATGAAGCGGATTTGTTTTTGAAAAAAATTCAAATACTGTTGGCGCCAGTCTTGCTTGCGTTACTGCGTAAACATTAAATATTTTTTAACAGTTTTATTGTGAAAGCTTACAATATTTGGGCGAGAGGAACGTTGCGCAGTTTGCACGAATGATTATTTGCTTTTAATTTTGACATTTCACGGTCGGGATTTGACAACCTGAAAGCCAGATTTCAATGCTGGCGAAATTCTGTTTTTCTCACTATGGCTTGCAACATGTTCATTCCATGTTGGAGCACAAAAGCAGGATTACATCCTGGTACGATCGCGAACGGCCGCAGAACTATTTCCGCGTGAATCGCTCGCGAGCGTCGATCGATCCGTCGATTAATCTGTTGAAACCTTTGGAACGACCGTCATCGGTTATGTGGGATTACCTTACACCGGTGTCCACCCCCTGGAACGAAGATCCGGGCGCAGTTTTTGTGCGGTTTCCGTGCATTGACAGCGTGTCGAGAGTCTCTTTCTCACGAATAGCACGATTCTCCATCTTTCCCTGTAGCCGCCAGCCGTGCTTTTCAGCCGAATTCGCCTTGCGAAAATCCTCTTTAAGAAAGATGGGGTTTAAGAGCGTTTAGAGTCGTCTGATCGAATCATTCATTATGGCTTCCTCGATATGGCGTAATGAGCGAGGGGAAATGGCCGAGATGCAATTCAGCTTGGCACCCAGGCCATCTTTTCATCGCTCTTTGCAGGGGCATTAAGCTGGCACGCGCTAATAGGGTGTAGAAATTCGCCCCGAACGTGGGAGTCGACGATGGTGTTCGTTAAAAAGCCTTGGATAAGCATCGCGGCCCTTGCGCGCGAAGCGAGTTTTCATTTGGTACCAGCCGTGTAGCCGCATCGTCGCCTCGCGAGAAGCAAAATGTCCCAACGAAATTTTTACTGTACTCCAAATTTATATTACACCGTATTACCGTGGCGCCCGGTTAAACGTCCCTGTTCCCCAAGACGCGTATCGTCCCCAGCAGCACGAGATGCTAATTCCTAGAGAAGATTGCCGCCGCTATTTGCGCGAGGCAGTAAAAAGCGTTTCTTCTATTTCCGCTACTCGTACGATCTCATTTTCTCCGATGCTTCCTCGGGAAGCACGTTCGCTCAGCGGGGGAAACGGTTAAACGGGCGATAACGGCGAAGGAAATAAGGAAGATGCGTTTTCTAATTTCCTGATAAAGCGCGCATAACGTTGCTACCACGCGTGCGCCCACCGTGCGCTCCTGTATTTCCCGCTGACGGGCGGATGGAGACGTTAGATGACCGATTCTAATCGCGTGCGGGGTGATTGATAGGAGACAGCCCCTACCTGGAAGCACAGCGAAACCAGGCGGCGTTACAGAACCTTGTTCCGCGAAACACCAGGCGGGACCCTTGATCTTGTACTATTCTTTCCATCCCCTGTTACGTCCACTATGAGTTACGTTACTCAGAACCTTGATCGAGCACGGTCGGCACGCGATCCGAATCGCAAAATGTTTGGTCGATTCTTTTTCAGTGACGTTTATAGAAATGGAGCGCTGTAACGAGTACATTCTGCTATTTAAACCGAGTATTTAAAAAGAGTGGACGTCCCATAAATTGAGCGACCACGACAAAAGTCGCGGATAAGCTCTTCCCCGCGCAATATCCCATTCAGATTTAATATTCTTATTTAATATTCATACGGGGACTTTAAGGGCTAAAGGCGAGGTAGGAAGTACTTCCGTATGCTAAAGAGACTGGGCTGTATTGTTTTTTAAGCGCTTCGAGCTTTGCGCGGAACGAACGAATTCTGGAAAAAGCTCGGCCACGTAAATCGAGCCTGTACGATAAAACGTTAGTAAATATTTAACGACACCAGAGAGTTCTTGTGCGCACGAACGGTTGAAAAAGCCTAGAGTCACTGCCGCAGCTTTTTAATGCGACAGGTACACGCTTCCGTTACAGTGAAATGTGATCTTGATGGGACCAAACGGTTCAGGTATTACAACTATGTCTCACGCTTCCCTGTGGGGAAATAGATTTTATATGCGAGGATCCTGTAAAGGGAATAAACTGAAGTAGAGGGTCAAACAAACGAGTTCCATTTGCCGAAGTGACTTCACTTTTGAAGTGGCGGGGCGAAACTTACGCGGGACGTCCTTTGGTGACCAAAAACTGTCGAATTAAACCGCCGGGCAGTACGAATCGGGAGTTCATCTCGCGAAAGGAAATTTTCGAGAAGCAGCAGTCGGTGTCTGTTAATCGAGGTGGAGCGACGGGTTCCGGAGTACGTCAGGCAGGACCGAGAGGGATTAATCACGGAAAAAGTTTATCGGTGGCAAGTGAACGGAGAAGTAAAACAAGCAAAGGGGACTATTAATCTCGAGTTGATGAACCCGTGGCGACTTTAGAATCGGAGGAATTTCTGGTCCGACTCGTCTTCCGTCGGTGGCTCTGTAATTAAAGGGACGAGTCCAGGAGCGGAAACAAAATGTGGCGAATCGAAGGCAGAAACTTTTGCCACCACTTTACTCCCCCCTCCTTTTATCGGATCGTTCTTCCTCCCTGATTCACTGTATATCCGTTTCCACTTTCATCCCCCATTTCTGGGCGGGCCATTCGATCGATGAATAAAATTCCGGATAACTGGGAGAGTCGAGGCGAGCGAGACCAAGCACGTACGATATAATCGAATTATTCCAATCGGGCGAAGAATTAATTTCAACTACGTTGGCCCAGCCATGTGAAATACATCGCGGGTGCACAATGGTGCTGAAAAGAAGGTCTCGGAGTCCGTCCGTGTTATAACCCTACTCCGAAGCTTCGGGAACATCAATTTCCCCTGAAAATGTAATCTGAGAACCTTCACAATTCCCTTCGTCGCTCTTTTTTTAAACCACGGCCCTCCCTACTGAGTACGGCAGGATTTATTCTGCTAAATCGCACTTAGAGTACCAACCACTCCCAGCCTACGCCTCGCGTTTCCGCGACCATTAGGGGAGAAAAATCAGCTTAAAGTTATTTATTCGGAGCTCCGTTGCAGCGGGTCAGAAAATAAGATTAGATGGTAAATAATCGCGGCATTACGGCTGCCGGGGATTCGCGAATTAACCCAGTAAGTCAGCCCGGCGGACCAGCAAGGAAATTGAAACGATCGTAACTCCACAGTGGGGAGCAATTTCTCCGCGATCGTCTATTTCATTCTCCAATGACGCACAGCGTTGCGGATACAAGCGGCAGCACGGGGAACCGCGAAACACCGCGGAGCATACGATCAAAGATTATCGCCGTCAATTGTACGCGTGGTAGTGTCAGCAAGAAAATGGGACGAAAACTTCGTGACTTTTGTGTAGCATTGAAAACGCTTTCGCGGCGCAACGATGCGCGAATCCATTGTCAATTCCGCTTTGAAACTTTCCAGCGATTCTCCGCGCGATTGAAAGACCATAGCCCTCCAGTTTCGTTAAATTTGTAACACAATGGTCGCCGCGTCGACGGAGCGCATTCTCGTCCTGTATTTAACAGGGTTTTTTTCACGAAATAGTGGATTACGCTTCTCGTGCTCGCGGACCATGTCAATTTTTTCGTTGAACGTATTTCGTGAGAATCAATGACCCAGAAGGAGGAAGATATAGGTACTTATTCCCGACACGCGAGGCCAGACACGAAAATACATGGGACGAGAAGAAACTGCCGGGTCGGCCAACATTTTCCACGGAGACCGTGCTCGTAGGCTCATTGAGTTTTCCCCAAGAAAATTTCGTGCACACCGCCCGGGACACTTCCCTTCGGAAATTTGTCCCCAACGAAATTACTTTCATTCCCCACTTTTCCCCGTCTTATTGAGCTACTACTCTAGAAACGCATTAACCTACTTCTGGAGTTTAAGTAAAATTTAATGTCGCAACTCCGACGATCGAGCCGGGAACGGGAATTGTTGTTTCATGTGCAAACGTTTTCAATTCCAACCGCGTTGTATTCGGGGCTGCTTCAGCGACCTTATTTAAATAAGCTTAACCCCATTGATAGACTTAGGGGATTATTTGATTAAAGTAAATCTGGCCTGTTTTACAGGCCAACCGGAAGGTTATCCCAGAGGGCTGGGGCTGGAGAAGACTAAATAGCTGAAGTACTCTGCTAATGTACCTTTAAGACAGATATACAACGAAACCTCCATTTATCAAACACCCTTCGCCCGAATATACCATCATCAGAATGTAGAACAGTCTTATCGATGTAGCTTTTCACATTTGTCAGAGCAGCTCTGAAAGCGTTGAGATTGTCCCGAAATCTTCCATGCTCGAGATAAGCGCAATATAGGTGCCCGAAGAATCTAGGCTCCTCCGCGACATTCCCGTGCCCGTTGCGCGTGGGCCATTTTCGCGACAAGAAATATTCCTCCTATAACTTTGCCCCTTTAAAAGAAGCTCCATAAATTCATCCCCTTTCCGGATCGTTTGGTGAACAGGCCATTTCCACTCGCCCCGCAGACGAGGGTCCACAGAGGCGCGACACGCGAGCAAACTAGCTCGCAAGGGGAGCCAAATAGGATTCGTGTAAGCGATAATCTGCAGCGAAACTTCTTCGGCGCTGCCGCGCCAGGATCCCGGATGCGCCTTACCGGAACACACCAGATATGCCAGCGTGTATCAGCGCGCACGGGAAACGAGAGCCGTCGGAGCGGCATCCATTCGCTGACGAAAATCCTTCGACACGCTTTTCGCCTCGGCTCGAACCGGGGCGGCGAGCCGGCCGCGGGGGAAGAATAGGGAGAGAAATTCTCAGCTACCAGGGTAGCCGTTTTTACGGCGATGCGAGGGGATCTTTCGATTGATCGCGCGACCCGCTCGAACGAGGGGAAACTCGGTTTTTGCAAGCGACCTTTGGCCAAACATCCGGCCTCGCTGCGCGGGACAGATTTTTGCAGCGAATCCGTAATTACGGCGCCGCAGCTACACTGCTCTTCGGCGCGTGAAAAAATTGGGCAGCTAGCGACGCTGCGGCACGGAAGCCCGAAAAATAAAGCGGGTTTGTGGAACGCGATCGATAGATTGAACGTAGTCGGGAAAAATTCACATTTATTCCTTTCTGCCGAATCTTCGTGTTTCCATTTCGCGTACACGTTTCATTAGCGATATTAGTGTCATAGTTGAAACATCCTCAATGGTCCGAGAGTTATTTGCGTAAAGATCGAGGTGCACCGAAAGGCCACTCGTTGAATAATCAAACTCGGTTACTCGTGACGAAATCTGAATTTAGTGCTACCGGGAATAGGATACATAGGTAATTATTTTTAGGGACGTCAGGTTCACGGCGTTAGAAACATTAATGACGTTGGATGTAGGAACGAAACGACATCGGAATCTTTTTACAAATTGATAAGCTCGTGCGAGAAATTGATACCATGGCGAGAAGCTTTAATGAAATATCGTTTAAGACATCCTCGTTAAATTTAAAGCAGCCTAAGAACGACGGCGGTGTCCCGTTTCAAAAACCTGAAGCTAACTAGCTCGACTACGTTACGTACTTCATCGTCGTTATCCTTGCCAGGGAGTTTTCTCTGCGAAAATATTCGATAAACCATTAGCTTCGTGAAGAGATCGGGTCTCAAAGCCATATCGCTAATTAGACAGTAAATTATTTAGTCAACATCCCTCAAATTCGTGTCGTATTTCAGACTTCTCAAGTAGGCAAGCGCGGATCACCTGTTCCCTCTATGGAAGACGTTTCAACACTTTAATACAGCTAAGCCTACCGAAAAGGATTTCCTCAATCTCTGGTCTAATCAATCAGTTGCCGCACTCGACCGCGAATCTAGCAGGAAGTGTTCCGGGAGATTTCCTGAAGGGAGTAATTGAATTTTCATAACGTTTCGAGCGAGCTCCACACAGGAGCCGAAATCTAAGCGCGCCGAGAGGAGCGGCGCGCGTCCGGAACAGTTTCGCCAAGTTAAATCCTGCGTCGATCCCCTTTGAGTGCGGCTGAATCACGAAATAAGGAAATTTCTAGAATAACGTTAAGGTGGAATCTGACGGCACGTGGATCGGCGAGTCGGCTCGGCTCGCTCAGGCTCGCCCGGGCTCGCGAATCAGCTATCCATGAGCGTTCTCACAGCACGCGACTCGGCGAGCATGAGCGTTCTCACGGCGCGTGGGCTCGGCGAGTCTCGTGCCAAGCTCGCCGATCCACGGTCCGTCAGATTCCACCTTTAACTGTTATCCCCCTCCAGCTGCGGTGGCGGGGGTTAACCGACGGAGGCTGCATCGGGCATCACGAGGGTCGCGTTTTAATAAGGTTCGCGCACGACGAATCCTACCAGGGACGTTTACACCAGTGCGCAAGCATCACCCACACACGGCTGGGCTAATGAAATTCATCGCGCGACGGATTCCGCTTTACGAGCTCGTAAAACTGTTACCAGCGGCCGCGACTTCACACTTGACGGCAATTTTCAGAGGAAGGCGGGTTTCAGGCTGACTCTGCGTACGTTACACAGGACCTCTGCTTTCCCCGGCTGCTGAGAAACTACTGTTGCATATTTTGCGGGATTCCACATCATTATTCTTTTATTTCTCAAATTTTCCCACCGCCTGCTTCGAACTCACAATTTTATTAATCAATATTCCCGCGTGTCGAAACAGCGTTCGTTATTAGGCCTAGTGATGGGACTGATACCAATACTATTGATGATATTCAATCAATTCGATACCAAAGTACTCAATAGGAAATATCGATACGCATCGAAATGTTATGTACTTGGTATCAATCATCGATAGCAATTCTTCTTCAACCGATACCATATCAATACTATACCGAGTCAAAACCGGTTTGATACTTTACGATATTATCGATACTTATTTGATACTTACGAAATTATCGATACTTGTCTGATACTGTACGAAATTATCGTTTTTTATTTGATAATTCTGTGATCAGATGGCAAACCTGTTATGATATCTATTTGATACGAAAGTATCGGTTTCGATTTGCAATTTACTAATTCACGAAAATAGTATTTATTACCAATCATGATTTGATAATATAACTAATGAAGTAGGAGTTGGAATCAGTATCATGAACTACGTATATAATTGAATTTTAATTAATAAATGATGTACATATACATTATTCTAGAATGAAATATTTTGTTGCATTTTGCTTCCAATAAATAATACGATTTTTATGGGTAAACAACTTTCTTTAAAAAAGTTATCTAACTGTAATTGTACATCCTCTTATTTATTGGAAGGAAAATGCAAGAAAATATTTCATTCTTGCGGAGTTTGTAAAAAAATATTTTTGCATTATGGCAAGCTCCGTGCCTGCTGAACGCGTTTTTTCAAAGGCTGGGGAGTTACTAAGCAAGAAAAGAAATCGTTTAAAAGATAACAAAGTGAACAAAATATTATTTCTTATTTCTTAAGGAATAATGTATATGTACATACTACGTACATCGTGTATTAATAAAAATCCAATTATATACGTAGTTCATGATATTTATTCCTACTCCTACTTCATTGTTATATTATCAAATCATGATTGGTAATAAATAATATTTTCGTGAAGTACTAAATTGCAAATCGCAACCGATACTTTAACTTAAAAATTTTTTTTTGCATATTTTTTATTATTTACTTTTTAGTGTCTAATTTTTGATTTGTGGTTACATTGCATATTGATTGAATTGATTTGATTTGTGGTTACAGGCTGATTTCAAGTCGTTTGGATTTGTGGTTATGGGTTATATTTATTGATGACAGCGTAATTCTATCTCGCCTTCCGTTTTTTTTTTTTCATAATTTTGTATTATAATCATAACTACGCACGTCTGCAAAGTTTCAAGACAATTGGATTGGTGGAACTGGGTTAAATAGGTTTTCCGTTTTACCCCACGAAAAGTGTTCCGTTTTGCGCCACATGCAGCCATTCTCGTATAGGTATCAAGTAGGTATCGATATTTTTGTGTAGGTATCAAACAGGTATCGATACATTCTGATATGTAAGTATCAAAGAAGCATCGATTCCTTTTGATGCCTTTGACTTTGATATGTATCAATACCAGATTGAAATTTGTAGTTACTTCGTTACCGATTTTTATTCCGCATGCACGGGAACCAGGTCGTGCATCGACCACCTTCGAACACGGCTGTTCGTCAGAGCAGTCCGTGACATACTCGCGGCTCGATGGCTATCTGCGAGCCGAAGGAGAGCTCCAAGCTCGATCGCGTGAGTTTCGCGATGCCAATCGTTTGCACATGGGTGAACGCACTTAAGATCATGCGATCCGCGGCGACGATCGTGCTCGTCCGCGTTCGAACAGCCAGCGGCCGAGCCCTTGCGACCATTTACTCGACTGGTTAGAAAATTGCCCCGGCTAATTCCTTCTCGCCCGAGGAAAAAGCGAGCCGGTAGGGGCGGAACGTGGGTGGCCACGTAACGAATCGCGAGGGTTCTCCTGACCGCGTGACCACGCGGCGCCGTTCGCCGCGGCCTAATTCCTCGCCGGCTCGTTATGAGCCGCGGAGCGGCGCCCGCGAGCGCACTTGTTACCCACGGCAAATTTACATTTCAAAAACCGCCCGAGCGAATGCACGTGGAAAATTGACGCCGCGCCCAGCCGTCGATTGAACTCCTGGAACAGGGAATGATTACGGGAGGGAGGAATGGCACCGGGTGCCCGCTCGCTTATTTTTACGAGCGTTGCGCTCATTTAACCTGCAATTTGCTGCGTTTCCTCTCTGCCGTAATGCTCGTAACCGGCACAAAAGCCGAGCATCCACCACCCGGCGAGCTACAACCACGCGTTCTAACGAACCACGAGCCACCTTCTTGCGCCGCGTAATTATTGCGGCGGGGAGTCGCGATGGGGGATGATAGTCAGCCTTTAATCTCGCGGGGTTAAGTCGGGGGGTAAGTTAATATTGACGGGAGAGTATTCGACGAGAAGGGATGGAAACGTCCATCCTAGAAACTCGCTTTATGATCCTCCGCAGATGAAGTGGGACTAGGCTGTGGTCCATGAAGTCTTAATTACAGCACAACAATGATCAACGAAGACCATCCGGATGATTCTCGATAATTCAATGATTACAGGGCCCTCGATACCTCTCTGTCCCTTATCAGCGAATAAATCATGCTCCCCGCTGACTTTATCGCCTTGGCGGAGCCGGCGCGACCAGCTAATCGACCGGTCGCCGTCGAATCAGAATGGAGGAGCCAGGGACAGGACGCGTCGCAGGGCGCAGCGGCCGGATAGGAGGACACCGCGAGCGTACAAGCGCCGATGAAAGGGGCGACGTGTTTTATTGCCCGGCTGATACGCGAAAATGGGAGCTGCGCGCCGTGGGCGATCGCGAGGCCAGCACAATGGACCTCTCCCGTTATTAATCATCGTTTCCTAGGTCATAGTGCGCGCTCGAAACCTTGCCTGGGCCCGAGCTCGCGAGCTCATGACGAACTACTTGACGACGAGCGGTGCCAGCCGATCGCCAACGAGGATGAAGGAGGATATTCTCGTCGTAATCGAGTATCGGGCGCGGAGGCTCCTCTCTTTGCCCTGTCAGCTCCAATCGTGTTCCTTATTTCCAATTAGCAAGAAGGGAGCCGGCTGCCCGATCCATATAGAGCGACGGATTTCAGCTGCACCGTGAATTCCACCGTCAGCTCCCGCGCTGGGAACAATTTTCGAGATTTCAAGGTGAATATAAAGGCTGCCGTGATTAATGGTGCTCGAGTATGACGCATCAAATTTCACCTTTAATTAATCACGATTTAACGATATTCTCGTAGCGACTGGTTTGATTAAAATCCCTGAATAAATAGAAGAGACACAGTGCCTCTGGCTTCGGGAGGTAGCCCGGCGACATTCTCGCGGCACGGTCCTCCCATAAATTCCAAACATCTCCCAGCAAATTACGTTTTTTTTTTCTCTCCTCTCCATTACCGAACCCGTCGGACCTTCAAGATTCTGGTCGAATCTTCGGGCTTTATCCGTCTCTTCCCTCTTCCTCTCCCGGCCTCTTTTTTGCCAGACCATTTCACGGAGCTATCGAAAAAACGATCTGCCAGCATCCACAATTTCACGACGGATCTCCTTGGCTCGAAATGAAACGAGTGGGAAATCGGAATTCTTATTACCGTTCGCTCCCCCGCCGGCCGGTTATACATCGCCTGCTCTCAAATACAATAAGGAACCCTGTCGAATCTCGTGCTCCCTGTCGGCCGTAAATTTTGAATGCGGTCGATCGCGGGGGACGTTCCCTCGTTTCATTCAACCTCTCAGGATTTTAATAGGCTCCCACCGCCGGCTCCCAGTTAACACCGGCGGCTCGCGAAAGATAGGACCGGCTCATAATCGACGGGGCCACGAACGATATATAGAGAAATCTCGGTCCTTCGAACGACCCCGGACTAACTTCCCCGCGGTTGATCGTTACCTTAAGGAGTCGTGGAAAAATGATGTTATAAATCTCCACCGACACGAAGTGGCCTTTACCACGCTTATCGGGGCCCGACGATCGGTTAATTATGCAGCAAACTCGAAGCCCGTAATACCTCGGGCGATAATAAGTCCCGGTAAAGATAACGTCCGGTCTCATTTTCATCGGTTGCTCATAAATTATCGTCCGCCGAAGCGCACGCGAATCGAGCGGCATTAATTACGCGAACCGTCCGCGTGTTTTCCGATACGGCTGGCTCCTTGTCGAGTGGAGTATTCACCGACAGCGGCAGACGACACGGGGATAGATAATTAACGACACCGCGCTCGTTCCAGGTCGGCGCACGCTTCTGTCGATCGTGAAATCGGCGGGTAAGATTATGCAAGTCATCGGCACTCGTTGCACGAGAACGTGGGCAAATTCTGGCGGGAAATCACATACGCTGCGCGTGTTAATCTTGATTCTTATGCAAGGACCTCTCCCGCCACTGTTCGCGGCTACGACGACGGTGGAAGTAAATCTGTGGATGGGCGATAGGATCGACAGTAATATCGAACCTCAACGACGGACGAGTGGTTCGCGACTAGGCACGCCAGACGGTAGGATTAAATCGCGATAATATCGCAATATGTATGTATATTCGTTGCGCGATGGCCACGATGGAACGCGACACGGAGCGGAAACGATACTTACACGTTGTCAGAGGAAATACCTGGCGGTGTTGCCCTGGGATCATGGCAAGACGCAGAAACTTCACCCAAGGGAGCCAAGGCTCTCTTGAATTATGCTGCACAAGACGCTCAGGTTACAGCAAGTTACGGTGTAATAACCGTTTGCGGAGGCGTTCTCAAACTGTTCGAGGGGCTGCACGGTCTTCGGGCGTGGATACCACGGTTCCTCTGTTTTATCAGACGCGGATAAACGGTAAGCTTCCCCCTGCCCTTGTATCGGTTCAACACACGAGAGACTAAGTCGGGGACGAACTGCGGCGAATTAGCCCCACGAGGTATTAGACGTCGTCCTTGGCGGCTGCTTGGCGCGTTTGTGCGTGGTGGAATGACTGGTATTCGACCGTAATCGGGATACTAGAAGCTGGGTCGACAGAAAAATCCAGGTTTCCGCGGATTTCGAGCCGCCTTTGGAGAAAGATTCCCCGGATCATGCTCGGGGCTTGAGCAGGCGACTCGATGGCTCGTTACATCGTAATAATATCTCCCTTCCGCTCCTCCATTCTCGGATAGGAACAATAAACGTTTGTGTATCGGTCGCAGGCGATACATACGTCAATTTTTCCATTGAACTCGGTCGATGCGCCGCGCATGGACGCACACGAATTCGTATTCCATTTGCCAGGGCGACCGGCGGGCGGAGGGAGCCGAGAGGATCACGTGCAGAGAGGATTCGAATTGAAAGCGATCGATTGCCGGACAGATACGAAATCCAGGATCTCCTTGCCGTTATCTCGGTACCTCGCCATTTGTCACAGCATAAGCCACGGAATGGAGGCTGGATTCTGAGCTGCGTGCGGCTATCCCGCGCGATCTCATTTCGCAGGTGAAATCAGACCGAACGTGATTACTCGGCACGGGTGTCGAATGTCCTTTCGCCATTAGTCCTGTAGAGACTCCCTGGCGCGCGTAAATTAATATATGCGAGGCTGTTATGAGCGTATGACGTAATTTCGTACGCTGTCCGATTGAATTCCACACCCCCCCCCCGTTTGCTCTAATTGGTGGTAATCTTTGAGCGCCGCGGCTACGTGCGCTCCGAGTCGAAGCACGGCTGCACTTTACGCGAGGGATGTAGATTAAGGCTAATAGTAGATGACCCAGCAAATACTCGCAGTATCGGTAGATTAGTTACGCTATACGTGTAACTGGAACAGCTGCTCGCGATTACTTCTCAGAGGTGAATTGGAATCGGGCTCACCTGGACGTGAGAGTTTCGCGTGCGCAGGATCTACGAATGATTTCTTTCACCACGGAACGATTCGATTGTGAAATAGATTGTGGAATCTAGATCGTGCTGTATGAAGGGAAACTAAGCATGCTGTACTTGATTACAGTTTACTTGCTCCGAGGGCGAGTATCGGTTCAAAGATTCTGTCTAAGTTTTGCCAAATTGTCCCTATACTTCTCTCACACTCGGCTGAATCGCGTCAGCCAGTAATTGGTCTACTTTTCGCTGGATCGGAGAGTGGATTCCGCAATGGCCAGCGGATTGGTCGCAGCACTTGAGTTTCCTAACCGCAGCTTCCAATTGTACGGATCGATAACGAGCCACCGTGTCTTCTGGCATAAACACAAATTACTCAACCACGCCGTGGTGTCGCGTCGCGATTAGGACATCAGCCAACCCGTTCATAGATCAAGGAACACATCCTTCAGTTCACATCGTCACCCATTAATCCCATGCACCGATAAAGGGAACTTTCCACCCGATTTTCGTTGATTGGCCAACTTCTAGTTGTTCGACGTTGCAACTAAGTAAAAAACCCAGAACAAACCCTTCTGTTCTCCCTCCGCGGATACTGTTTTCCCATCGGTCGGTTTACCCTCGCGCACGGAGAGAGGGAATTCCATGAACGGCTGCGAAGTCGCGGGAGAAAGGTCTCGCACCTCCCAGCTCATCTGCATTCTCCTAAGCTCCCCCGGACACCGTGAACGCTTTACAGGCGGAACGCAGCGTCTACCGTTTCATTTTTCCCCGGCCCGTGTTACCTCGGCTCTCGAACCTCGTACATTCAAAGCGTCAGCTAGTGAAAAGTTAATGTCGTTCCATTTGCCATTACGCGGGCCGCGTGAAACGAAAAGAGAGGAGAGGCAGACGGAGAAAAAAAAGAGGGGAGCAAGAGAATTACTGCTCTCCATTCTTTCGTGAACGCCGGCGTTTCCTGAATCGCTTCGTCAGATTTAGCACGACGCTCTTCTGAAATATTCATCCGCCCATTCCAGGCGTTATCCACTTTTATTGAATTACGGTAACGAACGATCGTCGGTCTCCATCGACGCGCACAGCCGAGAGAGTGGAGGATCGCACCGTGCACGGCCAATTAAAATATTTCACCCGCCGGAGTTTTTCCAGCATTTTCCCGCCCCTGTTGCAGCTGTCGATCGTCGCCGAGTGACAAGAGCCCCGAGGCGCCCGCCCCAAAGACGCGGCGGCCGCGAATTCCGCTTCAACCACCCTCTCGAACCACTCGCGACGCGTCTGCATCGAACGCGAAATGGTCGTCTAGTGGCTCGTTCGGAGTTGCCGGCTCAACGAGCTCTTCCGGTACGGTTTCGTTCCTCGATCTCGATTTTTCGAGTATGTTGCGTTGCCGATGCAGACGCGCACCACTTTGTTCCGTCTATCGAGTGAATCGTAGAGATCGATACGGCTGCCAGGGGGGATGTGTTGGCCGCGCACCGACTATATTGACAATTTCACGGCCTCTATTCGGCCTCCTGTCTGCCAATTAATCAAAGTGAAGCACGTACGGATGCGGATGCGAATTGAGCGGGGATACTCGCGAGGCAATTTCCTCGGTGACTTTAAATCAAATGTAGGGTGTCCATTCAAAACCCACGGCCTGAAATGAAGGGTACCGGCAGAAATGAAGCCAGACGATTCAAGTACGGTGACTGTACCTAATATCGCCAGGCAAAAGTTAAATCGCTGTCGATTGAATAATAATTGATATTTTTCCATGCAGTTCGTTTCAAAGTAAAGAGAAATTATTCATCTTTCATGTAGCATATGTTAGAATGGTGGAAACCTGCAAATTGTTAATTAGGACTCAAAGAACGTAAGACATGCAAAACTCGGGTCCTGAAAAAAGTGTACCTAATATCGCCTACTCAAGAAATATTGATCAATTCATGTATATATGAGTTTTTAAAGTCATTTTCACATGTGCTTTTATTATTTCTTGCTCTATAAATGTCTTTTTATCCATCTTTGATTTCATTTTTATTAGAATAATATAGAAATTTTAAAATATAGATTTTTAAAATATTTTATTTTTTACGTTCCGATGTACATATTGGACAAATAAATTTTATTTCGTGTAGGTGCTTGGCGCTCGGAAGACGGCCTAATGGTGCGAGAGTGGCCCATAGGTGGCGTCTATTAAAGTAGGAGTTCGGGACTAAGAGATCGGGGGGAAGCCGCAGTGGCCAGCCGGTAAGGCGGCTGTCCAGCACGCGGATGGCCCGGGTTCGAGTCCCGGCGAGTGGCTTTCCTTTTTTCCGGCTCCTACATTCGGTTGCTCCGCACATTTCGTGACCTCACCTGTAACAAGCATTACATCGAAACCATTGTTCTCCGGTAGGCGGTATTGAGACACGCATACTGCTAAAAGAAAAACGCTATTTTCATTACGAAAAATATTTGAATCGATTTCATTTCTTAAGTACATCATTAATTAGGTATTTCTAGTAGATATTCTTGCATTCACAGATTTATTAGACTTACCTTCTCCAAATGTGACGTAAAATTGTGATAGTCCAATAAATTTCTACACTATTAAGATTCTCTAAAATCCTTCCCTTTCTGTAATTGTTGATCACATGATGCTGCACTTATAGTATGTCTTCCTACATATGTTTTGGTACTAATTCAGTGCATAACCGATAAATTTTAGAGCTTACTTTAAGAGATATAGCGAGTGGCGATATTAGGAACACTGGCGATATTAGGTACAGTCACCCTGTGGTATATGGTGAATGGAAAGCGAACTTTTACTGGCGTGTTTAGAGCGCAGATATTCGTTTCCCTGCGTGTCTGTTTAATCTTACGCGACGACTCATTTCCTTGCAACATATAACTGCGAAACTATTGCGTTACTGGGGGCTGGAAGGATCAAAGCAAGGGAAAAGGGAATGAGATATGAAGCGCACTTCACGCTGCGTAACACACCCTCCTCTCTGCTTTACGTATTCTGTCTGTGAATCGAGGAAAGTTCAGAGAAACACCCCGTATCTTGCCGTCCCGGGCATCGTCGTAAAGTTTTAACCGCGCCTTTGAATTCTCGCGAGGGAATCGCCAAACGCAGAACGCGATATCTGCTAAAATTCGATTGCACCGGCACAGCTTTACTGAATAGCACTCCCGCGTTCTGATCGATGAATCTTCGAATCTTTCTCGAGACTGAACGCTTTCCAACTCACAGAATACGCTAATATTTTCTACAAATTTCATAGTAGGTACTTCAGTCGTTGCTGTTTGCTAAAAGAATTCTAAAAGAATTCTCCAAGATTCGTGGATTCCTTGAAACTCGATTGTCTCGTATGACAAATTCCAACGACACCCCCGACAGCGCAATAAAGCCAATCCCCGTTGCCCGCGCGAACGTCCACGCGGAGCGCCGGCTCACCCTCGTGAAATTCCTTCCTTGTAATAACCCCATTAAACGCACACCGCGCGCCTCGCCATAAAGCGGACGATAAAAAGGGAGAGAGGAATCGAAATTAGCCGGCGCATCTGTCGTGTGGATCCAGAATGATCGGGGGGCTTGCCACCCCCGACGACCGTATCGGCCAATCGGCGTATAATCTGTTTAGGTTTGCTCATTTGACACGCGTGACTAACCGCGGCTGAATGTGGGTCGTCTTTCACCGCCCCCCCCCCCCCCACCCGGGGGGTCCGTGACAGGGTGAATCCCTTATGAGGGCACCAGATGCGTCCACGGATCATCCCCTAAGCACACAGAATCTCCTCCTGCATGTTTTATTCGGGGCCGAGCGTGCGCCGCCCCTGCATTCTGGAGCGTAACGTCGCGTAATCTGATCCCGCGTCTTGGATCCGCCATCGTTCAACGGCTGCAACGTTTATTGCCTCCCCCGTTCGTGAAATCACCCCGTGAAATTCGTTTGCCCTCGACCGAGGAACACGCCACGGGCTGCACAGCGGCCGCTGTTTAACGACTTAAGTCGAAACCGGCACGGCTTACCCTGGATTTAAGCCAGCGCGTGGCTGCGGTTTCTTTCGGGGGAATCCATAGGCGGCCGGTGACTCATTGGAAATTTTAAACAACCGGGGCACGGAACAGCCCCGCCCTCTGGCTCGTAAAGGATGCTAATTTTCATCTTTCATTTGCCGCGCAAAGAGGCGTAAGCCGGGCAAAGCTGATCGGCTTACACGTCGCTCTTGTCCTCGCTTAACCGGTCGGGCGAGCGAATTTTCATTAATTCCGCGGTCCCACTTGTTTCGACGGTCGCGTTTTAAATGTTATCCGCCTGGCCGAAGCAACGCGCAGGGAACGTACGCCGCGGCGGTGACCGGGCGAACGTGGAAAAGTAGGGTGACTGTACCTAATATCGCCAGGCAAAAGTTAAATCGCTGTCAATTGAATAATAACTGATATTTTTGCATGCAGTTCGTTTCAAAGTAAAGAGAAATTATTCATCTTTCATGTAGCATAAGTTAGAATCGTTGGAACCTACAAATTTTTAATTAGGAATCAGAAAACGTGAGACATGCAAAAATCGGGTCCTGGAAAAAGTGTACCTAATATCGCCCACTCAAGAAATATTGATTAATTCATGTAAATATGAGTTTCTAAAGTCATTTTCACATGTGCTTTTATTATTTCTTGATGTATAAATGTTTTTTTTTATCCATCTTTGATTTTATTTTTATATAGAATAATATAGAAATATAAAAATATAGATTTTTAATATATTTTCTTTTTTACGTTCCGATGTACATATTGGACGAATAAAGTTTATTTCGGTTGCTCCGCACATTTCGTGACCTCACCTGTAACAAACATTACATCGAAACCATTGTTCTCCGGTAGGCGGTATTGAGGACACGCATACTGCTAAAAGAAAAACGCTATTTTCATTACGAAAAATATTTGAATCGATTTAATTTCGTAAGTACATCATCAATTAGGTATTTCTAGTAGATATTCTTGCATTCACAGAATTATTAGACTTACCTTCTCCGAATGTGATGTAAAATTGTGATAGTCCAATAAATTTTTACACTATTAAGATTCTCTAAAATCCTTCCCTTTCTGTAATTGTTGATCACATGATGCTGCAATTAGAGTATGTCTTCCTACATATGTTTAGGTACTAATTCAGTGCATAACCGATAAATTTTAGAGCTTACTTTTCAAGATATAGCGAGTGGCGATATTAGGAACACTGGCGATATTAGGTACAGTCACCCTATCATCCTCGGTGGCGCGTAAGTCGGTTCGTGAATGATTATCGAGCTCGTTCGGACAGATTACGCGTGCAGTTTCAGCTTTCGGATCCGGAGAAAACAGGCGGAATTGCCATGGGCAACTTTCAGCTGGCGACTAAAGGCATTTGTCAAAGGAAAGTCGAGGGGGTTGTACACGTAAAAAAGCAGATAAGAAATACTGACAGAAGAATGGACAAGGAACTCGTACCTACGCTTGATTTATCGTTGGAAAGAAGTCGAGGCGCTTTGTAATTCAGCGAACGGAAACGTTTATCGCCAGCACGCGACAGGCATTATCGTCGTGATTCGCTGGCCGCGCGGCAGCTAATTAAAAACGAAACTGACCGAGCGATATGGTATCCGCGGGCGGGAAATAAGTAGCAGCCACTGGCGATGCTGAAGGGAACTCGTGTTCGTTCGCGCACCGTCGGAATTGTTCATTTGCGAGGGTTCCGCGCCGCACCGACCGCTTGTTTCCACCGGGAATTACAAGATTAAAAGCGTGGAAAGTCCGCGCGAGAATTTTACACCATCGAGGAAACCCGGAATTAGGATTCTCCGTGCAATTTAACGGTCCAAGCGCGGGTGGGTAAATTCGCCTCGCCCTTTGACGCAAAAATAGAGGAGCGCGGAATATTCAGGATGCACTGGGTGCCTCGAGATAAGTGGCGTTTCAAATAACAAGCCGAACCACTGACTCCGTGAAACAGAGATAGACGGAACGTCTCCCTCCGCTTTCCGCGGTGAATGCAATGGAATAAAGAATAAAGATGATACTTTCATTTCTACCCCTCTCGAGGGGGGCCACTTTAAACTTTATTCCGTTATCGTCGGTATCACTTTTATTACCCCAGGCTCTGCGTGAGAATGGAGAAGATCCATCTTCCATCGCTCTTTTATCAAATCGCCAGTTTAAATGTCACTCGGAGCTCCATTTACCCGCAGACACCCTGCACGAACGAATGGAAACCGTGAAGTATATTGCGGGGAAGATACGTATCTTGCATCGAGTTTCTGGTTTAATGAATACCGCGCTGTACCTCTGTGTATGGTAGCGCGAAACTTTCAACGAAATCTGGGAACACGTTCTAATAGCCAGTGGAACAATATCGCTGGAGTTTCGACAGTTTGTGGCTCCGTTTTGGAGATGCATTTGTAGATACCTCGCGCAGTGTCGCAAGCGTGAGAGTTTATCGCGTATGAGCTTTTATCTTCATTAAATTTTGCTCAGAACGGTTGCACTATAGCTGATCGAAAACGAGAGAGCTTCGGAACGAAGTTACCAAAGAGTGCACGTTATCTCTTCCCCTTTGGTATAAGTGATTTTATTCTCCGAAGTTCGAGAAGATTTATTCAGGATTGCAGTATTATAGGGGGGTGCTGTCGAATCTCTATTTAGATATATATATTTCGGCGCTCGTCCCGATTCTGTCGCGCGAATAACGTCGCGGGGACGAGATATTCTTACGGAGGTTCACTTCTAGCATCGATTTCTCGACGCGATTACCGGTAATGGTGGCTTCGCAACCAGAAGACCCGACGCATTCGTGCCCGTCGGCGGAACGAACGGCGCAAAGGATCGATGGAATAACTCGTTGGACGATCGAGCCACGGGGTGAATGTGGCGCAAGGTCGATGTATCTCCCGAGGAATCGAGAGGACGCAACAATGGGGCGACGCTTTCATCGGATTTCTCGTCGACGCGTAGGCGTTTCATCTCATAGGCGTCCATAAAAAAAAAAAAAGAAAAGGCGACATACCTATCGATGGAAAGGGGGAACCACTCTATGCCGAGGACGAAATTATGTTCTGGGGGATGAAAGGGCGCTTACGTTGGCTTTCATCTCGGGAATACTATATACACTGTATCGAGATACAGTTTAGCCACCGACGAAACGACTAGGCTTTCGATATTGCAACGATTGACGGGGTACGATGCTTCTTCCGCACGTACACGAGGATAGTAGTGTTAACGTTTGCAGACGCTTGTAATTTAGGAGGGTCGCGAGACTTCTGCGAGTCTCGAGTCGATGTCAGTAGAAACTTAGAAACTCTGATGTTTTAGCGAGCTGGAGATAAATCAGTCGCTAGTGAGAGGCAGAAAGAGGATATCGCGTCCTGCATATTCTAATTAGAACTTCGAAGCTCGTTCTGAACTTCATGCTCGTCGCTGCCACCAGTTCTGCGTAATCCTCCTCACGTTTCGCGGCCTCCTTGGCCTATTCACCGAAAGAGGAACGAACGATAAGTCGAATGAAGTCACTTTCGATGAGGTTTCCCGGATACTGAAAGAGACATAAGCCTGATATATTTAGCGGGATCCGATAAGTCTTCTCGCTCGGTTTCGTGGCAAGGGGTGCGCCTAGGCGCAGGGTGGCACGGAGGGTCGCTTTCCCGCTGGGAACGGCAACGTCCGACCGTTTGATTACGCGGGCTATACCCTCCAGCTGGTAATTACAAGTCGAACGCGATATTCGTCACGCCATCTGTCCTATCTCAGGCGGCCGTCTCGCCCTTGGGGTGAAAAATGGCGATTCGATTCGATTCCGTGCGCGAAAATGAACCTCGGAAGCATACCGTTGCTTCCCTCCTTCCTATTTCAAAATGAAATTTAAAACAACAGAGAAAATCATGGAGAAGTGAGCTAGCTTCAGCGAAAAACGAATCGATAATCGCGACGATTACAGAAGATGAATAACGATCCACGTGACGCTGAATAATCCACACTAGCGAAATAGGAGTTCACGTATCAGAGAGTTGAGTCCATTTCCCGCGGGCAGGACAGCGAAACGTAAACGCTGGTTTATTTTAAAATGGAGGGGAATGCACCGCGAAGGGGTGGAAAGCCGAGCAAGGGGGATGAGACGGAAAGGTCTCGCAATTTTCAGACAATTTCAGGTAATAACTTTTGCATGCGAAATTGCAGTAATACGTTCTCCCCGTGGGGTAGTAAGTTGGCAAGTACGTTATGCAAAGGCCAGTCTCTTCCTGCTTCGCTTTCGCCTGGATGGTAATGGCCAGCGTGCACCGCAAGGTCAGCCTTCCGGATGCTACCTACTACATAGTGCTCATCCTCCACCCTCTGTCCTTTTACGCCCTGTCCACCGCTTTGTCGCCCTCGTTCGCTTTGAATTCGTTTATTAGCGTCACTGCCTTCCATCAGACCGCTTCCCGATTGGATATCCCGTTCGTCGTCCTTGTTCGGAGCTCTCGGACAATCCCTTCACGTTTCAGCTAATACTCCACCCCTTCTACTTTCCATCCCCATGTTTTTAGAAGAACTTCACCAGCTCCTTCGTACACGTCGAGGGGCGCCAAGTCCATCGCAGAAACTCAATTTCGCCGATCGCCGAATCCGTGCATAAATTAATCCATCCGAGTGCGTGCACTGTCGAGGGTCGTTCGGGAGCATGTCCAGCGGCTCGATTTTCCGGTCGGTGTGCTGCGAACTCTCGTGGAAATCCAGCCGGCTACCGCGCCACGGGAGCGCAACGCCGAAGAAACGCGAGACTGTTCGTTGCCTCGAGAGCCTTCGACGTTGGATTCAGGGGGTGAAGTGGCGATGGTAGAGCACTTGAGCGGCATGGCGGCGAGTTCCCGCGACGGCAGAATGAAAAGGGGGCGAATGAATGGCGCGGGGGATCCGAGATCCATACGGGACATCAACCGAGCGGCGTAAGTAGTAAACGTACCTTCCCGCCGTTGGAACTTTTAAAGAGGCAGTCGCGCCGTATCCAGCTCGATGCCGTCCTCGATAAAACCTTTTGTTCCGTAAGTTTCCCCGGTGTCTTCCTGCCAGTCACTCCGGGACCGGGGACTCCGCGGGGGAATAAATTAGACGGGAATCGGGCTACTTTATCCCCCTTTCTCGGGTAATTACGACTCGATCGAACTTGGAATTTCGAGTGACGCCAGCGGCCGGGGAACGGGGTCCTTTGTCCCGCGTCCGCGAAAATAAAACGCGGAAACAAAGGTTCTCGTTAGGAGGCGGCCATCCATCCGCGGCTCGTGCAACTCGAGCAATCAACGCGTGAAAAAAAATTCAATCCCGAATCAGCCGCGAGTTTAACCAACGCTCAGACGCGATCCCCGTGCGAAGTCACGGAATAATTGTCCCGTCTTCCGACGCACGACACGCTTTTCAATATTTCACCGCGACCGCGGCGGCGGGCGAAATTGCACGCATAGTTTCCTCGGCGGTTTCTCGTAATTAAAACACAGCGTCGCGCACCGAGGTCTCGTCGCCGCGATTTCATTGTTGCCGCCTGGACACGTACGCGTTTCATTTTTCAACCTCGTCCCGGATCCCGCAGAGTCCAGCATAATAAATCTTATCCCCTTTTCGCCATTTGCTTCTCCTTTGTTTACGCTTCACTCGCCAGTGAATCCCGACGCGCGTGTACTTTGAGAGCCGGGACGCGCTGCGCCCGCGAATGGCTGTCGCCTCCGATGCATTAGGGATGAAAGTGATTTGTCTCCAATTTCACCACGATATGGACTAATGGCCGCTGCGCCCGTAAACGCTCCGCAATGACGTCAAAGACGGCTTTCAGTGAAAAACCTGTGCGCGAGAGCGGCGGGGGGTTTATTGACTGCTAAACGAAATAATCGCCCCTCGCCCCGCGCTTTCATTCGGCCAGGCATTCTTTAACTGGCCCGGTTTTAGACCCTGTTACCCCTATCGTTACGACCGAGTCACGCGAGTGAAGTGCTCGTAAAAGTTCCGGAGCCACGAACTTCTTATTATCCGCGATAAAATTTGCGTCTCTCTTTACGACTCGGTTCTGCACTCGTCGAATTGTCCATATTCGCGATCGTTCCCGTGACACTTTTTCCGCCGGCTGATCCACTGCGCCGTCTATTCAGATTCCCTCCCCACTTTTCACGCGCCGCCGTAAATGATATATTCTCGGATTTATCCTGACCGTACTTCGTGGACGTATTTTCAGGGTTACTATCGAGCGACTCGGGCGAAATGGTCTTGTTACGATTCATTTAACGGATAATTTACCCAGGGACAGTATCTCGAGTAAAAGTTACGAGCAAGCCGATCCAGCATCCGCAGGGTGGACGATTATTTCGTATCAGGGCAATCGCCGCGCGGCTCAGAGACAATGACAAACGTCACGGCCCTGCCATTCGCCATAATTTAACAAGATTGCGCGAACCGTTTGCAATTCCGCGACGTTAATTATCGCTGCTCCGCGCTGAATCCCCCGCTCTATTCATCTCGAAAGACAGCTCTCGGGAAGGGACGGAGCGTAAGTGAATTGAAGGAATTGATGATTCGTGAAACGAACGAGACTCGGCGTCGCGGGCGCGCCATTGATGGAGCCTCCGAAGAAAATTCTTATTCGCCACGGGGTTATTGGACGGGGAAGGTAATTCCGTTAGCGATCCTAAACACGATTCGCGAAGCCACGTTCTAGGCGATCCGATTGAGCAGCGCTGATCGGTATTAACGCGGCGAATCCAGGGCAAAGCCCTGTTTAACGGGAACGATTACGGCTAATACACGCGATGAGGATAACGGGGATACGTTCGTTCGTGAAACGAAGCAGCCGGTGTCGCGTAACGAGATGGTGTTTGAATAATTAAGCCTCTTTGGCCCCGCGGGCTGGCCTTCCGCGGGCCAGTTTCACTGGTCCAGTGTCTGACTTCATCAAAGACGTATTACTTATTCGCCACCACGCTGAATTAAACTCCACGGACGTACGGCGCACCTTCGTGTCTCCCCAGCCCGTCCCTGTCAGCTCTTTTTACGTTTACGACCTCCCTTTGTGCCACTTTTTTCTCCCCTCGGAATTGAAACTTTCTTCTACGCTCCTGTGTTTCGCGTCCCGTTTCTATCTTTCAAAGTTCTCGCTGTTTTATTTGGTCCTCCCTGTGGCTGCCGTTCTAGTCTTTGTCTCCCCACGTCCATTCATTCCTTTATCTCGTTTCTTTCGCGGAGAAGCTCCGTCTTTCCCCAACCCTTTCCAGCCCCCCCCCTCGCGCCCCCGCGTCTCCGCTGCCTCCTGCTCCGTTCGAAGTACAACCACCGCCGCCAAGCAGGATCCGTAGTTCGTTAGCTGGACACAACTTTGCCCCTAATTATCAACGAGCACTCGAGAAGAAACAGCCGGGAGCGGTACACTGCGGAACCGCGACTGATGTAATTACCGGTTGCGGCAACTAATCCGCTGCAGCTGCTTGTACTTCATCGTCGTGACTTTGTAATGCAATTTTCGGACCGCGCGGTTCGAGCTTATCGAGACAACGGCGCGCCACCGGATGACCTGATTAATTCGATGGCAAGAAACCAGCCGGACCTGTCTGGAAATCGACGAGGCACCCCGAGTCTACGTCGCTCGGAGGATATTTCAATCAATTTCAATCAGACACGATCTGCGACGAAACTATTGGTGGTAAAAAAAAAAAAAATAGCACACTGTGTAATTTTCTTAATTTTCGCATAAGAAATTGAATAATAACGGTTCTCGTATTACGTATCAGTATCAGTCAGCAATAGATTGCACATGTTCAGGGTAAACACTTCTGTTTTTCCTACTGGCTTAAGGTACAGCTGAAAACGTAAACATTAGTGGTGACCGCTGCGTCAAAATGATAGCACACCATCAAAGTTTTCCTTCTCCAGTTATTGCTAAATCGTCAAACTGTTCATACAGGCAAATATTTAATACTCTGCGTGTTTCAGTATCGAAATCTAGTGAAATTAACAACAAAGGGTCGTGGTAAAAGATTGAGTGAGTGTGAAATAGTAACAATTAAAAATTTGCGTAAAGAAAATTGTTCTATCGCTAAGATTGCGAAATTGTTAAGTCGTAGTCGTAAAATTATATACAATCTTATAAGAAATGGAGAGGAATATGGAAGAAAGAAAAGCACAGGACGTCCAAAAGTGACAACCGACCGTCAACGACGTGCTATTTTAAGGGTTGCGTCAAATTCTGTTGCTACTGCAAGAGAAATTGCAGCAGAAGCTGGAGTAAACACTAATGTACGTAATGTACAGCGTATTATAAAACAATGTAAATACATAAAACGCAAAAAACTGATGAGTAAACCACCGCTAACGAAGCGACATAAAGAAGCTCGGTTACAATTTGCTGAAAAATATATTCATTGGAGGAAAAAATGGCGGAGAGTTATTTTTAGTGACGAAAAGAGATTTACGTTAGATGGACCGGATGGATATCGCTGTTATTTCCATGATTTGCATAAAGAAACACACATTTTAAGTCGTCGACATTCAGGTGGTGGAGGAGTAATGGTGTGGGCTGGAATTGGGTACTATGGGAACACTGAAATTAAGTTTATAAGTGGAACAATGAAGAGTCCAAATTATATTACTTTAATAGACGAACAGTTGAAGAAACATGCAGTAAAGAGTGGGGGCCCTAACTATATTTTCCAACAGGACAATGCAAGTGTTCATACAGCAAAGGCTGTGAAAGAATACTTTCGACAGCAAAATATCAAAATTTTAGAATGGCCAGCCAGGTCGCCGGACTTGAACATTATTGAAAATTGTTGGGCACAATTATCGAGATCAGTATATGCCAAGGGAAAACAATTTCAGAGCGTTGAGGAATTAAAAAATTGCATCGAACGAAACTGGATATCGTTAAGCCGAAAATTTGTTAAAAAATTATTTAAATCTGTACCAAAGCGTTTAATATCAGTTATACAAGCAAAAGGTGGAACTACAAAATATTTCAATAATATTTTTCTGCACATATTAAGTATTTTAAGAGAAATGTGCTATCTTTTTGACGCGCCGATTTTTCGATATTTTTCAATAAGTTGTAAAATAAAATTATTCTTTTGTAATAAATGTATTCAACTACATTGAAATAATTTGTTGTTCTTCTTAAACACTGTAAACGTCAAAAGCAATGCCATATATTGTTCTAAATGTTAAAGAAACTTATATTTACATAGTGTGCTATCTTTTTGCCGCGGTATGAAAGCTGACTTTTAGAGCGAATAGGTTCCACGAGAATGACGATGAAATGTTAAAGACGTTGCGCACGAAATTGATTGCACGGCCATAGTTCGGGGAATGAATCTAAACCGGTGCCAAGTAAATTATTCGGCAAACAGGCAGACGCATTATGTCGGTGAATGCGACATGTTACTACGCATTGAATTAATTACCTTTCGACATAGCGATCCCCGCGGCACGGCCATAATATTATATGCGCAATAAACCGTTACCCCGAAAATATAGTGCGCAAAGTTCACCTGTGTTTGAAACGGTTTAAATGAAAGGTGACCAGAATTTCGGGGCGTTTAATGAGCGAGTAACATGGTAACATAACATTTCTATTAGCTGATTACGTATTCAAGTCCCGCACGATGTTTCTGGTACAATGGCACGCATTGCCGGCTGTCTGCCTGCAATAGGGAATTTTCAGCTCAGCCTCCTGACAAGCCGGCAAACGATTCCGAACTCGCGAATCGCTTCCACGAGAGGAGCTTCGCGCTATCGCGTCCCGCGATACAAAACATATTCCTCGAGGCGTTACTTGCGCCCCTGATATACTGTTCTGGGTTAATTGAATCAAATTTGCATGCATACTCGAATATACTCCGTGGCAGCGATATCCGCGGTTCTTCTATCCGCGACCCAATTCGAAACGGTCGGCCCGGTGTCGGGTATAATATTATTACAGGGGGTTTAGCTGGCCGCGTCTCCGTACTTTTCCATTACAGGGGATTCCCCTGTCGCGCGTTATTGCTATTAACAGGGGAACAATTTTTATCCACAACCCCCTCCATCTGCGCGCCACGGGGCGCGTTAGAGAGCGTGACAAAAAATAGAACCAGCACAGAGTTCGTTTGGTTATTCCGGCTTACCGGGATACAAATAGACGCGGCGGGTATCCGCCCTCAAAAAGCCACCGCGGCATCTGCGTCCAATTACGCGACCAGCCGAATATCCACGAAATCGGATAAAACACGACGACCTATCAGAAATACCGTAATTCCGTATACGGCCCGGCTTGTTTGCACCGGGAGCACAGAGATACCAGCGTTCCGGGGTGCTTCCAGCGACGTCTGTTCAGTATGTATCCTAATAACCGTAATTTCGGGGCCGAGTACGGACAAAAAGTGGGACAAGCGAATGTGTGCGCGCACACGGGGGCCGCTTTTTCCAAGGATTATGTGACAGAAAGGCAGCACCCGTGGACGCGCATACGTTTGCGTCGCCGGGTTTTATCGGCACCATCGGCGTACCGCGCTGATAACATTTTATCAAACAAGTGCACAACACTCCGCGCGCCGTGTGAAAATGGGAAAAGCAAAGCGCGAGAAGAATGGCTGTCGCCTGGCCGCCGTCGGCGCGACAGATGAACGTCCCCTGGTATTTCCAGCGGGCGAGAGAAAAGGCGGCTGCGAGAGGAATCATTATTGGCTGCCGAGCGTCAACGTCCACGGTGGGATGGAATTTTTTACAACGGCCGACACCTGCGGGTCACGTTCCGCGCGGCGACAGAAAAAAGAGAGAGAGTGAGAAAAACGAGGCCTGGCGAAAGAGAGAATGTCAAGCATCGCCTCTCTATCGCGCCACTTTCGCAAACCACCCCCGCCGAGTGATTTAAAACACTGGAGCCGAGAGGCGGCGTTCGCGGTGAAATATTTTCGCTGCCCCGGAGCCGTGTCCTTAGCGAGATGAAAAGTGTTTTGTCCCACGGCCGATACCGCGGAATACAACGTAATCGCAATTAACAAAGTGGCCGGCTCGCTGGGCGGTCTGCGCGACCGCCGATTACGTGTCCCAATCGAAGTAATTAATTATCCATCGCGTCGGTACCGACGACCTACGGTGAACTATGAGATATCGTTCACTCTGCCCTCCCCCATTCGCCCCCCCCCCCCCTCGCCGCGTCGATTTTCGCCCGAACTATTCACGTATAATATTAATTCAATTTGCTCGCAGTCGCGTCGAGCGATCCCGAACGATTATCGTCCATAGTCTGCTGATAATAGGGGATTGTCAGTTACTAAAGGCTAAAGTGATTCGCCGCGTTTAATTAACGCCGCGATCGACGAAATCGACGTTCAACGACCATTGCCTCTTCGCCCAACAGGCCTGACCGGCCACAACGCTTGGCTGTTATACAATACACGCGAGAGAAAAACGCAGGTGGAATGATTGGCTGTTTAGACGGTCGTCTAATTATCGGGAAACATCGATACCATTCGCGATACGATTCCCGCGCAAATTGACTTGTAATTTCGTAACTGACCCAATGCTTGCTTTTCATCCCTCGTTTAACGCGCCCGATCCTCGCGGATCGTTTGCCATAGAGCACCGTAAACGTACGCCGCGCCGAACGAGAGAAAATGAACGTTGACAGAGGAGCTCCGGTTCCCTCCGTGCAAAAATATCCGTTCGCAGAAACAGCGAAATGTTTTCACAGCTCGGAAAAACGTTTCGCCTGACCACGGGCGGCCGTTTGAACGCCCGCGGAGGTCGGTGCGCTTTTAAAGTACAGGGCGCGGAGCAAACCCCCGCGATAACCATCGGCCAATTAAATTTCCGGGTTGTCCGCGATCGAGGAGCGATTTATTTGCGCAGCCCGCTCGAAAAAGTCGGACATCCGGGGGGGGCTGTCGCTGGAAAAACGCCGCGCCGATCGATTGTTTGCGGGACCGTCGTAGGACGAGCCTGTAACTTCTCCCTTTAGCTATTGTCGGAGAAAACAGTGTCCGCGAGCGGGCTACCATTCACCGACGACCGGGCCGTGCCTGTATTCCGAAATAACCCGTCGGGGCCGATCGATGGAAAGCAATTGCCGAAATTACGCTTCAAGAATGAAGATGAATTGTTGACTGGCGTCGACCAATCGGTCGGCCCTTGAGTGCCTCGGAATATTCCAAGTCCCTCCTACGCTCAGTCCACTTCGAGAGAGGATAACGGCGTTATTAAGTCAAACTCGCCCCGTTCGATTGTGCCCTTGCTTCCACCCCCCCGCGCAAGGTGTCTCGCGTCACGCACGAGGGATGAATCAGCCAAGAAGAAACGACACCTCCATTTTCGAACCTACACCGTCGGCGTCCCTGTCGCCGACGTTTCCAGGTAATTGCTGCGGCGCGGCTCGAGATTACAGGTGTTCGCCGGGCGAGCCTGGGAACAGCATCGACCGATGCCGAAAAGCGCATCGCTGGGAAACGCCGCGCGGAGCTATCCCCCGATTTCAATTATATCTAGCATTTAATGTACAGAGGCACGGCGCGCGTTTAACTACAGCGGGAATGAAGACACGCGATCCTCGCTGATAGCCGCGTCAAAGCTGACGGATCTCGCGCGACGCCCCGCGCTCGGAACAAAAACAATTATCCCACCTGACGCTTCGTCAACTTTTTTTCCCGCGCTCCGAACGATATCGCTGAAGCGTTATTTACTCTTTTAATGAAACGGGAACGCGATGGAAAGTGTAGGTGTCTCGGTGTAATGCGAACGTTAACTGACACCGGTATGAAGCGCGATAATTTTTATCGCGAGTACAGACTCGCATCGCCCGGTATTCCAAGCAGGGTTGAGGGGTTCGAGGCAATTCAATCTCGTCAGCAGAGGAATCCTCTCGAACGTGTACATAAATTTTCTGAAAGTCTCGCTTATTCAGCGAAGAGGGCGGATCGCTTATTCGGCGCGAAAATTCGTACGAAATCTCCCCGGATCCTCCCGTTACGTTCTCAAACGAGAAACGCGACATCCCCGTGTCCCCTCTTCTTCGGCACCGACGCTCCGGCCCGGGGCAGGATTCCGAAATTAAATTACAAAACCCAACGGATGACCCCGCGGGTTATCGATGCTCCGCCTGCCCCATTACACATGCTAATACACCGATTACGTCGTTAAACGGGGAAACAAAGTTTCGTAATTAGCATGCTCGCGTTATGTAACGTATCTGGAAGAGCTGCGGGCGCGAGTATCTGCACCGTATGTAGTTTACAACGATCGTGTATATTACGTGCATTATGTCACCTACCGGTAGAACCCGGAATACTTTTGTTGCTTTTACTGATACAAGGCGCCATGTTTTTGGAATGAAATTTCTGTTTCAATCAAATAAGTGGTTCGGTAAAAAGTGCACGGGCTTTTTAAGGGAAATACAACTAAATTTGAAACGTTTTCCTAACAGTCGCCTTGAGAGATTTATCTGAAGATAGGAGGAATTTTCTGTTCTTTCTTTAAGTGTCCCTTTTTGTAAGAAGAAGTTTTATCATCTATCATTTGTCGGTTTAATTCAACTTCGACTAGAATAATACCTCTCACTGCTAGACTAACAATAAGTCAAATGAGCCAGTGCATTTTGCGTGTTCATAAACGACTTTAGAAGTGCAGCCTGACTAAACGTGTAAGCTTCGCAAAGGATGATGCTCGGTAAGAGTAGACCACAAAGCACGCTCTTTGCATTTCCACTAAAAGATTCAACGTGAAACCACCGACTTACCGTGGCTCAGGTTGTTGGTAGCGTCCCTCTGCGACGCGTAAGATCCAAAAGGCAACGGGGGGGTCGCAGTCTTGCACGAGGCCGATCGAACTTACGCGCACTTTTTCGCGTCGTTCACTGCAGTGACGGTAATACGTTGCAGTAGTCTCACGGTGACTTCCGGTCCACTTGTATCACACCACTCCGGCGTCACGTACGGAACAATCGTAGATCCTCGATCGAAGTGGTCACTCGAGATCCCGCGAGCACCCTCGTCCTTGTGCACCCTCTTCTCGCTAACGATCACATCGATCTGCACCATCGAACGATCATCAACTGTCACCCCTAACACCCGTGAGTCCATATAGAATCTAATTCTCTGGTGCCGGTAACCGATTCCTGCCGTTTAACTCCTGGATCTCCTCGCCGGAGTTCTCGTCTCAACGCGCCATCCGCCGAAGAACTCGCAACCCCCAAGGAGCAGGATGAACGGGACAGTGAAATGGCCCGTTGCTCGCGCGAGGACACGAGAAGAGGTAGAGGACGCCTTGGATCGTTCGATCGAAAGTTTCTCGCAGGTTAGTGTCCCATAGCACTCAACGCATAAAGTGCCGATCCGAGCGGGTCAGGTGTACACGCGCGTGCGTCCGCGTGCTCGTCGCCGCGACACGAACAGCACTCGACGTGTCGGCGTATGCGCGAGAGCGAGGCGAGAAACGAGCCGGAAGTACGCGGCCGAGCGAGCAAAGAGCGATGACGATGCGCGGGCGACGCGTCGTGTTGTTGGCAAGCGACTAACCCCCAACGCGGGGCTCGCTACCCCGGACGCCGCGCATGCCCCTACCTCGAGGAACTCGCCCCCTACTCTCTGTGCCGCCCCAAAACCGCCGGTGACTTCATCTTTTTTGACGAGATGCCTGCGAGAAACCCCTCTACCCTTCTTTTATCCAACCCCTACCCCTCTCGCCCGCGTATCCTCCTCCATCCCCCTGCACCCTCCCGCGCCCTCCTCTTTCATCCCTCACGTCCGACGTTCTTTTTGTCCCCTCTATCTTTTCCTTCGCTCGGTCCATCTCCGAGGCTCTCGGCGCTTCTTTTATTGCTTGTTTTATGTACGCTCGTTATTCGTCGTCGCCGCCGTCGTCGTGGGAATGACGTGGATCAGGGCAACCGGAGGGACGCCGGAGCATCGAAATTTCTTTCCCGATCGTCGTAACGTGCCCGTGATGTAAGCGATGTCGCTCGATTCTTCCGGCCAGCCCAGGCTGCCTCGGCGCGCGGGGGAGGGCGCGAACACCGAGTCGACCTGGGTTTAAGTCGATGGAAACGACCCAGCGATCGGTACACGCGGTGTCCTGGAAACGTTCGAATGCGACACGATTGCTTCAACAGGTACAAATGATGGCAAATGCTATCCCGAGATCGAGGTCGTTCGTTCCGAGCACACTTTCTGACTAGCGGCCACAAGTTACTCTTTACGTCTTTCTCCAGACCACCTTTCGACAGGCTCCTGTCGAATCGAGTGTGAATACTCTGTGAGAAATGGCACCAAGCATTTCGCCTTATCAGGTCCAGCGATAGGTTTCAGTTTACGGCATGAGTTCTCCAGAATTCTTCCTGCAAACAGTATGGAACTAATAGTGGATTCTGAACCACGCGGTACACCGCTGCTGAAAGTTTAGATAGCAGCGAAGACTGATGCTTCATTCTTCAGGCGTGTGACCTATTACATTTTCATAGTAATGAGCTTGCAAAGTTCGTATTGAAAGTGTTTCCTGCGCAAGGGATACGCGCCCCGACTTCCAAGCACGATAAATATTGTCCAAGGGGCCGTAAATATCGCGCAAGAAGGAAAGACACCGACACATTGCGAAGTTATTAATAATCGCTTCGTGTTGCCAGCGCAACAGCGTTATCAGCAATAAATATTCCCTATTGATCATCGAGTCCCTGTCTAAAAGTTAAGTCGTATATCCATTCTGACCCGACGTAGCGCCAGCATGTTCGTGCCACTTTAAATTATGCATACAATATTCGAATTCCTAGAAAGTACCATTTTACATTAAAACAGCTGGAAGAATTCGAGCTGCAAGCAGTACATTTCTAGAGAAGTGTATTGGAAAAGCTAAACCGCGATTAATAACGAGATCACTGTTGATCTGTATTGAAAGAAAGCAATAAGAGGAGAAATTAACCGGCCGGCTTCGTTGTATCGGATGAAAAGGGCGGATCTCCCCGTATATTTCAGCCTTATTTTGCGGTGAATACGGGGGACGAGGACCAGCCGAAGGATTAAAGGAACTGGATGCACGGAGGCAAGAGGTACTAATTCAAGGGCCTCGGAGGGATGAGTTTATTAAAGTCGGGGCCCTCGGAGCCGGAGGCAGAGGAATAACCGTGTGGACAAAGAAACCACGAGTACTTATTCAGACACCTTTTTCTCTCGCTTCTCGCGGAGCGGCTATCGATTCACTCGCCCGCAGGTGCTCGCTTCTTCTCGCGCCTCCGTTCCTCTTCTCACGCTCCTCCGCCCCCGTTGTCCGCCACTCGAACGCTTCCACGTAATTTTTCACCTCGAAATGATAACAATGCCATTCGCTAAACCACTCTTCGCACAAAATCGCAGCCTTGTCCATTGTGTAATCACCCTTTAACCCACACCCCCGACGGCCATCGCGTTTAATGGTCGCTCTGGCTAAAGTTTCGCCCCCTTCAACGTCTCAGCCCTTGTCACGGCAACAATGACTGTTGCGCGCCCGGCCGTTCAAAGAAATATTCCTCGAGGACACTCTTCAAAAGGAGACTAATCATTCCCGCCTCTATTCTTAAATTTCCGAAATGCGAGGGCGCCCCTCGCGCGAGACACCACACCCGCGGGGCGAAACGACGCCGTTCGAGGCGGAACGACCATAATCAATTCGATCGGGCCGATGAATTTTCAGGATAACGACAGAGGGTGGGAGGAGACTGTTAGGTGAACTTTTCAATCTCTCCACGTGCTGCTGGTAAGGATAAGAGGATCCCTGTAAGGCGGACGATTCGTTCCACTTCCTCCCTCTTCGACCCTACGTCCTCGTCCCCATGGGAGCCTCGGTGTCGCGCTAGAGTAAAGAGGGTAAATCACCCCACGGCACTCACCTTAACGAGAGTAAACGGGCTCGCTGGCCAAATCCAGAAGCTCCCGTACCAGGCACTATCGGCCATTTTCGGCTGAATAAGGGAAGAAAAGGCTGGCTGGTACCCGGTCGCGATCGTGCCTGGAAGGTATATCGCGCTCCGCTAAAGTTCACCCGCCCCCGAGGAGAAACGTCCGCGCGGAAAGTTCGCCCCCCCCCCCCCCCCCGGTTCGAGAAGTTATTTCTTCTCGGGAGTTCCCGTAGCGGGGTGCGCCGTCTAGTAGACCCCCGTCGAGAAAAAAAACAAACCTCGCTACACCCGCGCGTCGCGAATGTAAACCAAATGTTTTCCCCCGGCTTCGGTTATTGCCTCTGCAAGCTCCTCGCTATTTTCGGCTACACTAGCCTCCTCCTGGTTCCTCTTTCACGAATCTATGAATGCTCTACGCGAGCCTACTTGCTATTCAAGGCTCCTTTGTCGAGTGCAAAAGGATGATTTGATCGAGGTGATTTTAGTAACTATCCCTGAGGTCTGTATTTCCTGACAGTCAAAGTTTTGATACTTTAGCTCTGAAATATGATCGAGCCCACGCGCGGAAGTATATTTTACAATAATTTCTGTCGACACCCCGTGGCTCTTGGCGCAAGCATCTCGAACACGTTCAAGCCACCTCGGCGCGTCGATTTAACACCGTAAAGCGCGAAAGTTTTCCATTAACTGGTTAATTTGAATGCGTCTCGCGTCAAGGACTTCGTCAACTTTAGTCGCCAGACATCGTTCACTACCTATGGCGATCCAGCTGTGTTTGGTCCAATTTCACATTCCGTATCGTGTAGCGTTCGAAAAACACCGATGGAAACTTCACCCGAGTCCCGCCGTTGACTTTTAATTAACTCTTTCCCCCGCGCGCGCGCTCGAATCCTCGGCGTTTTCAGAGCCGCGATCAAACAAAATCGCCCAGGCGACGTTACGAGCCACTTACGTTTCGATTTCGGCGTAATTAGCGAGCACCACTCACCGGGTTAATATTAAAACGCAGCTTTCGCTCGAAGCCCTTGGTTCCTTGTTTACGAGTCTCCTCCCCGCGAAACTGGGGATAAAACGGAGAGCGGCGAGCGTTAAAGCAGCGAAGGGCGGTCAGAAAGTGGGGAAAATTGACGGGGTTCCGCGGCAACGAACGCTTCCACGGCGTATAATCGCGGGGAGATCGAGAAGTTGGCGTCTATTCCCAGGGCCTCCGGCAATACTCAAATTCCTCGAAAACTTGGCGGCCATTGTGAGCGACTGTCTCACGGTGACTAGGGCCACAAATTTCGTCGGCACGAAATTACTGCAACTACTCAACCCTAGGGCTTGACAGTTAATACGGAACGCGAAGTTCCGGCTGAAGGATTCCGAATTACAATGGCCGCCGAGTATCGTCAACGAGCAGCCCCAGCGTCCCTCGATTAGACATTAAAGCGCATTCCAGCCCCCGGTTCTCCTTGTTTCACAGTGTATCATAGGAAATAGATAAATGCAGAATAGTTTCGTGGCTGATAATAGGTCGAGTTTCATTGCTGCCTTTATGAAGCACCCTCGTGTCCCAATGCGGCACACAGTTGCGCGAGCCGCGCGGCACTGTCATCAGAGCCTGATGAAACGAACCATTATAATAATGCTCCGACAGGGAAGAGTGCACCGATAGTCCGCTGTCAGTGGAAGTGCATAATGACCGCCCGTGTTCTGGCGGAGGAACAAACACACTCGACTCGAGCACGAAGCCGCGAGGGCGGAGAAACGAAAGGGAAACCGCGCCCGTTGCGTCTGCAATAGTTGCAGTTCTTGAGCAAGGGGAGAAACGGGGTAGACACCGTCCTGGGGGACGGTGCATCTACGAATTTCGATACCGGCGAATTACGCTAACCATGCCCATACCTGGAATTGTCGGAGGGTTAATACGAGACGTCTAGCCCCCTACATTCTCGTAGCCACCCTCGCACAGGACTTTACAGTACAATGGGTGCCGTGGCAACGTCGGTCGTGGCAGGCGGTTGCTGAATTGGTCCCCGCAGTAGCTTGAGAAGTGTTGCTGTCAGACCTCCGCGCGTGTACAGTGAGACTCACTTTGTTCACGAACGTCTGCCGTATCTGGTTATTCAGACGGTCGGGTATGGGCTCCTTTGTTCGGTTTATAGAAGCCGATGTCTCGTGACTTTTTTCGTCGTTAGGGGGAAAAGTCGAGGGAGCGCGGCGAGACAACTGCGGACACCGCTCCGTGGGATCTTCGGATGGAGCCACAATTCGGATCTGATTTCAGTATTCAGAAGCCGTCGATGAAAAATTTCGTCTGCTTAGCTCTGATCGATCTCCCACGTCACGTCGCCGAGCGGAGGCCATTCCCCATCATATCCTTGTCTTTGTATCAAAGTGGAGCGAAGGTGATCGGCTCCTCGATCTCGAATCTCCCTCTGGGTCGCGTACGTGTTTCATGTTCCCAGCGTCGCCGTCGCCATCCGGCCAGAGCGGACGTGCCTGTCGAAAAAATCCTCCCCGACTGTCTGCTAGCTGCGCGCTTCATATCGAACACCCCCGCTGTTCGATACCTCACGACCGCGAAAGAGAAATCATCCCTCTTCGCCGCCAGCGCGGGGATACTAAACAGAAATGTTTATTTGGAGCAGGAACGATTAGACTGTCCTAATCCATGGTAGTAGCGCTGCTCGAGATTGCGCGCAACGGGATATTTATGCGTTTCGGAGGGGTGAGCAACGGGGTGGCCGCGAGATAGCCACGGGGGACAAAAATAGCGTCGCGACGAGGCGGACATCGTAAACACAAATTTATTAACGGGCCTGCAGCGGCCGGAAAAACGAGCCAGCTCGAGACACGCGGGGGACGAAGGGGGTTGCGGAGCATTTTTCACTTTATCAGGATTAAAGGCCGACCCCGGGGTTCGCCGTGCCCGCAGGATCTCGCGGAAAATTAGCGAAATGACGTTGTCACCTGCTTCACCTGCTGGTAAGCGACATTAAAGGGCGTCGAGCACGTAATTAATTTAAAGGGAAACGGTGCCGGGCTCGTAACCGCTGACGTGATCAATACCGACAGGGTAACAACGCGAATCATCAACTCTCGCTTTGCATCTCACATCTTATTCCCATCCCTTGATTAACGCCCGTCGTCTTGGGTTTCCCTGACGGCCCGTTAACGAGTCGACAGCTCCGGCGTTGAAAAATGTGATGACAAGAGCGCTTCGCTCTACGCCGAAGCGATCGCATCCCAACCCGAACAAATGGACTTTATTACGTTTCGTGCGCGGATACCTACCCGAGAAGAGTAAGCTGGAAATCGTGGAAGGTCGCTGGGATATTCCAACACCCGCGGAGATTAACAGAGCGCCTAGAATCGCGTTTCCAAAATTGTTCCGATACCTCTTAATGCAGTAACCGTATCTATGCCCGTAACTTTACCCTCCGCGCATTAACGTTGATGCAAGCTAGCCCGCGCTAGGTAGCTCGCTGAAATATAGAAGGCGAGTCGCCCGCGTGTCCGCGATCATTACTTCGCCGGATGTTTCGTTGCGTCATAACGTGATATTACGACACGGCCGGCAGCAAGTATTTCACTTCGCCGGGCGGACAGTAAAGTTTCGATGAAACTCCTGCATAACGCCGTTTCGTTGCCCTTTGATGCATAACGGGAGCAGCTTCTTACCGGCGCCCCGCTCTTGCCACGTCGATGATCGATGAAACTGTTACGTAAAGTGGACGTTATCGAAGTGTATCGACTCGCAGCGGCGAGGATCGAAGGGCACGGGGAAGAAACGTCCCTATTAGCTGAAGCGTTGCTCGGCATTGTGCACTTTGCCCCTTCGCCAGTCCAGTTCCCTCCGCAGTTTCCTCGAGGTTTCGTAAACGAAGTTGCGCCCACGGTCAACCTCGACCTAGTGCATCACCATACGAATAAATTATCTTCGGCAACGAAACGAAACGGTGCCTTTGAACGAGACTTCAAAGGCCTTCGGCGACCTTGTTTCTATAACCGGCCACGGCTTTACATCGTCTGCGGACCTAGCGCGCCCTGTAATCACGTGATCCGCCATTACTTCTCTAACGGCATAATATGTGCAGGGAGAGTTTGCCATTTATCGTGCGCGATGCAATAATTCCGTTTGTCTGGTGACTTCCACGTGATCTACGAGACGGATCGTCGGCGACTCGAGATTCCTCGAAGTGCACTCGCGGGGCTGCTCGAAAACTTTACGACCCAGAAAAATGGCGGAAGTTATTATGGGATAGAAGTATTTTTCCACGTCCATCGTGAATGGAACCTCTTCCTCATCGTTCCCGGGCTTTCATGCAAATCAATCGATGGAAACATCATCCCCGCATGTCCATCCCCTGCTGCTCCTTCTTGAAACGCAGCGTCAAATGGTTTTCCAATATTTTCGACTCTGTTTGCTGCGGTGGACCGTTGCTTCGGCCTGGAAATTAGGCGAGGCTTGCATACAAATCTCTCGAAGCCTCAACGTCCCCTACACCCCAATTCCTTATTCTTCCCGGAGAGAACCCCCGTTTGCGCGAAGCTCGTGCAAATCAAAGGATAGGAGAGGCTTACGAGTATCCAGAATATTTACCTTTCATGCCCTCGAATATATTGGCTGGTTTATATAAAAAATTCCCGGGCTAAAAGCTGGCGGGGAGCAGGGACGTGGTAGCGAAAACACATAAACTCCCCTTGACTTTCTTCTACCTCGATAATTACATAAAGTGATACAGATTTGCCCTCGCCGAAGGAGAAAGTAAACTTTCAAAGCTCCTCCAGCAAACATCCCATGAATCCTGTTGTTCGAGTCTTCCCGAAGATTGATCGCCCTCGCACCCGAAAACATCCCCCAGCTGATCCTACGTCACGGTAAGAAACAGACGCGCGTTTCTTGTTGCCCCTGCCAGATGTGTATTATGCCCGACCGTGTCTCGGATTCGCGGGAATCTTCAGCGCGTGGAATTCCATCCGAATCGGAGGGAGGCGGAGCGGTGCAAGGGCGTCTCGAATGCATCGCGATCCGAGCAGATTTTAGGAGACGCTCGCGTGTTTGAATCGTCCTGTTTCCATGTCGCCCATCGCAATGGCGCGCGCGTGCAAACACAGCCCTGTTTGTCTGCCGCGCGGGGATACGCGGTTTGCACGAAGCACAGAGGCAGGCACATAGACCAGCGTCGCGGCATATCAGACGGCGGAATTCCCCCTTGGAATTCGAGCAGATGCGATGCGTCGCCTCTAATTTCGCCTGACCACGGAACAATAGCCCGGCCGTTGGTAACGGCGCGGGTGTGTGTCGTCAGCTCGAACGGCAGCTAGGCGACGATGCACGCCAGCTCGACGTAAAAAGAATCTTGCCCGGCACTCCACGTCAGCGACACAATGGGGGATTCTTAATTACTAGGGAACGCTCCCAGGAGAGATAGTGCTCGATGGATGGGCGAAAAGTGGGTTCAAGTGGCACGCGACTTCGACACACCTTCGTGGCTGCTGCAGTGCGTGCGAGGTGTCGCGATTCTGACGCTTCAATTTCCTTGCACTGTATTCGATAACGCGGCAATTCAATTCAATACTGCGTAATTGCCACTGCGACGCACAGTGTTACGCGTGTATGGGCGTTCGGGACAAAACTCATAACTTCTGAACTAATCAGTTTTCGTCCTAAGTACCCTAATACTTTTTTAAAGAGAATATAAAAATGCATCGATTGGTGTATAAAAAAAAATACAGTTCCATTACAAAAATTAAGCCGATCTTGATTTTTCAGTGAATAAAAAGTTTTTTATTAATATTTACTCTTGCAATTTGTTGTCAACTGAATACTGACTAACTTTTGTTCGAAACATTTTTTTATCAAATTATTTTTAACACGTGTATCGCGTTTGACTGCTATTTTAAAACTGAAGACAGCATCCAGGATGGAAAAGTCATGGTAGATATCGTATAAACAATTGGAAAAAGCATATCGGATGTGTAGATTCACATAAGGGTCTTATGCACGAGGAGACCTAGAGACTACGCTAAGGGTCGGAGCGGTGAACGTCTTAATAATGATTTTGGCTATTTTTTCTGTTTCGTGCAAATTCGTGCAGTTGAAATTGACGTTAATACAATAATAATAATGAAAAAAAAATTAATATAAAGTTTAATGATCCCTAAATTTAATATACAAAAAATCAGGGAGGTATTTTTTGGTGTTTTTTTTTTAAAGTCCCATCGAAGTTGATAAACATTTAACATAAAGAATTAGTACAAATTGTTAGTATTGTAAAAAACTGACTCGGCAGTTTTGAAGGTATGACAGTATTAAACACAACTTATAAAAAGCAAATGAAAAGCATAAACATTCTGCCAATGGCACGTGTTTGAAAAAATGCACCGAAAATTGTAATGAATTTCTAATATCACTTTTGACAACAAATTAGTAAATTCAGCAGAAGTTATGGGTAACATTGAAACCTATGTTCCTTTATTAGCATTATAAGATACAAGAATTTGTGGATCAACCACTTCGGATTCTTGACATTTGTCCATTACGCGTAACACTGTGCGACGATCGAACACCGTACTTTCGCTGTTTAATAGAATGCACGAGTCGCGATCGAAGGAAGATTCGCAAGGTGGCGGAAGGCGGTGCGGAAAGAATTCACGCGCCCTCGATAAACGTCCGTCACTGTGAAGCACCGAAATCTTGCGAATAGCGATGTACATGATTCGATTGTACGACAGCTGCCAGTCGACGTGGCTTCTCCCCCACGATAATTGCATTCCCGTCATCGCGCGATTCGTTTTCGCTGCACGGATCTCTGCCACCCCCCTGGCGCTGGTACGACTGTATCGCCAGCGTCGACGTCGTCGTCGCGCTCGCCGAAAATACTGCTTCTTGTACATAACCGACAGGCATCAAGCGCTAAAATCGTGTCCCGCCACTTTCCGGCTCGTTTAACGGCGGCCGCTCGTTATTCGCGCGACGCGTGTTGATTTTCACGGCCAACCCGTCGTCCGGTTACGCCAATTAATCCCACGTCGAATGAATAATAATGATGCCGGTTTTAATGAGCCGGCTAGATCGCTCCATCGCCCTCGATCCATTCGTGCGGCTCACTGAAATGTTTAATCGAACGGCTAAGGTAAATGTACCAACACCCGGCCGCTGAAGGGGCTTAAGGAATAGCGGCAAAGTTTGTCTCCTAATTTAATTGGTAAAACCATCATGAAATAAAAAAATGTTGTTGAAATGTTGAAGATAACACAATATTATACTATTGGAAACTGAAAAAAAAAGTTTATGTATCATAATAGACGTATTTATTAATGAAAATACGAAAACATGCAGATGTCCCAGTAAGCGGACAACCTAAAAATGCATGTCCTGATTATCCCGATCTCTGAATTATATCGTCCCAGTAGTCGAACATTTAGACTTGTTTAAAAAAATATTAATTTTCTTGCAAGTTTAACCATCTTAAACTAAATTTAAATCTATTTACTATTATAATAATGTATTATTATAATATATAAATATGAAATGCAGTCAATATTTTCTTAGTAAATGAGTGGCGTTTCTTAACGGAAGCCATAGATATTTCTCGAAATCTGCTATGCGTACGAAGTGTGTTGCAAAATAATTATTTCTATCTAACGATTTTCAATTTTCTATAATAATGATTTTAATTAATATTGCTAAATACTTATGCATTATGGTACTATTTTTTGTTTCTAATTACATTAAAAATTAAGCTTGAAAATAAATAAAATTCGCATTGTTGTTCAGGTACTGGGACATGGCCGGGCACTGGTACATTTACCTTATGCCCTGCTTCCTACATCAGCATTGAAGCACAGAGCCAGTAATCTTCGAGAAAAAGTATCATCCCCGTCGCCCTGTACATCGAAACGTCAACCTCGCGACCAGAATTATTCGCCGTGTCGTAGATCGACCGCCCCGACCCCCGAGCGCCGAGAAATTTCGAAGGAGAGTCACAAAGGTGACAGGGTCGTTTGAAAAATCGGGGAACGTGACTGTATCTAGCTGCGGATCTCGAGGTGTGTGGGTGTTGGAGGGGCGTCTGAGCCCTACTTCAGGTTCTCTCGGTGACCCTGGTGTCTCTCCGGTGCACCGGGGGGGGGGGGGCGGGGGAGAGAGAGAGAGGCAAGGAAATCTGGAGACTTACGATTGCCACGGATAAATAAATGCAACGGGGAGCCCCGAGCACACGATGGACCTCGAAACGGAAACTCCTTCCACCGATTCCTACGGTCCTCTCCATCCCTTTGTTTCCCGGGCTTGTTTATCAAGAGACCGAACGGTGTACGGGGAGAGGGAGAAGGAGAGGGATAGACCTGACTCCCCAACTTTAACCCACCCCTCGCCCCCGAACTCCCTTTTCCACCTTTCCTTATCTGGCCCGGCCCGATTTCTTCCTTCCGCCGTGTCCCTCCCGGCGCAGCGGGAGGAATGCTTCTTCGAATCTTCGCATTTTTCTTTCGTTTCGGTTGCATCGGTCGTCTAGCCAATACCCCCTCGTGCAAGTCCCCTGCCGCCCACCGCCGTTCCCTCGCAAACCCTGTACACCCTTTGTTCTCTCGGATGCACCGGATGCACCGCGGTTCACAGTCTCCCCTCGACTTCCTCCGTTTCGTTCTCTGATTATTGATCTTTCTCTTTCCACTCTTCCACGTTCGTGCTCGCGGGACTCTCCTGTATCCGGAGGCAACGATTCGCTGCTCTCCCTCCGCGCCCTCCGCGCCCTCTTTCCACCCTCTCCTCCGCCCCTCGAGCCTCAATATAATCAAATTAGATCCCGAAATAGACAACATTCCGGAGGCGCATCCGACTCTCTTTCGCGTTGTCCTTAAGCCACCCCCGTTCCGCGGGAAAAATGCCGAGCCAGCGCAAGCTTTCTTCACTGTATTATTCGTATCTTATGAGCTGACCGAACACCGTCGCGACTTCATGTTTTTCCTCGCCCCTCGAGTTTCCTGCTTGCTCCTGGCACCTCGCGGCAGAGCTCCTTACACCGTCTGCGACAGATCTTTATTTATTGCATTGCGAGACAGTTGACCCATCTATTAAGGGCAATGTCCCGTATGGGCTTCATATAAAACTGTCAAATATTCCAGATTAATCTCCTGAGTGTGACCAATGCATACGCGAGGTGCGTCGCAGTTTTTTGACCCCATTATCGACCTAGGCATTCTATATTTAATGGCAATTGCTATCTGCGCCTGTTAATTTCTTAATTAGTTTCCACTTACTAATCTGAATGTCACTTTGTAGTCTGATAGCTTTCCAATATTAAATGGACCGACAGGAATATTATTATTAGTGAAACTCTCCTGCGCGTTCATGAATCGATACTTCGGTACTTTGTGTTAATTGAAACTAACCCTGCCGTGCTGCATTTTAATATTTCACCAGGAAAACCTGAAGCTGCGCGCAAATATTTTGCATCAGTTCTTCGTGACATTTTTTGGGTCACCCTGCATGGTCGGTAGTTATCTAATCTTCGTCACCTTCGCCTGTATCGTAAGACTCGTCCCATATAAATGAGTGAAAACTGTTCGAGTAGCTTCATCACAAAATTTGTTCCCCAACCACCTGAAGTTAAAACAGGCGCAGTCCTTCTTGGAAGGGAAACGTTTCGTAAACTATTTCGACCAATTAAAGGCGATTGACATTTAAAACGTACCCGTGTAGGTTTCATATTCAAAATTGACTTTAACGCTGCTCCGAGGAGCCGCTCGACGTCCACTAATTGGGAATCTCGTGAATTACCATTTCCTCCCGTTTTACCATGCTTTCAACGTGCGGAATAATTCAGCCGTTTTAAAATTTCAAAAGACGTCGGGCATTACAGGTAGCCGTGGATCCATTGGTCCATGAATACGGCAGTGGCGTGATGCGATAACCCAATATTTGCGAAAATTTTCGCTCGATACGGGCGGGTGGCGCGATTCCTAGCCCCGCATATACATGCACGTGTAGGTACACGCCGCTCCTATCTTTCCACCTACGATACACGCTGGCGCAGCCGGCGAGGATCGAATCTTGGCGGAGATCGAATAATTCAGAACAATCGAATCGTGCCAGTAGAGCTATCTCCTCTGAAAAGATCCTTCCATTTCGGCTAGGACGCGTGCACACATCACACGATGCATCCCGATGTTCGCGCCAGCAGATTTCCATTGTAAATTATCAGAGTGCTGGAAAGTTTTGCATACTTGACGAGCGATGCCTGCTTCCAGCATTCACATAATCCTGCTCGCGGATATGCGCGAATGTTCCGATGGAAATAAAAATGTACCCATCGTTCGCGTGACCGTGACAGAGTAATTCAAATCTTCCGTTAATTCTCAGTCACTATCGCGGTCGCATTCATGAATCGACTTCTTCCAACGACGCACGGTGCTTTCTTCCCCACATTAAGGCTGTTCGAGTACTCGAATATTCAAGTAGCTTGAAGTTCGGACCGAGCCGAGTACCCGTAAAAACCGAGTAGCTCGAAAGAATCGATCGGCTCGATAAAACCGAGTAGCTCGAATTTTTTCGAGCGGCTCGAAAGAACCGGGCAGCCCAAATGAACCGAGAAGCTCGAATTTTTTCGAGCGGCTTGAATATACTTGGAGCAGATCGAAATTTTCGAGCAGACCGACTGTGTCGAGTAGCTTGAAGCTTGAAGCTTGAACGTTTCGGGCAATACGAATGTTTCGAAAATTTTAGGTTACGTTTGTCTACTGGAATGTAAATATTGGTTCTCAATAGGTAATGTGAATTATTAAAATGTCAGCTGTAAATGGAAATATTCTGTAACTTTTGAAAATAAGTACTAAATTCAAATCATTATTTTTTTACATCTTTTTCGTGTATTTATAAACGTATTCATACACTTCTCTTTATGTTATCTTTCTTTTCTTCTAACTTTTTTCTTTTTTCTTACTTTTTTACCTTCTTCGTATGGGTTTTACTTCTGTCGCGCCATTGTTAACACAGGGCGTTACCCGCTCATAAATAAATAAATGAATAAATAATTAAATAAATATAAATATAAATAAATATAAATAAATATAAATAAATATAAATAAATATAAATAAATATAAATAAATATAAATAAATATAAATAAATATAAATAAATATAAATAAATATAAATAAATATAAATAAATATAAATAAATATAAATAAATATAAATAAATATAAATAAAAATTTTATTTAATTAAATAAAAAATGAGAAATTGAAAAATTAATAATGCAAGGTTTACATATTCAAATGTTTACAAGTACTTCACGATTCTTTGTAATTACGCTTATTTATATTTATTTAATTATTTATGCATTTATTTATTTATGAGCGGGTAACGCCCTGTGTTAACAATGGCGCGGCAGAAGTAAAACCCATACGAAGAAGGTAAAAAAGTAAGAAAAAAGAAAAAAGTTAGAAGAATAGAAAGGTAACATAAAGAGAAGTGTATGAATACGTTTATAAATACACGAAAAAGATGAAAAAAAGAAAGATTTGAATTTAGTACTTATTTTCAAAAGTTACAGAATATTTCCATTTACAGCTTACATTTTAATTATTCACATTACCTATTGAGAACCATTATTTACATTCCAGTAGACAAACGTAACCTAAAATTATCGAAACATTCGTATTGCCCGAAACGTTCAAGCTTCAAGCTTCAAGCTACTCGACACAGTCGGTCTGCTCGAAAATTTCGATCTGCTCCAAGTATATTCGAGCCGCTCGAAAAAATTCGAGCTTCTCGGTTCTTTCGGGCCGCTCGAAAAAATTCGAGCTACTCGGTTTTACCGAGCCGCTCGGTTCTTTCGAGCCACTCGGTTTTTACGGGTACTCGGCTCGGCTCGGCTCGCTTTTTTCGAGTACTCGAACAGCCTTACCCCACATACCGTAGCCGTGCGTGAATTATTTTGAAACTGTATCATTCTTTACCGGTCCCTTTTATGTCTCCCGTTGGTCAAACATGGTTACTAACCCGCCTGTTCTCGTACTTGCTGCAACGCGCGATAAACGATCGCGATAAAGCCACTCAATCTCGGCGAGATTCTGCCGGTCGATAGACAACCCGTGAAACGTATTCTACAGGTGGAAATAGATATCCAGCGAAAATATTTCACCGGTTTCTTTCGCTGTCTCCCGCGTTCATCTATCTTCCGCGATGCGTTCCGTGCCCGCCTCAGATAGAAACGATAACATAAAACACGACGATCGATGCTCCCCTTCATTCCCCGTCTCCTTCGAGTCAGTTTGGTCGGTTGTCAATGGTCCACGATAAAACAACGAACACTCGCGCCCCGTGATCTCGGCCACTAACTCGACAATTTCAAGACCCCCTCGAAACTCGAAACGCGTCATCGGCGAATGGGAAACACGGTGCGCGAATATTCCTGTCCGAAACTGGCTCGCCTCCCTCACGACACGGCGGCTATTTATCACGATCCTCTCCGCAACAGCTGTTTTGCGCGAGATTGCGTGCAGCTCGACGAACGCCGGCGGAAAAGTTTCGCCCTCTGACGTCACGTTTTTGGTCTCGAAGTCGCGGTGGGGTTGTGGGCCGCTCGTTAATTATTCCGATTAGAGGAGTTCACCCCGGCCCTTGGAATCGAGAGAGCCGGGCCCCGAGCGGGGCTCGGTGTACACGCATTGATATTCGACGCATCGATTCGTCGCGTCTGCCGCGACGCATACGCGCGTCCATGCCACGAGGCACGCGTTACGTCAATAAACGGTCAAATATTGTATATCCGTAATTGGCTGGGTGTCCGGTTGTTTGCTGACCGTTTGAAACCGCGACGAGCGAAACGTTTCGCCGGCACGAATTCAAGTTACCGCGCCCGAAATGAAACATCATTCTCGGACAGCGGCCGGCGAATCGTAATTGACGCGAATTAACGCGAATTCACAGATCCCCGCCGTTGTTAAACCGAGGGGGGCCACGGCGAGACGAGCGAGAGGGTGCGATCGATCGCGGGCGTATCTTGCCCTGTGATCCGTTATTTCGCCCTTTAATCTCCGCCGTGTCCTCCGTAATTCGAATTCCATTCGGAAGTTCCTTCGACGCCGCCCGCGGAATCGCGATCTCGTTCCTGAATGCCAGCCGCTCGGGCGAGCCGAAGCCCCCGTCACGGAGAAATTCAGCGACATTCACCGGCTGTTTGGACGGCGCGTCGGCCCCGTAATGAAGTTCTTACGACGTCGCATGTTTAGAGACATCTTCGGGCGATGTCGAAAGGAGCTGACGCGAGCCTTCATCTCGCTGAGAGCCTGTTTCAATCTCCCGTGAATCCCGTTCGCGGCACTTTTCGGCGCAGCAGGCGCCGTTCCGTCGATAAACATTAGGCTGCAGCGTAGATCTGCCTGTCGTCATTTTGTATTCATGGGCCCAAGTGCCTCTGCCAAACGCCGGGGCAAAGTAGTGGCTTGCGGCTCGTATCAAGACTGAGCGATGAATTCCCGTATCGCTGGGACCCCTTTATCTCGCTAGGTTTTTTATTGCGCAGCTTTAAAGGCCCCTGCGAGCGGAATGGGGCACTCGGAATTCATTTGAGAGGGCGGCCGTGATCTCTCTGTCAAAGTCCCACCCATATCCTACGAAATCCTGACATCGTGTCGCATTATTCTTACGTGCCGCCTTTTTAGGGCACAGCTACGTGTTTCCGTGACACGGTTCGCGATGTGTCGGAGAATGACGCTTTGAAATTCAAGCGGCTCGCCCCCGGCAACGATATTCTATTAGCGGCCCTCTCTTGTCTCGCTCTCATCGAATAATTACACTGCGGCGAGAATTCTCCTCGCGTTCGCGTCGCGAGGAACATGTTTATCGGTGAATTGGTCAGACACGCGGTAGAACGAGGCGGCGGTACAGGCATTGGTAATCTAGCAGCCATGGGTGAGAAGGTGTTTAATTATTTTGAGTGCCAGAAGGGTGATAGGGAGATTAACCTCCCAGCTATCATCTGCAATCTGGGTTCTACAATATTTGCTGAAACTGTGGAGCTTAATAATCGTCAGATGATGACTAGTTAGCAAACGAACATGTGTACTGTAATTAGGCAAATTTAAATGTAAAGTTTTACGTGCACCTTAAAAACATTATTTATCGTTAGCAAATAATGTCTATTTTATGCAGGAAAGAAAAAAGAACCTGCTGGAGCGAAGATTTATTTACTAGATTTATTCATCGCTCATAAACATCCGTCCCAATAACGGCAATAACGTCCAACTTTGCTCAGCACATTTCATTTCCAACATGGGACTGAAATTTCAGCAGATTTTTCGTCATGGAACGAATTTCCAGCGAAAGCTTTCAAACTCGCGGGAGTTGGACGGCAATTGGAGACAGGGGAGCGATTTGCATCCATCGCGACAGACTCGAAACGCGCTGTCCACGATGGGCGTAATTTAATGATAATAGACTCGCCGCTATTGGCCGGAGAACTTTGATATGCATTTCGGTAATGACGAGGGTTCGACGGAACGGCACGGGAACTTAAACGCGCTCCATATGAACGCCCGAATCCGCGGCTCCCCCGCTATGTAACTTTGGAATTTCTATTTGCGCAACCCCACCCTCTGTCCATCCCCTGTTTGCTACTGCGCCATCCCTCTGGCGCTTTTACATCGAATATCCCTTTATCGTAAGGACAGCTATTCGGCCAGAGACGCGCACAGCTCCGTTTCCCTCCGCTATTTTCCGTTGTTTGTGTTTTCTTTTCGCCGAAGGCTAGCTTTCAGCTCTCCTCGCGAGCGGAGAAGCGGTAAATACACAGCTTCCGTTTCTGCCCGTCTCCCTCTCTGGCTTCCATTTCTTTTCTTTTCTTTTTTTTTTTTGTAAATCGACCGTGCTTCGAGCGTGTAGACAGAGGAATTATCCGCGGACCTCGTGTCAAAACAATTCGAGCGAAAGCGGTATTAATCGCGCCGCTTTTCAACTGTGCTTTTATCGTCGCCGGCGACTCGCCTTTCTCCGGCGAAACCGACCCGTGCGATTCAAGCACCTCGCGACATTTCGAGCCCCATTCGCGTGCGCTCGCTTATTCTACCGAATCTTCCCGTTGAATTGTTGTTTCAAGGAATCCCGACCGAGATCTCCGCGCTGAAATCTCCCGATGGTGGAAATATGTTAAACACGTTTCCCCAGTTTCGGCCCTTCCCCTCTTCACCGGGTGTTCTTTATTCGTAAACGGCTCGTTCGGTCGTTTCTAAAGGTATGTACTGAAAAATTGAGCGAGACATCCTGTTTTAGCGAAAGTCTTGCTGCAAGCGAGGAAACGCGTGAGTTTTTAAAGCAGCTTTCAACGAGTCGCGCTAAACGGGAATCGCAATGTTTTTCATATTTATCATCCGAATATAGTTAAATCTATGACCCCTCGCAGAACACCTCCTATACTATAGAAACACTCGGTCGAAACTGCGAAAACGGAAGCGATGGGACCGTACGGATCGTCGGAGGCCTCCAGCAAGTAGTACGAGTCAACGATTACGCCGACCTGGCGCCGACAAGGTAGGTCGTCCTTCAATTACGTGAGGCTTTTTGGTGGCAAAAGGGTCGCAAATTTTTTACGTTTTCTTACAAAGAGTAGAGGGAGTCAGATAGCATCTTACATAATATTTTTTTTAACCTCAGTTTTAATATGAGCAGCCTAAAAAAACGATGTTTTATCGCACACGCGAAACCGCGTTTAAAAGAATTTAAATAACTGAAAAAATGCAATGTAAAAATTATTACGTAAGGAAGGGCGGCGGGATTGGAATATGAAATCTTACGAATACTTATACTTGGGGAGGGAGGGTTGCAAGAAATCGCCAAAATTACCCTTACGTAATTTAAGCACAGCCCCCAAATACACAGGACCCCCGACAACGCGAATGGATTCCGAGAACAGATGGAAACCCCAACAAACGTCACTGGCCAACTTACAGACTCGGGTTGCGTGTCACCAATGTTAATTTAATTACTTTCTTGACTTTCCTGCAGCGAAAAAAAGAATGAGAACGGGAAGCCAATGAATATTCGCCCGAGTCAAGCGTACAACTCAAAAATACATAAAAGGCTAGCCACAGGGGACGAGACAAAGCAGCCCGGCAACTTTTCAAGAAAGGGTATTAAGAAATGCATCGGTTACCGCACAAGAATAGCGGGGTAGTCGGCGAAGAGCGCGGCTAAGGAAGGAGGTCGGACGGCGGAGGGTTGAAAAGGATGGAACGAGTCTCGAGGTCGGTTACGGTAAGCAAGTTTCCCAGTAAATTTAGCGAGTTCAGCCGCGCTCGCGTTAATACGTAGCCCGCGGCTATTCGAAAAAAATGCCGCGGAGGAACTTGAACGGCGTCCGCAATTGCGAAAGTTCCGTCGCGGCCGGAAGGAGAAACTCTCGACATCGGCAATGAGTTGCGAGCGTAAATCTTCGCCTCTTTGCGCGAGGAGGAGACCGGGCCAGCGTTAAGATCGCGTCTCTCCATTCAGCGGACCGGAAGCTCCGCGGAGCGCTCCGCGGAACGAGTTGCCTCGCCGAGACGCGCCGATATAGCGGCGGATTCTCAGGATTTATTACTAACACAGCGCCGGGGCAGCCTCGCGTCCCCCGCCGCAGTGATGAACTTCTCTTTTACACAGTCACGTGACAGACACAACTTTCGTTTTAATTTTAAAAACTCCCTCGCCTGGAAAACGGCGGATCTTTGGTGGCGGTGTCGCGAGACCTGTCACGGCGCGAGGGTGGAACGTCGAAACGCGGCTGGCCCATTAGCGTCAAGCAGCGCTTCGAGTTTGTTGAGAATCCCGGAAACTGCTGCAACGAGAATCAAATAACTTCCGCAAATGGAGAATAATTTGCTCGCCATCGTGTATCCCCGGCTGGTTCCACATTATTCTGCGGATACTGGAGGAACTGAACGTGCAACGGTCCATTTACGAATACATTCCATCCGTCGGTGGCCGGGCAACGAGTCTCTTAAAGGTTAATTGGCCCTCACAAATGAAATCTTCAGGGGAATTAATTGAATTCGACCCTCCTGACCGCTGTACCTGGACGTCTCCGTGCCTCCCTTTTTTCCCCATGCGCGTCGCGGGAAGAATAACGAGAAACGGAGTGCACAATCGAATTACCTTTGGCCCCCCCCCGTTGCTCGCACGTCGACTGACGAAACTTACCGTTTCTGTTGCACAAATTTGCGAAAGTCCTCGAGCATGATCTTCCGCTCGTGTTGCGACAGCTCCGGGCGGCTCGTTTGTCTTCCCGCGCGACGAACACGCGCAAGTTTCCCGATGCTCTTGGACGTCGAAGCCTAAGGGCGTCGGCTCAATGGTGCGCAACGATTTCACGAACTACTTCTGCTTAAGCTTCGCAAATGTGGAGCGAATTACTTAACGCTCCAGCCGAATCGAACAGCTAAGAACAGTGATACATGCGAGGGGTGACAACGTGGTATAACCCTTAATCATTGGGGTTTTAACTAACAGCATCGTGTTAAGATACGAGGTTAGCTTGCCACTTGGATTTGGAACGTACTGTGTCCGCTAATTTCGAGAGTTCCATTGGCAACTGCTCAGCCTGACCCATTTCAAGGAAGGCACGAAGAATGGTAACGAAAGGTACACACCCGAAAGCCCTCGCGGTCCAGCAGTAATTATTACCAAAGAGCGTAACGATCCCCGCAGAAGTTTAGTTTTAATTTACCGGGGAAATTCGTTGAGAATATTCCAACTAACCCATTGGCGGGGACCGAAAGTTTCTTTGGTATTTAACTTGGCGGGAGAATATCTCCGGGTATAACCTCGACTCGATTCGGCAACTTCATGGACCACTCTGTCTCAAAATTCATCTTTGCCTGGAATTGCCTGGAAAGAAGGCTCGCGTAGTTCCGAAGATGCAAAGTGCATCCGCTTAGGACGGAGCCCAGAAGCGCATCGATACTCCAACCACCCCGTACGGTCGCGTCTCGAGCAAGTTTCAATAGACGCCGACGGTTCTACGCGCGTATCTCGCGGCGGCGATCTCAATTGCGACCTTCGTCGGTGAATCTCGGCAACGGAATCCGTCGGCACGAACAATTTAATTAGCGGGACCGAGTTTATTGGCCAGAACGTCGAACTTAATCTCGTGTTGACCAATTTCGACGGTTTACCCTCTCCGCCTCGTTACCGTGGAGCCCCAGAGAAAGGCGGGACAGGGAGGGCTCGGGTCGCATTTACCCTTAACTGTGCCACGAGGAGTTTGCCGTACGGTAGTTATAGTTAACGCCGGCTACTAGATCTGGGAGGAGGAAAAGGGACCGGGCTGGATGGCGGAGGTGGCCCCGTGGATGGTTGCAAGGGAAGTTGCGATGGTCGATATTATCTCTTCAGCCGGTGGCTTAACCCTATCCGTGTCCCCCGTCCGATTGCGGACCACCGGTCCTGTCGTCGTTTTCTACCCCGTTTCGTCCCGCCCTGAACCGACCCCGGCCCGCTCGTTCGCACCGCTTCTCGCGGGCCACCGGCCGCAGATAACCAGCTTGGCCGTCGTCCAAAATTCACCGCGTTCCGACGGGGCTTTCCCCTTTGTTTCGGCTGAAGGAACGTAATGTATGCGCGTGGAACCAGCCGCGTCGCGGCACTCTGTGCTCGGCGAAAGTATCGCCCGAGTTTACGGCGGGACGTCTACACTTCTCACGCTTTGGCTGTGTTTCCGGCATTTTCTGTGGGGTCCCAGGAAATCGTTGACACGAGGGGGAAAGAGGATCGAGGATTAGAATAATGGATGCTGAAGGACAACTCGGAATGTCGGCGTAATTGGAGAGGGTGGCTCCGCGTAGGGTAGAGTGGGGCTGAAAGTCTCGTTTTTCGTATAAACCTATGTGAAATTTAGTAGGGAGAGGCTTGCAGGTTGCCACCCCTAAGCTTTTTTTATCATAACTCGTCATAAAATTAACGTATCGTTGATTTATGGTATAAGTTGGAAAGAGGAAGTGTTGAGCTACAATCCTGAGCTACAAATCATGCAAACTCTCGAAAAAGAAAAATTATACTGCAAATTATCGAAAGTATCTAAAATTGTCTCCTTGAAATTTTGGCTCGCAGGTTGCCACCCCAAAAAAATTGCTAAAAGTGTAAAAAAAACTCAAGTAAAAACCTGATTCAGAAAACTTTTCAAAATTTATTAAGTTTTATTAATAAATTATATTATTCAGATTTTCTTGACCTGCGTGCTGCCATACTAAAAATCTATAAAAATGTAAAAAATAAACCAAAATATGACTAAAATGCAATAAAAACACTTCACTTCAAACTCAATGACATTTGAGTGTAAAGAAGCGGGAAAGAGAGAGGTGGCAACCTGCAAGCCAACTGCGAGGCAACTTGCATTCCGACGCATTTTTAGGAAATATGAGAAAAAATTGTCAATTCATGATATGTTTGGAAATCTGTTTGGCATAGGGTAGATGTACCATTTGTGGCCACTGTCTTATTTATTCCGATATATTAAGTATTCTTAGTTTACTTTCATTACAATGAATGAAGCTGTCTAAGGGTGGGTTATGTTGGCACCATTTCTACTACTTTCTGCTGTTTTGTTGTCCCGTTTTATTTAATAACCATACGTGAATGTGCAAATCTTTGATAACTTTCCACATCCTTGCAAATGGTGCTTAGCATACGACTGGTAAGAAAACAATTAGTTACTGTATTTAACAAGAGTATGGAAGAAGTTTTATACATATTTATATTAAAAACAAATATTTTTGAGATTTAAAAAATAATTTCAACGATATAACCTAAACTCTACTGGAATTAGGCACTGACCAAAAATGGTACATCGAAAATGGAATTGTACCATTCGTGGCCACGTAATGGCCATAAACAGTTCACGGTACAACCATTTTTGGTCAGTAGGCATTCTCATTAGCAACTTATCGTACAATACCTAATTATTGTAAAATTATTATACAATAGTTAGCGAAAAAATTCTTCTAAAGTCGAAGATTTTTACGATTCGTGAAAAGTCATTCGATGATGTCTTCAACGAAATTCTTTTATAGCCCGAAAAGCAAATCATAAAGCGAAAGCGGAAAGCAGTTGAACATTTACCTGCTGTAATAACATCAGACAAATGGATGGAGATCATGTTGGCCAAAAAAAAAAGAAAAGGAGAACAAAGAAGAGGAGAGGAAGATTAATAAAGAAAAATGACTAGCAACAATAGAAGAAAATAAAAAGATTAAAGCCATAAAGTTAGAAGAAAGGAATAAGAAAAAAAAAATGAAAAAGCAAAACCTGTCGCTACCAAAAGTAAAAATTAAAAGGATATTGGCAGTTAATACTATTTTTGTGCAGCAAGTATTGTATTATTTGTTCAGTAGTGAACATTTGTAATAAATTAAAAACTACAATTCTTACTGTGGGTCTTTCGTATTACCAATTCTATAAGTGGCCACAAATGGAAAGCCGGCTGGCCAAAAATGGTACTCTAGTGGCCACAAATGGTGCAAAACAGTCTGGCACGATAATATAATGATTTTTTAAATAATTATGTTTAAAACATTGTTCAACCTAGAATATTTTAATTATCTGTATATTTTGGATTACACTTATATATTCTTTACTTTTGTGTACGTATTCTTTTGTAAGTTATGTATCTGTGAATGGTACGGAAATCCTTCAAGTGGCCACAAATGGTACATCTACCCTATGTAAATTAGATAAAAAAGACAACACAGTACGTATAGTTATCTTGAATTGTCGATGAAAATGTTCAATTTACGAGCGCAAGGAAAGCACACAAATTCAATAATTCAGTTTCTTGACAAACACTATATTACCCTCCGCTCAGCAAACACAGCGTTATTGCGTCTGTCCGCTCCAGAGGTTATAAAATAGTGACACCTACTCTTTTAACGTCGATGTGAGTCAGAGTTGAGGTTCTGACACTGCTAGAAAGTCGAAATACAGCAGGGGTGGCAACCTGCAAGCAGTGGCAACCTGCAAGCCTCTCCCCAATAACAATCTAGAGATATACGGTGATATTTTGTATAAACTACAACTATTATGCTTCACTTTTACAAAGTTGTTGGTTAATAGTGTTATTTTCTGTGGAGTTATATCACGAAATGTGTGTCAATTCGTAATGGACTCTTTGCCCCGGCATTTTGCATTCGGGAATTTTTACCCGCCGGAATTTTAGCCCCACTCCACCCTACGTTTAGAGTTATTTCAAAGTTGCAGAGTTGCCTAATTCGCATGGACCAGTGCACGATAAAAACGCGCGAGTACCGATGTTCCGTGAATAAAGCGACGGTATATTGGAAAAACGCGAGTCACGGTGTATATCTATTTCGCGATATGTGTGGCCCACCATCGATGACCCGATTTTCGGGTTCTTTCAATGAGGAAGCGATACGCCCCGCCGGAACGTGCTCGCGGTTTTTTATCGTTGAACGTTGCGCGCGTCACCGACGCTGTACGTGGGGGGAAAAAGCGGTATCAAAAAGTGACTACGTCGAGGAACAGCGCGGGAAAAGCAGCCATAAAGCGTAAAGAGGCTGCTGGAAAATTGGCGCAAAGTTGCGAACGCACGCTGGTCTTCTGGTGGTCAATAATAATTAAATCCGCTCCGCAGGATGGCGGAACTTTGATCCTCATGAATTTTTAGCGCGGCCAGGTGCTAGTGAATTATGCTCGCCTACGGGGAAAAACGGGAACGCGGAACGTTGAGGCCAAGCGAAGGGTTTCGTGCAAGCTCGATAGATCGACGGTATATTTCGAAAGTTCGGTTTACCAGCCTCCGCTTTCACGTCGATTAGGCGAAAAAAAAGATAGCTCCTAGATCGATATTTCGGGGATCGAGGCAGGTACTCGGTTACGATCAACAGAGAGAGAGTCGATCTTTGGCATATTACCCGCAAAATCGCGCACTTTTTCTGGGGGGGGGCTATTCGAGGCATCATTGTTCCCCATATTCTCTGCGGAAACGCAACGAACGCAAGAACGACGCTCGCAAGTTCCCGCCTGGGAGTTAATTTAAAGTTGCTTCGTCATCGCAGAAATTCAGATTGCATTTACGAGAGACGCGAGCATTAATCATTCCCCGTAGTTTTAGCGTCGTACCGTTTGACGCGGCGGATAAATCAGAACGCGGTGCACGCTCGAGTATTGCATCGATCACTGTATAAATTAATTCCCTCTAATTCTTTAATTACCACACGGTGCGTCTGAAAGAAAGCTACTCCCAACGCTCCACTGACACGATCGCCATCCTTCACCCTCGATTCTTTACACACAAAATGGTGCCGTCCGAATGAGTTATTATTTCGCGAACTAAAATCGCGGGGAGGTAAAAATTCCCGCGCTATTGGCCCCGTGAAAAGCATCGCGTCGGGGCGTTTAATCGTATCGCTTGAAACGTTCATCTCGTTCCATTAACGTGACATATTTTATTTCCCGTCACGGCGGGTGTGCACGCGCGCGTGCCCAGCGGCCGCGATTCTCTTCTGTCCACTGTTCCCTGGTTCGCCGTTGGGGTCGGCGGCGGTCTCAGTGGCGCGAGGATACCGGCGGACAAAGGTAAAAAGCGGAAAAGCGCGGCGGGCATAAGAAAAACACGAGCGAACGGGCACTCGGAGGCGGCGCTGCCGTGCCACGGAGCGGCACAGGATACGGAAATGGCGCAGTGTCCTACGGGATACGCGATTGTTTTGGCCCGGCTCCCATTTCGTCCGGCTTTATGGGCAGCGGACAGAATTTGTGGCATCCCGTGTAGCGGCGGGCAACGGCACTTTTGCCTCGCAGACCGCGGCTATTCCGCCATTAGTTACAGACCCACTGACTCCCGCGCGATTGTTCTTCTTATTTTTCGAACTTCCCTTGGCCCATCGCCCTCTGGCCGCGCTCTGCCAGCTTTTCCTGCCCTCCGCCGTGCAATGGTATTGCCCGCCACTGTGCCCAGCTTCCAGAGGGGTGGATGGAAATACGGTGGCTCGTCGACTGTGGCGCCTCCCTCCAATTCGCCACTGTGCACGCGAGAACCGCGCCATCGCCGAATTCGGGGAAGAATAGCTAGTTACTGGGGCGATATTCCATCTATTTAGCATGACTGATTTCATTTTCCTCGCGAACTTTCCGGCCCCGATAGCACCGCTCCGTGGACGCGGATCGTTAGGTCGAGTTACTTGGAAAGCATCGATGCGCAGTTCGCAAATATTTTCGTTCTCTAGTCACCAGCTCCCCTGGACATTAGAAAAATATTCAGCCTCCGCGTCCCAAAGCAGTGCACTGATTCGTGATAATATTCTCAAATTAAAGGGAGTATCGGGTATTTACTTGGACGGCGATGCAGTCCTCGGTGCATCGCAACGCATAATAACGCGGTCGTGTATGTACAACGGAAATTCCACGGATTCTTGGCTCCTCGTGTTTCAGGGGAGAGCGAGAGGGACAGGGAGAAAGGGAGAAAGGGGCGCAGTATTATAGCCGGGGCTATATTAAAGCCCGATACTTTGAGGGCCCGCGAGATCCAAGGAAACACTTCCAAACATCTCCATATCCAGGGAATTAAATCCCCGCGAATCTGCAACGAGTCAGCCTTTCACAGCCAACGAATTTACCATCACGAAATTGAAATTCCGATTGCACTCCTGCACACATCGCTCTTGTTCATCATTCGTGCTTATCAGGATACTCCATTTTCCAGCGCATCGCACGTTAGTTCTCTCGAAAGATTCTCGAAGCAGGGCTCTGTAATTCGCTGTACGAGGGTGTGTTCGTGAGAAGAGCCCGGCGAAAACAACCGCTCGAGCTTCACCCTCTTGGCCTTTCCCCTCCAACAGTGAAGGAACACTCGCGTTGATTCTCACTAACCCTTGTCGAAGCCGATGGTTTACATTCATCCGCCCGGCGAATTGCTTCGACTTCACGAATCGTCGAATCGACGCGTTGGCTATGTATCTCTCGCGACAGGCGAGAGGCACCCCCGATTTCCATAATCGATATCGTGTCGAGATCACCACGGTACCGGGGGCTCGGGGCTCTCGCCTCGTCGGTGGAGCGGTGGTTTGTTTCTTCGTTCAATTCCTTCGGCTCCCGGTTGTCACGATCTTCTTCGGTTATTTCCCGAGAGGAGAATCATCACCCCTGGAAAGAATTTTCGACGGCAGACCTCGCGAACGGAATGCCTCCTTCGATTGCCCGGCGAGCCAGATCGAATCACGATTTGTTACGTTCAACGTTCACGATGATGAACGCCGGTCGAGGAAGGAAGAACGGGGTCGGCTGCTGTTGGATTCCGAAGAAACCAGCGGGAAGGCATTGTCTGTCCGGGGATGTTTTTCACGGCTGTATTCCCTAATGAAATACAGAAGCTAGAATCGCGGAATTGAATCCAGCCGTATCCACCTCAGCTTCTGGAGATTCATAACTGTAGGTTTAAATCGAATGGAATCCTGGATTTTGTTGCGAGCGAGTTAAATTCATACGAAGTTATTCCCCGCGAAACGGAAGACTCCGGCGTTACGCTGCACAGCTTCGAAGTATCCTCTATTTCTATTCATCGCCTTCGTCGCAGGTTACGCTCGCCCCATGCATCACTGTTGCATTTGACGAAAACAATAAGGGCTTTCGACGTGTCAGGCCACCGATCGATGGCCCCGCAGCTCGAGCTCTCCTTTTGTCGCGCACCCTTCCATCGGGAGACGAAACTGCTGGGACGTGTCAGCGTCGCAGAAAAAAGTAGAAAACGGCGGGGCTGAAATCCGAGAGCAACGTCAGCCTGGTAATAGGCTGTCGTGTAATGGAGATAGATGAAACACCACGTGCGGGATCGGGAGAGACAGCTTGAACCGGTCATTATCCGACAGCACGTGTTTCATTTTGTCAAAAAAGGCATCCACCGCCCCAGAACTCCGTGTCACGCAGTCTGCGGCAGACGCTCGGTCGAAACGAGACTTTGAAACAGCAAAATTTCATCGCAATGCAGAGAAAGGAGTTGCTCCTCGCACCCCGTACCTCCGGCGAAGCCGTGATTGCATTACTCGCGCGTTTTCGCGCGGTCGGCGCTGTGACTAGTATGTAAACCGAGTGAATTGTGGGATTTCTAGGGAATAATGATTGCCGCGCGGAACGTTTCGTAATATCCCTTAACTCGAGTATCTTCCGGAATTTAATTAGCAAAATAATCGCCGCGGAGTAAGAGCCGGGGCGAATGTCGAGCGAGCGTTTCGCATTGACGCAGCTATCTCGCAGTAATACCGGGAACAAAGACTACATGGCATTGCGGAGATCTAATACGCGTGTTACGGATCGTGGATTTACGCGGCTATTTTGGACAGTCGCAGAATCTCGACCGCGGCATTCCCGGCTCTCTCTCTCGAGTTTCGAAATGTGCAATTGCACGGAACGATTCCCTGGGGAATCAACGTGTTCAGTTCTCAACGCGGATCTCTCTAAGAATTCCTTTAAAATATTTCATAATCGTGCGCACGCCTGGGTTCGGTATGGAACATTCTGATATTCCATTTTCGCTGAAATGCATGATTATAAACCCGTAGGCTTCGTTTTAGCATGCCACAAGCACGATGCTGGCAGTGTCTCATCCGTATTTTTATAAATCGCTCGGGGAACCGAGGAACGTCGGGGTTGATGGGAAAAAAGCAGAGAGTTCGAAGTGGAAAATTCGGAAATTCAAGGAAAATATACGGCCAAGTCGGCGAGGCGCAGCCACCGCATAGAAGGGGAAGAAGGACGACATCTTTTCGTAATTACCCACCTCCAGAGAACGCATTACTCCTTGTCGTCCGCCCATCCCTTGGATCTTATCGCGTGGGAGCATCTTCCAGAAACCAGAAACCCTCGAGCTTCCAGAGCACAGAGGGAGAAAAGGTCACGTTTCTGTATAAAATGAACATCCAAATTTTTGCCCAATTATTCCTGGAGCCTCCGTTGCGTCTTCCCATTCTTAATCACCTCTGCCCACTCACCGCTACTCCACCTGTCGCCCTTAACCACGCAAAAGTGGTGATCACTTGTGCATCTTTCGAAAGGATTCGCGAGGCTGGAACCGGATCGCGTTTTTCGCGAGGAGCGGTGCCTGCTGCGAAACGAGGCCGCTCTCGAACAAAACGGTCGAACTCTCGAGCAGCAGGAGCAACAAGTAGCGCACTCCAAGTTCCCACAGAGTTGCTCTCCGCTTGTTCTAAATGCAACTCGCTAAGAGATATCATAGCCATTAGCGGCGAGGGGTGGGTTAGGTAGGATCTGGCTGCTTACGGATAATGCCTGTCGAATAATTTCGAAAGTTTGTCGCGAAACACGTGTCGCGGTCGTTTACGGCCACTTTCCATTATCAGTCGGAGCTACCCTCCTCGGGCAAATAGAATATTTCATCGACACGAGCGCATGGGGTGCGAGGCACCTCGCGTAGTAGGTACACTGAATGAGGAAAAGAAGAGAAAGAACATGTAGGCGCTGGGCGCTCGGAGAAGACGGCCTATGGTGCGGAGTGGCCCATAGGTGGCGTCGGTTAGATAGGAGTTCGGCCTTTATCAGGAACAATGGTCTGATTAAGGGCTCCGTTTACCCTAACGACGAATATTATAAAAGCTCCTTATTATCAGGTAATGTCCCCCCCCGAAGCGTTCACATTCTTGGATAAAACAAATAGAATAACGGACAGAAACAATATTCCAACTATCTATCATGTAAAAAGAAGGTCCTCAGACAAAAGAATCATGTATGATGCAGATATAGATTGTTTAAATTCAAATATAGACAAGGTATATATAATGGATATACCTAAAGTTGACATGACCGACAAATATTATATGAACACCGAAAAATACTGGTGGAGGGAGTCCACAATTACAAACAATACTTAAAAATATCCACAAAGAATCGTTTAGAGCGATATAATCAAAATTCCCGAACATCAGCGACATAGTTTTTACTAGTTACCTATTGAATAAGGCAAACAAGAACTGTAAATATGTATATAGTTGTAAATAATTAGTTGTATAGTGTGAGAATGTGTGGGCTGAATGTGCGTGTGTAATGAGAGTGTGAAAGTGCATATTAGATAAGTATGCAGTCCGAAAAAGAGAGGCCTGAAAAATTGAATACTCCGGTTTTTGTAGAACGATCCCGTTCGTTTTTCCGGAGGCCGCCTGTAACATTATTATCCTCCCTGAGAGAAAGGGAAAATAAGAATTAAGATATATTTTATAATACCAATGATATCATAATTGATTGCGAGCGTCGTCCATACGATCTGTCAATCATCTGTACAACATTTTTGTATGACAAGTAGCCTATTCACTACACTTGTACGAGAGATATTGTATTCTTTGTACTATTATGAATAAAAATTAGAAAGAAAAAAAATTAGATAGGAGTTCGGAACTAGAGAGACCGCGGAGAGTCGGCGTAGCGGTGTGGCTAACGCTGCTGATCAGCACGCGGGCGGCCCGGGTTCGATTCCCGGCGCCGGTGGGCTCTCTTTTTCCGGCTCCTGCAAACACTGGAAACGTGGGAAAAGTGTTGGTTATCCTTGTCCCAATAGAAGACTGATAAGAGAAGAGATTGATGCGTGCAGTATGCGAAATGTGTTCACCCTTTCAGCGGCGCGTGGAAAAATCGCAAGTGTTACAGGGGGCGTTAACGATGTCGCGGCAAACGCGAAATAGCAATTTGGTCGGGGGGGTCGGGGGGGCGGTAATTCGCCCTATTAGTCGGGGCAATGAAATGATTTGAAAGCGTTGCATCGGGGGCGGGCAGGGAGCGTGCCGGAACGTAGCATTTTCTCTTTCAGCGGGACGACCAATCGATTGCTCGACGAGGGATTTTTCGCAACTGACGTGAATTTCGCCGCGCGACTGACACGCGAAAAGCTCGATTATCGGTTGACGCGCGACAATGCATTTAGCTGCATCGAACGGCCGCAAGCCAGCTTCCAAATAAATCAATCTTTGTTCTGCATAAATCGCGCTTGGATGCCGATTAACGCGTGTACGTACGAAAATATCTGTTTACGATAACGACTAATATTCCAGGGTGCCCGGCCGCGGTTAAATCTGCCGCGCGGAAATATTTAATTTCTATAGTCAATGCGTGCACATGTTTGCCGATGCGGAAGATTCATTGGATCTCCCTCCTCTGACACGTTGGATTAATAATAGTGTGACTCGTGGCATTCACCTGTGACCTGTTTCCACGGCGACGAAACAACGATCGATAGCGGTGCATCTTTGATTCTACTTTCACATACTTGATACCGTGTGACCAACTTAGACGAATAAACGGCTCCCAACGTCATAATTTAGTAGATTCTCGCGTTAAATCCAGCTGAGCCGTCATACCACCCCTATCATAGACCGCATAATCAGAAAATCACTAATTACCCTCGAAACACTGACACCCTACTTATTTCCCTGCCAAAACAGAAACTCTCAAAAGAAACTCTCCATTTCTTGACCGATCGAATCGATTGCGTTCGCGAGGTGTTCGCACAAAACCCTCCAGTACGATAATTCTGCCCCGATGGGATCGATTTGTCGAGGGGTTGTCACCCGCCCCGAGATCCTATCGAACTCCCACCTCGCAATCTTGTATTATTATTATTATTATTATTATTATTATTATTATTATTATTATTAATTTACGGGAAAACCCATAGTATACAAATTACTATAACATTTAAATAACAGAGTCCTTAGCACTAATATTAGACAGTATTGCATGTATAATAGAATTATTTTAGTAACCATTAGAGGAGCATCTTGGCATCACAAGGAAAACAACTGTTGTTAACCAGTTATTATTACTCTATGCGCAAATGTAACGATGTCCTTAACGAATTTAGGGAGCCCAAAAAATGGTCAACGCCGCTAAAGATTTCGTTAGCTATAGTCATCGCTCTATTATATACGAGACGCACCAGGATTAACCGCGACTTGCATAGGGCAACGTGGGCGAGCGCGCATCGCGTATGCAGTTCCCGTGTCGCGCGTCTTCATCCAGTTACAGACAGCTTTATCCAGCGGTGATAACAGGCCGCGATAGGCAGAGAGAGAGCTGCTCTCGCCAGCTAGCTAGCTGCGAGGCGACGCCTGTTTCCGTCTACGTCTACATCCGTGTTTTCATTCGACAAATGGACGGGCGGCATTGTTTCGCGGCGCAGCGCGGAGCATCGCGAATGAATGGAGCCGCGAATCGTCTGAAAGCCGTTTTTTGTCCCGCGGCCTGCATGCATGCCGCCGCGCGGATGCATCTCCCGCGCGCCGCAGACCGGTGAGGAAAACTCCTCCAGCCACCGTTCATTCTTCCTACCCTTTTAATCGCTCCCTCTGCCGCGTGCCTCCGCGAATTTCGATTTAATTCTATCGCCGCCTCGGCACCCGGCCACCCTCGCTCGAGACCTGAAAACCCTCCCCCCGGTCCCATTGCTGGGTTTTCGGCCCGGGCACGGCGGGCCGATGCCGCTCGCTCGGCAACTCGAGCGCGCGAAAGCAAATGCACCGGTTCGAGGCGAAGCCGCGGAAAAAGTGCTTATTACGTGCGACCTCCCTTTGTTTTCTGCTCTTTTCGCGTCTCGCCGGTGCGCCCAGTGAGGCGTTCTCCACGCCACAGAGCGCAGGGTAGCGAATTAGTTGATATTTTTGTGGAAGTCGCGGTGCAGCGTGGATAGCTTCGCTGTTCAGATAACGTCCCAGCGTTCGCTGAACCGCTGACCCCGGAGGTTTCGCACTTTTCATCGGGTGTTCGATGATTGCTGTCATTCTAGTAGTACCCTGTACACTTTATGGTTCGGCGGCTTTGCTGACCTACAATGCCAGAAGTTGCTTCTGTTAATGGCCCTCCAAGCTGTCATTTCTCGTTCCCACCACTTTGTCATCATCACTCTTGGAGTTGTCACTTCGGTTTTTTTTCTATTACAACCCTTTGGAGTCGCGCCTGAAAGCTGGGCGCGTTAATGGAATAAGAACCGGGGAAATGGTGTATAATCGGAGCAGAGGGAGCAATTACAAGTCGATACAGAAATCGAATGGAATAGATTGCACGAGTGTAACGCAAGGGAAGTTCAAACGAGTGTTTCCTTTATCACGAACGAATGGGAACGGAGGGGAGAAACGTGCACGGTCAGGTTTTATTAATCTATATCCCCGTTTCCCTTTACTCTCCACCGTAGCCTCGTCATCATGCTTCTTCGCCATTTCACCATTTCCTTTCCCCGACGCGGTCTAATTGCGCTTCCGTGCTACATGGTGCAAACCGGCTAAATGAGTTGAAAGAAGAAAAAGAACAGGAAACAGCAGCTCGAAAGAGGTTAGCGAGCCTGGAGAAAGGAACTAAATACCAAACGAGAGAATAACAATTCGCCTACCATCGCCCTGCGCCAGATGATTAAGCGCACCCTCGATACCACAGACACTGAATTCCCTGTTAATTAACAGAAGCTTCTCATATTTCTTCCCATCGTTCTCGATGGTAGAGCGTCGCGAGCCCCGGGAATCTCGACTTTAAACGACCATTCGAACCGAGAAGTAAAACGAGTGCCATCAGAGATGAGAAAGCACAGACAGTGCACTTTGCACCTCGTTTCGCTCGTAAAGCCCCTCAAAGAAAGGAACGAAAAAGAATACGTCTCGCTTTACACAGGGGTTTTCTTCGTGGACGGCGATACGTTTCGTTCGTAAAGCCTCGCAAAAAGCCGAGAGAACCTTCTGACCAATGCGGAAGGGACAACAGAAGCGACAAAGGGGCGAGCGTGTCCACGGTTTATGTAAAACAATCGCGCGACTTGGTGGAAGCCACTCTGGCATTCAGTGGAGCTGTTTCTTTGGCTCGATTACGAGACGAGAGGTTGGAGCATCTTCGTCAAGGTTTCTTTATCTTCCTCCTCCTACTTCCTCCTTTTTTTCCGCGGTCTGATTGCGGAAAGGTACGTGCCTCTATCGTGTAAAGAGGTCCTTGTGGCTGGTTCCCCTGCCTACCCGGCCATGAAGCTCCTTATTGTTTCCTCTAATCCTCGTCCCTACTTCGTAGGAATAATAACGCTGCATTACCCAGTTAACTCTTGCCCTTAACAACACTGCTTGGAAAGACGCGGGGGAAGATCGACATCATCAACCAACACGCACTTTCGTCACACTTCCTATCACATCGACATAAACCATACACCGGAAGGTAGTAATTTCTGCTTAAATTGAATTCCAACGCAATACCCGTGGATAACACCGGGCGTTAATGTCCTGCCCTGTCCTAAGCGAGTGTAAGGGTGGTCACCGACCCCCATCGTTCTCCTCTGTCTCTCCCTGAAATCGCCGGAATCTTTATTTTAATTTACTCCCTGCCTCAATCCCCGCAGCAAAACGCCGGCGGAATAGAAAAAAGAAAGGGGGAAAACGTTCAGCGATTGTCGAAATGGACGCCCGAAGGAGATAAGGGAAGTAGAAGCACCGGCCAGGGCGGAGATAAGCAGACGTTATCTAGTTTCCGTTCATTTTCTCCAATCGCGGACCCAACGTCCCCCCTCGGCCTTAACCTGCGTGTTATCTAAATCCCCCGTCTGGAATCAACATCCTTCGCGAGGATATCTGTGCCCCAGTCAAAAGCTCTGCTCCAGATTAGCTCATCTAGCCGTCGCCTAGCCGGAGCCACGTTTTTATCCGACATTGTCCAGCCCCTGGCCCCTGCATTCTGCTTGGGGTTTACTCGCGACTACCGGTATCTTCCATCTTAATTCGCGAACCAAGCATCGAGGCGTTCAGAGACAACGTCTCAGACAATGGAGAGGCTCCCAGGGCTAAGCTTCCGCGTTCTCGATGACGCTTGGCCTTGTTCGAGCAGTCCACCTCTTACATTTACGAGGCCCTCGCTCCACGAAGTTTCGTTGCCAGCCTCCGCCGTGTCTCCACTCGCCAGACAATCGCCGCGCTCTCGCTGTTGGCGAGAATTATACGCAGAGAGGCGATCGAGAAGACAAGGCTGGCTCGAACGTGTAATACTTCGTATCGCAGTGGCAGCGCACCCTTAAACGGCGAATTAATGTTGGGGAAGAGTACCGAGATCGACGGTGAATCGAACTATGGGAGTTCTAATAGTTCCCTATCCCCCTGTTTGCAACAATGCACAATCGCAGTTGAGGGTAATTTAGTTTGCGCGTAGAGGACTTTGCTCCCTGCGACAGAGGCATCGGCAGTGGAGTTCAAATTAATTAAGATTAACTTGGAATACCTAAGCTATGCTGAGACCGCCATGTCTGGGAATCTGGATAGTGGAGGATCTTAAATGAGGGAGAAGTGCAATATTGCTTACAGTACAAAGTGCTGGGTCCCTTGAGTGGATACGCTGTCCCCTGTAGGTACCCAAAGAATAGAGCTTCAATGCTGCAAAGGATACCTACTCGGAATAATTCGCCAGATCGGGATTCGCGATAGGACGTCGCCGCGCAGAACGCTCCCGAGACGCTGCTAATGGTATTTCGCTCGGTAATTCGATATTCCGCGGGCAGAGTGTTCCCCGTCGCCAGTCGTGACTCAAAGAAATAGTCGATTCGCCGGTGCACAAAGCTCCACAAAAGTTTCACAAATCCCAAGGGTCGCTACGCCTCTGTAGAGCGTACACCGTTCCGTTTACCCGCGCTATTCCGCGGAGACTTTCGCGGCAACGACGATTTCATGTCGATATCGTCCGGTTATAGGAGGGCACACCGAACTACCAGACAACTATCGAACCCTGGTATCGATATTCTGTCGGCGAAAGAAAGGTGCGCCAATATCCGCAGGATATTTCTCGAACACGACGCGACCTGGCCCCCTGGTTCATGTCTCTGAATTACGTGGCACAATACAAAGTCCCGACACTGATATGAGTGATAGAAACGAACAATGGCTCCTGATAAAGCTTACGTTATAGTTACATCGCCGCCGTTGCAATTTTAATCCGATCCAGCGACTTTGTGGAGGACGAAGTCGATCACTCTGAGCAGACGATAGGTAATTTATTTATTTATTCATTTAACGGCAGTCTGTAATAATTAGCCTATGTAACGGAAGAGAAAAAAAAGAAGAATATAGGGCAAGTCCGGGAGAGTCCGACCACTTTTTGGAAAAGAAATTGTAGCATCGTTGTTTTTCACATTTTTGTCGTTTTAGGCACATTAAAACAAAGCCCAAGCAATTTAGGATATATATATAAATTATAGTGTGCGATAATTTCAAATGTTTATTTTCATTTTCAACCAAAAACATTGGCACTACAACTGGTCGGTCTCACCCGCATGTCGGGGTTAGATCGTCCACCCACTATGAGTGAGACCGACCTTGAAAAATAACAAAAAGTAGCTTACAAAAAGTATAATACACGAAGATGTTAATTGATATGTTATTTCTTCTTCAGTTTTTCATGTAAATCACAAACATTCTGGTACTTTAAGCATCTAGTATTCTAGTATCATGAAACCAACAGCTTCAGTGCTCACATTTAATCCAATCGTCAGTTTTCGAGATTTCGTTTTCGGTCCCAGGCTTTTAACGACATATCACTATCTTGTAGAATGGAATTTTCGCTCCCTGAATCTGAAGATGGGTTTACAGTAAGAAAAAAACATGTGGTCGGACTATCCCATAATCAAGGGAGTGATCGACCACCTTGTCAAAATAAATTAAAAACGAATACATACGTATTGTTGGGATGACACTGTAGTTTTATGCATATTATATCCCCCAATATCGGTGTGGTGTAAATAAACTTACCTGTCTTTCAAATATCACCAGCACTGTTACTTGGTCTAAAAACTTTCAGACACGGATAAAGTCGTAAGTGTTTCCTATAATTTAAATATGGATTTGTGACAATGGTCAATGCAAGATTAACAACAGGCGCAATTCATTTCTTTTGTGTCAATGACACACAGTGCCCTATCTTGCGTCAGTCTTAAAATATCAACACTGGCCGGACTCTCCCTGTGGTCGAACTCTCCCTAACTTACCCTACTTACTGGTAATAGTAATAATTAATGCTAATAATCTGTAATTTGTATTGCATTATAGAATATAATAGGCAGTGCGTTATCAGAAAAAAAAAACAACACAAACAACTGTCAGTTAGAATTTCAGCAGCCACCAAATGAGAAACTGTAACCAGGAAGCCCCGCTATGATTCGCATCGTGTTTCCATTATTATACCGTAAATACAGATAAACAGATGGACGTTTAATCGCGATCCGACCACAGCTACTATCCGTTTGGCTTTTCACTCTCTAAAAATTTCACCGCTCGGTAATCGATACAAGTTAATGCAATCAGCAAATAGGAACGAGCTAAACCGTAGTCGAATCTAGAGTCGATAGAGTGACGAGTATCGACAATGGAATTAAAGCGTCCGTCCAGCTAATTACGTAGCTACAAATGCGTATCGCAGGCTGTAAGTCCATGACAGGAGTGTAAAGCAAATTCTTGGGACAATTTTTCGGGCAATCAACCGCGCACGGTAACGCGACGTGCGCCAGCCTATTTTCGTGTAAATCGACTGATTTTGCACCTTTCACGTCGAGTTGATCGATCCATCGCTTTGCTCGTAAATTCCGCGGATAATGACGTTACGGATCCTCCGCTGACAGCTCTCGAAACCCTGCGCTGGAAACGAACGGTAAAGACGATTTAATGGTGTTCGCACATCTGCTGAATTTCGCCGGCAACTTTAAAAGAAGACTCCCTATATCTGTCCAGTGGGAAATTCCTAAGAACCAACGCTCCATTATCACTCTCGCAGGATAGAGGGTGTGCGGAAAGTTTCGACCGAGCTTTCCCAAACACCGCGCACGGAGTCATGAACAACGGCGGATAATTGGAGAACAGTTAGCACTCGTCCTGGCTACTCTGGTTCGGCGACCGCAGTGGAAATGCCGACGATAATAGCAAATCCGCGAATGTTCTGCGCAGAGTGGCCATCGCGGTGTGGCCACTAGCAGCGGCAGGACGTCCTGGCACCGACTTTATTGTCAACAGCCCTATGCGGCTGGGTTTCACCTCTTGCCGCGTCTGCGGCAGCGTCCCTGTATTCGCAGTGGGCAGAGCTAACCCAGAGCTAACTGCACGCGTGCACCTGACGTTACACCGCTCTGGTGGATGGTAGTTTTCGTCTGCGAGTCTTCCAAAAAACGCTCGGTGCACTTTTAACGAATAATATCGGAGGCTCGGTCTGGAGTATCTCAGGCACTTGAATGTGTGGCGGGGAGCCCGAGAAGTAGAATCAGGCGGCCAGTTTGCGTAGTCAGACTCACTAGTGAAATAGATGTATGTATGTATGTACAATGGTATTCACGATCGACCAGTAGAGAGGTGGGATTGTTTAACGGTTTGGGTCAAGTTGTCACAGTACATTTGGAAAGAAGAGCAAAGCAAAACGAGTTATTTTATCCGATAAAGGAAAAAAAAAAAAAAAAAGAGAGAAGTATCAACAATTAATATAGAAGAAACAGAAAATGCAGAAGACTTTTGCCTTCCCCTACAGCACATTGGTTGCCGAAATGTCTCAGTTACGTTGCGGTTTGATATCTGAAACATTGCACGGAATATTGCCGAAAAGTTGCAAGTAAATTGCTATGTCCGCCCTGTGCAACATTGCAGGATATATTTCTGCAACATTTCTGAGTTTTTACAGCAATGTTCGCGCAACATTCCTGAGATTTTACAGCAATGGTCGTGCAACATTTCTGAGATTTTACAGCAATGTGTGTGCAATATTTCCGAAATATTGCACAAACGTGGCCATTGCAATATTGCACGGCAATGTGTGTGCAATATTGCCGAAATATTGCTCATACGTTGCGAGCGCAATATTGCACGGCAATGTTTCCACAATGTTGCAGGAATATTGCAATGCAACCTGCAACCAAACGGCAACATTGTAATGTACTGCAACGTGTGTGCAACGTTCCTGCAACAAAGTGTGCTGTAGGGGTTGTGTGCTTGTCTCTGTATTCAGAAAGCAAATACAGAGAAACTGGGGTTCAGTGATAAAGTTGTAAACTGTTCGTTAATAATGTTTCTAAATTTAATTTTGTGTTCAAGACTATAGCATTTATAATTATACAATAAAAAAATAATATTACTTCCTTAATTGAATCGGCTTTTTATTAATAAACATAGCTATCTAAATTTGTGACAACTCACCCAACCAATATTGTCACAAAATTAACCCGTAAAAATCAAAGTAAAAAAATGAGCCTGTTAGAGACAGCTGTGCTTTAAAAAAGATGCTGAGACATGTCCTTGATATCTGCCACGAGCCACCAAAGTGTTTCATGTGAAAAGGAGCTAATAGCAAAGATTCAATGGACCCTCAGCTCCCATCACCACTGTTGTCGCAATTTAGATCGTTTCACATGGAATAATCCGCATCGGGGCACGGCTCATTTTTTCTTTTGACTTTCAGCGTTGCACGAGCGTGTGCCTGTGTGTGAGGCATTTTAAAGGCAAATACACAGACGCGGTCGTCCATTGACGGTACACCCTTTGACCGGCAGAGTGATGGGGGTGGAGAAGGAGCGGGCTGGAGAGGGCGGCGCGGCTGGCGAACGAGTATGTGGTTTTATCGATTTGTCAATTTGGAACGGTTTCCTGTCGGCGGCGCGGAATAATTCACCGTTGGCCAGTCTCGTGACATTGGGCTCTGTCCGTCATTCTTTTCTCCGCGGCTCGGCGCAGTCGAGCAGATTGTTATTCGATCCTTCGATACTCTCCATACTCTTACCTCCGCTCACATCGACTCCCGCCGCCAAATACTTCCAGCCTGTCGCGGGTCGCACAGAAACTCCACCAGCGATTAAATCTTCCGTCTACCATTCTAATTTCCGCCTTCTATCCACCTCTATCCAATTAGCAGGCCATTAATCCCGATGCTTCGCGACCGCCCCATAAATTTAATCATACTTACACCCCCGCACTGATATACACGTCCCGGAGACCGGCGGATTTATACGTGTACGCCGATCGAGTGGCATTTTAACTTTGCCGAGGTTCGCGAGACTCGGCCCATTAATTTCCATCAATCTGTCAGTAATTTTCGCCAATCAATCACTCTTCGCCCCGACGGATTCGCATTTCTCGGTCGTCGCCCTTACCCCCCTCGATCCTGGTCATATTAAATTAATAACAAACGGCCATTTTCCGGTCAGCAGACCGTTTTCAGTGCTCAACAAAATCATCCTGCCCCTTTCCCAGCGAAATTTCATTTCCATCCGATGGTTACGTCGCGCGTGCCACTCCGTTTCCAAAACCGCCAACAAGCTTGAAACCGTGCGCGCGCTCGGTCCGCTACGGCACAAAGGACAGGTTTACGTCGCGTCGCTCCACGTTTCAGGACCGCGCGATATTTTGTACGGGCAATGAAAAAGCTGGCTTCATAAGAACCCTTTGTCTCTGAAAATTAAAGCGCCAAGCGTGTTACCTATCGCGGCAAGCGTAATATCGATTTTGCCCGGCCGCGCTCGACGCTGGCTACCACAGTTAACCCTTCGGAAATGTGAGGAGAAGCGAGTTCTCGCGCAGCAGGCTCCGCGGGTGTTTAAATTACGAAATCCAACGTGCCCGGCTCCGCGAACGTCCGTGAAAATGTGGCGCGGCCGCGCGGAAAGCGGTTACCCGCGGCCAGCGCCGCCCTCGCGCCAGCAATATCACCCCCCCCGGTCGCGACGACTCATCCCTTTCGAGCGTTCGCAGCCGATATTATGAAACTTACAAACAGTATCTTAGCCCCCGCTCGCCACTTCTGCCGGCACACGTAAGGGGTAGGAAGGGGCGCATTCCTGCTCGGAGGGGTGCCGCAAACTCGACCGAGATAAAGTTAAAATTGACTCTTCAACGTCGATGCCGAGAGCCTTCGGAAGTTGCTAAGTAGTTCCGAGACGACGCGGTCCTCGCCCCAGCCAGCGGTACCTCGTTTTCCACCTACTGCTACCGCGGTACGCGATATTTCCTATCCTTCGATCGCGATGTTATCCGCGATCCGGGACCAGATCAGTTCGAACCGGAGCCCGGACTACGGGAGGTGAGAACGGCGGCGCGCTTCGGTGCTAAAGATCCAGGGGGTGGCAACGACTCTGTAGTGTTCGCGCGTTTCTGGATTATTCATGACACTTTATAGCTACGCGAGGGGCAGGAGCTCTCTATCCGCGGGGAGTGTCCGGCGAGCAGGATTTACGTGCTCGAAACGAGTGATCGCAGCCGCGTCATTAAATCAATCGAGGGATCGGCGAAAGCCCACCGGAGAAGAAGCAATTTAATCGCGAACTGGAGGCAGCCGTTGCTGGCGGAACGAGGAGAAAAGAAAGAGACTCGATTCATACGGCATGAACGATATTGGAGGCGCTCCGAAACGGCGCTCGGGAAGGATATCCGATCGCAAGGAACCGCTCGCCGCAAGGAAAAACTACGGCAACCTGCCAACGATGAATCTTCACCCGGTGCTCTAGGATCCCGTGCCATCGCCCCGTTCCTCCTTATTTCCTCTGAACACCCTCGCACACTCTCCACTCGCCGTCTCCTTCGCGAACGCGACACGTATCACGAGCCCTCTCCGTCTCTCCCCTGCTAATCCCTCGGCAGCGGTTCGGTCCGGCGAGAATGAGGGATCTCGAGATCGATAGAGTGGCCTGTCCACCGGCAAAAAGAGTGCCCCTCGATCTTCCGCCCTCCAAACCTCCTCGCCCGACCGCCGCCCGTCTCCTTCGGCTCCTCCTCTCGCCCAGAAAGGGAGGGAAGTCCCTCTCGCCTCTCTTGTGTACACGCTAGCCCGAATTTCCGCTTCCCAGCGTCGCCGCGAACTTGCTCGTTAAACCCAGAACGACGTCCACGCTCTCCCGTGAAATTTAATGCCGTGCTTTCTTGCCGTAATTTCCAGCGGAGCCGTCTACCTACCTGTGCACGCGCCGCAAGGATTCGTGATACCGTATCAGCCGTCGGTTTTGCATCGTTGCTGAGTGAATCAGTAGAACCGCCCAGCAACTTTCCCGCTTGCGTTCAAGCGGGAACTTTTAACCCGAACTTCCGACGCGCTTTCGCGAATGCATTAGCTTCGCGGGGTCCATTGTTCGCGACCGGAGCGCGGGGAATTGTCTTTGGATTTTTGAGAACGAAGTTCGAGCTGGAAGCCTCGCTCAGAATTTACGGATACCTCGCCACGCGTGTCGTTACGAAATACAGGAGCGCGGAGACCGGAGAGGACCTCGATTTTCAAATTAATACGAGTCACGTACTCGGGGGCAGGATGTAACGGAGCGATTCGGAACAGGAAGAGCACGAGCGTACGTGAAATTAAACGGTGCACTTTGACGACACGAATCTCGCCGTGCCTGGAGACAACGAGCGAGTGATTTCCTCGCAAAACGCTACATCTTGACAGGTATCCCTTCTGATTCTCCGTAAATCGACAGTTCCCTAACTGAACAGGCATGCACCGAGCTCCCCTCGACGCTGACACTGTATCCTGTCAGGGTGTAAAGTCGACGGCAATGTTTCATTGCGATGGTACATACAATATTGGGCATCGTCCCTCGGTTCCGTTCAGAAAACGGATTTCAATTTGCTCCTCGCTCGATGGATGGCCGATAAATGGCCGTCTATCTCACTCGCCCTACGAGCATGAAGTCGCGTCCCCGTTTTTTGCCAGGGCAAAAAGAAGCGCGCCTTCCCCGACGTTCTGTTGCACCCTCTTGCTCCTTTTTCGCCAGCCGATTTCGCGACGATCCATCTGTGCGACAGAATCGATTATACCTGTGGAACGGAGGCATTCGCTGCGTGCAAGCTTCGAGAAGAAACCTTGGCTCTCTCGCAGCGGGTGCGATGAAATCGCGCTACGAATAAAACGACCATGTTTGTTTCTATTTCCAACGACAATACCGCGCGCGTAACATCGAATATTCTCCGTAAAGGGAGCTCGCTCGCTAAAGCATCCCTGCATAAACTGTCTTAACCGGTTAACTGGCACGGTCCTTTTCACTATTCGGGCCCAAACTGGTACCATCGAATAATTAAGTGAATCACACAAAATTTGGTATACAGGGGTTTTTTGAGTCGCTGAACCGATTCCGGGGGTAATTTTTTTCATCTGACACCCCCAACCCCTAAAAAAATAGAATTTAGGGGTGAGTTTGTCAATTCTTTACTAAACCTTTTTTTATTTGTGAAGTTTTCTTGTCTATAATTCAATTGCAGCAGTTACTTTTTTCAATGCCACCCCCAACCCCTGAAAAATAAGGGTTTAGGGGTTTAATTTTTTAGTTTTTTTATTTTCTACGAAAAGTTTCGAATAATTTTATACCTGAATTCTTCATCCATAAATTCCACCGCAAGTGCTTTTTTTTTATCCGCGATCCCAAAAACCCCTATATGTATACAATTTTTCTATATCCCGATAGTATTTCAATATTTGGCGGCCATTTTGGTTCGCCATTTTGAGTCTGCCATATTGAATTTTACAATTCCAATGCCAAATTCAGATTCAGCGACCCCAAAAACCATTACATACCAAGTTTCATTCAAATCGATTGAAAAATAAAAAAGTTATTCCATTTGATCATATATGATACATTGCCAGAATTGGCCAGATTTTTTTTTGATCATATATGATACATTGCCAGTTAACCGGTTAAATCGTATCATTGGGAGAGCAATATAGTCGCTGTCGGATTAAACGATCATAATTAACGAAAGCTCGTAAAACCGAAAGGGAGAATAGAAACGAGAGGGCGTGCACCGCGGCGTGACGTTATTGTCGCTTTGTAGCCACAGCGGTCAAGGACCAACGACTTCGATTAACTTGTCCGAAGTGGACAGTGCGCTGGATGGTATGGAAGCTTTACGGCGGGACCTTGAGGGCCATAAGTTTTCCATAGCGGTCGAACCTTGAAATACGGCTCGCGGGCTGACGCGGGGCGAATTAATCTCCGGCGCGAACCGGAAGACCGGGACTGGTTATAGAATTGGCCAGACCTGGGGCCGGCGCGGTGGGCGATGGGGGTGGTAGCTTGAAAGGACTGAAACTGCAACGGGAACCGTCGAATGTCGCTCGGGAATGAAAATTGGTATAGACGTAGTTCGCTTGCACGGGCGCATATTGTATGACACCGCGAGATTCCGATGATTTATTACGTAATATCACGGCTCCGCTGGAGATCCCGACACCCTGCCACCCACCCGCCCACGCCTCGCCGCCCTATCTATCCCGCGCGATCGCTTCCGCGCCCTCTTTCTCTCGCCCCTGTCTTTCCATTGGCCGGCGCTACACTTGGAGACTTTCCAATTGAAAATTTGACTTTAATGGGTCCATCGACCGGAAGATCTTCGTGATTCCATCGTTTACGGGCGAAGACACGCTTATCGCGATACCGTTGCTGTGCGATATTTGGGGAGACGGTAGCGGTAGGAGACACAAAGGGGTAGTTCCCTCAGTTGGCAATGATAAAACGGCTTGATAACGATTATAAATGGTTCCGGTACGAAAGCCGTGAGAGAATCAATGTTGCTTCAGATCTTCTTTATGCATAATTGAGGGTGAAGGACAACATTGAGTACTTGCCGAAGCTTGCACCCTCTCAGAATTTCTTTCACGCAGCTGTTGAGAACCTCTGGATAAGTACCGAGAAAGGTTCGAGGCGCGAGGCGAAGGGTTGCAAAGGCATTAACGAGGATCCGGCGAGATCAAAGGGGAGTAGAATCAGCAGATTCTACTGCAAACTCGTGGTCGGCGCTGCCAGCGAGCCGAGCATTTCGCGCCAACGAAAATGAAGAGAGCATTTTCCAATTTTCGTCTGGATATGACGTCGGGGTCTTAGCCGCTGGAATCCAGAATGCCCGATACGTGATGGCGTTACCGATTTCGCTCGCGAAGAAGGTCGAGCACAGCCGCGGAATGATAACGTTTCCAACGAGCCGAGACCTCTTTTTCTGCCCGTGCAACCGGCAACGTGTCTGCACGCTGTATTAGCTCGAACGTTCTTCCTCTGATGAGGGAAAGATCGACGAGATAGGCGGGAAAGATTGATGGAATCCTTGACCTGCAGTGAAGCTTCAAGAACCTTCTTGTTCGTTAGTAGAAGGATACGGAGACAGATGTCTATTAGACTAATAAACATGACCCTTCTGGGAAGAATAACAAAGGAATTTGCGTTAGCTCCAGCTTGCAGTATCAATCTTATCTCGCGAAACAGCCTTTAGTTAGTAAGGTGTCCAGAAGGGCTGTTATCAGAGCGACAGAAATGCCCCATCCGTCTTTCCCTGCGTCTTGTTGCGCGAGTAGCAATATTGTTGCAGGGTTTCCTAATTAACCCAAGCAGTACCAGTATTCCCTTTGCCGAGGGAATACTTCTTATTGCAGCCAGCTTGCAGAATATGGTCCCAAAGCGAATAGTTAGGTAAACAGGAACAAGCACGCACTGGGTACGTGTGTAAACGATGCAATAACACAGAATGCAATGCTTGTTCGCGAATTCCTCTGCCGGCAGTTTCGCAGAACTCGCGCGACCGTCGTAAAACATTCAAGCCGCGAGTCTATGCCATGCCTGCTAGGTATCATCAGACCGAAGATTCCATCTTCAATCTCGCTGAGTAGAATCAGTGGCTTCGCTCTTGAGAACGAAAGTCGCTACGACCGCTTTGGGAAATACCACCAATTCGAAGGCTGCCTTCTCCGAAAAACAGCGATATAAACTTCCCTCGAAACGCTCCGAGTGTCGCTGGGATTTTGCTTCCTATTCGTGGGTCCACTGCATGTTGATTTTGAGATTTTCTAAGCGCTTCCACCTCGGGGACGTTATTCCCAGTTTTCATGTTCTGAAGTCGGAGTTAAATCTAAGTTCCCGGGGATTCCATTTCTCCTCGATTAAGTGGAGCGGGCGCGTACACAGGAGCAGCTGCTTATTATTATCTCTAAGTTACGTCTCTTCCCAGCGGTGCGTCGTTAGTTACATATCAGCGGTTGAGAATTGCAGGTTTAAATACGTTACGGCACAGATTGCGTCGTAAAGTAATATTACAGCTGTATGGGGGTGCGCGGCGGTCGAGGGGGGGTGAACCGGATGCACCACTGGATCAGAAACGCCGTGGCAAGGAGGAAAGAAGGAAATTGAAGAGAAGGCAGCAGCGTTATCCCGTCGAAGGTAATACCCAATTAAGGTCACTCGTGTTCAAAGTGTCACAAAATTATAAAGCGACACGATTTGCTAAAAAAAAAAAAAAAACGAATCCATCCAGGTACTCACATTTATGGGTGGTCTTGTCCAGCTCGACCAAACGGTGCAATTAATTAGCAGAAATTGAAAACCGAGGGCCAACACGAATCCATTCGCGCTGCTGAACTTGGTCAACCATTCGATCGGTCGTTTCCATTTTCAGTGCCCTGCACACGTTCCCAATGAACCGTCCTAATTGGCTGAAGACATTATTGGGGGAAAATACACGGCATCGAAATTCCCCGACCTCGATTCGATTCTCAGACCGGAGGAGAATGGTAATGTTCGCCTCGAATTTTGCGGCAACGTTTCGAAATCAACGGTCTTCGGTTGTGCACAGATTCTACGGTATTTCCGAGAGGAAATGGTTACACTACCCTGTTCCAGTTGTAAAAGCAAGAATTACAGCTACCAGAGAAGCGTAACGAAATACCGAACGGATAGAAAATCTAATTGTGAAGCCTTCCCTAAACATTACTGCAGAATTTGCCAACAAATTCGTCGAAATAGAAGCTTTCTCCCCAGACACTTGACTTTTCCTGGTTAAACAAACCAGCTTCAAAGAGATTACCCCTTCGTCCTCCACGCGACAAGTATCGCGACTGAAGAGCTAGCGAAGCACTAATGAGATTTCCTCCGATTCCTCCTTTCTGCAGCGGAGAACCTATTCCTATCCCCTAAATCTTTACGAAGCCTCTTGATTTCATCTCGATCCACGGAAATCGAACCCAAACGCAGAGGATGTTGGGCCGGAAATCACACGGAAATCACAATGGGCGCGTTAATCTCGACGCGACAGCGCGGCTCATTAACTCGGGACGCTTTAATCAGCCAGCACCTGAAGGAAAACGCGGTTTCTGTAAACCATCAGCGACGAAGTATATTGCACCGCGCGGCGTGAGTTATACTTCATTTGCGCGGGCAACGATTAATGGCCATTAGTCGATGCTAGATCTTAATTAGCCGACGGTCCCGCGCCCTTAATTACACCCCACTTTGTCGGCGTTTCTTTCGCCCACGTTGTGAGCGGGCGCGTGTTCGCACGAGGAGTAACTTTTTTTCCCCAATGTTTGCCGATCCCTGTGATAGCAGTTACGGGCAATTTCATCAAAAAAGGGAAGCGGTGGACGGTGGTTAAACTGTGCTCGTTGAAATAACTTTAAAAATCGTTGGCCCAGGCGACTCCATTAAACTCAATTTGCTTTTTTCCGGGAATGTTGCACGAAATTGCAGCGAGAACTTTCGCGAATTCTATGTTGCAGGGCGTGTTCGCCTGCCCTTCAGCAAGGTATGGATATTTCATGAAAAGCTTTGGAAATTGCTGGCCGACGTTGACGTGAAGTTTCGAAAAGCTCGGAAAGTTCATCAGCTCGCGACCTGTCGACCTCATCTACTTCGGGTACAGTTTATAATCGCGCCACACGGCGAATAATTATAGCTTTTTTCATCTTGCCATGGGATTACCGTCGCGTCTTTCAATCTTCCCTCGTCCTTCGTCGGATTTCGAGCTCCCTCTTCTCCCGCAGCAACGTTAATTGGCCAGATTAATCACCGACGTCGCGACGTACAAGACAACCCCTCGGGCGACTCACTTTTCGGTTTTCCAATTAAAATTGTCCTTGGTTTAATCTATTTTCGCTCGGGAAAAGCTCGTCTTCGTTCCGCGCATTGCAATTGCATCGACGCTGAAAGCTACAGGACCTCGAACGCCGGTCTCGAACAAAAATCCTGGAAACGCGTGTGCGCGGCTCGAAGGGAGTAACCGCCGTCACAAGGAGATTTACCCGCGACTCGTGCTGCGTTCAAGTTTCCTAATTAAGTACACCTAATGAGGAAACGTGGCGTCTCGCCGGCCGTGTAAATGCGAAGTCTGCAGCCGCGGCCGCGAGCTGCGTAACGTCGTTGCATACAAACCGCCGCCATTTGCGGCAATACTGGAAACTCACGCACTTGTGTTTGCTTAAGGCTTAAGGGGATGACGCCGAGACGGATGGGGCGAGTTGAGATTTCGTAGACAAGCAAATGGAAGGCGAGTTGCAGTCGCATCCCTCGGAAGAATGAGCCCCATCCACGACGCCAACTGGTGAGCGAACGAGCCCCGACGAGAGTTACATCAGGAATCAATAGAATTATCTGAATTAACGCGCAGCTTGGATCTCGCGAAGCATCGCGGGTGCACGCTCTTGCAGCAAGTATCTTATTGTGCATCCGCATGCATATTGCATAAGACATTAGAAATATTCCATTCGCGCGGGGGATGCACGTGATTCCCAGCGAAGTGGTCGTCTCGAAATCTTAACCGACCGCGTTACGACCGCGTACCCGAGGATTCTTTTGAAAGTGTAATCGCGCGAGCGCAGCCACGCTGGCGACCGAATTGAATTTCACAATCCACCGAGGAAAGAAGTACCGCGAAGAGAGAAGAAGTACTCACGACGATAGCATGCACGGCATTTTATGCTGCTCTAGAGTCGCTGAACGCTGCCAAGGGAAACTTTATCTTTATTAACTCTCGGCTCGGCTACGCTTCCGTTCCGTCCGCCGCCGGCTCGGATTTTCGGCTGTCCCGACGCCGTAAAGCAAATCGACGCAACGCTCAAGATAAAGAGCCGCGGAATAAAAGCACTCGCGTATCTCGAACGTGAAAGTCGACGATCTTCGAGCAGAAAGTCGCTGGATCTCCATCGTGAAACAGTGGAGCGTGTGCGGGACGCGTCCCTGGCAAATTACACCCGCCGAGGAGCCCGCCGCCTTTTAACCGTTCCGACTGACCGTCAAAGTATAGTAATTTCTGTCTGTAGATGGACGAGAATCGCGTCGGCTCAGCGTCACAACGACGCCTAATAAGCGACTTTCAGCGTGCTATCGCGGCGCACCGATCGTTACGTGGAAAATGCGCAATCCAGCGAGCCAGGCTGACTCCTGCCTTGATTTCGTGGCCACCGTGCACGCGAGGATCGGCCGCCAACCGACAATTGTGACTATTAAAGTCCAGGACCCGGCCCGATTTAACCGATCGTCGGGCAATGTCTGGAGCGTGGCTGACAAACGACGCGAGGTTTATTGCAGCGTTTCGGCGCTGCATCGGCAGTTAAGATAAGAATCGTCGAGGTTCGTGGATGCGTTAGCGCGTGCAACGATACCCCGTTTAACCCTTCGCTCTCTGGTACAATTAAAACGGCAATTTGGTGACGTTCGCCGTGGTTATTGGGCTATTGTTGCGTAACGATTACGGGGAGCCCTTGTTCTCTACGCTATCTTTACTTTCCCCTGGAGTTTTCAGTCTTGCTTGCTGTGTTGTCGGGGATAGCAGGGAGGATTATACCGTACACGAAATCAGGTGGTTGCTGAACATCGCCGAGGGACTGCTCCCTCAGCACATCATCTCTGCGTGGCTATTATTCTATCTCTAATTTACTCTTAAAGTACATACGTACTCACATGCGCCGTACACTTCCGCCACGCAGCTTGTTGCACATAGAACCTTTACAGCATCCCCGAGAAGTCGTTGTGGCCGATCCTCGTGTTCTTTTTATTTATTATTATTATTAAACGTCTTTATTACTCAAAGAGAATGAGAAGAAAAAAAACCTAAATAGGATTACAAATGACATAGCCGATTAGAGTAAAGGCGAGGCTGCAGTGGTGACACTGTTGTGAAGCCTAACCGCGTACAATAAACTAAATTAAACTAAGCAGAGACAAAAACAAACAAACGTTAAAAATAAACTATACTAAATTGTGGCGAATTGAGTAACCTCCTCCTTTCGAAGTCGGTTAAAAAGTACTTTGTGAAACGAAGCCAATTTTCTTGAGACACTGCATTGCTTGTATGTTCAATTAATTAACTGGGCGTTGCACGCGCGAGTATAACGAATATACTACTTAATATATATAACGATCATCTAGGGCCTGGCTCTTCGGGGGTGTGCTGCAAGGTGTCTGCGCCTAAAGTGCCTAAAGGTATGCTCGGCGTTAATTGACCAATAAGCCGTGGAGAGGTCGAAGAATTTAAACCTGATTGGGTGGTGTGTGTACAGCAACTCGAAGGGAGGTACGAAATTCGAGCGATCCTCGATCCACCTCTTCTCGATTCGCGTCACACCGCAACCCTTTATGCCCCTTCGCGAGTTTCGCATGTTGGAGCACCATCCATGCCGACCCTGCGTTCCACAGCGAAACGAAAATAGTGAAAACCCATTCGCTAACATTCTATCGATCAATTTCTTGGTTCTACCTGTTGTGTTTCTCGCTCGCGATGCTAGCCAAATGGAAGAATGAACCTCGGGTGAAACACTGACACGACATCTCTTCGCACTTAAGTCAGAGCGGAAGTTGAACGACTGATCGCGTCAAACGGACAGACGACAAAGCTATCCGCTCGACATTTTCCTCGGGGAATCGTCATGTGTCTCCTGAACGAGTGTTTAATTCTCCCGAGGCTAGGGAAAATTGTTTCCAAGCTTTCGAGCGCGTCGCTAAAACAGAAGTGGCAACAAGTTCTGCGACACTCCTGACTACCGCGTATTAGTTCCAATTGAATTAGCGCACTGTACCGATTCAATTAATACGTGTCACGGGGTTGGACCAGTAAACAATATTCTGGCACCACGTTCGACGTGAGCCTTAGTACACGAACCAGAGAAATATGAAAGAGAGCGAAGGGCACAAATTATTCTTTGCGATACTAGAAGCGTTCGTGTCGAGGCAACCATGGATCCCAGGAAGCCAGTGAAACAGTGTGAATGAAATTTCCTTCGTCCTCGAACATTTCAGATTAATTCGAGCCAGTGTTCGACGTGATATGTATAGGGTAAAGGCAGGTAATATGGAACATCTGATTTCAAAAGCTTGTCAAAAGTAGGGGAATTCTTTTTTTTTAATAAAACTGACATACAGGGACCAAGGAATTAATGCGTAATCATATTTACATAGTCAAATGTAAAAAAATCCAATTGTTTTGCAATTAAAGTAAAAAAACTAAAAAGAGTGAAAATCGGCAGTTCGAAAAAATGGGTCCTAATATGGAACACCTAGGAAATTTGTAAAGAAAACCCAAAAATCTTTACTTTTTTTACTAAAAATGAAGATTTATTAAGTAGAAGATACAAATAAATAAATAGGGTAGATGTCCCAATTACCGTGCCCTGTACCTATTACCGTGCCTTTATATTTAAAGAAGCCGTACAAAAAAACTCACATACATAAATAAGGAAAGAATTTTTTTTAATTAAGTTAAACTATTAATGGATAAACGAGTAGGTTGCATTTTTAAACAATTAAACCTTCTTTAAGTATAAAGGCACGGTAATAGGGACAGGGCACGGCAATTGGGACATCTTACACATCATTTTTGGAATTTATTCCTGCTTTCTGCGTGTCCTACACGTTGGGCACGTGAATAATACGTCGGAAGCCCCCACATTCTTCGTGTGCCCACTGAAAGCAGCGAATACATTGGGTCCTACTTTTCATTGTCATTATTTTTATAATTACCATCGCAAAATAAGCATTCCGCATCATCGTCGGTCATCGTCATTATCAACTTCATCTATGTTACTCGGTATGTTCCATATTACGTACACACATGTTCCGACAAGAAATTAAGAATTATACTAAGAACAAAGTAACTTTATTGGTAAACTATTGCTGAATAATCAAGAACACACATATTTAATGATAAATTATATCAAAACAATACTTTGTAACATACCTTCATTACAATATTTAACTGTTTGATGCACTTTCCAGAAACTTTTACACCCCACGAAAAATATAAACATTTCTCTTTCAATGATAGATGCCCGACTGATGCTCAATTCTCAGTATCATCGTTTATTGTGTCTAGGGATCTAGTATAAACGATTACCTGAAGAGTTCGTTATTTCTTTATCGAAATTTTACGAAGTTCCATATTACGTGCTGTTCCATATTACCTGCCTTTACCCTACAACTGTCACACAGAGGCTCCACCAGAGAACGCGAAGCTTGAGGTGGGTAGGGAAGGGGTGCGGATCGAGGGAAATTAAAAAAGCTGGAGCTGAATTACGAGCCTAACGAGGAGATTGACGTGCATTATCCGCTCCGCTAGCTTCGGTCCGACCGATTTGCAAGGCTTGCTAATTTCCTCGTCGCGGCTGATCACGACTCGGCGATCCCTTCGGCTCGTCTTTCCCTCGCCCCGCGCGCCCACTGTTTGCTTACATTTATCCAATGAAACTAAATCGCCACGGTTGATACGAGTTTGCTCTCATTTGCAATTTGCCCGCGTAGTTGGGCGGCAGACTCATTTACAAGTTTAACGAGCAGGAGCTTGTCTGGCGCGGCAGTGCAAAGACCATCGGGGCCCTCTTTGTTTCCGGCTGATTAGCGAAATCCAACGACGCCGATGAAGCTTCGCTGGGCTTCCCGGCGTCTTTGATCACCCGGCGACGCCCGTTTCGTGGAAAAAATGAATTTTCCTCAGGCTCCAGTCGCGGAGGCTCCGCTCGCCTGCCCGCCAATAGGCGACAGAAACTCTCTTCACCCTCTCTCTCTCTCTCTCTCTCTCTCTCTCTCTCTGTCTTCTCCCTTCCTCGCCCTCTCTCAACCTGGAAGTCGACGTTGATTTCCCGATCCACCGAAGCGCGTCGAAGTTTCTGGAAATCTCATTCGACGGAAAGAGTTACAGGACGTGTACGACGGATACTAGATTCGGACGACCCGATAATAAAAGTTCCGCGTCTTCGTTTTGCACGGCGTCCACGTACGCGAGGTCACGGCGACGAGGTTTCATTGGTCGAGAGTCGAGGGGGGAAATTCGTTGGACGCTAAAAACGACGCTGCTCGCCCAACTTTCCTTCATGGAAATCAATTTTGGACCCTGCCGCGTCCGTGTGTCTACTTCGAACGCGCCACATGTACCGGGGCATTTCAGAGCGGTGGATGGAGGCTTAACTGTGTAGCAGAATTCCTAAAAAGGCACGGAAACTCGTGTACACCCGCTCTACATTAGATCCCGCGCTCCACTCCGTCCGAGGAGCGCTCATCCTGCAGCCACTCCCTGGCAAGAGCGGAGAAGTATGCTCCTTGGGCGCGGCGTAGAAAAGAGACTGAGCACTCCTCCGCAACGAGCCGATCTCAGACGAAAAAACTCCTCTCTCATCAGCAGCCGACGCAGCTGGCCCACCCTCCGCTTTCCCTTTCGCCCGGTTCGTTTCATTTTTCTCGAATCCCCCGGCACCCGGTTTCCATTCCCCGGCCAGCTACACGCCGACGATCCGAATAACGCCAGGACTCGTTCCGATGACGCTGACACTTCGCTCTTCTGTGTCGCCGGCTCTCTATTCGGTTTAATTTCACCATCGACCGAGCAGATCGAGAACGAGCCGGAGAAGAAGCAGAGGACCAGGAGGCTGCGGTCGAAGCTATTCGCCGCGACCCGCCACGAGGAAACGTCGCTGGCTATCTTCCTGCCAGTCAGCTCGATAAGAGGCTGCACATCCTGGAGCGAGGAGACTCGGCGAGCTTCGAGAATCTCTGTTTCCATAGGCGCGGAGGAACCGGCGTCCACGGATGATGGAGACGTAGAACGAGGCCTCCGCAGACTCACGGCGAAAAATATGCAAAGCAATTTCCATCCATCAAGCGTGCCTATCGGCGATCTTCGCGCGAGCAAGCACGCCCTCCCGCTCGGCCTCGATGCGTTCTCGGATTCTGGGAGGTATAAATCTCTCCTTTATCTAGTCGGCCCATAAAGAAGCGTGTTTTTCGCGCCGGGTTAGGTGAGAATTTCAGCTTCGTATCTTGCCATTCAACGGCGCCGTGGTTTTCGTGACAGTTCCCGCCGACTGGGAGGGCGGAAAAGTTGAACGGTGGTCGCGCGCTGTGTGTTCGTCCCTCTTTTTGCCTGGAATTACGCGAAACCATGGCGGGCGGGACGCGAACCGAGCCACTCGAATCATCTTCCGTCGAATGGGAAGTAATTACGCTCGGGCCAGGAAGTTAGCCTTCGCCGGGGGCCCGTGTCGCTCCGAAAATGCGATGCAGTTCGCCGTTCGCGATTAAATTCGAAGTTGGCCGTGGCGCCGGGCGGGAGAGAGGCGGTCAGCGTTTCGATAGGTTGCCGTGAAATAACAATCCCTCAACGACACTGTAAATACTTTGACCGGAGAATTTCCATGGGATGGAAGAGGCGGCCGAGGCTGGTCCCTCGGCGCTTTCGTTTGAGTTTCGGCTTTAGTGCCACTAACGACGACGCCCGGCCAATGAGAATGCAAGATACGGAGCGCAAGCACAGTGGCCCCCCCGATAAGCTGGTCGATGTCCGCCCCGCGATTCGGGGCTTGTTTAGGCTCGACAAACAAACGCGCAGTTACCGTGCAATTAAATCATAGCGCCAGACGCTTAAGCGGAGGCCACTCGCTTCGAGCTGCTCCCTCCGCTTCGTGGCATTCGTCGATTCTCTGTCTTGTCCCTTTCCGGAGCTGCTCCAAGCGGACGGCAATTCCCACCGCCGCTGTTTGGCGAGTAATCGCGATACGTTGCCGCGTGGGCGCAGGAAATAAAATGTTGCCTTTCCTCGGTGTCCCGTGTAACCCTTGCGTCTCCAACTCCACTTCTTCTTTTTGTGCAAGCGACAAAACCGTGGGAGTCTCGCCGCTCAGCGAAAACTAAGCTGCACGCTTCCGGGAATATGTGTAGGAAACGGAAAAAGGAAGCCTCGGACGCGGGACTCGAACCCGCGATCTTTAGATTCATTGCGCACTGATCAGCCGCCTTAGCCTACTTTTTTTTTTTTAAATATACGTTTAATATACCAAAATAAAATACATGACTTAGTTGCATATTCGTCCTTAACGTAAAATCTTATAGACTAAATGACCACATATACGGGTACGCACAGTCTTTTATATAGGGTAAATCCGGGAGACGCGGTCGAGCCGGAGAGTTGGTCGTGTCGCTATATTTCAGAGTCTATACGTAAAAATGCATTAAAGTGCAGACCAATTACTTCTCTAGAAGCCAAATAGTTGAATGAATAGCGTTATTTCGCTTCCTTCTGTGTTTTTATGGATTTATAGGCTATAAAAGGTAAATTGATGTTACATTTAACCTCTTTTGTCAAACAGCAGTTGTACAGAATCGTATTTAAAATATACTTCTAAGTTTATTTTCCTTTAATGTTTGGAATAATAAGATAGTAGAGATATTGAGGGACAATGCAGCCAAAGTATTTGGCCATATTAACTCTTCCTCTCAAAGCTAACGAGAAGACCATGTCTCGCTGCAAAAAGGTGAGATGGTCGAGTTATGATTTTTTTATTATTTTTGTTTATTTTTTTATTTTTTATTATTATTTTATTATTATTTTTGTTTATTTAGTTTATTTATTCACTTTTCTATTCATTTGCCTTGCTAATCGCCAGTAGGTAATTCACTTTTTCTTTGATGTGTTCTTTACTTGTTTAGCGTAAACAAATTAAATATCAATGAATCCGTCGTTGTATTCACTCATAAATAATTTTGCTTTATCCTTTGTTAATTTTCCATGAATAATTATGTGAGTGGTCTCTGCCAACGACGAAAACCATTTCTCCCGGCACCTCGGGGGAGGTGGTCAGATGTCATGACTTCGATTTTCAACCCGATTTACAGTAAATATTGTCTTAAAGCAAATATCGACCAGTTTTTCTGAATCGGCATAAAATTCTGAACATATTAGGTTTGTTCTGATAAAATAAGTAATATCTATATTAGTTTTAATAGCCATTTTATATTAGGTCGACCGCGTCTCCCGGATTTACCCTATGTCGCGAAGTTATAGCAAGCACTTATTGTGCTGATTATTTGACAGGTACTTCTTTTCTTTTTTTATATATCCGCCTTAGCCTACTCGGCTACCGCTGACTTCCCTCTCTTGGGTATTCCGTATCCGCCTCTTATGTTATGGGGGTTCCTGATCCCCACATATGTTATTCGACGATCAGGTTTTGCATGAATATATGGTTTGAAGGACTACGTAGTTCCTTTGCAGCGCGAAATAGCTGCAAACAGGATTTCATTAAACCATCGGGTTCACATGATACGGACGTTGAACGGGAAACAATGAATACAGCGTGAAAGGAAGTTCTACAGGAACGCGTCGAGCGCCGGGGAAAGAATATTTTCGCCGAAGAATACCAAACGATGCGAAGAATAGCGGAGGTACAGGAGATTTGTTGAAGGACTGCAACAGGTTGCTCATAGAAGTATTCAGTCCGGGGCGGGGGGGAGGGTGGATTATTCTCGTATAATCTTCTGCCATATTAATTTTTATACAAAGTCACTATAATGAAACGTTAACTGTGCATAATATCCGAAACCGTGAAAGATAATATCGCACCTTCAGTTTTACTGCTCAAATATCGGGTTTCGAGATTAACTTATACCTCCCTTTATTAGCTGTCGCCGTATATCGTTAAACGAAGCGTTTAGATTAAAATGATTTTACCTCGAGAACATTCATTGGACGGTGCATTCGTCTGCCGCCACAGCGAGACCACTTGATTTCCTTCGTACTGCAGGCACCATCGCGTTACCGCGAACAATAAAATTTTTCTTCGTTCACCCTCTCGCGAGGAGAAGAGGAGGGAACTTTTCGACGCAATAAAATTCCTTTATGCGACAGATAATTCGTTTCTTTCTCCCAAGAAGCGCAGAAGTGCATTAGCTGGAAGCAGAGAAACGAATCGTCGCTCCAACGCACCGACCCTAGTTCCCTCCTCTTTTTTTCCCCCTCATTTTCTAAGTACCCCCAGGCGGTGCAGCCATGTTTTACCCTCGGACTACTCGTTTTTAAATAATTAATCGAGAATTGTTCGTGCACGCAGCGAGTAACATCCACCGACTGCAAGTCGGCGAAAAGTTCTCGATAATACCTACCCCCGCGCATTTAACGTTCCGCGTTATTGAAATGCACGCCGGCGCGCTTGTAACGGGCGCAGCGAAACGAAGTAATTCCGAATCTCGTTTACCACTGCTCGGCTGGCAACGGAACGAGCAAAGTTTCGCGAGCATAAAACGACGCAACGCGTCTCATTCGACGCGGGGGATGAAATACTACTGCAGCATGCGACTCGCATAAAAAGGGTGCAGGCGTGTCGCGCGGATAGTGGAGCGTTAGAAGTATGTACATCCACCTGCAAAGGATGTTATCTCATCTTTTTTTCACCCTGTTCCCACCCTCGCCGGGCAGCCGCTGATTACTTTACTTCATCCCACCTGTCGGCTAGTTTTCGCGCTCCTTCGACTCCGGATGAAATAATCCGCGGCAAGGAAACTGCGCGAGAAAGTAAAAGTACAGGGGAAGTCGGAGGCTCGATGAAGCAGGGAGGCAGAAAAAAATGCGAGCCTGGGAGAAAAGGAATACGGGGGCGAAGGGTGGACGCCTGAAAGGCGAGGTAATTAGCGAGAATGCCCTCGTAACCGTTGCTGCTGCCGCTTCCAAGCGGAAATTCTCGTTCCGAGTCGGAACATCTCTCTCCATCCCTCTGTCCCTCTTTATTCGGGACCGTGAATATTCTAACGAACGGACCGGGGATCTCCTCGATGTGTTTTCAATCGCCGTTAATGGGAATACCGGAAGAAGGAGCGCGCGATGTATCTTGAGCACGATCGGGCGCGCTCGCCCGAGCGAAACGCTCGCGCCTTCCTTTCGTCCTTTCGTTTCCCGTGCCGCTTTCACGGGCGGAATTTTACTCCCGCCTTTTTTCCCCCCCGCTCGCAACGCCAGACGCCTCTTTCTTCCCGTGTCCTGTCTGAAACACGATAACGTTCAGAATGGAAAGGAGTAGCGACTCCGAGCCAGCCATTGTCTGTTGGCCACATTCACGGAATGCCGGTCCCGTGTTCGAGACTTCGATGACGATTTCTCTCGCAGCTATCCAGTCTCACCCTCTTCGAAATTATTTCGCTTCCCTCGCGAGACGAGCTTCGACTTCGCTGCGCAAGGCAAATTTGAAGAAGCCGTGGAGCGTGAAATGTTTCGCGCTCCCTGAAAGAATGTCGCGGCGCTAATGAGGGGGAACTGTGTTTGGCGAGGAATCCGTGAGATTTTTCTTTAAAGATTCGCTCCGAAATCACGTCCGTGGACGTGCCCGCGGTAATTCGCTACATTGAAGGTAGTCGAACGCGAGAAATTACAACTCCTCGATCGATGGCTTTCAGACGGAGGACCCACCGTGCTCGAAACTTTCGAGCTCCTCGGAAGAGAACGAAATTCCAAATCCCTCCGGGAGAAGTCAAACACTCGCCCCAGCTTTTTAATTCCATCGCCGTAGACTCGTTGCGCTTTGTACAGTTCTATAAAAAAAAAAAAATCGAAAATCGTGAAGCCTCCTTTTGAAAGCGCATGAGCTCACTCGTCGAAACGTAAGATCGTTTGTGACGATGAGAAACAGGGGTCGATGGATGGGCTAATTAATTCAGCGGGACTGCTAACCTCGGCGCATGGTTCTATTTCTCGCTGAAGCGCCTACATTCGCCGTGTTAAAGAGTCTCGATAACTCTCGGGCAGCGAAAGATAAGGGGTGAAGCTCGAAATCGGTCGCACTCCTCCAGATGATCTGTAAAAATTTGAACCCAGCAACTCGATGGAAGAGAAGCTAGACGATCAGATAAGAGAATATTTAACCGGCGGTGTAATAGATAGACGGGTGTTCCCACTCCTCTGCATATAAGGCTGACTTTTTGGGCATAATACCACTACAATCTCATTAAGGGGAGTCCACCTCTAGGCTTCGTCGAGAACATGAGTCATACACTATATATACCGATGAGAGCAAAATTTCCGGAGCGAACTCAGTGGGATCGGCTTGTATTTGTCCGGAACTAAACATTTCCACAAAAAGAAGTATTACTAATACCTGCTCTGTTTTTACCGCGGAATGCATCGCACTGAAGGACGCTCTTGAGATTGCCCATCTCCATACCGACCACAATTTCAAAATCTTTACTGATTCCCTTAGCGTCCTGCTCTCTCTCCAAAACCCACAAAACGACGTAAAAACCAATTTTTATATTTACGAAATTAAAAAAGAAGTATAAGGATTTCGAATACAAGTCTGTAAATAACAGCAACATAGAATTCTTTTGGATCCCATCGCACATAGGCATACAAGGTAGTGAAGAAGCAGATACCTTAGCCAAAATTGCGACTCAAGCACAATACGATGATGCAATATACATTCCCTTTACTGATTTACGGGAATCGTTCGAATACAAATGCAACTTAAGCACCAAAAATTCTATTGAAGAACAAGGTCAAGTTAAAGGAAAAGACTATTTTCGATTTTATTATAAGAGTAGCAACAAACCTTGGTTTACAAATGTAGGCCTCTCACGAGAGATCATTGTTACTACTAATCGTGGTAGGTCAGATCACTACAATCTCGCCGCATCGCTACAACGCGTACATATTACAACCGAAGCGAAATGCAATTGTAACTATGAGAAACAGGATCTAAATCATATAGTCTGGCAATGTCCTTTACTCGATAATCAAAGGTAATTATTAAAAAAATTAAATAAATGCAAATTGCGTCTGCCACTAGATATAAGATTAATTCTGAGTAAACCGAACATCGCAGCTTGTATACACGTATACCACTTCTTAAAAAAATGTAATCTAAAAATATAAGCGCACATAACCTACGTCTCTGAAAACATCACGTACTATTACCGGGCGAAAAGAAGACTCCTAGCAGGCGGGCTCGGGCTGTGCCGTCCGCCGCTGTGACGATTGGTCGAGTCACCTATTTGGGCACACTTTTAAAGACGCGGCACACGTATTTTGGTTATTGGCTGAAGTAGGCACAAACATTGTCGCACCGCGCGACGAAGAGAGCGAACGAAACACATCGAGACCGAGTGAGATAGAGCGATCTGACCGATGATCGTCAAAACAAAACAATAGCGTAGGCTACAGATCGCTCTATCCCACTCGGTCTCGATGTGTTTCGTTCGCTCTCTTCATCGCGCGGTGCGACAATGTTTGTGCCTACTTCAGCCAATAACCAAAATACGTGTGCCGCGTCTTTAAAAGTGTGCCCAAATAGGTGACTCGACCAATCGTCACAGCGGCGGACGGCACAGCCCGAGCCCGCCTGCTAGGAGTCTTCTTTTCGCCCGGTAATAGTACTTACATTGTACTACCGAACATAGCTAAGGTAGAAAAAAAAAAAAAAAAAAAAATTGTTTCTTAAAACCCATGTAAAGCTTTATAACTTTCTACTGAAAGTTTCGCAAATAAAAAAAAAATCTCATTAAGGGGTTATACCAGTCAGGCGGCCGAAAAGAGGCGAATGTTTGTGATTTTTTTTTGGAAAAGCGAAACCATATATTTTTACAGAACTTTTTGCACTTAAAAGAGCAACATTTTCTTGCAGCTGGTTATAGAAGCACTCTGGTTAACCTCGAAATAGAAAGACCCTGCATATCGAAATAGAAATACACCGAAATACGCAGTAGGTCCGTGACGAACGTCATTGAAGGAAATTTATTATTTAAAGAGACGAATTTGAGAATCGACCGCCCTACACTCGAATGTATAAAAGACCCTAAAAGGATGACCGCCTAGTGCTCCCTTAGAAATAGATTTCCCTATATTCAGGCACAGTTCGTTCAGAAAAGCCAGCTGAATCTTTTAAAATAACGCCAACCAAGCGCGGTAAGAAATCATCGAGTGTATGCAATTAATATTAATGCCGGGCCCGTTCTTGCACGGCCGTCGGGTCTGGTTATACCGCGTAAAGTGGTTAACATTAAACTTTGCGCGGCTAACGAAGCAAATTCATTTCGCTGAAGATTAGTTGGCGCGGAGCGTATTAGATTTTCGGTCGTTAGCGCGTTCATTTTCTCCTTCGCCGACAGGGAAAACACCGTTCGCGCTGCCTCCGTTCCGATCCGAATTAGCCGGCTCGAAATTAATTGAATCCCGGTGTGCGTTACTATTAATTCGGCCTGCCGTGCTCGAACGTGAACTAATTGCGTCGTCCGTCCTCGTGGGAACTGGGGCGATCGGGGTAGGGAGGAAAAAGGAGGAGAAGCCTGCCTGTATATTGGACCCGGGAAGTCGCGTTACTTCGCTGAAAAACCGGCAGAGAATAGTTGTCAGGTTTTTCGGGGCGCTGTTGTTTCCGCGTCCCCGCGAGTAACGCGCGACAAACAATTAAGTATAATTCCGCTCAGTTTGCAGCCCCCACCGAGCATCGGGGCACGGGGTAATTAGGAAGCTGGCTTCCTTGGCTCGTTGCTTGCTAAGTAAACGCATTGTCTGGGAGCAGTCAAACGGCGGACGCTCCTCCGGAGCTGTAGCAAACACCTGGGTTACTTTTTGCATACATGCGTGCGAGGGTTCTCCGAGGATCATTATTTGCCTGGGCAAAGTATCCCTGAATTTATGAGAAAGATGTTGAGGGTGTTTGCGCAGGATTAGAAGATGAGGAACGGAACTAATTAAGGGGGAATACTACGGGAACCGGGATGGTATCGAGCTACTCTCTGCAGGAGTGATTCGGTGTGCACGACCGAAAAGTCCCGAAAAGTGGTAAATATTTTTCGAGAGGCACGGCAACGTGGATGTTGAAAGTTGCGCTCGCTGAAAACTCCGCGGAAATATTTGACAACGTTCGGAGATTTGTGTGTCGACGGGTGACCTAAAATTGCGCGGGCTTTCCAACACTTTTATCCGAGGGCTGAGGGATCCTGGCAATCAGATTTACCGCGAATCGGGGGTGAAAGAAAGGGGCCGGAGCAGCCGAGATGCTTCCTAAACACAGCGTCGCGAGCAGCGGGGGAATCTCGTTCGCAGAGCCATACATGAAATCAGGAGAGACTGAAGGATTCGCAACAATACTTTCTCATCCCGCGGAAGTTCGAGCGCCGTAATTGCCGCAACGTTCCGGCTTGCGCAGGCGAGCCTCGCGTGCGCTGACATTCGCCAACAATTATTCGTTCTCAAATATTTGAAAGTCCCTCGCTTCCGCGTTTCTTCCTCGAGCGCGTTTAAGTAAACACGTATTTTGTATTCGTCGAGCGGGGGCGCGTCCCATTCGCCTCGCGATATTGCGTCGCGAAAGCTTTGCCACATTTTTCGCCTACTTTCCCCCGTGCGCAGTTTTGATACCAGCGGGGAACACCGCGGAGAAGAAGAACGGAATCGCTCGGCCGCCCTGAACAGCCGTGGCCGTATTTACAGGGCAAATAAAATTTTCTGCGAAACGATAGATGCGGAGGGTAATAGCGCAATTTTCAGGGAAATTGCAGGCGTACACGTGCCCGCGCATCCCCGTGCAGTGGAGCCGAGGCACGGAAGAACTGTGGCGCGACACTGGATGCACGCTTAAGCCGATGATTCTTTCGAGTGAACGGTGGGTTCGGTGCGTCTCGATCCCAAGCCACTCGACGCCCCTTCATTTTTCATCCCCAGGCCGGAAGACAGAGAATTATGGCGGAAGCGGCGCGCGTAGACGCAACAGGACCGAGGAACAATGCCATCCGCGGCCGTAGACACAGCCCATTTAATTAAACGCAACGATGATTGCTCGCTAATTCGTGACGTCAATTCGAGGAGCGCATTGTTAACGTTATAATGACGAGGGGGGATTCATGGGACGGGGCGCGGCAAATGGAGTACGATTTCCATTTGTCAGTGGATTTCGTGCGCGGCCCTCGACAATGCCGCGTTTCACGAAGATTTCGTGCAAGGCTCGTTGCGTCCCGCTATCGAACCCGCGACAAATAGCGGTCGGGGAAGAAGGAATTACCGGGGACCGCGGCAGCAGCCCCTCACCGTGCCGACGGTATATAATCTGCGGAAATATCTGCGGTATTTAACAGGTGAACGGCGCCCGGCGGCTGGCTCCAAAAATCATCCCTTGCATTCAGCGAAAATGAGCAACGTCCCGTGAAACCTACAAAATATCATCGAAAAATAGAACAATGTCCCCTTGTTACTCGTAGTCTGCTAATGGATCGAAGGCTCGCATAATTTCTCGGATTTTTGTGAGAGCATTCGTTATTTGAGAGCGGCGCTTTGTTCGCGTTCCACGAGGCGCGCGAGAGTGGTCGATTTTCAGGCACAGGCTAAAAATGCAACGCGAAGCACGCGAAATGCGCCAGGGAATAGGAGCAGCCGCACGTGTACATCCCCGCTGGTTCAACGTGGCACCGATTGCGTGCTGATCGCAACGAAAATCTGGGTATCTGACGGGTGCTTGAATTGTCGAACGAGACAGCGGAAATCGCAATGATAGGCGATGAATCCTGCAGTGTGTCACTTTAATAAGTTCTAAGCCTCTGCGATATACGTGCCAGAGACAGAGAAGATTTACGTTGGCTAACCCTCAAATTCCAGCGATTTTCTACGCCTTCAGGGAGAATAAAGGGTCCCACCCGAAAGCGTGACTGATTAGAAGGGTGGCGCCTGTGAAGCTGTCCATCGGATTTGAATATCCAGCGAAATTGCACGCCCAGATAGCGATTTCTCTCCAGAGGGGCTTACTTTTATATTCTCGGGGCACGTGATCGAGGCGTTCTGTCATGGCGGAGAGATAGAAACAGTCTTCTGCGAGCTGCAAAGCCCTAGGCGTTGTGCAAGAGACACGCGTCGATGGGTAACCTCCTGGCCGCGTGACGAACATCCGAGATTCGACTGGGATACGCTGGCTTCCGTATTTCTCCGACAGCTTGGATGCAAGTCGAGCCACTGCTTTGCTGTTCGTGGGGGAAAAAAATTGCAAAATTTCCTTGACGACCGCAGACATTTAAAGCACAGCCTACATGTAAGTAGGGGAGACCGGGGCAGGTTGTAACACGGGGTAAATTGTAACATAAGTAAAATCTTTTGAACGACAAATCTGGTAACCCACAGCATGCGAGAGCAGCTTGACGATATTAGCACCGTCGGTTTTAGTGACACAAACGCGCGTTATGTATTCATTTTGTCGTAATATCCCAGAATTTTAGTATTTAGAGCACGTAAGTAAATGTTGTCTTAGCACTTTTATTTCAATTAACCGTCTATGGAACCGTTTGAATTTTTGTTTCTTTGTCGCAAACGAATCAGTACACATTGGTTTATTATTATGTGTACGCATTTTAGTGATTTGATGCTTAGTTTCTCGTTTGCTGAGATAAAACGCAAAAATTCGACCTCGGGGTAAATTGTAACATGTTACTATACTCACTCCGCTCCAAATGGTGATAAAGCAAGCTGACACACCGGAAAAAGATGCTCTAGCTAGACGAACAACAGAACAATCGAGAATCCAAAAAATAGAAAAAAAGTATGAAGGCAAAAGTAAAGAAAGCACAGAAGAAAATTTTGATAGAATCAGATGAATAAGCAATGATTGCTTAACTCATTTCATTTTTATTTTTTAGAAATGTTTATTTGTGTTCATATTTGTATTTACATAAGTAAAACAGACGTGTTACAATTTACCCCGGACTGGGGCAGATTGTAACAAAGGTTCAGATTTGTTTAAGATGAAGCTAGATGTCTAAGTGTCCAAGATTTTGTCACGTAACTTTCACGCAATTAGTTCACCACATATGTAAGTAGTAAATCACGCAAATTATTTCCTGATTGAGGAAAACACTTTCGAGAAAAAACTGTAAAAACTTTTTTTGTTACAATCTGCCCCGGTCTCCCCTACCCACGATATCGTAGTCGACGCTTGCAAAGCTGCGCGGTAAAGCCGCGATCGCGGGCGCGAATGAAAATAAAGGAAAGCTGGTTAAACCATGTGGAACGTCGGGAAACGATACTCGTTGGTAGACGAGTGCATCCGGTAATGAGGATCGTGGAGAATACGAAGTACGTAAGCAGAGATTTATGTTGCGCCCTCGCTGGTGCAAGGGAGATTTACATATCGTGTTTCGCGCGTTACTACCTTGGACTACGTCGCAGGAAAGTGTCGATTCTCTGGGATTAACGTGTACCCGCGGGGCTACGGTAAATCACCAAATCGTCGATGTGATCGAGAGTACCATCGGCCTGGAACACTCGTATACCGCGGAAAAGTGTTTGGCGAACTTCTTTCGAGCGGGGTGTTCCAGAATCGATGAATTAACAGAACTTACGAACTCACGAAGCTTCAGGCTCCAATCACCAGCCAGGATAGTATTTATCACGCCTGACGCGGCCGGCCAGTAGTACGAGCGCGTTATTGGTCAGACGCGCGGCGTTACGCGTGCTAGGGAGCGACCCCCTTCGATCTACACACAGCCCAAACAGTTAGACGCGTGTTCAGGGGCTCGGAATAGTAAGAAGCAAGCATGCGGTCGCCTAACGCGCGATCAACAGGGTAAAAGGATGGGAAAGCAGGCCGCGGAGGGTCGCAGGATCATTGAACCGGCGTGAAAGCGGCTCAGTTGGCATACGGCGCGTCTCCCTTCCAAGAGATCGATGTATCTTCTTGCCCGCGTAATCCATCAATCGGACGCTGAAGACAATAGACGGCTAGCACGATCGTATTAGCTCGGTATCTAGGATACGAGGCCCTTTCTACGGTATTATAACGTCACTCAGGATTTCCGGTTCGTTTCATCTGCATCCGATCGATGATAACCCTCGCCCATTACGCATGCAAACATCGACAGTATCCTTTCATCTCCCTCTAGCTCTCTCCCGGCCCCTCTTTATCTTCTATCTGTCCAGTCTCCTCTACTTAGCCTACCCATCGGTCGTTGACGAGTTCCTGGAGATGCGCGCGCGCGCGCGCCCCCGCCTGTGTCTCTAGACAGTCTGCCCTCCTACGGCAGCGTTCGTGCCTGCACCGGGCTGCATTATGTATGCAACATTGCAATTTGCATGGCCCCGCTATCGTCTGCTCTACGTGTGCAGTTCCTCTGACCGAAGTGGACGGTGGAGGGGCTGGATGCACATGAGCAACGACCGGCTACGTAAGGCCGCGGACATTACGTTTCGTATTAGCATTTGCATGTTTAACCAGCTATCTCCCAAGTCTTCTATTATTTTGTTCCGCCCGCGCCATCCTCGTCCTATCTATCTATCCGCCACCGACAACTTTTCCTTCCCCCCGCTCTCGGCCCTCCCCCGGCTCCCCTCGGTCCCTTGGTCGCCGCGGTTCCTCCCGGTTACTGTTTAACAAGCCATCTTCTCGAATATCGTTTCCTGGTGTACCCCTCGAGCTACTGGTTAAAAGTTTAACCCAGCACACTCTTTCCCCGATCCTCCACCTCTCCCCCTAGCAAATCAGACCGCCCCTTCGCGACCGATTACGTGCCCGTGGACAGAGTACACGGCCGTGTGTGATATAGACGACGTGCCATGGGAAGTGTAATATGCATTTACTCGAAACGCCTCGGGCTCTACTTACTCGGGGCGGGGGTTGCGCCTGGAAATATTCGAAGAATGTTTTTCGTCTTTGCGCTTCCGGGGGGGGGGGGGGGAAGAATGCATGTAATCTAAGTTTGTCCCTCCAAGAGCCGGGCAAACTTTCCCCTTGACTGCTCCAGCTTCCACTTGAGGCCTGCTCACTTTTATCCCACGACTCCGTCCGTCGGTAACGGCATACGCGTCAGAATCTCGGCCGTGCAATTCGATCTTAATATACGTTACACGTCCCGTCGCCGACGGAGCATTCCAGGCGTGGACGTTATAATGCTCGGCCCTTCGGGTGATTTCCGTAATTAAGTAGCTCCGGGACTGGCTGCACGCTCCGCTGTGACCAAACTCAGCCGCCTCGAATTATTAATTGGCCCGCTGGCAGGCTAATTACCAGCACGCTTGAATGACTAACTATCACCGCCGCTAGATTCAACAATTAAGTTCCCGAAAGTTCTCGAGATGGCTCGCGAGCCAGCCGGGACAATCGTCGGGCCGCCGAAGAACCCCGCGGCGGAGCAGCCCACAGGCCAGAGGGTTGGGAAAGTGGAGGAAATCCGTCGTCTGCGCGGCCACGGTTCCGCACGGACCGGTGAAACTGGCCAGGAAACGAGGGTGGCTGAAATTACGGCGCGATTTCGTCGTCCCCTGCCCCGAGACGCTCGGCGAGGTGGAAAAAAAGTGGCGAAGCTAAAGGAACGAGGAGACACGGGGCTTGGCTATTCGCGGCGACACGCGCCCGCGAGCGGGGAAGACGCGACTGCAACCAGACTATTCCAGACGGCGAAACAGGAAAGGGAGAAATAGGGGTTGCGACTAAGCACTCCGTTTAATCTACCGTGTTGCATAAATGCATAATCTCTGCACTCGCGAACTGGATGGCGGCAGACGTTTTTTCTCGCCTCGCCGACTCGGTTCTGGACGTGCCCAGGAAGGGCTGATACTTAAGTGATTTTAAAACCGCCTCTGTTACTTGGATGCAATCGGCGATAAAGATTCTAATTCGGAAGAAATACCTACCCCGAAGATTCCCGTCAACATCCGATCACCTTCGGGTCCGCACTCCCACGAGTGATACTCATATTCCGATAACGGAGTTCGCATGGAACGTCGTTACTCTGAAATCTCTGTGGTTCAGACGTGCACCGCGGAACATCGATGCCTTCATATTGAACCGTAACCGAGTAATGACGCATTGAGTGCTCTCGTTGTCGATAATTACGCCAATGCACGCGGTGAAAATCCAACGGTGACTAGTCAATTACGCGCGACGTCTTACCCCGGTGATTCTGCTGGCCCTGATGACGTTTAAAAAAATCGCACTTTCGTGCACGTTCGCGGAACGACACCCTCGAGTCAGTGCCACGCGTGGCGTAAGATCGACGGATGATGATCGTGGCGAATCGCGATCGTGGCGCGCCGTTCCGCTCGAATCGGCGAGTTTCGGAATATGTGGAAAGCTCGGGTGAAATGAATGCTCGAGATAGAGGAGGAGGACGAAGGGAAACGAAGGGAAAGAGAAAGCGGCAGGAAGAGCGTGTGTATGGAGCAAGTGTACGAGATTCGAGAAACCGTACCGTACTGGTTGCAGGTCAATTTAATCCTGGACGGTAGTTGGAGTCCACTTAAGTATCTGGTAAATAGATTCCGATCGAGTACCTATCCTGGATCCCTGCAGACATTCGATACTCCGCGCTCTACTATCGACCGTTCGCTTTTACCCGCCCACTGCCCTCTGTTTCTCTATCCGTCCCTCGATCCACCCATCTTCCACCCCCGTATCGGCTATCTATCCATGGATCGTCCGACGTCGGCCCTATCTCGCGCTTTCTCTCGTTCCCGCCGGTTCCGTTACTCGTTTAAGACAAATTCGACGGGTTGTTGGGGCACAGTCGGCTTAACATTCAAATCAATATCCATTCATCCCGATCCACTCGATGGCTACGATCCCTCGGTAATCCGAACCACCCCGACATAATGATAACGACTACCACCATCCCGAGGCGATTGAAAATGAAAAGGAGCCCTGGAAAATGAAATCCAAAGCCGCGATATGCTACGAGAGACGAGAAGAGATGAGAGCAACAGGGCCCATGACAGATCGGCTCGTTGGCTTTCATTTCGAAGCGGGCTATTGCACGATCGCGTCCAAACGAGTTAATAATGTTTCTGTCGAGCTTCATAGTACCTACCTGTCAATTATGGAGGAATATTTTTTTATTAGCACGGCTTATTTGGAACAGTGTTATTATCGTTGTTAATTCCGCCTTTGTGCCGCGGAAAGAGTGAATAATCAGTGAGGAATATTTTGACGCAACAAAGACGTAATTACACGCCAATAATGAGGTCACCTCGGCGAATTGTCACCGCGTTTCCCGCACGATTGCGAATTACTTTCGAATACTCGAGGGATATTTTTTATCCCCGGGATGCAGAGACTTTGATCGAGGCATGCATTTAGATTGAATGCTGGTTTCTCTCCCTTCTCTTATAACGATCAGAAGGAAGTGCGGATAAATGTTACGCCCTTCGTCCCAGTCTCTTAAACGCGCAACTTGGAAATGCCCCGAGTTCGACGCTCGATCGGCGCGCGGTTTTTATTCCACCCCCATTACGCCATGTCGCCGCAACCTCCGCCGCCCTTATACGTGGATTTAATCGATTTCGGTGTGGGGCAGAACGTTGGTAATGGGATTTCAGCAATCAGACGCCGTCGTTGGAGCTAATATAGCGGCCATCGGAGTTAATACACGCTCGATAACCGGCCGCAGAAAGGATTTAATCGAAGCACGAGAAACGATCGGCGCTTCGAGACAATGGCATTTCCTACGCGCCCCTCGGCTCCTCGCCCCCCAGGAACTCGGCAAGAATTTCGCCGAGACTTTGACTTTCTCGGCCGGCACCTCGGCGCACAGCCGAGTTCCATTTGGCATTGTTACCTCGGTATTTCGGCGGGGAACTTGCGGGGCAGGTTCGATTTCCGATTGGTTGCCGGCTCGAGAGTTAACGCTGAAGCGAATCCAAGTAGAAGGTACATTAATGGAGCGTATATATCCATGCTCGCGAGACGTGCACCGGCTGAGTTGTAAATGGAGGGATAGACCCGAGTTTCCCTGCGATTTTTATCGAGAAGTTTCAAGGACGAACTCTCTTCGACTGGATGCGTTTGTCCCTCATCGACGTATACAATGCCCGCGCGCCTTGGCCTCGATATTTACTCCCTCTGCGTCGTAGGAGGCAAGAATTCAACGTTCTCCACGTCCACCAACCGCGATTAGAGTTTTAACGAAAATACCCGGGCCCGCCGGTTGGTGAACAGCGCCGAATCGCGGCCACGAGAACCGCCGTCAGATGATTAACGTGTTTGGACAATAAGGGAACTCGTTAAACGTGAAATAACGAACAAACGGAATTGCCGGGAGGGGCGTGGGGCAACGGGGAAAAACTTCTAACTCGCTGTAATTCGAGTTATCGCGGCCTGGGGCCAAGTTATAATTAAAAAGCCCGACGAGAGCGATGTGGTAATTAGGAGGAAGCGGTCGCAAAGGGTAGGGAAACGCGTTGCGGAATTCACGGTCGGCGATTGCCTTCTTCTCATAAATCATACGGCGATCCGCGATCCGATATTCTGATCTGCCAGCAAAGTGTAATCTGAACGTCCGATGTCCTCTCCACGTATGTTCCACGTAACTGATTAGCGTTTGGAGTATCGCTAAAAGCATACCGAGCACCCCTCGCTTTAGCGGGGTCGTTTCCCTTGCGCCTGTACGGGACGCGCGTGGAAAACGCGGCCTGTTTCGCAGGATGGCTCTGGGCCAAGCGAATTATTAATCGCGCGCGTCCTCCGGAATTAAATGAATCACGACAGGGTGCGAGGGAGAGAGAGAGAGAGGCATTATTGCCTGGACGTATGTACCGGCAGGCAGAGGGAGGACGCCAGCCGTATAGCTAGAAACGATTGCATCGCGTTCGTTAATTCTCGGCCGATAAAAATTGTATGGGAACAAGCGAGACATCGTGTATCGGGTTTCAATGGATGCCGGGCGGCGTGTCTGCCTCTTGGGCAGCCTTTGGGCCCTGCAACGAAATCCGTTTGGGATTTGAATAATTTTTGTCGCTTATCGTGCACGGGGCAGGAAACGAGGCCACCGGTAGCTTTGCCCCGGACGGCAATAAATTATTCTTGGAACTATCGAGCAGCTTTGACGCTCCCACTCTCCCTTCGTCTCTCTCATGCCGTTTCCCTCTTTTCCGCCCTCACTCTCTCTCTCTCTCTCTCTCTCTCGGTGCACGTAACGCGCGCAACTTTCGAATTTCGAACCGAGAGTAATTCTACCAGGGATTAACGGGAGTTAATAGTTGGCGGGCCGAATTTCCTACCTACGTGTCTCTCTCCATTCCACCCTTCTCCCGCCCCCCCCCCCCCGCCCTCGCCCCTCCGTCACTGTCCCTTTTTGCGCAGTGTTCGCTAATTAATCGGAACGTTCCGGCGCAACGGGTCCCTAGCAATTGCGGGGGCGAATTCGGCCCAAGAATTGAAGCGAACGGCGTTTATTTTTCCCTCCTCTGTCCCGACGATCGCTTCCGAGTCTCCTCCGGCTTTCCACTCGCATGACAATAACGCGCGAAAGTAACGCAAGCCCTCGGGGCTGAAACGAACCGAGCGGATGCTCGCTCGACGGTCCACTGTGCTCGCGCGTTTGCTCCAGCGTTTGCTCGCTTCGACCGTGGTGGAGGCAGATCCTGCCGAAGTGGGGTGTTTCTCAGGGAGGAACGATTTTTACAGAGTCCACCGGTAAGCACGGGTAATCAAGGGATCGATGAGAATGGCTTTAACTAGCCCTCTGCCGACGGTGCTGCGGACCCCGTTACACCAGCGAGCTAATAAAATCTCTAGTGGACAACGACAGTTTCGTTCTCGCAGTGTCGCCGAGGCGGAAGAACCGTACACGCCGCGCGGAATGGTCAATTTCCCTCCAGCAATCAGCTTCAGCCGAAACGGCGCAATGACGAGGCTGCGCGAGCTCCAAGTAGGCGGTTCGCGGGGGGGGACGATTTAATCAAGCCCTTGCGCCCGCAGTCACGCAGCTCAGTAATTAATAAGAACGTTACACTGGGCTCCTCCTCTTTGTGCTTCTCCGTCGACCGTTTCTTGGACTCGTGCTCCACGCGGCAGAAACGACGCCGCAACATAGGTACGGAAAATTTGGTCAGTCGAGTCCGCCGGACGTCCTCCATTCGGCGGTACCAGCTATTCCCCAGGGGAAACGGCTTTCACTCGGCGTCCCGGTGCCTTTTTCTTCGCTCGTCGTTTCTCCCGTCTCGCGGACGGCCGTCGGGATCCTGTGGCCACGGCTCCCATTAACCGTGGCACAGCCGTTTTTCCAACGGGGAAACGACATTTCAGGCCGTGGCGGCGGTATTAGTGACCGCGGCGCTCTTCGACGCGCCAGACCACGCTCCCATTGCGACTGGCTGTTCATTCTTCCCGTGTCCAACGCAGCCGGAAGCTGCAGGAACACCAGCTGGGCCAGAAACCCTTCCCGCGAAACTCGGACATAATTCAGCGGGAATCTTGAGTCGCGTATAAACCTGATCGACTTCGGAAGAATTGAATTCGAATGGGAGGAATCTCCGTTTCGCGAGAGTTTGGGAGAAACGAGATATCAGTTCACAGGGACAATGGTAAGAAGACGTTGCTGAGGAGGGATCGCGTGCAATTCAAATGCATCCATCAGACGCTCGAAGGGCGGCTCCGTTGATCCCGTTCCCCTGATATCTCGTTGACAGCAGTTGACAAACGTTGGTCAGTGACAACCGTCAGCTGACAGTCCATTGGCCGCGACTGCTGGCAGTATTTCTCCGATATCCCTGGCCTGGTCCGCGACAGGCGTTGCGATGCTCGCGGCAACGTCGGCGAATTAATTAAATCGACGCGATAGGGACGGAACAACGAGGGACCTTTGATGATCGGGACGATGGCTCCGGCGAACACGCGACTGCCCAGATCCGCGCAATAATTCTTAATCGCGGGAATGTAGGTTACGGGTAATTGGCCCCTCGAGGGGGCAGCCATCCCTTCGGAGCCCTTTGCCGCGATTCATTAAGAAATTAAGTAGGAAAGAAGGCTCGCGGGCCTGCGTCGCGTAAATATGTCAAGGATGCTCCGCGGTATCCGCCGATCTGGATGCTAATTGATTTACCCCGAGTTAATTAGGCTCCATAATTAGGTAGGCTATAGAGCGAGGTGTTGGGACGACCAGTAGCAATTTGCTTTTCCGATAAGGGAGCGACGTGATTGGCATCGGCGCCTCTATTCCTGACCGTCAGGTAAATCAAGGCCGTCACGTAAATCCGGGGCTCTTTGTGAGCGGGAGAATCCCGACGGGCGAGACGTCGAGCTTTATATTATCGCAAGCCATCCCCGTGCTCTCTCTCTCTCCGCCGCCACCCTCGCGGTCTCATTCTCTCTGTCTGAAATACAATATGTGCTACGGTGGTGCAGGGCTCGCTTGAATTAAACGCGCTTATCCCACGCACGAAGAAAAAGAGCGTATGAAAAAGGCTCGATTAGGGGAGCAGCGTACATTCTTGCCGTGTAATATCGCGTCTTTGTAAAGGGATTTCGCCGTGGAGCTTCATTACCAACGCGAATCCTTTTCAGATTCACCACGACACCGTGTACCCGTGATATCAACGATATATAGCAGCATTCAGAATTATTCGACCTACTCTGCGGACTCTGTCTGGCACTGCGAATTGTTGATTCTGGGTAGCAGGTAATGCTGCGTGAACGAAATGTCTCGAAGTGTCGCATCTGGCCTCGAAAATAACGCAACGAGCCGCGTTTGTCCATCGAACGCCAAAAGTTATTACCGTGGCTGCAGCACGGTAGCGCGCGCGTCCACCATATGCGACGTCAATCTCGACCAGTTCCGCGGAAAATCAGCGAAACGACACTGTAATTCCCCGCCCCGGATGAAGAAAGACGGGGATGATAGAACTTTTCTCGGCACTGGCCTGCGGACCCGAATTTCGTCCGCTAACAAATGCAGAAACGGGGGAGACTCAAAAATGCAGCGGACCGGGGGATAATCCAGCGAAAAGTTGGTCCGAGTTGTCGGTACCCAGGATCGAAAGTTTCACAATTGCCTCGACCGAGCGCTATTAGCATGTTAATTCGATCGGAATTCGGTTAACGCTGTTCTCCACACTCCAATGCAGCTCGGTACAGTGCGTCACGGTAAAACGACAGTCTGGGGAACCAAAGAAGCCGGATTCTGCACAATATTTTGGATCCTATTAGATTGCAGGAGGTTCGCTTTAATAACGAGTTTCATCGATCAGAACTGTCGACGGAAACATCACAATTCCGAGCAGGCACGCGGAATTACAAAGTAAAATTGAAAAATAAATTGAACGGCCCCTGTGTAATTCTATATACTCGTTCGTTTCGATATGTAATTTCGTAAAGCGCGGCCGTTAGGACCTCCTACCCCGCGGCCGGGATGAAACTTTTACCAGGAAACTTTCGTCGCGCTGGTCGAAATTAAATCCCGCAAGATCCGTTCCCCGCGAAAGAAATTCGCCACTAACCGCCAAGTTATTCGAAGTATTATTCCTGTAACTGCGGTCCCGCCCGTTGTGTACGGTCCACATTCTGCATGGTGGATGATATTAAACCCTCCGCTGGTACACGCTCGTAACACGTTTCCATGGAACTCTTCCCTCCAACAATTATTCGGCGCAAACAATTTTTTTGTTTACCTCGCGCTTGCGGACTTCACGCAGGAGAAATGAGAAACAAAGAGGTTCCTTCTATCCGCAGTCACGCGATGGGAAGCTTAACAAGGATTTTCGTGTACGTTGAAAAAGTATTTTACGCGCATCACCCTCGCGTGCCTTCGTGCCTGCTTGCCAAAGCAGCACGCCAGAGCGAATATATATTCGGCGATCAATTGGAACCATTTTCTGCTCCGATAGATGGACCATCGGATGGATGTGTTTTTCAGAAAAATGTCCCGAATGCTGATCGATAAATGTAGTCGAAGTGTTCGACTACGGCGAGTGTTATCGCTCGGGCGCTTCTATCACCGATCGATACAGCCAACGGCAGAAACAACGCCGGCCCGCGAAATTTCCAGTTCCGCGATCGGCTATTCGACGTGCAAAGTTTCCCGGTAGCCATTGATGCACGTAGAACCAAACGATGCCCATGACGGCTAAATTGCAGTCGCTCGAATCGAGCGCGCCGCGGCAGCGAGCTCGGGCCGGACACGTCCGCCTGGCGGTCATTAGCGTGTTCGATGCTGGGCCGCGAGCTCGCAATCAAATTATTCCGTGTGGACATGGCTCACACCCGCGAGCTCTCTGCGGGCGTTAAAAAGGACCGAGCGCGCTCCCTCGGAATTCTTGGAAATCTGCCCGCGACAGGCGAGCCCGATCGCCCCACGAGTCGCGATTTACGGGAACGCCTCTTTCCAGCGTGGAATCGGTAAAGCTCCAGCCCCAGTAGCGGTGTTTAAGCCGTACGGCGTATGCCAGCGACGGCCGGCGAGCCCCTGTATCGACGTTACAAACGCGTGCACCCCGTTTACCCACGTTCCAGCGGTCGATGAATCGTGACCGGATGGGAAAGACCGTGGCGCGAATGATCGTTTCGCTCGTTTACAAGGAACTGCCACGCTTGCAACGCGACAGCGGAAATGCCGCAGATGCGCGGGGGCAACGCGTGCCAGCGCGTGTACACAGGCGAGCGCGTGGACCTGCATACGCCAGCCTAACGTCCCGGTACATCCAGCCAGGCTGATGTATGCCGCGGCGCGCGTTTCAGATTAGCAGGAATCCCCCACGTGCCCTGCAATATTAGCTGAATATAATCGTAGTCTCGTCGCGACGACGGATCGCCCGTGGTCCAAGGTGTCTCGTGTATTCGAAGACGGCGTCGCCGGTGAGAGTGCAGCGCGCATGGAAGCCGGAGAGCTCGGAGAGGCAAGGCAACGATTCGGCGGGGTAGGTATTCGTTTCAGGTTTTGGGCAGCGCGAACGGATTCGTTACCAAACGAACGGCTTTAACGAGCCCACACTTTTTTCCTCGGCCCCCGTCCGGGCGAAAGTAAATATTTGCCGGAGGCGTATCGCAAGCGAGAATCTGCTCGTTAAACTCGCGCAAAGCGAGGTGGCGAGACGTGCGAGGGGGAGGACGAAAGGAGCTTAATTGTCCACGCGATGCGAACAGGGAGAGGATTTCCTAGGCCCTTTACGTATGTGCATTCCCGCGATTGCATCAACGTGACTCTGCATTTCGACTGGACAACGGAGGAACGCCCTGTTCATGAAGCTTCGCGAATTTTCCTGCGCCAAGAAGATTGTTGAAAGATCCCGCTTTATTCGTCGCTAATTAAAACGATACTTGGACTGCGTTTCCATGTTTGCAGCACTTTGCACACAGAACATTGCTGTCCTACACAGCGCGTTACAGACCTAGGAACCCGACATTAAGGTAAAGGCACCAGTAGTTGACCATGTATCAGTAGTTGACCACTTTTCAGAAAAACGTGAAAAATAAGGTTTTTAGAAGTGACGATCTTTTGACAAAAGTGCAGTTGACGTGCCAAGACATCTACCGACTGAAATCTAAAACACTCAAGTGTGAAGTGCATTATGAATAGTATTGGCGAATGTTTATTTACATCAAGGTGAGTAGTGTGTTCCCATTTCGTTATTTCCTTAATGATTTTGGTAAGAACAGGTGTATGGTTCAGGTAAAAAAATTCGTAGGTTATTAACTCTTTATGACTGAACTCTTCACTTGTTAAACACTCATAGTGTTCTATATTTGATAAATGCACCGTATTTGTTATACTAACCTCAGAAACACATAGTTTGCGGGGTGGTCAAGTAATGACTCTTGTCATTCTAATTGTTTCTAGAAGTTGACAGGTATGGCGCACAAGAAACTGGGTAAATGCACGAAAAAGTTGTATATATCGTTAGTGGTTTTTGAGGTCGCTGATCCCGAATTCGACATAGGATTTATAAAATTAATTTATTTAAACAATTTGTTTAACAAATTATATTGTAAAAAAGTTTTAGAATAAATAAAAAAATCTCGGAGACACATACATATTTGTTTAGTTACTTTCCCCGCAGAACACGATTCTATATGTACCAAAACATCTAATTTTGCAATCATTTGTTTAAACCTTCGAAAGTGAGCAAAACTCGAAATGTCTAATCTGTTCCTGAATTGGACTCCTTATGGAATTGAAATCTTTTAATTTCACATTCCTTTTTAGTTCTAACTTGTTCTAAATTATTGACAATAAACGATGCTAAGACGATTACCTACATCATTGCCTTAATTCTCTTTCTAGTATAGGTGGTCAATTACTGACCAACATAGGGTCAACTCCTAGTATTTTCATTTTCAAGGATGGTCAACTTCTGAAGCAGTTACTGAACTTTGAAAAATGGTTTCAAAATTTTTATAGCATACCTTTTTTAAAAAATCGTTCTCATTACATAATTTGGAAAGCTTAAAGAGTATCTTTAGGCAGCGACTGTCACTATTTAATGACAGAGCAATTAGTCACTATTGTTTACGTGAAGGATTTCTCTTAACTGGTCAACTACTGGTGCCTTTACCTTACGCGGCCGTTGTTCCTTCCCCCCAGCGTACTGTAATTCCGTCGCAATCGCCTCGCAGCAAAGGGCGACAGATGCGGACGAAAATAATTAAAAGTCACCGGCGACGCGGGTTCGCCGAGCAAGGGGAGCGTTCACAAAGATCAGGCCAGCGAATTCTTCTCCCTTGTGGGGCGCTCGAAGGGTGACGGGGCTCGACGTCTCGCGAGGGATGGTCTTTGGAACGAGCGGAAGTGGTGGGTGGAGGAGCAACGCTAGTAGGGCCGAATGGAGATTCGGCCCAGGCGAACCCTCTTTCGCGCTCGCTCGACGCCGAGTGTAATTTGTAGGGCCACGCTCGTTCCTTTCCTATCTTTCATTTTTTGCCTCGCCTACCGCGATCCCTAATCTCGACAGGCGCCGTGTTGCTGCGCCACCTTTGTTGTTCACGGCGTAATTCGCCGTTTAGGGGCGAGGGTGATAGCGAGGGAAACGGAACCGGCATCAAGAAACAATATCGTGGGAAGGGCGGCTATGGAAAGTGGACAGGGGGTGAGAATTCGAAGGGTTTGGCGAGTTTCGTTGGAGTCAAGGGACACGGTGAACGTTCCTGCGACTTCTGTCACCACCTCTGCGAGCTCTCCCAGCTAAATTCAATTTACGGAACGCAAGTAGTCTTGTCTGGCTCGGAGGACGTGTAGCCCTGCAGAAGTGTAGAGGGAGTGCGGGCCAAAGAGCATGACTGCTGCACACCTCCGCGAGGCTCTCGTCGAGGGGAAGCCGAATGGCATTACTTTCACCCCGGGAATCAGGTGGGAATTTGATGGAGCAGAGTTGAAATTAACACAGCCCATTAACGAAGAATCCTTTTGTGCCGCAGACACGCAACTGCGAGCAATTGTACGTTACCCCGCGCCTCGGCAGGCGCCTTGGTTCGCGATTCACAGCGCAGCACGTACGAGATAATGGCACGTAGCCAAAACAATCGCCGGCCGCTAAATTTCCAGTCAACAAACATTGGAGCCGCGCCAAACGCTATCCCGCCGCTTGCTCTTTAGTCCGAGAGACTTTTATCCTGCCACCCCTGCCATCAGCGTCGCCACCGACTTCTTCCTGCCGCGAGGAATGGCCTCCTCCTCGGTCTCGTGAATAAGCAATTCCGTTTTTCCGAAGGGAACGGCTCATCGCCGGCCGTCCTCCGTCCTCCCGCTGACAATGAGAATCTAATCGTTTTCTTGCCCCTTAATTCCGCTGAAGACGGGAAACGTTTCCGTCCCGCGATCGTATGACTGTTTCCGTGTCGTCCAATGTAAATAGTCTAAATGAAGCTTCGGATTAGGTGAACTGCTGACCAAACGGTTTTAATACCAGCGCCAAAATTAAGGCACCGGGAACGTCGGAGGCAAGGACTCGACCGCAACGAGTCCCGCTGAAAATTTAACGTAACGTATTTCGAGGCGGACGTTAATGTATCGGTTTCGTGGTACCGCATTACCTAAGTAGATAGAGAGCAGCGTATCGACCTGCTATTAAAGCCCATAAATCTCGAGAATTTACGGTGTCGCGGGGACGAAAGCCGCGACGCTGTCCAGCTTCTTACCGCTTCTTCCACGAATTATAATCCGTGGAGGAGGAAATAGTGGCCGTTGCCGTGGAGTCGCGGGAAAAACGATGGAAACGTGAACGCCCGGTGCATTATTCGAGAATTATGAGAACGACGGGGTCGGTTAAATCGACCTGATACAGTAGAAGTTCTGACTAATGTCTTTCTCAAGACACACGCTGAATTTGTCTTACACCGTACCCCGAATTCGATTCAGCACGTTTCCAGATTAATTCTCCTGACGATTCTTAAATACAGATTTTCCCTACCAAAGTATCTCAGCAAGCTTGTAACCCCTTGCAATTAGCCCAATGAAAATCTTGCCGACCGACTTTCTAGTTCACTACCTTTGCCCATTCCTCCGTTCTACGGGCGTCTGCCAAAAGTGAATGACGCTGAAGAGATAAATAGACAAGCAGGTTACGGAGAAATGTTCCAAGTGGAATGTGGCGGACAGCAATTGGAAGTTGAATCGCGGGGCATCGTAAATTCCGTCTTTCTGAAGCCAAGGAATCGAAAACCGTTGCACCACGCCCCATAGATTACATCGCGAAACTCAAAGCGGACCAGAGCCTCGAGATGGGGCCGACCGAGCCGACGGTCGACCGAGGGAACACGAACGTGCACTAGAAATTATTGGCGTGTCCTCCAGGTAGCTTCATGCTCCGTCTGTGATCCAATTGGCAACAGTTTATTAAACTCGACGCCCGTAAGCTGGCTTAGTACGTCCCGGGGACTTGGACAGGTTGACACGACCAAGAAATTGGTGGCCATGCGATGTGTGTGAGTGTAGCTGGGTGGGTAGCTTCTTACGCGGGGGGGGACGTGTCTTCTCTCAGCGATTGTTCGATTCCCTCTCAGCGAGGCGAGGCTGAAATTTTCGAGTATTCGGTGGAAGGCTGGCGGAACGATACCGGGAATCAATTTCCAATTGACTCCCGGCTGCCTCGGAACAGAGTTACGGAAACTTCCTGCTCGTTCCATGATTCGTCGACGGGGAGAGTATCGATGCTCGCCGCATCGGCGCATAAATCGTTAAACAGAAGCTGTGCGCGGAGCTGCGGTGCCAGGGCTGATGAAAATTTCAGATGGTGTCTTTGTACCGAGGCGCTGATCGGTTCCTCGAGAGGCTGGATGGACTCTGTCTATGTTGGTAGACGCGTGGATCGGGTTTTCGTGCTGGCCTCGATCGGTCGCGGTTCATTCAAATTAGGCAGGCCATTAGGCTGTAAACAGCGTCGTTAAACATCGATTATCGGCGGCTGTTCCGAGCCCGATAACGCGGGAATAATGAAGCCTCGGGTAAGATTAACCGATTGTCTAGCCCCTGGAGGCGTGTTACACCGGAATCGGACGCCTCTTCTTTATCTCCCTAACCGTGTCCTCTCGTTCCCCTCGAAATCATTCGAGCACCGTTCGCCCCTAATCGTTCACAAGCTGCGTATTCCGGTTGCCGCGGGTCCCGCGGGTCTACTTTCCACGGAAATTTTGTGTCCAGCCACCTTTTCGCCACTCTCCCATCCTTGTACCTATTTTCCATCCATTCGAGACTCTGCATACCACGAACTCGTGGACTCCTCGCCAACTGTTGCTCTCGCTGTTTCGATTCCTTTGGCGCGCGCTGCTTTGACTCGTTCTCGACAGCTGTTATCGTTCCCCCGCCAAAGTGATATCGTTAAACGCTCCCCCCCCCCCCCCCGCATCTTTCTACGCCTGTATCGAACAATAGAAATGGAAATGACGTAATTTCACGTCCTTCCGACGAGCGGTCCTTTGCAATCGACCATCTACCGTTACGTGGGCCGCCATAGAAATCGTCGAGCACCGAGAAGTGCTCGTTTAAAAGAACAGAGGGAAAGGAATATCTGTGCCCGCCACACGATTAAGCACCACACGGCGAAAATATCGGGATGAAATGAGCCAGACACAATTTCAAATTCGCGTCAGACCCTCGGTAATGGGAGCAGGCTACGGAGAACTGGCGCCGAAGGGGGGAACGCGATTAGGAGGCAGCTTTTTTAATACAACTCGAGAAGATTTATGGCGCACCGTATCAATCACCCGCGGGCTAGAAGGAAGCGCGATTCACCTGGCGGCGTTTTCATTAAATTCTCCTCGGCGAAGTTCTCCCGGTGCATTTCCACCGGATAATAACGGCTCGGCGCGGACCCCGAAGACATCGAAATAATTAGTTGCGTTTCTGCAACCGTGGAACTTTTCGCATTCCTCGCGGCAACCTGGCGAGTGGAGGCGGAGGGCCGCGGCGAAGCGATACGGCCAAAGCAAGCCCTCGAGATGCTTTCGCGTAAATTTCGCGAGTGCAGCGCGAATTCGAGGACGGAGGAATTATTGTAACTGAAGCTAGCCTTTGTGAGCGAGGATTCCTATAAAATTCCAACCAGCAGGAACCAAAGGATCGCGATCCCAGCCAGAGGCAGATTTTATTCTAGGAGATGTCTCCGCGAAAGACATTCTCCGTCGCGGAATTCTCCCAATCGTTCTTCTTTCCATTCATTTATGCGCGTAAAACTGGAACGAATATCTCCCAGGCCCGATTGTGCCCGGGAGTCCTCGAAATCTTCCACCCACCCCGCCAGCCGCGAATTGTTCCCTCCTAGGGTCGGAACTAAATTCGTTATCGGATGCTCGATGACTCGGAAACTGGGCTAACCTCGTCCGCGCGTCATCGATGAAATCGACGAATTTACTCCGGTTAAGACTTTAATCGCCATCGACCGTGCGGACGGGAATTCGCCCGCGAACTCCGGATCTCGTCGGGGTTAACAGTGAAGTTCGAGGATTACGCGTTTCAAGAAGACACGCGCCCGGGGTCGAGCCCCAGCGATGTCCTCTCCTCGTCGGTTTTTTACGAGCAAGCGCCGCTCGATTAAAGTAAATCGTTCGATCCACTGGCGGCGCACGCCGGAGCTGCCACGTCGCTAATTTCCCATTTCCATTCACCTATAATCGGCTGCGTTATAGAGTTGTCAACTTTGTCAACGGTTCGTCAGCGCCAGGATAATTATCACGTCGCGTGTAAGACTGGACGCGACGCGAGACAACAGCGGAAGACCGAGAGCCGCCCCCAAATAACGAGCTTTTATTACCAAAGCGGTCGCGGTTAATTGGCAATCAAAAAATCTGGCCGAATTGAAGTCAAGTCCCCGGCGGGGACGTCGCAATCAACCGTGAAACGCTTTAATTGACGGCCGATGAAAGGGGGGTGTGTTCGAGGAGGCGGGTGATTGCGAGCGGGGCTTTCGCGGGCAAACGAAAGGGAATGTCGCGGGAGGAAGAGAATTCGCGGCGCTATTGTTCCCCGGGTGGTGGTCGCCCGGAAATCTCGATCCCACTTCTTAATTCTTTTTACGCGGAATATTTCTGCACTTAATTAGACGCGCGGAACCGCGCCGTCCGGGGGCCTCGAGTCGGCCAAGTGCCGCTCGTTGGAAACTGTGCCTTTTATCTTCGTCCGGCCATTCCACGCCATTCCCTCCAGCCTCCTCTCTCCTCCACCTTTCTCCCCGGCATCCCCCCGCGATCTCGTTTTTAACCCGTCGAACCCTGCCCTCGTTGTTCTCTCCCCTTTCTTTGACGGACTCCAGCCACGGGCTATGCGCGGAGCGCTAATGGAGAAACGTAATTTTCCCCTTAGCCGCGGTAAGGATATTCCGGAAGCACGAGACGCGATGAGCCGCCCGCACTTTGACTCCCGACGCTCGACCAGCGTAACTTTCAAAGTGAAAATTATCGCGTCCGGCCTCCGCGTTGGCTGCTCTCGGTCGATCCTCCGGGGAAAGCTGGGCAGGGGATGCTGATTTCAGAGAGGGGTGTTGAAATCGGGTCTGTAGTCTACTTAGGTGAACCTTGTTTTCAGTCTAAGAAGGCACGGGCTCCTCAGAGAAATTAGGTTAGAACATCTTGCCACGGTTCGCGGCCCAATTTCTTTCCCATCAAGACCACTTTTCTTTCTAACGAGCCCTTCGAACGACCCTGCGGCGTTCGTAATTGAATCACGTGACCCAATAGACGTTTTAATTATCAGCTCTCCACCGACGCACGGGAATCGCGCGTAATAACAGCGACGAGTGTGTACACAGCACTGAAGGGTGACCTCATCTGTTCAGCAAAATGGAGGGATTCCAGTTAGAAAAACGGCAGGAGAAGAAGTCGAAAGGACCTGATGGTGAAGGTAAACATGCCACGGGGATTTCATTCTGCCGGGAATTAAGCTTGACACGGGATTGGAGAGCGATTATACGTAACGACGCTTTTCCATCCAGCGATGTTTATCAGACGTAACCGTGGACGAAGCGATACGGAGGACGAAAGGAAATCAGAACAGCGGAGAAATGGGGGACAGAGATAGGATGAACAGGGAGAGGCTGTGCCGCCACCTTTCTCGGCAGCTTAAGCTGGCGCGTAAAATTTGTTTATGCAAATTTTAATTGCGGCCCAAGGCGTAACTCCTAATTCCGCTGAAATTAATACAAATTGCGTTCTCCTGGCGACTACTCGCCTCCTTTCTTCGAGCGCCCCGCCTAACGTCGCCATCCCCTATCGCAGCTAGACTTTTATGAAGAGACTTTTCCCTCCTTCGAGCCGTTCATATTCCTCGTACTCGCTCCCAGTCGTTGCCTCTCGCGGCAAACAAACAGGAGGCCCGTTTTCTCCCGTTTATACGCGATAATCAGAAAACTTCCAAGGGAACCCGCCAGCTTCGGCTGGATTTGATCGAGGCAAACGGTCCGTTTCGCCGACGAATAGGCTGTGCTGTTGTTTGGTTTCAGAGTAGGGTAAATCCGGGAGACGCGGTCGGGCCGGAGAGTTGGTCGTGTCGCTATATTTCAGAGTCTATACGTAAAAATGCATTAAAGTGCAGACCAATTACTTCTCTAGAAGCCAAATAGTTGAATGAATAGCGTTATTTCGCTTCCTTCTGTGGTTTACTGGATTTATAGGCTAAAAAAGGTAAATTGATGTTACATTTAACCTCTTTTGTCAAACAGCGGTTGTACAGAATCGTATTTAAAATATACTTCTAAGTTTATTTTCCTTTAATGTTTGGAATAATAAGATAATAGAGACATTGAGGGACAATGCAGCCAAAGTATTTGGCCATATTAACTCTTCCTCTCAAAGCTAACGAGAAGACCATGTCTCGCTGCAGAAATGTGAGATGGTCGAATTATGATTTTTTTATTATTTTTGTTTATTTTTTTTTATTATTATTTTATTATTACTTTTGTTTATTCAGTTTATTTATTCACTTTTATATTCATTTGCCTTGCTAATCGCCAGTAGGTAATTCACTTTTTCTTTGATGTGTTCTTTACTTGTTTAGCGTAAACAAATTAAATATCAATGAATCCGTAGTTGTATTCACTCATAAATAATTTTGCTTTATCCTTTGTTAATTTTCCATGAATAATTATGTGAGTGGTCTCTGCCAACGACGAAAACCATTTCTCCCGGCACCTCGGGGAAGGTGGTCAGATGTCATGACTTCAGTTTTCAACCCGATTTACAGTAAATATTGTCTTAAAGCAAATATCGACCAGTTTTTCTGAATCGGCATAAAATTCTGAACATATTAGGTTTGCTCTGATAAAATAAGTAATATCTATATTAGTTTTAATAGCCATTTTATATTAGGTCGACCGCGTGTCCCGGATTTACCCTATGTCGAAACGCGAGGGTACTTCTCGTATTATACTCCCTTATAGTCTAATTGGCCTGTGCAGCGTCACCAATCGATGTTCATTGGTACTTCCTTTTTTCTCCTCATTCTACGTTTAGCGAACCACAGTGGCGCACTTAGGATTTAATGTTGGGGGGAGCTGAGTTGAAGGGATAAAAATATTTCTTTGAAGGATACCAGGGCCCCTTGTCCCCCCCCCCCCTCCCGTAGGATGACTGTACCTAATATCGCCAATGTTCCTAATATCGCCACTCGCTATGTCTCTTAAAGTAAGCTCTAAAATTGATCGGTTATGCACTGAATTAGTACCTAAACATATGTAGGAAGACATACTATAATTGCAGCATCATGTGATCAACAATTACAGAAAGGGAAGGATTTTCAAGAATCTTAATAGTGTAAAAATTTATTGGACTATCACAATTTTACGTCACATTCGGAGAAGGTAAGTCTAATAAATCTGTGAATGCAAGAATATCTACTAGAAATACCTAATTAATGATGTACTTAAGAAATGAAATCGATTCAAATATTTTTCATAATGAAAATAGCGTTTTTCTTTTAGCAGTATGCGTGTTCTCAATACCGCCTACCGGAGAACAATGGTTTCGATGTAATGCTTGTTACAGGTGAGGTCACGAAATGTGCGGAGCAACCGAATTAAAATTTATTTGCCCAAAATGTACATCGGAACGTAAAAAATAAAATATTTTAAAAATCTATATTTTAAAATTTCTATATTATTCTAATAAAAATGAAATCAAAGATGGATAAAAAGACATTTATAGAGCAAGAAATAATAAAAGCACATGTGAAAATGACTTTAAAAACTCATATATACATGAATTAATCAATATTTCTTGAGTAGGCGATATTAGGTACACTTTTTTCAGGACCCGATTTTTGAATGTCTTACGTTTTTTGAGTCCCAATTAACAATTTGTAGGTTTCAACGATTCTAACATATGCTACATGAAAGATGAATAATTTCTCTTTACTTTGAAATGAACTGCATGGAAAAATATCAATTATTATTCAATCGACAGCGATTTAACTTTTGCCTGGCGATATTAGGTACAGTCACCCTATGGGTGCGTCACTGGGGACCTAGAACCTTCATCTCACTTTTTCCCTCACACAGATCGAGCGCATAAAGGCTAGAACATCTCGGAATATTATTAATTCGCGCCCATTTTGCCAGCATTTCCCGTGACAATAGAAGTCAGGCTGCGTAGCCCGTTGTGCTAGCCCGGTTCATTAATATCATTTGTTTCACCGCCCTTTGTGTGGCTCCGTCGACAATGGTTTCGCGTGGACACTTATGCAACAACAATTCCAGAAATAATTATGAAGAATGGCGATAAAATAGAAAAGGTGGAATAAAACCTGGCGGCATATAACTTGGGGGCGGTCAAACATATGCTCGTTATTTTTAAAAGCCTAATACGGCCGCAGCTTTTTCTAGTCGCCGATATTTGGAAATTCGTGACAACGTCCGCGGCCGCACGATGACGATTGAAACCTTTTCAATAAATAAATTCGCGGCACGGCCGAGCCACTTTCAATATAAAAACCGAACGCGTTTCACCCAAAAAACTCTCGCCCATTCGGCTCTCGTCAAATCTACATACGCGTACGCGACGCAAATGCACGCGTGGCGGTTGAAAACCGGTGGAGAAATCGGAATCCAGGTCAGGATCCATCTTTCCCCCGTGTTCGGTGTTTATCGAGGTCTTTTATACTCCACATACCCCCTATCAGATTCCTCGACCCTAACTTATAAAGCGAACTATCCGCCGTGAGGCCACATTCCGCCGCCGGAGCGAATCGTCATTAAAATTTTAATAAAAGGCGACGGCCAACAGCGGTAGCTGGCCTCGCAGTAAACACGCGTAAAGTGTGTATGACGTTCTGCATTACAATTGGGCCGATCGGAGGGCGCCGATCAGACGTAATTTACAATGGCCCGTATTCGGGACAGGCCGGTCCGTTAAATTGCCTTCATTTCGCGGACAGGCTGTCGTGTTTATCGCGTCGATATTAGCACTCGACGAATAATGGCGAATATTCGTCGAGCGAATCAACGTTATCGTTTACCCGATTAAATTTCGCGTTCTCGTTACGAATTCCCCGCTCCCCGACTTTTCATTCCTGCTCGCTCTTTCCCTCTCTTTGTTCCGTGGAAAAAGCGACACGGTAACGAGACTAATTCTTCCCATCCCAGCCTCGATCGGCTCCGCCCTTCGATCCAGCGGGGTCCTCGTTATCGACGCTATCCCGGGTTAATTTCAATTTATATTAATAATGCGCGCGATAACGCCACCCACCCCCCCCCCCCTCTCAACCCCCAACCCTGAAAAGAGAACATCGTCATTTGCGTTTCAATTGACGGCATTGTTGATTCAGTTAGCCGCGTCGACGGTGAAATCGTGTCACCAGCCAACGCTGGTCATCCACGGGGATTGGCGAATAGGAGCGAACTTCATTTTCGCCGGTGGCGCGGGGAAGAATAGTCTCGTATCTCTAATCCAGGTTTGGTGGATAGCAGCGAGCCTATTAAGCGGCGGCCTCCAAGCATTCGGCGCGTCTGACCAGTGCGGGCTTACTCCACTGCGCGCGGTGAAATCCATCAAGCGAAATGTTCGGTCGCCGCCGGTTTAAATCATTCCCATTGGATCGAAGAGGAAATCATCCTGATGGATCCCTTCGTATATCGCGCAGGCCGAGGTATGCAGCTGCTTTCTAAGAAATTACGCCACCCTTCCCACCGTTCACCCTTTTAAACCCTCTTTCGACCGATCGCTGTCTGTAACGACTTCTTTATCGGCGCTGACTTTCGAATACGAAAATCTGTCAAGCGTCCCGAGTTATTTTGCAACGAGGTTTATCGACGAGCGGGGCATGATCGATGGGGGGTCGCCTGCACGTTCTTCGATAAACTTTCTACCGTTCGCCCTGGAAATTGTGACGGCGAATAAGGCGACAGCGCTGTGAATAAAAACAATTTGGATTTCCTCGTAGCGAGCGAATGAAGGTTGTCGGCCGATATCGGGCGATCCATTCATCCCGGCGAAATATTCATTTTCAGCCGGCACGGATTGAAATTCCCTGGTTTTTCCCACCCCGGCCCCGCCGTCGAACCAAGTTATTGCTTCTCGTTATTGCCTCGCGTGCGCGGTATCGTTCACCGTGATCGTACAAATTCATTCGAAAATGTAACATCTTGGCAGGGGCCGGGCCAGCGAAAAACACGGGCGCGGGGGGGACGGTGCCCCGGTAATTTACAGCCCTGCCGGGGAATATCCCGTCCAGCCTGGTTCCGCGTGTTCATTAGGGGAGTCCTTGCGAATCGGGTCGTCGTCTCCGGTTACGATCGCGATGCGGGGGTTTTGCGAATCAGCCGTGGTGCGGCGGGCTCCGAAGTGCGGTAATAAGAAATCGGCAAGATTAACTCGAGACGATGTCCCCGCAGTAATGGCGCTCGGTGAACGTAACATGAAATTCAACGACCGTAAGAATGGACCGATGGAGTGTCTTCTTTTACCTCGGGGCTAATACACGGCCGCTCGAAAGTTTAGGTACACGGGTTACGGGCAAGGATATCGTCCAACATCGCACTCGGTGTGTATTATTAAGATCGCTATCGCGCACGAGTGATTCGGGCGCACGGAGATAGTATAAATTGCGCGACGCTTGTTCAGACCAAGTGTCGTTCGTTATGAATGAATATCGAGCGAGCAGTTTGCGAATTAGGTGAACCACCCGGTATACCAGAACGGGGTCACCGCTCGCGATGCAAAGGAATCATACCCAACGACAGGATTCGGAAGCAGCCGCAAACTATGATTGAATTATATTCCGCAGCGACGTCCCCTCGTCGAAAGAATCGCGAACTTAATGAGCACCGTGCCTCCCGTGAAAAGACGCTCGTGGATTTAAAGGAACGGCCACGGGGGACGGATAAGATCTCTTGCTCTCCCGGCGGATCTTGGGCCGTCCCGTGTGTCACATGGGCCGTAAAGGAAATTAGGATGACCTCCCGCCGCAGCGTAATAACGGCCGATAAAATAAAGATGAACAAACCGTGTCAAGCACCGTTGCGGGGCCGAGGATACGGATCGGGGGACGTTTGTTCTTTCGTAACGAGCACCCGCAATTTCGGGGCTCCGTATCGCTGCTTCTTGGAGACTTCCCGCGGACAATGGAACAGCGCCGCCTACATTATCGTTTCCCCGTATCCACCGATTCGATTGGTGTGCTCGGGGACATTGTTGTGCCTTCGATGTGAAATCCTCTCAAGGATCTGGATTTCTTCGCCCTGGCTCGCTGCCTATTTTCATTCGAATCTCCTCCGCGATCTTATATTTTTCTACTAAAACCCTGTGGGACCACCGGCATACCCATCTCTCTGCTCCTCCCCGGTCCACCGCGGGCTGCTCCCTCGTCCCGATCCTGTTTCCTCTTGTCGCGACACGTAAGAGGCTTCAGCTCGGCGCAGCCGGGCTTTCGTTACTGCCAGCTTCGGTGTTCATTTCGCCGGATACTTTGACGAATGGCTGCGGGGCCAGCGTGTCGCGGTAATAGTCTTCGCGCTGCTGGGAATTGAGCTCGGGATCTCGTCGGCGAGACACCGTCGCTCCCCGATGCCCCCGTGAAGTTAATCGCCTCGTAATGACGGATTATCAGGGGACACGGTGGAAACGAACGGCCGCCCGATCACCGATAACGCTCGTCGATGAAGCCCCGAATTTATAATACTTCGCGCAGGCAATTCAACAATTAATGGCCGCCCACCGTCCGAACGCATAATCGCTGGATTCATACAGCGATTCGAGCCGAATTGTTATGCTCCTCGCCCGACGCGTCCCCCCAATGTTCATTAACGTTAAATCAGATATATAGCAGCGGGTAATCGAAACCGTTGCGAAGGCATAATCGAGATATTCGCGTGCGCCCGATATAAAATTCCGAATTCAATCCAGGTCGCCGGCTAATATCCGCGCAATCAGCGTTCGCTCTCGTAAGAATGAAGGCGAACGTTCGTCAGCTGATCGATTAATTACCCTCGAAAGGACGACAATGCCCGAGAACGAGGCGAAGAACGAAAGCCGTGCGCCTTGCGTGAAATTGGGAGGAATATACACCCTGTGAACGTTTTCAAGAATATTCGCCGACTAAAAACTGTCTTGCACCTCGTAAAACTCTAGATTCGGGTAACTAAAACAAGGGGGGAAGTTCTTTATACGTTTGCCAAGTGTTCCCCGCCAACTTAGTGTCGCGTACAGCTCTCAAACGCGGCCGATTGCATTTTGCAAGCAGAAAGAAGTCCCCGGGCCTCAGAGTGTTTCTACGCTTCAACTTTTATCTATCCACGGTCCCTCCAGTTTTATATTTCATTAATGCCCGTCAATCCCGAATGCCGCGCGGCCAGATCGACGAAAGAACGCATCCTTCGCGCCACGCAGCCTTCCAGCTGGCTGTTTTACCGCGTTCCTTCCACGCGGCAGGTTGTCGCTTCGCCGGCGAAATGGACGGGAAAGTAACGTTGTTAAAATGGCACAGGTTGGCGGGAGAAGTACAAAAAACATGGGGTCGGAGGAATCGGGGATCAACGGCGGAGCTACAAGAGCCTGCAATTGCCGCGGGGGTGGAGCCTGTGCGGCAGAAATATCCCGCGCTCGTGATAAATCTCCGTTGTTTCGCCCGCTGTTTTGCCGTGGTGAGCGACGCGAGCAAAAAATACTTTCGAAGATTCTCCTGCTACGCGGAGATTTCAAGTGGAGCAGCCCTACGCGATGTCAGCCGCGTTTGTGTCTGACCGTATACCTTCCAGTACCACTTACTCGAGAGGCCTCTAGCATTCTCCGCATCGAGTTTTTCAAACCATCCGACGGATACGGTGCTCCAGGCTTTCAATGAATATCCCCGGAGTCGCTTTTCACCGCGCGGCTTTCTTTTCTTCTCCGAAGAGCGCTCGGCACAGGACGACGGGGTTCAACGATCGCGAGACAGGCGGACGTCGAATAGTAATTTTTTTATCCCAAAGGACGGCGACGTCCCTCTAATTACTCGCAATTACGAGGCTCGTGGGGGCGCGACTGTCGCGCCCCATCGATTTCCTCGCCACGCGTTTGATCTCCGCTTGCTATCTGCCTCCTTTCTCTCGGCCGGCTTACATAATGAAAGCCGCGGCGCAGTGACATCTGGGATTCGTCCGTTCTGATCGGTCGATCAGCTGAAAGGGACATCTTCTGGCTCGGTGGGCCGGAAATCGATCGATCCACGGACTCTCCTCTCGCACGTGCACGCGTGCTCTTTCACCATCTCCGCGCGAGCATTGATAAGTACGCGGGGGCGGAGCGTTCCTCGAGGATCGAGCACGACGTCGAGCCTCGCTCGTCGAGCCGTAACGACACCCTCTTTGTACGCTGAGAAAAGGATCCGCGGTGAAAGAGGATGCTTAGCCGACGACTCGCGTCCACGTTCGGGCTCCTCTCTCGCGTCACTCGTTCCGACAGGGACACTCCAAGTACATAACTGTGGACATGTTTACACGCGCCGCGACGCGCGTCCTTCTATCTATCAGTGTCTTCCCGGAGAATCCCTTCTGGCTCGCTGAAGCTCTCCAGGCCAGAGATGCTGCATTGGATCCCGGGCTGCCACCCACGGAAACACGTCGAGTCGATGACGACGTTAGCGTCGCGCGGCCAGCAGCTCTTGTTACCGGGATACTCTTACATCTCGTCTGATAAATCTCGGCGCTTCTATTCGTGCTGTTCGCACGTGAGAGGGACGGGTCAACGATATCGTTCTCTATCGAACATAAAACAGGCGATCTCGTTGGGAAGAAGTCGCGAGCTGCATGGCGGCGCAACGATCACCAATATTTGTCTTCACCCAGCGACGATTGCGCGTCTACGTTTTATTCGATACTCCCTCGCTGTTTGCTCTATCGTCCCCGCTGCTGACAAGGAGCACGGGGGTAGGTCTGGTGCTCCCGTCGCGTTATCATTTTCGAGGGCGTTCGTTCAAACATCGTGCGTCTGGAATCTCGTCGTCGAGCATTGGATTTGAAGGAGGAGCGAGTAAGCGATAGGAGGGAAGGAATTCTTGATTACGACACCGAGAGACGTGTTAGGATTCATTTCTCCTGTGATCGAGTGCCCTTTGAGTCGAAAGGTGGTAAGGAGCAGATGGCTGAGGACGGAGGAAAGGGGAGGCACGAAAGAAACGGCGACGGAACCGCGCGCGGGTCGGCGATAAATTCCGCGGGGACGAAACGCTTCGGCGTAATTGGACGTAACTCGGCCGATTAAATTTTACGCCCGCAGCTGCGCCGCGTTATATACGGACCCGTGGCTGTCGGTCTCCGATGCACCCGTCGATTCCATTTGCTCCGCGACACAACGCCGCAGTTTTACGTGCTCCCTCTGTACGAACGCTCCGTGGCCACCCCCTCGCGCATTCCGGCGAGCTTGACGAACGGGGGAGTTCGTCAATCTGTCCTGTAGGAAGAGGGGTAGACTTCGCTTCGGTATTCTCCGTAGGACGCCTCGATTTTTTAAGCAACCTACCTGCGTCACTGCACCCCTTCGTGCAATCTCCTTCACTGCACTGCGATTTCTCAGACCCTTTGCAACCGTGGACGCTTCACGTTCTACATCGAGCCAGCATTAGACAAGAGAAAGGTAACGAAATTCAATCGTTGCCCTGTTAAAACAACGGACGAGCCAGAGTTAGGGTAAGTGTGGGTATTACTGCGGATGCCCCGATTACTGCGGATATTCTAAAACAGATCATATTTAATGTTGGAAAGTACATAATCTCTTGAAAATTATTGATAAAATTATTTTAAACTCTACAACAGATAATTATTAATAAATATGTACAGCAAAGTTATTATTAATTCTTTTATCGTAATTTGAAATTCGTCAGGGCGAAACTTCAGTCGATTCCCGATATGGCGGTCATGAACACCTACTTGAAAAACATTTATACTTTTGTTATTAACAGTAATACATGTAATGTAGCGTTATTGCTCGATAGAATAAGAGTTATTTTTTCAGAAAAACAGTAAATCAGTCGTCTCCATTTGAGTTTTAATTTTTATTTCTCACCGCAGTATTACATAGGTGCAGTACTTTACACCATATGCATGTATTACTGCGGACCGACGACTGCGCAACCTAATCTTTCTTCCGACCGTTTCACTTACGTGACTTATTTTTATATAGTACCTAATAAACTCGTTTATAATTATTAAGATTTAAATTATTACTCATTCCTGCTGATTTTAGGAAATAAAGGAAGTTAAGTAATTGTTCTATCTACAAGTGATATTTCTACTAAGGTTATGTTTCGCCTGACATCAGACCGCAGTAATACATGCGCAGTAACTGGTATTTCGTTAGTAACAGGCACGCAGTAATACATGCATGTCCGCAGTAACTCCTGCAATGACATTGATCGACAAATCTCTGTGTTTTTAATTAACTGTGCTTATTACCCCGCCCTCATATTTTTTTTAATGGAATTATTAAGGTCCCACCTTTCTTTTAAAAAAAGAAGGAGGAACTTTCATTCATTTGAACGCCGTATCGAGGGTTCTAAAGTTAACCTACCTTAAAAGTCCGCAGTAATACCCACACTTACCCTACCTATTTCGTTTTTAGCCCCAGCTCCGTGGAACGTCTGATTCCGCGTCAGCTTGTAAAATATACGGGATGTCCCGTTTGTGAGGCAGTCGTTGGGCGCACGTGTCGCGTTGCAGTGGCGAGATCAGAAGGAGCGTCGCGTTCCCTGTTGCAGGGGGAGCAAAATATTCGTGGGGAGCGGCGCAGAGGAACGACATCCCCGGCTAACAATACGAATGGAATCGCTCTGGCAGCCAGCAAGCCAGCAAGCCAGCGGGAATGCGGTTCTGTTCCCGCTCTCTTCTGTGCGCGAATGTTGATCTTGCACTTCGCCGTGCCGCTCGCGATACATTATTAATACCGCGGATATCAAGTGCGAGCAGAGGGAGTTATACCCCAGAGAAGGGTGGTAGGTTGTCGCTGGTCGAAAGCAGAGGTTGTCCGCCATAAGTATCCACGTCAAACTCGCCCCTTTACGCAACGACGGCTACACCCGAGCCCACGGGTAGATCGGCTATTATTCGCGAAACTCCTGCTTCTGCTTGCTCTTCAACCGATCGGCTCTTTGAGCCTTCCATTTTCCGCGGCAGGGATTTCCAGAGGGTTGGAACACGTTCATTAACCCGTTAAATCCGAGATTGGGATTTCCATGGTAATAACGTGCTTCTCGAGAGAAACATTAATGGTTCTTCACCCTCGAATATCAGATTTGAGAATAATATTACGAGGTACGGACGAGCGAGTACGCGTAGGGAGATTGCCAAGTTAGGTGCAGACTTTGTGGTTAGAAGCCGGGGTGAATTAGGGGAATCGGTGGGAATTGATAGTGTTTGCGGGTTCCTTTCAACGTCGCGGGAAGAAGGGACGGAATCGATCGTATTAAGATTCTTCCCCGCGCAATTTCGATAAGTGCGCCGGTTTTATTTCACCGAAGGCCAAGATTCGACGCCGCTGGAAATTTCGAGCGGGCGTTAGAGCCTTTCCTCGAGATTTACGCGACCGGCGTCGCCGGGGAAAAGGGGATAAATTTGAATTCACGGCCTCCTTTTCGCAAGAAATACCCGTGGCCGAATTTACGCCCGGATAGAAGAAGGTTGTTACCGCGGAGGGAAACGAAACACGATATCGGGATACGAGCGGCGGCGGGGCAGGGGGTCGTCATTTCAGAAATTCAAAAGCAGAAGTCTCTGCCTCGCGGTATCTTCCGCGGCGATCTTGCATTCTATGCGTTCTGCGCGGGCGAAAAAAAGTTTCATTCATAGAAAATAAGGTTCTCGCCGCGTTTTTTCCCTACCAGCGGTATTTCTATTCCTATTCCCTGAAATAAAACGGTATCGTGGATTCAGAGACACTCAGACCCAGTCCCGGCAGATCCCCATCCGAAGCCGTGACGAACGTGAAACCACAGCTGTCTCCATTTCATCGTGGAAAGAAAGTAATATGGCGATACTCTGGCGCGGCGATAACTAATACAGCAAAAAATAATACAGATAAGGAATTTGCACCGGGACATGTGCAACGGATCTCCCCGAATCATTAGCGACCCGGCTACATACGTACGCCTGTTGCATTTTCGTGTCGTTCGGCAAAGGAAGATTAATCCCGCAGGCAGATTAAATCTATCTCGTAAATACGCCGGAAATAAATGTACCTGGCCTGCGACGGCACCTGCGCGCGGATAACACGTACAAATGAAATCAATCCCTGATTACGTATTATTAAACAATTTATCACTCGCATTCAATTACCGCTGGGACGTAATTTATAATATTACATGCGCGTCAGTCGGACGAACTCGGAGCGCGTTAAATTGCCAATGGGAGACGCATCTCTCGTCATTAAAATCGTATTTCTATTAGCCGGCGAAAATATAAAATCGACTTCCATTACCAGACCCGTTTCAATATCATCGAATGATCAACTTTCAGGCATTTGTTTCGTGCGTATCCTCCCGCTACTATTAGGATTTACCATTACCTGTCAACGCCTTTGTTTAACATTCCCCGATTCTCCACCATCAAAAGAAAGCTTCTGGAAAAAAAACTTTCCTGCGCGGGTTTCGCCTTCTACTTTTTATAGATTTCAATCTACTAAGGAGCTTCGAGATTGAGAATTCCAAGTTGAAGCTAAAGTGCAGCCGATACAAGAGTCACTGGAGGACCGAAGGAAAAGTGTTAGGAAATTGTCGAATATCCGCGGAAAAGGGTGAAGAAGACTGAGCACGGGGAAAAGAAAAGGCTGAAAACCAAGCGAGTATCACACACGCGAGCGAAGCGTTCCATCGAGCTGCCACGGCACGTTTGCGCGATATTTCCTCGAAAATTAAATTCATGCAAGCGAGCTGCAATCGCGTATTCATTGGGCGCATCGTGAGCGGAGGACGTTTGTGTTTTTCCTGCCCCACCCCGCTCGGTACGAATCATCGCGTTACACGCGAAATTTTCGAAGGAGCTTCCGGGTGGTTAGAACCAGGGGTTTTAAAACAGTTATGATATCGGTTTCGGTTCTTGAAACAGTTATGAAGAACCGATATTCTGAATAACTGTTATAAGGAACCGAAATTTCCGACTATACATATCGATTTCGGTTACGGTTCTACGGAACCGAAATTATATCGGTTATAACGGTTCTAGAACCGTTATTTTTTCGGTTCTATATCGGTTCTATATCGGGTCTAAAACAGTTCTGGAGTTGGTTTATTTCGGTTCGTAAATTGATTCTTATATATTGTTCCTACGAAATTGTTATATGTTTTAACTCTCCGATGGCTGTGCTTGGATTTATTTTGTCAACGCAATTTCAACGCAGACGTCTATTCTTGCTTTAGCCATCGTCTCAGTAGCGTATCTACGTCAATGTTTTGATGTGTAGCTGTTTATTTACACCGTGGCGGAATCCGCTTGACTGTGTAAAGTGCGAAAGCTTGCGTTTGTTTCAAAGTAAACATGTGGCGCGGATGGGGACGAATGCTCCTAATACAATGTATAGGTAATTTGCTCCGCTGAACTCTGAAACGGGCCTAACGTAAACAATTTTTAGCTTAAACCAATCATCGCGAGTTGAGATGTTTGAAGAAGCTCTTGACAAAAGAAACCCATGGACGGCCATCCCAGAATTGAAACAGTGCGATAAAATAGAAACATTATTTCTGATTTGGATGTCGCAGGATACACAAGTCTCATTTGTGAAGTGCATTTTTAGAAGCAACTTCAATTAGAAATTCTAATAATAAGTACAAAATTATTTCTACATAAATTCTTAATATACAGTAATCTGTAAGCGTAATATCCACTTATTTCAATTCCTGTAAAATCGATGCGAGAATCAATTCCAGAACCGTTTTAGAACCGATATAGAACCGAAAAAATAACGGTTCTAGAACCGTTATAACCGATATAATATCGGTTCTGTAGAACCGTAACCGAAATCGATATAGTCAGAAATTTCGGTTCCTTATAACAGTTATTCAGAATATCGGTTCTTCATAACTGTTTCAGTCAGAACCGATATATAACTGTTTGAAACAGTTATTTTCGGAACCGTTTCAATCCCTGGTTAGAACTCTGAGCGCACGAAGTATATTCTAATTTTATCAGAATTCAATGCTACCAAATGGAGGCATCGATAAAGCTACGACTTCTTCATTTGTGCTGGTGTCTCGAATATTCGAAGATCCAAATCATGTTAATCTGACGGGGTATTGTCCCAAGCCAACAAATCGACGAATCTGTCTATCAGCCCGGCACTCACTTGACCAATTCTTCCGTTCCGATCTACACGATCGGTCCTCTCGTCTATAGAGGACGAACGTTAAGTGGCATCGATTATTCCGCTCGCGAGATATGCAAATCTCCCCCGCCCCTCTAGCCCCCTTTCTTCCACCCCCGCTTCCACACTTGACACATACTTCCACCGCCTTATCTATCTCCCGATTTTCTCGCTTGCTGTTTCCTCCCCCCTCGTATCTGTCGGGTGATTTACGCGCGGAGAAATAAAAGATCGTCGCCCAGGAACGTCGCGCCGCCTCGCGCGGCCAAAAGAAGATAGAATTAACGAGCCAAAGAGGAAAGGGAAGCAGACCTTGTGGAAGGGTAGCCACCCTAAATCTCTCCAGGCTCGCGGCCTCGACCACTTATCACGCGGAAACGATCCTCTTTCGCGCTGCCTTCCGGTTACCCACTGTTCTCTGTCTCTTCCTCCCTCGGCTCCAAGTTCCTTCTTTTTTTTTCTCCAACCGACAGAAGCAAGAGCGTGGGAGGCAGGCCGTCGATTCTATCGTTCTCGCTTATTTTAACATTTCTTGATTGAAAAACTGCACTGCCTGTCGGCGAGCGTTCGCCACACGGACGGGGGAAGCGGTATGCAAATTCGGCGCAGAAAAATTCTCGTTAAACTCGGCCGGATGTAAATGGGGAAGGAAGCTCGGGGAATTATCGAATTTATCGACGACCGGCGCGAATTGGACTCATTTCCTTGATAGATGACGAAAGAGTGCTGGTGTAGGGTGACTGTACCTAATATCGCCAGGCAAAAGTTAAATCGCTGTCGATTGAATAATAATTGATATTTTTCCGTGCAGTTCTTTTCAAAGTAAAGAAAAATTATTCATCTTTCATGTAGCATCTGTTAGAATCGTTGAAACCTACAAATTGTTAATTAGGACTCAAAAATCGTAAGACATGCAAAAATCGGGTCCTGAAAAAAGTGTACCTAATATCGCCTACTCAAGAAATATTGATTAATTCATGTATATATGAGTTTTTAAAGTCATTTTCACACGTGCTTTTATTATTTCTTGCTCTATAAATGTCTTTTTATCCATCTTTGATTTCATTTTTATTAGAATAATATAGAAATTTGAAAATATAGATTTTTAAAATATTTTATTTTTTATGTTCCGATGTACATATTGGGCAAATAAATTTTATTTCGGTTGCTCCGCACATTTCGTGACCTCACCTGTAACAAGCATTACATCGAAACCATTGTTCTCCGGTAGGCGGTATTGAGAACACGCATACTGCTAAAAGAAAAACGCTATTTTCATTACGAAAAATATTTGAATCGATTTCATTTCTTAAGCACATCATTAATTAGGTATTTCTAGTAGATATTCTTGCATTCACAGATTTATGAGACTTACCTTCTCCGAATGTGACGTAAAATTGTGATAGTCCAATAAATGTTTACACTATTAAGATTCTCTAAAATCCTTCCCTTTCTGTAATTGTTGATCACATGATGCTGCAATTATAGTATGTCTTCCTACATATGTTTAGGTACTAATTACGTGCATAACCGATAAATTTTAGAGCTTACTTTAAGAGATATAGCGAGTGGCGATATTAGGAACACTGGCGATATTAGGTACAGTCACCCTATATTTACTCGCGATGAAATATTCAAGGAGAGTTGTTATTTGTAATCGAAGTTGCCGAACAAACAGCGAGCAACTTTCGTCCATCGATCGATCTGCTCGTAGAATTCCTTCTTTTTTTCCCCAGTCACAGAATTTCGGAGAAAGAATTATCGACGGGGGCCAGGCGAAGGCGATTGTTAAATGTACGCTGACAAAATGGTTGGTCGGAGCGATGACAAAGAGCTGATACAATTTCAAAGGTTATTACTAGGCGCTGCGGCTGCGGCTGCGGGCAAATTCGATTTGACGTGGCTTTAACGGGCCGCGCGGCGATACCTCGCGCGTCACCGCTACGTGACGCGCGTTGCAATTAATAAATTAATAACCGACCGTTGCGCAGCGGTGTAAGAGTCGTCGTAACGCCGGAATGCGGCGAACCGTATGAAACGCCGACCAGATACACGTACCGCGTACGCCTGCAACTGTATTATTGACGAAATAATATCTCCGTTATCGCGGCGGTATCGCGAATTATTAATTCGCGCTCAAGGGAATTCGCTGACCGATAAAAATTCACACAGTTCCCGGTAGCGCGAAACTTCCTGCCGCCACGTCCGCCGATGTCACACCTTTGGCAAAACTCGTTGATTTCGGCAAACAGTGGAGACCACCGCGGCTTTCCAATAAGAAACCGATGTTTCACTTTAAATAACTGTGGCTCACTATTTCGGAATTGACTTTCGAATACTTTACGACTTCACGGTGAAAGCATTCGAGCCTTGGTAATTTGTGGAGGAGACGCGAGTGAGAAACGATCGTGGTCGATTGTTCTCGAAGCAGCTCGAGCCTGGTTACCAGCTGCATCATAATGTTATTCGACGAAGGATTACGATATCACGCGACGCTACAAGTGCCCGAATTCCCGACCAGCAACGCTCGCGATAGTCTGTAATCGGAACACGGGTGGGTCCGCGGCCCTCCGAAACGAGGCGGCCCGATTATCCGGAATAATTGCAGCGTATTACGGGATAATACGTACGCGCCTCGTGTATACGGACACGTTTAATCTTCTTGATATTTGATGCGCTGAATATTCATACTTGCACGGGCGACGATGGAAGCTGAACCGCAGAGTAATTCTTGTGTATCTTCTATTTGCCGTCAGAGGCGAACGGAGGAGATCGATTTTCTTGTGAAATTTTAATGAAATCCCTTTTACTTCGCAAATGAAGCCTCGCAGTGTTTAATTTAGATAATTATTATACTATAATTCGGAATTAAATTGAAAGAACATTTCGAGCAATAGAATGTAGAGATATCTTCATAAACAAAATGTCAAGTAATTACGAAGGAGTAGAGGGTAGGGTAGATGTCCCAATTACTGCCACCTTAAGATTATAACCGAACTTCATTTAATCATTTCGCGTGTTGTGTAACTTAAAAATTGTTTCAATTTGAAACATAATATTATTCAACATCTCTTTCATTAAAAAAAATAGTTTTATGAATTAAATCAGAAGAATGTATTAATAATTAATTAAAGCGAGCGTCCTAGGTACATATGAGTACATATATTTTTTTATTTTAATGTAAATCAGAATCTCCATTTAATAATAACTATTTTTTGTACCTTTCTTTTTATACGTTACGCTTTTATTACATATAATAAATCAAGTGGCAGTAATTGGGACACTGGCAGTAATTGGGACATCTGCCCTATTTGATTTCTAGAGAGTTGAGCGCCACATGGATCATGAGCTTCTCTCGAGTTTCATTAATGTCTTATCAGTTCTTTTCCTCGTCGCGCATTTGTATGGGAATGATGCCGCTGAAAACCGGAACGGTAAAGTTCTCGTAGCGACACGATCCCCAAAGGGACCACCGATTCGACCGTAGATCGTAGGAATCGCAGCCCGCGATCTTACAGTAATTCACGGAAAGACATTGAACATGATCGGGCAGAGGTCCATGTTCCGCCGTAAGAATCGCCGTAAGCTGCAAGGCGGTACGATAAAGGGCTCGTAAAAGCGTACGTGGACCGAAAGTGCGGCTATCGACGCGGATTTTATCGCGTCACCCGCAAGATTTTCGAGGAGAACGAGATTTGACTCGCGGCCACGAGAATACCCAGAATCTTAAAACCGCCACGGAGGAATCAACGAAAGCGTCACTGACACCGCCAAACGTTACTCCATCACCTCTTCGGAGCTCCAGTTTCGTATAATTCTACAAATAAATTTACGACGAGAGAGCACCGTACGGCAGGTTCCTTCTGAATAAGACATATCGCGCCTAAAAGTAGAATCGGGAATCAAATTACGTGGCGAAGTTACCTGCTATAATTGAAATTGTAAAATATTAAAGAGTGCCTCACGCTGCAGATTTTGCGACACGATGTCCCTGGCCGACGTCTCGATGTTTGTTGTAGAAGATTGGCCGCATCGAGCAGCGATCGCTGACCGTGGAATGGCCCCGAGTCTCGCCTCGAGCCTCGTCTCGAGGATCGAGAGACCGCCAGGGATCGTAAATACGATATCGCAAAAGCAATTCGTGGCGTGTCTCTATTAAACGAGGAAACGCTCTACTCTGTAGTCAGGGAAAAGAGACTTAGGGAACGTAAGAGGGAAGGAGGATAAAATGAACAGCGAGCCGGGGTTTTAATAAAGCGATACGGACAATATTGATCGACTCGGAGAAGAAAGGAAGGTTCATAGACTGGTATTGCACAAAAGATCCCAGCGAATGTAAATTCGCGGAGGAAACGAAACACTGATCGTAAAGCACGGTTAACTTAAACTGACAGACGTTGCTTTTCCACAAAAGGAGTTTCAGACTTCATCTGGAAGATTCGTCTGGAAGGAAACGTGGTGTAAGCGAGGACGATAACACACAGGTTATTTAAGGGGTAAAACCACTCTAGAGGCAGAAAAAAGACCTAAATTTGACAATTTATTTTTGGAGTATGACAAACGGAATAGAATTTCTTTTCAGAGGGTTTATTTAACACATATTGAAGTACGAAAAACAATTTTTTTTATTGTCATTTTCATACAAAATGGCGGCGACAGAGCCCGTCGTCGAAAACAGCTTTTTTGAAAACACAGCCACGGGAGGAGGGATTTCTCGGCATGTATGAGTCCGGGAACAAAAAATAAGAAAAATTTATAATCTATATACAATTGGCTTTGGAAGTACGTAGGGGTATTTTTTTTAATCAATATTTGTGGAAGTGGTGCACTTTTTAAGAAATGAATTGATTTTTTGCCCTAAACACGAGCATTAAATTGTTTATAAAAAAAAGAGTTGACATTCAATCAAAAAACGGCTACGTACTTCCAAAGAGAATATTGTTGTGAAGCTACTGTAAAAATTTCAAATCGATCCATGCAATAGTCTCCGAGAAATCCGTCCTCCCAGTTTGAAAGAAGTGGTTTCGACGACGGGCTCTGTCGCCGCCATTTTGTATGAAAATGACAATAAAAAAAATTGTTTTTCGTACTTCAATATGTGTTAAATAAACCCTCTGAACAGAAATTCTATTCCGTTTGTCATACTCCCAAAATAAATTGTCAAATTTAGGTCTTTTTTTCTGCCTCTAGAGTGGTGTTACCCCTTAATGAAAAACAAATTCCAATTCCTCAAGCTCCATTTTGCGGCATTCGATTCGAATGGCTCTTGGAGCGTCGCTCTTGCGTTGCAGCCATGCTACGTGCCCGAAATTCGTACAATTAAAGCGGCAGCTGATTCGCAGCTCGCGTTCGTTTTAACCACGATATTCAGCGAATGAAAATGTCGATCATTAAGAGTCAGCCGTGCCTACAATGGGATCCAGCCGACAAGCAGATGAAATGCCTTTATTAAATGCCGGGAACCATTAAGTGTGCGACAATGGGGCGAAAATTACTATATGAATTAATTACCTCGCGGAATATGGCGGCAGACAGGGACTAAAATGATGCCTGTCCCCGACTGGTCGAGCCACGTGGATGTTAATACGCCAGTGGAGCCAGAAAATGGGGGCCTAAAAAATGCTATTATTTAAATATTCACGACACACAAACCGACTACAGATTTATCACCTGCACCTGCACTGTCCACCTTCGTTCCAAATTGAATAAAAACTTACAAATCAATCCTGGGTATTAGTATTCAAATTATTTACCCCTGTGACTCCCTAACATTCCTATTAATCGACTATCAGGAGACAGCGTCACCTTGAGGCTAGCCGAGTGAACTCACAAAGAGATACATTCGTAACGATGCCAGTTAGCTGCCGAAAACAAGGTGAAAGTGGGTCGGGTTAGACACTCGGCCAGGCCACGCGAGTTTCTTCCAACCGCTACGTCGGGACGTGCTAAAGCACCGCGCACCCTTCGTGATTTATGGTCAGCGCGTTTACGTCTTCGTTAATTAATCTCTCTTCGCTCGCGAGAAGATCGATGAGAGCCAGAGGGAAGACGTCAGACGCGAATCCATAAGACGGACGCGTATTTATCAGTTAATAGGGATCCGCGTTCGTTTTCAACTCTAACCTTCTCGAGCCGCCCCTCGTAATATCCCCTCGGTCGATTAAACGGATTTCGTCGAACTCGTCGGGGACGCTGACAACCCCCGTCGCCGCTGAATAGCCCGTAACCGCCGCTGGAAAGCGGTTAATTCCCAGCAAGGCAGCCTGTAAAACGCGCTCGCTGTATAATAGTCGGCGAGCCCAGGGAAACACGCTCGCAATCTGTTACGCAATCGCGCGGGTTACATTCGCCCGTTTCATCGAACGGTCCCTGGCGTGCTTCGTTAATATATTAAATCTTCGATGGCTTGGCTTGCCGATCGAGAAGCTCAACGAGGTGTTCCGCGTCGTCAAAGCTCCGCGCTTTCATTATCGACTGGCCCCATTTTTTCGGCTCTAATTAGCGTCGATGCTCTCGTATAGTCGCCCGCGGGACACGAGCGCCGCGCCGTTACGAAGCCTCCGTCGCCCCCATTATTATATGGATGTGCAAATATCGGCGGAGCGGGGCGCGCTTTTTCCCCGGCTCGACGTACCCGCTCGGCCGTTCATTGAAACGCCGAAAACAGTTTCGCGTCGTTGGCAAATTGACGGGATAATTGCGGCGCCGCCTCGTGGAACTTTTACTGTCGAAATTTTAACCATAACCGCGCGATGGAGCCCCCGTTCGCGCCGGCCATTTTAAATTTAATTAACGCAATTACCGGACGCACTGGCCTGGGACACGAATGGAAACGCGACGCAACAACATCGTCCACGCGGTCTGTCCGAGTGCGCCAACAGCATCAGAGCCAGTCTACCACCTTTCAACCCCTTTCGTGCCATTTGCCTGTCATTTCGGACACGTTGCGCGTCTCTTTTAAGCCCGATCGAAGGGAATGATATTCACGCCACACCACGATATACCGAGGTAACAACAACACGGTACACAAGGGCGAGAAGGTCATTGCTAAGGGACAAAGACCTTCCCTTCCCGGTGGGTGGGACCAGCAGCGGCACAAAAGGATGGCAGCCACGCGTGCTCAGTGATTTATGATCCATTGGTGGGAAATAAATGCTTCGCGACACAATATTCCATCGACCAGAGGGCCCGTGGCCGTTCCACCTGTGCGTCACGCGAAAGAAACGATAAGCCCTGTCGTAATTTTTCTCAGCCGTTTCTATCGGTCGCTGTCAAGTGTAGGTACGCCTGCTTCGTTCTTTCTAACTGTTTCGCTATCACAGACACGCGCCGTTGTTGCTTCGCCGATCGGCTGTGCTTTCCCAAATGGGGAAAAGTGGTAGAAATTTATGCCCGGACGTGGGTGGAAAGCTGCGTCTCCTTTCCTCGAGGCCTCCTCGACGTTGTACGTTAAAAATTTCCATAAACGCCCCGGAAAGAGCGGGGTAGTTCCCCGCGAGAAGGATCGCCGGATCGCCTCCGTGAGATGGACGAGCGAAAACGATCGAGGGGCCGTTCTAACTTTACAGGAAGCGACGATAGGATAAACTCTTAAGGGATCAAGGGATAAGAACAATTTCCTGAGGGGTTTCACGGGACGGAAGCGACGCCCGTTCCCTTGATCCTCGCTCCTCGCGAGGAGACTATCGAAAACCAACTACCACTCCTCCCTGACTTTCCTCTCGCTCTTCTGTTCGCCTTCGAGAGAAATATAATAAATTGTTTACGAGGGATTCGATTGCCGGTCCGGTTTAAGAGCTACAGGATTTTTTCAGGAAAATGGGAGGGTGAATGCGGCTACGAGGGTGGCCACGTGCTGGGAAAGAAACTGAGGGGCGCAGCTGCAAGCGGCTACCCAACTGCCCACGTGATTAGATACAATTTCAGGAACAAACGCGAAATCAACGCTCCGTAGTTGTTCGTCGAACGAGGAAAAAAGGGGAATCCATAGCTCGTCTCAATTAATCACCGAAATTATTGTATGCGCATCGATAATGATACTCATAGTCGCGTCGATGCATTGTAATGGAATTCTAAATGAAAGCCACGCGGAGTTATTCTCATTGCAATGTCCAGCAGAGAAACCGCGGTGAATATTTCACGAAAATGCCGATGATTAGCGTCGCAAGTAATTTACATCCGCGATGTGTGTCCGTCGGCTATCCTAGTCGACTCTTGTGCATGTTGATCGTTGATAAATGAAACCATTTCAATCCCCGGCGAAGGAACTAGACCGGGAAAGCAACGAAGGGCTGCGTGTTTAATTCCAGAGTGCGACTAATTTCAGGGGGTAAGGCTTCCTTCGAATATCCAAGTACTACGTTTAACCGTTTGACCCGAGCGAAATACTTCGTGAATGGTCTCTGGACCGTCTGTGTGGAATACCGATCAACGACTGCCCGTCGACTCGGGGGTTGACGTTACGTGTACGCCGGTGGAGATTGTTTCCCCGGTTCGATCACGGTGCTTCCTCGAATCGCGATGTCGAGGGCGGAAGGAGGGCTGGAAGGGCGCGAGAAACCGAGACGGTGAATCAATTAATCGGCGAGCCGCAAGAACGACGCGACGGCTGCGGAGAGGGACGGAGGACAAAGGGGGCGGGCCAGGCAGCGCAAGGGAAACCCCTAAGATCCCGAGTTAGCAGGAAAGTGTTCCAGGGGACTGCAAACTGTCGGAAGACCGCAACACGATCCTCGGGATCTAAGCAAACGCGTCACATTCGATGCATATGCATCGGCCACTTTCGGCTGACCTGGCTGCATAAATTCTAATTGGATCCGGCTCCGATGTACGGAAACGGCTTGTAAACCGTCCGAGGTACCCCGGGACCCTTTCCTCTGGACTAAATCACGGAATCCCCCGACCCCACCACCCCCCCACCGCCCCGCCGCCTTCCTTAACGTCGCGGGGCTCTCGTGTCTTCCGAATGTTCCTTCCTGCAGCCAGCTGTCTGCCCTTCCATTTGCTCGTTCCACTGCGTTTGGCTTGTTAGCGCGACTCGGCGAATTTACAGCGGAGGTTAATTCAATTTCGCTTATGACGCTCATTGATGATTCCTCCCCGGTGGATCGAAGCTACGGCCTCGGCTAAATGCGAGGCAGGATCACGCAGGAGCATCGAGACGCGGCGGAAGAGCGCAAAATTTCGTCGACGAAACTTTCCCCGAGGCGTCGCGGCCGTAATCGATGCGAATTGATTAACTTCCCCTCGGTCTACTCTTGTTGGGGAACAGTAGGGGAGACCGGGGCTAGTTGACTAATTTTTTACACTTCTAATTTTTATAAATAGACCTAATTTTTACTGATAGAATAAATATTAGTATTTTGTTGACTTACTGCATACCAAAAGTTTCCAAATTTCATTAGGTATACAGGCATAATTTTGAAAGTCGTTTTAATTGAGTCTAGGTTGTAGTTTTTATTGTATTTAGAGTAGTGAGGCGAATAAGTCAACAGACCCCGGCTACGGGGTTAGTTGACAAATATGATGGGGTCAGTTGACTTGACATTTACTTTTCAGTTTTAACCCTTTGCACGCGAAAGGTGTATATATACGCTGTCACAGTACATCAATATAATGTGAAAAACATATATATACGCTGCCAATTCCATCAATATAGTATACGAAACGCGTACATATGTATACTACGACCAATAAATTTTTTTTTTTTTTTTCACTCCTCCACAGTATTATTTTTTTTTTATTAATTATCATGGTCTAAGATACTGTAATTATTTTGTACCGGTTTGTTATGGTCTATTTGGAAGGCCTGAGAGTTTGAAGGGAGAATAGGGTGTAAAACTGGTAGGGTTGAGTTTGGAAGGATTTGCGGTGGGGGAAGTGGACTTGAGCAGCTAAATTCCTTGCCTCGACTGCATCTTGAGGATAAAAAATGCAATTATTAGTAGTATTCCTATGCTTAGTCAAGTAACCCCGTCCGACATTGTTAACATGTTAAGGGTCGTACGTACAAAACCTCCACGCACCGGATAAAATAAAATACCGTAAATTATAGTCAAGGTATCACGTTTCCACAAAATATTCATGAAATAATATCAAGCAGTACTTAGTGGACAAAAATTCATAAATAGTCGAAATGAAAATATTTACTTCCAGCCGACCTTTTTAGATTTTTCATTCTCACTGACAGAACACGCAAGTTTTTGTCACGGCGACACATTAAATGGCAAGCTGGTCATTCATATGCTCCACATATTGCGAATCGCAGCATAATTTATTCCATAATACAAGAATTAAAGGGATTTAGTCAACTAACCTCGTTAGTCAACTAGCCCCGGTCTCCCCTACTTGGTTCGCTGTTGAAGTATTTACAACGAATCAGGAAGATTGTAAAATTTTCCAGTCTATCTGTATCATTTATTTGGATTTCTTTTAAAAATTCATTCGACACGCTTTGCTCGATTAAAGTGTAGCAGACGGAGGTGTATTCCATCGAACATTCGCGAGCAGCTCGACGAAATCAGGCACCGCGAGGGGAGAAAGAAAGCAGCGAGTCTCTACTCATCACAATGGAGCATCGTCGAGCTTTAATTAGCCGAGAAAACGCGAGCCTCTTTTTTCCCCTCGGCGGGCTTGTGCATCCCTTTCCCATTTTTTCTGGCACTCCCTCCCGCGGGACTGGTTCATTTGCATCGCGGCCGCTGTTTTGCCAGGCGAGATTTATGATATCGACGTTCTCAGTTAATATTAATCGAGACACAGCGGACCTTCGTTCCGATAGGTGCACGCGCCCTTACACCACGACCATCTCGATGTACGCCCGCGATTTAGGGTCAGGCGCACTGCCGCGCGCTAGCCCTACGCGACAACAAAACTAATATCGAGAGAGGAAGAGAAGAAAACTCTGGATCCACTATGCAGAAATTACGTTCCGCGGCTCTGCCGGCTACAAAGGGTCGCGTAACCGCGGCAGGTGCTTTCGGAAGAAAGTAGAAACTCTCGGTTGACATTGCGCTCAACGTTTTTATAACAGGGTATTTGGTTTTTTAATGAAAACCCGAGGAGAGTTTTTATGCCGGCGAGCCACATTCGAGAGCGTCACTGGGATTATTGGAGGAATATTCCTTGAATAGTTACTGTGAGCTCTTTTGGAACTCTGCATATATAGAAACCGTCGAAATACTCTTAAATTATTTCGCTGCTATATCATTCGTTTATACAGGAAAAGATATCCCATTTCGGAACGGATGCGCAGTAAAGTTTAGCCAGACGATAATAACGGACTGATTGAATTTCCCACTTCGCGGAGGCGAAAATATCGCGGCGACGCTTCTCTGCGATTCCCACCTAATCGAGAACACTCGTGGAACTACTTTTCGCGCTGAGAAGGGAGGATTCCAGCATCCTGTCGCGGACCAGCTTCGGGAACCAGGAGCAACTTCGCTGACCCACCGTGTAACCGGAAAATTTCAATTCCATTTGTAGAAGTTCGCGGGGTGCGCTCGAGAGTCCTCCTATCTGTGCAGATGCTGGCATAGGTAACGAGAGATGGACCCTCTCTCTCTCTCTCTCTCTCTCTCTCTCTCTCGTCTTAAACATCGAGCCTCGTTCAACGCCGAAACGTGGATTTCAATTTCGAAGCATTCTAGTTTCCATTTCCTTTCAAACACTCAGACAATAATCCCAGATCGAACAAAGTGATCTCGTTGTCTTAGAATAAGAATTACACAAGATAATAAGAATTGAAGCTCGATAGGGATTATATTTTAAAGGAATTTACAGGGCTCGAATGATAAAGTATTCACGAAGCAGTAAAATTTCGCACTTGGGTTCGATCGATGACTGCCACTCGTCGAGCCGTTGGAACGTCAGAGGACGTTGATCTCGGCTGTAATACTAGTCGCTCGTATCCGAAGAAGGAAGCTCGTCCTGACACAGCAAAATCATCGATCGTGACCAATGCCAGCCAGCGGCCCAACAGATTTCACGAGCAAGTTTTGGACACTGCCACCTACCCGCGAGCTCGTTGGATTTTATGAAATCGACGACTGTTACGATCTACCTAAGGCTGTAGTTCCCCACCGGAAGCAACCTCTTCGATGGGGAATCTCGGCTAGAGGGGAAGTGGAGAGAGTAGGTAATATCAAATGAAAACGGAGTCGAAGCAAGGAACCACCTTGAAGAACCAGGGAAATTGGAAAGTAGCTCTTTCACAAAAAGGGAAAAGGAGTGGGTAGGAGTTGGTTTTTTCTGAAGGTATCCAACCGAAGAGAAAAAATACAGACTACAAAATTTACGAAGTTGTAGGTAAAAGAGTTCGAAAAGTGGGAACCCAGAAAAAAGTACTGGAGATCGATGAAGATTCCAACGCGGTATCGAACTTTTCATCGAGACGGGGTTGAAATAAAATGGGGAAGGATTAACGATGAAGGCGTGGATCCGTTCAAAACGCGGCCAGACCACGAGAGAACCGAGGACGGAGCTCGGACAAAGAAATAGCATATCGATCGAAGATGATCGCGCACGGAAGGGAAGGGAAGAAATGAAGAATCATCGATGCTGTGGGTAGAATAAGCCGCTACGTGAACCGAATAAAAGTCGATGTCGAAAATATGCTTGGCCCCCAAACACAGCCCTGCCATCGTTGAACCGTACCAGCCTGATGTGGGATCTTTATTTCATGTTTTTATGGCCGCTCCCCGATCCACCCGCGTCCTGGCTTCAATATCGATACGCCAGCGTCGATCCACGTGGTCGTCGGACACGAGGGAAAGATCGATGGGCGTGCAGACTAACGCCGATGCAGCCACGTACACGGTCTGCAGTTTACGAGAAATTTACATGATACGCCAGTTTCGCCCGGGGAAAGAAAATTTTCTTCTCGACGAATTCCTAGCGTCGTGGAAAAACGCGGCTCGTGGCGCGTTATGGATTACGCGACACACCGAGGAATATCTTCGAATGGAATATAGGAATGATGACTCAAGTTTCGTTTAGTACAAAGTACAATTCTGCGATATTAGATCTATAAGAATAATTATAAAGTTTATTGAGTATGAAAAGGAAACAGGGATATATACCTACATAAGGAAAACACGAAAATAAGACACGGATTAAGCCTAGGGGATAGGTACTATAAAGGGGACACGTCTTAAATGGGACAAATCGAATTTCCAAAATTCTAATCGCATTACACATGCAAGTTATTTTCCTGTTTATGGCAACACTAGTGCCTAGTCATTTAACGTAAACTTCACTGCGGTCTCACTTGCAACAAAGTAGTAATCCACGGTTGATGTTTTTCGGCAGTAAAAGTGAAATTTTCATTGGTTTTCTGTGTCGTTTTCTGAGATTAAGATATATACAAAGTGTTAAAATGTTATATCATTAAAATAGCCTGTATTCAACTGAAACGAAAACGCTTAACAGGTAAGCTTAATTAATTGTTTTCTTTGTTTTGCGGTTATTTTATATTAAACTCACTTATAGTCGTAAAAGGGACAGCATAACAAGTCTTAAATGGGACGACCGTTTCATGGCTGTCCCTCTCATACACATCTGGACACTGTATGTATTATACTTTCTTGTAAAGTTATTATGTAGTGTATCATCTGATACATAGATGACATTGTTTTAAATTATGAATTATTAGTTGATGGTGTATTGTTTCAAATTTAAGAATTAATAAAGTGACTATTCAAAGCGACTTTATCGTCAAAAAAATGTGTGGCAATAAATTAGCCCTCGTTATAAGTTATAAATTTGCTACAGTTGTATGTAAATTTGCGGTAAATGGGCCAATGAGTCATGCGGAATAAACAATTTCAGGCACATTCCATTTCTTCTGTTCCATGTGTCATTCATAATAAAATATTGATGATTTATACTACAAAGAGTTAATTTTTTCGTAGATTTCGTTGTTTTGTATCATGAAGATTTAGAATTATAATTGTAATACTTAATAAGTTTTTTTTATTAACGTGTCCCTTTCATGACTTATAGTGTCCCATTTAAAACCACCTAGTCGTAAAAGGGACATTTCCCACTTCTTTGAAAATCGAAGATTTTGTTATTTTCTATTACAATTGATGAGTTCGCAATATACCTTTATTGAAGGGAAATAAACACGCTTTCTTGTGATGTAGTTGTTTTTTAAATATCTATAACGACATTGTCAGAAATGGACGCTAAACAAAAGTGTCCCTTTTATAGCACCTCTCCCCTACTGATTACCGATTGTGCCGTGCAAACGCAGTTAATTCTGTTAATAAAATTGTCCATTTCCCCGTGCACTCGTTATATAAATAAGAAATACCTCCCGTAAATATGCGGTTGCAAATGGATCTATATAATCTTGGAGACGTAAGATGCCAAAGACGTGACTCTAATCCAGAGATAAATTTTTCCCTCCACCCGAGTCGCGGTAGATTCCAAAGACAAACGTTTTAAGACAAAGCCCCGCGAGTGTACACAAGTCAAAGGGTGAAGAGCAAACCGAAGTCTCGAAGGCAGAGCGGAACAAAATCCGATGCGGGAGACGGAGGATCGGAGCGGACTTTCCTTCGCTTTGAGACAACCGTCGAACCGAGTTCAGTGGATACACCGTGGATGTCGGTTCTCTCCGGTAGGATCTGTGTCAACGTTATCAGATATATTGTCCGACACAGAAGAGTCGGCCGGGAGGGTGCAATACACAGCAGCGTTTACGATACCGAAGTCACCTGGGGGCACTGCAACAGAATGGAACAAAGCCTCGGGGTTTCCTCGCACGTGCTTCGCGTTCTTTCGCGCGTGTGAGTGCACCTTTCCCGCTGCATCCCCCGGCGCCCCGCAGCGATAAACAACAACAGCCAACGAGAGTGGCAATCGAACTTGCTCGTGATCCAATTTTAGAGATACCAGCCCCGTAATATCCTTAATCCACCACCGTGCACAAACGACCACAGATGCGCGTGAATGCATCAGGCTCTGAAAAATGTTGGCCACGTGCAGCGGCAGCGAATAATTCCGTTCGACGCTGCGAGAAATCCGCGAGGCATTAACGATGCATAAAGCGCGAACATTTCCGCGCCGATCGAAGTGGCGCAGCGTCGGGGTAAGCTGGGGAAAGCTTTGTAGAAGGCTGCGAGCTGAATTCGCGGGGCGTTGCGTCGATGCGAAGCACGTGCCGCGGCCGAAGGGATCGCGAGCAGCGGCGGGGAATCTGTTTCGCGGGACGCCGAAAGGGGGTGGAGCGCGTGATCCCGAGACCGCGTCTCCAGGAATCTCCTAAAGAACGACCCTGACAGGGATTCGTAGGCGGAAGGAAACGGAAGAAGCCGCACACGAACGGCATGTGTAACGGAGAAGAAGCGTATAACCGGATAACTCGCGTCACCGACTTCTACCACTGTCTTGGCAACAGTTCCCCGTTTCAAGATCCCGGCGAGCGCGACGCGATCCCGCCGTCGTGTCCCCGCTCTCGTTAGAGGCAGTTGCGCTTCGTAAAACTCATCCCGTCGATCGCGTCGACATCAATTTGTCGCATTAAATTTTTCCGCGCTGAATGCCTCTCGACGTTTACTGGGAAGGAGGTTCTCCGCGCGAATACGGGACAGCCTTCGCTAGGTGCGGAGTATAGAAACCGCGGGAATGTGTGTCTTACTTCGGTGTACTTGTTAATTGGTGTGCAGCGTATAGAAAAGCGCGGAAAACAGGGCGCGGCGAACAAGAAGCGAGTAAGTAAGTCATTAAGACACGGAACGTTCGAACGGGGAGAGAACGAAGTGGGGAAAAAAAAAGGCCCCGGGGTTAATGAATTATTCATTTTCAGAAAGAGTTCTTTGGAATTCAACGATGGGATTTATGCTATGCAGAAGTTTTCCCGTTCGCGGGATTCACGGCACACTTTCCCGTATTGATATTGTTACGATTTATTTCGCCAATGGAGCTTTTGTTCTCTTGTTCCTTTGTACTCGGCTCTGCGCTCAGCCGATGTGACTTATTTAATATTCCATTGCAATCGTGACCAAGCACTTAAAAACCTGAAGATTCGTGGAAAATGATTATAAACGAAACATCCCTCGATCTTTCCTTTGAAACATAGGGGGCCATCTCTGTGAAGCTTCCACCAGCATCTTCCTGCACAAGAATCGTCGCATTCTGCCGTCTGACCCGCTTCGAGGCATCGACCCGGGACACCGCGAAAGAATTAAAAATACCTCGCAACAGTGCTCACTGGTGAAAGATCATTATTCATAGCGCGCCGTTCCCTATCCCGTCACGTCGTTTTTCCACCGACTCCCACCCACTTTCAACGTTCATCAGCCACGCTCGTTTGTCCCCCTCGTAAAAAGTATCATTAACACGAACGCCGCATTTTTTATCCGTCCCTTCCACTTTTCTCCACTTAGCGTCCTCCAGGTACGCGCGATCCCTCCATTGTCCCGTGTTTTTCGTCGAGATTCTCCAGCCAGCCCTGTCCGTTTCGCTGTATAAAGCGCGCGCGGAACCCGCGGGGATAAATTTCGCCGGCGAAAAACGTCGGGACGCCGGAGAAATATTGGGAGGCGACTGCATTTTGTTGCGGCCGCGATAGAAACCGTTGTTTTGCGCTATCTAGAAGCGGATATGCAGTCACCGCGCCATTGGACAGCTCGTAATTCCGCGATACACTTATTCCGCGGCGTTCACGGTTCCGATTATCACTCCAGATTTATCGCTCCGCCGCCGTTTTAAGCTTCCAGCGAGAAATACTCGCCAGCGAATCCCTCCAGCTTCTCTGTGACCCGCCAAGTCCGGTTCCTCCCGCCGGATTGTTCGCCTCGCCTGTCCCTCAAATGCAAGGCAGGGAGCAACGAGTACAATATCGAAATTGTAGTTACCTCTGTGTTATAACAGCCGAAGTTAAAAAACGCCTTTTCATTTTTTCACGAAATAAACGCGTGCACAGTTAATGAAGCAGTTTTTGCAATGTTTCGAACGTTTAATATTTCAGCCATGCTGGCAGGTAAACACGGCGCGTTCTATGACGTTAAAAAAACAGATTTTCCTGTATAATTCGAAGGCGGAAAAGAACTCCGCAATAACTGGCTTTATAGGATTGCAAACGGATCATATAGATAAGCTTTTCGCCAGGGTTCAACGGATAAACAAAGTCCCTACAAAACATTATTTTAGCTTGGAAAACACGGCCCACGGTACGATACCAGTGCAGTCAGGAGCAGTGTTTAACAAAGCAAGTGCTTAAATTATCGCGGAAAATATGGGTCAAATATGGAAGAGAAGAGAGTTCGAATAAACTCCAGGTTTCGAATTTCGTCTATCCTCGGCTCGGTCGCGAAACTTTTTCAAATATTACGGCTACCATCACGCGCATTTCGACCGACAAGTGACTGGGGAGTTTACGAAACACGTATTCGCCCGTCTCTTTTTTTATTTATCCGTGTGGTTCTGCTTCAGCTGAAACGTGAATACCTATCTATAAATCGTTGGAGGACCATCAAACGGGCGAAAAGAGCGGACGAATTAAAAACTGCCGGCTTTTCGAAGAAACGATTGGCGTGCACGCTTAGAGCATCGGTGTCATCGATCGTTCGCGATTCAACATCACGGGAGCATCGGTTTTCCCGTAAAACTGTTTTTCAGATTTACATAGCGGAAAGCGGCGAGCGCCGGCGAGCAAATGGCAAAGTTAACGTGATCTTGTGTCCCGTATTTTCCGCAAAAAAAAAAAAAAAAATAGAAAGGTTTTCTACCGACGCGAGAGAACCGAGAAGTGGCGCGACAATGAAATCTTATGCGCAACGATATCGCATCTGCTAAAGTGCCCAATAGCTCGTCGAGCGACAATGAAAATTTAAACGGTGGAACTTGGGCGAAGGGTAACTCCTAATTTGGCTGGCAAAATTTCGATTGCGCCACGCTGCAGGGGGTAGAAATTTCCCTAAATTATCGCTGGTGGCTGTCGCATCGATAACTCCATTTCCACGACTTACCCAAACGGTTTCCAGGACGCTCGCGCGACGTTCTTCGGGCTACACGTGTAGACTCGAGTTTCCGTCGACTTAGCGCGGCCGTTTAAAGTTCGGGATAAGTCACTTGCCAAAGAAACTTGCGGGGAATACGCGAAGAACGCTTCACGCGCTCTGACGAAACTCTCTTACGTTCTCTGGACGCTAGAAAAATGTTTGAGCTTGCTTGCACGCCGCGCAGAGTAAAAGTGAAATTACTGGAATGCGGGAGGAATGCTTCGGAAGAAGTTAAAAAAGGAATGGTCGCACAGTGGTTTACATAAGTGTTCGCGAATTGTTCGTTTTTGCTCGCATGAAAGAGGATACGTACAATTAACTAGTAATTCGAAGATTTATTTTCAGAGAATTGTTTTATCAATTACCCCACCGGTGGCAATACAATAAATGTTGAACCGAAGGGGATATTGGCTTTTATAAATGGACATACAATTTTAGGCAGGCAACAAGTGTGAGTTACTGAAACAATATTAAAGCTAATGCGTTATATGAAAAATTGTGGAATGTGATTTCCTGTATGGAGAACTGCTTGAAAATGCTGATTTCCTTTATTGAAGAATAATGAATACGGGAAAAGTTATGCTCTTCCTGAAATTGGGCTCGATAAACCGTTAAATGTGACAAATTGCGAGATACGTGCGAAAGTTACTAGCGACGAACGCAGAATCAGCTAAGGTCGAGCGTGCGAAGAGGCATCGCTGAAATTGCACCGAAGGTATTCGCTGCGAGGGGCCCGGAAAAGCGGTTTTCCGCTCCGTATAAATCGCGAAGAAATTCCAGGGTGAAAACATCGTGGGGGAAATCTCGAGGAACGAGAAGAATTAGCGAACAAAGCGGCTCCGAAGACGAGAACAATGGAGCTGGTGAAGCCCCAAAGGTTGCCGGAAATTCGACGTCGCTGAGGATTAACAAGAAGATTAAAAACTATATATGGCAACGAAGATGAATAGAAGAAATCGAAGGCTCTCGCAAAGTTGAAGGATTAAAATCGTCGGCAGTGGAGGCACGCGCGGCAAATTTGTATCACGGTGACGTGGGAGCAAAAAGCAGCCGATAAAGAGAGCAAAACTGACTGGGAGGAACTTGGAAACGAACAGGAAGGAAAGCGTTCTTCAGGCCGGCTTCCGTCGGGCGAACAAAATTGCGGACTGTTTGTCTAAGCGAACCGACAGAAATTCCATCTTATCCCACGGTGTGCAGCGACAGCGTGGTTTTCCATCCAGCAACCGCGGCCACACGGGCGACTATTATTTATTTCATCCGCGAGATTCTCGCCGAGACTTCTCCACTCGTTGCACTTGCTCGCGCGTGGCGAATTGCAGCGCGCATTCGAAGCGTGCAGCCATTTCCGACGCTAAACGTGCCCGCCGCGAGCTATTCGTCGTATTTCCGGTTGCCGACGTCATCGGTCCACGTCCCTTCACGTACGGTTTAATCTTCGAATTGTATCGAATCTCCCGGGGCTTCGCGATGCCGCCAAGATGCATCGCCCTCCGCGCGAGACAAATTTTTTCACGCCGAAAGTGAGACAGCGTTCTTTGTCGTTTCAACGTTCTCGAAGGTAATTTTCTGGAGAAATTGGCTGACAGTCTTGCGATTGTGCCGTTGTACCGATAGATTAATACCTTGGGATCTTTGGACGCGAGCTAATCAAAGGTGTGCAGCACTGGGGTCACAAATCGCTTTATAATACAGTCCTCCCTTCTACCTATGGTTGCAGTGAAAAATGCATTGTGCACGAGTGATCTGCGTTACACACGAAGCACAGTGGGACGAATCGCTAATTTAGGTGGAAAAAATTCAAGTCATCAATATTTATAAGAATCGATATTTTGGCTCAAAAATGTCTAATTAGAGCAAATCCAGCATATTATCTTTTTAATGTACACCGTTTTCGAAAATCGGTTCGTTCAAGTTCATATGTTTGAAGGCCAAAGACAATCCTGAGGAAATTGCTTCGGAATTAGAGCTTTTTTCGCATTAAGGTAAGTATAATGTTTAAAAACCTTTTTATATTATAAAAATTTAATATATATTCTTAATTTAGCATATTTTGGTTACTTGGAAAAACCTCTATTAATGGTAGATATGGGGCATTGACTATGCAAAATTTACAAGGTCTTTTTTTTTTTAAAACTTAATTACTAACCAATGCCACAAAATGCCACTGTAATTCCATTATAGGTAATTTGTAAGGCTACTACGGATAGTTTCGATTTATGCTAATTTGAACTGCTAATATGTGCTAATGGATTGAAAATATTATATGCGAAAGTCATTAGTCTTTCACATAAATCGATTTTTTTCAAAATCCTGAGGTAGTAGACAAATTTTGCGAACGGATTTGATATCAGCGTGACAAAATCTACAGGAAATGGGGTCCAACATGTCAAGAAAAAAATCCTACCGTGCATGGTATTGGATTAATCACAATTTTGTTGAAAAATTTCAAGTTTAACACAAATTCCCTGATATTTTGTTTTTTGCCATTTTGACATTAGATTCGTACTCAACGACCTCGAAAACTCTGGAATACCAAGTTTAGACCAAATCTGATAATTTTTTGGCATACGCGTCCGCCATATTGGATCCGCCATTGTGTTTCTTGCCATTTTGACTTCAGATTCGTACTCAGCGACCTCGAAAACTCTAGAATACCAAGTTTAGACCAAATCTGATAATTTTTTGGCATACGCGTCCGCCATTTTGACTTCAGATTCGTAATCAGCGACTGCGAAAACTGTAGCCAACATATCGATTCTTATAAATATTGATGACTTGAATTTTTTCCACCTAAATTAGCGATTCGTCCCACTGTGCGAAGGCCTGGGAATCTCGGAAAAGTCAGTTACACGTTCTACCTCGACACGTTACATGCCCCTGAGGAAAGGAGGAAATAGTAACTTTAGATTTCCATTTCAAACCTACCTCCCCATCGCTCGTCGCGATCAGTATTCTCGAATTCTATGCGATGTATCCTGATATGCGTTTCGCGGAGATACGTTGCAGCCCCTTCGCGAGGGGGTAGCATCCTATCGGGTAACGTATCCTGCGCGATCCTGGCGCAAACAACGCGCGCCGTACCAGGGATTATGGCGCCGTTTACGTTTCTATAAAGCGTGCAGCGATGTGCCTCCCGCGGGGTGAGCTGCTTCGTAACTCACCGCCTCGGATAACGAGCAGAACGGGGAGAAAAGAAAATTCGTGGATCGGTAGGGCAGCGAAGCAACCATTCTTCGGGATAGAGTGTTTCCTCTGGGTTCGTGTTTAGGGAGCTCGATTCGAAGGGTTGTTCGTCTTCTTTCTCGTCGAGTTCGTTCGCGCAACCCTTCTAGCAAAAAGAGCCCTCCCCAGTCTCTTCATCACTGTCCGCATAGTTCCGACGCGGGAGCCTCGATAGTTTGCGATGCGTGCAGCTACCGGGAACTTTCGCAGAGCGAGGGAAAGAGAGAGAGAGAGAGAGAGGGAGAGAACACACAAGCCCGCAGGAATTTCACATCCTAGAAAGCCGCAGCAAGTTTCGCGGTCGGTCCACGTATCCTTGAATCGTTTCCATTCGTTGGCCCACTTCGCCCTTTCACGCTGGATCCACGCTACCCCTGTTTCGTTGAAAAATCCTCCGCCACCGAGGTTAATTTTCCCGCTGTTAAAGGAACGAGAGCAATAATGCCGATGGTTCTCTATAATCGTGAAGCTACGCAATTTCCTGCACAATTTGCTTCAGGAGAAACTATTCAGTTAGCAAAGATGATTGCGTCAGAGCGGCGGGCGAAGAGGGAATCGAAGGGTTCGCAATTTTCCAGGCGTCGCGGGATACTTGTCGAATATTTCCGCCGCCCGGCCGAACTGTTGCAATTACGTGGGACGAAGGACGATGGGCGAAAGAAGGTTCGCTCGTCTGTGACTTAAATTTCCTTTGCCGTCGCTGAAATTCTTATAGATCCTTTCTTTATCGAGGTTTCCAATACGGGACTGTTCTGGATGCCTCATCCATGGAACGACTTCATTATTCACCCGCATTCTTCACCCGAGAGACTATCCACAGAGACCCGGCGAGAGAAAGACGACCATCCGGGTCGTGGAGCGTGCATTAAATGAATCGTTTAGACTTTAGACCATTGTTCCGCCTTCGTCCACATTTCTTTCGCGTAGGTCACGTTGGCTTAAAAAATGCGCCTCTTTGAATAATTTGCTGCTCGCCTTGTCTTCGCAGATAGCTTGTTATTAGCACAAAGGACAGTTCGTTATACCGGCTTCAATTTCCCCCGAAGTATGCGCGATAAATGAATATGAAGACGTCGCTGGAAGCTAAGCAGTCGCATTTTTTTAGCATCCTTCGAAACAGTAATGAATAAGGAAGAAATGGGTGGAATAGTCATTAACTTCGACGAGAGCAGAGCTGGAATTTAATAAAGTTCACGAATTCCTGGAATTTGTATCGCGAGCCATGAAATCAAGAGAGTCCCCATAGGGGTAAACAGTGTAGTTGTTGGCCACCTAAGTCAGAGGTTCACATAAGCGTTGAATTATAAGTCTTATTTTGCTATCTTTAAGAACACAATTAGTGTTAATAGCTTTAAACGACTCTAATAGTGTAGAAATAGAATTTGTTTAAAGAAAGAGTAGATGGTTCCACAAAAATTTTACACAAAATACGTTTTCTATGAAAAAACATAGTTATTGGCCAGACGAGTGCAATGATTGGCCGATCGTATGGCAGTTATTGGCCACTATTTCATAACCTATATGTAACATATATCCTACCTAATTCTTAATGCTCTAAGACCTAATTATGAAATAATGTAAATGTAAAAAAAATGAATTGATTCTTTTCGCCATGGTTTAAAATCAAAAATTCCTAAATTATATTCATAAAATGAAACTAAATGTAATATGATAGTATTACATTATTAAAATATGTAAACTATAATACCTTTTCTATTTAAATGTTTCTATATTAGTTAGTATTGTAGTATTGCACCTCCTTTTACATCGTATTAATAGCATTTTCTTTTAAAACATAACCTTTTGCAATCACAACCCTGAAACGGCCAAAGCATGGCGAATGATGGCCAACAACTGTTTCACTGTTTCTATGACTGTCAGCCTCGTGGCCAATGACTGTCCTAAACCATTATTTACATTTTTAATGAATAAATAATCCTTTCTTATAAAGTTTAAACCTTTATTTGTCTATATAACGAATATGAAAGTTCTATATATATATCATAAGTGCATTAAATTATCTAAGAATTGCCTGATGTAACCGTATGGCTATTCAATTGAATCACTGTAGTTTTCAAGAATCGATTTCAAGTTGTCTATTTTTTACACGTAGTATAACAATGATTAGCGAAATAGTGATTGCATTCGACGCATGAAAGAAGAAGGTATCTGAATATGTTCATTATAAAAGGCATAATGTACACTGTTTCTTAATATTCATGCTTTTTTAAAAAAAGGCCAATCACTGCCAGGTGGCCAACAACTACACTGTTTACCCCTATTAGACAGTTGAATCGCGAGTAACAGCGGAAAGGAGGTAACCTTGCAAATTGATGTGTCTACGCGGGAAATGCGAAGATAACGAAGACCACGCTACAGGCGGGACTCCGTAAACTCAGAAGGGACGAATTATCCCGAACCAGTGATTAGAGAAACGCGATTTTCCATGGCGACGTCCGGCCTTCCCTCGTTAAACGGTCCCAAGGAGATTTAATCGAATTACAAGGAATAGGTACTCGTCGCTGTAAACTAAAGCTGGCGATCCTGCCGCGTCGATCAATGGCGATTACCCTTCCTCCGCCTGTGCGACCGGAAGGAAGACACCCGTGGTCTCGATTAGAGCGGCGTAAGCTCGATCGACAGAATAGGCATCGTCGGGATGCGATGATTTATAAATGACGGGAGAACTGCCGGCTGGCACGATTGTTACTTTATAATTGGCCGGTGAAAGGAACCACGTAGACTGGTAAACCATGGGAATTCGATGGTTACAGCTGTAAAGGATGAGTCCGGAGCATGAAACTCAGCTTGGACACGTTTACTGTCTGCGATCACGAAGGATATCGGGGCATCGACGAACCCCGATACACCGCGCGTTCGGTCTGAATGGTTCAGATTCGACCTTCTAGAAATTCCTGTCGCAGAGTTATTAATTTCGAGGCACTTGAGATCGTAGAGGCGAAATCTTGCCGCTGGTGAAATATTAGGGGAGAGGCTTGCAGGTTGCCACTGCTTGCAGGTTGCCACCCCTGCTGTATTTCGACTTTCTAGCAGTGTCAGAACCTCAACTCTGACTCACATCGACGTTAAAAGAGTAGGTGTCACTATTTTATAACCTCTGGAGCGGACAGACGCAATAACGCTGTGTTTGCTGAGCGAAGGGTAATATAGTGTTTGTCAAGAAACTGAATTATTGAAATTGTGTGCTTTCCTCGTGCTCGTAAATTGAAAATTTTCATCGACAATTCAAGATAACTATACGTAATGTGTTGTCTTTTTTTATCTAATTTACATATGCCAAACAGATTTCCAAACATATCATGAATTGACAATTTTTTCTCATATTTTCCTAAAAATGCGTCGAATGCAAGTTGCCTCCTTTTTTGGCTTGCAGGTTGCCACCTCTCTCTTTCCCGCTTGTTTACACTCAAATGTCATTGAGTTTGAAGTGAAGTGTATTTATTGCATTTTAGTCATATTTTGGTTTATTTTTTACATTTTTATAGATTTTTAGTATGGCAGCACGCAGGTCAAGAAAATCTGAATAATATAATTTATTAATAAAACTTAATAAATTTTGAAAAGTTTTCTGAATCAGGTTTTTACTTGAGTTTTTTTACACTTTTAGCAATTTTTTTGGGGTGGCAACCTGCGAGCCAAAATTTCAAGGAGACAATTTTAGATACTTTCGATAATTTGCAGTATAATTTTTCTTTTTCGAGAGTTTGCATGTTTTGTAGCTCGGGATTGTAGCTCAACACTTCCTCTTTCCAACTTATACCATAAATCAACGATACGTTAATTTTATGACGAGTTATGATCAAAAAAGCTTAGGGGTGGCAACCTGCAAGCCTCTCCCCTACGCGTAGTATTCGCGTGACAATCACGGAGACCCTTCGGCTCCAAGTGTATTCCAGTCAGAGGCAATATCAGCGCGGGTACAGGGAAAAGAAAGGGACGAACGACTGCGCACAGATGTCCAAGATTCTTGGGAAGGCACTAAAACGAGGAATGGTTTCTCAGAACGATGCAACGTACTCGTAGCCGACTGGCAAGAGGAGTTTCGAAATCATCGAGAAGCGCACGATATTCCTTCAAGTCCTCAGCCGTTCCCGGATCGAAGGAGCGCGCTCGGAAAAAAACTGCGAGTTACATTCACGGGGACGATCAACGAAATGCACTTCCGATAATGCGCGCGCTTGCTGCAAATGTATGCGACGAGTTCCGAAAGTTTCGCCTGCCGGGCGCGTTCGCCGGAAAGTTGGGACTGTCTCTTTGAAGAGATTTCAAATTTTCAGTTCTTCCGCTGCTTCGGCAGCAAGGGGCGAAGCGGCGGCGGCGAATTGAAAAAAGATTCCCTTTCAGAGAAACACGGGGGCGACTTGGGCAAGTAACTCTCGAAGCGTTCTCTTCCCGTAGAAACGAATTGAAAGCTTCGTAGCCCGTAGGATTCACTTTTTTCACGCCGTCGAAAGTTTTACACGTTTATTGGCAACGATCAATGGTGGCTGTTTTACCAAAATACTGACGTTTCGATGAAATTTGACTGGAGAAAAAAATTCTGTGGCCAGGATTGAAGAAACTCTGGCGTGTTCGTGATGGAAGGAGACGAAAGAGGAAGGCGTAAAATTTTGCAAGCTATTCGTCGGCGCGTTGAGAACGTTGTACGGGGGGAGCGAGGAGAATAATAAACGAGGCAGAAAACGGGGTCGCGACAGAGCCACGAGACGTTCAGGTAGGGGAAAAAAGCGAAGGGTCGGCGCGCTCTCGATAAACCGCGTTCCACCGAAAATTTTCGAATCTTAATTGCGGGGAAATGGTGTGTAATGACGTGAAATATTGCCCAGAAAAAGATGCTGACTCTTATTACGGTCGACCGAGGTGGGAGCCTTTTAATCCGTCGACTTCTTTCTCCTCCCGCGCCTCCACACCTGCCAGGAAAACGCTGACCCGCCATTTCCACTGCCAATCTGTTACAGACGCGCCGATCCCAAGAAAGGAAACACCGACGGGGGCGAGGGGGCGAGTATTTTCGCGCCCTTTCTCCATCTCCTTCCCCGTTTTACCCCCGAAATCTCGGCGAGCTCCAGGCCGTTTCCCACACGAGTCGCACCCCTCGCCCTCTTCGATTCTGACTCTCAGATTTTATCTACCGGTTTTCCTATACTTCCTCCGAGTTCGTCTGTCTCTCGTGAAAATTTACGCGACACAGGTGGCCCCTTGGAAGTCGAAATACAGTGGAGCATTTGTTATTCGAACTATAAAGGAAGATATGCTTCTCGGGACGGGGATGCATTGTATACGATTTTTAGAAGTTTACATCATCTAAACTTGTATCAATCAGTGACAACTCATTGTCCATCGTGCAAAGATTTCACGGATTTCACCAATCCGCGCCGCGGATTAATAAGAAACAGAAGAAGGACCAAGGGGATGAAGCAACATGGCGGGTAGGGTGGAGTGAAAAAAACTTCTTTTCCATGATCAAATTCTAATAGTGCGGAAAAGTTGTCTACTTGGCCCAATAAAACTTGTAAAAAATTTCAGCTCGATCGGATAATTTCTTCTGTCTGCACCAAAGGCCTTAACTTTCAAAATTTTAGTACAAAACTTAAGATAGTATAAAAATATAAAATACAAAATACATAAAAAAAAAACCAATAAAATTATTTAAAAAAACAGAAAAAATGTAAAATACAAAAAACAAGGAGCCCGGCGTACAGCTACCTCCGCGTGGTGGGTTCTGGGCCACTTGTTCCGTTAGGAAAGTCACCGAAGAGGCCATTCCTATCGTTCCGAAACCAGCCACGGGTGTTTCTTTGCTTCATTTACGCAACAAATATAGTCCTGGGTAAAAAAGCAGGTAGAATCCACCAGCTGAAGAAAGTTGCACTTTCTTAAGTTTCGTACTAAAATTTGGAAAGTTAAGGCCTTTGGTGCACACAGAAGAAATTATCCGATCGAGCTGAATTTTTTTACACGTTTTATTGGGCCAAGTAGACATCTTTTCCGCACCATTAGAATTTGATCATCGAAAAGAAAAAATGTTTCACTCCACCCTAATGGCGAGAGCAGTCTCTACGGCATCGAGTGTCTTCGCGACATTGAAGCCTCCTCCTCATCCGGATTCGCGTCTCCCTGCAGGCGAATCCTTGTGCACCGATGTGCTCGGACAGTAATCCGAATGCATCGTCGAGGCGCGTTGCGCGCGGCAGGGCCGTAACGCGTCGACATGGCCTCGAATGGGCGCAGGCGTCGAGCCCAGGAAGTTTCGCCAGTCGTCGGCCGAGCTTGAAGCGCGCGGCTTCGCGTCCCCTTCGACACGCGCGACGCGATCCTCTCCGCCTACGCGCCAAAACGCCAACACACCTGTGTGTCGCGGGGTGGAAGAACGCATAGTGAGGTCGTGGAAGTAATAAAAAGTGAAAACAATAGCGCAACAGAGTGCTCGGACGATTGCTTTCGAACACCAGCGCGCTAAGAGCTTTGGCTCGCCAAGGCGAACTTTTTGGCTTTGAGCGACAACGCAACGAGTGACGGGAATAACATTCGGGCGGTCCGTACTGCTACTCATCTGGTGTGACAATCCCCTTGAGGATTATTAGGTGACTGCGCGCTCCACGAACACCTCACTATACTTCTTCCACTCGACGTACCTGGACCCACTCGTGTGATTCCCGAATTTAGTCGACACACTGATTCTCTCGAGGCGTGTATTATTTTGTTGGGAGGAACACGTTCCTCCTGTAGAATGCAGGCAGTTACTGTTGGCGAGCTACCTGAGTGTACGTTGAATGTTAAATGAACAAAGATGAAAATCTTTTCCAAGTTGTCGAAATGAGTATCCAAGAATTTGAGAGGTTGAAACATTGGAGTTCATATCGTCCATGTTTGCAGAGACTGGGAGGCATAAATAGTAACTTACATGCTTCGGGACGCGACCAATCTTCCTTCTTTTTCAACAAACACACTCCTTCCTTATTTCTATTCAGATGTATGAATTATTCTCTAAAGCGACAGAAATATCATCTTCTTCCATATATTTTTTCCGAGAATTATGTATAGGACGCAGCTATTCGTGCCATCGGAACGTTTCCTCGTTCATGCATGCCATTTCATGCACACACACACACACACACACACTCGAACATAGATTTTTATGCCCATTTCCAAGTCGACTGGGAACAGTGCCCGTAGTAAGGAAGAATTTCATTTCCAATGCAATTTTATTGCTTTCACGATCCATTTGCCCCTTCCGATCCATCGACCAGTCATCGCGTTAGAGAATGTATGCGTCCAAGTGCACAGTGAAATGATAACATTCACCGTGCTCACTTCTCCCACGTTTTACCTCGCGATTTTCATTCCTCCCCGCGAAGAAACAATAATACCCAAAGAAATCTGAATTTGCAACCTGCATGTGTCGCCCGCTCTCGTTGCTGGCACCTTCAAGTACCGCCTCCAGGAACACGCGTCCCACGAGCGTTGCGTTGGACAAGTTTATCCTCGTAATTACGCACTAATTCCCTCAACTCCGGAGCGGTGCACGGCCAAGCCCGCACAGAAGCTCAAGAGAAATTCATCTGACCGTAATTATCACGGAATTGTCGTGCAACTTACGAATATGTTTCCGCGCGAAGTTTGCAACGAGCGCCGCGCGGCGAAATATCCTCGTCCGTCTTCTTGACGTAAAACCCCCCCCCCCCGAGCAATTTTCAATCGAGCCACGCGAACATCCCCAGCGAGCCCCGCAATTCCCCGCCTCGCTTCGAGATGCTTTCAATTAATACGTGCGCTATTATAGCAACGCCGGTTCAACGCTAAAAACTCGATTTCTCAATCGTTATCGGTGCTCGACGCGAAGCTCGCGTTTCAGAGTGTAAATAAGACAGTGGAGCGAGTAGCGTTTCTAAGGTGGGACAAGCTGTGACACGTGAAAGGACAGCAGAGTGGAATGACGCGAAGAGCAATGTCCGCACGAAGCACGAGTCACGATTTCGTCGGGCGATAAAGGGTAAGAGATCCTGCCATAGTCGGGGCGAAATCAAGTAGCCGCTGATTGGACACCTCCATTACTCCTTCTTACTACTCAGACTCTATCCCCCAAGCAGACTTATAAACTAATATACTCTGAACGTAACAGCTGAATTTAATGCGATTCAAAGTTGGAGAAGTAGTCTTAATGGTTCACTTGATTTTCCTCCGACTTATCGTTAATGATAGACCAGAATTAATTTGCTTCCTCCACCTCGACGTGGTGCTAACTCGGGATCATAACCATTAAATGCTTGCGAGTGCTTGCTAAAATAAATCCTACAGTCACCTGTTCGAACGAAGATCGCGCGTTTACTGGAGCTGAAAAATCGAGTATCCAATGAACTGCTTATTAATTAGCTTTGAAGTGGCCTTTCCCAGGCATTCTAGCTACCGAATCGCTGCGATTAGACCGGCAGTCACCCCGTTCAGGCGTTGCGAGGCTGCAATTACACGGGGAGCAAAGTTTGCGCCACAAATTACAACGGCGCGGAGACACACGAGACAACTCCGATACTATAACCGCGTACTAGGCATAATAAATGAATACGCCTGCTCTGGCTGCTCTGCAAAGACTACCCAGATACCTAATAGACCGAAGTTGCTGGATTAATTATTTCTAACCTACCGCGTTAAATAAGCAGCCGCGCTCCAGGGAGAGTGAATTAGAACGTTTGTACACGGCATCTACAAACCGCGCCAAACGCCGTAACGGTAGGCCAATTATTTCTAACATGCCGCTCTGAGAGCGAACGATCCCGCATGCTCTGCAACTAGAAACTGCCGATTTGGCTGGCGCAAACTCCGGTAACTCGAACGTTAAGATGAGCCGTTCAGTAGCCCGCCGAACGATTTTTCGCAACCAGAGTCAAGTTTAACACGAAGAAGTTGCCGGAGTTTGCCGGAGCCCGCGTCCCATTCGGCTCGGGCCTGCACGGGGACCGCGAAATGCATTATATCCCGACGCGGGAGCGTGGTACAATTTAATAATGTTGGCCGGATGTCCCCTACGTGACCGGATTTCTATTCCATAAGTTCCGTCCGAGGGGGGTGGCAAACTTTCGTGGTGCGAGCACCAAGACCAGCCGCCCCGACTCGCCGTTTCATTAATCTAAGGGTAGCGGAAGTAATACCGAACTGCGGCGAGTCCCGAGGATGCGTTCAAGATTTCGCGGGGCGACAACTTCTTAAGGGGACCTTCCGGCCTAAAAGTCGATTTTTTTTTTATTTCATTTTTCGAATGTTCAACCTTTTAGGAATACGTGTTTAAAAGGATTTGTTGAAATTCGTAAAATTCCAGAAGTTATAGGCATTTGAGTAGCGGCAAATGCATGGGCAACGACCGGGCACTCGGCGGTCACGTAAACCTTTAAACGCGTTTTTCTCGAAACAGTGTTCTCAAAACGGTGGGACCTGTATCTCCAAAAATTATTATCCGATTCGACTGAACCTTCTTTTATTTTGAAGAATATACTTCTGGCTAGGGGGGGGACTAGAAAAATTACAAAAAATTGAAAATTTATAATTTTCAAAGGCGTTGAAAGGACAAAAAGTACAGGGAAAAGTGATTTCAAACTTCAAGTGTCGTTATTTTCTAAAAAAACATGTCATTTTTTTTAAATTTTTTCTAGTTCCCCCCCTAGCCAGAAGTATAATCTTCAAAATAAAATAAGTTTCAGTCGAATCGGATAATAACTTTTGGAGATACAGGTCCCACCGATTTGGATCAATTTTTTGACGCCTCGACTTTAACGACTGCCCAGGGCCGTCTGCAATAATTAATTATAAAACAAAAAATATATTTCTATAACTTAAGACATGCTTAATACAATGCAAAAAGTCCCATTAAATTATATATAGTAGTTTTCCTTTAATTAATTCCTAAATATCACCTATTTTTTGGGCTCTAGACCGGAAGGTCCCCTTAAGGGGGAAGCCACTGTGACGGTCGAAAATAAAGGCTATTTTCAAGACATTCTTTTATAATGGAATGTAACTTTCTACGAAAAATCTTTATTACCAACTGAAAATACATTTATTTGACTAATATTTTATGCTCGCAGATTGACAAAATTTTCGGTTGTATGGCCACAGCATACGATAACGTTAGGCTCTGCAAAAAAAAAATTACAAAACGGGTGCACGTGTAACTTTCCAACATTTGATCCGAATTGAGAAATTCGAACGGTTTCTTAAAGTATATTACATTAGCTTCAGTTGCACGTACCAGTTTTTTGATCGAATAATTCATTCAATAGTAACATTGAAAAAACATGTTGATTTTTTATACTATTTGGTCAAGATTTCTTCTCAAGTCCGTCATTTCTTCAAAAATGAATATTTTTTTTAAATACGTACGTGCAACTGAAGCTATTGTAATATACTTTAAGAAACCGTTCGAATTTTTCAATTCGAATCAAATGTTGGAAAGTTACACGTGCACCCGTTTTGTAATTTTTTTTTTTGCAGAGCCTAACGTTATCGTATGCTGTGGCCATACGACCGAAAATTTTGTCAATCTGCGAACCTAAAATATTAGCCAAATATATGTATTTTCAGTTGGTAATAAAGATTTTTCGTAGAAAGTTACATTCCATTATAAAAGAATGTCTTGAAAATAGCCTTTATTTTCGACCGTCACAGTGGCTTCCCCCCTTAATAGAACCTTGGTAATGGGATAACGTGAAAAATCGCGCGGCCCTAGAATTCCCTCGCTGCACTTTGTCTTTGAGATTCTGCTTAGCACACTCGACACGCGACAAGTGAGAATTTCAGCGAGGTACGGGCTACTTTTCGCGCACGACTGTCCGAGAATCCGAAATTTCACTTAACACTTGGAAATCTTAACCCTCGGTGAAGATTTACCGCGTGACGGACGATCTTCGCGACTCGACGCCGTGCTTTTCATGTAGATGAAAAGAATTTGGGAACAACGGCGGATGCATGAAATTTCGATTATTTACCGGCTGGCAGAGTTATTCTCTCGTGGAATCGAGCGTCTTGGCGGGAGCAACACAAGCAAGCAGCGGTCTCGAGGTCCGCGTTCAGCCGCGGGGCTTTGTTTGCTCCCGGTCGGAAAAAGAGGGCGATCCTCCTCTAATCGCTCGACGCGAAACGTTCGCTGCCTTCGTCCCCCGCGCTGGATCGCGACGGAAAAACAGGGGCTCTAGCCAAGGAGAGAAAACAAAACCAGCCGCGATCCACCAGCTCCGGAGGATCTTTGTCAACGTTGCTTTTTATCGGAGACGGTTAGTTACGGGTATCGTTCGCATCACGAGCAAGATTCCGATAGGATCGGCTAGTCGATGATAATGGCGGCGTTAACGATCCGCTGGCGACACTATCGCCGAGACTTTCAATACCACGTGTTCACTTTCGTTCTGCCGGGAATTACTCAAATGGAAATTCGTTGTGCGGAATGTTTCAATGGGTTGAAATAAATTAGATTTCCATCGTTACTCTATTTCAAGCCCTTTGTGCAACGATTCGATTAGGTAGAAGCTCTATTATTCCAACAAATGGAGAGGTAGAATTGCTGGAATACGAGCATCCTTGGATAACAGAATGCTCAGTTTTCTTTGACATTAATCACCGTGCGGCATCGATTACGCTCGAATAGGTTGCTACTGGCGCGATGCATCGCGAGATAAATGGTTCTCCATTAAGCGAAGGGGAATCGCGAATACGGCGCGGCTAACAACACATGATCGATCTTCGAAGAATGGGATATCGGTCCAGATAGCAGCCATCCGAAATAGGTACGCCCCGCGCGATTATTTTATCCGCGTGATCCGTCGATTTCCTCGACGGGTTGGATTCCTTTTAATCATCCCCTCGTTCGCCGCCACCATTCGCGATCGATAGGCGGAATAAGTCAGTGACTGGGATTCAAAGAGACACCGAGTGCCTGAGAGGAACGGAATTCACTCGAGCCGTAGTCGACGGCGGTATTCTCTTCAATTTAAGTATATTGAACACCAGAAATAGGGCACAGAGCGATGGCGTACAAAAAATAGCGAGAACTTTATTAAGCATCCCCGCACAACGAGGTTCGCTCGCAAATTTAATAAACAGCCCGAGGCGCCTACGGCCACGGCTTAATTAATAATCCGCGGAACCCCCAAGCAACGCGACTCGTTCGTCGAGGGTTGGTTAACGAATGTCGTGCATTCTCCATCCACCAAGGGGCCAGCTCGCGGTTGCTCACAAAGGGGACGAGAACGGTCTGAAACGCGCGAACATAAGAGTAGGATTCTCCGCCGCGAAAGGATGAAAATAAGGCGTGACGGTTCTCCTCCGCCTCGTCGACGTTGCACTTTCCCCCGGGAGCGGCCAGCGAGGACGCGAAAGAACGAAGAAAGAGCGTCCAGGAACAGCCACGAAGGAAGTGGATATTTCGACCGTGGAAAATTTGAATAAAAACCAGCGAAGGGGGCAGGGTGTAGCTTCCTCTTTCTATTTCGCGCCAACCACCCCCGCCCGCCTCCCGTCTTCCTGTCGTCCTTCCAACCCTTCGCGCTCGAGAAGTAATGCAAGTTCCGCGCTGGAAACTCGTAAAAAGCGGTGGCCAGCTCGAGAGCCACCCTCGCCACCCTGCGCCACCCTCGACATCCCAACATCTGCGGTCCAAATGGCCGGTCCCACTTCTCACCCTCCCGGCTTGGAATTCAACTATTCAGCCAGCCAGACTTCCGCCTTTCCCTTGTCCATTCCGCGTCACGAGCACGACAGTGTTTTGCCAGTTCCGACAGACATCCTCCGTGGATCCGTGGGCCCGATTCTTCCGATGGATTATCACGAAAAACTGACGGGACGTTCGCCGCTTCGCGAGGACCACCGTAACCAGCCACCTTTGCCCTAGCTGCATCGGTACTAGTTCGTTAACTTACTCGACAAGAACAGCTCGAACACCTCTGTGCCTCTGTCACAGCCTCGACAAGTAAAGTAATTTCGTGGATCTTCGGCAGCGTCGTTACCGTCGATTTAACGCTCCGTTTCTCGGGTCAAGCACGCGATAACGAGCTTCTCGATCGCAGCGCAGTGCATACGCGAGCTGGGAAATAGGATTGCAGCCATTAGGTTCGGAAGATTCCACGGCAGGTGCGAGAGGAGGAAAGAATTTCCCCTGTATTTTCCATTTGCACGGGTAAAGCCGTGCGTAGCAAACATTCTCGTCGACTTTGCCTGCAGTGTAGCCCTCCTTGGCGTTCCCGGTTATCGTTTCCGCGGAATACCCTTTATCCGATGTCCGTACTAATGGAATATTCCGTTTCCTTTCGATACCTTTCGTGACCTCCTCTGTCCGTTCCCAGCAGAGATCCTCTGTAACATCTCTGCAGCAAGAAATAATCGTGCCCACCTCGGAATCCCGGAACGGCGAAGCGAGCAAGCAGTAAGAGAGACATTAGCTATACCTGAACACCGAGAAGAAACGCCTAAATTGCTGAAAATCGCCCTACGGAATGAATCATTGAATACCAGTGACGCGCGCAGGTGAGAAAAGCCTGGACGTTTCTTATTTGTGGGAAGCTGACACAACTGCGGGACTGCGGAAGGACTTTACGCGGAGTCACAGGTTCTAACAGGCGTGCTACCATCATTTTCTCCCGGGGATTCCTTGTCCGTCCAATATCCAGCGGAATATTCCATTTCCTTGGGTTTTGCAGTTCCGCCCTCGATTCAACCCGACCGTCGTTTAAGTCACCCTCTCGATGGCCACGTATACGGGATCGTATCCTGCACGCGGTCCGAATCATCCTCCAAGCTGTCCGCTGCAGTCGCCATTCGGAACAAGAGACCGGCGAAAGAATCGCAGCGTTCCACACCGATCTCGAGATTTGGGTAAATGGGGCCACGGTGCGGAACGACCCTTCGAACGTAATAGAAAACCAGGTTTATCGAGACCCGAGCGTCTTTCTTCGTTTCGCGCACGCGGACAGATCGAGACGGCTTTCGGCACTGATCGAGATTATTCGCGGGCCGCGGGTACGAACGCAATGATGGCGACCGATCGATTAATTACCACCGAAATGGGATTGGAACGATGTTGCGATGAAACGAAGGAACGATCATCGTTATTCCCATTTAACAATTTCCCGTTTATTGGCGCGCTCAAAGCAGCCGATTAAATCGAATGGGCCACGAGATTCTAGGGACAAGGGGTGGTACGTATTCGATGAGCGTTCCAATCCTCGTTAACGCGTTTCCTGCGTATGAGTGGCGGGCGAAAATTGAAATTTCGGATCTGCTCGAGATTCGCCGCGGCCGTGTAGAATAACCCACCTCATTTTCCCGCGGTGATACAGTCCGCGTACCGGCGACAGCTGCGAGGAAGAAGACACTGTTTTATCCGCAGGCCACAGCGCGAGCCACCTCCGTCTTCGTTTGGACTCGTTGATCCCAGTTACAAGGCTCCTTCCCCTTATCGCGGCGGAGCTCATTAATAACACTGGATCCGTACGAGCGACGTTAAGGCGAAGGATCTGGAGCTAGACGTGTATCAAGCCCTGCGATCTTCCTGCGCCGCACGACTCGCGGGGATTTCCTGTGTGGAGGGGTCGCGTGGCGTGCGTACGGAAAGTCGAGGGCCTCGCGCGTGAAGCCCCGCCGCGCCGCGACGCCGGCATCGGGGCGGGCCCATTTACCCCGATTATCATAAATGGCATCTGAGCAGCGGGAATCGGTGTTACAATGGGCAGCCAGGTTGTAGGTCGAGCGTGATAACGGAACGAAGCATCGATAACGGGTACATCGGTCTTACCGCCAGAGATTTCATTTGCAGATAACGGCCGCTGTAATCCAGTAGCTCGGGACAGCGAGCGCGTTTCGGAGTTGCCGAAGATTTTCACGGTGTCGTTGCCGTAACAGGGAATTCCCATCGGGCCGGGACGCTCGCGGAACTTCGTAGTCTTTCGAGTCGGTCGACTCGATTCCATCGAGATATCGCCCGCGTCCCTTCGTATCGATCCGGATCCACGAAGGCCGAGATGCTGCACAAAGCCGACCGTTACATAAAAGCCGAAAGGGAGTCGACTGTAACGGCTAAATGGGTCACGGGCCACTTGCCCATTGGGATTTCAATGACGACAGGCAAGTGGAAAAGTCGAGCTTTCCTTTTAGAGAAAACGTGTCGCGCGACTCGGCGGGGAGGGCGAGGGCGGGCGAAGCGGTGTGCACCGCGTGCTCCGCGATAATGCAAGAATGTTTTAATAGTTTGGCGCGCGCGAGAATAACGATTATCTGCGGTTTGAAATTCGTGTTACGGTAATAGAAGGGAGATCGTGCTTGTAGAATGTGCATTCGGAGATAACTGAAGGCTAGTTGGACCGTTTTGTCCAGTGGCTCGAGGAATTAGTCGCCGATAAATGGAGCGGGCCGGGGACAACGCGAATCCGCCCCGTCCAAGTCCAATAAACCAGAAACACCACGAAAAAGTAGTCGCGTGCAAACGCGCAATTAAGAGCGGGGAAACAACGGACGGATGGAACGTTTAATAAACCGTGCGAAACCTCGATCAACGATTTCGTCTGTCGCGACCCCGAAATGGAGCAATCTCTGTATCGGTATCGACAAGGATCCCACCGCAGAAAAAGCACGGCGAAACGGTTCCACCGACGACCTTATCCGATTAATGGAGAACGTCGAATAAAAATCACAGCTTCGATTGAAGCTCGCTGGAGAGGGTGACAAGTACATCCAACCCGCGAGTTTCAATTAATTTAGAGACTCGCGACCAGTTGGCAGGTAATTTATTCTTCGCGTATTTTTATCGTAACGCAATCGTACGACAGAATTCTTGGAGCTATACCGCTCCTGTGAAATGCCTGCCTGTAGGGGAAAGGTGGGATAGTTGATCACAGTTTTGCTTTTTTATTGAAATAATAATAATGGTTTGCTTTGTTTGTATTTAATTATGTAAGTTGTGATTCTTACAGTATTCTCAATATACTTTGACAATTTTGAAAGCTGAAAACTAATTTTAATGACAGAATTTTAACATTTTCTGGCAGTGGCGGTATGCACAAGTATCCCCCACTGAAGGGGAGACTTGATCAAACGGTTAGGGAGACTTGATCAGTGAACTTTCAGAGTAATTAACACATTAACTTTCTAAAAAATATTTATTATCTTCGTCAATAACATGAAATAAAGGGAATATCATAAAAGGAACGTGAACTATAACAAACTTGAAGGAAGTACTGAAAAAATGAAACCGAAGAATTAAACTCTATGACATAAAACAACATAAATGCATTCTTAAAAGACATTTCACTTAGATATCATCTGATTAAGATGATGATAAAGAAAAGATTTTCCTTCTCACTTTCTTAGCCGAATTTTTCTGTTTCATTAGCCGTTCTATGGTTCTTTATTGGAGCATTTTCAGCTGTTCAAGTATCCCACCTCACACACTGATCATGTATCCCTCAATGCACTCGATTTGAAAAAGATGAAAAATTAAACTTACCATAAATATTTAGATAAATCAATAAATAGCATTAATTGACTCGAAATTGCCGTTTTTACTTAGTATATTTCAAATCGTTGGAAATGCAACATTTACTCGAAAAGGAGGAAGAACAAGCAGACCGAAATATTTACTTTTTGGCTGCAAATAAGATCGAAGCTTATAACAACATTATTCTATGCTCCCAAAAGAAAACTGCAACGTGAAGTGTTGCGATGATGTAAACATTACCACGCTAGCGTGACAGCAGGCACAAATTGCCAATATGTTAAGTAAAAAACTGATTTGATCATGTATCCCTGCTGATCAACTATCCCACCTTTCCCCTAATCTCGACGTATCATCGTTCCGAACGTGGTCTCTCTGTTTAATTTTTGCACGAATTCCGGCGACCCTGCACCCGACACGATTAACTCCTAAATACAGCGACAGGATACCCCAGAGTCCTCTCTTTCCTCGTATCTGGGCCAAAACGTTCAGTCGTGTGACAGTTGCGAGGCTGTAGCACCGCGTTACTAGCTTGCAGGCCGTTGTTATTCGAAGTTATCAGAAACTCCGCGCTTATCGTCATACCCCGTTACCCGCGCAGGGGGTGGGTAGATCTAGCCGGTCGCAAACGGTGGCGGAGCTTAAATAAAACGGCTCGATGGAGTGTACGCCGGCGATGGTACACGCTACGCCCGAATATATTCGCGTCGTTACTTTCCTTCGAGACTTTTTTTCCGAACATTTTTCCGTTGCCACGATTAACACCGGCTTTATACGCTTTTATTTATACCGCCGCGCTGTATCGCCACCCCACTTTAATTATCGTAAAAGAAGATCTCTCGTTTCCCGCTTGCTAACGATTCCTATGACTATGAAGCGAACTTTTCATTTTTTTATTCACCGAGCGAGCCATTCCGCGACACGTGCCCCCTTTCGTGTTTACACACATGCCGCGTCGGAACTTAGAGTTATTTTCAATGCATTGCCCGCTCGCGGCCGGTCAATTCAGTATCTCACGCGACAAATTCATTGCGAGAATGCATTTATTAATATCGCGTTCCGCGTATCGAGAACGCGGACGCCTGCGGCGGAATTTCCGTTATTTTATTTCAGCCGACGACCGCCGGCGACATAAATTTCGAACGGCCGCGCCGGTGACAGCCTCTTCCACCTCGTAATATAAAACTTCGTTACCGCGGACCGAAATGGCGGAGGGGGGGCACTATTTTCATTTGTTGCTGGCGTTGCGTAATGTCCTCGCTCGTACGTTTGTAAAAATACAAATTGACGAGACAACGCGGTGCTCTGTAATAGAGGCGACGCCGTTCTTCGTTGCGTTAATGATTTTAGCAGTGATTCCATCTGGAATATCGTGTCGTTGGATTTCCAGCGACAAGTAGGGGAAGCCCGGGCAAAGCGGATGTGCGAAGGTTTAGTGAGAAAAATAACACAGTTACAATTGAGATGAGAAATATTATTTATCTTAATAATCATTTAAAATTAATCAGCTTTCAAATAAAATAAGGAAAAAATTGATAACTAAAACATTTAAAGCTTTTTAGAATCAAAAACGTAAGTAAGTCAATCAATCCGCTTTGCCCTATCCCCCGGGTTTCCCCTACCGTCTAACGTCCTGTTTCTCTAGCGGAAGTATAACGACGGGTATCAAGAGCGTAGAGGCGAGGTCGGTTGAGATTTTATCATTCCCAGAGACAACCAAGATTTTTAGATCGATAGAACACTTTACACGTCAAGTGTTATATTGTAGCACAGTAGGTTCATCAGCTACCATTAGCAAATGAGATCTCTTTGGTATCTTCTAACCGTTTCTGCGTCGTGGGGGTGCATATTCGGGAACCTATTTCAATAACAGGACCGAGTCCAAGCACCTGCACTAGGACTTGGCCAATGGTTCGATCATCGTATAATAACCGACCACGTCAAGACAAATATGCGGTGAGTAAATTTTGACGGGGTACTGCGCCCATATTTGCGCTCGATTTTACCTTCCGGCGTAACCGCGATTGGTGACCGTGGATCTCCGCCATTCACGTCGCATTCCAAACGTTATTGCGATATTACGGAAGGTGCATTCACCCTGATCACTCGCCCCCTCCATTTCTACCCCTCCGGCAACTCAATCGAAAACGGGCCTTTAGATATGAATACCTCGTCGCCACGAATTGCGCTTGGTTTACACGGCTGGCGAACACCATCAATTCTACTGGTCATTGAGGAATTACAGGGCGCCACCTGTTTCTGCTCTAAGAAGGGTAGTATAGTACATTGTTCAATCGTAAATATTTTCACGATGAGCAAGGAAACTGAATAAACAACAGAGGTTCGTCGATTTGAATGTAGAGAAACGCTCCTGGCTGAGAAATGAACGAGTTTACTACTTGTAGCCTGTCTTTTGCGGTATCGCGCTCTTTAAACAATATCCAAGCTGTTGAAAGGTGATTCTTCGGTCTCCAAAGGCATGCAAGATCGCTTTTTGCCCGGCCTGGATCTTTCACCGCCTTTGATTACGATACAGCTATTAAGTCACGAGTTCATGACGATCATATAATAATAATAATAATAATAATAATAATAATAATTCTTTATTGCACTTTACAAAAGAAAACACAAGCAAATGAGTAGCACATAAGGACCGTAGTGGAATGCAAAAGGCGAGGTACAGCTGTCAGCTGTTATTAACCTTACCATTTAAAGCTACTTAAAACTAAAAACTAACACAATAGAGTACATGAAAAGTAAATATAAACAGCCAAATAACATAATAAAAAGTAGTAACTAACATCATATGCGAGTAATTGGAAAATGACAAAAATAAAACTTAAGAATTAATCGTTACTGTTGATTGGCAAGAAAAACTGGAGCTACTGCGTCCATTTAGTGGAAAACGAAGGCGTTCATTACTCTGCAGCTCTCGTGCACGATATACCTCGCGATGTTGTTAAATCGGGCTTATCGAGTCCTGCATAAGTATTCGCATGCGACAGTATCGCGCTTCTAATTGATATCGTGGGAGACGTTTAACGCTCTTTATTTTCACACACAGTATATCCCAGGGATTTATGGAATTTCATTGCAGAACTTGGATTAGATGGATGTGTACCCGTGTGCGGACAATACACTCGGAATAGGAGCTCCTCTATTTACGTGCTCAAGCACTCTGCGCACGTGGGGTGGTTATCTAAACAGTTATTTCGAGTTGTCACGTGGATCTTGTTAAGAATATACTGCAACCAAGAGGTAGAATAGCTGCGGAAACCCTTAAACTGACGCCGCTGTCGATAAAATCCTGTAAAAGCCCCCGGCCGCGACATCTGCGAGGTAGTGAACCTAACTTATCCCTGGAAAAACAATTTCGAAGCGATAAATAGCAGATGCAAGGGTATATACATACGTGTCCCCTTAAATCGGCTGGATGGCCTATCCCTTGGCAGGAGGTCGGCGGCGATGTAAAGTTTTCACTGGGCAAAGACAAACAGGCGAGGCCGATCGTAAGTCCAGCGGGACTTAACACTTGCCCCTACCCTTCCGGCCCAGGGGCGACAAATTATCGCCCTCCGTTAGCAGAACGATTTAATACTCGATTTAGGGAAGGGCCGTTACTTGGGCGCAACCCGCCATTAGTCCGACCGACCGTGGCCGAACTTTATGGTACTAACGACGATGAATAATGGCGCTGCAGAAAATCGTTAGCTTGCCATTAACGGACGAGCCGGCGAGGAATCTTGCCAGGTAAACACTCGCGAGCCGGGCATCCCGGGATCTTGATAATGGATATCAAATCGCGAGCGAGCCGAATACCCGTGGAATCCCCTCGAAAAAAGGAAAAAAGCCGATCGTTCGAGCCGGGGGCCACTTAATCTCTCCGTCGATCTCCGCCGTCGACCATTGCTCGAATCAATCGGACGATATCATAACCAGATGCTGATGAACCGCCTTAATGGATCGGACGTTTGACCTCGCGTATGGAGCTCCGGCGGATTCAGAGGCAAAGTCTGTCGCAAATACAACGCAGTCAGGGCCGTGTTAACGGGGGCGCTAATCGAACCGTGTTGACAAACTCTCGTCGATTATTTGTGGATAAAGAGCCGCGGGTGGGGCAGAGGGGAAGAAGGAAGTGAAAGATTCATCGTAAAGGAGAGATTTCGGTAGAAAAAACGGTCACGTACCGCGTGCTGGAATTATCGGCGTCGAGGGCGGAAAGTTTCGCGTCGGGGACAAACCGCAACAGGAGGGGACACAAAGTGAACGGTAAAAAAAGAGGAAAGGAATGAAAAAACGGCGGCAAGGGAAGCAATCGTTCTGCGAATCAGTTCGGGACGGTGGAACCGAACGCCGGAAGGGGCAGGTCGCTCGTTTCCGGCACGTGCGACCGAGAAAGACTCGGAGGCGAGCGTCCGCCTTCCAGCGATCCGGCGTAAAAGTTCAATCAAGAAGATTGCAGCGAATCCAATTTGGTGACTGGGACCATTTTTATTGTACTCGTTTGCCTATACCATTGACTTCCGTGCGGCAACCAAACTTCTCCGGCTAATCTTCCACCTCTGTGTTAGTTTAAATACGGCACACTTACTCGACTGCAGGGAAAGGAAGGAAACGCAAAGGTCAAGCTAATACATGTGTAAAGGAAAGGCTCGAGGGGCATCGTTTTCGGAGACCGCTCAAAACAATAAAAGGCGGATAAAGTTTAAACTATATAGGGTAGAAGCCCCAATTACTGACACATTAAGGACTGACTCTAATATTATTGCATAGTATCTGTATTTATTGACTAAAAGTATAAGTTTTTTATTTTTTTTATTATGGTTTAATATGTTTACTTCGTGAAAAACATTTTGTGGGTCTTAGAATTTCTATTTTTATATATAAATTCATTAATCTAAAAAACATATTTCTAGGTGTATTACTGACACCTCTAAAACGTGTGTGACTGAATTACTGACACCCTAATTACTGCCAGCTAACCTAATACTGTTTATTACTCGTTTTACGGTTATGTCGTCTCATGTACATGAGCAACTACTGCTATGACAGTAATACCAAAATGCTTGAAACGCTTGTACCAATCACTATCACCCATATATTAATTAAAAAGGCTTAATTAATCGCTATATTACGATCGTTGTGACTTTCTATGATACTTATATTGTACTAAAAAATTATTGTTTATTATGTAAATAATTTAAATATAGTAATTATAGCCCTTTCTTTAGTGCCCTGTTTTCTCTTTCACTAGTAAGGAAGTCACCATTTCCACTGTTGTTATCAAATTAAAATTTTGTATCGTCTTATAGAAATTAATGAAAAAAAAAATATTAAGTGGTGCATTTTCTAGCGTATAGATTATAGGTTGAATTACGTAATTCTTTTTGTGTATGACTTTACAACGTTTATTTATTCGTTATTTTCAGTAAAATAGCTTAAGGTGACAGTAATTGGGTAGGTGTCAGTAATTGGGGGTTCTACCCTATCTTGTACTACAGGTCACCATCGATGTACAATATTCTCCGCAGACTAAAACAATGGAGAGAAGGGAATAATAAATACTTTTTTTTTGAAAATATTTTTTGAATCGAAAAAACGTAACAATACCCCCAGCGAGCCAGCAGAAAAAGCACAACTTATTTAGGTCTCGTTCCTGCGATAAAAGGACAATTGTCCCGTGATTTCAGCGAGATTTTTTTCGTTGCCCGCGCATTCCAATTCTACAATATTTTCCCCCGTACGTTAAAATTCGCCACGCTGCAATAATTTTGCAGCGCAATTTTACTTAATCATAGTAAGCGCGACACGATGCGCCGGAGGTCTGCCAGCGGCAGAATTCCTGGATCAATTTACGGCATACTTCTGCCGAGTAATCGGTATTTGTTTCACCTCCGTCGTCTACCTTCCCTCCCCTTTTCCGAATTCACGGCATTTCTGTTGCCTTTTCCACTCCTTCGCACAGATCGTACCTTACGACCGACCATTCCCGCGTATCGTCCGTCCCCTAACATTGATCGCAAATGAAATGAATTCCCTTCCGGTCTCCCGCCCCTCGCCGACCTCCCGTATTAATTACAAACTATGCAGCCCCTCTCGCGTCTCTTTTTTATCTCGGATAGAGGGAAACTTTCCGCGACCTATTTCGCCGCTTAAGTTGTCGACACTTAGCCTCCCCTCCACCTGAGACTCAAAAGTAATCCCCGGGAAACAAGACAGATAATTAATCATCCAATTAAACTGGATTCAATTATTTTTACGAGTTTAAGTGTTTTAACCGTAACGAGTTGATGTAATCAGGGATGGAGAAGTTAAGAGGCTGGAACGTTCACAATTATCCCGAGGAATGAATTGCAAATTAGATGAGGTATATATTGTTCCCCTTTAATCGCGACGCAGAATCTAAATTTCCAGAGACACCGATTTCGTTTGAAGAAGCGTTAGATGATCTGCATCTAATTGTAAATCTCTTATCCCTCGTCCGAAATGGAAACCACCGTGGGACTTTTATACGAGAATCTGGCGGCGGAGTGTTCGGAAATTAGTCATCCGAACGACTTTCTTTCCAAGGCGCGAACGTAAATTCAATATCGCGAGGTAATTTTCCGCTCGAGGTGGCGGCGCGGCGAAACCGAAAAAACTCGTCGCTGCTTTTCGCGATTTCACGGGCCACGTGGCCGTAAAGTACAATAAACGGCAGTCTTGAAATTCCTTTTCCTCCCTCGGCCCTTGATTTCCATGCCTTTGCCCCCGCGGTCCACCCCCGACAGAACGATTAAAACTTTTTCCTCTCGCCGGGCCGCGCGCGCGACGCTGCAATAACGATTACTTATGTTCTCTTCCGGATATTGCGTTTGTCCAACGACGAGAACGAGGGGTCCCCGATTGTCGTTCTTTATCGTCGCGGCTGGGTGAAGAAGTTTTCGGTCCACCGCCGTCGTAACTCGCTGCGATAGTGGTCCCGCTAGGAGCAGCCACGCCGAACATTTCTTCGACGGAACAGTCTCAGGCGTAATTGGCTACGATCAGCACGACCATCCCGCCTCGTTTCCACGTTCCAGAAGTCCTCCAGCGAACTTTCTCCAACTCCAGTTCGCATGGAATTTTTTAATGTCGCGAAAGTTATCGCGCAAGTGGTGTCTCTGTGGATGTCCAGCCGTGTGTTAGTGCTGTGTGTAAATTTCTTCAGGCAACTGTGTGCACAATACCGTCGTTGACGAGTAAAATGAGCATGCGTAATGGAAAGAACAAAGGCCAAGAACAGATAAGAGATTGCCCTTTGAGATCCGAGGAGCAAGTAGAGGCGCCCAGTATATGGTCAGACGCGCACCAGCGATTCACACTGCGAGCATGCCCGACGTTTCCCTTCAAATTAGAGTAGAAATACGGAACCAGTACCTGTTACAGGCCATTGTAGCATCAAGCAAAACATTGAAAAAACAACATTTGCAGCCGCTGTTGAACAACAAGGAAGAAGAATCGCCCGGTGAAAAACGGTGCTCGAGGTGTTTACACAAGCGTTATCTGTATAGAGATTTATCGTTCGATACACTGTAGTCCGGCGATCCATCGGATTCACGTGGGATTTCAGCGACAGTTCACTCCCTCTCTCTTCTCCTCAGCTCTTCTATCCTACTTTACGATCCCCCTCTTTCCCTCGTGCACCTCTGTTCCTCTCGCGAGCCGGGCATTAGATTGGGGTCAGACACTTGGATTTCACACGATCTATAATGCAGCCCTTTCGAACGGGATAGAATACGAAAGTGCCTGAAATGAGCACGAGCTCAAGAAATGGCAATCGAGTGCGCGGCGTTGGACTGCGATCCGAGGTGTGCGGGCGCGCCAGCACGGACGTCGGCTGGACCGGCTCGGCTTTTGAAAATCGCTTTGATATACAAATGCGTGGTTCGCTGTATAACAAGGCCGCGGGCCGTCGAGAGTTTCGAGCGTGTCGGTCAGTGTCGGTTAAACGCCCGGAAAGTGATACATTTTCGCGCGCAACCGACCACTATGTGATCGTGACGCGGGTCCACGTCACCGGCTGACAATTTTTTTTTTTTAACGATTCCCCAGAAAAATATATTAAACTTGCGGCACGCGATGCTCGCGACATCGCCTGAAAAATGTTTCAATTCGATCCCGGAGCATTTTCACTTCTCGAAATGCGTGCTGGCGAGCGTACGCGAGCCAACGGCCAGTGGAGCGTTCGAAAGTATTTACCACTTTATACCACGGCAACCGCCGATAACGGGCACTCTGCGAAACATTCACCGCCGCTCCCTGCGTGCCTACATAGTTTGGATCGGTTTCAAAGCTTCGATAATAGTAAGCGCACCGGCGCGTAACATTCCAGGGCTTGACAGGCCTATGAATTTTCACTCCGTGTCAATTGAACGATCGTGCCGGTTTTATTTCTTTTATTATTCCTCGATTGACGGCACTTTATCCGCTCCAATCGACTTCAATTTATAGTTCAACGCTCGGACAGGTTTTTAATCGTTATATCCAGCACCTTGAGCAACCCATCGTGATTCGCTTTTCGCTTACGGGCGTCGCAGTTAATCCTCGTTCTCCTCGGCGACACTGCAAACGCTTCCTCTGAACTACATACACGTATAAGAGGTTTTAATGCGTTTAGCGGGGGCTGCATCGTGCGACGTAACTTTCAAAATGTCGTGCAGTTTAGAACGGGGCCGTGTTTACCCCACCTCTATAATCCCAACGACCCTTCTCTAATACATCGGCTAAAGTCGACCGCAACACCAGCCGTCGAGTTTGCCATTACAAGCACTAAATCCCGTCAAGCCTATCAGGCTTTGCTGCCGCGTTATCCTGCTCCCCTTGGCCCTTCATCCTGCTCTCAGAAACTTTTTCCAGAAGCTAATGCTCGTGCGCTGTCGGGAACACCTTCCACTTTAACATGCTACGTGGCGATTGACGGTGAGGCATTATTCCCATCGAGCTATCGTGCCGCAAAATTCAAACATCGCAGAAGTGACATGTACCCAGAACCATCTACTAGTAACGCCAGCGAAGACAGCGAAAGGTTCAAGGAAACAGTCAGGCCTAAGCGCCAAAGAACTTTCCCTCGACAGATAAGACCGTGCTGCGAATTTGAAAGGAAGCGGATCGACATAGTAGGCAAAGTTTAACGACACCCAGGGCCCCGTGAAGTCTCTTAAACGCGAGATTCGAATTGAGGTAACAAAAGACCGGGAGAAACGTAGCTAACGTGTCTACCAGAAGGGCCACGAGTGTTTTATTAGCCAGCTGATAACGAGCGGGAAGTTTTACGTCGAACTCAGCGCCATGATTCATGAGCCTTTCAGGAATGATGAAGAGAGGTACGTTTTATTTCCCTCCCGCCCTCGCCGGTTCCTCGGGCTTTCCTTCCCGTCGAGAGGAGAATCGAGGAAAACATGCCACGCTTGACTCCCGCGGAACGACGCCGGGGCGACCTCGAGGATCCGTCTCTTCTTTGCGCGTCTTTCGTGCGCCCTCCTCGATTCGACGAGCCGCAATCTCGAGAATTCTCCTCGCCGCGTTTGACACTGATAGGGTTCTCGCATCCCTTCGAGCCCCAGACCCGAGGAATTTAAGAAACGAGAGAGTCGAGCCGGGCGAAGGAGCAGACAAGGGAGGTGCAAGCGGGAGAGCGCAGTATCCTTAACGAGACGTCGCTTGTCAAATAAAATGCCGGCTTCCAGAGCGCACCGTGGGGGCTCACGGATCCCGACGAGACGGCTGCAATACCGCGGCAGCGGGCCCGTTTGTCGGTAAACCGAGGTATGAAAATAAACGAATCGCCGGCAACGGCGGAAAAACTATTGAGAGGTAGCCACTGTGCGATCCACCAGCGCCGCGGCGACGCTCGTTTCCGTCGCCGGGGCGCACGTGAACGGTTTGTAATTGCACGGCGTCGCCGACGCGACGTGCCTTCGCCCTGGCACCGTTCGTCTCGATTACGATTGCCACGGGGGGGGGGGGGGTGCCAGAGGCGGCTGGATAATCAAATTCCACGGATTCGCGATTACTTGGAAAATTCATGAGCGACCGCGAGTTTAACGACCGGACGTGACGACGACGAATCGAACGCGGGAGCGGCGACCAGGATTCTTGCCTACGCTTCGTTGGAACGTGGCATTCGGTTGCTTCTAGCCGTGATTAGAGACGAGAATGCAGTCGATACGTGGCGACGAAGATCACTTAATATACGTGGAAGCTTGGCGACGTTCAGCCATAGCGGTGGTAATAGCTCGATTGCAGCGACCGAGCTGGGCGATCGATAAAGTACTTACGTATCAATTGTACAATTTCAGTGAAATTGCTACTTGAAAGCTTTGATTTCTGCCGGTCGGCGGTATATTGCGACGCATTGTCCGCGGCACGGCTTTACTCCATAAAGCTAATATTTGGGTCAAGGATCGAAGGAAATGCTCGGTCACGGCGATGGGGGACGGTGCCAGGGGAAAAGAAAACCGTGGGGACTAACGCGGAGTCGCGTAGAGGGAGCCAGTTTGGAGCGGCAAGATGAATGGAAATGAAGATCGTCCCGCCGGCATCCAGAGCAAATTGTTAGCGGGGATTATCGGCTACGGAATAAATAATGAGCAAATAATTATCCGCGGAGCATAAAGCGGTTCATTAACATGAAAATATCGCTGGCCGATGCCTGCGCCGCTTTTCAAATTAAAACATCTCTCTGTCACCTGCGCGTTCTAATTACTCATTATTTGTAAACCCGATTTCCCACTAACGATCCCCGCGGACCGTGTGTTTGCGCGTCGAAATCGCGATGCAGCCGCGGGCGACAGACTCGAATGTTGTAGAAATCACGGGAACGCGGAACGGACACGTACACCAGACTCCTAGATCACCCAGTAACTCTTCCCCTAATTTGTTTTATCTGTTATCAATATAGGGTAAATCCGGGAGACGCGGTCGACCTAATATAAAATGGCTATTAAAACTAATATAGATATTACTTATTTTATCAGAACAAACCTAATATGTTCAGAATCTTATGCCGATTCAGAAAAACTGGTCGATATTTGCTTTAAGACAATATTTACTGTAAAACGGGTTGAAAACTGAAGTGATGACATCTGACCACCTCTCCCGAGGTGCCGGGAGAAATGGTTTTCGTCGTTGGCAGAGACCACTCACATAATTATTCATGGAAAATTAACAAAAGATAAAGTAAAATTATTTATGAGTGAATACAACTACGGATTCATTGATATTTAATTTGTTTACACTAAACAAGTAAAGAACACATCAAAGAAAAAGTGAATTACCTACTGGCGATTAGCAAGGCAAATGAATACAAAAGTGAATAAATAAACTAAATAAACAAAAATAATAATAAAATAATAATAAAAAATAAAAAAATAAACAAAAATAATAAAAAAATCATAACTCGACCATCTCACCTTTCTGCAGCGAGACATGGTCTTCTCGTTAGCTTCGAGAGGAAGAGTTAATATGGCCAAATACTTTGGCTGCATTGTCCCTCAATATCTCTACTATCTTATTATTCCAAACATTAAAGGAAAATAAACTTAGAAGTATATTTTAAATCCGATTCTGTACAACCGGTGTTTGACAAAAGAGGTTAAATGTAACATCAATTTACCTTTTATACCCTATAAATCCAGAAAAACACAGAAGGAAGCGAAATAACGCTATTCATTCAACTATTTGGCTTCTAGAGAAGTAATTGGTCTGCACTTTAATGCATTTTTACGTATAGAGTCTGAAATATAGCGAAACGACCAACTCTCCGGCCCGACCGCGTCTCCCGGAGTTACCCTAGTACGCGTTAAATTAAAAGATAACAGTGTAACTCCCAGGTGCCTCCATCGTCTCTGTAGGGAAGTAGAACCGCCTCTGTTCTATCCCATTCATTCAATGTCCCCTTCGAAAGCACGCTACATACGTTAGTCGCTCCCCGTGTCTCTCAAGACACCGTAACGTTGACGTAAATCAAGGTGATAAATTCATTTACCTCCACCTGGCCATATCCCACTGGGCCTCATCAGCCTTCGGATCCCGTAATCGTAAACGTTATCCGTACAGCTGTCCACCGTGTCAGGCACAGTGTCCGACGCGTGGTTGCGGCTTGTCAGCCGACCAGCCGGATAATCGATTCGTATTAATACAAATCGTCCGAGGAGGAGACCACGCCGAGGCTATTGGTACGTTTCCCCTTTGATTCGCGAAGCTCTACAAGCGTCGCGTGTTCGAATGCGTCGCGGCGTCGCCGAGTCGTGCAACACGCAGGCCCCGCGACCCTCCGTAATGACTCGCTGACATAAGAAGGGGCTCCGACGGCCAGCTAAATGAAGAGATCCGAATGGCGGGAACGGGGCCGGTGGCGAGGGGCGCGAACAAGCATCCTCTTTCGTTATGACGACGCCAATAAATCCTCCGTGGCAAGGGTTGCCGCGCTCGTCGCCTTGACATCGACAGCTCGTTACGCCGTCAAGACGGGGCCGGCTGACGGCGTTGTATACATTATTCAAGTATCCCCATGTGCGGCTTCTCCGCGCCACGCCGCGCACAGACGTTTCCAGGCGGAAGGGCTTCTCCCCTTGCAGCTGCCATCCGAGAGGAAACTTAATTTTCGCCCTGGCATAACCGGTCGCGTTGCGCGTTAACACCTCGCGCCCAAAACCCCGTTTCATTACCCCAGGAATGCATAATTGTTTGGCTGGTTAATGGCGAGCGGGCCGGCGATCGACTTGCGCGCCGATATTTTATTCATTCTCCGAGGGTTATATGGGTGTGCGAAGGCTACTGTTGAGTTTCGGGGTGTAGATACGTTCGTAGGTGGGAAGGCCGTAAGGTTCTAATTAGAATTCGAACGTCATTGGTGTTCTACCAACCCTTCGTCTACCGACAACCCTCCGAGGACAAAGATGTTAACATTTTCGTACAGCAATGGACTATAGTACGCAGATATAATGCGAGTACTGTGGACAAGGGTCGGGAGCGGCAAATTTTTGAGAGCGGTAAATTTTGAGCAGAGGCAAATTTTGAGGTGCGGCAAATTTTGGGGAGGGCGAATTTTTGAGCGGAAGAAATTGGAAAAGATTTAAACACAGAGGCTTGAGACTTTAAAAACAGTTCCCTTTTCTTTCATCTAGCAAATTAGCAATTACTCATATGTGAGTTGTCATATCGAATTAATTTTGAAATCGTCTCGACTCTTTCAAATTAAAATATCTGATGATATTTCCGCGAAAAGGGCGGCAAACGCTTAGCCTAGGGGCGCTAAATCGCCAAATCCGCTCCTGACTACGGACTTGAATTGCGTTACACGTCGGATAGCAAGTCCAGCATGCCTCAAAGTCTCCACCGTTTCCGCTCGGTTATTTAAAATTAAACGACAGCTGGATACACGAAGGCCATTCATTACCCCCGACCAGTTTCCATCCGCGTTGCACTTCGCGAACGAAACTTAGAAGAAGAAAAATTCCCCCATACGTTACCGCGTGGCAAGGAAACGAAACGATACCGAGCGCATGTAGGATATTACAGGACCCCCCGCTCGTAACAATGGTATCGGCCACGCTGCGAGAACGTATCGCCGTTAATATATCGGCGGGAGGCGCAATCGATAATTCGACCCGGTCAACGGTAAATCACGATCCCGCGTAAGGCAGCTCTTTCCGCGAGAAAAACTGCGAAAGGGGTTAAATATTACATCGACGATGCACCGTGTGCAACGTACCGGGACGCGCGTTATGTCTACGGCAGTCTGCGCAAAGCCAGGCCACTGCAACTGCAAATCTTCGTCAAGGCGACACTTTTTTGTACTTGTTCTCCGTTGGGCTCGACAAGCAACCGAATTTTCGAACGGAAGCTTGAAGAAGATTGAAGATTGTGGTAGAGTGTACGGGGGTGATTTTAGCGACGCATAAATCAAGGTGGATTGAATCACGTGTATCGAAACATTTTTGTTTCCCTCGGCTGAACGAGAACGAACGGTGCACGCCGACGGAAAGTGTTACACACAACTGGTCTAGATGTGCCGCTAAAGCGCATTATAAATCTCCCTATGTTAATGCAGGGCCGATATTACGAAATATATCACCGATAATATACGGTTAATTCGATCGCGCGCGTTACGCTCGCGTAAATCCTGAAAACATATTTCCCAGGCTGGCGTAAATTCGTGCTTACAGTTTCTGCGCGTCGAATCCGTAAAATACGAGCAACCAAGGATGAGTAATCCTCTCGAAGTCGTCAACTCAGTGTCCGACGAAGAATGGCAATCATCGTTATCAATGTATTAATAATTCCCGGGATCTCTTCCACTACTTTTCGCCATCGTTTCGCCCTTCGTCGAAGAGCAGCTCTTCTTCAGCACTCGGTGGCACGTTTCACCGAAAAGCTCACGTACCTCTCCGAGTCCGTTTCTTTTTTTCTGCCTTTTTGCCTTTGGTCCCCGGCAGCGACGAAAAGCGCGACAAATGCAAGAAAGATAAGTACGTGACCCGCGAGGGGAGCATCCGCATTTATATTTCCTCCTCTCGAGGTTTTCGGGGGCTTTTGCTTTCTGCGCTGACACTAATTTGCCCTTTCCTCGAGTCTCTTGGACCCTCCCCAGCTCGTCGTAAAAACTCTCCCTGCGCGGCTCTCGCGTTCAAAGGAGCTACGTGTCTTACATCCTGGAACGTAGCGGAGGACAAGCGTCTGATGAAGTTCGAATATTTGGCAAGGGAAAGTAGCCCGCCAGGAGCTCGTCCTTTGGAAGCAGCGGATCCTTTGTGGCATTACTCCTGGAAATCGCGGCTGTTCAAGTAGCAAGCTTCTATGTACTGCGAATTTGCGACAAGCTGGAGTAATGACGCAACTATTGATGGGCAAGGTTTTGGAAAATCGCAGGGAAGCTGCATCTCTTTGAAACCTTTTAAAATTTCACCTGTATGGGCGTAATAGAAGCATTAGGAAATGCGTTGCATCATGCGGGGGCGAAAAAACGAGCGCTACAACGCGAGCCCATTAAACGACAGAAATACGGTTGAAAAATTCGATATCCGTGAAACCAAAGCGACACGCATGGAAAATAAATTCACGCGGGTAGCGCGTATAACGATGGCCGTAAGTCACTATGCTCTATCGACGGGGATAAAACGTTAAACGAAAATTAAATTACTCCCCCGAATCGAACGATATTTACCTGGTTGGCCGTCGATCTTCCCCGCGCCGCGATAAATATTCATAATTGATCGGGGGATAAAAAAGTAAGAGAATCCTTCGAGCAGAAAAATCGTGAATAATATGCATTCCGGCGACGATGCACTTTGCAAATTGAAACGTTTTTCCATTTCTTCACAAGCTCGCAAAGAACATCATCTGGCAGCGGAATAACGTGTCTCTTTCTACAGATTTCGTCAAAGCACGAGTTAAATCCGTCATTGAAGGGTAATACGATTCATTTCGCGGATTATCTCCGTGCACGCGGTAGCTTATTTTGCGGGAAATTATAGGAATATCGCGCAACAGTAAACGGATTTTCCAATCGGTGAGCTACATCAGTTCGGAAAATCTGATAATTCGACGGAGTGTGATCGAACATCCTGTTAGACTACTCTTGTACTTTTCGTCCCAGTCTGTCGCTTTGTAACAGAGAAAGTAATTTTAAACAGCATTAACCATCGCAATTTATGCAGAGGAACACTGTTTACCCCTTGAAGGATGGTCGAGATCGCTGGAGCGCGCAGCTTCGGGGGAAAGTTACCCGAAACTCTCGGGAAAGTGCACGGTAACTAATGTTAACCCGATTACACCGATACGAGGCGGTGAACCGGCTCGAAAAGCAACAACACCGAGCAACTTATACTATTTTATCGCGCCGCGAAAGTAGTACGGCGAAAATGATAGCGCGAGGTCTGCATAAATTATGCAAAGGGTGGAAGGGGAGGAAAAGTTGTGGTTCACTGACGATAAAATCGCCCCGGAAGATAAATCCAATTAATTGTATTCCCTATAGGAGCTTTCCACGCTAGCGAGGTAGCCAAAGCCACCCCTATTTCACACGGAGGCACGGATGACACACAGTCCCGTTGAATAATTAAACACAGAAATCAGTGGCGTCCTATTCGCCAGCTCCTGTTTAACAACTGTTCCTAAGAGAAGCAGTAGCGAGCTCGATATTTACAGCGACCAGGATCGAAGTGGCTCTATAGCCCCGCGAGCGTATAGAAACACGTCGCTTGAGGACACACCCCCGATGTATGCGAGCCCGTCCTCGAAACTTATTCCCAACTTGGCGGGAGTTTATTTAAATGAACAGGCGAACATCGCCGCGAGACAGCGGGGGCGTGCAGATAAGGCAAAGTCGGCGGTCCCTTCTTCCCCCGCTCGCCTCTATTTACACCGGCAACCGCATACCAGTTGCTTTCATCGCGGCCGTGCAGCCGTAGCCCCCGACATAGTTGCAAGTTAAAGCGCCGTCTAATTAAGTGGCGAAATTACGAGTTCGCTGTGGAACTCGCGGAATGAGCCGACGGACACGCGGCCGTTTCGCGTCCGAGTCGCCAGCGCGTGAAGCTGGAAGCGAGCAACGGCCGGCGGGCCGTCGCCCGATCGACTCCGGACAATCCGAGATAATTCATCTCCTCCGCGTGAATAATTCAGGCGGTCACGGTGATCAACTGTTGATCGACGAAAAATTCGTAACACCGATGCGTCATTCGCACGCGTTTTAATCGCCGGCAGAGCCGTAAAACATTTTAATTGCGCCGATCGTTCGAGGACAGGCGAAAACAGCCCGCGTTAATGCATATATATCCGTCGGAAATAAATATTCATAGGCGGGCAGGTTTACACGGATTAATCGTATAGCCGTGCCACGCGATCCGCGGTTTTATTTCGCGTCTGTTATCAATTCGCGCCGGGCATGATTACGAATTTAATTGACAATTATCCGTACACGACGATTATTACAAAATGTAAATTGCGATTTAAATATAGGATTGGGACGGTAATGCCGCGGCGCGAAGATTTCACGGGGAGGCGAGCTTACGGTTTCGGTGGGCAACGAATCATGGATAATGAAGGGGACTCGGGGTTCTATGAAGCGTAATATGACGAGAAGGCTACGGGAATAAATTTAATTATCAAGTTTACAATTAGCCCCGTGGATGGGCTAAGTTTAAAAGTAGAGGCAATTCGAGCTACCCGGCGCTGTAAAGGGGCCAAAAAGTGCGAGAGTGTCGCGGACCAAAAGCTGAAGAAATTCTAATTTCTCCATCCCAACACGTACCAGGAGAGTTGTGGGTGGAGGCAGAACGTAAGAACGCCAACGAGGACCTTTCGGGCGGTTTCCTCAATTTTGCATACGCCCTGAGCGAACCTACTGCATGGCGCATGCAGATATGCAAAGCGGGGACGTTGCACGCGTTCTTAATTCGAGGGAATTTTCTCGCGACGGCCCGAGTCCTTCTAAAATCTGGCAGTCCTTGCGAGTTTACAACGTGTCAATTGCCATCGAGGGGGGTAAGAGAGAATTCCAAGCTCCCCTGTGGCCTAATTAGAGTTCCCCCGTGTTTCCCTGGCTGCGAACTAGTAACTTAAGACTTTCACCGACGATAGCTTTCGAATTTCCAACTGTAAGCTCGCGAATAAGGGAAAAGGATGGATCGATAAAGTGCTGCGAACGTTAGAAAACAATTTGCATGGCTGTTCCTGGTGCCCGGGGTCGGATTGGTTCGTGGTTGGAGCAGCTCTGCCCAGCCGTGGCTCGACAAAGGAAATAGAAATCTGAACGGCAAAGGGGGAAGACGTGTTCGGGTGTTGCGATTAATAGCGTGGCCAAGAGGGTTGGGAAGAGGAGGATGATCGGTCGAGTAGCTTCGCAACATGGTTTACCCGTGGAACCGATACACGAAGAGGAGTAGCCGATACACTCGGCCGTCTAGCCGGATTATTCGAGGCACTCGATACATCGTCGCGAAATCCCGGACACATTTTCCAAACCAGCGAGCACTCGCCCCCCTGTAGGCTTCAACGGATGGATGCTTGCACGGTGGATCTACGCGAATCGCAGCCATCGATCGGCATTAACAATGTACCAGCCGGCTCTCGTCCGCGATAAGGCCTTGCTAGCAGGTGTACGCATATTGCGGATTAATTAGAAATTCCAGTGAAAGAGATCCGCGTCACGCGAGACGACCGCATGCCACTGTACACTCTTCTGGCTCGCGGGACTATCTACTTAATCGATTAACCGTCATTGTTACTTAATAATTCGGTGCTAGGGGAGAGTAGAAGTGGAAGCATCAGGATACATATGGATGGATCAGTTTTAAACGTTGCTAGTCCTTTCTAATTGCTCCGAATATGTGAGTCGGTGGTCTATGGTGATCGAGAAAGGCTAGAGATCCAATGTCCACCGGGGATATTCTGTTTTAAACGGTAATCACGGGATACAATTGAGTGTAACGAGGAGCAACGAACGATTACGAGTTACTCGAGTATCTCATCGCGGGATCGCGATATCGACGAGAATTCCAATACACTATCCCCGCTCCGAATGGCCGATAGATTTCGCGGATAGACGCAACGTTCCCATAGCTACAGGTCTTTTTTTTTTCTATTGTAGGCGAGCTCATGGACGAACGCACGATGGATACATGAATCGAAGCCATCATGAGCGTGCTCCACTTGATCCTCCTGCTGCTGGCATCGTCCCGCTACCTCGTACATCCGATCGGTGAGTGAAGCCTTTATTTAACAATCGCGCGCACCCGAGGAGCGCCCGCCGACCCCGTCGAACTGTGTTGGAAATTGCGTTTGTAGGAGAACAATTCGCGAGCACGTTGATGGTATTTCAAACTGAACGAGCCACGTGTGGCTATCACTCGCCATGCGCGAATCCACGCTCCGTTGTTATTCGAGGGTAGGAGATCGGTCTACTTGCCTGACCGCGTTAAATATCGCAAGAAACGAGCGCGGAGTCGGCGAGGAAGGCGAAGACACGGGAACTCTCCAATTTGCATCGTGAATTATTAACCTAATCACGTCGGAAGCACGTTTCGATTGACTACTACCGAGACTTTGCCCGGTATCAGACCGAGCTGGAAACTCTCGACGCGAGGGAGAACTACGTTGTTCGAGAACTACGATTTATAGTCGTCCTCTGGCGACGAGGCTGCCTTTCCTCCTCCCACGCGATAAGGATTATCTCGATAACGGTTAATGCCGTGAATTCAGCAATGGCAACGGCGGGTAAAGGCGGGGGAGGGGGTGGGGGGTGGGTGGGGGAAAGACGAGATTGGTAATCGATGGAAAAGTAATCTGCGAAGTTTTCAGGTCGGGCTACGAAAGTATGTTTGTGTAATCGTGATCGCGCGACACGTAGTACGACCAGGCATTGAAACAATTTCGATCCTCTTAGATCGTGCTGAGAGAAGATAAGTCGGTCACGTTGTCCCGTCCTTAGACGGTCCAGATCTCCGATAAGCGCGAGGAAACCAATTTTCTCGGGAACAAAGCCCCGAATGAAAAACTGCATTCCGCCCCTTTGTCCAAGGACTCCTAGTGCGCAGTCTTCCTGCAAACTTCGCCCTATCTTCCGCTGATTAGTCGTAAGGGCGCAAGTTACGCGTAGAAGTTGATTTCACGATGTAGATACGATTTCTGCCGTTTCATCGGCGCTTGGAAAGTTATCGATCGAACGCTACCCACGTCAACCAGCCGGGAAGCCCGGACTCGGTGAAACACGGCCGAATCTCGCTTTCACGCGAGTCGCACGCAAGCATCGCGCCGAAACATCCCTCCAGCCGATCCCGAGATACGAGTCGGTTGGAAGCAGCCTTTCTACCCTGGCTGGTTCGCCAACGATGGGAACCCGCCTAAAGGAACAGGCCTTAATCACGAAGAAGAGGAATGGACGGGCAGACTTACCCCTGTAGAGGTGGCGGGCTATCTTCATGCAGAGGAAACACCAGCGATGGTACCAGGCGAACTTTCTCAATTAGTGCTCCAGCCCGATCGACCAGCAGCTCATTCGTATTCACGATGAACCCGAACCGGTAGATAAAGCAGAACGATAGCTCGACTCTCTTCGACTCCGACCCCCTTCTCCTGCTGCTCTCCTCGAACACTTTCTCCTCGATCTCTAGAACTGTCCCTTTCGTTTCTTTTCTTCTCTCCTCGCTGCGAACTCCCTCGTTGTGCCCACGTCCTCGTCGACATCTGGAAGCAAGGGAAAGGCGGGTCGGAGGGATGATTAGAATCGGGAGCATTTAATTACTGTCGTCCGTTTAAGCCGCGGTCGGTGACGACATCCCCTGTCGTCAAGGTTCAGCGAATAGATAAGTGCTCCCTGTGTCTGCTTGAAATTACCGTCAAGGACCCAGTTCCTGATCAGTACCCAATTCCTGATCAGTTTAGTATATAAATACCAAATAATAAGCTTATTACGATACAAATTTATTCCCAAAAATTACTAAATAATTATGAAGTATTTGGAAATTTATACGCAAAATTTGATGCCTCATATTAAAATTTGTTTTGATAAAAAAAAGATTAAAGTAAGACGCTTGTAGCTACGCCTGGTTTGACGCCATTTTACTGTTGTTCAGTATAAGAGAGCACGTCGTGAATTTCAGTTCTTTTCTGTGATACTTTTGAAAATTCTTAGGTAATATATACTTAGTTAACTTCTTTGATACTTTGATAATATTAAATAACTAAATTATGAATGTTTTGTATTCTTTTTAATGCAAAAAAGTCGTGATTAGTTATTGGGTACAGTTTTTATATGCTTCCGCAATTCCTGATCACCTGATCAGCAAATAGGTTATTGAGGCAAGAATTTTGAAAACCGAAAATTTAATTATACAGTTGAAATTTACTAGCTAATTTTTTGTTATTTTCCAAATAATATGTAATACTCTAAATTGAGTAATTTCTAATCAGGGTTTTGTGTTAAAAAATAAAGGGTATGTTTATTAAATCATCCAAGACATTTAGGTTAGCAATACACACATAAATGATCAACTATTAAAATTTTGCATTGAAAAAATTTCAAATACCAGCTAAAAGATTGTAAAAATATTTAGTATATTTATATTCTGTTAATAAAGATGCCATAAAAATATGCTATTTTAATGATTTTTTATGCAATTTATACATTTCACTCTATTTGATCAGGAATTGGGTATTGATCTGATCAGGAAATACTCCCAGACATGATTTAGGTGATCAGAAACTGCTCCCTTTGCATTTTTCACTTTCAAAGTTAAATTATAAAATAATTATTATTATGTTTGCATTTTTTTTAATACCAAATTAAAGATTAAACATAGAAATACTGAAATAACAAAACTTCTTTTAAATTTGGTTAAGTTTTCCATTTACACGTTTAGAAACCCGCGATGGTTACTCTTAAGTGATCAGCAACTGGGTCCTTGACGGTACGTTCGTCGCGATTTTATTTGGATAACGAGTGATAAGTAAGAATGAAGAGTAACTTTTTATTTGGCCGTGATAAAGATGAGTAATTGGGATATTAGCATGTAATTAAGATTGTGTGAAACGTGCATCCAAACATTTACCTAGGAAAATGTTAGGATACCATTATCGCGAAGCAAAGTTCATTAGGCAGTCCAAACTATCAATCCCGATGCCCGTCCTGCTACTTTATTTCTCGACCTCCCTCTAAGCACACTTTAAATTAGAGACGTCTCCAACTTCCCTTTTGTCTCGCGGTGCTCCTGGTTCCTCAGAAAAGGAAGCCGTCAGTTCTGGAGGAACAAAAAGCCGACAACTGTACCAATTTAGAAAGGAAGGATATTCGCTGCTCGGTTCCCACCGCCGTCAGCGCATTCCTTTCCTCGCAAGAAAATTTCCCTTTAATGGAAACGACCGAGCGCTTCGAGCGTCCGCTTTGTTGCATCGTCCACGGGAAGGGAGCACGGCGAAGATGATGCAGGAGTAATGGTCGGGGATCGCAGCGAGGAGAATATACATATATTTAGCAGTCCCCAGTACACTGGCAAACTCAGTTTGCTCATCATTACCGCACTGGCTGAATTTTCGTTAAGCAAGTCTAGTAGCGTCAGCAGACCTTTGCCCGAGTCTTGGCTCTTTCCTGCTGCATCATATTTGCTAATTTCGCGTCGATGTATGTTAGGGCGAAGGATAATGCGTAAAAATGCCCTCCTATTTTCGGCACTCCAAAGACCCGAAATCAGAGTGAAACTAGTAAATATTGAGAAGAGGATGAATAACTCGATAGAGGAGGAAATGAGAAAGGTGTAGACCAGAAGATACGGTGGAAAAATAAAACGGGACGAGGTGGCAAAGAAAAAGTGGAAGAAGTTTAACCATTTGCACCTCACACACGCGCGCACAATAGCGAGAAAAATTATAAAGCTACTAGGAAAACGAGGGAAAGTGATGTACAGCAGCTGAGTGTATAGATAATGATCCCGACACCTCCTCGTGCGTTGCTCTAGCCTTTTACTTTCTTTTTAAACAAAAACCACTCTTCCATGTTAACGTCCTTTCCGCCAGATTATTCCCCGAGATTTATCTACCATCGTTACAGCGAACGAACAACCTCCTCCGGTTCTTAGCCAGGGAGCAACTTGTCTCGAGGTAAGCGATGCCTATATCTTCGTTAAGCGTATTCCGCGCCGTTTCAAGCCCCTGGCAAGAACATATTTTACCGCTTGCATATCTGCTTGCTCTCCGCGACCGTCAGCTCACTCTGTCCGCTGGTACATCAAGAATCTGTTGCAACAGGCTTCGCGAAAGATTTATAAGCATTAATGGTGACAGTTACGGCGCAATAAAAGTCGGGCGCGAACCAATTCTCAAGAAGCTTTCACACAGTTCACGTTTCCTATCGTGGCTTTCATCTCTCCCTGATCCACGAAGATAAAACATGTCCACACTGATTATAAACGTATTTTATTTGGATACAACGAAGTCCATAAAGGCAAGGGTGGTAAACCACTATCACTGTGTCTTCTGTGCCCTTGAAACGATGATAAAGCAAGTAGTAAAACTCAATTATAGTCAGACGTGTTATCGCGATGCGCAAATCCCAGGTCTGTGAAGTTGGCACCCCCAAATTCGAATTTTTTAAAAAACGAAACGGGATTCGTTTGTCCATCGTTTGCCCACGTTTGCCCATAAAAATTTTTCGTTTGCCCACCCTTCAAAAAAAAGTTATGGCAAAAAAAAATTTTCATCAGCACCCCCATGAAAACATTTTAATGATTTGACAGTGGGAAATGATTGCCCATCGTTTGCCCACGATTGCCCACCCAACGATTGTCTTTTCCCACCGTTCAAAAAAAAGTTATGAAAAAATTAAAAATTTTGTCATCAGCACCCTCCATGAACAGTTTTGAATTTTTTAAAAGTAGGAAACGATTGTCCACGATCTGGCTTCGTTTGCCCACCCAATAATTTCGTATGCCCACCCTTCAGAATCGAATTAACAAATAAAAACCGCGAAAATGAAGAGTTCCGGAGACGCGATCGCGTTAAAGTTCGATTTTTTTCGAAAATATTATCAAATTCGTTCTTTCAACGATGCAGTCCGTTAGTCTAGATGTAGAAGAGATTTGCCCACCCAATAATTTCGTATGCCCACCCTTCAGAATCGAATTAAAAAATAAAAACCGCGAAAATGAAGAGTACCGGAGACGCGACCACGTTAAAGTTCGATTTTGATAATATTTTCGAAAAAAATCGAACTTTAACGCGATCGCGTCTCCGGAACTCTTCATTTTCGCGGTTTTTATTTTTTAATTCGATTCTGAAGGGTGGGCATACGAAATTATTGGGTGGGCAAACGAAGCCAGATCGTGGACAATCGTTTCCTACTTTTAAAAAATTCAAAACTGTTCATGGAGGGTGCTGATGACAAAATTTTTAATTTTTTCATAACTTTTTTTGAAGGGTGGGAAAAGAAAATCGTTGGGTGGGCAATCGTGGGCAAACGATGGGCAATCATTTCCCACTGTCAAATCATTAAAATGTTTTCATGGGGGTGCTGATGAAAATTTTTTTTTTGCCATAACTTTTTTTTTAAGGCTGGGCAAACGAAAATTTTTTATGGGCAAACGTGGGCAAACGATGGACAAACGAATGCCGTTTCGTTTTTTAAAAAATTCGAATTTGGGGGTGCCAACTTCACAGACCTGCAATTCCCTTCTTCAGACTTCACAACGGAACGCAGCGCTTGTAGATAGAAAGATTCTGCGTCAAAGGAAAATTTATACAATCCCCTAACAGCGGCCTTCCCCTCGAGGAAACTTATTTTAGTAGAATGAACGTTAACATCGGCCAAAATCGACAGGCATAGATCGTCGAAAGGAGTCCGGTATTGGAAGAAATTTCTTAGATAAGTCGGCACTGCGAACCGCTCTTATCTTCTATCGAAAAGAAATAGTTTCTTATTTCCTGCTCCGAGGTCCAAGCAAACTTGTTTGCATCGTTATTGGCTACTTTCGAGCACCGTTGGCGGATTTCCTCCCCCGCAGGCGTAAGGATGACTCGATTTCCCTTGTTTCCCTAAGACTCGCGCCTTAAGTAGCCGAAGAAAAGCTGCACGAGCATCCTCGACCGGCTCTCGAAACTTCCAGCCTTTCGTCACCTCAAAAAGTCATCACTGCAAATTGTCCAATTACGGCGAACGTCTTCCGTTCCCCTTTCAGCAACTTCTGTTCGAAGATAGTCAAACTGCATCCGCTGATAAGTCACGGAAGAACTGGAATCCCCGAGGAAACGATGTCTTCCGTTCATCGAGCGTTCGTCCGACTTCTCGCTATTAGGAACTTCCTCTCTCGTTTATGCAAACCGGTAATATATCCCGTTATCTGATAATAATCAGAAGCAGCATGAATTATTTCGACGCCGACACTACTATTTCAGCGGTCTTCGATTATACAGCACCGATTTTAGCCAAACTTATTTCTGCCGTCCGGTTAATACACCTTCCATCCTTCATCGCGTTTTGCACCTCGTGCAGGCGCATATCATTTCCGAATCATAATCTGCCAATTACGAAGCAATAATCACCTTCACCGGCCACGTTGGCAGAGCAGATCGCAACCAACACAGTTTAATGGCTGCTGAAGCACTGATTACACTACTTAAACTGGCATCAGCCGGGGAGTAGAATTTCAACAATTCTACGGGCCGACATCGGAACCAATTCCGTTCGGCTGTTAGATATCGTTAGGGGAGCGAAATGAAACGCGAGGCCGCATTACGGGTTACCGGCAACGAGTCAAAGGGGTTGGCTAACAAACTTTGATACTGCGATCCAGCGGCGAGACAGCGTCATTTGCAGCAAAGGATATTTCGCTAACAGCTCCACATCCGAGTACCGTTGACGCTTACCGATTGCTCGTCTACGTCCCTTTTTCACCTATTCCCTCTGCTTTTTTACAGCGACGGGCACGGATATTCTTGCTCGCCGCTGTACATCGCCGATGTGTGCTCGTTAATATCAGAAGCAGCCGGTGTATTTGATTAGCAGCTTAATGCATCGCGACTTGTTTTGCACGCGAAGCTTACAAAGTCCATCCAGAGCTTGTTTATCCAGCGATACTGGTCAAAGGCCTTTGACTATCGATCATACTCGCTCTATCGTGAATGGTTGAAACTTGCGCCGATGAAGTTAACCACCGCGTATCGGTGGTCACGACACCCATACAATACTGCGTCCAGATGCCATATGCACGTGCACATGCCAGCCTTATTGATACACCATTGAAGATATTTGCGTCGCGCGTCTATGCCCACGCCTTTGTCACTAGCGCGCGATTCTCGTTTAGCTGGCAGGGCTGTACGCCAAAGTGTGTCCGTTTCAACCCCGTTGAATGACGTTCGCCGCGCGAGTACCATGTTTCGGTTGCACAGAGATCTGTGACGCGCGAATTGATCCGTGTGGCTCGGTTTCACTGGACAAAACTGCCATGTCCTTATCTGCCGTATCAGTGTCTGTAATGCAATGCGTGTCACCGCACCAAAGTGCTGGAATTTCTCGACGTGTCATGCTTCGGGCAAATGATTTTTATGGGGGAAGACATTTTTAAGGGTGGCCCCATTCGAACCTGCCTGCCCACCCATCAGCCCTCCGCCATCTAGCTAAATAAAAACCGTGTACGTCCAAAAGCGGACGCCTCGAGGGAGCGTATTCTTAGCATGTCGCGGAAATAACTCTGCTCGCGTGGGTAGGATATAGAGGCAATAAGAAGAGCACGGTTGCTCATACGTGCCTTCGCTCCTTCGAGCTAGCTATCTCTCTATATGATGCTGATGTCATCAGAGGCCACGTTAGTCCGCTGGCAAGCTTTGCCAGGAACGTCAACGGTGACGTCGACGAAACGTATTGCACCTGCAGCTTCTTGATCCGCAAAGTAAACCCGCCCCAGAGTCAACCGAGAGAGCCACGTAGCGCGAGCGTGACAAGAAGAACCGTGCATTTACAGATATAACACTTGTCTGCATCATACTGAACCACTCTGTCTTCCGCGCTGGTATGCGTCACGCACTGCGGTAATACTCTAATGCTCGTGAACGCATGTTACGCGGGCACGTATGCCTTTGAAACGTCACGGTGCCGGAAGCTGGTTATTTGCCAGCGGGAACACCTAGCACCGCCAGCAATACGAGAATACCAGCGCGATATCGATCCAATTACTGGCTAAACAGCGAACGATACAGCCTCCTCTCGTATTTTCAATCTTTTTAATGAGTGCCACTCACCCGGCTGTGCAGCGAGCGCGAAGAACGACTGTCGATGAAAAACGACGACCCCTCAGTGATCAGCGCCTGCTCAGATCTCTGTTAAAGCCGGGCCGAAAGTTGCAGCGAACTTACGAGTGGATCGATGCACTGCAGATTCATTTCGACACGAGGAGCAAGAAACGCGACGGTTAAATTCTTGAAAATGATGCGACGAATTAACGGCGGCGTGTATTATATCGATATGAAGAATCCATTAATCGGGTCGGCCGAGAGAAGCAACGATGTAGATCTCCGCGGGAGGAACTAGGGTAGAAGCCCCAATTACTGACACATTAAGGACTGACTCTAATATTATTGCATAGTATCTGTATTTATTGACTAAAAGTATAAGTTTTTTATTTTTTTTATTATGGTTTAATATGTTTACTTCACGAACAACATTTTGTGGGTCTTAGAATTTCTATTTTTATATATAAATTCATTAATGTAAAAAACATATTTTTAGATCTATTACTGCCACCTCTAAAACGTGTGTGACTGAATTACTGACACCCCAATTACTGCCAGCTAACCTAATACTGTTTATTACTCATTTTACGGTTATGTCGTCTCATGTACATGAGCAACTACTGCTATGACAGTAATACCAAAATGCTTGAAACGCTTGTACCAATCACTATCACCCATATAATAATTAAAAAGGCTTAATTAATCGTTATATTACGATCGTTGTGACTTTCTATGATACTTATATTGTACTAAAAAATTATTGTTTATTATGTAAATAATTTAAATATAGTAATTATAGCCCTTTCTTTAGTGCCCTGTTTTCTCTTTCACTAGTAAGGAAGTCGCCATTTCCACTGTTGTCATCAAATTAAAATTTTGGAAAATGGAAAAAAATGGAAAAAAAATATTAAGTGGTGCATTTTCTAGCGTATAGATTATAGGTTGAATTACATAATTCGTTTTGTGTATGACTTTACAACGTTTATTTATTCGTTATTTTCAGTAAAATAGCTTAAGGTGACAGTAATTGGGTAGGTGTCAGTAATTGGGGGTTCTACCCTATTAACGGGATTATTGCGATCGTACTTTCACGGAGATTCAATTTGGCTAGAAGCGTGCAGTTGTACAGCGACCTCCGTGAAATGCATCTTGTTTATCTGCCCCGTTTATCTACTCACAAAGGCCATAAAACGGGACCGTATTATACACAGACGGCGGCGCAAAGAAATTGCATACCCCCTATGAATGACCATGCTGCGCAGTGCGGAATAACTTAAACGACAGTATATTCTACATAACCCGAAATGCTGGAGGCTAGCGATGGCAGCTACCTCGAAGACGAACGCGATTCTAATATCGCTGCGATTCTACTGCTTTTCACTCGTCGCCGAGGAGATTTTACAACCCCCCGAGAAGAGACCGGGCGCGTCCTCCGCCAGATTGCTTCCCCGAGCAGTACCTCATAATTCCAGCTCTTTGGAGTCAAAAAATCATTGCTTTAATCAAGGGGGGGCAGGGAAGAAGGCGAGAGGCTCTCCCTTTGCGGATATGGTAGCCGAGCAGATAAGCCGAGCTAACCCCGAATTACCATCCCCTGTCTTTGCCAGTGTAAATTAACAGGCACGGCCGGAGAGCCGTACAATTTTAAGGCACTCGCTCTAATAGGTAATGCAATTTAAGAAGCTCGTCAACCAGGATGGCAGCAGGACCGCGTGGCAGACGGATGGCGGCTAGTGGAAGCGGGCGGCAGCCGAGGGGAAAGACAGAGAGCCCGCCCCTTTGAGCGGTGCACGTAGAGTGAATCTTAAATTCTGCGGCCGCCTCGCTTCCGTCTGCATAGCTAAGTGAATAACTTCAGTAATTACCGGCGACCCAGTTGCGACTGTCGCCCGGAGGTAGCGTTTCGAATCTGACCAGGGGAGCCGGAACGATAACTTTTGATATCGGTGCCACAGGATTTGACAAGCCCGCCAACTTTTCGAGGGTGAAGTTCGCGAATATATCCGCGAACGGGCGACTCCGTTTGCTCTGGCCTCGAACGCATTCAAAGACCATAAACCTACTTTCGACGAGCGCCCTTCACGCTTCTATTCGTCGGCAACTAAAAGGTATCAAGCACCGCGCGCGGATTGTACAAATTCGACTCTGACGAAGTTCCTGCTTGCTGGGTGTCGCGAACCCTAGGAGCCGAACTTGGCCCAAGTCATCTCTGGCTTAAGTAGCAAGGTAATAAGAGAAGGACACGAATTTCATGATATAATAATGCGTTGCAGAGAAGGGTAGAAGGGCGACGTCGACTGCTATTACCTTGGCACGGCTTTTTGGCGCGTCCAATCAACATCGAGCGCAGGCACTCCTGCGGATCCCCGCGATCGTCGTACGGTATTCTCGAGTAATGCAATTCCTTAAGTTTTCGGCTTGGCTCCAAGTCGTTACACATACGTTACTCGATGGAAGGGACTTTCTCGGTCCACGGGGCTCGCCTGACCAATGAAACTCGGTGTTACACAGTGGAACGGCATCGTTGTTCTTAAACAGAGGCGGGCGAACATCGCCAGTGTAAATCGAGACGCGCCGTGGCTGGGAGTGCGACCTACGAAAACCTGGAAAAACCGGTGGAAGGTAAAAGTGTAACGACCAGCAGCCTCGCGCACACGGACCAGACGCATACATATGTATACACCCGCGGTGGAAAGTTTCCAGTCCATCTACGCCCAACTTTCCCAATACACTGCTGGTGGGAAGCTATCGTTCCTTTGGAATTCATTCCGTTAAGAAGCCTCGTTGACTGTCGACGATCGAGAGGCTTATACAGGCGTAAACGAAAGGTAACTTCTGTGCTTGGGAGAATAGAAACTTGCGAGCGAAAAGTTGCTTGCCTCCAAGGATTCCTTTCGCGATTTTGAGCAATTGAATTCCGTGAATCTGCGCGCGGTAAGAGTCTCCTGAGACACACACAGTGTTGCACTATAGACGAACAAAGTATCCACTATTAAATCTTTGTATTGGCAAATATACTTTGGTAGCATCTTTCGAAGCATTCTTTTGAGAGCAACTCCAGCAAAATTAGCTTTAAAGCATCGAGAAAGCACAATAGTTCTCCCTGCAATGCTCTATATTCGACAACTCAGTCTCTGACCATTCTCGCGCGAAGTATTGTTACAGATAACATCGCGTTAAGCTCCTCAACCCATTTCCCGCGACAACCCAGATCCGTCGAAGCATCCATGAGACACGAGTATACACGGACACTTTTCAACATTTCCAGATGGTGCTGTTCGTGGCGAGCGGCCGGCCAGCGAGGAGTCTCGGAGTCAGAGTAACGACATTGCTTCGGTGGCCACATCTGTCAAGGATGTCCTGGCGCAGACTGGTGGTAACGCTATGCTGCCCTGCAGATTCACTGGCCCCGGAATAGTGAGTACACACGCGCGTACCGTCCGAGCTCAAAGCGCCCCGAGATATCTCGGGCCGAGGTTGAAAGTTCAGAAAGTCTAGAGCATTCTGTGCACCGTGAATGTCCGGAAAGTCTCGGAATTCTTAAGGGTCTTAATGTATAACAACAAGCAGCGTCGCTCTAAGCTTTTCCAAAGTTCCAATCCCTTCGAGACAGTCAAGACTTGCAACGCTCCCAAGCCTATTTAGGCAAGGAGGTGTGTCCCGAGTCACTCAAAATTCCTTATTCCAGAGCGGTTTGGAGATTTTCCAGCAAAGTGTATCGAGTATTACCGCCTATTCATGAACGCGGGCAAATATATGCGCTCCAGACGATGTATGCAAAGCAGAGACGGCTCGTGTACAAGTGGACCTCGATACACTGGCAAGGCTGCCGGGTCTCCGCACGCGCGCGTATTGTATACGGGCCGATGCCCGCCAAGGAAATATGCACACTGTACACAAGTTTACGTGGCATTGTGCAAAGCGAGAGCGTCGATAAACACCAGCGTTGCAGATTGCACGTGTACAACCGCGGGCGGCGGCATTGCGCGTCTCAAAACCGCCCGCACGGGCATTCCTCATCACCACCGGGCTTTCGGTTCAACGAAAAGTAGCAGTCCTTAATCTCCGACGAGTTTAACCCCGCCAGAGACTTTGTCGATGCATCAAAACTGTTTCGCCTGCAGCCTGTTTCCTCGCGAAAGTTGAATACGCTCCGAAATGCTGTTCAGTTTATTCACCTTACACCGCACTCTTCCCTTCGCCCCTACCGCGCCATTCTATTTCACTGGTAAGAGGTCAAAATATGAAGCTGCTTTCACCTGCATCCTCAGCTACCCCGAAACCGCGTGGCTCCCCGTGGCGATCAATTATTCACCAAAGCGCAAGCTTACTTTCAAATCCAACTTATTGAACAGGCCGCGCTGCCGGCGCGGCGTGATGCGCTCCAGCGAGGGTAAACTCGACGCACGCGGTCCCTCCGCGTTCCTACGTCTTTCTTGCACGGTGTGCTCGTTAATAAATGATCGGAGACGCGCGTTGGCGCATGCAAGCCTCGGGGCTGAGGTCACCGCGGCGAAAAGCGGAAATCGGTGAAACGTGGCCGTAGAAAATGGCAGGGTGGTTTGGCGCGGCGCGACGGCGCGAATCGTCGCGGCGGGGCGACGTCTAGAGAGCCCGGGAAATAAGCGGATGAAAGGGAGAAGGTCCGAGGGGATGTGGACCCTTCACCCCCCCCTCCGGCTGCAACGTAATTTCTAGGTATTAATGTTGCAGGCGTCAACCGGCTGCGGGAAGCAGCGGTTTCCTACAGCCTCCTACGGAGAAACTGCCGGAGAAAATTTGTATTTCCCTTGAGTATGTGCAGCGAGAGCGTGATTAAGATTCATGCTACATTATTCACGACATAGGTGTGCGGAATCGCTCCTCTATGACGCAATTTTGTCCCCCACTCTGGTAAGCGGGGCGAGCTTCGTACTTTAAGGAACAGCATTAACATCCTCGCGGTAACTCCGGAATAATTGTTCCTGTTCTCTACAAGCAAGCGCTTCGACGAGGGCCTAGATGCCTAGAACCCACTTTCGAGGCTCTTCCTCGCGCAATCATATTTGTTTGTAAGCGATAGACGGGATCGTGCTTTGATACGAACACGAAGGACAAAAGGAGGTTTGCGTTTCGTTGAAGGAGGTGCTCGGCGCCATCGCGCGATAAAGAGTTCGTTGTTACGAATACTGATTCTGAACAGTCGAGGGCGCAAGGTACTCCGTCTGTTTTGTATGAAAAACCCTGCAGCTCTTTCTAATTGACTCTTGTTCGTCGATGGATTGAATAGAAACCGCGCGCAATTACGCGAAATTGTGCAGGACAATAAGGGCTCGCGGCAATCAAGCATTCGCGGGATGCGATTAATCCGTTCGATGAATTTTACATTCACTTGTAGTCTGTCGCCGTTACGAAGGTCCGCCGAACGGCGGGGGAGAAGGGAGAAACGGGATTAAAATTGCTCGCGATGAGTCGCGATTGAATGGAATCGGTAACGTGGAATTAACGAAAGGATAATTACAACGGTGATTCTCTTTGTCCCCATGATACTTGAGATACTTTTTCGCCCCGTGGGCCAAGGAAGATTACAACGGAGAATTGCGCCGCGCTGTCGCCGTATAAAGGAAAGTAACGTAAGTTCATTAAAGTGGCGAGGGCGATTACGTTGGTAAAAACAGAAATGAGATTTCTGCGCGGTTGGGTTCACGGGGATGTGTACTTGTGCAGCATGAAGCAGTGTAAGGCGAAATGAAAGGACAGATTTATAACAGCGATAGTGGTGTAAAGTGGTGTAAACCTGGACCAGATGCTAATCAAATTAGGAATGAAAGTATTTCGCTGGCGAGATAGCAGAAATGATGCGACTAACGCTGTTCCACGTTTAATGAAGCCTCTTGTGATGAATATTTTAATAAAGGCATTTGATAAATGCATCTAAGGGGGCTTTATTCTTTGGGCTAAAAACGTAGCAAAATTTGGGGATTTTTTTAAGAAACCAGCGTTTCGATTCATCTGAAATTTGTACCCTGTTTTGATGCATCTTTGAAATAGTATTCCCCCCTTATCGGGAAACGAGCTGTCGTTTGACGCTTCAGCAGGGATAATAAATCGGGGAAAATCTGCGGCGACGATGGGAATACAAATCTTCATTTACAAGAGAAATTACGCGAGAGAATCATATTTCCTTGTCCTTTAAGGGGACTAGGCAGTCAGAAACTCGATTTTTTTTGTGACATTTTTCGAAAGTACCACCCTTCCCGATTAAAATGCCGTTTGGTTTATGTTAAAATTCGCAAAATTGAGGATTTTACAGCCGAAAAGGTCGAGCGCGCCATAAACCGTTTCTGCGCGCACGCAGGTAGACTAGATTCCTCTTTCGAAACTTTAAGCGCGTTTTTCTCGGAATCATTGTTCCACTTCGTTTTGCAGTGATTGGGAAAAAACGGAGGTATCAGTCGATTTGAAAAAAATTCAGCATATGTGAAACATGTCTAGTTACGACCTGGACCTACGCATAAGTCTGTAAAAACTCTTGGTTTGTCAAAAAAAAAAATAGAATGGCTCTTTTCCCTGGCGAAAAATGACGTTTCTTTAAAATTTGCCGTTTTGCAGCCACCATTTCTATAATGTTGATTCTTTTCCTTTTTCAATAGGTTCAGGCCAGAATAGGGGCCAGGGCAAAGTATAAATTTCAGAGGATATTTCACAATTAAATTTCTTACGGCCAGAATCACTGCAAAATTACAGCGGCTCCAAAAAAAACGCCTACATATCAGACGCATGTAGCGCTGTCATACATATGTATATAATATTCAAATCATTTCTTTTTTACTGTTTATAGTATTAATAAACATTACCCGAACGTACTAGTCACAATTTGTGTTCATCTCCTTGTAAATAATTCGCAAAAAATACTTGATTTTCGAGCGATCTGACTGCCTAGTCCCCTTAAGCCCGGGAACGCCACGGCTAAGCTTTGACTCTCTCCTGGACCATTACCCCGCAGGAAGGACACGCAGGATTGATTGTCGGCTCCACTAGCCACAGCAAAGGTGCGTGTATTCAGGAACAACAAATTGTCCCGCATGACTCCAGGAACGTTTCAACGAGACACACCACGTTCGAACATGTGGGAAATGTTCCCTAATTAAGAGAAATATTTATTCAGACTTATAACAGTATATCATGCATTGCGAGCTGAAATTCCAACCCTCCCACAACTTAACCGCGTTCTTCTGGAGCTCTTACAATGACCAGTGGAAGAAGTAGACATTCACTTAAGATGCTCGCAGACTACAATGTTTTATCGCCAATTGACCATACAAGTACCCGAACAGGTACATAATACTCCAGCTTCCCGTGAATTCTGCTAACACCCTAGACGAGTCCCTCGTTAACAAGCCCCAATGATCGCGGGAACAAAGAACGCGAGATCAATTTCGCGCCCAAGGTACGAAAACGGGATAAGTAGGGAGATAAGAGGGAGAGTTAGACAGAGTCCTGACAGGGTAGCTGTCTGATCGCGACAGGGTGAGAAATCCATGCTCCAGGACAATGGCGTGAGGAACGCCTCTCCCTCACACTCTCTCTCTCGCTTGCCCGTTCTTTCCCTGCCCTCTCGTTTACTCTCTCCTTCCCTTCGGCCCGCTCAAAGCGCATGTGTCGCTGACAGCAGTTAATTACACCGGCGGCAAATCAAAGCGAGGCGAGAAGCCGGAAAGAATGGAATGAAAGAGCGGAAATATCGCGGGCGCGATTAAACAGCGCTTTCGGGAGCCCGAGTGACCGGTGGGGGACTTCCAGGACTCGACCTGGGCCCTCTGTTGCATCTTAAATGTCCACAAACCAGAACTTATTCATCATCCAGAGAAACGAAAAGCACAAAGTTCCATTACCGTGAATAATCACAGTAGAGGAGTAAGACGGTGTCGTTTGTCCTCAGAGACAATAAATGGCGTTCTAGGGAGAAGAGGTGTCGTTCGTGTCTGGGCATTGTATCAAGCAATATCGTGACGCTACCAAGCAACGATTCACGCGGGTGTCTGGTTTGCAGGCGAGGTGCAAGCTCCCAAGCCAAATGCGAGTGGGAATGCAAGGCGCGAGTCCGCCTACAAAAGGACGCCTAGCCTCGGCCAAAGATCGATTCGCACCCGTGTAGAATTTCAATTGGAACCGCGAGGGCGGGCTGCTCCGATTGCAACTGCTGATACGACAGAGAAACCGAAAAAATTCTATTGGACGTGGCCGTGTCGCGCGACGTTCGATGACTGCAATCCGAAGATTGTACACCGTCGGGGATCGCGACGATGAAGTAATACGAAATTTCATCAGGGGAACTGGGTTGTAAAACAAACTTCCCTCTATCTTGTCCATTTTTTTTTTTTTTATGACACAAGGAAACTGGAGTGTACTTGTCGGAACAGAAGTTCGGTAATTGCGAGTCTTCTCGCCGGATCGCTCGTTGTCACCGTGGAACGAAGAAGAGCGTGTTCCCCGGCTCGCAAACGCGAGCGCCATGACTCCAGGTAGCAATTTTTTAGCACGCTGACGCGGCAGCGAGCCACGTCAAGGTAACCATGAATTTTCTATTTGCGTAGACGGCGGAGCGTCGCCTTTAAAGTGTATTTTCCTGCTGAACTCCTTTCACGACCCAACGCAAGTTTCGGCCAGGGGGTGAGCTTTTCGATGAATCTTTCAGCAGATAATTAATATTGCACCGCAGGTCTAAAACTGGATTCATACGTGGAGTTTTCGCAGTTCACAGTTAGATAACAGTCGCTTTGTTTCGCCCCTACCAGTTCTGGAGGCTTCCTAGCATCCCCCGCTGCTTAACGCACCCACGAGGCAGTAAAAGAACCCCTTAAAACAGAGGGTGCAGCACGTCAGAGTAAAATTCGACCCAACCGATGGCTCGTATACTTTTTTACACGACTCGGTCCGTAAAAAATTGCTTAATATAGAACAACCGTATCGTAAAACCTGCAGGATATAGATTCCGCATCACGAGAATGTGTGTACGTTTATCCGAGCGCGTCGTGCCATCCCCAGCAACTTTCACGGTATCTCACGGCCCCGGAAACGTAATAATATTCGAAATCCGCGATAATGGAATGTGTACGTCGATTAATCGCTCGATTCTGGCCGGCTAATAAAACTCGTTGGGGCGGAAGTAACGAGGCTGCGGGGGACGGTTGGCGTCGGCAAAGAATTATTTTATCCTGCTTGCCTGGCCCAGGGCAGGTGTAAAATATTTTTATCGCCAGGCCACGATTGTTCGAGTATCGGGGTGGCCGCGTAAACGGGGCACGAGCGTGTGGTGTTGTGATACACGCGTACGCGGAGGACCGAGCCGAAAGCATTCCCTGTGTTATATTCGACCGCTGTTCCGGGGATAAATTTCACGGTGGTCGGGAGCAATATGAATATTTCGGAAATCGGTACACGTGCGTTCGAGATCCTCGAGGAAATCCCCCAAGGGGGCCCGGGGAACTTCTCCAATTTTCTCGCGCGGCTGGAGAATTGTCTCTGGAGCCGCGCTGAAAGTTCGACTCGCAAGAGTTTCCACGCGATTGCGGGATATGATCGCGTGATAGGCTAGTTTTTCTGCAGTCAGAGACTCGATCAATGACGTGTTGGTACTCCACAGACGCCTAATTAAGTTGGATGCATCCTGCCGTCGCACAGTGGGGTATTTGGCCCAAAAACCTGGACATAAATCGATTTCAAAAAATTTGCGTAAACCGTAAAATTTTTGGTGCTCGAGACAATTCAATATCTGAGGAACAATGTATGAATACTGTTTTTTTTTTCATTTGTGCACTCATGAAGCAGCAGGCTTCGTCGAAAGTTAAGAGATTTTAGAGCTCGCGATTCTTTCTTAACCGTCCTTTGAAACATCGTTGGCTTATTAAAATTTTCTACAAATTGTAAAGAAATGTTGTGAATTCTTGCATTATGGAAGCTTTTCAGGTAGGTATATACTACACTTTCCGAAAGGTTTTACTTTTTATCATATATATTTGCATAGTTATTAACATTTGAAGATAATCGAGAATTCAGTAAATTTTCTTTACGATTATAAGATTTCATTAACGATTTTGTTATACTGCTAAGCCGTGTTAACTGCTTTTGGTGGTGCCATTACATTTGATAAAGGTTTGTGAAGACAATGCAAAAAAGATTGGTTCCGGATTCGTCCGGATTTAAGTTTTACAGCTAATTTAGGTAGTAATGACAATCGAGAGCTGGTGCGTTTTAGGCCTTCGTGACGAGTTAAGGAACTCTTCAATGAAACTGTTTAAATTATGGACACATATGTATTAACTGAGTAAAATGAAAGAAAAACTAAAATATAATATATAAGTACGTAAAAAATACTTTGAATATTTCGCCGTGAAGTCTCTGATGGCACTGTTTCAATTGAATGCAGACATAAAGTAGAGGACTTACAATTAGTAAAAGATTTATCTACAGCATAACATAAACATTTTATGAAATTCTGTCTGCACTCAGGTGAAACAGTGCCATCAAAGACTACACGGCAAAATATTCAAAGCTCTTTTTACGTACTTATATGTTATATTTTAGTTTTTCTTACATTTTATTCATGTAAAGTTTTGTTTTGTATAGCCTATATTTAGTGTGTGTTATATATATTTCTCCTGTGTTTATTAAGTTCAGTAGTTGAGCTCATATTTAAGTGCTGTTTTGATTTTACTTTTATATTAAATTTCATTTTACTTGTACTTGGTAAGTACGCTTAAACATTTGTCACATGAACTAGATGTTTTCCGCTATTGTTATTCAGATGTTACTTATTTAACGAGAATATATATACGTATAGGCATTCAAATGTCAGCAAATTGTTCGGTTCAAGCTGCGCGACCATCTGGAATCAAACTGATGACGGGAGAAAACATAAAATTTATTAAAAAGAAAGCTGTCACGATGCAATTCCTAAATGAAACAATAAATTTACTTTTCCCCCTGAGCTCAGAATTTGTGTAAACGAAGAATTTCTGTAAAAACATTTAAAAATGTAGCTTTTTTTAAATGGCTGTATCTTTGTTAAGAAACATCCTTTTTTTATGAGGTTCGACTTATCGTAAAGGCAAAGGATCGTACTTTCCGATAGTATACATAAAATTACAAAAAATATTGTATGCACTCCGTAGCACTTGACCAACATCAAGAAACTTTTACAGTTTGGCACATTCCTCTTTAAGGGCGGATTTTACCCCCTGGATACCGATTTCGATAAAATTGATTTAATAAGCCGAAAAGTAGAAAGTTTAAACTTTAAAATGGTTTTTGTTTCATCAACTTTGGATGAATTTTAACAAAGTTATGGGAGTTTGAAGACTTTAAAATTGCCATGTCCGGGTTTTGGGCCCAAATACCCCACTGTGCGTCGCAGGATACAGCGTGCACTGCCGAAGTCCCTGCGCGACTTTTCCGCCCTGGGACGATGATCGATCCGAGGAGGGATCCGCGAATGCCCACCGGTGAAAGAGGAACGAAAGATCGCTGGGACGCGGTATAATTTTCAATCAACCCAGCAGCGATCGACGATCAGTATAGGGAGAACATTAGCGCGGCCGGGGATTTGAATAATTATCGGGGAGCTTGCGAATTTCACTCGGCTTCCCGGCGAGCGATCGTCCAACGTGCTTCGTAATTATCTTTAATGGCCGATAATTTTCCGTCGACGTCGCTGGCGTGGCATTTTCAAGCTTCCGTTCGCGTACCGTGGGCAGGAAGCTTTCGTTGAATCGCGACATTCATCCACTGCGATGAACTTCCTTCGAATTAAACACGTCCGCGCGCCGGCGAAGCGCGGATTTCCATCTTCTTTCGCGCAGAAAGAATCGGGGAGGGTATTGGATGATCAAGGTGATCGCTTGATCCAGCCGGAGCGTCGACAGTAAGAGGCAAACGAACCGGTAACTAGATCGGCCTATTTTCCGTTCAACGGAACCCAGTCCCTCGTGATTGCCCCCGCGGAAATGACGTTGCCTCGTTGATCGAAAGCGGCCGAACGGGGAATATATACTCTGTTTGTCTCATTATCCCGGCGTGTTCGACGTCTATGTGCGCGGTTTGATACGCGTATTAACGGATGATTCGAATATCGGTCTAATATGCATAATTATTTCCTGAGCAACAGCTCGTTATCCGTGTTTCCAATTCCGACAGATCCTACCCCGTACGCGTTCTGTACGTCCAATCGACAACGCGCGAGGTAATCGAGTGTATACTCTAAACTTTAAATAATAGAAAACTCGCGTATGTTGCTTGGGAACGTTGCGGGATTTTCGAAGAAAACAAAGGGCCACGATTCAACAAAAATATAAATGTATCTCTCTCTCTGTTCCGCGTGAACGAAATCGATGCAGGAGAAGCTCCAACTGCTCGACGAGTTGTATCTTCTCAAGGCCACATCCCTTTCAGAAGATGCACCGATGCAGTTGCAGGGCGCTTTCTACCCCTCAGGCCACCCGCTGATAAGTTTACGACGCCACGGCATCGCCGTCAATAGAAAAGGATATCGTCGTCAATGGAAAAGTATATCGTCGTCATCCTCCGATAAGTTTGCACGGATTGTGCAAGGTGCTCGAGTTTAATACCAGTATCGTGTATCGAGGCAATCCGAATTCGTGTATCTTCTGGCTTTCTCTGGCCCAATTCGAGACCGTGCCATATGGCGGCAATATGGCGGCACGGGGGTGGAGGGAGCGGCACCGATTTTCTCGTAAACTGGTGAACTTTCTGTAGGAGTTCCCGAGGAGAAAACAGATGCCGCCCCGTAAAAACCACGCCGTTGAGAAGAAACTTCGGGGAACAGGTTAAGAACCTATTAAAAACGCAACCGTACGGCGCGAGAAGGAAAAATGGCCAGGAGGTCCCTGAGATTGAGAGACGGCAGGGGGTGTGTTTAACGAACGGCGGTAAATGAAACGACGCCGCGCTCTCCAGCGACTTCGAATATAGCTATGATTTCGTTTATGGAGGCCCTTGTTTTGATAGGCCATCGGCGGTAAGGGAAACGAGCCCGCCGCTCTCCGCGACTCGTTACCCGAAAATATATTCTACTCGCGGCGATATTGAATTTACCGGTTATTACTATCCCATCCCCGTTACGCCGGAAACTCGTCGCCACTGAATCCGCTTAATTTCCTCGGGAATTTCGAGCGCGCCCCGCGCGCGGAGCCGGGATGATCATTAAAACGCGATTCAAACAGAAAGATGAAATATTCTCGCGACGAATTAAATAATGGGAAGCAGCAAATAAACGCGCGATTAATTCGCCCTCTGTTTACTTCGGATTCGATGGATCGAGCGCGGTGTTACACGGGATACGCCGAGCGTTCAGATGAACGGAGGACAAATGTTTACGGCAGACGGAAAACTCGATGGGAAATATGGATGGGCAAAGTCTCGGGCTTTGGAACGATGAAGCGCGTGGGGTGCAGGAGTAAAATAACAAGGAGACAGTCATCTGTAATTCGTGCAAATTAACAAGAGGATCGACGTGTTAGGCTTTAATAGCATGTGGCTAATACAGCCTACTGATAGATCGATTGTTTGCTGACTGGCGGGACTATTTGATTTATCAGCCGCGCAGATTGAATAGATAAACTGCGATGCAATCCTGTTTCAAGCAATCATACATGGTGATTCGTGAGTATTGCCGTAGCTTAGCTGATTACCACCACAGGCAGGAAGAAACGGCAGCGTCTCGGCGGACACAGCAACGTGAACTATTCTACGGCTAACAGACGGCCACTGAATGGACTTTTTATTACAGATCGGAAAGCTTCCCGATATCGATATCCCCGGCGCTCCAACTTGCTGGCTTTAAAACTTGCGCCCCCCTATATTAACCATCGAACGGTCGTAAGCGAGTCGTAAATCTGGGTGGGCCACGATAGAGCAAGGGACTCGGAACTGTCGAAAAAACCCCTCCCATGAAGTAACTCCACGAGCCGAAGATAAACCCCACCGCCCCGCTGCCTCCAGTTTCGGCTCGTACATCGCGGCAGATCGAGAAGAGTCAAGGAGGCAATCGATAAGGCAGCAGACAGGGAAACTCGCGCCGATCTTTTATTCATGACGTATTGCCGCCACCCGCTTTCTCTCTTGACACCCTTTCTCCCGTGCCCGCGAGTACGCGCGTAGCGGGAACGGCTGGTGAGCCGACACGCGATCTCTGCTTGAACGCGTAGCTTCCCTTGTCTACGAAAGACCGCGTGAATCGTATCAAGCTTGCGCGTACGCGACGGGAATGCCTTATTTTTTATCCCCCACAAACAGGGAGGGTGCTCGTAAATCCAGTTAATACGAGGCCGGGAAGAGATGAATGAGAAATCACGCGAGAGATCGCCATGGCACATCTGAGGCCACGTGCTTCGAGGAGAAATAGGTGAAGAGTGTATCTGAGATATGTAATCCCATCTACCGCCAATGGAACGAAAGTTTCAATCGCGTGGTAGAATCGTGAACGAAAGCTGAGAGGATTTTGGAGCTTGACTTGCTCCCCTCATAAAGATCTAGGGTGTTCAGTCGCCGCGCTGGAGAGACACCCTTGATTCGTGACGAATCACTGTTTGCGTTTCAAAGCGCTCATTTATGGAGCCTTTAGCGTCCCTTAGGTAACCATTCGGGCCCACAGTAGTCGTTTAGATTTACGACACTTGTTGAGTTTTACGGGCCACGCACTGCCACGTGTATGCTCTCCTTACAGGATAGCCCACATTGGTTCGTTACCAAGTATCGAGTGTGGTGGTTAATAATATTAATGAGAAACTGCAGGCTGGCCAGTTTATGCTCGATGCATGGACACGTTCCGGAGTCGCGACTGCGCAATTAAAGACAACCTCATTACAACGGCAACCCTTTGCGAACGGACGTCCGTTTTAATGGTAATGAATGTTCTGGACAGTCGTGAGCTGGTGTACGTGTGCCGCGGAAGGAGAACGGTGTCATTTGGTAATGGACAATTACTTGCTTTCACAACTAAAGTATGCATCCTGCGTGGTTTCCTCCCTCAGAAGACGTAGGTAGAACCCCTGACACTTGTAGTTTCATAAAAATTCCACATCCATTCTCTTCAATTGTCTGGAGTAGCGGTTAGGTGCTATAAAGGGGACACGTCTTAAATGGGACAAATTGAATTTCCAAAATTCTAATCGCATTACACATGCAAGTTATTTTCCTGTTTATGGCAACACTAGTACCTAGTCATTTGACGTAAACTTCACTGCGGTCTCACTTGCAACAGAGTAGTAATCCACGGTTGATGTTTTTCGGCAGTAAAAGTGAAATTTTCATTGGTTTTCTGTGTCGTTTTCTGAGATTAAGATATATACAGAGTGTTAAAGTGTTATATCATTAAAATAGCCTGTATTCAACTGAAACGAAAACGCTTAACAGGTAAGCTTAATTAATTGTTTTCTTTGTTTTATATAAAACTCACTTATAGTCGTAAAAGGGACAGCAGAACAAGTCTTAAATGGGACGACCGTTTCATGGCTGTCCCTCTCATACACATGTACTGCTGGACACTATATGTATTATGCTTTCCTGTAAAGTTATTAGTGTATTATCTGATACATAGATGACATTGTTTTAAATTATGAATTATTAGTTGATGGCGTATTGTTTCAAATCTAAGAATTAATAAAGTGACTATTCAAAGCGACAAACTTTATCGTCAAAAAAATGTGTGGCAATAAATTAGCCCTGGTTTTAAGTTATAAATTTGCTATAGTTGTATGTAAATTTGCGGTAAATGGGCCAATGAGTAATGCAGAATAAAAGGCACAATTCAATTTTTTCTGTTCCATGTGCCATTAATAATAAAATATTAATGATTTATACTACAAAGAGTTAATTTTTTCGTAGATTTCGTTGTTTTGTATCATTAAGATTTAGAATTATAATTGTAATACTTAATAAGTTTATTTTTATTAACGTGTCCCTTTCATGACTTATACTGTCCCATTTAAAACCACCTAGTCGTAAAAGGGACATTTCCCACTTTTTTGAAAATCGAAGATTTTGTTATTATCTATTACAATTGATGAGTTTGCAATATACTTTTATTGGAGGGAAATAAACACGCTTTTTCTTGTGATGTAGTTGTTTTTTAAATACCTATAACGACATTGTCAGAAATGGACACTAAACAAAAGTGTCCCTTTTATAGCACCTCTCCCCTACTATCAGGCACAGAGTCTTTTCGCTATATTTACGGTTTTATTAAAAGATGTCACATAAGAAAGTATGTAATAACAACGAGATATTCCTCATCGATCGAACCCCTCGGTTAGCTAATAAAATACCACTAAAACCTGTATTACTTTGGAAGCAGATCGCTGATTTATTCAATTAATCCGTCAAAGAGCCACGTATTAATCTGGCTTCCATTAAGAAAATTGCTAGACGAAGACTCTCGCGTAGCCGTGTAAAACGGAACACAACCGAAGGTACCAAGACATCGATCTTCCCGGCGACGGACGCATAATCCATCATTCCCGACATTATAGGGTCGTAATTGAAATTTAATCTGTCCCCGTCGCGATATTGTCTCAATAATCCGCCGTGTATCCGCGGCGAGTCCAAATTCGCGTGATGCATCTTGGCCAGCCGCACGACGGAACGGACCAAGCAACGACGTTTCATTTTCACGCAACAACACACAGCGCGAATCGATACTACGAAATCCCCGGCTGCAGATATTCGTTAACCCGGCGAATTAATAACTTCCGCGCCCGTTACTTTTCCATTAGCGAGCATGCACCGTGGACGATAATTAAAAGTGATATTTACACGCAGTTCGAAACGCGTGCGTAGTAAAGCGATACAGACTGCGTTTCTCTGCAATCTATCCGCCGATACGTTCCCCTTCCGGTTTAAATAAATTCCCTTTGGTGCGTGTAACTTGACAAACACGCGGGAAATTTTCGAGGGCTGGTCGAATCGACGGTCAAACGAATTTATCTCGATCGCCGGCCATTCTTTCACGGAGGGCGACATTAATTAAATGGCGCGGCGATGTTATCACGCCGCAGAGTTCACGCTCACAAAGAAAAGCCTGATTAATGGAACTCGGCGAACGGGAAGGAAGATTACTTTCGTTTCTTTCCCTATCATCGCTGAATGAAGACACCATAAACGAAGAAGCAAACTCTTTAGCCCAGCCTATCTATTTCTAACGGAGAAACCGGCTAGGCAATCCTCACGAGTGTGTCTCCTAGTTGCTTCTTCAGATCTTCAGGTTCCAACGAATGCAACTGAATAGAATCGAATGAGAACTCTTCCCCCGAAGACTTGTTGCAAAGACCGTGTCGACGTCCGACGAAAAGGTTGCCCGATTGCGTTCGTTCCAAGAAGCCAAGTATCGCGACGATTGCGCTAATGGCTGGAGTAGAGAATATAGACGCTGACTGGCACTAGCTAATGCATAATACGTAATATGCGACGGTGGTTCATTGTTCGGCTCGTTTATGCTCGAGTGCACTCGTTGGGGCCGGTGCTCGTCGATCTTCAGGCCCGCATCAGAAAATCGCGAAACCCTGCTGCTTGCCGCGAACGCCGAGTGCACTCGACAAAGACAATTAAGGCACGCGAGTGGCTCGCCAGGTCTCTCCTTTTCGCAGCGTCATCGTCAGGAGTATACACACACACACACACACACACACACACACGAGCGCGGGCGGGCGCGCGCGAGCGGCCAAATACGTCCCCGATCTTTACCCCCTCGGCTGCGCTGCCAATGACATCTTCAACTGCTCCCGCGAACCGGAAGGACGGCAATTATGGTAATCCCGGGGGATTTTCATCGAGTTATCGCGTACCCGTCACAATGTACCATTTAGTTTCCAAGCTTCGCTTTGTCCCCCCCGAATACAACCGACTTTATCGCTCGTCCGCGATCGGAGCCCGTCTGTTGTATCGAGAAGTTGCTTGTGCCTCGAGAGGAATGTGTTCGGTTTCCAATTCCTCGACGGCCCCGCCATCCGCGGCTGAATACTGAAGGAGGTTCGCCCACGCGAGGGGATGGGACGTTAATCTACCTATTTATGAGCCAAGAAAGAACGGGGGTCTCGCGCATTTTCGTGGAAATCGCCTTTGCCACGGGAGCGTAAGAACAGCGGCGGGCCGAGAGATGAAAACAGTATTACCGTGCGGCTAAGCCGGATGACGATGTTTCGTACTTACGGAAGGGGAAAGGATTTATTATCGGGGCCGGCTTCCTTCCGTTTGGATGGGCCATAAATAATGCAGAAGGAGCAATCTTTCGAGACGAGTACAATATTTATTGTCCGGAGGTTACGCGGGTACAGAGGCCGAGGGCGTTATCAAAAATGCAAAACTTCTCACAGAAGGGGATCGTAAAAAATGCAGCGCGACGCGTTGGGAGATTAACTTCTCGCTTAATGCACGGATACGGGTCTCGTCGCGCAGAGTATAGAAATAGTTCTTGCCTGGAAAGATTTCTAACCATGCCAGAAATTTCTGTTAAGGAATTAACGTTGATGGATAGCACGCCGTAAAATGGATATGATTCGTAAACTATACATATCGACGAAATAGACTGGTCCTCAAACGACGATACCTTTACATGCCCGTTTAGCTTTCGCGGTGTTGAGAATTGAAGAGGATGCCCACTCCTCGTGTTTCCCTGCGGTTTTGAAAAACGCACGCTTCAAACTGAAATTCAGCGAACGCAATGTCTGACGTACTCCACGTGGAAAGTACCGGGCCGGCTGTGTGCCGTCCTCGAGCAGATAATGCCGCGCGTGTGCAGCAGCTTTTCCCCCCGGCGAGTGTCAGCAGTGAATTAAATAGGGCGACGGCGAAAAACGCTAAAAACGAGAGACGCTCGAAGCGCAAACGTCCCGGAATCTCGGAGTACACTCTCCGCGATCCATTTGTCTATATAACCTCGTCAAATTGCGCTTCCGCCCCCCCCCCCGCAGACCCTTCGTACTTTAAACTCGCCCGATCCGCGCCTCCGTGTACCCGCGAGCAACGCTCTGCAATATTTATGTGGCTCGCGGAGCCTCGGGAATGAACTGCAACAATTTCCTCGACACGTTACCGCCGCGCGAGGAAACAATAACACCAGAGGGGAAAGTCTCACGGAATAATCAGTTCGCGGATTTATTTTTCAGCGCTGCTGTTTCTGCGAAACCTACATACGCCAATTCCCATGTTTCAGGTCACTTGGATCAGAAGAAAAGACAGACAACTGTTGACGGTGGGCAGGAGTATTCACTCCATCGACACACGGTTCATGGTAGTGTCAAATAGTCCCGATTGGACACTGCTGATAAAGAACGTGAAGCACGACGATGCTGGACTCTACGAGTGTCAGGTAACACGTAAAAATGGTGTTTACGGTGAGCATGTTCATAGCCAGTATTCCCTCACCATTTGCAGTAGGTATGCTGTTATACTTCTTACTTAGACAGAGTCCCCTTCGGACAGACTTAATAGATCTATCCCCCTTAGATAGACTCCCCTCTGACAACGAGAAAGACTCGTCTCCTTGGATGAACTAGTAGCAAGTAGTATTAGACCGTAATTGGTCGGACACGTGTCTTTCTCCTACTACGAGTGATATCGACGCGTGAAAATAAGAATCTATCATTATCCCTGTTCCACGAGGCGGTAATTATCCTTCCAATTACCCATTGCATAACAGAGAAATTCATTTCTCAAGTACACAGAACGGCTAACATGAAAACCGCCGTTTTCAAGAGCGCAAGCATGGAGTAACAACGAAATGCAAGTAAATTATGAGTTTCACTGCAAACCTAGGTCAAACCGACGTCATTGTTGCCCAGTATAAAAGTCGCGAGCAACAGCACAGAATAATGCTACCATTCCCCTATCATTGTTGCTACCCGGTGGCACAATGGTTCTCGAAATGATGAAAGCGAAATATCGTGTTGAAAAGGAAACATTAGAACGAACGCGGCCATCGATGAATTGTTCAGGGCGGGTCGTGGGTTAATGTTAGTAGAATGCAGCTACGCGCGATATTTTGAACAAAAAAAGATGTCCTCTGCTTGGAACAGATTCAAACGGAACCGGTCCAGCAACGATTCGTCCGACTGAACATCACCGAGGCGTATTCGACAATTCCCGGCGGGCCTGACCTTCACGTCAAGCAGGGATCCAGTCTACGGCTGGAATGCAAACTAATGGCCTCCGCGGAAGCGCCAAGTTTCATTTTTTGGTACCGCGAGGGCAGGATGATTAATTACGATGACGAGCCGGGGGTTAGGGTCGAGGCGACGAAGAACGGTTCCATTCTGGTGGTTGACAAAGTGAAACCCTCCCACGGTGCCAATTACACTTGCTCGCCGAGCAACGCCAAGCCAGCCTACATCATAATACAGGTGATCGAAGGTTAGTAATCTCCCTTGAACCAAGCATAATTGTCACGCCATCGCCTGTAATGATCCTCCGCCCCGATTTTCGAACTTTCAACCTGCCTGTACGATCTGACGGAGGATATCAGCCATGGATTTCGAAATCCACATGGGGTGTCCACCCAAACGCGCGGATTCATTAGAGAAACGCTTGACCCATCGATTTATCTACCCTCTGTAGTTCTGAGCCGCGAGAACGATTTATAACTCGATGGTTGATTCTACGGGAACAATAGCCATTTGTTGTTGCTGTTTCTCTTTGTAGAGGAGGAAAAGCCAGCGGCCATGCACGGGGGCGATCGCCAAAACGCGACGCGCGGAGCGTCCGTCAACGTCACGTTGATTTTCCTCGCTTTCCTCGGTATACAGAGCTCGAATCGGCTCTATCTGCAGCATTCCCACGTTACGTGACCAGCCCACCAACCCGTCAACTTTGTCACCGAATTAATATCCGCGGGGACTTGAACAATCCTGACATCTTTCTCATCTGTCTGGCAGCCCACTCGTCCCCGCCGGTGTTCAGCTCTCTGAACAGCATGGTAAAATCGACGGTGCATCGATCAACAGCGAAATTGTCACGCTGCGGACTCGATCGCGGCAAACCGCCAACGCTTCGAACGGACACCGAAGAAGGTACTTTTCTTGGGCGTCGACACCGTGTTTCCCTTCCGGCATCCTAGGCCATTTAAGCAACTTGTTTTCCCTTGCGCCGTGCTAGTAGATTGGTTTCGTGATTTCTGGCGCGCGCGCGCGAGAGAGAGAGAGAGAGAACTCGCTAGTTAGCCGGCTGGTGCGCGGTGGTGAAACGTCACCTTCGAGGCGACAATCACGAGGGAACCGTATCCAGTTTCGAGCGCAGGCAGATCTGGCTTCCGCAATACGGGCGAATTCGTTGCGAAGTTTCGAAACAGCTTCGAGCAACGTCGCTGTATTTTGAGGGGACTTGATATTTGTATGATGCATCGCTCGGTACCCTTATTACGGGAGACTGACTTTCGAATGGAGGCTTTTCACGGCGAGGTTCGCTCTCACGCGTGGCGCGAAAGTATTATATTTATTAGCAGTCAGCAGGGAAATAGACTTTCGCTCTTCAAGCTTCTGGGAGACGTGAAATTCGCGAGGTTGTATATAAGTTGACGTTAAATTTAACGAGCAACATCCTTTGATATTAAATTGAGAGTCACATTCCTACCCATCCGCATAGTGGATGCTGCGAGTCAAACTTTTTCTCAGTGTCCTTTAAATGGAAGGAATAAAATTAATTTCTGTAAGCTGCGAGACGCCCAAGAATCCCTTCCCTTCGATTCAAGTTAGCGGCGCGCACTTCGCGAGGCGTGCGCTGAAAATGGGGCACGTCGTTAAGGCGGGCTCCTTCCACTTCTTTCTTGTCGACGGTGACTTTCTTTCGGTAGCTATTCGAGCGTGGAACGTGTTTAAGTAATTGCACCGCTGTCTAACAATGAGTGCGACGCGCCGTGAGTTTCCCTCGGTAATTAAGAGAAACACGAGAGACATTTTATCGATGTGAATTCACGCAGGACGAGCGTCGCATTCGTTGCATTCGCGAGTCGCGTGGTAGCCTGAAAGACCTGTCGCGGAACGTCGCCAAGAGAGGTCTACTATATTCATTCACACAGAAACCAAACGCGCCAATGGAGGATTGAAAAGGCCGGCATTCTCAAATCCGGGTAAATTTAATCGGTTAAAAGGGCGACGGCGCGTCGTTCCGCGCTCTTTGCCGTTTAACCGAGCGCAAAACGAACTTCATAACTGGAAAGCGTGCAGAGCGAGGCGTCATTCCGTAGGAGGCCTCGCGAATCGATCGGGCCTCCAATAAATGAAGAATCAGCCACGTCTAAGAATGTCTTTCGCGTGATTTATTGTATTAATATCGACTACTATTGTCTCTTTCTTTAACACCGCCGATTACCAATTGCCACGGCGAGTTTACCGTCTGTCGAGAGAACGATTGTACTGCGACCACGCGTAAATACTTCGGTTAAGGCAGGATACCACCTTTGACTGCGATTTTTGAGGCGTTTTTCATGAATTTTTTTTGCATACAAAGAATGCGCAGAAACAAAATCGGTTTCAGTCATTCATTAATGTAACTTTAATCTGTAATTACACATTTTTTGAAACTGAAAAAGTGAAAAATAATCTCTTGTAAGTGGCGCCAAAATACACTCCTTTGGAGGAACATCGTTAGACGGCGTGTCAAATTCCGCTTTGTACGTGGCTCTTAGAAAAAAAACCAAAGAATGTTCCTATTGGCAACAATATTTTTTAATGCTGTACGTAGGGATTTTACGAAATTTCGATTTTTAAGAAAATGGCGGCCATTTGAACAAAAAGGTCAATTTTTTTAGGGTAAAAAAGTTTAAAGAAGTTTATAAAATTGCGCACCAAAAGAAAAATAACAACGCTACAGCAAAAGTCATACGTACATCGTTAGATTACACCACGGGGAAGAATTGTGCAAAGTTTCAAGGCAATCGGATGAAAATTATAGGAGTAATCTGACACGCCGATTTGGAAAACATCGTTTCGAGAAAAACGCGTTTAAAGTTTTATATAGATTAATATATCTGTTCCAATCCGGTTTTTACACAAGAAAAAGGTTCCGGTCACCTTTCTAATGAATGAATTTCGATTCTATACACTTGAAAGAGTACTTTGAGAACAAAAAAAATTTTCAATTTTTTTTAAGTGCGAAGGTGGTATCCTGCCTTAAGGCCCGGTCCAGATCTGAACCGAACGCCGAACCGAACGCACTTGAGCAGTTAGATGGAGTAAGACGAGTGATCTACTTGTCTTGCTCCGTCTAACTACTCAAGTGGCGTTCGGTTCGGCGTTCGGTTCAGATCTGGACGCGGCCTAACGTGTCCACCACTGTGGAACGTACGTGATTAGGAAATCGCTCGAGGGACATCTCGCCTCCTTTAAAACAATTACGAAGTACAATCGTTGCTCGGTGTGTATACTGGCTAAGAGAAAGTTTCACTACTTAAGAAGCGTTTTATCGGCTGCGAAGCAACATTCGCTGTTTCCAGGTAATACTAAAATGCTCACTCGATGTATTAATGTGATCAGTGTATATACGTGTACGTTAACTATAAGCTCATTGCGTTTCGAATTGAACACGCGCATGGATAAAGGTTACTTTCGCTAGATACGATTAACCATCGCCGTATCTTTTTACCTACGTGATAATGCACACTTTATGGGATAAGGGATCGATCGGCAGTTTACTAAGGAGTCTCGCGAGTCTGTCATTCAACACTTGCGAATCTATGTGCTCACTATCTATAGCGTTAGCTTAGAATCTTGCTAGCCGCATCCTAGCCCTCGGAATTCCGTTGATTGACGTTCGTAGGTGAAGTTCATTTACCGTAGTACGTAACAGACTATTTTCAACGATCGATACTCAATGTTTCTTTCCGTCTACGTTCGACGAGCCTGTAAATTGTAAGAGTACGCAACCAGTCGGTAACTACAGTTGACGAGCCACGTCCTCATCCTCGCGATGCCGCGACGTGCAAAATAAATGGAGCCTTTTGAATTTGTCGAATGAAGGATTACTTTACCAAGCGAGATACACGAATTCTTCTTCGGTGGGTGGTAAGTTGAATCATAAATCGACGATTCTGGCGTCTCCAAGTTTAACGATTAAATGGAAGGAGCGTGCTCGACGTGGCTCCACTACGGAGGCAAGATTTCTCCTATCGCTGTGATTCTAGCCGGAGGAATTTCACCCTCGACCGGTGGAATGTAATAACCCCTGGCTGCCCCCAGGGTACCGTACACCCAAGATGTATCTTCCGCACAGAACACACTTAATCGCGTATCACGAAGTAACTCCTCGCGGGATGTTTAACGTAGAGAATTATGGTCAATGAAAATCTTATCAAAATTGAAGCTACGATAGAAACTCGTGACCGACGGGGTCTTGGCCCCCGTTGCTTCCAATTACCTACGCGATCGCCATTCACGATTACACCAGCTTCCTCCCCATTGCTATCTCCGATCCAGTTCACCAATCATTTGCAGACACGAGCCGATACTTACAATCAGAAATAATTACGATGTAACGGAAAATTGAGGCCAAACCCCTTGTCACGAGACACGTATGTACAAGCCCAAAGCATGCAGCGCGTCCTACAAGGATCTACCTCGAAGTATCACACACCCTCCTTTCCCCAAGGAGATCGGTCAACATCTTCCAGCCTCGAGTCCTCGAGAAACGTATACAAGCTGCAGATCCATTAGTGTCTTTCCCAAGAACAGGATTATCCGTTTAAATCCAGCCGCGTGTCCTCGGCGCTCGCCAATCGGCGAATTTTGCACGAAGGAGGCCGGCGTAATGCAGTTACGAGCCATTAGTCTGAGCAAATACGCGGGCTGCGTCACGCTCGATCGCGTCTGCCCGATCGATTCGAAACCTTGGCGGAAAGGCCGACAATAAGCCGAGCTTACTCCCGACGATTAATCAAAACATGGCCGGATAACACGTAATATCCAGTATCTGGTAAATAGTGGGTCGAGGGCGGATGCGCCCTTCCGGATTGTAATACGGACGAATTGCGGCGACTGTGCAGCGAATGGATACGCAGGAAATCGAAGCCGCCCGCGATGGTCCCATTTTCGCCGACCATCCCATCTGTCTCCTACTTTCTAAACATCGTTCCGAGTAATGAGTGCGCGCCGAGCAGACGTCGCGTGGAGAAAAAAAAAAGAGCGTCGAGCCGAATACCGTGACCCAAATCGTCGCGGATCCGAAGGAACAAGAAACATCGAGACGCAACCCGGTAGAAATGTTCTCCCGAGCCCTCAGGTGCTTCTCCTGCACTTTCCCCACACCCGTAGATACGTCGAGCCCCTCGATTTATAGTGTCGCCGCCCGACGAATGATTACGGATTACGTTGACGGAAAGCAGCGATAAATAAAGGGAAGACGAAGAGGGCTGTCGCACGCAGCGATTGCCAACGGCACGCAGTTACGGCCAGGGAAAGAGAATGATGTATCACACGTATTATTACGTATCGTTGCAGAGATTTCGCAAAGCCGATGTATCGAAAGCAGACGGAGCAGTTTTCGCGTTAAAGCTCGACGGCAAACCGGTTTGCCGTCTCTGCTCGCGGATCAGCTTAGCGATATAAATTGTCGCGCAATTTGCGCGAGCTGGTCGAAATGAATCGACACTCTCCCTTTAGGAATAAATTACTAAGCGACCTGAATTCTCTCGCGCGGAATCTTCTCACGGGATGCGCACTGTTCGAACCATTTACCCTAACTGGTCTTTGCACGAGAGCCCCCCACCGAAGACGTAGCTTCTTTGTTATTCAGTCTACGTCGGGTCGCCTCTTCGTGCAACGCGACTATCCTCTTAACTAGATTAATGACGCCAATTAGCGTAGCACAAACTCGCGGAAATGAGTGTACGCCGAACGAACTTCTCGTTACCGTCCGGTAATTTGCTATTACGGTAGAAAAGGTAGCCGAGTGGAGGGCACTTTTACGATGAGGCACTGTCTGCGAATCGGTAACCCCCGATCGTTATTTCTAATTGATCCTGGCCCAGCTGCAATACTTTAAAGGGCTGTAGTACTTTCCAGTCAGTTCTTCCATTCCGCTATTTAATTAGTATCGCTCGGGTACTGGCTTCGTTAAGGAAGACATTTCTATTTCGACTTGCTCCCGAGTATCGGCTATAAAGCGGCGGCGATAGGCTGCCAGGGGCGCGGTAAACAGTTTGTTTCGCAAAAAGGAAGGAGACTCCTCGGGTCGCCGTTTTTCATAGCCTCGTGCTTTGATTCGCCTCGAGAAAAAGGAGGAACGAGTCGGCGAAGAACGGCGGAAGGAAAAACGAAGTCGACGATGCTCCACGACTAGATTCACGCTCAAATGAGCCGGCAAGTTCTACGAGACTTTCGGCTTCGGTGTGTTATACCGTATGCTCGACGTGGCGCCTTGGTTTCACTTGGCTCACGCTGGTTACACGAAATGAACCTAAATTTTCAAGTACCTATGTGTATAAAATATATACACTGCCTAACGTAGGCAAGAGAGAAACAGAAGAACGATTTTTTGTCTTTAATAAAGGAGACTTTGAGTCTAGAAAAATTGTTGGTAATATCTTAATTCATTTTGCTGCGCGATATTTCGCTCCGCTTCTAATTTTCGTCGGGGAAAATATAGAAAAAATAGCAACGGGCAAGAATTTTATTCTGCCTGAAAAGAACGGGCTACGACTGACAACGAGTCTGTTCTACGTTTTATGGCTGGAGCCGTGGAAATGCAAGAAAGGGAGCCACGTCACTGGAAATGTTTCTACCCATGGAAAATCCTGAAAGCGTTAAGTAAATGGGTCAGTTCTTCTCTTCATTGTCAGATACGGGAAGCTCCTCCAATGGAGTTTTCCTATTCGCGAGAGATTTGCTTTTCCATTTTCCGCGGATAAGAGAAATTACTGTTAAGCAAGATGCAGAGAGCAGGGGAGAACGTGTTTTCCTCTTTTGCTCGTTCGCTGTAGTTTCTGTTAGCTCCCCGTTAAATATCATATCTGAGGGAGCGCCATTTAATATTTCGACTGTTTGACACGAGGGCGGATTAAAAATTAAAGGGAGCGGGCGAGAAATCGTGGAATTTTCACGAAGTTAAGTTAATGGCCCGACCGTTTATCTGCCTTTAAAGTTAGCCTGTAATCCCAGCGGAATAAAGGATTTCGGTGCTCTGTAATTCTCTCCTTTTGACTAGAGGGGCTTGAATTTCACGCGCGTTTACCGCGCTCGGTAAGTAAATATTAATAAAACGGGATAAATTCCCCGTTTACCTGTGCATAAAAAGTAGAGTCAACGTTGTCCGCGGGACGGGGAAGTTTTTGCGCGGTGCGGAACAAATTGGAACAAAGAGGAGACAACCGTATCGACTAATGAACTGGACGGTGCATTTCGCGAGCACAAAACCATGACATCGTTTCAACCGGCAGCACGCTCGATTCCACGAAGACGTATCACGAGGAGCCGCATTCACGGCTATATTAAACGTGGTTATCTCTACCAGCAGTTTTAATTGAAACAACCGCATAAATATAGCACAGCGAAATGACACGGGCGACTTAATTGAAAACTGGCAAACTAACCAGCGCCACCAACACCGGCGAAGAGGCTACGTGTGGCCTTCGAGGTCTGCACAGTCGCGGTTGGACAGTGTTCGCGCGAATTCTCGCTGATGGCAGATTTATTCAACACAGATTTATGCGAATAAATCTGGATTCGTCGTGTAAGTGCAGATCCTTGAGTTTCGTCTTATACATTTCGTTCGTTATGCAGAATGAACTTTGCTGTACTCTATCGCGACCGTATTTATAGTGGAAACTGGACCGAACAGGGTCGTAAAACAACCTGTCACCGACCCATTTAATCCACATCTGCCTCTAGCAGTCTAATGCATCCATTGCCTCGCACCGTGCACGAAAATCACGGCGAAGTATGCTTCCGCGAATAAAACAGGAATAATCCACCAGCTATCCGTACTAATATATAAAAGTGAAAGGTTGCCTGTTTGTCCTTCTTTTACGCCTAAACAGCTGAACAGATTTCAATAAAATTTTGAATATACATTACACACCTCCTAGTTTAGATTATAGGCTCCAATAAGCGTTGAATATAGTACAGTAATTCGTCGTAATAGTCCCGACGAACGGGGCTGGCGACGGGACAGCAACGCGATGCGGACACCATTCGTAGCCGACGACAACTTCGTGTCGACTCTTTTGTTCTCTCGCACGTTCTCGGATTCTCTCACTCTCGACTGAAGGATTCGAAGAAATGGTGGGGATAGTAAGCGGGACTATTACGCATGGTAAAAACGGGACAATAACGACGAATTACTGTACTGAGTTTTATAATATTCATATAGGAATATGAATTTTATTGAACGTGGAGAAACATGGGAAGCATCATAAATAATTCCCGGGTGAAACCGGGTAACGGATCGGCTAGTTTGTTATAAATGGCATCGATCGGTAACACGATCGAAAGTAAGTATCAGACGGATGGGAAGAGGGAGATGCGAGACTGGCTGGAGGGGGATGAAGGTTTCGCGATGGAGAGCACGTGAAAAAAGAGGTACGAGGTCGCACGAAAACAGAGCGAAGCGAAATGCAACCCTCCACGTTAATATAAAACCAATAATCAACCGAGCGCGGAACAATTGGCTCTGAGGGTGTACTCGTTCGGCTGGTACGATTACGGGGGGAGGCAGGGGGTGAAAAGAGAGGAAAGGAAATCGAAGCGATGACAGAGAAAAGCTGACAACCGACAGACGGACTACGGCTCGTCTTCGACCGAATTGGAATCCATTTCACTGATTGCTGGAATAAAATTCTACGAGCAAAATATCTCGCCCCTTTGTTCCCTCTCTAATTTCCCTGCGAGACGACGCCGAGGGAAAGTGGAGAGGCACCGGCGTGGATAAATCCGAAAGAGCTCTTTCGCAACTTTTCAACTCCTCGATGAGTCAACTATATATTGCTTCTCTTTAGAGGTCCATTAAGCATCCTTCTGAAGGTCTGAGAGTAAGACCCCTCGAAGTGTGAGCCTCGGATCTTGACGAAATTCGTAAAGACATCCATAAAACAGTAAGGTAGGGTTCTCTTGACAAATTACATGCCACTAAAATGCGGAATATGGCTGGCCAGTGGGCCAACTGGCGAAAATTCTCACCCTGCCCGAGGGGTTCAAGCTTCCTGCTCAGATATTCGTGAGTGATCTCCTCTGTGGACTCTCTGTCGCTTCGACCACGTCGACCTTCTCTATTCTATTGTCCCCATGAACGAGCATCAGACAAAGTAGTTTATTTCCTGAGGCTTAGCCAGACGTGAACGTTTTCACGCTAAAAGCTCGGCCAGGAAGCCTCTATTGTACCCGCGCACGATTCGACGCGCGCACGGGCGCACAGGCGCGAGCCGACACATCAATCTGCCGAATTTCATAAAGGCAATTATAAGTTCGAATGAGAGTTGCTATTTATCTCGCAGGGTTGCACGGTTTATTGCCACGACTAACGATACATGCGATCGAAAAACTAGACAATTACTTCAACTTTACCTAGGCAGTTATATTCGGTTTGCCGAAACTGTTTTTATAAATAACGAGAGCGAAGCTGCTGGTGGATGATTATTTCTCGTTGTTAACAGAGTTTCACTCGTCGCGGACGAATAAAGCGTTAATTAAAACGCGAAATAAGCGAGTGGAAAAAATTAAATTTATTTGTCGCTCGTCAGCGGCGGACGAGTCAAAGGGAAAGAATTGCTCTTTGTCGAGTGTACGCCACTTGGGCGGACATTCTGGCGCGGGGAGCAGTAAAAAGGTACTCGCGCAGTGAATTTTCAACAATAGAACGCAATACTTCGGTAATATCCACTTTTGGGAGGAATTTTTGCACCCCCCTCGAGTGCCTGTGTTGAAACAGCAGGCTTGAAGAACGTCCATTCGCACGCGCGATAAAAAGCATTCGTTTACAATGCTGTTCTTTGAATAACGAGAAGAACAGTCGGTGAATACAGTGTATATACGGTAAAACGAAATGTTGTCGGTAGCGTGCAAACTATTTTCCTCGCCAACGATACCAATCGGCAGATCGTAACTCAAAAGTTACCGGTCCACCGGAAACAAACGTTTTTCACGCGGCGGAAATATTGTGCAATCGCGACTGCATCGGTGCGTCGTTCGAAAACTCGAATAAAAGTAAATATCGTCGAACGGCGCCGCTAATGCAACCAATGAGTGGCAAACAACGAGCGCTCTCGCCACAACGCATTCGACCAATCGATAGTCACTCAAAAAATCCGACCATTTCGAAAGCCCATTAAAAATTCAATCAATCTCGTTGGAAAGTTTTTAACCGCGGATATAGGTGGAACAAAATAAAGTGGGCACTACAAATATCGCTTATAAAATTTCGTATATAAGTCTAAAAAATAAATAGCCCAGCAAAAGGCTGTCTAGGAGCAGTCTCGAAGTGTATTTATGTTTGGAAAACCTCGAGGCAGGTAGTGTCACAGCAAACGAATTGGAGAGCACGTTTGGGCAACACCAGCATCGAGTAAACACACAGAAGGAGGAGATGTGCTGTTACGCGCGCATTGGCACTTCTTCGAGTGCGGTTCGATGAATATCGGTTTCCAATGTGGAATGTATCCGCGGCCACTAATCCCAGCTGTCCTCGACAGTCACTTACGAGACTGAAAATCCCGTCCCGGTGCGTTTGCTCCGTTGAATCGAGGGTTAAAGCCGCGTGCCTACGTGTCTAACACGCGGCGCGTAGCACTGCCGGCTTGCTTAATAGTAGTTACTTTTCAAACGTGTCAACTGACCGAAAAAGCGTCTTAACCGTGCTCTACAGCGAGTACCTTGCGCGTGGAAATCCAGCTTAATGCATGGTGATGTTGCAATACCGCTCGGCTACCACCACCGCCACCGCAAATCCGCACGACCCGTATAATCCTGCGGAATCGAGCGATACGGTCTCACTACTGTGTAAACCACCGATTGGATTCTGGATTATCATCGTTTCGCAATATCCATCTTCCGCGTCTTTCGCTGCAACGTCTTTTCGCCGAGTTGTCCGCGATTGCTCTCGAGCCCTTTCGCGCCGATCGATCGAAAACGTCTGCAAGTTTCGTTGCGGGAGAGATGAACGTGTCCGTTCGTTCAGACGATACCGTGGCGTCTGCATAAAGGTCTAAACACACATATCCGTTCCGTTTCAGTTCCGTGTCAGTGTGCCATTGGTAAGAAGAAGAGGGGCGTAGAGGGTCTCTTCTTCTTACCACTGGCACACTGACGCGGAACTGACACGGAACTGACAAGTGTGTTTAGACCTTAAAGGTCTAAACACACATATCCGTTCCGTCCCAGTTCCGTGTCAGTGTGCCTTAAAGGTCTAAACACACATATCCGTTCCGTCCCAGTTCCGCGTCAGTGTGCCAGTGGTAAGAAGAAGAGACCCTCTACGCCCCTCTTCTTCTTACCAATGGCACACTGATACGGAACTGAGACGGAACGGATATGTGTGTTTAGACCTTAAAGCGCCCAGCGCATTAGCAGCGGGACAAAACGAATCCCAGCAGCGATCCAACAACAATCACAGGTAGGTATTATGATTTCCGGCACATTCTGCATTTTCATGAATTCGGCGAATTGTGGATTTTAATTAGCCAACGTAAACAGGCGGGCCGCGACGGCCGCGGCGTGTGTCAACGCTAAAATTGCCGCTGATGACGTAAAATATTCTAATATGATTAGCAGATGTGCGCGGAACGTACGCCACCAATCAGTGGGCGTAGTCAAATGCAGATTCCGTTCCGCGGCGGTTTAATCAACCGCCACTTGTGCGCGTTGTTTGTTCTTCGGGCTTCTTGTCGTAAAATTTACCTCCGGCCGCCGCATTCCGCGGAGTTTTATGCCGTTAATAACGCAAATATTGGCGCGCGTTCGAGCGATCCGTCCGGGCGTTCGTTTTATTCCCGCTGGCAGAAGGATATCGCGCTGGATATCCATAATTCATCCAGCTCGATCATTCCCGCCGAAGGCTGAAACCGCGACCTATCGATTTCACCGTGGCCAAGTCGAAATATCCCGTCCCTCCCCGCTGACTTTCCGCTCGGATCCTTTTTGGATAGCAACGCGAGGACACTTGATGGAAACGTTTATCACGAGGCAAGATAACAGGAAAGTTGCTGCAGGAGCAAGGCTTCATGTGCTTAACCCAGGATAATTAAGCGCACATTCAACCCCCTTCCACCTGCCAGTAATGTGGTTTTACCGGGGACACGTGAACAAGATGGATTAATTCTTCTACGCGGCCGGGTAGACCCGAGCCACTATGTTAATATCGCGGCAACAAAGACTGCGAAGACCACAAAGGGTTCAATTTTCGAGAGAGATGAAAATGCAAATGGCAATTTTCTCCTTTGAAAGCAGTTCGATTACGTCTAAAGCCGAAACTTCGCCCTTTCTATTCCACTGTCCCACTTTCAATGTTATACTTGTGAATGGAATTCTTAAATTAATTACGAATGACTACGGCAGAATCTTGTGCACGTTCAACTTAGGAGATTTATGTAGATTTTAACTAGGGACGGGTCCGTCAGATGCCATGGGACAGTTTGCTCTGTTCTTCTCTTGACACAACCGTGTACGGAATGAAAGAGGTTTTTACCGACGAAACGGGTAGAAAGATAAACTTGGCAAAAATTTCCGAAAGTTGGGACGTGTGTCGAATCAATTCACGGTTTCCGAGGTGCAGTCTGACATGAAGTACCGCAGGGATAAGACGGGGGATGAAGGGGATAAAGGGGATGAAGAGGATAAGGAAAGAGACTGGAACGCGAAGGAGTGACGCACGGTGCGCCATCAAGTTGGAAGCAAGATATGTTAAACGCCAACTTCCAGTTGTACGTATTGTATATCTTCCATATCCAGAGATGCTCGGTGAATAATGCCAGCTAAAAGGGGAAAAACCAACCCTACGAGCAGGCCATTTGCGTAAAAACTGGGAGTGTCGAGACAAAGGCGCGCCAGTATAATTTTATCCGCGATTTTCGACCAGTTTCTGTGCAAAATCTCAATTGAAAACTAAGAAAGACGCAAGGATCGGCAGAAAATTCTTTGCCAGTCAGCTTGGAGCAGTTATTAACGTGAATATATATAAAGCCCGCAGCTTTCATAACATACTTTACTTCAAACTTATCGTTGAATGTGGTTCAGCTTTTAAAGGCATTTTCTGGCTTGAAAAAGCGGTTACCTTAATTATCAAGAAAATCCACTAACAAGGGGGAAAGGAGTTCGTTGGAAAAATGTTTCCTTTGACAAATTAGAGAAAGTATTTTCTCGGGAAGATTAAAAACGTACAAAAAGCGACGTCGTTGAAACTGCAAAACCTCGCGATCCTTTCACCCAAAGGATCTTGTATTTTCAGAACAATAGGAAACTTAGTCTTTATTCGAAGTTTCGATGAAGCTCCAAGAAGTACTTGGCTAATTACTTCTGAGGGTTGTAGTTTATTTAGAGTCCGTTTCAGTGATTGTTCCGGATACAAACAATGGTTGGGAGTAAAAAGCTTGAGGCTACGGCAGATTTTCGACGAGAAAGTCCCTTAGAAATGTAAGTAATCTTCTTCCAAACCCTTAATAGAAAAAACTTCCATGTTATCCACTTTCCACGTATTTCATTAATATTTTTAATTTTAAATATTTAAACCTCAGGCATAGATCGAGCATGAAATACATTATTTCCGCTTAGTAATTGAATTTCATGCATCAGATTTAGTACAATGTTGATTTGAAATGAAATAGATATTTTGCAACAATTTTTGTACAATCCTTATCGTTCGTTGATTATAACGAACCTCGTATTACCGAGAATCGTTATAGTGCCCAGCAGCACAGACGAGGTATAGCCACAGACGGGGTATAGCCACAGACGTGGTATAGGATAGACCTATCACCTTACGGATGTTTGTATCGCCACCCAAACTGTTTTACCGACCCATAACACAGTACAACAAATTTTGACTTTTTTTTCGGACTTGTAACATTCAATAGCCGTTTCTTATAGGTTTTCGTGCACTGAAAACGAATCCGTAAACCGTTTGTCGCCGTCACCCTCAGTTTTTGAGAATTTCGATTTTGAAAAAAACTGCAAATTTTCGACTTTGAATATCTTTTATGCCGAAACGATAATAGTTATTCGGTTGCTCGTTGCGTCAAATTATTATATGAACCCTCCCGAATACAACGATATAAGTTATTATTGCATTATGAACATTTAAATATGTTTAAACAACGATCAAAGGGAAAAGGACACCCGAAATGCACCCATTTTGGCAGATATCCTTCAATTTATTTCCAAAACTAAGGGTCTGGGAGAAAATCTGACCATTCCACGCGATGCAGCAGATAGTTTTCCTTAGGAAAGCGTCAACAGAAGTGGTAAGTCTCGTTTTGTTTTCAATACAGAAGCGAAATATCTAGTTTGGCAAAACGCGCGGAACCGGCAGTGGTAGTCAACGGCGCGGCGTCCGGCGCAGCGTATCCACAGCCGCTCGCGCGCGACTCTCACCGTACTCCAATATTGTATTTGTTATTTATAAACTATTTAATAAAAAATTATTAACTATTACATAATAAACTATGTAATAAATTTTCTGTAATTTCAAACTTTGATTTTTTGAATATGCAAGGTGTCGGCGCTATGTGTGTACAGTTAGGTACATCAGTTCCTAATGTATTAAAAATACCAAAGAACTGTTCGTGTGAAAGTCTTACTATACGACGGGGTAAATTCATTGTCGAACACGATTTTTTTACATTATTATTTTTAAAAGATACAGGGTTATCCATTTAAGACTGGCGGCGCTCGCGCGAGTACAAATGAAAACGGCAACAGCGTCACACGCATTCTTACTAGTGCAATCATATGTCGATACATCCGCTATCTACCTATGGGCTGTTGCTAAAAGTATAGGTTCGCGTAGGTCATGTACATGTTGCCGTTCTCATTTGTACTCGCGCGAGCGCCGCCAGTACTTATGGGACTTCGTGTCACCGCCAAACTGTGTTACCGACCCTTAATTTGAGGACTGAATTCAGCGGCCTCTGTTGAACAGAGGTGACTTCCAAAGCTGGCACAGCTCGGTCATAACAACAGTCCTTTCTACCTAGGGATTGCAATACCGGTAACCCGGTTTACCGGTTTCCCGGTAAATCGCGAGTGGTACACTCAAATTTTTACCGGTAATTCGTCAAATTTTTACCGGTAATTCGATAAATTACGTATATCAATATAGCGCATATATGCGTTCGTTATTTCGGTCTACATCGTTATCAGTGAAAAAAACTTCAATTACCTACTAATAAAGACGAAAACCGAAGTATCTCATGCAGAATCAACTCTAAACCAAAAGAGACCTAAAAATCTAAATCAAGTCATCAAAAAAAATGGACGTATTTTCAAGTAGAAAAAGTAAGGAGAAAATATATAGGTACAAATGGCATATGATTTCTTAATGACTATCCGACCAACAAGCGTGGAATCTGAGAGTGCTTTATCCGTGGCTGGATTATTTTGTACAAAAATTAAATCGCGATCAGGAGACCAAAGTTTAGACAAATTATATTTTTTGCATGCATATTTGTTAAAAAAAATTGTTAAATAAAAAATATTTAATTATGTATGTAAGATAAGATTTTTTTCATTGTTTTCGTGACGAAGATCCATATTAATAAGTATTGTCAATAGTTACACAAATATATCTATTTTGCGTTATCTGATTTTATATTTTATGTTCAGAATAGTTTTATTTGCATATATTTATTATAATGCTCGATTAGAGTTCAAAAAAGTTTTTTGTAATGTTTACTCTTATATTTTCAATACCTTAAAAAATACCGGTAAATTATCGGTAAACCGGTTTTGATTGAAAATTTTACCGAATGACCGGTAATTGAAAAAGTCGGTAAATTTACAATCCCTATTTCTACCACACACGTTCTGCTACAGATAAAATATAAATATTATGCGTAATAATATTTCCTTGGTTTATGAAATATCTGGCATCTACATACAGGACACTTTACTAAAGCTTGTAAAAATTAACACACAAGGCTTAATAAGTATATATTCGTAAATTACTGTAATATATGATATACAGTTTCTTATTGGAAAACTTTTTACAAGCTTCGCGATTGTTGGATATTTCGTGTCTGGCGTGAGTGCATGATGGAATGTAAATGTCCAAATTGAATCAACACTCCAAGAAGAGATACTGCGATTATGGTTTATTGTTTAAAGAAGGAAAGATGTTCCTTTTCTGATTAAGCCGCGTGGGCATCGATAGTCTTTCTCTCGGCTCTCGTTGGAGCCATTCGTTCTTTGCAACTTGTCTGTTACAGACGTATATTCCAACTTCTTTCTTAATTAAAGTTTTAGATTGTAGTAACAAAAGACTTGTTTTAATTAATCGTCTACCCCACAACCAACAGCGATATAGTCCGGGAGCCAGCGACACATTTTTTTTGTCAATTCGTTTAAAGTTAGTTTATCTTTTGTTCTTCTATATTTCTGCTACATATGCACAAAACGACCTCCTGTCAGCGCACCAGCAGAACAACGCTTATCAGCAGCGTGTCAATTATGTAAGAAAATATTGTGCAAAATTCTTATTTGTTTAAATTTGAAAATTTTTGTACTAATAATAGGCATCATATAACACCGAAAAATGATCTGCTGCCACCTTAGTTGCGGAACGGTATGCTACTGTCACTCCTATAAACATGTTAAAAAAATGAACTCCGTTGACCAAAATGTTTAAAGCTGAAATTTTTTTTGGTGGTAGTTTTAATCACAAAATGGAAGAAAAACGATTGCTGCCAGTCCTATCGTGGAACAAAAGGCTTGGCAGGAGCCACCAAAGATACGGCAATAAAATTTTTCTCTTGTTTGACCTTGATTGACCATTGACTGCCAATCACCATTATGTATTAAGATAAAGAGAAAAATTTTATTGCACTTTTAAATATTCTGGTTAAATTCATACAACTCGCCACACTGCACCTTTCATTCCCTCAGCCAACAACAGGACCTTTGGTGGCTCCTGCCAAGATTTTTGTTCCACGATAGGACTGGCAGCAAACGTTTTTCTTACACTTATTAATTTAACAATTAGTACAAAAAAAATCAGCTTTAAATATATGACCACGGCGGAAAAAATTAATGTTGAATTGCACACGCCGTGTGAACGTAACTCTGGCAGCAATCGTTTTTCTTCCATTTTGTGATTAAAACTACCACCAAAAAAAATTTCAGCTTTAAATATTTTGGTCAATGGAGTTCATTCTTTTTAACATGTTTATAGGAGTGACAGTAGCATGCCGTTCCGCAACTAAGGTGGCAGCAGATCATTTTTCGGTGTTTTATGGTGTCTATTATTAGTACAAAAATTTTCAAATTTAACCAAATAAGAATTTTGCACAATATTTTCTTACATAATTGACACGCTGCTGATAAGCGTTGTTCCACTATCGTTATGGCAGGAGGTCGTTTTGTGCATATGTAGCAGAAATATAGAAGAACAAAAGATAAACCAACTTTAAACAAATAAGTCATCAAAAAGTGTCGCTGGCTCCCGGACTAATACAGTCGAGATACCAATCCCGTGTTACCATTTGCACATAAAATGAATACTCATACTGCCTACATTTGCGTGAGCATAGTGAGGCGTTAGTAATTAACACGAGAGGTAATGATAGCTCCACGGAAAGTAGATATAAGTAAGAGAAGCAATCGCGAGATCTAATTTTCGTCAAATATTGATATTGGTTGATAGATCTATCCTGTATCTCATCTGTGATTGTAATCTTATTTGAGACTGAGTCGATAACGTTGGGTGTGACACGAAAATGATAAGGGGGCTCGCGAGCCCCCCGAGCGTCTGACACAAAATTACATTGGATGATAAGTCTATCCTACATATACGTGGTCTGTGGCGACACGAACATCCATAATGTGATAGGTCTACCCTATACCTCGTCTGTGGTGAAACGAAAATGGTGTCTCTGGCGATCGTAGATTGCATAGTACCCTGCAGTGTCGATAGCTGGTAATATCATAAACTGGTTTAAAGCAACCGAACTGAATGGATACTCTTCGCAAACAGCCTTTCACTACAGATGGTGTGTACGTCTGAAATCGAGAAGCGCAGCGTCTAGGAATTTCTGGTTTTTACTGTATGCCTGCCATTTCGGTTGTGCCCGTTAAGCCTGGAATTCGTTGCACACCCTGGGCCCTTTCGAAAACGTTCCGACTCGCGTGTCGGATTCATCGTTAAATAACACAGAGGCTGAAACGTTATCTAACATTTCGCAATTGCATCCATGATAATGCTGTTAGAGCGCGCACGACAAATGCGTTCTTTTTATGTAGTTGCGTAAAACCGAAGGACGGCGTATATCTAAAAATAGTCGATCGCGAACCGCTATCTCGTATTTCTCTCGACCAGGCCTGACTGAATCAGAGCCAGTCTTCGGTTTCCCTTTTCCTCGCCGTCGCGTCGATCGGCCACGAAAAATGCAAAGGAAAGACGAAACTCGCACCTATATTACGTTTCTGCAGTTTTTCATTCAAGGTCGCCGTTGACCCATCACAAATTCTGCCCGTGCTTCGATACCTTTTCGAACCAGGGAAGTCCTGCATACCTGGCAGTGGTTCTCAGCGATTACCGATGCCAATAAATCAATACGTGGACGATATTAAGGCGCATTATTCCGCACACCTCGTGTCCAAGCTGTGCAAGCATGGATCATCGCGGAACAATGCCCCAGTATGCAAATGCCGGGCAACTTTACACGGTAACTCTACGTTTACCTAAAAAAGAACTGGTGCCGACAAATCGGGTTACTAGGCGCCATTTGAATAATAGTCGCGATACATTATCTTTCAACTTTACTAGATTACAGAGTGTAACGACTAGGTGTATTGCCATCGGCGGGCGAAATTGTTATAAATTATTTATTTAAACGATCTGAGCGCCGACTCCTACGCGTCCCTGAATTTAGTTGGAAACGGATGCTCGACTGGTCATAGCTGAACGTGGCCATTGATTTTTTTTCGAGGATGGCGTATCGAATTGCTGTCTAACAGAAAGATATGTAAAAGCAGCTACGGCTTGAAAGACGGTCTTTAGATTGGACGGGAGACTTTAGGGCTCGGTTACATGCACGCCAGACACAACCGCGACCGGAAAGTGTATGTAGTAGTCACCAAGAGTCTTGGGGTAGGGCAGTGGAAATTTCCACTGTGCCCGCTGAGACGGTCAATACTCTCTCCGTGCCATAACGTGTGCCACGCGAGGACCACCCGGATTACAGGCGGATTCAACTAAACGGGACGAAAAACCCCTGCCTGCGCGCGTCTCCGTACCTTCGCTGTGTCGAGGGTGCATCGGAGGTACGAATGGTTACCGGGGTGTCAAAACCATTCGACATACCCCTGTTTACGTAATTATACGTGCGACACAGCTGTAGTTACGATAGAGCTTGGAAATACAACGATCCCCGCGCGTGAACACGCCTGTTCCAACTCGAGAACGACCACTGAAAATGGGACTACCCCTAGATCCTACCGAAATATATTGATTGCGCTAGGTTGCGTATAATGAACCTGGAATGCGTCTACCCGGGACATGAAAATGCAATTTGCGACACGAATTTAGATAAATAAATAAAATATGGTTGATGGAACATTTGATTGGTCGATGGAAGACTGTAGTTTGTTACGTGGATTTGATTTTAGAGCAGTTCTAGGAAGACTTAGGACTGTGGGCAAACGTTTAGACAATTAAACACCAACTGATGAGTGTTACAGGCTGAAAACACTAAATGGAAACTGAATTTTACAGTTCGATTCCCTAGGAGGGTAGAGGAGAATATTTCAGGGGTATTTTATCCGAGCATCGGCTCTATCGCACCCTATACCAAACTACCATTACTTTGCATCGTCAATAGAGAACTCTGGCTGTATAGGAATATCGAATCGATAGTAGCACCATCTCGACGAGACCTCTCGAATCGGAGCCAGCCAGAGATCGGTAAATTTGACGAGTCATCGGTGGGTTTTTCACCAACAAGCTGTTCGATAATTACGTTGTTGAACATGACCGACCTAAGCGCTACTTTTTGACTCGCGGCGTTATCCTATCGGGGCGTGATTTTTGGCAGCTGATACAAGAAACCGTCCATCGATGTGCCAAATACTCTCTTTATCGTCTTCTTCTAACTAAACGCCGACATTTGATTTGAAAATAACGCGGCGTGTATCTCTGTAGGCGGTTCAAAGCTCAGTGCCTATAGCTTGTCGCATTTGGAAAGTGTGGCCCACACGATACCCCAACTTTAGAAAACGCTTATATGCAAATCTCCAGAAACATGGGTATTCTTGCGTAAATTACGATGCTACATTAACAATCGCCAACGATCACGATACAAGGCGAAACTGCACGCGAAAGATTACTGAATGGAAAGTGCCACGTTGTTAATTGCGGCATAAAGGTCATGGGTTAACAAACGGCCAGGCAGGCGCCAGCTACTGTCGATCTAGTAATCAGCGTAATCACTCGTCGTGCGTACGTATGCGGGGACAAATACAAGCTTAAACAAGTAGCAGATATTCAGATCAATCAACCAAACGTAAAGGAGGGACAACTGAGTCCTGATACTGTTAAGTTCCTTCAAGGTACCCTAGAAGCCAGGGCGAACTTTATGAGGCCATACGTAATGCAAAACGGAGCGAACATGGCGAACAGCTGGCTGATAACGTCGACTGAGGATTTGAACGGCCGTTTGTCGTTACGAATCGTCGAATAGCTCGATTATGACGAGCGAGGCGGGTTCTACTCGCGTGAAGTGACCTGTAGACGATAGGATTTCTCTTTTTCTACGAGGCACACCGTTCTACGTGTAAACGTAGAGGTATACCAACGGTAAAGAAACGGCAGCTAGCCAACAGTCACGTGACACAATTTGAGTGCAACGAGAATCTTTAAATAACTGTCTGCGCGCGAATGCTCGCTTCTTCCAGTCTGTCTCCGCGTCCCTGTGGAATGCGACGAGGAGGATACCATCCTTTCTACTGTTGCTGAGCACGCTCGGATGCGGCAACCGATATTTCATACCACCAACACACTACGCCGTAGTCATTACCCGCGCCCGACTAATATTTTCCTACCTCCGAAGATACCGCGGTCCAACAACAATGCTGGATGCACTAAATCCGTGCACGGCACGCGATACACGGTCCTTCGGTGGTCTAGAATTATGTAAACGAAGGCGAACTTGCTCGACTCACTAGGCTCGATTCTTACATGTATGGAAGTATCGCGAATATTTTTAGCGGAACATTACGTTAAAAAGTGTTTCGACCTGCGATAAGGCATACTGATTGCCTTGCCTAAAATTGGTAAAAGTGTAACGCTCCTATGCAGATGGGCCTGAAATATGTTTAAAATTGATTTGGATCTCTTCAAAACATTATGGTCTCATAGAATACACATTCTTTAAAATGCAGAACCGCCTTCTGCGTCTATTACTGTCTAATTATTTCAATTATGGACGTTCTCCATTCTACGAAAAAGACCGTGACCATTCGCAACTGCTGCATTGTGTAAAGCGAATAATTACGTGAAAATACGTAAACGCTTCCTGAAATGCAAGTAAGTTACGCCATTGTATTCGCACACATTCATCGGATACCGATACGTGCTTGTTCGTACAATTTGCGGGATATGAATACGCGTACATTTAGACGTTCTGCTTATCGATATTTCCGCGTAAAGACAAGCGATATAAGCAATCGGATATAATCGACCGACATCGCCTGTGGGTCGTAGCATAATTCAAGAAGAATCGTCACTCATTGCAAATTCAAGTGGCGCAGAATAGCGAGCTATTTTTAAAATACCCGAGACGCTTATTTTTGTTACATCCTACCACGCGAAATATTTGATTACGCTCCTGCTTATTTATTTACATACTGACTGATGAGCAAGTGTTGCAATATGTACGATATTACGACAGCTATGCTGTAATGTACCGATATCGAACGACGCAAATAAAATAATTACATACTTCTGCGATTCGAGTGTATCGGTTCGATAAAACAAATCGAAATTCAATGAAATCATTTTGCGAAGTGGGATGTTTTCATTGTGGAGTTATTTTTTATAAAACAAATTGAATAAAATATTCAAAGTGTAATTTCGTCGGGAGAAAAGTTCCAATTGTTAACAACAGACATGTAACAAAATACAATATTAAACATGTAAATACTGTAAACTCATAAGAATAAAGAAAAAATACTCATATGGTAAATAGTACAGCGCCTGTGGTCAACGACTACGGTCACCAGAGAGTCTGGTTGAGAATCTACGACCAACTACGGACTACGGAGCACCGAGACTGTGGTTGAGAATCTACCATCAGCGAGTACGGTCCGCGATTTTGCAATATATACCATACATTTAATAACTTAATTGATAACTTATTGTAAAGGTATCACTTCTCCTAAACAATAAGTAGCCTGACCACCACAGAGTTCGACTCGTCAGTCGCCACGAGGGTGTGGCAAGATGCAGATCAGATGAAATAAAAGATAATTAATGCTGTCATCTCCACGCCAAAAATGTCCCAGGTCCCCGTTATCCATTGCTTCCCCAAGCTCAATTAATTCGCTGATTATGGTTAATCGTGGTAAGCTCCACGCTACACTTTATACGTCTCGCACTCTATGTCACTCGCCCTACAAGTTGTGATACCCGAATACTCGCGCCACCGTTTATTTCGCCTAAATTTTGTATTAAAACACGCGGTACGTTCACGTGCAAGAACAGACTCTGGTCAATCCAGCGCGGGAGAACTCGAATGCGCCAGCTGCGCGAGATGCGCGCGCATGTGGGTTCCTTTCCAGCGCCAGCCAGCGACTTTTATCGCTTGAGCGATACCCGACTCGGTTGGTAACCGACGGGTGCTCTAAATTTCTCGAAGAGCTCGAAATCATCCACAGATGTCATCCAGCCAATTGCTCTTCCAAAATGACAATAACATCTGCGAGTATCCATTGTGTACACAAACTTCCAATTTATTTGCTTCTTTCACTTTTGCAAGTGTATCTACTTCTGGACTTGCAAAACTAGAGTGTAACATCTTTCGCAACTTTTTCATGAAAAAAATAAAAAGAAATTGGCGCGTAATAGCGAGTGAAATAGTAGGTAATAGGAGGATCGAAATTCGATAAAGTTAAAGGACCGCGGGGAAGGTTTTATGTATACAGGGAACGTGTCAACACGGTCGACCGACGGTGACAGACAGAGGGCGAATCGTTCGCTGGGTTGTTTTGGAAACTCAGTGTTCAGAGGCTTCCAAGAAACTTGGGGCGAGCTAGATGTCGTGAAACTATGCTTTTACAGCCATAAGCCAGTCCCCTGTAATACCTCCAAGGCACTCAAGATGGTTTGTTTTGGAGCCCGGAAGGTTGTGGTTAGCAATATCGTAGAGGACGTAGAGATTTAATGTATCCCCGTGTCGATAACTGTGCAAATAAATTTCGCAAAAAGAGTTCGTAATTAAATAAAGGTTGTAAATGAGTTAACAGATTGTTTAACCTAAGATCCTGGCAGCTGGTCTAACAAATTAGTTTTATTAATATTGCCAAGCAAATATGACTTTTAATTACGAGAGTAAGACTCTTGATAGGTGATTAGAGGTATCCTCGATGGAACCTGATAATTAATAGATAACGAGCCTGGAAATTCACAGCCGGAGTAATTATTCAGAAGGTTCTAATAATAAACGTCATGGTGGAATGGAATAAAACTGAACGTACGCAGCGAACGTTTTATCCGTTCATATGCCATGTGTTCTGTACCTAATATAATATTTCACTGGGAAAAGAATGCTGCCACTTCTTTGTGACGTTATTTGAACATTGGGACATATCGAATATTAAATGAGGAAACATTGCCAGGTATTCTTCGATCAATTATGGATCATTACCTATTCGATTATAAGCGTCCCAGCTTTCAATCATCGACAAACCATTATCTTTGCCCAAGCCGTGCCCACGAAGTAAGAATAATGAAGGAAAGTCTCCCGGAGTCTAGATGCAGCAAACAAAGGGTCATCGAGTAATTACTTAGGGCATTGGCAACAAAGGGGCAAGGAAAGGTAATAGTAAAGGGTCACCAGATCTAAGGGATGTTTACTGCTGGTGGTACGGAGTCAATATTGGAGCACCGTGGTATTATCTTGACTCAGGGAGATCTAACCAAACGTATCATTTACCTCTAAAATAAAAGGTATTTGTAACACGCAATTCTAGATAAATCTTCGTGAAATGGGTGGATGGCGGGTCACGGGCGCCAGGATGTCGCGACGACGTTCCTGCTACTGCGCCGTTCCTGTCCATCCAACTCTTTGACCAAGATCGATAGCAGGGGTACAATAATTATCGTTCGCGGACGTACGCTGCCTTCTATTTACTTAACCTTCACCAGGTACATCCTCCATCAACAATTCTATGATACACTCGAATCAATCCTCCCCCGTGATTGCCTCTCCAATAGTCACCCCATTATTTAAAATCGACACGCGAATAAATCCTGCGAACCCTTCCGCTCGGCCCCGTTAATTCCGTCGCAAGTTTGAAGCAAGATCCGTAATGCCTGCAATCACATTCACCGTTGGAAAGTTTTAATTCCCTTGTTACGTTTCTCCGCTTGAGTTGGACCCCCCCCCCCCCCCGGCGAGCTCTCAGTCGCACTTCCCCCAAAGAAACCTTAGGATAATGACTGGATGCATTCAATCTGCTTAACGCTAAATCCTGCCCCTCTTATTGCGAACTTGCTCCAGCTCTTGCCGCTGGAATCCTTCAATTAGCGTGCAAACATCGAAACTTCAAGGTGGATGGGTGCGTTTAGCATACTCATTAACGACACACGAGATTTTGTGCTCCACAGGCTGTCTCATGTGTGATTCCCGTCGATCGAATAGAATTCGAGCGTGGAGCAACATTTCGGTGTACGGGCTTTTGTTTTTTTTTTTTTTTTTTGAGAAATATTGATGCCGCCGAGTTTGCGACGACCTGTACTTCCTCCGTATGGTGGCCGATGGTTAAAATAATGGAGGTACACGCATGACGCGTTTGATGCGATGCGTAAGGACTTCGGGGAAGGGATCGATTAAGGGGGTGTATAGGAAACGAGTGGAGATTTCCGTTTTGCTGGTCCGTTATTGTCTTAAATGGCAATTAGATTTAGCTGAAAAGAAGGCCACGGCGCAGTAGGCCAACGTGGTATTGATTTCGGTCGGCGGGAGCTCTCTGCATCCGCGCTTTCAGTGTCATTTGAGTGCGACGTAGATACGGTAGAAAGGAGCTCGGCGGGGAGGCCAGGCCGCTCTCATTCAGTAAAACTGCGTTCTGCACAGTGGAATGAAAATAATGTACCAACTGCAACGACCGACGAAGAAACTCCATCTTCCCTCGGCATTTGTTTGCAACGCGTTGGATCTCCCCGGTATTGCGTTCAACGCGGCACTGCGCCACGTGCGAAACTCGCGCAGAAAATCGGAGTTATAGCCGCCACGGAGTAAAGGCTGATAAAAATTCAAAGGCCAGCACTGGCGTTTTCGCGCCGACAGTCGGACGTTATCGGGTACAGAATCCTTGCGGAGACAACGCGTGTAATCGGTAGTTAAACAGATGGATAATGATAAAACTGGCGCGGGAGGAAGAAACGGAATTAAGAGCACCGGGGATAAGTCAAATATTTGCATGAAGCACGGATTGCGATCTCCTCTTACCGCGAACTCGGTATTTACGTCCGCGGGAAGTTATAATCTACCTGGAAGTGGCCCGCATCAACGAGACGCTTCGTTGTAGAAATTCTTCGAAAGGCAAGGCGAATCTTCGCCGGTTCGGATAATTCGCAATTTTAATGAATCCTCCCTCGCCGTCAGTTATCCACCGACTTGCCGATCGATCCTCAGGCCGAGCAACAAAGACCCTCTCGATCGAAATTACCTGGGTCGATCGGGCCGTTGGCGCAGTTCTCCCCGAATTATCTAAGGAATCGGCGTCAACCGCGCGCTTCCTGATGGGGAGATTCATAACGAAACCGGTTCCATCTGCTGCGAGCAAAACGCCGGCTCGTGCTGCGATCGCGGGACTTTTAAAACGGCTGCATAACTGGTCGGTAACCGGTCGATGGCAAAACCTTACACCGGCATCTGTACAGGGGGCAGAAAACCGACGCAACAGAGAGACTGGTTTCCCTTGAAAAAGCGAATCGGCCGCGGCAGACGGCGGCGGAAGAACTTCCCAGCCAGATGATATCGTCCTTGCTGAGAATCCAAGATCTCGTACCAAGGTCGAGCGGACCTCGTGGCGATTATGTTGCTCGCGGTCGCTTCGTTGAACCGTGCGATCCGATTATCGGCCCATCGGGATTTTCTGCGATCACGATCAAAAAGCGCGACACTCGGGCGATTTTCCGCGGCGTTAAAAAATCTGATTCATCGACAAATGTCCCTTGTACGTTTCGAATATCGTGCCCGAAACTAGTCGCGGAAAGTTTCCATAGAGAAGCAGCTGGTACAGCAATGAGAACGCTGTATGCATAACATCCATTCGCGTGCCATTTTTGCAGTAGACTTCGGACCTTGATCTTCTCTATGATAATACATGGTTCTTCCACCCAGTTTGTCCGCGCTCTCTGATAAACTTTTGTCCATGGAGCGAGTGGACGAGATGGATACAAAAAGGGGCAAGATAATTCGCTAGCCAGCGCGTACGCACATGCACGCGGATATTTGGCAATAAGCTTGGCTCCTATCAACTATTTATTGCCGCCGATCAGTGCCAGACAATCCGCGATCGACAGTCGCGCTAATCTTCAGGGACCAATTCACGTGCGATCTCGCGGCGCAGCGTGCCGCGCGCGTGATGCGCAAGTGCGACGAAGGAACTTGTCATTGCGATATCGCTCTTCGATATCGATTTGCATTTGCCGCCCGCCGATGCAGCTACTATCTGGCCGCTTTGCGATCATTTTTGTCTTGGATTAATACCTATCGTGTTTCGCGCGAGAAAGCCTCGCGTGGAAGGTTCCGTCCGGCCGTGCATCGAGCGTGCTCCTAATTGAATGAACGTCGTGGATCTGCCTCCGCCTATCGGCCGATTGAGACGTCGAAATTATTTGCTTTACACGATTAGCAGCGTGAATCAATTACGAGGATATTAGCAACAATTCAGACCGACGTTGGCGTTCAGTTGTATCGCGTGCGCGCCAATCGAGGTGTCAGATGCCAACTTCTCGCGTACGCGCGAATCCAATTGGGGAACGCGATGCGAAGACGAGACAGAATTGTCTCGCCAACTGCGCACGTCTCGGTCATTACGAGCCGCACAAGTGCGTGAAAGGGTGACTTAATGGCTGAATAAAGGGTAGCTTAATGGCTCATCGAACGGGCAGCATTCATATTTCGACTTATACAGAGTGTCTCAAAAGGGCTGGTCAAAACGTACAAGAGTGTATCTCAACGCCCTTTCTTTTCGAATCGCCGGGTAAATAAAAGCTTCGCCGCCAACGAGGCTCATATTCCACGCGTCTCCCGCGATTTCTTTCAAATACGCGTTCCGAATCGTTCGAGCGGCCGCAGATGCGTAGTTCCGCGGACTCGCCACTCAACGCGCGTAGCACACCTGGCTGCAGGGGGATTTTCCATTGATGTACCCCTTCTCGTTCATATCTGGTGCACGCATGCGCGCCGTCGCAGGCTGTGTTGATTATTACATCCAAGTTTAATACCCGCGCTTCTCGAGAATGCGAGAATCCGGTGGGCCGAGTCCCCGAAGCTGGAATATCTACAGCGATCGGGAACAGAGGTAGTCTAAATTTAGTCGCGTGTACGACGAGCGCGAATACCTTTCTCAATTATCTTTATTAACATCCTCTGCGTATCGGTCGCACCTATTACGATGACTCACGCAATTAGGATGAATTCCTATCTTCCGTTGGGTGAAATGTAGAGAACGGCTGATGTAGCGTAATGTTGAATGGAGCAGGGTGTATCATTCATGCTCGCGAAGAAAGTGTATATCATAAGGAGGCGGACGTAGGTGTACTGTTTAACTATTTCGAGTTCCCGATTGACTCAGCCTGCGCACGTATACCGTTGAAGTTAGATTGGGATAGGTCAGCGCAAATCGTCACGCAAACTGTGCGATACAGGGAACTTAGGCGTACAGCTGTTCAAATAGGCAACGCACGTCGATAGTACGAGCCGACGCCGTCTAATAAATAATCTAATATCAGCTAATACGTGCGCACAGTGAGTAACGAAAATATTCCGCTACTTTTTAAAATCGCATAACTTTTTTAGACTTGGCCCATACGACAGGGAATTTTTTTTTTTTTAGAAGCTAGAAGGATTAGTTTGGTAAGTGACGTGTTTCGTGGTTTTGAAAAAAAACGCAAGTGGTCGGAATAGCTAAAAAAAAAAATAGTATCTACGAACGGGATTTTTAAATTTTCATTACAGGCTCAGATAAATAAGTTGGAAAAACGACCTTTACTACTTTTTCCGCTATCCCGACCAATTGCAATTTTTATCTAAACGACGAATCACGTCAATTGGCAAACTAATCCTTCTAGCTTCTAAAAAATAAGTCGAGTCGTTTGGATTAATCTTAAAAAAGTTATGCGATTTTAAAAAGAGTCCGAATATTTTCGTTACTCACTGTACGTACGTGTCATAGAATGAGCTCTTCGTGTCGCGAAGTCTAATTTATTTCTACCTCATAACACTCTGCAATCATAACGAAAGACACTGCCGTCCAGCATAGCGGGCGTACACACTGTTCGCTGTAATTCGTGACATTCATCCCGGGATCAATTTGACCCTGTAACTTAATCGCGACGCGTTCGGAGCACACCCCCGTCGATGCGGACAGCCGGTTACACCAACTATGGTCGTAATCCCGCCGCCGACGAGCCTTCGGCTGTATTTCGGAGCAAAGTAGATGGAATGCCGCTCTTCGAGGGCCGCTAAGAATACGCGAATGCCGCGTGAAGTAAAATTCATTGTACCCCCGGGGCTGCGCGTCCACGTTCCGATGCAGGACGGAAACGGTGGTGAACGGGCGCGTGGTTTACGACGGAAATACCGATCGAAGATCTCGAGCACGTCTATTCTGAACGCGAGCCGTCCTTGCGTCGGTGCGCGATCGCTGCGGCTACGTAAAACGCATCCGTTAGTTTTGCGATCGGTCCCCTGTTGTTACCCTAGGCCGGGCTGCCTGTGAACTGTAGCCGATTTGGCAGCGGTCGTGACAGCGTGCATTCGAAAACGTTCACGTGGGTGTCGAGACGGCCGGCGCGTCAGGACGCCGTAGGCGCCGCTCGATGCGACCGGCCTGCGTCGCTGTTCGGACGCTGAAAATAACAATGTGGAACCCGCCGACTTATAAGTGCAGGACACCCGTGCGTCGCGCTCGGACACGTTCACGTTCTTCACGCGTGACATCGCGAAACGCCTTGCTCTTGGGCGATTATCCAATAAATCCTCGATACCACCGTCGGACCGCGGCCCTGCTCGCCGGTTAGAAACCCTGTTTCGCACTTGCGTCGGCGGATCCACCACCTGACAATTCGTGGAAATCCGTGTCATCTTTTTCGAATTTCCGAGCTGGCTCTTAATGCGCGCCAAGCGGTGTGTTTTCGCTCGGCTCCTACTTGACAGAGCTGTCTAGCCGTCCAACAGCGATGATTTATGTAGGTATCTAAGATTTGTCTACGTTATCGCTAGAAGGTCTGTGCTAGTGACGAATCGTTACCTCTCTTGCTGCGCGATCAATTCACTGTGTTTATCGGATAAGACGCCAATACGAGGATCCACTATTTCTCTCCTCGGGAATGGTCTAAGAATTCTAAGATTTGCACTTGAATGGATCAGAGGGAAGGAAACGTGACGTCTTTCGTTGTATAACAAGAGGAGCGCTTATTGCCGAGCTTCCCGGACAATCCAATGCTTCGAACGCAACAGTAAGGTGTTTATTGAATTGAAAATGGTATAAGAGCCTAAACGTAAGCCCGAGTAATCAATCTTCTCAATCGCCGTGGCTCTGGTCTATGTTGTTACGCGCCTTTGGATCCTCCAATTACGATCAATGGGTCAATCGATCGATTGGCGTGCAATTTCAAAGGATCGAGGTGAAAATAGAAGCAGCTGGAGCGCGTAAACGAACTTCCCCCGCGGGGCTGGTGATGTTCGATAGCTTCTTACTGATGATCGCAACACTCGCGAGTTCCTTTGCGATGACTAATTAGAAAGATCACGAGCGAGCCGAACGTTACGTGGCACGAGAGCACGGAAATAGACACGCTTATTACGCGTACAGATGGAATCTTATAGAAACCAATCCGTCTTAGCAAATTAGGCGCCAGCACCATCTCGTCGATACGCCGATAAACATGTTATTGCGAGTTGCAAATTTTCTCACGGACGCATTCGAGTAACTGCCGTTGTATTATCGTTCATTGACGACACGCCAATAGGCGCTCGTTATTATTAACAACCGTGCAGATACGGGCATAAATACGACACGTCTGTTCGCTGCCGCGAGCGGCGAGTTTCCTCGGCGCAATAAATAGCGAAGCGACACGATAAAGTCACCCGATAACCCGTGGGCCATCGGGCACACATGTAAATCACATCGGCGACATTACGAATTATAATGGCAAGGATAGTCGCCGGCGCGAGGATGCACCGAAGGAAACTCCGGCGACGGCGAATCTCCGCCGTGGCGCGAGCAGTGGAAAATTCTCAGCGGATTTTACAAACCGCGCCCTTTGTCCCGTTCTCCCTGGACACGACGGAAATAATTTCCCTCCGCGTTCTACGCGTTTCTGCTTTATTGCGCTTCGTAAACTGCCACGCGCAAAACTAACGCGAACGGGGGGAAACGATTTGCAACGATCGCCACCAGCTTTTGCGTAACGCGATCGTTGTTGTTTACGGTCGAACAATACCGCCGTGGAATTACATTTCTATATGGCCGCGGAAAAATTCTCTCGCGTTTACCCGCGACCGTTTCGATCTCTGTCCATCGAACTCTCTCGGAGCCTGTGCCAGAGGGAGGACTTCCTTTTAGGGGTGTTCGATTCCGATTCGATTCTTCAGAAAATCGATTCTTTTGGTTAAAAAATCGATCTTTTGAATCGATTCTTTGGTATCCGATTTTCCCCAGAATCGATTCTTTGATGTATGAATCGACAACCGATTTTGCCCTCTGGCGGAATTAATTGCCACTAGTGAAAGGACCAATCAAACTGCTTGATGCGTAGGTTTTCCTGGTCTTATACGTTTCCGGCCATTTACACACGATTCCCGTCAAATTTATACAGGATTCGCGCCAAATTTATATACGATTCTTATGTTCTGGATATTGGTTACAGTACGAAAGGATTTATCCTACATTAAGTATCATTGCGAAAAAATATCTACCAATCATGGCAACATCTGTGCCATCAGAACGTGTATTTTCCAAAGCTGGAAATATTTTAACTGATCACAGAAATAAGTTTATCACCTGAACATTTACAGCAATTATTGTTTTTAAATTCCTTATCAATGAAAGAATGGCAATTACATGATGAATAAAATATTTAAAATGAATATCAAAATATTTCTTCTATTCAATACAATGCCCTTCAACAAATATCCCAAATTGTTCCTTGTAAAAGTAATTTTTATATCGATTCTTTCAAAATTATTCAAAATCGACTTCTACATACCCAAATAGCACAAAGACATCTTATGTACGTCCGAAGAACGTCCGTTCCGGACGTACTGTACGTTCGGAGAATGTCCCGAGAAGGTCCATATATCCTCTGTACGTCCTCGTTAAGTTCTTTAAATGTCGTAGGAAGGTCCTATTTACAAAGTGGAACGTCCTGAGGACGTGCTGTGTCAACATTCTCAGAACGTTTTCCAAATGTCCGAAAGTAAAGTTAAATACGTCCAAAAGGCGTCTTAAAGACGTTTTGCAGATGGTTTAAAAGCGCCTTAAAAACGTCTTCATCAAGTCTGGGTTAGGCAAATAATTTCAATTTCCAGGTATATAAATATTATTAATAGTTTACAAAAATTGTGCATTGACGCGAAATATTCTAGAGAACATCATCATTCGACCTCTAGACTCATTGCTTAAAATTTCACATTCGTCTCAAGACAGATGTTTTAACGACGACTTAAGACAGAAGTCTTGAATGCGTCGTATGCTATCTGGGAACATTTCTGCGTCTTCATTGCACAAAAAAATAGCGCAAAGGCGAGGTTCAGTCGTAAGACTGTTTTGCAACCGAACCTGAATCATCTGCAAAACCTACAAGACGGTTGTTCTTCGAACATCTGAAATTTAGGTCTTCTAAAGATTCACAAGACTTACGAGACTAATGTTCTCGGAACATTCGAAATGTAGTCGTGCAAAACAATCACGTGACTTACAAGATTGTTTGATGTTTCTAGAACAACCGAAATTTAAGTCCTAAGAACGTGCGTAGGACATAAGAAATGGACGTTCCTGGAACATCCGAAATTTAAGTCCTAAGAACGTCCGTAGGACTTAAGAAACGGACGTTCCTGGAACATCCGAAATTTAAGTCCTAAGAACGTCCATAGGACTTAAGAAACGGACGTTCCTATGACCTCCGAAATTTCAGTCCTAAGAACGTCCGTAGGACTTAAGAAACGGACGTTCCTAGAACATCCGAAATTAAAATCCTAAGAACATCCTATGTATGTTCAAAATGGACGTAGGACGTTCGGATATAAACTGGACATGAAAAGGACGTCCTTGGGATGTGCGGTGCTATCTGGTGGTACATATATATATGTACTAATTTTGGAAAAAAGTTTTATGGCGATTCTTTTCATCTCGATTCTTCCAGAATCGATTCTTTGGTTCCGATTTTTTAGAAGGATCGATTCTTATAATCCGATTTTGAATCGATTCAAGAATCGATTCTTTGAGGTGAATCGAACACCCCTACTTCCTTTTAACCGTAGAAACGGTGTACCATAAATGAGAAATGGCCTTGCAATGCCGCTGGTGAATACAATTTTCCGAAACGGGCCTGAGGTGATACAACTCGATTATCCAGAATGTGATCGTGCGATTAGTCACGGACCGTTGCTTGATCGATCGAACATAGTGATTTCATGCGATTCGATCGATCGTGAGTGCGCAAAGTCGTGGAACCTTCGGGTAATCAATTTTCTCAACGTTATCGTCGGATCTCGCTCTTGTTCATTGATTCTCTCGGAACACACGACGCGCTTATCGCATTCGACGTTTCAAGAACTCCGCGGGATCCAGAAAAACCGAAGGTTCCAGGAAAAACACGAGGTTGCAAGCATTCGTCAGCTTCTAACGCTCTCGAATCGTCGCGACAGCGCTGGCACGTGAACGCAAGAATATTGTATTCTCCGAGGGCATGTCTTTTGCAAGTCAAACGGCAGACGACTGGCAAGAGTTGAGGGCGTCGATGGACAATAGCATCGACTTACATTTTTCGCAATTTCCTTGTTATTCGATACGCTTTTGTTGCGCGCGAGAATAAATTACGGACGATCGTTCAGACGTTTCTTTTCTCGCGCTTGAGAAATAAATGGAGATGCAAGTAACTCTTTCCGCGTAAGTTGCGCGTATAGCTCAGCGTGACTTGTGAGCGCAGCGTCTTTTTTTTTCAACAAAAGATCAGATGGAAACGTGCCACTCTAGCTTTAAGTGCGATCGTACCGCGAGAAAAAAAAAATGGTCGACATTTGCATGAATTCCCTTGAATTTTCGAGCATACGCGATCCGGCGAGTCGTGCCGCGTGGTAAACAGTAGTTATCTCACCACCTTGCGTGTTGCATCTTAATCGAGGATCCGCGAAGGGAGCAGTTGCGTTCTAAGAATAATTCGCGGCGCGGTAGAAATAGTATCGTCGTACAAATGTATTGATCGTAGGCCCTATTCCGCACCAGCCAGAAAGTCCATCGACCTGAATTCTTTTCCGGCGCGAGTGCTACCTGCACTCCAGTTTTCACTCTTCGATCCGTTGCATCCCTCGAGTTGGTCCTTCCCCGGGCCATTTCTGGCACCGATTCGCGCGGCTCCCCTTCTCCCCGTACACCTGCATTTCCGTTTAGCACTTACCTGTACGTCGCGTTCCCTTCGCCCGCTCCGTTTCATTGTCCCCCGAGATCCACCATTGCTCGCGGCGCCGCCTGGTGTAGCTGAAGCGTGCCTGTGAGCCCCTAATGCGCGGCATTCAAAGCGAAGTCGTTCGTATGCAAAGCAGCGTGGTTGAAAATACCGTTGAATCGGGCTGGAGATCACACGGCGAGCGTAGCGTTCAATCGTAATTACAGCGGCGGATATCGCGGGCCAACGTAGCTTCCCCGGCCAAGGACAGGGTGGCCAGCATCTCAAGGCCGACCCTGCCCATTCTAAAGCTCGGCCGTACGCTAAGGTCGCGTGAAATCGCTGGCAGGACCGTAGGAACGCAATAGAATGGACGAAGGAAGACGGGGGACGAGTGCGGAGGCAGGGAAGCACGAAGAGCGCAATGGAACGTAGCTGAGGATGAGCAGCCTCTGCGAAACGGGAGCCGATGCCGGCCAGATGCGAGGCTAACAGCTGAATGAGCCCACACGTTTCGGAGCGAGACGCGATAAGGCGTGTCGTGGGTGCTGTTCCGCGACTCTCCTCGACTTCCTGATGGTTAACGGACTTCCCGTCGCCGAGAGCCACCCGGCTGCTCTCGTGGGAGACGTCGATTAATTGCGAGACTCCTCGAACGTTGCGAACAATCGGGCGGGAAGGAAGTCCGAAGAGGGTCAGATCGGGGAAGATAGGAGCTGCTATTTTTGTCCACAATCCTATCGGCGCGGTTATCACGTCGGGGACCCAGCTACGCGATAAACGCTGTATTATACATATGTAGATCAATCGGAATCATCGGGGCATCTCGCCAACCGATCGTATTTAACACGTTCGGCCCCGCTCGCGTCCAGCATATTTTTCCGTTGCAATTTTCGCGCTAATAAGCGAGCAAGCGACACATCATCGTTCGCGGCGAACTCCGCGCGCGGTGGAAATTTCCATTCGCGAAAAGCATTGGCGTAGCCGACCGCGAATTCCTCGCTCCCAGATCCTCCACTCGCTTTCGCGGGTCCCTCTTGCCCTCCGGCCGTATCTGAAAATAGCGGGTTTCTTTATTCAACAGTTTTTGCTACGCAGAAATTGGTGGTCGATGTCGCGAGCGATCAGGTCCAAAAGGCTTTCCCGATCGAGTCGTTTCCTCGGCCTCGCAATGACAGTCGCTATTTCTTTCGCCGCTAATCGGCTCACCTCGAGCAGAAATATCTTCACACCGATAATGCCAGCTACGCATAAACACGTTCGGTGTCCGTAATAGTTGTCAATACGTTCAGCAATTTCCTCGCCAGGGATGACGATCGAACCAGGCAGCGATAAATTATGACATTCTTTCTCCGTTTATCTGTTTCCCTGCCGACGTCCGTCACATAACGCGACGGTCGCATTTTAATCGTTAAGATACCCGAGGTTCCACCCAGAGATCCCTCGAGCAATAGCAAGCACGAGTACGGGTTACAACGGATTATGCACCTTTAGATTTCGATTGCGCAACCACGGACCAGAGGTTATCTGCGTGGAAAAGTCTGATAAGAGAGGCTTAATTGGGGCTTCGTATTTTGGGTCGGACGAAAATCCTCGGGGTTCGTCGTTGGCCGTCAGTGACGTCATAGCGATGATTACAGCTGGCTGCGATGACGTTAACGAAATGCGACGTGTTCCGGCGATTATCCACTCTCCCCTCTATTTTTCCTTCGAAACGTATTGCGCGGGGAACAAAGATTAAGTACAGTGACTCGATGATGGTTCTGGAAAGTTCGCTGCTCAGGTGGCCGAGTCATGGGAGCACGTCGTTGCGTACTGAATATCCGTCGCAGCATACGCGATACCGCATACTCTGATCGATAATTTCCATTAGCCTTTACCCACCTAGGATGGGAATTATTCTAGAGATTCCGCTATATCTTAAATTTTACCGTCCAGTGAGAACGCTTACAAGAGAAGATCCCGGACTCGAAGATTCAAAAAATTCTGAAACTTTGTGAATATGTAGGGGATTTCCTCCTGATTACAACGCAATTTTTGTTTACTGCCCACATTCACTCCAAGGGGGTGTAATTGACCCCTGAAAATCCGCTTATTTTCCGATTTTGTGTTATAACTCGCGAACTGTAAGAGATAGAAAAAAGTTTCAAGGCGAACGTTACTTCTTTTAATTAGATCTATCATTTGGTAAAAATTATTTTATAGTTTACGAGTTATAACACAAAATCGGAAAATAACCGGATTTTCAGGGGTCAATTACACCCCCTTAGAGGGGCCGACCCCATAAACCGTGCGATGGAGGAGATAAATAAATTCCCTGTGGACATTGATATATTCACTGACTCCTTAGCGGTCTTCAGGGACCGTGTGCTTAGGGGACTGTCGCCTCCTTAAGTCTTAAGTGTTACGTGTCATATTCTTTTGTTTTTGCTGTTTGCGCTTTTTGTGGACTGTTATGTTTTTATGTTTTGTTTTTTTCTGTATATCTTCTGTTTATTTTATTTATTTTATATCTTTACTATGAGCTGTACCTACTGCATTACTTTGTTCAAATTTTGTACTCTAAAGGGTTCTCCCGTTAATCCAATAATAATAATAATAATAATAATAATAATAATTTGGGCGGCAAACAAATATTGCGTTATAATCAGGAGGAAATTCCCTACATATTCACAAAGTTTCAGAATTTTTTGAATGTCCGGGTTCGGGATGTTCCCTTGTTAGGTAAAGACCAGTTTACATCATCATCGCACTTTGTTGCATAAATAGAACGTCTCTAATGGAACTTGCATCGATGCAAATACGGTGTGCTAAAGTATGGATGTCTGTAATCATTCTTATGATTCATTTAGGCGGCTTTTAATATCGTAAGCCGATTTATTGCTGCGTTAATTACTTCTTGGTACTCTTCGAGCTTTTCCTTTTCTACCTTCTGTTGTCTCACTGTTCTACCGTGGCTTGTATTTCTGAGCACTAAATTTGCATGTCAAATGGGAACAAAGTTAAGATAGAGAGATAACCGCTCGTGCAATGCTCGCAGATATAAACAAGACGACGCTTGCAGCCGGGAGAAATATTAATGAACTTATGCCCGCATCACGTGACTGCGCTTGCATAGATTTTTTATAGATAACGACGAAGGTGGTTGCATCGTAGCCTGGTTTAACGAACTCACACGGCGCTCTGTTACTTTTCCCGTTGTCGAGGCGAATATATCGATGCGTCCGCCGACTTTACCAGAGCTTGCGAGTTATCTTGGCCAAAGTATCGCGGATGCAGCTCCCTTTCCGTGCTGCTGATTTCCTTGCCGAGCGATTATTTCATTATCGAGCCGTGATTTCTTTGTAATCCCGATAGGAATCGATAATGGTACCAACGAATCACGTTTGAGGAATGCTCTGCTGATCGTGAATCATAGTGATAGCGTGTAATAAAATTGAAGTTTCAGAGACTCGTTTCTTGCGCGTCATGCTTGGTTTGATTGCGATTTTTTTTAATTATCCGGTGACTCGTTACTAAAGAACTGCTTGAAATTTCAATTTACGTTCGCGTGCCGCGTTCGCGAAAGGAACGATGTGTTTGGTGTAAATAATCGTTGGGGAGGAGGTACTTTAAAACTCATTTATTGAACATGACATAAAAATCACGATACATAATAATGATAAACCGAGTCTATTGTAAGCTTCCAAACTTTAGATATATTATTCATTTATTATCTTCGCGTGTAATATCTTACGTGAATGTCTTATCAAACGCTAACAGATTCGTTACTTCATACAAGTATGTATAGTTATTATTTCGTGGAATGTGCACCCGCCATCGCGCTTTCATTTTTCATCAGATTCTTCCATTCAGCGGAAAGGACTATTGTCGCTACGAGGTTCTGCCTAATCGCAGGATTTTGCAGCAGGAAACTTTAAATTCGCAAAGTTCAGATTGTACGTATTTTCGCTGTTCCTTTTTCGTTCGCCCCTTTCGCTTCTCAATTAGATGTTAAGAAACCAAAAGGACCAGGATAATTTTCTCGACGCCTCGATTCTAAGCAAACAGATCCGAAGAACACGATGAGAAGCGAGCGGCGCGGGTTTTTTCTTTCAACGACAAAAGCCGCTATTTGTATAAAAAAAAAAGACGAAGAGAATAAATACATAATGCGGGGCTCGAAAATGGAGATGATAGAGAGGTACGTGGCAGTAGAGTTCGAACTGGCTGTCGTGGAAAAAGACGGCAGCCGATTTTCGAGTCGTTCGGCCACGCCAGCTAAACTTTTTTTACGTAATCCCGGGGATTTTGGCAGTGACATTCAATCGTAGTGGATGAGGAGAAAGGCCTCGTGTGATCGGCGATGCTTCGGCGCGACGCCGAAGAAAGTTAATCCTCTCGGTCGCGCTCGCTATGGCCATACCGCCCGCGCGAACGAGTCGCTTCTGCGCGCGACAGAATGTTGAAAATGAGAAGGAAAGTACAGCGTGGCGCAGGTGAAAAGCGAGACGAGTAAAAATTTCAGCGCGTTCAGGCCGTTTTAAAAATATCTTTCACGTGGAACTTAGCGCGCCGGTCTCACGAACGGAACGGTAATTAACATGTGAGAGATCGATGATTGATTCTACCAACTTTTTACGCGAGTCCTTGCCTCCTCAGCCACACGGTAAAAATCAGCTGAAAACGTCCCTAGTGAGGTATAACGAATAATTATAAAGTACTTGAAATAGTAATACAAAAAATAGTCAAGTCGTCGAATAATAAATATACATATATATATATGTTTAAGTGTGTATATATATAATATATTTATATATGTATATGTATATATATATATATATATAGCTTTGTAATCGCGCGAACATTGCGACCGTGGAATGAAAGTGGATCGAGCCGTACGAGATAAACTAGAAAAATCATCTATTTCTAAGCTTTTTATAGAACACCGTTTAAAGTTAACGAATAGTACATGTGATTTTTAATCAGCATTAAGAACACTGGGTATAAAAAGCCAGGAAATCGGGACACTCGATCCACGTTTACCCCGCGGTCCGAGGTCGCCGTAATAAATAGATCGTATTATCTCGTCAATCACTAAACTCTAGTAACACCATTTTCCTTTCTTTCTAATCAGTACAAATCATCCGACGAAGATTTTTGGGACGGATGGTTCGCCAAGGCTCGCCGGAAGTCCGTGATCCTCCGCGCCGTCCCAAACTTCCGTCCAGCACCACAAATGTAACATCCGATCGGTAAGTTCTATTATCTTCCCTTCCTCTTCTGTTTTTTTTTTTTTTTTCTCTAAAGCAGTCTTACGTGTAACGGCAACATTTACGAATTAGTTTAATCTCGCGACCATATTAGCTTTCGCGTTCTAACTCGATCTCTCGTTCATTCATCTTCCGTCGCCCCTCTCTACTCTTTCTTACCACAAAAATACGTAGAACGAGCGTGGAATTTCGAAATCTATCATCGTCGGATTATCTGGTGTTTCGCGTTGAATTTCTGTTTGCTTCGAGGCAAACATGAAACAAGACGGTTTCTAGAAGAATTTCTTCGTTCAGGACAGAAATTAAATTGGGTCTCTGTTAATTTCGCGTGACAACTGATACGATTTTCGAACGGAAAATCGATCAAGAGTCGTCGGATCTCCAGTTCTTGGGAGGAAAAGCGTTCGCACGTATTTTCGTCGTAACAGTAACAACCTCCCCCAACCTTCTGCATTATTCTTCTTTGCTCTTTCCCGTTTTTCTTTGATCGTTGCAAAATAATTCTACCTTATAGCTTACGGTATCACAGAGTTACACGCGGTATCATTTAATTGCTCCCACTTCGTAAATTTCGTAAACGATAAGAAAGAAGCGCGCGAGATTCCGACAGCTCGCCATCGGAAATTAAACGCGACGAAAGTGGACGCAGAATGTGACGTTCCGTATCATCGTTCTATGACGTATATGCTTTTATCTTGCGCGTGATTTAATACTGTCGAATGAAAAACTGTCGATTGTCGGCGTGCATTCGTGACGCAGTTCCGTCGTAATCAAACGCAAACTGGCCGACTCCGCGATGAAAATAAAAGAGAGAGAGGGAAAAAAAAAAGGAGATAAGTTTAATCCATGCGGACTATACCTGTGTTGTAACTGAAGACTTATTGCTTTTCCTCGTCGACGCACGAGTAGATCTAAACAAAAAAGAAACACCTTTCTCGTTATTTCCCGGAACAGCACGTAAGGTATCTCTGTGATTTCACATTCGAGTCATTCGATGCCGTCGAAAGACGTCGTTCTGCGTCCGAATTTCGAGGACACTTGGCCATCACCTCCACGGGTCGCTCTTGAAAGAATTCTGCTCGACGTTCAGCGAATATAACAGACTTGACTGTTTCATCTCGACGGAAGCAACGCATTTATACTATATAATATGTAAGAATTCAACAAACGCTCTTCGTAACGACTAATAGAAATAGCAAAATTTCGAGTACCTCGGTCGCGGGACAGAGAGAAAGCGCTATGGAAACACCTCGATGATATCGTCTTCTTAAGAAAATATCTCTTTCACTGTATAATTGTCGTCTAGCAAGAGTTTCTTGTGTGTCTCGTGTGTGTTTGTGTGTGTGTGTGTGTATATATAGATTCGCGTCAAAACGATGTCGTTGGATACTATCTACGTACGTAGCCACATAATTGCATACCATTCGAAAGGGAAATTTCAGATAGATGGCTCTAATCGTTACCCATGGCGCGTGCAATTTGGAATTTGGAACAGAGAAGCGTACCGTTTCGACGCGATTCCCGCTCGAGCATCTTCCAATTATATAAAAGACGCCGCAGCGAGATGAGTAGAGGTTTCGAAATAAATATTTACGAGTGTAAGTACAGCTAATCTCGCCTGAACGGGTACTTGGGTTAAAATAAGTCTTTTCTTAGGCTTCTCTCGTTGGCTCACCTATATATCTGCGAGTGAACCCCGCGCACCTGTGAATTTCTCTCCGCAGTTTTCGCGTACACCCACGCACGTTTCCTTCGGAGGCAGCGAGCGACCTTTGCGATGAAAACGAGCACTTCCGGTTGCACCCCTGCGCGAGGGGCGCTACTTCCGCGCGAACTACGTCCCCATTCGGCCGTTGTTTATTTTTATCTGCGTGCCCCTGACGTTTAAAAATCGTGGAAGGTAAGTGTCCCGGTTCGCCATCGATTGCTTTCATTGTTCGGGCAAATCACTCATGAAAGTTACCGAGGAATATGCACTCGACAGTTAAACAGAGCAAGCATCAATCTGCGTTTTAATAGTGCCTCGAAATTGAAGATCAGAAGGGCCAATATTGCGATAATCGACAATTCACGTTAATGTTTGCTGACCGCCTTCTCGTGCGTTCAGTAACGGGGCCATTTACCTTACCACTCTCCATGGTCACTATTGTCATGGCTATATCAGTACGAATAAGTAGTGTAAATCGTAAATTTCTGAGGGAAACGTAACCATAGGGTCCGCACGAATTCTCGGCGCGATTAATTCCCCCGTTCGCAAACTAAGAGTCCCAGAAGAGCGGAAAAGCAAAACTTGTGTAACAGTTACATAAGTGGTATATACGTTTTACGGCTCTAATACGCGCGATAATGTACAATGAAGGAACTAGCATTTAGGTCTGGACATTTGAGATCCTCTATCGACCCCGACTGGCCGCGAACCCTTTTGCGGCTACTCGCGCGCGCGCGAAATGAACGCGACGACATACAATACATAACATACACCCGCTCCGACCATCCCCGTCGTGATAATGTACCTCTTTTACTGGCTTCTTCTTCTTCGTTCGGTTGCAATCTTCGCTCCACGACGATGCTGCTCAAGATCTTCGCTGTATCTCTCTCTCTTTGTGTCTCGAAAGAGCTCCAGCGCATCAGCTCTCTCTCTTCTCTCTCTCTCATTAACTTTCTGTTTCCCCGTCATCCTAAACAGATTCTCACAGTTATCCAAGGAAATGAATTGTCGCGTCAATTGTCGCGATTCTATCCCGGTCAAAGGTAGGGAAGCCGCGACGTGCAACGACTCGGCCGTATTCTCTCCCGTCAACATTCTCTGATTGGAAGCTAAGTGCGACAATACACGGGGAAACGATTCCTTCCGATCATCCTCTCTCGCTCTCTCTTTCTCACCCTCTCTCGCTCTCTCTCGCTCTCTCGTACTGCGTATCGCCTGCGGTCTCCGTCACGAAACGATCCAAACGGGGGGATTTTCATCGAACGAAAGAAAGGACTCGCGTTTAGCGCGCGAATCACTCTGCATGGTCGGAGGAGAAACGTAGAAGAGAGCACACAGCAACCTACTGGGTACGATAATTCGGCCGCTCGCCCACCGCATCGATCGTTGGCTCTCGAGGTCTCGGGCTCTGTCGCGCGAGACCTCCCTCTCGGAGCCGAGGAAACTGGAGTGCCCCGAGTTTCTTCCATCATCGAACACGCTATCCACGTGGACTGACAACTTCCGCCACGCTCCCGTCACCCACGATCACCCACGATCCTCGTCCCATACTCCAACGTCCACGAGATCGCGCCTCCGCGGGTCTTGTAGAGCGGGATCGCCACTCGGCGATTCGGCTGCCGTTAACGGCCCATCTCGGCTCCGTCGTTTCGCATTCTAAAAAATCGGCCCGCCCTCGAGCGTGATCGGTGCACGATCATCGTGTGCCACTGGCGAACGAGACACGTGGGTTACTCTCTCTTCTTCTTCCGGCCTGTCAGGTGCTTGTCTACCACGCCGACGACGGCGGCGGATCCGGGCACGAACGTGCCGCCGCATCTTTGCTCGGCTGGGATGCGGTAACGGGCGCTGAGGTGCGTCGGATCTCGATCGGTTTCGAGCCGGGGATCGGTGGCCGGCCCAAAACCCCCTGCGTATTTCACGACAAGTTCCGCTGGTCTTCCCCGCACTCCTCAGCCTTCCGCAGCGACCTCTTCAGCTTGTCCACCAGCCGATTGTGGAACTTGTTGAGGGAGTTGGAGCTGCCGGTTTTCGGCGGGGACGAGCCGGTGCTCTTGCTCGGGCTCTGCAACGAGGACTGCGAGGCCCTCGACGATGTCCTCGAGAAGTGGCGGGAGCTTAGGGGCACCGAACGGTGCGCCGGGGACGTCAGGAAGTCGGACCCTGGGGACGTCGACAGCGACGGGCCCTCTGATTTTGAACATTCTGACACCTGCGAACAGCAAACAGTGGTCTCGTTTTCAAGCCGAAAGAGAACCTTCCGCCGGTATGCTCTTTCACTTCGAGAAGACCTTAACCCTTTGCACTTGTCTCGCTCTGTCTTTCTGTTCTTTTCTACCTCCTCGCTTCGTACGATTCAGTGCAAAAGGTTAAAATCGATCAAAATCATCCTTCCGCAGCCTAACGGTTTTCGAGCGCGTTCTCTCGTCGCTTCGGCATAGTCTCTCCTCCTTTCAAAACGCGCGAGAATCTCACTACTTTCACTCGAATCCTACGCGTCACGTTCGACTGGGTAGCGAAGATTGGCCTTATCGCAACTTCGGCGCTTTCGAATTCTTTCTAAGCCCGATGACGAAGCAGAAGAATGTAGGAATTCCACGGCCACAAGGTCTTCGGCTATGCAGCTGTACTTTAGAGAAAATGGGATAAAAGGTTCGCTGTCGGGACAGTCGTGATCGTATTAGTCCCATTATTCGGCCGCTGATCGGTCAGTTATCCGGATTTAGAGGACTTTAATCCGCACGCTATCCGCTGAAGACGAACGGACTGTTCATTTACTTGAAACGACCGAAGTACGCCGAAATTGGAGGGGACTTGAAGCGAGCATCGCGAAACACGATAGAGTCAGCGTGCTCGAGTAATTGAAAGCGCAACGTTAGAGTCAGACTGGCAATTTTCACGCCGAGCAATGTACGGAGCAATAACCGTGTCTCTCTAACCGGTAGTTATCGATTAACGCGACTTGCAGTTACACGCAATTTGCGACGGTTCGCTCGGTGCACGGACAAGATCGAAGACGGCGCCTTTAGGGATCACGAGCTCGGTTTCTTATCTTCATTTTCAGTGAACAGGAGTATGATTTGCAAGGTATCCTATCTAGATTACTAGAATCCCAACTCTGGCTCGAATAGCCAGCAGCTTCGCTTCAGCCCTAAATAGTAAACGAGGCTGTGCCCGAATGCCATCTCTGTATCAACGAAAATGACGGCCGAAAGCCGCCACTGACCTCGACATTATAAAATTACCACCTTGCCCCCTGTAATTCGCGATTATCCACGCGAAATGCTGCTCCGGCGGGCGGCACGTCGATAAAACCAGAAGAAAAAGCGACGCAGAAGCGCACGCGACCCTTTCCAGCTGCGCCATGCGAGCACTTTATACTCGTTAGTACTCTGTAATATAATTCGATGAACGAGCCGATAAACGTTATCGTTATCTCCTTCCTCCTCGACTTTGTATTCGCGCCGGCGTGCGTATCGACGATTAGAACGACCAATGGAATACGATAAGGAAAACGTCGATTCTGGCCCGTTGTTCGCCTACGACTCGGGAACCCCGTGTATCTCCCTTATCGCGGCGACGCATCAGATTATGATATTACCGCGCCGGTGCATTACGAAATTGTGGATCGAGGTTGCGCAAACGGGCGCCACGCCGAGAACGAAGGTGTGCATCGCCCGTCAGGTGAAAGAAACTTGCAGCAGTGTAGGAGGCGTTTTCTCCACCATCCAGCAACGTGCTCTCCACGCTGTTGCCTTCGTCAGCGGGGCATGATTGTCAACAAGGATTACCTAACCCACGGGGCGAAATAAACGCGGCACTCTTTCGTCGGAGCCGCATTCGTCGCGCGCGATCGCCGATCTGGCTGAGCGTGAAATTATTTGCAATCGACATTCCCGATCCTATATGGCTCGCTCGATAGTTTCGAGGTTTAAATTCGTTCGGACGAGGCGCGCGGCTACGAATACCAAGCACCCTGGCGACGCTCCTCGCTTTCGGACATTTATTTATTCATACAATAGCCGCGGTATAATTCCATCGCTCCAAGATTGTAACCTTGGGAGATAAGTAAGTGTTAAAGGCACTAAGTGGAAAAAACGAAAGATGACAGATGACGGGTGTCACGGGGTGGGATACTCTTCGGACACGCGTCGAGATTTTAGCAGACGAGAAACTGGTTGCCGCGAGAATTTTTCTTGCCACGATTTCACGGATCAGTGCTCGGAATGAGAAATATCGAAACGTGAGGGTCGCGCGTCCCTTCGCTTTTGCATAGAATTCCTTCAGTTCGATCCTTCTCCGCGTGCAATGGAAACTCAGGCAATGACGAGTAGGCAGTCACAAGTTTCGGTATTAGTCAGGTGGTAAATACCCATCTGTCGCAATAAATACTGCCAGTGGAGTCAATGATTCGGGGTTGGAAGTCCCCACTAGCTGACTGATGATGGGTCGTAAAAGTGGCGGGCAAAGGTTTCGCTCCAACGCGTGGTCCTTTACGAGCACGAGTTCATTGTATACATAATAGGTACCTATTTCTAATCCCCAATTTGCTCCACGACTTTTATGATTTTCGAATGACACGATAGGCACCGAATGAGTACGATGCACTTTAGAGCCTGTACTAGCGCATGCTTCTATTTACTCCGCGTATTTCCGCGATGTCTCAAGTTTTCAGGACCGTAACAAATCCTGTACCTTGTTTTACATTTAGAAAACCCTGTTTTTTTTTTTTTTTTTTTAACAGTTTTTATTGAAAACGCAGGGGTTAGACGAGATCTGGAGGAGTGCACGCGGAAGTCGCGCGTTGACCACGAAACTAGGGTAGATGTCCCAATTACTGCCACCTTAAGATTATAACTGAACTTCATTTAATCATTTCACGTGTTGTTTAACCTAAAAATCGTCTCCGATTGAAACATAATATTATTTAACATCTCTTTAATTAAAAAAAAAAATGGTTTTATGAATTAAATATGAAGGATTTATTAATAATTAATTAAAATTCGCGAGCGATCCTAGTGTACCTATAACTGTCACCTCAAAAATCGTCTTGTCCGTATGACTGCCACCCAATAACTGTCGGTCCTAATAACTGTGACCACATAACTGACGGTCCCTATTATTGACAATGTAGACCCGATTACAGTCGGTCCTTTTTACTAAGACTCGATTAGGTACTGCCAGTCCTTTTTACTGATTAATAGCCAGAATATATGTGTACATTTAATATATATCTATAATTTAATATCACAGCATCACACGCTACACGTGATTTTGAGGTTAAGAATTTGAACTTTGAGAGATGACAGTTATGCGTACTTCACGTTCTTTTGTCCCGAATACTGCCAACAGTAATAGGGACAAGCCCAAAAATTTTGTCCCTAATGATGCCACCGTTAATTATTATAACTTAACAATAAATATTATGTATTTTATTCGTTACGTCATTAAAGTAATTCTTCTAGACCGGAATAATTCATTTTATGCAATAGATAGAGGTTGAATAGTAAAATTGCGACCCTCTCTTTACTACGATTTCGCCATCACTTCCTACTAACGTCGTCGCGTTTTTCACGCTCAAATGGCACTTTCATTTTTCAATATTATTTTTTAAGCACTAGGTACATACGAGTACATATATTTCTTTTATTTTTATGTAAATCAGAATCTCCGTTTCATAATAACATTTTTTTGTACATTTTCTTTCATACGTTACGTTTTTGTTACATAAAATAATAAAAGTGGCAGTGATTGGGACACTGGCAGTAATTGGGACACCCTAAGCGAAGCGGACCCGAACGTGTCTATCCGCACGCGGAATCCTCTAAAGGTCTAAAGTGAAACGCCGAAGGTCCTCTAATCGAGGTTGACCGCGACAGAGTAGCGCGCTAAAAGTCACCTGTCCTCCGTTCGATCTAGCCTTCTCCTCGCCGCGAGATGCACTCACCTTTCTGCTGCGACAGGACTGAGGATTCGAGCACTCTGAGGAGCGCCGGTTGCGGTTAGTCTTGTAAATGTCCCACTCGTTTTTCACCACGGGCATCATAAACGCCATCTCGAGGGCCGGCACTCCTGAACCGCGCACTCTCTTCTTCTCTCTCTCTGCCCCTGTTCCTCGAGGACGACAGCACCGTTCCCTTTCTCACGCTCTACACCTCCAGCCGTGTCGTGGTCGTTCTCCCTCCGTTTCCCTGGAAAGTCGGGGCCTCGGCTTGGCAGGCCTGGGCAGAGGTTTTCCCGTCGAGTTTCCGGCCGCTCAACGCTCGGCGCGCTCTGCGGGCAGTGCGTTGTCCGCCTGACAGAATTTCGGTGGCAGGTCCTGCGAGCGTACGCAAGGATTCGGTTTCGTCCGTTGGCCGTGGCGGGATAATCGCGGAGCGGAGTCCTCGGTCGGGTCGGCTTGGAATCGGATCGATCGCTTTTCTGCCGTCCGCGCTACGACTCGGTTCGGCTACGACAGGCTCGGCTTGGCGACTGCTGTGCTGTTCTGGTCCCTGCCTCTTAAAGGATCGTCGGCGAAGTGCTCTGTCCGGTGCGTCTGTCGACTGGAAAACTGCATACACGTCGTGTCGCTGTCACGGGCTGCTGTCTCGGCGTGCTGCCTTTTCAACGTCGATTCCAATACACGCGCGTGTCCGTTCTCAGCGGCTGTCTGCTACGGAATGAGCACGCCGGCGGCCGTGTGGTTTAGGTGTAAAAGCTCGCCACGGTGGGGACGGCTGGGCCAGCCTATTGGTCGCTCCTGAGGCGGGACTCCTACGTCACGGGTTACCATTGATTTTACAATGTTGATACACACGTCGGCGTGACGTCCCGGATTGATTTTTCGGCGGTGGTTCCTGCTGGATCGCACGTACGCATACCTCCGCCGGCCGCCCTTGCGGAGGGTGTATACACGAGTGCGCCGCGGCCTAAAACCAACCCCGTCCACCCCAAGGATCCTGCTTCCTGATCCTCGACCTGCCCTCGACCCCGGCCACTACCATTCCGCGAAACCGCCACGGGATCTGTTCAAGGTCGCCACCGGTAAATCGCGCACCGCGATCGCGGAAAAGGGGCACGTGCGACGCACGCTGACGCCGTGCGCCACTCTCTCGGGGGGGGGGGTATATTTAGGGATCGCCGAGCTGGCTATTCCTGACGCGCGCGTTATTGTTCGGCTCCAACCCCCGAACACAACCGATGCGCCGTTAGCACGCTTTTAGGCGAAATCGGCGCCAAGAAATGGGCGGGAACTGATTGCGTCGCGCTTAATGAGTCACCGTGATGTAACACTTAAATGGACGTTGCATCCTTGCGGTGTAAGCAAAGAAACAACGTAATAGCCTCTGACGAGGCAGATTCTCGATTTTCTGTCAGAAATCGGGAAATTATTGCGCCTCGAAGCTGCGAATAGCTTTCAAGTGCGTAAAATATCGTTCGATGATATTCTACTGGCAGTTGGTAATGAATATTTGTACCTACAGTCGGTATCTTAACGTCTATCGATTAAATCGTGAATAATAATAATAATAATGCTATCGCGGAAGTCGATAAGTTATCGCAGGGGCTTTCGAAATTGCGAACATTTTTCAAATATTTTTGGCGCCCTTTTCTAAAATAACTCCTAACCAACCGCGGATCAGAAACTTAAGTAATCTTGTGTGTGACTGAGAGATACGATAGCGCGTTTACGTCTGACTAGCATTATCTTGCAAGTGCAGAACACGAATCGATATTCTGCTAATTGCAATATCAATTTCCTTTTAACAGAAACTTCGGTGTTGAAATGATTGTGCACACTGAGTTTTCGTAAAAAGTAAATTTATTCTGTTTGGCGAAGGTACATGTCTTTCTTGAATTAAACTCAATTCACTCGTCTTACGATCGTTACGGTAGTCGAAATAAATTACAAGACTCGCAACATCGCTGAAAACTATGCCGCTTTCGATCTGTCTATAAAAGATAGCCTTTAATCTACCATCTCGCGAATTCTAACTGTACATAGGATCGTTCGTGCTCCGGACATTACAGGAACTATGAATCTTGGCTCAGTGTTGAATGAATCGCCCAAGCTACCTGAGCAGCACGCTCCATTCCATTATTTCATTCGTATAGTTTGATTCGTTGATTCTGTCGGTCGATGTTACAATGTAGAAATCACGAACGGGCACAAAGACGATTCGTATAAACTTGTACTTGCAGTTGTATGAATGTGAGCAGACCTTCGGAAGCTCTTCTTCGCGTTTAACAAAGCAGAGTTCTAGTTGCCCTATTGCACACGCGCAACTCAATCGAGTCCTATGCTAGAATAAAATAGTTCTTCAGTAGACAAGTCTTACAAGAAATACTATCCTTAACGTTTCGTCCTTAACCCTCTAGGGACGACTGGGACTCCAGAGTCCCATTCAGATTAACACATTTTTATTTACGTTCCATCAATAAGATCGAGATTTGATCAGAACCCGAAATTAAACTTTTTTTTGTTATATTGTTATAAACAAATTAAAAAAAAAATTAAAAAAAAAACTAACGAGTAGTTTCCAAATCCGAAGTATAAAATAGACTATTGTAACGCTCAAAAAAATTCTACGTTAAGTTTAAAACATCCCCGTCCCTAGAGGGTTAAAGAAATTGCATCAGGTGTTCGGGCACCTATTGAAGTTGGGGCGCCCAACCTTCCTGCAGACAACGAGAACTTAGAACCGCATTTGACATTTTATGCTCGCTCATATCGCGCTATTAACTATGTAGGAAAGTATGAACTCCTCATTAACGTTAACGAGCGGCACGGCGATATACCATTTATTGCGTGGATCATTCGAACGTAAAAACTAGAGCGTATCTTTGGCACAATTAAGAGGTATTTGCACTTCCGTTCTCCAAAGCATCCCGTCGCTCGCTTAGCCCCGATCGTTTCAAGCTAAGCCGCCGACCACCTCGCGGTTTTCCTTATTACGTAAAGCACCGGATGTACAAAAGAAATGAGACGGATTCGTTTACGGCCACACGGCACACTCTGTACAGCCTCCTCTATCGCTCCAGTCTCTCTACACTCGCAAGTATACCTGTCCTGCCTATACTCGATTTACAATTACAGCTTACAGGCTAATAGACACTTTAGCTAATACTTTTCTTTTGGCACAGACTCGACAATCACACTGATCACAAACATTGAAAATACTCTAGCTTCGAATTTTGCTTCGTCAGCTGCGTTTGCATGCGTGCAGCACGCACAGCGAAACACGATTAGCTTGTCAGCAGGATCGTTTCCCGATCGGAAAAGATCATATGACGTTTTAAGCTGCGCAACGAGTCCCTCGCGTGGAAACGTGGCTTTAGACACCGCTGAATATCCAGTGATTTCCTTCGAATCGTGGAACGATTAATATACTGTCCCTGTTATTTCTAATACTTTAGTCACTTATGTATAAGATGCGCACAAAAATAACGTATCTTCGCAATGGACACTCTGCTCAAAACGGCATTGTCCTCTCGGTGAATTGATTTGTAAAGGGGAAGCTGATATTTCACTCGAATCGCGCCCATGGATATTCCTCCGTGTCTACGTTCTCTGTTTTCCTCAGAATGCCCTATATACTTTGTAGCTTCGTGGGACTACCCTTCGAGACCAGGGTACTGGAGGCTTAAGAATCGAATAAGTACGAGCGACTGTTAAATACAATATAAAACAGAAAATGAATCTCTCAGGTAACAACGAATTTATGTAAATAATTCAAGCTCTATGAACAGGCGACGAAAATAGTTACAATATTCAGGCGCCTATAAAATAGCGTGTAAATCATTTAAAATACTCTAATTGTAAATTAACAGGCCTCGCTACGATAAGGAAATTCTTTAGCGTTGTCCAAATTGTATAAGTACGAGTCACTCTCTCTCTCTCGATTGATGAGCGGAGTACCTGAGGGTCCCGCGAATAAATAAATATATAAATAGATAATTTACAAATAAATAGATACAGTCGCGGGAGGGTGAACGAAAGGAGACGAAGAAGAATGTTTCAGTTTCGCAGCTCGAAGGTGCAGTTCGTGTAAAGATGGATCCTCTGATGGTCCCGCAGGTGATGTCGATGCTTGAATCGCTTCTTGCACCACGCGCATTGAAATCTCGGGCCGACGCCGCACTCCAGGCGCAAGTGCCTCGTCAAGTTGCACTTGTGGGAGTAAGTGCGGCCGCATTTCGGGCACAGAAACGGTGGCCCGTCTTCCAGGTCCTTCAGCATCTTCCAGACTGCAACATCGTTTCAAACAATCAGTAAACACAGTCGCTGTCCCCCGTGAACACGGCAGAAGTGGGACGACAGAAGTGGAAGAAGCGGTTTTACGGCAACGTAACGTTAGGGAATGAATAACTCGGACTTTGGAATTGGATCGAGGACTTTACACGGACTCATGCTCTTTTGAAACAAAAACTTCGATTCTTTCGCTGAGTATTCAGTCTCGATCGGCTATGTTCGTTGCAGATTTGTCTCTCCATTTCGATTTTCCTGCCTGATCCTCCTTGTCAATCGCGAATCGCTTTTAACAATGCAGTTACCAATAAATCTCTACTCAAACAAATGGTATCACAAAGTACACCTTCCGTTGTTGGAGAAATGGAATTCTAGCGACGAATGTATTTTTCTGAAAAAGAACGTACGTATGTTATCGACGACATGCTGTACACATTGGTGCTATGTAGATTAGCAACGGAGAAAGATGTTTCTTCTACGGTAGATCGATTAAAAAAATCTGTCAGGTATTACGTGGTTTCGTAAATTACAAAATATTTATTTCCAATATTTTACAGTCGCCTATTTTCCTCCATAAACATAAACATATATACGATTATTCTCCTATTAATGCATTCTTCTCAGACTTTGTTTTACTGGCACCATGTTTCATCAAGAATTTCAAGAGTACGACGTGCGTTCTTCGCACTCGTCCACTTTATAAATCCATAATCCCATCGACTATCCTACTATACAATTTCACTAAACGCGGAATAACAATGGCATTGGGCAGTCGATGCATGCTACCATAGTGATAAATGATTATCGAGATCCCTCTTTTCAAGTGGTACAAAAAAGATTTCGTCTTCCAAAATACACAGGAACATTGCACTGGTTGATCTCGCTAAAGAGAATGGAGTCTTTTATTCGTAAATTAAGTACCCATCGAAATGAATATCAAGGTCCCCGCGGTATCGACGACTTACAAGGAGAGTATTTTAGGTGTCCACCTCCGATCATTTTGATTTTTGGATATGTTATAGAGGACCGAAAAATAAGAAATACGTGTTTTTTTATTTTTCCCCGTTTTCATATTTGGGGGGTGCAAACTGCGTTCAAAGTTAGGGTTAAAAACTCATTTTTGTGGAATATCTGGAGAATTATTAGAGATAGGGGAATAGTGTCAATGGACGAATTTTGTGTCTTTGAATGCGAAATATGACTGACTCACCAGATTTTCAAAAAGTCCACAAAAATGATTTTTCACCCCTAACTTTGAACGCAGTTTTCACCCCCCAAATATGAAAACGGGGAAAAATAAAAAAAACACGTATTTCTTATTATCCGGTCCTCTATAACATATCCAAAAATCAAAATGATCGGAGGCGGACACCTAAAATACTCTCCTTGTTAGAAGCATTCTTAGCGTAGAAATACGTCGACGTCTCGACATTTCTAGTACCCATTGAAACGGTCATCTCAGAATTTCTGGTGCGTCCTCATGTGCAAGATCAGGTTGTGCTTGTGCTTCGATTTCTTGTGGCATATGGGGCACTCGAATCGTGGCTCGACACCACACTCGAACCGCATGTGCCTGTTCAACGAGTGTAGTCTTACGTACGCGTTCCCGCAACGGGGGCAACAGTACTCCGTGGAATCGCGCACGTGACTGCCCGCCAGCGAAGCCTCGTTTAATTTCGTCTCTGTCATCTTCTCCGCGTCGGCGATCTTCATTCCGCAGCTCTCAGAGCCCTCGTCGATGGCAGAAGCTTCGTTCTGCGCGGCCACGCTCTCTCCTCTCTGGTTCTCCGCGATCATCCGCAGGTATAAAGTTTGGTACCGATAATACCACTCGACCGCAGCACCTGACGAGTAGTTTCGCTCTAGAAAACACATAAGAGGATCAGTAATCGTTCGGCACCTCGGCCCTTCGTCAGCTCTATTCCGAGGTTTCGTGGTATTAGCCGCTGGAGGTATTGATGACGACAACGTGAACGCACACAAAGCACGAATCAGGGTACATTCAACCGTTTACCATGAAAGCAATCACATGTGAGGCTGATCGACGAGCTCGCGGTTCGATTTCTGCTGACACGCTCTGATGCATCCGAGTTAGTCACTGTTAATAGCATTTCGACCAATTGCCTAGCGATAACTGTATTCAACGATCGTTCAAGTTCATCAAATTCGTCCAAGTACTATTGAAAGTGACAGCGAGTGGAACAAAATCAATTGGCTGCTCGAGGCCACCTTCCCTACACTGGCAAATGTGAGCTTCTAGTAGTTCCCCTCTCTTTCTGCACCCAAAGTTACTTTCTTGCACAGAGATGCTCATCTCCTTCGCCTGACATCTCCATTTCAGTTTTACTATTTAGCAGAACGCTAGAATACTCTGAACAGTATGGTAATGTGCCCCCTCAGTTTGAGAAACCGTCGAGTCGACTACTGCGGTAGCCCCTCTTCCGTGACCTCGAGCAACTAATTGATTTCGTTTCGATTATAATACCCACAGATCACAGTAGCCTTCTCCTTACGTCAAAGGTTACGCGTTACATGCCCGCGAAACACCTGGAGGAAGTTGGAATGGAATGGTGTCGCGGAAACGGCCCGCGTTTTCACTTGGGAGTCGACGAGGTTGAGTTGTACCACTTGGAGAGGATAGTTGCTTTTAAAGCGCGTTAGATTCTCCGTGTGCAGACCACACAGGGCTTCGATCCATCTTGCTTTCTGCCTGAATGTATTAGTGGCAACGTTCAAGCATTCAACCGCGGGTCTTCAAATTAATTAATTTTTATTCCATAAAGAGGACAGCGAGGTCGTCGGTTCTGATACAGCGTTCAGTAAGAAGAGTAACAATGATTCGATAGGAATGGAGCGTCGTGACCGTGTAGCTACAGAAACAGGTGAGAATTGAATCGACGTCATTTAAAAAATAGAATGATAATTTTACAATTCTTTTCACAAGTTACGACCGTTCTGTACGTTCAGGTATCGAGACCTACGTGTACGTAGTATAAATCGGCTATACACATTGCGCTCATAGTTCTGTTGCCGGAACAACGTCAAAAATATTCGATCCAGTTTCGCCCAGTAGAGACTATCACGTTTACCCTCATTGTGACCAGGAAAGAAGGCAAGCGAAAGGGGTGTCCTAATCTGCTACAGAAACGTGTTCAAATTACGTTAAATTATATCTACATGATCGTACAGTCTTATCAATGGTTCCCTTCCTCCGGACCCGGAAGGATACATAGAGGAAGGCGAAACGATTCAAGAATCGCAGCGAGTATTTTCACGGCAGCCTACTCTCGAGCCGAGCAACGTGTTTCTCTGCTTGTTAAGTAACGACGGGGACAACTTTCCCAAAGAATCCATCGCAGGTTCCCTAACGATCCGAATCTAGTGGGGCTTGGGTAACTTATGCCGACCCTGGTAGTGCTCGTTCAGTTTGTACTGGTGATAGAACTTTTTCGGGCACAGTGTGCAAATGAATTTCTTCTCTTTGTTACCGCACTCGACCCTCTGGTGCCTCAACAAGCTGTCCCGCCACTTGTACCTCTTCCCACAACCGAAACAAAGGTTCATCGTGTTTCCGTCCTTCTGCGAATGGTGTTTCTCTCTCGCTTGGTGCAGCTGGTGCCTGATGCTGCTAGGATAAGACTTAAACCCAGGCTGCAGGCCGTACAGCAGCTTGGCCCCGGCGTACTTATCTGAAATTCAAAGAGACAAACGCACTGTTTAGGAGCTATCCTCGAAACGTCCGCGCTAGAGTGGATAGCAGCGAAGAGATCTTAGCAAAGTCGCTTGGATAACGGTCTACCGAGCCGCGGGCTTTCGGTCTACGGCGAATCGAGTCGGTACGACTGTGGAAGAAGAAGAAGTTGGCGATTATAGAGGCGACCTTGCGAAAAAGAGTCAAATGAAAACGGGATATGCGACGATCCATTATTGTCGAAGCGTGGACGTTTATTTCTCGTTTGATCTTACAATCGGCGAAGCAACGCGAGGCTTCTGTTTCGAGAATCTCCCATCGTGTCGAGCATTCGATGGGGGGATAACAACGTGTAATAAAATATAGGGAAAACTTTATTAACCAACGAGAGCAGTCGAGGTAAGGGTAAGTAATTAATTGAACTTCTTCTGATGTCCTCTAACGGAGGATCGAAAGGGACAGTGATTTCATCGTTTCTTGTGATGCAGAACGAAGTGACGTATCAGTTCGTAGCGTCGATTGTAACGCTTCCCGCATTCAACGCACAAATGGCGCTTCTTGTTCCTGCCACACTCGATGGACTGGTGCAGCCTTAAATTGCTACTGTGCTTGTACCACTTTCCGCATTCGCACCGATGAACGTCCTCTGGCTGGAGGTCTGACAAAAGGTCTCGGGATCCTGATTGATCCAGTACGTACCACTGCACTCCTGAAACATTAAGCTCCGTGACTAAAAGGCGACACTGGGCGATACAGGGTTTAGACCTCGTCGATCGATTCACCGGCTTGTCTACGTTTCTAAATCTTAAATTTCCATTCGACACGTCTTGGCAAGGGGATGCAAGGACGATAGGTAACTGTCATCGTTAGAGGAAGTTCGGCGACAGGGCGAGTTACTCGAAAAATGAAAGAAAATGATAATGTTCATAGGCATCAGCAGCGTTTATCTATTACATGTGTGACGTTCAAACGCCTCGCAGTCGCTGTCGCTAATAATGTATAAGCGTAACATAAAATTAAATAGTCCCGAGAGGAAGATCTCTTTGCACTGGTCAGGGAGAAACAGGCGTTCGAAATGAAAGAAGGCGGTTCATATCCTATGGTGGGTGGTCAGGTGATTGCGCAGTTCGTATCGATACTTGAACTTCCTCTCGCACATGTGACACGAAAATTTCTTCTCTTTATTCCCACAATCAACCCTCTGGTGCCTCTTCAGACTGTCGTACCACTTATAGCTTCTCCCGCAATCGTTGCAGACGTACTGTGCTTGAAGAACGCCCACGTAGGGATCCGTGCCGCAATGTTGATCCGCGTACCTCGGGTCCATCGACTCTCCCGCCCTCGACGCGTACGATTTCTCGAACAAGTTCAAGTCCTGATCTTCCCCTATGCTTCTTGTCCTCCTCTCCAGCATCCACAGCGCGTCGTGCTCTCTCGCCTCCTCGATACCTGCGGAAAAAGCGCAAAGTGGCAGCGATTAAGCTCTACCTGACGCTACATACCACGCCGATACATACTGAGAACTATGATGGAGTGCGAGGATTATTAGATGAATACGATAGAAAAATGTGCAGGGCGGGCTCGATATAGTATTCAATTGCAGGTTCCTTGAGCTTTAATGGACGCATAGGTACAAACATTTCACACGTCAAACGAGAGCTGTACAGTAGACGATCGATATGACCGTCGTACAATATATTATTCCGCAAATGGTACTGTAAAACATTCGAACAGGCAAATCAAGCTTCTCCTTTCTGGGGTGCACGTTGGATGGAAAAGGTCTACTAAAGATCGATCTACTTTCGTCCATCGCGCAATGTCAACGACCGAGCTCGATGGATCGGCCTCATAATGGTCCCTCCAAGTAGACATTCGCTCTATTAGGAAGTGGTCTTCTCGGAGTTCGTCGAGGTGCTCTCCTTGTCGCCGCAAACGAGCCTCTGGTGCCTCCTAAGGGTGTCCAGCCTCTTGTAACCTTTGCCGCACTGGCTGCAATAGAACTTCTGCCTGTGAAGCCACTCAGCTTCGTCCTGCAGCTTCTCCAAGGAGGCGTCGCATTTGGTTTGGTGACGCTTCAGGCTGTCCATCCGCGTGTAAGCTCTGCCACAGCCGTCGCAGCGGAACTGCTGATGAGTCTTCGTGTTCTTCTGCGCGATGCTCGTCTCCATGGAGCTGAGAAGGGACGAGTCGCACAGCAAGTAGTTCATCTGCAACTGTTCGTGAAACGAGATCTCGCAGACCTCGGGGTCCTCCTCTTGGTCCTTCTCCGCGCTGCTCTCCGAGTTCTCCCCTGCAAAGGACGCGTGTCTCTGTTAAAAATCAGGGCCCACGCCTCGAGGTATTCGTTACAAGAGTGTTTGCCAACAGCGAGAAGCATGCGTTATTTCGATACAGGCAGTTTACCTCCAGTATGTTTCGTTCGCTCGAGATTATTGGCTGGTTATCGTTTAAGAAACCGTGTTAGTAGCGTGGGATGATGATTACTTTGCAGGTGATCGTTCCGACTCTTCGGCAAGCAGAGGTTGAAAAGATTCAAGAGAAATTGCACAAGAAAGATTTATTACGAGGATCCGATAAATTCAATCTTCCGATGCTCGATGGAATACATTCGTATCCTCCATGTACGAAGCACAGATCTATCGACACATGTTCAACAGAATCGTCTCTGACGAAGACCTTTAACGAAACGTACGTTACAGTGGGTTTTATTACAATCGTTGCGTGGTTACACCAGCTTCCTCGCGCTTATATTAAAAAATAAAGTAAAAACCTGTACAAACTCCTCGACTTATAGCGCACAAAGATCTATCGAATAAACGAGAAACGAGAAGCGCCTCTTTGAATTGCGACCAAAGTGCCCGTTCCGAACAGAGAGTAGGAAACACGAAGGAGAAAAATTGGTAAATCGAAGGTGCCCTCTGACCGAAAGTTTTTAACGTCTTTCGCTCGCGTTGGCTGGCTTTTGGAAACGCTCTTCACTGTGGTTCCAAATTAAGAAGGTGAGTCGGATGCACCGATTTCACGTGCGAGATCAACGAGATCGATTTCAAGAACTTTTTGCCGCAATAACCGCAGTATACCTTGTCCCCCTTCACTTTACAATAATTCTTCTCGTGCCTACGAAGACTGTCGAGCCTCGAGAAGCTCTTGCCGCACTCCTCGCATACCACCGTCTTCGACGACTTCCTCCGTTCCTCGGTATCGTGCATCGGCTGGTAATTGCTGGCCACGAACTCGAAGAGGGTCTGTGGCCCCTCGTAATCCTGCTCTTGCTTCACGAGCCACTCGCACAGATCCCTTTGATTCCCTGCGAAGAACGAACGATACCCGTTAACAAACCGATTTGTTCGCGTCAAAATTCGGCTGGGTAATTCCAGGGGAACAGAAAGGCACATGCATCCGGGAGGACTACAAATCTGATCGGTGCTTCGAGAGCGATCGATTAGGTGTAGAGCTCTAATTATTCGAATATTCGAATATAAATTCGAATAATTTCGAATAATTTCGAATACATAGATTATTCGAATATTCGTTACAGCCCTAATCAGGTGCACGCATCACTTAGTTTTCGTGAAAGGGCGCTTCCGTTCCCAAAATGGAAACATGTTAACCGGAAATCGCCGTGCGAGTAGATTTCCAACATTTCGATAAAAAAAAAACGATGAATGGAGTAGATTCATGTACATGAATAATAAATAGTACGAACGTTTTACTGCACCTGGTGCAACAGTAATGTTTCACGATGTACTTGAAATATCCTAACGATCAATCTCGTGTCCACCTATCTCAATTTTCGTTGCTTTTTGCTTACTCTCCTCTCCTCCCGAACAAGACAAACACTTTTCCTAAAAGCAGAACGTTCGTCGCTTTTTAGCCTGAAGTTCCTTAAACGACAACGAGTAACTCGTCTGCGAATTTGCAATGAAATGAACGAATTAGAAGGAGATTCGAAGCGGGATTACTCACACGACAGCCAGAGATCACAGACATTCCTGCAGAGAGGAAGTGAAAGATGCAGTTATTCAAAGGAACAGATTCGTTTAATGCTGATACATGTCATGCGGTATAAATAAATTAATGTCTCAGTCGCATGAGCGAAATAAGGAATAAGTTAAACAAGATGAAGACCAGCGCCGGCAGTGTTGAATAATATTAAGTTAATGAAGCTGCCCGCTGTAAAGTTCTTGTTCCCTAACTTGAAGAAATAATATGGTCCATGGGTCCCGATCTAAACAGCGCCGTGCTTGGCGATAAAGTGGTTCTTCAGTTCGTATCTACGATAGAACTTTTTTCTACAAAGTCTACAATTATGCTTGGGCAGTTTCCCGCACTCGAGCCTCTGGTGTCTGCGAAGGTTCGCCATCCACTTGTACCCCTTGCCACACTCCCCGCACATGTAGTGTTGCATGGGCTGGCCGCGAGGGAATCGCAGAGGTTTCACGTTGTCCGAGGGGAATTCGAGGCCCTTGGTGAACTCCATGGCCGCCAGGTCGTCCATGGGGATGGATTCTGGAACGCGACAAAGATCGGTTACTGTGTATCGATCCCACCTGAACGCCACGAATTACAGTTTCGCGCGAGGGAAGGTAGAGAGAGCCTAGCGAAACGGGATCTATCTGGGGTGTTTAATATCACAGCATTTAGTGTAATTCGTAACGAGCTTCGTCGCTGATGGTTTTATTCGATTGGAATTTCGGAAAAAAATACAATTCGATGAATCGTTGGTCGTAGAGTCCAGGTATACAATAGTGAGAATCGACGGCGGTCGCAAATGCCCCTCAACATTCGAAATCATCAATTCTGACGATTTGTTCCTTGGAGGAATTCTGGGTGGTGAGCTAGCAAGTGTTCCTTGAGCCTGTCGCGTCTGTAGAATTTCTTCGAGCACATCTGGCACTTGTTCCTCGCCTCCTTGTTGCCGCACTGTAGCTGATGCCGGCGAAGGCTGTACATCCAGGTGTACTCTTTGCCGCACAGAGCGCAGGTAAACAGCTGCGTCTTCCTGTTCGGGTCGTTGACGCTTTGGAAATAGTAGCCGCCGTCGCTGAAGTTCTGGTCGATCGACAGGGGGTCCTCCATCAAGGTGCACTGGTGACTGTTCGCCGAGCCCCAGGCATGCGTCAGATAACCTGCCGAAGTAACAGACTCATGAACGATACGGTAATAGTCGAGGGAGAAGAATACTTTCGAGATAAGAATATTGTTTCGCGACGATAGGGCGGGCAGTTGGATGAACCGAGGTGAAAGGGTGAACCTATGAGTATGTACTGTGTGAAAGGACGCAATTAATAGGAAGCAATTTGCTCGCTGACACTTCATCAGTCTCTCTCAGCTATTCATGAACTGCTGACTTTGTGATCTATTGTCATCTGCAAGTCTAGAGATTTATTTTACATGTATCGCTGGAGGATTGAAAGATGTCCGGTTGTTATTCATAAGATGCGAGAGTCGAGTTCGATTGAAACACCTGAATTCCATTGATCGTTCCAATTCGTTTATTTATCGATACATATAAAACAAGAACGGTCCAAACGAGATGCACTTTCCTATTCCTGACCCGCTTTAAAAAATAAAATGTCAATTACGTTACAATCCGAATAACGATAAATACGTCTTACAAATAAAAAAAACTTTTACTCGATACAATTATCCTGGACTCTATAAAACGATTACGTATAAGTATATTTAGTACGCATTCCATTTCGCCTCACGTATATAAAGTCACGTACACGTCGTCCAACTAAATCGTTCGAAAATTTCATCGGATTCGAGGGATGCCTCGTGTCCTGTACCCGTTTCCCCAGCGTCCTGCGTGCACGAGATTCGTGCTCACTGTTCGATAACTCGGCAAACGAATTCTATGGCAATTGTGCTTCCGCAATTTCAACGTTTCGTGTACTTGAAATGCCCTGTTACGATTAGAAAGGGAGGAGGAGGGCGTCGGCGACAGCGCTACTCTAGCTCCTCGCTGAACACCGGCGAGTCGTCGCTCTTCTGTATGATACGCCGCAGCTTCTTCTGGCACCCGACGATGTGGGAGTTGAGGACGAATCTGTGCTTGAATCTTCGGTCGCAGATGGGGCAGACCTCGCAGGGCACCACGCCGCACTCGAGCCGCTTGTGACGGCTCAGGGACGTGGTGGCCATGTAAGTTTTCCCGCACCTGTTGCAAGCGTACTTGGGCTCGGTGTCCTTCGAGTCCCTTCTTCGCTGGTTTCTGCTGCTCTTGCAAGCCGTCCCGGAATAGGACAGCTGGCTCCACAGCGCGTCGCTGTTCTCCTGCGGCTGGTGTATGTCCTGCGACAGCAGCATCGTCGCCAGAAGCCCTGAAACGAAAGGATTCGTCCGTTAGATGTCTGCTCCCATCCGCGAAACAGCGTTCTCCAGTCCCGTTCGAGAGCTAAGCGAAGCTTAAGCGCGACGTTCCTGCAAATCAAACGTTCGTTTACGCGAGCGTCGAGGGCGAACAGATTAGAGGGAGAGAGGATGATAGAGAAGAGCGAAAGTGGCCTCACACGGGCAAGCAAGAAAACGAGTTGTTACTTAGAGCAGGAGCAGTAGTATATGAAAGAAGATAGCTTCTCGTGGCCGATGGGTATCTTTCGGAGATCCTTTGCCGGAGGATCGTCAAAGTCACACAAAGATCTATGGTGATTCATGGAATCGGGTAAATGTTCATTTCGCCAGAAAACAACGTGTATTTATTTCATCCTGTAAAGGCTGTACGATCGTACATCGATTCTAATTAGTCTCCCCATACTGATTCGTGAGTAAAGTTTCTTCTGCAGAAGTAATTCACACTTCTTGGTATTGGGGCCTTAAGACTCGACAGCAGGCAGCACCTCTAGCATCGTTATGAAATTACAGTTCTAGACCCCCGTTCGCTATAAATACCCCACGTATAAAAAGATAAATTATTTAATATCACTTTCCTATGGAAAAGTATCGCTCTCCACGTGGCCGCGCGAAAGATACAAAGGCAACCTTCCAGCAATTTAATTGGGAAGAAGGTCACTCGTCTCGCCGACGTCAAAGTACAATATCTTTGTAAAACTGTAACTTGTTCCTTTATTATCACATTTGTAGACACGTTCCGCTGGCGCTTCCGTCGTTAAGGCATCTTGTCCACTTCCTCGCTCCGCTTAACCTTAGAGTCACGACCTGGAGATTCGCCATCGAGATTGCACTACGTCGTGGATTAACAATTAATAACCCTGGCGAACGGAATAGTCCTAGAATCGAAATACCTTTGGATCTCTCGGTAGCGCTGGGGCAAAACTTAGCCACTGCTCGAACTTCGTGGACTCTTTACCCTAAGTCGTGATTGATTCCCCATTCAATTGATAAGAAGCATACGCCCCCTTTGGGAGACAGCCAAAGGTCTCGTGCCCACTAATATTATTCACGTCTTCTTCTGCACACATCCATGTGATGGGTGAGTTTGAACCTGTGCGTGAACTTTTTCCCGCAAATTGGACAGCTCTGCCTCGGTTCCACCCCGCATTCGAGCCTCTGGTGCCTTTTTAACGATGTTTCCAGCTGATAGCACTTTCCGCACCTGGTGCACTTGTAAATCAGCGGCGGCCTCTTGTACCCCAAGTTCTCGATGTTCTTCACCGTCAGCCTCGGCACTGGAAGACACAGAAAAGAAAGAGAACGAGAGTCAGTAAAGGGGAAAGATCGTCCCAGGGCATTTAATTCAAGGCTTTCACGCGTGAATGGCAACTCTGTTACATCTGCATAGATCTACAGACATTCATCTCTGGTACACTCGGAGATTCTTACCTGAATCTTGTAATAATCGGGAGTGCGAGAACGGGAAAGGGTGGACAGCGGGGTTGTAGGCGAACGAACGAAGGGAAGGTGGGTCCTTTGTACACCAAAACTGCAGTCGTCAGGGCGAGGAAATTTATTTTAATGTTGGACAAAGAGAGGCTGTATACAGATATCAGACGAGAGGTGCGTAGAAAATAATTTATTGATCCTCCGTTTTAACAATCATATCTTCCGATCTTTAGTGCATACACTCTGTGAATTTCCGTTTCGCGAAGGTTTATCTGTCAGAGAGGTACGGTGCAAGTGGTATCGCAGGAAGCTCATTTACAAAAGTGGTATATAATTTGAATAGTTTGCCCATCACCTCTACAGCTCCTTTGGAACAGTAACAATGGAAGTAGCCGAAGAACCCGTAGATCTTACGACGATAAATGAATGTAAATAAAGGGTAAATCGTGACAAGCTTGCTCCGCGAAGTGATAGAACGTTACAGCTGCAGCGTGTTGTTCTGGTGTACCCTGCCAGTCATGTGCCTCTGCAGATGGTACTTCCTCTTGAACTTCTTGTCGCAGATCGAGCAAACGTAGGTGCGCCCTTTTTGGTACTCCCTCAGGTGCACCTGAAGGTACTCCCTCTTCTTGAACACCTTCCCGCAGTCAGGGCAGCCCACGCTCGAGTCCGAGTACGCATAAACAGGTAGATCGCCTGAAAGACACACCAACTTCTAGTTAGAGGATTCCCGCTCACGTGAAGTCGAATTCATTGTCGATGGAAGTGAATACAGCGAGTTCCACGTTGAGATCCTCGTTTCAATGATCGAGCACAGAGAAAGAAGGGACAGTACCATTTTCCAATTCTATTTTAATTCACGACTCCCCTGTATCACTTCCAACAACGCATGTACTTCGTTCTGTACACCCTTGAACCCCACAACGCAAACACTACCAACACTTCATCGGAATAATCGACGTTTATTTTCTACAAACAAGTAACATTCTCAACTACTCTCTCGTCTCCGCGGCAACTTTGTACACAGAATTTCCTTAACCGCTAACAAAGATCGCTGGTTACGAGTAGCAGGGAGTGACAAGGGGATTACGAAGGCAGGGGCACGCAACATGCTACCAGGTAGGGAAGTACTGTACAAGTGATTCCCGTAGGAATCATAGGTTCCTCGAGCGCAATGGGGCTAATTTTATTCGCATCCACGCGGCGATCGTACGGCAGGCAACGCGGACGGCTAGCTATCCGCGCGATCGATGCCTCGGAACGATCATATATTGATGTAATGGATCAGTCTGGCGTGGGATTGCCAGCGATGCTTGTGCTTAAACTTCCTCCCGCAAATCGGGCACTCGTACGCGGGATCCTTGCCGCACTCGATCCGCAGGTGTTTCTTCAGCGAGTCGCGCCACATGTACTGCTTGCCGCACTGGAAACACGACCACGACCTCTTCGCGGTGGCTGCAAAGAGAAATTCACACGTTACTTGGACAGCTCCACGCATCCCCCTGACTCGAGCGCGACGCGATCCGCGCGAAAGGACTAGAAAGCTACGGGAGTCAGAGATTCGCCGTCACGCTAACCGTGGCATGATTCCGGTGGACGATGAAGCGCAATTAACGCGTCGACCGCATGTTCTATGACCGGCAAGCAATTTCGAATAGGCTTTCCAATCAACGATTTCGTCGGTCTTACGGCACAACGGTCGAAGTGTTAAGCGTTTTACTGTCGGACAGGGGAGGAAGGGAGGTTTGGAGTGCTTCGGATACTTCGTTTACTTCAAAATGTATTCTGACTTTCATCGTCGCGCATTTCCGCGGACAACAATTCGCCCACAAACGTACAATGCAGTCGTTAATGAAATTCTTGCTAATGTAGTAGTTCCTTCCGTGTGTCGTTCAAGAAGGAACTCGTCAAATTAAGGTGGAGGCTTCGACTACGCCGGGGATTCCGCAGTATAAATCGAGGTCGTGCAAGGCTCTCGCGTGAGACTGCCAACGATGCTTGTGCTTGAACTTCCTGCCGCAAACCGGACACTTGAAAGCCGGCTCTTTGCCGCATTCTACGCGGATGTGATTCTTCATGGAGGCTCGCCAGAGGTATCGCTTACCGCACTGAAAGCAGATCCACACCTTCTGCGAGCAGGCTGCAAAAGAAGAAGCGTTTAACGCTGATTAGCGCTCCGGGATTACTGTGTTCGCGATGGGAATCGATCTCTCGCTATTCTCACCACTAGCCCCATTGTATTCTACGCTAGCAACACGTCAGAACACAGCGCAGCGAATAGAGGTTCGAATGTCAGCGTCGCTGGCTCCTCAGCGCTTATAAGTTAAGTGGGAATCAAGACTGATTATCAACGACTGCTCCCGAACATCATGCAAAATCTGGGAGCGTAGCATCCCGTTGATAATCTTTCAAGGGTATCTCATTATCGTTAAATCTTTATTACTTCTATGGCAGCTTTACGTACAATGCGATGGAAGACCTAGGGAACGTGTAATAAAATAATCATTTATGCGGTACACTCTACACAATTCTATACAACATTCCAACTGATTCGTACAGATCTATATGGACGCGTCGGAGCTCTGTGAAAATACTTTGCAGCCGGTTTAATGGCACCTTTGCGGAATCAAAGAAGCATCTATGCGTTTTGTAGAAGTTCTGGCTGAAATTTTGCTTGATCGCCGACGCCGACGCAATTGATACACGGTTTAAATCGTCCGTCGGGGGTTCTAGTTATCGAAACCGTCGTGTGTGCAAATTCGACGTGAGGTGGGACTGCAGTCTATGCTTGTATTTGAACCGCTTCCCGCACAGCACACAGACGAATCTCGGCTCTTTCCCGCAGAGGCGGAGGTGCGTGTACATGGAGGATTTTCTCAAGTAGATCTTGCCGCAAACTCTGCACGGGTAAACGTCCCCTTGGCCAGCATTACCTGAAACACAAATTACGAATAGTGCAGAAGACGGTGTATTGCAATCCGTTCCACTTGCCCTCTTACGCCCCTTCCGATCGAACGCGCGAAGCTTAACAGTCTTTATTTAAAGAAAGAATCGGCCCAGCCCAATCCAGGTGAACAACTTAAATTCTAGGTACTCTTCAGCTCTACAAGCGTGGATAAATAAAACATCGGGGAAGGACGGGGGGGTAGAGTAAAAAGAACCCAGAAACGACAATATAGGCGTGTCTTTTTAAATATCAACGATCTCGATAGTATTTTGTTCTCAGTTTATTGCTCATCCTTCGTATCTCGTGCTCCTCTAACGCTACCAGGCTACCAGCACTCGCTAACATACAATATCGAGCAGCGCCAGGCTTCTCAGACTCTCAAAATGACGCGCTCCGACTTCGAATATCCGATCGCTCGTTCTTAAATCGAGCTCGAACGCGCGAAAGTGAATACTTTGGTTGTGCAGGGAATGATCGGCGATGTTCACGAGGTGGTCGCGTCGGTGCACGATCTCAGCTGCCTCTCGAGCTCCTTGGTCGACTCGTCGAGCGACTGCCACTGGTCCACGTAATTGTGAATGGACTTTTGGTGTTTCGTGAGGTGGTGCTTGTGCTTGAACCGTCTCCCGCAGATGTTGCAGGAGAACCGCGGCTCTATGCCGCACTCCATTCGCCTGTGCAGGTTCAGCGACTCTTTCCACTTGTACGTTTTCCCGCAGTTGTTGCACAGGTAGCTGGGTCGGTACACCAAATGCAGGACTGAAATCACAGAAAGGTACAGGTTCGTTAGTATCGCGAACAGGCTGCTGTCGCTTCGACGGGTCGCTAGGATACCTCTCGTTTCTCAACGGGACAGTGTCAGCATACTTAAAGAGCCAATAAAGGTTACAGTCTTTTTATTATGAAGCTTAGAAAATATTTACAGTAGGGTTACTCAGTATCGTTTGACCCGATCGATTATAGGAACATGAACGCGCGTAGAATTGTGCTGCTAGGAAGCGATTCTTCAATGTAGTCGTGATAAAAGCAACTGGCTGATCGAAGCCACTTCCTCCACTTCAAATATAAAGCAGGAGAATGTTGAGGATAGTCGAACTAGAAAGCCGAGAATGCGACGAGGAAAGCTCCTCAGTTGCTTTGAGCGACAAATTGAGTTTCTAGTACTAATAATACCTTGTCACTATCTCTAATCATACATATATAATTATACATGTAATGTCGTACATTAAATCGAGTTAAATCTATCGCGACAGCTAACGAACTTAGCCCTACGGTTTCCTTCGTTTAGAGGGCACAGAAATTCGAAGTTCATTCTGCGTTCAAAGGATACGGAAATTGGAAGTAGAGCGAGCTCGTTTATCCAGTGTTGGATAATAAAGATTTCGACTGATCGTATTTGTGAAGCCTCTTCAGGTGCTCCTTCAAGTGGTGCTTGTGCTTGAACCTTCTGCCGCAGAAGATGCAGCTGAACTGCGGCTCGATACCGCACTCTAAACGGCGGTGCTGGTGCAGCGACTCTCGCCATTTGTACACCTTGCCACAGTTGCTGCAGACGAATTTTCTGCGGAGCTCTAAAAATCAACCACACGACAAATGTGCATTATTACGTCGAGCAATGCTCAGCAATGATTAGGGGTTCGCAGTTCCTATCTACAGGCACGCAAGGCCGTCAAAATTCTCAAATTTCATTTAAGAAACGTTTTGGTGAACCAAAGTTCATTCGCGTTACGTGTATATGCAACCTAGGAACGATTTTCCGTTCTCATATATTCGTAGGACTACGAATTAGATGTAATTTCGATTGATCATCCTGACGGATCTTGAGATTGCCCGCGGAACACTCGAGCGCAGGCTGTTTACCACATTCGTCGCGCTTGTGTTTCGTCAACGATGTCTTCCGAGCGTATTCCTTTCCGCAGGTATCGCAGAAGTATCTCCCAGGATAACGCTTAGGAAAGCTTGCGAACTCTGCAAACAGAAAGAAGCATTAGACTGTGCCCTCTTGCCACGGCACGTCTCGTCTGACTTTACATTCTCATCGCGACATGGAATCAAACAGTGTTCCTCGTTTTTCACGCATCGCGCGCTCTATTACCCTTTTTATTACCAAAAATTCACGTAATGTACATAAATACAATTTCCTCTGCGAAACGCGCGCGTTTCGATGGTTCGAGAGTAAAAAAAAAAACAGCAAAGCGTAGGTAATCAAATTCATCCAGACGTCGATTACATACAATCGTTAATGATCCTTAACACAGGCTTATCCTCGGAAGAAAAGTAACGTTATCGCACGAAGCACTTGTCGAGTTACAAGTGCACCTGTGCGCAACGAATTAAAACGTCGCAGGGAAATCGAGAGAGTGGCTACAGAAAGCTGTTCTTCCTTGAGTCAATACAATCTTAGATCGATGAAGCTACGGTGCTACAGCTTCCCTGGCCACAGGCGTTTGAAAATGTTGGAGCTTAGATCTTCCCGTTCAGGAAGACCAATTGATGGACGTTGACCAAGTGCTTCTTCAGCATCCACTTGTGCCGAATCTTCGCCCCGCAGACAGGGCAAACGTGCTGCGGATCCTTGCCGCACTCTTCCCTCTCGTGTCTGATCAAGGACTGCATCCACCTGTACTCCTTGCCGCATTTGGAGCAGAAGTGTCTTCCGAGTCGCTTGTAATAGTCTGAGCTGCAGTAAACTGAAAGAACAACGAAGCTTCTGTAATTACGACCGCTCAGCGTCACATTCTCTCGAATAGCTTTGTTTCTAGGATGCAAAACCAAACAAGTGCGTGGTAAATGGGTGTCTACCGGTCACGTACGTCGATCTCAGTGACTCTAGATACTTTGATCCTCCTTTCATTTATAGGAAACACATTATTAATGTTGCTGGCTGTTTGAAGCTATTAATTCGTATTAGAATGGTTCGTTGCAGAAACTCGGCTATCGCTAGTTTAATATTCTACTACTTATTCCTATATTTGCCCGATCCATTTTGCATTTCTTCTGTAAAGATCGAGTCGGATGTTTTAATCAGAAAGAGAAACGAGATTCCCTCGGATGGGGATATCCTGTTCTTTAAAAGAGTCTATCGGTCCTCCGGTGATTCAGAATATTTGCACACTGTTAGCGAGTGCACAGATTTGTCGCGTTAGAAATTCAATAGGGCATTCGTAAAAATTGTCTTTTATTAAATAAGCGTTTCAATGAATCAGTTTCACGACAACTTTTACATACATAATCAGACAGCTTGCCAATATCCATTTTATTCATGTCGCAACGGCTGTTTTACGTTCTCAAAGCAACAATTTGAACCTTTCTTACAGAATTATAGCACGTCCCGCGAATATCGTTTATGCACATCTGTTATATTCCATTTTCTCTTTAAACATGATCTGTAACATGTAAAATGCGTTCAGAGGTGTATTTACATTACGTACGTAGAAAAATGTCGAGCGATATTAGGAACGCGTGGAAATGATTCGTTCTGCGTCGGCCGCTCTCGGCGAGCACGAGAAACTGCGGTTACAATTACGGATGCGATAATCTGTGGTCCACTTCAACAACGAGAAACTATAGAACCTATCGCCCGTTTAAACGAACGAGTACTCAACGGAAAACGGACGAAGTTTAACGCATTCGCACGATTTATCGCACAATTGAATATCCTATAAAAAAGTAAACGACGGAAATCGAGTTAGGCGTGGAACGAGTTCACGTTCCCTAATAGACGGTATCAGTCTTACGGGCGAACAAGTCTTCGAGCCTCGCGACGGTGTTGCGCGACTTACTTAGTACCATGGCGTTGGTGCACATTTTGCTTTGCAAGACGAAGGCTAATACTCGAGGATATCGGAATAACGTAGAGATGTCGCGACCGTTGCAGCTACAGCCTCCCGGTCGGAACTTACGCATTCGCAGAATCGGAATGTTTTACAAAACAGAAAGATCGCTAAAGAGTCGCGATACATACAAAGTTCTCCGCGTTTAGCGGCTATGTCGCCGTAGGAAATCGTTTCGTTGCACTGCTCGTGTGAACGAAACAGGTAATAACACAGAAGATGGGGTGGCTTCGAAGCAGCGCTTCACTCTAGCTTGTGAACGTTCGTTTCGTGGCGCAACAAATAGTCCCTGCGCTTGAACTTCCTTCCGCAGAGGGTACATATGTGCCTGGGCAACTTCCCGCAGCCTTCCCGAAGGTGCCTGGTCAGCGAGTCCGTCCAAGTGTAACGCCGCCCGCACTTGTAGCAGGTGAACGGCGTGTCGTAATTCACGCGATTCAGGTCCCTCTTCAATTCTGAAACAGACGACAGAGAGAAAGGCAATGAGACTAACCGACCTACGCTCGATCCCGACGCATCCTTCTTCTAACGTATGCAGTTCGCGCCTCGCCACGGTAAATGGCGTTACCGTGGCGTCGTTGCCACGAGCAGGACGCTCTTTAGCACTTCCGTTCTCTGGGAGCGTTTCGACGAGAAACGGAGGGTGGAATTTGTATCGAACGAAGGGGGTGACAAGGGAATCGAAGGAGAATTATTGCTTGGATCATCGACGCCATTCTTTATTGAGTTTGCAGCGCGCTACCTGCACGCCGGGATACTAAAAGATTCTTTAAATCCCGTTTCAGTAGCAAAGCCCTACGAAAGTGGCTACAATTCTCATGTACAAAGCCAGGCGATTATTTCGAGGATAGGTTTGCAGTTAGACGTCTAATTGGCAACGTGCTTCGTCAGATTCGAAGGTAGTCGACACTCGGGGGGGCACAGTTTATGGTATGTACATTGTTCGTCTTCCCTCTCAGTGGAACCTGTTCAGGTGAGACGTCAGCAGCTGCTTGTGACGGAACTTCCTGCCGCAAACAGAGCACATGTACCTCGGCTCCACTCCGCACTCGTACTTCAAATGTTTGTTCAGAGAGTCCCGCCAGCGGTACTGCCTACCGCAATTCTTGCACTTCAACCTCTGCTGCTTGCCGCATTCCTCTCGTAAGTGGCGGTGATAGGAGGACTTCCACGAGTAGGTCTTGCTGCAGACGTTGCACTGGTACAAGCCGCATTTGGTCGGATTCCCTTGTCCCACGACGAGCTGCCACCCTGAAATCGTAGTTCTCTCGTCAGACACGTCATGAAACTGTGAACTCTAGCCTTCTACTACCTTTCAATCGTCCTGCATTTTAATGGCATAGACATATATTCGAACACTTGGGACTCTAGTTTCATGCTGCGTTACCACGTTATCGCTGCAGGGTTTGATAGTGTTTGCAGGAGGCACCTCTGGGATTGATTGCTTCCACGTGTAAAAGAAATAGAGATTGTAGGGTAACGTTGCTCTATAATCTCCACTCATTTCGACACGTGGAATCGTCCCACCGGCACTGCCACACTATCTATCAGAACTGACACCACGAACGACCCACAGCTTCAAGAACGCGAGGTACTTGCCAAACCAGCGACCAACTGTTAAACAAGAGGCCTGCAAGCGTCGAACCAGAAAGGACAAACCATAATCGAGCACAGAGCAGATCGCTGAAAGGAGTTGAGAGTGAGGAAACTCGCGGTCTATAGAAAATCTTGCCTTTATTCTGGGATCCGTACAAAGATAACGTTGCCTTGTGTAAAAACAAAATACAAATTCTGTAAAACGACCTAAAGTAGACTTTCTGGGCGATTACTTTCTTCTATTAGCAACGAAATATCGGGGGGGGGGGGGAGGGGGGGGCTGGATGTTGTTGGTCGGAACGCAAAGTAGGTACAGAATGTGAACGGAGAGGATTTGGGTTCGTGGAACTTCTGTCTCGTCGGGTTCAAGTGCGGTCGGGTCACATGATGCATCCGTGGACCGTCCAGACGTGCCGGTTGAAATTCGATCGCTGCTTGAAGGCCTTCTGGCAGTAACGACAAAAATACTGCGGCATTTTGCCGCACTCCTCTCGCAGGTGCCGGTTCAGCGTGCTCTTGTTCGTGTAGGACCTGGGGCACTTGAAACACGGGTACGGCTTCTGGAAGTCGTCACGAGCTACGTTTCTCTGGGACCTCAATTGGCCTGACAACAGAATCGAGACAAGATTAATTCGACATAGGCACGCCGTACCTACTATCTTTCGCGTCTCGCGGATTAAGGTTCGGTAAGATCTTCGAGTAGGAATTCGATACCTTTGGAATTATGCTTCTTCGCTTGGATCTTCCGGTGTCATAGACGGAAGCATGGAGAGCATAAAAACGGGTTAGGAGCGGGTCCCTTCGGTCCTTTATTCGTTTAACGTGAAATCGGGGCACGGCGGGGCCTCGACACGTGGTAAGATTTAGAGTATGGCGACGCGTAAACTTATCAGGACTCGGGAATCTCGGGTCTGATCGATGCTTTTGAATTGTGTCAAGCTTCGGTAGCTTTCATAGCGACTACACGAATCAGAGGTTGGCAAAGAGTTGGAAGAGTTGCAGAATGGTGAATTGCAAAAGAAGAGGACTGAGAGTATTGAGTGAGGGGTTGAGAGCTTTTAGAATGGCTCGACTGGTTAACGATGCAGTTTAATCGATCTTCAGTGACTCTTCCTGTTGATGCTCGGTCTTGCTCGTCTTCAGGGTTGCTCGGATCTTCCTGCAGGCAGAATCTTGTCGCCGCTCGAGCGCGAAACACGAAAGCACACACGCCATTGCCCTTGTATAATCACAATTTTATTACTGTGTACTTCGATGGTTATAATAAAATCATAGTAAACTACACTTACACCATTTTGCGAAACTAAGTTATGTCATAACCAAAGGCTTCGGCGAACATCGTTTTCCATAAATTTTTTTCGTCATTTTTTCTCTTTTTTCAAATATAACAATCATTCAATGTATCACACAACGTCGCTTACAGAATGAAATCTCTCTCTACCCCCTTAAACCAATTTAACGTCGAAATTTTTTCCCTCGAACAATACAGCCTTAACGTACGTATCACATGGCGAAAAGTTACCGCGCATCGTGTTTCACAATTCTCACTGGGAAAACGATAGATCTTATCCATTTGCATTTATTAAGAACGAATCGCTAGTCGCGCGACAACAAGGAGTAGGACTTTTCTAAGTAGTAGGAATCGCGAGGAAGCTCGCGCGTGCCAGCCTTATCGGTTAATCGCTTACTATTTATCATAAGGTCGGAGAAAGAATCGATTCCAGAGATCTCCCTGAACCCTAACCAGACGGAACTCTTCTGCTTCTCCATTCACCAACCAACTATACCTACTTCGCTCGGTCATCGCAACATGTCAGGCTGCAACCGCCTATTCCTTAAAACTCATACAGCCCTGAAGTCAATCTAATAAAATAGCCCTAATATCCCATTAAAACCATAAAACGTTTCTCATACTTTGTATCAAAGTACATATTCAGGACGATAGGGATAACACAGGCAGTGGAGTGGTTCTCGTTCCCTTAAGTAGCCAAATCGACCCTTTCCCCGACAGTAAGTATGTGAGGTCCATCGATAAAAATAGTAGCATATAGTGAAGAGCATACGTAAAAGAAAAAGGCTAAATGCTGTGCGCCGCTATACGTGTACGAAAGAGAAAGCGAAGGGTGCGTAAGGAGTCGCGTAACATCTGATTCTCTTCCCAAGAAGCTTCGAGGACCCTGTGGTGCGGTGGTGGCGGTGATCTTCCGATGGCGTTTGCTCTTCGGCGTCAGCGCGTCCTCGTTCGTCTTTTCACGGTCCGAGGAGGATCTTGTGCTGGCTCTTGTAGTGCCGCTGGAAGTTGTCCTTCTGATGGAAACGTTTGTCGCAGATGTTGCAGATGTACCCCGGCGGTTTCCCGCACTCGACCTGGATGTGGCGCTTCAGGCTGCCCTTGCCCTTGTAGGATCTGTCGCAATTCGGGCAGGGGTACGGCTTCGCCAGGAAATCTTGGACCCGTGACGACGAGAACCTGATCCTCGAGCAATTCCCTGCAATTTAGAGGAAGAAATGCCTCGATTATTCGATCTAATCGCGGACAGGCTGAATGGAGAGCCGCGTGCTCTCTTCGGAAGCAGATCTTCGATTGTGCCAGCGCGTATCGCGTTCTACCGTTCCCAATCGCTCGAGACATGATCGATAAATGTAACCGTATCTACATGAAGGGTGGCTACCGTCTACGCGGCAGCTGGCTTTCAGACGGTATGGCGACGCCCGAGAAACAAAAGTAAACTATGATCGCGACACAAGGGACAGAATGGTCTACATCGGAAGCGTGACGCGAGCAGGGTGACGGTATGCGTTTCTGGTGGATCTTCAGTGATGACGTTCGATGGTGTATCTTCGGGTGGCGAGCTTGGGTGTGAAGTAAAGAACAAAAAGATCGCTGACAAGGTTACTGCGTGTTCCATCGGAAGCTTTATTTTCATGAACATTTGGCTGACTGGTTTTTGCGCCGCGCTGATCCCCCAAGACAGACTCGCGAAAGAAACGCCCGAGGATCGAACCCGTTCGAATTGACCGACGTGTCCTTCAAGGCGCAGTATTGCGAGCGGCAAGTGACTGCTCGGGGGACCCGGATTTCGCGAGTCTTTCTCAAAGAATCGGTATAATTCTCGGTTATCTTCGTTGATGATGCTCCGCCACGTGCCCCCGCTCAGTTCATCCTGAAGCCGTGAACGTTCGCGCTGTGCCGCTGGAAGTTCGATTTCTGCTTGAAACCTTTCTTGCAGACGTAACAGATGTACTGGGGATTCTTGCCGCACTCGTCGCGCATATGCCGGCGCAGCGTGTCCTTCCTGGTGTACGATCTTCCGCAGGAGTGGCAGGGATACGGTTTCCGGTGGAAACGCGCGCTGAAGATGCTCGGCCTCCTCTCGCTTTTGTACCCTGTAACAGAGCAAGAGCCCGAAGGTGGCCAATCATTTTTTTCGAAAGCACAGCGTTTGTCGAGCCGATCGCAGGGGCACGAAACTCGAGCGAATTTGAACGCGTGCGCTACTGGCTAATGAAAGGGTCTGTGGAAAAATTTTCTGTTCGATGATTTTTAAATACAATTGTAGGAGATCGACTGTAAAGTTGAGTTGTGCCGAAGAAAGCTTGGTAACAGTCGAAAGGACGAAGTGCTCGACGTCGAATGAAGTCTTACCTGCGACTGTCAATCGGACGTGATATTCTATCGAAACCTCTCAATAGATTCTGGAGTCAAAGAAGCAACGTAAAAGAAGAGAGCGATTCGAGTCTGTATTAAATAGAACGTTCAAGGATCGAACAGTGTTTATTGCAACATATTCAATCAAATCTTTGTACAGGGTTCTTTGGCAGCATTCGCGATTACAGCCCCTCCTTTTCTCCATTCCCTCGTCCCCAAGTGCGTTTTCCATTTCATTCTCTTTTCCCGAATCTCCTCCCATCTTGATCTCACTCTCTCTCTTTCGCGAAGGATTACACTTTGAACGCTTCGTAGCGTCCATGCTGGGTGAGCATGTGCCTATGAAAGCTGCTGCGTTGCTTGAACGCCTTGCGGCAGTGTCCGCACTCGAATTGCGGCGGTTTTCCACATTCTTCTCGCAGGTGACGGCACAGAGACACTCTGTGCACGTAACTCTTGCCACAGAGATGGCAGGTGAATGGTTTCTGGCTCAAGTTCGCGTTGACGAAGTCCAGGCTCCAGACGGCTAAACAATCGGGAAAGGAAACAACGTCAGTGACATCGTTCTTGTGAAAGTGACGGCTGATCGTCAGCGATCGCCTCCAAGGAACGTGATCTCGTATTAGGATCGTTTTGGGGGTACAACACCGTCGATAGTGGCTCGGCCAGTCGCGACAAAGTAGCTTTCTTCGTTCCTACGAACACTGGATAGGAATTACGTCAAACGACACGGATTAGTAGAAGCAAATGTCTGCTGGCAGACACGTATAAACAAGTACTATCAGTATTGCCAACAGAACACAGCGCAAACTCGGTGTTATGGTAAATATGCGGTAAAACCGTACACGTATAAGTGTTGCCTTGGAATTTCGATGAATCGAAGTAACGAATCATCCCCCAGGGAATTACAGTTCTGGCGAAAACGTTTTATTCTGTAATCGTCGCAGGTCTCTCTTTCAAATCGTACAATTTCTTAGGGTATGTACAGGAACATGTAGTCGCGGCGGGGTGAGTCGAGCAAGGTTCGTAGGACAGGGATGAAGTCAACAGCGCCTGTGCGTATTGGCCAGGTGATAGGTGAGATGGTGTTTCCGTTTGAATCTTCTGCCGCAGATGGTGCAGCCGAACTGCGGCTCGATTCCGCACTCGAATCGCATATGCTTGTACAAGGAATTGCGTTTGGAGTACGGCTTGTTGCAGTTGCTGCAGCAGAACAGCTGCCCGACAAACGGCGGCAGTATCGTCCAACCTGAAAACCAGACAAACACGAATTAGAAGGATTCTCCCGTGGCAATTCGCAGCCATCCCATACATATTCTCAAACCTGAAACCGAGAAGTCCGAATGTCTCAATGTTTCATTTGTGAGTCACCAACCACCAACATCCAACTAACGCTTACGAACACCGTGACATTTTATTCGACAAAATTACAGGGTTTCGGTAACCGTTGGAGCCACGTGGAAGTGAAATTCGGGCAATGGGTGAGAAAGGATTCCTCCGATCGAGGGGCGGACTTGTTCCCAGAATGTCTCTCGTTACTGGGACGCCAGCGCGGTGGCCCCGTTCAAGTGGAGCATCTGATGGACAGAATTAACGTGCTTAAGCAGATGATGCTTGTGCATGAACCGATGCCCGCACACTTCGCACGGTATCTGCGGCAACTTTCCACACTCGATACGTTTGTGCTTTTTCAGGGACTCCTTCCACTTGTACGACTTGCCGCAACTCTCGCAGTAGAATCTTCTCCGCATAGCCTGCCCGTCCTCCGTGTAAGGTGCGGGCTGCTGGCGACGCTGCGCCGCCTTCCGCTGTCCCGCGCCTGCAAAAACGTGCAAGCAGAATACGATTCGAGCGTTAATTCGGTGGGAGTCTCGTGGATGTCGTGCAATATAGATATCGCGCGTATCTAAGGCTCGGGTTTACAGAGCTGCTAACAGGGCGCGAGGAAATCCACGGTTCGTCCGGACCCGGGAGCCGGCCGCGCTCCCCGAAACCGCCTGATCGACGAGCGGGGTTAACGATGAGGCGTTATGTGCGTTTCTCCGGTTTATTACAATCGGTTCGTCGATGTGCTCCGTCAATAAATTACAAAAATAATACAGCCCACGGTCTCATGGTGGAAGATCGAAATGAAACGTGTCGCGCGACACAAAATTCCAGCGGGGATTCCGCGTCGAGCGAAATCCGCGCGCTCTCTGGGGGAGAGAGGGAGGGTGGGATTCCTCGGCGAGATCAATAATTCGGGAAGTCCGGCTTCGTCGGGTCTTTCAGGCGACAGCTCTTCAGGTGCTGCGTCACGTGGTGCTTGTGCTTGAACATCTTCCCGCACTGCGGGCACGGCACGTTCGGCATTTTCCCGCACTCGTAGCGCAGGTGCCGGTCGAGGGAGCTCTTCTGGCTGTAGTACTTGCCGCAAGTGCACGTGTACCTCTTCGCGTTCACCAGCAACGAGGAAAACTCGTAACTGTCGCCGGCGTACCACGGGTCTTTCACGAGAAACTGGCCCGTCTCGTCTGAAATCAGAAACCAAGGTCGTCTCGTTAAGCACTTGCGGGGGAGACTCCGCCCTCTGCTTCTCGCGTGCTCGGTTAAAACAGTGTCTTCCTTCTTCTTTCTTATATTTACAAGATACATACGGGCGCCTGGGTCCGTTCGTGTTAGTTCTCGCACGTCTACAAGAGATTTTTAATTCGCCTGCCCGCGGATTTGTCGGCGTATCGGGGCGCTGTTTGACGAGAGAGGGAATCGGCGACACTTGGCGGGAGGGAGAATTGTTTGGAATGTGGAGAAGAGTTGCGTGAATTGTGGTTCGAGGGGAAATTAGAATGGTCATATTATTACGAAATATCAATGTTTAGAACGATATCTAGCGTCTCGTGACGATTACATTAGTCTGGATACATGTAACAATAGATTCTCTGAATTCTGAGAGGAGTTGGGTGACGGAAACTTCCCTCCTTAATATTACAACGTAAAAGTTATTTATAAATTTTATTTCGACCGTAATAATTAATATATGTGATTTAGGCGCACAGGTTCGGTCAATTTAACAAACTAAAAAACAAACTATTTAGCAATAATAAATCTTCTTTCCTGAAGAAGATCTAAACGGAGATCGAAACGTCGAAAGCTTATATATTTATTATTGCTAAATAGTTTGTTTTTTAGTTTGTTAAATTGACCGAACCTGTGCGCCGAAATCACATATATTACACCGTAACTTCTGTCTTTGAACGTACACGCGAGGATGGGTCGTTTATTTCTTTGCCTTTCTCGTGTCTGTGTCGCGGAGCCGCGCTCGGTCTGACCATCGGCGGGCCGTTTCTACTTATAGGGAACACTCCTGCGTCTGGACGTGGCGCAGCCACACGTGCAACTTGTTCGTGGTGAAGCTGCACCTCTCGCATCGATACAGTGCCCCGCATTCCCCGTACAGGTGGCACATCATCGAGAACTGGTGCTTGTAGCGGCGGCCACACTGACAAACCAGGCGACCTGAAACAGAAAACAAAATGGGAGACATGTTAGCACGATTTGAACTCTATCTGGATCGTCGATTATGCTTCACTGGCATCCAACGACGTTATCCCTTTAGCATCGGTGATGGTGTTAGTGGATGATCGTGATCGAGGGGCACACAATTAACGTTAGAAGAGTGAGCGTGAGACTGATCAGGGTACAGACGGCCGTCGAACGATTAAATTCAATTCTTTATTATTCGTCGAGTATCCTCGCTAACACAATGGTTATCAGTGACGATACACACCGCAATGGTAATCATAACTTTAAATTCGCAAAAAGAACACCGTTAAACCATAAAAGATGTTATCCATTTCGTATATCGCGACGCCGGCGCGCGTAAACGCGCGGCTGCCTCGTTAAAATCGCCCGTCACTATGTATATCTCGCACGCGTTACCTGAACGAACAATAATATTATTATGCAATCATTTATTTTTCCCTCTCTCCCTTCCGTCGTCTCTCCCCTCCCGCTGAAAGCTCGCCGCGAGGGGAGAAAGAGGAAGCTGACGAGTCGAGCGCTTACGTGCTAATTATTATCATCGACCTTCTCACAAAGCAAGAGGTACTCCTTCTTTGGCTTTTAAGCTTCCAATTTTCCGTCTCTCGCGCTTGCCACCGTTAAGAATCCTCATTCTTACTTACGCGTGCATAATTTCACGTGGCTGTCGCTCCCCACGCCCTCGGCCGTGTACGCGCGAACGAGCGCGATCTTCTGTTTCTTACACGCTCCGCGTATGTACACTTTGCTGTTCGACCGTTTGCGCGAGCGTACACGGCGAGTCGCGTGTCTTACGTGTAAACCGGCTTGAAAATAATTCTATAGGCGTTTAGTGTGTACGGGGACACGAGTATTGCGTCATTAGCCTCGTTCGCATTGGCACAAAGGTTGCAAATTCAACAGAAACACGTGAAAACGAATCTCCATTGAACTTATTCGGTGGATGCTCGCTACTAAGTAAAGAATTGCTGCTGCGGTTGGAATAAAACTTTTTGGCCACTATCTTGCTTCGACTATAGGCTGCGCGATGACAGCTTTCGCAAGAAACTATATGTATACATTAAAACTTCTTTTCCTTAAAACTTTACGAGCAATAAAGTTAGTTGCAGCACACCATCGAATAAGCGGAACGGAAACTTTACACAGCACCGTGTTAATCATCCCTCTCGAACCCTTCTGCGTAGCGTTCTACGCTGGAAAGTGGAAATCAGCAAACCGCGTCACGTTCAGACGCGCTGATATCATTGTTTAGCGATACTGGATACTTTTCTTAATTATGTCTATCTCTCACTTCTTACGATCTTTGGTATCAGTCTATCCGTTTCTGTTCTGTTGTGATCTCTGAGTATAAACGAAAGGTATGCTCACTGTAACAATTACACCTCTTTTTCCGTTCGAATCATTGTTGGAAGACACGCTCCATTCCCCTTTACGGATTCTGTAGAGTCGATATAGAGCCGCAATCGGAAGAAAATCAGTTGGCCTCTCATTGAAAAAAAAAAAAAAACCCTCGCCACCCCGTGTCCCGTGCCACTGCAGAGATCCGAGGGCCAATTGATTCCGTTCCGATCGCGACTAGACCAGCAGCTCTGCTCGAAACGGTTTTCCCCTCGTATTCGTCGTAACGACACGCCTCGCGTCGTTGCCAATGATGAAGCGCTTAAAGCTCGCAGTCTAAAAAATAATTTCGTGGTTCACGAAAGAAAAACCGAACAAGCTTCTGTAAGCTCTGTTTGAGAAGGGCCCGCGCTCGATTCGAGAACGTATATAAAACGCGACGACATCGATAACAATAACATTCAGCTGTCGCACTGGCACAACAGTCGCATTCTGATCACATTTTAGGCACATGGGGTCGACTCGAACGACTCGTTGGAGTCTCCATTTAAAAAACAGCATCGAATTTCTTTGGCACAGAAGAAGCCCGCGAAGAAACGGAAGAGGCTGGCGTTAGCGCGATCGCGATTCGCGAGTCATAGTTCTGAAGTCATCAAGATCAACAAGGGCGAGCGCGCAGAAGCTGAGAGGCTCACAGTTCGCCCCGAGCGTCTCGCCGACGTTTCCATTCCGGCTCACTTTCATCCCTCGCCCATTCGAGCCTGTTGGAGCGTCGGCCAGACGCTCGCGATCCCCGACGCAAGCCGGGCAAGTCGAGTGAGAGAAATAGTCGACAGGTAACGTCGACGACGACCAAAGGAACGGCCGATCGTCCAACATCTAGACACTTAGCTTAGCTTTAATCGAACAACTCTCGAAGGTTTTAAGATAGAAGACGCTTAGAGGTAAAATTAAGCGAGGGAACACGCTAGAGTGCTTTCGAAGAGGACACGGGAACCGTATCCAAGGGAGACAGAGCGAGAAGGAGAGAGTGGAAGTCCGTGAAACTGGAGAAAGTTTGGTAAAATCCTCTAACCCTACGGGATAAATACGAGATTCAACGCCTCTAATAGTATTATCGGCACGCTTCTTCGCTGATTTGCGGTCGGCCGGCGCGCGAATCGTCATCGAAGCCTCGGTCTCGCTAGAAATTTTCCCACCGTTTTGATCCTTCGTCGAGTCTTTGGTCCTAGATCGAGGATACTCTCGAATTCGTTGGGTCTCGAAGGAAGCTCGTGTCGCGTATAAATTGCCGCGAGGATCGCGTCGAAATGTTTCGTATTGTCCTCGATAACGAAAGGAAGCACTAATGAAACTGACGTACACCACCGGAACAACGCTCCCTCCGCGCATTATGTCGTAACGAGAACACGGTTCAACTAAAAATCTTTCGAAACGATCATTAACGATATCACAGGGATCCTCGCGCGATAAGGTCTCCGAGTCGATGGATTCGACGCCCCGGCCAGACCACGTGGAAAGACATGTTTCTTTTTTTTTTTTTTCTTCAACCGCGATGTATGTATACCATTTACAATTTACATCGTAAAGTTGCTATGCTATATGTATAATATATCATATATATAATATATATATTTTTTGATTTAAATATATTCTCTATCTTGGGTATTCTATGTTAGGTAGCGGCCTACTTAGGCCATTCTCTAAACTAGACGACTCTAATTCAGACAACGGGAATCGTCGCGAGGCTATCGAGCGAATCGGCAAGAAATCATTTCGCGGGTCAAGCCTTCGGGTTAACGCGCCTCCCGTCGCCTCGCCGATGGATTCGTTCGATGACGCCCGTCGATTCCCAAACTACGTACGATCTTCGACAAAAATAATGCAACTTTGGTCCCACGTGACGACGACAACGAACGTTACAAAACTCCCGCGCGAGCATGTCGTCGCGTTTGGTATTGTGAAAAGGCAACAATCGTCTAGAGCATGGATCCTTATTCTGCATTCCCAATCGGTGTCGTCGATAGCACGTGGGAGAAATCGTTATCCACGAACGAGGATCTTAAAGTCTCTTGGCTGACTAGATTTCCTGAATGTTGCTTAAGCTACGCTATTACTAGAGAGCTAGAACCGGGATGCTACTAGTGTCGGAATATTTTCGTTGCACCGAGAATCTCGATCCTTCCGACCGGGGATCGAGATGTCCTCCTCCCGATCGTTTCACAGCAACGGCCCGATCATCGTGGTTACCGAGCCGTTCCCAACGCTTCTCGACGGGCAACACGGGGATCGACAACAGGCTCAACGTAACTCTACACATATAAAATCAGACCCTCTCCTTCGACGATCTTGCTGCCGCAACCGCGATCATCGAGCCGACCTGTCGTTGCTACGATCCACGGATCACGGAGGTTCCTAACACCCCCGTGTCCGCGGCAGTCCGCGGAGAAACTTTGATTTTTCCTTACAATTAGTACAAAAATAATTGGGCAATTTAGTAATCTGCCAGAGGCTCGAAGGAAGCCTAGAAAAGTGCTTTGCTGTCGCTGCTCCCGACGTTTCAACCGTCAAGCAGTGACACTTGTAGTCAGATCGCTGAGGGGTGGCCACTGCTCCTTTATATTCTTATCTTTCAGTGATCCACGGACAGCAGATCCATCGATCGTGATCGTGTTTACCAAGCCCAACGAAATCGTATCTGCTCAGCCTTTTCTAGCTCCTCCCCTCGAGCCTCCTAAAATATTCAACAACGCGTTTTACATTATTTTCCCCTCTATACACGGTTAAATGGGATCCAACAACGGCTTCGCGTGCCACGGTAACGACGGTTCGTCGACTTATAAACCCGCGCTACGCGCACCGGTAACAACAGCGACCGGTTCGTCTCCCGGCGTGCAGCGCGACAAGTATTCGTTAATTCTCATTTGGGTGGTTGTTCACCACGAAGCGGAAGCAAAGCGGATTCTCTTCCGAGTTGCATGACGGAAATGTATTGTCACGTGTATGCGGCTGCTTCGGATCGCGTCGGTCAGGAACACACTGAACAATCGTTATCACGAGAAGACGCTTATAATGGCAATGCAGACGTAAAACTATCAGTGATCGACTATCGGGAAGGTAGCCAACACTTCGAATTTCAAACAGTAGCAAACGGTACCGATGAAAACGCAAAAGAAAAACTAAGAAACGAGAAAACAAAAAATATACAAAAAAAAAAAAACCCAAAAGGAAACAATTACACCAATGATGTCCGAGATCGATCAACATTCATCGTTCCGCCGAAAGCGACCTGCTTCCCGCGTTCCTACGCTACTATTTGGCATCAGAGGGTGTGTCTCTAAATCTCTATCACATAGAGAAAGGAACGAAAAGAAACTAAAAGCTACATCTTGATACGATTCTACCAATAAACGTCGTAGAACCACTTCGTCGTGGACGAGGATCCTGAAAACTGATCTGATCAGATTCACCCTATTGCTCGATACTCGACACCTTCAAAACAAACGCGATCTAACGAAACTGGCGCCTCTCGGGGTCGAAGTTCCTACGGAACCTCGGCCCCCTTCGCCGACTAGAGTTTGCGAGGGTGGCTCTCCTTCAGGCCCTCTGGTTCACGGTGGTGCTCGCGACCGTACCGGTCGACTGGGCCGTCTGCGAGGCCACGTGGCGGTGGTTGATGTGCGCCTTCAGGTTCCTCTCGTACTTGGAGCTGAACGTGCAGTGGGGGCAATTAAAGGACGGCGCCTTGCCGCACTCGTACAGCAGGTGCCTCTTCAGTATGTACGCGTTCTTGTAGCTCTTGCCGCAGCGGGAGCAATTGTGCCGCCGATCCAGCCCGGTCCCGGAGATGCTGCCGATCGGTCGGTTATTGTTATTGTTATTGTTGTTCCTGCCGGGATGGCGGGACGGACAGTGGAGCCTGGCGCGACGCTGGGGCGCCAGCGGCGCCGGCACGTCGCCCGCGGGCGCCCGCGACACGCGCCTCGTCCCGCTCGAGCTCCAGCCGAGACTCGCGAGGAAACCTGCAAACAATCGAAACAGAGGTTTCGACGGGTCGATTAGTGGCTGAGAACTCGCCCAACGGCACTCTACGCGGCTTCGGTTCGTTACACGACTGCTCTTTACAACGGCGCGGGCCATGCGATATAAAAAAGAAACAACATTCAATGTCTCAAGCTTAGCAACAACGAGCATGTGAGGGAGAGGATCGACGGGGTGATGGCTACGTTCACCGGCGGGGGGTCGGTTTCTCGTTGGGTGATTCTACTCGCGGCGGGACCACCTCGCTGGCTGCTCTACGGCGGAGGTGGCACGCGGGGGCGTCTTGTCGCGCGATCGCTGCGACGCGATCACTGCTTTCGTGGGGTGTGCTTGTGAATTTACGTTGTTAACTTAACTGCCACTGTTAGGGGTGTGAGAGACGGCGATGGTCGTCGGTCGCACCGAGCGATCGGTTCGTGACGAGTTGCTCGGTTGGTTGCGACAGGCACAACCAATGTTACCCTCGTGGAGGAGCAACCTGAAACTCAAAACCAGCAGCTTCATTAGTAAGCGTGTTTGCTACTGAACGGAGTTTATGGGTGTACAAATCGTCGTTTCAACTGTGCTTTCCAGGACGTCAAAGGATCTTCTATTCCTTGGCTCGTACTTCTCGGAGCCATTCTTATTCCTGGTGGACATCTCGCTTTCCCAGTTGATCGGCCGGGACACCTGCGAAAAATGAAACTAGTCAGTATACGGAAGTAGCGTGGTTCGCTGACCTGTAGCTTCCTCCGGAGCTGATCTTCCGTTGCCTCTCCTTCTCCTTGGAACACCACCCGTCGAAGCTGCCGGACATCCACGATGAAACGTCGCAGTGTCGACGGAAAGAAGAACGGGAGACACAACGAGGCGGAGTACTTGCCTTTCTAGACTTTATTTTGCTCTAAATCGAATACAAGGCTCTCTACAAATTGACAAAAGAGGAGGGAAACAAGCATTTTGGAATGTTCGAAAAGTCGAAACGATACGTGTACAAAGAAATGAAAAGGAAGCACAGTGGTGTTAGATAAAAAGGACGAACGATCGGTCGGCGGACGGAGCTGTCGGCGCTCGAAGCATTTTGTAGCGCGATGATCGGCGTGCCGTGACGCGTGTACGTCGAGCGGGATAGAAAACCTGGTCCATGCTCGATCGGACCGACCGGTCGTTGTACAAATTTTCACCAAGCAAAGCGACGTTTCTCGCGCGATACAACGTGGCCGATAAAACGGCGACGCGTCACTGTTATTATCATTCTTCTTTCTTTTCTCTGTTCGTCATTTGGTTTTCCATGTGTGCTGCCCGCGACGTGGCTTTGCGACGCGCGACGTTCGCTGTCGCGACCGATCCTCGGGATCGCGTCGCAGCAACGGTACATTTGATTCTTGCTGTTGTTCGCGTGTGCTATAATAAACGTGTCTCTCTCTTTCTGTATACAATATACGCGCGTGTTTGCATGCGATGCGAACTCGTCGCACAGTAGAACGAAGCGGAAAGAAGAATAGTCAAAATTATCTAGAAAGAATATCATCGTCGTTATTCATCATAGCGTATCATCGTTAATAATTATTGCTCTCTAAATAATAATTAATATAAAATGGAGAGAAAAAAAGGAAGTAAATAATTAATAAATCATCGTTCGTTGGCAAATACATGGCGACAAAGGAGTTACGATTACAAGTATTGTTTTGCGTTCGAGGCGCTGAGCGGAAGTTGTAATTGCGTTATTTTTTACGTGCTCTCTGCTCTCACACACTCTCATCCAGTCGGGCTCTTCGCCGCACGTGCACACACTCACTTAATTACCATCTTTCACTCCGTCGATCTTTCCGGCATTCACTCCCGTGTCTTCTTGCGATCCTACTTTCACTCTCTCCCACTCGCTCCGCCTCTCCCATTCACACTTTCTCTCTGCCGGTCTCTCTGTACAGTCGAGTACTGTGCTTGTACTAATTGTAAGAATATCGTAGTTAAGCTCGAGCGCGGGATCCCCTTCGAGGCTGCGTGCTGAATTTTACAAACGGCACTGTATAATACTTTTGTCGCTGGCCCCGTGAACGGTTCAGCTCGATGGACGTTTGTGCCATGAAAGGATCGAAGTTGCGTCGAAGAGGCGCCTCGCTCTCGATATTCTACAGGATCACCAGAAATCACGCTGTGCAACTCGAATATGGATGATGACCTCTGAAAGAGACACGTAGAAAATGTGGCGCAAGATGTTTCTACGAGAACCTTTGTCCTTTTTTTTTTTTTTTTTTTTTCGAGAAAATTCGCGTTGTCGATGAGAGGGATATGCTTCAATGGATGCCTACTGATATCCCTTTCGATTTGTTTGCAATGTATAAGATCTTGTATAATTAAAGAGATCTACTTTAATAGATTCTGTACTTTCATAAATAATAATTGAAATCAATCGATCACTGTGGCCACTATAAAGAACATTAAGCTGAATTTTCATTCGATTTCCCCCAGCGAGCTTCCACCTGCTTTCAAGTTGCACATCACATTCCCAAAAACGCCCTGCATATGCGCGACCTCGCGGCGCGCGTTAAATTCGCTATTATTTATTACAAGATAATTGTACTGTTTACTCAATAAAGACGAACGAACGAAAGAAATGCAAAAAAAAAGGAACGCGGGCACCGGCGTGCCCGTTGTTGAGGAGAAAAAAAAAATAGAAAGAGAAAATAAAAAAACAACAGAAGAACAAGGAGAAACGTATGACGCGAGTAGGAATAAATAGAGACTGGAAGTAAAACATAAAACGCGCGGGAATCACATTGCGGTTTTATCAGGAGTCGTGGACAAAAAAAAAAGGAACAAATGTAAAACGCGTGTGTAAGGGATGGTGGTCGCTATGTGTGTGTGTGTGTGTACGTAGTTTAACATGGATCGACAACGAAGATGAGTACGTCTTAGCGGATAATATTGGCAGTATAAAGGCGAGTGATCGAGATTAAATTCTGCTTCCTTCGGCGTAAATAAATAATTTCTAAAAAAATATCACTGGTCTCAAGATGTCCGCCGGGCGTCACTGGTCGCGTAAGCCGCAGCCTTACCACGACTTCCGGTGGACCCGACTCTACCTGTCCTAGTCAACGCACTTTAACCAAGCATCGAACGTCGATTTTCGACATCCCGCAAATAAGTCCCTGCCGGAAACACTGGACAGGCTAGAGGATCCACCAGAGGCGCGCGTCGATTGTGTTGTTCCGTGACACCCGGCTAATAATACCGTAAAAAATCGTTCACAGCTGGATGCGCCCAGCGCCTCTTGTTTTCTTTTTTTTTTCTTCTTCTTTCTTGTCATCTATCCTAAAATCTAAGTCGTACTTGAAGGCACTTAACACAAGGCTCTCTCGGTTCGAAAGCTACTCCACCTTTCAGTATCATCCCCGTCCCGTGACGCTCTACGTTCGTTTCGCTCTCGTTACGCTACTTTTCTTCGTTCGTCTCCTCCACATTGGCGCGGCATTCCCCAGCGAACACGCGCTGCGCGAAAGCGCCGGGGGGGCACCGCACCCGTTGCTAGTTCCCGTCGAGCTTTCTCCCCGCGACGACACTTTTCGGTTTCATTCAGGTTCTCCCCACTTTGCTGAGCGTGGCTCGAAATCGACGTTTGTTTCCCTCCCTCATCGATGGTCGCCTCTGTTCGCGAGACCCGTGGGTCCGACGCAAGAAATTCATCACCGTCGACGAGCAAATTCTCCGCGGCCAAAGCTTTTGAAACGGAAGTACGCGAGTGTAGCATACATGAAAAAAAGTTTCGATAGACCCGCTCGCAGTGCCTGACTGCGGCCCACTCGCGCTCTGAAATTTCCCTCGATAGTACGATTATTAGTACGATACACGTAGTACGGTTTTTTTTCACCCCTTCTAATTACCTCCCCCCCCCCCCTCGCAATAATTTCACTTTGCACTCGCGCTCCATCGGAAATCCTCTCGAGCGCCGGTTCGGCGTTCGATCGGACCTGGAAAACACCGGGCGGTTAACAATAAAGTTACGGATGCGAAAAGCCATTCCTAACGATTAAAGATAATTCTCTTTGTCCTTTTTCTTTTGACGGTGGAGCTGGCGAAAGGAGCACGCGGTGGTCCTGTCACACAGAGACCTCGAATTCGCTCGTTCCGCTCGCCCCTTAGTCAACTCCGGCTCGGAGTTGGCGCGCAAGTTACCGACGTTGCCTGTCCATAAGTATTCTTTATATAAATTTTCTCATTTTCTATCACCTTAAGACCTAAACACCCGCCGCGCTATGTTTTCCGACGCGACCTCCGCCAAAGGGCTGCCTTCGATAGTTTCTCGCGGGGCCACAGGCCTCTCCTACACCCTCGAGATTCGACACGATAGAACGCGATATCTCCTCTTCTCGTTCTTTCTCACGCGTCTCCGTTCAGACACCGTTCCATGCACACGCCAAGCGTAACAAGAGCAATAGACTCGTGGTACGGCCGAAGAGTATCCGCGAGTTTTCACGGATAGACCCCTGTCGAAAATAGAAACGGAAGTCAGAATTTACGACAGAGCCTGGGCCCTGTCGAAATGATGAATTTCCTCCCCTCCAGCACTTTTCTTTTTACCCTTCGCGAATCGCCAGCGAGATGCTCGGAGTGCGAGCTTTCGCCAGCCAAAGGACCACCACTCGATCCTTTTATTAAATTTACTTGCTTTCTTGTGGAAAATCTGCTTCCCTGCGCGATCAGACATTTCTTCCCCCGAATACATCCCTTTACGGTACGATAATAGAAATATAATATCGTCATACAAAAAATAAAGCACTGTACTTTCTAAATTCCTGGATGGCATATCTGTCACACCTTTCTGCGAATCCTTCTACCCGTTCCTTACAAGCTACTATACAGATCCTCGTCGATCCACTATGCTTGCCAGAATCGTTTCATCCCCTACGATGACCACTCGATTTCCTCCCAAACAAAAGGTGCCGCGAAACAAAGAAAATACCGGCCATCTTGAGAAACCACACGAGCCTAAATCTGAATTCCCTAACGAGCGATAAAAAGCATATATATATATATATATATATCTATATATATATATCATCTTAATGATAAATTTCGATCTAAACTTGCGAAGCAACATAATATCTCTTACTTTTTTTCCTTCATATTTTTTGTTCTTTTTCTTCTTTTTCTTTTAAATAGCATAAATTTCGAACAATCCTCTCCTATATTAGATATATCCATACGTTCGATTTAAAAAAAAGATATCTCTGCGTCGTAGCGCTAAACAATCGCCTAATATAAATAAATTTATTTCTCTCTCTCTCTCGCTCTCCCCCTTAGCAAAACAAAATCACTTTATCAATTTTTCTTCGCGACATAAATCGTATCGAAAATCTCGTTGCGTCTCAGTTAAGAAAAGAAAAGGAATATGGAAAAATAGAACGTTCAACGCGCGAGAGCACGTGAAGTTTCTCGTGGGACCCTTACACGTTTAAATTTAGCGTCTAAATATCACACTGTTCGCGCATTTTACGATTTACCGCGAGCAACGATAATTGTAATGGTCGAGGTTCCCTGCACGAGTCGAACGACAACTATCGATGGTTGCACGAAAAGTCCACCCCCCCCCTCCCCCTCCCACCCCCGAAATGTTCAAAAAATTTCGCACTCGCGTCCACGCGATCCACTAGCAATGAAATTAGATTCGTCTCAAAAGTTGCAACGTCGAAATGGCGCTGGTACTATCTAAATGATCGTGCATAAACCGAACAGCCATTTCTCTTCGCCCCGTGGTAAAATAAGAAGGCGTATTTTCCTCGCGTTGCAAAATGCTGTACGGCTAAATACGAAATGAAAATAAAACGAAATAGAAAGACAACGAAACTGTCGTCATCGCGTTTCGCCTCGCCGCCCTTCGGTATTTTCAGACGCACCGATTCTTCCAATTGGCTTCTCCTTTTTTTTATATTTTTTTAATTCTTCGGTTAGAATGTTCCCGATCCCAAACCGACACCCCAAAAAAACCCCAAAAAATAGTAGTAAAGAAAATTCAAGAGAATTCCTCGTTCCTCGATAATCGTAAACGTAATAAAAACCTAATTACAAAAAAAAAATGGAAAGAAAAGAAAAAATATATAAAACACAGTGATTAATAAGCCCAATCATAATGCGCAAGACTCCGGTTAGACCTGATTATAAAAGCCATAATTAATTAGTACGAAGACGAACCCGTAATAAACTTACTTTTCTTATTCTTTTCTTTTACGACGATTCCCTTGTGTACGTGTATATATATCTCTCTATATGTATAGATATATGTATATATGTATACATATAATAATTTTTGCTTACTTATCTTGAAATTTTACAATTTTTTTCCTCACATCCCCCTTCCCCCGGCCGCGATCTTACATATTTATTAATATATATATATATACTTCTTTTTTTTTAAAAAGACTTTAAAACTGACGGCGGGCGCGAATTTCGCGGTTCGCGCGATATCATTCGTTATGCTTTCTTCGTAGGTATCCTACTTTTTTTTTTTTTTTCACTTTTTCCCTCTTCGTCGTTTTTCGTCGCGATCATTCTTTTACTTCGTTAATCAACGAACCACGCGCCCCTTTGCGGTTAGCCGAAAAACGCTCCCCGAAATCCCAGAACCGTCTAACAGTTACAAGAAATCTTAGAATCCTGTTACGTTTTGGAATTTGTTCTTTCTCAAAATTTTTCGAAGGCACATGTATAAGAACGAATTTAAAGAGTGTAACGCGATCGAGCTATCCAGCGGTCGCTCGTTCCACTCGTGTCTTAAAGTTCTGCCGTCATCGTCGTCGTCAATCGTCACCGTCGTTGTTCGTCGATCGGGCCGATCGACTTCTCGCGAAAGTGTCAAGCAAGAGCGTGCAAGCAGTTGATTACATGCGTGAAACTGTCGAACGAAGAAGAGACGGGTCGACGACCCCTAGAGAAGAAGAAGAAGAATAATAATAATAATGGATAGCAACAGATGAAACGTGACTTTCTGCCCGCGTGCTTCGTCACTTGCACGCAGATTAGTACGTGGTTAGCATTTAATTGAACGCGAATCGACTGAACCCTCGATTATCACACCAGAACTACACACCGACGATCCTGCGCCTCGCCGATCGCCATCATTTCCTCGAGATCGACCGACACCTCGCTATCGATGCACGTCGTCGGGGAAGAAAATATTTGCTCTCTATTATAAACGATAGCTTCTATATCTCGCCTGGTTCTATAAAATACGTTTTCGCGGTGCAGATATTTCTAAACGATCGACGTTCGATCGGCGTAAATAGCGAGCACGATCGCCGAGCTGGCGAGGAAAAGACGAAAAGGAGAACTTGGCACAGTGGCACGAGTCAACGGGCTGGCGTGCCGATCAGGCAAAATCAGAGAAACCGAAACGGGGAAGCCGAATAACAGTCTTCCCTCTTCTAGCGCACCCATCTAGATGGACTCGATTCTGGGTGGTATCCACAAGAATCATCGACAACCTAACGATCAAAGCCTCTGTGGAAATATGTTTGAAAGATCAGCGCGCCTCATCACCTCTTAAAGATCCTCCCCCAAGCGGCCTCGGACGTTCTATCACGATCGTTATAATTATCACTTCTCGTCTTTGACGACGATATCCTCCATCCCCTATCTCTGCCGTTCTCATCGAAATATCTCTTTCACGCAGACGCACACCCTCCCTTTCGCTTCCCACTACCACTCGCCCCCTCTCGCGTCCTCGCGCTCGCGATTCGCCCATCTTAGTTTCATCATCGAAATTCAAATCGACACCCCCTTCTAATACCGGCTCGGCCGACCACAGATTCTCGCGCGGGGGACGCGCACAGCATCCCCCCCCCCCCGTTTCCCCTTTCCCTTACCACATACGAAAAATAAGAAGAAAGAGTCATTAAAACCTACGACCTACCTAATAGTACGTCTTACATGCCTAATAATCTAATAATCTCCGTCGATGGCGGCGGTCGGTTGGCTCGTCGGCATCTGAAATCATTTCCACCCCTGCGACTCTGTCGCGAACGTTTCAACGAAAGAACCCCCCGGCTTCGAAACACTCACCCCGCGTTCGTCTCGACCGCCGCCACGCATCAAGGCCTCGTGAGGCAGTAGTATTATCGATAAACATTACTCAGTAACTATGCATCAAGTCGATCCATAAACGTATTTTATCGTTAACGCCTATATCGCCTACCGTCTTCTCCCCACCGTAATCTCGCTACTACCTATTCCCAAGCTGATATCAGTGTTACCATGCTAGTTTTCACATCGACACCCCGTCGCAGTAGTCAATCACGATAAATGTGCTGCCCTTGACAGCGATCCCTTCGTTCCCATTCTCTCCTCGGTCTCATCACACTCTCTCTCTCTCTCTCTCTCTCTCTCTCTCTCTCTCTCTCTCTCTCTCTCTCTCTCTCTCTCTTTCTCTCTCATCTCTCCCAGTCGACACAACAGTAGCCGTTTTGTTCGCTCACTATACGATAAACACGCGTCGACGAGCGAATTCTCGATCGGATGTTCGATCAGCGAACGCCAGGGGTTGCTTCTGCGCCGGGATACGAAACGGAAGAACGGATATGGAAAGAGCTATGCGGAGGACGTGGCTAGATTATTGCACTCGTACGGAGGAGAGTCGATCCTGGCCTGCTTTCCATCCACGACAATAGCGACAGCCGCGTCCATCGGGTGGATCGCGATTATCCCTTCTCGTCGGCGATTATCATGAAGCCCGCGAAAGGCATCGAGATCTCTCCGCTGAAAGCGTGATCGCTGCTCGTCGAGACTGTACAGTGTGTGGTTCAGTTTTTCACGAAGGGCCCGCGGAGCACGCCCATCGGAGGCGTCCGGCGGCCCCTCGATACGGAAGATTCGCGACCGGACGCGATCGAGAACTCGCACGCGGACGGCCGCGATAAAAGGAAATTAAATCTATCGCTTTCGTTTGCGTCAGACGTTGCGCATACTTACACTGTATAATATGAATTACGAGTAGTTTAGTTTAGTATTTAGCTTGTCTCATAAATATTGTCTACAGTATGGAAAGTCGGGCGGCCGTGGCGCGCGTATTTTGGCGTAGGAATACGGGACCTGATGCCAGGTACATGCCGAGCACGGGCGTTTCCTTGCTTCGAGTATTAGTTTCTAATAGAACCGACCGGGTATCAGTCTGCTCGCAATGTTGGGGATGGTATCGAGTCGCGGAACACCTGCAATCGTACACTTTTGAAGGAACTTGCTTCTAGAATAAAATTACCAAGGGCTATTAAAAGGTTTCCAAGTAGCCCAAGGATGGTAGATGAGATATTATGGATGAAATCAAGGAGAGATGAGGTTTCTGGTACTATCGTTCTTCAACGATAGCGCAGACAGGATTGTACGATGCAGTTGTCGAGGGTAGGAAGAATTGGAGTAGATGTCGTGATTGATAGAATGCGTGGCGATTGAAGTAGCAATAGGACCCGGACCCGTGCTCGGCGCAAAGACCGCTGCGATCCTTCCGATCGAACTGGTGTGACGTGCTTCCTCCAGGGATAAATCGGCAGTGTGACGAAAGTTCGTTTGTATACAAAGAAACGCGACAGGATCTTAACTCGAGGACGCTTAATTAAAAGAAAAGCATTAATCGTACGCAATTATTATAATATAAATATATATACTTAAATGCATCGTATAGGAATCTACTAGGTTTCGTGTTTATCTGGCAGTCTGACGATCACAATGTTCATAGGAGAATACCCATGCGCGGTATTTAAATTGTATCCGTGTGCGGGTGGTGTGTGCCTGTTGGTGTGTGTGTGTGTGTGTGTGTGTGCGCGCGTGTACGTGTGAAGTGTGTGTAGTATGTACGTATACCTGACTGTTGACGCGAGCGCGTGTCCCTTAGTGTTTCCGCGAATGTAAAGGAAGCATTAGCGAGAAGCAGAAAGACGCGCGATTCGTATCGCTGATGAAACGATCGAATCGTCGCCGTTTAATACTGTGTACCCTCTCTGGTGTCGCTGGTCTCTCGCAGCGACAAGGAATATAATAAAATGGCTGCCTTTCTCGAAAAGGCCGAAACGAAAGGTGTGACAAAAAGGCGAGGAGAGGTCCCCGAAGGGCCGGGGCGCGCGTCCACCTCGACGCGAGGTCCAACTTGCAACGAGTTTGGGTGCGTGTCGTTTGGAAGGAAGCACGTGGACCGGATCGAGGAACGGATCCAGCCTGCGACAGTAGAGCGGATAAGTTCTCTGGAATTTGGAAACTGCTTTCCCTCGCGACCTTTCCTCCATTCTTTCGTTTCTCTTTATTTTTTCGGTGTCCCCAGTGAGCCACACGCGCACGGCCAGGCCCGTTTAAAAAATATGGAACCAGTGTGACCAGAATGGTTGCTATGGAAGAGCTCCGGTTTACCGGACGGTCTTATATCCGACTCGGGGCGGAACGCACTCGACAGACTCTAGTTCTCAGGGATGCGCCGCGGCCGGGAGGTGTGCAGCGAGCCCCTAAAAGGCAGTGCTTGAACATTTGGAGCTCGGAGCCTAGGAACACTCTTTTTCATAGTTCTCGAGCAGCAGCGTGTCAGTGACTTGGTGTGTGCCAAAGCGGGCAGGCACTCTGTGACCTGCGAGGACTTGTAACGACTGATGAAAAACATATTTGGCGACTCGTATACTCTCCAAGATATCGGTTTCGCGCGTCGGATTGAGCGCGGCTTTACGCGTACCCCGCTGCACAGCCACCAGCCGCGCACTCGGCTCAGACCTCTTCTCTATGCTTGCGTGAGACAACCGTGCAGTTGGCTTCTATAGGATTCACAATTGATGAAATGAACGATCGTAACGGGGTCGATCGTGGATCGGTATAAGAAACAAAAGGAACGAAAAAGCACGCGACTTGGCTTCGCAAGCTGCATGCGAAATAAACGAAGACATCGCCCCGAGCGGGAGATCGACGCGTTCCCTCGTTCATACGCGGTACATCTCGGTTACGCAAAAAAAAAATAAAATAAAATAAAATAATAATAATTACTAATAGATAATCAATTAATCAATTAATTAATTAATAATAATAAACCTTAAAAAACGTTAAAAAAATAGAATCCAAAATCGAGATAAGAGGAGGATTGACAGGTTTTGCCCCAGTGTACGCGCCGGCATAGTCTTCGCGTTTCACCGTCCCCGATCGGTATCGATCGTCATCGTCGTTGTCTGCCCTCGATCTCTTCTTCGCCCATACTCCCCCGACCCCCTTTCTCCGTGCACGCGGTGTTCCTCCCTCCGTCGCTCTCTAACTAAACCCTATCCTCGTGATCATTGAATGAACGTCAACCGAGCGCGAAACAAGTCACCGACCATTCCTTTCCCTTCGCTTCTTCCCCAGAGAAGCTCCGCTTCCTTTCGCGCCCGAAAGACGACATCGACGGTCCCCTCTCTCTCTCTCTCTCTCTCTCTCTCTCTCTCTCTCTCCCTCTCCCTCAATTTCTCACCCTCCCCTCGAGTCTCACCGCCATCCCCGACCGACAAGCTCAACTCTGCCTTTAGACGAGCTCCTGCTTGTAAATCTTCTCTTTGTGCATTCGTTCCATGTGCCGCGCGATGTGCATCTTCTGCTTCGCCCTGTACACGCAGTGGGGGCACTGGAATTGGGGCTCCTTGCCGCACTCCCACTTCTGATGGTTCCTCAGGCTGCTCTTCAGCTTGTAGACCCGGCCGCAGGCCGGACAGTTGAAACCCTCCGGGTTCGTGGAGCCGGAGCCCAGTCCCTTGCCCAATCCGCCACCGGATCGCCACATGATCGAGGGCACGCTCCATCTCTGCCAGGCGGCGGCCCACTTCAGCCCCGTGATGCTCAGGTCCTCGGCTGGAACACAGGATTCACGGCTTTATTAGTACGTGGCTCACGCTGCTGAGCGAGGATCGGACGGTCGTTAAATCCTCCGGTGCACGTGGGCCGTGCGTTCAAAGTCGTTCGTTCGGTCGTCTTTACGGCGATACGGGTCTCGACGCTACCGATCCCCGGATCTATCGCGACTCTATTCTTTGCTTTCATTCGGTATCATTCTCATTCTACGGTAGACGGAACTTATGGATTAAGCTTAGACGCTAACGGCGACGAATCGGATCGCCAGCCGACCGGGCTCGCGAGCCTTCACTGCCACGGATGCTTTCCCGCGGACTTGTCCAGGTCGCCTAAGTGCCCGCCGAAAGCTACCCACTGCACGTTGCCGCGGCCACATCCGTGTTAGAAAGCGTTCTATTTGTCCTTTAGGGATCTGCTAGGCCTGGAAATTTGCCTCTGATGTCGCTGGCCGGGGGCAGAAGGTAGCTTTCGCGTGATGGTCCTGAAAAGAAACTGCGTGCCGCCCGCCGATCGGGATGGAAACGTTCCAACGCGTCGAACGGTCGTGCCCACCGAGGTGGCGTTCCATCCCGCCGCGGGCGGATTATTATTTGTCGAGGAAGGATAGAATATAATGCACTTGTTCTTTGTATCCCTACGTTCGAGCCCCAAGCAGCTAGCTATGAATTGTCGCATACGAAGAAGGAGCGGTAATCTGTGCGTGGCGAAAGAAACGGAACGCGACGTTCTCCCTTAGCGATTCAATTCCGACGACCCTCGACGCGCCCAGCGGTCTGTTCCTTTCGACGCACAAGCGATAAAAGTCGTGTGGTTCTATGTACAAGTTTCGAGAAGAGTTAGTGCGCATGCTACTCCCCTAAATGTCGACGAACAAGGAAAGGGAGATATCAAAAGAGAAAGAGAAAGAGAAAGAAAGAGAGGGAGAAGGAGAAGGAGAAATGCGATCGAAGGGCAGCGCGCAATTGATGCGATCGTTTCTCGTCGAATTGTGGCGGGAGCATGCCGATCGACGACAGCACGAGCAAGGAATTTCGCGGTGAATTTATCCAGGCGTTTCAAGCTACGTCTGCCCACAATTCGATGAGACACGAGGCCGCCCGCGCGATCGCCGGTTCCTGCAACAATGTACAGTGTTCCTATTTCAAAGGGATGGGTAAGAGAGGAAGAGTGAGAGAGAGAAATCAGAGAGAGAAACAGTGATAGAGGGAGAGGCAAAATGCGGAAGTCGAAGAACACTCTCGCGATCATCGTCGAGAAGAATTCTTTTTCGCTGGTTCAAGAAAAAAAAATAGAAAAAAACAGTGTTTCTCGTGAAAGGTTATTTGTACGCGGAATCATTGTTTCGTATAGCTGGAATGGACACGAGCGAGTTAAGAATTTGCCAGACTGAGGGGATGATTCCCGTTTCGACGCTCGATCGTGGGTGCAGCGAGAAAAACAAAAAAAAAATGATTGTCTTCAGCCCGATTTAACGGTGGTGGGGTGGATATACATGTTTGGGTGTCCATCTGGTGCTTTTCGTCTTCCGACGCATTTTATTTAATCAAACGTACGAAACACGACAGGGATCGCATATAACGTCGACGCCGATCGCAATGATCGTTAATGTAAGCACGCAGAGAAAATCGTGGCTCTCTTGGTCGAACATTGTCAGTCTTAACGAGAGTTCGCTTACGAACCTAAGCATCCTAACGTCTTATAGAAAATAATTCTTATTCGCATCCTCTCTCTACTGGTCTAAAGTTTTAAGGCTACACCTCTTCCTGTACTGTCGTTCTTTCTCGTTACGCCTAGGAAATCGCACTTATTGTCATCGTGGCCGATTACACCTACAACGCATCGATAAGGCACTTGTCTGAAAGGATGGAACTCCTCTAAGAAGACAGAAGTATTCGAATCCGAGTCTTATACACACAAAAAAATATATATAAAGAAAGATTCAAAATAAAAAAAAGAAGTGGCTTATTCGATAAGAAGGAAAGCGCAAACATATTATGGGAAACTAATCGTAAGTTCGATGTACAGTAATAAATATCAGTCGATGTTCTAAAATACGAAGGACAAGTCTTAGGATTATGATTATTCGATGCACGCCTCTAAAAATAATATAATTAACACTCGTTACTTCGTTCCTCCGTTTCATCTTTTTGTACGTAGATTCTCGTCTCACGTGTACTTCACTCGCACGATCGTTTTTGATAAATATATGTACAACAAAGATGGGAATAAAATAATGATTAAAGGAAAATGTACGGAGAACGAGCTACAAGAGTTGGCAACACACGCGTGAAAAGGAAGTCGATTGTCTTACTAGAATAGATAGGTAGTCTTTGACTCGTTTTTTCTCTTGACACGAACAACTTGCAAGAAGGTATTATAGGCTCGAAGTATGTCTTGGGTAGCAAATTAAAAATCTATCGCGACATTCGTTCCTTTAATATCAACCATCGACGATTGAACCGCGAACGTCTGAAATTCATTAATCTCAGAACTGAAAACCGTCGGTTCAACTTTCACTCTCGACCGTCAGGAATCGAGGTAGGGCTTTGCACGGGGTGCGAGATTAAGAGCGCCACAGGCTGATATTTGTAAAACTCAGCGAAATATGGAGCTTTTGTTCTGACGGATCATCTGATCATCCGAGACACATCGTGCGATCAAGTTAATTTTTGTCCAAGTGAAAGTGCATAGACACCAAGCTCATTTTGACCTTTTTAAACAACAACACACATTGTTAAACTACATTTGTATTCCATTTTCTGACGAATAAAATGTGCTACACACACCCACAATGAAAGAATAGTGCAAAAGCAAGGACTGTTTGGTTCTTGCAACAAAGAAGCAACTAGCATTCGTAGAAATAAATTCCCAACATTTAATTCAACACTAAAATGGTCCACTGGTGGGACATTTCTAAACCAATTCGAAATGAAACGCTAGACGCGTCCAACTAGTGGCCGTCTGACCCGCGCCTGACAAAGCGCTGACCGTTACTACTTGCGCGCCTTACACACTCTGTTTACCCCCTCTGTGCCCACTATTTTTTCATCACGTATGGTAATTTTACTCGCCAAGGAGCAGGACACAAACGTAACTATTTAAAAAGGACATGGTTCCATTACAAAAAATTCAAAATAACTTGGATACATTAGATACTTCCATCCACAAGAAAATCAGCTATCACACGATGTCCTTGACTAGACGAAGCGATCCCTAAACAATCTCAACGCTAAATTCCAGAGACACCAGCCCACGGCACACTCTTAACTTCGCGCCGTGCAGCAGAACGAACGGTTCTGCTCAGTGAATCTCGAGCTTCGGCGTGTAGGCGAGCAGATAGGACTCGGTGTCCCCTATCTTGTCGAAGTGCTGCCGGCGGATGTGCCGCAGCCAGTGGGCCTTCCGCTTGCACCGTTGCGGGCAGAACGGGCACTGGAACTGTGGCTCCTTGCCGCACTCCCAGTGAACGTGCCGCTGCAGCGAGTCCTTCCTCATGTACGATCTTCCGCACCTGCTGCAGCCGAACTGGCCCGGCGGCTTCTTGCCCACGAAGTTGTACGCCTTCGGTATCTTCAGCTCGGCGAACGGCATCGCGCCCTGCTGCTCCTGTATCTTCCACGCTTGCACAGGCAGATCCGCGTTCTCCTCGTCCACGGCGGCGTTCTTCGTCTCGCTCGTCTCATCTGCAATCCCGAAAAAAAAAAGAACAGCTTTAGGCCTGCTCCACCATCGCCCACGCGCCTCTGGCAGCCACCGTAACTGACCACCACACACTTTTCGTCCGCGTACTGCGCCATCGGTCGCTGTTCGACGCGCTGAGGGAAGATGGAGGTGCGGTGAAGGGTGTATCGGGATTCTGGAGTGTTTTCTGGAGAGTCTCGGTGATTTCGTTTCTTTTCTCTCACGTAGTCACACGACGAGCGACGGTTACTTTTATTTCCGGGATTACAGTGGAAGATCGTGAACCACGCACGACGAGACTCGCGGCTCTAGTCCCAGCGGAACTGTGGCTTCGAGACCGATGACGTCGGGGATGTGTCGAGTTTTATTCGGGGGATCCTTGTTATTCAGAGAAAGGTTACGGAAAATTAGGCTTTATTTCGTACAAGCTTCCGTAAAGCAATCAGAGAACCTTGCTGGGTACTCGAATACTTCTTATAATCTAGGAAAATGAAGCTATGCAGCAACCAAACAATTAGGATATTAAAGAAACTAAAACAAATTGATTAAATTGGGTGAATAATTGAAATGCTCTTTTGTCGCAGTTTTCTGCGTCCTTCGAACAGCATCCTTATGTGCTTGTCGAAAGGTCCAGTTCGTATAGCGTTTTAGAGGTTTGCCAAGGTTCCCCAGGCTCTCTCTTCAGAATGCAGCTCGGGTATTCCTCATCGTCCACTTTCGGGTGGCGCACGACAAGGTGGCGGAGGATACCCCCCTCCCAATCAGCACAACGACCGCAAATGGCACAACGGAATTGCTTGCTGCAGCGTTTCTTGTGTTTCTTCAACGCACTCGCGTGGACAAACTTGAGACACATGGGACACTGCGTCTTCCGTTTGTTTTTCCGTGATGCGACCGGACAGCTCAGCGGATAACCTGAAAAATCACACCACAGGATGAACTACTGTCCCAGCATTCCGGCCCCACAAATGTCCTACACCAATTCGAACGCCCACGGGTGGAGAAACTAATTATCCCTCACCTGTGGTCGCTCAAATACACGAAACAATCTACAAAACAGTAAACTACCGTGTCACCATTCGAGAAACACCCTTGGACGCACAAAATAATAGTACTGGGTAATCTGATAATCATGGAGGTGATAACATATAGATGACTCGTTGGGAAGGGATAATGTCGATGTAGGCTGTATTATTTATTCAAAGTGTACAGTGGTATTTCACCAAGAATCGCGAGGTTTAACCTTTCAAATTAAGCTTCGCCCAACGCATATATAGTCTTTCTCCCAAATTATTCGAATGGAGTTTGACAAAAAAAAATTCTTTTTTATTAAGCTCGTCTTTCGTGCCGGAGCATGTGCCTCTTCAAGTTCGCGCGCCTGTGGGTTCTGTAATTGCAATAATTGCAGCTGCAGCTGGGCTCTCGGCTGCACTCGATTCTCTGATGGCTTCGAAGAGCTCGTATCGTGTTGTATACGCGTGGACAATTGTCGCAAATGAATTTCCTTCGTGCGGTGCTCGCGTAGTCGGCGGGTAGCTTTAAGAGGTGAAACGGGTCTGAAATGATACAAAGAGGAATAACCAATTAGTGTTGAATGACTCGTCACAGGTCCTCCAAAAGTAAGAATGTTGATGGGACAATGAGGATTTAATGACGGGACGCACTGGGCACGTAGTCTGATTTAGGTTCTTTTTAAACACCCAGATTAACTGATTTACCATTTCATTGCCATTTCAGAGCTCCCGCTGACTCGGCCGTTTCTGGTGAAAATATTCACAAGCGTCTGCTACGAAACGTTACGTTTAATACTTCGAAACTGTTGCATACAGATACAGTACAATTGGCCGTGGGTCTGCTGTGACAATCGTTCATCTTACTTAGGCTCCGCGAAACCTCGCCAATCCCTCGCGCCCGATTCAGCCGACGCTTAATAAATGTACAAAGAAAGCGCGATACGTGACGGTACTCGACGGAATATCGTTTCCTGGAAGACATAGTTATCGTCAGTCAAAGGGTGAAGGAAATTGTCTACAGACGCAAATGCTTCAGTCCTCTGATTGCAAAATAGTCGGGCGCCAGTCGAGTCGATATCGGTAAACTGGAGTAGTAATAGGCGTTAGTAATAAAATATAGGATTCCACTTGAACTAGAGAGTCAAGCTCGCGGCGTCGATCACGTGGCCGGGAAGATTTTGTGCAACTTCTTCTGGTGCTCCACCAGCTTGTCCCTCCTGTAGAATTTCTTCACGCACAGATTGCAATGGTGCTTCGGCTCCTCGCAGTGGAGCTTCATGTGCGCCGCCAGGTTGTGCTTGTACTTGAACCAGCCCTGGCAGATCTGGCACTGATACTTGGGTGCCTGGCCGCACTCCACCCGCAAATGCCGCTTCAAGCAGGACGCGCGCATGTAGAAGCGGCTACAGTTCGGGCACTTGTAGGTGGATTGACCTCGCGCGGTCCAAACTGGCTCGTATATGCTCTGATTCTTCAGCTCCGCCGATACCGCGTCCGCTTGGTGCATGCCGACGGCGTCCATGACGTCTCGGTACGGGTGTAGCCAGTAACCTGAAACGAAAAGAGCCAATGAAGAGGATGTTCCATTCGCTGCGTACTGAATTTTTCACGGAGGACGCGGAGAGTGTCCTCGCCTGGAATATGGACAGACCAAGCTGGAAGCTGATGGACTTCCCAAGCAGATACTGAACGCACGTGGGACATTGGAGGCTCTGTGTATTACCTGGTCGTGTCAGCGATTAGCCGATGTGTTATCTCCTTGTTAGCTTCTCGTTGTTAGGCGTTAAGTTTTTTTTTTTTTTTTTTATGAGCAAAGTGGAAACGGCGTTCACCTACTACCGTGCGCTAATTCGAAACGTCACACGACCGAGGCAAGGGTTTTCCAAGGATTGACAGTTTGAATAAACAGACACGCACCCTGGGTAAGATTTTCGCATGAAATATATACAAAACATATATGTACATAGTATAAGATAATGAAGTATGTTATGTAAGTGATTCGGCGTGCAATAAATACGGAGTTACATCGAGTAACGTACGTACCGTTTCTTCTTCGTCGCGAGGGGAATTAACGGCGCAAATTAGTAACTGAAACGGGACCAGTTGCCGCAGAGTCCATGTTACTTCGAAATTTATTGCGAATACGAAACAATGGCTGATCTGTACAAATCGCGCTGTGCTATACAATACTTTCTATGGGGCGATACAAATAAATATCCCTCGATACATTCTTCGCTGCAGAAACCTCATTATCATCCGCAAGATACTTGAACAATGGCATCGAACAACGATCTCAAGCTATCGTACAGATAGGACGCTTGAGAAACGAGTTCCCACGTACAGTATCCGAATGCGCCGACTGTCGGCTCATTATGCAAAGCATTCCATGGCAATGGAATATCAGCGAGCGATGGCCCGATTACCGAAATAAGATCGACGGTCCTGAGAATTCTGACCGAGCATCGGGTTCTCCGGTGTTCTCCGCGCAGGAGCGCAGAAAAGCGCGCGACGTGTCAAGCACCAAAGTTCCTCTTCTGCCCGCGCGTCCAAGTCCCCAGTCCCGGGTGTCAGGCGGGCCTCTCCTCCCGCTCGAGCTGGCTCGGTTTCGTCGCGTCCGCCACGTGGACGTTGTAGTGCCTCAGCAGGCTGTGCTTGTGCTTGAATTTCGCGTGGCACAGGACGCACTCGAACTGCGCCTCCTTGCCGCACTCGAGCCTCTTGTGCCGCTGCAACGATATCACCCTCCGGTACTGCCTGCCGCACGTGTCGCATGGGTATGTCTCGAAACTCACCGGTAACTGGTACCAACACGCTGAAAACAGAAATCACACGGTTAGCAAGAGCACTCCAGACGGGGGATTCTCATCACGACGACCTATAGATCCGCTGTTATCTAGACATTCTCTCTTGGATCTGGTGCTTAGTCTCTTTCGCGCGCTGTTAATGGGACGCTCGTAGGCATCGGGGGGTAAGGACAGACGAGCACAACTCGTAAACGTGGAGGTGGCAAGGGGGGTTGTGGGGGGATAGAATGACACTCACCATGTTTAGAAAATAACCCGCAACAAAGATTGTCTTTTTATTAATAATAATATTAATAATAATAATAATGTTAATAATAGTATTAATTGCTGGTAATAATCGCGATAGATATTCCATAGTTCGCTTGGTAAACCTTTCCAAAAAGAGAAAAAGATTTCAGAGTGCTTAAATACCGGAACGAGTATTCGAGGGCGGTGGTTGGGGGTGGGGGGGGGGGGGGGGCAGGTAGAGGGATGGTTTGCGTTTTCTCCTCGCTAGGCGATACGCTGGTTTGTGCCGACACGTGGGTGAAACGAGAGAGGCGACAGGCGAACGAAAACGAATAAACCCCGTTCTCTTAAATATTACACGATAAGGATCCGGTAACGATGGCCGATACAGGATTCATTATGCTTGGCCGAATGGACCTTCGCGTTCAAGACACTAAACGTATCGCTGCAAGCCTCGGGCTTGCCGCGCGAACATTGACGACGTGGAAGGTACGAAGAAGGAAACGTTTGTAACGAGTATATCCTACGTTAGTCCGCAGGCAGGACGACGCGAGTATCCGCGAATACTGATATCAAAAATACTGGACTCTAATCCGGGAACGAAAGTCTTCTCTTCTCTTTCTTCTCGCGTTACGCATGCTTCTCTCTCTCTCTTTCTCTCTCTCTCTCTCTCTCTCTCTCTCTCTCTCATTCTCTTTGTGCGCGCGTATAAATGTTCGTCGTATAAAAATGGAAAAAAAAACGTTGCTCCTTAACGGACTAAGATAAATCGACGCCGCGCGGACCGGCAAAAGATGCCGATCCCGCGGCGATCGAGGAATGTTCGATCGAGTTAGAATGTTGTTGTGCAACGTAGTCGATCCTCGAGGGGATTTATAAACTCGCGGGGGATTGGAGATCGACCATTTTGCTCTCGGCTTGAGCAAACCCACGATGCGACCTTTTCGTCGGGCATAAAAAATAGACGGAGGCTTTCTCCGGCGGCTGGTAAATTCTCTTAGAAGGTACAGTGGTCCCTTAAAACATCTAACGTCCATTGTCGAGTGTGGCTTTTCAATCATGACGGGCCTGCGCAGTACCAAAATCGGGGCTCGCTCGTGAACGTTACAAAACCATGGGGGGTGGATGGGGGGGATGTACACTTATCGCTATTAAGTATTTCGCTGATACTGGGCGAGTACGATGATTGAAAACCATACACCATAAATTACGATACGCAGCGGTCGTTAGGAAAATACGATACGATATTACAACCCTCTAGCTCGTTATCTGCGATATATACTTGCTGCTCCCTCGAACCATGGACAAAGTGCGCCGGGATTTATCGGGCTCGCGTGCGGCTCCGCCGTAACGATTGCAAGATCGTGTAACAATTATTCTCTATCGTAAGTCTACAGGTGCTCTCAGGTAACCGATTCTCCGGGGGATTGTTCCGCAGATATCACCAGCGAGGCGCGACCGACGATCGATCCGCGTCCCAGATCCACTCTCACACGTTTCGTTTCCTATTAGAACAAGGCACTTTCTACCCTTACTCCTTAATTACGCGCGGAATGATCAGCGATTTCGTAAACCTACCACCTCTTCGGCTGTCCGATATCTACCCTATATAAACTCCTCACGCCCCAAGATCGCTGTACCGTAATATCTATAGATAAACGTACCTACGCTCTATAAAAGTACTAAAAAAATATGCAACTTTCTGCGAGTAAAAAATTTCGAGAGTGGTAACGCGATCGTAGATTTTGCTCCCGATATCGTTCGCGCGATAGTGTCCGGCAGCGATCGCCCCCTCTATTGTTCGTGCCGCTGCTTTAAGTCGATAAAATCCGGAAACCCGGGAACGCACTGTGCATTCGCGTGTTTCGTCAATGGAATGTTTCGCTGATCGTATGATATGTATAATCTATACACGTACATGTATTTCGGAATGCTTCTTCCGTGGTACGATCGTCATAGAAATAAAGATGTAAAATGGCCTGAAACTGAAGCCCGTGTTCCAGTTACTTAAATAAACGACCAAATATCGAGGTACATCCAGAAAGGAGAAATCGAAATCTTGAGAACTTTAAATAACATAAAATAGATTATGTACAAGTAGAACCGAAATACCACGATAAATTTATATATTGAGGTAATAATTCGAGAAAAGGGAAATTAATCTAGCAGCTCGCCCACACGGCCGTTCGTAAGTGAATACGAACTCCCATATTTCTAAATCTCTTACAATTAATCGACAAGTAACTAAAAGAAGAAATGCTTCGAGACTTGGACACGTGTAACGCTGGCGACGCAGCGTTCTGTTATTTACAACGATTATTCGTGATTTATATTACAATCTCTATCTGTGGCCCAGTAATTGCTCAGCTCGCGAATCCAAGAAACAATAGAAAAGGAAAACGGAGGAAATAAAGTGCTCGATGCTGGAAACTCATACAATTTCACGATTAACGCGTTGTACGTCGATCTTCCCAAACAGAGGCATTTTCGTAACATCCAACCATCAGTTTCAAATTTGAAATACCTCTGGCAATAATTATATTTCATATCACCAACGGGAGGCCCTTTTCCTCGATTCCTCAAAGTCCCGGGTGCCGCCAAGGCACACGAAAAATAATCATCCCCTGTATTAAAAACGATCGAAACCAAATTCACCGTTTCCCCCAGCGCGATGCAATACTTACTCCAGCTCGCTCATCTTACCCAAATGGAACGTCACTTGCCGTAACTTGCCAAGCCACGAATTCACTGATCCTCCTCCCTTAAGAAGCTAAACCCTAAATTTGCAAGAGAATGGACACAAAGCACTTTGCTGGCCGAAGCCCAGCTTCGACCCCCCCAGTGTTCGATTGACCCAAAACGACGTACAAAGCGTTAACGAAGAACCGTTTCGCGGGAAGGGAGGGACGAGACGCGGGGCCGTGCGTCTCGTTTCGGGGCGTTGAATTTCCAGGACGATCGTGCCAATGGAGGAGCTGTTATTAGGCGGCGTCGTCGTAGCCGATCTTCTGGTGGTGCCGTTTGTAGTGCACGGTCAGGTTGCCTCGTTGCCTGGCCTTGTACGGGCACTCGGGGCACTGAAACGCCGGCGGCTTGCCGCCGCACTCGACCATCTCGTGCCGACGCATCGTGCTCTTCCACCGGTAGCCCTTGCCGCAGAAACGACACCTGAACTTCCGTTGCTGCTCGTGGGGCACGCCCATGTAGACGACGCTGAGGTCGCGGGGCTGCGGCAACACCTCGAACGAGTCGGGGAACACCACCTCGCGCGTGGACGACGACGAGGTGCGCGCGTTGTTGTTGTCGTTCCCGCTGTCGTAGCTGTTGCTGTCACCCGCGTTGCTCACCCGCCTGCTGGCCAGCACCACGTTGCTCCTCGTCGTCGTGGCGGACGTGGAGGAGCGGGCTTTCTTGCACGTCTGCTGCTGTTTGTAATCGGACCGCAGCAACGACAGCAACGCGACCATTCCTGCAACAGGTCCCGGCGCCAAGCGAGACGCGAGATCGAGGTGAGACGTTATTCTAATTAAATGAGAAGTTAAACGAAACGGATGTTCGATGGGTGGGGAGCGGGGGATGGAGGACGGTGAGAGGTTGTTGGTTGTGTCTCGAACGATGCACGGATAATGGGTGTTATGCGACTGGCGAGATAGATCAGTGAGATATTAAACCCGTAACCAACCCAACACATAACGTATCAGCCAATAGCCCCGAGAGATAGGTGCGCCCAGGGTAAAATTTTGCCGTGTGTACGTGAAGAGGCGTGAGGTTTCCGAGGCCAGAGAAGGTGGATAGACGCAGGCAATGAACGGCGAAATCGTATACAAAGATTCTGGTTAAACCGCGGATCCAAATGGGCGAGGGGGTTGCTTCCTCGCCTGTCTCCCGTGGGGATCGCTCGGTCCCAGAATTAGCGGGTGATCGGTCGTCTCTCCACCTGCTCGGAGCCTCCGTCTTAAATGAAGAGATGCCAATTTCCAAACCCCTCCAAACAAAGTAACCAAACAGGATGCTTCGGATGATAATCGTGTAGGGTGATTGTCGCTTCGTGGGCAGTCAGAGAAATAAATCAATGTACAAGTGTTTCGTGGAATTCCGACGAGTTTATGGTAATATACATATACAGTTCAGAGTGGGTGGGGCAACGAGCCTGATCGGCAGAGAAATCCATTGTCTTTCGTTTGGAACGCGGGGCAGTCACAGTCCCGAGGTGCTCGGGCACGGGGATGAAGGTTCGCGCGGCGACTCGACGCGGGGGAGCACTTTTCGATCGCCCGTGGCTCATATTCTGTGAATGGCGATCATGTGGTTGTTCATGCTACTCTTTTGAAGGAACTTCTTCTGACACATGGGGCAAACGAATTGCTTGTCCTTGCCGCACTCGTAGTGCACGTGACGGTTCAGGGAGCTTTTGTTCTTGTAACTACGATCGCAACGCTTACAGGGGAACGGTTTCTTGACAGAGCCGATGCCCCGATACCCTGAAACAAAAACACGCACGATCCAGTTTAATCCTGAGCTGAATGCCGAGGAATGGTCGTGAGAACAGCCACTGCAACGGTGAATCACTGATTCAGCCTCGATACCACTGTACAATGGTCTCTGATCGAGCTAAATCAGTGCGGGACTTTCTTAAATGTACGCCTAGCTTACGTCAACATTCCTGATTCACGAGAATCCTCTCGTAAATCCCGCTAGTTCCCTACAGGATAAACGAATGGTTAGTAATCGCTACAAGAAACACGCGCGTCATCGCATCATCAGTTTATTCGTGTTACTCCAGAATTATAAGGAACGCTCCGAGCGAGGAAGAGAGGCACGAGTACCGTTTATTCGCAATCCTGATTACAAAGACGTGTTCGTAGCTGCTTTTCTATACCCTGGTGTGGGGATCAGGAACCCCCGTCATAAGAGGGAGCTCGGACTAAGGGACCACGGAGTGCCGGCGTTAGCCGTGCCGGCTAACCCTGCTGATCGGCACGCGGACGGCTCGGGTTCGATTCCCGGCGCCGTGGCTCTCTTTTTCCGAGGCTCCCAAAACGTAGGAATATTACGTTACCGATTCCTACACTAATGTGTTATCTCAAACTGTCGCGGGCAAACTTATATACCACCATTCTTCCCTTCCCGTCCCGTCGACCGCGCTCGGTCGTTGCACGCGTATGTACACACCACAGCACCAACGCCGCTCTCTCCAGTCTATTTATTTATGTAACAATTGAGTAGCTTGCGATGCTTGTGGGTGACGTGGGAGTCCAGGTTGAACTTCCTCTTGGAGCTGAAGCGGCAGTAGGGGCAGTGGAACTGCGGCAGCATGCCGCACTCGAGCTTCAAGTGCCGATAGAGGGAGGACGCGTTCGAGTAGATCTTCTGGCATTTGCCGCAAGGATACATCCTTCGCGGCTTGCCCGACGTCCTGGCCAAACAGTGCAGCCGGAAATCTGCGAAAAATTGTAGGGTCAGCGAAAGACGGGCACGACTGCGAAGGAAGTGCTGTGGAAAGCGACATTCAAGGAGCAGGAACGATTCGACTCAACTATCAATTTAACGGTGGTGCGGTGGCCAAAAAGATTGCAACTCGGGACCGCTCTCACTCGAGAGAGAGCTTTGGAAAACACAGTATCGCGATGGCCGAGCCAGTTTAGCGTGTCTACGTTCTGGGAAGACTGTTAGGCTCGCTAGTGCCAACGTGGATTAAAGGGGACTGTGTGCTTGATGAGGATGGGGCGGGAAGAAGTGTTTGAAATGCGTAGAATGATGGTTAGAATGGGCGATAGTCCGAGAAAGCCTGAAAAGGAGGTTTCGAGACGAAACGCGTCGATTGGGTTGCTTTGTCACTAGAAATAGCGTCCGGATGGCTCCTTCCCGTGGCAGGGATGCCAATCATCGCCGTTTACGTTGCAATACATAGTAGTCTCCGGTATCAGAATATAATAACATTTATTTCTATAAAAAGATATCCGAAACAAAGGTATCCAACAACAAAGTGCGCGCGCCGACACTCGGGCTCTCTGTTAATTGTTAACGTTGTAGAGCATTTTGTAGTGAATCTGTCTGATGAACTCGCCGTTCCCGGAAGTCAGGAGAACGGGCCAACATTCCGGGCTCTCCCTCACGTGCCGGTGCAACGACTTCCGCCATTTGTACGACTTCGAACAGGCCAAACAGGTGTTCCACTCTGAAAAAGAAACGCGTTTCTCTCGTCAATCATTTCTCATCTACTTGGAGGGATACTTAGAGGAGGGCGCTTTCCTCTCGGCAGGCGGTGTTGTGTCTCTCGATCTTTACCTTATCGCTAAAACTGGACTGTTCGCCCGGCTACTGTTATCTGTGTGTATTTCTTTTTCTGTTGTTTTTTTTTTTTTTTTTTTTTTTTCTCTTTTTTTGGTCGGGTAAAGGGTGGATCGTGGAGACAAAGTGGGAGGTTGCGACGTCGTTTTGAAACAGAAACAGGTAAGGGTGTTCGCCACGTCCGTCGAAGTGTTGCAGATTCAGAGGCCGTAAGCCTGCGTTACGTCAGAGTTGCTTATCACTGAGAACCACCGGTTCCATTCCAAACGACACGTTGCTTCTCTGCTTCAAATCGACGGCTCGCCATCGACACGCGTTCTTTAACGCGGTTACCCGAAAGTGACGAGTAGGGGCGACTCTCGAAAGCGTGTCGAGGGTCGCTTGGTGGAAAAGCCGAGCCCAATTACTCGAAACCTTCGAGTAGCTCCACAAATTACTATTCAAACGGTCGGCTACCCGGCTCAGTGCACCAAATCGAGTCTCCATCGACTGGGACTCCGAGTTACTCGAACTTTTCGAGTACTCTGGCAGCTACATAGAACGGACAGACTGGCGGCACTTCTTTCTTGGAAACAGCTGCAAGGAATATCGAATTTTCTACGACTCCCCTCCTAAGACTGCCGTATCAGCGAGCCCTGGTCAAAACAGATCGATAGCTTCCTAGAGATTTATTTACAAACACCTAAGGATACCGCCATGCTTCCGACAGAAATGTACACTATGTTACAGACAATTCATCCGGAGGAAGAACACAGAAGGGCGCGAGATTGGTGTCCGCCCAAGAACCCCTCGCGATAATGTACAACATGACTTCTTAAGAAGGGAAGGCTACGAGTGGATCAAGTAGGTGAGCATCCAATTACATCCAGGAAAACCGCTAATATGCAGTACCAATCATAGTCTTTCCTCGTGAGAAGTCCACAGGCGTTTCCTAGCGAACGTTTTTTTTTTCTTTTTATTTCTCAAGCCCATCGATTCTTTGGATTCGTTCAATCAAGCTGGTCCACTTTAATCCGAGACCCCTGGAGGAACTCGTGCAGCCTCAGCCGTGCTTTTTGCGCATGTGCTTCAACAAGTTACACCGTAACTTGGTCCTCCTCGGACAATAGGGGCACTGATACTTGGGCGCCTGGCCGCACTCCTCCCTTATGTGCCTGGTTAACGAGCTGTAATACATGTACACGTTCCCGCAGGCCTTGCACGCGTGCCACTGGCCTCTAACTAGGCAACCTGCAAAAAGAAATTACAGCGGTACGTTAGTAAGAAAGGAAAGCCGTGGGACCCTGCCGTTCGTTTGCCACCCTGATCGCTGATACCTGTTATCCATGGTTCCTCTCACGAAACGCCCTCGTTTTTCACGGGATTACCACGTAGATTAGTTTAAGCTACATGGAGGATCAAGCTTCGCTTTCAATTACCGAATAACATTGCACGCGTGGCTGCGGAAACAGTATTGCCTGAGCCAGTATATAACGAGACGATCGAACTAGTGGGGAAGCGAAATATCAAGGATCAGTGGAGCAACGGAAATCCGTGTTCATTATCGTCGATTCAAATGCAATTCGCTGCTCATGGCCACGCTACACCCTTCGCGCCATTCAGCTACCCCCGTTATGTTTCTTCTCGTTTCTCCGCGCAGATCTGCGCTTTCAGACACAGAGAGGCCTGTTTCTGTGGTCGTGACCCAGTGAACAGATTATACAGGGTTTCACCGAGCTGCTAATTGAATTTGGCACCACAACTCGGTCTACGATGCAGCAAAAATGGGCACGCATGAAAAGCATCGTGTTACACATATTCGCCCACGCGCACCCTTCGTCGCCTCCTTTGCGACTCCTGCCCTCGCGACGTCGTTCACCAGGCGAGACACAGAGGTCGAGGGACGGTGACAGAAATTAACAGCGTACGTACAGAAAAGCGGGGGATGAACAGTTGCGATTAATTAAACTCGGGGGTTCCATGCACTCATTAGTACTTCGTATTAATTCCACTCTACCACAGCGAGTCGGACTTGATTCGGATTAAAAGAGAAACCAGGACAATTGCAACGTCCCTTCGACGCCACTTTATTCAGCTTGCCACGTTCAAAGAAACGTGCCTGCGATTTACACAGTCGGCGATGCACTTTCATCGTTATCGTAGCAACATACAGCCCCATCGAACGTTTTCTTCTATATTACTTCTCTCTCGTTAGGTTGACGGTAGATTTATACAACAGTGGAACGTTATTTCACTCAAAACATGCCGAAGGACGGTCTCTCTTCTCACAGCGAACGTCTTCAACCGTACATGTAAAAATAAACTCGGCTCTTCCACCTGATTCTGCTGTTCGGTGGTCGTTAACGCGAATAACATGTTTCGCATGAGTTCTGGGCCACACCGAAGGAGACCCACGGAATTAAGGTAACAGAATGGTAAACCATACACTGAACGCAGTTCTTCCTCCCCGGGGGATGCGCGAAGGCTAAGTCCATAAAACCAGGATGTCCCAAGATCGAAACGTCACGGAACATAAACACGGATAATTGTTTTTGTACATCGCACTCGAGTTCCCGTGGAATGAAAGACCCTCGGGCCGAGGCTCCCCTGGCTGGAGCTTAAATCTTGGCCGCGCAACCGTGCTCCTTCTTCAGGTGGTTGAGCAGGTTGAACTTCATCGGCATGATACTGTGGCAGAAGGGGCACGTGTACAAAACCCTGCCGCACTCCTCCCTCACGTGACGGTTCAGGGCCATTCTGGACCTGTACGTTTTCTTGCACTCGCAGCACACGTGGAAACCTGAAAAGAAGGAAGAAAGGTGCGTTTGAGTGCGTCGGTCCCTCCAACTTTCAACGATTCACGAGCAAGCTTTCGCCCCCACAAAAGCAAAGCATACTATCCGCCCTCATCGCTCTCGGCCACCCCGTCGTCCCCTCGAATCGAGTTCGAGCGCCCGCCTGTCCACGAAGGCTCCCCTGAAACAGCATACACAGACAAGTCTCCAAATCCTCGCGTCGCCGCGCTCCCCAAACTCTTCGCGAAGGGACATTCACAGCCGACACAAGCGAAAGGTCGTTGGAAAGGGGTCCAGCGAAGAATGATTCGTCGTATCTCTCTTTATTTCAAAGTGTACAAGATTCGAGTATAAATTCGATCCCTGCTGCGCCTTGGTTCGAGCACCAATCGGCGTCACCTGGATAAAATACTATGTACAGAGGATCTGGTATTGTCGCGGGGAGGTTGAAGAACTCTCGACCGAAAGGATTCGTCGGGAAACAGGGTGGTTCGTCCAGCTAGTGCCTCAAGGATGACTTTCTCGCGCGTTTCTTCGGCAGGCGTTTGATTTCACCATCCATGGACGCGGCGAATCGACTCTCTGCCCTGTGGGAGATCGGACGCTGCACGATCCGCCGCCTCACGCGGCAGTCCTGGCCGTGCTTCAGTCGCAAATGGCGAATCAGGCTGTCCTTCAGGTTCATCACGCGCTGACAGTGCGGGCAACGGTACGGCTTTTTCCCGCATTCCTCTCGCTCGTGGCGCAGCAAGCTCTTCCTCCACTTGAAGCTCTTGCCGCAAGGACCACAGGCGTACACCATGGCTGAAACACGGAAAATTAATCACTCGTTATTTGGGGGTTCCAGAGAAAACCGCGACCCACTTTCCTGCCAGACGCTGCGGACCGCACTCCTGCGTTCGAGGATAATCGTTCCGTGCTGGGAAACGTGGAGACCGAGCAAGATCGTAGCACATTATGCGGAACGTTCGTTGACTGGTATAACAAGGGTGTGTCATTGGTGAACGTTGCATGTACGAGGTCTATTTGGAATCGATGGTCCCCTTATGGTATATACGTGGGTGGTTTGCACTGTAAAATGAAGTAGGAATGACGATGTATCAAGGCAGAGGAAACCTTGGGCCTCTTTCACTCGATTTCACGGTCCAAACTGCCCACGCGTATTAAAGGCCCACTACCTTTTTCAGAGGCAGCTTGAATTGTTTTGCTCTCCTCTTTGCTCGTTACCGCAGAGGAAGCGCACAGTAATCCACGTTTCACTCGCAGCGCGTCACAGCTAAAGAATAAATCGTCGAAGGTCACCGCGAGAGGAGATCTTCTCGATCTCCCTTGGCCAGAAATGACAGCCCCCGTTCGTTTCGTTTGCAATATCCTTGCACTGATTCTTTATTTCTTTCCTTTTGGTATTAAGAAAATACATGCATTTAAGAGTACTAAGGGTTACGTATTAAGTTCGCGCGCGCGTCCTCTTCCGTCGCCCGAGTCTTTCCTTACAATACGCGCGATCGACGGGATCGATTCGCCACGGAGTTACAGGCGTTCTAAAGGACACGTTGCGCGAGCGTGATTCTCTGCCTTCGATTTGTAATCCGAGTGAGCGAATCGGAACGACGAGCAGTCCTGTGGCGTATAAAAGATCCGACGATCTGTATAATGCGTATATCTAATCGATCAGTCGAGAAAGTTTGCATTCTACGTAATCCAGCGGCGCAAACTGGAGAGCTAACAGAAGTTCGCTAAACGAAAAGGAAACTCACGGTCGCAGGGAAATTCACTTCCTGCTTGCGAAGCACTGCTATGGAAAACCATTCTTCTCTACCGTTCTGACGACCACGTAATCTGTTCGTCGAGACATCCTCTAATTTAACAATCACTAGCGTGTTCGTAATTCACTCCTCGCATCACTTTCGCCTGACATCGGTAAAGCCGTCGACCGCGACGAAGCTGCTACGTACAGATTATAATCCAGCAGTTAAATTAACTTGCAAATCCTACTTGAATTACCATGCCGATGCAATCAGTGAATCACGCCATCACAGGCCAGTGTAACTGAAAATATAAAAGCGAGTACCTCTGCTGGCTGAATTTACCACGAGGTGACAGGAACAGAAGGTGACCCTTTAAGGGGTAACACCACTCTAGAGGCAGAAAAAAATACCTAAATTTGACAATTTATTTTGGGAGTATGACAAACGGAGTAGAATTTCTTTTCAGAGGGTTTATTTAACACATATTGAAGTACGGAAAACAATTTTTTTATTGTCATTTTCATACAAAATAGCGGCGACAGAGCCTGTCGTTGAAAACAGCTTTTTTGAAAACACCGCCACGGGAGGACGGATTTCTCGGCATGTATGAGTCCGGGAACAAAAAAATAAAAAAAATTTATAATCTATATACAATTGGCTTTGGAAGTACGTAGGGGTTCTTTTTTTAATCAATTTTTGTGGAAGTGGCGCACTTTTTAAGAAATGAATTGATTTTTTGCCCTAAACATGAGCATTAAATTGTTTATAAAAAAGAAGAGTTTACATTCAATCAAAAAACGGCTACGTACTTCCAAAGAGAATATTGTTGTGAAGCTACTGTAAAAATTTCAAATCGATCCATGCAATAGTCTCCGAGAAATCCGTCCTCCCAGTTTGAAAGAAGTGGTTTCGACGACGGGCTCTGTCGCCGCCATTTAGTATGAAAATAACCAGAAAAAAATTGTTTTTCGTACTTCAATATGTGTTAAATAAACCCTCTGAAAAGAAATTCTATTCCGTTTGTCATACTCCAAAAATAAATTGTCAAATTTAGGTATTTTTTTCTGCCTCTAGAGTGGTGTTACCCCTTAATTTATTTACAGAAGAAAGTATGATAAAGACCACCAGGTAAATGGTCCTTCGACCACCACATCCCTCTGTTAAACCTCCATAAAGGGTGCCTTCCGTTCTCATCAGCTCCTGCCAAGTTCGAAGCCAACAGAGACGCCCGGGTTGTACACTTGCAGCCGCTCCGCCCTGTGGCAGTTAGATACCACGTTTCCCGTCGTCCTTTCGAGAGATCGTTCCCGCCGCTACGCACAGGAACGCCAGGAACTACCAGCTATAGATAGGCACGAAGGAGCTCTGCGACGCTGATTAAGGCAACTCGATGGCGCGTTTATTCGAGGAGGAAAGGATAAACCGTCCACGGGGTCGGCCACGGGTGTTCACGTGTTGGACGAGGTGACCTTGAAGTGCTGCTCGGCCTGGTGGGCGTGCAGTATGAAGGCCTTGAACGCGGCGAACGGGCACAGGGGGCACTTGAACTGCGGCGGTTCGCACTTGTGCTTCAGATAGTTGCTCCACATCTTGTAGAACTTGCTGCACATTGTGCACGTGTAGCCGAGCACCTGGTCGCCCATGTACATCTTCCGGTAGGCTGAAAGCAGAGGGACCAAGTTAGAGATAAGCACGGCCGGGAAGCGAACGGGAGAGGAGAGAGAGCGAGAGAGAGAGAGAGAGAGAGAGAAGAGGAAGGAGGCATTTCGGTCAACGGAACCGCTAAGGTCCTACGAAAGCTTCGAGGCATCGGCGTTCCCGGGGCCTCGATTAGACGGAGAGAAAGCTTTTTCTGGATCGACGGGGATACACTCGGGGAGACATCCTCGCTGGTGGGCTCGATGGGAAGCTTCTGTGGACTCAGGGGGGTGGAGGGACAGTCAGGGGTCGTGAGCTTAGAACGTAATCCTGTGGAACTCCTTTATTAAAAAGAAAGGTGAATCGTTTTCAATCGAGCGTATGTAAAGTGAATTACACGTAGGTTTGGAACGGTGCGTTAAAGGGCGATGACGTGTAATGAAGTCTATCAGGATATGAATTACGTTCCTCGTTTTCTTTGCTCCTCGAGTTGCTTCCTCCTCGGTGGATACTTCTTCGCTGCTTAAAAAGGCTATTGCAGAAATGTCAGTGTCACTTTCATTCTTTTTTCTCGACGGATTCGTGTGCTTTCATGGGACAGGTTGTACGATCGCTGTAAATACTCTTTATTTCGACTGGAACAGGTATACATTCGTAAATATCAGTCCGCGTGATAGAATCGATATACAGCATGCAGTAGCGTTTATAGTTTTAAACAGAAGCCACTGGAGCCCCGAATGAAACGTCCCGTTCACTGGCGTAAGTGTAAGGGTGGACAAGGCCGTTGCGGAGGCCAGTAACAAAGGTATTTATAAAAGGAAAACTTCGCACAATGTTCTGTAGTACAGAGAAGTTAATTGGCTGGTTTATCACAGGTTTCTCAGGGGCAGCTTGAAACGTGGTCTCAACGCTGGCTTATAAATAAGTTTCGGAAACAATACTCATAGACTGCGCCATACGCAATTAGAACACCGTGGCCGTTTCGAATGGTTCGAAAGGCGGCGCGTTCGTTTGCCGACTAAGGACAATATACTTTTCCTAATACTCGGGCGAGAGGTGCCGCCTCTCGCCGGAAGCCCGCTACGCGCGCGCGTCAGTCTTCGGGGGAACAGTTCTAACGAGCGGAAAGCATCAATTGTAGGCGTCACTGTGGTGCCTCTTCTTGTGGTTGTCTATGCACCATTTATGAGGGCTCGTGTAAGGGCATGCCTCGCACGCGAACTTCGGCTTTGCGTTTACGCACTCGAACTTGCGGTGACGCCACAGCGACCTGTGGACCGCGTACGCCTTGCCGCAGTCGATGCAAACGAACTTTCGTTCCTTCGCGTCCGACATGCTCCGCAGGCGAAGCTGCTGCTGTTCCTGCTGCTGCTCGCCCCTCGGCGCGATCCTGCTCACCTGCCCGTACGCGTAGGTGCTCTTGTAAGGCCATAACAACGCTGAAACAACAACACCACACTGGTTAATCGGGTGCCCAGGGACCGACGAGCAATCACAGCGAGACTCCATCCTCCTCTCTCATCTTACAACATACATTTATACAGAATCATCGGGTCATTATTTTGCCGCGATTGATGATATTTCGGGGACTCCCTGTTTCGCCGAGGCCCAAGCGGTACTGAAAGAACCATGACGCTTCGCCAAGGGAATCTAGAAGCGCCGACTCCGATCAGTTCAAGGAAACACATGCTTGCTGGTACGCTAGACAAACGTATCGAATGGTTTATTACGTTCCTGACCGACTTACAAACAACCTGACCGTCTTAATTCAGTTCGGTAAATGGTGTCTACGGTATATATCGCCTGCTACGATTGAATATACGGCTGCTGTTATAAAATACATAGAAATCGTGCACGCTACTAGTAGCGTTTACAGTTCGTCGGCTTAATCTACCCTCCCGCTCCTCTTCTTCGCCCCCCGTCGGGGGTCACTGAACGTTAACTGGGAAAGGATCGTGGAATGTCCCGACGTGTCGATTACGGTACCAACGACGCACAGATCTAAGCAATAGCCTAGCAAAAATAATACCTTCGGAAGGGGTAAACGTCATACTGAGTTCGTCATAGGGTCGCGAACAGTCCCGCGGAAGATATATATACACGTGCACGCAATGGCCCTTTCACCGAATAATCCCTAACGACCTCGCGAATAATTCTACGACACTCGTGCGACCTCTGTCGGGGGTCGCTTGCTTCCCTCCCGACCTATGCACTAAACTTCTCGAGAAGGGTTTAGAGGAAGAGATACACCGGCACCTAGCGCGGGTGGCCGTCGCGACGGCTCGTCAAGCTACAATCCCCCGGCACTCCTAAGCCTCGAGGCAGAGTTCCGTTAAGAATCGGCCTACTCTTTCGGCACGCTCGTGTCCGGCGCGCGATGGAACGTCTTCATGTGCCTGCGCACGCAGAAGGAGTAGTTGCTGCGGAAGTTGCAGAGGTCGCAGCGGAACTTGAGCACCCCGGTCTCGTGGACGTTCCTCACGTGCCTCTCCATGTTCGCCTTGTAGGTGCTCTTGTACGGGCAGAGGGAGCAGGCGAACTGGGCGTTCCTCGGGTTCATCTTGCAGCCGAACTGCACGTGCCTCCTCAGCAGGTTCTTCAGCGGGAAGACCTTCTTGCAGAAGCCGCACATGTGGCGCTTGTGGATGATCTGGTAGGCGGACATGGACTGGGCCGCCTCGGAGATCTTGAACTTCTCGAGGTCCGGGTGAAGCGGCAGGCCGTCCACGGGGCTGTAGCCGTCCGCGTAGCCCGGAACGTTCCAGGCGCCTGAAACAGAGCGAAAGGACAGCGATGAAGAGGTGTTCGCGGAGGATCGACGATGCCGCCTGTTCCGCTTCGACCTACGCGTGCTTCGCGGGTGCTCAACCGCGCTGGCATTGTACCGAACGACTATTGGGATCGAGTAACGTGTGTTTTACTCATCGAGAACAGTGGAGAACAATGGGTAGGAAACTTTTCCTCGGGTTTGCTTTACGCGTTGATTCGATGCGGCACGAATTGGATTCGTGCGCGACCGATGTCCTGGAATGTTGCAATTGCCTTTACAAAAGACGGACGCGCCGGTGTTGGCGCGCGGGGATATGGTACAGGTATGTCTAGGAGCGTTGGCCGACATGTATTTCGACGCTACAACGTCGCGAGACACGTTCTTATTGTTCAGATGAGTTGCTGAAGGATTTGCTGAGCCGGGGCACGCGAGTGCACGTGTCTCGTGTGCCTGAACAGAATGTCCTTTCTGCTGGTCCTGTAGTCGCAGAGCTTGCAGCAGAACATGGGTGGCAGGCCGCAGCCGGTGCTCAGGTGGCGGTGGAGACTCGCCTTCCAGGTGTAACCTTTGCCACATCTCGGGCAGACAAACATTGGCTTGCCAGACTGATCGAGCGACTCGTCCCGCGGCTGACTCGACGAGCCCCCTAAAAATCAAAAGCGTGCACGTTAGAAGGCTGTGCCGTTCAGCTGGCTTCGTGACCACACGATGCAACGGAACGGTTGCGTTCAAAGGTGAATGCCAGCGGCTTAACGATGTCCGATCGCAACGAGGTATGAATGACGAGCGACGATGGATGAAGCATGGGGAACCGAGTCACCGGCGTTCTGCGGCGTCGATGATGAATGATCTGGGGTTCATGGTTCCATCTTTATTGCGCGATGCGAAGCATTGGGATGGAAGTGTGCAGAGTATCGGTGGCCACGGGCAAAATGCGACAGCGTTTATGAATGATACGTTTATTACAAATCATAGTGTGCCAATAATAACTACAGCTTACTGAGAAAAAAAAACACACAAGAATTTGGTCGACTCGCGGCAGCGTGGTCTGGAAGAGGATCGACGATCGAGATTTACAGGTCGTCATAGTCCGGCGGGCAAAGGATACTCGGGCGCTTTTTAGGGCGTCGAGGGCCGAAACGGATCTCCTCGGACGTCGCGACGGCTGCGTGCTCGCGCGCAATGTGATGCTTCAGCTTGTTAGATGTCCTGCCTTTATGAGTACAATAGGGGCAAGCATAGAGCGGTTCCATCTGACAGTAATAATTCATGTGCCTCCGCAAGTTCCCCCAGTCGCTGTATCTCCTCATGCACTTCAAACAGAAAAGCTCCTGCTTGCACCGGAACACGACGTCTCCCGGTAGCTGGTCACAAAACATCATCCGTCTGCATCTTTTGCCTATAACAGTGATTAGAAACGTGGCGTGAATGATCGGCAAGATCTGCTGAAGAATTAAATGGAGACAAACATACTGTTATCTGGTTGGGTAACATCCATCAGCCGCTGAAAATGGGCCGGACGCTGAAACTGCTGGAAGAACGTTGGAATGTCAGAACAAAGAAAAAGGATTCTGTAAGGGGGAGTGTTTTGGGGGGGGGGGGGGGGATAATTAAGGAGCACCTAGTCTTCGACGATTTCCTCGGCTAGTCGGTATCTGAGTGTCGAGGGAAGGCGTCACACGAGATACTTAAACCGTGTGTGGGTGTATTTATGGTTTTCTTCTTTTTAAGGGGACCTTCCGGTTTAGAGCCCCAAAAAATAGGTGATTTTTAGGAATTAATTAAAGGAAAACTACTATATATAATTTAATGGGACCTTTTGCATTGTATTAAGGATGTCTTAAGTTATAGAAATATATTTTTTGTTTTATAATTAATTATTGCAGACGGCCCTGGGGAGTCGTTAAAGTCAAGGCGTCAAAAAATTGATCCAAATCGGTGGGACCTGTATCTCCAAAAGTTTTTATCCGATTCGACTGAAACTTATTTTATTTTGAAGATTATACTTCTGGCTGGGGGGGGGGCTATAAAAAAAATAAAAAAATGACATTTTTTTTAGAAAATAACGACACTTGAAGTTTGAAATCACTTTTCCCGGTACTTTTCGTCCTTTCAACGCCTTTGAAAATTATAAATTCTCAATTTTTTGTAATTTTTCTAGCCCCCCCCCCCTAGCCAGAAGTATATTCTTCAAAATAAAAAAAGGTTCAGTCGAATCGGATAATAACTTTTGGAGATACAGGTCCCACCGTTTTGAGAACACTGTTTCGAGAAAAACGCGTTTAAAGGTTTACGTGAGCGCCGAGTGCCCGGTTGTTGCCCATGCATTTGCCGCTACTCAAATGCCTATAACTTCTGGAATTTTACGAATTTCAACAAATCCTTTTAAACACGTATTCCTAAAAGGTTGAACATTCGAAAATTGAAATAAAAAAAAATCGACTTTTAGACCGGAAGGTCCCCTTAAGTAACCCCTTCGGTCATCCGAAAGTGACAAGTAGGGACGACTCTCGAAAGCGTGTTGAGATTCGCTTTGTGGAAAAACCGAGCCCAATTACTCGCAACCTTCGAGGAGCTCCACAAATTACTATTCCAACGATCGGCTACCCGACCCAGTGCACCAAATCGAGTATCCCTCGTCTGAGACTTCGAGTTATTTGAACTTTACGAGTACTCTGGCAGCTACATAGAACGGACTGGTCGCACTTCTTTCTTGGAAACAGCTGCAAGAAATATTGAATTTTCTACGACTCCCCTCCTAAGACTGCCATATCAGCGAGCCCTGGTCAAAACAGATGGAAAGCTTCCATAGATAGCTTCCTTAGTGTTCGCCCAAGAACCATTCGCGATAATCTACAACATGACTTCTTAAGAAGGGAAGGCTACGAGTGGATCAGGTAGTAGACCATTTAATTACATCCAGGAAAACCGCTAATATGCAGTACCAATCATAGTCTTCCCACATGAGATGTCTACAGGCGTTTCCTAGCGAACGTTTTTTTTTATTCCCCGAGCCCATCGATTCTTAGGATTCGTTCAATCTAGCTGGTCCACTTTAATCCGAGACCCCTGGAGGAACTTGCGCAGTCTCAGCCGTGCTTTTTGCGCATGTGCTTCAACAAGTTACACCGTAACTTGATCCTCCTCGGACAATAGGGGCACTGATACTTGGGCGCTAGGCTGCACTGCTTCTTTATGTGCCTGGTTAACGAGCTGTAATGCATGTACACTAGGGTGGAGTGAAAAAAACATTTTTTCAATGATTAAATTCTAATAGTGCGTAAAAGTTGTCTACTTGGCCCAATAAAACGTGTAAAAAATTTCAGCTCGATCGGATAATTTCTTCTGTGTGCACCAAAGGCCTTAACTTTCAAAATTTTAGTACAAAACTTAAGAAACTTCAACTTTCTTCAGCTGGTGGATTCTACCTTTTTTTATACCCAAGACTATATTTGTTGCGTAAATGAAGCAAAGAAACACCCGTGGCTGGTTTCGGAACGATAGGAATGGCACTGTAAACTATAAAAAAAATGCAGCTCTTCGCTCACTTTCCTAACGGAACAAGTGGCCCAGAACCAACCATGCGGAGGTAGCTGTACGTCGGGCTCCTTGTTTTTTGTATTTTATATTTTTTTCGTTTTTTTTTTTAATAATTTAATTGTTTTTTATGTATTTTGTATTTTATATATTTTTTTTTTTTTTTTTTTTTTTTTATAATTTTAAGTTTTGTACTAAAATTTTGAAAGTTAAGGCCTTTGGTGCACACAGAAGAAATTATCCGATCGGGCTGAAATTTTTTACACGTTTTATTGGGCCAAGTAGACAACTTTTCCGCACTATTAGAAATTGATCATCGAAAAAAAGTTTTTTTCACTCCACCCTAATGTATACTAGGGTGGCTCTTATTTTCGAATTTTGAATTTTCTTCGCGGCACCCCACAGAATAGTTACAAATAATAAAAAAAAATCTGTGTAGAGTTTGAGCCCGACCAGATAACGGGATAAGGTGCCCCTGGGCCCTTGAATAATATCCACCTTTCTCGTTCTCCCGTTATCCGATCGTGCTCAAACTTAACACAGATTTTTTTTTATTATTTGGAACTATTCTGGGGGGTGCCGCGAAGAAAATCTTGAGAGAAAAATTCACCAAGAGTAAATAAGAGCCATCCTAATGTACACGGTCCCGCGGGCCTTGCACGCGTGCCACTGGTCTCTAACTGGACAACCTGCAAAAAGAAATTACAGCGGTACGTTAGTAAGAAAGGAAAGCCGTGGGACCCTGCCGTGCGTTTGCCACCCTGATCGCTGATACCTGTTATACACGGTTCCTTCCACGATACACCCTCGTTTTTCACGGGATTACCACGTAGATTAGTCTAAGCTACTTGGAGGACAAGCTTCGCTTTCAATTACCGAATAACATAGCACGCGTCTTATGAATTATACGTTTATTACAAATCATAGTATGTCAATAATAACTACAGTTTACTGAAAAAAGCACACAAAAACTTGGTCGACTCGCGGCAGCGTGGTCTGGAAGAGGATCGATGATCGAGATTTACAGGTCGTCAAAGTCCTTGGAGTAAAGGATACTCGAGCCCCGTTTGGAGCGCTCTCTGGGGCGTCGAGGGTTTATATGGATCTCCGCGGACGCTGCGACGCCTGGGTGCTCGCGCGCCATGTGATACTTAAGCGCTGTGCCCATCCTGGCTTTGTGAGCGCAATAGGGGCAAGAATAGAGCGGTTCCATCTGACAGTAATAATTCATGTGGATCCGCAAATTCCCCCAGTGGCTGTATCTCCTCAAGCACTTCAAACAGCAAAGCTCCTCCTTGCACCGGAGCACGACGTCTAGCGGCAGCTGGTCGCAAAACATCGTCATCCGTTTGCGTCTTTTTCCTGTAACAGTGATTAGGAACGTGGCGTGAGTGATCGGCAAAAATCTGCTGACGAATTAAAAGGAACAAACAAACTGTAATCTGGTTGGGTGACATTGATCAGCCGCTGAAACTGGGCCAGGCGCCGAAACTACTGGAAGAACGGTGGAAAGTTAGAACAAAGAAAAAAAACTCTGTAAGGGGGTGTGTTTTTTTTTTAAACGATTTTATTCAGCTTCGATCCTCTATTTGTTTCTTGTATGTATGTATGTATGTATTTTTTTTTTGTTGGTATTGTTCAAATCTGACAACTCAAATATAACTCACTCCCACCAATCCAATTGTCTTGAAACTTTGCAGGCGTTCATAGTTTGAATGGCAATACAATATTTATATATAAAAAAAAAAAAAAAAACCCGAGGGAGTGAATAAATTACCCAGCCACCAATGAATATAACTCATAACCATAAATCCAAACAACTTGGAATCAGCCACACGAGTTCTTTACGAAAACCACAGAAAGCAGCTCCATTCGGGACGCCAGTCACATCGCGATTACCAAAAATACTACTTAATGACGTTTTCGGATGGTCGCACTGAGCGGACCGAGTGCGAATCCTACCCAATCGGAAGCGAAGAGTGTGAACTTTTACCCCTCCGATTGGCCAAAATTCGCACTCAGTGCACCCCAGTGCGACCGTCCGAAAACGCCATCAATTTATCGAGAAATGATCCGTCACGTATATACGAATAGTAAAACTAAAACTTTGCAGGCGTCCGTAATATATCACCATCGAAATTGTAGTACAAGAAAATAATTATGTTTTATTTCTTAGGGCGGTATTTTCAGTCGTTGCTTATTATTCTTCAGCAAATGCTTAAGCATTCGGCATCCTTTATTAGCTACTAGGTTAGTAGACGATGCCGCATGCTTAAGCATTGGCTTAAGAATAAGTAGCGACTGAAAATACCGCCCTTAGTGCATTAGTGTTATCTACGACTCTCCATTTTTTTAAGTCGGCGCCAGATTTACACAGTGCAAATGACGAGGCGCCGACATTAAAAAATCGAGACTCGTAGATTAAATAAGGAACAAAATTATTCTATACTTTTTAGCGCATTTTTATTTACTTTTAAAACTGTTTATTAATAAAATTGTTTAACATAAAATTTGTTTTATATATTTTTTTTCGGAGGATAATCAAGGAGCACGTAGTGTGTGTGTGTGTATGTATTGTTTTCTTATTTTTAAGTGACACGTATGGGTACCCGAAAGTGACGAGTAGGGACGACTCTCGAAAGCGTGTCGAGGTTCGCTTGGTAGAATTACCGAGTGCAATTATTAGAAACCTTCCAGTAGCTCCACAAATAACTGTTCAAACGATCGGCTACCCCGCTCAGCGCACCAAATCGAGTCTCCCTCGACTGGGACTTCGAGTTAGGCCCGGTCCAGATCTGAACCGAACGCCGAACCGAACGCACTTGAGTAGTTAGATGGAGTAAGACGAGTGATATACTTGTCTTGCTCCGTCTAACTACTCAAGTGGCGTTCGGTTCGGCGCTCGGTTCAGATCTGGACGCGGCCTTACTCGAACTTTTCGAGTACTCTGGCAGCTCCATAGAACGGACAGAATGGTGGCGCTACTTGGCCGCCTGGCTGCAATCCTCCCTTACGTGCCCGGTTAACTAGCTGTAATACATGTACAGGCTCCCTCAGGCCTTGCACGCGTGCCACTGGCCTCTAACTAGACAACCTGCAAAAAGAAATTACAGCGGTACGTTAGTAAGAAAAAAAACGTGGGACACTGTCGTTCGTTTGACACCCTGAATGCCGATACCTGTTATCCATGGTTCCTGCCACGAAACGCCCTCGTTTTTCACGGGATTCCTACGTAGATGAGTCTAAGCTACTTGGAGGACAAGCTTCGCTTTCAATTACCGAATAACATTGCAACGCGTCTTATGAATGATAGGTTTATTACACAATCATAGTATGCCAATAATAACTACAGCTTATTGAAAAAAAAAAATAAAAAAAGGAGAGGATCTGGAAGAGGATGGACGATCGATATTTACAGGTCGTCAAAGTCCGCCGGGCACTGGATACTCGGGCGTCGATTAGGGCGTCGAGGGATCAGATGAATCTCCTGGAATGCCGCGACGGCTGAGTGCTGGCGCGCAATGTGATACTTAAGCGCTGTGCCCATCCTGGCTTTGTGAGCGCAATAGGGGCAAGAATAGAGCGGTTCCATCTGACAGTAATAATTCATGTGCCTCTGCAAGTTCCCCCAGTCGCTGTATCTCCTCATGCACTTCAAACAGCAAAGCTCTTCCTTGCACCGGAGCACGACGTCTTGCGGCAGTTGGTCGCAGAACATCATCCGTTTGTGTCTTTTGCCTGTAACAATGATTAGGAACGTGGCGTGAGTGATCGGCAACATCTGCTGACGAATTAAAAGTGGGCAAACAAACGAGCGTTATCGGGAACAGTCATGAACTGTTATCTGGTTGGATAGCACCGATCAGGCGCTAAATCTGGGCCAGGCGCTGAATCTGGACCAGGCGCTGAATCTGGGCCAGGCGCTGAAACTGGGCCAGGCGCTGAAACTGCTGGAAGAACGTTGGAAAGTCAGAACAAAGGAAAAGGGAGTAAGAGGGAGTGTTTTTTTTTTCTGGGAGTATAATCAAGGAGCATGTAGTCTTCGACGATTTCTTTGGCAATTCGGTATTTGAGTGTCCAGGGAAAGCGTGACACGAGATGCTTAAACCGTGTGTGTGTGTATTTATTGTTTTCTTCTTTTTAAGTAACACCTTACAGAGCAACAAAGTTTTTCTCTTATAGATGGTAATTTTGTTTGACGGTATCGCGAGCCAAGATGAACGGAGGGCTCGACACAGACGCGTGTCCACGGGGCACCGGTCGTCGCGTTCGAGTTTCCGTTCGACTTCGTCAACAACAATATTCGACTCGGGACGTGATCAACGAGAGAGAATAAAACGAAAGAACGAACGAATAAAATGAAAGGCGAATGATTTTCACAGCCCAAACAACAAGTGCCAGTCGCATAAGTTTAACGAGGAAAATTGCCGTCGCGATGTTTGACTGCAGCGATAAAAACCCGTCGAGTCGACGCTCCTTTCTAATGTACCCCGACATCTCAAACCACGCTATATACATATACGCCTATATATCGTATATAGAGGCAGTCGTAAAAGTCCTTAAGTGCACCATTTGCAATTATATTTAATCCTATATAATTCCTTTAGTATTGCAGTCTTAAAAGATTAATTCACTTAAAAAGAGAAACCATCAAAGATGAAGAAAGAAGCATAACTTGAAACGTTCAGCACCATCGAAATTGTACCAAAGCGTAAGGGGGGCACTCCGTTCCTACCGGAAGCGCGCTCGCCCCGATAGAATCACTCAAAGCGCTCTTTATATGCGGTACACGCAGAGAGACACAACTAAAAAATATCCAACTCCAACTTGCTATCGAATTAATCAGCCTTCGTTTCGGAAACGAACAACAAAGCGTAGTTTCTCGTCTTGTCGATGTGTATGTTCAGATCTAACTATAATAAGACACTTTTTAAGAAAAAAAGGGCACGCGACCCTTCGCTTCTCAACGCGATAAAATCCTCCCACATGCTACCAGTGATTCGTAACCTTATCTTACAAGTATTAAGTATTTATGTGTGTGGGTGTGTATATATTCTTGTTTCCTGATAGTCAAAAGCTTATCGATTTAAAAGACTGTTCTCATCGCTGGCCGTTGACGAGCGGTACCACTTCGATCCGCGAATCATTTAGTACTTGCGTCGGAACGGACAAGTCCTCTGCGAAGTCTTTATTCCTCGTTCGGCCGAACTTTATCGAACATCGAGTCCCTCGTTCACTTTCACGTTTCTGTACAAGGTGTACAGTGGTTTCTAGACACTTGCTATAATATAAAAGCGGAACTTTACCTGTTCTGAGCAACGAATAAAATAACAAACTCACAAAAACTTTGCTAACACTTTCTCTTCGATTAAAACACCAAGCTGCCTCGGGCTGCTTTTATAATATCCTTGGGTACCGTTGGTGATGGTACTTTTAGTAATCACCGATTCCCCCTACACGCTACCGTAACAATAACAGCACACGGTGCCCTGCAAATTGCTCCAGCTATCTTTCATTCTTTAATTAAAGAAGCAGCGCTTCCGAAATGTTCCTGCAAAATAGAGAAAGTTCCGTTTATACTTATTCTCCTCCGTCGGATCGTCGCAAGTGCCCACAAATGGTACACCCAGTGCTGCACCTCCCCCCACCAGTCGTACCACAAAGAACAATTCCAGAAGCCAACACCAGTAGTATGGGATAATGCGGTTATCTCTGTTAAAAATCTTCCTTACGAACTACGGCTTCTACGTAACACGCATGAGAATTCTTAGAACATTAAGTGACACTTGAAACTCTAACCCCCTTCTTAGGACTACCTTAAACGAACTTCGAGGCCTGGAGGAACCGTTTCCCTTGCCGAAACCACCCCCGTTCCAGCCGAGAAATACGAAAATATCGCGCCCACGGATCTGAGTCGAATCAAAATAAATCGCTCGCCGGAACACGCGAGCCACCTTTACTTCCTCCTCCCTCCTTTCCCCTCCCTTCTACCCGATGCACCCTTTAATGTAACGATCGTTTAGAGTCTCTGTTCCCTCGCCCCCGCTCCCCCATTCTAACGTCCAGCGACGTCGAACTTGGAATCCTCGGCACTCTTGACGTCCGCGTGGCAAGGGTTGATCGGCAGATGGTCCCCGGGGATGGCTCTCGCGTTGCTCTCGAAGCTCTCGTTGTGGAAGTGCCTCAGGTGCCGGGTGAGGCTGCTGCGCTGGGTGAAGAACTTGCGCTTGCAGAAGATGCAGTAGAACATCCGCTTGACGCCGCACTCGTACTTCAGGTGACGGACGAGATTGCCCTCGGTCACGTACGACTTGGTGCAACGCACGCACTTCCATTTGCCGCTGGTGTTCCTTGGCTTGCCGCACACGGTGCGGCGGTGGCGGTTCAGGGTGAATATGTGGGTGTAGCCCTTACCGCAGCTCGAGCACATGTACGGCTTGTCCGTTTCCGGCAGCCAGGTGGACGAGCCCTGAAACAGCAGCTGAGGATCCTCCGAGCCACCTATCCCCGGGTTAAACGACGACGTCGAGCTGTTGGAGAGGTCCGTGGCGAGCGGCAGGTACGCCTTCGGGTGCATCCTGAAATCGGGCTTGCTCTCTGCAAACAAAAAACAGAGAAATTTCATACGTTAGGGTGGGAGGGTGCGTGTTGGATTTAGGGGGAGATAGTCTTTAATCGGGGAGGGGGGGGGGGTCTAAAATCCGCGGAAAGTCAGCCCAATAAGGGATCGAGGGTTTCAAAATCAGAGATCTACTAAAGAAATCAGTGAAAGGAATAAAGTGTAATGAAAAGATAAGAGAAACGTTTTCTTTAAATTGCGGGGGTGGTTCGAACGAAAAGCTGAGGAACTCGCCCATCCCACGTCGCGAGGGGTTTGAAACGACTTTTGTGCGAACAGATCGATCCGGGAGTAATTATGGTATACGTACTTACAACATAGAAAGAAAATGCACGATGAATATCTTCGAAATGAGACGACGCCGAGCACAGACGGCAATTATTTGTGAGTATTTAGAAAAATAGAGGGTACAAAAGATACGCGGATGCTCGAGCTCGGAGCGGTGGTTACTTATAAAAATTGAAAAAATAAGAAGTGTATAAAAATATCTGCGCGTTCACCGCGGCGGTCTATGTACTTATGCGTATGTATATGGTGCTCGCGTGATAATTGATCTTCGTGTGGAAGACGTGAGAGGTATGCGACGATTGTCAAGCTCCGCTGTATCGTTGTAACTCATTATCGTAAAACTTTATTTGTCATATTTATTACTGATTCGCTAGACACTGGGGTGGCACAGTCCAAAATTTCTTCAAACGTCTAACTAGTACTGGCGCTCTAAGAGCCGATTAGTTAGGACAGTACAATCGAACGATTCAAATCGAAGAAAGATTAAGCCGAACGCGCTCGGCCGAGAAGCATTTACAACGGTGTTACACACTTGTCAACAGATATCTACGCAATCTCCGCGAATGATCGAGCAACGATCGAAATAGTCCGTGTGCTTTTAGTTAATCTTCGGTGATATTCGCAAGTATTCTTCGGGAGCTGGATCTTCGTGTGATGCGTGAAGCCGGGACCCAGGGTGGCCAGTCTCTTCCATCGTCCTGCCGCACTGATCTTCGGGTGACCTGATCTTGAGCGACGAACAGAGGTCGGGCGATCTTCGAGCCGAAGGTGATCAGAGGTTTTTGGAGCGCGGCATCTTCGGCGGACGATAGACGTTGTGTACGTGCATCAGGTGGCGTCGCAGGTTCATGTTCTGCGTGTAACTACAATGGCAGAAGTCGCAGGCGAAGTTCCTACGGCCACCGCACTCGTACTTGAGGTGCTGCGAGAGACTCGACCGGACCTTGTACCCTCTGCCGCATTGGGGGCACTTGAGCGGCAGGTCCTCGTCCCTCAGATACTTCGCGTGTCTCGATTTACGGCGCAGGGAACGACGATGGGGCATCTCGACCGGACCTAAAAGAACATCAACACCAATAGTCGCGTTAATGAGGATATCCATTCGATTCCAGCGTTCCCCGCGCGGCTACCACGTCGCAGGGGTATATCCCCTGGACCAGAGGCGAGTTCCGACATCGATTCTGGCGGAACTCTTACTCGCTCTTCCCGCATCGATATTCCCGCCGCGAGCAGAGACCTCTTGAAATCAGACTAACAGGAGATTGAGAAACGAGCGTGATGAAACTGTTGGGACATGGTGAGGATGTGGACTATAGAAGCGGTAGACAATTACAAGGAGTATAGGTAACGCGAGCCCCGAAGAGAGAAGTGGAGGAACCGGCGGTGTAAAGACCTCCTAAAGGTGCGTTTAGAATTTAATGCATCTGCGTATTTGTGGGATCAGGAACCCCCATACCATAAGAGGAGGACACGGAATACCCAAGACCGGGAAGTCGGAGGTAGCCGAGTTGGCTAAGGCGGCTAGCCAGCGCGCAACGAATCCAGAGATCGCGGGTCGCGAGTCTTCCTTTTATCCGTGATCCCACATATCTCTACCTAGAATCAGATGAAAGTTAACAGTCTCGCTCGAAAGACACTTTTCGCTTTTGAGCGCCGGCCACGAGCAAGATCGAATTGGACAGCTGACAATCAAACACATGTCCCAGGATTACTTTCTCTCCGAACCCCCTTTTTAATTCCACCTAAGCGGTCCGCGTCTCGCTCGCGTTACCTATGCAGGGACAGAAGCTAAGCGAGACGGTGGCCTGCACAGGGATTAAAGGTGACACCGTCGGTCGCGACGGATTTTACAAATTAGCTTGGACTACAGTCTCGACTGTCGCGTGTGGACGGGATTCAAGGACTCGAGCCCGTGTACACGAGATTGGGCTCCATCCCGTTCACCACGTCGATCTTATGTATCGCCGTGAGGTGACGCTGCAAACTGGTCTTCTGGGTGAAACTGTAGCTGCAGTAGTAACAAGGAAACTGGCGTTTTCCGCCGCACTCCCACTTCATGTGCCTCCTCAGGTTGCACAGCATCGTGTAGCCGCGGCCGCACTGCTGGCAGGTGAACCGAGACCTCGCCAGACCTGTCGAACGAAAACAGAAACGACGTCGTCAGAATAACGTGGCTCATCGGGCGGAGTCGAAGTGGCAAGGTGTGTGTCGAGGAATTGTTCTGATCTCGACGGGGGATATGCAGGTGACTAATCCGAAACACGCGATCGTGTCGAGGTTTCTGTTTCTTCGGGAGGGTGAGCAGGTTCGGTGCTAGTCTCAGAAACTGTGGGTCGATGGTCGAGGTGAATTGGGACTTGGGTCGTGGAGCACGATAACGATTCGAATCACCGCGTAACGTTAAACACTTATAAGTAAATAATATCGTCAATTAAGTGAACTAACCAACAAGCAGTGACTTCCATTCACAGCGAGGATTCAGAGATCTTCCGTGGTGGCTGAAATTCCAAGCTAAAAAGTCCGTTCTAAAACGCTCGTCTACTTATAATACAGGTGTCGTACGTTACGTGTACACAAAGATAGAAGCAACAATGGTAGTGAACTGCGAATAGACGTTTATTAGACTCTACGAGAAAGGAAGTTAGGGGCTTCGAAGACAGACAAAGTTCTCCCTAACGTTTGCAACGGTATCGCAGGTCTTCTCTTCTTCGGTCCATCACTTCCCGAACGGCGCCACTATGTTATGAAAACGGATAAGGTGTCTTTGCAGACTGACGTTCTGCGTGTACTTCTTCTGGCAGAGGGGGCAGGTGAATCTTCGCTGGCCACCGCACTCGTAGCGAGCGTGCTTCACTAGGTTGTGCTTCCTCGAATATTTTCTCTCGCAGTTCCAGCACTGAAACGCGGGCTCTTCACTGGCGTCCAGGGGTCTAGCCTGTGGTCTAGCTTTCTTCCTGGATGCCTCTTCATATGTATCATAGCTCTCGTAGTAACCTGAAAAAGAACGATCGTGCCACGGTCAGAACAGTTTGGGAACAGATTGGGAAGAGTATACCAAAGGTGAAGCGAGGGCGAAGATTCTCAAAGAAAAGAAGCAGACAGTCCGTTTTTAATAAGCCAACTCCTTTATTTTAATATTCCTCTACCAAAGCTCCGCTGAACGTCTCGTCGATATCCATTCTTCATCCCCCTCGACACTGCCGTGAGAATTGTCCGCGAAACGCGCAAGGGTCGAGCGTAGAACGCACTCTAGCAAGCATTTATGTACTCAGACGGTTTATTGCCAATGTATTATTTAATCAAACAAATGTTACATTAATGTAGTAGCTCGGATAAGCCCTTCGACCAACTGTAAGAGAAAAATAGAGTCGATATCGATTCCTATCCTCGTTTGTACGGACTCAGGGGTAAAACCTTAAAATGTATCTCCACCAGTTCCAAGAACTCTGCGATAACATTCGAATACTCGTGTGGTCGAGTCGCTTCGCTCGTGGCACAGAACGATGCACAGTGCTCGGAATATGCGTAGTAATTCGGCCGAAAAATGAACTTTCTCCTATCGCGATCTACTGAATGTATACTACTTCCTAAATGTACATCAGTCCCGAAACTGAAAATATTAATAAAATTTAATAAAAATAGTAATTGGGACGAACACTTGAATTTTGACATTTTAAAGATCGCAGTTTTCACCAGAAAAAAAAAAGTGCTTCCTTCTTAGAGATGCCCTGACGACCCTGTTTAATATTTTCTCTCCGTTTCTTTTTTTCAGGAATGAAGATCATTCTTTTGCGTTAAGAATTAACACCGTTAACTAAAAATTACTGTTCATAATGTATTAAACAAGTAATGCTGAATGAAATAAAGAAAATTGTCAAAGTTCTTTACAATTGACAAGGAATATCTTTCAAGCCCCATCGAGTCCCACGTTCTAACCAATTGGAATATTTTCTACAGAATCATGCAAAAATCATTTCCCCCTTCAGCCCACTCTTCAAGTTATTAATGCTTAAAACTGTCAGCGTTACGTCATTTTACGTATATACGTCCGTATCCATCGTATTATTATTGTATTACAAAGGGTTTTTACAAATACTTATGTATATATTCGGCTCTAGTCCGTTGCATAAATTAATAACTCGGAAACGAATAGTTTCTTCAACATGCGATTTAAATCACTTAAAGAGCATTAACTAAACTACCTACAACATAAACAGTATTCAAATTTTTTTATAACGATTAAGTTGAAAAAATTGAAAAAGAAACATTAAATAATCGTAAAATACATTCGATTATAAATCATTAGGAAGGGATAATTTATCCCTGTTTTTTTTAGCGCAAATTTCATTTTCATGTCTTTTATAGTTTAAAAGTTATACACGAATGTCTCCTACTACCCCTATTCCGGTCACTGTGCGACGGCGAGATTTAAGCGTCACTAAATCTCGACCACGTTTTCCGCGGCGGCACGAAGATCTTGTGCGTGTTCAGCATGTGCTGCCTGAGCTTGCCGTTCTGCGTGTACCTGGCCGGGCACAAACTACAGGCGAAATGTTTCTGCCCACCGCACTCGAATCGCATATGTTTCATCAGATTGTGCCTCATTTCGTACGACCTGCCGCACTGGTGGCAGGTGAACGTTCTCATCTCCCTGCGGCAGCACTTCGTGCACATCGGTGGACTGGTTCCCAGCTCTGTAAAACAGCGAAAACGAGAACATAAAGTATCTTGCTGACCCTTGGCAACCTCCAAAACAGAACAATCACCGTGGGACAGTTTAACTACCAATCACTCTCGCGATCGGCTCGATTCTGGGCAATGAAGGTAGGCGGAGGAATCGTGTACCCGTTTTATTCAGCGTTTCTCATGCAAATAACAATCTTACATACTGTACAAAACCGACCAGGCCCATGGTCGCTGCAGCGTCCACTTTGGCCTCGTTTCCGTTTCGTGAGTGCTCGTGGGAGCACCCGGTCTTTTCGTTTTCTAAGAAAATACGTCGAGGGGAGAAGAGAATATCGACGGACAGAGGGAGGAACGTTGGAGACACTTTTACATATACCACAGGTCCGTGACACGCGAGTCTGGGACACGTGGTCCTCGTCTTTAAGGCGGTCATCTCGAGGGATGACGATCCTTTTATTCGGGACCGAGCTATCTACGCGAATATCCGCTTGGGATTGGAGAACTTTGGCGGCAGATAAATGTTGTGCCTCTGCAAAAGGTGTCGACGTAGCCCGACATTCTGCGTGTACTTTGCCGGGCAGATGTGGCAGGTGAAGTTTCTCTGCCCACCGCACTCAAACTTCATGTGGGTCGTCAGGTTTCTCTTCATCTTGTACGTCCGTCCGCATTGGGGACACATGACGGGCGTCTCTGTGGAGTCTCTTACGTTACTCCTCCTAGCGACGGTGCACCTCATCACGTGGCTCCTTCTGAATCCTAGAAATAAACAGGATGACAACGTTAGAAGAATGACCGAGTCGCTTTGAGTTACGTGGAACGGGCACTGGGTCTGGGTCGGTCAGTTTCACTTTCAAGGTAACTTTGCTCACGGCGCCCGTGCCGGTCCCTGTTGAAAGGTATTGGTCCCATCGTTTATTCGTAAGTACAAGCAGCGGCATGGAATTACTAGCACAGTTTATTGGCCTAGAAGCGCATCGATTGGGGTTTACATAAAATTTATTCGACTCGCACGGCTACAGGTAGGTAACTCTCCCTTCAACGCTTTATTCCAACTACCAATAACGAATAAGGTGCCTATTACATGGTTCAATTAAATTAAACACTACACTTGATAAATCTGTAATTATCAACGATAAAAATTAGCGATCACTGGGGTACAACGTTCAGAACGTTACTTTCAATTCAGCCTCGTAATCTTCAAAGTCAAAGTAATACTCAAGCAACTTATTGAAAACACTGGGTAGGACCACACACGCACACACACGCGCGCGCGTTCCATGCGACACACATACAAATATATATTACTACGGTTTCTCGACTTATTCGCTCGTCTACGATTCTTCGAAAGATTATTTAGCGTCCGCGATCGAACGACGGAACTTACCGAACGTGGGAGCTGAGCAGAAGTCTCGCGACCTGAAAAAGCACTCAATGCTAGCGAAATCAAAAAGTGGTAATTTTTATTCCCACGCGTAGGGTGTTCAAAATAAATGCTTCTCGAAGTAGCCCTTGAACTATCGAGTTCATGGAATTGCTGCAGTTTCCCTGTCACTTTCAGAAATCGGTAAATCAAGGGCTACTTCCCAGCCACTCGTCTCGAAGCGCCCACCGGCAACGCGGTAAACGAAGGTTAATGCTTGGTTCTAATGTGTCGGTCGAGGTTGCTCTTCTGCGTGAAGCGGGACTTGCAGATGGGGCACGTGAACTTGGGCTCGACGCCGCACTCGTAGTTCCTGTGCCTCCAGAGCGACGTGAAAACCGCGTAGACGCGATTGCAATCGGGGCAGCCGTACTTCTTCTTCCTCCTCCTCTCCGTCTGCCCCTCCTGGACGGTCTTCCCCGCCGACTGCGGACGTTTGTCGCACTCGAAGATCCTGTGGCGGGTCAGCGAGGCCATCAGCGCGAAATTTCGGTTGCAATCGGTGCAGAGGTACTTCCTGGGGCCCCAGCGGTGTATCTTGCCGTGCTGGTCCTTGACCGACATGGACCTCAGGTGCCTGGTGTAGGTGACCACCCTCGAAGTCGACGGCAACGTGGGCACCGTCCAGTTCGACGAGCTGTAGCCCAAGCCTGCAAACGAGCAAACGGAAGAAAAGAGTTTTAGCGAACCGATCAACGATGGGCCTGCACGCAAATCCCCGCGATCGTGTCGCGAATTCAGTGGTCGACCTGGAGAACATGAAAATTCAATGGGAACTTTTGACCGATGTAAAATACATAGGATCTTTATTTATCGTGAACATGCTTCTGCGCACATGAGCCTACAAATCAACGTCATAGACGCCAACTAGGTTCGACACTCTCGCCGATGGTTCGCACCATCGGCCCAGCTCGCGTCGTTTCAACAAACGGAGCACCTGTTCGACGTTGAGAATCGTCCACATTAGACACGGCATCGCGGTACACGGGCGAGTGTATTTTACAAATTCTGCGAGAAATCGTGATAAGAGACGAACATGGTGCTCTGAATCTCGCTATGGACGTCCAGCAGCTGCTGCGGCCCGTACTGAGAGTTCTGATCGAGAAGGTGCTGGTGCCTGGCCAGTATGTGCTTCATCAGGCTGTCCTTGTACCTGGTCCTGTGCGGGCAGAACGCGCACTTGAACTTTGGATCGATCCCGCACTCGAAATCGTGGTGCCTCTTCAGGTGGTGCTTGTGCTTGTAGGTCTTCCCGCAGGTGGCGCACGTGTGCTTCAGCGCCGAGGTAGCTGGGTACTGGGACTCCCCTGAAACAGACACAGATATCCAGCGTTAGCTGCGCTCTCGTGGCGGAGCACACTTCCGGATTACAAGGTCGGACACGTCCCCTTGCTGGATCAAACGATCTCGGTTCTACCACGGACAGAGTCGGCGGAGTGATAGAAAGACGTCGGATGAGAAGAGCGAGGGGGGAACGGTTTCCAGATGGGAGTTACACAGGTGAAACACAGACAGCTGCATTCGATTGTGGAACATGACAGACTTTTATTAGATCCGCCTCACCACTTCCGTCGATCTAACTCGCGGAATCCGGAAAGAAAAAAAAAACGACGATGGACGCTCACGTGTACATCGCAACGTTCTCTGTCTCTTTGCCTGCGTGTTCTCGTAGCCTACACTTAGAAGCTGAAGCTAGAAATCATGGATAGAGTCGACGAACGGATCAGAGGGGGGGGGGGGGGCAGGGGTGGGCGGGAGATCGGATTGAAAATTATCGAGAGATCGTGTGCCGTTTTACAATCGGTCCTTCTACTTCTATCGCCGCGATCCTTTCGCTCGAGGCAACGTCTATCTATGGATGTCTCTCTATGCTTCGATTCGCCTCGATCCCGCGACACGCCCCGAACGAGATCGTGATCCACGGACGGCTCGTTCAAGGGTTCCTGTGCTGCCGGATGGTCGCCGACCGCGGCGTGAACCCTTGCCTGGCGTGCTTCATCATGTGCACCTGCAGGTACGACCTGTACGTCGCTCTGTAAGGGCAGAAGGCGCACTGATGCATCGGCTGTTTACCGCACTCGTTTATCACGTGCCTCCTCAGGTTCTTCATCTGGTGGTAACGCCGCTCGCAGTTGTCGCAGGCGAAACGTCCCTGGCCCCGTGATCTTCGACGGTCCTTGGTCACGCGGCTCATGTAGTACCTCATTTTCGCGTAATCTGCAACCAGGAGAAGGATCCGGTTAATAGCGATTGGGTTGGAGATCGTGATCGTCGTACCTCTGGCCGTCATTCGTCGGACCTCGAAAGTAATCGTACTCCTTCGGAGCTCTTCAGGCGTAGGCTCTTCCGTGCCTCGCGACTGTTATCTCGGGGACACGCGATTCTTTTCTATTGCCACCGTCGTCGCGCGAACGTGGCCCAGATACCGGTCGCGGGCCATTAAATGCCTCGCCTGAAGCATACCCGAGGGTACGGGGGGTGAGTCGTGCTTGTAAGGGGAGGGACGATCAAGCGGGGAAACAGGAGCCCTTTTAATCTGTCCGAAACGTGGAACAAACCAGACACATCGTTCCTGCATGCAGACGACATAGTTGTGCACGTTCACACGGGGCGAGCTGCGCATCGGCGGGGTTCCGCGAGAAACGAGCGCGCGTTCGAGACGATGTACAATATCGCAGTTGAAAGAACAATCGCCAGCTGCCGGGGGACCACTTGGGGTATCAGGTAAATTGTATTTCCGATAATAACTGTACATCAGCGATCGTCGGTGAACGCCGCGAGCTTCGTCGAGCGCTGCGTGCCCTCTTAGACGGGAAAGCCTTGTAACTCACGTCTGGCGTCCACGCGTCGACATTTTCCATCCTCTTCGATCTTCTCGGGAACCATCCGCCAACGTATATCTTGGGTACCAGTTGTCGAGCGTTGACGAACAGTCATCGTCAACCTATGACGAACAGGGAAGATTCGGATGGACGTTTATCATGTGTTTTATTAAGTTGCTCCTATACTTGCTGCGGTGCTGGCAGTACGGGCACTTGTGCTGGGGCGGGAGCCCGCACTCGACCACTACGTGGCGTCTCAGCGATCTCTTGACTTTGTAGCATCTACCGCAACGAGGGCACCGGAAGCCTTTCGCGGTAGGTGCAGCTGCCTGCCAGTCTTCGGACGTTTGCTCGCTCATCGATGGATCGAACACCTCCAATTGAACCAGTCGCCATTCTGAAATCGTAAAAGCGAGGGGTCAGACGGTTAACGTTGTCGTGTCGGCAAAGGCCACCTGACGCACCTGCAAGATAAAAGTTAGCCCGCGTTACCTCGTGTGCGATCGCGTGGCAGACCGGGGTTAGAAGCTTCTCGCCGTTGGTCTTTAAAGTGGCTTAAGTAGAAGGGAATGGATAAAAAGAGATCGCAGATAAATAATGCCTTCCCATCACCAGGGGAGAAGTTCTCGAGGGAAAGTCCCAAGTTCCAAGTATCATCGTTTATTTTATTAAACAGGATAGTATAATGATACGCGCGCGACTGAACAAAAGCCTACCGATGAGACGAGCTCGCGATATCACGGCGCACGAATTTGATTTACTGGCATCGGGTGATGGTTTATTGTCGATCATGGAAGTGAACGGAAATCGTGGGCACAAATCTGCTTGGCTGTGAGGCTCCTGTATAAATTCGTAGGTGAGGGGTTCGTTTGATCTGCTGGAAGACTCCTGGGGCTCACTCCCGCTACTATTCGTGGTTCGGCTACTCTATGTTAATACTTTGGTTGCAAACGTACGCGGCAGTTAATACGGGGTCTCAGGTAACGTTCTTAATATTTCTGAGGGATGATCGAGAAACGAAGGATCGGGGACGACACTCCTGTATCTCGATCGTTCGGTAAGCCTACGTTCTACTTCGTTCTGCTTCGCTAACGTCGGTGTCTCTTAGAATTTGCTAGATCTACGGATCTATATCGTCGTGGACAATCTACTCACCTCGAGTATTAGCTCCGGTCTTACAGATACGATACTTAGCAGGTATTTAACAATAATACGCATGGAGGTATATGATGGAAGAGATTCGTGATGTCGCCTTTTCCGGTTTCAAGAAAATATAGTCACTATGGGAATCATGGGCTTTGGGTCAAGAATATAATACTGAGATTCTGCAGAATGAGCTGCCCAAAGTGTGAAAAGCTACTTTTTATCTGAAACCATAACAGAGCTCCCCAGGGCTAACTCGAAGTGTATTTGCTTCGATATCTGTTCTCCCATCTTGTTCTAAAGAAATCTATGTGATATTGTATTGAAAAGAACAGAGTGATTGCCAGACCCATCGCTTGGAAATGATTCAGCCACGTCCCAAGAGCTCTGGAAGATCTCGAAGCTCTCGCAGACACCAGAAACCAGCGCATTCCCTATCCTCCCGACAGTTTCAGAGTAAATAGCTTTCAAACACTTCCCGTCGCCCACCCTGCACAGACACTAAGGGATACTGCTTAAAATTACCTCCCTGTTCTCACCCTTCTTCGACACCACGAACCCCTCCGCTTATGGACACGCTACGTGGCTATTCCTCCGACAGGCATACAAAGACAAGCTTCCAACGTCACTGCACTTTGCGACACAAACTGGATACCTCCAGCCGATTGTTGTAAAAATATATGTGCTGGTACGTCGATCGAAGCGTCACGCGTGTATCGCACATGTGTATCTTCTTTAAAGCTGCGATCGAAGTCACCGAATCCTCTCGAGTCTCGGGAGGAAGGAGCTTCCTTGTCGGTGTACGTGTTCCAAGGTTGCGGCTGGAACGTTTCCGCGTTCCCGGCCAACCCTTACATCCAGGGGAATCGCTCGCGTGGCTGCGAGCTGGATTAGTTCCCACTGTCCATGGACGAGGACAGCTTGTTCCCGTTGGGCACCGCGTAGAACTCGCTCAGGAGCTTCATGTGCCTGCCGTTCAGGTGAGTGTTCAAGCTGGACTTGTGCTTGGTCCTGTAAGGGCAGAGAGGGCAATGGAACTTGGGCTCGACGCCGCACTCGTGCTTCAAGTGCCTCGCCAGGCTGGAATAGTAATTGTAGACCTTGCCGCAGTTCTTGCAAGGGTAGGTGACCCTCTGACAGTTGAGGAAGCCCACCGACCTCGCCTCTGGAAAACACGAAAGGCAGAAGAGGTCGAGATTAGAGACGATCGGCAGACAAATCGGGACACTTCGGGCGGTGTTAAGTTTCGCGGCGCCGGGGCGAACATTCACGCGAGCTTTCTTTCGAATTCGCTGCAGCGGATCGACTGCTCTAAGGGGCCAAGTGCATAGCGCAAAAGGGCTCATTTCGGGCTATGCACTTGACGAGCTCGCTTGAAACGTGGGTTCAAAGTAACACTCGTGATTCAATGGCGAGAGACTCGTGGGAGTTCGATTAGGATGGGAATAGAAAGACGACGGAGAGTGGGTAACATGCAAGTTCTAAGAAATCGTTCTTTGGACAGAAATATTATAATTTGGTAGTTTTCTTTCCCTCTGTGAATTGGGTTAGCCGCGAGGTTCAAGAAAAGAAAGAATATTATTTCATTCTTCTGATTCCTTGATTTGCAAGCAGGCTTCTCTTCCTCCTTGATTCTCCACGTCTGTTCGGGTACTCCGTCGTTTAGATATCGTAAAAAGCATCCCTGTTTTGTAAAATGATAGAACAACGTTCGATATATTTAAGGGGCCAGTACACAACTGATTTCCAATAAAGGGCTCACATTTTATTTACAAGTCAGACGCTCGGGGAAGGGTGCGAGACAGTGGGTCTCAGGGTGGTGGAATTTTTAAGTAACATCACAGAGAAATTGTCGTAAAAATGGTACGAATGCTTGTTCCGGAATGGTGGATGTTCCACTAAAATCTCTCCGGCAGAATGGGGATGCCATATTTGCTGTAACGCTGGAGAACGGACTTCGGTATGGCGAAGATTTGCGCCGCCTTCCTCAACGACACTCCGTGATTAGCCGCGTACTCGATGGCTGCCCTCACGCGCTCCAGCTCTGACCTCCCGTATCTTCTTCGGATACATGTCCTCACGGCGTGATAATACTGGCCTGCAACAGCAATTAATAAGAACTGTAAGAACCCTGAATCTCCATCGCTAAGGAGGAGCGCAACGATCGGGTGATCGAAGAACATTCAATTCCTGTTATCCTTCAACTTAAATTAAATTCAGGAGAGACGCCACCCTTTTTGGTTGAGAGCCAATAACAACTTTAGTTTGATACTAATTAAAAAGGTTTATTCATTATTACAATAACACACTCATAGACTATGAAAAATCAAAACAATTCTAAACTTGTCTCATGCATAATGAGACAAAAATTTATAATAAAAAAAAAAAAAAAAAAAAAAAAAAAATGACAGGTTGGTAAAGTGGCGTCGCTCCCACATCTTGTAGGAGAGATGCCACACCTATAGGGTGAGATGCCAGTTGCGCTAATTTTGCTTTTCTTTTCTCTTATATTTTCTCCCCCACAGTTGTTGCAGTGTGAGTTATACATTATGCAAGGCTGGTGGAGACCTGGTGGCTTTGATATTTCACGTATCCGTACTTTTTCTATAGTCGGCTTTAGATTTTCCTCAGTCCACTGTCCTCTTGCAACACTATGTTGATGGATACATTCCCTCCGCATTCTAAAAGAAAAAAAATCGGTCATTATAAGTCAATCAAAACGCCTTTCACTGTGCGTGGCGTTTCTCCTTATTTTGTGGGAGAGATGCCACATCTCTGCAAAACAAACTAGAAATATATAATCCCCAAAATACTGTGTTTACTAATTAATGAGAAACCACATTAAACAATGAAATAGGTACTTACTTTGTAATAGGCGTTAATGTCTCACATATATAAAATTTTAACGTAATCTTTCGTACCGTTGCTGTTTTACTGCTTCAAAGACACGACACGAGCACCGACAAACTTATTTTCCTAGGCGAACAGGTGGCGATATAAAAAAACTGCAACAACTATCTATGGTTCCATTTTCCTATCGGAACACATTACAAGTGTGGCGTCTCTCCAGAATTCACCCTACCCGATTATCGAAATCCGCACGCAACGCGCGCATTCGACAAGAGGAATTAAGAAAAATTAAATACTCGCCGACTGGTGCACGAAGTTTATCGTGCAAAGTCTGAAGTATACCTGTAACACCTTCACTGGAACTCTGGAACTGTCGTACAATGAAACGCTCTAGAGCCTCCCATACCCTCATCGAACGTACCTCGTCTGTATCGCAGCACAGCAGCCGACTGCCGCAGCAATAAGGAACAGCGGCGAAAGTTCGCAGCTTGACCCAGGGGCTAATGGAACCAACAAGGTTTACTCGAGAGCAACGGAATACTTTATTGTAAGTTGGCCAGTGGCTGACGAGTTTCATGTAAAGGGCGACGGGAACGGCGAGGATTTAAACGTCCGCGTGGATCCTCTTCATGTGGGACTTGAGGTTCCACTTGCGACTGCTCCTGTAGCTACAGTAAGGGCAACAAGCGTCCTTCTTTTGACCGCAGAACGCTTTCACGTGCTCCACCAAGTGGTGCTTCCATCGATACGACTTGGAACACTTGGAGCACCTGTATCTACCGCCCACAGGGTCCATCACTTTCGCCATGAACGTTTTCGCGGGCTTTCGCTCGGCGAAATAACTGCCGCCGTACCTCTCCGGCCTGAAGTCGGTCGTTTCGACGGCCGCGGAGGGATCGAATACCTGATAATCGTCCCAGAGGATCGGCTCACCTGAAACACAACGTCCAAACTCGTCATTGCTCGTGCTCGGGGCTGGGCAAGGTCTGCTGGCTTTAACATTGCCGAGGATCGTGCAGGGGTGGGGCTTGTGACCAGGGTTCCTTGAGGCGTGGCTCGAGCGGGGACGGCACAGTTTATTTGTACAGGATGATTTACACGCACACCTATGTAACCGATCGTTGGCCGAGAAACGAGGAATCGGGTTTTCTAGGTCGGACTAGGGAAGGATACAGCCTGGCATCAGACTTTCTCGAGAAACAGAAGATATCAGGTTTATTTCTCTCTAAAAATATTTACAAATCGTCGTGCTACGAGCTCGCATTGATTGCGAGAGCCTGTCGCGTGGATTTAGAGTCTGAACGCGTGGCTGCGCGGTAGAGTCGAGATTGGGTTCACTTTTTTTTTTTACAAGATTCAAGGGTCTCTGACGGTTTAAACGTTGCTCAGGGGGTCGCAGGGATTGAAGGTGTCGTAGCAATGCATCCGAGTGATGTGCTTCTTCAAGTTAGACTTCTTGTACGTACGAAACACACAGTACGGGCAACACTGCTGCTTGTCTTTGCCGCAGAATATCTTCTGGTGCTCGATCAGGTTGCCCTTCCTCTTGTAGCTCTTCGAGCACCTCGCGCAGGAATACTTGTACTCCATCCTATCCTCGGCTTCTTCGTTCGAGTTGTCTTTAAAGGCGCCCGAATTCTCCATGCCCTCTGACTCTTCCTCCTCTTCGTCCTTGAAAGTCTGCTCGGTTGCAAGCGGATCCCCGTAAGACTTGACGTCTTCATCCTTCACGGCGTGTCTCTCCGCGGTCGCGTCGTCGTGAAACGCGTCGATCGACCTCAGTCGCTCGTAGATCCCACCCTCTTGGCCTCGTAAGAAAGTTAAGAGATCTGAAACAGAAGATCGGCACGGTTCAGATCGACTAGCTTCCTAGGCGAGGACGTCTTCGCAAAATTTCTTGGACAAGACGCTCGTCGAACGTGTCGTCGACGATTTCAGGACCTAGCTTTTCGATCCCTCAATCAAATTCGTGGACACGCGCTCTGTGCCTCTCGAACAGACGGGTGATTCAGGCTTGTGCGAAAGTAAGAGTCGTGATTCGAACTATTGGGAAATGGGAAGTGGGTTACAACGGTGAAGTAAAACGGTTCCTGTTTATCGGATACACGCTTCGGCAGCTTCTTTCTCTTGTCAGCGATAACCCCTCGAGGGTCCGGCTGTGAACAGAACCGAAAGGGGAATTAAAAGTGAAAGAGAAGTCGGAGAATGAGAGCGAACGAAACGGTACGTTCCTCGAGGAATCTGAGCAGAAGCGTTGGGTATGTACACAGGTATTTTATTCAAAAAGCAATCGACTGTCGAGACATCGTTACACAGGGGACACTTAACCGCTGCGCGGTTACAACTCGCTCGACCTATAGATCTACGGATCTATCGAACCGGTGGGATAAGATAGACTAGATCAGACAGTCATGCATGCGTAGACAAGTGACTCGTACATTGAAATTCTTCCTAATATTAACGACAAAGTACGATTCGTCTGTTCTCGCGTCACGTATGATAAGTACACGGGGAGAATGGGGGATGAAACGAGCCGTGACAATCACTACTTGGGTTATCTGTGTGTAAATTCTGTGAAGTTGAACCCTTCGTCGCGTCGACAGCGATCCCAGAATATGCGTGGGCCGAACGGTTACGGAAGCCAATCGAAAACCTTTACCCCTCCAAATTTAAACAATTCCCTTTTCCTCTCTATTCTTGCAATTTCCACGTCATACCATCTAGGAGAAAATAGAACGAAACTGAAGTACGAAGTGAAAGTGACACGGGGTTGCAGAGGGTGAATGTAAAGTACCATTTTATGGCCAACGATTGGCTTTCAAACCTTCCCGTTTCTTCGATATGCAACGCGTATTCGAACAAGGGCGAACGTCCCCCTCGTGCCTCCGTTCGCCCTTGTTCGATGATCGCCAGGGGGTGAGCAAAATTAGGCGTACAATGTCCTACTTACAGCATTACGATTTCAACGCGTGATATTTACATTAGCCGCAAACAATGTCTATTTAAGGGTAAGAGACTGCATGCTTATCCATACTACAACCACTTCGATATCAAACGGGTAGGAAACCGGTTGCTAGAGTTTACTGTACTACCGTTAGCTCCGTGGGGACGTTTCTACGTTTAACCCTTAAACGACGTGGAACGCGACCGAGTCGTCCCGCTGCGCTTCGTTAAAAGGTTCTCGCGAAACAGTCGCGGTAAATTAAAGTAAGAGGACTCGACTTGCCACGGTGTGCCATTTAATAGCTAATCCGCGACGCGCAGCATCCGTCGTCGAGGATGTTCCTTTCCCATAAAAATACAGAAGACAGCGTCCACGCCACGAATCAGCCCCAACACCACGAATGAAATATCAAAAGGGACAACAGCCTGTAGACTAGATTCAGTTCACATAAAGTATAAGTACAATTGCTTCCTTAGTCTCGTTACCGCGTCGATCATTCGCGATCCATCGAACTCAACCACCGACCATCAGTCGTCACGCGGACTGCTGCACCGAAAGTGTCCCTCATCTGCTGCACTTCGACAAAGATCGACGATGAACCGTCTACTGCGATACCGATTACAACCGAACGGTCCACGAGTCACCGACACCGGTTAACATCGATTCGTTCGCCCGGGCGTTCTTCCGACCGTCCCGCACCGATGCACGTTAAACGTTAGGCTTCAGCCTCGATTCTCGCTGTCCTCGATGCGAACCAGAGACCCGGTAGATCCTCTACCCTTCGCGTACAAAATAGTTCCGGCCACCGGAATCGAAGGGGGCGCGCGGTTATCGCGCGAGCTGCGGGCCCACGGGCGGAGGAGGCGGGTCCTTGGACGAGGTCTGTTCGGTGCGTCTCCCGATCTACTTGATGTTGTGGACCGAGAGCAGGTGCTTGTGGAACGAAGCCTCGATCCTCGATCTGTAAGGGCAATATTGGCAGGAGAAGTGGGTCTCGAACGTCATCATTCCGCAGCCCATCTTCAGATGCTTGCGCAGATTCGAGGCCCAGGAGTACATTTGCCCGCAACGCGGGCAAACGTGCAGGCGCGGCCTCACGATCGGGAATAGGGGGGCATCTGGAAAGAGATCTCGGTTAAAACGATGCATGGGTGAGGGAGGAGCGGAGGGCAGCCACCTCGATCTTGGGGGATCGACATGGCGATCGCGGCGGGATGAAACGGGGGTGCAAGGGAGGGAAACAAAAACGTGGAGCTCGCAGGGGGTAGCTTCTAGACACCGAAGCGTGCATGCGTTGACGTTAGAACGACGGGGCTCGTCAGCCCCACCGTTACGCGACGTTGCGCTCTTCGAGTACCAGGCGTGGATGAGACGTAGAGAAATCTCGAGGCGCTCGCCATTTCTCGAGCGTTCCACGGCCATCGACTTACTCGAAAAGGGCACCTTCTCGATCTCGACCAGCCAGGAAAACAACGACGCTAACACACCTGTACTTTCTCGTGCACGTACTTACGAGTCTCTGGACAGTCCTCGACGCTCCCGTGACGATGCCTGGAAGAGAAACACTGGGAAACGAACAGGTTGCGAGCAGACGATCTAATTAAGGCTCGGGATGAGACTCGGAGGAACGCACTTTATTGCACAATGTTCGTTCTGCTGACAATTCGATAATGCCTGGCGCGCATACTGGGAGGGGCAGGATCTTTGGAACGTCTGATGAAGAACGAGACAAGCCCTGGTACGTGTTTATTCGCTGCTGAGAGTACAAGTGCCTTTTCACGTTTCCCTTGAAGACTTAATCGCAGACGCGGCTGCAGAATTTGGACGGTATTCCACGTGCCGTTCCCTGGTGGAGCCTCAGACTCGTTGGTCAGGTGAACACTGGAGCACACCGCTGGCAAATGTGCCTGTTACCTGAAACAGAAATGTTAGTCAGCTTACATTGCCATCGGAAGTCACGCTTCACTGTCGCGAGACAGATGACGATGGTAGACTCTTTTCTGGCGTTCTCCATCATTAGGAACGCGTGAATAATTTATTAATTACAACCGACCAATAATTTATTAATTACACAGCAAACATTCGACCCCGCGTGTCTATATACATAAATGCGTACACACCAGCCATCGAAACTTGCTAGATCCCACTAAAAGAGCTGGGGACCGTTGCGTATACCTTGCAGCCGCGAGGCAAACGCGTATTGGGGACTTGCACGTGCAACGAGCTGATAACTAACGACGCTCGGCGAAATCGAGGGGAGAGCGGGGACTGTCTATCATCCGAAGTGAATCCGTAGAATGTGCTTCTGCAGGCTGCTCTTGTATTTGGTCCTGTGGGGACAGTAGGGGCAGCACTCCTTCGGGTCCTTGCCGCACTCGATCTTCAGGTGGTTCTTCATGTTCCGGAGCCAACGGTAGCCTTTGTTGCACCTCGGGCAGCGAAAGCAACCGGGCCTCTTGTCCAAGCAGCTGGTCGACCTCTGGGGCACCCTGAAGCTCGAGCTGTTGGACGAAAAGGGTGTCTTGTGCTGGCTCGCCGTTCTGCCGTAGTAATGCTGGCTGGGCCAGGGTTGATCTGGAAACAGAGGAAAAATAACATTCTCTCGTTAGAGGGTGGCTTGCGTGTGGATAGGTTCGATCCCCGTGTTTCGAGCGGCCCCCACTGGGCACGAGTGACGGTTAAAAAGCTCGGTTTTAGGCTATCTGTGACTGGACAGGGGGTGACAAGCGACGAATACAGAGGATAATTAACCCGTTGCATGCTAGATCCATTTACCTATTTGCCGTTCGCACTGGCATCGCTCTTCCGGCTGGTGATTGCGTGTTTCTTCTAACTGCTTTAATACTTCGAAGGGTTAAAGAACAATTGTTACGCTTCTTCCTCTTCGGGAACAAAGTGTCTAAGTGCTTTAAAAACGTTGCTTTTTATTTGTCATTAAACTTGGCACACGCCTACAGGCTCGCGACTTTTATACGGTGTTATAATGTGATCGCTGGGAGAGGGGTGATCGATCGACTTTATTTCCAAACAATACTAATCGTAACAAACAGGACGAAGATACTCAAACTGCAACGAACGCATTGTACTCGGGCCTACTCTATCGCGTCACATAATCTCATTCACGGTTACGTTCTGTAGGAATAGTTGACGTAATTCCTACGTGTTCGGAAGCCACGGAAAAAGAGACCCACGGGGCGCCGGGAATCGAAGCCGAGCCGCCCGCGTGCTGATCAGCAGCGTTTGCCACCACGGCTAACGCCGACTCTCCCTGGTCTCTTAGTCCGGGCTCCCTCTTATTTTATGGGGGTTCCTGATCCCACAGTTCGACGGAGAGCTTCTAAAAACTTATCTCTGCCTACGCGTCAGCGCTCCATCTATCGACTCGCACGTTCTCGGACACTATCACAACTCCTGCGCAAACAATGTAAACAGGTACACTGAACATTCTGCTGGCGAACGTTCCACATCTTCTGGTACCTAGAGAGTGTGTCCTTTCCGATCGAACACAAACGTTGTCGAAAGGAAAAACAACGCGCAAGTGCACGCCATGGGCGAGCAAAGCCAATCGAGAAATTATGTCCATGTTGTGAAAGCTCGAGAAGATCAGAATCCATCGAAGACGAGTTTAAGGCGAATGGAAGGAATACAGTGAGGTCGTGAATCTGGTCACGTCTAGACTTAATCCAGACCCGGTGGCCCTGTGAACGATGCAGAACACACTTGGCGACCCCAGGGATACCTCGAGGAATACAGGCCGTACTTCACACCGTAAAGCTGGGAATCCACCTAGCAGCTAAACTATGCTATGCTATGATATGCTATGTCATGCTACATTTTAAAAAAAATAGCTTCAGTACATTCTAATGGAACCGTTTCCAGCAAAAGCTAAGCTAAAACATAGTATAGCATAGCATAGCACAACATAGCACAACATAGCACAGCATAGCACAGCATAGCATAGCATAACATAGCATAGATTAGCTTAACTTAACTTAGCTTAGCTTAGCTTAGCTTAGCTTAGCTTAGCTTAGCTTAGCTTAGCTTAGCTTAGCTTAGCTTAGCTTAGCTTAGCTTAGCTTAGCTTAGCTTAGCTTAACTTAGCTTAGCTTAGCTTAGCTTCCCGTTGGATTCCCGGCTTAAAGTAGAGGTGGACAAAGAGCCGCCCGGAGCCGAAGACCTCCTTGCGATTCTGGGCGCCGGGTAAGAGCCAAGCGCGGAGCTGAGCAACGTAATAACTCCGCGCTCGGCTCTTACACGGCGCCCAGAATCGCAAAGAGGTATCCGGCTCCGAGCGACTCTTTACGCAGCTCTGCTGTACAGCGCGAAGTGCGCTTGACGCGCTCGGGTATCCCACTATGTTCCTCCCACGCGCGACGCGACGCGTTGACCTTTCTACACGGTACTCGAGAATACGTTCTTGCCAGGGTGGTTGGTTCGAATGTGCTGATAAAGGTTGCCGCGTTGCTTGGTCCTGTGGGCACAGTACGGGCACTTGAACTGCGGCTCCTTGCCGCACTCGTGCCTGGTGTGTCTGACCAAAGTGGCCCGGTGCTGGTACCCCTTGCCACAGGTCTCGCATCGATAGAGGAAATCGACGCGCTTCGCCATCCAGAAGTTGGCGATCGGGAAGGTACAGTCCCTCTGGTAGCTCTTCGGCATAGGCATGCACGGTATCGGTGGCAACTCTGCAAGGCACAGCAAGAAGAAAACGTGGGACGTTAGTTGCCGGGCATAAACTGTGCTACTCTTCGTGTCTTTTTTTTTTTAGGGGGGCGTTCTGTCGAGACCAGAGGCCCAACTACGATTGGAAACGCGTGTCGGGGTTCGGGTTTTTTAATACTACACCGTACTATATCAACATGGAAACGGAAGTTCAACTTTACTCCGCTCCCTCTCGCTAAGATAGGCACGGTCGATGCTGGCGGTCGAGTGAATCCTGAAGCAACAACGTTTCTCGGTTACCAATAAAGGAGTATTTATTAAGTTACATAAACAAGGTGTAAGAATGATAGCAAGCCTTGGAAAATATGTTTCTCAGTGTCGTCTTTCTTTCTTTCTATCTTTCTTTTTTCTTTCTCTGTTTCACCGCTCGTTCAGAGCAGCACGCGAGGTGTTCGCGACCGAGGATCAATTTCTCTCCACGTTGTACACCTCGAGCACCGCGCGGCGAAGGTTCGGGTGACGATTGCCGATGTGACGGTGGATCTCTTCGATGCTGGTCGCCATGATATCGCAGTAAGGGCACATCTTCCTCGACTCGAACCCGCACACTCGAATCATGTGCGCGCGTAGGTCGCGCAACTGATCGAACTTCGCGAAACATTTCGGACAGAAATTGGTGGCGAACGCAGGATCGCATATCCTCGGGCGGAGGTTCCGCGTTGATCCATGGATCCCAGGGCGCCGTCGCGACGCATCCGCCCTGACGTTAATCAGCGCATTTTCGCGCGTACCTGAAATCGAACGTGTCCATTAGATCATTGCCCCACCTCGATGGAAGACCGACGTGTGCCTGTGTATCACAATAACACAACAAACGGGGGGGGGGGCGGGAGGGTCATTCTCTCTAAATACTCCCGCACAATAGTCAGCAGAGCGTTCCAAGTAGATACATCGACGGCATTTGGAGGATAGTGAAGCTTCGCGCGATAAATGGGAGCGGGGTGATGGTGTTGCTACTTAGGTACAGAAAGGATTCATAGTTCATTCGTAGTTTATTGTGTCTGATAACTGCTCACCCACGCTACGCGTACAATAAAATTATGGTAACAGAGTGGATTAATAAAAACATTTTATGTAAAATAGTCGGCGGCTGCTGTGTCCCTTCTCTCAAGGAGCAACTCTAGAATCTGGTCGACAGAACATAGTTCCTCTTGAGTAATTTCATGGAAAATAAAGACACTTTTCACTTATTCCGCGTGTCAGCATGCCCTATCCAAGATAACTTAACGACGACGTTGCAAATAATAAATGACACGTAATACGGCGTTCGGATGCGCGGGATTCAATCATCTCTTCGTCTCGTCGTAAATAAGGGCACGCAGTGCGTAAGAAAGGAGAATAATCAAGATTTCCAGGGATGGATATGCGTTCAGACATCGATGGAGACTTATTCAGAAAACTGGTCCACTGAAATTCGAAGCTGATTCTTTATTCCCATGTATTCCGCTAGACACGTAGACACTTTCAACAGTTTGTCTAGTAAAATACGCGGAGTTGAGGAGAAACTTTGCTCCGGAATTTCAAACGGACTACCCCTAAACGTCACCACAGAGTTTCCCAGTAAATGTCCACCGATCTGCGCAGACCTGGCCGTGGAATCCAAGATCGTTGTCATTTGCGCAGCCTGCAGCCGCGTAGCACCCTCGGTTTCAGTGTTCCGAAGCTAACGAAGGAGTCGTGCAACCGCGGACACGAGAATCCTTCGGGCACGCCCGGTTAACCCTGCACGGAACAGGAACTTATGACGCGCGGTTTGTGAATCGGGGAAGATCGATCATCCAGGAAGAAGCTTGGACAGATCTCAGTTCAGGTCGATCACGTACACGTTCTGACCGCGATGGCACTGTCGGATGTGTCTGTACACGTGGCCCCGTTGCTTCATGCGCGCCGCACAGTAGGGGCACTGGACCTTGGGCTCTTGCCCGCACTCGAACTTGGTGTGCCTCTTCAAGTGCCACGCGTGTATGTAACTCTTCGAGCACCTGGAGCACGTGTGCCTCTCGATGTCCCTCAGGCTACCGGATCTTCGCCTCCTAGCGCTCAGCGGCTTGTCTTCCTCGTAATCGAAGTCCTTCGAGTCTTCCATCACCACCGAGCACAGGCTCTCCAGGTCCGTCTCGAGCTTGATCCTCTTCACATCTACAAGACAAGATAAAAGAAACGGCGAATTAGTCCGGGTCCTCTTCACGTCTGTCCCGCGGCCGAGAGATGAGGGAACGAGAATTATAACGCAACGATGAAGGGGCCGAGGGGTGTTTGGGGTAGGGCGAGGGATAGTTTTCGTTGCGAAGGGGTTACCGCGAGTTATTTGCCCGTCACCTGGTCCCTCGTGGCGGAAAGCTGACGCTGCCAATGGTCTCTGGTAAAGAAGCAAATAAAAAGGTAGAGCAAAGACGAACGTCCCAGGTCGGGGGGCTTGAACGAACGTTTATCGCGACTCTATCGGCGCGGGTTCTGTCGCAGAACAAAAGAGGGGAAGAGAAGTTGCAGGACTAATCGCCGCGAGCAAAAGTAGAACGTAGGAGGTCGAACGCCGCGCGGCCGATCGAGAACGTCCCCGCGAAGGAGTACTCTTCGATAGCATCGTAACAATGCTTTATTCCATCACATGTACAATTGATAAAAGAACCGTCGTTGCGACCAGCGTCGTTCCACACTCATATACAGCGATACACCATGGACCGACGAAGAGACACGTGACAGGGAAGAGAAAGGAAAAGGCCGTTTGTCCTTCTGGAATTCAACACCGGCGTGTCCATCGACCTAGCAACGGATCCAGGCCGCCATTCCGCCAGTTCGGTATCGCCTCCGATGGGATTTAAGGGGGAGAAAAGTGGGAGCCCGGCAAGCCCCGTGCTCCGCTTTCAGGCGAGCCAGCAGACCGGGGCTGTCATCAGGGCGAATCGATTATGTAGATCCGCTGGCCGGAGTGCTTTCTACGTATGTGCTCGTTCACGTGGGCCCTCTGCTTGCTCCGCGTGCCGCAGTAGGGGCATTTGAAACGGGGCGCGACGCCGCACTCGTACCGAAGATGACGCTTCAGACTTTTCACCACGGTGTAACCGTTCCCGCACTTCGGGCACACGTAGTTCTTTCGCTTGCTACCCCGGAGCCGTAGGGGTCCGTAGACGTAGTCCGGCGACACCTCGGACTTGCCCAACTCCCGGTAGGCGTCCGCCCCGTAACACCCGTACAGCAGCCGGAACGAGCGGTCCACTGAAATCAAACGAACAACAGGGTTAGAGGGAGGGATGTGGTTGCGAAGTGGCGGCGAAGGGCTCGTGTGCCTCGAGATCGGCGCAGACGATACGCTCCCGGTTCATCCAACGAGCCGCGTCGGAGGAGGAAACGGTGGAGGATCGCTGGCGGATTATAAATCGCGAGCAGGAACCACGAGGATTCTCTGTGTACGAGCACGCTGCCTGGCCGGGTGCCCCGGAAATCTACCACAATGCTCGCGGCTAATCGTGCTGGCGAGAGACACTCGGTATATCCGATTTCAATGACCCCCAGAGACTCGTGGTATCTAGAGTAGACGAGCAGCGTCCATGAAAAACACGACGCGCTGTGGAAAATAGCTTTTATTGGTTCGCCCTGGTACAGCGTAATACTCGAAGAGTCGGTTAAGAGTAGAGCGTGCGGCCTCGACGGGGTTAAAAGCGCACCACGTTCCCCGTGAACACCGGCGGTTCGGTGGACAACACGTCGATCACGTATACTCTGTTGTCGGCGTGCTTCTTCCTGATGTGCGAGTAGATCTGAGACGTCTGCTTGCTCCTCATCTTGCAGTAGGGGCACATGAACCTGGGCTCGTGGCCGCACTCGTACTTGAGGTGCCGGTTGCGGTTGCTCTTCAGGGTGAACCCGTGCATGCACTTCGGGCAGTAGTGGAGGATCTTGTTGGCCGTGGTTTGCAGCGGGTGTCGCGGGTAGAACGCCAACGGGTTTTTTTGGTCCCCGCAGTTGAGCGGCGCGCCCACCGCGAACAGATCTGAAAACAAAGCGGCATTCCGTGAACCTCCGTTCTAAGGCTTTCGTTGGGGAGCACCGTCGATGAAAGGGTCTCGCTACGTTCTGTCTGTTTACTGTTAGTGACAAAGCTGAACACGTCGGCCGAACGGAGGAGCAGAGGACAGTTGCTGTTTGGACAAAGCGTAACCACCCAAGGAAAGGGGAACACGCGCGAGCTGCTTGTATGTACACAGAAAATAAATTGCCAGAGGGACGCAAGACGGCCCTCGAGGCTCGTTAGTGAAAGTGAAAGTGCCCCCGTGGCGGAGCCGGGGCTCGCGTGGTTCAGAGAGAGTTAGAAGAGAACGAGAGGGCATGAAGACAGATACAAACGTGTAGAGATATGCCAGACTCACCCGACGAGGGGTGCATGCGATCAAAACCGTAGATGAAATAGGTGGGGTATTTGAACATCGATTTATTTGTATCTTACAATTCCACAGCGACGACATTACGATCAATAAAACATCGTGGAAAGTTGGTGAATAGTAACTGTTTAGACATCAAATTGTTATTCGCGGACATTCAGCCGTGCTCCAAGTGACAATAGAGGGGAACAACATCGCCCGTCCGCGCGACGGGCATCCCTAAATCGCGTGCCCGCGGGTTAAACACGCTTACATCGCTACGCAACATCGTTTAATTATATCACAGCAACGAAAACAGTCGGCCACTAACGTCGAACGCCTAGGTGCAATAATCGTAGAACGAACGGAAACGGAACGGAACGTAAAGGGAACATCTTCGCCGCGGCGCGAAGAACGACCGCACACTTTGGTTTCAGGGACGGGCCCCGGGGGGAATCGAAAGCGTTTCGTACGCTGTACTCAGCCGCCGAACACTTTAGTAAGTACGTTTCCTGTCTAGGAGATTGAGCCAGTCGCAGGCGCGCCCAATCTCTTCTCGGCTCGAACAACTTCGGCCCCATAACTTCGATCAACGAAATATGTATTTAAGAAAGGGAAAAGGGAAAGAAAACGCGTCACGTTCGTCCCGACCGCCTCACCCTGCACCATATCAGCCTTTTTATAATTCGGCCTTCGCTTCAGTCTTGATGATACAGAAAACGTACCTTTCGAACGTACGGGGGATGTTGGAAAAGAAGCGATCGCTGCGGTTAGAGATGAATCTGCGAACTTGAAGGAGTGGAGGTTTGTTCGAGGGAGAGCTGTGGATTTATCTTGGTGTTGACATTCAAGGTGGGTCCACTTTGCAGCCTCTACGCATTCTAGTGCACCAAGAGGAGAGAATCTTAAGAAGGAACTGCACATGTACATCATTTCCTTGCAAAAGATTGTCACTTTTGCCAATTAGATAGAAGAGAATTGTTTTTCAGGGAGGAATACTTCCTCGTACCTTGTGTCTCCTCACTGTGTGCTACGAGTGCCACAAATAGGTGACTACGTGCTTGAGCGAGAGATAAAGTACCTGAAGAGCAATTATACTCGAGATAATTGGCTGAAACTTTGACAAACATTTGTGACGAAATGGCATGTTTGTGATATATGCTTCCTTCTTCGTGACTTCTTCTCCTTTTGTGAAAAAATACGTAGAAATACGTTCGTCTTGCATTTCAAAGCCAAGATAAGCATTGCAGGTGCCTCAAAGGAATCTCCACCGATCCAGCCACCTTTGATCCTCTGGAAGACGCGATCGTCGCTCTTTTCCTACACCCCGCACGTTCCCCATTGCCTCGCCCTCGCAACGCACAATAACGCATCGGACCAATAATATTACCCAACATTAAAGTATGTAACAAACACGCATTCGCCTCGCGCGCAATTACCCGCCCACATATCCGCAGCTGGTTCTCGTTCGTTTCCAAGGAACGGAAGTGCAAGTTCGCTTCGTTACGGCGAACATCGAGGGGCGACGTTATTTAGTACTATATTATCATTACTTTTCGTTAGAAAACATACAACTCCGTCTAGGACGTCTAGGAGCCAGAAAGACCCCTTTCACAGTACCACCTCATCGACCATACATAAATGTATCATGGAACTTTTCATTTTTTTTTTTCTTTTAAATGCACTTGTACTTAAAACGTGGCATTATCGCCCGACAACGGAATTACTCTTTCCTAGAAAGCACTGAAAAATCGTTTACAACGGATAATTGGCTAATTGAATCGACGATTCGCATTCGATACCTAAGAATTCAGATACACGCTTGAGCATTGTCCCATTCCATAAGGTTGCCTCGTGAAAATCATCATCGTGATCCCTAATTTTATAAAATATTTTAAAAACCTCTTAACAACGGAAAAATATATATATATATATATATATATATGTATTGTGTGTGTGTATATATATACATATAAATGATTTTTTCTAACCGAGCCAGACCCTTAGAGTCTCATGTGGTTTCGACGAGTTCCCCTCGCGCGAACTGTTTCGCTCGTTGGCAAGTATGCAACATTCGTCGGGCCGAGCGGAAGCTCTCCTCGCGGCTCGGGGCTTGCGGGTGGCTCGGTTCCGATTCCGGTCGCGCGCCACATGAGCTCCCAGGAGTCCGCCGACAACAGAGATCTTGGAAGGGACATAGTTATCCAATCTCTCGAAGGCAGAGAGAATCGTTTCGCTGATAACGATCGATTGTCTTGAACGTCCTCCATTTATCCATGCACAAGCTTCCCGCCGGCTTTTTCACACCATATCGTCCGTTAGGAATGTTTAAGAAGAACTTGCTGAGAATAATCTCGACGATATCTAACTAAAGTTTCCAGCGAGGGGACGCCACGGGCCACGGGGACGTTCCTTCGATGGAGACGGGCTTGAGGACTTCGGAGACGGTGATGGTCGATCACTTAAATGCTTCCCAGCTAACGGAACAGCCACCCACGCACAGTGCTCTAGATCAACCCAAGGAGAGGAGAGGTTTTCAACGCTGTAACAGATTTTATTCACAATCACCGCCAAGTAGTAACCGATTCTAAGCGCACGAAGGGTCTCCCTTAAATTCAATTCTCTTTCCACCTTGCTTCCGCAAAGCTTCGCCATCGTTGCCCCGCCATGAGCAGGTCAGTTGTCAACCACACAGAACTACGTCATTCTTTCAGACATCTATGAAACATGGATTCATAGAGCTGAGAAGTCGCGCTGCCTGGAACAGACATCGCGGAGATCCACGGTCCCCTGAGTCTCCAAGCCCCGTGCCATCCGGCGAACGTCCCGCCGCTCGACGCCCCCTGGCGTAAGGGAGACGCCTGGCGCGCCCGTCGCTCGTTCAGTTCTCGTACTTGAGGTGCACCACGTAGACCCTCTGGCCGGTGTGCCTGGTCCTGATGTGGGACATGACGTTGGACGTTTGCTTGCTACGGAACTCGCAGTAAGGGCACTGGAACCTGGGCGCCTGGCCGCACTCGTACTTGAGGTGCCTGGTCATGTTGCCCTTGACGGTGAAGCAACGTCCGCACTTCGGGCAGCCGAACGGCTTCCTGGCGAACGAGCCCTTCGCGTACGTGTTCCTCACCCTGGCCTGGGCGTAGTAATCGGACAGGGGCCTCGGGACCGACGCGCTGCCGGACTCCTCCTGGCCAGCCTCGCTATTGTTCCCTTCGCCGTCGTACGCCTTGCAAGATTGTAAAACGAAGTTTAGATCCAGCTGCGGCGTCGCGGCGTAGAAACCTGAAACTTCAACATCGACCCGTTAGTCGGCGAATGGCACTGGACCGGCTGATCGGAGGGAGCGGGACCGAAAAGGCGGGGAGGATTCGGGTTCCGGGAGCCGAGAATTCGGTGGCGAGCACCGAGATTCTCGCCGCGGGATGCGTCGAGTGGTAGATGGGGGTGTCGGTGGCATGCTTCGGGATCGTCGAGCGTTTGAAAAAAAAAAAACAAACAGAATACCTTGAGAGATTGCGGGCGAATCTTCTAGACGAAAACGTCGAACCAGTTTCGACCTTACTCCCCCGAAACAATAATACAGAGAGGTGACTCGGCAAAAACGCGCTGCTATTGCGGAACTGTGTCTTTTACTCTAGCGTGTGCACGGAGGGTTTGCCACTTAATCTACGGATAACGATAAATCTACAGAGAACGAGATCGTTGTGGGTGCAGTCTTCGGGCGTCGAGATTCATCCGTGGCGCCTGGGAGACCGTGCGCGTGCGGAAGAGCGCAGTGGAATGATTCACTTACATGGTTAAAACGTGTGTGCGTTGGCTAGAATTCGCATGTACGAGAAGAGACATTAAACTACGATTAAATCGGTCATGTTGGAGTACGTGTTTCTTCCATTTTCTTTTGCTGAGCTCGCGCTTTTTCTCGCACCTTTACAAGGTTTCGTATGTATATATGCATTTTTTATAGAGACTCTCGAGTGTAAATGAAGTATAATCTTAAGACTAAAGAGTCCTCGAAGATTCGCGGTGGTTTGACGGTGGTTCGCGACGATCTTCCAATGATGAGCGCGTGCGGCGTACTGCAGATGGTACACACTGTCCCCCACAGAAAGCGAGCATAGTCGATAAGCAACATCTATGATTACTTTAGCCGCGGCTCGGTGGTTCCAGCTCAGACCTTCATGTCGAAGATGAACACCTCCTCTTCAGGATGCTTCTTCCTGATGTGGGCGTAGACGGGGGACGTTTGCTTGCTGCGCAGGCCGCAGTACGGGCACTGAAACCTCGGCTCGTGCCCGCACTCGTAGTTGACGTGCCGGTCCTTGTTCCTCTTCAGGGTGAACCCGCGGCCGCACTTCTGGCACTGGAACGGTTTCTTTTTGTCGCAGGCGTTCATCTTCAAGCTGCGCCGCTTCGAGCTTCTGCTAGCTTCCAAACTACGCTTCCCCATCGCACCCGATCGATTCTTCCCGATCACGCTCTGCCCGAACGGAAGCGGCAGGATATGGAATCCTGAAACACGCAGACGTGCACGCTGAAACACCGTGCTCGAGGACCGGGGCAGAGAGGGAAGGATCTACGCTCGTCGAACCGACGTTCCACCGAATGCAGCGAATTACCATTGTGCTAGATTCTAGCGCCGGGTGTTCTGACGCCGGGTGATCGATTACAGGCGCGATTTAGGGTAAACTGTGAGTGTGCGGATGTTCCCTCGTTGCTGCGTTCGATGGGACGCCAGTTTCGACGTCTCCCCGCCCCACCGGACGCGCAGCACGCAACTAGGGATTACAATCACGACAAAACGCCCGGGTTCCGTCTCTCGTGCTTCGCAAAAACGTCACAAAACAGCCGTTCGCTGGTTTCGCTGCTCGGTGACATTTGTCCGGACAGAACGATCAAAAGACATGGAGATGCATGGTTCTACTTATCCGTTCCTCGAGCACGGTACCGGTTAGACTACCTGCGGGTCGTCGATCTCGGCTGAAAAACATCGAAGGATCAGTTAGAGCACACGTACGATCCGCCTCATAAAGGGCGCGCAGAGAGAATGATGGATAAGGGAGGAATATCGATCGTTCGTTGTTTTCTGTTTCGTCAGGGAGCTTTATTACGAGCAACAATCAATATCGTCATGGATCGCGGGGAGTTAGAGGCGGCAGAAGCCGTTCAGCTTCCTGTCCCAGAACATCTGCGCGAGCTGGGGATGGTGGACGCGCAGATGCCGTATCATGTGCGCCTTCTGGTAGTTTTTCATCGCGCAGTGAGGGCACTCGAAGCGGGGCGGCTGCCTGCACTGATTACGCAGATGCGACAGCATCGATTTCTTCCATTTGTAGAGATTGTGGCAGCTCGGGCACTCGTACATCCCGTTCCGCCTGATGATCATGAACTCGCGGCCGGAACGGCCGTGGAACCGCTCGATCCTGGTCACCTCCTTCGCAGTCTCTGCAACAGAGACAGCGGGGGACAGACGGTTAATAAGAGAGTAGCACGATCTCGACTCGTGGATCGGAGACATTGGGCAGCGATGGTCGCTGGGCGTACTCGTCGAGGGCCCTACGGTTCGGTAATCTTCTCAGGCTCGATGAGGTATCATAGTTTTGGGGAAGCGAGAAGACGTGGGCTTAGGGGAGGTCGCCCCTAGGCGAACGTGCCGGAGGCTACACGAATCGTGGATGGTACTGAAGATTAGTTTACCGAACGGTCTTGTTGCCCGTAGCGTTTTTATATTTTAAACGGCGTGCAAGGCGAACAGAGACGCTACAACCGTCCGTTGTAAGCGAGCGTCCTGCCCGTCGCGGTGTCCACGCAACGGAGCGCGTAACCGCCGTGAACTGTCCGTATGTGGGTCCACACGTGGGTCCTTTGGCGGTAGCGATACTTGCAGTAGGGGCACTGGAACCGCCTGACGAACCCGTCGCACTCGTACCTGGTGTGCCGCCTCAAGTTGCCCAGCCGCTTGTAGCTGCGGTTACAGTTCGTGCAATGGTACATCCTCGGAGACGAATCTGCGGAATAGGAAGAATTTCGAGGCAGTTAGTCGGAGGATCACTCGGGCGAACGAGAGATTCGTGACACTGGCATACGGTGTTGCGGCATGATTCAGGGTAACCGGGTCGTTGGGGAGCCTCGCGCATCTTAGACACTGCTTTACTACCTGCGGAAGAAGGTTGAATTGGGGCTCTTGGAAACAGATACCCAGAGGGATGCTGGAATTCTGGGGACTATAGGCGAATTATTTTTTAAAAAAAATCACAAACATTTCCCCCTTTTTTTTAGACACCAACGATCGTTATACAACACATCCACATCCACTTTGGGGAGTAACCAGGGGAAAGAAGCTACTTTTTGTATTAGGAACGACATGAACATTCAAAAGAGAGATGAATCACAAAGGACATTGGGTAAATTAATGTCACCAAGCGTATCATTCAGAGAAAAATGCGCATGGTTTTCACAGACAGATCTGCGTACATGAAATCCATGAGCATTGCTTTTACACCCCGTACAGCTGAAGTTCTCGCTGTGACACTTATACTTGGCCCCTTTCGCGTGCATGTATGTACATGAAGCTGTTCGTCGCAAAGTCCCCCCATTCGATCGTGGCTGCGAGTGCCAAAGGGAATTCCCTTAAGCTTGCAGCCTCGCGTAAGACGTGCCCAACAATGAAACAGAAATGCAAAGCTGAAATAAAAGTCCGACGGGCTGGCCCACTCTTCGTCTATCGTACGCGAAGAAGAAACACCGGAGGAGTAAGAACAGAGCCGTTTCTATCGCTAAAGGACGTTTATTTTCTACACCAATAGTCGCTATCGATAAAAATGTATAACATCGAAGTAACGTTACAGCACAGACCGTTCGTAAAACGGGAACGGAATCATTCCCTCCCCCGTTTCTCGCGCGCGGCAACGAGAAACCCTCGATCTCCATCTTGATCGCGCACTCCGTTTTACCCTTCATTTACAATTCGAAGCGTAATCTCGACACTAAGATTTCCCATGGAAATACGTTGCTGCTTTGAAGCTTCCAGCTGTAAGCTGTCTTCCTTCTGGCGCAGCGCTCCAACCAGTCGCCAACATTGCGACCATTCTCATCAGAAGTCCGAGGACACCGTATCCCCGAGTAAATCACCGATAGAACCGTGATTTCTCAGAGAGTCGCGGGATCCTACCCCCAGAGGAGCACAGCTGCCACCTGGAAGCCTCGGTGAGCAGCGGGCCGGGGCCCTGAGAGTCTCGTATAACTCACGAAAAGACCGGACCCGATCGTGCAAAGTCCTTGCCACAGAGATTCCCAAGACGGCCAGGCGGCCTCAGACCTGTTGGGTGTCCAGGGCGTAAACCGGCCGGTTCCTGTGATTGCTCTTGATGTGCGAGTACACGTGGGACCTGTGCTTGCCCGTGTACATGCAGTGCGGGCACTTGAACCGCGGCGCCTTACCGCACTCGTACTTCAAGTGCCTGTGAAGCCCGCGGTACCATTTGTACGTCTTCTGGCAATTGGGGCAATCGAAGCTGCCCCTGGACGCTGTGTTCACACCAGGCAGCAAGCCAGTGGCGTTGTAGCGCCTTCGTCTTCGATCTGGGCCCAGGGTCGCCAAGTACGGCAGGGCGGTCAGGTTGAACATCACTGTAAAGTACACGTTAGGTTATCTGGGTGAGTGAAATTCAGCGGAACGGACGGCTCGACACATATAAGAGCAAGTTCATAGAGTGCCTCTCTTTCTCGTGCTGTGACAGAAGTTACCTGCTGTACTAAGAAAAGCCTCGAAATCATAGAATCATCGTTAAATGGCACCAGCCCAGAGGAAGACCCACGAGGGGCATTGGAAATCCTCCGAGATCGGCCGCTCAAAGTCTCTCCCTGGGCCGTGTCACAGAAATTCCACTTTATACCGAGTATCCACGCGAGGATTGATCGAGTCGATTTGGTCTTTATTCTTTCTCAGGGTTACAGACAGTGGGAGGGAGTAGAAGACAGCTGTCGCTGAGGAGCGCTGGGGGTTTCATCGAATTCGCCGTGAACTCTGGCCCGGATCGTTCTCCTTGACCAACCCCTGCCGTCGACGATGAGGATGCTGTTCCTGTTCCAAGGCAGCAGGGCCCGTCAGCACCTGAAATCAAGACGACCAACGTGGTTAGTAAAGCCAGAGCAGTGTCACCAGCTTCTAACCCTGTACAGGGGAATCCGTCGTCCTGGGTCCACCCTTGCTTCCCCCGAACCGATCGGCCAGCTCTGCCTGACGCTCGGAAATGAAGAGACTTGGATGATTGGGGCTCAGAGGACTTTATTAACTTTCTTTCACACATCGAACGGGGAGGCGCGACTCCGAGCTGGGGGCAAGGAGCGTCGATAAAAGGGGACCCGGGGCTGAACCCTGCGGGATTCAGTAGAGCCGTCTGAAGCACAGCGGCTGGCCGGGGTGGTACTTCCTGATGTGGGCGTATATGTTCTGGGTGAACTTGGATGGCTTGTCGCAGTAAGGGCACTGGTACTTGGGCGCCATGCCGCACTCGTGGCGCAGGTGTCGCGTCATGTTTTTCTTTAGGGTGAAGCCACGGTTGCACCGCGGGCAATAATGACTCTTGTTCACCGAGTACACCTTCCGCCGGTTCCTGGGAACGTACTGGCACATACCTGAAAGATCGAAGGAACGTGTTAGCCGCAGGAAGCACCGGGCTGTTCGGCATTTCGAAAGCTCTGACCGTTTTCTCGTTCCGGGAGGGGTAGTGTGCGCACGTGCATCGTCCCGGGTCTTCGTGACATAGAAAAGAAAGAAACTAGGGGGGTAGGGAGTACGTGTCTGTATATCGTTTTTTGCTACGTCGACGAAAGAACGGGGACGCTCGGCGAGGATCTCTCACCGTGGGCGAGCAAAGATAGGTGGTCGCCGGGGGAACGAGAGACCTCGTCGAGCCGACGGTATCAAGCGAAGCTGGAGCGTTGGGACGCTGCACGGAGGTGTAACAATGCGACAAGAGGCTGGGGGTACAGAAAGACACATATATTTTCTTCGTTTTCTGTTGATATCGCAGAACAGCGTGCGCGGAGAACGAATGGAGAGCGTTACACGGTCTTACGTAACTAATCGTCGGTTTTGGTTTGGTTTCGTTTCACCTACATCTATGGACGATCAGGGGTCCGTTTTGACAGTAGAAATGTCCGGGGTCTCGTTTCACATGCCGGGACGGGAATTCATCGTGGAGAATAGCTTGATGGCGTGCGCCTTGTAGCCGACGTGCCGCGACCTCACGTGTCTGTAAATGTTGGAGGAACACGAGGCCTTCATGTCGCAGTAGGGGCACTGATAACGGTGGCCCTGACCGCAAAAGTAACGGAGGTGCCTGGTTATGGTGGTCTTCTGGGTGAAACGGCATCTGCAGTTCACGCACTCGAACCGTTTACGCTCGTTCGGGTAACACCGGTACCCGCCCATCAGGCTCTTCGTCTCCGGCGAGTAGTCGGCCAAGTGGTCCATGCTGGTCCACTTGCAGCCCTGATAGTCACCTGAAAAAATCAACACAGGGCGCGGTTAAACGACGCACAAGAGTCCCCGCGTTGAAAACCGTGCAATTTGGGAAACGTTGCTGTCGTCCAAGCACACACACGCACACTCTTTTTTTTTTTTTCTCTCTTTTTTCTAGTGGTTATAGGAAACGTTCCATTGGGAGAGACAGAGTGTTGATCTACGCGCTAGATTACTGGTGAACACGCAGCAGGCGAAGAAAATCATGGGAACTGATAACTCAGCGAACGTTTAATCGTTTAAGTTTCTTACATTGGATACATTGCACCGTTCAATGACGCTGGACCTTGGAACGATCGTTTCCTGGCCGATAATTAATGACGAGAGACACAGAGATGGTCGCGGGGGTAAGGTAAACATCCCCATCAGTGGCCGCGTCCGTTTCAGGGGATATCTTTTTAATTCCCCATTGAAAGGGGAAGATTGACTAGTGGACGGAGCGACATGGGTCAGAATTGAGATTCCTGCGTGAGAATCCATGCCACCCTTCGAAAGTGAATATATATATTCAAGACTAGAGATCGACCGTTCTTCCGTAAAGTCACGCGGCGATCAGAAACACCACTTTCATGGGGCGATTTACCTGACAACCCCACTGGAATAGAACGACAAGAGACTCCTCGACGCGACCTCGCGCTCCCAGTAAACTTCGAGGATCTCGGAAAGCTATTCAAAGCACGCTTGCACGGGGGAATCGTTTCATTCGCGATTAAGATACTGAAAGGCGACTCCACCCGGCGGGACACCGCGACTCTTTAGAATAGTTTATTGTAGTAAACCTCCTTCCCCTGGTGGTAGCGACTTATGTGGTACTTCACGTTGGACGTGTACGTGTAACACTTGCTGCAATAGGGGCACTGTATCCCGCGGATGCCGCACAAATGACGGACGTGGTAATTCAGATCCTTCCGCCTTTTGAACGTTTTCCCGCACTGGCCGCAGTCCAGACTGCCGTTAGAGCATATGAAACCGCGAATCCGGAGTTTCTGATCGCACGCGTGCCTCGTGTGGAAGATCAGGTCTCTGCGGCTCAGGAACGTCTTGCCACACTGGGGACACTTGAGGCTCGGCTTCCTGCAGGACTTGGTCCACCCTGCAAACGAGAAAAACGCAAAGGCGATATTTAGCGAGACGCAGGCTGGGGGTCGAAGGAATACCGTGCGCGTCACGAGATCGTCGAGATAGTGGTATAACCGTGAGCGGATGGAACGGAATGGGAGCGTGAAAGAAGCAGAGGGTGAAAATGGTCGCTGTGCTTCGGGTGAAAGGTGCCGGTATACCGAGATGTAACGAGGACTTGTGTTTCGAAGCTTGAGTCCCTCTCTATATCCCTTCCACCCGCGGGGAAAATCGAGGCGCGTGCGGCACGTCAGCGCAGATACCTACGAGCGTTACATCGTTACGCCCAGAGGTACGCCGAAGGGGAAGTGGGCTAAATCTTGGTCGCGGGGGGTGAAATAACTGCAATCAGAATCGGATGCAACGGCACAGTTTCATCCTTTATTCTATACACACAGTACGATCGCAGCGGTGTCCGTTTGATCCTCCCTCTGCTTCCGAGTGTCTCGAGCTAATTAAGCGCGCGCTCTTCGTAGTCTTTGGGGGCGAGAGATCCTAAGGAATCAGTGAACCGAGACAGCTACTCCGACATCCAAACGATTCTAAGTGTATTAATACTGTTGTTTAAGCGGGACCAGAGGACAGGCTCAGAACATTTTGTTCACGCCGACAGGCATCTTCGGGTGCCACCGTCTAATGTGCCTGTAAACGTTCGAGGATGAGTTGTCCTTCTTATGGCAATAGGGGCACGCGTATCTAGGTATCTGGCCGCATTTGTGCCTGATCAGGTCCCACATCCTCCGGAATCCTGCGTTGCACTTGGGACAGATGTAACTCGAGACCGTGGCCGGTGTCCTCGCGCTCGGCCACCCCAATATCCGTATATCTGAAAGCAATCGGGACCAGTTAGCCCTGGCGCCGAACAGATCGCACCCCGTCACGACGAGATCTACGGCAACGCCCGTGACCCTCGCGGCCACGGGACGATCTAACGATCGCGATAGGTCTAAGCGTAGCCGGAACAGATTCGATTGCCCGCTCGAGGCCACTTTGCGCGCTCCAAATCGCAGTAGACTCTCACTCGCGTACAGTGCTTTGCCTTTTCTCTTTGAAAGAGTGCCAGCTTCCGGAGCTGAGGATGAGAAACGCAAAGGTGCGGGTGGGCTCGTCGAGTGGCCTTGAGCGGCCAGTTGATTTCGCCCCGACTACAAATGCTACGTCGCTGGAGCCGATGTAGTGTAACGATACTGTGTGTCCGCGATGTCTTGGAGATTGTCGTTGTTCATTTCGTGCAATGTGCGCCGTTGATGCAGCTCGCCGCGGAACCTCGTCTAACGACCATGCTTCGCGGCTTAAAATGTAAATCGTCACGGTGGCTGTCGAATAACGGAGATCTGGCGAGGTAGAAGCTGGTTTTGATTGGTGAGACAATTGAAATTATTTCTGTGTGGTCGACTTCGCCCCAATGGTGGTTCTCGAGTCGAACGTTTCACGACTTTATTGAGGTACTCTCGTTACATTCGTTTCGCGGCTTGTCGCCCGTAACGCAGTCGATATATTACAATCCGGGCGTGCGCGGCCCGCACGAGAACTATCCGGTGTCTACTCGTAGGAACTCATAAGTCTAGGAGAATACTGAAATACGCATATTACGTGTCTAGATCGTCGCACCTCCACTTTATTCACCAACATCCTCCCACAATTTCATCGGCAACGATGCGAGGGGGGAGAATCGACTGTACAATTTCGACAGGTGCCACAACCAATCACGTTCACCCGAACGAAAGGGGGGAACAGAATACTTGTTTGCGATGCTACAGCACCGTATGTACATTAGGGTGGCTCTAACTTACTCTTGGTAAATTTTTTTTCAAGATTTTCTACGGGGCACCCTCCAGAATGGTTCCAAATAATTAAAAAAAAAATCCCTGTAAAGTTTGAGCTCGATCGGATAACGGGAAAGGGTGGCCCTGGGCCCTGAAACATTTAAATCATTATTTAACAGCACGCGAAGTCGATTTGATATAACATCTTCCAAGTTGTTGATTAAATAAAAAAATATGTCAAATAAAAGTTGTACCTGGACAAGGAGCATCTTTTTTGTTGTGTTATTTTTTCTCGTGCGACAAACGGTTTTCGAAAAAAAAATCGAAAAACTAAAAAAACTTTTTTTTTTTTTCAAATTTTGAAAGTTTAAATGCTTTTAGAACGCTTTTTATTTATGAAGGTGAACAAAAAAATGGAATTTTTATTTTCGAGGACTATTTTTTAAACATTTAAGGGGTGGGCATTTACCAAAATATGCAAAAAAGATAAAAAAATTTTTACTTATTTTCAGTGTTTGATATGTCATGAATGTTTCCTGAAAATTTGGGACCGAAATTCTCAAAAATTTCGAAAATATAGAGTCTATATCTTTAACAGCTCGCAAAGTCGATTTTATATAATATCCTTCGAAATTATTGATTAAATACAAAAATATGTCAAACAAAAGTTGTAGATTCGGTCAAGGAGCATATTTTATGTTTTATTATTTTTTCTCGCGGGACAAACGGTTTTCGAAAAAATCCGAAAAACTAAAAAAAAATATATCGAAAATATAAAGTCTATATTTTCGATATTTTTGCGAATTTCGGTCCCAAATTTGCAGGAAACATTCATGACATATCAAACACTGAAAGTGAGTAAAAATTTTTTTTTATCTTTTTTGCATATTTCGGTAAATGCCGTCGTCTTAAATGTTTAAAAATAGTCCTCGAAAATAAAAATTCCATTTTTTTTGTTCACCTTCATAAATAAAAGGTGTTCTAGAAGCATTTAAACTTTCAAATTTTGAAAAATAAAAAAGTTTTTTATTTTAAGTTTTTCTAATTTTTTTCGAAAACCGTTTATCGTACGAGAAAAAGTAATAGAACAAAAAAGATGCTCCTTGTCCGGATCTACAACATTTGTTTGACATATTTTTTTATTTAATCAATAACTTGGAAGATATTATATCAAATCGACTTTGCGAGCTGTTAAATGATGATTTAAATGTTTAAGGGCCCAGGGGCACCCTTTCCCGTTACCCGATCGAGCTCAAACTTTACAGGGATTTTTTTTTAATTATTTGGAACCATTCTGGGTGGTGCCCCGAGGAAAGTTCAAAAATCGAAAGTTAGAGCCACCCTAATGTACATAGTGGGTCGCAGGGGTCTGTCCACATTCCTCGCAGGACTATTCCCTGGACGGCGTTTCAACTTGAAACACCTCGAGACCCTCGATTTCGCGCGTTCGTTCAGCGAAGATTCTATCCAGCAGTTTCAGAGTCCCGTGCGCTGTAAACGCGAACGAAGCGACGCCAACGGTGAACACCGTCTAATGTCCCGAAAGAAAACACGCGAAGAAGACGATGGATCCTAGTTTCTGTGCACGATCACGGGCATCCCGTCGTGCCGCATCCTCACGTGCTTGTAAATGTTCGACGAGCACTTGTCCCTCTTGTTGCAATAAGGACACTTGAATCTCGGCTCTTTGCCGCAGTCGTACTTCATGTGGGTCTTCAGGGTCTTCTTGTACGTGTAGCCAGCGTTACACCTGGGACAGTGGTAGGACATCCTGCCGGTGTGCCAGAACGGTCCCTCTTCCTGCTTCCCGTCCTCCCGCCCCGCCGCGTACTCCATGTTCGCCCTGAGGATCTCCAGCAGGCCGGTGTCGTAGGACGTCAGGGGTCGGCCTACGAACAGGAAAGACGTAGGTCACGATTAGCGGGACGGGTGGTCGGGCGAGTGGAGCTGAGCGGAAACGAGAGAAGAGCAACTGAGCAACGAAACGGCTGGAATAATAGTAGGGGGGGGTGGAATGGCGAAGAGAAAGCGGGGGGAGTTGCAATGAAAATTGCCCTGATAGGACCGAGGAACACGTCTATTTTCGTTATCTTGTACACAACTGCTGACACTTTCGACTTGCTCGAAGGGGCAGAACCATGAGGATCGCACCACGATTATCGTGCCCGCCTTGTCGCGCTTTCGAATGCGAGAGTCATTGAATGAAATCGACGTCCTGATTTCACTCGGCGTTTCGGGGTCCCGTTGGTTCTTCCGGTCCAAGTGGATCCCTGGCTCAGTAAAGCTTGTACGCCTGGATCCTGCTACCCTTGTGGTACGTCCTGATATGCCTGTAGGTGTTGGACGACTTCCTGTCCCGCTTGCCGCAGTAGGGGCACTGAAACCGCGGCTCCTTGCCGCACTCGTACCTGAAATGCGTCAGCATGTTCGACTTCTTGCTGAACGAGCTGCAGCACTTCGGGCAAAAATACCTCTGAATGTGAACCAGCTCCGACTTGGGCCCGATACGAGGTCCGGCCGGCAACTCTGGAAAAAGCAAGCAGATCACGCCACGCGTCAGTGAGAACGTTCACGATGGCCCCGCTCATGCGACATCGCCCAGGGACCACTTGCAACGGGGGATTTGGAAGCGGTGTGAAATGAGGATGACACCGTGAACCCCGGGAACAATGGTACACCGTGACGGTACGAACATCGGCGATACGGTACAGTGTTCTCTTCGCGTGGAGAAGGGACGCGTCGTACTCGCAAGACGGAGCCGTGAACTTTGTGCTTAATGACGGGACAAGTTTTCGGTGGCGAAGTCATGCGAACGAGCTTTATTGTTCCCCATCGCTGACAAGGTTGGTGTGTTAGTTACAAGTCTGTTGTTGCTGCGCAGGAGTAGAACGTGCGGTTACAGGTTGGGATCGTGAACGAGATACGCTGGTTTTGCTTGCTTGGCGCTGGTAAAGCGACGCAGACGTGCACCCTTTGGTAAACGAGAAAGCAATGGAAATGCGTGAGACATGGAGAGCTCGACGGTTTCTTCGGGATGGTTAAAAGGATCTTCTAGAAGATTCACCGAGATACGATTCCCCGGTGGGTTGCAAGGGTGTCCAGAACTTCCTGCTCCTCGTCTATGCGACTAGGTTCCTAGATTAGACTAGGCAACCTAAACACTCGCTGGGGCTTGAAGAACGGCATCTGCTTGTGGATCCTTCGCACGTGCTTGTAGACGTTCGAGCTGTACTTGGACCCGTAATCGCAGTACGTGCACGAGTACCGAATGTCCTGAAGCCCGAGATGGCTCCCGTAGTGGCGTATCATGCACTCGTTGGACCGGAAACTCTGAGCGCAGCGTGGACACCGGAAGCAACCGCCCGCGTTTGCCAGCTGCCCACCTGCAATCACGGATTCGATATCAGAACTCAACGGTCTCGCCGGCAGTCGCTAGTTCCGTTCCACAATTTCACACCTCTCCCTTCTTTCTCCGTATGACAGAAGTCAATAAATTTCACCCTCGTTCGCTCGCTGTTCACTAGGCCGCGTGAACAGAAAGCGACAGGGTGCTACAGGAGAATTCTTTATTACTGCGAATCTTCGAAGCAGAATGCTTTCTCATCGTCGAAATCTCTAGGTCGGCGATCTACACTGTACAATGTGGATAATAGTAGTGCCGAGGGAAAAGTCGATTTCTCTGACCGCTTAATAAGAAACCAAACGCGTCGGGCTATTCGTTGACTCGCACCACTAGCGAACACGCGGCAGAGTGCTTTCAACAGAGTCTCTGGGGTGTAATTATCGACAGACGGCTATGATCTGCACGAGAGCCTGAAATATATCTGCATGCGCTTCTTCAATTTAATAAGCTCCGGAGAAAGTGAGATTTTACGATTGGACTCGTTGCCATCGCGCCCTGAAAATTGAAACAGCTTGGTCAGTGAAAACAACCCCGATTCGAGGGTTCAGTATGGGAGTTTCTTTCTTTCTTCCTTTTCCTGTAAACGTGATTCGGATCGCACACGGTTCATATATTGCTGGGTTGACAGAATCCCTGGGCGTCTGGAGAGGAATAGAGTCATTCCCCTTGTCTGTACGGAAGATCGACACTGAATTTCGCGGTACAATCGTATCGATATGACGGTGAAGGGAGTGTCAGAGTGTGTCGAACGGTTGGAATAAAAATTCAAATCGTCCTTTCTTATAGTTTCCGATTTTAATGGCTTCCTTCGAATAGGATAACGTAGAACCCACGGTACCATAAAATTCGCGGCGCCTGCTCGAAGTTCCAACCAACCCCAAGCAGAGCCGTCCCCTTTCTATCGCAAACTACCATTCCAGATGCCGCGTCATTTCGCGTGGTACAAAGCTCGGATTTCTCACAACTGCCTCAGCGTCCGAAGTCCCGATCTTATGGTACGAATAATAATATTAACAATATCGCTTGCAGGCTGACTATATTCACCACTCGTGTCCTCGAGCCACCTATCTCTAGCTGCATCCGTCGCTTAACATAGATTCTACCAGCACGTGCAGCTTCTCGAAGATCATCGCAGTCGTGCGAACTGCTATGCTCCGTTTCATCGCTCGTATCGTTCCATATTCTATTACATTCACTACGATCGATACGCATCGATTCCATTTAGGCTTGCCAGGCTCCTTTCAAGCAGGTCGATCGTAAACCGAAAGATCGCCACGGTGCGCTGGGAAGAATTATCAATCGACCGGTACAAGCTCGACCCTTTCCCAAAGCGTAACGCGCTCGAGAATTATTAGAATTATTATTCATTAAAATTATTATTAAACGACTTTAATGCACGGAAGATAATGGTCGACTAGGGACGCTGGTACAATGTACAAACGCGACAAAGGAGTTCCTCGTCGCTTCTGTACAGAGGTGGGCATCATTTAAATAAAAAGTTATTTAAATAACGTATCAAATAAAAGAGACTTTATTTATATTAGTCGAAAAAAAAGTTATTTTAGGCGCTTCGAATAAAAATAACTTTGGGTTATTTTTATTCGAAGCGCCTAAAATAACTTTTTTTTCGACGGGAATTCATTTTAAGCTTTGAAATGATTTTCTCTGTTTCAGGCGTGTTTTATTTCAAAAGTTATTCGATGTTAAATAACTTTGGGCGAGCCTCGAGAGCTTTTGATCGAAGCCGCCGACTTCTCGAGCCGAGCGACATTGTATCGTTCACCCGTATACGCTGCAGCGCGGAGTTGCTCGGCGATGTGTCATCGATTATACAGAAACGGAATTTCTTTATTTTTCGTCGTATCAATATGAAAGTGACACCAATGGATTCCTTGCATTCTCCCGATTAAATTGGCCAAAAAATTATTTAAATCGGACTACTTTTAACGAAACGGGCTTTCAATCTTGCAAATTAATTGTATGCCTAATATCGTTAATTAAAGTTCAAATTATGTCAGGTTTGGTATCATTTTCGTCGGGAAAACACAAGGAGACGATTGATATGACTTTCGTGCAGATTCGATGAAGAATCTGATTTCACATTTTTCCGTTCTTAATGGCTTGTGCTATCTATGTCTTTTATGGCCCCGTGTTTCTCGGCTGTCGAGCGCTCGCTTCTGAAGGGTCTCAGGTGTCAACACGGTCAGGCAGGCATTTTAACTGCACTACTTATTGGCAAAACCGAAGATTCTAGGGCCTAGAATATTAGCTTCGTATCGCGATGTTCTTAACCAGAGTTTCGTATCAATCAATTGAAAAATAAATGGATTGGCCAACTAGTAAATAGTTATAATTAATGAATTGTGCATGGTTGTAATGACGTCTAATTTAATTGCACTTAAAAACTGAATTACTAAGTGTATTTAAAATAATACTTAAAAACTGAATTTTGAACTGAATTTCATTTAAAATAATACACTCCGTTTCTGTATAATCGATGACACATCGCCGAGCAACTCCGCGCTGCAGCGTATACCTACGGGTGAACGATACAATGTCGCTCGGCTCGAGAAGCCGGCGGCTTCGATCAAAGGCTCTCGAGGCTCGCCCAAAGTTATTTAACATCGAATAACTTTTGAAATAAAACACGCCTGAAACGGAGAAAATCATTTCAAAGCTTAAAATGAATTCCCGCCGAATAAAAAAATCATGCGTAGCCGTCGAATAAAGAAGTTATTTTGAGGCGCTTCGAATAAATATTACCCAAAGTTATTTTTATTCGATGACCCTCGAATAAAATTTTTGTCTTTTATTCGAAATCAATTTTTTATTTAAAATAATTTTTTGCCCATCTCTGCTTCTGTATAATCAGAAGATCGGCACGAAGTCGATTGCAAACGCTCTTTGCAATTCCCGCAGTACATCCTCTAAACGCAATAAATTACTCCGGTACGGGACTATAATACAAATGCTCGTCGAGCCTTGGCGAGCGCTGCGGGATCGCCGGTCTCGAGAGGCGGGAATGGGGGATTATCCGTCAGATCGGTATAAAGAGAACCGGAAAGGAGAACGCGGCGCTGGTACGGCTCTCGTCGCTATCCGGTGCTGGGGCCCGTTCAATAAAGCTTGACGAACCTCAGCTCCATGTTCCTGTGCTTGGCACGAATGTGCCTGTACACGGCCTGGGTGTACTTGCTGCGCATATCGCAGTGGGGACACTTGAAACGGGGAAGATCGACGCACTCGAGCCTGTAGTGGCGGCTCATGCCGCCGGAGGTGTGAAAGGTGCGGGCGCACCTCGGGCACGGAAAGCCGCGCCGGTTCAGGGACGTCTGTAGCCTCAGCATGTGCCGAGAATTTCGCACAACACCGTGGAACTTCCCCAGGACAATCGGTCTAAACTCTGCAAGCAGAAAAAGAGACCAAGATCTATCGTTAGAGAGAAAGAGAGAAAGTGAGAGAGAGAGGGTAAGAGATTGCGGCGGAGGGGTGGAAGAAGCGAAGGCAGGATGGATCTTCTCCGTAGGGTCGTGGACAGGTGTCGCGGCGCAATTTAATCGAGACGGGGGAACACGACCCATTGGGGGCTTATACACTTTTAAGGAGCTCGAACGGGACCCGAGAACGCCGCTGATGATTATATGGACTCGATCGAGCGTGGGGCACGACCGCGGAGCGAACGATGGCGGGAAGAATCTCCGCGTGGATCGATCGCTAACGACACATAGGGGGATGATTCGCGCGGTGCTTCGTCGGAAGGAATTGGCGTTTTATTGACAGGTATACATTGGCGGGGGTCTGGGCGAGTCCGGTGCTGCGAGCGAGTGGCCTCAGTAGAGCTTGTTCAGGCCGACCTCCTGGCCTGGATGGATCTTCCTGATGTGGTTGTAGATAGAGTGCGTCCACTTGCTGGTGTGGCCACAGTAAGGGCACTGATAACGGGGCAGCGTGTCGCACTCGTAGCGATAGTGACGGTACATCGAGTAGCTCTGCGAGAAGGACTTGTCGCACTTCGGGCACTCGTGCCTCCGTCTAGCCGAGGACATCTTCCCCAGCTCCACTGTGACCCCCTGCGAAACTTGCGCCTCCTCCGACTCTCCTCGACGTGCACGCGGCCGAAACTCTGCAACCAAGATCGTGGTCTCGAGTTAATACAGCCTTGCGGGCGGCTACCGGCGAATTGCAAGTGAAAGTAACTGATTAAACACCGGCGGTAAAGCGTGATCGGACGACTGGGTCGCGGCAGTGATCGAGCTGGATCGCTGTACTAGGCTACAAGTCTCGCGATTCCTCTCGCTGTCGCTCGTCCAATCGCGAGGATCCCGAGGACTGCGGCCACGAGGGCCGGCACCGCGTGCCGCGTTCAGTAGAGAAGATTCGTCTTGACTTCGAAGCCAAGGTGAATCTTCCTCACGTGCCTATAGATCGTGGTAGTGTATTTGCTCCGTGTCCCGCAGTAGGGGCAGGCGTATCGAGGCTCCACGCCAACGCACTCGTGGCGAAGGTGCCTCTTCCAGGACTGCTTGTGACTGAACCCTTTGCCGCACACCTGGCAGACGAACCTCTTCGCTGGCCGACCGTCTGCAACATCTGAAACGAAACAGTTCGGAGGATTCGTTAATCTCGTGCACCTTCGCGCGATCCTGCTACTTGGATGGGCGCCCCACCCGTTCGAGGGTTGTGATCGTTGCTGCTGAAAAACGAGGGGGTGGGATTGAGTGACACGAACGAGGAGTTGGCTCTTGGTCACCTTTATTTACTCCACAACCATCCAAACTGTCGCCATGTACATCGCAGTCTCTGCTCTTCTTCGCGCTTTCGCTGCTGCTCTACTCGAGTCTTACAACGAAACACAACGAAAGTCTTAGTCTGTACGAAAGTAACAGATGCATCGAAATAGAGGAACCTTCTCCAGCCCCCGGCTTACTTCTGGAGCACATTCAACATCCGCACCGAGTGCAGCACAATAGTCAATGCGTCGAGGGAAGTGAATATTGAGACTCACTCAAGACTGCGTTCCTATATCCACGACACAAATGCACTCGGACACGGGGGGTGTGTTAATGGTGTTCCAGCACCAGTCGTCACACACGCGTGAACACAACCTGTGAGAATCTATGTCGCCTCCGTGGAGATTAGATCTTCCCCGGATACAGCTGGTCCGCGTTCAATAGAGCTTGACGACAGTGACCGGCTCGCTGGGGTGCATGCACCTGATGTGCTGGTACACGTTGGACGTCTTCTTGCTGCAGAGCTCGCAGTAAGGACACTTGTACCTAGGCGCCTTGCCGCACTCGTACCTAAAGTGACCCAACATCGTGTCCCGCCTTCCGTAGCCGTTGTTACACTTAGGACAGTGAAATTTCCCTGTACCCGCGTTGTACAGCACGTCCCGTCCCTTCGCGAACTTTCTCAAGTGATCACCGAGCCTGTCACCTACAAAACATCGTGTCAGAGTCAGGGTACCAGTGATTGCCAGCCGATTCTCGGACAGCATCGCCTCGACAAGCGTGAGGGGCGTGAAATTACGTGGAGTGGTTGGAGGGGAGTGTGTGTAATTCATGCAGGAAGAAGATAGTAAGCGAGTCTCTTGCGTTCGTGGGCCACGAGGGCATTCAGAATTGCTTTATTGCTGGTAACGACGTGAACCTAACCCATTGACAAAACGATACATCGCATGGACCATGACGGTGCTTGAATTGTACTTGTTGCAAAACTTTATTTTCCTATCGGTGGGATCGTTGGGTTCGTAACAGCTTCGTCCATTGGGAGATTACTAGGGCAACTCGCGTGACATATCGTTCGGCGTGTGTACTTGGTTCTATGGCAAGATCTCGTAAAAAAGTGGGTCACATGTACAGCAACTCACGAGTCTGTTGGCACTGATTTAGAGGACTGTCGAAGCTGTGCTCTTCAGAGTCCGTTACTAATTCTCAAACTACTAGTCCTCCAGGAACAAACTCGTGAGTCACTGTACGCGAACGTACGGTATCTACTACGCACCCTGTCGACCACTGAACACTAGGTTGGACCTTAGCTACTCTTGACAAAAATTTTTTGCGAGATTTTTTTGGTCCCGTACCCCAGAAATGTAACACTTATTGGGAAAATGATCTGGAAAAAATTTCAGCCCGATTGGTCCACGGGAAAAGCACGCGCCACGAAATTGAAAATTTTGAACTTTTTAAACCTTGACATAAATATACATTATGACATATCGTTGAATTTGTATTTTTTTTCTGTTTAAGAATACATACACAGCATATACGATTGTTAACAAAAAAAAAAACATCCGTGACCCTGAAAACTCGAAAGAGTGACCTTGAAAAAAATTCTTTCCTTTCATTATATTCGCCTCTTTATATACTACAACTTTTGTCTGAAGAGTTTTTTCATATATCCATAAACGATGGAGATATTAAACATTTTTTATTTTCATTATAATGCTCCATTATACAGAAGAAAAGCAGTTCTAAGACTGGAAAATCCTTCCAAAGGATGTGGAACAATTAGTTAACAAAAAAATGGAACATTTTATTTCTCCTGATTCCAACAGATTCTTTCAAAGGTTTTTAATACCTACCACATTTTTTGGAAAAGACCCTTCTACATGGAATGATGACGAGGCTTTCCAAATTGGGCGAAACATCGTGAACGGAATAAAAGTGGTAAATGACACCGCTGAGCGTGGCGTTAAACTTGTAGAAGAATATAACAAAATATTATCAAAAAATGAAGAGGAGAAACAATTTATACTGCAGAATGTGACGGAATATAGAAAGCAGTATCCTGACGTCACAAAAGAGAATTTATCAAAGGATTTTTAAAGCATTTTTAATATAAAGGAACCCCTAATAAATACCTCCGTGGCTATTTGAATTTTTGAGACGCATTTAATACACTGTTTGTTAACACAGTCGCGTCTAGGGCAAGATCTGCTCGGTCTTATCGAACGTCCACGAGCAGGTCTGGGACGCAATACTTTGATGACATTTCTATTCGTAATTTACATAATAGCTATAATAACTTATTTCCAGTCTTAGAACTGCTTTTCTTCTGTATAATGGAGCGTTATAATGAAAATCAAAAATGTTTAATATCTCCATCGTTTAAGGATATATGTAAAAACTCTTCAGACAAAAGTTGTAGTATATAAAGAGGCGAATATAATGAAAGGAAATAATTTTTTTCAAGGTCACTCTTTCGAGTTTTCAGGGTCACGGATGTTTTTTTTTGTTAACAATCGTATATGCTGTGTATGGATTCTTAAACAGAAAAAAAATACAAATTCAACGATATGTCATAATGTATATTTATGTCAAGGTTTAAAAAGTTCAAAAATTTAAAATTCGTGGCGCGTCCTTTTCCCGTGGTCCAATCGGGCTGAAATTTTTTCCAGATCATTTTCTCAATAAGTGTCACATTTCTGGGGTACGGGACCAAAAAAATCTGATGGTCGAAAAATAAGGTCCACCCTACTGAACACTCGACTACCTACACCTTAAACTCCCTTAGCTACTCAAACGACATTAACTTTAACACGATTCGTTAATATCCTCCGAAGAGGAATTCATTCAGCTAACCCAACCGATGTCCCAACACCACCATCAACGCTCCCGATTACCACGCCTACCACAATCTACGAAACTATTATAGAAAACGGTACCCGACCGTGTTAACATGCCACCCGCCTAACACCCACTTCCTCCGACAACACTGACGCGCTATCACAGGCAACTGTCTCGAGAAAGCTGCGCGCTACGCCCGCGAGCTGTTCCCCTCGATACTTGCGTCCATCCTCATCGAAACACATCGAGGCTCGCAATTGAGTAGCGTTCATACGCGATCCACGGCCTCATAATCGCTCGTGATTCACGGAACGCCTGAGCGCGCTTCAGCGACGAATTGGATGCGCTTCGACGGGCCGGCCCTCAGAAGAGGGTGTTGCAGATGACTGGCTTGGAGGGATGCTTGTGCCGTATGTGGTCCTGGATGTTGAACTTCTTCTTGCTCAGCTTGCCGCAGTAGGGGCACTCGAAGCGCGGCGGCTTCCCGCAGTCGTACTTGAAGTGGGACGTGACGGCGCTCTTCGTCGTGTACGACTTCCGACACCGCGGGCAGGGGAACCGCGCCTTGCACTTCCACGGGCTCCTCTCCGGCTGATTGTCCTCGAGCCAGGGCAACGGCAACATTTGTAGCAACGCTGGAAAAGAAACGGAAGACCGGGGTTAGCTCGAACGGATCGGCGCGGCAGCTATCACTTCGGGGGCTGGACTTTTCGTTAAGCTGACAAAGCTTAAGAACTCGGGTCGGTTGGTACAGCGATGCTCTCCCGAATGGGATCATCGAGCGGTGGAAGTTTCTAACGATCGACATCCAGATGGTGGTGAAAGAGCGGATTGCCGGAGGACAATGAACTTAGAGGGTCGGAATGTGCGAGGCCAGCGTGGCAACCCCGTTGTGAGAATTATAGTGACGGTGTTTATGCGATGTTCTGGGGTTAGGCAGACTCGAATCAAGTTCGTAAGGAGAATCGCTTGGCGAGATGGGTTTCTGTGTCTGAGACTCGGAGATGCTGCTTGCAGGCTGACACGCGCGGAGCAACGTGGCTGCCGTTCGGTTAAAGACAAACAAATAAAGCAGTTGCAGGCATCCTCAAGCTGTGTACGGGGACGCGACGTCGCTGGAGTGGTTCACACGAGAAAGGACATTGCGAGAATGGACACAGTGAGACGTAGGCAAGAGTCCACGATCGATGCTGATCGTTCCCACGCCGACATCCGATTGACTTCACCGACATTCTATCTGGAAAATGATTCGATAAGTTAGTGAGTCGGTTCGAAGACAGGGGAGGGTTCCCTTGATAAGAGACACCTGAATATCTCGATTGCAACTAGTGGACGTTTGGAGTCTGATGATTCACCAATATTGGTGTTAGTCACTTAAGAGTGCCTGTACTTTTAATTAGCCAGTTGATTGATTGATAAAACGGGAAAGGAATTTTTTGCACGTAGGGATGAAATAATGGCCCCCGCTGTGGTATCAGGAAGACACCAAGAGGACCTTCACTTTTCCTCCATACATGGAGAACACACCCAAGTATCAGTGCACCATCAGGTCTCCCATGAAGCTATATAGCTGCAATTTCAAGTAGAACATCGGAACACGTATTCGAAAAGGCGCTGCTACATCTAAAGGCCTGAAAGCATGATTCCCAACAGTGGACATGGACGTTTTCCCATTAATGTCGAGCCGCATGAAGTGGAATGAAAGGATTAGGGGTCGGGAGGTCTCAGAACGCAAACACTCATTCCTCTTCACCAATCGTCTTTTATTTCCAAAATCAACAAAGCAAAAGTGAAGGGATAATTCGTAAAATAATTAAAGGATAATTCGTCGCGGGGTTCACAGGCGATCCTATTGCTCGTATTGAAGAACAACGACTTCGAGCTTCGAGCCAGGGTGCTTCACGCGTATGTGCTTGTAAACGTTGTTCGACTGCTTGCTTCTCATCTGACAGTAAGGGCACTGGAACCTCGGCGGGCTGCCGCACTCGAACTTGTAGTGGCGCAGCATGTGGTGCAGGTGCTGGTAGCTCCTCCCGCATTTTGGGCAAGTGAACCTGATACATCGTGCCCTTGTTAACGATCGCACTGCTAAATCGCTGTTAATCACTTCTCGGTTAACTCTTCCACGCGTGATGGGAATCGTACGATTCCTTTGCTTTCATACAGTGTACCGCGGAGTCAAAAAGGGGTGCATCCCCGTGAAGGAATCAATCGAGAACGCAGAATAACAATCTTCGTACAGGACTTCGTTCTCGAGATAATCAATTTGACGAATCAGACACGCGTCCACTCGACTGATCCTTGACCAAGTCGACGTCACCCCAGTGCTTGACCATTTCTACTGGCTTACCAGCTGTATCAATGTTTCATCTAAGTAAACGCGTGCCTTAAGAATTTCCAAAGTTAACCTTCTCGAAGACGAACCCTTACACCATCGACTTCCCTTTCCTCAATAAATCACCCTCCATCTGCTACTGCTGCACCTCGTACGGGGTGTAGAATAACATGGAAGGTGTAATGTAAAAAAAAGGAAGGTGTCTGTCTTTGCACTTGTTGTTAGTGCATCATGTCCCCGTGCAAAACCTCAGGCAATTTAGGTGACCGTGTGGTAAGCGCGGAAGCAAGGGGTGACGCAGAGTCCAACGTTGCATTCAGGACAATAGTATCTTGTCTCTTTACGAACACGTTTCCCGTTCTCGGATGTCTTCCTGCAGCATCGAGCGCACTGTCTCGTGGGATTCGCCCTTTTCTCCGTCGGCGGTATCCTCTCTGGGAAATGTCTCTCGATCAGACGTCGAGGTGCAGTGGTCATGGCCCCGCGAACAGAGTCCACGTTCGGGAGGAAGGTGCGATACATCACCTCCATCCTGCAATGCAAACGTGTATTTCTGCACAGTGCTACCCTGCCACGCGTCCGAAAGACGACGCACAATGCCTGTGAAAAGGCGCGAGTCGACGCGTGGAACAGGTCTGTCTCCGGAAAATCGTACTAAACGAGCAGCAGTGGAAAGTGAAGAAGGAAGACGTAACCGAGAAGTGATTAACGTTCGTTCACACTAGTGGCAGCAACGAAGCTTCCGTGGTTGTGCGAATTAACAACTGACCTGTCGTTATTGTCCTTTCCGTGTTGCGCATCCAGTGGAACGTGACACTGTTGCACCACTTGGACCCCAGGCATGGGAAATGGGAAGCCCATCGACGGAGGAAAATACATTGCACCTGCAATCAGAAGAATAGCATCGTGACGGGGCGTAGTTTCTCGGATGCGTCGCGGAGTCAGTTAACGCCGGATGAGACGAGCGAGCAAGCGAGTGCTCGCTGCGGTTGCACGGAGGAGCGACGCGTAGAACGGGGTTGAAATTCGGTTCCGCGAGTTGGTGTTGGGAGTGGAGAAGGTGCTGCGATGCCTCGAATAAGCGAGCTTTATTACACATCTCCTGCGTACAGCTGAACAGTTTTCCAAGGCCAGTGAGACTCGGCGTGGCTACAGAGCGGGCACGTGTATCGAGTGCCGGCAGAGGACTTAGCTTCCCATCTGCCCCTCGAATCTTGCTACTCGTCTATTCGCGCGTTGACCGCGTGTTCACTGGGCTGAAAGTCCGTGGCAGTGATCGAGGGAGTTACTCTCGTAATCGTGCGTGATTCGGTTAATTCTTTCGCGCGTACAATTGTCTGTTAGTGGTGACGTCGATGAGGAAGACGCGCATGCCTCGGTGCTTGGTCCTGATGTGCCTGTACACGTTCGAGATCTCCTTCGAGTGCATGTCGCAGTACGGGCACTTGAACCTCGGCCCCTGGCCGCAGCCGTAGCGCACGTGCCTACGGAGGTTCGTTTCCCTCGTGAATCCGCTCGGGCAGTTCGGGCAGCAGAACCTCTTCGACCTGTTCCGCCAGACGCCGAAACCGCGGCAAACTGCAACAGAAAACGCAGAGGGATACTTGCGCACGGTCCACGAAAACGGCGGCTAGACACAAAGATCGACGGCGACAGAGATTCGTGCAACTACTGGCGACAGTCCTCGCGGAGCAGGCTTGGTCTTCGGTGCTCAACGAAGTCACTTAGGAGGAGCTAGGGCTACCAGGCGCGCGCGCCAAGTCCTCGTGGAAGGTGCTACCACGTTTCCTCAGCATTCGTGCTCAGACCTCTGACAAAGTTAGGTACGATCTTGGGGAAACGTTGGGATATCCTTCCACCAAAACAGGGTGCATACCTGAGTGCCTCTAAGGGCAAGGTTTATTAGCCTGTTTAATTAGGATCGAATCGAGCAAACGCGATCGAGGTTCGATGTTGGGAGCAGAACAGTTGGAACGAAAGGAATTGGCTGGTGACTGAGCACTTGTGCAGTTTGAATTAGATACTTCGAATAGGTGTTGTCGAATATCAGGGTAGGGAAGTGGGCGCTGAGCGAGCTTGATCAACCAGTTGCTTTCGTTCCAACTGCAGTGAGACGCCTGTAAGAAAAACAGCGACGGTGAAACTGTATGGGATACAAGAGAGCAATGGTCTCGATTTCCACGGATGAATCTATGCGCTTGGATAGGCCGGGGTGCTCGCGTGAATCCAAACGCGTAAACTCATGCACGAGCGCCACGACCATCACTGTCCTCGCACGCCATAGAGCGCAGGATAGTGAGAGGATTGAAGAAACGCGACGTCCGCCACTTATGTTCTTTTGGTTCTAAGGTACACTTTACTCGTTGCAAGCCCAACCGTTCGTACAGACAGCCCGGGTCAATGGTCTCAGAGAATTGGTTTGTTGTCCTGCGTCGGGGTATCTTTCGGAAAGTAGGTTCTCCGGTTCTCCACGTCGATCGCGTACACGGTGTGGCACTCGTGAAGGCGTTTCACGTGCTTGTACGTGTCCGACGGGTATCGGGACTTATAGGGACAATAGGGGCACTTGTAGCGTGGCTCCTTCCCGTTGCATGCGCTGACTATGTGACGTTTCAGGTGGACTTTCGTCGAGTAATTGTGCGGACAGTTCAAACACTGATACGGTTTCGTGCTCCACGGGCAGTAGTTGTACCACTCGTTGTAGTATCCTGGAACAAATCGGAACGGTCGTGTTTTCTTTACGTAAACGTCACACTCTGGTGCTACGGTTAATCGTCCTTAACTAGCTCTGTTTCGGGCCTCTGTGCCGGGGCGATAGCTCGAGATAGAGAGGATAGTCTTACGGTACAATGGATTCTGCGAAATGAGCGTGCGGGGATAAATACAAATTACGTTTATTGATTCGTACACCTCGTCGCTATACACGGGATCCGTGGAATCTCACGGCGCAACAATTCCAGCACCGGTCGCGTCTAGCATCCCGCGTGACTTCTCGACGCGCGGCGCGATCAGGGCGACATCCTCGACGCCGGTAATACTGCCTAATATTTCGCGATAATGTACAAAATTCGAGCGGGGGATGCAGGTGGGAACGAGATGGAGGGGGGGGGGGGGGCATCTCTCAGAATCTATATCGACGCAGGGGAGCGGATCAGAACCAATTCTCCACTTTGAACACCGTCGACGTGTTCTCGCTGGGCATGCCATGGATATCGATGGCGAACACTCTGCACGCCGTGTGCTTCCGTCTCACGTGGGCGTATATGTCCGACGTCTTTTTACTCCTTTGCAGGCAGTAGGGACACTGAAAACGCGGCTCCTGCCTGCACTCGTACTTCAAGTGCCTCGTGAGGCTCGGCTTCTGGCCGAACCCGCTCGGGCAGTTCGGGCATGGGAACTTCTTGTCCTTGCTAACCGAGGCCGGCCTGCAGGAACCTAGAAGGGGAAAAATTCGACGTTAAGCCAAACGAAAAACGGAGGCGTCGATCACTGGCTCCCCTCCGTCCCTGTCTTACGAACGGGGGACGCGCGTCGGTCGTCTCTACTTCTCGCCAACCGACATCGCTCTCAATGCAGGCCGGATGCGGTTAATTTCGCTTCTAGATTCCCGAGAGGTGTTCGACCGCGGGTCGTTGTTAGTGCCTACGTTAATAGCCCGCGTGGATGCGATACCCCCGAAGCCCAGAGAGCAAACAACAAGTGCGGAATACATGCGAAGCTCGAGTCGCGTGTTGGTTGAGTGAGAGGGGGTTGCGGGTTTTTTGGGGGGTGGGCGGTTTCGTTACTGGTACATACTCTGCCTTGTTACGGGGTATAGATTTACAATGGGCCGACTAGACTCGCAAGCCAGCGTGACGGACAGTGCGCTTGAACGTCGCTAATGAAATTACAGTGGCAAACGGAGGCTGGGGCAACGACTGCCACCGTCGTCGACGACGATGGGGGCTCGGACGCCACTTGGCCCCGCTCTTCGCTCACCGAAGAACCTCCCACGACCGGAACATATCGATCACGTAGACGTCGTGGTTCTGGTGCTTGCTCTTGATGTGCTTCCGAATGTCCGCCTTCACCTTGCACACGTACTCGCAGTAAGGGCACTTGAATCTCGGCTGCTGGCCGCACTGGTAGCGCAGGTGGCTGGTCAGGTTCCTCTTCCACGCGAACACGCTGCGGCAGTTGGGATTCGGGCAGGCGAACTTGCTGGGCTTCGTGAACCAGTTGGTCCGCCGGTGGCTGCTCCACTCTTTGCACCCTGAAAAACAACGTGCCGTTCGCGATCAGTGGTACCGGGGGCTGGCCACGCGACTTAAACCGCCAGTCATTCGCCAACTTCTCCTAACTAACGCGCGGGGATAGAACGAGGGATATCTTGGGGGGGTAGACTCGGTCGAATTTTCAATGTTTATTGCGACAGAAGCGACGCGCGAATCGGTTATACATTCCAGGAGGGTAGGTTCCTCTAACGAAAGGGGAGGGAAGGCTGCTGGAACAGACTGACGACATAGACGCGTCTGTTCTTGTGCTTGCGCCCGAGGTGTTTGATCACGTTGCTTTTCAATTTGCCAATGTAATCGCAGTAGGGACATTTAAACGTGGGGGAACGGCCACACTCGTATCGCAGATGTCTGGTGAGACTTCCCTTCCAGTTGAAAGTCCGACCGCAGCCCCTATTAGGACACGCGAATTTCGACTGTCGCGTACCTTCCCCCGAGGACGGTGTCTCGACCGACCAGAACGGCCCACCGGCACCTGCAATCAAAGGGAACCGGTAAAAGATCCTGAAACGGCCGCGGCGCGCTTCTCTAACGTCGCATCTCCGTTAGCCACTGTTCTACGAAAGCGAGACTCGCGGAACTCGCGGGACTCGCGGATCTGCTTCTTGAAACAGAGAAACGCTAGCCCCGACGACGAGACGCTTGGCGAAGACTGGTCTCGTAAGATAAACACGCAGAGATGATTCGAAAGAGGCTGAGCAGTGTTTCTCCCAGGTACCAGTCAACAAAGAGCCTCGTCCGAAGGTGCTGCTCGATTCCGATCGACTCGGCAGTAAATGGCGGCTGGATTACTCTCGAGAAATAGGGAAAAGTGTGTTTTATTTGCGATGAAGTACAAGGGTCGAGGTTGCTAGTAGCAGGTCGATCAATTAGAATATCCAAGATCAGTTGGTGAGCAGCTCGAGGACGTAGATGGCCAAGCCCTGGTGCTTCCTGGCGATGTGCTTCTTCACGTCCCCCTTCACCTTGCAACGATAGGGGCAGTAGGGGCACTTGAACCGCGGCTCGTGGCCGCAATCGTATTTCAGATGTCTGTTCAGGTTCCCCTTCCAATTGAAGGGCCTCGCGCAATTCGGGTTCGGGCAGACGTACATCCCCGGTTTCAGTGCCCTGAACCGCTGCGGATTTCTCCGCCTAGGGTAATTGTTAGCGTAATACCACTTCCGCTCGCTACCTGCAACAAACGAAGAGACGAGATTGTCTCGTGACGATGAAAATCGCTTGGCTCCACGCTGCTTCGCTCTCCTCGCTACCAAATGAACGCAGGGGGTTCAGATTCCGTTAAGGGGAAGGTTAGAAAGTTTCCAAAAATTCGTATTTTATTGGCATCGGTACATCCCCCTGACAGACACAGCTCCCATATCCTACGTATCAACCCCTCGGTGGATTCAGTACGCAAGGAGCCGACCAGTCAAATGTCAGTCGACACAGACACTACAGTTTCCGTCGGGCATAAAAATGCATAGATGGTTTATTAATTAAACGTTTCAGGAATTCATTCAGGCACGTGGTTCTCCAGACGCAAAGGCATCTCGTCCACGCGGGTATGTGGAAGCTTTCCGTTCGTGGGGGGAAGAGGAAGCTTCCGCTCGTCGAAATGTTATTATTCTCGGGGTGGGGGCCGACTCTAAGTGTCGATCACGAAGACGGTGCAGTCCTTGTGCATCCTGTTGATGTGCCTGAGTATGTTGGACTTCCACTTCCCGCGGTAGTAGCAGTAGGGGCACTTGAACCGCGGCTCCATGCCGCACTCGTTCCGCAGGTGCCTCTTCAGGGTGCACTTCCACACGAAAACGCTGGGGCAGTTCGGGCAGGGGAACTTCTTGTTGTACTGTTGCCCGGTGAAGCGTCTCCGTCGCTTCTTGCAGCGCTCGGCCATAAGACGGTGGTAATCTGAAAGCAGAATTCGTGGCTCGGTATTATCTCGATGAATCGGTGGTACCTCTAGCCACCACTCAACGACGAAGTCAAGTTAGAACATACACGTATCCACGGATTGGTTAGTGATCGCAGGTACCCCGAGCAGTGTCTCCAGTAAACGGATCAACGGATGAGAGATGTGTTATAACTGGAGTCTCGGAAAGAGGTCTCGAGTCGGTATGCGTCCACTTGCAAGAAGAACGATCGCGGGGTGAGGACTTTGGGGCACCATTTATTGCGTATTTGTTTGATAAATGAAATGAAGAATGGGGATACATATAGACGCGAGTTCCTTCAGCAAAGGGTTGTATCTGCCTTTATTTACAAGAATTCTGAGGTTCGCAGGACTCAGAGGGTTTTAGTAACAGGGGTTCCCTTCTTCTGGAAAAGTACGCAAAGTGTCTTCTTGTCCGTGTTCGCCGATTTAGAAGCTGCCTGAGAGCTTGCGCAGCTGGCAGGGTAGTCCTCTGTGTTCGTGGGTGGGATGATTAGGGTTTATTTGGGCTTGTTCACACAGTCCCTGACGACGTCCATGGCGAAAACCTCGCGCTTCTTGTGGGCGGTGCGGACGTGCCTGTAGACGTTACTGCGAAGCTTGCAGCGGTACCAGCAGTAAGGGCACTTGAACCGTGGATTCTGGCCGCAGGAATAGAGCAGGTGCCTGTCGAGGCTGTTCTTCCTCTTGAACGTGCGATTGCACGTTGGGCAGGGATGGTGCACGTCCATGATCTCGTACTGCCGTGGCAAGTGGATCAGGTGAACGTATGCACCTGTGAACGAGAGAAACAGATTGCCTGGGGTTAATAGCGTGCTCCAGCCTCCTGCAACAACGTGGCGCGACCGAACCATCGGAACGTGCAACGCTCCTATAATTCTCAGCGCTTCGAGCTCGCCAAATCCAGCCTGGATCGAGGAGTAGGGTAAAGGCAGATAATATGGAACATCTGATTTCAAAAGCTTGTCAAAAGTAGGGGAATTCTTTTTTTTTTTTTTTAATAAAACCATTGAGTTATAAGTATACCTGGAGAGGGAACAGAGCAATGGCGGCCGATCCGAGAAAGAGGGAAGATAACGGGTGATCCACTCTCTGTCTTACAAACAGACTATAGATATCAAGCTGCAAATAACTCAATGGCTATTGATGTATAGAGCATGCCACTGAATTTACCCGCGCACAAGAACACGAAAAGTAACATTCTCACTTATCTTCCACTCACTTTTACAAAACTTGATACAACACGCTCTAACCATTTCGTTTCTCGCTATCCGTAATACCAAAATGGCTAACATAAAACATAACATTGAGGTCAATGAACATAGCACAGATCACGACATGACGTCTATAATTTACTAAATGAGGGGACGAAGGAATTAATGCATAATCATATTTACATAGTCAAATGTAAATAAATCCAATTGTTTTGCAATTATAGTAAAAAAAAAACTGAAAAGAGTGAAAATCGGCAGTTCGAAAAAATGGGTCCTAATATGGAACACCTAGGAAATTTGTAAAGAAAACCCAAAAATCTTTACTTTTTTTTACTAAAAATGAAGATTTATTCAGGGGGGAGCCTGGTGTAGCGGGTCGAAGAAATCGATTTTTTTTTATTGCATAAATCAATAGTTGAACATCACGATAATATGCTCCTAACGCAGCAAAACGAAATTCGAAAAATTAAAGCGGATATAGCCGATTTTGCTACGGAGCACCAGGTTACGAGGAAACTTGAAATGTGTTTTTCTCGAAACGACAGTTTTACAGTTTGCGGGCAATGTAACTCCAAAAATATTCAACCAATCGACTTGGCCTTGTGATATTTGTGATCATTTTCTTCATAGGGCTAAGTTATTAGTATAATGATATTGTTTAAATAAATAACTTTTTTTTACACATTTAAGGCAAAATTTACCGTTGGAAAAAGTGAACTTTTTTTCAAGAGGCCGCCATTTGTTCAATTTTGCATCTTTTAAGTTATGAATTTATACGATTTGTGCGTACACTCATAAACTAAACGAAAATTATTCGATTTTTGGTTTTAGATGAAACCAAAAGATGCTACGTTGCCCGCAGTGCAACAATTGCGTCGCCAACGGACTGGGCATAAGCCCTTATAATTTTGTTATTTGCCGCTCATTTTTAATAAAATTTTTTTTTATCTTCCTTAACCTGATAATACAATATCCTGAAAGTTTCAGAAAGATCGATTAAATACTTTCTTTAAAAAAAAAATCCCGAAAAATGCCTCGATTTCCAGCTAGTTACACCAGGCTCCCCCCTTAAGTAGAAGATACAAATAAATAAATACACATCATTTGGAATTTATTCCTGCTTTCTGCGTGTCCTACACGTTGGGCACGTGAATAATACGTCGGAAGCCCCACATTCTTCGTGTGCCCACTGAAAGCAGCGAATACATTGCGTCCTACTTTTCATTGTCGTTATTTTTATAATTACCATCGCAAAATAAGCATTCCGCATCATCGTCGTCATCGTCATTATCAACTTCATCTATGTTACTCGGTATGTTCCATATTACGTACACACATGTTCCGACAAGAAATTAAGAATTATACTGAGAAGGAAGTAACTTTATTGGTAAACTATTGTTGAATAATCAAGAACACACATATTTAATGATAAATTATATCAAAATAATACTTTGTAACATACCTTCACTACAATATTTAACTGTTTGATGCACTTTTCAGAAACTTTTACACCCCACGAAAAATATAAACGTTTCTCTTTCAATGATAGATGCCCGACTGATGCTCAATTCTCAGTATCATCGTCTATTGTGTCTAGGGATGTAGTATAAACGATTACCTGAAGAGTTCGTTATTTCTTTATCGAAATTTTACGAAGTTCCATATTACGTGCTGTTTCATATTACCTGCCTTTACCCTATACCTGAAAGCGTAATTCTAACCGTTGGCTACTCTTGTACATTCTTTCTGAGGAGTTCACCTGACGAACACATCCGGATGAAAGCAACAGACCCTTCGGATTTCTTTATTCGCGAATCACTTACAGAAGTAGCTATGGGCGAAGCTGTCATCGTTGTCGGAGCCTCGATGCTTCTTGATGGAAATGATCGAGAGGTTCGTCAAGATGGACTAGATTCCTGGAAAAGAAGGAATACCTTCTGGTCAAACAACGAAGGAAATCCAAGATCTCGGGGATACTGAAAGGACGGTGTGGCTGCATCTGCAAGAGAAGGGTAACAACTCAACGGATGTCATAGAAAAGCATTGAAACCTCTTCGTTTAATCGTTCCACTCGCTGCCCCGTGGCACTAGAGCGAAACTGGAAACGCAAACACAGAGAAGAGAGACAGGAACTCGGAGCAGAATGTGAGCCTGGAGAAGCTTGAAATAACGTAAAAGGGTGTGGTAAATGCGTCTTCTTTATTCACAGTCTTTGAAGGGCGAGTACAATTCCCGAAGGACGACGAAGGTGGCTCTCGGGCACGTTGCGGCCGAGATTGAAAACCTGTGAACTGTACACTACATTGCAGTAAAATTGTTCACTGTAATGCCTGGTCTTCGTAAGTGTAGGAATAGGTTTAGTAATTCCTACGTGTTTCGGGAGCCACGGAAAAAGAGAGCCACGGCTCCGGGAGTCGAACCCGAGCCGTCCGCGCGCTGATCAGTCGCGTTTGCCACCACGGCTAACGCCAACTCTCCGAGGTCTCTTAGTCCGGGCTCCCTCTTATAGTACGGGGGTTCCTGATCCCACACAAGGAAAGAACACCTAGAAAGAGAAACATGCATCGATCGGTTGAGTCTACTCTAAGTTACACCCGCTGGAAGTGGACACCGTATTTACTATAAACAGTAGCCACAGATTCGTATAGTGCACGGCTACAGTAGCGATGAAAATAAGTAGAAAAGTATTGGTAGAAATGGCCACCGTTCGCCTATTCCCCGTTAACAGAGAATGTAACAGAAGTCTGTCACAAGCCGGCAACCATCGACTCTCCATCCCCGAGGTGTTCAAATACCAACACTTTTCCCTTCATTCTGACGAACGCTACTAGCGTGAACACTTCGCACCACGAACTCTCCAGCGTTTTACAGAGAATGTGGACACGTAAGGGCGACACGGGGGTGCCTCGGTGTCCTTAAGTAACCTTCTTGTGGGCCATCTTTAGGATGTCGATGGCGTACACCTGGCAGTTCTTGTGCCTTCTCCGAACGTGCTCGTAGACGTTGGCCGACTTCTTGCACCGGTACTCGCAGTGCGGGCACTTGAACCGCGGCTCCTGCCCGCACTCGTAGGTGAGGTGTCGGTTCAACGAGTACTTCTGGCTGTAGGCGCAGGCACAGTTTGGACAGGGGAACTTCTTCTTCCTATAGCTATTGGGGTGTGGCGTTCGGGGCCATAGCTTGCCGATCGTTTGGACCTGGCCGCCTCCTAGACCGACGTTGATCCCGAACACGGTGAACGAGGCCGTATCTGGAACGAAACGGGTCTTGGCTGATTGGCGGGTCTACATTTCGACGCGGGTGTTCTCGGGCACATCGAGTCCAACTGTCCAACTGATTAACAAGGTCCAACGAGCAAACATCCAAGGAGTGGTCGGTCGCATTGGCAGCGGAGGAGAACGTGGAGGTGGGAGGTTTAGGTCCGGGGGCTGCTGGGATCTACGTGGTTCGAGTCACATCAACGCAGGGGTAGGAAAAGTCGCTGTTTATTGAAGAAAGTTTGAATACTAAAGTGTGCTTCGTGTTACAGGCTAGGTGAATTCGTCGGTGTCGTAGGATTCTGGGACCCTACGACAATTGGCACGACTCTGGGATCTTAGAGCCCTGGATGCCTAAGTAGAATGCAAGAATCCAAGAATCCTACAGTCCACTGCGTTCTTTACAAACTCTCAACGCCCCTTCGCCGCGATACCTCGAGCACACGCGTCTCCTTTATTTCGCTATCACAGGTGTCAGGTACGTTCGACACGGGCGCAAGTCCGCCGCGAACTATCGTCCACGTTTCGCGGCCAATCTTCTCGATCGCGACCTACGACGTCCACTGCGCTTGCGTCTCTTGCTTGCCGCGGACGTCGAGGACGTACACCCTCTGGCCGAGATGCATCCTGCGCACGTGGGACCTGACGTTCGACGAGTGCCTGGTGCGGTACGAGCAATAAGGGCAATTGAACCTCGGCAACTGTCCGCACTGGAACTTGAGGTGATTGTACAGATTGTTCTTACGCGTGAACACGTTGCCGCACTTGTGGCAAGGGTAACTCCTGCTCTGCTCGTTTCGAGGGGCGTCGTAGGCGTAACGGTGCCCCTGTGGGTAACACGGATGCATTATCTGCTGGTGATGCACACCTGCGAACAGAAACGTGAACGAGAAATGACTACCAACGATGCTTGCCGACGCGCTACCGCAGCTTCACGATCCTGCGGGCTACTATTTCGTTCACCGCCCTGTTCATCGCGACGGAACACGTATATCGACACGGGGACGGGGCAGCTATCGTGAAAGACACACACACACACACACACAGACCCAGACACTAACTCTAATCTTTGATGTGCTAGGGAGCCCAGCTAGATACAGACATTGACTTCTCACGAGGAAAGAAGGCAAGGAAACGTGTATCGTTGAGGGAGAAGGGTGAGTCACATAGATACGAATATATTTTGCGAAATAATAGCAAATGTCTTTCTCTTCTGCTACGTACAAAATGAAAATATCGTCGTGTGCCTTTAAAACATAACAACTCTACAAAAATGTACTGCAGGCTAATTACAGAAGTTTAAACGAGCAGCGTCGACGATGGTCTGATCGTCTCGTCGATTGTAATTGAAATCAGAGGTTAAAGTGATTAGGTGGACGTCTGAATATCCATTTTGCTGATGTTCACGACGTAGACATAGTTGCCCGGATGCATCCTGCGCACGTGGGCGCGCACGTTCGACGGATGCTTCGTCCTGAAGGCGCAGTAAGGACAGTTGAAGTTGGGCGACTGTCCGCACTCGAACTTGGCATGGTGGTGAAGATTGTCCTTCCTGTTGAACACGCTTTTACAGTTCCCGCAGGGGAATCCCACCCCGTTCTCGGAACGTCTTCTCCTCGGCGGTGGCAGCAAACTGTGCGTCCTCTTCGGCTTCAGATGACCCGCTATGCGCTCCCACTCTGAAAAAAAAAAACGATTTCGTCTTTCGAGCTGGTCTGAGCACTAGTAGTCGGAAGCTCCCGTATATCGACGTTGAGACAGGGATCTACGAAGTAGCTTAAATAGTCACGAACGATCCAGCAGATGAGTACGCCTTTGGCTACAAGAGTAACGCTCAGAGTGCAAGGACTTGTCCTCAGAGGAACAAAAACGGTTGGTCTCTGAAGAAGTACAATCGTGGAAGATCCAAACGAGGCACACACCTTTCGTTTAGCGGTCGTGCCGCAATGCATTCAGACCAACGACGATTACGGATCTGATTATATCCGTCGCAAGGATACCAACGAGTCGAGGGAAGAGCATGCACTCGGAAGGTTTCGAAGGACACGCTCGAGGGGCAATGTTTATGTTTTTATTGAAGGGTCGGTTGCAGCTATCGCCCGCGAGATATGTACATGAATGTCGTTTACTGTTGCGCGCTCATGAGATCGATGACGTAGACCTCCATGTCGGGATGCTTTCTGCGCACGTGGGCCCGGACGTTGGACGTGTGCTTGGTCCTGTAAGGACAATACGGGCAATTGAATCGCGGCAACTGGCCGCAGGCGTACTTCAGATGATGCTGAAGATTGTAGCGCCAGTTGAAGGACCTGCCGCACTGGGGGCAGATGTGCTTGCGATGAGCTTGCCGGGGATCAGCCACGCGACTGTCTGTCCGGTACCAGCCGTCCACCTGATTCGGTAGCTTCTCTGGAAAATTCACATGTTCTTACGGTTAATTATCTCTCGGGCACCTGCCCGGGCTTTCCAGCTTAACGTTCCAGTTCCAAACGCCGAGCAGCCGAGCCGTTTGGAACAAACGGAACGAGATTCGCCGGGGACGGGGGGGTCTCGGGGATCGAAATCGAACGGGAAGCTCTGTGCCGCGGAAAATCCGCGGGTCTAAAAGCACAAGTTTACTCGAGGAAGCTGTGGATTACTGTCTACCTAGGCACAGGGTTATTTTATAAAACGACGCGGCTTGGTAGACACGGCACATGGCATTAAACGGACAATCTGAACAGAAGCATGCCGTTTCCTTGCGACTATTCTTCGTATTTATTGCGAGATCTCAGGTTACAAGTAGACGTTCGCTTATAATTTTCGTACGTCGACGGGCGATACACGTTTCTTATCAAAATACAGAAGGAGGGGAACTGAAAATGTCCTTGGAATCGTCTTAAACGTTAACCTCTCTGGATATTCTGTGTCCCCCCAGCTCGACATGGTAGTATCTCGCACAGGCATGCGTTACAGGTTACTCAGGCGGTCACTAGCGTGCGTGAGAATCGCGGGACAATCGGGATCTCTGTCATCGGGTCAGGAAGTTAGAGCAGAGTGGTCGTAGTTCATCGTTGATGATCATCCAGGGGACTTGGTGTATGCAAACTTTGGTCAGACTAAAGTGGTCAACGACAGCCGAGTGACGCATTGTCTCAAGTCCTTCAGAAATCTAGGCTACGTTGTATGACGTAAAATGAGCCATTCCTAAATTTACGCAACGATATTACAAGAATACATTCGATTAGCTTATTGAGCGTCCAGCACTTGAGAGTACACTGATTCACGCAACATCCTTCGACTGCACCATGGAGATCCTCCTCCGAAACCAATGATACAGGTCCAAAGTTCTCTATAAACGCCAAGTGCTCCGGGACGCTCGATCAACCACCCTCCGGGACTTCTATAATCGCAACACGAGGGACACTTGAGGTCCGCGGTGTTTAACTCGTGTCGAGCACTTTGCAGACGTCGATCGCGTAGACGTTGTTACCGGGGTGGCGTCTGCGCACGTGGGCGCGCACGTTGGACACGTGCCTGGTTCTATGGGGGCAGTAGGGGCAGCAGAAACGGGGCAACTGGCCGCACTCGAACTTGGAGTGATAGTAGAGATTATTCTTGTGGCTGAAGACGCTGGGGCAGGTCGGGCAAGGGAACCTCTGCTTCTCGCTGGGCGCGCCCACCACGCCAGCTTTCTGATAGCTCCTGCGCCCCTTCGCGATGGTCGCGGGACACGGGAACTCTGGCAGGAGGGAGGAATAGTCTGAAACAGAAACGAGACGAGAATTTCGTCGTGGATCTTCTCTCGGCGCTTGGTGTTTCATTATTTTATAGATTAAGTCGTAAGCAGCATGCCTTTAGAGCATTTCGTTCTCCGCTCGCCGCGGCCAATCATCAACTCCAATCTACGGATGTCTGGGAGAGGATAGGGGAGTGAGCGCGCTTCTCACCGTGAATAACAGCAATTCCACACAGCGGATGGGTTTAACTTTGTATATTTTTTACGAAAGAAACACATCTGGTTGATATCTTGCTCGCGACTATAGAGTACACGGGTCCGTGCGATCTGTGCGATCGGGGGATGCCCCGACGCGATAACTTTTAACGGGCGCTACGAGTGAAACGATTCGATACAATGCTATATCGACGTGCACCGGACGCTCGCTGAAGCACGCAGGGCAACGATCTCATCGAGCCCTGTGCGAACGCATCGCGTGAGTCCATCGTAATCGTACGGTAATTGGCGAGCTTGTCGCTTGGTAATGTAAACGTTGGAAATCGGAGAGGCTTCTTGTCTCTCGGGCAGTGTTCGAGAGGGTGCGTGAAACGTTGCACGTCCACGAATCGTCGCTGAAGCGTCACTCCCACCGCAGCTTCCGTCGACGAAGTACAGGGATCGGGCGAAGGAACTTTGCACCCCTGAAATTAGAGAAAATCGCGTTCAACCCCGAGGATGTTCATCCATCGCGCGAGGAAACGGCGCGCGGTAAGAGTCTGCATCAAGGTACGGATCATGTGTCGAACATGGGGGAAGATTGCTCTAATCGCAGCCCTCGATGCATACTTTCGCAATGATTTTCAATAGATGGACTGGGTGGGAGAAATATGGTGATCTCGTCACTTATTCCAGGGCCACAGAGATTCCAAATTCTTGCAAATTTCAACTGCCCACCCCTCCACTCCCGAGCTTGATTAGGAGCAAGTGATCTCCTTCTGCGGGGCCTTTTAAATAAATTTTATGATAATAAATATCTATGCATAGGGCCCGCAAAAATTACGAGAAGCTTTTCATGGACCGCGGGGCCTTTTAAAAAAATTAATACTAATAAATATCTATGCATAGGGCCCCGCAAAATTTACGTTGAGCTTTTCGTGAACCGCGGGGCCTCTTAAGGGGTCATTCTGGTTAGATCGCCGATAAATTCAGCGATTTTCAGGAATTTATTGCGAAGGCAGGAATTATAGTAATGGAATAAAACTTTTTTCTATTGATTAAATTACATTTCTACAGTAAATAAAAAATATAAAAGTTATAAAATTATTGCTATTAAAATGGTTTTAACGGCGATTTTGATGATGTGTTTCAAAATTCATGCCTCGCTCGTGCATGAGATTTCAGCAGTTGGACTTATCTGAAACCAAAAATACAAACAGATTCTTGATCAGTATGACTGTCGCTATGGCCGGTACTAGAATCAAGTATTTCTGTTGAGTCTAACCTACTTTTAAAATCGAAAATAGCACAGAAAACACAGCCAAAATACATTGATTCTTGTATTTTGACCGCCATTTTGTTAATTTTAAGGATAAATCATTTATTCTAGTACGGGCCATCGCGACAGTCATACTGATCAAGAATCTGTTTGTATTTTTGGTTTCAGATAAGTCCAACTGCTGAAATCTCATGCACGAGCGAGGCATGAATTTTGAAACACATCATCAAAATCGCCGTTAAAACCATTTTAATAGCAATAATTTTATAACTTTTATATTTTTTATTTACTGTAGAAATGTAATTTAATCAATAGAAAAAAGTTTTATTCCATTACTATAATTCCTGTCTTCGCAATAAATTCCTGAAAATCGCTGAATTTATCGGCGATCTAACCAGAATGACCCCTTAAGGGGGGTCACTCAAGTGAAAATGAACTACCAGTAATTTTACAGGTAAAAATTTGAAAATATTTATATCCATATTATTTTTTACGCTGAAATGAATTATGTAAGAATTAATACAGTGACTTTTTTTTCAAATATTTAAAAAAAAAAAATTCGAAAAAATTATTCGATTGTAAAATCCATACCCTTATTTCTGTAGAATTGTATACAAAGACTGCAAAAAAAATTTCAGCTCGAAAACTTCATTTTTGTCGGAGTTATAAAGTTTTTTGTTTTGGCGCAGTAACTAAAACGCTCCTGCTTCGTACGTTGGACCGACCAAAATGAACTACCAGTTATTTTACAGATAAAAATTTGAAAATATGTATTTCCATATTATTTTTTACGCTGAAATGTATTATGTAAGAATTAATACAGTGACATTTTTTTTTCAAAAATTTAAAAAAAAAATTTCGAAAAAATTATTCGATTGTAAAATCCATACCCCTATCTCTGTAGTATTGTATGCCAAGCCTGCAAAAAAAATTTCAGCTCGAAAACTTCATTTTTGTCCGAATTATAAAGTTTTTATGTTTTGGGATAGTAACTAAAACGCTCCTGCTCCGGACGTTGGACCTTTCTCTTCTTGCAATGCCTGTTCTCTTCGTGATTGTGCAGTTCGTATCATTTTTCTGGCACGTTTGTATCTTTCTGAGGCTTTCTGTTTATACCTTTCAGGGTACCCTGCCCTTTACCCCCTAAAGTAATAGCTTTCGTACGTTCCTGTTTTACCAAATCGGTCAAAGCTCTCCATAACCTTTTGCCAACGTGGTTCACACACTCTTTTTTTTCGATTTATAACTTTATAACTCGGACAAAAATGAAGTTTTCGAGCTGAAATTATTTCTGCAGTCTTTGTATACAATACTACAAAGATAAGGGTATGGATTTTAAAATCGAATAATTTTTCCGAAATTTTTTTTTTAAATTTTTGAAAAAAAAAATGTCACTGTATTAATTCTTACATAATTCATTTCAGCGTAAAAAATAATATGGAAATACATATTTTCAAATTTTTATCTGTAAAATTACTGGTAGTTCATTTTCACTTGAGTGACCCCGCTTAAAGCGCGATGCCGAATTCCGAGAAACACGCTGAACCTGCCTTGCACCGGCCCTGCACAGAAGGATACGTTCACGGCCTCCACACTCAAGTACACTCCTACCTTCGTCCTTAAAACACCCCTCACAATCCCACTATATTTCTTCCACCCTGGGCATACTTGAACGAACATACAGCCACTGGAGGCTCGCTCTATTTAAGAACCGAACGAGACCTGCGGCGTACGATTCGAACACTTCTCCCCTGTCGGGTGTCTCTACCGTTCTTCCGGCCACGGGAATTCTTCCTGCGACGACACCTTGGTCGCCGACGTCTTCAGGGTCGCTCGGCGAGGAGTCCATCTTCGGCAGTGGAGGCCCCGCGATCTTCCGGTGGCGTGATTTCAAGCGGCGTGCTGCTGCAGCTGGCAGAGATCGACGGTGTACACCTCCCTCCCGGGATGGCACTTCCTCACGTGTCTACGCGCGTTCGAGATGTGCCTGGCACGATAAGTGCAGTAAGGACAATTGAACCGCGGTTTCTGACCGCACTCGAACTTCTGATGGTAGGTCAGCCCGCCCTTCCGACTGAACACGCTGGTACAGTTGGCACAGGGGAACTTCCTGACCAGCATGCCCGACGTGTCGGGTACAGGGAGGCCCAGCGCCGGCCCGTAACGATGTAGAACGAAGTTCTGCGACGGCATTCCGGCGAACACGCAGTAATCCAAGCCTGTAACAGAAAGAAGAAGAACGGGCACCCCTGTCAGAGTTCTTGCAGCGTGTCCACGGTGGGTGGACGGAGTGGCTAGGCTCTAGAGAGGAATAAGAGTATGGTGGCTGGTTGTCAAACCTTCTTCGGGCTGTCGATTTTCCAGGGCCGCGGGTCACGGCACGGCTTGGGATCTTCCGGGCAGAGGAGTGAAATAAGAAAAGAACCTCGTTGCTCGTGTGCAGTGACAGCTAGTCGCTTTATTGATCAACGAAAGGATCGGTCGTCGCCGCGTGCAGTCACGCTGTCCCGCAATTACCGATCGAACGCCCAACGAGGAGGGAGTGGAACGAGCGAACGAACGAACGCGCGTGGCGATCTAAGGATCTAAACGACTCGGAACGCTATGGCGGGGAGTAATAGAGGTAAGGGAGAGAATGGGGCGGTGGCATGCGATGGTGTTCTAGTTAAAAGGCCGGCGCGATCTTCGCGGTGCTGAGATCTTCCATGGATGCGGCGAACGAGTTGCGCGACACGTCGATCACGCTGACTTTGTATCCGTAGTGCTTCCTGCGCACGTGGGCGCGGATGTTGGAGGATTTCTTGGACGCGTAATCGCAATAGGGACAGCCGAACCGCGGCAGTTGACCGCACTCGAACTTGAGGTGCGAATAGAGATTGTTCTTCCGGTTGAAGGTGCTGGTGCACTTGGGGCACGGGAACCTGTCCTTGTTCCGCTCTTGGGAATCCGTGGTTCTCGGGGTGGCGTTGCACGTCGGTATCTTGAAGCCGCCCAGATGCTGCAGATCTGCAAGATAAATGGTTGCAGCTCGTCAGAGTCGGCGCTGGAGCAACGACACGCGTTCCGTCTATCGATAGCTGATTAATAAGTGCCCCCGAAGAACGGCTAGAGGACGGTGTTAATCGTCTACGAGCGTGTACGGATCGTTACGAGGAGGATCCCCCCTCTCGGATGTAGGACTTTGGTATTCTCGTGGCGGAAGGATCGAGCGTTTCACTTTCGATTTTATTACCAAATACATAATTGCGCAGGGTACAAACTCCCATGAACCAGGGGACCATTTTCCACGTATCGTACAATACTGTTTCGCGTCTATTTGTTCGAGATTTTGGTATGTGGGCATCAGAGATCGATGGCTGGTTGGAGGGGCCCCGACACATCATTCGCGTTCAGATCGCTCACTGAGATGCTTCTTCCACGGTGGACGGATCGCACGTGGATACGGATGTTGGACTTTCTCTTGGACCGATACTCGCAGCAAGGGCACTTGAATCTGGGCGATTTACCGCACTCGTACTTCAGGTGCTGCTGCAGGTTGCTCTTCCGATTGAAGACGCTGGCACAGGTCGGACAGGGGAATCGGACGCACTGCACAACCCAGGACTCCGACGAGTACCGTTCGAAGGGAAAGAGATGGTCTGCAAGCAAAAGAAAAGAAAGAGACGGAATGAATGTAGGGAAGCGCGCTGATGAGCCGCGAGCCACGGACGGGGTTTTCTTTCTTCTTATCAGGAACGATAAAGTATGAGGTTAAGGGGTACCGCCACGATGATAAGCCAAAAATGGTAGGATAACTTTAGAGTTGATTTTAAAGAAATTTATTAACTTTATTGAAAATATAACATTATGGTTCTTATGATATGAATGAAGAAAAAAGATCTGAAAGAAAATGTTTTTGTTCTTCTTTATACATATCATAACATCCGTATATTACATTTTTAATAAGGTTCATAAATTTCTTTAAAATTACCTCCAAAGTTATCCTGCCATTTTTTGCCTATCATCGAGGTGTTACGCCTTAATGGGAAAATGAGTTACCAGATTTTGTTACGTTGATCGCAACAGTATGGGATAATTACTCGTAAAGGACTGTTAGTGTTCTTTTCAAAGAGAAGTATATAGGTATATTTGATTGTATCGTGATAGTACCAGAAGCAACGTAAGAGCTAATTCTCCTTTTCACTTTTAACATCGATGCTCCACACCAGTTCGCCATAATGCTTTTCTCGCACATGCCTATAAACGTTCGGTGGTCTCTTGTAACGATGATCACAATAGGGACATTGGTATCTGGCTGGCTGACCGCATTGGAACTTGAGGTGCGCACGGAGATTGTTCTTCCGGTTAAATGTGCTGGCGCACTTGGGGCACGGGAACCTGTCCTCGTTCCGTTCTTGGTAATCCGTGGTTCTCCGGGTGGCGATGCATGTCGGCATCTTGAAGCCGCCCAGATTCTGCAGATCTGCAAGATAAATGGTTGCAGCTTGTCAGAGTCGGCGCTGGAGCAACGACACGCGTTCCGTCTAACCAATAGCTGATTAATAAGTGCCCCGAAGAACGGCAAGAGGACGATGTTAATCGTCTACAAACTTGTACTGATCGTTACAAGGCGGATCCCCCCTCGCAGATGTAGGACTTTGGTATTCTCGTGGCGGAAGAGTCGAGTGTTTCACTTTTGATTTTATTATCAGATACATAAGTACGCAGCGTAGAAACTTCCATGATTCAGGGGGGCCATTTTCCACGTATCGTACAATACTGTTTCGCGGCGATTCATACGAGATTTTGGTATGTAAGCGTTGGAGAAGCTCCTATGCGTCATTCGCGTTCAGATCGATCACAAAGATGCTTCTTCCACGGTGGACGGATCGTATGTGGGCGCGAGTGTTGGACGTTTTCTTCGACCGATACTCGCAGTAAGGGCACTTGAACCTGGGCGATTGGCCGCACTCGCGCCTCAGGTGCTGCTGCAGGTTGTCCTTCCGATTGAAGACGCTGACGCAGTTCGGACAAGGGAATCGGACGCGCTGCTGGCGCGCTAGGTATCCGATGAGGAAGAGTTGGTCTGCAAGTAAATGAAAAAAAAGACACGAAATGAATGTAGGGAAGTGCGTTGATCAGCCGCGAGGTATGGACGGGGTTTTCGTTGCACTTTCTTCCTCTAGCCAAGAGAAACCTGAAAGTGAAAGGTGTCTCGTCAGTGGCATCTCTTTTACTCCCATCGAGCGCCAATGATAGACACCTGGTGCCTCGAAATCCATGAAAAATCAAAGGGACAAACCAACGGAACCACCTGATCAGTACAGCGATATTAGAGGAACCTCCCAAAACGTCGCATGCAAGGAACACTCAACATTACAGGAAAATTTGCGTACAATTTTATTACACTGGGCACAGACGGGAGACATGACTAAGTCCTATTCAAGGGGCATGTTCACATCGGGTGGTTTAAAGGGCCAGGTTCGGTAAACGATAAATTTCCTGCATGTAGAACACGTTGCGCTGGTGCTTCCGACGAATGTAATTCTGTGACTGATAAAACGAAACGACAGATTAAACGCTGTTGTCGTCGTTGGTGGACAAGATCAGCTCAGAGTGGAGGTCCTCGTCTTTGACGAGAAATACCACATCAGTGGGCTTCTTCACTTGTGCGCGCCACATATTCTTCCCCTGGCACGATAAGATATGCTTCCTTGAAATGTAGCCGCCGGCATACTTCTTGTTGCAGTTCGGGCAGATGGCGTACTTCTGGCACTCATGTCTCTGGTGGTAGGTGAAATTCTTTCTGAATTTGAATCGACGCTCGCAGTTGGTGCACACGTACGGATGTTTCTCGAATTCGGTGTAGCACGTGGCATTTCGATTCTGCAGACAGTTGTTCTTGACGTGCTTGGTCAAGGTGTTGGCCACGGAGAACTCCCTTTTGCAGAACTTGCAGATGTAATGATGCCTGTACTTGCTGGTGTCCGGCACGTCCACCCACTCGCTGTTGGTCGAGGAGCCGCTGATGTTGTGTGAGCTGGACGGTGTTACCCTCTGGCTGCCGACGCGGGTGTCCACTTCGGGGCCTCTGTTCCCGTTCGTTTTTATCACACGCTTCCTTGCTATTGCTGTAACAGAACCGGTGGAATGAACATAATCGCTTCGGCGGCTGGAGTGGTTAGAAGAAGACAGACAAGTAAACGATACGAAGCACGAACGGAAGGAGGAAACCCATTATAGCCGTTAGAATCGTAGAAACGCAGACGGTAGGAAGAAACAGGTGTTCGCGATCTTTCTGATCGCTGGCGACTGTAATTCACAAATTTCTTTAAAATCACCTTCAAAGTTATCCTACCATTGTTGACCTATCATCATGGCGTTACCGCTTAACCCTTAAATGCATGGTGTTGTAAAACTGCAACATACCGTGCAAACCACCTCAAACTTATCGGTCGTGCTCAATGCATGCTGCTGCAGAATTATCGCGTTCACGGTAATATATTTTATCGAGTGGTAACATTTTTTTTTCTTTCGCGAATGTTAAATGTCACTTTTGCTTTCATTAAGTGAACACTCTCGGAAATTTGTTGGACGTCAGAATTGCAGTTTTGTTTTGCTGTGTAATAAACTGATTTTCTAAGGTAAGTACATACAATAACATAAGCCTTTGCCTTACTAAAGCCAAGCATTGTTTCAGAAGTTTCCATACGTAAATTGTAATGTCTAGTAATAGACATTAATGTCCAGTAAATGCATAGTGTTGTATATCTGCACCAGGTAGTTTTTTTAATAAAACACCATTAAAAACATTTTAAAAAAAAAAATTGATTTATTTTTCCTTGCATTAGCATGTACATGTCTGCCAAATATCTTTTTTTAACGAAAAATAAATAAATCATGCATTTAAGGGTTAATGGGAAAATGCGTTACAGATTATGTTACGTTGATCGCAACAGTATGGGCAAATTACTCGTAGAGGAATGTTAGTGTTCTTTTCAGAGAGAAGTGTATAGGTATATATTTGGATGTATCGTGATAGGATCAGAAGGAAGAATGCCTTCTTTTTGATGCACCGCACCGTTTTGCCCGGATGGTTTCGTCGGACGTGTTTATGGGCAATACGGACATCGTGCCTGACTTCTCCCCCACTTCTCTCGAAATATTGTCTTGCAAATCCAAGAGCTAACCAGCCGATTCATCCTGATCTTCATCTGAACAAGATCAAGCTGTCGCGGCCGTGACGCGTCCGATCTGGAATCTGAAAGCATACATCTCGGTTACCCTGGGGGACATCTCGACCGGGGGAACATAGACGGAGGTCGCGGGATTGAGTTCAAGTGAATTTAACACATTGACTGGGCCACGCTTGATTCTGCAGGACATATCGACAGGGGCTATTGAAAGAAATAATTTTTAATACTATACTCACTTCGCGTACCATCGTGTTTTACGATCTCGATAAGAATGCTTTGGTATGTTGATTCTATAAGAGGCGTGAAACTGAGCGTCTAAAAATAAGGGATATATGGTTCTGTTAAGGAATATTAGATCTGCAGTAATCGTCTTTACTCGTTTCTATGGTTTTACAAAGTCTCGGACGCACGGGTGGTTTCGTCGTCAAGTCTGTTTGATTGCCGATCGCTACAGATCTGTAGGAAGGCAGAGTGTGAGCAAGTTGGCTCCTATTGCTTTTAGTTGCATATAATTAAATGAATTAAATGCAACTAAGTGTACGTATGACACGTGCCCCATGGAACTCAACGTCGTCGATGATACATGAACCATATTACAGTCAACGTGTTAAGACAAGCCTCGTATTGGAAGCATACACGAAAGGATGAAATGAGCCAGTTCGTTTCAAAAGAGACACTCTTTATTCACACACGCCTCAACGAAATACATTGAGATGGATATCGAGTGCATTTTCGAAAACGACAGGAATTCTTGAGCCATCCTTTGGCGTGGTTGCACTTCCATCCTCTAGCCAAGTGAAGCCTGAAAACGAAAGGTGTCTCGTCAGTGGAATCTCCCTTATTCTCATCGAGCGCCAATGATACATACCTGGTGCCTCGAAATCCACGAGAAATCAAAGGGACAAACCAGCTGAACGCTACAGCGATACTAGAGGAACCTCCCAACGACGTCACATTCAGGGAATACTCGACATTTCAGGGAACATTACGTACAATTTTATTACACTGGGCACAGAGGGGAGGCGTGACTAAATCCTATTCAAGGGACATGTTCACATCGGGTGGCTTAAAGGGCCAGGTTCGGTAAACGATAAATGTCCTGCACGTAGACCACGTTGCCCTCGTGCTTCCGGCGGATGTGCTTCTGGACGTTGGACGTCTTCTTGGAGATTAGGTCGCAGTAAGGGCATTTGAACCGCGGCGGCTGGCCGCACTCGTATCTCAGGTGCGTGTGCAGGCTCCGTTTCTGCCTGAAAACACTGGTGCAATTGCTGCAAGGATACTTGGTGTTATTCGGCACGAACGTCCTGAAAAGCCTGCTCCGCTGGCCCGCGGTAAGGAACAGCCTCGACGCGGCGAACCGTCTGTAACCTGGAAAAATCGTATCGCCAGTCAGTACAGTCGCGGGACGGGCCGCCTTTCTTTCTAAATTAAAGGACCCAGGGCACGGTGGATGCTTCGCGAGGTAGGTTCTGTCTGCTCTACGATACGGGGGATCATTCGTGTAACATACAACGCTCCGTCACCGTACCTACCGGTCAGCGGGGCCCTTTGCACCGGATGGAAGGGAGAGATGCTTGCTGGACTCGTGGTGACGATCATGCCAACGAAAGCGAAACAGAAAAAACGAGGAAACGCAAATAACTGTGAGATACTTGTTTTCGTATGGATGCGGCGAGCAGTTTCGGGAAGCCTTTATTCGGGGCACTTATAGATAACAAACGTGTCTAGCTAGGTAAATGGAGCGCCTCCTCGACGGTCGCAAAACAATTCTCAGATACGCTTCCATGGCGATGGCCCTTAAAGGGCGGTTCCGGCACAAGTCTCTGTCGAACGGGCATGCTACTCGGTGGATACAATGGAACGGAACACTCTCCGGACGCTATGAAAGCTCACTCATCTACGAACGACTGCCCTGCTAAACTTCGCGCTCATAGAAAACCATAGAATCCGATGGGGGACACTAACGACATTTCACGGGAATATGCAGCGAGACTCTTACAGAAACTTAAGATATGTATCGTCCACGAAAGTCTTCGTCTTTCATCACCGTCTTCCGAGCGGAAGACTCCACGGTTCACGGTGGTAAGACGTGAATGGCTCCCCTTGGTTCGCAGACGAAGGGAGGCTCTGATCGTTTAATAGCGAACTCTGGAGAGCTGCTTGTACAGGTCGATGATCTGGAGCTTCTCGTCCTTGTGCATACGGCGCACATGGACGTACATGTTCGAGGAAAATTTCGCCTTCTTCGTGCAGTAGGGGCACTGGTAGCGCGGCTCCTTGCCGCACTGGAAGTGACAGTGGGTCTTCATGTCGGACAGCCTGGTGTAGCCGCTGTTGCAGCGGGGGCAATAAAACTTTTTCCTAGGCAGGGAGTTCTGGGCGATTAGGCTGTCCGGCCAGTGCGGTCTGGACACGGAGGGCAGTGGCTCCTGACGGCAGCCCGGCTCTAAGTACAGGTAGGACTCGTCCTTGGTGTCCTTGATGGAGTCCCGTCTCGCCAGGAAAGCCTCCGGCGGCAACGAGCCGGCTGCTATCATGTCGGAACGAATGTAGGACGGGTGGATTCGACCGTACATCGGATCTAGAAAAAGAATCGAATGTTTGGGGGTAGTTAGTGTCGGCGGAACCTGGCGCAGCGATAGAATTCATCGGCATTCGGATAGCGATACAGTTTCGTCCATGCTTGGGGAGGTATTGGCTAAATGCGTGGCTTGGATTTCGGTGGTCTACTTGGATTCATAGTAGCTGTGGTCGAGGCAGAGCTTCCTGTACTCCAGTACTTTCTTTCAACCCGCGTGTATCGTGTTCTTTATTCACTGTTGGTCGCAGAAGTTTCGTGGTTACAGGGCTGTAGTTGTTAAGACTGTGGTTTGAAGGAGTGCTAAGTCAATCGGCGACTCCAGGCCAATGAAATAGGGGTAGTTTGATGTTTTCAGTGGCCTTGAGAGGCTAATTGAATTTCGGTTGGCTATTGCCGGGTTGGGGATCGACGCAGGACGATGCTCCTCGATGTATATCCTGATGTTTAGGAGCAGGGCTTTGTAATTTACGCACTGCGCCTTTTGGAGCTGATATATGACTGAATTCAACTAAAAAATCAGGTAATATCATCGTGCAAAGAAGTGAACTGGTATCTGTGGATCCATCGTAAACGTACAAGTGTTAAATTTCCACTCCCCTTCGAATCGCGACTCTCGGCATAGATCAAGATTCCCTCGAACGCCAAGAATTCCCTCAAACATCGCGGACACTAACGGAAACTTGGATTCTGTGGGTGATAAAACAAAACGATTGGATTTAAAAAATAGTATATTTGGACAAGAAGAACAATAATACATGCGGCTCGCCGACCGATGCCAATTGGGCCGCAACGGAAGTCATAATTAACGCATTGAACAGGCGTAATAAAACACCAAACACACTAAAAAAATAGTATAAAAATAAAAAAAACTCGTTTTACGCGATATAAAAAAAAAAAGGAAAGATCGATTCGCGCAATATCACGTGAGAATGGCTCAGCTATCGTACTGAAAATGCGACGGCAGTAATACTCGGTGGTAAATAATAAAAGAAAGTACAACTATCAAAAGAAATGACGCAAGGCACTAACTCCTTGGCGAATGGCATTTAAGTGCTATCGTATTATAACATAATTAAAAGAATAGAAACAGATGAAAAAGCGGGCGCGACAGGTTAATCGCTGTCGTCGTCGCTGGCGGACGAGATCAGCTGAGAGTGGGGGACCTCGTTTTTCACCGCATCAATGGGCTCCTCCGTTTGCTTCTTCCTCTTGCACGTTATGGTGTGCTGCCTTGAAATGCAAGCGCCGACAAACTTCTTGTTGCAGTCCGGGCAGGTGACGTACTGCTGGCACTCATGTCTCTCGTGGTAGGTGAGACTCTTTCTGACTTTGTATCGACGCCCGCAGTTGGTGCACACGTACGGATGGTTCGCGAAGTCGGTGTAGCATTTGGCATTTAGATTCTGCAGACAGTTGTTCTTGATGTGCTTGGTCAAGGCGTTGGCCACGGAGAACTCCCTTTTGCAGAACTTGCAGATGTAATGATGCCTGTACTTGCTGGTGTCCGCCACGTCCATCCACTCGCTGATGGTCGAGGAGTCGCTGTTGTTGCACGAGGTGGACGGTGCTACACTCTGGCCGTCGACGCGGGTGTCCACCGCGGGGCCGCTGTTCCCCTTCTTCAACGTGATCGAGGTCTGGCGGCTGGAATTGCTCACACGCTTCCTCGCTACTGCTGTAACAGAACCGAGGGAATGAACGTAATCGCTTTGGCGGCTGGAGTGGTTAGAAGAAGATAGACAAGTAAACGATACGAGGCGTGAGCGGAAGGAGAGAAGCCATTATAGTAGTTAGAATCGTGGAAACGCAGACGGTAGACAGAAACAGGCGTTCGCGATCTTTCTGATCGCTGGCGACTATAATTCGTTTATTCTGACGTGGAGCATTTTGTACAGTAGTTTCACGGAAGCCAGGATCATCGACAATTTGACGAGCGTTCATTCGCAGTAAGCGGAAATCGCGGGGACTTGGAGCAGGGGGTGGTAAGAAGCTATTTACTCCCCTGAATGGAGTAGCCGCGCTGTCGGAGTGCAACTGGCTTACGAGTCGATTCGTGTACAGGGAAGTCCCAGTAGGGCACGATACAGTATTCCTCTATTTCCTTCTGGATCTGCAAATCGATCTTCTTCAACGCCATACAGCGCAGAATGGCACATCGCAGCGACACGCCGCGACCCATTTCGAGAAGATACTTTCCGACGCCACCTTCTTCGACGGTACACCCTTCTTCCAGCGCAGATGGGATCTGAAAAGACCAACCAGCCCATCAGCACACCCCAATTCGAGGGGCCAATTAAACCAAAGAGTAAACGGCACAGGAGAACCAATTGCAAAGGTAAATCAAGGCCAAGACTCTGTATCTTCTTACATCACTCTATTTCTCCAATATTCATCTAACATTTCGCGTGCCTTATAATATTCTGTACTCGTTAATCGAGATTCTAAGAGTTATGGGATTATAGAGAATCTTTTCATTCAGCGTTCGCGTCTTTTTACGGAGTTTCGAGTTTGTTTACGCGCGATTGAAAGCCGCACGGGGCTCGTTGCCGGTGCTTGTGCAAGCTGCTGCTGTGGAGGAAGGTCTTGCCGCAGTCAACGCACTTCTGCGTCCTTCCGCAGTCGTGCCTCACGTGGAAAAGCAGGTGGGACTGTTTCGCGTAACAGGCGCCGCACTGGCCGCAGGAATACGGCCTGCTCTTTTGAAGCTGGTGGCAGGTAGACCTAGGGTTCCAATAGCAGAAGGTCTTCTGATGGCTCTTCAAGTGGCCGCTCAGGATGAAACCTTTGCCACAGTATTTGCAATTGTACTTTCGCTTCGAATCGCCCCCTCGGATCGTTTCCGCGAGTCGCTCTGCAACATTATTAACCACTCGTCAATTACGCTCCCGCCGTGTAATTCGCCGCGGGTAGAGTTGTGCTTCGCACGGGGGGCCTCGCGTGGAAAATAACAGAAAAGTACCTGCGTGCAATAAGGTCGCTCTTAAACGATCGATCGCCACCGATCAGTCAGATACACCTTGACGGTACAATGGGAATTCAACGAGGACCACGGGGGGACGTGTTGCGGGTGTAAGAACTGGGAGAAGGTGCGTCCAATAGCTCTTTATTATCTTTACATTCAGACGAGTAGAGGAGACAGAAACACGCGACGAGTACAGGCTCCTTTTAATCACTGATTCGCATGACCCACGGCACTGTGATCGTTCAAAATTACGACGAATGTCCTCTGTTCTAATTTTCAGAGACAATCCCTTGCGATATACACGAGCAAGGCTTAAAAGAAATCAATGGAACGTGACATTTAATTGACGAACGATTAAAAATGAGAAAAAGAATTCAATGAAACCATAGAATCAGCGCGATTCCGACGTCGACGAGGCGTTAATTTTTACTCGTTTCCGATCAGACAATGCACCCTGTGCTTGCGCAGGCTGCTGCTGTGCAAGAAGGTCTTGCCGCAGCAGTCGCACTCCTGCGTTTTCCCGCAGTCGAAGCGGATGTGCGACTTCAGCGACGACTGTTTACTGTAACTGGCCCCGCAAAGGATGCAGACGTACGGCCGCGAAGCCTTCGTCTTGTAAAACTCCGAGCATGGGTTAAAGTAGCAATAATTATTACGGTGCTTGCTCAGGAACCGCGAGTGTGTGAACGGCTTGCGACAATACTCGCACACGTACTTCCGTTTCAACAGCTCGGGGTCCAGATACTCTTTCACAGACCCTGAAACACCGGTCAACAACATCAAATTAAACAGGGCACCAATTGTTCAAGGGGGATATCGATCAACATTCCTCGCGCCAACCCATTATCAGCAGCATCCCCATTCGGGGGGCTTTTCTCAATTTTCCCCTGTACCGCAGTTGGTGGTAGTAGCTGCGTGGTTACATGTGACGTTATTGACGTTATTGGTCACCGTGTTGGTGAAAGATAAATTGCAATGGATGTATCGTTTACCACTTAGGGGCGAGGAGTTGAGAATTTTTGGACAAACCGTGTGAAGACATATCGGCGCCACACGTGTCACTGATGGAACCATGTAGATTCTACTACCAAGTGCTGTGCAGGAAGAGTCAGTATTCCCTGGGGTTAATTGGTTAAAGTAATCGACGTTGTTATACATATATACGGATGTGGTGAGGATTAAATTTATTTTTCTTTGTGCGAAATGGAAAGCACTTTTCTGCGCTTTCTGGGGGTTATTTAAACTGCGATGCTTCTCTGAAAGCACTTGTAATTCAAGCTATTATACCGAAGCAAGTGTACCCTTTACTTGTAAGTAATTGGATCGAAGAATTTAATCCACGAATAATAGCTACTAATTTCCGCTTATGCGTAATGTGGCTCTTTATTCGCGATATATGAAAGAAATATGCGAAGTTCCCTTTCTGAACACCTAATTGCAGCTCGGACACTAATACCTAACATCAGCTGTGGATCGTCGAAGAAAGACCAAGCCACTCGTCCAAAGCTTACGTTTATTCAATAAAAACTCTATAACGCCATACAACGGAGAATCACACCGTAGAAACCTTTACGCAGCCCCCATAGACCGGAGAAACGATAACGAAGCATTGCTCCTCGAGCAACCCTCCCAATATCAAAAGTAGCATACTGCACGCAGAGTTATATTATTATCGATTAAGGCAATACGTGTATCAAGATCTCGTATTATACAAGCAAGTATACACAAGGATCAATGTGTAGAAAGGAGATGATGCCATCAGAAGTCCAGAGGGTCCAGCACCAACTGATTCCTCATGGAGGTATCGATCTCCAACGCAGTCAGATCTTTGGTGTCAGACTTGGCCAGCTTGTCGACGATGTGGCGAAAGGGGCAGTAACGGCTCCTGTGCTTGTACAGGCTGGTTCGATGCAGGAAGGTCTTGCCGCAGTGCGTGCACCTCTGCACCTTGCCGCACTCGTGCCTCACGTGCCACATGAGGCTGTTCTGTCGCGAGTAGCTCGCCCCGCAAATGCTGCACGCGAAACGACCCGGCTTCCCCGCCCTGTACAGCTGGGACTGGGGGTTCCAGTAGCAACGGTAGGTCAGATGGGCCTGCAAAAAGCTCGCCCTGGTAAAGCTCTTGCCGCAGTAGCTGCAACTGTGGCAACGAGTCGCGTCTTGGCACTTGGACGCAGCTTGCCCTGGAACGCGATGCAGCTCGCTTTCTGCAACATCATCAAAGCATCTATCAGAGGGGCCGACAGTCCTGTTAACCCTACGCTGTCTTCTTCTTCCGACTCTCTCTCTCTAAGCGCTCGTCGCCGCTTTTCCACGGGGAATTACGTTAAAATTCGTGCATCGTAGTGGGCTCGATGGCGGGCTGGTTAGAAGTGGAAAGGTATGGAGATGAGATCGTGAAGATGCTGGGGTAAAAGTAGCTTCCTTTTTATTCGTTCTTTGGTAACAACTGTTTTTCCGAACAAGAAGAATATGGTAGCACTCGAGGATGCTACTATTTGTTGCGAATGGATGGTATATAAAAGACTTGGTAACAGTCTTTCTTTTCTCCTTATGTATGTATATAAAATAGTAAAACATAATGAAACATTTTGTTAGAGATATGTTCTGGCAATAACGTTGAATCCCGCTTAAACATTAATAATGTAGCGAGGCGATGGAGTTAAAGAGATCCCCAACTCTTGCGTACAAGCGTAACAATATTGCACTGAATCGTGCACTCGAATGAAACGCAGATCTAGTAAAAATAAAAATAAATAAATGCTACTCGCTGGTCGTAAACAGAAATAAATAATTGCACAAATTATTGCAATGATTGCTTAATAATCCAAGAACCGAGTTCGTTAAACCCGTGCCAACATCTTAACTAAAATCTACGACTGACCATCGTCACGAATCGGTCGCTCTGCTTGTCATCGTACAAAACGTTCAGCTACGATTAAAAAGTTGCGACTTACCAAAAAGAAATTAAAGAAACAAAAATAATATTACCAACAATTCGTGGTTCTAGGCTCGGTGTCGTAGATTTGATAAACAGCATACATTAAAAAATCTCAAGCTTAATGTGGGAACATCACACGGTGTTAAAATGTTGTTAAGCGCCGTGAAACATTTGTTAAAACAGTAATAAAAAGCAGGCAGACTGGTGTGCATAAGGTATTAGAAGCTATTTTCTGAGAAATCAATGGTAACCAAATACTTTTGTCCACGTATAAGTGTTATACTTACAACCATGCAAGCTCCACTGCTCTCGGTCACACGAAAAACAAAGAACTCAATCCCCTCGCGATCCCCAGCAATTTCTCAAAAAAAAATAGCCCTCAGAACATCGTGTACATCACCCTGCGTAGCTATGAACCCGCGAAACGAAATCGTGTCGTGTAAAACTCTGTTTTACATGATTTGAAAATCACTTGTTTCACTTGGTGCACATTTTTCGATGCCGACAAAAGCTCGCTCGATACGAAAAAGACTTATTGCAGTTATCACAGGGGAAATTTCTGCCACAATCATTAGTCTTGTGTGACCTTAATGTGGTCTGTCGTGAAAACGATTTCGAGCACCCGTCGCAAGTGTAAACTTTCATCAAGTCGCTCTTGTCAGAGCTTTCAACCGGCTTGACGCTCCGTGGCTGCAGCTTCGCCGTACGGTTATCGCCGATCGAGTAATCTTCATTTACCATGATCCACGCCATGTAAGGAACCATCTGGAATTCCGTGATCATCGTGGCGGGATAGAGCCGTGTGCATAGAAGTCCCTTTAATACACTACGGGCTAAAATAAACATCTATTAACTACCTGCGAACGATTAATACTCCCTTCGTATCGCTTCGAAGGGACCCTTACAAGTCTACCGAAGACAGTCCACATTACCTAATTCGCCATTACCCCAGTCCTAATTACCAACACGGATGTGTATAGTTTCTACCCAATCTACTATTACGTTACGACTGTCACTACTCTCGAGGTCCCTCTTCGAGCATATCTACCAATATAACAGAGGATCATACCTACAGGGAGAAGGAAGGAACGATACGTGTTTTGTTAAATTACCAGAAATTTATTCTGAACGTTCGCATAAAAGGTATACCGCTGTGTTTGCGATATCGAAGACTTCCAGACGTTTTGAGGCTGGAACGCTCGTTCAACACAATTCATTCCACAGAACTATTCAACGCGGTACCGATTACAGCTGTAATTATTCGACTATTCGAATATTCGAATAATTCGAATAATTCGAATAATTTCGAATACGAATAATTTCTTCGAATATTCGAATATTCGAACATTCGAACATTCGAACATTCGAACATTCGAACATTCGAACATTCGAACATTCGAACATTCGAACTTCGAACCTTCGAATATTCTGCTCAATCGTATTTCTGATTGTACCGAATAGGAATCTGAACATGAAATATTTGTTCACAGTTTATCGTGAAATTCTTTTCATATTGGCCTTTATAATTATTTGTTTTTCAAACGATAAATTTGGAATTTTATTAATCATTGGTTCTATGAATTTTGCAACGAAAAGTATAAATTCTATTTAAATTTAGGGACCTAGGGTATTTAAAATATTTAAATGTTGAATCATAATGTTTCTTGTACATTTTTATGCGTTGAATACGAATCTGAAAATCGTTTTTTGTGTAAGAACTACGAAAATGAAATTCAGTTTTCTCGAGCCACTAACCGTCATTTACAATTCAAAATTGAAGTACAAGTGCGGAATGAAATTTGTCAACTCGTGTCTCAGTGATCAAGTTTTAAAAATCATCTTGCCAATTTATGAGGACATGTCATCAACGAAATATACTGAAATGCCGATAAAGTTAAAAATTTATCGATTGAGAAACAAATAATTGTAAAGGCCAATATGAAAAGAATTTCGCGATAAACTGTGAATAAATATCTCATGTTCAGATTGGTATTCGGTGCAATCATAACTTCGAAAGATCCGAATATTCGAAGAAATTATTCGAATTCTGTGGTATTCGAATATTCGAATATTCGAGTACTTAGATTATTCGAATATTCGTTAGAGCCCTAGTACCGATTGAAAATTGTATAAAACGTGGCGAACGAGTGTTTTTTTTTTTACAGAGAGTTTAAAAGATCGTTTAACATTGCTCCTGGTCGACGATCAGAAAGAGATCCTGGCCCTGGTGCCTCCGCCTGATGTGCGTGTATATGTTGGGCGGGTGCTTGCTCCTCAGGCCGCAATAAGGGCAGCGGAACTTCGGCTCCCGGCCGCAGGCAGTGCGCAAATGGGTGTCCAACGTTCGCTTGTTCTTGTACCCCTGCGAACAGTTCGGGCAAACGTAGTTCCTGCACTTCATCATGTTCATCATGTGCCTGTCCTCCACGCGGAACGTGGGGTCCATGAAGCAGCCCTTGGTGATGTGCCGCTTCAGGTGGCTCTGAGACGAGTAGGGGCAGTTGCAGAAGCTGCATCGGAACTCGCCGATCCTGTTGTCTGGGAATTGGACTGTAACACACAAGCAACACCTGATGTACAGACTTCAGCTGGCCCTTCGAACCATTCGAAGAATGGTCTACGAGATTTCACTGGCCGTTTGGGCACGGTTTGGAAGGTGCACGGGACAGTGCTGTAAATTCGGGAGCGTGACCAATATTTGCTCCTTTTTCTTGAGCTTAGGAAGAAGAAGAAAAAGAAGGGTTAAAATGCGCGCGTGACTACGGAAATCATGTACAATTCGCCGATCAAGCAATTCTTTGGTAGAATTAAAGTAAAGTCGTTGCAGTCCGAAGGTAGGCGAAGCTGGTAATACTATTTCGCTAAGTATCCGGGGTGTGGAGAGGGAAATGCGTAGGGGTAGTTCTGCTTCGGAGGATAGACGAATTTAGAGGTGTTCTGGAAGTTATTTTGCTCACACGTGGACTGAGTATTATTGAAAGGGGTGGTATTCAACGTGCAATCGCAGGTGTATCTTATTTTTATTACAAAGTCCATCGTTAGTGTTACGTGGAAAGAGACGGCCCATAGCTACGGATGTCAAATTGCTGGGTTAGCAATCGCAGTCCCTCTGCTTTAGCTAGGCTACACACGATAATTCTACAACGAAAGAAAAGGAAACGGCGTAGATCATCCCCAAGATTGGTCAGACTATAGTTACCCTGCACCACCTGCGGCCCTTCGCACGATGGACACCGTAGTAGCTGAAGATAGACTCGACAAGTTCGAGGATGCACCACGTGCCTACAACCACGACCATCATTTTCCAAATCGACACCGTTAAAGGGTAATCAATTATCCCACCAAAAGTCTCAGCTTCAATGTCTCGCTCTTACCTGAACGCCAGAAACAAGCCATCAACCCCCAGTCGTTGCAATCTACCACCGCTAGCTTTCCTTTCATTTTCCTTTAACCAGGGAAACGTTCATGCAATTAACTCTCGTGAAATCCTCTGTGCCTAATCAACAATTAGAGAGCAGAATAAAAGGACAGACTCAAGGGGAAGGCATTCTTTTCAGATCCTTTTTATTTACATTCCATAAAAATTTGTAGACTCTTCCGAGCAACAACTTACACGCCCGTTGCTCAGCGATAACGATATATACACAATATATATATCCTTAGTCTCCTCGTGGTATAAATCGGTATTCCAAATCCACCATCCTCTACATACAAATATAACTTTTGTTCACACGCATCCGTATCGCGACTGGAAAAATAAGATTCAACAAACGACCGTGCCATCGATCTGTTGGGCGCCTAATCCTAGTAGTACTATCTTTAAAATCATCTTGCTCCTCTTGCCGAGCCCATATAGTTCTGCACTCATGCACGCGCGCACCTAGAAGTAGGTATGTACAATGAAGCGCGTCACGTATTCGAGGAAGAGAGAATTTTCCGGAAGAGAACTGGTTTATCTAAGTCTCTTTTTTTTTTTTTTGGCATACCATGTAAACGCGGACTGTCGTTATGCAACAATCCATCCCGCCTTCCGCTGAGAATCTCTCGTTGGGCATACTTGACGCGCTTCGAAGATAGATCGTCGTGCGCGCGTGCTCAATCACACCCACCGCGCGCAATCGTGACGCGCGATCGCGTAGAATAACTTACAAATACGTTATATTGCACTGATAAGCTAAAAAAATAGGAATCTATCATTCGTTTGGCATTCGTGATTAAATCATTTGGCAGTTCGCGCGCGCACGTCGGTGGCACACGGGTAGTTCCTAATTATTAAGAGACCGAGCAACGTCGCCTCGAGGATAGTTGGTTCCGACGAGTAATATACACCGCGTTCACTTAAATGCAGCTTAAACGAATCTTAGCTAGGAACGTTTACGTTGCCGTAACAACACGCGTCTCGCTATAGAGGGTGTTCGAAAGTAACTGTGTTTTTTCTGTGAAATGCGGCCAATTTCAGGGAAGTACCTTGGGTAACAGTTTGTGTAAAAACGCGAGAAAGGTGGAAGTGAAAGACTATGGTATCGAGAATATCACGTGCGATTCATATGAACCGTCGCCCCAATTTCATTGAACTACTCAGTGATCTTTCGAACACCCTGAACACTGCAATTGCCAATATACAAAGTCGAGATTCGTTGGCGTTCGTAGACCTCGCGGAATCGTACATAAAATGGAAGAAAAACGCTTCGGCACCTTTCCTATACATACATCGATCGTATTATTATAGATTTCTCCCAATTTTTTTCGAAAGTATCACACGAATTACGGCCCCTCCGCGCAGGGTGCAAATGGTAACTGCGACTCAACCGTTCGAGAAAGATTCCACTCGCAATAGTTAATACATCGCAAGGGGTAAATGTTAGAAACAATTTACGCGTTTGTACGTACGATTTAAAATCCTATTATAAGACTCCCTTTGGTATTCCTTTGGATTACGACTGGCAGGGGCGAGAGGACAATATCTTATCGCGTAAAAGGCGCGTTTAATTCTCCATACCAGCTAATAAAATTACGCAGAGATCCCCTGCCGTGCTACGGTACCGGTAATAAATTAAAAAGTGACGAGGAAGACTTTACCCACTGATCGAACTTGACACGTTCGCGCCCTACCCAGCTACGCTTCGCCAGACTATATTATTCCAACTAAAACAATAAAATTCCACGGTAATTCATAGAAAGCTGTATACTACTCGCGAGAAGGGAACCTGGGGGTCTGCGCTTCCCATAGATTCGCGAGGAACTGACAATGCATCAACGATGATGTTGCTTACACGTGAATCTCTACAGAATATTCCCTCGTCAGTGGGTGCAAACTTTGCCCGATACCTTCCCATCGCATCCCGAAGCCACTCAGAAACCCCCATGGTATACGCCATTTACCTAGAGACGACTTCTACCCCTTCGTTCGAGTAGAGATCCGCAGGTCCCGCGAGTAAATTGAAGGGGGTTGAAACTCACGAACCCCCCCGTCACACCCGCTCGCGCGTCAAGGTGTTACAAAGAAAAAAGAAAAGGTCGAGCGGCGACGGAGTTCGAGAATGCTAAGCGGCGAAAACGGTGGTAAGCTATTTAGCGACCGATCCACCGTGAATATTGAGGATGTGCTGCTTTAGATGATCCGGCCGGCAGAAGTACTTTCCACAGAGGGTGCACGTGAAAGTGTACCTGGAGCCGAGGCCTCCGCACTCGTACCTGGAGTGTCGGGTGAGAGAGGACCGTGACCTATATCCGCGCCCGCACATGACGCACCGAAATCTCAGCTCGCTGGCAGAGACACCCTCCATCATGGGGCTCGCTGTAAGCATACATGGAGGCGTTTTTACAACAACGGGCCTTTCTCTCGTTTCCCCCATTTCATTGGGACGATCGAACAACCCAAGCTCTCTCTCTCTCTCTCTCTCTCTCTCGCGCGGTCGCGCGCGCGCCCGCGCCTCTTCTCGCCAATAGTTTCTATCCTCTTCGCATTTCAATTCCACCCCCTCGCGATCCCTCTACCCTCTTTAACCCTTCGCTTGCCCATTCTCTCCGGTCAGATCCCGTTCTCTCCCTCTCTCAATGTAATATGCAGAGTACACGAGCACAATGGTAATTCGAAGCGGGGCTGTATCTTTTACACGGTCCTCCCGCTCGCGTCTCTCGACGACGACGGGGAAAGTGAAGCTCGAGCCAAGCATGTGGACGATGGACGGTCAAGGCTTAAGCTCGCTCCGAAAGAAGACTGCGCGCCATGTAGCTTTCCGTTCTCTTTTTCCTCGCATTCTTAACGTGACATTGAAATAGAATTCCACGGGGATGCAGCGTCTGTTTTTGCAGTGTACGAAATACGACGGGGGTGCGTTTAATGCTCCGTCGCTCTGGGAGAGATAGACGGCGAGCGTTTTCTCTGTGAATCTCTACCGAGGATCGAATAAAGGAAGACGTACTTGGGTCAGTGTTCCATTATGCTTAATTTTCAGGTTCAATCCAGCGATAACTGTATGGACGCGTGATCGTACACGAAAAGTTAACCGAATGAAGAATACTGTGACGAACGGACTGCAGAGAATCTGTTGCAGTTCTCCAGAGTGTCTTAGCGGCATACTTGGCGCAGTCTTCTTTACTCTGAGCCGTTGTTATTTACATGCTGCTCCAGAATGAATCGATTTTTATTAGTGTTCCATTTTTACAACCGTGATGCGCATAGCTATCTCTCGTTAATTCAACCCAACGTGACAAATGCCTCCTTGTATAGTTCTTCAGACCCCCCCACACGCACGCACACATACATACACCAGCGTACACGTCCATAGTTGGCACACGAATTATAAAGTATGTGGAACGAGTCACGCGAGAGTGAATGATTCGGTCAAGGGACTGGTGTTTTCTTCGGGACAGCTCGGATTATGTATTTTATTTCGATCGACGATTACTCCGCATTACATGAATGATTGTGAAGCTTGAGATCGTGGCAAACCATAAAAGGCCAGCATGCATTACACATCGTATCGCTGAGCATGATCATCATCGCGTGACGGCATGCGTGTTGTCTATCAAGAATATTCGTTTCAATCGATCAAGTTTAATGGAAGCTCTCTGTACAGAAAGCTCTGCATCGTTTGCCAAGATAAAAGGAACAGAGGTTTCGCATCAGAATTAGTAGACAAGTGTTCAAGCTTGTTGCACGAAGTGGAACAGAAATTAAAATAGATTTAATTCGACAAGTTACATAACACGATCCAACGCTATTATCTGTTAGACAATCGTCAAAGGAATATCGTCAGAAATTAAGAAAGAACTGCGGTTTAAGGTACATCAAATTCATCGCCTCTATCGTTCAAAGTTAAATTTGCAAGGGGATGAAATTACCTGTACAGTCGAAGCCATTTTCAAACAGGATATACGCCGAATAACGTAACGAATTTGTTTTACGAGATGAATATTACACCCGATCGTTCTTGCGATTTGACTTGGTAAACGAAGAACCGAGAGGGATCGAGCGATCGACGCATCCACTTCCGTGCCATGATTTCTGCCGCTCTAAAAGAAAAGAATTGTACAAGCTAAACCCACCTTTTGCAGTCTGAACAGAAAAGAAGGGTAAAAAATAAATGTCAAAACAGATTTGCGGCTTCGATGGACGTGGCTGAACGAATGTGACTTGGAAGTTACTCGATCGGGTTCCAAATGATGCTGGTCCAGATCCTGCGCTGCTGAGGTGGCGGCCATCGACATTCAAAAGCTACTTGCAAGCTTTTTCCTTTTGCGAAGACACTTGGCGATCGCGCGGGCCCATTAAATCGCTTCGACATCGATTGTTCTTAAATTTTGACACGACAGTCTACGAGAGTCCACTACGAATTGAATCTAAATCACTCTATCGCGATTGCAACCAAACCGAATCTGTTAACCACACGCTACAACCGCGAAATTAATGGAAGTTCTGCAAAATTACGATAGCTAAGGAAATGGCACCCTGAATGGAATCTCTACTCGCAAGAAACCGGCGAAAATTTACTATCACGACTTTCTACGAGCTGTTTCGATTACTTTCAACGAACTCTGAAGCATTACTCTGTATTTACAAAAAAAAAAAAAAAAAAAAAATGAGAGAGACCATAATGACAAACGAAGCCTCCACGATCGTGGGTTACGAGTTGCGGTTCCTGAAAAGCAGGACGTAGGAAGGACATGAGAAAATGACGAGAGACAGTGAGATTTTCAATTGAAAAATAGTTTATTACGTATCTTCTGGTGCTCCATCTCCCATTGGCCGACAGCTGGAACCGTGCGATCGATGAATTGCGAAACTACTCCTAATTTAGGCGACAAGTTCGAGAGCAGGAAGAGTTCGAGACGCCGAATGAATCTCCGGCGTTAATGCACTTGAGAAGCAAGCGGAGCCGTTTTCCTCGCAGTTAGGAAAATTCTGCAGCGAATACGTAACGCATAGGACGCGAGGTTTCGTTCAATCTTCGTTGCACGAGAGATTCTACCCCCGTCGAGGCTGATGAAAAGGAAGATGCAGGCGATCTACCTTTTCGATCCGAGCACGCATCGAATTCACGACCACGGCTCGCGGGCAACGGCATTTGAAATCCAGGCTCAGATTTTAAGTATTTAATTAACCATGGACGAAGGAAACGTTTCGAATGCTCGTTTGCCCGCGAGCCGATAGAAATCCCCGTGCTTTCCAGCAGAGAAGACAAAATGAAAAGCATTGCTGCAACACACGACTGAGTCTCAGTTTTTCCAATGGACGATCATTTATTTTAACAATGTTTCTTTTCTCTCTTCACCGTAACCTTTCCCGCAGGGATTACTTTGTACAATGATCATAGCGCCGATTGAGTTCGAGAGTCGACTCCGCGTACAATTTTGAATTTGGATCCTCTTACAATGCTCGTCTACAGAAACCGAAGGGGAATGACTTATTAACCGACTGCTACGTACTTCGAAACGGGTCGGGAATCGCGAAGATATCATTTTAAAATCGAAGCTCCGATCGCGAGGAAGCAATACGACAGTTAATTAACACCCGAACTGATAAAAAAAAAACGGCCAGAATTCGCACCTGCAACTTAACGTCGCGAGCCAAGATGTCCCAGTCACTTGACCAACATCGAATATACCCCCAGGATCTTCTGCCCAATATCACGCATCATAGCCGCGCAGAACAAAAGTAACTTTTAAAAAAAAAATCAATAACGGCGGAGGAAAACGAAAGGTACCGAAAGACGCTCTCAGCGGTGTCTACTTTCTAACTTTCCACATCCACCGTTCACGCAGAGAGCTTCGAGGATCTACTTTACCATTATAAACAAAAAAGAAGGCGCTCCACTCCCGTGAACCCACAAACGAAACACCTGCCCCAATTGCTCGCAAGATGGTCAAGTGATTAAAGTTCAATATACCACATTGTTGGTTTCATAAACATCTACTATCAGATATGTACGTTGAAGCAGAGACGTGGAAACGGGACACGCGCGACATACTTGGCATCGCGGCGCGATTTTCACCGGCTGGCTTCGGGCTCATCGGTTTCCGCGAGGAAAAGTGCGACACCACGAGCAGAGAATTGATCGATCGATCCTCCCCCTGGTACTTAAGCCTCTCTTAAGAGTCCTGGCATGCCGCCACGGTGCGCTGCCGCCGCTGTTGCTACGACCTGGTGAACCGTCCTCGGGAGTAGGGCGCCAGATGGTGGCCCGTCCGCTTCTGGTGCACCCTCATGATGTCCAGCCGAGTGAAACGCCGGCAGCATGTCCTGCAGACGAACTGCTTCTCTACCCCGCACTCATACTTCCGGTGCCTGTCCAAGGAGTACTGGACGGAATACCGTCGGCCGCATCGAGAGCAACAATAGCCGAGAATCGATTCTGAAACACCCGTTGTTGGGCCCTCACCGCAATCACACACTCGTACGAATCCCTGAGTACCTGACACTCTCCATCGCCCCGTAGCCTCTTTACTCCGTCCGGCTGGAAACTAGTGTCTCCTCTGTCTCTGTTCGTCTGTTGGTTCATTGGTCTGTCTAAGGTGCGTTCATAGGAATAGGATTGCAATTTGCTGCCGCTATGGTAATGATCGCTGCGCAGCAAGCATTGCCACAGAAACAACGGTTGCCGAGGATTCGGTGGGTTAAGATGTTTCGAGTGCTCGTTAAGCCGTCGTTGAACGTCTGCGGTCCGCGTGATCGATCGGCGATGGTATTCGTAATCTGCAGTCTACGGAGCGTTGAAACGAGGTCGTCTTATCAATCGCAAACAGCCTACGCGTTCCCATCTCTGAAAGAGCTTCTTTACTGTGTTCCTAGCGCCGAAGACGATCGTTGGCACGATTAAAGAGGGATTAGAAGCTGGTCATTGGATTCCATGAGTTTGGTTTACGATATTGAGGGAAGGGATCGTGAACGATCGATATTCAATGTGGCGATGAGATCTCTGCGATACCCGCAACGAGATCTCATGGACGGATTGAAGATTCAAGTTCAGTATGAATGTCACGTGGAAATTATTCAATGAATCGGTTTTCAGAGGTTCGTTCATTGAATAGATCTGTGCGAGGATTGCTTTCGAGCCCATGATGCAATATCGTAAAGCAAAAGACAGGATCCGATGACGATTGGTCTGGCCAGACACAGTTTATACTACTACTGTGTACCAATTCGTAAGCAAAAGTTATCGCTATCACAGACAAGTTATCGCCACAGAGAGTGACTAGTTCAAACACGATCGTCGTCGTATATTCTAGCTTCAATTTCCATCGAATTTCTAATTCCCAAAGTTGCAATGAATTTTCCTACAATTGCCCCACTTCTTGTCCCAAAGAATCACGGTCAATGAGAGGACGCAATCTTTCAGTCTTCCATCGTCCAGCGCCTTAGATTATGGAAGATTCAGATTGTGCAAACATCGAGCTTGTAATTTTTTTTAGAAGACAAGGTTCCTGAGTTTCTCCTGCTTGACTAACGTCCCTCGAAACCGTCTAACAGCCTTTCATACAGAGACTCATCCGCACATTTCCGAGACCACTCGCAAAGATCGAACGAATCCCGTCGTCGTTGAATCCCACAAGTTGCGCTGAAATTTGGCGAGCAAGAAGATGGCCGAAGGGGAAAGCTAGAACGCAGGTGTCGCCGTGAGAATCCGTTTACGATCGTCCATTAGCGAGAAGGACGGTGCAATCGCGAGACCACACGGCTCCGACGTGTGTCGAGGAGCTTGTGTACGTGGAAGATAATAACAGGGATCTATCGTCGAGAAACGAAAACCAAAATAAAAATAGAAAAGGGACGAATCAGAAGGGGGACCATGAAACGAATTACCTAAAATTTCAGGGGAAGTGGGACTTAAAAACGACGCACGTAATGTCCAAGCAACAATGTAAAACCTTCGGGTGTTATATCGTAGGGAAACAAAAATGCAAATTCAGAAATGTACCAAGAGAAATATTGCAGTAGAGTATACTTAATATTGAAGCAAAGATGATTGTTCTGGCTCTACAATATGCAATGCATGGTTAAGAAAATCTGAAGCAATAACTGCTTCAGTCACAGCAGACTTTCGCCGTATAGAAACAATCATTTTTACGAAAGTAATTGCTATTTTAATTAGAGGAAAATTGAAGGGCATCTCGCGTGCCGATACAACACGCAAGATTAAATACTTACACTATATACCTTTTACCTATTATAAACCTCTTTTAACTCTGTTAACGAGGACACTGCACGCACACCATGCTTCTTCGCTTGGCACAGAACACACGACTTCTCGAAAACTCGATGCGAGTATTCGAGAACAACGATCGAGTACTCTTCTTTTCTTCCAGATGTGTAAAAGTATAATGAAGGGGAATTTTACGTTGTCGCAACGAGCAACGTTGGATTCCAAAATAACGATGATTCAAAAGTATAAACAGTGGAGATGAAGAACCACAATATCGCGTTAGAAATTCACTTTGATTGATTATCGAAAACATATGGCACATGTATATTAAATAGTTCTCGTAGCACGAAAAGATGTCGAGCTCAAGAACTGTATCTGTAAAAGCATGAAATAATACAAGAATGGTGACAATTCCTGGAAGTAAAGGCAATTATTGGACGAAATTATTTTTCTGTTTTACAAGTAACAACTTCGTCAGTGACTGGAGGAAGCCTTCCATAACAGGAAGCCCATAAATAGCACTGACGACACATCAATCATTGCAATAAATCAAACAAACCGTAATGAACAACAATTGTAAATATAATAATGTCCCTGCTGTATGCAATGAGGCATACAATTTGCAAGAGACAACCTGGAAACTTTTCAAACACACAGACCATGAAAATCAAATCAGAAGACATAATTGTAAATGGGTAAAAAACATTTGATTATATATGGGGGAACATTTGGAGACCAATAAATATAACTTAAACTAGAAATTACTCTAAAATCGAGGAAAGGTTTACCAATACTTTACCACTCCACCATTTCTGTTACCAAGTTTCTGGGATCCTACGATGACGTCTCCATCTTCTTTCTTCGACTCAAATCACTGTTCGAAGTTCTACAAATTGTGAACTTCGAACGCCATTCCTCTCCCACACTGCTTCGCGATAGAAAGATACCAAATTCGATATCTTTCAGCGACTGAAACCGTGACGATCAACCGAAATACAACATCTAAATCATTAATTACAAATAACGCGTTTCCAATTAAACGATTTTGAATGCAATAGTCGAAGCAAGCTAAAGGAAATACAGAAGGCTCCAAAAAATCGAAGCTTCTTAAAGGAGACAGTAGGTAGCTTTTGTTTTTGTTTCTAAAAAGCTGTTCAAATCGAAAGTTTTTCAGAAACAAAAACAAATGAACAGCTGACATCTTTTGTCCATCTTCTTTCTTCGCCAATCTCTTCTTCTGGCATCGAGGTCCGAAAATTATCACTGGTAGCTAACTATCGATGCAAAGGTAACAAAACATCGCAAATTGCTGATCCAAGGTGTATGCAAAAACTGCAAAAGCCCCAGGATCCACGCGAAGTTTTGTTCGCGAGTATCGACAGTTTAATGAAGCACGAATGCGCGAATTTCACGGAAAAATCGACCATTGAAATATGAAGACTCAAGCACGAAATACTTCAGTCTTCGTGTCCCTAAATTACGTCCCCGAACTCCACCGAATATAAACGAAACCGCCACGAAATATTCTTTAGAAAATACCAAAGTTCATATGTCCTTACATTGCTGAAAAAAAATATTCAAAACTGCAAATCACATAGTTCGTACACATTCTCTCCAAAATTTTCATTCAATTCTCCATCATCTGACATTTACACACTCTCAAAAGACACAAAGTTCGTCGAATTGCAAAACGAAGGGTCACCCTCGATTCAAGAGAAATAATCCAATTCTCTTACCCAAAATCGAACTTCCAACTGAATCGGGGGAATACAGCCACTTCGTTTGCAATATCGACGACGTAATTACATCTCATTATACACCACGATCGCAATATTATGTATCCAGATCAAGTACGTACCAATGCATAAGGTTAATGATACAATTAATGCGCAATAATTACGGAGCATCGCAGAATATGGCACGATACATGTGACAGAGTCAATAGTACCTTTTCAATGTTACCTTTCTTACCATGTTTACCTTTCTTACCATGTTTACCTTTCTTACCATGTTTACCATGTTTACCATGTTTACCATTCTTACCAGTCTTACCAGTCTTACCAGTCTTACCAGTCTTACCAGTCTTACCAGTCTTACCAGTCTTACCAGTCTTACCAGTCTTACCAGTCTTACCAGTCTTACCATTCTTACAATTCTTACCAGTCTTACCAGTCTTACCAGTCTTACCAGTCTTACCAGCCTTACCATTTTTACCGTGTTTACTTTTCCTTACCACCCGCTTCCAGTATTGCCTTACCAAACAGTCTTCCAGCTTCCTCGACGTCTCTTCGATCTTCGGAATTCGACCAGGCACAGAGAGGAGCGTGGTGAACGGCTAGTCGCTGGCGAATCGCGCAAAGCAGCGTCGATTCGCTTCGACAAAATTCGCCGTGCACCACAAGCTTCCGGAATCCCCGAGGATTGATAAGAAAACGCGAGAAATCACGACGGAAACATAAAGAGAAAGAAAAAGATTCGATACTGTCGCGGAGGTTTGGAAAACGATGCATTTTCGTGGCGCAGGCGCCAACGAAAGTGCGGGAAAAAGTTCCGCGGTACCAATCAGTGCGCAAAGGGCGCACTGCTCGGTTGCTTCTTCTCTCTTCTCGCGCCGAGCTGAGATTGAAAGCTCACGAGGCGCGTGTCCCGGCCGAGATATCGCTCGACCGCGACTCGCCGAAGGAACCTTCTCCTTCGGATTTATCATCGGCTTGGTATCTCTTCTCTCTTCTGTATCTCTTCCCACGATCGTGGCCTAAACACTTGGGGAGGTAAGAACGACAGAGAGAAAGAAACAGCGTACAGGATGAGAAATTGACGTGGCATGGTACAGAGAACGTGAAATCGAATGGCGAGAAAGGTACAATACCATGAGCAGTAATCATCGACGAGATAAATGTATATATATAAGTGGTATGGTCTTCGTACGCAATGTAAATAAATTATATAGACGATAATATATGACAGTACATTATCGGGTTTGAAAAACAATGCGTATTGAGGAGCGTGTGTGCACCCTTATATACGTGCATACCAGCAGTGTGCGTGTGTACGTATATAGAACCGTGTTTACGCACATACAGGTGTAGTATGCATAGATCACGTGGACACACGACACAACACAGATACACAGGTTCATGTAACTTCATTGATATACGTATGTTTATACGCGTATATCGATACACTAGCGTGTACGTCACATATACGGCGTATAAATGTACATACATACACACACGTGAAACAGCGTATTATATATATATATATATATATATATAAATATATGCATGTATGTACACATATACATATATATATATATATATATATATATATATATAAAAATATATATCGGGTTAATCGAATATTTGATGTTTATATGCGTTACGAACAAAGAAGCGAGTTATGTACACATGGGTTAGTCTTTAAAAAAAAAAAATAATAATAAATGGTATTTGGGAACGTGTGCAAGCGCGTACGCCTCGTATTATTACATGTCCGTAGGAGAAGAGATAGTATAAAAATAATGAGTGTGTCGATCGAGCACCACCACCACCCAAAAATGTCTATATACGTGTGTACAATTGTATATCACGCACTACTACCCTGAAAGAGACACAACACGTATCGGATGTACGCAAGGCAGAGAAACACAGGACAAGGAAAAAAACATCGTGTGCGCGGCTTTCCGCGGTTTCTTTTCCATCTCTCCTTCCCTTTCCCCCATTCAACACGAGAACGCGCCGCGCTCGCTCACCTCCGCAGAGTTATTTAATTAAAAAAATATATATATATATATATATATAAAAAAAAAGGTAGAGTCGTATATAAAAATTACACTACCGAAGGAAGCGTGGCATGCAAGACGAATATTACGCAAAAATGGCACAACGCAAATGGATTAAGAACTATCGAGTGTACGCATACACGGATGGACAAAGAAAAAGTATATATATGTTGGTAATATATATATATATAAATATCACACATCGTATATATGTATACTGTTCGTTTGGTACGCGTGGAAAAAACAGGCGTGACACGCGCGCGTCCACCCGACGGATGTGGAAATGCAACCGTCGACGGTGTCCAAGCCACCGGTGGAAACGCGCGTCACGCCTGCTACTACTACTACCAAATGGAAACGTGCTTTTTTTGTCGCGACCTCTCCCAGGAGTGTCATGTCATTCTCCAATTAAAAAAAGTCTAAGAAGGCGGTGAATCGCCCGACTTCGGCCATCGTCGTGTCCGCGTGGAACGTTCCACTAAGTAGTTACTTCCCCAAATACTTTAGAAATTTCCCTATGCTGGGAACGACACGCTTCCACGACGATTTCGCGCGAGACTAGACGCAGGACCAGCCGTTTTAATTTCCGGACATAAGAATACAGAGGAAATGGTTTCGGGGAACTTTTCGAGAAAGAACGCGGCATTGGAAGCAGCACGTATGATACTTTGTATTTCAAATTGTTGGTGCAATCAGAAAGATTGAGCTTCGATGCATACGGTTGGCTCTGCGTCGGAGGGCGAGAGATTGGATTTTGGAAGCGATATATCTCGGTTGAATTTTTCCCTGATTACTTGTCGATCGGCAAAAAAAACACGTACACGACTACAGTGGGTGATTTCCTTCTTTTTCTTCGTTTAGGATACGAGGGTTGCCCTCCGGCTCGTCGACAGAGGCGATCGCGGTATATCGAGTCTGCTCGAAGAACGGGTGCTTCGAACGCGTTCATCCGAATCACGAAGCTGTCGGGGTACCCTTCGAGCAATCACGAGCATGCCACCACCTCTGTCATTTCCCACCGGATTATGTGTAAATGTATACATATATGTATATATAATATACATATATATATATATATATATATATATATCTTTGTTTCCACAACGACATTTAGAGGAACTCTCTACGCGCTGCAAATAACGTGGCGCAACGCCGGTTCTATACTTCTCTTCTTCGCTGATGTTAGGTACACGCGTGTTACGCGCCGACCGGCAAAGAGAACTCGTGAAATGTGAAGAGAACTTCGTCGAGAAAACGGGACCAAACGGAGAAAACGTGTGTACTGTCAACGAGAGACCGTTCAACTGAAGGCTTCCGTCAAATCGAACGACGGCGGGTGCTATCAATTTTGTCAATCCCGTTGCTAGAAACGTTGAGTCGATTCCCTAGAACACGTTACCGTGCCGCGTGGAGTTCTATCGAGCTTCCCGTTTGCGCACTCTCATCGTCGAATCGTCGAGTTTAGTACCATAAGTATTCGCGAAATGAACCTATCCACTCTCGAGCAACTAAGAGATCTAGAAGCAAAAGGATGCCAGATGCAGCGTCGAATTCGGATGCTGCGATCGAGGGTTATGAATCGAATCGGGCTTTATTAGAAATGGCCATGCTCTTCGTAGAAGCACCACTTGCATAGATAAGGCTTGCCGGGACAGTCGTCGCAAAACGTGGTCACTTTCGAGGTGCCATTTGTCGCGAACTGGATACCGAGTATCTTTACATTGTCGTGGTAGCATTTCTTGCAATGACGCCTCACTTTCCATACTGGGCCCTCTTTCTTTTTGATCTTGTGAAGGAAGTTTCTGCCCCGTAGATCTGCGAGAGACAAATTACGATTCTGATCATCCTCTATGCTTCTTCTCTCTTCACTGCACGATCAATCTTTCCTAAACGCTTAAAAGCTACCATCGCTATTAAATTCAACGCGATAGAGAACTCAATCGGATGGCTAGTGTCCGCGTGGAGCTTGAATGCGACAAGAGGAGCTCCGGAATTCTGATTCCCTAAGTGGACCGACTTTGAAGCGCGCGCAAACGGGAATGTTCCCTTTGGGGAAACCGATGGAGGCCTCGCGAGACACGGGAACGTGTTGCAAGCTCAAAGACTCGTAACGCGACTTTGTAATAAAACTCCGCTCCGACACAATCGATTCAAGGTAACAAGTCTCTGACGGTGAAAACAACGACCTTCCCCCATCAATGCGAGCGCTTGTAGGATCTTTCATTCTGGCTCTCGACCGTGCACCTTTTGTCGCGCGTGAAACCGGGGCCACCATGGGACCCCATCGGCAGAACCATCGCCTCTAATGGAGATGCTGCGAACGTGGCAAAAATCATGGGCGATTGCGAGACGCGTTAAGACTAGCATTGACGGAGAGATCGCTCCTCTCTCTCCGATATTACCTTGCATCCCGCGTTGGATCACCTTTCTAGGCGATCGTCCACCCTAAACCTCTCCCCTTTCAGGTAAAAAGAAATTCGGGAGAAAAAACCGCGGGAGAAAAACCCCCTCCTACAAATCAGCAAACTGCCTCCCGAAATTTCTGGGTCTCTCTACGGGCGTCTCTTTCCTTCTTCCAATTCTACTTCGCTTTGTACGTTCAGTCGAGGACTATTCGAGTTAACAATAAACGCGAGAGTCTATGTGCTTTTTTTTCGATCCGTGTTTGAAGGATGCAGGATGTACGGCGCATCTGCGCGAGCCAGCACGGCTCGCATCTGCTGGCGCAGCTGTCGCTGGCAGATGCAACGGCTCGCGGAACCGACAGCTGCGCACTTTTCTTTCTCTCGCCTCCTATACTCGCTAGCGCGCGCCTGTTTCGCCGTTGCTCGTCGGCTTTCGTTTGCCAGGGACAGACTTCGAAATTTGTATAGGCTCTTGGTTGACTCGATGGAACGCCCACATAAACGGTGACACGTTAGCAGGAACGTTTCGCATGTGTCTGGTTACCGCGTTAGGATCGCCGAGTTGTATCGTTACATAACTGATCGATAAGGTTCAATGGTCGCGGACGTACGGGTAATCGCGAATCTAGGTCGACGACTTCGAAATCGCACTACGCCGCCTTAAACGCTTACGGGGGATTCATCTATTCCAGAAATCATCGCCACGCCTAAAACCCTCCGAGGATTCTTTTGCCGGACTTCGCCGGCTTTCGCGAGATAACGCGATACAGCATTCAACGTGCCTACTGTCGAATATATATTCCTGCGCCTTCGAGTAACGTTCCAAGTCGTTCACCTTGTTTTCCCCGCTAATGAGTCTGTCTCTCTATTGTGGCAATTATGCTTCGGTGCCCGAGCCCTATTTGAGATCAAGGCCGACGTGTATCCGTGGGAACCGTTCTCGCGAGCGATTCGCCACCGCGAATCGCCTGTATAGCATGCGCGGGACGTTGGCGCTTCTGATAACCTTTGGCCTCGCACCACGACGAAAATAATCTAGTTTGGAAAGTCTAATATTCTTTTGCCGCTTCCGCGACGCTTCGCAAGTGTGTCGAGATACGAGCGAATTGTGCCAATCGCGGGTGGCGGTGGTTGGTGCTCGGCGCATTTCTACGCGGATTCTAAAGTTCTTTTATGAAAATCACACCCAGTGGCAGAATTCGATTTATCTTGGCCTGCATTGAGTCGATCCGCGGTGCGATGCTATTCACCTATTCCGAGGTGGTTCCGTTACGATCCGATTTCTCGAAAGAACGACCGTTTCGAGGAGGAAGGAAAAACTAGGGCAGCTCTCGACCGTCTCGACTCACGCCACGTTATATATCCTTTTCCCAAGCTCTCGCGTTACTTCGGCTTGAATTTCTCATAGCAACAGCGCGATCGCGCGATACTCGCCGCGCAATACCGTCTACGAGCGACCTAAGCTCCTTTGCTTTCAGGTTTCTCTGCTGGGACCTTCGATACTGCTACTTGTCTAACTATCACGCGAAAATTCAACCCTTTGCACTTGGGTTACTATCTTGCTGCGTGTCTAACGATACGAAACGTGGTCGGAATACTTCCTGCGCGGGTAGGGAGTGAATTCGTTACCGTCTTTTCTTTTTTTTTTTTTTTTTTTTTTTTTAGAAAAGCCGCGTTAAAAAAGCTAGCAATATTCCTCCGTACGGTGACATTCGAAACACTTGCTTTCGTCGGGTTCCGTGCGTCGCACGAATCTCGCGTGATACGGTTTGCGACTAGATAGGGCGAGAAACTTCGACTTCGAGATGAAGACCCACGGGGAGTTTGAGCTACGCGCAGTAGAAATTCAATTTTCCAAAGGCAGAGACACCCTCGGGAGACCAGACAGAACCTACCTACAGATAATCGCCGATCGCTTCACGCGCGAGTATTCTAAACGTCCGTGTTCGCGATTGTATTCCTCCATATACTTCGATGGATATGTTTCTACGCGGATTGAATCGAAGTCACCGCGCCAAATCGCCGCGAGAGGCCAACGACAGCTGGCTAAGATCGTTTCGGTAAATTCGCCTAAGTTCAACTTCCGTTTCCCTGCTACGCTCCTATCACTCTGACTGTACTTCGTGGCTCACGCTCTCTCTCTCCATCTGTCTTACTGATATGTTTGAATCCTCTTTAGGTATGCAGACGCGAAGGTATCGCGATAAAGACACGCGGGTTCGTTACGCATCGGAGGGGGTACGGAGTGGCTACCGGCTGCGCTTTTCTTTCGTGACACGAGCCTAGCGTGGAGGAAAGATGCGATACACACATTGGGTGTCGTGTTTCCTTCGGTGGTCGCGGCGGAGCGACTCTTCTCTCCGCTCGGTCGACTTTTTCCTTGCAGAGGAGAGAGAGGTCGCGATATCGCGTCGCCAGGCCAACGATAAAGAGACCAGCCACGGACCAAGGGAAGGGAATGTCGCGGATCGCCGAACGGCCGATGCGTGCGAGCGAGAGAGAGAGAGAGAGAGAGAGAGAGAGAGAGGGGGGGAGAGAGAAGAAAATCGTGGCGGGTCCCCCCTGTCGTCGGCCCTGCGCCGCGGTATCGCGTCGGAAAGACAAAATAAACAGATAAAGACAGAAGATGTCAACAAGAGGAAACTTGATTGAGAATCAAACGGGAAAGCTACATGCCCTGCCTCTTTTTGTTCCTTAAAACAGAATGTCAGAAAGCTCTTTCAGAGACCGTGCTACTCTTGAACGTACCGGCATCTGGGGTTGAACCACGTTATTCGAACAGCGAAAGAAAAGAAAAATAAAGCCCCGCCACACCTGCGCAATGGGCACCCCCCGCAACGGCCTGATACCGTGGACTCTATTCCGCAGGAACCCGCGAGGGGTAGATTCTAGGAATGTGTATATTATTTCCAAAGCCGTTTCGCAAACCGATTCCCATTTTCCTTCGTTCTCTAGTTAGACACATTCGTAGAGTGCGCCCGGGGGCTTATCTGTGAGTTCGTTCCCCTTGGGTTGTTCCTCGCTCGAACTGGTGGATAAACTCGGGGACGCCGAGGAAAACCGTGGCAAGAGTGCATCGAGATAATTGCGCCAGTGTTGAGTGCCCATTGTTACGGCGACCAGGGTTTCGTGAAGAATGGTGTGGGTGAGCCTACCTTGCGAGTCGCGGTGGGCCTGGGCGGCCTCCTGGGCTGCAAGGAACACCTCGTCCGTCGTTCCAGGGGCTCCCGCCACCGAGCCCACGACACCCCCCGCATTACTTCGATCGCCGGTAACGTGCCACGCACCTATACCTGCTGTTTGGACAAAAAAAACAACCGTACTCGTAACACACGCGCCATCACTCGGGGGAGGGCGTTACTCGTATACAGAGCGTCCGCGGGCCTGGGATACGTAGAGAGATTCCAGGGGACACCCTGTGTATCGAGCAGTAAGTAAGGTAGACGATGTGTTAACCCTTTCGGTGGTGTTTCCACGCCCGCTACGAAATCGTCGATCATAGAGGAGCGACATTCGCGGGAACGCCCGAGGTCGTTTGAGGCACCCGGCGCGGCGAGCGTGCACAGGCACCCAAAGGGTTAAGGGGATGTGAAAGAGGCGAGAAAATATTGTACAGAGTTCGTAGTCGGTGAGTGCTAGGAATGAAGGGTACTCTTTATTCGCAATTGTGACTAAAACGAGAACAAAGATACCTTCAGATCGTTTTGGATAGTCCGAGGTAGTGAAATACAGGGTACATCACGATAAGAAATTGAATTGTACGCATTGTTTTACAGGCGATAGGAGAGACGGGGTTTTACAACCTGACACGCGGTATTACGTGCGTTACGTATAAGGTACCATAATACTCTTTGACTCGCCTGGCTCGTCAACAGTTTGGCAATCAACACGAAATATATCCTTACAATCCTAATCGATGCGACGTACGGCTCCGCCGTGTCGCGTGCACGCGGCGGGCGCACGACCGAGCACCTTCTCCGCCCCGACTCGAATTCATTTCATCGATCGATCCCTATTTTAACACTTAGAACGAAGAGATAATACTGATAGTTTCCAAGCTATTTCACAGTCTGACACTTTGTACACCACTGTTCGTGACTCGCGTTTGATACAAACGTTAACGGCTAGTCCGGAATACATTAAACAATGAACAAGATCGATACGCAGGGCCATCTGAAAAGGCTACACGCAGCGGCAAAGCTTTGTTGCTTTCAGAGAATCGACAGTGTCGTTGGAAACGAAGTCGTACGTTCCGAAGAGGCGGAGTCATTGTAAGGAAGAAACTCGATCTGGGTCGTGGCGTTCTTCGAACTGTACGACTTTGTATATCTATGTCTCCGTTTAATCGAAAGTAACAGAGATGTTTGGGTGTATTCTCTTAGATAGCCCTACCCTGTATATATTGTTTAAATATTTACTTAAGATATTATCGGCACGCTCTTCTGAGAAACCATTCTCGAGCGTTGTGTAAAAACGAAGGTAAGTCTTTAACCCTTTGAACCCTGAACTCCAACACACCGATGAACCCTTGAATTCTGATTAAAAAGTACTAAGAATGTGAAAAATGCCATGAATAACGTACCGTAGGGAACTGATGCTTTATTATTTTTGGCAATAAGTTCTCGAAGATAGCTGGCAAGACTATGTCAACGATATTCAACTTTTATATGATACTTCCTTCTAGCAGAAGCTCTAATTTTCGTCGTTTTATACGAGTTCTGATTATGAATCAATGGAACTTTTAATCTCAAACGGCATCGAGGACTGATTGGACTGATTGAACCGCCGATACTAAGGGTTCAAAGGGCCAAATGTAAAATGTATACGTAGTATACTGAAACACTTCGTGGAGCGATAGAAATGAATCTGAAAAGCTGAATCTTTTTTCAAAAAAGACCCACATTTCTCGGAGCACCGTGTACTCGAAGTATCTCGACATCGACGTACATTAAATACCGAGTGACCTACACGTAACAAAAATTCCATCGCTCCTCCAGGGAAACCAGGATACGCAACAATGCTTTTCGTGCCAAAATAGCTCACTAAAAACGCGCATATAAAAGAAACGAAAACAGAGCAGAGGTTACTGTATACCGCTATAAAGTATCACCGGTAGAAACACGTTCCCCGTTCCGGGCACGAGAGAATTAAGTACGGATGAAAAAAAAAAAAAACAGAAGGATCGCGGTGGCAACAGACGGAACAGCCGAACGAGTCTCGTTTTCCTCTCCTAAGATCGATTAGTGGGGGCATGTCTCGCCAGCCGAAAGAGATCCACGAACACACCGAACAACAATCGTTACGTGAAAGCTACATGTACTTTTTCTTTCTTTGTTAAATGGCTTAACGCACACAGCAGGACTAAGACTGCCTAGGCTGGATCGGGTTACTAGGTTGCTGCCTCCATCTCCTCCTGACGACGTTCAACTTTTTCAAATAGAACTGCAGGGTGGATCGATTAATCCCGTACATCTCGGACGCCTGAGTGGTGCTAACGCCCTGCTGCAATATCGCCTCCAGGGACATTTTAACCGAGTCTAAGCTATACTTTCGGCCCTGCTTGTTCGCCAGCGATTTAAGCAACGCGCCTACGTCAACGTCCGGACGTGGCCGCCTCGTGTTCGGCCCTTTTTTACATTCGAGGAAATGGGACGCCCAAAGGGCACCACCACCACCACCGCCTACACTCTCCCGAGACCGAGACGACCGCGCTCCCGCCCCCCCACCTGCAACGAGGAAACCCAAGCTAGTGTCGGCCGGTCATTGCACGATCCGTTTTTTTTTTTTTTTTTTTTTTTTTTTTTTAACACTTACAGGGGCGCCACAATGAAGTAGTAACGAGCACAATTTTTTACCACTCGGCGTGGAACCATGCCTCCCAGACGTGCGACTTATCGCAGCCCGAAAAGGGTGGTGCACGTGTCGGAGACATGGTTCGGCCTTGCCTCTGATATAGAAGCTCGGCGCCCGCGGAGTCTTTCGCGTTTCAGATCTGTTAAATTGTTACAGTATGGGTGTATACTTGGACGAGTGACTGACTCCCTCTGATTTTCTGTAGATGAGTGAAGGCGGTATTGTGTGGTGTGAAAGGTGTTTTGTTTAATTATCTTGCACGTTTTGTGAATACTGATTTGACATTGACTGTTAAAGTGTATGCTTCGAGTTTAATGTGATCGTGATATCTGCGGACTGCAGATTTGAATGGATCGGAATGCTAAATGGTGAACGAGTATTTCGCACGTCGATAGGGAACCGGTAAGTGTGTCACCTGAATTCGATCGTTCGTCTAGACACGCAATAGTTCTCAAGATTTTTAACAATATAACCATCCTGCTTCGTTCACTGACGAATTAAGCTCTCGCGACTTCGGATATTTCTTCCGAAATTTCTGCTTCGTTTAAATTAGAACAGTAAGCAGAGAGATAATGGCGAAACGCTATTTGCTGCAGCAATTCAGGCGCAGTTTAAAAAAAGTGTGAATTTGGAAACAACGCGCCAGTAAACAGAGCAGGATGTCTATTATTAGCTATCTCGTAAATAACTGGGTGTCGCGGCTAGCAACCGTAGGCGAGGCAAGTATTTTCCGATTTTCTATCTGCCTACGAGATCTCGCCGAGATCGGTGCGTACCACTTCACGTGGTCCCCTTTGTTGACAAACAAACAAACACGGGGGAACGTTCGCGAGATTAAGCTAAATCGAGTCCCCGTCTCTCCTACGTTCAACGTATTTTCTGATTCGAGCCTAATAAAGCGCGATCTCCTCCACTTTCAGCGGCAACGCGTTCGAATAGAAAGCTCTGCTTCGATCCAAAATGAACTTTGGATCGAAGTTTCTTGCATACTGTCATACGGCATCTACGTATGTAGGGTCGTACGATTATTTAGGTCTGCACAGAGTACTCTCACCGAACAATTTTAAATCAACTCGCATATTTGCGTAGATCCGCGAAGATACCCTGTATTCCACTACACCACGAGGCAAATAAAAAGAGAAGGGCATTGAGAGGAAGCGCGACTTACCAGGATGTTGGGAGGGGTCGTGGGATGGCCCGGCTCTGTTGTTGTCCTGATCCATCTCGCTAAGATCGTTCATATCGTCATCGAGCGTCAGGTCTTCGACGCTCTCCTCCGCGTCTTCTAGATACTCAGACTTTGGCTCGATGAGACTATCATTTGGCTCAGGCTTTTCGAGTGGCAGCTGCACGGAAAAGAAAGCGTTTTATACGCGAGGCCCTCTGAACTGGTATTAAAGTATATGAAAATCGATAAACGCGAGCAAATAGTGTGTTGGGTGGCCGTGTATCGCACCGTTTCCGCACTATAAGATCAGATTCTATAAGAGGATCGTATAGTAGGATGTAGTACGAGGTTTGATCTACCAACGCGCGAAAGAAACCGTGCATCAGAGCGATAGTCTCCATTATACGTTGGTAATTAAGAAAGTTCACGCTGATGAATCGATATCGGCCAGCGACATTTACCTGTAACATCTCGTCCGCGGGTTTCGTCAGCTGTGTCATTAGAGCTGACCTGCCGAGCGAGTCTGTGGGGTCCACGTGTACTTTCTCGTCCGCCACGGGTGTGATTCCAAGTGCGGGTACGCTCATTTGTTGGGGCATGTCACTCGAATTCGAGGCCTCGTGGTTCTCAAGCGAATTGTCTTCTCCCACGCTTCTTCTTCTAAACCTTCTTCTTTTCCTCGAAGTCGGACTTTGGGAGCCCTCTCTGTAACAGAAACGACCAAACGGTGAACTGAGTGCACTGCCGATATAGGGAATATAGAACGCTAAAAATTTTTCGATGTTAACATGTTAATGGCGCTCTCTTGGCTGTACTAACCTCGAGGAGAGACCCTTTGATACTTGGGGACTAGCCGAGTCTTCCGGCAAGTCCCCTACGGACCCTTGTGCCATACCCTGCCTAGGAACTTTGTTTTTCTCAATCGTGAGACCGGAAGACGAGTGTGGAATGTCTAACGACGGGGCCGTCGGCTGTGGAACGACCTTCTGTTGCTTGGAGTCCGTCTTACTGTCCGAGAGACCCTTAATTTGTAGAGACCCGGCAGCCTTAAGAAGCGCTGCCAATTGGTCTTGGGAGATATTTACTTCCCCCCTGTACATGTAGTCCATCATCGCTTTTAATTCTTTAAACTTAACATCTTTGAGTATGAAGACCGGATGTTTGTCATAGTGTTCGCTGAGGAGGCCCTATAATCAAAACACGCGCACATAAAGCTTAGAAACGGCGTGCGATCAACTTAGTTTCTTAAGTTGTAAACTTTCAAAATTTTAAATTAATAGACACCATATACCGGAGTTCAAAAATGGATTTTCGTTCGAAATACACCGTTGAATTTTCTTTAATCGCGATAAAAAAAATTTAATTGCGAACGAGCAGTAGCGATCGAAATGGAAATTAATATCGCGAATAAAAGTGAAATAAATTTTGAAAGCGAGCCGTTGATTAAGTGGAATTGCCATTGAGCTAAGCCGTAGTCTGGAGCACGAGATAATTTAAAGAGTTGAAATTTAATTCCACGATCCGAGTATAAAGTGATGGGGCACTGCCTCTTCGTACACCCCCCACCCAGCTATCAGGGCAAAATCCCAGGGCAAGTGCCCTGGAAATCAGCCATCTTGCTTTCTCTGTATTGATCACGAGGAACCAGGGGGGGGTTTGGGCTTTCATTCCCCCCTGCCTCTCAGGCTTCAGCCCAGGCAACGTTCAACAAGGGCAGCCATCTTGTTTCAATTTCAGGTTCCCCCTTGCCTACAGTTTCAATTCAAGTGTTCGCTACGGGCCCCAACTATGCTTAGCCAATGGAAACGCACAGTTATGACAGAAATCTAAGGCCGAGAATAGCTCCTTTTACTAATTTTCAATGTCCCTGCCTTCTGGCTTACAATCGTACAAATTACGCGTGAATTTCACATAAAGGAGCAAATTAGAGCACGGAATATGAATGCGATCTCTCGTTCGTAATTTTTAATTGAAGCCAAGCAAGTTGCATATAGTACTAACAAGATATATATATATATATCTAAAGCTAAATTAGCCAATTGGGAGGAGTAAGTGGTTTATTATGGAAAGAGAAATGTACTCACCTCGAAATAGGGACTGCACGCGGAGAGAACAACCTTATGGGCCTTTAAGTATTGTCCCTCCGCAGCCAGGGTGCAGTCGACCAGCGTCCCGCTTTCGAGAAGCGTGTCGAAGTTTTGGATTAATGTGCTCTGATGATTATTCCACCTGAGGCAGAACTGCTGGTCGTCTTCCATGTTTTTTACTTCGTTCCCTCGTTTCTGGACAAGAGAAAAGAGGCCGGTGCCGATAAGCAGACCCAGGATACCAGGACTCCACACTTGCTGTCGTTCGATATCGACCCGTGTCCCGCCTAATGCTATCTAACTTTCTTTCGGCCGATTAACGCGAACTCGAAAAGTTTAATCGCCCCCGTTCGCCTCGATCAATATGCGACACCGCGGCGAAAGCTCCGCAAGGAAGCACCGAAGCTTCCAAAATGGCCGTACGATGCAAGCGCGTCGGTCGAATCGGTCGTCTGGCCTTTTCCTTTGTGCGTGTCCTCATAACGGTAATGGACGATCTGGTGGGGATGATGCAGGAGGACGCGCAAGCATCGCGCATGCGCAGCTGCGCCCGAGCTGCGCGCTTAACTTGCGCACTAGCCTCGAGGCCCCTGGAACTCAGGGGCGTCTGCTGGATCCTCCGGTGCCCGGACAATAATACCGAAGTGCCGGAAAATTTAGGGCAACGAACCGGGTTGGCCGCGTTCCCGAATCGATATTACACGCTTCCAACTATAATATTCCAAAGGATCTCTCAAATACGAACAGGCCTTTAATATCATTTCAATCTCGAACTATACGAATACTGGATTTCAACAGATGTTCCGCGATCAATGAGCGTCTGTGTCCAACGACCGGTCAATAACATCGTAACACGTAAAAAGAGGGGATAAAAGAATAAAAGATTCGAAGTGGAAAGTCCTTACCTATTCGAAAAGCCACATTAAAGTTCACGGAACAGGGGGGGGGGGTGTAAGGCAGGTTTACGTCACCGAAGTTTACATCACTGTCGCGCAATAAAACGGAAAATCGATTACTTGCTTCACATGCGCGCAACGCGTAAGTTCCCCAGTCATGGGGTGCAGGGGGTGGGGGGAGGGTGGACCGATAATGCGAGTATCCGAACGTTAAGATTAATGCAAAATAAAGCGAGAAGAAGAAGGTTCGCTGCTTACGCGCGATTGCGTAATCTATTTATATTGTTATCTTGTGTCGAGCGTTACGTCAGATAGCGCCGGGCAACGTGTGCAAAACAAAAACAAGTTCACGACAGATAATTTTCCCGATCGCATCTACGCCGACGACCGGTGGAAAGGAACGATGCACTTTCCTCGCACCGCCCCCGGAAATCACGAGAGATAGAGAGAGAGAGAGAGAGAAAGAGAGAGGTGAGGAGACGTGGATCGCAATATGGCTGTCCGCGAGGTCGCACCCGAACAAAATGGCGATAGAAGAAAAGCTCGCGAGGAAAAGTATAACGATCGAAAAATTTTCCGCAACTTTCCGAGATTTCCCCCGTTGAAGCGCCGCCTGGACAACAATACACGAGAATCACACACGCTCGCTTCACCGGGGGACCCGGCTATCATTAACGAAGCCAAGATGGTGTTTCCTCGAAAGTATATAGAGGATCCGCCCGCGCCATGTCACCCCACCTTAAGATTTTCCGGAATTTTCTTGCGAGATCTAGAGTAGCCGCGACTCTTAAGATTAAATGTATCTACGTGTTAGAAACACTCACCTAATTAAGGGTACAAAACAATCTAATATCACAGCAACGGGATCGGTGAAAAGTGAAAAAACTGCGTAAGCGTCCAAGCTCGGCGTGCGCCTCGAGCGCTGCCCTTTTCAACAATGGCGTAGCGCAACGCCTGCTAGCTTGGCCTGTACGCCGACCGTCAGAGAGCGCAGGCTTCCCCGGAAGAGGGCATCAGAGAAGAAAAAACGAAGGAAACTGACGAGCATGCGCTCTAACTCCCAAAAGCTATAATCTCGCCGCGAGTGGAAATTGCAACTAGAGGACGCTAACAGATATTAACACGTATTCCTCTATTTTTCACGTGATAATACGCAACAGCGTATTTAATATTGATCGAAGACAGTTACACCTCGAATTTTTCATATCGATAGAGGTACCACTGTAGTTTATAATTGGCTAATTGTAAGTAAGTAGACGATAGTTGAAGGGACGCGAACTGCCGATCCCACGATGAAATTAGAAATTAATCACCAATAGACTACTATTATACCATGCAGCTATTTTATTAAACAGATCAACAGTAGCAAAATGTAGCAAATATCATGGTGGTGAAGGAAATTCAGGATCAATTCTATTTCCTATGTGTACGCAGCATACTGTCGAGAAAGACGTTGTTTTGATCGAAATGAACTCACAAGACTGTATAAATGCAATGAAACTGAAGTAATTAATAACGAAAGAAGACTAGGTGTCTTCAACGTCATTAGCCGGCCCTGGACCGCAACCTGGCACGCGTACGTAATGGCGGACTCTGCAGACTCGGCCAAGGCAAAATGGCGAAAACTGTCCAAAAAAGCTCGAAAAATGTAAACTATTTTGTCCGTACCACAGGATATTTCACTCGAATCTCACAGTAAACATTCTTCCCGCAATATTTCGAACACGTTTAACAGAAGCTATGTCAAGAGATCGCGGGTTAATGGTGAAAACCCGAATGATCGTTGGCATAGCGAGGCGACCTGATTTTCCACGAACTTTCGCGACACCGGAGGAACCATCCGAACTGTATAGGAAACTAATCCTAAACCACTGTATTTAAGTATTGATAGATAGATGTAAGGTACTCACCTATATTGGCACAGTCTAAATATCACAGGAGGAAAAGTTGGAAAAACTACGCGCCTCCGTCCTCAGCGTGCACTACCCGGGCGCCGTGGGTTCTCTCTACACAATGGCCGTAACACTACGCGTTAACGATCGACCCGCTCTGCGAAGGGATAACCGGGATGCACGGAAGCGGCGGTGCCCGTTGTGGGGAGACGCGGCGCAGAAACTTAAAACCGGTCTTCTGCGCACATCGAGGCACGAACGGTGGGGCGAAGAGAAGAGTCGACCAATGCAGGATCGTCGAAACACTTGCGGGACCTAGTGACTATTTTCGCGAGGCATTCGTAAACACGCAAACGTCAAAAGGATATTCGGTAAAACAACAGTAAATACTTAATCTTCGAACTCATTGCCCCATGTGCGATAGCTCGCACTTCGGATCGCTCTATCGCTCGACTCCCTGAATGTCAACGCGCGACAGTCGCACAGCCCGCCGCGTAACATTCAAAGATACATCGACACACGATTCCGCGCAAGGTTATGGCGTGTAATACGCATTGTCATTCGACGAGAAGCGTGATATTTGAGGTTAGACAATTTCATCGGCATGAAGTTGGCAAGCCGTGAGCGTCAAAGTTGATACAATCCTGATTTTTGCCGGTCTATCTTCACCAGCGATCCACGGTGGTAGGGGTTGTCTCGCTCGTACGCGATGGTGGGGAAGGAGGAGAGTTTCCGTTGAGGGGCGCGTTTACCGGCGTAGCGCAGCCGTGGCGGAGGGAGAAGGCGAAAGGCGGCGCGGGAGAAGTGGAAAGCCGGGAAGAGAGAGCCCCGACGAAGGGAAGAATCGGGGTCCACAACAAAATCGCTTAATCGCTTTGCGCCACCGTCCGCAACGGAACACGGGCCGTCCGCCGCCATCACGGTGCCCCCTAGTGTGCATTTATGTCTCTCTCTCTCTATCTCTTTCTCCACCTCCTGCTTCTCGTCCTCCGTCTCTCTCCGTGATTCGCTACGCCACTTCGTGCCGCGACGTTTTCACGGGCAAACCGAGAGAGTGACAGCTGCCAGTCGTCCACGCTCTACGTGCCTTTCGCGACCACTGACAATTGCCCCGCGGTGTCATCGCGCGAATACGTGCGGATCCCTCGCGAGTATCGCCCCACGGAGCAGACAATCGTAAACCGTGCGTGCTCCTCTACACACCGTGTGTCATAACCCCAACAGCAAAAGTGAGTGTCTTCCCGCGGACCTTGGCACGCAGTTGCCAAGAATCGTGGAAACTTTCGCACCGCCGCTGATTTCGTTCGTGCGTCCCGGTTGTCATGGTAAGGTAAGTGCAACCACGGTTTTTCTACGCTACCGCTGTTTTTTATTCCCGCATCGCCTCGTCGCCAGCGCGTACGGCAGGTCTCGCGAAGATTCTTAAGTGCTCTTTTGTTCGACGGCAAACAGAAAGGTGGTATACGCTTCTACAGTTTGTCGCCACTTATTATCGCCTCCTCTTTTGACAGGCGTATGGCATTCGCTCGTTTCGATGCGAAACCCCTGTAAACTGCCACTGGCAACGATCCTACGCATCTCTGAACGTCATTGATGACGATAGACCCAGATTCAGGTGGAATCCCTGCTATTTTGTTTCGTTCCGTGTGACATTTTTTTTCCATTACGTGCACGCATTTTGGCGCGAGCGTGCGCGCGCGCGCGTATTGTTTGGACTTTTAAGCGTGTATCAGGGCACAGCTGGTCAGCCTCGACCGCGCGTGTAGGTGTGCGTGACAATGATCTACGACGTTTAACGACCTGTCGTACCGCGGGGCGACGAATTAAGCATGTCCCTCCATGCGCCTCGTGGCTTTCGTCTCCATGAGGATTTGGAGCGCGCCGCGTGCACGTTCGATACGCTGTCGTCGATTACCGTAGGTCACGTGCACGATAACTGTCCAATAATCGGCCATTACGTATGCGCAGGAAACGCTTGTTTTATGTTGTGCCCGCGTACTATACGAACGGCGTACACAAACCCCGAATTAGGCAAATCAAACGATTCACATACCATTCGGTTACGTGTCTTTCTAGGAGTCGTCGGGAATTTTATATCGTCGCTACAGATTTCTTTCTCTTTCAACAACGTACGTAATATCGCCGATGGATCGGTGAGCGGTCATCTATCAACGTGCACGGCGCGACAAATTCAAATCCGCTGCAGGTGATATATCGTACAGGTTGTATGAGAATTGCAGGGTGTTTCCGAAACGGTAATTCGGAGCCGCGAGCGTAGTAATTTAATTGAAAATTGCATCGCTGGACGTTTAATAATTCTATAGTACGCGGAGAGGAACTGTCGGCCTTAGAAAATGATTAGCTCGCGATCTTGGATTATTAAAACACTTGTTTCTCCGCATGAGCTCCATCGCCATTTACATTCGATGCCAGCGAACGTCCAGCACATTGTATTATCCTTAGTATTACTCTAAAATGATTCGAAGAATGTCTTGATAATCTTACGTGGCACAAGGCCGCAAAGGAAAGGGAGCTATGGTGGGGGCGGGGGCGAAAGCCTGGAATAAATAGAAAGAAATCTTGAGGACACTGGCGGTGGTACAAATCGGCGACGCAGGCTGGTATATTCTTTATTAAATATCAGCGTGGAAACGTTGACGGAATAATTAAAGGACATGGCGGTGGCGCGCAGAGATCTAAGATTTTCTCCGGCGATCGCGGAGCAGCGAACGGTTTACCTGTACATTGTGCTCGCGGTGGCGATGATAAAGAGAAATGCTGCCTAGAAAGCAGGTCTTGGCTGAATCTAGGCCATCCTGATGCCGCGTACACATTCTCCACAATTTTACTGTTCCTTCTCTCGGCCTTGCCTCGCGTTCGTAACCATCGAGAAGAGGGAACTGCAGCGGCTTTTTCTCTCCTCTCCTAGTTCTCTCCCTCTCTCCTCCCGCCTCTCTTCTCTATCCCTTCCCACTTCGTGTCCCTCCCCCTCCCCCTCTACCCCCCTCTCTCTCTCTCTCTCTCTCTCTCTCTCTCTCTCTCTCTCTCTCTGCCGTTTTCTCTTCCTATTTTTTTCTTAGGACGATTCAAGGATCGAGTTCCGGAGGACGACCGGCTGCTAGACAGATAAAAATGAACGTTTGAATCACACTTGCCATCGATAACGTTCATTCCGTGTATTTTTTGTTTTTGTTTTTTAAAAAGAAAAAGAATAGCACGATCCGTGGACAGCTTCTCATTCTAACCCGACGACCCGAGGGTTTCTGATAACTCTGATAGTCGGATGAGGCTCGTTAGAATGAAGGGGGGTGGAGAAGGTTGGAAGCTGATAGGATCAAACCGCTGAGATGCGTCCCCGCGTATCGTGGCAGGATTTTGATTGATACCTCGAAGCCGCGTTACCGACGACAAAAGGAAGACTGATAGGGAATGGGAGCGTTTCCCGTGTAATCCTATCTTGGCCGTCGCCGCTGAAAGAAAAACTGCGAGACGGGTTCGGCGATTTTCTCGAGAGCGGCGAGCGGAATCGCGTGTACACGAGTAACAGTGGGGCGATCGAGAGCGACCTAGAAAGGTTTCAAAAGACATTTTCCCGTTCACCCACGTATAAAGCTGCCCCCTCGCCGCAAAAGCGTACAGGCACATAACGTGAAACCTCGTATAGTAATTGAGATGGTAGAGAGGAGAGAGAGAGAAAGAGAGAGAGAGAGAGAGAGAGAGAGAGAGAGAGAGAGAGAGAGAGAGAGAGGAGGCGAGAGGAAGAGTGCGGCAGGAGGGAGAGGAATGGGAAAAGTCTTCGTGCAGAGCATTAAGAACGGAGACAGAGGCAGGGAATGAAAGGTAATGGACGCAAAGGAAGGCAGAAAAGAAAGAGAACACGAGTGAATGTATATTTCTTTAGATAGGCTATACTGCCCACATATAAGACCGCCCGTGTGCGCATCCGCGCGGGCACGATCGCGCGTACGTGTGCACGTGCGCCTATAGCTCGGAACGCGAGCGCATAGGAACAACGGAAAGTACGGAGCATAATACGGAGAAAATGCTGGTAAAAGGAAAGAGGCCTCTCTGCCTGCCTTTCCAATCGAATCGAACGCCCCTCTCGCCTTTGTCATTTTCTCTTTGTCCTCGTTTCTGCCTCGCTCTTCCACCGCAGAATTCACCGTCCTCCCTTTTTTCTCTATTTCTCGCCCGTCTATCTCTTTTTTTCCTCCGCGGCTCGGCCACTCTTTTCGGTTTCCATCTTCCATCTCCTACGTCCTACGGCGTGTCTGACTCACACAGAACAGCTCGGGGGGGCCCCGTTCTCTCCGTTCTCTTCCACGATCTCCTTCCACCTATGTACTACTACTTCCCCCTACTTCGTCTTCGCCGTCTTCTTCGGTATCTTTCGCTTGCCGGGAAGGAGGAAAGCACGGTGGAAGGGATCACGGAGGAAGAGGAGGCGAGGAACCTCTCGCCGGCTCGATTCAGCCTCGTCCTGCTCCTCTCCTTTACCCTCTGGCTTCCAGTAAAAGCATCCTACCACCCTAGCCTCTCTTCTTTCCTCCTCGCGTTTCGATCTGCCTCTGCCCACCTTTTCCTTTTCCTCTCCTTGCCCGTTGCTCCCCTTCCTCGGGCCGCCGCCATCGCCGCCTCCGCCGCCTCTTCCTTCTCCTCCGCCGCCTCCTCCGCCTCGCTCGTTCGTCGTCGTCATCATCGCCGTCGTCCCCGTCGCCGTCGCCGTGTCCTCCTGCTTCGCCTTCCGTCCCCTCGTGCTCCCTCGAGCCGCTCTTTTCCGCTGGCAACCCTCTCGCCTTTCTCTCCCTACTCTTTTCCCTCGTTCCTCGTCCCGCTCCGCTCGCATCCTGTTTCTTTAGAAACGGTCGGAAAGAGAGCGCGGGAAGAGGGCGCGGGAGGGAGACGGATGAAACAGCGGGAAGAGGGGAGAGAGTTTTATTGGTCGATTTTTTCACGCTTTTGTCTCTCGTAGTTTACTTACGTAAAAGCTTTCTATATTTGGATCTATTACAATTTCCATAGTTCACAATCCGCGCCAGCCTATCGTCGCCTCGCGTCCAAGCCATCCACGGACGAATGGTGTTTTCGTTTCGAACGCCAACCACGGAAAAGTGTATGGATTTTTAAGGGCGAGGCGATCCTGAGAGTAAAAGGAGAAAGGTAGCTCGCCGGTGATCGACAAGAAAGTGGCCGAGCTGCGTATAATTGCCTCCGAAGCTACTGTTTATTTGTGCCATCTACTTTGCATCGGTGGACCTTGTCTGTTCCCGCTCTATCTATATCGTTCCTCCAAATTCCAAGTACGAAATAATTCTCTCCCAACTACTTTCGTTTTCCATAGAAAAACCTACACCGCTTCGGTACGGTGCGGTTGCTCTGGAAACAATAGAAGCGCGTGGCATGAACGCATTTGCGACGATAACGTGTGGCTGGATCGTTAATCGCGTTCAAAGATTGTCCGCAGAGTCCATCCCGCCTCTGACTCACCCGTTTTCCGTCTTTCCTCCTTCTCCTTTCGCTCTCTTTCTTCGTTTTTCTCTCTTTCCCTCGCCCTCTTCCCCCATCCACCCCGCGCGTCCCCCTTTCTCTCTTGCCCCCATCGTTCATTATACCCCTCTCTCCGTCGCCGTCTCAAAAAAGCAGTTTTGCCTCCTCTTCTTTCTTCCGCCAACCTTTTCCCCGCTGCTCTTTCTCTTTCTCCCCCTTAGATTCTCGCTCGCGTTCCCCTTATCTCCGGAGTTTCTCATTGTCTGAAAGGGCCATCTGTCCCCCGGCTTTTTCATCCTCCGCTTTCATCCCTCCGTTGTACACGGGCACACAAAGAGACTCCTCTTATCCGCTGTTCGCCCCCTCCTCTCTCTCTCTTTCTCTCCCTCTCTCCCTCTCTCCCTTCACCCTTTCTCCGGCTCCCTTCTCTTCTTCGTTGCTTCCGTCCGGCCGAATCTACTCCTGCGCCGTTCCACGTTGCTCCTTTCTCCTTCCTCGAAACTTGGACGGGCGACTCCTTTCGCAGGCCAGACGGAACCGACGCGGACTATTAAGAGAAAATGACGGTGTAACGATTCGAGGCTCGAGATCCCCGCGATAACCGTCGTCATCGCGCGACTGCTCCTCGCAGCGGCCGCGGAGCGCCGGCAACTTCGCTTTTTTTTTCTTTTTTTTTTTTTTTTTTTTTTTCAAACGACGAGCGAGGGATCTCTGACGATCGTGTATCAGAGCGGGGGAGAAAAGAATCGTGCACCCTCGAAGCCAGAGAGAAAAAGATCCCTTCGGGCAGGCCACGTGCGACCTTGGGCAAGTCCGCGTCACCCTCTTACGCTGCACCCTCCGAAGGGACGCAGCCCTGATCACGTGGATCTCGGGGGTTGTTTCCAACCCTCGCTTATATCCTTGCGCCACAAGAACAGCGGAGAGAGTAGTGCGGCGCGTAGACGATGGGCGAAACGCGCGACAAGTTTGCTAAAACCCTTCCTGTCCAACAATTTCTTTGAATAGTGCGGAGGGTGACGTTCACCGTCCACGCAGAGGGGATTTTTCGCCAACATGGCTGTGTACCTGTGGAAACTTCCCACCACCAGCAGTTCAATAGCTGAACCTTACGAAATTCCGGACGGCACAGGTGGATCGTGTAGGTCAGAATTAAAAATCGACCCTAATCTCGTCCTTTGACTCTCCTCATCTTCTCCATGGGCCTCGAGTTCATTGATCGAGCTCCCTCGAACGCGGAGCTTTCCACGAGAGAGGCATCCTCGGAGGCATCGACGACAGGATCCATCGAAAGCGGGTGCCTATTCCGATATAGACCGTATCTTTCCTTTCTCCTTTCTCCTTTCTTGCGTCTCCACGTGTCGGCTCCTCCGCTCTCCTCCGGTTCCAGTGAAATTGCCGTTTCCGGGTCCCCTACCTACATACGTGGCCGCGAACGTCGGCCGCCGCCGGTTCCTTCGCCTCTCCTTTCCTTTCCTTCCCTTCGAAAACACGGCGCACCGCTCGGGAGGGAAATGGCGGGAGGTAAAGGTGGCAGGAAGAAAACGGAGCCCGGCGCGATGTGTAGGTATATATATATATATATCGCGGTGCCGCTCCTCCGAAGTGGTAGGGCGAAGGGGAACAGGTGAGAGGCCGAGAGAGCCCGGTTCTCTCGGAAAGGTGAACGGAGAGAAACGAAGAAACGAAGGGCATTCGGAATGCGGTACTGTTATGCCTTACGGTACAGACAGGACGGAAATTAGGACTGCTCCGACTCGTTGACCACTGCTCGTTGTTCTTCATCTTCGTGCGCCGTCCTTCCCTTCCCGCCGCCCGTTTCACTCGCCTTAATGCGCCTCCGCCGTGCCCACGCTCTCGTCCCGCACCCCTCGGCGAAGGGCGTAGCGTCGTTCCATCAACCATGGATGAAGAATACGGACGTGTAGCGTCCTGGGTCCTAGGGGCTCCGCGCCGTACGAAACGTTTGCGCGCGGGTGGAGACGTGGCTCCGTTATGAATCGATATTCTTCAGGAATCGCGCGGACAGAGGAGGTGGCGGCTGGTGCGTTTCTGTGCCATCGGGGCTGCCTCGAGGTCGCAGCGCTGTCGATTCCTTTCGATTGTTAGCCGGCATGGGGAACGTCCGGGTATAACCGTGAATAGGTATCGACAAGAAGAATCGACGAAAGACCGTCGTCGAGCCCGAAGAATCGCTGCTTTTATCGATGCCAGTCGGAGGAACCTCGCGTCGCATTATGCCCCCTTCTCTGTACTCACCCGTCCCTCCGAGTCGCACCTTGCTCAATGCAACTCGGTCTTGTTCTCTCATTCGGGGTAAAAATAGACACCGCGCTCCCCGCTGAAACATTGCGAAGCGATCGATCGGGATGCGAGTACCGAGCGTCAATCGCGTTACGAGCACTGAAGCGAGGAGTGGATGCAGTAAAAGCTTAACCGTGCCACCCCTGAAATTAAGACACCTTAATTCCGAAGATCGCCTCAGGAATAGAAGGCGATGGCACGATGATCGGTCCCGAAGCCGTGGATGGACAGGTGTTCTATTTTTTTTTCCCCCAGAAAAGGAGCTTCCAAAGTCACATCCCCGGCCAGAGACATCCACGATCCGGATATTCAACCCTCCGACTATCTCTGCCCCGAACAACAAAGGGAGAACGACGGGCGAGTCGCCTCGAAGAATCCTGGAATCGCGATTGCACGCGAAAGGAAAGGTCGTAGCGTGGATGAGGGAAGGTTGACGGCGGGCTCCGTTCGCCAGTAGCGATGGAAATTTTATTAATCCGGAACGTTCCCCGTTCCGCTCGTGTGCGGAAGCGAGGGGAAGGAAAATGGAGGCGAAGCGTAGGCAACCGTTCTGGAAGATCTCAGAGAGCGTTCCCTGGAAACGCGGTGTCCTGGATGGCGGAGCTTGATGGCGAGGGAGAGCGGAGCAGGATAGCGGGGCGGCGGGGGGAGGGTGGTGAAGAGAAGTCGTTTCCGCTTACGTTTTCCCGGAGAAAGAGCTGGTTGGTCGTCTCGAGGACGGCACGGCGAAAGGAAAAAGTCCGGGAAGAGCCCGAGGAGGAACGTCGATAACGTTGGAAAAACGTAAAACGCGCACCGGCGAGCAGCAGAGGAGAAGGAAACGTCGCGTGGAGTATAGGGAGAGGAATGAGAGGAGAAAGAGAAAGAGAGAGAGAGGGTAGCAACAGAGGTAGCAGCAGCAGCAGCACCGGCTCTTCCCCATCGAGCGGGAGAAACGGCTCGGTGATGTCGAGAGGAGAGCAGATAGGAGAGCAGAGAGGAAAGGAAAGAGGAGGATGAGACCCTCGGAGAGAGGAGAAAAAGAGAGAAGGGTGGCGGAGACCGTGGAAGAAAAGGGGCCACGAGAAAATAGCGTCTTCGCCGTGGGGAGGGAACGAGGGAACGAGGGAACGAGTAAATGGAGCCAACGCGCGGAGGAAGAGGGAACGAGAGACCGTCGGAGGGTCGAGAAAGAAACGATGAAACGACCCAGAGACAAGGAGGGCTAGAGAAAGGAAAAGAAGGAGATGGCACGAGAGGCACACACGTATATCTGTACATGCACGGTGGGCGCGCACACACAGAGCGGCGGCGACGACGAAGCGACGACGACGACGACGATGGCTACGGGGGTAGAAGAGAAGAGCGAGGGGGGGGGGGGGGAGCGCGCGCTCGTCTACTCCACGAATGGCAGAGGGACAGACAGACGGGGAAAAAGAAGGTGGAGATGGGAGATCCGAGGGAGGCGAGGTGAAATTGGACACAAAAAGCTCGAAGAAAAATTGAGATGAATCGTGGAAGGGAAGATGGGGGAAGGGAGGATTCTCTGAAAGGGAGAGACCAACGCAGTGTCCTTCTTCGAGGCCGCGAAAGAAAGCGCGAACGGAGCGCGCGAGGGATGAGAGCGCGCCGCGAGATACGCCGATATTCCTCGCCGATTTCAGCCAACGGTGAACACTGAGCCCGATCGTTCCTCGCCACTCCACGCCCGCAACGTGTCGCTTCTTCTCTTAATTCCATCGTTCGACCGCTGGGGATCTCCAACACGTAAGTGAAAACGTTCGTGGAGTCGCGAGAGTTAAATTCTAGAGATCGACAAACTAGAAAATACTAAGGGTTTGTAACTGAGTAGTCTTTCTCTATAAAAATGGCTTTAAAGCTTTGCGCCTATTCAACGTCTCTGGAATTCAAGTTCCTCCAACCACCCCAGTTAAAACGATTGAGGTGTCCTGAATTACAACTGGGGTGATAAAGATCGCAAGTACCTATATTCGGTAGATTTATATAGAAACGTAGCGGGCTTCAAATTGAATATTTCAGTAGACAATTTTATTTCTTTAGCTTCTCGTTAATCATTCCTGAAAACAACTTCTCCTTCGTCATCATTCTTCCCTCAACTCGATCCTCCATTTTCCACGCGTCCTCCGGAACGAAAGATCACGACACCCGGATTCGCATTTGGCTCCAGTGATCGTCGCCACGTAAGTTCCTAAAATTCTTAAAATTCCTTGAACAGCGTATGCAATCGGCGCGGCGATCGCTTCGCTCGTCGGTATCGGTGAAAGTAACGGGAAAATGGTTAAAGGACGTCTGTAGAACCGGAGAGAAACCGCGGTCGCAAAACCGCCGAGATCGGTGTGTGCACGCGCGAAAGATCGATCGTCGAGAAAGCGTATCGATCGATTCGATCGGGCCCCGATGGAACTGTATCGATCCCCACGATTCGTCCGAGGCGCCTGTCACGTATCGATAGGTGCGCGTTTCGCAACTAACACGCCTCGATCAGCCGCACAGTGTAACGAGTATATAGGAAAAAAACTCAAAAATCAATTTTCCATTAAGACACTGTTATTTACGTGTAATTGATATGTTAATCATATTTATACAAAAAAAAATCATTTTTAACATAAAATAATTAATTAATATATATTTTTGTCCATGATAAAAGTAAAACAAATAAAATATATATTTTTTTAAATACATTTAAACACAAATTAATAACTAACATATGAAACAATTATAAAAAAAAATTAAATTAATTTTTAAATAAATTAATAATAAATAATTTTTTTAAATAGATAATAAAGTTTAAATTATTCATTCTTATTATACGTCTTCATCACTATCAGTTGAATCTGAAAGAATTGGAAGCTCAGTGTCTTTTAAAACTAAATATTCCAGCACTGATTGGTCGAGTTTTTTGTTCTATTATGTGTATTTTTTCTTATGTGGGAGCAGTCAGGTGCAGACAAAATTTACACCAAATTAAAGGACATGAAACGAACTAATTGTGGTAAAAAAATGAAAGAACCGATATGTTTCGTTTTTTTTTAATTCTCTCCACAATTTAGAAGATGAGACAAAAAAAAGTAATAATTTGAGCCACTGGTACGTATCCATATCTTTAAATGCGAAAATGTTTAATTAATAAAACGAAAAAGGGATATATTTTGCTTATTTTCAAAAAGAAAAGAAAGAGAAGAACTTATAAATACAACAAAAATGCAGTGGGTAAAAATTTCCTATGTATAGTCTGTGGCAGGTTGCGTTTGGTTATTCGACTTTGAATGTGATTACTAACCTTAAATCCGCTATTTATGTTACTAAGTTACGTTGTTCCTATGTCGGAAGACTGTTTACTATCAAATCCACAAAATGAAATACAAAATTTCAAAACACAATTTTTTGCTTTTTGAACACGGGCCGTGACACTGTGAGCCGGCTCGACTTCGTTTTCCTCGAATCCTCTTACGCATCCGGTTTTTCCTCCGCTCTCCGCGTCACGAATCATCGCCCGAATGTTTCCAAGCGAAGTCACGCCCGCCACCGATCCCTTTCGAAAAATCTTCCAACTGTTCGCTAATCTCCGTAAGATATCTGCAAACTGGATCTTGTAAACAAGGCATACACCTCTCGATTACTCATGTTTCCCGCGTTCGCGAACGCGAGGCCAGATCGACGCTCCGCGCTCTCGCTATCTCCCATTTCCAAATCCAACTTCTCGCCCGCCTTTTCGCGAGCTACTCGCTCAGCGACGTCGCCGCTCGCGATTTGTCCGAGACGATAGCGCGAAGAGGACCGATCGATCGGCTGTCGTCGATTCGCCGCCATTCCCCGCCCGTTATCGCTGATTATCAGCTCGTCTCCAAGTGTCGCACCGGCTAACCCAATTTCCAGATATCGTTCGTACTTCCAGCGCGTATATTGTAACGTTGTGCACACGCTCGACCTGCCAAGGGAACGCGAGCACCGCCGTACGCAAGCGCGCGCGTGTGGAGCGCGGTTAACGAACAAGCAGGTAAAGATCGACAGGTATAGGGTGCACCAGGTGCGCTCGCTTACTGCTACCTGCGACCTCCGCGCGGACACGCGCGCCCGACGCGAGCCTTTGGACGAAGCAATTCGCGACAATGCGCGGACAGCGCGATTTAACACCGACATTCGCTAAGTTCTAAGCCCCATGGGTCACTGGTGACCCAGAGGAGTCAGGTCAGTAGTAGCTTAAACGGGTACACGGCAGGGTTCAGCGAAAAGAGTTTCACTGCTTCTAAAATCCGACTGCAGCAAAAGTACAGCGAAGTGGACGCGACCGAATCGCGCTTGAATACTTTAAATTGCACGCAGAGGTGTTCGATAAAAGTCGCTGTAGGATTATTGAAAGGCACGTAGGGTAGATAGCCGCTGAAAGCTTCGCCCGGCGATGGACAAGGATAGCTAGATCACGGCAATTGAAAGATAATTGATGACGAGTGAGAAACAGAAGTAATCAGCGCAGTCACTGCTTCCCCGCGGTTCGATATCGCAACCCGAGGTTTTGAATTCTTCCGAAGGCCCTGCGGAAAGCCTGAAACGTCGCGGTAGCGTTGGACGCGTCCATCGATCGATCGGTTCGGAGCCGATTGCACGGCTACGATCGTTCTTTGTCGTTACACCGCAGTATCTTATGACCATAATACGCCGCCCGATATCGTTGCACGTGTCGCGCGGGGAACGTTTCTTAGCTGGTTCGATCGGGGGCGAGCGTGTAAGAGCACGGTTCGCGAAGGGATACCGAGTGGACGAGCACCGGGTCCCGGGCGCCTAGAAGAAATCGGCGAGCGAAGAGGAACAGGGAGAAGAGGCGAGGAACTCGGCGAGGCGGGACGTGGCGGACAGCTTAAAGTTTTCGCGTTATCGGCGCGCGCGCGTCTAAGCAACTGATAAAAGTCCGTGTTCCTACGGATAGATAACGCGGAATGCCCGTATAAAGAGTCACATAGATAGAGGCAGATAAAGCACGGTCCACGGAACAGGTGAATGTTACGAGACAGACCAACGCCCGAACTTTATTCGTTGCTTTTGTGTGCTGTCAATCCGCTCCGATCTTGCACGCGTATCGTCTCGTCTCGCCTGTGCGTCCCCAGCAACAGTTCGCCGCTTCCGGTCACGAATAACGCGCCTGCGGCCGCGTACTCTTCCTTCCCTCCGTTTCTTGATCGGTAGCCTCGCGAAAACCTGGTGCCGCGCTCCGCCCGTCCATCGGTACCCATTATCGACTTTGACCGAGCCGCGAAAGTGTCGCGCGATCTCGATCGCAGAGAGGATTCCTTCAGAGCCGCCTCTACCAGCAATTAACCCTCTCTTCTCCTCCGCGCTCTCTGCCTCGTCGCTTCCTGTGGTCGCTTGGAAAGCTCTCTAGGTATATACCGATTTCCATCTTCCCCCTATCCGTCCTCCATCTCCGAGCGCTTCTTCTCCTCGCGGGTATAACTCTGTTCGGCTCCTGGCCGCTTGAAATACGTCTTCAGGTACCCCCTGGTAGCCGCGCTGGAAAAGAAAACGAATATTTCATGGAGACAGGTCGTTATTGGGGCGTGCACTACAGGTACTGTCCCGCTTTGCGGATCGATCTCGAAGTAGAGAAGGGCACCCGAAGAAAACGGTGTCTCGGGTGTTTGTGTGTGTGTGTGGGGCGGTGTGGGTGCGTAGGGTGGCCGAGGCGTATATATGTGTGCGTGTGTGCGAGGACGTCGACGACTCGTCGACGAATCTAGGGAAAGACGAAGGATCGGACTGAACGGACACGCTTTGCGGTGTTTCTGTTGCAGCGGCGGCATGGCCGGGCAGCACTACTGCCTGCGCTGGAACAACTACCAGTCGAACATGACGTCCGTGTTCCATCAGCTTCTGCAGACGGAAGCCTTCGTGGACGTCACCCTGGCGTGCAACGAAGCTTCCCTGAAGGCGCACAAGGTGAGCCGATCGATAAAAGATAGCGCGATCGCGGGCTACGTCGCTCGCTCGAAACGATAGGACTGGCTGGCCTGATAATTCTCCTGGATTTTCACATTCTTCGCTGTCCTTATCTCCGAGAACGGCTGCGAGACGTAACGAGCAATGCCTCTCCACCTCGGCACTCTTCACGGATAAATTCTTTATAGACCAATGTAGCGTTGGATCGTCTTCGATAGACTTCTTCCTCGAGACGTATCAGCGAACAGGTTCCCGGCGGCGATCGATCGTTTAATCCGTTAACTGGGTCGTTCCTCCGCTAGAGAGGCCCCCCCTTATGTATTCGAATGTGATTAAAGGCGGTAATGATACGCTTCATCTTTTCGTGCATGCTCCGGCGCCGTGATTATCAATGTTTCGCGGGGTGCCAGCTCGGTTAACAGATTAACAGCCCTCCGCTTATTTCGTAAACAACGTCGTTTCGCGATTCACATCGATCGATGGAAGTATCGCTTCGCTCAGTGGACCGTCTACTTTTGCGCAGGTGGTACTGTCAGCCTGCAGCTCGTACTTCCAGAAGCTGCTGTTGTCGAATCCCTGCAAGCACCCGACGATCATCATGCCGCAAGACGTGTGCTTCAATGACCTTAAGTTCATCATAGAGTTCGTCTACCGGGGAGAGATCGACGTGTCGCAAGCGGAACTTCAGGTGAGCCTCGGAACTTAACGATGAAGTATAGACGGAGACCTAGCGCCGATAGCTCTCAAACAGAATTTTTAATCTCCACCGTGCCGTATGCCGTCAGCCGCATATGGCGCGGTCTTGCTAACTGTATAACTCTGTTTAATGAGATCGAACGTACAAAGCTCCCGTGGAAAAGCGTCAGGGAGCGCGTTGGGAACGGATGAAAGATAAAATATCATTTAAGCCGCGAAACGTTTGAAGCCCGGGGTATACGCTCGGCGCGTGAACCGCGGCATAAAGAACTCAGGTACCGTTTCGCACTCGTTGGACGGGTGAAGCAATACCGCGTCACGATTTCCTGTATCATCGAACAACCGCTTTTGATTAAAATGCATTCGCGAAGTGAAACGAATAGGCACGATAGAAACGAACGAGACGAACCGGACTTTCTCTTCGTTGCGCACTACCCCGCGTTCGATCGCGTTTACGCGAAACCATCCTCTCACGCGCTCCCTTACCGACAGCAGAGGCGAATTCTGCCTGGGTATATGCTGGGCCCACTTCCTTTCCGGCCCCTGCACATCCGTCGGAAGTTAACTTCCTTCTTCCGTTTCCACCAGCCTCGCATGGTACCACCATTCCGGTGCCTAGTTTACCGACCGACGTTCATCTCGCTCTGTTTTACCATGCTTTACCCGGCGTATAGCCAGCAACGTGTTGCGGTTGCAGCTTCGAGATGGCGCCATAGGTGCCCGCGCGCGAATCAACCGTGGATCTTGTTTCGATCGTCTATTCACGCGATCCTGCCTTTCTTCTTTCTATTCTTCCTCGCTCCCCATCGACTCCGATACTTGCCATAAATCACGGCTCACTTGCCACCAGGGAAGTTCTACACACGCGTTTCGAATCGTCTCCGCTTTCCCTTCCGCGCGCGTTTCTTTTAATCGCGCGAAGCACGGTTCGACCCTAGTCCCACGATAGTCTCGCCAACGGTTGCCAAGTGTATCAAGAAAGTCATGTCCCTTAGGACGCCCTGTGCGACACGAGGAAAGGTATGGGACATGCTCTCTTATTAGATGAAACTTCAGTTGCTCTGTCCAATACAATTAATATGTCGAAACCTACGAACTCCTCCCCACTGCTTTCCAAGCAATCTAAATGCGTCTGCAGGCAGTGACCGATACGATTACCGATCACCTTCTCTCGTGTGCCGAATACGTCGCAGCGATTGTACGCACACTTGCGGCTGCGTCTGATCCGATAAGAATCCAGCGCCAGACGCGCGTGTGTTTCACCCGAATTATCAACGCTCGTACACCGTTATTATGCGTTTTACGCGTTTTCACTTTCGCGAGATCAATAAGACAGTCTTCAACCCCGTCTCGTTAGATTCCATTGTCCAGCAATCAAGCTACTACTACCACGCGTACCGGCGCAGTGGCACTCAACCATTATCACCTTGGCTATCGTATCCCCGTATACACACGCAATTTGTAAGCCCGACTTAATTGCTTCGAAAGCGGACGGGACGGATTGTTTGCAACGCGAATTGTAGTCCGTCTAATCCGTACATTCTATCCCCCAGATTCCTACTTTACGCCCATTCTTATTACTCTATGAAACTACGTGGAATGCTCGTTCGTGCCCGTGGTCGTCTTTCAGGCCGGTTACGCGCGAAAACGTATGCCCGAGAGAATCGCTCGCGAGCGATGCCTCGAGTTTCGTTACTCTGCCATTTTTTACCTCCCTTTTGCCCCGTTCCGTGAAGCAAAACGTGTTGGCACGCAACGATGCTCACGCCCCTGATTGGTGCTCTCCTCTCGCTCAGAGTTTCGTATCTGGCTGCCAGCGTGCTCGTCTCGTACGTAATTCAGGATCGGCACCGTTGTCGAGCTTCGTGGAACGATTTCTTTTCGACCGAGCCCCTGCTCCGGGTCCCATCTTATCCGAGCGGCGCACGTAGAAATCGTCGCGGTTTGCAATTAGACCGGGCAACAGTCGCGAAGGACGACCCAATGCGAAGAAGAACGTGTCGAAACGGGCGGCGGATCGACGCTCCCGTTCAATATCCGAGAAGCGTTTTACGGTACATTTTCGGAGAAAAGCCTATAGATAGGGCCTGGCACGCGTGGTCCTTCGACTCGCTGTCCTTGACACGAGAGTTAAGACGACGGCGTACGAAGAAAACGCATATCGCTCATGTGCATCAGGCTTGGCTATATGCGCCGGCATACCGTATATTCACGGTCATTTCTGTGCGTGTCGTTAGATGGCAATGGCCCTGAGGTCTGCGTCCACGATCGAGCGATGACTTCTTGATCTAGCCGAAACAAAAGCGCCACTCCGCAATCCGATATATTCATTTTCCGATCAAATTAACAGCTCATCCGGTGATTGATAGAGCAACGTGCGGCCGGGCATGCTTCGCGTAAATGTCTTTTACGACTATCCTTTGTCAATTGCGCGCGCGGTGATCGTGCAAGGAGCATCGGGAGTAGCGTAGGGACAAGGATAGTGTTCTCTACTGACCTCGTTCTCGATCGATATCTCCTTTCTTCGAGTAGTTCGAGAGTCGCGGCCGCGTGACAAGTTTAAAAATGAACGACGGGACGAACTATCGGCCTTATGGCACCGGGCCTTGTAATTTCGTCGTCCACAGCGAAGCGGCGGGGGGGGGGGGGGGGGGGGACGAATTATAGAATGCGAGCGAAAGCAGGCGCGGGAAGAACGGGCGGTAAAGAATGAACGGTACGTCGAGACGATAGTCGATTTACAGCAACGCGATTTAATTTCCGAATCTGTACCACAATGCTCGTATTGGCCGTGTACATGCCGCCGCGAGAGATAATCGATACAAGTGGTCGTGACCACTGCCAGACAGTTTAATTGTACGTTTTAACCAGAGATGGGCAAAATTTTTATTTAAATAAAATTTCGAATAACGAATAAAAGTTAAGAAAATTATTCGTCATCCGTTCGCTAACCCGAGTCAAGTTTATTCGAGACACGACGAATAATTTTTTTTCAACTTTTATTCGTTATTCGAAATTTTATTTAAATAAAAATTTTGCCCATCTCTGGTTTTAACTAAAGATCGAATCAATATTGCTGGCTGCCGGCTTCCTAAACAATAATTAAACGGCCGTTAATCGCTCGTTGCCGATATCCGTTTATAGGTGAGCGCAGGGCGGGCGGGATCCCGCTGGACGATAGTCAATTAACGAACCGAAGTTATGATCTACATATTTCGAAGGTTATTCGTACAGCTTTGATACTCGTGGGCGCGTGGCATAGGCGTCGCAAATGAAAGAAATCTCCTTCCCTCCCAATACTCTGCGCGAACTCGCGGAATGGAATTTCGCGACTGTACTCGGGCCAAGTTCAGTTTCTGCATGTACGACTGAGAATTTCGCCTCTCTCCGCACGCTCCTTCCCTCGGTGTTCGTACGAATGTGACGAGCGTTGTTCGGGTCGTGCGACTCCGTTCGCGGTCTCTTTATTCCCCTCGATAGACGCGCGAAGCAGAAGGCAGAAGGAAAGGGACCGTGACGAGATAAAAGTGGGAAAGAGGGGAAGGATAGCGGGGAAAGTCGAGCGCGGAGGAACAAGAGAATTCGCGCTTCCTCCGTCGACTGTACCCGCGATTTCTGCAGTGGCGTGCACATGCGTGCACAAGGATGCACCGGGGCCGTGTGTGCGCGCGTGGGCACGGCTGTGTGCGTGGAGAGACGACTGGAGCCGCAGATTCTCTTTGTCCGCCGCGCAAGCTCTGCAATTCGCGACTCGAGCCTTCCTTCTCCACCGTCCACCGCTTCTCTCATTCCAACCGTCCTTCCGTCCCGCTCCGGCTCGCCCGCTTTCGATGCTCTTCTCTGTCCTCCTTCGCGGTGCTCGCTCTCCCGAAACCGACCGTGCCCTCTTCCCTCGCCGCGACGCGGCGCGGCGCGGCGCGGCGTGTCTAGATCGCTCGCTCGTTCACAGCCGCTCGCGAGTCGAGTCGAGTCGAATGGGATCGAGTCGGGTCGCGTCGCCGTCGACTCGACTCGAGTCGGCAGGGCCGGCTCCGTGGACGTGGACCCTCCAGGGTCCTCCACAGGGGCCCGTTAACGGCCACGGGAAAAACGGGGGTAATTCGATCTCCTCGGCGCGTTCCACGTTTCTTCAGCTCGCGATTGTTCAAGTGTCGTTGGCTCCACGTAACTTTCATGCAGTGCTATTGTACTAACTGTGCTCCATCTTTGGGGTTCAATGTAACGTAACTTTGAAGGATGCCGCCTCTGCTAGTTCGTTCAATTCATTCGATCCGCTTCACGAGCGTTCGGTTTAGACAGAAGCATGTTCAAGGGTAATGTTCGTCTTCTTTATGCCTTTCCAGTTCAATGTCCGTTGTTAAAGAACCAAGAAGAAGGGAAGGGTCTCTCTCATAATTCATAAGAATTTCAACTCGTATCGTAACGAAACGTGCACACCATTCGTTCGATCACATGGTATTTCCCTCGTCCCAAGAAATAGTATAAAGAAAGTTCTAGGCACATGGAGCAGTGGCACGAGAAGGCCCAGACTCCGTCTGGAATTCTTCAAGTTTCACAGTAAAAGGCAAAGAATTTAATCGTCAATATTTTTGCGCGAAAAGATTCTACCGACGCCTCAAAATCAGATGCTCGTTCGCGAACGTTGAAAGAATAAATTCCCTTGCAGTTTGTCCGCGACGTCCAGGGAACCAGGGTCCTAACTTTAGACGTACACCACTGCAACAGTCTTCTCTCTCTCTCTCTCTTTCTCTGTTTCTCGCGTGTGCACGCATCTATATGCACACACGCGCGTACATATATACGCACGTATGTATGCGCACGAGGAGTTCTCGACCGGCGTGTTCACGCGAGTACATAACGCTAGCTCTGTCTGGCGACCGCGGTTGGATCTCGCCTTGCCGTCCTTTCTCGTTCTCTCGCGAACCTTGCATCCGTCTTCGTCAGTCTGTCGCCGAACACCGTTCTCCGTCTCCTGGACGCACCGTCTCGCTCGCTTCCGTGCTCTCCGCTCCGCTCGGCTCGGTCCTCGTCCGGTCACCGGGAAGTCTTGCTCGCTCCCGCGGGAACCGCGCGCGCTAGCCGCCCGTCCTCGTCGCCCTCCCGCAACAGACGCAAGCCCTCTCTGTCTCTGACGCGCGTTTCTCTCGAGCACCGCAGACTTTTGCGCGCCCCCTCTGCCCCCTCTATCCCCTGACGCCTCCCTGCCACCCGCGTCCCTCGATCGCCGTTCCCACCCCCGTTTCGCCGTGCATCGTGGCTGTGCGACTCTCACTCCCTCTCTCTCACTCGCTCCCTCCTCGTCGCCCCTCCACCAAACGGACTCTCCTGCCGCCCCCTTCGCCGCTTCCCGTCGCCGACAGTCCTGCCACCCGCCGGTTTTCAACCCCTTGCCCCGCTGCCTGGGACTGGTCAGGTGTGCTGGCTCGCTCGCTCGCTCCACGCGAACGCTCAATCGGTCTCTGTCCACCGGCGAGCACGCATCCCCCGCGAGTCTCGCCTCCTCGTCGTACGCGCTCGAGCGCGGCCTAAATCCGTCCTTGTTGGTCGCGTCGGCGAATTTCGCGGCGTCCTCCGCCGTCTCCTCCTCCACCTCCCTCTTTCTCCTCTTCCTCCTCCTCTTCTGGCTGTGGCTCTGGCTCTACCTCCTCCTCCTCCTCTTCCTCCTCCTCCTCCTCCTCCTCCTCCTCCACCTCATCCTCCTCCTCCACCTCCTCCTGCTCTCCGCCGCGTCCTCTTCATCTCCTCGCTCCTCCGAATGCCGTGCGCCCTCAGCACGGAGCGCCGAATGCCATTTCACTTTCGTTGGGCTTCGCCGCGTAGGAGATCGGGCCCTGCCAGGAATTATCCTCTCGTTCTACGTGGTCGTAACCTCCTCGTACACGGTTTCGTCTGGCTTTTTCACGACGTCGTCTCTACTAACGGCGGCGGCGGCACCGGCACCGGCTCGTTTTCCCGTCGTGACTTCTTCTTCTGTGCCTCCTCTTCTTCTTCTCCTCCTCCTCTTCCTCCTCCTGCTTCTTTCACTTCCTCCGTCTCCTCCTCCTCCTCCTCCTCCTCCTCCTTCTCCTCCTCCACCACTTCCTCCTCCTCCTCTTCCTCCTCCTCTTCCGCTTCCTTCTCCTTCCTCTTCGTCACCTCTTCCACTTCCACTTCCTCCTCCTCTTACTCTTACTCTTCTTCCCGTGTCTCTTCCTGCCTGTCTGCTTCCTCCTCTCCTTGCTCCTCCTCTTCGTCTTATTCGTCTTCACCTTCACCTTCGTCTTCGTCTGCTTCCTGCTACTCCGCCGACTCCCCCGTGCTCCTCCCCTCGCAACACTCGTCCTCTCGTTCGTCCCTTAGCCCTGCCACCTCCGCGCGCCCTTCCCGTTTCCTTCCCTCTTACCTTCGTTTCCTTTTCCCTTCCTCCTCGTGCGCCTCCGCTCGCCCGACGAGGGACCGTTCGCCCACGGACTATCGCAGCCAGGTGAGTGATAAACGATACAACTTCCTTCGCGGCCCGGATCAGAGTGTCTTGTTCGCGGGGAGGCGCGTCGTGTCGTGTCGCGTCGCGTTATTCCGACCCCGCCGTACCATGGACCTTGCCTCCTACGGAATCCTCCCGAGAAAAGGAGAGAGAGAGAGAGAAAGGGGCGAAACTTTCACGTGGACAGCGCGACGCGACCCGGCCGGCCGGCCGGCCGGCGGAACCGTCTCGGGCGACGGCGACGGCGTCGTGCACGTGAGCCGTCGCCTATCGGGATATTTTTGTGCGCCAGAACGTTTCCTGCGGATCCTACCGCCGCCTCTCTTTCTCTCGCCCGATCGCCAATCGAGTCGCCGCGCCGAGATATCCGCCAACGAATTAGCCCGTGAATTCCGAGCGTCTGGGCCTCGCGGTCGCGTGCAAAAGTGTCTCCCTGGCCGGATCGCACGCACAAACGCCAGCGGCCCGACACGCCGCCAAGTGATCGCCCGGCACTCCGCCGTTCGGTGTGATCCACCTCGATACGGATCCATGGATTTACCGCACCCGCCAGCCGTCCATCGAGCGCGTGGAACGTTGCAACGCGTTGTGCACAGATAATCCGACTCGCGCGATTCATCCAACACTCGTCACCGACGTTCTCCCTGCGGTCGTGCGTTCCCTCCCGATGCACTCTCCAATTCGGCGTACGTGCCCATAATCACTGGCCGATAGCTGGTACGTTACGCTCTCATTTAACGCAGCTAACAGGCGAATCACTCTTCTCTCCGTCGCAAAGTGATAATCGTACTGGCTTCCCATTGGAAACCATCAGCCTGCACGCGGTACGATCGAGTCGAAGACCGTCCCTTCTGAGAGAAGAATGATCGAAATGCGGCAGCATGTGCCCGAGAATCCTTTAGAACATCCGCGAAACTGCACCCGTCCACATTATCTTCCTGCTCTGCTTCACGTTCGTAAACACTCACTTCACGCGCCTCTTATCTTGCCGATTTAGATCGCGCCGCTGGATAGTCGTAAACCTCCCGTTAATTGTCGGTGGAAGTGTACGCTCGGCGAAGGCTCGGTCCAAGTACCGAACTGCAGTTACGGCCTCGAAATTAACGGCCGCCCCATATCGCGAGTCACAGAGGCCGGACAGACGTACAATTTTATTAAAACCAGCGCGCTCCGATGTCTCGGCCGGCTTCGATCGATGGCGATCGATCTGCGGCACAGAAAAGCGGCGGGGTTGAAAGTACCGTGGTGCAATCACTGCTCGCATATAAAAAAAAAAAAAGCCCGCCCCCGAATACGAGTATTTTAAGGCGAGACGTAAGTAGAGTACTCGCATCCCCGAGGGATCGCGTCCTCGCATTCTCGCACTCGCGTGTTCTTGCACTCGCTCGAGGAGAGCACGTGGTGTCCGCGCTTCCATTCAGAAAGGAGGTTATGTAGCGTGGAGAAGAAGAGAGGAAGGTTATGCTCGTGACGCCCGTTACATTATCAATTCCGTTATGGCGCCGTATTCGTAATAGTGGAGTCGACCCTACGACCATCTTCGGGGATTCCCCCGTTGCGTTCTCCACTCCGTTTCCCTCCTCGTTTCTCTCTTTCACATCTATCTCTCTCCCCTTTCCCCATCCCTCCCACCCCATCTCTATACTCCCCCCCCCCCTCCCCTATCTCTCTCACTCTCTCTTTCTCTCTTTCTTCCGCTATTCTACCTATGCCGGGGGATCTCTTCCTGCCCCCGGTATGTCTGTATAATGTACCTTACACCGTCTCCTGGTACGGTCTTACGGAGACCAACCCCCCGGCCACCCTGCTCGCGTCCTTCCTGTTCTCGGTGAAACGTTTCCACGGTCGATCTTTTTGCGGATTTACACCTGTTGGACTTCTCGTTCTACCGCACCCGTTATTCCTTCTTCCTGCTCAAAGAACTCCGCCCCTCCCTTCTCCACCCCCCCCCCCCGTGTCGCGTTCTGCATCGACAACTGAAGATCCATCCACGATTCAGCCCTCCCATTTCGGATGCCTCTCTCGTTCGCTTTTCCCTTGGCTTCGGCCGGTGTATCTGTCCCCCGGCGTGTCGTTCCCCCGTCTTATCCTCGGGCTCGGCTTCCTCAAGGTCGACTCGTCTAATACTCTAATACCCGGCGAGCTCCGCGAAGTAGATTAGATTCAAAGATCGGCAACGGAAGTAATCCCTGTCCCCGAGGAGCTGCCAACGGTCGTTGACTCCCGAAGACACCCCGGTTACGCGGGGGTTAGCCGGCGGAAGTCTCGTCGCCCGAGGAAGGGCACAGATCGGAAGAGGCTAGGGGGTTGGAATTTTTTTTTTTTTTTCCCCTCCCGTCTCGCGTCAATTAGTCTGGGATAATTGGTCTGGCGATGCCCTTGAACCCTAAGTATTGATTGGTGAGGTTGGATTCTGCCGGTGGCTTTCCCTCTTGCCTCCGAACCGATGGCACCACCCCTATGCATCCACCGCCGAACCAACCGACTACCCGCCCGTTCCCTAACCCCTGCACCAACACCCGCGCTCTGCCCTGCCTGCCAGCCCATCGCCTAGCGACCGTGGTTCTCCAAGTGCCGCCGTCGGCCGTTAAACCTCTGCCCCCGCAAACGATCTTCGCCCGCTCTTTATTTATTTAATTGAACCGCGACAGGCCATTTAAAGCACCCGCAACGCCACCCCCGCGGGCCTCGCTCGGGCGCCATCTCGAACGACAGCCCGCCATCGAATCTTCGCGCCGCGGAGGGCAACGCTCGATTCGATAGATTCGATGCACTCGGTGGCACCCATTCGCTATGGAGCAGCTCGGGAGCCGCGAGGAACGCGCTCCACGGAGCGTTGCCCGCTAACACCCCCGGGGATCTCTCGTGGTGCACGACGTCGCGATCGTCGGTCGTAAAGTTCCGTATCGGTTCGACGGGGGGGATGCACGCGTGCCCAGGAATCACGGGAAAGCGGCTGTAGCGGTGGAGGATTTTGCACAGTGACCGCTCCTACAGCCGGCTTCTCGAACTCCCCGCGTTTACCTCGGGGCAGGACGCCCACCCCCGCGAAGATTTCGGAAAGCGCGAGGCGGTCGTGGCTGCCCAACCTACCCCCGGGCAATCTTAATTACTACCCGTTAGAAGGGTGACGGCATCGTCGTGTCGCCGCGGCATGCACGTCCGACATGGAAGTTCGATCACCCTGCTGCAATCAATACTACGAAACTCACGGATTGTCGAGTTCGAAGATTCGCGGACATTTCAACGAGGTTATACGTATCCGCCCGCAACCCGGAGGGGTGGCGGTGGGTGAGGGGAGGCGTGTGAAAGAGGGATGGAAGGCGAAAGAGAGGGAGAGGGAAGGAGGGAGAGAGAGAGAGAGAGAGAGAGAGAGAGAGAGAGAGAGAGGATGCGTGCGTGGAAACGGTTGGAAGTCACCGGTGTCGGTGCCGTCGCGAGTGCCGAGGAGAGAATCGGGGGTTGGGGGTGGTCGATACGGCCCTGGGGCCGCGACAGCCGCGTCGGAGGCCTCCCCATTCTTCCTGCGGACGTTTTTGCCCCCCTCTCTCGCTCTCGCTCTCTCTCTCTCACTCCCTCTCTGTCGTTGCAATTCTCTTCTTCTCCTCCAGCCATACCGCTGCGAACCTAGTCCTACCCACCGCCACCCAGTTTTCCACCCACGCTCCGCTTTCCAGCCGCCACCGACACCCCCGGCGCAGCCTGCCTAAACCCCCACCTGGAACCCTCTGCTTCCATCGCCTAACTCTTCCTCTGCCTCCTCGCCGCCCCCTCCTAGCCACCGCCACCGCCGGCACCGCTCTCTAGCCGCCTGTCCCCTCGCCGACCCTGTCTAATCGCACCACCCCTGGCTTGATTAAAGAACAGAGAGCCTCAACTTCAGCGCGAGCCTTCTTCCTCGTCTCTTCTATCCTTCCCTTCTGTCCCTCTACCCATCCATCCATCCTTTCTCCATCATCCTCCTTGTTTTCCTTTCCATTTTTTCCCAATTATTCTACTCCCCGCTCCCTTCCTTCCTCTACACTCTCCGCGCGCGTTTCTCTGCCCCGTTTGCATTTAGACTCCCGCGGTGTTGTTTCTCCGCGTTAACTCGCATCGATCGCTGATCATCATTAACTGGGGTGGGCTGTGTAGACGCGGCACTCCGAACCATCGTGTGCTGCTCGCGTGGGGGTTACAGTCATCGGCACCCCATCCGCAGCGCAACTTGAAGCTAATTTGATGGCCGGCTTATAAGCTGGAGAACGATGAACCGTCGTTGCCCTCGCCTTCGTGCTCCTCCGTCGGGTTGCTGCTTCATCGTCGGCGCCCGGAAACACGGGGCGCGGAGCTTCGACACCGTTCCGCCACGCGGAAACCGCCCTTGTTCCACTCCTCCACTTCCTTTCGCCCTTGTTCCGCCGCGCTTCTTCCGCTCCGCTCTGGGCCATCCGTCGCGCTATCCGCTCCTCGCCTCTCCTCCTTCTTCCCTTCTTTCCTGCGCCAGTCTCCTTCGGCCGTCCGCTTTCAAGGTTAAGATCACAAGCGAAAGAGGGGGCGGGGTGGACGCGTTCGCAGGGAGGACGTCGCTCGACTTTCGCGGGTCGACGCACCCTGCCGATGAATCGCCGCGCGCCGAAACTGGATCGTGAAACTGATTTTAGAACGAGCCCCGCGGCCAGACGGCGACTGCAACGTGAAACTGTATCCGTCGGGGCGGCAGGCCGCAAGGATGACGAGCTTTTACCAGAAATATGCAAATCCGCCCGCCTGTCCTCGGCCCTTCTTCTTTATTCCGCTCCGGGAAAGCGGTTTATCGGAATGGGTTATTCCGCGTCCACCTACCACGATCCTCGCGCAACCCCGCGATTCGGGTCGTATCGGCGCGACTTCCGGCAACAGCGGTGACGATTCTTCGGGTTCCACTGCGCTGTGGAATTCTGGTTGGTCGCCGGGGGGAATTGGTGAAAAGATCTAGAGTCGGTTTCTTGGCAATTAATGTTGCATCTACTATGCTGTTGGTACCCAAAATCTTACGAGTCTCTAGATCCTTTAGGTATTGTCTTCATCCCCTCGTTACTTCCGCCAGCTCCCTACATTCCTTCCACCCGCAACATACTCCTCAAGTATACTCTTAAGCTCGACGGTATCGTGTTCGAGGCACGGAACAGTTTAGAAACGAGGTAGCGTTAACACGTGGCGTTTGTTAACTGGCTTGTTGCAGTCACTGTTGAAGACGGCCGATCAGCTGAAGATCAAAGGTCTCTGCGAGGTGCCGGAAAGCAGAGACGGCCCACCCTCGGTGAGCCTGAGCTCGCCGTCACGGGAACCAGGCACTCCTAGGATAAACTTCACCAAGCTAAAGCGTCACCATCCGAGGTACAAGAGGGCCAGAACCACGTTCGAGCCTCGCGCCACCGACTCCAGGCACTACGACAGGTACAAAGAGGAGGAGTCGAACGAGAACTACAATCGGGAGAACAAAGAGGTGAGTAACGCTCGTGGGGGCGCGAGAGGAAAGCGAGGAGGAAACGGGGGCACGGAGGGAAAATGCGTGCGAACGTGACAGCCGTCCGGCGATCTCCTCATGGCCGTCGCTAAATTCGTACCGGATATTTCCGCAGAACCACAGGGACTGGCAGGCCGAAGATGAAGATTGCGCGGAGGGAACAACGGCAGCAGTAGTCTTGGAAACTTGCCAGCGCAACAACAACAATAACAACAACAACGGTAACGGGACGAACAACAATAACAACGGTAAGCAGAGTGATCGAGAATCACGCCTCACACCTCGACCCTTGCGCATCCACCAGGGCAAAGGGTGCAGCTGCATTTGTTTTAACAGAGCGTGTATGGTAGAAAATATCTTGGGCCTTCTATTAACATCCACGAAGAACTGAACGTTACGGGGTGATTCTCGTCTAACAGCCCCAAAAGTAACTGATATTTAAGAATTTTTTTTTAAAAAAACTGTTGGTCATATTGGATTAAGGGGTAAAACCACTCTAGAGGCAGAAAAAAAGACCTAAATTTGATAATTTATTTTTGGAGTATGACAAACGGAATAAAATTTCTTTTCAGAGGGTTTATTTAACACATATTGAAGTACGAAAAACAATTTTTTTTATTGTCATTTTCATGCAAAATGGCGGCGACAGAGCCCGTCGTCGAAAACAGCTTTTTTGAAAACACCGCCACGGGAGGACGGATTTCTCGGCATGTATGAGTCCGGGAACAAAAAATAAAAAAAATTATAATCTATATACAATTGGCTTTGGAAGTACGTGGGGGTTTTATTTTTTATCAATTTTTGTGGACGTGGTGCACTTTTTAAGAAATGAATCGATTTTTTGCCCTTAACATGAGCATTAAATTGTTTGTAAAAAAAAAGTTTACATTCCATCAAAAAACGGCTACGTACTTCCAAAGAGAATATTGTTGTGAAGCTACTGTAAAAATTTCAAATCGATCCATGCAATAGTCTCCGAGAAATCCGTCCTCCCAGTTTGAAAGAAGTGGTTTCGACGACGGGCTCTGTCGCCGCCATTTTGTATGAAAATGACAATAAAAAAATTGTTCTCCGTACTTCAATATGTGTTAAATAAACCCTCTGAAAAGAAATTCTATTTCGTTTGTCATACTCCGAAAATAAATTGTCAAATTTAGGTCTTTTTTTCTGCCTCTGGAGTAGTTTTACCCCTTAAGGGGACCTTCCGGTCTAAAAGTCGATTTTTTTTATTTCATTTTTCGAATGTTCAACCTTTTAGGAATACGTGTTTAAAAGGATTTGTTAATATTCGTAAAATTCCAGAAGTTATTGGCATTTGAGTAGCGGCAACGACCGGGCACTCGGCGGTCACGTAAACCTTTAAACGCGTTTTTCTCGAAACAGTGTTCTCAAAACGGTGGGACCTGTATCTCCAAAAGTTATTATCCGATTCGACTGAACCTTTTTTTATTTTGAAGAATATACTTCTGGCTAGGGGGGGAGGCTAGAAAAATTACAAAAAATTGAAAATTTATAATTTTCAAAGGCGTTGAAAGGACGAAAAGTACAGGGGAAAAGTGATTTCAAACTTCAAGTGTCGTTATTTTCTAAAAAAAATGTCATTTTTTTTAATTTTTTCTAGTTCCCCCCTAGCCAGAAATATAATCTTCAAAATAAAATAAGTTTCAGTCGAATCGGATAATAACTTTTGGAGATACAGGTCCCACCGATTTGGATCAATTTTTTGACGCCTTGACTTTAACGACTCCCCAGGGCCGTCTGCAATGATTAATTATAAAACAAAAAATATATTTCTATAACTTAAGACATGCTTAATACAATGCAAAAAGTCCCATTAAATTATATATAGTAGTTTTCCTTTAATTAATTCCTAAATATCACCTATTTTTTTGGGCTCTAGACCGGAAGGTCCCCTTAAACTCTTTTGGGATATAAGCACGGTACCATCGCAGTGCGCGTGTATCACTTTCAAAATACATGTCTATTTTCGAGCGTCGATACTCGACAAGAGTGCAAGGGACTCGCAGGTGTGGGGCGGTTTATCGCTCCGGCGTACGGCAGGACAGACACTTTTCACTCGAAATAAAAAGGCGACATGTTCTGTCACACAGGGCTCGGCCACTACGGCCACCATCCTGATCCTGGAGAGGTCGATCTTCCCCCAGAGACACAGCCCACGCCACCGAGCGCGACCTTGGTTGGCACCACGATCACCCATCTCAGAGATCCGGATCATCACTCTACAGGTGTGGTCTTTATGAAAATTTCATGCACTTCGATTAACGATCGTGCAGAGAAAGATCGTCGCTGAGAGATTGCTCGTTAAAATCTGAGAGTTACGTATCGCGGGCCTATCATCGTCGATTTCAGTTGCTTCTCGAAAAACTCTCCCACGTAATTATCACAGTTGCCAGTTAATGCCGCGCGACCGACGAGGAATCGCCCAGGGGAGGGAGGAATAAAAGTGTAGCCGGTCATTAGACAGGCAGGGAATCAGAATAATTGGTCTAATCGGGCTTAACTGGTCGCGATTAGATTTGCGTTGCTCCGTTCGCAACAGCCCACGCAACCTCGTTTAGTGCACGCACTGGAGCCTCGCTCCTCGACGTTCCTTTCGCGACGGTCCAGGTAGACAGTGGACGATCGAGGGGCTCGCGTGTCGAGCGTTTAGCCAGCGATTCTTAGTGGATTCCGCGAGCTTCCCGTAGCCGATCAATCGAAATGGGGTCGGAGGGATTGCCGTTGTACGCGCGGATCTGCTTGCAGAGATTCAGAACTGTGACAGCGTGAAGATAAAGTTCGAAACGTTGCACACGATGGACTCGTCGGACACGATCGACATCGACAGCCACATGTCGGACCGCGCGAGCGTCAGCTCGAAGAACGCGGCCGACAGCGACAACATGATGATGATCACGCCGGAGCTGCTCGGCCTGATGCCGTCTGGAAGCTCCGTCCACTCGGACTCCGGCGAGAACAACTCCAGGGGCCATTCCGGCCAGTCCAGCTCGCATCACCACGGCTCGAAATCGTGGACGCAGGAGGACATGGACGCCGCGCTGGAAGCGTTGAGGAACCACGACATGAGCCTCACGAAAGCCTCTGGTAATTGAAACCCTTCCACTCGCCCGCGACGATCGTAAGACCCTAGTCTCGCGAGTTGTCTCTTTGTTCTATGTTCTCGTTCAATATTCACGGCGATCGTTACAGCGACCTTCGGCATACCATCGACGACCCTGTGGCAAAGGGCGCACCGGCTGGGGATAGACACCCCGAAGAAAGACGGGCCGACCAAGTCGTGGAGCGACGAGAGCCTGAACAACGCCCTAGAGGCGCTCCGGACCGGCACCATCTCCGCGAACAAGGCCTCGAAGGCGTTCGGCATACCATCCAGCACGTTGTACAAAATCGCTAGGAGGGAAGGGATCAGACTGGCCGCGCCTTTCAACGCCAGCCCGACCACCTGGTCGCCCGCTGACCTGGACCGTGCTCTGGAAGCGATCAGGTCCGGCCAGACGTCCGTGCAGAGAGCCTCCACGGAGTTCGGCATACCCACAGGGACGTTGTACGGTAGATGTAAGAGGGAAGGCATCGAGCTGAGCAGAAGTAACCCCACGCCTTGGAGCGAGGACGCCATGACCGAGGCCCTCGAAGCCGTCAGGTAAACACTTTTCTTTTCAGCTTTTGGCATATGAGAATTATTGTCTGAGAGTATTCTGCGTCCGCGAAAAGAGCAGCCGCTCGAGGCTCGTGCACCGAATTAATTTGTGTGGATCTATCGGGAACGCGTCCCGTTCGTTTGCGTGTTTCAGATTAGGGCACATGAGCATCAATCAAGCGGCTATTCACTACAATCTACCCTACTCCTCTTTGTACGGCCGTTTCAAGAGGGGGAAGTACGAAGAACCCGCCGTCGGCGACATATCCCAAGACGGAAGCAATCCGCATTTCCATCAGAGCCCCAGCCAGAACCATTCTACCGCCGTTCCCGATCAAATGCCTTACCAAGGCAGCTGAAACTTACCCCTCTATTAGAGTGATAAGTTAACTTAATGATCCATCAGACTCGCCGCTACAGTTCGATCGATTTTCTTTTTTCCTTCTGTGCGGAGAATGCCGCGGAAACGCCACCGACCAAACTCGTCGCTGGACGATTGGCGAATATTTTCGGGGCGGCAAACAGGGATACGACGGCCAGGGAGAGGCCGATGGAGAAGAACTCGCAGTATTAAAGGTGGAACTACCGCAAGTGCGAAACATCGTGTACATTGTATGATTTTTATGTCGAGACGTGAACGTGGAGTAATTATATATAATTTATAAGAATTATTTATAATGAACACTTGTACAGTCGGGGGAATCCCCGTAAAAAACTACTTTAGTATGTAAGTCGCCCCGTACCCCGCATCCGAGGGGATTTTCAGCGAGGATATCAGATATCCCGCGAGACGGACATCCTGTTAATTTAAACTGACGCGAAAGCCGATCGATTCGTAACTTAATTCGCCTTACGTCCATACTTGTTCTTTTGTTCTCTCTTCTTTTCTTAGTTGGTCGTTCTTCTCGAAGCAATACTTTATTTTTATTGTATATTCGTGACTCAGATTAGGCGTTATCCTTGAGATGGCGCGCGAAGGATGCTTTTCCTGTATAAATAAAGAACTTACGCATTGGTGGACGTTTTTAGGTAAGAGGGGAAACCACACACGCGTGCGTACGCACGCGAAACACGTATCATTGCGTACGTACGCTTGCAAAATTTAAACGCGAAAAGCGACGTTCAATAAGATTGTAACGTGTGAAACGAAGGAAAGGATAAGGTATGTGCCTGAGGGCCATTTTTTTGCGAAATATCATTTTCGAAGTCGCAAATACTTATATTCAATCGACGCGCACTTCTCCTAATTTCGCGTGGATGAAGCAATACTCATTTTTCTTTCACAAAGTTTCTATAAAGATCTCCTCAGGGCGAAAGAGAGCCGTTTTAACGAAATGTACGAGCAATGATATGCGGGCGATCAGCGAAAGAGAATGATCGGTGTTTTACTGTGCGTTGAAATCGTTATGTTGCAATATGGAATCGAGTTCAAAATGAATTCGAATGTTGGGCTAAATACGAGTCCAAACGGTGCTTTATTTATTAAATGATCCTCGATCGTTCACATTTTAATGGAGGAAGCGAACGTTAGCATTGTAAAACCTCGTTTTCGTGTAACTCGGGATCGTCTCATTCATCGTCCACTTTTCAATTTCAAAATGGGCGAAATATCGAAATCATGCGTACTTTAATTAGATTGTATAGATGTTGCATTTCTTTGTGTTTTTAGAAAGGACTGAATAGGATATGTTAAGTATAGAGAAAGAGGGAGAGGAGAGAGAGAGAGATAAGTGAGGACCGTTTGGAAAACGGAGGAAAGTGCTGGGTTTCTGTGGATTTTATGGATTTCTAAAAACACAAGTTCTTTCTCGTTCGACTCAACTGCCACATGTAAAAATACGTTAGATCTACTATTAATTTATCATGCTCACGACTATTATATAAAAACATATGGATATATACCACTTATAAATATATGTACAGTTTATATATTTTAAATTAAAAAGTAATGCAATTTAAAGAAACGGCTACGGTTATTTAATGCACACACAAATTACTGTTTCCCGCTCGTAAACTTGATGAACATTCGCGGTAAGTGTCATTAAAACAAAAATTTAAGTAAACGAGGGCGAGCCCTTCTTTTTCAAATCGGTCGATTTAATCGATTAGTTTCAATTCGTTATATTCAAAAATCCTATTATACGAATAACATATAATACGATGAGTTAGTAGTTACAAATTATTAGCGACAACTGAGGAGGAAAGATAGTTATATTCAAGGCAGCGAAAATTTGCTTATGTCTTTATTTATTTGCAATTTCGAATATTAGACCCGTGATACGTGTATTAAACACGTGCTCAGTTTTTGGAGTAAGAGACGCTATATAGTTCGTGAACGTTTTGATTTATGCACTTTTCGAGTTGCATTCGAAAATAGAGATCCTTAAGAAACCTCAGTTATGCCTTTTATGAATATATTATGTTCTTCGAAGCGGTAATCGCTGCATCGCGTTCCATGTATCGTACAACGCGTCGGTAAATTAGTTCTCAACGCGTCGATAATTTGGTCCATTTGGACCAGGAAATTCGCCCGAGTTACTAGGAATACATGATACTAGTGGAGGTGGCACGGTGGAACTGTGCGAGAGAGAGGACATGCGCATGTGACAAGGATGGAGATAGATGGCGTGCGACTAACTTTGGTTATGCTCTCCTGATCCCGTATCAGGGGCACATAACCAGAGTTAGTGGCACGAAATATATCTCTATCTTCGTCGCACACGCTGGCTTTCCGGCCGTGCCACCTCCACCAGTATCTTGTGTTCCTCTTAATTCAGCTGAATTTCTGTTCCTATTCGAAAGAGAATTCAGTAGGGTAGATGTCCCTATTACTGATCACTGGGCACAGTAACCGGGACAAAAACATGTATTTCCATTTAAATGAAAAAAATATGTAAAGTTGACATTTTTAACCCGGGAAAAATGCCTTAATAAAAAGAAAAGTTCCAAAAACCAATATAAATTTTCACCAAACAAAATTAAGGCGAGGGAGGTCACTAATTAATTAATTCGTGAGCAAGTCGGCGTCAAATACACCATTCCCATATCATTTCGAAACGCTTTCCACCTCTATACAGCTGCAGCAGGAGTCGAAATTCCCTTTGCAAGTTTACCGCACTTGCGAGAGATAACGAAAACGCTTTTCCTGCCTTGTTGCATAGTTGAAAAGATAGCTAAAATTGGATCACAAGTTTTTCGAATTTCCTTGCGTAGGTAAAAGTCAATTTCCATCGTATCCAGTTTGAGTTCTAATCGCTAGTAGGATTACGATCGAATTCCACTCTGAAATCGATAAGTTTGCATGCGACGCTCTTTGTACCCTCTTACATCCTCTTTCTCTCTGCGGCTATCATCTACCTTCTCTATCATTCTGTACTCTTCTTAACTCGGCTGAATTTCCTGATATGAACGTATGTATATAAACGCGACAGTTCATATATGTTTTACTGTGGTTCGTGCGGGCAAGAGTCAAACGAAATTCCGAAGTACAAAGTGGCCACGTACTAAAGAAACAGCGTAACTTTTGTATTCCCTGCAGCTATATACAATCTACATGGCGACATGCGTGGAGTCCTGTATTTTCTGTAAAATTATAAATGACAAAGCACCCAGCGAAAAGATTTACGAGGTACGACATCAATTAACCTCATCTATTCCTCCTTAGAGGAATGCTAAGATGGACCGTTACGTTCGATGATCGGCGCGTAGATTATAGTTTCAAATATATATAACGGCTCCTCGCGGGGGAATCGACATTCCAAACACGCGGCTGTCAAACTTGGTACTAACAAATTCGTGTTCTTCGTAGGACGAATATGTGACTTGCATCAAAGACATTAATCCAGCTTCGACGCACCATTATTTAATATTGCCCAAGAGGCACATACGCAGCGCTAAAGAGCTTAAACAAGAGGATGCCGAGATTTGTAAGTCCAACTAATAACGCTCGTATTATCGAAACTCCTGTGGCTTAAGAACAATGATAATTTCAGATGATAAAATGACCTGCGTCGTGGACAGAATAACGGAAATGCAAGGACTCGACGCTGCGCGCACGCTTACAGGATTCCATTGGCCACCGTTTAATACGGTGCATCATTTGCATTTACACGTTATTTCTCCAACGAACGAGATAAATATGTTACAGAGATTTATGTTCAGACCTAACTCCTTTTGGTTTGTCAGCGTACGTGTGGAATATACTTTGATGCGCACGGACTCGTTTATTAAGGGGTAACACCACTCTGGAGGCAGAAAAAAAATACCTAAATTTGACAATTTATTTTGGGAGTACGACAAACGGAATAGAATTTCTTTTCAGAGGGTTTATTTAACACATATTGAAGTACGGAAAACAATTTTTTTTATTGTCATTTTCATACAAAACAGTTTGTTTTAAAACACCGCCACGGGAGGACGGATTTCTCGGCATGTATGAGTCCGGGAACAAAATACCAAAAAAAAAATTATTATCTATATACAATTGGCTTTGGAAGTACGTAGGGGTTTTTTTTTTTATCAATTTTTGTGGACGTGGTGCACTTTTTAAGGAATGAGTCGATTTTTTGCCCTAAAAATGAGCATTAAATTTTTTATAAAAGAAAAAGTTTACATTCGATCAAAAAACGGCTACGTACTTCCAAAGAGAATATTGTTGTGAAGCTACTGTAAAAATTTCAAATCGATCCATGCAATAGTCTCCGAGAAATCCGTCCTCTCAGTTTGAAAGAAGTGGTTTCGACGACGGGCTCTGTCGCCGCCATTTTGTATGAAAATGACAATAAAAAAATTGTTTTTCGTACTTCAATATGTGTTAAATAAACCCTCTGAAAAGAAATTCTATTCCGTTTGTCATACTCCGAAAATAAATTGTCAAATTTAGGTATTTTTTTTCTGCCTCTAGAGTGGTGTTACCCCTTAACACTTACGGCGTCAATGTCAATTCTTACCTTTTGCAGACAGAGTACGTGAGATCCTACCTCCAGTCGCGCGGTTAATGCTGCGACCTGTTACTAAGACTAGAATCTACTTAGGGAATTCCAACTGGTTACGGTTCGTTTAAACGGCACAAGCAATCGTGATATCCGCTGTGCGAAAAGGTAAATGTTCATTTTGTATAAGTAACGCATAGTTGTTAATACTTTTATAATCAATTACCCTATGTCCTGCGGTTTCTACATTTTTTTTTATATACGTTTATGTTAATATGAAAGTTGTACGATTAATATAACTCTATACATTATATATCTGTATTTACTTCAGCAAGATGGTCTTTGGAAGATTCCTTCTTTATACATGTACTTCCATTGCTCGCCGTCTGGATACGAATAGCTCGTAACGCAGTCGTCCTTAAATTTAACCGAATAGCCTGGCGATGTGGGTGGCATGTAACAAGCTCTCCGAACGCGCACGGGGTGCTCGAAATGCTCGTGTTGCTGATCCACGTACTCTATCACGCGATCGTCGGTAGTTGCGCTCAAGCAGACGAAGTCCCACATTTGGAGATGTTGGACCATTTCGCATAGACCGACTCCCCCGGCGTGTGGGCATACTGGAACTGGTTTAAAAGATATTACATCGCGCTACCTAATCGCTGTAAAAGTTTCCGTTTCCAAGCTCACCTCCCATCTTCTTCGCCATGAAGTAAACAGATAATATTTCATTGACTCCCCCTATCCTGGCCGAATCGATTTGACAATAATCAATCGCCTTTGCTTGCAGCAGTTGCTTAAACATAACGCGATTAGCGCACATTTCGCCAGTAGCAACTCCAATGCCGTGTGGCCTTAATGCATTAGCGATCTTAGCGTGGCCCAAGACGTCGTCGGGCGATGTTGGTTCCTCGATCCAAGTGGGCTTGAACTTCATTAGTTGCTTCATCCACTCTATCGACTCGTTCACATCCCAGATTTGATTCGCATCCACCATCAGTTTATTCTCGTACCCTATCATATCGCGTATCAGTTGGCATCTCTTTATGTCGTCATTCAAATCCTGGCCGACCTTGGCCTTGAAAGACGTGAACCCGAGATCTAAAAACTTTCTGCAGAGATCCTTGACCTTTTGGTCGCTGTAGCCGAGCCAACCCACTTGCGTCGTGTACGCGGGGTATCCATTCTTTTCTAACATTTCTTCGCGCCCTTTCTTTCCCTTCTCGTTGTCTTTCAGCATTTGTATCGCTTCTTCTTTTGTAATAACGTCGGTACTGTATGAAAGAAGCGCGTGTTCGTTGAAACGGATTATTGCAAAGTTGCACTTCGCGTGCTTCGTAACTTACATGTATCTGAAATCGATCGTGGAAACTAATTGCTCAGGAGTTAAGTCTGTCAGGAGCTTCCACACGGGTTTATTCTCTATTCGGGCCCACAAGTCCCACAGTGCATTTATTATGGCTGCTGTGGCTAGATGGGTGACACCTTTCTCTGGCCCAATCTGTTAAGCAGTAATTAGTGGAAACTTAGAGTTTAAGAAAATGTATATTCATATTATTTCTGAAGAATTCTCTGCGTATATCTATTACCCATCTCATTTGTGATTCGCTGGTCAGTTTCCTCCAGAACGAGCCGAAGTTTGCGAAAATCTCGCTGGCGTTTTGTCCTTTCACTAAGTAGGACATTGATCTACATGCTTGAACGACTAAAAAAGAGTTAAAAAATTATATTCTATACGGATGATTATGCTTTTTCATGTACAAACTCGCATACCAATTTCTGTTCCTCTGCCTAAAGTGAACGTTAGTCCATATCCTTCTACATCTTTGTTAGTCTTTATTGTCACATAAGCGCAAGAGTAATCAGGGTCGGTGTGCTGTAATGAAAGTAATTCTACAATTAATTATCAAAAGGAAGGAGTACACGTGTTTGAAAAATATACTCGAAAATTTACGTACCATAGCATCGCTTCCATCTGCTAAAAGAGACGTTGGGAATCTTATGTCCCTTACAACGATATCCGTAATTATAATTGCCATTATTTATACAATCTCTATGCAACGTCTCGCCTATATTCTTCGCTACCAATTCACTCGGAACGTTACGTACTAAATGGCAAGTGAAATTTTCCGCAAACCTCTCAATGCTGAAATATATCAGACCACTTGAGCTTCATCCTTTTATCATATTACATACACATTCGAGTACATAGACGCTATCTGCTCTACACGACTGTAACAAACAGAGGAATATTATTGATAAGTAGGACGATTTGATATCAGGAGCTAGATGGAGAGTTATGCATAAACTGAAAAAATTATATAATCTTTTGCTGAGTTCGCTCTATTTTTACCTAAACGATTTGCACAAGATATTAGTCTAATCACATTCACTAAATCATTGGAGATAAACAGCTACCGCTTACATTAATACTATGCACAGCTTTGTAAATACACACAACACGCTTAAATAGTAGAAGATTATTCTAATAATACATCTACATAAATCCCATTATCCGTAATCAACGTGACTTCGAAAATTGAAACTCCCGCGCCACGGTTCTGTGGCAAGTCTGCAGATGTCACTGAAGGAGTATTCAGACTTCGAATACCGTCTCCATTCTATACAATTACTCCTTTCCGTGCCATTCATTCTCCAGTCGTAGAATGACATCTACTCCATCTACTCGCGACAAATTCAGATATTCTAGAAGCATCGTGAACCGCGTGTGCGTGCGTTTATTGCGCCTCGTTGCCGGTAACCCTAATGTTTGACCACTTGCGCGTCAAACCTGTTACTACAAACGTGCGTTGAGAATATTCGTTCCGTGAGTGAACTAAACAATTTCTGCAGAATGGTGTGCTCAGATTCAAACATGTCGGACCCGTTTGAAATAATTGTGGGAACGTACGAGCAGTACATGCTCGGTTACAAAGTAAACAATATAGTCAACGTAAGTGAGGAGTTTCCTTATTGTCGTTCCGCGACTCGCGTCTCTTGCGTCGTTCTACGACTGATGAATTTACAGGAATACAAAATGGAAAGGACCTTCGCGACACGGAGTCACATCAGCAGCGTGCGCGGCGTTTCGAGTAACAGGCACTATTTAGCTTCCGGCGGAGCGGACGACTCCGTCTATCTGTACGACATGCGGTATAGGATAGAATCCGGCAGATTGATGCACCATAACAGTAAGCGTAAACGTACCCGACCACCTCCGCGGTGTATCGTATGAAAAGCTCCGACACGCCGCTTCTTATGCTTTTCTACAGGTACGGTGAATTGCGTCGCGTTTACTCCGGACGCGTCCCATCTCTTCACGTGCAGCGACGACGGAACTATAGCCGCCGTCAGGTGCGGCAATTGGCAGATGGAGAAACACTGGCGGACGCCGCACAAAGGCTTGGCGGTTAACACTCTGGCCATTCATCCGACCGGGAAAATAGCGCTGTCCGCGGGGGCGGATGGTATCCTTCGGACGTGGAATTTAGTCAAAGGCAGGCAAGCGTACGCCACGAACCTGGCGCCGAGATTGAAGCTGGACGCCGCCAATGTTACCGTTCTGAAGTGGAGCCCGAACGGCGAGAAGTACCTGCTGGCCGTCAATCAAAGAATAGACGTGTACTCGGTAGAATTGGCGGGGATCGACAGCGAAATCACGTTGGACTCGAAGATCATCTGCGTGGAGTTCCTCGGGGACGATTTAATCGCCATCGGATTGGAGAACGGCCGGATCAAATTGTACGACCTGGAGAAGTCGGTGGCCACGGTGGAAGCCGTGGCGCACGACATTAGAGTGAAATGTATGGCGTTCAAGGGCGACTTATTGGTCACCGCGTCCAGTTCCGGCGAGATCAAGCTCTGGAGATACGGCAAATACAAGTTGGACATGTTGCAGCGCGTGAATTGCGGCGCCAGGATCACTTGCCTGTCTCTCGCAATGCCGTGCAAGAGTCTGGTCGGCGAGAAAGAAGCGAAGTCCGAGGAGGAGGAAGAAGCGTCGAAGAGAAAGAGATTCAGATTACGGCAGGAGGTTGTCGTCGAGAAGGAGGGCGATTGGGAGGTGACGCCAATCGAAGATTCCCGGGCGGGCACGAAGGGCAAGAAGTCGAAGAAGAAACGGAACATAGGGGACGCGGATCCCGCGGATACTCCGAGAAGGAAGAAGAACAAATGGATCTCGAAGAAGAAAAGGGGAGAGGACGAGGTGATCGAGATTATTCCCAAGAAGAAGAAGAAACTGTGGAACGTAGAAGACAACAGCGACGGTTTGAATAAGAAAAGGAAAGAGAAGTTCTCGTCTTCGGAAGAAACCGAGAATCTTCCCTCCAAGAGGGTTAAAAAATCTAGCGGTCAGTTTTCAGAAACGGGCGACGCGACGGGGAATAAAAGGAAGAAATTGAGACAGCTGGACGACGGCGACGACGTTCCCCCGAAGATGAAGAAGAAGAAAGCGGTAGCGGACGGGATTGGTGGGATTTTAAAGAAAAAGAAGAAGAAACAGTGAGAGGGAGACAGGTATTCGATAATTACATCAATCATGTCAGTTTACAAAATTATATTCACATTCTGCATAATATTTACAGATCGTATATTCTAATTGGGAGTATGATCTACGAATATATTAAGTTACACGCTAGTTCCTACAGAGTCAGTCTGTTCGCATCCCTTTTACGTTCAATGTAATTTTACCATAAACGGTGTGTCGTGTATAAGGACGACACTCGAGGACAAACAAACGTTCGTTAAGTCTTTTGTGCGTACGATAGATAAATGAGTGACGCTGGCTCGCGCGACGTACTCCCGTGAATCTACCACAATATACACTTGTGTGGCGGGTTCATGGAACTTCCCACCGGACAATTCCACGTCTTCGCGAAATCGGCGTTGTTCGAGAGGGTTCCAATGACTCTGAAGTGATTCGGCGCGTGGACCCCTTCTATCAGCTTAGACTTTAACGCTCCGTTCGTGTAATTGCCGCACCAGACCTGTACAAGCAACACAATTGTATATTTCAGGACGTACAGCTTCTGGGAATACGCATTAATCGTAGCGTTGTGTCGTTTACGCTGGTACCAAGAAAACATAGGCGTTTTGTTTTTATAATTCAGTAACGATACGAATAAACAGTGAGTTGGAAATGAGATCTCGAGTACAGTTCAATTGGTCTTTGTTTGGTAGTGAGACCAAATGCAGCTTATGCTTAGAAGTAGGGGTGGGTTTCTCGAAGCGTCGAAACCCAAGAAAGTTTCGAGTTTCTAGAATCCAAAAGTTTGCACTTTTTCGCGAATTCGAAACTCTCGAAAGCCAGATAAGAAAAGGTATAAAATTAATTAATAGAATCGTTTACAGCGTGCCTCGCGAATTTGTATTTGTTATAATATTTTCGTTTAGCTACGGTCAACAGATTTATGCAAAAATTTTGTTGACTTCAGTTCTTAAAGCAAGATATTCCACTCGCAAAACATAATCAGCGCTACAAGTTTCGAGAGCTTCGAAGCCTTACAAAGTGTCGAGAATTCAGAAATTAAGTTCGAACCCGCCCCTACTCGCGAGTACACTTACTTGCGCGAAACCAACGAAGAACAGCTGCTCCTGAGTGTACCTAGCAAGGCCAGGTAAAGCTTGTTGGCCACCATTCCTCGTCGTCAGCCTTCGATACGCCCTGTAAGCCTCCCGTATACCGCCATTATCGGCTATGTTCTCTCCCTGCGTATTAACGCCGTTTACCTAAATGGCAACGTACAGACGATTAATTTGTCCAATTGTAAGCGCCCGCCTTGGCACAATTTTTTGGCTCCTTTGTCACAAGGGCAACACCCACCGTGAAATTATTGCCCAGCTCGGGCAAGTGATAGTTGCTGTACTGTTTGATTATACACTCGACTTTCTTGTGGTAGTGCTGCAACGTCTCGTTACTCCACCATTGTCTGAGGTTCCCGTTCTCATCGTATCTGCGACCTTAAGGGAGAATTGTATAGATTAATCATTCGAGTTACCAATGCCCTGCAATTTCTGCTGTCGTTCACTAAATATCGATAAGGATACCTTGATCGTCGAAGCCGTGAGTGAGTTCGTGACCCATAATCGCGCCCATAGCACCGTAGTTGATGGACCTATTACGAACGTTCGCGTTAAACATCTTAAGAAAATGATGTCGAGAGTAAATAACTTTGTAACGGTACTTAACACGTACTCTAGGCCATTTCCATAAAACGGTGGGTGTAAAATGCCGGCTGGGAAAGCTGTAAGTCAAGCGTATAAAATAGCAAATGACACAGAGAATTGTGATTGAACATCGGTATCGGATACTCACTGACTGAATTTAATACTGCGCTATAAAATGCGTTCACCGTAGTGCCCGTTGATATCCATCGATTTTTGTTAGGCTTCTCGCGCAGGCTACTCAAACTCTTCTTAATCCCCAGGTTGGTCAAGTTCACAAACGTGTCGAATAATCTTCCTGGGAGGACCTCTGTCTATTGTAAATCGATCTGGCATTATTCGACATTCAATATTTGGAGATACTTCGTGGGGAAAGTGGACTCAGGTAGCTCACCCCTTCGTAGAATTTATCAAGCTTCTCGGAATTCGTAATCCATTCTGGAATCCCTACGAAAGGTCTCATCGCTTGCAGCTTCTTGTGTGCTCGAGCCCTGGTGCCCATGTCCATCCAGTCTAAATCGGCGACCATCTCATCGAACGTTGCTTTGATGTCCATCAGCATTTCTAAGGCCTGAGGAGCCAGTGGCAAGTGGGAGATATGTGTTTCAATCCATACAGAAGATGACATTGTGTGAAGAATCCATAGAACCACTAAGGATCCTAAACTCATGGGATTACCAACCTTCTCTCGAGCTTGATCGTTGAAGTACTTCTGCGCGTAGATGTAACTGAGAGCCATGCCGAAATTAGCGTTCACATTGCTGGTGCAGGCCTTCCACCTCGGTGTCTTCTCCTTCAGGCCGAAGACCTTTTGCGAGAACTGGAAGCCCAGGTCGCGGAATCGTTGCAAAGTCAGCGGGGCCACCGTCGAATAAACGCTCCACCATACGAACCGTGCTGAAATATTGTATCCATCAATATTTCCCCTTCGGTACCATTCATTTGTGAACGCTGGAACAGAAGGTGATCCCGAGTAATACCTATGGTAGCAGGTGATGTGATCGCCAACAGTTCAGGTAGCTTCTGCAAGTAGCGTAGATCCATAACGATCACGCGATCGAGGCCTGTATTTATCGTCACGTTCGTATCCTCGAACACGGCTTCCACGTACCTCGTCCAGTTCCACTGAAACGGATTAAATGCACGTGATTCAATTAAACATCTGGTACAAGCTGAAACTAATCTCCTCACGCTATTCCACTGTATTCACCTGTTGCACGTGCAAGTCCGTGAGTTGTTGCAGCTCATCGACAGTTACATCATGGAAGAGATGATTTACGCTGCGCCTTTCCTCCGGCGTTGCCATAATCTGCATAAACCAGTAGATCGAATAAATTTACAGTAGCCTTCCAACGATCCAGGGTACAGACAGTTACCTACTTTTGCGATCTGCGTGCTGAAATCCAGAATTTCGTTCGCGAAACTGCCGCTCTTATTCCCCGCGCCAGCCATCTCGACCATAGATTTTATGTACTTCTTGTACTCGTTCAGCTCCGATTGGAAGCGCTGAGGATCGAGCAGGTAGCGCTCGCTGAATCCCGGGGACACTTGCTCCATCTGAAAGCACGCGACGATATATCACGATCCTAAAGTCGAGGGAACTGTGGTGATAAATCGCCGGGAGATTCACCATAATCCTGTTCCGCGTCGTGTCCCGAATGTCCTCGCTGATGTAAAAGTTGAGGAACAGATCCAGGCCCAGGAGCCTCTGAGCTGTGCCAGCGATTTCTGCGAGATCCACGGGCGACGCTTTGTTCCTTAAGGGTGGATCCTTTGGCATACCGAGCCTGGCCAACGTTTCGTGGATGGGGCTCAGTCCTAGAGCTTCAACGTCCTCTGAAAGCACGACCGGCAGTTAAACAGCAGTATCTACAGTTGCAGAGGAATAGCTCCGCTTCATAACGAAATATGTAATGCAATTATAGATCTTCGTAGGTACCTGTGTCCATGCAAGTTCTGTACAGAGATCTCGCCAGCTGGACTGGCCTGAGGTCGTCCTCTTTGTCTGGCTCTTCCAGCAGGATCCTCAGGTTCTTCAGCAGCTGTTCTCGGAGCAAGCTCAGCTGGTCCCAGGAAGTTTGGCTCTGCGGTATAGGATTCTTTGAAATCCAGCCGCCGCAGGCGAAGTTGTAGAAATCTGCGCACGGATCTACGGACCTGTTCATCGCCTCGATTATCCTGGCGGCTGGCACGATAAACAAATTATTATTAGTCGCGGGTAGGCGCGGAATTAACGCGTTTGTAAATGACGATCGTTATGTAAACGGATTTGAAGCCGAGGATGGACATTCCCATGGTGTGTAATTGCGCTGCAAGGCTGATGGAGAAGAAAGAAGGAAGACCTTGGGTCTACTGGTACCTGTCTTCACGCACTCCTCGCTCTGGCACATCTCTTTGTACTCCCCTTTGCGGAAAACGGCCAGCTGTATGGCCAACGTGACGGCCAGCGCAACCACCGTCACTATCAACAGACCGACGATTATCACCAGCTTCGTCTCGCTCCCGTATGACCCCTTTTCGTCCCTTCGCGCGTACTGCCTGTTCGAATCAATTGAAAAGGACCGTGGAGGTTCGCCGCCTAGCGTCGAGGACAAATAGGGCACCGAGCGCTGTTCGGCGGGGCATCGTGTCGCTTTTAACCCTCTGGATGCTGTGGACGTTTAGGACCAATGAACGTTTCAGGGAACAAGGTTTAGTGAAAGATCTATGGATCAGCGATTTTGGTGTAAGAGTGAGTACACTACACTCTGAAGTCCTAGCAGCGAAAGGGTTAATAGGAACCCTGTGCCCTTTTCGGGTATAAAAATACGAGACTATTTGCTAATTACCATGACAGGATCGAATCCCCCTTCGTCTCCCCTATCGTACCTCTTTCATGGTCCTCCGGGTCGTTTACCTGTTGAAAACGGAAACGGGATCTTCAATTGTGGAAGCGCTGTAGGAGCGGATAATTCAAGGATAATTGCAGCCGTGTAATTATCGCAATCAGTAGAATGTTGAAATGCACAGTTTACGGTGGCGGACGCAAAGGCTCAGCAAGCACCGCGAGGTCTTTTAGATCGCAGGCAAATGTAATCAGTTCGTCTAATTGAAGTCAGCGCAGAGCATCGCCCATTTCGGTGTGGTTACACTCGTTACACGATCGGCGGTCTCACCTTGCCCCAGAATCGACGGAATTACCGCGGTATTATTCTCTCCGCGGCCAATATCCTGTCACCGCGAAACGGCCATCCTCCTCCCATTATGGATATCGAAAGGACCGCAGCCCCGCTATAATTCCTGATCTCAACATTCTATGCACCTGCACATGAAACAGTGAATCTCGAAGCTGCTCCAGAGATTTATTCTCCCGAAGGGGCAATAACCGATCCACGTGGTTGGTGATAAGATGATAGATCCCGATGGATCGTGATCTGAATCACAATCGGGGGAGTCAATGCCTCTGGATGGGCCCCTAGATTCGTCTGTTGCTCTACGCGATATCGACGAGGGGAATATCCTATCGAGTTCGTCGCCCGAATCGAAGAACAATGATTCGGAAGCAATTGAAATTCACTAGCGATCGAGTGGCCACGCTAACTCGCGCTACGCACGAGGAAGAGTTATCGAGGAGCTCGAGACAGGAGGGGCATTCATGATGAAGAGACGAGCCAGCTGACAAGTCCCAGCTCGGTTTCATCAAAAAGGCGCCCCCGTTCGGGTCATCACCTTCTAAGTGCTTAACAGCGAGTTTCTACGCTGCGATTCTATCGCCAAGTGCCCGTGAACCGCGACCATGACCGTTGCTCTTGACTACTTCCGGGAAAGGACCCTTCCCGAGTGGTACCTACGAAGCAATCGTCAAGCACTGCTGGTCTTACCGCGAATCTCAATTCCTCGGAGCAACTCGGTGCTACGAAACAGCTCTATTCTACTTCACCCACGCTCCACTTCCCTCTAACGAACTTCTTCGACATTGATCCTCGTCAGACGCGTGCATACAGCGATTATGCAATAAAGGAGCGCGATATAGTATAGGTACTGTACATGTATCGCGATCGATGTTATACAACAAAACTGTCGTCGAAGTAATCCACCGGCGATGATCGCGATCGTGCACGCGAGGGCACGGTCTCCTTCGTGAAAGGATATAAATACGCGCGGTGGGCCCAGCCTGGAAAGGAATGAATCGATATTGACCGTGAACGTGATCGTCGTTTCTATTCACGGTACATCGTCACGGCCAGTTTGAATCAATTAGCTTGATTATCCTTCGAGCAGCCTATTTTTCTTGCTCGTTCTTCCTAAGCCGGGAGACGTGTCTTGTTTTCCTCGTTCATTAATTAAAATTGGAGCCGAGGGAAAAGCGCATCCGCGGTATCCCGCGGCGTTCTAGCGATGGGGCCTAACGTATCGCGAGTCAGATGGAGATTCGACGGAATACGCTTGGAGCTTATCGGAGCACGCTCACTTTTGAAATTAAAGGGATGCAGTGGCGCACCCGGAGCGGAGTAAGCGGCTTGCACCCTCCAAAGGGGCGTTGTAAAAAGAAAAGAAAATTAGATTTTATACTTTAAATCAATTTTTCTAATCACCTAATGAACTTTATTGAATTTGCATTAAAAATATTTTTAACCCCTCAACTCAGCTCACCCAAGATTAAATCCTGAGTGCGCCACTGAAGGGATGCGACTCCCCTGAAAGATTGGCAGTCGCCAATTCTACAGACGCGATGTGAGTTATATCTCCAAGCATTGAGATATTTAGAACTCGGACCAACCCCTGTCCCCGTCGTTCGAAAATCTCGATCACGATATCGGAACGCAGGCCGCGTCTCGAGCCGCTCAGAATCGGCGGAGAACAAACGGAGGCGTTGCACCGTCCGCATCGGCTGTGTTTTATGCAAATCGGCGCTGGCGACACAAAAGAATAGAGGATGAAAGCTCGACGACTCGATCCAGCATGAATATCAGGGACGCGAGACAACAGCGATCCTTATGATATTCCTGCTCCTCGAGAGCCAGCAAGGCCACGATGATAATTCATAGTCGCCGATGCAGGGAATATCTAAAAGAAGCGTCACCTTTTCGTCTCACCTTGTATCTCATCTTCCTCTCCGTTTTTCTTCCCTCTGTGTATCTGTCGCCTGCTCCTCCGCCTGGAACAAAGGATCATTGGCAAGCTCGTCTCGATAATCCATGCAACCGTGACGCATTGATTGCAAATTGACGAGCGACTGTTTAGCATCTTAAATCTAACCGAAGAATACTGATACCCTTTATCACTGCTTCTTTCTTCTTGGACGATCGTGAAAGATTCATTGTCTCTGCGCTCAGGGGCGTTTCGAATCGAGCTTCAGAAACGTGGGCTTAAGGGAAAATTGAGGACCTTGCAGCCAGGGACTCCTACCGGTACGTAAAATACCGGTATTATACCGGTATTTTTCGGTTGTATCTTCGTCTGAGACTCAATACCGGTATAACGCTCATACCGGTATTTCGCTATACCGAAACCGATATCATACCGAAAACAGAGGGTTACCGGTAACCGAAATAAATACCGGTATTTTTTCGGTATTCTTTTCAGTAACATGGTAGGTTTCGGTGTTCACCGAGAAGAGTACCGAAAAAATACCGGTATTTATTTCGGTTACCGGTAATTCCGAAAACCGATTGTTTTCGGTATTTATCTTTTTCGGTATGATATCGGTTTCGGTATTTATCTTTTTCGGTATGATATCGGTTTCGGTATAGCTGTATTGGCGAAATACCGGTATGAGCATTATACCGGTATTAAGTCCCTGCTTGCAGCAAGAGGGTTGTTTATAAAATTATTGCTCTGACTTGACATTAGAAAGAGAACAATAATTGAAAAATATGTTTTTTCACGCAATAAATAGTAGTTATTGAGTTGGTAAGTTTTTATTTCCATTTTTGGCGAAAAATATTCCATAATTAAAATAACGATATAGAATTTTTTTTACATATATTACTCGTCATAACTCAAAAACTGTCAAAAACGGAGTTGCACCCCATTTGCCGCAAGGTTCTCAATTTTATCCATCTGTTCCCTAGGCGTAGTTAATAACAAAGTCGGGGGTGGATGGAATTGTCCCGTTTCCATCCTCGAGGACCGATACCGATCGGTGGACAGAGGAAAGCGATTTCAGCTCGATTTGGCTGAAACGATCTAGGTTGGAGAAATCACGAATTTCACGATCCATCGGATGCGCGCCGTCGATCGTTACCTATCAACCTCGCGAATCATTACCCTTTCTTTTTTATCCGTCGCTTCGTAACGGACACTTGCTTCCCATCGAGAGCGAAATTACCCGGAGCGTCACGGATCTATCGTTCCGTTTCGTTCCACGATTGTTTGTTCCCCGGTATTTTTGGACGCACACAGGATACCATTGTTCGCTTTCTTTTACCCAGCTGTCCTCGCTAACGAGCAGCAAGATCGCTGATCTTGAAATAGGGAATCGATGAAAAATAAAACTCGACTCTTACACTCTTCGCGCATTCACAAGAGTCCGAAGTAGAGACAAAAGCTGCCTCAGAGAGGTGAAAAGCGATCCTCGTGGCGGCTGGCAAGCCATTCATTCCCCGAAGTACACATTTAAGAAACGCTTTGGCCGGTTTCGCGGGGAGTAACGCGTACCGCCGGGCGTTTGATCTTTTCGCAGTTTCGAACGGTCTCTCGGTCAATGGCAGTCATAAATCCCCGCGGATCGCCCGTACGTCTGGTGAGAATCATCGACGCTCCCGTTGGTAGCCTGCCAGGAGGTAAATCGGTATCGAAGGCTGCCCGAGGATGCGCAAAATTTCCGTCCCGCGAAAGGGGGAGAAGAAAAACGTGAATGCAAACGTGCGTACGGCGGCCACTTGTCAAGAAGTGTATCGCTCCACGCGGCCCGGAATTAGCCGCGGCTATTTTTACAGGCGTCTCTCGCTTTCGGCGGGAACCGACGTTTCATCCCGCCGTATACACGCTCTCCAACGTAAACGCGAATACGCGGCTAGCTCCAGGCATCCGCGAGAAACACGTGCCCGTGGATCTAGACGCGAGTCTATCGTCAGAGCTCCCCCCGTGCTTCTCTCCCCTTCGTTTAAAAGGAATTGGATATGAGCTGGATTATCATCGAATATAAAGTTTCCTTAACATAACAGCGCCGGCAAATCGCAGAAATTCCATCCGTCCACCTTCGTCTCCGTTTACCTTCTTCGGACCTCAACGAATCAACCCCTCCGAGCTAATAAGCTAATAAGTTCCAATGCCAGCAGCAGGAGTTAGACTCACCTGTTCTTGGTCCCCCGAGTGTCCCCTAGAAGCTCATGCTGGGCGGCGAAGCGTCGGATGCTGGATGCTCTACTCGCTTTCGGGTCGCCGGATAAGGGTCACGGTTAGTAAGATGCACAGACGGGCGGGGAAGACGCGCAAGTGCCCGATAGCAGTTGAAGAGGACGTTTCAGGATTCGATCGATCGCCGTTTCCGTCGGTTCAGCGACTCGGTGCCGTGGTCGCGCGGGCGTTCGCCGGTACCTCCTCGTTTTACCCTGTGTACGGCTCGCGATTTTTATTTAGCATTCGCGCGTTCGTATCCCGAGGAAGGATGCGCCGCGGGACCTATAGTAAACCAAACTGATCTTTCGGCTCGCGTACCAGCGAGCGTAATCTTCAAATCCCCTACCACTTGCGCGCCACGATACCGCCGTCCAGGAACGGATCATCTTCGTCTCGCCGGCGTCCACGCGAACGCGACCCGTGCGGCCAAGGATGCATCGACAGCAGAAACGTGTAAAGCTCCCGGCCGGGAATTAAGAGGAGCTAACTTACGAGGAGCAGCTGAAATCTCGCGCTACTCGTTTAAAATATCTTGTTCGCGCGCGACTTTGCGCGAGGGTGTCCGATGACCGTGTTACATTCCTGGCCCGCCGGGCGATCGTCAGATATCGCCGATGCTCGTTCATCCTCGGTGACCAGCGATTCAAAAAGCCGGGGGATCCCGCGTGGATCGTTTACTCGCCGCTCGACTTCCGCCCGAGGAAGCTGCATCTTCGCGTATGCGCGGCACTGATCTACCTCGCGGTGTCGATTGCGATTCCTGCGAGCTCGTTGCGCGCTGCACATTTATCGGCTGGATGTAAGATCGCGTTTGTTGGCCACGCGGCGATCCACGATCGCGCGAGATTTATCGCCGCGGCGCACGCCTCCCAACACCCCTCGATCTTTACGGCTATAAAAAGCTTTCTTTCCAATCTCTGCTCAGTATGCGAACGAGATAACGCGGGCTCTGGGAGAATACCAATGCCGATGCGCTTTCAGGACGGAGACGAAGACGCGGCTGCTGGGAAACTTGGGCACGTTGCATTCTTTGTCTCTTAAAGGGGTGGTCTTTGGTTCTCGCTTTTAAGAGAGAATTAGATATAATTCGTCGCGAGTGATTGAAACTGTTTTCTTGGCTCACGATCCGACGCAATTACCATATATCGATTAACGATTCCGCATCGTGTGCAACGATGACCACGCAAATGAATGCGAGCAAATAGCGATATGCTAGTTCCCAGGGGTCAGATCCTATCCCTTCCCTTAGATAAATGTAGAACAGTGTATCGTCTAGTTGTACAAGGAGCTTGATAAGGTGTGAGTCTACTCAGCTGTTTGCTATCAACGCCTTATATCTCGTGTACGACCTCGTTAACTATCTTTAAACTCTTTCGCGGTGCTCCGTGTAGCGCTATGAATACAAGCTTCTGTAGAAGTGTTACAGTAGCTCGTTTTATAACAAAAATGATCGGGAGATAAGAGCTCTCCTGAAAGAAGCACGCGGAAACAAGGTCACGTATGATAAGTCCTTGGGTGACCCTTGGTCGCTTTTCGTTTTAATTCTCCGCTTCCTGCAATCCTGTTTTTTAGGAACGTCGTTAAGACAGTCGCTTAAGAATTGCATAAGGAACCCTATTATCCTACCTGCGAGCGTCCAAAATTATTCCAATCCCAACGGGACAGCTTCAACCGCGCCTCTTAAATGTAACCTTCGCGGTGTCTTCCTCTTCTGTTTCGTAATATCGATCATCGCGAGTCATGTAACAAGGATCTCGCTGCACGAGGCAATAGTCGTCGAGAAATAGAAATCCTAAGAACAGAAATTCATGTTACACCGTCGAGCCCAGACTCCAAGCGGCACCCTTCGATGACGTCTCTCTAAAGGGTCCAAGAAATCCCTGAAACGCTGCGTTAATACAATATACTGACGATCGGCTCGGGTTCGCCAGCGCGGTTATAGATATATATATGAAATGAAATAATTGCCCCGACATACATTCCACGCGGGCACGACGAGCACGGCAAGGTAAATCGGCCGGGCAGGCGGGGTCTATTTTGATCGCGGAAAGTAATCGCGCACCTTCCCGCCGCCGCTGACGTATGCAAATATCCCTGAGAGACTCGGGGATCGGTGTTCGTTGGGTCGAGGAAGCGAGGGAGTGACGGCGGTACAGAGAATCCTACCTTTATTAAAAATGTAAAACCGACTAGTCCAGGTACAAAGATGAAACGGTACGATGCAACGCGGCTTGATTGTGATTGCGTGTATCAAAGCGAGTATCTTCGACGGTACGGGGCGTCGATTTTACGTGTCTTGGTATCTGCAGTAGGCCGTGTCCTCGATCAGCTCCTGAGGGATCAGCTCCTCCGACGGCGACTGATGGGACACCGCCACCGCGTGACTCTCCGCCTCTTTGAACACCCTCAGCAGATTCCCGCCGACCAATTTCTTGATGTCCGAGGCCGACCATCTTCGGTCCCTCGTCAACTCTGCCAGCAGCAGGGGATAACCGGAAACGTCCGGCAGCTCGACCGGCGGGCTGTGAAACGAGATTAGAACTAATCGGAGACAGGTTGTCGTTAGCGAGGCTGATAAGAGATTTGAAGCGCGAACGAATGGAAGAAGTGGAACATTGAATCGCTCCGATCGATACGCTTATTCGTTCCACGCGAAGGCCCTCGATGCAGCACGCTGCGACTCAGGCTCGCGAGCGATGTAAAAAAAAAAAAGAGAGATAATCGTTTCTTAATTGCGACGCGAGTGGTGTATCAATGATGGAAGCTGGTGAGGATGATTCACGCGAGCGCGTAAATAGAATCTAGCAGGAACAGGGAAATCGGTTCGCTGTGTAAAGGATCGATAGGGAGAGGGGAAGGCATTACATCAAAGGGGACGGAACAGATGAAGAAGATTCCTGGTTGAGCTAATAACGATGAAAGCATCGCACCAACCTTAGTATGCCATCGTAGCCAGCCCCAAGGCCCACATAGTTCACACCAGCTACTCGTCGTATATGATTGATATGAGCTGCAAAGAGAGACAAGCATACAGGATTGTGCTCGCGGCGATCCTCGTTTCCTCTCTTTCCACGGGTTTCGAGAAGCAAAGAGATCTCATAACACGCGCGCGCATACCTATGACGTCGTACATGGAAGCTTTATCGCCGCAGCTTAAATGCGCGCTGTCGAAGCTGACCATAACCAGACCACCGTTCACGGACTGCAAAAAGAAAAACGAAAGTCGGCCAATTCATACTTACGTAAACGATACACCGGGGCGCGATACCAGCTATCACCCAGCCTCGCAGAGTGCTCTTGGGGGTAAAACGGAAGATCGGCAGAAGGAAAATATTAGCCGACACTGGAGACTTTCCCTGGCCCGTTCTTTGCATAATTAAATCTGCCCCGTAGCTCCCAAGATACATCGCTACGTAATCTGATAGCCCCTGTAGGTGGCAACCAGCATCCGCCTAAGTAAGTGCTCGGAGCGAAAGGGGGTAAAGGATCCAATACGATTTCCCGGCCAATTCAATTCAATTCATAGAATTGCCGGTTCGGTTCTAGAGCAGGGTCAATCTTAATCTAGGTCAGTTCTAAGTCGGCTGGCATTTCGCGATCTTCGCGCCACCAGAAACGAGAGTGATCTGCCCTCCGTTGCGTTCGGTAGAGCAGCGGGGAAAGCGGTATGTCGGGGGAGAGTGAATCGGAACAGAAGCCAGCTCGGTTGGCTTTCTTCTCTCACCAGGTTACGGAGCACGTCGTCTGGAACGTTGCTGGACGAGTTGCAGAGTGCTCTCGCCGCGCTGTGAGAGAATATCACGGGCGCTTTGGTCACCGCCAGGGCATCCCTCATGGTCCTTATCGAGACGTGAGAGAGATCCACGAGCATCCCCAATCGGTTCAGCTCCTTCACCACCGATTTCCCGAACGCGGACAGCCCGTCGCTGTGGAAATCTAACGAGGCGTCCGAATTCGGGTCCTCCACCGAGCACGAGTCCGCCCTGGGGACAATGAGATCGGTTCGACTCCGTCGCTTCCCTTTCTCCGGTCTCTTTCATGCCCGAGGCATCGCCTTACCACGGGGTGTTGCACTTGTGCGTCAAAGTCATGTACCGTGCCCCCAATCGATGAAAGCTTCTGAGCACCGCCATGGAGGTGCCGATGCTGTGGCCACCCTCGATCCCCACCAGGCTGCCGATCACCCCATCCTTGTGCGCCTTCTCCAGCTCCTTGCTGCTGGTCACCAGCCTGATCTTCTTCGGGTACCTCGACACGAGTCTGCGCACCACGTCGATCTGCTCCAGGGTCAGCTGAACCGCGTCCAGGAACTGCGCCTCGCATGGCACGTAGACGGACCAGAATTGCCCGCCCACGATACCCTCCCGCAACCTCACCAAGTCCGTCTGCCACTGCGAGCCCCAGCTGGCGTTTCGCGACAGGTTCTCGTCGAACGGGAAGTCCTGCAACTTAGTGCTCCCTCGGTGCTTGCGCAGGTTCCATGCGAAATCGTTGTGCCTGCAACGTGGAGCACATGGTAAACGATGCCGCTCCGGTGGCGCGGGATGGATTAAAATGTTTCTTATGTACGGAGACGTCCGGGTTACCCATCGATAAGAGGAATCTCGGAGAGCATCCGTCGCACTACCCGAAGCCTAGCCTGCAGCAGGTGCGAGCTTCGCAGCTCTAACGCTAAAGGTAATCCTACACCGGCGACCAAGGCACATCCGAGGAAAAAGAAACCTGCCATCACTATCCACCTTCTCAGCATACTTTGCCCTGCATCGCACGCAGAAGCCAAATTCAATACGCAACCCTAGACTCTCTCGTGGTGTGCGTAGTGGAGTATATCTCGTCCCCGGATCTCGAGTTTCAAAGTTTTTGCAAACGGAAAAGGGAAGTACACTTCCGTTCGCGGATCATTCCTCTGGTCGCCTCGACGGTTCAAAAGCGATCGAGGTGACTCGTCGGTCCGTGAACGAAATCGGAACCGCGTCTAATCTCGGGTTCATTCATTTCTCAAGGAATTTAACAGTGGCGTGTACGTTTTCGGATGCATTGTCAATTCTTTGGGGACCTACCGCTTTCCCTCGGCGGATCTTTGTCCTTGTCCAAGGAAGTGGAGACACCCATGTCCTTCGTGTGGTGTATCGCATCGCCATTAGGCAATTTTCTCATTAGCTCCGGCGACGAGAGTTGCAAGCAGGTCTGCGAACATGTTGTTAAGTACAGTCAGGGCTGTTCCTGGGTTTTGGCCGCCCAGGTGCAAAAACGATATTGCCGCCGTTATTAATTCAATATTTTTTAATTAAGAATTTAATATATAGTGTTTACTTTTACATCTATACATACATAATTTTAAACAGTTATCATGCAAAAAAATTTCGATTATTATTCTTATTAATCAAAATTTTAGATATAATAAACGGCCTGCGGCCGCCCCTAAGTTTGGCCGCCCAGGTGCGGGGGCACGTTCTGCACCCCCGCCAGGAACGGCCCTGAGTACAGTCTCGAGCAGATTATTTTGTAACCCCTTGCACTCTTGCTCTCCGTGTATACATGCGAAACGAGAAGAGGACTGAAGAAAGTTGCCGTCTCTGGGACCATGTAATTTGAATGAAATTATAGTTCGAATTATTAAAATTCCGTCCTCTCAGAGACCAATACTTTCCTACTCCTTTTGTTCCTTCTGTTCGATACAGCAGAATTCGCTCGGCAAGTTGTTATCATAGGCGTAGCGATAATGGACGGAAGTAAAAGTGGCAAGAAAAATTGTGGCAGTAATTACTGTAAATCGAATGAATTAGTGAAACTGGTTGGATTACCTCCAATATGTCGACTTCTTTTCGCCTCGGTGGCGGGGACCGATAAACCATGCCATCCTTATTCATCCCGTAAAGCTCAAACATTATTTCCTCCCTTGAGCGGCCGCTCTGTTGCTTCTGCGAGCAGTTTCTCAGGACGGTAAATACTGAAGGGAGCGTCTGGATTTACGGGATACTGACGCATGCGCCAACTCCCGTATCGACCCGGCATCGCGAAAACGTTTTAAAACTAAAAAATTTCGCATAATCGACGACAATCGGAGAAAAAAATTGATCGACGAGCCCCGTGTTTCCGTCTACGGATACTAAGGTCCTCGTATTCGCAAACCTGCCCACCTACAAATTACAATACAATTCATTTGTAATACGTAGTTGCGAGGCATCGAACGTTTCAGGCGCAGCAGAATAGAAATCTTCTCTAATCATTTTTTCATCACCTCCAAACGTTATGTCTTCCTCATTTGATATTCACAATGAGATTCGAAATACACGTGAGTGAAAGAACTCGATTCTATCCGTAATAATACATTACACTATAAATTAATACTTAACAGTCTTAATAGAATAGATTCTCTACGAAGTAATTTAAATTCTTCTAAAAAACGCGCGTATATATATATAGCTAAAACAAAGATATACTTTGTGTCATGTTCTGCTCTCCTATTTTATGATATTATTTCATTATCATAGCGATCTGACAAGAATCTACTCGGAACCTTGAAAACAATTGAGTAAACAATCGCTAGTTTTACATACTTTTATTTGTTACATCGTTCTAAGGGAATAGTGGATGATACAACGATGATCTCGAGCAGTTTCGTTTGAAGAGCCGTGCGTGCCGCGGTTGCGAGGGGCTGCAGGAAGTCGCGAGGCACGCGTCGCTTCCAGGCTGCGCAGAAACGTATGCGCGTAGCTCGATTCCAACCGCCATATACCGCCATATTGTTTGCGGTAGTCGCGCACATAGTCGGTCAGTTCGTGCCGCGGTCCCGTGAGTTTTTTTCTGTCCGTCTGTGAGCCCCTCTGGGAAAGTTTGCAAACATTTCGCGTAAAAGCAATATGAAGAAGACCAAGGACGTGTCAGACGAAGACGAATATTCCGCAGACGATCCAGAAGAAATGGAAGGAGCATCCGAAGAAGAGTGGACTCCCGAGGCCGGAGCCGAAGTAAGCCCACGCTACCGATGCTTTCCACTTTCCTCTTATCTCGAAAATATGCCCCCGCATTTCCCGATTAACCGTAATCCCCTACCTTCTTCGTACGGTACTCGGCGCGACTCGCTCGCCCACGGAACGGTTTACGCTCCATTATTCGTGGCGAAAGATCTGTCAATCGGAATCGTTCTTATCAGGATTCCCTACATTTTTCCCCGAGCGCAGGCTAAGAAATCTCGACGTTTTCCGACGGGAAATCGGCGCTGTTCGCCGAAATGTTTATGCTTTCTCGTTTATCTGCTACCCCCCGGCTATTGTCAGAAATGGATGGTGTTTAATCAATCTCGCCGAGCAGATAACGGAAAAACACGAATCGGTTGTGTAGCTGCTCGAAGCCGTGACATGCACGCTACCCGATGCACCGCGAATCTCCGACACTGTTATCGTTGGTGGAATATTTTAAGAAAATTTTCTGCCCCGCCGTCCGGCGGTTATCCGAATCGCTGGGAAATTTCATATCGAAGCGTATTTATTACGAGAAAAATGGTTATTCCGAAGGACAGCATTGGGTCCGCCACGAGTCGTCGTTGCCGGCCGGTCGATGGCGCCAGTCTATGAATTTTTCAAAACAGTATAACTGTACTCCGATCGTGCATTTCATTTTTTACTCACGCATCTCGTAATTTCGAATTTTTCTCTCGCGGTGAATGTCGATTTGAGAGTTATGTATTTAAATCGATATTGCAATTCGCCGCGCGAGCATTATTCAATGCATAAAACGGTTTTTGCTCCTGGAAATCATGCTCGCGATAGACACAAACACGAATTATAAATGCGCACGTATATGCGTCTCATCGATGTTCCCAGCAGCTTTACGCATCTTTATCAATTTCAAGTACCATAAAAACATACATGCGAGCGTTGTATTTTGAACCTCTGGGATTAGCGAAAGTAGATTGCAAAACGAGTAATCAGCGAGTAAAGAAAACCACCTTTTCGCTCTCACGCTTATAATCAGTGACCCTCGATTTTTGTCAAGCCGAACACATTTAATTACACGTTTCCTCCTCGCCGATAATTACTACGCACGTAGCGAGCGAAATATCGCCGAGTGTTACAATGTTAATACTAACGCTACTCAGGGCGGGGTTAAGAAGAGGCCACAAAGAGAGGCAGCTAAGAAACGCCAGCATTCGGAAGAGGAAGAGGACGAAGAGGAAGAGGAGGACGAAGAGGAAGACGACGAAGAGGACGAGGAATCCGATTCCGACACAGGAAAGAAGCCCAAAAGGAAAAGACGATCAAAGAAAGAGGAGGACGAAGAGGAGGAGGACTCCGACGATAACAGCTTTAACGAATCTTCCGGAGAAACGCCGAAAGATTTCACTGTAAGTTTTGTCCCGAGACACGTTACCTCTAATTGTTACAGTTCGATAATAAATAATACCGCGCCGTTCGCCTTGCTTCTCGTAGTCCGGCGCGTTCGTCGTCGCGAAGGCTGACATTGGAGGAAGCACGGATCCAACATTGTGGAGGATAGATGGAAAAGCATTGCTTCAAAAGTTTTTACCTTTCAAAGAAGACGGAAAGACATTATACAAAAGCACGTCGACGGTAAGCCTCGATATGCCTGTCTTAAGGGGGAACACCACTGTGACGGCCGGAAAAGTAAGCCATTTTTAAGAATTTTTTTTCCAGGAATAATTTACAGTTTTCATAGAAAATTTTTATTATCTACCTTTAGTACGCTGTCTTAAGGGACTATACAAAAAAATAAATAGAAGAACATCCATAAATTTTAATATATTAATTAATCTTCCAGACCCACCCACGCGAGCTGGTCGAATGTGTAACTATGAAACAGCAGATCCGAAATCAAATTTCATTTTTTTTTTATAAACTATATGAGCGTAGTTTCCGTTGTGCGTACCGATTTCTTAAACAAATTATTTTTGTAAAAATGGTGCGCTTTAGAAGAAAATTTTCGAAAACCTGCGAATAAGATGGACAGTTTTTCAAGCATATTTAAAAAAGTTTGTTTTCAATCCAAGAATCCGTACGTACAACCGAAACTACACTCATATAGTTTAGAAAAAGAAAATTAAATTTAATTTCGGACCTGCTGTTCCATAGTTACACAATCGGCCAGCTCGCGTGGGGAGGTCTAGAAGATTAATTAATGTATTAAAATTTATGGATGTTTTTCTATTTATTTTTTTTGTATAGTCTCTTAAGACTGCGTACTGGAGATAGATAATAAAAATTTTCTATGAAAACTTTTAAATTATTCCTGAAAAAAAATTCTTAAAAGTGGCTTACTTTTCCGGCCGTCACAGTGGTGTTCCCCCTTAACCCTTCGTGGTCACACGGGGTGTATCGCACCCCAAGAGCAAATTTCAATTTGAAATATCGCATCTTTACGTCTTCCAAAGGGGATTTATCGCGAAAGAAAAAATAAAAATAAATTTTAAAAATCGGTTTTTCCCCACGACCGTGGAAAATCGCTCATTTTCAACTGCATACTTTGTCATATCAAAATTTACATTTCTAGGGAAAGACTATTAGACCATGTCTGTATATCTATTACGAATGTACAATTATCCCTGAAAACTTAAAAGATTCAAAAATACGAAAATGGTAACTCAAAAAAATTCCGCTGGGGTACAGTGAACCCCGTGTGACCAATTTGTGATTATAAGAAGGTGTGACCACGAAGGGTTAAAGTTATTTCGCCTATGCTCCTACGGCCGTTTAATAAATCCCTGTATTTTCAGTATTCCGGGTGGTCGGTAAATAACAAAGACAAGTACTTGGCTGCACAAGTCACTTTCAAAGTGCAAAGTAGAACAGAGACAATTGTTGAGCTTCGTCTGGATCAGCAACAACAAGAAGTTGTAAAGTATGTATCCTCGCCTCTCCCAGCCTCTTTCGCCGCAGTAGCCTTGTTGCAATTCGTGACCATTCGTCTTTTCCGTTTCAGAGACGAAAAAGAAGACTAAATATAAGGTCGCGGTTGATCTTATTGTTTATGTACATTTTAAGGTATGCTAAGAAAGAATACATTTACATTCACATGTACACAACAACACTATGCAGACATATGCAAACACAATGAATGCAGTTTACAAAATGATATTCTAGCGGGTTCGTGTTAAAAAAACAAAAAGGGGAAAAAAATGTAAGATTCAGTGGACCATGAATCTCAGTTTGTTGCGAAGGGTAGCTTTACGTGTAATTGATAGTTCTGCCAAACGCGTGCGTGTGTTTCAATTAATGATAAAGCTACCTACAAGCCTGCGTCTTTATTCGATCCTTTAAACATATAATACAATATATACTCACGTTTTGTGTTTTATAATTTTGACGGAAAGTCCGGATTTTTTAATCTGTCTTGCATTTAATGTGTAAAACACCTCACCGTTGTCGTTTTCTGTCCCCCGGATAATAGACTCCCGGTATGAAAGCTTTTGGGCGCAGTCTTGAGTTCGAAATTCACTCGGCTGTCTGTTGTACTTCGAATAATTATAACTATGGTGAAAGCAGTTTCATTAACTAGATCCTCCATTACGTTTAGTCACCAGAAGGCAAATATTAGGATATAGAAAAGAATCGTAATGTCAGTTACCGTTTAATCTTGTGTTCCTATCGCCGTGTAAATTCCTTTGGTAAATCGTGCTGTTCCTATTCTCGGCAAAAAAAAAAACTTTTCGTGGCTATAAATATTATGTATCATGGGTTTATATTAATGTCAACAGTGTGAATAAGAAATTGAATTGTATTTGTCATGAATCATGTTCAGTGGTATGTCATGTTGGACCTAGTTTCATGGATAAAAAAAATTATGGTTCACATACATAAAGAAAGAAAGAAACAGTAAAAATTGTGTTAAATATTTATTCAGTATTCCTATATGCTTGTACATTTCATCGTATCATCTACAAAGCTCCTACCCTGTTTGTATAATCTATGTACATCACACTTATCGGAATGTAGGCATATAATAAGGAATATAGTTTTCACTTTAAGTTTAGGAGTTCACACGTTGAGTGCATATATTTTTAAAAAAGTATATGACAAAATAATTCCGTAAGTCCTCTTTCAGAAACGTCAAGTAACATTTCAGAATGTTTAGATTTGTACTCGAGATGTTTTGATTAGTACCTAAATATAACTCTCGCAGTTATATGTAGTTCCAATTACAAACGGTACGTGCTGAAATATAATTGATGTTAGCAAAACCTTCAAATAAAATTGTATCTTCAGTTCGTACTAAAAAAGAAATAACGTAGTAATTGTAATAACCCGAGTATATACATATTTGAGCATTAGAAAAACGACGAATGAGCTTACAAAATTAGAACTATGTGTAATCGTGTAGCTAACAGTTGATATTTCACTTTCGTTATCGATCATGCTAACGAGTTCTAAAGGCAGATACGCAACATAGTACAAACATCCAAATGGGAAACATGATGGAACATTACGAATAAGAACGTTTTTCTTTCTGTTACGCCTCTTAACAGATATAGATTTAAGGCGCAGTAGTGATCCTTGTCTTTTCCGGAAGTCTGTTTTCATTTTCGAATATATAAGTCATACATATTTCAAGAAGTAGTTTGCTTAATGTACATGTATCGAGAGAATTTCGCAGCTTTCATTATTCGCTAAAGAATTTTTTGTTCCTTTTGATATTTGATTGTCGATGGATCGAAGAGTCTTAAAATTTTGCAGTATATGAAATTAAACAAATTTTTATACATGTATAATATTAAGTAAAACAAGATATGTGACAGAAAAACTGTCCCTATAATCAGTTTTATGCAGTTCGTATACTTATATCTTTGTAGGTCGATGTGAACAATTTATTACTCGTCTAACGTAATATATCATTAGAAATAGACTCGATGTTCGCACAGATCCCGCACGCGCCACGTTATAGGATTGATGTTCACGCTATAAATATAATTGTTCGCTAAGTGTTTACAAATGTTCTTGTCCATAATGGAAATTATAAATGTTGGTTCGACCGTATTACCAATCACAGTTGCTATAGAAAATGTGGCCCACATTATACGCGTTCCGAACAACAAGTAGTATAAAGTACGAGAAGGTAGTTTATATTGCACATAGGTACCAATGTTCAGTAATCATCACTTATTTCGATGATTTAGAATATTCGAATTATATTCGTTGTTTTAATTAAAAACGAGACAGTGAAACTATGGGACTAGATCGTTTCGAATTCTTTTCACTGTATCTTCAATTATCCGTTAACAGTATATCACGAACTATACATATAGGATGGAGAATAACATAACTATTCAGACGTCAACATAAAATTAAGATGAAACTTTCAACGCTAAGCAAATAAAGGATATCTATTAAAATTAACAAATGTAATAACATAGTAGCAATAATTTTCAAACATAACGAGAGACATTGTAATTACATGTGACAATGAAAACAATATACATCATTTGTGAATGTAACCGTATATTGAACATTGGTATTTCATCCTTAATTAATAATAAAATTTGAAATCATAACAAAATATTATCATCTTCATTTATAACTGAAAGCATGAAAAAAAAAACTGTGCAGCCGTTATAAATAAAGATGTGCTCTCGCGTAGAAAACATTGGCATTGATAGTTTTTATGGTACTTATCACTTGCTGAGGTAATCCCGTGTACTACGTTCTTTATCGTGTATATAGTGCTTCGCAATGCATTACAGAGCATTATAAATAAGTAAATATGAAATGAATGTTCAATCTTTCGCGTAGCTAAATGGAATAAGTTCGAAGAATTCCCTGTGCCTAATGTTATGGTGTATAGAATGAAGTGTTTTATAATGTAATTCGTCATGAATTGTCCTTTTAAAACGATATTTCTTCCTACATGTTAAAAACCAGGCTCCAATCGCACTGACAATACGCTATTCAGCATTTCTCGAATTTCTGCCATTTCCCTTCTGTTTCTTACCACCATACTTTCCAGGTTCTTATTCTTTTTAATCATTTTCTCCATTTTCTCCCAATATTTCGTAGTACCAGGGCAACAGCGACACGTCCCAGTCTCCTCTTCGCCCATGCTCACGCGTTCTAAAGACTGATCCTTCTCAATAGAGCACGTACAGTCCTGCTGTTGCTTTTCATTAAGTAAAATACTATCTACAGACTGAATACAATCATCCGTCTCATTGGAAAACGTATTCGAACATTCCGCACCACAACTCTCGTTTTCGCTTCTGGATGGCAGATCCTCCATCTTTTGAAGCGACTTTGTTCGAACGCTTGCACTAGGTTCGCAAGTACCCACTGCCTTGTAAGAGCCACACATTTTCAAGTCGTGATAACTTATCGCGTCTATATCACTTATCCTAGTTTGCCGCTTCAAGGTTCTTCTCTTCTGGGATATTACAGACCCGCAGCTGCCATCCTCGAAAGCGTGCACGAAGCTATCGCTGTGCCTTCGTTCATGCACTGTCGATAAATTCTCTCCAGGTTTTATATTGCAAGATCCATCGCTGGCTCTTCGAAAATCATATACATTTTGCGAAGATATATTTAAAAGAATATCTTCGTTACAATCGATCTTTTCGTCTAGGCTTGTATTTCTCGTGTTCGAAGGCTCTTCGCGTGTTTTCATCGATGAATTAACATCGGTGTCGGAATGTTCTATACAGTCGTCAAATAATAATTTCTTTGGTATTATTTTCTCGGCTTTCTGAATAGCTACCTCGTCAGATATTTCTTGACAATCGATATCGGTGCCTCCCAAGTTTCCGAGTATCTCTGAATTTTCTGCGACAGCAGAGTCTCTGTTAAGATTGTTTTCGAACGATCGTTTGGCATCAGAAGGGTTGATTTCGATCAAGTCACCGTCGTGCCCGAATGCAAACGACTTTTGTCCTGGAACAGTTACATTCGCATAGAGAGATCTTAACGCCTGCTTAAAAGATACTCGCAGAGACGGAGATATAATCAATTCTTACCAATAATCATACGTTTATTGCGCATATCGGGACTTTTTGATCGTGGCCTTTCCAGAAACTGTCTACTGTCAGGCGATAGTACAGAAAATGTGCCGTTACACTGTATCGGGCTGTACTGCTCGTAAGAATTGTACATCGAGTAAGCATCCTGGTCGTGGCTTTCATGTTCCCGTAAACGTTTCATAATTTTCTGTACAATTTCCGAGGGTGCTACGTACGGCGAGCCTTTCGAATTAAAGAAAGAGAAGAGATGTAACTTTACGCTTCACGATTCGATTCCGCTACGCATTACACGATAATAATCACAATAACATCGAAACACGCAACAATAGTTTCTAAACAGTGCACAGTATGCAAATTACACAATACGATTTTATATTCATTATTAATGTTCAAGTTTTATTGCTCAACATAATCTCAAGTATTACAAGCATTTACCACTTAATCAGAAACAATTAGAGACTCTATCTAAAGTAACTCCATGGTAATACAACAAGTGTTTCATGCACATTACAGTTTCTTGCTAGTTATCACAATACAAACTTGCAAAACAATCGAGTAGCATAAATACCGAAATATAGGAAGCAAAATAATCAACGTAAACACTGTACTTCGCAATTTAAATAATATATTACCGAAAGACCTGACTGTCATATAAGACTTACAAAATTAATTGGTCCGGAATGTCTGCGATGCGGAATAAGTCTAGACACAGATAATGTGCCATCGCTTCCTATAAAATTATCATTTGTGTAACATAAATCTGTTTCTAGTTTAAGGGGACCTCCCACCCTTGACCACCTGAAAATTACCAAAAATGAGCATCTTTGTTGAAAAATTGCAGGGAAAAACTATGAGACATATTGAAGAAAGTGGATATATTTCTGAAAGGGCTAGCCTTACACAACATAAAAAAAAATAATTCAGTCTTAATAGGCGCCTAATTTCACCTCTGAATAAAACCACAGTAGTTCAAACCGCAAACTTTCACTTTTCAGCTGATCACTGCTGGCCGACATGATATCTCAAAAACCGTTCGACATAAAGTCTTGAAATTTTCAGCACAGCTTTGGCACACCCATAGCTACTATGTGACCTACAATCATCACTGGGAAAATTCTACAACCAGTTTTATAAAGCATTTATAAACTTTTAGTTTTTCTTTAAAATTATAAAATAGTTTCCAAACGTCAGAAAAGTCGTTCAAACTTGGTCTATTGGATTGAAAGTAGGTCACATCGTGCGGAGGGATGCCCTGACGTAAATTCTTTCTTTCTGTTTGATTTCAGTCACCTCATTCTCCTGGGAGCATGTTGGCCAGCAGAGATCGTCTCAAAAGTGAAAGTTTGCGGTTTGAATTACTGTGGTTTTATTCAGAGGTGAAATTAGGCGCCTATTAAGACTGAATTATTTTTTTTTATGTTGTGTAAGGCCCTTTCAGAAATATATCCACTGTCTCCAATATGTCTCATAGTTTTTTCCTGCAATTTTTCAACAAAGAGGCTCATTTTTGGTAAATTTCAGGTGGTCAAGGGTGGAAGGTCCCCTTAAAACAATTTATCTACAAACTTCCTTCCATTCGTTCACCGCCGAATGTAGTATCAACTTTTAAACCGCAGCTCGTCGTTAAATACCCCATTATACGTTCCTTATTTCTAATATCGGTCAAATTCTTACCTGTTAATCCTCTATATCCCAGGGATACAGAGTCGATGGATTCGTTAGTTTCTTGTTGGTGTTTCATAAAGTCGTTAATGGCAATGCCCTTCAGCTTGGACGGTTGTAAAAATCTTTTCGGTATTCGAGAGAGAGAGCCGTTTTCTTGCGGGCTGCCCGGACAGCCGCCGAATCCAAGTCCGAGCAGAATCGCTTCCGGATCCGCCTTTCTTAACTCTAACAAGCTCTCCACGCTGCTGCAATGACTGCTGTCGGACTGCAAACTCGGATCGCGTACCAATTTATGGGGTAACGAGCTGCAAGTAAATATATATTCATGAACTTACGCCGCGAAGCGGAGAGGAGCTATTACCTTATACCTTCCCGTGCACGCCTATCGTTTACACAGTACCTGGGTAGGCCGGGTGTATTAATCGTCGGTACATTAGGAACTTTGATAGGCGCCGAAACAGTCATAGCTGGAAGTTTTGTTCCCATAGAATACGGAATGTCCTTAGGCTCTGTTGGCGTCACCGGAGTAACAACTATATCGGCTGACGTTCCTTGCTGTTCACTGGTTATTAATAGATTCGATTTTATGGGCGAAGGTAACGAATCGACCCATTGTTGAACGGGGCCAGTTCGACGTCTCATCTCCCAAATCCCGCGCAGCCAGTCCGTTACTTTTATAATGGTCTCCTTGCCCACGTTTTCTGGCGAAGTATACACGTAATGAATATCGAAGAATTTATAAAAATAACGCTGCTTGATAAAGTAACGGCTTTTACGAACTATAGTGACGCGAATCGCAAGTTTTCGAACAGTTTTCGAACAGTTTTCGGACGTGTACGAACGAGGTGCGAATAACTTTATAGTTCTTAACGCTACTGTACGATGTTTACATATCTATCGTGCATATACGCGAGAATGTTAATGAAATACTGATCGATCTTGCTGTAAAAAATACCTGGATCCATATCCTCCTGGGTAGCATGAACAAGATAACGTCATTGAAATTCAATTACAATCGAAAGACGTCTGCTTATACGCATTAATGAGTTATTGTTTTTATGCACGATTACGAAATTCTATGTTCCATCGATGTGCATTCGAAACGCGATCGAGTTAAACCATGGAACGCAATGGGTTTGCACCTACCTTGAGTTCAAGCGAAATAATAGAGCGAATAAAACGTTCCCATTCGAGTCAAAGCGTCTTTAAACGCATGTTTAAACAAGCATCGTTCCTCGAACGATTTGTGCTCCGCGGAGCGATTGAGAACAGAACAGCCACTTGTTACCCACACTGTAGGAACACTTCAGGGCCGTGCGATGCAGTGCCACTATCGCAAAGTGCAAATGTACATATTTCAATTACCATCGTATCTCTACTCGTTACACATTGCGTTCAACCGAACTGATGCACGAACTCGATAGATCCCGGCGTTTGCTGTTTAATAATTCCGTAGAAGTTTCTCCAGATAGATGAATTTACAAAAAAATTGAACAGTCGACGATCTCGTCGATCCACGCATACGCGGATGTTTCCAATGAAAAAGCATGTAACGATAATTAAAAATTGTCGCCAGTATTTACATGAAACGCAGATATATCATACATATATATATATATATATATATATATATACACGCACGTGTATATATAATAGTTATCAGCAGAGTTTGAACTGTAGTAACTGTACTGTGCTGACAAGTGCAGCCTTCAAATTATATACGTATATAATCCTCTCGCTTACTGTCGCGTGTTCCGCGAATGTTTCTCACGCGACAAAATTGCCGCGTAAGAATCACGGGCATCTGACTGACCTGATCTTTTCGATAGGTATATACCTATCGCTTTCATTCTTACCCAAATACACGTATGTTTATATAAGCATATCGTACTACGAAACATTCGGAAATTTTGTAACATTATTATACAGAGGGAGAGACAGAGAAATGAAGAGTCGACATCGACGTGTCAGAAAAGAAGAAAAGTATCGTCAAGACCGGGACAGGTCCGATAGCGAGGATGAGGAGGAATCAGGTTAGGATTTAACATTTCGTCGTAGTTAGCGAAATGTAATTTATTCGTTTAATTTCCAGAGAAAGAAGAAGGCTACCATGCACCGTTCCCAGTTGCCATGTGGGATCTCCATCAGTGCGATCCCAAAAAATGCTCCGGCAGAAAGCTCGTTAGGCACGGCTTAGTGAAAGTATTGGGGTTAGGAAATCGATTCCCCGGGTTAGTTCTTACTCCGGTTGGTAAAAAGGTACACGGAGTGCGAATAAAAGATAACGCAGGTCTGTCATAGGTATCTGTAGCAAACACATTCTTCCGCAGTGCGTCAGTCCAGCGGATCGTGATATCGTACAGCAGCATGGTTGCGCCGTGGTCGACTGCAGTTGGGCGCGCCTGGACGATACTCCGTTCAGTAAAATGAGGTCTCCGAATCCCCGCCTTTTACCGTTCCTAGTTGCCGCGAATCCGATAAATTACGGTAAGCCGTGTCAATTGAGCTGCGTAGAAGCTATAGCGGCCACGTTGATCATAACGGGCTTCCCCGAGGATGCAAAGTTTTACCTCGGCAAGTTCTCTTGGGGCCATTCGTTTCTGGAACTGAACGACGAGTTGCTAGAAAAGTATTCGCTTTGTACCAACGCGGAGGAAATTATAGCTACCCAGGAGAAGTATCTTGCCGACGCTAAGCAGGAGAAATTAGACAGACAAGGTAGTTTAATATGTTACGTTAGGGTGGCTCTTATTTACTCTTGGTAAAAACATTTCTCAAGATTTTCTTCGGGCCACCTTCCAGAATAGTTCCAAATAATTAAAAAAAAATCTGTGTAAAATTTCAGCTCGATCGGATAACGGGAAAGGGTGCCCCTGGGCCGTTAAACATTTAAATCATTATTTAACAGCTCGCGATGTCGATTTTATATAAGGTCTTCCAAGTTATTGATTAAATCAAAAAATATGTCAAACAAAAGTTGTAGATCCGGACAAGGAGCATCTTTTTTGGTGTATTACTATTTTTCGTGCAACAAACGGTTTTCGAAAAAAATCCGAAAAACTATAAAAAAAACTTTTTTTTTTCAAATTTTGAAAGTTTAAATGCTTCTAGAACGCTTTTTATTTATGAAGATGAACAAAAAAATGGAATTTTTATTTTCGAGGACTATTTTTTAAACATTTAAGGGGAGGGGGCATATACCGAAATATGAAAAAAAAAAAATTTCTTATTTTCAGTGTTTGATATGTGATGAATGTTTCCTGAAAAGTTGGGGTCGAAATTCGCAAAAATATCGGAGATATAGACGTCATGATTTCGGGTAAAATGATCATATCTGATGTCTATATCTCCGATATTTTTACGAATTTCGACCCCAACTTTTCAGGAAACATTCATCACATATCAAACACTGAAAATAAGAAGAAAAAAAAATTTATCTTGTTTGCATATTTCGGTATATGCCCCCTCCTTAAATGTTTAAAAAATAGTCCTCGAAAATAAAAATTCCATTTTTTTTGTTCACCTTCATAAATAAAAAGCGTTCTAGAAGCATTTAAACTTTCAAAATTTGAAAAAAAAAAGTTTTTTTTTTTAGTTTTTCGGATTTTTTTCGAAAACCGTTTGTCGCACGAAAAATAGTAATACAAAAAAAGATGCTCCTTGTCCGGATCTACAACTTTTGTTTGACATATTTTTTGATTTAATCAATAACTTGGAAGACCTTATATAAAATCGACTTCGCGAGCTGTTAAATAATGATTTAAATGTTTAACGGCCCAGGGGCAACCTTTCCCGTTATCCGATCGAGCTGAAACTTTACACAGATTTTTTTTTAATTATTTGGAACTATTCTGGAGGGTGCCCCGATGAAAATTCAGAAATCGAAAATAATGTTACGTATTACGTCGTCTTTACGCCAGTATCATTCACGACATTTCTTATCCGTTAGCTGTATCAGATTTCCCCCCGAGCGATTCGGAAAGCGAAGACAAGGAAGAAGGGGCGGCAGCGCCAGAAGTACCAGAAGTAAAAGACTTAGAACGCGGACTTGCTTCTATGCTTAACACGTGACAGGGGATACGTTAAACGATATAAATGTAACACGAACGTTATTCGCGTTCAATGGTATATATCTTTTTTACATTGTACTTGCTGGAAATAAATCGAATACGCGTGTACAGCTTCTATTTCTCGTAGTCAGGAGAGAAGGTAATCGATGAATTGAAATAATAGCCGTAATGAATGAAAAACGGAACGCGGAGCTTTGCAGTACGCAGGTAGTACGTACTGCGTAGCATCGTTTGAATCTCGCGCCCAGTTGCGGACAGTCTCCGCGCAGGCCCCGGCCCGAGCCTGCAAGATGGCGGTCAGTGCCTCGCAAGCTCGTTGCTCGGTCAGTCGCACAGCTGATACCACCGGTGACGTCAGTGAAACAAAGCCATGCGCGGTCGATCGCAGCCGCGAAGCAATCTGAACGAGAGCCGAGCCGAGCCGTCCCGCGACCAAACATTCGGCGTCCGTGAAACAGTGAGGTGCGTTGCGCGGTAATTCTTTCGCCAGAAGGGTTTACGATCTGTGCGCGCGAGCGCGGTGGTTCTCGCGTCGTCTTCCTCGCGAACGAGATGCCGTTCATATCGAAGGACTGGCGTAGCCCCGGCGAGGAATGGGTAAAGACCGTCGAGGGCTGGGAAAAGAAGAAAATCCTCGAGTGCGCCAACAACAAAACGCTTTCCCTCCTACTACGGTGAGTGCCATACACGAGCCCGTCGGCATCTCTCGCGTTCCCCCCCGAATCGCGTTTTTTGTTTTCAAATCCAGCGGACGTTGACGACCGCACAGTCGTTTCCGGGTAATCGGTTCGCCTCGCAGCTGTTACATCGATCGGGCGACAGGTTCCCGATTTGTTTACAATCCCAAGCCACCGCGAGTGTATCCTGACAGTCGTTCGCCTGTCATCCCGTCGAATGAACCGCGACGAGAGAGATTCGCCTCGAGGACGGTTCGTCGTTCAGGATAGGGCTCTGGCTTTGAATTGCGAGTTCCCTCGGGAACCTCTGGATGGTGCCAATTGTTAGACTTCGCGCGTGCTTCGTAGCCACCGATGGAGTCGACTCGTTCGCCTCGTAGACGGATATCTACTGTCAAACGCATTTGGCGATGTCGGAGCGCAAATAAATAACGTTTTACGTTCCAGTTCTTTTTAATACGCGTCACTCTCGATTTGCGCGTTGCATACGTCGGGTGTATCGATTCAGCGTCCGTGAGTTAACTTTTATCCAGAAAATCATTTCGCTGTTGCGTACGAGCTCGGGGAAACAATAAACTCGGAATATTTATCTAATTTTGCAGAGAGGGAAGACGTTGTCTTTAAAGTTCTCCACTCGTTTATGGCAATGCCCTTCCAAAAATAGACCATCGGTTTCGTTCTCCGCGAGTTCTCAGGACTTTTTCAGCAAAACTTTTTCCATCGCAAGAATCGTTCCCCCGTTCTACCGTATCCACGCATCCACGTCGCGACTTCGCGAGTCTGTTCGAAGATGCATAGAGGACCAATAGGCGATTTCATTCCAACCGTTATGTGGTTGTTGCGCGTATGTGTTGTACGTTACTTCTCCCCCTCCAACCCCCGCTCCCCTTTGTTTCCCGCGATGGCGAACACCGTTGGTGTTTCTCAATTAATCGTTGCGTACGTACAGGGTGTGCGTGCGTGTCGACGCGAGCGCACTCGCTTTGTGCGATTCTCCCTTTTGGTTTCGCGCCTGTGTGGGCAGGTACAGGCACACACGCACGCCCTCGTGTGCGACTTTAAGCACCGGCGTCGCGAGACCGTGAAAGCTCGCGCCAATGTATATACACACCGTCCAGACAGATGGACGAGCCCGTCGGGGCTGCATAGTCGCCACGCTTTCGCGCGCTTCGCGAAAGAAACGCCACCCTTTCTCTCCTTTGGATATATCGCTAGAAAACGCGTTTCTCGTTGCCCGTCACACTTTTTCTATTTATAATTTATACATTATCATTCATTTTCTCATTCGAAATCTTAATTACGAAGGAAGGAACGCCGTAATATAAAAGCTAAATTGTATATGGGGGTACATAACTGTATGTACTCATCTTTGATCCTTTCCTTTTAAAGAGATTCAAGTGTGATCCTTAGAATACTTTTGCGTACCTGAATACCGTCAAGGACCCAGTTCCTGATCACTTAAGATGCAAAGGGAGCAGTTTCTGATCAACCTAAAACATTTTACTATGAGCTATCAAATGTTTGCGTATAAATTTAAAAATACTTCATATTTATTTAGTCGTTTTTTGGAATAAATTTGTATCGTGATAAACTTATTATTTGGTATTTATATACTAAACTGATCAGGAACTGGGTCCGTGACGGTAGATATATAGAGTTATTTTATTTGTTACAAGATAAGTTCAGTGAGCTCCGTTTTACTCGTTTTTTGCTGTCTCTCGCGTTACCGGAGTTCCACATAATGTATTGCTGCGATTCTATAACTACTGCCGCGTCGCACTTAAGCGGAGCAATTTTAAGAACGCTTTGCAGGGCGCAGCTCCGTAATTCCGACTGTTAACGATACACAATTTGTCGGGTACAGCGATTACGTGTCCGTTGGCCTTGGCTTCCGGATAGTAGCGTGCAGCTTCGCTCTCAAGATCTACGCGAAACGCATTACCAGCAAGCCACTTTCAACTTCTTTGTCACGTACAGCAATAACAAGCAGCTATAGATATAATAGACACCCTTCTACGTTGTAGTATAAACATTCGAAAACATTCATTTAATAAACCCGCTATAATCGGAACAAGCTCAATTAGCCATTAAAAACGGCCCCCACAATGAAACCGCCGAATATGATCTCTTGGTTGTATCAATGCACGATCCATATGCAGAGCGCAATTGTTCGGCAAATTAGTGCTCGTTCTGTCGGAACAAGGACAAGTTACCTATGGTTGGAGGAGCGGAGGTCGAATTTCCGAATGCGAGGATAGCATCGGTGTAACCCATCGCACACGCGACCCTGCGGAAAAGTGGGTCATGACCCAGCTACCGTGACCTGCACCAATTTCGCAAATCTCCTTCTGCATCTCCTAGTCCTGATAAATTCGATTCGACGATACCGCGCTGCTTGGCGAGCACCCCTTTACATCCCCCGCGGTCTTAACCGACGAATTACCCTCCTTACCCTCCTTAACCTCGTCAACGAAATTCCACGGGTCCCGAGATACGCAGGTACATAGAAGCAGCCTTCGCTAATGCATGGGATACGCTACTCGCTCCACAACGTGCATCACCGTTAGTTACATAATATCGCGGATTATTGGTGCGAGGTTTCTCTCCCCGAGTCTCGTAAGCGCGTTAGCGCAAGGTCTTTGTTGGGCGACCACAGCGCCGATTCGTCGACCTTAACGCTTCGTAGAGCTCGAAAAATGCGAAACGACAGGGGACTAGGCAGGCTGTAGAAAAATCTCTTGAGACTGATTGTTTTTTTTTTTTTTTTTTTTTTTTTTTCTTTTTACAGCGGGGACAAAGATGCGCTCGACAAGAAGGAGAAAGACAAAAAGAAGGGTGAGTGCCCCCGATTTGCCCCGATTTTGTTCCTCGATTTACCAAGGTACGGATGGTAGGGGTGAATTTCAAGAAGCGCGTACCGAGCCGTAAATGTAACAATGATTTTTTTGGAACTTTAATACTCCGCGTCTGATAGGGCGAGAAGACGCCCTGATCGTTTGGATTTCTCCACTAATCTTGCCGTGTAATTTTAGAGAACGTCGTCCAGCCGCATTGCCACATCACGCTCAAGTGCACGCGCGAGGTGAGTGACTCCTTCCACCCCTGCTTATATTTAAACCAGCCTCGCGTAAGGGGAGGGACGCGGGATTTTGTTCGCTAAGAAGCTCCCGCGCGTTTGTCGCGTATGGATTAAGAGAAAAGAACAGAGGAAAGGTATACACGGTGGGGGAAAGGAAATGAAAAAGGGAAAGTAACGGCCGGCAAACGCCTCGACTACCTCTGCGACCACTATTCTTAGGTTCGGGAACTGAACGATTAAATAGAAAGGGCGATAAAGAAGACTAGCGACGCGCGCGCCCCTTTTTTCTGTTCGCAGATCGCGGGCTTCAACGGGCTGAGCGACGCGCTCAAGAGGCTCGACTTTTTGTCCGCGGTGCACGACTGCCGTCGATTCAATTATATCGTGCGGCTGCTGGACCTTCTGGTCAGCCACAGAATGGGAGGGCTCAGCGGGTGTGCCCAGCGCGTGCTCTTCAATATGCTGGAGGAGGTCGCGTTGGAAGGTAAATTGCAGCCGAATCTCCCTCTGTTTCTTGCGATACAATGGCAAATGCTCCACAGTGTCGTTATCCCAGCAACAAACTGGAAGGCTCCGGCGTCTGATCGAGAGAGTGCGAGCCTTCAGCGCGGGCTGCTGTTGGGGTGGCAGACCATTGGGCTCCGTAATCCTATGGGAAAAGCACAAAGCGGCTTTGGAGAGAATCCTACAAATCGCCTCGTCCATCACTATAACTCAGGTGTGAACCGCGAGTACCTTTGGGGAATGCGTATGCAGCTAGTTAACCAGTAATAATAGTCCAGTGAAATTAGGATTTGTCTTCGGAATAAATCCCAGCAAGCTAAATTTTGGTATGGGCCTTTATTTGGTCGTTTTAAACAATATGTCAAAATTCCCCATCGATCCGAGTGCCGCTAAAAATTTTACAGAGGGTTGAAAAAAAAATAACAGTTTTTCGCGAATATCTCGTTATCTAGCAGTTTTGCGACAAAAATAGGTCTCACACAATTTATAACCTAGGAAATTCTTTACAAAAAATTCTTTACTCATTTCCTATGAGTAGGAAAATAGCCGGAAAATAGCCGGATTTTCAGGGGTCAATTTCACCCCCTTCGAGTGAACAAATTTAAACTTTAATCTTTGGGGATAAGTAGAGGATATATAGGTATGTATTACTCAATTTTTGTTGCTGCCCAAATTCACTCTAAGAGGGTGAAATTGACCCCTGAAAATCCGTTTTTTTTTTAGATTTTGTGTTATAACTCACGCACCGTAAGAACTGTAAGAACTATAATTTACCAAATGTTAGTCCTAATTAAGAGAAGTAACTTTTTCCTGAACGCTTTTTTTCTATCTTCTACAGTTCGCAAGTAATGATACAAAATAAAAAAAAATTCAGGGGTCAATTGCACCCTCTTGGAGTGAATTTGGGCAGCAAACGAAATTTCGTTGTACTCAGCAGGACTTCCGCTACATATTTACAGAGTTTCATAATTTTCTGAATTTCCGGGTTCGGGATCTTCCCTTGTCAAAAGTATGGGGGTTGAAACTTGGTAACCCGGCACACATGAAAACGGTTACTCCTACGAAAAAAACTCATACAACCTTTTTTGTAGAGAATTTCCTAGGTTATAAATTGTGTGAGACCTATTTTGGTCGCAAAACTGCTAGATAACGAGATATTCGCGAAAAACTGTTTTTTTTTCAACCCTCTGTAAAATTTTTAGCGGCACTCGGATCGATGTGGAATTTTGACATATTGTTTAAAACGACCAAATAAAGGCCCATACCAAAATTTAGCTTGCTGGGATTTATTCCGAAGATTGGGCAGATTTCCGTCTAATTTCACTGGACTGTAATGGGAATAACGGTTTTGTAGCAGCCCGTCGTTAACGAAATGAATTGTGATCTGTCTAGCCTGATGAGGAGCAGCAGCCACAGTGGTCAGATCTGCCTCCCGAGTGTCGCCGGGAGGTGCTCCTACGGCTGAGCGACCCGCGAGATATCGAGGCTTCCTCGGAAGCTTGCGAGCACCTCGCTGTACTCGCTCAGGAACAGAGAATCTGGCGCGAGCTTGCCCAGTACCATTTCACGCCACAGCAAATCACCACTACCAGGCAAAATAATCCCGGGAAAGACTGGAAGTCTATATTCACCATTGCTCGAAGGTATCGGCTCCGCACTGTTGCGTGCTCGTGAAAAACGAGGCGAATTTTCATTCGATGGAAACGTTGTTTAGGTCGTTCGGATTGCGGGAAGAGTACGCGGAGATGATCCAGTTGTGCCGCAGCTGCCGTTGCCTGTTCTGGCGGTCGCTGGGACATCCCTGCATCGCCGACCAGGATCCAGCGTTCCAAGAGAAACTGGCGGACGTTGACCAAGCCTCCCTTCACGTCCCGATCCCTCCGCAGACCTTCCTTAAATTTTTCTCGCTGTGAAAGCCTCGCGCCACCGACACTTTACGAACCGACGGAAGAGATGTAGGCGCGACAAGCTGTAGCGAGAATCGCGACAGCGAAGGATTGCCGCGATCCACGGTGCAATCAACGGGAAACGTTCGGGAAGTTGTTACCCGCTCGTGGGATTCCAACGTTGTCTTCGAACGGATACCTGTAAATGTTGTGTGATTGCGAGTATGCGAGCGTGTGTACGCGTATGCATTGACCGAGGCAGATCCGATATATTTTTCTGGTTGATCGAGTTCCAGAAATCACGAGAGACTTTCTCGTTCGCTTCCTTCTCTTTGAGATCCCTAACCGAAGATACATTCTACGAATGGTACGCCAGATATATACATATACTCCCCATGTTGTTCGAGAATTACGACGCTAAGAGATAGACGCTTAAACGTGTAACGATGTTTAGGATCGAACTTACGGGGTGCCGATATATTATCCTCCGAAAGTTTCGCCAAAACGGACGGAGTACGATTACGAAAATTCCATATTTTCGATCATCGTGTGAAAGCTCCCGGGTCGTTGCAGCCTTGTATTTTGTTTTCAGGTTCGTGCGTAAGAGAACCTGTACGATTCGTACTCGAATACTTAAATTATTTCTCGCTGAACGATATTCTACTGAGCGTGCAACGACCGTGGACGAATTTCTGTTTTTAACAGCCAACGACTCGATTCGACCCGTATCGAGTAACGGACTTTGATTTCGTAATCAGAGGAATCCCTGTAGATCTGTAGTTTAATCGATAAGTATGCGCAAAGTGCGATTGATGCTGGTCGGAAAATGTTTATCGAAGGGTTTTCACGGCGCACACGAGGTCCGTTTTCCTTCTTTTTGAAAACGGGGTGGCTCGTAAGCGGCGACGGCCTCTCGTCCCTGCTCCCGGCAGCTTTACCGACATTTCACTTCGATTCATTTCCATTTAGGTGAATTTAGTTTATAATACATTGCATTTATTTCACGCGAAGCCCCCCTCCATGCGTTTACACGCGATCGCCCGTGTCAGTTTTTATACGTATTATATTCTATCCGTACACGTTTCGCGTGGATTCTTTGCATTCTAAGATCGTGACCTACTCGAGCCTTAAAACGCAGCATGCGAGGAGTCACGAAACAATCATGCCGCTGTCGCAAAAGGCGTTTATTACGCTGTCATGCTCTCGGTGCTCGTTTTAAGGAACGGGAAACTCCTATTTACACCGCTTGGTATACAATTATCGCACGTGTTCGTTTAGCTGTAACGTTGTTGGACTCTGAAAAGGATTTCCGAAAATACACAGGGCTAATGATGCATTATTAATTTGGTGCGCGGAAAATTATACTGCCAAAAGAATAAGGTGGATGCTATTGCATTAACACGAGTCGACGCGTGTCTTTCTGTTTTTTATATACACGAATGTGAATTTCGTTCCAAACGATACGAGTATGTGGTTCTTTTTGATATTTCCTTTTTCTTAAATGGCGACTATCGCAATGGTTCCGTATGCGCGTAACACCTTACCGATCTAACCGTTACCGGTCATGTAAAGGTAGACCAAACGGCATTGCGTGTTACGTTCCTCGATGCGAGGCGAGAATTACAGTACGAGTGAATTATTGTTGTAAAAATTCTAGGGCAGCTCGTACATCTCACGATTTAATGCGGCAACCTGGACAACTGTAGAGCAGCGTTGTGTAAAATGCTTTGAAATAAAAGATTTATTTGTCTATACGCATATTAAATCTTTTAATATATATATTAAAACTTGCAGTACATTATTCGCCACTCTTAATATATATATTAAAGTCTCTTTAATATGTGTATGCGCATTTACGTGTACATATTCGTGTACATACTGAAAACATGGGTCTTATAGCTTTCCCATTAATCTTGCCTATATAATCTAATGGTTGAACGAGTAACAAGTTAGAGGGAAATACTATTCAACTCGGACTTAATATTAATTTGCTTTTATTGAGTATTCTATGATCATTAATCTCAATGTCGTTGTTACATTTTTCGCGCATGTTCAGCAGCCTCGTTTACTTGCAGTTGTTTACATGTATGCATGCCACGCGCCGAGCAAATCGTGGGCATGCATACATATTTATGGATAAATACACGGACTTGCCATCTGCACCTCGCAATGAAAAATTCTGAACATTCGCGAAGCATTGCACTGTGCAAGAAGTAAAAAATATTAACGTTTAATACATCCTCGTCGTTTCTCATGATCAATTTACAAGGTTTTATTGGGTTTTATATATAAGATCGCATTACCCCGGACTAAGTAGATTCGAGTAGACTTCAATATTTCTGGTTTAATTTTAGCAGCGCCACGCGTATTCTCAACATTATTCATTTTATGGTTAAGGTCGCGTTTCACGTATAGCGGCATCTGCCCGATGAATTCGAAAGCTTGGCTACGGGACAGTGCGCACGCGTAGAGAAGAGATCTAGTGACGCTGTGTCCTGTCGGTGGGTGCCGCGACACTCCGCGGTCCGCGTTTGATTCATATCAGTTATTTTACAATTTAGCAGAAAGTAATCGGTGCAAAATGTCGACGATACCTCACAGCAAGAAGCGTGTCTGCTACTACTATGACAGTGAGTGAGAAAATTCGAAAAATTCCTGGCGACTCGCGATCCCGCGAAAACATTATACACGCACGGGGGGGATTGTCAAACTGTATTTGTGCCGTCCGCGCTTGTACCCCGTACAACACATTTATTTCGCCTCGGGCTCCGAATTTCGTTACGTTTCCGCGCTACTAAGCTCCGTCCATTCCAAACCTACGCAAAATACTCGCGTTTCGTTCGCAATGCTGCAATTTTGTCGCGTTGCTTCGAGCTTCTTGTACGGTTTTTGCCGCGTTAAGGCGAGAGACTCGCAAGTGTAGCTCCATGCGACCGTACTCGAACGAAGAAAGAGCGTCGGCTTTATCTCCCTATTTACTCGGGGCAATTGCCGTTCGCCCGATGCTCTTCAACATTTCTCTATTGCTTTACAATACACATATTTTTAGTTGCATTATTCCCGCGCTTATGGAACTACGATGCGCACCGTTATACGAATTCCTATTAAATCCACGAAATCGAACGAGCCGTCTTTGTAACGGCGCAACGTGAATTATAAATATTATTTCTCCTTCGATTATATACTACGCGTGTTGCCCGTATCGTCAAGATGCATGGTCTCGTTTAGTAGCACCGCAATATTTACTTCGTAGTGTCAACTTTCCGGGGCAAACTAATTGATTGTAGGTTATGACGAAATACCAAGTAATCGTAGATTTTTTGATTAATCCAAGCACAGACGCACTGATTTACGGGTTTTCCTTCGACCCTTCGCGAGTCCCATAGAAACAATGGGCTCCCAATCGGTTATACGGTAGATAACACTGTTTTTTCAACGTTTACGCGAGAGACTCTCAAGTGCACTTCGGCTGACCGTACCGGTAGCAAGCATCGCAGACATAGGTTTTAAGTTTTCTAAAAATCGCTGCAGACTCACCGTACAGATCTTTATTCCCTTGTGAACTCTCGTGGCATAATAAAGCATTTGAAAAAAATATTCTGGTTTAGGTGATATTGGAAATTATTACTACGGACAAGGGCATCCCATGAAACCACATCGTATAAGGATGACGCATAATTTACTTCTCAATTATGGTCTTTATAGAAAAATGGAGATATATGTAAGAATCGTTAATCCCACGCTATCCTTCCTCTTTGTAATCCGTTAATGCGTATAAATGACTTGGTGCTCCTTTTGTTTAGCGACCTCATAAAGCTACTGCGGATGAAATGACAAAATTCCATAGCGACGAATATATTAGGTTTTTAAGGTCTATCAGGCCTGATAATATGTCGGAGTATAACAAACAAATGCAACGATGTAAGCTCTTACCTTTGGCGTAATAAATATAATTGGCGTCGCCATTTGGAAGGCGCAATAAACATTCTCCTTTTCTTTTGTAGTTAACGTAGGAGAAGATTGCCCCGTTTTTGATGGTTTATACGAGTTTTGTCAATTATCGGCTGGTGGCTCCGTAGCAGCCGCCGTGAAGCTTAACAAGCAAGCCTCAGAGATTTGTATAAATTGGGGCGGCGGTCTACATCACGCCAAGAAGAGCGAAGCGTCTGGCTTCTGTTACGTAAACGACATTGTGCTGGGGATATTAGAGCTACTCAAGTATCATCAGAGAGTTTTATACATCGATATCGACGTCCATCACGGCGACGGTGTCGAAGAAGCTTTTTATACCACCGATAGAGTAATGACGGTTTCTTTCCACAAGTACGGGGAATACTTTCCTGGTACCGGCGATCTTCGCGATATCGGGGCAGGGAAGGTAATGGATTTTCTGGCGGCGCGGGAACAAGTCTCTGCTCTTATCGAACGAAAAACTAACTCGCCTCTTTATGCGCAGGGAAAGTATTACGCGGTCAACATACCGCTAAGGGACGGTATGGACGACGAAAGTTACGAGTCAATATTTGTACCTATTATTTCGAAAGTGATGGAAACCTTCCAGCCCTCTGCGGTGGTTTTACAATGCGGTGCTGATTCCTTAACAGGTACAGCTTCATACTTACCCGTGTGCAATTTTAAAGGACGAAAGATTGATTGTAATTTGGCGCATACTGTTCACAGGAGATCGATTAGGTTGCTTCAACTTAACAGTAAGAGGCCACGGTAAATGCGTCGAGTTCGTGAAGAAATATAATCTTCCCTTCTTAATGGTCGGCGGTGGTGGGTATACGATCAGAAATGTATCCAGATGTTGGACGTACGAAACATCTGTAGCTCTCGGCTCGGAAATCGCAAACGAGTTACCTTATAACGATTACTTCGAATACTTCGGGCCCGATTTCAAGCTGCACATCAGCCCTTCGAACATGGCGAATCAAAATACCCCTGAATATCTCGAGAAGATTAAGTACGTATTTCCGTGTTCCGGAAAAGTATGTTTATCCTGTACCGAATACAGGATTTCTAGCATTTCTGCAGAAATACTTCACGCCTTCGATTAATCTTCCATAGGACCAGATTATTCGAGAACCTACGAATGTTACCCCACGCGCCGGGCGTGCAAGTTCAACCGATTCCCGAAGACGGTGCAGTTATCGAAGATTCGGAGGCTGAGGAGAAAGTGAATCCGGACGAGAGATTACCGCAACGAGATTTGGACAAAAGGATACAGCATGAAAATGAGTATAGCGACAGCGAGGACGAGGGGGAAGGAGGGCGAAGAGACAACAGGTCGTACAAGGTAACGCTCGTTACTTTAGCGAACATAAACGAGTTGTTAGTTCGTGCTAGGGCTCTTACTTTTCGCGGGTTTCCGGTTACCCGGGTGCTACCCGGGTTTGCGGGTAATACGGTTACGATTACCCGATACTCGTGTTGTACGGGTAATCGACGAAATACCGGTTGTTGCAGTGGATCATAACAAACCTCTTATTATACCTTTTTGTTTCATGAATATTGTTAGTTATAAATTATTAGTAATATTGCAAATTGCTTCTGCGCTGTCATCCTCAGTTTTTGAGAAATTCGATTTTGAAAAAAACTGCAAATTTGCGCAAACAGTAATGAATAACTATTACTGTCTCGACACAAAAGATGTGCAACGTTGAAAATTTGCAGTTTTTTTTTTCAAAATCGAATTTCTCAAAAACTGAGGATGATAGCGTCAAACAGTTTGCGGATTCGTTTTCAGCGCTCCAAAACATATAAGAAACGGCTATTAAATGTTACAAGTCCAGATGGCTGTCGAACTGTGTTACCCGTATCATACGGGTATCGAGTACCCGTAACCGTATTACCCGCAGACCCGGGTAGTGCCCGGGTACCCGGGTATCACCCGGTTAACCGAGTACCCGGGTCACCGGGTATCAAGAGCCCTAGTTCGTGCTCTCATTTCACCAGACAGCGGCATTTAATTACGTCTGCGTCGAATATGTTTGTAGTTAAAATAGCAATTCTCTTTTCCTCTGAAAGGGTTCTAGGAAACGACCTCGTATAGAGAAGGGACAAGAGGGAATAGAAGGTGATCTCAAAAAGGAGGAAGACATAAAATCAGAACCAAAAGGTGTGTATATTAAATCTCCCTGCACACGAGCATAGTTCTATCTCTCCATAGCCTTTTGTGTAACAAGCAGTAATGCTCCGCAGAGAATGAAAAGGACGAGAAAGCAAATGTCACAAATGAGGAGTCGAAGAAGGATGGCGGGGCGAATCCCTGATAAACGGTTGTCATTGATCGTTTAAAAAAATTGGTGAAAAGTCCTTATTTAAATCAAGTATAGATAAGTGTAGGTAACATAAGTCAAGGAACACACGATGTCCGCTGCCTCGAACTCGGTATACGATTCTAAAATCATCATTATGCTTCTTTTTTTTTTTTACTCTTCTATTCGGAAGCTGTGTACTTCTTTGATAGAAATGTTTGATATATATACACCATATATCGATTGAATTCGTGGCAAGCGACATTGTTATCATGTACACGTATGAGCGTGTAATTGACTTCAGCGCTCTACAATTTTAATTCTTGTCCCATTGAATTTACAGACGTTTCCCAATATTCTTAAAAATTGATAATTCACCGAGTGGTCGGTTCTTGGTATAGTTTTGGAACCACGTTATGAGCAAATGGTATCTTGAACACACAGTAGAATTTTATGATCCGGCCGAAATCCTTGTATCCGTTTATATCAAGCAAACCTAGTTAGGTTTAGGCCCCTTAATTAGTTAATCAGACGATGCAGACTCCTTAGAAACATTCGCAGAGATCGAGAACGATCAAATTTTATATAACTCCCGTTCGATGCTCCCGTCGAGATCATAAGATACTGACAACTTTTCAAGATACCCAGCTTTTCCAGTTAGCACGTTCCGACAAATCATGCAGATATATCTAACGACAGTAACGCTTTGGACACTCGAAGCCCTTTCTGTTCGTATCCGTTTACTCGTAGCGTGATCTTGATTGAGCCGTTTAATAAGCATGATTTATATTCGAATAGTGAACGCGATTGTACAACGGGCAAGTATTTATGGGTTGAGAAATTTTTTCGTTGCTTCCTATTCTTGTACATAACATGGAAATCAGATTTAAACGAAGTCCTATATATGCAATAATACTGTATGATAACAATACCGATATTCTTTTTGATATGTAAAGTATTTTATTTTATATGGAAGAAATTTAATGATCAGCGATGGAAGATAGTATGGGGAAATTAGGACGGTCAATGAATATATTAAATTCAAGCATAGGTGTAGAATCTTAATCGTAAATTAAGTAACGGCAAATTTAAGAGTTCAAAATTATATGTATGTGACTTGGTCGATTTATGTATGTGCACCGCGGTTGCCAATTTAGTACTCTCGTTCGGTTAAATAGAAAAAGCGACAACAAAGAAAAGATGAGAGAACGAATCGAGAAGGGAAGAGGGAAGAAGCGTCTCGCCGATGTATCCATAAAATGTTACCCTCCGACCGTAATTACATTTAGGCACACGTACGAGAGTAAGAATAAATTAATGATTTTTGTGTACATAAAATTACAATCTTTGCGCCTCAAGAATAATTCAAAAGCAGATGTTAAATTCGACTAGCTACACGACGGCAGATAATCGATCGAAGGAGAAACGATGTCGATTTATCTAGTTGTAATTAAGTACGTACCACTACTTGTAATTAATCATCCACCACACGACACAAAGACAAATTCGATATAACTATTGCGTATATCTAAGTCGGTTTCGAGATAGATCAAGTACGATATACATTTAAATATATATATACATATATATATTTATGTCCAGACATGAATAACACGAATGTTTTTAAATATTTATAATAAAAAATAAAGAAAGCTACCGCGTGGATTGTCGAATTTACTTTTAATCGGTAGGCGGGCTTAACGGAGCGTGTCTTTTGTCCGAGTCAAAATGGTGGCAGGCTTAAAAGGCCGACAGAGCGCTCGCTGGTTTCTCTCGACTTCTGTTACACGCGGTGCGTCCCATCAAAACCGTGACGCCCGGATCACGACTTTGATACATCCAATATGATAACGCCATCCACCGCTCGTCTCACACGTAATACCGCCGGGCGTACGATAGTGGCTGATAGGATAACGATTCTAACCTCGCAGTCGAGAGAGCTTATATTCTAGGATATGGAAGCAATGCGCGAATGATCATTACATTATGTATGTTATAAAGTTTTAAGGTTTCCATTAAATAGCATAATCTTGCTATCTACGTTGTCGAGGGGATTTATTCACGAAAGGGAAGCTCGACCAACGACAGGCGCGGAAGGCGCCGAATATCCCCGAAATAACATTGACGCTACACGAGTTCGGGCAGACTCGCTTTGTCCGGCGCAAATTATTAAAATGATTTCTCAATTATCGCACGTCATGACTCTGGCGAACAGCATTATCGGAGTAAGCGTCCTCGCGATGCCGTTCTGCTTCAAGCAATGCGGCGTCGTGCTGGCCACTTTAGTTCTGCTAGCGAGCTGCATCCTGTCCCGGCTCGCTTGTCATTTTCTCGTCAAGTCGGCTGTAATGTCGAGGAGGCGAAACTTCGAGCTGCTGGCGTTCCACGTGTTCGGTCATATGGGGAAATTCCTGGTGGAACTGTTCATTATCGGTTTCCTCGTGGGCACGTGCATCGCCTTCTTCGTCGTCATGGGCGACTTAGGGCCGCAGATCGTAGGGAAAGTGATAAATAAGAAGCCGGAGGATATCAGGACTAGCTTGCTCGTAACGACCAGCGTCTTCATTGTTCTACCGTTAGGATTGCTCCGAAATATCGACAGCTTGTCCAGCCTTTGCACAGCGACGATTATCTTCTACCTCTGTCTGGTGCTGAAGGTAAACGATACATTTTCGTAAATACAAATCGTCGAAGTACAATTTACGTCGCTTACGCTCGCTTCTTTGTCGATAGATAGTGACGGAGTCGGTGCAGCACATCTTCGCCGGAGACTGGTACGAGCATGTTTATTACTGGAGGCCGTCCGGCATACTTCAGTGTATACCCATCTTCTCTATGGCATTATTCTGCCAAACCCAGTTGTTCGAGATATACGAAACCATTCCGAACGTATCGTTGGAAAAGATGAACGAAGTTGTACGGGGCGCGCTGAATATATGCACCGTCGTGTATCTGTGCGTCGGATTCTTCGGTTACGTCGCATTTTGCACGCAGCCTTTCACGGGTACGTATTTAATTTCTGGCGAATATTCGTTTTCGGAGTGTTACTAATTTATTTGTTAAATTTGTAGGCAACATACTAATGAGCTTTGCACCCAGCTTGTCATCCGAAATGATAAAAATGGGATTTGTGTTTTCCATTGCATTTAGTTTCCCTCTAGTCATTTTTCCTTGTCGTGCAAGTTTAAACTCCCTTTTATTTCGCAGGGTTTGTATAGAAAGCGGTGATACACATTAACAGTAGAATAATTTCATTTTCTGGCACTTATGCATAGATTTACAGACGTGCATAATTTCTTGCAGATATACACTCACGAGCCGTCTATGAATTATTTGCCAGAAGCAAGATTTAGGTGCCTCACCTTCGCAATCGTCGCTGTCTCGTTAATCACGGGCATTCTAATACCGAATATAGAGTTTGTCCTCGGTTTAGTGGGATCTACGATCGGAGTAATGATATGCTTAATATTCCCGGCAATATTCTTCATATCTATCAGCAGCAAACATACGAACGAGAGATTGCTGGCACAAGTAAGAATAACGAGGAAATCGACGAACTATATTATCCCTTGTTTGTTCGCAGCTAACGTGTTCTTGTCGGCTTATATTTAGGTGATTTTATTTACCGGCATGTGCATCATGATTCTGAGTACGTACGCGAATCTGTACGCCCTGGAAGAATCTACTACTTCGAAAGCATTAGCGATAACGAGCAAACCTGTTAATCAGATTAATAATTTACCGATAAATTTGAACAAGGCTGACATTGGCGCGATAGTAAATATTCCTAACAATCCTGAGAGTCTTCCTGACATTAAAGGTATTGAATATTTCTATGTACGATAATAATTCTGTATAATAGTAACGGGAAGAATAATTTTTTAACAAGAAATAGATCGGCTGCCAGAGTTGAATATTCCTGAAAGGTCGTTAAACCTAAAGGAGAACGATGTACGGCAGGAGCCTCCGATTCCAGTGGAACGCATAGTTGTCACAAAGAAGCCAGCGGTGGAAACGCAAAAGCCTGTGGAAAGTGTAGCGATCACGTTTGCTCCAGTATTGAGAAATGCGGCGGAGAAGAAGACGATGGACGAAGACTTTCATAAACAATCAAAGACTACGACGAAGAGTGATATCGCAAAGGCAGTGGAATCGGCCACCACGAAAGTAGAGGGCAAGATCAATGCTGTAGAGTTAAAGGAAAATTTCGTAGACATGCAGAAAATTGATAACATTAATTCTGATGCGATTAAGAAAGAGGAAATAGAGTTAGCTGCCGATGCAGAGGTTGCCAACATGATGGCCGCGGAAAGGCACGAGAAACTCAGAAAGACTTTGGAGAAGCACAAACAAGAGCAATTAAAAATGATGCAGGAACAAAAGGAGATATTGAAAGATATCAAGGAACAGAAGCAAGAAATGGCAAGGGAGAAGCAGAGAATAATAGAAGATGCGCAAAAGCTTAAGGAAACCGAGAAGAAATTGAAAACTTTTAATGAGGAATTGGACCTAGAAGCAAAGAATAATCTCACAGACGTAAATAGTAACGATAAAAAGGAATCTTCAAATAAATTAAAAGAAAACGATAAGATAGATTCTGATAAAAAATCTGACGGGACAAGATCGAATACTCAGTTTAATGTGGAAAGCAAGGTCGATAATTTAACAGCGAAGCTTCCGGACTCCAAAAATGAAAATAACAAAGAGATTCAAACGGACACTCTAAATGAAAACTCTCTTCCTGCCAAGGATGCAGATAATAAAGCCTTGAGTAATAAAGAGATTAACGAGGAAAGAATCGAAGAAGCAAAGGTAGGACTGAGCAATTCGAACGAATTACCGAAAGGTCCTATTTTAAATGCTTTGACGAAACGTGTGCAGCGGGAGTCTGTTAAAGAATTAGAAGATAATATCAAAGATAGCGAAATCACATTTAAACAGAATAATAGTTCGAACGATACCAATTCTAATTTACAGGAAAAGACAAGCTTGAAGTCTGAAGATCAGAAGGCACAGTACGAATATTCTTTGCCAATCGCGCTGAAAATGCGAAATCAGACAAAAATAGAAAACGCATCTGTTTTATCTGAGGACAAAGCCGAGAAAAATATTCAAGTAATACGTAGGGACATTTTGGAGGACCATGAACGCGAGAAACGCGAAATTGCAAATGAGAATGACACCGATAAGAAAGTTACGAGTAATATTTCTGACAAGGATACCGACTATCTGATTAACACTGCTTTGGTGAAGGACGAAGGCGAGAAATGTTCCAAGCTGGACGGAAATCTGGACGAGAACTTGGAGGGCAAATCGAACGAGAGGCTTAGCAAAATGCCGCATAAAAATGATTTTGTCGAGGCGCCGTTGATCGAAAGCAATGCATACTTATCGGGGCAAGAATTCGCGAACGCGATTTCATTGGATTCGAATATCGCTATAGGAGGGGAGTACGTTAAGTTGAAACAAAGGGATCTAAAGTCTGTGGATGTAGATATTGTAGATGAAGACTGTAATATTTAAATGTCCTAGAGACCTGATTAGGAATAATACATCGCGACATAATATACTTGTAAGGACTTAATTCTGCGGATAGGAGATACTAATTAATGTTGCAACATTTTCTGTCGTTCCTTTCGACTGTATTATAGTAATGCATAAATATGTACAGTAAATGAACTATTGTAATACTGAAAAATATTATTTATGTTACGAGGTTGCGCTGTACGTCGCCGTACATATCATTATTCTTTTACCCGTTGCCCGCGAATAATCGTAATCAATTAGAAATATATTTTTACACTAAACGAAATGTGGTTTTTTCCCCCTTTGTGCCCTTTGTGAAAGTTAGTTCTTGTTGTGAACAGATTGTACGACAAATCTGTTCAAGTTATCAGCATATTGTTTATTTCATTATTCGATTTTACTTGACTTCGTTAAAATTTTTGGTCGGTGGTTCTAAATTTTCTAAATTTCTTTGAAATTATCTTGATTTTAATTGATATCGTTAAAATTTTTGGCAATTAGGATGTGGATGAGGACGAGGAGGGCGCCTTCTAACCCCCCCCCCCCCTGCTAATCCTCACCCACAGCCCCAAAAACTCCCTCCTAGCATTTCAAAGTATAAGCGGAATTAGTTGATGCGGAAAGACAGTTATAGGGACAGTGATGTGGCGATATTAGGGTAGATGTCCCGATTAACGTGCCCTGACGCCGACTTGCGCACGACGGAATTAATAACTGACTTCTCTCACTATAATTTTGCTTGGTGAAAATTTATATTGGTATTTCGAACCTTTCTCTTTATTAAGGCATTTTTTTCGGGTTGAAAATGTTAATTTTTCATATTTTGTTAATTGAAATAAAAATACATGTTTTTGTCCCAGTAACCGTGCCCGTTTACGAATAGCGTTCCCGCGGTTAGGTTATGTCGTTCAACTTGGAACTGTTCGAAACATTTTTTTGCTCTACGAGAGGTGTTTTTTATGTAATTTTAATATGACCTTTTCATTACAAAAGCAAAATATGCAAATATAAATTTCTGTTCACCCGTTCTGGGAAACGAAACTAAGGTTAGGTTTACCAGTTACAGAGAGAGCCAGTGGGCTTCGAGGGTCACGGTAATAGGGACAAGCGTTAAATTCCTGTCCCAATTACCGGATTCACTTTAAAAATACGAAAACGTTTCAAAAGTGCTCATTTTGCTATTTTTTCATAAAACTTGAACCTTTTATAATATAATAAACACTTTACATAAGTGCAAATCATGATAATTATCAATTTATTCACTTCTGTAAAGTACGTGTTCCTTACCGTTTCCGGTAAGGATTTAGGTAAATGCATTGAAATCTTCATATGCATTTTTGAAATTTTTTTACTATGCTTTAGTTGTTTAAAAACGCAACTTTCTCGTTTATAACACATACATTAATAGTTTAACTTAATTAAAAAAATTTCTTTCCTTATTTATTTACGCGAGTTTTTTGTACGGCGTCTTTAAGTACAAAAGCACGGTAATTGGGACCGAGCACGTGAATCGGGACATCTACCCTATGAATATTAGATTGTTGCATTTTCATTGGTTAAACGGTCTTGCACCTAAATATCGCGATACGCTGTGTACAAGCCCTAAGATCTCCACCTTATCACCCTTATCAGTTACTTTTGACTGTTGCAAGAAATCTGTCAGCTGTCAGGCAACCTTATTTCGTTTGTGTTATTGTGTACTTTGCCCCACAGTAGCAAATATGAATTGAAACTCGCATCCTGCGCGAGAAGTATCGAATGCGGAATTGAGGTTTCGCGAAACGTCTCGATTCTCCGAAAACGAAACATGGGTAACAGATCCAGCCTTCTTTTGCGCGAAGAGGAAATAGCGCAGATCCAGGAAGCCACGGGATGTAAGATTTATCCACTAACCAGCTGCGTTACCTTGAAATCTCGCTTGCTTTAGAAACGCAATAATAATTTCAATATAGTCCGTAATTTATAACCTAGAAATGATTTCGTTACTTCCGATCATTTATTTTCTAGTTCGCTGTAGCGATGCTTTGTATGAGCTATTCTTTAATATGATTGCAGTTACTCCGAATCAAATCGAACGTTTGTATAGTCGCTTCACGAGTCTCGACCGCGGAGACTGCGGCACGCTTAGCCGAGAGGATTTCCTCAGGATCCCAGAATTGGCGATAAATCCTCTCGGCGATAGAATCGTCAATGCTTTCTTCGAAGAGAGCGGCAACGACAGAGTAAATTTCCTGCAATTCATGCAGGTGCTAGCTCACTTTAGACCTATTAAGAAAAATTGCTCGAACAGATTGAACTCCAGGCAAGAGAAGCTGAGATGTAAGTATAACGGCGATCCCGCGAAGTTGACGGATCCCGAAGGCGATCGTAGTAAACGCATTGTTGGTTTTAGTCGCTTTCAAAATGTACGATTTGGATAACGACGATTTGATATCTAAAGACGAGCTCTTAGCTATTTTGCATATGATGGTCGGGGCGAATATAAGGTAAAACAGTTGTTTCGTCTCGATTCTGCCACACGAAGTAATGGTTACAAAATTGAATGACCGGTGCCGTATACATTTTAGCGAGGAACAGTTGTCTAGCATCGCGGAACGAACCATAGTAGAGGCTGACGAGAATGGCGATGGAGTAATATCGTTCGAAGAGTTCTGTAAAGCATTAGATCGGACAGATGTGGAGCAAAAGATGTCTATACGATTTCTTAGTTAATTTACTTCTTTGTTTCTTATAAAATAATGTACAATTTTCCGATGCATTTGAAAGATGTATTAAGATTTATAACGATTAATAATAGAGAATGTAAAATATACAACCTTATTTATTCTACGTAGAAAGAGAATTTAACGGTGTGCGGTATTCACTGACGCACGGAAAGATTTGCAAATTCCAATGATAACAGATATACAAATTTTAATTAATATAGAATTTATACTCTTTTTCTCATTCTTACGATTTATGGTGTATAAATTCCATAACTATTACAGGTTTGGGCAACATACCGTTTACAAATGTCTAAACAGATAGTCAAATGATCTTCCGAGAAAAAAAAAAATATACAGGCCAGATTTATTTATGACAAGAAGTTCCACTGAAAAATAAGTTATTTACTGTTGATGACGTATTCGTAAAAAAAAAAAAAAAATGAACAATACAGGACATCTAAAACATCCATTACATTAATACTATGTACTTTATTTGTATACAAGTTATACCTCGACTTCGAAAAAAAGGAAATAGTTGTTCAGGAATTATGACGTACAATTATGTATCCTCCGCTGTAACCGTCTAATAACTTCTGTATATATAAACTTTTACTATGCCTATGTTGTCCTTATTACTTAAACTGCAACTGCGTGCCTCATCATCAAGCCCTCGGTACTTATAAATTTTGCATACAAAAAGAAATGAGTGGGGAACGTTGGTCCCTATATCGCTGCAATTTTAAGCCGTGGACGACACGGCCAGTTTCTTCAAATGCTCCATAAATACTTGTAGACTCACGTCGTCGGTCAAAACAGGGGCTCCGCTCTCCTATATTAAAACAAATACCGATTACCGTCTGCAATCGACAACTGTTGGAACGTAAAAAAGAAAAGGAAGCTGCTAAACCTCATCCCCGAACCAGTGGAATAAAAGAAATTATTTACAGTTTATAAATGTTTGTTCCGAGAGGAGAAATGCCTTGACGCCAACCACCAGTGAATTGTGACCATATAATATCGTACAGAATGTTAAGGTGTGTAGTGAGTACTATGCTTGTTTAATATTAGCACGAGAATTGTATTAACCGTAAGATAGAGTGAAATATCCCAGTACCAATATTGCTGTAAAGTTCTAGGATAACAGCGAATGCCTGTTAGTTGCTTCGACACCATTGTTTGTTAAAAGATGTTGCGATAAAGAAATAAATACTTTGGTGCAATGTTGTGGTAGATACAAATTATTTAGATTGTTGCCCCGTAGTTCCATTACCAAAGCAAATCGAAACGAATATGAAAGAAGATACAATTATCAAATGAATGAAAAACACACCCCACTGGGTATCGGCATCCCCTGGTTGCAGGATCACGGTGACATAAAAAAATATTAGTTACATATGATTGATCTATGTATTTGACGGCTGTGGCGTCAAAAAAATCAGCATCAGATAAAGTAGTCTGATACTAGATATATATATATATATATGTAGCATCATATGTATTTTGTCGACGAGAAATTTACTTACCGCTCCGTAGGCGTACATATTATTATGAGTCTGACTGGGATTCACTTTGCTCAGTAAAAACCTCGCTTGTGAACCACCCTGTTCGGTATCAATATACCTAGGCGCGGGGAATCTTCCTGCCAATATTTCAGCTGCATCGTCGACAGGCGCCGCTAATAATTGCCGGAAATTCTCATACTCGGGCAAGTCCTGGTATTTCAACTGGCGCCACTGAGCAATTGTCTGCAAACCGATCGACCCCTGTGTCGTGACCAAGTTCTTTTATCGCATTGCATTAACAAGAACGGTAAGGTAGTTACTTCTCCGTGGAATATAAGTATTTGGAAGAAAGTGTCCATTAACAAGATTCTATCGGGTTGGATGGACGAAGTGTCTAGCAGAACTGGCTCCGGAGGGCCGCTGAATCCGTAACTGTACAAGATCGGTTGCACCATTATCAATGAATTCGTTAAATCCTCCCGCATCAGCATGTGTCTGTAACATTAAATCGAGCAGTCTCGATAAATTAGCTGCCTTGGCTCGTCGAAGCATACGAGCAGAGCAGCCTACCTGTAAAAGCTGGTTTCATCCGGGGAATTGTTGAACACTTGTAAGAACTGAGATCTGCGTAAGTGATACATAAACTGAGGATACAAGGAGAAGTTTTCCGCGAGCCTGAAGCTGTTCGGGTCGTCTTTAGAGTACTCTCCAAACTTCTGACACTGTAAAGGAAACGTTTCAAGTTGTGAGGATCGCTCCATCGATAGATACCAGCCAGAGAATTTAGTAAGACACCGACCAGTCTAATAAGCATTCGGTCAACCCATCTCAATACGTCTGGACTATCGTCGCTCTCTGCCCTGAAGACGGCCAGGCGCGACATAAGAACGGCAGCCGCTTCCTGGTCGAAACCAGCGCTTATATGATGAGTCGATGTCGTCGCGTCTGCCCAACTGTGAATAGAAATGCCACGGTACTGAGCTCTGCAATGATATCCGTAACGTTCGTTATACCGTTCATTTACTTTCTAGCGATCGTGGTAACTCTGATCCTTCGTTGGCCGCTGCTGTGCTGATACTGTGTGATAAATTGAATGCAGCCCCTGCCACCCTGCGGAATCGGCGCGGTGTGTTGGTTCACGACTTCGAAGAACAGCGCGGTCGTGGTGGACGGAGTCAGCGAGCAGAATTTCCACTGGCACGTGCCGCCGAATCCCACCTCCTGCTCTCCGACGCTAGCTCCTTTCACTCCCAGGGAGACGCATGGCCCGATCGCTCCGGAGACTTTGATCTCTCGCGACGTCTTGATGTCCAACGTCGCGTTAAATGCCATCTTCAAGTCGCCCTTGCTGTCCTTAGCGAACACGCGTTGGAACGTTTGTTTGAATAAAGAGGAGTTGAAGGAGTCTCCCATGACCATGTGGCCGCCAGTTGAGTTGCAGCACTGCCTCATCTCCAGCAGGCCGGTTTGATCGAGGGCGCAAGTGTAGATATCTATTATGTGCCCATTGGTCGCGGCCCGTGCCGCAAGGCCCTCGTAGTGTTTAGTCGCCTTCTTCATATGCTTGGCATTATCTTTGTGGATATCGTGGTGCGATCTGATGGGCTGCCTCAAATCGTCCGTTACAACCTGACCGGGGCCTTGGGAGCAGGGTCCACCGACGAACAGCATAATCCTGGAAGCATATATTCGTTAAGACGCTTCCAAAACGTGTTCGAGCACTCGTTACAAAACGCGATACGTGCCTAGCTCCTGTGTTAGCGTAACTGGCTTCTAATAGACCAGTAGCAACAGCCAATGCGACGCCAGTGGATCTCAACGGGCGTTTCCCCGGGCCCACGGGCCACGGATCGCGTTGCAACTCTCCCAGAATGTCCGTTAAACTCATATCACATTTATGTACAGGCTGTAAAAAGCGATTAGCCGGCGGCAGTGGTTGCCCACCCGGGCCTCTCTGTTGATTTGGATTCTGTCCCGGTATTGGTCGGCCGATGCCTGTAACAGACGAAAGTGGTGTATATTCTCTGCCATTTCGTTAAGTAAATATTAGAGATGTACCGACTAGTGGCCGACTAGTCGGTTAAGCCGACTATCCGGCCACTTTTGTAGCCGGCGAATAGTCGGCAAAAAAGGCCGATTGATCGGCCCCCTTTTTGTGAATATTTACCCATTTTTCGTTCTCCTTTTCTAACAAGTTTTATAACTTTGCTTTAGAGATGTACTCAATAGTGGCCGACTAGTCGGTTAAGCCGACTATCCGGCCACTTTTGTAATCGGCGACTAGTCGGCTTCTTGGGGGCCGATTAATCAGCTAGTCGGCTAGTCGGCGAAAACCCTAGTCGGTACATCTCTAGTAAATATAAAAGAAACGTACCTAGCATGTCTTGAACCTGCTTCGGCTGCAAGTCCTTGGTACCGCGGAAAACGTAACTCTTGCTGCACCCTTCGCAGCCCAGTTCGTGAACCTGAACCATTCTTCCAAACGTAACGAGGCCGATGAAAGCATTGGGCGGTAGCAAGGACAGCGACATTTGTAACGAATCTTTAAGAGAACCCAATTCCTCGTCGTCCATGCACGTATCCACGACCAATAGGAATATGGGAGGCAAACACTGCGCTCTCTAAACGCCAGTAATTAATAAATATCTAACGTATCGACAAAGAATCATTTCGGATCGCGGATGCTTACCATTATAGTGTATTCGATCGTTGAATACATCGGTATGAGTTCGGCTGGCTGATGCTGCTCCGAAATAGCGGCATATTGCGGAGGGAACTGAAAATATCAAGCGATGAATTACATGTTTCTAGAAAGCGGGACAATCCTATTTAACTCTGCTACGAGAATAATGGCTGCGTTCAGCGGAACAAACCGCTACGTAGCCGCTCACTGGTTTTTCGCTGAACGCTACCGCTAGGTTGCTGAGCGCTCGACACGTTTAGCGAGCGGTCGCCATTTTTTCGAGCGTAGATAAACTCCGCTACTTTTACGGAACGTGTCGAGTCGCTACAAATATCGCTACCCTGCAAAGTGTCGTTCAGCGGAACCAGAACCGATCGCCGTTGAGCTCGGTGAGCGGCTACGTAACGGTTTGTTCCGCTGAACGCAGCCAATTTCTTTCTGCTTACAGGATTCCTCTGGAAGCAAAGATTGCACACCCATAGCTTGGCACGGTAGTCCACCTGGCACAGGGGATTCAAAATTGCCCTGCAGGTGGAACGTGTGCAAAGGACTGGATCGTACTGTATCGGCGGCAGGTCTGGCCTTTCTTTAATCGGCTGATACAGGGTTCCTAATGGCACGACTAGCCTGGTGGCGTCCACGCGCGAGGACGGCCAGACGTTCCAAGTGAAACGTACGCCGTCCCGGTCCTCGTTCTGCTGAATGAAATCCTCGTACGTGGTCATGTTGCTGGAATCACGAAAGCCTATATAACCAGTACGTCCGGGCGATACTTAATTCACGTTCTGTGTACAGTTTTCAAATATGTGACAAGTGTTAAGGTACGACTGGGTGTTCTAGGTTAAACATACCTAAGCGAGCTAACGTTCGATTATCGCGAGCTGCCGATTGCGCGACCGAAACGATTCGAAGTAACAATCACTATAAAACCCTCATGGTTACAGCATTTCCATTGCAAAAGGAATTACAAACAACACGATTTCACCGTACCAGCACGACTCGTGCCGTCATTGAGGCCACGTCACTTGGAGGCTTGGAAGTAATAATAAGGCGCATGCGCGAGCCTCCTTTTAATGACACAAACGATATTTGAATGAAAGTTTGCCAGCGGACAGTCTTGCTGCGAAAAGAAAGTGGAATTCGGGAATCAGATGGGTATCGTTTCCACCGATCAGCTTGTAACATTCATTAAAAGTCCTTCGTATCTACAATAACAGAAGAAAATATAGAGGAACCGTGCGCATAAACCTCAGTACTCGATGGTCCCTCGCGGCACTTGGGTAGACCGCTTCCTTCTCTGTGGACATTTTTTTTTTTTAATCTCATTACCAGAATTCACGACTATACTCGAGCTCATTTTAGAAGGAACTTATTTCGCGCATGTTGAATGAGCTATTCGACTGTCGCGAGGTCTCTGTTCCCCCCACTTTACCACCCAGGCTTCCCACTCTCCTTGCACCATTCCGATTCTCTTTCGCATACCGGGTAACCAAATAAAATGTGTACAACATTTTTTATATTTGTGTATTTTGACATATTCAACAAAAAGTCGAAACACGCGGTATATACGAAAGTGGCGTCACGCCAATGCTTTCGGCGCAGAACGGATGCGCAGCCGAAAGACCATTGGCGGTGGCATAGCCAATGAGCGCCAACATGCGCAGAACCGATCTAAACTCGTCGGTCGGCAAGTTCCTTCTAAAATGAGCTCGAGGTAGCGCGAGGAATGAAACTCGAGAAAGATGCGAAATGATCACTTAATATTAAGTGGAATATGTTCGCGAATAAAGTTCATAGTTCCCGCTGCGAACGAAACGTGTATACCGAGTGCAACGATTCTCCAATGTGGCAGTAATCGTGGCGTACACTCGGGCGAGTTCACTCATTATGCTTTTAAAGATCGTAAAGTAGGAAGCGAGGTGTCATCGAACACACACTGTGTGCGTTGTGCGAGATGGTAGGAGTTCCATTCAACCAATCAGCCGCGGATTGATAACGACCGATACTTAATGAGCTAGCGGGCCAACTGTTTACCGTCCGTATTTATTATTACTAGGGAGTCGTTTCCCGACTAACCTCCGACACCGTGCAGATCGTCCGCGAGGATGGATAAAAGGTAAGGCGAGAGGTGGTTCCCGCGAATCGTCCGCGATCGCTAATTTATTCAACCTCGACGAATCTTTGTTAGGTTGGACGCATCGAGGTCGGGGTGTCGCGAGGATGCCTCTAGCCACCCTAAAAAGAGCAAGAAACGATCGAGTAAAAGGAGCAGTGCGCTCGGCCCTTGGGCGAACAGCGCGCAGAGCAATCAAAACAGCAACGTGGTGCCCGACGTCGAGTATCAGCACGTAATGTGGCAGTCGAACGTGCAGCAGAACATTCAGAGCAACGGACAGCGCCTGTTCACAGCAGCCTCCGACCCGAGCATGTGCGGCTACGCGCAGATGCCGATGACGTACGCCATGGAGCCCGTTTCGTTGCCGACTATGTACAGATTGTACCAGCCGGTACCGTTCTCCGGCGTCAGGCCCGTCCACGGTCGACCCAGGCGGCACTGCAACCCGAATCACGCGATGAATCTGGGCGCGAATTCTGTGGCGAACGGGTATACGAGTCTGCAGGAGAACGGGCTGGAGTGCCCTATACCCGTTAACTATCAGAACGGAGACTACGCGAGTCTGCCGCCCACGGCGAACAGGAATATCGAAGTCAACGGGGACGAACTGAATTCGGAGCATCGGAGGTATTCGGATCCGGGCCTCGGCTCCGCGGAGGCACCGGCTCGTGCGCAGAGCGAGGAGTCCGACAGCGGCGACAGCGGAAGCTCCATCACGACGATCGGGCGTAGCAATAAACTGGTTCTGTCCCTTATCGAGCAGGTTCGTGGCTGTTCTGCGCTTGGACGTTGCGTTTAAACGGTAAACGAATGTATCACGGAAGCGTGTCGTTTTGTTGCTTGCAGATGACGGAACTGAAAAAGAGCAATAGCCAATTGTTTAGAGAGTTGAACGAGACGAAGTCCGAATTGAACGGCATGAAGGCGAAGTTGGCGCAGTGTAAATACAGCACCTCTTCGGATTATCAACCGGGAATGTTATCAGGTAAATATTTACAAAACTCGTTATATTGATTTATTGTTATAATCGGCGAGTCGGCTGTATTTCTGTCGCGACTCCGGGGATTTGCCTTTAAGCGCTAGTTCCTCTGAAGGATTATAAATTTTTTAATTGTTTCAGATCTGATTCGAGAAATCCGGCAAGCTAACAAGATGTGCGAGGAAGGATTGGTTACAAAGGTCAAGGCCATGGTAGATGAAAAGATGAACCAGAGGTCGCTAGAAGTGGACAGCTTAAACGTGCGTATTAATATTCTTTAATAATCGGCCTTTCTATCCACGGGTACGGGATCAGCCTTGCGCTGATTCACTCTGAAGACAACAAATTCGAAGCCAATGAAACCCGAATTCGGGCGGGTGATTCACACTGTTTGTCCGAACCATTGACTCACCGATTACTTATCATCCCGTAATTTCGCCCATTTTAACGCACGTAAGGAATTTCGACTGTACAGTCATTCCAGCTTCGTGCGATTCGATATATTGCGAATAAACTGATTCTTGTAGTTTGTTTCACGTACGGAGCAGGAGGTTCTAAGGAAGAATATAACGTTCGACTTTGGAAGATAGAAAACGTGGGAATGGAAAACAAAACTGGTATAGAGCTAGGAAGCCTCTCTCGACTTTGCAGTTGGGGTACAACGGCGCGCAGACGTTTTCGGCGTTTCCACTCTGCGGTCGTGGACGTATTGTTTGCGTAGCATTCGTACGTTTTGTTTGATTAGGACGGCCAGGTGATCTTCGGGTCCCCTCTCTCGTCTTCTCTTTTTTTTACAATTTCTCTCCCTCGATTATCGCCTGCACGCGATTTTCCATCGATCAGCCTCCGGGTTTCTGGACTTTGTTGCACGCTGATCCTCCATTTAACAAGAATATCTGACTGAAATTCGAGCTTCGTTCGCCATTACCCTTTGCGGAACACTTCTACCGCGGAACGAAAAGGATCTGCTAGCTAAACAGGTCAATTACCCGGTGAATTCCCCAAATCGACGACCGAAGCCGCCTCCATCCCATGATTGGGGGGCGTCGGACTACTCGAAAAGGGGGAGGTCAGAGGCACTACTCGACGCTTGATAAAGCCGGCCTGACACCGGAGAACCTAATGTAGACGTAATACGAAATATCCTTGACGTTGGGCAGAAATGATTAGGTTTCACGTAAGGGCGGCACCTACGGGGGCGAAAGAGTGTTCCGACGAACGGGGAGGTAGAATCGGGTGGGCGAGGGGCGAGGTGGGGTGAAGGATGAGGCACTTAGCGGCTGTCACGGCCTCTCCCTTGGCCTCCTACCCTCCTTCCTCCTTTCCCTCTTTCACCGGGTCTTCTCGGGTTTCAACCATCCATTAGCCTCATCAGTGGAAGCGATGGCCGTCCGCGCCATGCTTGCCTCCGACGCGTTGCCAATCTCGTAATTGAACCTCCGGGACCTTCCACTTTCGTGCATGTAAATTGTGCCCCTCGTCGCCGACGGCGCCCGACAGGGATGCTACTCGATACTCTTCGTCGCGACGAGAGAAATTCGTGTCTATCGCGCGCTCTTTAGTTGGAGTCGCGGTGGACAGCGCTCGTAGGATTCTAAAGTTGGGGGTGAATGAGTGAACTGTTTACTGTTTAGCAGCGGCGCATTCAAGATTTAATCTTGGGGGATGATAAATATTTTCAATACAAATTCAATAAAATTCATTAGGCGATTATACAAAAATTTATTTAGACAGTAAAATTTAGCTTTTTTTTCTTTTTACAAAGCTTTTGAATTACTTCAGTAGTGGTTACATTAATCTCATTTTTCATTTTTCTTTGGGGGTGCCAGAATTGCTTTTTAGCAGGAATCGAAAAAGTTCTCGGACCCTCGTTTTTTAAAAATTCTGTTAGAACTTATTTGTTTCGATTCGGAAAATATCTGTTTCTGTGGAATTTTTAATGAAACAAATGCTACCTTCAGGAACTTCTTTAAAAAGTGTTCTCATGGAACAGATATTTTAGAACTTATATAATAAAAGTTTCATGGAAACAAGTTACATTAGAACATTTATTAAAAAAGTTTTCAAAAGATAAAGAAAAGTACTCAACTATTAGGTACAAGTTTTATTTAACAATATGTTATAATATTCTTCATGTGTTTATTTAATAAACCATTAATTATATTATGATTTTTATACCTTTTATTAAATAAACATTTGAAGAATATGATATTATATTGTTAAATAAAACTCGTACCTAATAGTTTAGTACTTTTCTTTATCTTATGAAAACTTTTTTAATAAACGTTCTAATATAACTTGTTTTCATGGAACTTTTATTATAACGATTCTAAAACATCTACGTAGGTAAGTATTACATATAAATAACAAATTCAAAATATCAATTCAACTGTATGAATTATTTAATATTCTTGTAGTACTATCCATTGAATAGTATTTAGTGTTTGTTACAACGATTGAGAACTTTTTTAATATCGGTGAACAAAATATCTGTTCCTGTTATACAGAAATTTTTATTCTTATATTTTATAAGTTCCATTCCAACTAGAACTTTTATTTTCAAGAACTTTTATTTTATCGGTTCTTCTGAGAACTTATAATGTGAGAACATTTTTAAAAAAGTTCCGCGGCATTTGTTTTAAATGGAACCTATTGAAAAGTTTCAGAACTTTTTCGATCCCTGCTTTTTAGAATTGTACTGCGCGTGGTGCTGGGGCACCCTAGGTTTCATATGATATATTGTATCGAAGAGTAACGAGTAACGCGATATTCTATACAAAAGTAACGAGTTGTATTTTATTAGAGGCTTGAAAATCTTAACTGTTTTTTTAAATGATAATCCGGTACTCTACAAAGTCTTGCCATGGAAGACCACTGATATTGTGCTCTTTCGTTATCTAATGGAAAGAAATTGCACGTTGCTATGTAAATTGTTTGATTTCTTTCGAAACATGCCGCGGCATCTTATCTGCGCCTGGGTATTATTGTCTCCCTTATCTTTATCCTCGTTTCCTTGAGGCGAGAGAAGACTCAGACCCCGGCTTGCATCGAGGAGAATGTTTCTATATCGTGGCTGCTGAGGATTTAAGGGGTTAGGCCACCTTGGACGGAGCAAAATTGCAGTCATTTTCGGCATTTTTTTTTAGGAAGATAATAAAATAAACAGAAAATTTAATATGAAGCCTGTTATTATACAACTCTCGCCGGAAAAAAATCGTATTTTTTTTCTTACAAAATGGGGGCGGTAGAGCCGTGATACGCAAGATCTTGTGGAGCGACGTTTTCCACGGTGTTCAATCTCACGGCTATACCGTTTGACTTAGAACAAAAAACCAAAAAGCTTTATTTTCTGCATGCCTAAAACTATGGAAGTACGTAGGGAAATACAGAAACATTAATTTGTCTCGAAATGGTGACCATGGAGAGAAAAAGTGCATTTTTTTTTATAAAAGTGTCAATTGCACAGAACATATTCAAGATATCGCAAAACCGCTACGTACTTCCATAGTTTTAGGCATGCAGAAAATAAAGCTTTTTGGTTTTTTGTTCTAAGTCAAACGGTATAGCCGTGAGATTGAACACCGTGGAAAACGTCGCTCCACAAGATCTTGCGTATCACGGCTCTACCGCCGCCATTTTGTAAGAAAAAAAATACGGTTTTTTTCCGGCGAGAGTTGTATAGTAACAGGCTTCATATTAAATTTTCTGTTTATTTTATTATCTTCCTAAAAAAAATGCCGAAAATGACTGCAATTTTGCTCCGTCCAAGGTGGCCTAACCCCTTAAGTAGAGACGGGGAATCGCGCGAGGAATCAAGCTATGTATTCAGAGATGAATGTCTCTGTTTTAGAATCAAGTTTCGAACTTGTTGGAGGAGAAGCAAACAAGCGACAGGCGCATTGCGAAGCTGGAGGAGGAGGTGGCGATGCTGAAGCTGAGCGCAAAGTGAGTACCCATTTACAGTTTGGTTTTGGCTGGTCTATACCTAGTTGATATCTTATGATAAACCTTCGTGCTCGGGGTAATTCTTTTCTTTGATCGATTAGATACACGGTTTGGTTGTTGTCTCACGCGCGATTCGGTACGGTACACGTTTTAGCACTGAGCACAGTAGAATTCTCACGTGGAGCTGTATCGTCACGAATTATTCTGAAACATCGTCGATTTTCATGGATCACGTGTGGGGTTTAAGTAGACTTCTGTTTAAATATCTATTTTCGTTTGGTTTCAATCGAAACGCAAAATTCGCGTATTTTATATAAGGGTTGCATAGTTTTATAGCGTATATCGGTGGCTTAGTGCACAAATATTGTATATCCACTTTTAGCGTTTTCGAGAAAAATAGGTTTACACATGCAATGGTACGTAAGATTCAGGGACATACAACGAAGAAAAATAGTATTTTCGACAAGCTTATGAGATAGATGTAAATGTGATTTTTATACAGCATAAAGAAACAGTGAACAACTATTTGTTGCACGTAAAAACTCAAATGTCACAAAAAGTTGACATACAATATTTCTGCTCTAAGCCTAAGAAGGTTTCTTTTATCACGAAATTTTTATCGAATTTTTCACGCAACAACGGAGATTGTACAAATATGTTAATATCATTAATTAGCCATGTCTTGCAGTAATTCTTTCTGACTCTTCTACTTCTTCCCCTCTGTTCCCCTATTTTTAACAGCCGCTTTGCACAGTCTCCATAATTTTAGGCAACGCGACACAACTCGATTCATCCTCCTCACATAGAAATTCAAAATTAATTACCGCATTCTCAAACTCCTCCTTCTTTCTCATCCACCCCTCGATCTTCTAACTTCATCTCACTCACAAAGGCTCTCAGAAACTGTAACACGCTTGTATCTTCAAAATTACTTAATTCACAACCTCTACTATCCTCGAGCAAAACGAAGACGGTCTACTTCTCTGCCTCCTACTTCACTTTCTAACTTGCACCCTCTCAGAAAGATGCTTCACAGACACACATACCTGGCCTGCAACTTCATCATCAATCGATACACAAGCTATTAACTAACACACCATCTGTATCACGGCTATATCAAAACAAAGGCTCTTCAAAAACCTCCGTCTACTTTTTTACTCCCCCTCCCAGTTCACCATTTAACCAACTCACACAGGTGGTACGAAGCTACGATTCGCCTGCGTTCTCCGCATCGGCCGATCCACGGGCTACTGGATCGAGGCAAGGACTCCGTGAAAAGCTTTCGTACCGTCTATACTTCTCTGCAACACTTCACCTCCCCGCCTGTTCAAGGTTAACCAAGCTCGAGAGCTCCGACTCGGAGATCTCTTTGTTCTGTCTGTCGGTGCCCCTAAGAGTCATCCCTCTAACCCCCCCCCCGATACCGTCCTAACGCACACGCAACCACGAGCGGGAGAACACGCGCGGTCTCCTGCCCCCGAAAACGGCGGCTGGCTAGGCTGACATTGTATAAACTATAAACGGTGGACTTGTATTGGCACTTAGCAACGAGGGCCGCGAGATCGCAGCCTTCGAGGAGGAGGCGCTGGCCCTGCGACGGGAGCTCCAGGAGGCGCGGGCTTCGAAGACCCTGGCCGAGAATCACGTGGCAAAGTGCGTAAACGCAAGATCGGTCACGCCCGTTGCTTTCGAAACGGCCTACGTAACCAGCACCCCCGTGCGTACCGCTCTCTCAGACACGTGTAGCCTGATCCCAGCCTCCTCGCCACCCCCCTCGGCCCCGCAGAGCTTCACCACGGTACTGCGCACCCGAACCGCCGAGCTGGCGCACCACTTCACCGCCGAGAAGTCCAGCCTATACGGAACCGCCGACTGTAGCACCGCGTCCCCCGCGGACTCGTGGAGCACGGACGACAACCGGGGCCCGGTGTCCAGCACGCAGCCGGCCCTCGTCGCCACCAGCGATCTGAAGCGCGAGGACGCCACCTTGGAGGAGACCTCCAGCCTCACCTCCTCGGACAACCCGTTCGAGAGGGAGAGCAACAAGGAGGGCCGGGAGGACGAGACCGTGGACGCTGGATACGCCGGGAACGTCGAGCAGAAGGTCATCAAGGCGGAGAAGACGGGAGGCGAAGAGGAGAGAGTTGGCGGGCAGGGCGAGGACAAGGTGGACTCTACTCAGGGCAGCGTGGCCGTTGAAAGCGAGGCGATATCGTCTAGCGTCTCGGAGAGGAGAGCCAAGGGCTCGAGGTACGAGGTGAATAAGAAAGAGGACGATGCCCAGCGCGGCCAGAATGCTGGCTCCAGGCGGTCCAGGAAGAAGAAGGGTAACGTGGTGACGAAACGATCGTCCAGCGAGGCGGAGAAGTCGGTGTCCGACGGCGCGCACGACGCGACGGCGAGAAAGGGCCAGAGAACGGTGAGCGTAGACGAGGATCGTCTCGGTGACGATGGTGCGAGCCGAGCCATCACCGAGATCCCGGAAGTGGCCGTAGTCGGTGGTGGCTCCTTCGTGCCGAAAGATCTCTGCTCGACGGGAATCCTCACCTCCAGAGTCCTGACAGCACCTTCACGCGCCACCTACACCACCGCCTACATTTAGGCCACGTACGCGCGGGGCCCCGTACAATACGCAAACCACTCGTCGCCGTATCGCAATGGGGGCTTCAAGGGCTTGCTAGAGGCTACTACTATGTACATGTCGAATAGCACGTAGGTCTATCGTTGTTTAATCCTCGAGTACACTTGCGCGACCCTCTTCTTGTCGTTTCGGCTCCTCGCACGCTCGGTCCCACCGGGGGCTTGCTTCACCCTGGCGGCTTGGCTAACCACCCGCGTCTTAATCAACGTCTCGAATCTTTCCTTCGGTACGAAGGACGCTCGAATGACTTATAACCGAGCCGCCAGTGTCAACCAACCCTTGGGACCGTCCGTTGAAGCTGATCTTCTGCCCCTCAGTCGCTTCTATTTGCGCGAAAAGTAGCAGAAGAGTTTGCGCTTTTGAGGGAATCTCCCTTCGAGAGTCTATGTAAATTAATCCACTCTGGCTTGGGATCTTCTGATCAACTTTCCTCGACTCTTCTTCTACTTACAGTCTGTGTACATTTTAATAGTCTTAAAGCGGAGACGGGAGAAGCTGTACGCGCCGAAAGATGAATTTATTATCAGAGGGGACTAGCTTTGTCCAATTATTAATGAATTTCCAACCTCTGCTGAATAATCGCGAGCATATTTATTGACGATTCTTTGGCATTTACAGCTTGCCTTTCCATTCCGTAGTTGTAATTACATGTTTCTCTGGTCGCGACAAAATCAAGCAGTCGTTCAAGACTTTAAAGGCCGGTATTCACAAACGTGTCTTAAGATTAAGCAAATGCTTAAGCATTCGGCATCCTTTACTAGCTACTAGGGTTAGTAGAGGATGCCGCATGCTTAAGCATTTGCTTAATCTTAAGACACGTTTGTGAATACCGGCCTAAGCCTCGGTCTATACACTGTGGGCAGGAAATGTGTCCTGCGAGGGTCGTTATACTATATGGTGAACGATATGAAATTGATTTTGTTTCGACTGTAGTATGATACGCGCGCGTGAGTGTGTAATTGAGTAGAGTGGACTGTATCCTCGTTTATTGTTGGCATGGCTTCGCAGCTTGTGTAGCATGCGTTCAGTTCCCGTGTTTCTCCCTTTGTATTAAGTTTCTCGTTTAACTTAGAGTTTATACTCCTCGAGTTCCGAGTCGTTGGACTTTTCAACTGGCTCGACTGTTCGCGCACATTCCGCTCGCGTCGATTTTATTTTTGTTTTAGCAATACCTTTCAATCGCGGTTGTTTCGCGATGTAACCTGTGCCGTGTACATTTTTAGGATAGGATCGAATGACAGTGAGAGTTGCAGGAGGACTGATAATTAACGCGACTATTTTATAACGCATTTTACACAGTATTTTTAAAGAATAGTCTTTTTTAATGAAGTTAGGACGTTTCTACTATTTTTATGTAGAAGATACGCTTCTCGTAGACGTAAGAACAAAACCATCGACACGACTGACTAGAATTGTTCATTTTTTATTAAGTATCTTAATCGAAAACGCCAGTTCAAAAGTTCCACCATGCGCTGAGTGTTTCTAACTCTATGAATCTGTCTTGTGTTTTAACCAACGCGATGGAGAATCTACTTTTAACCATTTTTTTTTTTAGAAATATTTCTCTTGTAGATCGTCGAGGATGAAAACGATTTGAAAGCAAAAGAACGATCATTGTACCTCGGTGTAACTTAATATTATAAAAGAAATCCTCGTTTGTTTTAAACGTAGCGTCGATGTATACACAGAAACTCGATTCGATGATGGAAATCGGCCACGAATCGTCATGTGCACCCAGCATATCCGACGAACGATCAAAAATTACATTAATTTAACGCTTCAGACTGGTATTTTCACCCTTCTAAAATCTCCACCGTCGAACGCGCTCGTAGAATCCCCTAGAGCCGCGTAGAAACGCAAACCAACTCGCCGTTCGCACGTTCACGACGAGCGTGCCACGGCGCATTCGGAGATCCGATCTCGATCGTCGCAGGGCAAAGGAAGAAGAAGGGAAATGGTTTCGAGTCGCGCGTCTTTACCACGTTCTCGGCGATCTATCGGGCAGGCTCTCGTTCGAACGAACTTCGTACACCCTCCACGGCAATCTCCAACCCCCATCATCCCTCCAACCACCCGCAACAAGTCCGCTGTTGGGTCAGGGGAAACCGAGACACGGGCTGTTCTTTCTGTTCCTCTAGCTGGCAGCATGGCTTTCAGCTGGTACCGTTGCTTTTGCCGCTTCTAAAGACAGTATTACAGAGATATGTGTGGGCCGTGTCAGTCGGGCTGGAAGGGCCTTATGGCACGCATGTAACGTTCAAACAAAAAAACCCGTGATTTGTCAGAATGGAGAAGCGGCTGGGCGTTCAGCGTAATAAGATGATCGGTGCCACGGACGGGGATCCAGGGGTGGACGGTCCTAGCCTGGCGAGGGCGAAACGGGGCGGATACTCGTCGTCGGAGGGCGAGCAGGACCAGGCGGGCAAGCAGCAGGAGGACGAAGAGGACGACGGTGACGTGGACGGGGACAACGGGGCGGTTTTCAGGGAGTCGGTCCTCGACCGATTTATGGAGAACGGTATCAAACTCTCCGGGCCCGTCACCGACCTTTAGCCTAGGCACTCGCCAGTTCCAAACGCGGCTGCCGAGTGCAAGGGCATTGGTAGACGAGCTTCTGATTTCTTTCGCGAGGATGGAGAATGGTAATTTGCTGGTGTTCCTGTGGCCAGCTGGAGCAACATTATTGTGTCGATGGATTACTTTTCTTGCTCTCTGAGGAAATTAACTTAACGGGCTACTGTTGATGGAGAACGGTAGCGGACTCTTTGGACTTAGGTGTCTCTTTTTTGTGGAAGGATACAGCGGGGCGATTTCATAATGAAGAACCGTTTGCTTTTTTGATTTGATTTTTTTGGGGGGTGAAATAGAATCATTGTTGAAGGTCTTCATAGTTACATATCGCGCGGAAGTGAGAACGGGAGGGAGGAGAGTATGATTCAATCGAATTGAATCGTGGTATGTATTGAGGGCAGTGCCGGATTAAGACCTTAGAGGCCCTAAGCACTTGACAGATTTTGAGACCCCCTTAACCGGTTAACTGACACGGTCCTTTTCATTATTCGGGCCCAAACTGGTACCATCGAATAATTAAGTGAATCACACAAAATTTGGTATACAGGAGTTTTTTGAGTCGCTGAACCGATTCCGGGGGTAATTTTTTTCATCTGACACCCCCAACCCCTAAAAAATAGAATTTAGGGGTGAGTTTGTCAATTCGTTACTAAACCCTTTTTTATTTAAAAAATTTTTATTTGTGAAGTTTTCTTGTCTATAATTCGATTGCAGCAGTTACTTTTTTCAATGCCACCCCCAACCCCTGAAAAATAAGGGTTTAGGGGTTTAATTTTTTAGTTTTTTTATTTTCTACGAAAAAGTTTCGAATAATTTTATACCTAATAAAAAAATCAATAAAAATAAAAAAATATATAAAATAATGCAAAAAAGTAAAAAAAAAAAAAAAAAAAAATTGGAGTGTAAAATCTTTCCGTAACCTCCTCGTCGGTAGACTCTGGGGTCGTGAAATTTTCACCAGCTAACTACGGGAGTAAGAGTTTACTTATGAAATAGAATACAGTACGAATAATTTATACAAATCCCAACAATTCGCTAGTCATTTTGGTTCGGCCATATTGAGTCTGCTATATTGAATTTTACAATTCCAATGCCAAATTCAGATTCAGCGATCTCAAAATCCCCTATATACAATTTTTCTATATCCCGATAGTATTTCAATATTTGGCGGCCATTTTGGTTCGCCATTTTGAGTCTGCCATATTGAATTTTACAATTCCAATGCCAAATTCAGATTCAGCGACCCCAAAAACCATTACATACCAAGTTTCATTCAAATCGGTTGAAAAACAAAAAAGTTATTCCATTTGATCATATATGATACATTGACAGAATTGGCCAGATTTTTGTTTGATCATATATGATACATTGACAGTTAACCGGTTAAACAGGGTGATTACTTCAACGCGATGTACAATTTCTTGGGCATTTCCGATAATTTGACTGAAAGTGTTTCTAACAAATTTTAGATTTTAAAATTCAGAAAGGCACGTGCTTATTTTGCTTGTTGGTTAATCCAGCACTGCTCGAGGGTCAAGGAGTTTCCATTAGAGAGAACTTAGTGGCGAAACTTCGTGTCAAGGAGCGCTCGTGTTTTCAACCCTTAAATCTTAAATAATCAACAGGGTGACAGGACTAATGGTAGTTCTATCGTTTCAAACTATGCTTTGAGCTCGATTGCAACCTTACCTGTGATCGTTAATTCGTCCCCCTATTTTTTGGAAGAAATAGTTCCTCAAGGTTCTTGCTACGCAGCCCGGGCCTGTCCAGTATGGTCCAGGTTCGTTGAATGAATTCTCGTGTTGCGATTAGGGGTTGCTTTGAGCGTAACGGTTTCTCCAGTGCGACCACGGGAGCTTTCTTCTTACGTGCGTAGCAATGAAAGGTAACTAGAAGCAATTCCTTTTAATTGATAAGCGTTAATGGGTCTGCAGCAGTGGCGAGCAACCTTTGGCCCATAGTGGGCCAAAAGTGGAAGCCTATGCTAATCAAAGAATTTTAATTTATGGGGTGATTTTGTTATTTCTGACGTAGATTTACGATTGAAACAATTGCGGGCCGCGGGTTGCTCATGACTGGTCTACAGAATAGATATTCTCGAATCCAGGAATTTGGTTACGAGCGCAGATTTATATTTCTCGCTACTCTAGCGTTGGAAAAGGCTGCGAGTGGTTCATCGATTAGTTCGCGTGTTCTTCTAGCTTATTTAAAATTAGCGACCTCCAGTGCCTGACCCAGTGACGAACTTGATGGAATTGGGTTGACGTTGCCTTCGCCTCGCCTGAACCAACGTCCTACAGGGTATACGCGTTGCAAAATTTCCTCTTTCAAACGCTTTTATGTTTATCTGCAGTCTCGGGTAAGCGGGCAGCTTTATAGTTAATTGATTTTGCGGCAATTGCGCCGTCACGGGTCACTTTTAGTGCAGGGTGTTCCATGATTCGCGGCGCCATCCAAAGGGGACGTTTCATCTTATCCGACAATTCCGATTTGTGTTTTTTTTTAACGAAGAATCACCCCCTCTCGATTGCGCCGCGAACTAGTTACCATTCTGCGAGGAAGAAGCTTGCTTCGAGAAGTTTAATTGCGCGGTTGGAAGAAGCTGACGACGCCAAGTACCGTTAAGGATTCTTCGAGACTACATACCGCGAAGCTTTCAGCTGTTTGTGACAGTAATGGAACGAAGTGCGGTCGCACATCAACTCGACGTGCGTTACGAAAAGTAGCACGTTCCAATTTTCTTACGAACAGTAGCACGTTTTGGTTTGCCACGAAAAGAAGCACGTTCCATCGTTTCTGACGAATATTAGCACGTTTGGTCTTCTGCCGCGAAGACTAACACATTCGACTGCCTCGCCACGAAGAATAGCACATTTCGTACCGTTGCGACGAAAACTAGCACGTTATACTGTTTCGCCACGAATAATAGCACGTTTGGGAATTTATGGCGAAAACTAACATATTATCCGGTTTGGCCACGAAGAATAGCTCGTTTTGGATTATACTGCAGACTGCAGAAACTATCGCGTTTCAGCGCGTGGGCAGTTTAAAAGAATTCAACTGTTGAAAATATTGTTTAATAATTAATAATTCCATCTAATCTCCAAAAGACAACACATATGAAAATTTTAATCTACATAATTTAAGTAAGGGAGGGTGCGGGAATTGCGAACGCGGGGTAAACGCGAACATGCTACTTTTCGTGGCAAACCGCTCTAACGTGCTAGTTTTCGCAGCGAAAGACGAAACATGCTATTTTTTCGTGGCAAACCGCTCAAACGTGCTAGTTTTCGCAGCGAAAGACGAAACGTGCTACTTTTCGTAACGCACGTCGAACTGTCACGTACAATTCGCAGTATAACTTCATCGCGTTACAGCTGCTTAGTCTTAATTCCTTAGGATGTATCTGTAGTTCTATCAACACTTTCACGATACCTCTTCTCAGAATATTAAGGGAGAATATGTAATTTACCGCGACGAAATTCCAAGAGAGTACAATTTACTTCTTCAGACCTGATCGTTCGCAACGTGCATCGACTTCGAAATCGTGTTACCGCTTTTCGCGCAGGCTCCTCGAGATCTTCGAAAAATTCCCCCTAAAAGGATCCGTAGGTTTTAATAGCGGGAAGATATATTTTTTTATGAACAAAGCAGGTAAAACTGACACACGTTGTACATAGGGGATACGTTTCATTTTTAACAGGGGCGATCGATCTTTTTGCCGCGAGTAGAATTCTCGCTCCCGTTTCGAGCACTAGCGCGCGAATGTTGAGAATAACATTGCTGCCGCTGCGAAAAGAACCGTCGCTTTTGCAATGTAATTTCTGTTAATGTACTAGGGTAGACGTCGATTCTTGCGTAGACAGAAACGAATAGTTATAGGCCGAACCTAGACAGCAGCTCCACGTTATCTAATTACTCTCCACTAACAAGAAGAAGATTGTATATTGTGCACATTCTAATTTAAGGCCGTGGAACGTGTTTGTCCTTAGTATTAGAGCGCACTCGTGAAGACAGTATTTTAATAAAAAGAAAACGTAAAAGTGACATTACTTTTGTCCCCAAGCGTTCGAGAATATTTCGTGAAATTTACTTTCTATTTTTTATATCCTATATATGTACACGAGAGTAGAAGAGTTTTGCTCGTAACGACGAGCAGCTTCGTTTATCCTTGCTGCACTCAAAATAATTAGTGGATCTTTTCGAAGGACTTCGTTCCTCGAATGGGCTTTCAAAAAATTACTGCGGATGGACCCTTTCTGAATTCCTCCATTTCCGACGCTTTTTAATTAATGACACGATCCCCTAATTATTTTGAGCAGGCTGGTCATCATCTGAGAAAGGAGAATCGCATTTCTCAGACACGACGTTGTAAATATTATACACACCCGTTATTGAATATCCGTAGGCGAGTCTTAAAACGAAAGGGGGACGTGGTCCACTTTGTTTGAGACTTCGAAGGCTACGCAAGATCGCTTAGATTCGCTACGATGGCAGCATCTTCTATTTTCATAGGAAGTTTTTCGAGTTTAATCAGAATATACCGGCGGCAACACGTGCGAGCAGCGTCTTCGAGCGTTTCAGGGCGAGCTAGCATCGTCCCATTAATGGACACGCAATAACCTGCGCGTATTTAATAATAACAATAAATGATACGCAAAGTACGTAAACAGAAGTGAAAATAATCGATTACTTCCGTCGCGCGGAGCGTTGATTGACAAAGTGATCGCAATTAATTCGCGCACGGCAATATTTAGCGATTAATATTTGCACGGGGATCAATGAAAAATGAATCTCGTCGAAGGGAATATTAACGCGTTAACGCGATGTTTTTCCACGAGAGATTTACTGTACACATCGCGCTAATTGACGTTCCCGTTTGCAAGAATTAACGAGCGACGCTCCATCCGAATCGCGAGAATCCACGCTCGACATCATTCAAATTCTCATAATTAAACAACCGGCTTTTTATCCAAATATCAACAATCACGGAGAGATTTTTCGTTCGATTTGCGGCAATCGACGGCTGCCACGCCGAACGGGGAAGCGATTTCATCATCGTTCGTCCTGTCAAATTCTAACAATCCCACGTTAATTTCGCGGTGGTATTGGCAAAGTGCATCGAGGGAAGAAACGCGCGAGCAAGTAACTTATTATCGACCGCTTAACGCGATCGATCCAATTCATAAGAGAATGATGAGAAATTTTCATGAGTATATCCATGATGAATTGTTGTAAATAGATGGAACGAAACAGTTCGCCAAAAATGATACTTATCGGTGAGCGTAAAGAGCGCCAATTAACTCACGTTTCATTTATATATCCTTCTGCGATACTTAATAACGTACGATAATGTAAAGAGAAATGCGAATGCAAATTTACAGGGAATGTTAATTAAAAGTTCCCGCCGTAGGGGTACAGAGGATTGTATTATTAATGGAATAATAAACTAATAAAATAAACGTTGTAGGGTAATGATAGCTCATGTATAATTAACGCGGTACTTACAATCACTCGATTCAGCGTAACTCGAGGTTGAATTAATATTAATCCGTATCCGACCGACGCCTAGACACATTCTAACGCACCGTGCATATCTTATCAGCTGTATAATCTCGAAGTGCCATTAAAATCGTGCCCAACGCTCAGGTTTCTCGTCGTATCTTCTCTATCGTGTGAACGAAACGCAATAATCGGTAGGAACCTCACCCTGAAAAAGTGCCCTTCGTACCGCGAACATTTTACCACGTATGGCTTAAGTTTGGGGCGTAGCCTTAAGGGAGGGTAAATTTTGCGTGAACGCAATTTAGTTGCCGATGTTTCTCGTGAAATTCATGCGTGACACGTGCATAATGGGTGGATAAGGAAAATGTAGCGGGTAGCGACATACTTTGTACACGGCTCGTTTTAAGGAATAATTTGTGTATACTCTTGAGATTTTAATAAAATGGAACATATGGATAAAACTCGACTGCTAAGTTATTTATCTACCACCCAGTTGGTCACTTTCTAATTTCCCTGGATTCCTATCGAAATTTCGCGATAAGAAATTCGCTGGGCAAGATTAAAGGGAAGCTTGAGATTGGCAAATTTAATCAAAGGGTCTGTAATTTTCCTGCCGAGCCACTTCATTAAACCCCTGGACACGGTCTACCGTTTCTCCAGCGATTCCAACCACCAGGACCAATATTTTCCTACCGTCGCCTCTCGCCTGTGTACAGGGCGCTCCAAGTGTTGTGATTAGCGGAACGCGAAAGATGTTATTCTTGTGTATGGATGTTTGTCTTCGCTGCGCAGCCTCCCACGAAGATCGTCTGGAACAGTAAAAGGCCCGATACACGGGTAGCGTTGGCGGCGGCGATGATAGGAAAACATTGTCTCGATCCTGGCTGGAGGTAAGGAGCGGGGAGTACAGGCTGTTTCATGCAGAACCGTAGCCACGGGAACTCGAGTGGCTGGGAGAACTCCGACAAAGGGGAAGAAGATGTACCGATCAACATCCATTTCGCAAACACCAGACACTCCTTAAGGAAAAAGTCCCTGTCTACTGAGGTGAAGTTCGCGGAAAATGGGAATCTTGTGAAACCAGCGTCCCTTACCAAAGAATATTCGAGTGCGTGCTGCACGTTAGGGTGACTGTACCTAATATCGCCAGTGTTCCTAATGTCGCCACTCGCTATATCTCTTAAAGTAAGCTCTAAAATTTATCGGTTATGCATTGAATTAGTACCTAAACATATGTCGGAAGACATACTATAATTGCAGCATCATGTGATCAACAATTACAGAAAGGGAAGGATTTTAGAGAATCTTAATAGTGTAAAAATTTATTGGACTATCACAATTTTACGTCACATTCGGAGAAGGTAAGTCTAATAAATCTGTGAATGCAAGAATATCTACTAGAAATACCTAATTAATGATGTACTTAAGAAATGAAATCGATTCAAATATTTTTCATAATGAAAATAGCGTTTTTCTTTTAGCAGTATGCGTGTTCTCAATACTGTGTACCTACTCAATAATATGTACATCGGAACGTAAAAAATAAAATATTTTAAAAATCTATATTTTCAAATTTCTATATTATTCTAATAAAAATGAAATCAAAGATGGATAAAAAGACATTTATAGAACAGGAAATAATAAAAGCACATGTGAAAATGACTTTAAAAACTCATATATACATGAATTCATCAATATTTCTTGAGTAGGCGATATTAGGTAGACTTTTTTCAGGACCCGATTTTCGCATGTCTTACGTTTTTTGAGTCCTAATTAACAATTTGTAGGTTTCAACGATTCTAACATATGCTACATGAAAGATGAATAATTTCTCTTTACTTTGAAACGAACTGCATGGAAAAATATCAATTATTATTCAATCGACAGCGATTTAACTTTTGCCTGGCGATATTAGGTACAGTCACCCTACATAGTATTTCAATCAGGCTATATTTCAATAGACGTGAGAATCTACACTTCAATCATTAACACCCTCAAAACCCATCAAGTTGAGAGCAAAGTTTCCCATAAACAAGTATCTAAAAATCATCACCGAATGCCCCTAAATAATTGCCTACAGAACAAGCCAGCAGTGACTACAGCGTTATATGAATAAATATTGCGGACTAGCGAGGGGGCACGGTTCCCCAAGCACTGCCCGAAATCTCCCGGATAAGTTCCAGCTGGACATAGCCGTAAAAACGGTTCGGGGTGGTGTTTATTGTGGCCGCTGGACGCGGTTGCGTCACAGCGAGGTCGGTTTATTGTCGGAATCCGAGGGAATCTGCCGTTTTGCGCCTTTCCTTTACCCCCGTGGCGTTCTTTGAGGCCCGGCCGCTGAGCGGTGCAAAGCGCCGCCGTCGTAAATCGATTATCGTTTTACGACGGGATTCCAAGTCCCCGTTCGCACGTCGCCGCTTTTCCATCCACCTCACCCGTCGCCACCCCCGCGGAAAAAGTATTAAGCCGGGCCCCTTCCCCCGCCCCCCCCATTTTACCTGCCGCGCCAGGTACTTACCGCGGTTTTATTGCGCGCCCCTTGCGAGACCTATCTTCCGCCCGTGTCCCGATTCTCGTAATACCGCGATTATCTGTAATACCGCGCTGGGGCAACTAACGTGGAGAATCGGAGATGGCCATGTGTCGCGATCCACGTAATTCGGGACGGGAGTTTACGGTAATAGTCGCGCCGGGCAAACAACCCTGCCGAGGTCTTGATCGATAATGCACGCGTGGACAAAGAGGCGGATGAAGAGGGTAGAGGGAGGATGACAATAAGGAGGCTCGAGGATCATCTGAGAAATTGTTGCTCGGTCGTCGTTAGCTTTATTGCCCCGGCGACGCACGGATTGTCGCCCACTATGCTCGTGTTAACCCCTCGCAGGATGACGGTGGATTAGACGCGTGACCGTTGCCGGGGCCTCAAGTGTTTTAATTACCATCGAGGTAGACCGGTGTCTTTGTAACGCCCGGGCGTCAGGAGCTACAGCGACGGAGGCTCTCGTACGGCTGTAGACAATTGCGAAGCACGAAGGGGGTAGTTTTCAGAGATATTATTATATTCTAATTGAAAGTTGGAATCGCTGGCACGATCACGATCGCGGCGGGGCTGCAACGTATGTATGTAACTCCTCGTCCGTCCCACTTCCGGTGGCGGACGAGGTTACAGCGTAGCGTTGTCCAGGGGATCGATATTTCGCGGGGGCAGCCCGTGGGTGTGCGGATAATTGAAAGGCCCGTCGGAAAATCGTGCGAGTCATCGTGCACGGAGGCGCACGAACGAGGGGGGTGATATTATTAAAATTGACTCGAGGAGGGGCGGGGGGGTGGCGGACGGTCGAGAAATCGCTGCCAATTCGAGGCGTTTGATCGGCCGCGCTTCATCCGCCACCTGCCATCTTTTTCAACGTGTTCATCGATCCACCGCCGCCGACGCGATTTCCTACGGGTTGCCGCGTTATAAAATGAAACACGGTCGCTGGGTTGACGATAGAGGTTGCCTCGCGATAACCGCGCGATTCGGCACCTTTTATCATTCCCAGGGGCGGCGGGGGACGTCTCAGGCCGTCGATCGCCGTTCCTCGGATTCCAGAGGATTCTTTTCGGTGTTTGTTCAGGAGGGCGAGGTATTTAATTTTTGGGACCGATTCGTCGGCGGGGCGGTTAAAATTGCGAGGCTAATGGGTGATGATGGCACCACAAACAAGCAGAAGAAAGGGAAATGGTAATAAACGTGAAGCTGCTAGTTTCCTTCCCAAGTATCTTCCTTCCACGATGATAATAACGCTACGGGCTGGAAAAAGAGAGAAGGGAAAGTAGTAATTGAAGTCACCTTCTACTTCGCTCGAAGCCACTCCTCGCCAATTAAATGGAAACGTGTCCACAGCCACTGAACGTCGGTAACGGGAGTTTTTTTCGATCGGCCTGATGGCCTGCTTAAAAACTTTTGCCTCTCGGAACGTTTGCACGGACACGATGAAACGGAAATTTAACGAAAGATCCGCGCAGACACAGGGGCTGAGGGTGCACACCGGTCCTGTTTGTACAATCGATTCCTCGCATGCTGCTTTCATACGTGTGCAGAGATACGTCCTTTCTGGCTGGCTGGGGAATATCGGGTATCTTCTCCTGCTCGCCTCTGCAACAAAAAGTTCCCATTGCGCGAACAAGTTAATTACATTACTGCTCCTTGCTCATTACATTTACTTTGCGATCGCTCGAATCGTCACCATTTTCATCCAACAGACGCTCTATGGAAGCAACGAAGTTGAAAGAAACGGGGTAGGTTTGTAGCAGTTGAGGATACAAAGGGTAAAGTTCTCATACACCTTTTTAATTGGTCGCCTCAACGATTCAAGACACAATTTATCAGTAAGGGGAGAAATCTCTATAAGGTAAAGGCACCAGTAGTTGACCATGTATCAGTAGTTGACCACTTTTCAGAAAAACGTGAAAAATAAGGTTTTTAGAAGTGACGATCTTTTGACAAAAGTGCAGTTGACGTGCCAAGACATCTACCGACTGAAATCTAAAACACTCAAGTGTGAAGTGCATTATGAATAGTATTGGCGAATGTTTATTTACATCAAGGTGAGTAGTGTGTTCCCATTTCGGTATTTCCTTAATGATTTTGTTAAGAACAGGTGTATGGTTCAGGTAAAAAAATTCGTAGGTTATTAACTCTTTATGACTGAACTCTTCACTTGTTAAACTCTCATAGTGTTCTATATTTGATAAATGCACCGTTTTTGTTATACTAACCTCAGAAACACATAGTTTGCGGGGTGGTCAAGTAATGACTCTTGTCATTCTAATTGTTTCTAGAAGTTGACAGGTATGGCGCACAAGAAACTGGGTAAATGCACGAAAAAGTTGTATATATCGTTAGTGGTTTTTGAGGTCGCTGATCCCGAATTCGACATAGGATTTATAAAATTAATTTATTTAAACAATTTGTTTAACAAATTATATTGTAAAAACGTTTTAGACTAAATAAAAAAATTTCGGAGACACATACATATTTGTTTAGTTACTTTCCCCGCAGAACACGATTCTATATGTACCAAAACGTCTAATTTTGCAATCATTTGTTTAAACCTTCGAAAGTGAGCAAAACTCGAAATGTCTAATCTGTTCCTGAATTGGACTCCTTATGGAATTGAAATCTTTTAATTTCACATTCCTTTTTAGTTCTAACTTGTTCTAAATTATTGACAATAAACGATGCTAAGACGATTACCTACATCATTGCCTTAATTCTCTTTCTAGTATAGGTGGTCGATTACTGACCAACATAGGGTCAACTACTAGTATTTTCATTTTCAAGGATGGTCAACTTCTGAAGCAGTTACGGAACTTTGAAAAATGGTTTCAAAATTTTTATAGCATACCTTTTTTAAAAAATCGTTCTCATTACATAATTTGGAAAGCTTAAAGAGTATCTTTAGGCACCGACTGTCACTATTTAATGACAGAGCAATTAGTTACTATTGTTTACGTGAAGGATTTTTCTTAACTGGTCAACTACTGGTGCCTTTACCTTAAATGGCGTATTTTTTTTATCAATTTTTAGGATTTTCTTGCAATGGTACCAATGCGCTAATACTTTCAGAACTTTAAGGGTACTTTATTTAACATTGTAAGAAGTAAATAATTTTTTTTATGAGAGCCAGATTATGATAAATACGAAAAAAGTAGAGAAGTATCTTAAATAGGTTTTGAAATGTTTTAAAAGCGATTTATTGAATTTTTTTCCGATTTTACGGTCGATTTATAGGGTAACTAAAGGGTACTCTCCGTTAAATAAATAAATACAGATTATCCGACGTACAGCGAGCTTACATTACTGTACTCCACTGATTTCAACATAATCGACGGCTGAGATGAAGGAAGAAAACAGAAACCATTGGTGACGATTCTATGTGACCCAACTTTCTCCCCGGGAAAACAATGACGAAGCCAGGGGAGGAAGGTTCCCGTTCCGTGACTAATGACAATCGCCTGGCGCATGGTACTTCGACACTAAACAAGATAGCACTGCTTGCAGGCGCGAGGATCTCCCGTTACTAATTTTTCACTGACTAATCGGTCATCGAGTTCGAGTAAACAAATAAGATCGTAAAGGACGCGGCCGAATCTCGCAGCTGGACCTTTGGACTTTTGAGTCACTTACGATTTACGGCCCTCCTTTGTACCCGGGGCCCCGGAACGCGTCGGGTAACGAGCGACGTTTCACGTTTGTTTTTCTCACTACCAGTTCGTGATGATTCAGGGGGTAACGTTTTGGAGGAGTGCGTGGTTTCGCGAGGATCCACAGAGGGGTGAGTAAGCGCTCGGTATTGTTCTCTGCCACGGGAGACATTTTGATTTTAACACAGAAATTGGTACACTCGTAGTATCGTACAGTATACTCGTTTTGCAATGAACGTTTATTTCTTCTAATTTCTTTAAGAAACTTCCGGTGAAAGTCACTTCAGACGCTCGTAATGATTGACTCGATATTATTTATCGGACGCCTACCAGAAACGAGGAGGCAACAAATTGCGCAAACCTTGTGTACGCACGCGTTATCAAAACGCACCGTTCGCCAGCTAAAAAGTTTGTACAAACGACTCGGAAGCAGCGACACGTCGTCGCTGGCGATTGTACTTTATTGATCCTGCGAGCGCCTCGATTATTACTTGCAAATATTTGCCGATTTGCCGCGGTGACAAACAGAGCGATGCAAGCCACCGATTCGAGTGGCTTTGCTCGTGCCTTCCACTGTTTATTTCGGCAGCTGTTCCGCATTCCCAGGGACCCGGGGTCCCGAGACTCCCGAGCTGCTCCAGAGGAACGTTAATTTAAGCTAATGCATAGGAGAAGAAGCAGAAAACCGCCGCGATATTCTGGTGTGTTTCGAAACGATTCGACAACAGACGAGATAAGGTCGGTAGATAAAATCGTGCCTGAAGAAACGTTGCAAGAGTTTGTTAAAACAAACGCCCGGACACATAAAATCAACGTGAATCGTGGAGATAATAGTTCTGAGAGCAAAGTATCTATTATACGTATTTTAATCTTAACTAAACCCGAAGCAATTCCTACGCTAGTATACATTTTTAAACGCCTCGGTATCGTGTGATTCACCCTCGATCGGTAATTCCCAGTCTGCCGGGCGACGAATTTCCCAAGTTTCCCAAGTTTCCCGCGAGCAAATCCGCGAGATTTAAGCTGCCGGGACGAGCGGTCCTCCAGAACGTGCGACGAGTCTATTATTTTTGCCTCGGCCGAATTGAGGGGGTGGCAGGGCTCTCCGCGTCCAGGAGATAGGTCGACGGGCACTCGGATTCGGGGGCTGCAAATCTGGGAAAAGGTCGGCGAGGCACGCACAGCACGTGACTCCTTCGGGGGCTCCGTCTGCTCCGCGTCCACCACGATAAAGCACACGCGGTGTATCGTTTTTTAAGCGACTCAATTTCGGCCCTGCATCCACTTATGCCACCCCCCTAACCCCTGCCTCCCCCTTCACCCCGTGTAATTTTCTCGGGGAGTGGAGAGAGAGAGAGAGAGAGAGAGAGAAAGAGCGATGGGACATCGTAACTGCTGCACGATTCAAGAGAACGCGAGGTGTACAGAGGAAATACAATTGAAATGGTTTAATGGAAATTGTAATGATTAATAACTATTGCTACATCTTTTGCTAGATTTCAGGGCGCTAGCTGGGCAATGTGTTGTTAAATCCCTAGGTAGGAAGGGAGGTTAAGAATAAGCTTCGAAAGCAGAGCGTGGAAGAAGATCAGAGAAGTCAGCTGGCTGGCAAACGTGGAAGAGTTCACGGATCTGGGGTTTCCCCGTGGCGGGAAAATTGGTTTTGCCCCGATTATGCCGGTGCTTAATGCGGTTCACGCGCACCGAGGTTGCTCTTCTCTCGCGCAAATGTTGTGACAGCGATTTACGAAGTCAAAGGGGCGAGATTTGCACGGACTTAGACACCATGCCTGTCACGACTGTTGAACTCTTTGCTTTCGACTGCCCTGGTTTCGAGGGTCGCCTCATTGTTGGATTTGCCGGTCAACCCGGCGCAGTGATAAATAAGATTCTTTTTGCGGGCTGTTGTCCTCTGTTCTTCAGGTATCCCCTTTATTTTCGTAAGGGTGCGGAACGGGTGGTTCGAGGAGGAAGTTTGGGGCTTGAAGCTCGAAGCTCTTTCTTCCTGTTGGTAGTAATTCCACTACTTTACATCGCGCGATATCGATTCAGAATAAAGAAGCCGCTGCTGTGTCCTCCCAAAATGCCCTACAATTTTGCAACAAATTCCTCTCGTCGCTCTAACATTTACCACGCGCCTAAAAACCAGTATTCTTTCATCGGTGTTTGAATACGTTTAAAGCAGCGAAAGAGGCGCGAGTCAAGAGGCTGCGTCTCGATAAAACTGTGCTGTCATTTTTATAAGGAGACGATGGAGGTGACACGAGGGTAGACAGGCGGGTGGAAGGAAGGCCGCGGAGCTCCGCAGGGTCTGAAGGATAGCTACCTGGCCCACGTGGGTGGTCCACTCCTGTTTTTCCTATTATTAACGCCATTGGTAACTGGTCGGCGCACGGGCCGTGGAACAGGACAACCAACGCTCGAAAAACTCACCGTTGCTTCTCTCTCGACATCGCTGAAGACCAGGAGTTTCTGCCCTAATTTCCTATCACATTGAAAGCACAAAGAATATTAATGGGATGTTCCACTGTGACGCTCTGATAAAGTAGGGGAGACCGGGGCAGATTGTAACAAAAAAGTTTTCACAGTTTTTTCTCGAAAGTGTTTTCCTCAGTCAGGAAATAATTTGCGTGATTTACTACTTACATATGTGGTGAACTAATTGCGTGAAAGTACGTGACAAAATCTTGGACACTTAGACATCTAGCTTCGTCTTAAACAAATCTGAACCTTTGTTACAATCTGCCCCAGTCCGGGGTAAATTGTAACACATCTGTTTTACTTATTTAAATACAAATATGAACACAAATAAACATTTCTAAAAAATATAAATGAAAACACAGATCATTATTAAACATTTGATATACATGAGTTAAGCAATCATTGCTTATTCATCTTATTCTATCAAAATCTTCTTCTGTGCTTTCTTTACTTTTGCCTTCACACTTTTTTTCTATTTTTTTTGGATCCTCGATTGTTCTGTTGTTCGTCTAGAGCATCTTTTTCCGGTGTGTCAGCAAATAGCTTGCTTTATCACCATTTGGAGCGGAGTAAGTATAGTAACATGTTACAATTTACCCCGAGGTCGAATTTTTGCGTTTTATCTCAGCGAACGAGAAACTAAACATCAAATCACTAAAATGCGTACACATAATAATAAACCAATGTGTACTGATTCGTTTGCGACAAAGAAGCAAAAATTCAAACGGTTCCTAATGACGGTTAATTATATAAATAAATACTAAAATTCTGGGCTATTAGCGCAAAATGAATACATAACGCTCGTTTGTGCCACTAAAACCGACGGTGCTAATACCGTCAAGCAGCTCTCGCATGCTGTGGGTTACCAGATTTGTCGTTCAAGAGATTTTACTTATGTTACAATTTACCCCGTGTTACAACCTGCCCCGGTCTCCCCTACCGTTGTCTGAAACTTTTTTGGTCTCAAAAAGAATGTGTTTACTGAATTGAGGTTTTGTCCTATTTATTAATACCTGCTTTGAGAATACAAAATTATTTTCTTCGTATCTCTTTAATGCTGGCTCCCGCCAAAATAAGTGGGTGTGATATGTGCTGTAAACTAAAAGACGCCTCGACTGCGTGGCCGATTTTACAGGAACCGTGGATTTTACAATCCACCAATAAAAACATCAAACCCACAAACTCCCACCCCTCGGCGGAAGAAAGATTCAAGCTGTCCTAGGGCCCTACGCGTCGCCGAATTTCAACATCCCCTTCGTCACCTCGTCACCCAAAATCCGCGCCCAAGTGTCAGGTCGCCTTAGGAAAATACACGGATCTGGCGAAAGGGGGGGGCTGAGACGCGGGGCTGGCCTAGAATACCTGTCACACGATTACGGCGCGAGGCTTGGTCCCTCGGTGCCAAGGGGTTTGTTGTTTCAAGGCTTTACGAACAACAAACCGCCGCCGCCGCCCGAGAAGTCAATGTTTCCGTGAGTGGCCGCGAAATCAGGTGCATCCGCGGTCGGGGCACGTCCGAAAAACACTGGCCTGAATAGCTGAATAGCTGGGGTACGCGGGCGGACTGGCGAAACCGTCGCGCTCGCGAAGGAAACGCGCGTAAATAGCCGATCGCCACGTCAACGTGCACCGTGTCACCGCATAAATCACCCGGTTCACTAATTCACGACTCCACGACAACTCGTGCACCCCTACGCCACTATGGCTCGCTCGGAAAGTCACCTCGGCCTCTGCGACCGACGATCCACGACTGAGCGCGAAACATATCAACGTCAAGGGTAGGATGAATGGAACGATCATTCTAGATCCCAGGTGTGGAAGCGAGGGGACGTAAACACATTGGCGGTGGAGGCCGTTGATCTCCGCTCCGTGTCGTTGAATTTCGTCCTCAAGTGGAAAGTAATTGCTGGCAAATGGCAAGGGCGCTCGCTTAAGAAGAGGCGCGCGGAGATTCGGCCAAAGCAGGTGAGGATCGATCGCGACCGCGATACGCGCAATCTAGGTCAAATAGCAAATCGTTATTTAATCGTAGATTAAGGATCGTTACTAATCGAAACAAACACCGTGCTCGATTGCGCACTTGTGCTACCAACCGTGCGCGGCCGGGGGAGATGGAGGAGAGGGAGAATGATTTGTTGTAACGAAGAACGCCGCGAGCTCCGGGAGTTGGCGCGAGCGCAAGAGCGCAAGAGCGCCGCCGCCGCGCTTGGCACAATGTAGCCACTTGTTTACAGGGACAATATTTTCATTCCGCAAACAATTGGTGGCCCGATAAAGACCCGACGTACAGGTGGGTGCTCGGATCTAACGTTGTAACGCCGCCCGTTCGTGAACGCCTCTATGTGTGTGTTTACGAATCTCTCGAGTAAAGTATTAGCCGACTCTAAACGCTTGAATCATCGGCGGAGAAAGAGAGAGCTGTGTGCTTTCGATTCGCCGGCCCCTCGCGACCTCCCACTCGCGATATTTCACCCCTTTTCCAATCCCACCTTTTTTTTTTTTCTTCTCATCCTTCCCGCCATTCTTCCAGGCACTGTTTAGCTTTTCCATGGATAAATGTAGCCCGCTGAACTTTGTCACGTGGCTCTGTTGGAGGCGGACATTTCTTTTCCCCGAACTCATCTCTTCCCACTTCATTACACGTTTCTCGTTGTACTACCGATCGGGGGATCGGAACCAACCGTGGCTATCCCTCGATCCCTGAAATCGTGCCAGGAACGTCCGGAAAAGATTCAACGCACTTAGCTCCAGGTCCCTCCGCGATAAAAGGGGATGTTGAGTGTCTGCGATGGTTGTTGGAGCCGGGGGGGGATGAATGGCAATAAAAAGCGAAAGGAAAACCCGTAGCTTGTGTTTAGGGGCAGGCAATGAGGAAAGAAACAATGGCGGTGGGCCGACGTGCCCCGTAGAGATAATCCTGCGGTGTTTAGGGCCGAGCAACCGCAAGAACGAAAACAAACGATGGCCTCATCGGGGTTGGAGTCCACTCTTATGGTCGCCGCGGATAATAAGCGTTGCTGAAGTGACTGTAAACCGAGATCTGCTGGTCGCTGATGGAACCGATACGCGAAACTGCCGCTCACAGTCTCGGATTTTCGCGACAGGGGGAACACACCCCTTGGACACCTTGAATTTCACACTCCTCTTTCTATTTCTATACCCGCTTTTTAATTGAAAAAAAAAAAACCACGAGGAATATAACCACCAACGCAATGAGAGGTGAACCTCCTCGGCATTTATCAGACCGGGGAGGGCTTTTAATCGCTGGTGAGTGAACAAAATACAATGGGCGACGGGCATCCAATCGATAAAGTGTCCGACCACGTTGCCAGAGGCCCCGTAGAATTCGGCGCCAATGCAACCGATAAGAGGTATTTTACGATAACGACCGTGTGCATCGATTCGACGGGGAACATTTTTTCCACCGTAAATGAGAATTTCAACGCGTTACACGCGGCAGGGGTGCACCATTTCGCAACTATTGGCCGATGGCAAACACGATTTTCAGCTCGATGTTCAGTGTTTTACCTGGATATTTGATCTCCGTCTCGAGGTGTCTAGCAGAGTAAGAGGAATGCTCCGTACGTGGAGGGAGTGCAGAAGATAAATATTTAAAATCATGAAAACAGGAAAATATTCGGGGAAAAGGAACAGCATTTTCCCCAATCAAGATAGTAATCGCGATTTACCAAGGAGCAAAGGGAGGCACCCGTTTGCTGAAATAACGCTGCCGGTCCACCCTTAAATGTTAACCGCCGACAAACACCGCTGTTCGGACGAACGTGACTTTCGCCCCGGCCGTTCAAAGAGCTTTAAAATAATTTCGAAGCGGGGTTTAATTAAAGGACGCCGGGCGATCCGCGAATCGGCCCCGCCAATTTTCGACGTGTGGCGAGGTTACCGAGATTACTCGACACTTAATCCAACAGCAGAAGCGTTTCGCGAAGCGTGTTTGCCGAGCGTATTACCCGCGGCCGCGAGCGGCTTAATGAAGTTAAAAATGCACTTAGCGGGCGGACGTGCGATAATGATAATCCCCGGCGAAAGAAAAAGTCTGGCTCGGGCGACCGATTTTTCAGGGGACCGTGATTTTAATTGCTTCGCCCACCGTTGCTCGGCCAACCCCCTCCGACACTTTTTTCCCACCCCCTGGCTCGCGAGAAAGTCGAAACATTTGGCTCCGCAATTTCGCGCCAGCCTGTTTTGTATATTTGCGCTGCTGTAATGAGGATGGACCGTGTGGAGCCCCGCACTGGGGGGGTTGTTTCGAACGAAATTGGTGTCTTTTCCAGGGGGGTGGCTGGACTGGGCTGGGAATTGAAAAGAGAATTCGAAATGGAAGCGTGCCATTTGCGTTCTTAAATCGAGCAGTTCGGTTTCAGCGAGAGCAAAGTTTGTTTGGTGGGAATCTAAACAAGGGTAGTTCCGAATCGAAGTAACGTTCGACGCCGTTGGACCTCGAATATATTTCACAGAATTTATTTCTCTACGCAGGGGGATTTAATCATAAAAGGGTTATATGATGTACAAGACAGGGATTGTTCGATACGTCGGTATCCCCATAAATTTCTTTCCCTGCTCCATTTCATTATCTGTTTAACGAGAGGATCATCCCACAATTTTAAGCAAACACCTCGCGAGCACTCGTCCGCAAACGTTCGCTGATAATTCATGCGAAACTATTGAACGATTAATCAGGAACTAGACGCGATATTTAATTCATCGTTAAACAACAGCCCATCGCGTTGCATCCCCCATAAAATTATTAACACACGCTCGCGCTCGGTTGTTTATCGTAAACCGCGTCCGCGGGGGGTTTGTCCAGTGAAACTGTGTCGTCGCTGGACACACGGCACCCAACATTTCTATTACTTAATTCATCCTGTAATATACGCGTCAGTAAAGCCGAGAATTTAAAATTATAATCAGAAAACAGCCACTGAAACGAATTTTTCCTACGTTCCTCGCGTTTCTTTCATTCAACTGGAAATTCTGAGAGGGAGTTTCAAGAATTGACGGAGTGATTCTCACTCCAAGTCCACCGATACACCGAATCTGTTTTTCCCCTTTTACAACCCCGTCGTTTAGGTACGTGCCGTCGCTTCGACGACCAACGTTTGTGGAAATTAGAAGAAAAAGGAGAAAGTTCCTTTTTGCGCCGCGATGAAATAGGTCACCGCAGTGATTTAACGACCCGCGGATCGTGTTAAATGTTTAAACAAATTGAGGCACATCGAGCGTTCAGCGACGGTTCCTTTTCCCTCGCGTTTCTTCGCGTCCTCTCCTCTTTCGTTCCCTTGGTAATTCAAAATCACCGGAGGAGGTTCGAGCAAGCAATTTGCCACATTAGACCGCACTTTGCACGCCGTTGGAAAATAACTAGGCAGGGCAGTCGCGAATCACTAATTTCACACGCGTCGTGGCTCGTCGGACACGTACTTCACACCCTTCTCCCTTATTTTTCTGTATTCCCTTCGAAATTCTGCTTGCCCGAAGAATCCATGAGCGATAAATGCTGGCAACTGTTCTGCGATACTTTGAAACAGGAGCGCTGTCATTTCTGTGTCATTCGGTGGCAAGTTGATCCTCATTTCGGTATGAAAAGGATTACAAGGTTCGTATTTAAGCAGACCTAATAAGAGAGCAGACTATCGCCGGTATCCTCGTTGATAAAGAATATTTGGAACGTGAGAGATACGCGACGGAAAACGTAAATACGTTGGATTTATGTTGCTCAGGTTCGGCCGCGTGCACCCACGATAAAAGGGAACTGATAACATTTTCGGTTCTCCGCTATTCGAGCTTTGTGGAAGAAGAGAGGAATTCGTCGAATGGGAAACTCCGAGGCGACGGAATGGTGCCGGGCGATATGCAATCAATCAGCATCTCGGCTACCGACTCTTCGATTTTTTAAAAGTTTCTGCTTCGAGTTCGCTAGAGGAAGGAGCCTCGAGAAGGAGCCGCGGGAAATTGATGGGCTGACGAGGTTCGAAGCGACGGGAATCGCGTGACGAAATCGAGTCGAGTTAACCGAATTATCCCTCTGCCGAAAATCCGATCTCTTTTGATTACGCGCGTTTAATATTCATGGGGCCATCGACGGTTAATTATTCCACGCGATAAACGATTAATCCACCGCGAAGCTCGAAATCCAACGAAAAGTGCGAATTAATCGGGCAAGTTTAATCGTACAGCGAGGCTCGGAAGGGAAGTTATCGAGGATTCAAGGGGCTTGCGCGATAATGTCTTTAGAAAATTTGCTAGCGCGTATCCTGCGCTCGTGTGCGAAGAGGAATGAAGAATCCTCTGCTCCTGTTTTTATGAAAATCGTGGTCCAGCACTTCTGAAAATGATTGGAGTAACAAGTGGGAAACTGCAGGCTTCAAATTCACTGTAAATATTAGCGAATTTGCGCGAGTCCATTCACAATTATTACGGTTAAACGTTACGAATGATTTGCAACTATTTGTTTGTTATAATGAAATATTAACTGGCCTGTTCAAATTGTCTAGCCGTGAAATAGACAGCGGGGTGGAATCTCGTATTTGGATTGACTTTATTAATCAAAATTTGCTAAATTTACCTAGGTATTATCGCGTTCTACATCTGAATGATTCATTTGAATAGTAATAATTGAATTAAAGATCACACTGTCGGCTTTAGCTCTCAGTTGAGACCCTTTCATGTGTTTCTAGTCGAATGGGACTATTCTCAGTTTCAAAAGACACCAAATTCGCTGCTGTGCAGAGCACTAGTTAACACTCGAGTTCAGTGGCGCGATAAATGATTAATATCAGCAAAGTTTCTGTTAAAGAATCTGCCCTGCAATTGCACATGTTACTCCATTTGGTGTTAGAAGCCTTCGCACGATTGGAGTAAAGTCAGACCGTCCCTGTCTCCTCAAGAACTACAAGTAGCACTTCATTTGACATCCAACGCCACCAAAGAAAGCCGACCGAGAAAACGACCTCCACCCACAATCTACTCCAGACCCCTGAAACCTGAATCATCGGTCGCAAACGCGTCTCACAATCAACAAAACGAACCTGAAGCTCTCCGTCGGCGTGGTTGCACCAGGACCATCTTCCTCGATCCTCGAAAATCGACGCTGCCGTTGTTGATACCACGGGGGAGGATCGGCCGCGATGAACAACTGCGAGGCGTCGATACGAACGGGCAGCCATCTGAACTCGAACCGAACGAAGGTCGAGGAAGTCGTCTATACGCGACGATTGGATCTCAAAAGAGAGGAGGCGGAAGAAGTTGAATAGGAAGAAGACGAAGCACAAGGGGAAGGATGCGAGAGAAACGGCGACTGGTTGAATGTCAAAGGCAGAGGGTAGAAGACGAAGATGAAGATGAAGATGAAGATGAAGATGAAGATGAAGACGAAGACGAAGAAGAAGAGGAAGAAGAGAGCAGAGCGTGTGGTGGCCGCACGACGCGTGACGCGCGCGATACGTGTCAAACGCGTGGCGGACGGACGGTTGACATGACATGGTAGGAGCGAGCGAGGCGACGGAGCCGTCGGGACGTGGTCGTCAAGGCGTCGTTGTCGTCGGCGTCGTGTCGGCGTCCCGCGGGATTGCGCAAGCGGGCAACGCGGCCGCCCGCAGCTGCGCGCTACGGCCTCCGTTGCTGAAGCGGACGGCCGAGCGTACGCTCGCATTATCGCGCCACCGATTCACGCGATACGAAGGGGACACGCAACGACCCCTTCGAGGCGGCCCCATTGGCCGGTGGCAGGAGCGGGAGGGGTCAGAGAGGCCCGGATTGGCCGCCGTGGTGGAAACAGGCGCGGCACCGGCTCCGGGGAGTGGGACGTGTTTGAACAAGATCGGCAGGCTGAAGAGTAGCGGAGAACACTCGCTAACCGGCCTCCATCAGCACACGGCACACAGAGAGACAGACTGGGTGAATGAGGGAGAGTGGAGGTGAGGCGGCTCAAACAGGCCCCGCTCAAACAACCGACCTGGCTCTGCTGTTGTGTGCTCAGCCCGTGCTGGCCGCGCGAACACCGCCGCGTATACCTTGCTACACGTCGTCGCCGCCAGTTCTGTCTTCGTAGACCGCGCCGGTATTGTTGGGACAACGATCGATCGTTGATCGGACCGAGTGTGGCTGCCTGCCGAGCGACCGAGCCCGCTTGGCCAGCGACGGCGAGTGATCTTCGTGGCCCTCCCGCCGAGGAAGGCTTGTGACGCAAAAGATTTGGATTTTCAGTGCGGGATCTGTGCCGTCCGGGGAGCAACGTGTTGCTTTGGACCGCAAAGTGGTGAAGTTTTGGTGTGCACTCTCGGGACGTGGCCGTACGAAGTGAGAGCGAGGTGTGCAAAGGTCTGTCCCGCTCTAGTGCTCGAATTTTGTGAGAGGGACGGAGTTGTGCCAAGGATTCCTTACCACGGGGGAGAAGATAAAGGGATCGTCGCACTACCAGCAGCCGTGGTACCGCGGTTTTCATGAGTCCCGTTTGACGAGGAGCCAGCAGCCCGCCACCCCGGCAGCGGTTAGCTCTATGACCATGCTCCAGTCGCCGAAGCTGTACGGCGACGCTGGTGGCCTCGGCGGCACGATGACCAGCGCCGCGATGTCCACGATGGGCAGCATGGCGCCGACGTACAGCTCGATAAACTCGATGGGCTGCGTGTCGATGGGCATGTCGATGGGCGTTGGAGTCGGGTCGAGCTGCAGCCCCCAGGGCGCCAGCGGTTTCAACATGAGCTCCATGAGCTCGGCCATGGGGATGGCCTCGATGGGCGGCGGTGGCATGCCGGGATACGCGAGCGGCGCCATGGGAGGCGGTGGTGCCTGCATGAGCACCGTCGGCTACGGTCCCCTGACGCCCGTCGGCGGAGCCGGGGTCAGCAGGGATCCTTTATCCTTGACCGAGCCGGACTCGCCGAATTCCGCCCTCCAGCGCGCTCGAACCGACAAGTCCTATCGCAGGAGTTACACGCACGCGAAGCCACCCTACTCCTACATCAGCCTGATCACCATGGCCATCCAGAACGCGCCCACCAAGATGCTCACGCTGTCCGAGATCTACCAGTTCATTATGGACCTGTTCCCATTCTATCGGCAGAACCAGCAACGCTGGCAGAACTCTATCAGGCATTCCCTCAGCTTTAACGACTGTTTCGTCAAGGTTCCCCGTACGCCCGACAAGCCTGGCAAGGGCTCCTTCTGGACTCTTCATCCCGACAGCGGAAACATGTTCGAGAACGGTTGCTATCTCCGTCGGCAGAAGAGGTTCAAAGACGAGAAGAAGGAGATGACCAGGCAGAACAATAAACACCAACAGCATCAGCAGCATCATACAGGAGCCGCCGCAGCGGCCGTCGCGGCTGCCGCGGTCGCCGCGGGGCACAATAGTCCCACGTCTCATGACCTGGCTCACGGAGGAAAGAAGACCCCGTCGTCGCTCCACCACGGGTCTCAGCAGCAGGACGACAAGGACCTTCACTCTCTGGTGTCCTCCCATCATCATCATCACGCCAGCCTGCACCAGCACCACGCCGCCCTCAAGAGCGACGCGACGGACATCGGGGGCCTGCTGGGCCCCGACCTGGGCGCGGCGCACGACGAGCTCACCGCCATGGTCAGCAGGAGCCTTCATCCTCACCTGATCTCCGACCCCGCGGCCCTGCACCACGGGATGACCGGCAGCCTGAAGCAGGAGCCACCGTACACCGCCGCCAGCCATCCGTTCAGCATCACCCGGCTACTGCCGGGCGCGACGGCGGGCACGTCGCCAGGCGCACAGGACTCCAAGCCGCCCGAGATGAAGATGTACGAGCAGCTGCACCAGAGCTACGCGAACTTCGGCTCCTCTCATCATCCTCACGCGCACTCGGCGCCGCCGAGCCACCACCATCACAACGGCATGCACCCGGGCTCCAACACCGGCGGGCCCATGCACAACATGACCAACCATCATCACCAGGAGTACTATCAGAGCCCGCTCTACCATCACGCGACCAGCGTGGCCAGCAGTAGCGTGCCCCCGCCGCCATCCGTCACCAGCGCTGCTCCGGGATTGTGACATCACGCCACACACCCCTACGCCTTGGCCTGAGTCGCTGCTGCCGCGGCATACGCCGCCAACGCAGCCACGAGCATCCCCTCGACAACGGCCAACCTCGCCCCTATCGCGATCCACCATCATCCGCCCTCGTCGTCCATCTCGTCCACGTCCTCCTTGTCCTCCTCGTCGTCGACCTCCGTGCAGCCAACGGCGGCCATGCCCTCGGCGCCGCCGCCACCGCCGCCGCCGCGAACACCCTCCGGCCAACAGCGGCGCCGACGACGCTGCGAGGACAACGAACCGGACGCCTGCTGGCCCGTCGTCCACGACGACGACTACGACGACGACGAAGAGGACGACGACATGGAGGAGGACATGGTGTGACCGATCTGGGACGAAGCTGGACTCCGAGGTACGGGGACGACGCAACGCGACGCGTCTGGACGAGGTCGCGAGCGTCGGGTTACTTTGTCGGGGGGGCTCTCGGTATTGGTGGAGGGTACGGGTGTTCGGGGCGTCGCGACGCCAGGTCGCGGAACCAGGCTGACTCGGAGCAATGGCCACGAGTCGGGCAGCTGCGAATTTTCTTTTGGCAATAGGTAGTTTCTATGCTAGTAACACCCAACTGCCCCTGGGGGTAGCCGTGAGCCTTGCATCTCTTTTATACGCTGCTCGAAATAGTCTCAATTCGAGTATTCGATAGTAGCATTACTTTTTCAGTCTTGAAATTTTATTCGTTCTCTTTAGTTTCGAAGATACGTCGTCCCTTAACTGTTTGGAGCAGCGTATTGGTTTGAAAAGTGTAATCGACGTGATCCGCGCGTCAAGCTCTTCTGTTGTCTCGATTCACGCGGGAAAATTGCGTCGAGACGTCAACGGAGCGCCACTCGAAGAGCGTGACTCACGGCTACGCGTAGATACGATTGCAGTGCTGTGGTACTTATTTAGAAAGGGAGACGAGGAGAGCCTTGGGCCCTCTGCCCTGCTCGAGGTGACGTTCTCCGTGGTGACTTCCGGTTTCGCGGCCCGTCAGACGGTTGTTCCCTCGAAACGCGTCGGTTTTCTGTGATACGCGACAACGATGCACGAGACGGTTCTCATTTCGTTTTTTCCGCGCGCGATTCACCTCGGAGGCCAGTCTTTTGCGTTTCCTTTCGTTTCTTCCGCAATATACGAGTGCAATTTCCTTCATCGCCGGGAGGAAGTTGAGAGGAAAGGTGTCGGTAAGCTGCTCGGGGCTTCGAAGCACGGATACGGGTCTTTCTTCCCATCGATATTCTACGATACTTTCATTACCAAGAGACTGTGTTGACGCGCTGTTGCAAGCCGAATAGCTGAACGTATTCTCAATGGTCGTTGAGGCTAGATTCTCTTTAATCCGAATTGAAGGAGCTAGGAAGCAGCTTTTTCAAAGTAACAGTAGAAGTTGCGAGGCACCTTTAACAGCTAAAAGTCGAAGTCCGTGAAAGCACGCGAGTCGATAGTCAGTGTTACGAGAATAATTATGGCGGGGCTACGTGTACGTGTTGTTAGAAGTGGAGTGTTTGGCGATGCTCCTTAGAGAACACTGACCCTGATCGAGAAAGTTGATTCTCTTCGATCTAAGTTTCCCTGGCGACCTTGAAGATCGCCAATGTTAGAGGCACTAGAAGCAATCGCTATCCAAATTGGGACAAGGCAGATGTCACAATTCCTCTCTGTAAAAGTCGCAGTACACCTCCCAGAAGCGAAGGATCAGAAATTGAGTGTTACCGTAGCCAGCGTTCTCCAAATGTAACGATCGGTTGCAGTTGCTTAATCGAGATTGAAATGCTCTTCAGGAGGTCTACACTGCGATTTCTCAGCCCCCGCTGTTGTCGAACGCGGGACAACACCCCCGGACGATTGCCACAACAATTTCTGACTCACGATTGTGTTCCATCGGAGGCAAAGAGCACCGTCGACAATCGATAGACGAGTGTTTATCGAAGCCACAGATTGATACTAGAAAGCGATAGCAAAAGTCTTTTTAGGATTATCTGTATTCCTTCGATGACACATGCCTCTTTCACCGGTCGTTGATCTCGATTTCCTGATCTCCTCTCTTGGTTGCCACTTATCGCCCGGTATTATTGTTAAGCTTGTTCATCGAAACGCCCGTTCATTCGATAATTAGGCATTATCGAGTGTAGCGATCTATGCTGATAAGTTGAAATCGTTCAGCGAATTTCGAGCAAGACGCTAAGTCTCTTCTTCCCTTCTTCTCGTAGAAATCTATCCGTTCAAAGTGTTTAGATATTTATTCAACACTGTCCATCTGGATTTTTGCACAGTTCGTTCTCTTTTCATGGAGCTTACCTTCCCTGCAATTCGTTCCCCATAATTTCGAATCATCTCCATATGGTAATACGCGCGACACCTTCCTGCCAGTCGTTAACGTCGTGAAAGCCAGGCTTCTTTCAATACGAAATGGAACGAAACGAACGTCGGAGAGAAAATCATTCTGCGAGGAAGAGGAGGGAAGCGAATTTATGGCTATAAAAACAGAATCCTCCGCGATTCGCGGTAACTCTCAGACAACATCTCGCGCATTTTCCCGTTTTCTAACTTGCCGTTTCCTGGACCGTGTATACAGTCGCCAGCGCGAGAGAGCTCGAGGTGCATATTTGCGTTTATACTTCGATTCATTTCGCTGGGGGGCCTTAGTGAACTTTGAATGAAATCTCCTCAATTTCTCTTACACTGATCATTGGAATAGGAACTGCAAGATATTACTTTACAGTTAAGCGATCCGCAGTGATCGCCTCCAACAACTTAAAAGAACCACCAGCTCTAATTCTCTGATTCTACTTCGTCACCTCCAATTCCCTCGCGCTTCCACTTCCTCGATCAATTGAAATCGCCCAGCAATCGCGACCAGAACAACTGATAACGTCCAACGCCAACGCAGCACAGTCTCCGTCGTTCGAGTCGCAGATCCCTTCGATTATTTCGCCCGCAGCGCGTGGAGAAGACCTCCGAGGCCACTCGGTGCCTCGAAGCCCGTCGAGAGATCGGAAACACGAAGAAGAGAGCAGGCCCCGTTGGACGGCTCGACTCGGAACCGCGACGCCGTCGGCGGGGAGCGAAAAATGTGATAACACGTGAGAGATAAGTCTAAATTAAATGAACGCGGCATTGCGAACGCGCCCGCCATTCACCGCGCAGAGGCGCGCGCTCGCCTGTACGCGCACTTGTGTACAAACACTCGGGAAGAACACACATTGAGAGACACACGCACACGCACCCGTAAGAATCGTGTAAGAATTTTTGTTGAAAGCGTCGCGCAGGACACGTCCAGTGTTTTTTTGTATGATACGTGTAGATAGCCGCACAAACGTAACGCGTACGATGTACAATATTATACATATATGTTACAGAGAGCTATATATATATATATATATATATATATATAAATATAAATATAAATATATAAATAAATGGAGTCTTTAACGATACATTATGTTAGGTATATACATATTATATATATAGAGGGAGAGAGAGAGAGAGCGCGAGTGATTGATCGAGTGCAAGAGAGAGAGAGAGAGAGAGAGAGAGGGAGCATTGTACCGCGCGTTTCAAAAGCATCCCCTGAGCAGCTGGAGCCCTCCGGGCACCCCAGAAAAGTCGTTCCAACCACCCCCCGCTCGAAGGGGTGCCTTTGAAACACGCCCCTCCCGAAGGGACGCCCTGTAAATAGAGAGCGAGAATAAGGAAGAGAGAGAATGAGTGATAGAGTGAAAGAGTGAAACGAAACCAGGGAGATGCGCGCACCGCGTAAGATCACTGATCATTGTGCGAATTCGTCGGGTCCGAGTTTCTACGTTGTTCATACGCACGTCCGTTCCCTCATTTCTCACCGTCGCTCTGTCCATTTCGCGACGGCCGCGCCGACCACCAGAGCCTCGGCCACCCCCGTCCCCCGTGAAACAAGCAAGCGTCTTTGGATCGAGATCGACGGGGGTGGGCGGGTCAAGTAGGTGGACGCGCGCCGGGCGGAATTCGGAAAATCTCGAAGTCATGATATCCCGTCGCCCGATATCTTTCACGCTTTCATTGTTCCTTGCGTGCCCCGACACTTCCGCGCTTCTTCGCGACGGATCGGCGGTCTTCGGCGACCCCGACGAACTCACCCTTGCATCGCCCTCTCGCGCTTCTACCATCGCCGTCACCGCCGCCGTCGCGCCGTTTTTCCATTCTGCCGTTTCAAGACGAAGGTGGCGACGAAGGCTCCTCCGTCGTTCTCGAAGTGATCGGTCGACGCGCATCCGAGCGCCGTGCAAGGACGGGGGAAGGCTCCCCAGCGTTAAATAGGGAAAGACGGCGCGAGTGAACGAGGATGTAAATGTTTCAATAAATCCACGTATTTCTACGAAAGTACTCTGTTTCTTGGCTTCTCGATGCACTCCTACCATCCTGCCACGATCTTACCCTCCTTTCATCCCTCCGGATTTCTTGGTTATTAAAAGACCGAGCCGCCTGCCTTGAGCGGAATCTCGTGATTGATTGTTAAGGGGTTGTTTAAACTTCAACTTAGGTCTGCTGACTAGAGAGCCCGGCTGCTTTAGACTCGTCGACAGGTTCGCGGTTCTGTGAGTTCTCACTGAAAAGGTAACTGTTTGACAGCGTTGGATTCTAAGGGGACACGCTGGCCTCTCCACGCATTCTAATCGCGCGATACCAGATTCGATAAAAGTGAGAACCACGTGTGTAGCATTCCAGCGGGATACGTAAGTGGACGGATCGAAAATAAGATAATGCGGCACTACGTGTGTACGAACATTTCGCGCAGGCATTCGCGAGTTTCATCTGTGCGCGTCTTTTCGGAGAAGCCTAAGCCGGAGGACTTTTTTCTGGGACTCGGGACGTGTCAAAGTTGCTTCGGGGGAAGATACTGTGAATAAAGAAGGACCGAGTACACAGCCGACGTATTCTTGAGATTTCTTCTGAAGTTTCCCAGAAAACTGCGTTTCAAAAATTCTTTTGAAGAGCACGACTTGGAGTGTTGCTCTAAACTGAGACTGCATTCGAAGCTCCGTCATTGTTGCGCGTCGTCTGGCTATTTCATCGGACGCTTGCGACATGTTAGTTCTTTTTACGCAAACATCCCAGGTTGGGAGTTTAAAAGGAGAGAAAACGCGGCGTTTCCTCGAGATAACGGCATTAAGAAATTCGCGTCGCGATGTTTGACTTCCATCTGTAGTGCAGTCACACTCGAGGCACTCGTTATTGGACCATCTCGATGAATCGTAATCTCCTGATCCGCGTGGGCAATCGATACGGCGCTTATTAATTACGGATTCGCTTGGCGATTCGACGATCACTCGTAAAAATTCGACGGATTCCAGGGGAGCGCGTCATTTCGACAGACAATGCCAGCGATACGGATCTGGCGATACGATCGATTCGTTCAACGCGTAATAAGGGATTAACTGGGAAATCGTGGCTTTGAATCAGCCATTGGTATCATCTGGCATGTCTGGTAAAGGGAAGCCTAAAAAGAATCAGTACTTTTCCTTCATTTTCTGATTTACCGATCATGGCATCTCGATCCACTCTTGATCATAAGAATAATAGTAGGGGAGACCGGGGCTAGTTGACTAATTTTTTACATTTCTAATTTTTATAAATAGACCATTAGTATTTTCTTGACTTACTGCATACCAAAAGTTTCGAAATTTCATTAGGTATACAGGCATAATTTTGAAAATCGTTTTAATTGAGTCTAGGTTGTAGTTTTTATTGTATTTAGAGTAGTGAGACGAATAAGTCAACAGACCCCGGCTACGGGGTTAGTTGACAAATATGATGGGGTCAGTTGACTTAACATTTACTTTTCAGTTTTAACCCTTTGCATGCGAAAGGTGTATATAAACACTGTCACAGTACATCAATATAATGTGAAAAACGTATATATACGCTGCCAAATCCATCAATATAGTATACGAAACGCGTACATATGTATACTACGACCAATAAATTTGTTTATTTTTTTTTCACTCCTCCACAGTGTTATTTTTTTTTTATTAATTATCATGGTCTAAGATACTGTAATTATTTTGTACTGGTTTGTTATGGTCTATTTGGAAGGCCTGAGAGTTTGGAGGGAGGATAGGGTGTAAAACTGGTAGGGGTGAGTTTGGAAGGATTTGTGGTGGGGGAAGTGGACTTGAGCAGCTAAACTCTTTGCCTCGACTGCATCTTATTGAGGATAAAAAAATGCAATTATTAGTAGTATTCCTATGCTTAGTCAAGTAACCCCGTCCGACATTGTTAACATGTTAAGGGTCGTACGTACAAAACCTCCACGCACCGGGTAAAATAAAATACCGTAAATTATAGTCAAGGTATCACGTTTCCACAAAATATTCATGAAATAACATCAAGCAGTACTTAGTGGACAAAAATTCATAAATAGTCGAAACGAAAATATTTACTTCCAGCCGACCTTTTTAGATTTTTCATTCCCACTGACAGAACACGCAAGTTTTTGTCACGGCGACACATTAAGTGGCAAGCTGGTCATTCATATGCTCCAATATCGCGAATCGCAGCATAATTTATTCCATAATACAAGAATTAAAGGGAATTAGTCAACTAACCTCGTTAGTCAACTAGCCCCGGTCTCCCCTACAACCTGGTGTGAAGCCCTTTAAATGTTCATATTTTAAAGAAAATTATCATTAGCCATTTCTTTGCAACTCCGTGGCCAACAAACGTCTTCTCTCTATCTCGCATCAGATTCGTTATTATAGCGAAACGCAAAGATTTTCCAGCAGAATAGTCGGCTGACAAGTCTACAGCCAACGCGTGTTCCCTGGCATATTGATTTTCTCCTTTAGCAGATACGGCCAACCGAATTTACGGCCGTGGTGGTTTTATTATCTTATCTGCCCCTTTTACGTCACCCATTAAAACTTCTTATTACACCTATCTAGCTTCTATTGCTCTCAAATTGACCCCTAAACCGAACGTCACCGAGCTAAACTCCAACTACAACACTCTTCCACCATACTACAGCCGCGCTACTATAACGCCTCGCAGCTGTTGCGCCAAATCTATTGTCGCGCCACTGTCTGGCGTCCAGAGCTGCGACGGAACCGCATCGAGCTGAAGCCAGTACGACAACAGGGAATTCGCAACATTAGCCTGGTTGCCACTCATCGAACCGAGTGGCGATCGTCGATAAAAGTCACTCCAGCCGAAACGACCTGATCGAAGCAAACCTGAACGAAAGACGCCGGGCCGTCGTCCCGGGCCAGCTCGACGAGTCTTAGTTAACGGGTGGACAATCGAGGCGCAATCTCCCGCGGATTATTCGGCATGATACACAGCCAGATATACATTGAGAGGCACTACAAACCTGTGTATCTCGCCAATATTTGACTAAATCATGAACAATGTTTGATTGTACACAGGCGAGCGGCGGCGGCGGCGGCGGCGCGCGCAGACACCCGCGCACAACCAACACCCCTGTGCATATACGCGGACTCGTTCGATATACCCTCTCATCGGGACACGGGCAGCGCGAGAGCGCGCGGGTAGGGAGGCGAGGGGTGGTTTGGAGAGGGACGATACCGCCGGAGAGCGACGGAGAGACGCGGCGGTGCTATGGGGAGGCCTGGTAAGATGAAAAAAGAAGCGGCAAGAGTGTACGGCGAAGTTTGAGGGAAAAGAGGAGCGGGGGGTGGAAGCGTCGGGGGAGACGAGGAGTGGGCGCAGGGCTCCCTAAGAACGGGGGAAAAGGGGTGGAAAAATGGACGGGGCGAAGGTAAGACAGAGAAAGTCGAGCGAGGTGCGGAGGGGCGCGGTGAAGAGCCGAAAGAAGAACGCGAAGGGAGGAAGAGTTGGGAAGGTCCAACGAAAAGGTGAAGTGAAAGAGGGTGGAGGTGGTGGCGAAAGCGGAAAAGAGAGGTGGAAACGTGGAGCGGTGAGCGCGAACGAGGGAAAAGCGAGGCGCGGAGGGAGGGGGAGGACGGCGGAGGGGCAGAGGGGGTTGGTAGCGGGCGAACGATGCCGTTATCACGTGGTGGGGGCTGGAGGGCCGTCGCGAGGAGCTCGAGAGAGGAGGGGAAGCCGATATCGACGGAGAGGAGAGGCGAGCGGTCGTGTGCGTGCGTGTACGGACCTTCTCCTCTCTTGTAGCCTCTCGGTGGAAACGCCGCGTAGAGGGCCGCCGCGAAGGAGGATACGGAGGGCAGGAACCCCCTCGCCATGGAATTTAACGCTTCATCGGCTGGTTTTATCATCGACGCGCTCTTCGGGACACGACGATAAGCGGCACTGGTAATTCGAGGATATTAAACGGGACGCATCGTGCGCGGGGGTATAGTTGTGCGTATGTCGTTGCTGCTCGAAGCTTTCTGGGGGGGGTAGCATAGTCGCTGGATGATCTTCGAAATGGTACCCGAATGCTATTGCTGCTTGATATCCTGGATGTCCTTGATGATCAGAATGATTTCGTTATTGATTTTCCGCGACATCGTGGCTCGATTACTTGCACGTTACAGCGGTTTCATCCCTTCGGTATCTCCATGCCCGTTGTGCACTGTGCCGTGGGTGGCGCGAGTGCGTGGCTGCATTGCGCCGCCTGTATGCAGATATTTGCACGGCCGTACATAGTACATGTGCACGCGGTGTTAGTCAGGCTAATTTGCAGCTTCGTTAATTTATGGTTGCGCAAGCGTGAATTTCGCGTCGCCAGCAAAGGCGAGGAGTCAAGGTTCGCGGGGAATCAGTGACAAGATGTCTGACCAGAGACGCGACGTCGCGACCATCTACTGCTGCCGCCCGTCGTCGAGGAAATTTCGTACATACTTTCTCTGCCAACCTTCCGTTAAGTATCGTACTCCGTTTTTAATTACCTGTAATTTCTGGAGCACGCTGAACGCAGCTCGGCGGAGGGTTAAGAAACGCTGCTGCCGTCGCGTGATAATTTCTTTAAATAGCGAAGAACGAAGGAATAATGAAACGTCGGAAACTTTTCCTCGTTTGTCAAGCGTGAAGCATCGGAGATATCGCGGCAAGCCTGCCGCCCAACGGGCGATTGAATAATATCAGATAAGGGATATCTGTTTAACGCCGACTCTAATGCAGCATGCCGATCTCGATTTTTCTCGCCAGCTGGACTCTCGCATGAACGAACGCTGCGCAAATGCGCGGCGCCTTTTTCCACGGAATTCCAGTATCGACGTAATTTCCATGACGTGTTTTCCGCGAGAATTCCTATCCAATATCGACTACTACGAACGCATCGCGAAGCGTAATCTCCTCTAGCATTTTGTTAGTTAAACTTACCGTACAAAGTCGTGTTAAATCGAAGCATCTTCTGTCGCTACTATCTCCAGGAAAGTAGTGTAATAAATTTTCTACTATTATTATTTATTTTTTGTAGCAGGACTCGTCTTTTCGCTGGGTGAACTGCAGTTAATTACAACTGACAGATTTTTCCATTCAAACAATTCCGATGGGGAATGATCCCTCCGCCGGATGGGGAGGTAGCGGATGCATTAACAATGAAAATATTGTTCCGTTCGAGAGCCACGTTCAAACGCGTAATAACGAAAAGTTTGCGCGAAGGTACGATCGATTAGCGAATTTCATTTTAATGGAGTGTAATGGCTTTTATGGAAATACGATATAATTCGCTGCACGGCAAACAAGATAAAAACTGCAAACAATTTTGATACATTTCACGCATCGCGTCCGGCATTGAGCCCACGTATAATTTTCAATTTAATTTTATAACTGGATCGCGAACGCGCCAGCTTATTCGCTCCTGCATTACCGCCTCGCATCAGAATCATTTCGCACAGAAGATCCTACATCTTCAACCCCCTCCGCGCTACGAACGATCACAAACACGCGACAGCGATAAAAAATAAAAACTTGGAGTCACCGCAACGATTCCGAAATTCGCGATCGAACAGGTCTCCCTCGTCGCTGGCATTTTAAATTGCTGAAACTCCGCTTGGTTTCTCTACTCATTATCCTCGGACCCCCTCTGGAGTCGATAATTCATCCGCCCCATCCGCGGATCAATGTATTCCGGTGTACAGACAAAACGACATCGTCGCGTACGAACGTTCACGACGAAATCTGACAATAAGGGGGTAAATACCCCCGCCGCCTTCCGCGGGAATAATCTAACGAGCAAACGACGGGGCCGACGTAACGTGCGTTAACAGGAGTTTGACGTTAACCAACGTGGAACGAGCGCCCCGTGTCACTCTGGTCGCTTGAATTAATTATAAGCCATCAACAATTACAGCAACGCGATCCGACGGAACGATAGTCAGCAGGGGATGGATGGGGGCGTGGGTCGAACGTCGTACCCTTTGCCCATCGCGATCGATCGGGGTCGATTAAATATTCCGCGATTAAGTCGAGGAGAAGAGCGACGGTAATTCGAAAGGAGGGTAAACACGCGAGAGGTGGGGAAAAAGAAATACCGCGGTTCGAGCGGCCGACGCATTAACGAGAGAGGTTAACGGGACGTATTGTTTAACTTTGTGCGGAAATTAACGATGGCAGATAGCTTTGCCTCTGGAGCGCTGCTTTCGCGCAATTCCGCGGCGTTATCGCTTTTGTCAGCGACGTCGGTAATTAGAAATACGCGGCACATCCTGAATAAGTACGGCGGGATCGTCGCAGGGGAAGCTTAATCATTAACCGAGAGAACGAAGCCCCCGTGTTCAGCTGTGTTGTGAATGTTACTGTTGGCAAACTTTTCTTGCCGTGCGCGCAGAAACGTTTCGTCGTTAAACTTTCAGCGGGGAGCCGGGGAACTTTGCTGTGTGCTTCCCGAACGACAGAATCTGGGGAATAAATCTTGATAGTATAATGCTGCTTGATGTTTGTCCTTTGCAACCGCGCTTTGTTAACGCCCCATTTGCATCCACTTAAGGGAAACAAACGAAAGAAATGTATTTCGGACAAATACCGGGGAAATTTGCGGCGAAGAGGCCAGTGGCGGATAGAGATAAGTAACCTAGCCTCAAATATTTGTCCCATCCGCGAGAGCGTCGGTTAATTGTAGTAACGTTAATTGAAAGGGGCGCCGCGGGTATTATGTCACGCGTGAAACAGAATGGAGTAACATTTGCTTGTATAAATCTCACGTGAAAAAAAAAAACAGCACGTGGCTGGGGTTTTTTCGTTGCTAATTCATTTGCCTAAAAAATTATCATGGAAGAAAATTTGCTTGTTAACGCTGGGGTGGAGTTCACCCCCTCGTTCGACGCTTTCGATACAATTGAAAAATCTGTACGTCAATTTAGCGACTGTTTGTGCAATTTCGTCGAAGAAATCGCTGGTCTGTGCGTGACAGGAATACTCTACTCTGCCACGACGAGAAAGAGACTTACAGTTGTGCCGGTGATTGCGAAAGTGGTGCAAGTCATGTATTTGTTTTGTTTAGACTGTTGCGTTTGGGTGTATTAAAAAATATTTCTCCATTATTGAAGAAAATGTTCCACAACATTTACAGAGGACACCATTATAAAAAGAAACATAATACAGTAATTCGTCGTAATAGTCCCGACGAACGGGGCTGGCGGCGGGACAACAACGCGATGCGGACACCATTCGTAGCAGACGACAACTTCGTGTCGACTCTTTTGTTCTCTCGCGCGTTCTCGGATTCTCTCACTCTCGACTGAAGGATTCCAAGATATGGTGGGGATAGTGAGCGGGACTATTACGCATGGTAAAAACGGGACAATAACGACGAATTACTGTACTGCTTGATTTTCATAATATTGGAATATAAATGAATATAACATAAAATAATAGAAATCCCAAATTTTTGTTTTTTTTTAACTTACACCACTTTCATAACCACCAGTTGTCACCTGCATTTATTCACTTTACTATATCAACTTATCAGCCTACGATCGCCCAGTATCTTTCCCTCGACTGAATGAGCGTTATCAGAATAAACCTACCTCGGTATCCTTGAAATGGGGAGCATATCTTGTGCGTAGCGTCGCAAAATCTCCAGACGTGGAAGCGAAAGTCGTGGAAGAATCAGCGGAAAAAGGCGCCCCGAGACAGACCACCCTCCTTCGTGGTTTCTCTTTAACCGTGCGACGCGTATAATTTCTTCCGGCACGGCAGGATTAAGTACATGGTTCGAAGCCGCGATTTTCGATATATCTGGGGCTGGACGAAAGGCAAAGTCTGTCGGCGGTTTGCACTGGTGCACGTGTCCAACGAATTCGCGGAGGCTCAAGCGGAGCCCGAGCCCGGCCCGGTTTACTTAGGTGCGGCCGAGGAATTGAAATTTTCGTAAACGGATTAGGGGTCGGCCGCACGACAAACTCCTTGTTAATTAGAATGTAATCCAGGTCTTAATGGGACCGTCTCGCTAATAAAATCGGCGGCACGTTACGAATCCGGGCGGCGTCTCAGACACTGGCCAATTTCCGCTGGAAATTGGAATTCGGTGTCTGGGGTGCCGCTGGAACTTGGGGTAACTTGATTGAACAATAAGCAGAGCGAGGCTCCCTTCGACGAGACGCGAAGTGTCCTTCGCCGCGTCCTCTCTGTCGGAGTACCGTCGATGGGAAGTGTGTAAAGGCTACAGCAAGTTCGTGGGAAAATGGTAAAGTGTCAGCTGATTTTCTGGAAATAAAACGTCACGCTGCTTGGAGGGCGTTACGGACACAGCTTTTCCCTTGGTAAATCGTTTTTTCGTCGCAAGACCGAGCGCTCCACTCTTTCGCAAGGAAAATACCAGCCTCGGAGAGGAATCGATTCCTCTATTTGGTTATCGGGCGTTACGTAACGCCTGTAATCTCGCGGCGCTGTAAGTCTTCCCCTCTCTTCCCCTGTAATTTCCCCATACGCCACCATGACGGAGCTCGTACGAGTGTACTCGAGGATTCGTCGTCGAATGTCTCTCGAGGATCGAAATAAACGCGTCGCCTTCCTGGAAAACGTGTTGCGCCAGGTGAGAACGGAGGCAAACGGGGGGGGGGGGGTGGAATGACGAAATGGGTTTTTAAAGCAGAGAACGTCGGACGATCGAAGGTAGAACGGGGGAGAAGAATATAAACGGAAGCGGAGAGGCCTCGGGGAAGGTTCTACGGGGCAGCGGAAAACGGGGCTCGGCATGAGAATTCGCAAGGAACCAAGACACCAGAAATCGTAGCGGGAAAAAAAGGCGCGGAAGACAAGAGCGGCGGGGAAGAGGAGGAGGCAGGCTCGCAAGAAGATTCAAACGGACAGAAGAGGAATATGGCACAGAAAAGCGGCGGGGGAGTGGCAAGGGGGAAAGAGAAGAAGCGACGGAAAGGTTCAGGAGATTCAGACAAGCAGACTCCGAGAGACAGACACGAGTGAAGGAGGACGGAGAGACGGGCGAGGAAGTGGCGCGGAGAGAGAAAGAAACGGCGCAGCGTGTAAAACGAGGCGAAGAGGAGGGAAAGACGCGACTGCTGACGCGTGTGGGAGCGGCTATCAGTGAATATGAGCACGTTTATCAGCGTGGGGGTACGGACGCGTCGGCCATGTTGAACGAGCCTGCGTTCTGGCTCCCTCCCGTCTGTCTCTCCCACTCTCTGCTCCTCTCCCTCGTCCTCTCGCGGCTCTCTGCCCCGCGCTGCCTTCTCCGTCGCTCTTCCTCCGCAGTCCACCGCCTACAACTTTCACCCTTTCTCTCCGACCACCCCTCCTCGCCCCGCCGCCTCGCCGTGCCTCTCGCTCCGGACACCGGGACCCGATGTCTCCTCTCCCGGTTTCGCCCACGCGCCCCCCCCCCCCTCTCCCCGTGCGCCCTTTTCCCTCCCCGTCTGGGTGCCGCCGCGCGCCTCCTCCCGCCGCAACCCTCGCCGCGCTCGTCGCTCTCAGTCCGACGAAGGCGCGTCAATACCTCGTCCAAGCGTGCTCTGCCACCCCGCGAAGTCTCGTGGGCCAACCAGAAGGCAAGCTGATACCCAGGCGTAGCGATGGCAACGCTTTCCTCGCTCGACCGCCGCCGCCGGGCAGTCGACTTCCTCTCCACACCCCCCGCCGCCGCTGAAAATCACGGGGAGAACGAAGGAGACGGGCCACGGATCGCCGGCCAACCCCTCGAGGAGCAGCCGCGGCTCCGCAGCCGTTCACTGGGCTACCGGGCAACCGGGCAACCCCGACGATCGAAATCGATCCGCGAGAGATGACACGACCAGCTTTCAAAGCACCGAGGCGAACCAGCCAGCTGCTTGGTAATCCTCCGGAAGCTCGCTATTCGAAAGCCGCACGGGCTATTGGGAGACGTGGGCGTCGAAAGAAGGCGACGGAGCAGTCGACTGGGTGCAGAACCGGGAGGAAAATGAGTGCAAGTACGAGCACCGATGGGAATCCAGCGATCTTCTGGGTTCAGCGAGCTGTCTGGTAAGGTGGTGGTCCATGGTGGTCAGGGAACAACCGATGAACGTCCTAAACGAAAAGTTACTTAGCCATCGGGGGTAGAGGATTAAGGGTAACCCGCTGATTGAAATCATTTCGACTTGGGTTCGTTAGGAAAGCAAAAAGGAAACTGGACGATCGAAATCTGGGACGAGGCGGTTCCAAGGATTCCTGAAAGACTCAGGGATTCCGCTCAGTGTTCAGAGACATCGATTTTATTCCTCGAATATTCCAATGCCTCGAACATTCGGCAAACACACCCTCCAACCTAGACAGGCCTCCCGATCAATCAGAATTCATGAATGAGCCGAGGATTGCAGCCGAAACGAGAATGGGTCGCCGCAAACCTCGGTTCCTCCATTTTCCCGCGTAGCCACGGTGACACCGGGAGGAAGGAGTCACGCGAACCGCTTGAAATCCACGTCGCAAAGACAGACGGGAGTCACCAGCCTATGAAATATTAAAACACCCCGTGAGACAGGGGTTACGCGTTCCCCGGGCCTCTCGTCGGAATGAATTCCAGGGCAGAAGCAGCCTCCGCGAGCCGACTGTTCCGGGGGATGTTTTCCCTCCCTGCGAGGGGGATTTCTCGAAACCACGGATCGGCGATGCAGAAATGCTTCGGCATCGAAGCCACGGAATTTGTGGAGGTACAGAGAGCGAAGGGTGGGCATCGATAAAATGGAAATTTAATTGTTCTACAGGGTAAATCCGGGAGACGCGGTCGGGCCGGAGAGTTGGTCGAGTCGCTATATTTCAGAGTCTATACGTAAAAATGCATTAAAGTGCAGACCAATTACTTCTCTAGAAGCCAAATAGTTGAATGAATAGCGTTATTTCGCTTCCTTCTGTGTTTTTCTGGATTTATAGGCTATAAAAGGTAAATTGATGTTACATTTAACCTCTTTTGTCAAACAGCGGTTGTACAGAATCGTATTTAAAATATACTTCTAAGTTTATTTTCCTTTAATGTTTGGAATAATAAGATAGTAGAGACATTGAGGGACAATGCAGCCAAAGTATTTGGCCATATTAACTCTTCCTCTCAAAGCTGACGAGAAGACCATGTCTCGCCGCAGAAAGGTGAGATGGTCGAGTTATGATTTTTTTTTATTATTTTTGTTTATTTTTTTATTTTTTATTATTATTTTATTATTATTTTTGTTCATTTAGTTTATTTATTCACTTTTGTATTCATTTGCTTTGGTAATCGCCAGTAGGTAATTCACTTTTTCTTTGATGTGTTCTTTACTTGTTAGGCGTAAACAAATTAAATATCAATGAATCCGTAGTTGTATTCACTCATAAATAATTTTGCTTTATCCTTTGTTAATTTTCCATGAATAATTATGTGAGTGGTCTCTGCCAACGACGAAAACCATTTCTCCCGGCACCATGTCAGTTGTCATGACTTCAGTTTTCAACCCGATTTACAGTAAATATTGTCTTAAAGCGAATATCGACCAGTTTTTCTGAATCGGCATAAAATTCTGAACATATTAGGTTTGTTTTGATAAAATAAGTAATATCTATATTAGTTTTAATAGGCATTTTATATTAGGTCGACCGCGTCTCCCGGATTTACCCTATTATCCGTTAGCCCTCCATTGTTCGACCACTTTGCTTTCTCTAGTCGAAGCTACAGGAAGACAGTCCCTCGGATTAATTCATTTCGTTGGAAACAGACATTTCGAAACGGGCGAAAAGTGAAATTATGACCCAACGCGGTGGTAATTTCCAACACTCCCGTCGAGGGGAGAATTTGACGCGCGAATCGAGGTCGTTTACTCTGCGGAACTCGTCGCTGATGCTTCGTTTTTCCGTACGGTTTCACGGCCTGATTTCACGGCACCCACCGCGAAAGCCCGCGTGTTTGTTCTTGAAATTCGAGTGCCCGGGAGCTGGCGCGATCGTCATGCACGGCGACGAATCGCGGTATTTCTAAATTGCGCGTGCGAATTAAAACGGCGCCGGCTCGTTTGCATCGCGTAAATGTACGAGCTTCCGCGGATTACTTTTCTCCGACGATCCGCGTTACTGCTTCGCCGCGGAGTTGGGAATTACCTCGTGCTTTGTATTAATTAGTGCCCCCCGAGAAATTTAATATCGACTCGATTAATTCCCACGGCTAAATACATTTGAGGCAGACGCTCGCTCGATGAGCCGTCGAACGAAGCTGCTTCGAGATAGAGTTCTTAAATCAGGACTCAGCGCTGCGTTCGTTAAATAATGACATGTTTAATCGAAGCAGGAATTAGTTCCGCTACAGAAGACAAGCCTAATAAAACTCTGATGCGCGCGAGCCCCTGCAGGCTTCTCGGGCTCAACCACCCCACGGTCACGCCCCTACGATACAGTTATTGTCGGGCTTACCCTTTGTACTTCATTATAGACGAATGCAGCTAAATGCTACGCTCTGTGACCCACGAACAATCGCCCCGAGCGCGCAGAACCTATGCTTCCTAACCAGCGTTTAGCTTACGACGCTTTCCCCACCTAACTATTACGTAACCAAGTCTGCGATCAGTCGAGATGACTAAAACATTTCCATAAAACCGTGGAGAAGCCTGTCCTTCGACGAGCCATCGTCGTCATCCCCTTCCGAGATAATAGGGTGAGCAAACAGATCTGTCAAAACTAGTGCATTCATCGCGGCCAATCCGACGCGGCTGCTCGGTCGGTGCATAATTCCACGGCCAGGCGACGACGGATCGCTTTTAATCCACTTTTTTTTCCCACCCCTCCACGCTTCCCTCGACAGGTCAAGCAACAGCACGCCGATCCCCACCCCAGATGGGTAAAAATTTGTCGAGGGGCGAAATCAGGTGTGACGGATCAAAGGCGACCGCACATGTTCGTTCTCGTGGGCGGCCGCCCCTAAACGCTTAATTGTACGCTATTATCCTTAATGCGATTAAGTGCTGCAATTGCCGATTGTTTTAATCGGGATCCTTTTGTTACAGGCCTAAACCAGCTGGCTCGAAAAGCGATCAAAGGGCTGGCCAGCGAGCGTACGCCGTTTGCTTTTGCATTGTAACGCGGGATGTAACGAAAGGCAGCCGTGGCGCCCGAACGATTCGGCTGTTTGTTATTGGTAAATCTAAACAGGCGTCGCGATGATCGTTTGCCAGCTCTCAAAGAGAACACCGCGTGATTTTGTCGCTGATAAGCGGATCCGCTGCGGCTGGTTTTGCAAATCGGCCGCTTTTCCCGCTCTGATCTCGAGTCAGGCTTGTAACCGTTCGGCACGAGCAAATATTGGACCGAAACACGCGAAATGGTCGCTTTTTTTTCGGAGGCTGCAAAGCTGCTCGCGTTCTCCTCGTTGTACAGCGGCGATGGCAAAGAGGCCGAACCGATTTGTAATATTTGATCGGACTGTAATAGCGCAACCGCTGTGACTGACTCAAAACCGTTTCAGTACCGTTAAGGAACTAGGTTTTGATCAGCTTAGAGGGCTTCCCGCTTTAATATTTATTTTTAACCTAATACAACTTTAAACCATAGACTTTTTTATATTAAAAGATGAATTAATGTTTAAAATATAAGGAAAAAATTTAAAAATTTGAAAATAAGTATAATTTAATTATTTATTAAGTATGGAATAATAAGGTGACTAGGAACTAGTTTTTGATCATGTAAAATACATGGGAACTAATTTTTGGTCAGGTCAGGAACTAGTTTTTGATCGTCTAAAATACATGGGAACTAATTTCTTATTAGGTAAGGAACTATTCAATGTAAATAATCGGATACTAATTAAAAAGAAAATACCAAATAAACTTATTTGTAGTATTATACCATCTAAATTTATTTTTTTTATAATTTTAAAATGTCCTAACCTATTTTTTATTCAGGTGATCAAAAATTAGTTCCACAAGAAAAAAGTGGAACTAAATAATGATCAGTGACTTTTATAGCAAAATGATACATTAATACTAAAATTCTTGCTCTACATTGTAAAGTAAACTATTGTAAGCAAAATGTATGAAAATAACCTTTAATACCGCAACAACCAGCAAAGAAATCGACTGTGGCGTCGATGGTGATCTATTACTTCGAACAGTAAAGGTGGAATCAGACGGCGCGTGAATCGGCGATCTTTGCGCGTGAATCGCCGATCCACGCGCCGTCTGATCGGTCATGGCTCGCCAAGCCACGCGCCGTCTGATCGGTCAAGGATCGCCGAGTCGGGCTCGCCAAGCTGACTTGCCGAGCTAGACGAGCCGAGCCAGCTCGCCGATCCACGCGCCGTCTGATCGGTCATGAATCGCCGAGTCGGGCTTGCCGAGCTAGACGAGCCGGGCCAGCTCGCCGATCCACGCGCCGTCTGATCGGTCATGAATCGCCGAATCGGGCTCGCCAAGCTGACTTGCCGAGCTCGACGAGCCAAGCCAGCTCGCCAAGCCACGCGCCGTCTGATTCCACCTTAAGAGATGGCGTTCAACAGGGCCTTCTGTCAAGTGGGCCACCTTACACATTTATTTTCACGAAAACTAACAATACTAACTGCTTTCACGGACAACACATATATTTTTGAATTATCAATTTTTATGTTAGTAATTATTTCAAACAATTATTTATTGACATAAACTTAAAAGAACGATTTATATCATGAACTGATAAAAAATTAGTGCCTGATCAAGAACTAGTTCCTAAACGGTAGTTGCAAGATTTTTGTTTCGCGATTCTTCCTTCAAGAACGAATAAAACTGTGGGAAGAAATAATCATCTCGGGCTTCGTTTTCGAATAACACACATCTTCGCTTTCCAATCCCCACATAACGCAGCCCTGTGCGAAGAAATGTTATTCTACTGTTTCAAATCACTACTGTACAGTGCTCTGTATGTTTATCCAAAAGAGAGAAATTAGGGGATCGTTGGGAATCGTTGAAGCCAGCCTCAGGACGCGTTCGATCGCCGAGCGATGAATTAAAGCGGGACGCTCGCTATTGATTAGGAATAATTACCGATAACGAGCGCGATTAAAAGCCAGGGTGAACGTGGCGCGTCGTTATTAAATGTAAACAACGATGTTTTTAACGATCGTAGCCGTTGATTTCGATTCCCCCGCCGGCCCATCGTTCGCGCTCCAAATAATCGGCCGACACTTGCCGCGTCAGAATTATTTTAACTGGCCAAAATTTCGCAGTGAGTAGGAGGAAGGGCGGGCTGTTTATTTTGCGCGCATAAATTACCAAACGGAGTAAAATCGAGTGTTCTCGCGCGGCTCGCGAACTCGTCGATGGGTCGGTTAATGTCGCGAGAGATAATTGCTGGACGCGACTTTAATTACCATTCGGGGGAGGAGAAGTGGCAAATATCGATTTTTTTCCAAAAAAGGATTCTGGACTCTGGGTATCGAATGATCCTTCAAGTGGGCGATCTTTGAAATTAATGGGACTTTGAGGTTCCTCGATTTTCACCTAGAACGTTTCAATGTTGACTCAGCATTTTCTAATTTTCTTTCAAATTTTCTTACTAACAGTAAGAAAATGGCAATGCAGAACACATGAACAAAGTTAAGAAAAACTCCTCCACGGTCCCCATTAACAATATTAACAAGTATTCCCTTAGAGGCTCGAAGCCCGTTATAGCTCGTGTCCACTTTAGAAAATTAATACGTCGATTCCGAGTGCAACGGTTGGTTCGTGGCTGTTGGACGTTGGTCTCGGGTGGAGACAGCCGAAGAACGAAAGAGGAGAACGTCTCCTGTGTTTGCTATCGGGAGAAGCCGACGGAGGACCTGTTACAGGGGAGCATGGACATTCTATAATTAATCACCGCTCATCCATCAAGCATCCCTGACAAGGCGGTCACCTCTCCGATAATAGATTCCGCCTGGTAACAGGGAGACACTCGAATGGACGTGGCTGGAGTCTGATAACGCGGTTCACCCTCTATCGCTGGTCGAAAGATAAAAATTCTCCGAGGGAAATTGCTTGTACTGGATTAGGGTAAATCCGGGAGACGCGGTCGGGCCGGAGAGTTGGTCGTGTCGCTATATTTCAGTGTCTATACGTAAAAATGCATTAAAGGGCAGACCAATTACTTCTCTAGAAACCAAATAGTTGAATGAATAGCGTTATTTCGCTTCCTTCTGTGTTTTTCTAGATTTATGGGCTATAAAAGGTAAATTGATGTTACATTTAACCTCTTTTGTCAAACAGCGGTTGTACAGAATCGTATTTAAAATATACTTCTAAGTTTATTTTCCTTTAATGTTTGGAATAATAAGATAGTAGAGATATTGAGGGACAATGCAGCCAAAGTATTGGGCCATATTAACTCTTCCTCTCAAAGCTGACGAGAAGACCATGTCTCGCTGCAGAAAGGTGAGATGGTCGAGTTATGATTTTTTTATTATTTTTGTTTATTTTATTTTTTTTATTATTATTTTATTATTATTTTTGTTTATTTAGTTTATTTATTCACTTTTGTATTCATTTGCCTTGCTAATCGCCAGTAGGTAATTCACTTTTCCTTTGATGTGTTCTTTACTTGTTTAGCGTAAACAAATTAAATATCAATGAATCCGTAGTTGTATTCACTCATAAATAATTTTGCTTTAACCTTTGTTAAATTTCCATGAATAATTATGTGAGTGGTCTCTGCCAAAGACGAAAACCATTTCTCCCGGCACCTCGGGGGAGGTGGTCAGATGTCATGACTTCAGTTTTCAACCCGATTTACAGTAAATATTGTCTTAAAGCAAATATCGACCAGTTTTTCTGAATCGGCATAAAATTCTGAACATATTAGGTTTGTTCTGATAAAATAAGTAATATCTATATTAGTTTTAATAGCCATTTTATATTAGGTCGACCGCGTCTCCCGGATTTACCCTATTTCCTGTTCGTGCTAAGCAACATTGAACTCCTGCCTTTGCAATTTGGTGATTAACCCCTGGTGGGGTGAATAGATATCTTTTACCGCTTTTCGATGCAAGTTAAATTTAATCTACAAAGAGAAGCTGAATGTGAGAAAGACGCGTCGTTGTATCGCGGACCTGGCTATCCTCGAAAATCCTCGGGGGTTAGCTAGATCTTGAGGGCATCGACGAGGGGGCCTGTTTGCGCAGTTCCTTGGGGCAAAGGACGATCGATCGCGATTCGCCAGTTAACCTGATTGCCTCGAGTAACCATTTCCGTAATTGTAGTGGACCACGGTCATCTCTCGATCATTGTCTCGTAAATCCACACTCCGCACTGGCCGTCACGTCGCGGCCGAGTTGTTTGCGCGATCCCAATGCGTTCTGATGCGCTTTTCCGAAGCCCCCGGTCTACGTGAACCAAAAAATCTTCCCGCCTCACCTCGACTGACTACCATCGCGACGGAGTCAACCCTCGCGCAGTAACAGTCGAGTCAGAGTTCAGGATTTCACGCGATTTTTTTTCTATATTTTACTACAGTAACTTGGAAGCTAGCTCGCAAGTGTTAGTCGCGAAAAATAGTGCAGACTGGCCAATAGAAGGAATCGTAGAACGCGTGCAGGAAATGAGGGATACGTGTACCGAATGCTCGTCTGCAAATGGCGATGCAACGACGGGAGTGACAGGACGTGCCTCGTCGAATGGCGGACGGATTTGTACGGGGATAACTAAGGGATGGCCATGGTCAGCAATCATTACGCCGATGGCCACGATAAGCAACAGCCAAACGCGATCGATTGGCACGGTTCGTGGAAGAATGCACGATAGCTTCGTAGCATTCAGAGATCACGTACGGGATGAAAATAATTCCCGCCTTGGTAATCAGCACCCCCCTCGAGGGTGGAGGATCCAGGCCTCCGTTGGCAGGATCTATGGCAGCATTGATCGTCTGTCATAAAACGATACTCCAAAGCAACGAGGAAATATGTATCAGAAAAGCCGGTAGAATTAACTCTACTTTTCACCGTGACCGAGCGGCTAGGGGGTGCGAAACATCCGAAACATCCGAAACGGCCGCAAACGCTGCGGCACAATGGTAGCGGGCGAAATGAACTTCGCAGGCCCCGGACAATTCGATCCTCCTCGGTGTCGTGAATATCGAAGAGAGAACGACAGAGGACTGGGAGCGGAGGGAGAGAGACATTTGCACCCTTTGCGACTGGAAACAAATAACGAGATCATTGCTCGCGCGGAAAAATGTCCCGTATGTGTATGCGCGTTCGACAAACAGCAGGGGTGGTTCGCAGTGATTCGGTGGATTCCGTGCCGTTCGCTCTACTAAATGCTGCTATATTCCTGCTAATTCCCCGGCCAATCCCCTCTGATCCCCCTTTACACGTACCTTGCACCCCTTCTTTCCTCGACTCATCCGCGATCAACTCCGAGCGCCGTATGCACCCCGCCGACAACTGCGCCCAACTTCGTCTTGCCGCCTCCGAGCGGCCGATTTCGCTGGACCGTCCATCGAATCTGAAAGCAACGGTCTTTGTTAGCTCTGTTACATCGCGGAGACCGCGCGCGCCGACGGGGGAGAGCGCTGCCACCTCTCTAGCACCGATTCAAACAGTCGAAGTTTGAATTCTATTGAGTTGGATTTGCTTGAATTTTAATTCATGGAACAGTCAGATCGTACAACTAGGTCTCTTAGTGTAATTTTATTTTATTTTATTTTTATTTTATATTTTACTTTAATTTACGGATGAATTGAACTTACTTTTGTTAGAGTGAAAGGGTTGACGCGCGATGCGTGTTTCCGCAGCGTATACGGTTAAAAGAGCAATAATCGTGGACAATGAACGGAAGGTCGCGATTAATAGACCTGTTTGCCGCGTCAGAGAAATGTTCGCTGCCCTGCGACAGATTCGGGGCAACTGCGGCGAGGGTGTTCAATGGGGATCCGGCTTAAGATCGCACCGTTTAACACCGAGCGCCGGAGAGCAACCCCTGCGGCGCGACACCCGTCAATAAAACACCCCATGAAATGCTAACTATACGCGTTGCGGCCTGCACCCTTCGGGCCGCGCCACTTACACCCTCCCCCGTTTTTCTGGGGCTGTCTCGTGGCCGATGCTGATCGATATGGGCGCAGCCGCTGATCGATCGCGACGGAACGCTAAATGGCCCTTTCGATCCAGACAAACGAACCTTCTTTTCTCAAATTATTAGAATCGTATTAGGGTAAACCAACCAGTAATTGACCGCATACCAGTGAATGACCATTAGGCAAAGAAATGTCAATTATAAATTTAAAAATTATTATATGTTTATAAATGGAGTGTAGTTGCACTTTCAATATCCCATATTTTTAGTTACGCGTATTAAGCAAACATTAATAAGTACAATTCTGATTAAAAGTATGCGGTCATTTACTGGGCTTCTCATTCAACAATGCGGTCATTCACTGGTTGGTTTACCCTACCGTTAAGGAACTAGTTTCTGATCAGTTTAGAAGGTTTCCCGCTTTAATATTTATTTTTAACCTAATGAAACATTAAACCATAGACTTCTTTTACACTAAAAGTTGAATTAATGTTTAAACTTCAAGGAAAAATTTTAAAAAGTTGAAAATAAATATATAATTTAAATACATTATAAGGTATGGAATAATAAGGTGACTAGGAACTAGTTTTTAATCATCTAAAACTAACAATACTAACTGCTTTCACAGACAACACATATATTTTTGAATTATCAATTTTTATGTTAGTAATTATTTCAAACAATTATTTATTGACATAAACTCAAAAGAACGATTTATTTCATGAACTGATAAAAAATTAGTGCCTGATCAAGAACTAGTTCCTTAACGGTAGCTGAAGCAAGAAATTTGTGGTCAGCGGGTTGAAGATGACAGCCAATAGTGTGGCTTTTCTAAAGGGTAACTTAACACTTATACTATCGTGCCCAAGTAAGAAAACATTGACGATAAAATTGCAAGGAGGATTAACAGGAAGGGTAATTAGCCGCGACAGTGTGCACTGTGCAGGAGAATGGTTCCTCGCGGTTCAAACCGCTCCATCGTCGATTATCGACGTGTCGGCATGGCTTCCGGTCCAGCCAGGCTCGCGCGGCCATTAAACGGGAATAACCGGAACCGTCCGGTGCTCCGTTGTGTTTGCCAACGTATTTCGGCGGATGAATGATGCCTTTGTTTAACGAACATCGCGATATGCCTGCTCGTTAGCGAAGGAAATGACGATTCGCGTTAGAAGAGGAGGGAGTGAAGGAAAGGATCTCCATTTCGGGGTACGTTGGAAGGAAGAAATTTGGAAAATTGTTGGAGAGGGAAGCGACCTAGGTCAGCAGTTCCTTGACCTGCATTTATTTCATTCCTGTTTGGTGCCCGTGCTTGGAAAAACCTCCCCAAAGATAGAAGTATGCCCAAGGAATTAAACAAAGCGTGGATTAAGGGTCGCGTGGCAGGAATCAGGATGCTTCTAGCCTAGACCCTTCTGCTACATGTTTGCCACTGTATTTCGTAGGATGAACCGAGCTTTGGGCATGGTAAGGCTCTGTTGACAGCTTAGCATTATGCATTCTTCGGCTAGAAATATGCGAACGTGCGCTTTGAATCTCTGCATCTGCCCAACCACCCTTTATATTCCCCAGGGAACGTCTAAATATTGCGAAATGAATGATGATGGAACTGTGGTCTAGCAGGATTCCCGCAGAGTTTCATTAAATTGCCAATCTTGAGTGGCTTGTATTTTTAACGCAAGTTTTTGATCCACGTTTCGCCACTGACTAACTTTCAGCCTCTGCGCGAGGTGTAGTCAGTGCGGGTGTACAGAGCTGCGTGTTTTTCGTTTGTAAAAAGAAGCAAGGCTCTTCGGGGAACGAGTCTTATCGTGGCAGACGATATTCAAAAGACGAGCAATAAATTTCAGGTTTAGTAGCGTCTCGACGCGTGTTACTCTTAATTCTTCTAACACTCGCGACTTCTCGAGGCATAGCAGGCATCGTACGCTGGATTAACAGTGTGAACATACTGATAGGTGCTAAGAATCATAGTTCAACCGATGAATAATAGAATAGAATTATTGTATGTGTGTACAACTATAAAATTACAAGAGACGATCGAGCTTGAGGGTGCATCATCTTTTTCCTAAGTGACGAGACTCAATCAAGAAACAATAGCTATTGAAATGAAGGATCCAAGAAGAATAACATGTCGAGTTTCCCTTGATTCCACGAATTTTTCGAATGCAGAGTTCGTCGATGTTTCCGAGAAAAGATACCAACGACGGACGATAAGAAATTACGCACTGCGTCATACAAAGTGACGAAGAAATGAGAGAAAAAGAAGAGAGCCAGTGACCTAGAAAAAGAGGAAGTTTCATGGAACACTGTGCAGTTGCCATAGTAATTGACATTTACTACACTTCAGTAGTCTGCTGTCAAGTAGTACAGCCTTGAATAAGTCACACCTCGCTTCTTTCTCCTTTCTTGTCAATTGGTGGCTGAGAATTCCGGTACTGTATCGCTCGAAGATAGTGTCAGTAGAGATTCTAAACACCCTTGGTGCACCCTCGTATCTTCAGCATTTCCCCCCACAAGCTCGTGAGGAATGGCCGAGTCGCGTTCCCTCGCTTCGCTTCGACGATAACAAGGCGAAGACGCGATTTCAGCCCAGAATTTCTAGCGAAATAGTCGGTACAGCGATACCAGGCCGAGTTCGCGTGACGATAGCGCGTGTTTGCACAGCGATAAATCGACATGTACCTGGCGCCCGTCTCCTTCGCCATCCCGTCATCTTGGTCCCCCGTCTATGCCAGAAATAATGCGCTCATTGTTTCCCGTGCACGCCGAGGGTCCGCTGGAACACTGTGCCCTTAGAAACTGCCGCGACTAGGGGGCCAAAAAAATCGCAACAACGTAAAAATACGAGAGAGAAGATTTACAGCAAAAATTGGGACATCGTCCGCAGCTAAAATTCTCATCCCGCAACTTGAAAACACAAAAGGACACGCGGGATTGGCTGGCCAGCAGTGTCGAACGTATGGGTTCGCTTCGAGAGAAGTAGGTACGAAGTGGGTCTGAAGTTATGTCGCTAGGTCCACTCCACTGTTTCCATGCACGGGGTTAGGAGTGCGGCAGTTTAAGTCTGATCGCTGAGTGAAGCTCACACAGCCTACTGATAACGTCTCGGGACCGACGCGTAGAGGTCCACAAAGGACCACGTCGTCTTGCCAGCGAGAGACGCGATGGTTGTTCAGGTAAATGGTAAACGCCCCAGGCACGGATGCGTACCTCAGGTACCTGAGGTGCCTTAGCCGGGGACGGCGAAGCGGGCACGATCCAATGTTTGACCGTCATTGCTCGGCAAACAGCGGCACGCTCAGGATTTCGTCGAAAGGGCCCCGATAGAGAAGCTCCGCCGAGTGGGGCCCCCGACTTCCGTCCACGGCTTTCCCCGTCATCCTTTTCCCCGAAGTGACGTGGTTTTTTGGCCTTCGTGCCCGCGTGCCCTCTCTGTTTTCTCTTCTCCCCGTCTCTCGCTTCTCGGCCGGCCAGCATTCGTGGCCCTCGCGGACGAATGGAAATGAAGGGTACTTTCGGCACCTTTGAGAAGAATCGGGGCCCCGCTGGCTACGGCGTAGAAGAGAGATCGATTAGGTTTACTCTGGGAGACTCCGGCGGACCCATTTCTCAGATGCACTTCGAGTGTAGCCTCCACTTATTAGTGGAATTGTCGGGCGCGCTTTGCCAGGGCGAACCCACGACTTTAACTCGCTCGGTCGTCCTATATTCGCGCGAGAATCGAGGTGGCACGGTGGGTATCCGTGGGTGGATCGTGCGCTTCGCCTGGCGCGGCAAGATCGATCGGCCGATTTGTCGAGAGACACGGAGTTCCGGCACGCTTCCTTTGTTTTACGTAATTTCCGCGCCAATATTAGCACGCTGCGTTCCAACGGCGTGTTCCGTTCTCGACTTCGTGTATTGGCCCGTGTGTACTTGGCAAACAGACCAATCAATGCGCCGATGCCTCGACTCCCCTGCTGACTTCGCGGGTGTATTCTGACTTTTAGCCTGGCCGCGAGACGGGAGAGCTCGGAGTCCCGAACGCGGGGGAGAGAAGGAGCAGGGCGGCGAAGTCGCGGGGAGACCTGGCGACGTGAAATACCGCGAAACGCGGGCTGGAAGGAGGCCAAGGCGGGTGTGCCGGCCACGGGGACATGGAGGCGAGGAGGGAATACGCTTCGGCGGACGCGGAGAAGAAGGTGGACGAGCAACGGGGCACGTTAGAACGCCGACCTCGTGGGCGTCTATTTGCGTAGATCCAAGAGATCGGACAAGTGGCGAGGCCTTTGTCGGACTCTCCGTGGGTGGTTCCCTTTCTCGCCCCTTCTCTCCATCGCATGTACGTTCTTCGCGTAACCCCGTCCGCTCGAGGGCCCTCCCACCCCCGGAGTTACCGTCACCCCCTTACGGCGACCGCCATCCCCCTATCGTTTTCCTGGACATCGTTATCGTCCTCCTTCGCCACCGTCCCTCTGCAGCCTTGCTGGTCTAGCCGGCTGTAATCAAGCGAGCGCGACACCGCCATTTTAAAGTCGCGATGGAGGAAAGTGGAAGGCGATTGGCCCCCAGGGGTGGCTGGTCGAAGGGAATGATAGTTAACGCGGCGAATATGTCTGGCGGATCGATCGGACTTGGCGCTGGGGAGTATCGAAGGGGTGGATGAGTGGAGTTCCGTGGAAGGTCGACGCTGTTTTATACGTGACCGCCACGTAGGAGTTGTTCGTAATGGATTGACAAGCCCATGGCGCGGGATGTTTTAAATAATTATATAACCTGACACGATCGAATAATTCACTTAATATATCTGCGAGCAGGTTATTTGTTATTTGCGAGCGCGATGTATATTTTCCAGCTTCCCGAGCGTCTAGATCCGCCTAGTGTTTACAGGGGCAACATCAATTTCAGCATTAAACAATTACTAAACGCGAGTTGTTTAACGAATAGCGAGGTGCGTAATCGAATAATAAGCTTATCGCGGAGTGATTGTATTAATATTTCCTCCAGTCGCAGCCCCCCATCTTTCCCCGCGATAATTAATTGCACCGTCGCGTAAGCCCGTCGGTCGTCCAGTCGTTGGCTAAACACCAATAGCCTCTCGATATTTTCCTAATACCTGGCGTCTGTGAAGCCACGGCGCGGGGTGCACGAAGGGACGAGGAGGGGTGGGTGGGTGAAATAATACGCCTTTCCACGGGGATGTTTTTAAAGCCAACAAATAAAACCGAGGCCTCTTTAAATATGCTCTGGAGTCAGGAGATCGCCGCGAATCGAGCAACCCTTACTTACACAATCCGGCGTCAATAGAGGGTGGAAAGTCGCCGTCGAACGACTTACGGGGGACGAGTAAAGTGCAGGAAATAATGCAACGACGTTTGTCGAGGCTGCACGGTATATAGAAACACTCGCCGGCAACCGTTCGTCCACATCTTAAACACCTCGTTAAAAAACGCCTCCCTCACCCCTTTATTATTCCCTTTACGCTCTCCTTCTTCCTCTTAAATCTCTATTCCAGGCCCACCCCCGGCGAGTTCCAATTCGCCCACCACTCGTCGAGAAATTAACACGAGCAGGATTCTCTAAAAGATTCGCCGCGCGCCAGACTCGGGAAAAGTGTTCCAAAGGGGAACACAGGTCGCTCTTTCCGCGTGTGTCTCTTCCTTGCATCTTCCCCCGCAACCCCTGCCGTCCTCCGTGCCTCAGTGCCGATCGTTTATAAACAGGCATCAGGTATTTGCCGAGGAGCGGAAAATTGACTCGCGGACGTAAATTCGACGCGACACAGGGGCTGGGGGTTGGAGGACGCGGCGGCTGCAAGAATTTCGACGCCTTCGGCGCCGACTGCGCGATGGCATCGGGGGGGGTGGGAGGCGGTTGCCAGGCGAAATCAAGTTTCCGGTACGGCGGAGAGACGGGTTCGACGATTTCCGAATGTTTCCCCGGAAATTCTCGCCTCGCTTCCTGGGTTCAACACGCTTCCGTTGGTTTGTACATATCGCCGCGCCTCCCTTTGTGTGCAGGGGGCGGCGGATTTGCACCCGGCGATCGACCATCGAGAACAACGCGCTGCGCGCTTCCTCATCCTCGGTTTCGCCGTTTCCTCCGGCCCCCGTAAAGGGCTCCCGCGGCCCCAGGGCATTTCTTTCGCCGAGATTCGAGGCCGTCGAATGTGTCGCGCCGCAGACCTGCGCGGATCCTCGCTGGTCGCGTAGACGCAATTATAAAATACGCCGATACGCTCCCGTATTTGCTCGCCGTTTCCGACGATGGCTGATAATGGGTCCTCGACCCCCTTCAGATAAAACTGCGCGCCACCTTACGGCGATCGAGGACCGGTAATCGTGGAGATACCGCGGCAATAGTTTTCGCCGATTAATCGATGGAAAAAAAGCGGACTGTTTGCGCCCGACCTACATTACATTGTGATAATGGCGATCTGCGATGGTCGCGGCGATCGTTTTCAGCGCCGCGGCTCCGCGGGAACGATAACATTTGCCCGGCGGGGGATGCTGAAGCTTCCTTTGGTATTATGAAACACCAGGGTGTACGGAGAAGTCGCGTTTGCATTTTTCTTCCATCGATCTGTTCGTTACCTGGCCTCGTCCGCCTAATTGGTTGGGTCTTCTACTCTTTATTCGTTTTAGAGCGGACAGAGAGGGTTGAAAAGGGGCAGATCAAGGTGTCCAAGAATTTTCGAACGTTCCAATTTCTCGGTAATCCGTGGCAATTTAATGGAAACGCTTATCGATCGACGTCGCTCCCGCACGTTACACCGAAAAGTATGTTCATGCTAACGACAAGTAAACAAACCGTGCGTGTTCGATTCCCGACGCGGTTGGGTAATCCACCTATCTGGCCACCTTTTTTTCCATCTTCCTCCGTCGCCTTTTCGTGGAACGAAATAACACACGCGTGGATATAATTGGCTGCGCCGCTTTCCCAACGACCTGTGTTTTTGCGAAACGATTTGGGGGTGGTTTCGCGTAGACTTGAATAAAAATTAAATGGTCCATCGGCGGATAATATAGACACAAGTTATCTACAATAAACTAACTATCCCTAAACAATATTTAAAGGCTCCAAAGCGTCCTAGGTAAGGGTTGAAAACAGCCCGGGGCATCGAGAAATATACTGGACATCGTCCCCGTAAGGATTAATTAATAGCAGCGGCGCAGGGGGGGCTGGTTTTTGGGTACAGAGAGGAGGGGCGTCGCTAATTGGTCGTGCAGCGGGCCGCGCAAAAGTTGCCAGAGAAATCTGAATGAACATACCTTGAATCGTGCTACGCGGTTAATACAAATGTGTATTACCGAGCAAATAAATAAATATTTGGTCATGAGCGGAGCAACTCAAATATGTTCAAGCAATGTCAGCAGCATCTCTGCCCGTCACTCTCTCTCTCTCTCTCTCTTTCTCTCCCTCTCTTCTGCTTCTCTTCCCCCAACCGCCCGTGTACGTGCACACACGTACCAGCGACTCGTGTACGTGGGAATGTACGTGCAGCACACGTGGAAACGCGGTGGCACACACAGGCGAGAAAGGGAAACGCAGTTCATTGGCTTCGTGTCTGATTCTCCTTTTTCCACGCTCCTCGCTTTCCCGACGTCCCTCCGCCTGTTTCACCCTGTTTCACGCTTCTGCTCGCGTGTTTTAATCCGCCTGTTTCCCTGTGTCTTCAGCGTTACCCCGTTTTTTCCCCCGGTTTTTCCGATGCTTCTCTGTACTGCCTTCCATTTTGTTCCCAACATCCCCCGATCGGTTCCTCAGCCTCGCGGCCGCTGTTTTCGTTCCGCGCCTCTTCACGGTCCGAGGTATTTTTCGCTTGGAATTCCAGCGGGCAATGGCGTCGTTGTAATATCAAGCAGCTGCTGAGTTAATATTGATCGTAAACAGATGTAAATAGACAAGTAGGGATTCGATTGTGTGGGAACATACATATGATGCAAGGGGACGTATCGATTGTGCGGCGTGTTTGAGCTTTGTGTTTGAATAACTTGTGTTTCTGTTATCGGTGATGAGCACCGTTTTTACACTCCCCCCGATCTTCGACTTTATTCCAGCAGTCTCATCTGCCAGATTCTTCTTCGAAGTCTCGACTCTCCAGTTCCACGTACTTCCGTCATTTTCTGCACGCTCACTTACCACCTAGTCCACCCTGTGCCTCCACCTTCTTCCTCGCACTCCGCCGTCCCTTGTGTGCGCCTGTGCGTGTGTGTTTCTACCATTATAACGTCGTTATACGCACGGGGATACACAGAGAGCGGCGTATCCGTATCCACGTAGGACGGCAGGCGATAGCGTTCGGGTACAATATGTACTCAGTCTACCCCACGGTTGACTCTTGGTATTTGATTCTTGAATCATTTTGTGTACAAGAGGAGCGGTTAATCGTAGGTTAAATATTTTGGCCAATCGAAGCTGGGGCGCGCGCGAACACCAGCGCGTCGACGACGACGACGCCGGGGCGTCGATCGTGCATCTTCCTCTTATCCGATCGATCACCCACGCTCCAAACGATTCGGCCGGAGGAGTGCCGCGAGCCTCGCCGGGTTTCATGAAAATGGAAGCGTCAACGACTCGGACAATCGGCAGAATTTTTGAAACGGGCCTCACCGATCGGAGGGGTCGAAGTTCGGCGGTGAGTAAAGCTATCGCGAGTCACTGCACTCACAATCCAGCGCACTATCGCGCGAGAACCTTTAGCCTGCAATTAGGCTTGCGTATCTTCGGGCCACCCTAGATATTATCCTCGAGACAGATATGTAAAGCGTACGTATGCACGGGAGAGCGTACTATCTGTTTGAGCAAAGAATGATTATGCAGAGGCCTCTATCTAATCGTGGTTGTTTGTTGGAGACGGAAGGTCATCCTTTAAATAAAGACATTTTTCTTTCGCGTGATTGTACTTCGAGAGTGCGACAAACGATTGTGCCACGGCTACTCGACGCGCAAACAGTCGCGCGAGATCGGTCAGGCTCTCTGAATTTCTGACAAACAATTCGCACGCACGGCGGCTCGTGCCATGGGCAAGAAACGTGTGTGGAGACACACGGGGCATCGTGTATATTTATTGTATAACTATCTTTTCGGGGCGGGAATGTAGCTGTGCAAATGAAAGAAGTAGAATTAGACCGTGAAGAGTCAGACGAGGACTAAAATCGTCTGCAGAGGTGACAGTGCCCTTCCGATTCAGATCACCGTCGTGGCAGATTGAAAGGCATCGGTGCCCGTCGAACACTGACGAAATCAAATTTATTAGCGTGCACTCGAAGACGGGGGCGGGGGAGGAGGGGCCAATTAACGAGGCACCGAACACTTGTGCAAACCTGGCCGGCTCGTCGTCGACACGCGATTCCGACGAATTCGATCCCGAAGGCATCGCCAGCGATTGTTTAAATAGATCCGACGTGTCGCGTCGCGTTTCGTTCCACATTTCGAGCTAGCGTGGAGCGGCATTGTCACCCGACAGACTGCCGTGGAAAGGAATAAACGTTGCTGGCAGGGAAGGTAAAAAAAGAAGAATATCGTCATTACCCATTGCAAACCCAAATTCGAGCTTGTAGATACCTCTTATAATAATATTTGAGTTCCCCAACTTGGATCCCAAATGCAACAATTAATAGTTACAAGTATACCTCGGTTTTCTATTTTTCCTGTTCGTGCATTCTCTGTATTATTATTATTCGTTTTTATTACTCAGTAAATATACAAAGATAAGAACTAGTAATACATTAAAGCAGATCGAAGTAAATGGCGAGGTTGCAATACACAATATTGTTAGAAGCCTAACCGTATCTTAAAAAAAAGCTGAAACTAAAACTAGAATTAGGAAGCAAGGAAGAGAAATTGATAGTGTAGTTTCTGTACTCTATTTATATTTTCTATAATTTAGAGAAATATATTGTGAATGAACCGCAGCTGCAGCTTCGAAGCTACAGACTCCCAAGACTCATCGAAGGAGACTTTCGCCTCCGGTAATCAGTCGGCGTTAAAGCGGCTGTGTAAAAGTTAACCGTGCCGCGGCGAAACTGGTAATAAAATTCCGCCTGTCCCTGGATTCCACGTACAAACACGCACACCCACACAGGCTCGCCCGAGCATGTGCACTCGTTACTAAATGTACCAGCCTTTACCGGCGATATCTATCCAATCTCCAGGTTCATATCCCACCCCATAAATACATTGGCTGATAACGGCGGACTACGTTCCGCCGACGATAAGATACACGTCGGGAAGGAGCATTCGTGCCAGGCATTCGTGGTGGAAAAAAAAAATGGGAAGAGACAGAGGGGGGAAGGCTTAAAAAGGTATCGCTCCACGCTCAGCCCACGAACGCTCGTGTTGGGCATTACTCGGATAAATTTTTATTCAAAAGATCTCGAATAAGAATTGCGAATAAAATGAAGTAACTTTTTATTCGAATAAATTTTTATTCCGAATAAAAATTAAAGGGTAGATCGTTCCTCTGGCTGCAGTTATCGAAGGGAACGTGGCCAGGCCATTCATCGATTCTTCAATAAAATTTTATTAAGTCACGAAGGAAGCGATATATAAATACAGAATGCTACGAAGAATGTAATAAGAATTGTAAGATGTATTAAGAAAAATAGGGATACTTAGTTGTTACACGAAAGTCCGTGGAAGATTGCAAAAGCAGTGGACAGTGGAGTTCCTATATAGTTCCTCCTATAATCCGACGGAATATAATCCGCGGAGTATTGAGTATGAAACTCGCAATTTCACATGCGGGGAAATTTTTTCATCGGGATATAGGCGCGAGAGATGTTGGGACTCTTAGGTAGAACAATGACGCATCAGCGCGTGACTGTAATTAAGTTGCTCGTGATTAATAGCGGGCACCGTGGTGCCTCGTTCCTCCTCTGCCGCCATTAATTTACAACTCTGTTTAAGGCTCTCTGGCCCGTGCAAGAACCGCTACACCCGCCGTCCGCCATAATTTTGCCGCTGAGAAACAGCTCTGTTTGCACAACCGATAAAGTGTACGCTTCGGTTTTTTTTTTCCGTCTCTGTTGCCGGCGTATAGATCGTTGTGTTCCGCGCGGCTTTCATAAGAATAGATTCGTTGTAACCAGAATAATGCCCGCGGCTATCTGATCCCGCGACTTTTATCACTCTCAATTTACGAGACGGAAGTTCCTTCGAAATCGCGACTAGAGAGTGAAAGCTTCGATTGCGTGATATAACAGTTGGAGTGAAAATGGTAAAGGAGACTGACCCGCTACGTTCCTCTCGAGCACCGAGCAGAATTTCACGCGAGGACGATTAAAAACGATAATACCAATCGAACGAACAATCTCGAAGATTGCTGTGAGCTCAGCTCCCGGCAGGCTCCACGGGATAATGGGAAATTAAGAAGCGAATCAGTCCGGCTGAATGAATTCTCGCGAAATAATCGAAGGAAAAGAAGCGATCGACCCGTGATGGTGGACGCAGAGGAACGTCTGATAGCAGCGGGACCGAGGGGGCGAGTTTGAAGTGCGGAGGGAGGGTGACGGCTTCTTCGTTAATTTAAGAATTTGCCTCGTTAGTCAAATCATGTCCACCTCGTTGGCCCTGCAGCAGTTGATACAATTAATTAAGCAGTCTGTCGGTGTTACCAGGTTCACGGAATCTGATTAGAGCCCTCCGGGGCCACGCTTCTTTCCACGGACATCGTTTTTTTCCGGATATCGATGTCCATTAGCCTCGCGATTAGTCGATTCTGCTGTGCCGGAGATGGAGGGACTGGCAAGCTCGCGGAAAGGAATTTACAGATGTTTGAGAATGTTTGCAGGTGATGGGAGGCTGCTTCTTCAGCTGTTCTTGATGGATCACGATCTATATGCGGTCCTCTTCTGATCGTGGATCGAGCCACAGATCTAGATTTATTTTTTCTTATTTCATAAGAAGAGCAGGAGGAGCAACTACGGATCGCGATAGGCATTCTTCTGTCAGAATGGCGTGTCGAGGGTTGAACGTGAGTCGTTTCAATTCGGCCTGATGCGTTAGTCGATCGGACACGGGCCTCATCGTCCGAGGATGAAGGGTCGGTGGATCATCTTCGGCGGTGCGTCGTAAAAAATTCATTACCCGCCCGAGGAATCGATCGCGAGCCCGTGTAATTACAAGTAATTACCTGGCCCTCGAATCTCGCGGATCTCTCAGCCTTCCATCCGCGAGTTGGCCAACTCCAAGAGGAACCACGCGTTCTTCGGTCGGAGTGTCTAACGAGAGCAGAGGAAATTGATCGATTCAACGTTTCAATGAAATTATACAGAATGTTTAGAGAAACAGGATTCAGAAGCTGGGAGTTTCCTGTTTCCACGTGCATTTCATTCCGAGACGAAGAACAATGCCTGGATCGGAAGGAATCAGGAAAATACGATAGTAGGAGAGAAAATTTCTAGCTCTAGGGTAAATCCGGGAGACGCGGTCGGGCCGGAGAGTTGGTCGTGTCGCTATATTTCAGAGTCTATACGTAAAAATGCATTAAAGTGCAGACCAATTACTTCTCTAGAAGCCAAATAGTTGAATGAATAGCGTTATTTCACTTCCTTCTCTGTTTTTCTGGATTTATAGGCTATAAAAGGTAAATTGATGTTACATTTAACCTCTTTTGTCAAACAGCGGTTGTACAGAATCGTATTTAAAGTATACTTCTAAGTTTACTTTCCATTAATGTTTCGAATAATAAGATAGTAGAGTTATTGAGGGACAATGCAGCCAAAGTATTTGGCCATATTAACTCTTCCTCTCAAAGCTAACGAGAAGACCATGTCTCGCTGCAGAAAGGTGAGATGGTCGAGTTATGATTTTTTTATTATTTATTATTTATTTTTTTATTTTTTATTATTATTTTATTATTATTTTTGTTTATTTAGTTTATTTATTCACTTTTGTATTCATTTGCCTTGCTAATCGCCAGTAGGTAATTCACTTTTTCTTTGATGTGTTCTTTACTTGTTTAGCGTAAACAAATTAAATATCAATGAATCTGTAGTTGTATTCACTCATAAATAATTTTACTTTATGCTTTGTTAATTTTCCATGAATAATTATGTGAGTGGTCTCTGCCAACGACGAAAACCATTTCTCCCGGCACCTCGGGAGAGGTGGTCAGATGTAATGACTTCAGTTTTCAACCCGATTTACAGTAAATATTGTCTTAAAGCAAATATTGACCAGTTTTTTTCTGAATCGGCATAAAATTCTGAACATATTAGGTTAGTTCTGATAAAATAAGTAATATCTATATTAGTTTTAATAGCCATTTTATATTAGGTCGACCGCGTCTCCCGGATTTACCCTATACATGTGACACTACGAGCAACGCTGAATCGATGGTGATCTGCCTAGCACGACGCACTGCATCCTTCAAAAAGCAGTTGCTACAGTTAACACGGAGCAGCTCGTACTGATTTCACCGATTCTTTTGGCGAGTGAACGGCCGGGCTGGCGCAAATCGCGGAACACACTGCAAAATTAACGATTTGTCCCGCATCGGAGTACCTAATGGCGGCGCGCGAGACAAGCGCATTCCCGATGCCGACAAAAGATCTCGGTGAAACGGTGCGCGGTTCAATTCCTCTCCGTTCTGTTCTGAATACTCTAAATGGCCACTCAGACATTTTATCTTTCAATCTCCGATCTCCCCTTTCAGTGTCCACGGAACATGACAATACTTAACTAACCATTTGATGATTGAAGTATACATTTAATTTCGACCAATCAGGCTCGATGGTACATAATAAGAAATTCGTACCGCCGTTGCGTTTTAGCTCGATCGCGGATCGCGAGCAGCACGAGCGAGACATATGGGCGAAACAGTTTTGTATCGTGACGGAGTTACGTGGGCGTAGCGTGTCAAGCGTTTTTACGAGTCGACGAGCCGCACGAAAGCTCGTCACGTCGAGGCGCGTATCCCGAGCTACGGATGATTATTTAACCCCGTGGAGAGCATATGTCGCCACCCCCTAGCGGCCCCAGGGCCGTCTAACCACGGGTTATCGCAATTAACCCGCGTCGAAATCGAGTCAGCGATAGGGATCGCGTATAAAAAGCCGTTTTATTCGGCCACCGTGCCTAGCTGCACGCTATTACACCTCGACAGGTTGCAGGCCATTACGCACTTCCGGCTCTGCCAGCTCTGATTCGCGTCTTAATCGAACGTATCACGGTGGACGATCTAGCAGCAGGTTCGAGGGTTCAGAGGCGCTCGCAACCGGGCTAGCGAACAATAGAAAAGGAAAATGGGTCAAGGATTTATGGGCGTGAATGGTGCCGGATCCGAAGGTAAATTTTGACTCTGCCAAGTGGCATTATTGGTTCGGATAATGCATGTGCTCGCTGGCGATACTCGTGAGATTTGCAACGTTTGCGGAGCGATAATATATTAAGGAGGACGAGTGACGGGCACGCGGAGAAAGATTGCGCAGGATTGTTCGAGTCGGGCGTGTCGAAATGCTCGAGAGGGTCGCGTTACGGGATCGACAATGTGTACAAGGAGAGCCAGGCGAGTCGCAGGGTGAAACAACCGGGAGGGTTGACACTGGGACTGAAAAAGTCAGCCTCGCGCGAGCTGCCCACCCTCTGCACTCGCCTCGCACTTAACCACCTCCGCAGGACATTGCGATTTCAAAGCAGGACACCCTTTTGAATACGTACGTAGTTTCCGGGGAAACGTCGTCTAATCCTTTGCGAGACCACTCCTTTGAAGATTAAACGAATTCTCCTTAGGCGAGACGAGGCTACGTCGTCTCAACTTTTTTTCAGTAGGGGAGACCGGGGCAAAGTGAACCCCGGGGTAAAATGAGCTTCCTTAATTTATTATTTAACAATAGAATATATTTACAAATTTGGGTGACGTAATAAATGTGTGTAATACTACAATGATAATTATGCACATTCAGGTATCGAAAAATGGAAATTCATTTAAAAAATGAAAAATGAAGTTTTAGAGCCTTCCAATTGGTTTTCTTTTCAATTTAGCTTTTTGGATACATGAGTCTTAAATGTGTTATTTTAACTCCTTTTTTTTCTGCGTGTTTATAACACGCTTATACACATACATGTACACGCATTTGAGAAAACATTAATCCTAACCTTATTAAATAATTAATTTTCCACTGAGTACACATTCGGGGCAAAGTGGCCGGGGTAAACTGAGGTGCAAAGAAAAGATGCGCGAGTGATGTGCGCAATAACCTAACCAACCTGTCAGCTAGCTGAGAAACGACGCGGTGTGGTGGTTGCAGCGTCCTCGCAAATAATTATTGTCAACATATCAGGTAATATAAATTCATATTTTTCATTACGTCAAAAAATTAATTCATTTCTTTCATTACGTTAATAATTGAATTCATTTTTTTCATTACGTCAATAAATTAATTCATTTTTTTACCTATAAATATTATAACCTACGAAACCTGTTACATGCATAATTAACTATAGGTTATTTTTTCAGAATAGAATGAGCAGGAGTGCAATTTATGGGCTCATGAAGACTGCGTTAAGCATTTTATTAAAACATCGTTATTTTTATGTGAAACCTGTCTGCCAAAAATTCTTGAAGCCCATTTGAAAAAAAAATTGTGATAGAAAGATATATAATGTTTTTGTTAAAAAAATTATTTAGATGTAAAAGTACGTATTTTATTAATAATTATGTATGTATGTGTTTTAGTTATAATATGTCAGACTGTTCATGTAACCAAAGTTCCTTTAAAAACTGATTTTCTCCTGAAAATGAGTTTACACAAAGTACAAAGTTTCAAAGTACAAATTATTAATGTTTAACTTGTATTAATGAAATATATTTTTGATAAAATAGTTTAAATAGTTTAAAACTTCTAATAAAGTTAATTTTATAATTATATATCCTTCATTAAAACACGTATTTTATTTCTGCTCACTTTACCCCATATATGGGGTAAAGTGGTCGATTTTGCATTTTTTTTCAAACTGAATTTTAATATACTTCGAGTTTATTTTAAGTATTGCTATTCAGCATTTATCAATAGTAATGTTCAAATTATATTATAAATCTATTTGCACACATTTTTATTGAAAGGGAAAAATTTTATTCGTCTTCAAACTTTTTCCGTCTCACTTTGCCCCGGTCTCCCCTACTATTCCCCGGACCTCCTTAAAGCCACCAGACACTACAGGAAACTCAACTAAATCTGCTCCGGAGAGGGCGCGGTACCGAACCCTCTCTTCTTCCATTGTGTTTTACGTCAGGCTGCCCTGAAATTTCGCGACACTGCGTGTGCCACTATCTTCAGCCGCCTATAAGTCGATTCCCTTCGATAAGAACGCGTGTTCCATCCACCTAAACGCGCCGCTTTTGTAAACGCTCGAGAAGGGGGCAGAAAATCCCGCGGCCCGGCCTGGCTGCACGCAAGTTTCAGTGCTTTCGAGCAGTTATGGAGGGCGCATGCCTGCATATTTCATGAGCAAACAGACTTCAACCCCCGTGGCATGCGCTGCAACCAGCCCTCCCCCGCCCGCCCTCCAGCCCTCTTCGCCAAGACCAGCCGTGCTTCGACGAGTCTGGGCCCCGCTTCAAAAAGACTTCGCTGCGAGGAAAGCGCGCGGGGCCGAATTATTAACGAACTTCCGCCTGGTCAACGATAAGTCTCCCTTTCTCTCTTTCTCCCTCTCTCCCTCCTCCATCCCCCATCGTTCCCCTTCCCTCTCCGCCCGATAGTACATCGTTTGATCGAGCCACGTATTAATTACCCTAGAGCGACGTGGCACGAGGCAGCCTCGACAATGTTTAATGACCCACGTTTGATTAAACGTTTATCTATTCTATTCCATTCGAACAACTCATTAATCCTCCGTATCTGCGAACAGCGCGAACCTTCTCCCCCGCTAGTCGCTATTGAATTCACCAGGCCGGTGATCGCCGGCTCATGAATAGAGTGGAGTGTCTGAAGCAAGCCGCTCTCCAACTTCCAACTTCTTCTCCGGAAAGTGGCAGGGAACTTTCCACGCCGGCAAACGGTAGACGCAAAAAAGCCGACTGTTTGCCTTCATCTGTTTCCATCGGGGCAAGCAACACTATCGTCTCCAGATCGGATCGGTGGACGCCCGATAATATCGCCGGTGTGTTTGCCCTGTCTCGTCTTAGTATCGTGCCGCTCGTGTACGCTCGCCGGTTGCCTTTTCCAACGGAGAAATAAGATGTTTTCGCGCGTGCACGAGCAAAGATTCGTCAATAGGCAGGGCAAACAGTATCGGCAGCCCCGGGAGCAGGTGGATCCGCGATTTGCGAAAATCCAATAACCGGGCGGAATTTTTGTTTGCGCCGCACGGGATACGCGCGCCGCGCCGCGTCCTCCATTAGGAGCGTCGTTGAACGCGATTTTTCAGCGATCGGGTAAATCGACTGTGTTAATATTATCCCGACACAGGAAGCTGGCCGAGCAAACGGCCCCTCCTGCGAGCATGGGAAATATAGCTTCTAATCTGTAAACACAAAGACTCGATAACAGCCTCCTCTGCTCTGGGGGGTTGGATTTTTTGCTCGGGTCTCGATGCTGGCTGTTGTTTTCAAAGGAAACTGTAAATACAGCAGAGGAAGGACTGTATTTCGCGAGTTCCTCCCCCGCGATACCCTGCAGCGGTCATAATCTTTTAGTTGCGGTATTTCTTCAACCCCGAGAGCGAGTGGACTAAGCACCCGATGTTTGGATTCCTCGATTAAAAGCATCGACTGCCCCGACAATCCTTTCTCAATTCTTGCAAGCTGTAGGGGAGACCGGGGCAAAGTGAGACGAAAAAAGTTTGAAGTCGAATAGAATTTTTCCCTTACAATAAAAATGTGTGGAAATAGATTTATAATATAATTTGAACATTACTATTGATAAATGACGAATAGCGATACTTAAAATAAACTTAAAATTCAACTTGAAACGAAAAAGCCAAAGCACACCACTTTACCCCATATACGGGGTAAAGTGAACTGCAACGAAAGAAGAACTTTAATTAAGTATACAGCTAATTATTAACCCCTTGCGCTGGAATGACGTGTGTAGCACGGCAGCTTCTGTCTTTTTTTGCACCGTGGTTGTCAAAAACTATGGAAATTTTTTTGAGGTTAGTTTCTGTTCCACCACGCCGCGTGGCTTTCTAGCCAGCTGACAGGTTAGGCTATTGCGCACATCACTTGCGCATCTGTTCTTTGCAGCCATTTGTAGCTCAGTTTACCCCGGTCACTTTACCCCGAATATGTACTCAATGGAAAATTAATTATTTAATAATGTTAGGATTAATGTTTTCTCAAACGCGTGTACATGTATGTTTATAAGCTTGTTATAAACACGCAGAAAAAATTTGGAGTTAAAATAACACATTTAAGACTCATTTATCGAAAAAGCTAAATTGAAAAAAAAACCAATTGGAAGGCTCTAAAACTTCATTTTTCATTTTTTAAATGAATTTCCATTTTTCGATACCTGAATGTGCATAATTATCATTGTAGTATTACACACATTTATTACGTCACAAAAATTTGTAAATATATTCTATTGTTAAAGAATAAATTAAGAAAGCTCAGTTTACCCCGAGGTTCATTTTGCCCCGGTCTCCCCTACCAAGATCTGCCAACCGACAGAATCTCGGTTACTCTTCCCAGCCAGGGCGGAGAGGAATTAATTTCAATTAGATTATCGCGAGCGGGGAAAGAAAATCACGGCGTCGTGTCTCGCCCCGGGAACAATGGCGTATCGATGCTCTCTCGAGCCGCAACAATGCGAACAATGGCAGGTCGCGTGGCAGGGCTGCCGGTTAATATCGCCGCGATAAAGGAGCTGGCGATGTTTTACAAACAACTACGCGCCACGTGCGCCCGCCCCCCTGTCAAAACATTCGGTGGGGCTCCTCCTGAACCACCCCGCTGGTCCAGGGGGTAACCTGCACCCCCGTCCGTCTCCGTTCCTCCGGGTCGACGGCGGACCAAGCGACGTTCGAATCGTGCGCGCCTCGTGGGCACACGTGGACCACGTGAATTCGCAGGGGGATTGCCGACGGTGAGACCAAACCAGAGGATCGTTTGGCTGAGTCGTTTAAACCTGGAAGATGGGTTAACTCGCCGCTTTAGGAATGGCGGGTGCTTATCCCCTTTGAAGTTTCCAATCGACGCAGAACTTGCCTCGTTTCGAATGGTTCCAGGTAGTCGAATGTTAGAAAATTTTAACGCACACGTATGTGGACCAGTGGCGCACTCGGGATTTAATCTTGGAGGGAGCTGAGTCGAAAGGATAAAAATATTTTTAATGCAAATTTAAGGGGTTAGGCTACTTTAGGGATGCGGAAAACTAGGCAATTTGTAAGTGGCAGTAAAAAAAAAAGTAAACAACCGATTAATACGAAACTTTGTACTTTATTTAAGTATAATATGTACTAACAAAAGCCGCTGCAATATTTAAAAAATGTTTAAAACTAAGTCCGTACGACGCCATTTTCCGGAACACCTTTTTTTTTTAATGTCCAACTGGTGTGCAGTATTCCGGCAATACAGCTATTACTAGCAACAAAAAGAGAAAAGATTTCATTAATTATGATAAATTCCTAAGCATTGACGATCAAACATTTCAATGTATGTAAAAATTAACAAAATGGCGGGTATTTCAAATTTAGAGTTCGAATTTCGACGAAAAATGAGTCAATTTATTGTTTATGTTTCGCAAAACAATTAGAAAATTTAAAAAAACGGATCGTCAATGCTTAATAAATGTAACAGCAAGTATAACTGTAAATTTTCAAAGGGATTGATCAAATAGAACTCGAGCAATCCTGCATCACCGTTTTGAAAAACACGGTTCTAAGAAAAACGTGTTTAAAGTTTGAAAACGTAATTTGCGATTGCGCTTTGGGCTCTGTATCTCCAGAAAAAAAAATTTCTGAACACTGGGACTTTCTACGTAATGTTTTAAGACTTTAAACTATTGTTTAAACCCGAAAAAGAAAAATCGATTTTTTCAAAATTCTAGAGTTACCTAATCCCTTAATAAAATTCGTTAGGTGATTATAAAAATTTATTTAATTAATGAAATCCAGTTTTCTTTTCGTTTTTTCAAAGACCCTTCTTTGGGGGTGCCAGGGCCCCTTGCCTCCCTCTGGGTGCGCCACTGATATGGACTCTCGCGCGTGTACCAATATCGAGGCTTTCAAGATTTAATGAAACATGGAACACGGCGTCGTTTAAATAATTACGAACGGCAGAGTGGTTTAAGATGAACTCCTCTTGGGGGTGCGAGAAATTGAAATCTGTCACGTGCTGGCCAGATTTCTCGAGAGGAGTCCACTCGACGTAGATCAGACGCGTAATTGTGGACGGGGCAGAGAAGTTCCCACGGGCGATCGTGGGGGTACTTATTTAAAAAGCAATCGCCTTTGAGCAGCGGAGAAGTTAATCGCGAGCAGGATATCGGCCGATGTAAACTACCTCTCGATGATACTTCTAAGTCCATCGACGGTCTCTGTGCTTGCCAATTCCCCGGAGCGACGGGCGCATCCCCCACGAGCGCGTTACTCTCATAATTTCCCATGCACTCTGCTCGTGCGCGTCGCTCGGAGGGTCGGCGATCGACTCTGTTGCCCCGGTTTCTAGAAACGCCTCGGGGAACGAGCGTTGGATCACTGTTTCCTCGAGGGCACTCGGCAGATCGAGGAAGAACGCTCGCCGGGAAGCAAGTTTCATTGTAAAAGAGAATATGGAGAGTACAGTCTTCCACCAGCGGGGTGCAGCCCCCGTTCTAGCCGACTGGCTAATTAACCTCCTCTTTCTTGCCGTGGAATCGCCTGACGTACAGTGACGTACCTTTATACTTTCTAGCTGCGTACGAAAAGCCTCGCGTCGACGCGCATTGCGGCGTATTTTCCAACGAACCAACTCCCCCGCGATCGTCCACCACTAACGATACTGTTCTCTCCTCGATCACCATCGAGCCCGAATAATCCACGCAAATAGAGCATCGCGCTCGTCCTTCCGAGCACGCGTTTGCGCCGGAATCGGCCAGCGAGGGCTCCGCCCCGAGAAATAAACGGTCGAGGCACGCGTTTTACTTGGACTTGATTATAAACGCCCGGGGCACGCCGAGCGGCCAGGCTCTCCTAGTTGACAGAACAAACAGGTGACGTTCCAGAGATCGTAAGACTGGTAAACATATATGCTGGACGGCCGCAACGCGTTACCAAGCAAACAAGCAGCATCAAAATGCATTAGCCGATTCTGATAATTCCGATTTACGATGCGCTTATGGCCGCTAATTGTCTGATTTATCGACGATGTCGCGCTAATGCGCTTAACACGCGCTACCCTCCCCACTGTCGGGGATTCGTTATCGCAACGGTTTCGCTTCAAATTTGCGAGCCCGCAATCAACGGCGAATCCTGATGGCTTCTGTCGCTTAACGCCGCCTCAACCAACGATCTCCAACCCCCCATTCATTATTTCCTCTTGGATGAAACTACTAGCTATCTCTGATACCATCTGTGACTCCTCGATAGTTTGTTCACTTGTCATCGAGTTCTTCGTGAAGCTCGCCATCGATGCTGATTCTGAGTGTCCTTGAGGATAGTCCATGGATCTGGGAGAGAAGAGAATGTTTCCAATTCCCTCGTTTGGGCCCGAGATAAAACGCCCAAGCACTTAACTCGATGTCAAGGTATTGCGTTTTTATTCGGAGAAATGAATATCTGGACGAGGTGTCCGTGAAATAGGTAAGAGGAATCCCTGCCCCGTTGCCTGTCGCCCACTTTTCCTCCCCGAGAGTGTGTAGAGCCCCCCGTATTTATACACACCGGCGAATGTATATTTTGTACATATTTACATTACGTCGGTGTATTTGCACGAAATGGTTATACGGGAGGATCTTTAAATATTAAAAGAATATTTGCCCGGGCAAATGTCGGGTAAATCAGCCGAGGACGCGGGGGGGCACAATGCCGGGTCTTCATTATTTCTAATCGTTCGCCGACGATTGCGGGATAAATGGCTACGATATTTTGAATCAACAGGAACGGCTACGCGAAAGCTGGCTGGAGGCCCGAGTAAATATATGCAATGTATACAACGATAAATGCCGGAGTTATTCGCGTGTCTGTGCGCGACACGTTGTCGTTTCACGCTGTGAGACGAGGTGTATAAATAGAGGGTGTTTTGGTAGCTAATTGTTGCTATAGTTTTGATATTCTTGGCAAATTATCGCTCCAAGGCCTGACAAGTGTTGCGCACGCTATGCAACTGTTTGGCGGGATCCTACTGTCTCGTGGTTAGGGGATGATGATGGGAGACGAAAAGTGCATTTGTTAGCGATGCTGCGGATGGTTCTAATATGTTTAGCCGCAGTGAAAATATCGATATCAAACGAACAATCCTTCTTAAGGGGACCTCCCACCCTTGACCACCTGAAAATTACCAAAAATGAGCCTCTTTGTTGAAAAATTGCAGGAAAAAGCTATGAGACATATTGAAGAAAGTGGATATATTTCTGAAAGGGCTAGCCTTACACAACATAAAAAAAAATAATTCAGTCTTAATAGGCGCCTAATTTCACCTCTGAATAAAACCACAGTAGTTCAAACCGCAAACTTTCACTTTTGAGATGATCACTGCTGGTCGACATGATATCTCAAAAACCGTTCGACATAAAGTCTTGAAATTTTCAGCACAGCTTTGGCACACCCATAGCTACGATGTGACCTACAATCATCACTGGGAAAATTCTACAACCAGTTTTATAAAGCATTTATAAACTTTTAGTTTTTCTTTAAAATTATAAAATAGTTTCCAAACGTCAGAAAAGTCGTTCAAACTTGGTCTATTGGATTGAAAGTAGGTCACATCATGCGGAGGGATGCCCTGACGTAAATTCTTTCTTTCTTTTTGATTTCAGTCACCTCATTCTCCTGGGAGCATGTCGGCCAGCAGTGATCATCTCAAAAGTGAAAGTTTGCGGTTTGAACTACTGTGGTTTTATTCAGAGGTGAAATTAGGCGCCTATTAAGACTGAATTATTTTTTTTTATGTTGCGTAAGACTAGCCCTTTCAGAAATATATCCACTTTCTTCAATATGTCTCATAGTTTTTTCCTGCAATTTTTCAACAAAGAGGCTCATGTTTGGTAATTTTGAGGTAGTCAAGGGTGGGAGGTCCCCTTAAGTGAACAGACAAGCTATCCGTGCAGTGGACCCCTTTGTCGCTACAGTTACTGATAATACTACCATCACTTGTTCATCTTTATAATCGAAGAAAATGCAGAGATTTAAGGGGCAACACCACTGGGACGACCGGAAAAATAAGACTTTTTAAGATTTTTTTCAGCAATAATTTAGTTCTCATATAAAATTTTACTACCTACCTTTAGTATAATATCTTAAGAAACTATAAAAAAAAATGAATAGAAAAACATTCATAAATTTATAAACTATAAACTATGGAACTATGGATGTGTAACTCTGAAATCATATTTAATTTTTTTTTCACAAAGTATATGAGTGCAGTTTTCGTTTTCGTAAATTATTCCTAAAAAAAAATTCTTAAAAAAGGCGTATTTTTCCGGCCGTCACAGTGGTGTTCCCCCCTTAATCCGACATCGAGTCACTAACAATAAACGTATTACACACCTTACCATCCCCTAATCGGGCACCGGGCGTTAATGTCTTGATACATCATTAGAAACGATCCACCGCTAATCCACCCCCGCGCGGCAAAGACCACAGTATCTATGGGGAGCCAGGGCGCGCGGGGAATGAAAAATTAATTAGAAATCACGGAGTCGGGCCTATCCCCGTGACCAATAACCGCGCGGAGATCTCGAGACCGCCAAGCACTATCGGAACAAATGAACTCACCCCTGAATCCTCGAGCCGCAGCGACGGGGCGCGTGTCCTTTTTCGAGCCAGACGAAGAAGGAGCGTGAAGTGGTGCGCAGCCAGGGGGTTTTGTGGGGGTCTAAGCAGTTATACACGGCGCCCAGCTGTGGCCCCATGGTGTCTGGTGTTGCGCACGGGGTTTACCACGGGGGTGGTTTGACGTGCGCTTTACCCCATGCAGCGCGCTCGCCACCTGTTCTCCGGCTTGCCAGCTCCTGGAAAGCGGATTTGCTGGTTAATTTGATTGTTTAATACCCGAGATGCCGCGATAAAATGAATGTGGCCGAGCAGGCTGGTCTTGGCTCTACGGGGGAAGGAGTTTCCAGGTAACCTTTTCGACGGTTTGCTTTGGTTTTCGGGTAATGAGAATGGAATGGCTTCTAATTTCCCCCAGTAATTGAAATGGCGTGCAAGTGTCGCTCCCTCTCGCTCTACTCGGCACTGTATCGCGTTACAGGCTATCATGGAATATTACCCCCAATCCAATTATCTGTTTATCGATATTTTCATGACCAGTGGAGATCGATCGATTGCCCGACCCACCTTTGTGTGAATTTCATGTACGGTAAGAGCTTCCATGTAATTGACTTCTGCCGATCTTTCTCCTCAAAGCTCGAGTTTGGGTATTCTTGCGCCAGGGAGCATCGATGCTTTTTACTTCTTTACGTAAGATTGCGAGTCAACGAAGCTGACAGTATTTGCTAAAGAAAACACGGGGATCGTTTGGCCTATTCCGCGGAGCCTTCGATTTACAGCGTACGCCCAAACTATTAATTTGATACGCCCCGCCGGGGAATATCGATGCAAAGTTGCTGCTCCAATATTCCACGGTTCACGTTGAATTACGTCGAACCAGCAGTTTGCCCTTTGCTTAGCGGCAAATCGTAATGTACACGGTCGATAGTCGACGTTGCCGCGGGTTACAACTTCGGCATGGTTGACTTGCAAACTTAAGAGTTCATTATGGCCGCAGTTGTGTTGCCAAATTCTACGCTCACTCTCGTGTGTTCCACTCCGGTCCTAGCATCTACTTAACAATTCCAGCCGAATCCATCTACAAAGTTAACGCTTCCCTAATACCACCCCCTAAAGTATTCAAATCCGGTACGCTCATTTTCCTAAGTAGTGGCCAGTTCGTGCCGCATCCCGCTAACTCGCCACCGCTCGGGGGAGCGAGCAGAGACCTCAGCCTCCTGTCCCGCGCCATCTTCCACGACGCTGGGGACATTGTATTCCCGTTCGGTGGAATTTTTCGTCACGGCGACACCTCGATCAATATTTGCACAGCCGGGAGTGGAGACCACGTCACACTCGACCTTCCGCGGCCATATGTGAACACGAGGCTGCATGCGACGAATCGCGCGTGTTCCTCCAGCGTGGCTCGCGCGCCCGTGGCCCCGGGTGCACCCATGGGTGCACCCACGGGTCCACCTCCGCCGGCGTCTGCCTCCTTCGAACCCGACAGTGCACTCGAAGCAGGCTCGGTGAGAAAAGGATCGATCCAACGGCCCCAGGATGAAGACCCAGGAACCGTTAGATCGGTCGAGTACACGGAATTACGCAAGTGCGAGGTGTCCGCGGCCAGGCACGTGTCGCGCAGAGCAAATAAACGGTGCACACTCGCCGCTACCTTGGCACCACGTGTTAACCAGGCTAACCAAGATAATCACTCATTACGAGCGTTTAGCGTGGTCGAGGAACCGAGTCGCGAGGCGTCGTCGATCGCCCTCGCCGTCGTCCCCATTGGCCGACGCTAACTCGTGGAAATAATTCGCACGGCAAATACGCGAACCTTCGCGCCGGGTTAGACGATCTATTTCTCCGCCGAGGCACCGCGGGCGAGGTGAGAATCGATTTCTGGGGACCCGTGGTCGCATGGGAAACGATCCTTGTTCCTTGTATCTTCAAAGACACATATGCTTTAGATCGTGATCGAGATCCCGCCCGGTGTCACAATCGTTTGAAGAATGTACGTCGAGGGTTGGCTGCCCCGCTGCGAGAACAGAGGGGTAGGGAATCTCGGCGATCGGCCCATCGGAGCAGCAATTACTGTCACGCTGTAATATTTAACGTGTCGCGCCTTAACGACGATTTGGGAACATTGTCGAAACGGTTGCTTTGACGGGAACAGGCGTGCAGTCGCAATAAACGCCGACGGAACAACGGCGCTGTTTGCCCGGCCAGATGGGGGGGTTCTGTAACTGTTACAACGGTGTTTAACGTTCTGACGTGTTCGTGACAATTTAACAAGTCGCATGCAACCCAACAAACTGCGAGCCGACGAGTGTGCAAACGTTGCTGCAACTAAGGCTACAGTTCCGCGGTAACGATCGGTCTGTGTGCGTGCGCTGTGTCGTTGCCGTAATCTGTGCGCTGGTAAACTTCTGATACATTCGAAATGTAATTATTTATTTATTTATTTATTTCACTTGTACGGGTAAAAACCCATTTGCAACGAAAAAGAATACAAAGAACCTCATAGAGACACATCATTGGTAAAACAAAACAGAGTAAACAGACATGGCGATTGAACTATAAGCTATGAAACTAATGCTCTATACACGCTTTTCTTAAAAGTAGACGGAGAACCGTTGAAAAAATCAACATCACTGCAATACAGATTAGCCAAGTTGCAAATCCTGTTCATGGGGTCAGTGTTGCTAAATCTCGAGGTATCGTCTAAAGGTCTAAATAGCACAGTTTGCCTGATGGCCCGTTCCGGAGCATTAAAATTGATTTGACTAATAAGAGAGGGACTGCTCACGAATCCATTAATGATCCTAAACAAGAAGGTCAAATCACTAGCAGTCCTCCTGCACTCCAGCGTTTGGATACCCAGCTTTCGCATAATGGGACCATAGTGGCGTGTTCGAAACGCTGTAGGGGCTGGCCCATCTTGAACGCCAGGAAGCGCAAGAAGTTATGCTGCACCCTCTCCAACTCCTGCCTGTACTTGGCTGTGCTCGGGGACCAGATAACAGACCCATATTCCAGATGCGGCAACACTAACGTACTATATAAGTAGTATAATGTTTTGTGATTTGTAAAATTCGAGCAAGATCTACGAATAAAGCCCAAAATCTTATTAGCCTTAGCCGAAACATGGCGAATAGGCTCCACGAAAGATAAGCTGGAATCTACGATAACTCCTAGGTTAACATAACAGGAGAGCTGCGCGCCTTCTACGATGCAATAATTCAGAATCCCTTCTAAACTGCCTCAATTTCATCGAAAGCAATCCAGTTCTCAAACAAGTCGCAACACAACTACTTAGGGTCGTCCTTAAATTGCGTAAGGGTAATTTTGGCGATTTCTATTATTCCAACCCCGTGCCTCCAATTTTTCAGTCAGTAAAATTCATCTAAAAGTTTATATAATTCATTTGACTCGATTTCGGGAAAATACTAATATTACTTTTCTGGACCATTAATAATAGAATTTGTATTCATTGAAAATTAGGTTAAGAAATATTACATAAGACGCTATCTGACTCTCTCCCCTTGTAAGAAAACATAAAAAATTCGCGAGCCCCCTCCTAAAGATTTATGTAATTTAAGGGCGACACTCTACTTGTCACTGTAGACACTTCTAATCGCTGACCTACCCTCAACCAACTTCGGCGTCTCGAAGAATTTACACCAACCCTTTCTTTCAACCCCCAAGTCCACGCCTCGCCACATATGTATCTCCGAGAAAGTTGGTTCGCGAAGCAGCCATGCCAGACAGAATGGAGCAACAGTTTGGACGTTGGGGCAGGTCGCGAGTACGAGCCGCTTAATTCCACGCGGCTCGATGAAGAGATTCGTCGAGATCGCGCGCGCGTTACGCGAGGAGCAACGTGGGGGGACCTTCCAGGACCTGGCCGGTGTTTGAACGACAAATATTTTGCCATCAAACTTCTGTCGCGCGGAATGAGCGTGTCTATATGTGCAGGGCTAATACAAAGCGTTTCGCGGGCATTTGCTAAAATCGGGTTACGCGTGACACCCAACCCCCTGTGGGGAACGCGTTTCCGGTGGCCCTAGCAGCAAGACCGGCGATATCCGCGCGATAATGAATTATCTAAACGCCCGGTGAAAGCACGGGACGCGTTTGGGAAACCATGGCCGTTCCACTGTTTGGACAGAAATCTTGGGACGATCGCCGGCGCGGTATTAATGGACGCTAGTTTGTAGTTGTTCTTGGTGATCACCGACGGGGGCTTCGTGTTTTCGGTGGGCCGAAATCGGTGGAGGCTCGCAGAGAGCTGAGGATTGAAAAGCTGGAGGGTATCTTTACTTGAGATGGAGGCAGCGTGTTGCTCGGGCTACTGGACGCAGCGAGGAGACAACTGAACTCTAAATTCTAAAGTTAAGGGGGTACTCTAGTATAACTGTCTCGACATAATAGCGACATCCATAATAAAGAAAATAAACCTTAGTTTTTCCATTTTGGATGACTAACAGTCCCCACAACATCGCCTGATGGAAAATAACTTTTTTGAAGAAACTGGCGCCATCGACTATACCTATGTATATATGTGATAAAAGAGCTCACCAAAATTCTGAGTGTTACATCAAACATACCTCGATATGCAGGCAAACCCCCATACAGTATAAACTCACAGTTTTTGTTAAATAAATTCCCGAAGATGGCGGTGAAAAACGGGCAATTACACTAAATAGAGTTCCTACCCCCGGGCAATTACACTAAATAGAGTTACGGGGGTATAACCGTTTGAAAGTGTGAAAAAACCGGATTTTTTACATTTTTTCATAGATTGATGTTTTAGAAATATTATAAAACAAGTCCGAAGTAAAAATTCGGAAAATTGGCGAAGTTATAGGCAGTTGAATGAATCAACCCAGGTATCATGGAGCATCAAAGTCAAAACTTTAAACGCGTTTTTCTCGGAACTATATTTTTCATTACGGTGGCCCTAAATACTCGCGCTACGTTCAACCAATTCACTTCCAATTTTGCATGCAGAATCATAATAAGATTCCACATCGTCCAACGAAGGCTTTTTTTATTCCGATTCCCCGTTTATTATTTATAAAGAAAAATGTGGATTTTCTCTTAGAAAAATCTAACTTTACCTTTGATCTCTCACCATTTCTTTATTTTTCCAAATTTTCAAAATCGGCTTCGTTGGACGATAGCTATTGACATACTTTATAAGAAAATTTTATTGTTTTTGATTTCAGACACGACATACAGCTGTTTCCAGGGCCACCGTTTAACCGTCTAAAATCGATAGACTTTCGGATGTGTATGCATAACTTCCCAAAAACAATAGTTTTTTAACTGAAACTTTTTTTTTTAGTAGTTCATAATACTATGTAAAGATAGTAAAAAGACGGGAAATCTGCATCAAACCGTTGACTTGTAAAAAAATCCACCAAATGTACACATTTTCCGAGGGTTCAAACGGGTATACCCCCTTAACCGTGTTTCATAAACTTGGAGCTCGATAGAAATCTACAGGGGGTGGATAATTGCCAGCTTCAGAGCCAAGGAACTCGGGACCCATAAGAACTTTCTATCACGCCACTGGTCTGACAGTTTTCTGTAGAGCCATTTGCTCCGTCGCATAACGGACAATCGTTAGCTGTCTCGCTGACGAAATGGCGCCACCGATCCTCCGCATACAAATTCGAGGAGCGCCAAACGGTATTCGGCATCTCCATCGAGCAGCCTCGCCGTTGAAACTTTCACCGAGTACAGGTGAAATTGCTCCGCGTACGATATTTCCGCGAACAACTGTGTATAGAGTGATGCGCCTCTGCTGACAGAGCACACATTTCGATACGCGTACACCGCGCGATTCCCAGATAATCGGTGTACAATTATTTGCTCGGTAATAAATCCGCCGTGGTTTTCGCGGCGGGCCCCTCGATTTTCGGCTCCTCGCCTGGCGACCAAGACGGGGATCATCGGCTAGAAGCTCGGTTCTCAGGAACCGGCCGTTCGTCCTTCTGTTTCCCTTCTTTCGCGGACGCCAGCAGCGATCGTACCAGTCGCGCGTTACTCAACGCTCACTGCCCACGGGCGAAATCCCGCGTCCTCCACTTATGTAACTGCTATTGATGCATTAACGGAGACGAACGTCTCCAAGGACGTGAAATCCTCTGTTCTCTGTGGAAACAGCGTGCCCAGGCGGGAAGCCTTTGATCGTTTCGTCGGGCAAAGTTCGCGGATGGAACGTCACGATTCCTCGGCAAATAACGACGTACCTATAATGTTTCGTGATAATCTGCGACGTTATTCGCGAGCCTCGTGACAGGATTGATCCGGTAATTGTGTGACAGCGATGGAGTAATAGAGGAATAACGTAGCTGCAATCGAGTTGACCAAGTGAGCGATGCTTGTAGCTGGGATCGTAGAGAGGTAGACTGTTTTTCGAGGACGATTGCGCGCACCTACTGAATGAAATTAACTGTGAGCAAGGCCTAGTCGATTGCCTTCGATTTGTCATTGGCGAGGACAGGACGAGGGAACAGCTTCGCGAGTAACTGTAATTCAAATTTTCGGCTGCCTGACCAATTAGCAGGTGCTGTTCCCGCGTGAATGATTTTATTATTTACGCTGTGACGGGCGAAGATCGTTTAGCCGACGCTCGCGAGACGGACAGTCGATTCTAGTTTTCTTCTCTCGAGCGGTGACTAATTCACGGTGCCGCGTTAAAATTGCCAGTATTTTGTCCCGGCCACGGCGCGAAAACATCGCTGTTCGATCTCCAGTGCATAAATATGCGTCGCTTCGGTTTGCAATGAACAAAGACTCTGTATGAACACTCTGATTCTATAAATATATTACATTCCCGAGTAGCATTGCAGGGGAAATCGCAGACCGATAGAAAGAATTACCAATTACATTTGGAGTATTTCTCAGAAACGAATGAAAGTCCCTCGACGAGGCAATAGATCAGAAACGAAAACCTTGGAATGTTCTCAGATAAAAATTGAAATGGTCGCGCCAAGCGTACCTATGCACGCTTGAAGCCTCGTCGAATCGAAGAGAGCTAAAGCAGAATATGAAAAGATGCGCTGGTAGAGGCTCGGCGCCTTAGCAGCCTGTCCGTCGATCTTTGCCCATTGGGTCATCGTGTTTTCGCGTGCACGGTTACGAAAGGAGGTGGCGACATTAATATTTCATTAATATTCCACGAGGATTCCTGGAAAAGCGAGAGAGGCACGCTTTATTAATGCGCGCCGTGTGTATGCCGCTCTTATGGAAGCCTCGGTGTCTTCAACGAGAAGAGAACGGCCAGGAACGGCGACAGAGAGGTAATATTCCCTCGCCGTTGGCCGATGGATCGGAGAAAGAAGGAATTTCTCGTCTGGTCGACGGCGACTGGTCGGGCCGGTGGTAGTTAATTAAGTGCTAACAAGTAGAGAAGCAGCTCGCGCAGCGAGCCACCTTGTCCCGGCGTAAAATCGTACCACGGTGTCCCAGCGTAGAAACAAAAAGACCGAGAGCAGGAAGAAACGGAGGCGATGCTTTTACGCGGCTACAACTTTATTATTTTATTCGACCAGCCTCTCCGTGGACGCTGATGGGATTTTATAGGCTGCCTGTTCTACCATGGGAACGCACGAAGTTGGAATCGCGCTACTGGTACCATCTCTGAGTGCCTGTATAAATTTATTATTCCAGAATGCGGTGGAAATTTGTAGAAAACCGAAAAGGAATGCCTTCTATTTATATTCGTAATAGAGGTGTTCACTGTTCAGCGGGCACACTTTTCTCTGCAGATGAAAATATTAATAGGAACGAGTACAATTGCTTACCAACCCCTCCTATTTCTTCCATCTCCTTTCTATCCTCTGTTCACCAGTTTTTCCCCTCCGTCTACCGTGTTTTCCGTCGACGATTGAAGCGGACGACGGAAGGAAGAGAGACGGAAGAGAACGAGGGTCCAGAAGGCGACGGCGCGGTGGCTTGGGGTTTGAGGAGCGAGCGAAAAGAGGCGAATTAAAATTCATGAACGCTTCGAGCGGCGTCGAATTAAAATTCATGGCGGAATTATCGCTGGCTCCTCGAAAACAAAGGAACGGAAAGAGTTTGGAGCCCACTCACGAAGTCGCGCCGAGGAAATCATCCCCGGCTCGACGGTTCCGCTAATGTCGTCGACTTTTTCAACGCGAGCGCCACCCTTTAACCCAGTTAAGCCCTCCTGGTCGGCGGGCGAGACGTCGATCGTTTAATTACGTACAATTAACCGAGGAGTTCGTCGATTCCTGCGGCCGAGGGTGGCCCAAACGACAGAAAGATCATTCGAGGGGGCGACCGGACCGAAGACGGGGGTTAGCGATCCGCACCTCAACTAATTATATTTTCACCGCCAGGAAAAGTGAAACTGCTAATCACCGCGCGAAAATGGTCGATAATATTCGATATCTAAAGGTACGAATACACGACGACACTTTTGTGTCTAGATCAAGTGTATACATCAAGTGTCGGCGTGGGGACAGTGTCCTAGACTGGTGTAGACGCTAAGTTTCTTGATCTAGACTGATCTAGACACTTGATCTAGACACAAAAGTGTCGTCGTGTATTCGTACCTTTAGAACCTCAAAACACATTTCACTTTGCTGACAATCCCACGATATCCAGTCCACGCATCATAATTCGCTCATCCACGGCAATCTCGTGGAAGCGACCGAGGGGGTGGCCCTAATAAAATGCGGTTAGCCAGCCCCGGGGGCCTCGTGCCGCGAAAGCAGAACGTATCCCGAAAAAAAGCCCCATGAAAGCGTCGTCTCCCTTCCTCAAAACAATCTGGCCGATTGTCCTGCCGGTTGGGGAGGTACTGGGGGGGGGGTTGTACAGCCTCGATCTTGGAGCTCTGTCCAAGTGGCCCCCAGGGGGTGTTGCCGGCGTCCCGGACGCAGAACCGAGAGAGACTCGCCGCGATACATTCGACGAGCAAATCAGAGCTGGTAATCCTGAGCGACAGGGAGGCTTAGCGCCCCTCCTGGAAATGGTAGCGGCGAGGGTGGCCAAGGAGGGAGGGCTGGGTTAAATGCGCACCCCCAGCCCCGTAGATCTTGCATTGTGCACGCTCGTACGGGGCGATTATAAGCGAGCACCATCCCTCCAGCGACGATCCTTGGCATCGGTAACCCCGTTGCGATCAAGGGTCACGAATAATGCCGGTTAAACGCTACATATTGCTCGGTTCGCCTGCAATTTGCTCGGGGATTTGAATAACGATTTGTCGCCCGGCTTCTTCGACCCACACCTCCCCCTCTGTTACTCCGATCTACCCGGAGGGGGCGTCGGGACGAGCAGGCGCACGATAATCGCTGGCCCGTGTTTATCAAACGCTTATTTTCGCCGGATTCCGGAGGACGATCATTTGCACACTGTGCTCTTTGGTTTCGTCGTCCTTGAGCCAGGGGGAGTTTTAGGTAAATAGGAAAACGTCAACGCTCCACCCGTATTTCGAGGACCGGACAACAGGAGGGATGCCTATTCGTCGCGGAAAAGGAAGCTGGAACTTAAGAATTCATGTGTATACGCGACGAGGCAGGGAATATTTTCCTACAATCTCTCGAACACGGGGAAATGAGCGAAGTCTAGGTTTGCTAGAGGGGAAGGAGAACTCGACCACCGCTTTTCATCCCCCGTGGCCACTGCGCTCGCGGCCCAAAGAGGCGAAGGGCGAGAAGTGTATCAATGGACCACTCGAGTTCTGATGTAAAACCGCAGCTTGGCGTGACACAACGAATTACTCGCAGGACCGCTCGAGGACGCGCGTGTTGGCGCGTGAAAAAGGAAACCCCCACGTGGCCGGTCGAGGGCCCTCGATGTCATCGCTACAGAAACGTTACTTTCGTCTCTCGATCGTGCCGAGCGTTTTCGGGACACGCTGCATCCGGTCGAGCCTCGAGTGTCCGCGACCTCTGCGCCACGAACCTGGAGATTTCCTTCTTCTATTCGGGACAGTGTGGTGTCGGTGGGCGTCGCGCGGTTTAATTGCTCCTTTGTCGACATTCATCGGCAACTATCACCCGGGAAACATCCCTTAGAGTTTAGAGGGTGAAAGGGGGGGGGCGGCGGTAGCGTGAAAGTCAAAGTGGCCACGGAATTATTGGAAAACCGTCGCTGACGATCCATCGGGACACGGGGACAGAGAAAGCGAGGAGGAAAAGAGGGAAACTAAGCGGTGGGTCGTATGGGGGGCGAGGGGTGGCGAACGATAGGACAAGACTCCAGAAGTCTGATGCAAGCGTAGCCCAGGAACTTTTCCAGAGAGTCTCGAGGGTGGAGGTTCAGTCGCATTAGACTGGTAAATTCGAAAAGCACCACCCTCCCCGTTCCGCCGCTAACAGAACTACCCGCCACCCTCTCGAGGCTTCGCCACCACGGCTCCACCCCCTCCGACCCTCCCCGAACCCCGTCCAGCCCCGAGGGGATCGGGGGCTCTTCGAGACTTCCAAGAGTAATATAACAAGAGGGACCCAAGCAAGGGCGCGGCGACGAAGGGAGGGGCAAGGGAGTTTTATTAATTTCGAAAGTTCCCAAACTGATAATTAGATCCCCGCGGACTGGGGCCGCCAAAGGCGAAGGAACTTAATTTCTGGGTCGGTCGACGGAACGGCTCTTACGTTTAATTTTCTTTAATGTCGCTTCCTCGATGCCTCCGGCGAACCCGCTTCTGCTCTCCATGAAGTTATTGTACCGACAGTCTCGTGGTAAAAGCAATGGGAGAGCTGGGTAACACCTTGTTGGTTGCACCGAGATATTCGGATATTCCAGCCACCCTGTATATTCCAGAAGCACAGCGTTGAACAAGAAAATCAAATAATTGTTGTTATCTCATGTAAAGCGAAGATGCGGTAACGAATGAATTTTAATTATCTAGCATCTCCAACTATTTAATTACTTGTAGCTCCGTTTAACTAGCCTCTCGAACGATTGTTTCGGCAAACAACCATTCACGTCCCAACTGCTTGTTAAATTCTAATGGTTACCACCACTCTATATATTCTTTTATTACAAATAAATCAATATAGCGATGGTGTGCTTAAGCCTCTCTCAACACGACGGAGTTGAGTCAACGTTCTACCGACGGTTCGCGTTGTTAGTCAAATAGATCCGAGTGTCATTACCGTATCGATTCGTTTATACGACACTTGTCTGGTAATACGACAAAAAGCTTGTTTGCTCGGACTAGTCGACATTTATCGCGGCGGGGTAATCTAATTGACTAATCGGGGATCCACTTCGGATACTTCAAATATCAAATTCGTACGGGGTAAATCGAAAGACAGCTATTCAAGGAGTTGATGTTACCTTTACCTAATCATTCAAATACAAGTCTCTATACCCAAGAAAACCACCCTTTCTTCACAATCTGTGTCTTTGCAAAAGCTGCTGCAGCAACTCTGAAAGGAGGGAAAAGAATATCGAAGCTTCTACTTCGACATCCAACCCCTAAATCACGGATGTATCTGTCGCGGGAAAGGTGTCGTCGGTCGGGCAAGAATAACGTCCCGAGTATACGTTCACCGCGGTCGACGAGCTCTCTTTTCCACCCCCTCCAACCCCTTTCTCTGTTCGCCACCCTGTTCGCCACCAGCGAACACAGTCAGACGGAGCGTAGCTGTATTCGGTATTGCGAATGTTGACCCGAGGTATATTTGTCCAGCAATGGAGGAGCGTCGGTGGTGGTGGTGGTGGTGGTGGCCGAGGGGGTGGCCCCGGTTCAAATATTGTGTCGCTTCATTCAGCGCCGCGACGATCATAGACGCATCATTCCGGCGTCGCGGAACACGACCACGCGTCGAGAAAAAACGACGGACAAACGAAAGCCAAACAGTGGCTTTCACGAAATGGAAAACCCCCGGCTGGAGGGGTAGAGCGTCCAGGGGAGTATCCGACCATCGCCTATGCGCCCCCGCGGGAAATCCTCTCGCGCGTCTTTCGCTCGCTTCTCGAGCGACGGATATCACCCTCGTTACCCAACAAATTACCCTCGTTAGGCGCGCGAGGCGCGAGATTTACAAAGCTGATCTTAAACACCAGCCACCGGGCAAGCGAATAAGTGGCAGTATGCCGACAATAACTAAGCAAACAGTAATTAACTCGTCGAGCATCGAACTGTGTCAATATTTCCTGCTCGTAATCGCACACCCGTTAGAGAAGCCTCCCGATCGGTGCCAAGAAGCAGATATCACTTGGGCGAATCAATAAAGCGTGTTTGACTCAGTCAAACTGCGTGTCATCGCGTATCCATTTCGCCAAACAGGTACACTCCTGTCATCCCCGATAATTGTATGCCCGCTGATTACCACTTCATTTCATGGTAAATATTTTCACGCAATTAACAAAGGTGCATCGCGTAACTTTGATCGATATCGAGGGACAGAGGTGGGGCGTTGAAAAGTGAGGAAGCAGGACCACCGTCGATAATCCTCCGTTTTAATCAACCCCTCTTTCGATTCAAGACCATGGGCGAGCACATACCGTGGCTCCCGGTGCGTTTAAAGCTGCGAGCCGGCAAAGATACACTGCAAAGCGCAAGATACTCTCACCACTCGAATTAAGCCCCGCAGATAAATGCAGCGACTTGCTTCGATCCTCAGCTACGTAATCCCCGCGCTGGAATCGCATGTATGCTCGGACTAGTCGTAGCTGTAGCTCCACGCGAACACATAAAGGGTGTCCCACGTAAACCCTTCCAAAGGCTACTTCTCAATAACCCTTTCACTACTTCCAGAAATGATTGCTCCACAAACTGAACTCGGTGACTCGTTACATACTTCGTACTTCAACTTCCCTGCACCCCTTCAGAGCTCAACAAGAGCAACTGAAATGGTCCACTGTAGCAATTGCGGATGGAACACAAAATACATAATCTGCGGACCAGCCAATGTGGATCAGTCTGTACAATGGAGAGTTCCCATTATAAGGTAGCGCGATTCACCGTGAGCGTATCTATATAATACTTAAACGGCAGGATGTATAACGCACATATAGAACCGAGACGGCAAGGATGAAAGGCGGAGCCAGCCACAGCCAACCAGCGGCTAGGATTTCCATTTTAGCTCGTCTACTCGCAGGACTAGCACGGGCTGCTCCTCGCGGAGGATCCTGCCAGCCACCATAAATCCATCGCGCGGCCGTTCCTGAATTTTATGCGAGCCACCTTTTCGAATCGCCCCGCCGTGAATTTTGCCCGTGTCGCGAGCAAGGGAATTTCCCAGGGGATCGTTCGATCTACGTGATGGGGAATAATGGATCGACGGACGGGCGCCGAAACTTTTTAACCCGCGCAGCTCGGCTCAAGGCTTTGATCGACGATGGATCCTCCTCCTCGATTACTGCTAACTCGCGCGAGAAAATTCTGCTCCCCAATGTACCGCGGCCTGGGAACTAAGAATCTTGGCAACTGTATGAACCGATAAATAGTCGAGCCCGTGGGCGACGATACCCGACGTTATTAAGTCCGTCGAATTCATCCGTCGGAACGGGGAGAATGCAAACCGTATCGCCAGGGTGTAATTCACTAAAGTTCCCTAAATTCCGGTTTAAATAGCAGGCATCGCAGCTTGTTTAATCAACTTTATTGTTTCGTACACTGGCCCGTGTACAAATGAATTCATTGCTGCGTGTGTGAATCATTTAACTCGTTACAGTAATGAAACACCGCGGCGGGCGTAAATAGCGCCGTATATAAAAAGCAGAAGTTGAATGATATCGTGCTGCGAGTTTAAATAACGCGATCCGCTACGAAACAGCGGAGCGGTTCGCTGACGCTGGTGCAATAACAATTTCCGCGGCACGGGGGCTTGAAAGGGACGCGATTCAGACTTTCGGAGAGAGAACAATCGCGAAGGAGGTACCAAGACGCCAAGTTCGTTCGGTGATGCAAACTTGTCGTCCTTTAGTCTACAATTTTTCCTCTATTTACCGACGCCGGTGGGAGAAGCTCGCGGTTCCCCTTCAAAGTGAAAGAACGCCGACATAGTCAGACGAGAGCACCAGCCACCATCGCCAGAGGAAATCGGAGAACGAGCGGGACAAAGGGTGAGCTGTTGCGCAGGATAATCGCAGGAGGATAGGGAACGGGTGTGGATGAATCGCGCGGGGCGTTCAGCATTCATTAAATCATAGGAGAGCCGCGTAGTTTTCCGCTCCGTTCCGCTCGCCGCGGCTCGGCGCCGGCGATACGCGAGCACGTTGCCCAATGAATAGGCCGTGTTTGCATAGGTCCCGAGCTGCAGCGCGCGTTCACGGTTGCGAGAGGAGAGGAGAGCACGATGGGGTGGAATTCGAAACGACGCCCGAAAGAGGGAAAAAGAAAGGCAGAAAGATGGAAAAGAAAGAAGGCTGGCTCCTATGTACACTCAGCTGTCGGCCTGTTTTTACCGTCGTTCTCTCCAAACCAACCCCATCCATCTCACATCGCAACTCGGAGTCGATCTCAGCCTGACCCCCGCGCGCAAATCGTGAATATTCGATTTTACGTGCGATCCGCTCGCTCGAAATGGACGCTGCACGGTTGACTTGCGTTTGAACTTTGAATAGATGGGTCTCCGAAGCGCAAGCCCAAAGGGAACCTTGTAATAAATATGCTGCCAGGACAGACACGACTTTGTGACCCAACACATTTTGCGTTCCAGTTTTTGCTAGGAGAAAGGAAAGGCGTAATTTCCGGACGCGTGCCCTGTTTTGTGTATTACAAAGGGGCAGGTGGAAACAACGGTGCTGTTATTTTACATTCATCTGGAAACCCGAATTGTCCTCGCCGACCTGCTGAGATTGCGCGTGCATGATTTAATGAGACGGTGCCTCGATTGATCGCAGTGCCCCGCTGAATTTCGATGCGAGCCTGACACATTGGCCGCGGTATCGCGAGCACGATAAAGAGGAGCGCGAGGAAGAAAGCAGAGGAGGCGGATTCGCGGAGGATCGGGCTGAAAGGGCGACGAAGGGGCGCGCAAGAAAATGACGGCGAACTTTCCCGACGGAGTAGAGGGAGACGAGGAGAAAGAAAAGAGACGTCGAGGGAGCTTCAGTCGAAAGCTGAACGATAATACTCCGCGGTGCTCCCCCGAACGCTTCGAGCGGGATAAAGGCCCCGCTTACGGACGAGTGAGAAACGAATCGAGGGGGTGGCAGCAGGGGAAGAGCAAGAGGCAAGCTCCAGCCAACGGTGAAGAGGGACGGCTATAGCTTGTAAGTGAATTTTATTGCGCGATTATATTGAATCCCTGGAAGCCACCAGCCACTGTCAAACCCCCACCCCGGAGCTCTTCCAACCCCCTCGAGAAGCTTCCACGCGGTGCTCAAACGGTAATTCGAAATTCGTCTACGTGTCGTTCTATGAGCGACATTTTTCTTTCGGATAAGCCTCCCTCGTTGCTCGATCGAGAAACGATGAATTGAGGGAATTGTTCGGCTTTGAACAGATGGAATTTACTCTTGCATGCACGATCGTACAAGTTAGTTTCTAGCTCCCTTTGTTGTCAGATTAGAAACTAATAAATTGGAAGAACTATTAATTAATAACTGACCACAAACACAGAAAGTGTAAAGTGATCAGTGTCCAAGGGTGCAGAATAATTAAGAAAACACTGTTCAAAGTTACTTGAGAATGATATGGAGGGACACGTAGATCAGCCATGCCACAAGTGGCGATCGCGTTATCCGAAAAGGAAAGCATTAAGTCACGGAATAACAGGGAATTTCAGGTCGGCGGTGAGCACCACTTTTGAATCTCGAGGGTTGCACGGTAGTTACCGCCGGCGGATACCAAATCGAAGCTCTTGCCCGCAGGGATGTTTGCACGTTGGATCACGGCCTCCATAGCAAAATTCACCATAGCAAAACCTTGCTATTCCCAGAGGCACGGGAGTCGACCGGGATCGGTCAGGGATCTCTGCAGCTTCCTGTGCCTATGACCTCGGTTTCCTTGTTTCCACACCGCCCTGCGCGTCAGCAAGGGTCACTGATCTTCAGTCGTATCTAAATATTCTTAATGAAAACATTGTTTATCATTGGAACAGTATCCTCCCCTGATCCCAAAGTATCTTCACACCACGACGAACAAGTACGCAGAAATTAGCACTCAAGAAATTCAAAGAATCCGCCAACTATACTTCCATCAACTGAAGGACGAGCGAAAGGAAATGGAAACGTGGTCGACAAATCAGCGAGAAGCAGGCAGCTAAATACACGAGAGTGGAAAGAAGCGAGTACCAGCGATTACATTTCAAGCTGTCGTCGTAACTGGCGTAACGAAGGACCGGGGCGATGGATAGTCGTGGAATTAATTCAACTCGACCATCTTTCCCTCCTTCCGTGCCATCTCGAGGGAGCAACTGGCTGCTTCTTTGAAGAAGGGCCAATAAGATTGTCCCCGTGAAACCTTCTTCCCCTGTCCTCCGGGGAACAAGGCGAGCCCTCTGCTCAGCCAAACTATCAGATCTTTTCTGCGAGCAAGTCTGACCTCGCCATAAAACGCGCGAGACGAACTGGCCAATTCTTAAAAGAAGGCCCAAGTGTGAAATGTAACTGCTCTCTATGAAATTATGGCGTCTCTTTAATCTTTCATTCACCGTAGGACACAAGGAAGAAGATACGAAACGTTTTGCAGGATTTAGTCGAGTCGAATGGTACGCGACAGGGAGCTGCGGTGTATACGATTTCGTATGATTTTTAATAAACACCGATCAGACAGCCAGATGTACCGGTTGGCCACTTGACTCGGCATTCGGGAGAGCACTCGTTCGGCTTACCCGGGGCCACTCGATGCACAAAACTGACGGACGGACAGGCCCTATGCCGCATCGAGCATATTACGTCCCAAGTGCGCGGAACAAAGCTACGCCATTGTTTCGTGCCGTCAATAATCCACTTGCCCTGACTTCGAGCACCGCCACGGGGCGGGCACAATTGGAAAAAGCACGGAGGAAGCCGGGAAACCGTTGCCCCACGGGGTCCATCGTTCCACACACCGAAGAAAAGGGAAGGCCGGCTCCTATTCCGCCTCGGTTTATCGCGCAAGAACCACCGCTAGGAGACAAACCCTCGCCGCAAAGATCAGAGAGCCCCCACTTCCACCGGTGATTAACAACGGGGCATGTTTGTGAAATATTTTCGCCTCTTCAAGGCGGTGGGTAACTTGAAGCCAAGACTTCGAGGTTGAAAAAGAAATGGGACAGGTGCCGTTTGCTCTTCGATTTCTAAAACTGCAGAGACCATTAGGGGTGCACCTGAGCGTCGGTGGTAGAACACAACCCTGAACCCTGAACGCTGTCTTCGACGTGTTTCTAGAATTCCGTGGCAATCCTCGAAGCAGCTCGATGTTTGCTAGAGGGTTTCGAAGGAGCGGGTGACTGGGCGGCTTTGAGGATAGTTCCCGAAGGAGGGCACAGCGAGGACGAAGACCCCGCAGGAGGAGCGACAGGGCGCAAGAGGGGTGAGTTGAGACGAGGTAGTCGAGGTAGTCGGTGCTTAGAAAGAGGGAACACGGCTGGATGGCCAGCGACTCTGATTTCCGTCGGGAATTTCGCCCTATCCGACGCAACCAGGCGAAGCCGCCTTTAATCATTCGATTGCCAACGCTTAGAGCCGGTCCTTCCTCGCTCAGCCCGATATCTAACCGCGCACGATATTTACTTAGCAAGTATCCGCTGGACCGGACGTTTCTACACGCGAGAGCGGTAAATTAATTTGCCGTTTTTCTTGCCACAAGCTTACAGCCTAGACAAGTCTTCTCATTATCAAGCAGGATCTAGATACTTTTTCTAAATAACAGAGCCTTCCGTTCACTGGCTCACCGTCGATGAATTAGTTGGGAGAGCAGTAAACAGATGTTGCGATTAAACACGAAGCAATTTATAGCGAATTCGGGAGACCCGCAAAACAGGTTCAAAATTTGCAATAAGTCGCTCATTTGTTATCGGATTTCCATCAAACGTGCACCAAACGACGTGGAACTTTTTTTTACGTATTATTCCTTTTTAAGGTCCTCAATTTCTTTCTGTCAATTTATTTTATCATAGTTGACGGCGAGAGGGGGCGGTCGAGAAACAAATACATCCACTTCACCACGTGAACGCAGTCGTGTGTATTCCGATATTTAAATAAACCACGAGCGTGGCTAAGTTCCAGCCGCATGGGAGACCGTGTCATTTTGGCGTGCGTTATGCTCGGTCTCGGCGAATTTTCCGGCTCGTCGACCCGTTAATGAAGCAGGAACAGCAAGCAGCGAGATGGTGCGGAAATCGGTGCTCGTCTACGACCTGCTGAGGACAGAGCAGTCGCAGGAAGGGTTCTCCGAGAAGGAGATCGTCGAGCAGATCTGCAACAAACACGACATCGTGGCTGGGAAGGGTCTTCGCAGGCAGGTGGCCGTGGCTCTTCGCCGCGGGATCGACTTTGGGATCCTGGCGAAGAAGAACAACAAATATAGGTGACGACCGTGCCCTTCTTGAGTCTGTTGTAGTATTTTCATGTTGAGGGAGTCGAAATATGTCTAGAATATGTCGGAGTGGGTATAACATTGCCGACAATATTAGTCTTTTTGGTACTTCAATCGAGGCCTTCAAGCGCTCAGTGTTATCTAGGCATTGCAAACCGGTAAATTGATAAATCGGTTTGAAGTTTTTTTTCACTGATAACTTAGTAGATATCGACGGAATTATGCGCTACATATGTGCGTTACATTGCTTTACATACAATTTTTACCGGTAATTCGTGACATTTTTACCGGTAATTCAATAAATTATGTATTTCTCGCGATTTACCGGTAAATCGATTTATCGGTAAATATCGGGAAATACATAATTTATCGAATTACCGGTAAAAATGTCACGAATTACCGGTAAAAATTGTATGTATAGCAATGTAACGCACATATGTAGCGCATAATTCCGTCGATATCTACTAAGTTATCAGTGAAAAAAAACTTCAAACCGATTTACCGATTTACCGGTTTGCAATCCCTAGTGTTATCCTCTTTTGGTATGCCGAGTTAAATCTAGGCAGTCTTATCGAATTTTCTGTGTATTATGTATTATAGTTCTTTTAGTCTGTGCACTAGTGCATGTACCTTCGGATATTTCACAATGGGCTTGTACCGTGTAAATAAATAAATAAAAAAATAAAAATAAAATAGCTGACGATGCATAAAAATATCAATTCTGTCGATTGATTAACACCTGACTAATTGCAGATTCGATCCTGATGGCGCGAAAGCCAGCACCACGACTCGCGAGACTTCCCCGAGAAATTCCCGAGGTAGGAGAAAGACGACCCCGGCCAAGTCGACGAGAACGAAGCAACGATCGAAATCCGCGCGGAATAAAAAGCAGAAGCAGAGGCGACCGGCGGTGCAGCCCAAGATGCCGAAACCCTGGTCACCTAACAGAAGGAACCTCGCTGACGAGCCTGTCTCCAAAGTCAAGAAGATCTAGATCCATCCAAACGATCATGTGAACCCACGCGTTTGACTTTCTAAATGTATACTCGTGTTTCATACGTCGTGTATTTTTCGAAAGTGCTTTTCAATATAACTATGTTCCTTTTCGTCTGCCATTCTGATACACTGCCTCTTTTATTCGACTGCCCTTCTTCGTGGTTTCCCACACGACCTTTTTATTCATTACTCTACTGCCCTCCACCTGCAAAACACCACTAAAATGAAGAAAAAAGGAGGATCCCTAAAGCGCAACGATGGTCGACCATTCGCAGCGGCGTAGATGCGTGGAAAAGTTTTCCCATGAAATCCACCTTCCGCCCTGAGGATCCAGGATCCTGTTAGGCGAGACTGCTTCAAACGCAGCCGATACTCCAGCGCGTAATCTCTGCCCGGATGATCCAAATAGGTGCACCCGCGTGCCTTGGGAATCCTCGCAAGCTTTCGCTGACCGTTCGTCGATTAGGCACGGCCATTACGTTCCCCGGAGCTTTCAAAGGCGCAGCCTTCCACGCTTTCATCGCGACGAAGGCTTGGCTCGAGAGTTGTGCAAGACCGGATACGCCGTGAAAATCGTCTCGAATCGGCTCAACTAATCGTCCGGGGTCGTTCGAGGTACGAAGCACCTGTTATCGATGCAACGATTGCGGTGTACCTGGCGATCCAGTTCCCACGTGCAAGTCTACGTCGAAAAGAATTATGCTTCCGCAGTGGTCGGGCTTTCTGAGCAGTGGATGCTTGAAGATGTGGTGCAGGTTTATTAACAAGCTGCCTAAGTGAAGTCGTTTTTTGATAAACAGAAGAAAACTGTCCGTTATGGAAATCTAATTGAATTTCGCGTTGTTAAGTGGCAGCGTATGGGTGATTAACAACAATGAGTGGACGTATCGTCGGCATTGCCAGCAAGGCTGCCTTTTGTTCCTAAATTGCGTACAGCCTGGTAGATCGACAACGAAGGCTGGCTCTTCCACTGGCGAGGGTCGACGCTCGAAATGGAGGAAGGGCGGCAAGGTGTGCCTGAAAAGTTGCGGATGACCAACATATGTTCTGTCGCCAGCAATCTGGCAATTATCGATAATCTAGCTGCACGCTGATCACACGTTATGCAGCCAATCGGGGATATGGACGAGAGTGAAGCGACCGAGCTGGGGTAGCCGCTGCTTTCATGGAAGCACGTTATAGTGGACTTCTTGAAAATGGGGACATTATGTGGACGGAGCTGCTGGTGAAGAAGAACTGATTGGTGATGGGGACTGGTGATTCAGATATTTCTGGAAATGGTTTAGAAATCTCTGGATGGCTGGAATTTTCAGCAGAATATCCCAAATTTCCCAAAGTTGGAGAGTTCTTCGACGTTGACCCCCGATTACGAATATCCCGCTTGGAATATTAAAGAGGCGACGAGCTGACAATGAGCCACGATCGAATTGTGCCAGACACCGGCGAGAAATTCTAAACTAAAGAACCCAAGAAACCGAGCCGCATTTGAATAACGTCTGGCCCCATTGTCTGGGCAGAAAGAAACGTGGAAATATACGAATTAGCGAGTGCACCGTGAACCCATCGAAGCAGAAAGGGAAGAAGACCCACCAAAGAATGTCTCCTCGACAGTCAAACGAGCCGTGAACTTTATTGTCTGGATAATCAGCCACCATTTAGAGGTCTCTCCTCGACCCCTGCACTAGGAATCTTTGTTCCTCGGTTCGTCGACGATACTGTGGCGACGACACTCGATGGGACGCGTGCTGCAGGTGTTCCACCTTTCGATTCCAGCGAGATACAAACGATTTTTCATTGCAACAGACACCCATCGCGCCCATCGACACGTGTCGCCACACGAGACCCGGAGGAATAGTTTCCTGTTCCACCAGTTCTCACGAAACCACGGTTTTCGTTGTGTAACAACAGGGACACGCGAACGACACCTTATCGTGGCTTTTCAATTATTCAACGGGGCATCAGAACGCAATCTACCACACCCGCTTCTTCTTTCCTTCAGTCATAGGACGGGGAACTCAAAAGCTTCGTGTTTTCTGACTATTAGAAGCCAAATGCTAACGATAAGTTTCCTAAGTTCTCTAAGGGATATCAAATACTTTCCAGCACTGCTGATTAAACTATGTAGCTATTCGGATTCCACCCTCCGAATGACCATTTTTCGGAAATCTGTCATCGAGCGTTTCCCCGGGGGACGTTAACGAGGCTCGATTAAAACTCGAGTGGGCGAGCATAAAGGTGCAGTAATATATCACGCTTGACGCCAATAGAACGACCAGCCTCCGCAACAATAAACCGCCTAATTAGTTGGACACGAGACGCCGCGAGGCTAGTCTCTTTGTTGGGCAACCCTTAACGCATACTTAGCCCCCTCGCCCCCCCAGTCACGCGTATAGAATAATTTCAGCGGGCCGATTATCGGCCTTCACCATCGGCCACCTCTTCACCTGGCCCCTTTTATCTGCCTCCACCAACTTCCATTGCCGATGGCAGAGGGAATTCTACGAACGTTCGAGGAACGACGGGATTTGCCTGGCTGAGGGAAACAGGTACGCGAGCGACTGTTTCGGGTTTCCTGGCCACTTGGGATTTCGTTGCGACGCGAAACACGGTAACAACGCGTTTCTTGTGGCGAGCGCACCGTCTGACGTCTAGGCGGCCGTTATCACGGGCGTTATCATTTTTGAGATTAGCCTTAGTAGTCGGGCGTTTGCTTTGCACCGTGGTGCTTTCTCTGTGTACCCTGGGTGTATCGCTGTCCTGCCACACCAAACTCCGCTCCTTCCACCAACCATTAAGCTACATTCACAGGGAAGTCTACTCTTGGACAGAGAAAAAGGTAGCGGGACAAAAGGAACAAGTTGAAGTGGGACTACAGTCCATAAATTTCGAAGGGGCTCGATAGCTGAAGATTTTGCTGCTACATTAAGAAGAATCAGAGAAGAATCTGCTGTTAAAGTTTGTTCGATTGGAAGGATTGAATACTAGTCGACTTGGCTTATTCCTAAGTCACTGTTCGTGTAACTTGTTACCGAGTTATTCAGTTGGGTTGGTCGGGCAACAATTGCCGTGTGAAGAACGCTTAAGTCCGAGGAAGGGCGCCACAGTATTCACGAGGAGCGCTAAGATCGAGACTGAAGAAGACTATCTGGTAGATTTTCCGGTGTGAGAACGCGATAGCGTTCCTGCCTTGGCAAACATCAGCGCCCATGGAGGCCCACGGTTGCGTCCGAGCAATCGAGCGGCCGTGAGAAATCTCCTTTAAATATCTCATATTAATCGCGCAAGATAACCACTTCCTGAAACGCTATCCAAGGACAATGAAGTGACACGCAAAAACGAAGGAGAGGTCCCTAGGACACGAACCTCTGTCACTCCCATGCTCCACGTATCTCCGAATTCTCCCTCATCCCCAAACAACAGAATTTCATCCACCAGAATTCTCCATAAACAGGGAATATAGAAACTCTTCGACAGCTTCCAAGCAATTTCTCTCCTCTTTCCCTGAATTTCCTTCGATTTCATTCGATCGCATTCGATTTCATTGGATGCCCTAAATCAATCCAACGTCATCGTATTTCTCAATAAAAAAAAAATCCAGGCGAAAAACGGTTTATTTGCGCACGACGATACCTGCAGGCCGCAGATTCGCGATCCGAGCATCGGCGTTAGCGTTCAGCCGTTCGCCGAGCGACAGATTTTTAACATGTAACGTTTAGTTTGACATTTTTACGGTTCCGTGGAGTAAATATTAGAGCGAGCTGGAAAGCCAGCCGTTGAGCTTTTCCGTGACGCGTTAAATTCGGGACGGCTCGGAAGCAACGAGCCGATTGTCGCGCGATCGCCTGCAAAAATATCGCCCTCGTCGATGTCGCTGGGTATCGCCTCTCCAGGGGCCACTCCCATTTATTATTCTGGAGCGCACTTGCAGCACAATGCCGACCACGAGTATTGCAACCTGCTCCCGGGCTTCCTTTGACGCTGGGAATAACGCGTCATTTGCACAGGCCGAGATCGCGGACATAAACCCACGGTTCCCGATCATCTATTGCCCACCTAGCTGCCTTTTCCTTTCCTCCAATGGGTCCAATGAGTTTGCTGATCGACGAGTTATGAACGAAAACTTGGGCAGGGAGGTTGAGTTGTGGCAGGGACGAGAGAGGAATAAGGTGGGCTTAGTTATGCAGAAACTAAGATGCTATTGGGTATATTGTATTTCTCGTTATTGTTTCCAAATATTTTTTAATGGGTTCTTTAATGGTGAGTACTAGTATAATTACCATTATTTTAAATTTTCTGTAGTTCTTTTTGTAATTTGATAATTGTATAATGTATGAGTTGTTCTATGGGTCGGTAATTTTTTGCAATATAAAGATCACAAAATTATGGGATCCGTACTCTGTTTAACTAATTTTTTGTCATTTTAAGGGTTGGTAGCTTTCTGCATAACTGGGCCCAATTTCCTCAGGGTGCGCGGAAAGGTAGAAGTTCAAGGTTGTTGAGATACTGATGTGATGAAGTGACCAAGGGGGTGGAATAAGTGTACGCTCGATACGTAAGCGGACGTCCATCGAAATGGACACCTTCGCGGGGCTCGTCGCTTGGAGCCACCCCCAATTATCGTAGCCGACTCGAAAGGGCCTGGGAGAAAAATCTGTGGAGCCAATTGAGCTGGCTAGATGACGAGGACTGGACAATGCCTCACCCCCTTATCGACAGAGGGGATGTTCGAAGAGAGGCGGCGTGTGAAGGAAGAGACATCGAGGGAAAGAGAGAGAGAGAGAGAGAGAGAGAGAGAGAGAGAGAGAGAGAGAGAGAGAGAGGCGGTTGGAAGTGAGAGAATGCACGAGTGGCGGTGGGGGCGAGAGAGGGCGAGATAACAAGGAAGCGCGGAGAAAGAGAAAGAGAGACACGGATCAAGGATAGTCTTTGCCAAATACCAATATTTGCGACCGCCCTGTTGGTACCTCTGCTCGACTCGACCTGACCCGACTTAACTCAACCGATCCAGCCGCAACTCAACTCTCGACTCTCTCTCCTCGTCGCCCCCCCCCCCCCCTTCCTTCGTCTTCTTCTACTTTTTCTTCTTCCCTCGCTGACTATCCACGGGATATCGCAGCCTCCGCCCGAGCTTCACCCCCGCTTTCCTCTCGTTAATACGCCCACGATTCTGATCGGGGAGCACCGATGGATCCGGCCCTCAAACAAACTCCAGCGATCGATCACGCCGACTGTTGCGTGCCCCAGCGTCTGTGTCCCTTACGATTTAATGTGTCAACGACTCGCCGACAGATTGTTCGCCCGGTTCGGGGGTGGAAGAGGCTTAGCGAGGTATTTGGGACGCTTCTAAATGGCGTGCAAAGTGTTGCCCTAGTGCGCGAGACAGTAACGCCTGTCCAATCGGCGGTGTGCTGAGATCCTTATGGTCCTAGGCACGAAGCCTCGCAGAAGAAGAACCGCGGGAGGGAATAAAAGTAGGGGGATGGTATGATGGGGGAACAAGTTCCTCAGAGTACACCACTGTCCACTCAAAAGTCGCAATGTATCAACCCTCCCGAGCGCACAAAGACTACAGAATCTCAGCTACCCCTGAAGAGGAAGCCAATGCTACCCCGCGTCTTCGACGTGTTCCGCGAGCACCCCTCCTGGAATCAGAGCGGCGCGGCAGGTTCGGATCGCGCTGGGAAAGTAGCCGTCGAAGCCGCTGCGACAGGGCAGATTGATTTCAGGCATATGCGGATGGTAACGTAGCCCGATTGGCTTCTCGCCCGAGGGCATGAAAATGGACAGGGGGAGAGAGCGTGAGAGTGGGACGGAGTGGGAGCAGGTCGCGTCCGATGCAATAAATAATAATTAGGCGCTAATTAGCGGCGGCCATGTTGGCCGCTGGCAGTTGTCGGGGGCGCAAAGGGATGGCGGTGGTGGGGTTCTCGTGGAGGGCGGTTTAATCACGTCACACACCGACGCACCACGTCCTCGCTTATGGCCGTCTCGACGCGCACAGATCCCTCTCCACGTACGTGTGCACGCGCCTGCACGCGTGTGCATGAAAACGACCGCGCGCGCTGCTTGTCCCGGACATGTTGACGATGTAGGGGCTAGCCCGTGCGGTCGTACAATAATACAACGAGCACGAGGGTGGATGGCGGACGCCGAGGGGTGGCGGCGGGGGGCCGTGGACGCTGGACGCTGGATGCTGGATGGTGGATGCTGCACCGTGGGATGGCGGGTGCACGAGGTGGTCGATTTCACGCGGTCGATCGCTGGACCCGCAGCTCCACCCCCGTACGCTCGCGCTTTCGCCCCATTCCAAGAACCCACGGCACCTCCGCCGTCATCCTCCCGCGCTACGCGGAGAAACAACCGCGTTAATGTCTAACGGGACAGCTTCGAGGATATGGAAAGGGCAGTTGTCGCGAAAAAATGGGGTGGTTCCAGTTTCGAGATGAGGAACAGGGTGAACACCCTTAACAATTACGTGTACGCGAGCTCTTCGTGCTTATCTATGGGTACAGATAACTTTGCGATGGCTTTACTATTTGCAGACTTCACATTATACTTTCCTGTTGTGGTACAGGCTTCATAGGTAGAGGGTGTAGCGAGGTTTATAGAATGTTCTTCGGAATCTGGCTACGATAGAGCTTTCAATTGTGTTTTACAAAGAGTCGTACTGCTGTTCGACGTGTACCTTCGTTGGGAACAATTTTTCTACTGGGAATTACTCATACAATACGACCAACGAATATGCCTTCATAATTATTGACCGATACTACTGCAGAATTTCTATTCAAGCGCCAATAAACGTATATTTTGAAACGCTAATAGTGCAAGATGAAGATGAATTGAGAATTAAGATCGTTTAGAAAGAATACAAACTGTTCCCGAAGAATCTGCAAGCGTGTTCTTTGAAATTCACGTTTATCCCGCGGCTCTGGATACCCAAGTGTCCGTGCACGTGAGCGCGCAAGATTAGCCTGTGGGTCTAGAAGAGTTTGTCTCTATCGTAAACAAAGCCCTGCCCAAGGGTACCTTAAAGGTCTCGTTAAATCAGCACGGGCATCGCCGCCCTTTTACCTGCAAATTCTGCGGAGCTCCTGTCGGCCGAGTCCCCTCAAATATTGAAATTGGCTGCGGTTCATGGTGCACGTCGCATTCTTTCAAGGTGCAGGCGTCGGGGGTCCACGTGGGAGGACGAGCCATGTTGCACCTGTAAAGTAACTTCATTTAGCCTCGGCTCGCCAGCATCGAAGATGCAAAACAGAATTAGATTAAAACACCGAAGTATCGCAGAGTTTACAATTTTCAACCCCCTTCGAGATTCAATGAGAGACCCTTTAGCCCCCCTTCGTAACATGCATACTTATTCCTTCTCCCAGATCTGACACGGACAAAGACAACCTTCGTCCTTGCACCCCCAATGGACTGCTGAACTATTTTTCAATGCACGCGACTTCCGAGCCAACCACCCCTTCACATTCAAAAATCTTAAATGCATTTCCTAACCGATCGGCTATCGACCTCGCCGGACCAAAGTGCCGAAAAGCTCGTCGCGCCAGTGTAATCGCAGAGCGATCGACGAGGCGCGTAGCGAGCATTTTAAAATGTCGAAATTGCCAGTGTCGTCGGTTGAAATTCATTAGCAGGGCGCTGGTAATGGGACAACGATGACGTTGCGGACGGGTCGGAGAGGAACGCTGGACGAAAGCCTGGCTGGCGAGCCGAACGGAAAAACAAGAGGGTAAGAGAGGGAAGGAGCGAGAGGGGGCGGTTGTCGTAATTCTGTCGCATTACCATTTAGATTAGTTAGATTTGCAGGTAAACAGGACGCGGCCGATCACAAAACACAAACATGAATACGCGGCGGCCGCCGCTGCCGCGTTGACATTTTAATTTCATCGCGATAATTACTTTCAAACGGATGGCTTTTTAAGTAGATTAAAATATTCCTGCGCCGCGGACACGTCCGCATTCGTATAATTAATGCATTTTGCAGGACGCATGGCCGGTAGAGGGAGGAACGAACGCGCCCCGATTCTGTTTTAACGCTGGCACCCGCGTCTGCACGCCATTTCGACTCGATTTTCCGATTCGTACCCCGTATATTTTTCGCTGAGCATTTTACGTTTCAGCGGGGGTAACTTTGGGGTACGCTGGGGGTGCAGGCTCGAAATCTTGAGTAATTTCAAAACGATTACTTTTAATTTTTTACTTTAAAAGACCACAATTGAATAAGCTTCTGTTTATATTGTAAATTCTAGATTCTAGTGAAACCAAAGACAAAGTAACTCCACAGGCATGGAACAATAGCTCGCGCGTTTAATCGCAGCCGATGATTAGAGAGCAGAAACCTGTCTCGATCCTCTCGCCCTATTATCTCCGCGCGATCCAGCAACGATTCCGATGGCACAGGTAGAAGGGAAAAGAGTACCAAGAAAAGGGGTTGGTTACGGGTGTGCACACGGGGTTGGTCAAGTGGGAGCGCAGCAGCGATTGAATATCCGGGGAAATGCGATGCTCGACTCAGATTTTTCAGCGCTGTTGCTCGTCGAGGTTAAAAAATGGCGGGGACTTGCGAATCCGTTCTCGCAAATTCGGGGAGGTAGGCTCGAGTGTCCTTCAAACAAACAATATGCTTTCCACCTGCTTCCAGTGCTTGAACAGTGGCGGTAAAACGGTCACGAAACAGCGACGACGGGAATTCGGCGCGGTAACTTGTTCGGCGTACCCTATAATTTTTGCACGCAGCAAGGATCACGTTACGCCGAGTGGAACTAGGTGGAGAGTGGCCAGGTAGAAGTGCCGAGCACATTTCGGGCTCTGTTCAAACATTTTCGCGCAGTGGTATCAAGAACTATGTAGAACAAACATATAACATACTCTCGGTCGAAGCTACAGCATCTCGAGCAACCCAAGCACAAATCTATAAGCACTCACGGTGCACCCCTCACAAAGAACACCGACTATCCTCAGCGACAAGCCGAAGCCTCCTAGATCCACGGATTAACATCAACCTCGACAAAGTCACTCGACTATCCAGCGCCCAATACTCGAATCCATTCGAATCGATGGAAAAGATGGAACGCGACCAGGGGCAGAGATGATCGAGGCACATACACGTACGCGAGGAACTCTCGGGGCCCCAGCCAGGGGCGCAATGAACAAGGATCGATTTAAAGGCGGGCGCAATTGGAGTACAATAAATTGACGTCGTTCTTCGAGCAAGGCTAGGGGGTGGGTTTAAAGGCAGCCTCTCCCTGGGGAGACGGGGGTGGGCAGGGTGGAAGAGGTATCGCGACAGACGGGCTGCAGCTCGTGTAAACAATGGCTCCACTTCCTTCGGCTAGGTTAGGCGTAGGTGGATCAAGGGGACGGACGCGGAGGTGGGTGGCAGAAGCGTGTAGAGACAGGGCACGCGTGTATGCGTGAGGTGCTTATTGGGTCCGCTGGGGGCTGCTGCGGAGCGGAGAAACAACCCTCTGACCAAACACGGCAACATCAATCAGCACCAGTCACTCGAGCGTCGACCATTGGCGCCAACATTGCGATATTGCCTACATTTACATCCGCCGGGGAAAAACGTACCGGCACGGCCGGGAGACGTCGATGGGCCAGTTAGTGATCGGGCATTCAATCCGGCCTTTTCAAAGCTATCGATCCGGCAGCTCGTTCCTCGCGCCAATCGCTTTTCCCGATATTAGTCGGCCATCCCCGGGACACTTTGCCTGCCTGTGTACTCTTTGTGAAACGACTTGTTTCGTTGGCAAGTTTCGCGGTCACGCGACCGCAGCCTCGCCGGGGCGGGGGGTGATCGATAATTTCGACGTTTGCTAGAGGAAAACGACGAGCTTTCCACGGAACCGCTTGGGAACTTTAGGGTGGACATCTAGGGTGCAACCACTGTCCACTTTCAGATATTGGCAGGAGACGGTGGAAGAATGCCCGCGGCTACTCCAGAAACAATAGCTACTGCGAAGAAACTACCCTCGCGAGGGAACGCCTTTCGTCAGGCTGGCACGATAACGAATATCCAAGCGCTGTATCGTCAGGCGATGTTTTAAACAGTAGTATAAATTGTATTGGACGCGACTGCAAGTGTATTTATATTCGATTCGCAGCGCCGAGCGATTAACAGGTTGCACGGTGCAGTTTTATAATTACCGGATCGTGTAAATACCCGATAAAGGGAGGGTAACGGTATTAAATTAATTCGAGACCCGCCCAGGGAGAGGGGTGTGCGCGAAAATTCGTCGCGGGGGACCCTGCTACCCCGTCAGCTTATAATAATATAGGTACTAATGCCATGCAAAAGCGGGGCTCTCGGGCAACGGTTGTTCCACGATCGATGCAAACACTCGACATTGTTTTCCTTAGCCTCGAAGGATGCGTCTTAATTTTTACTCCCCCGCGGTCTGAGTGGCTGCGCAAAGATAACAGAAGGAGGCGGGAGTCTGCGAGCCTCCCAGAGGAAAGCTTTCGGTGTTCGAGGGAACGGGGGATGGATTCGAATCTGTCTTATGAAATAATTTTTATAATGCAACGATTACGGGCACGCGGCGAGCAGCCGTTATTTGGCCGAAGGACGGGACGCGCTCAATCTCAAAAAACCTGGAGAGTTCCGGTATTTGTGGAACTCTCTTAATCCGCTCGGGGTCTGTAAATAAACTGGCTGGTGCGCGAGATTTGCGTAACGTTTCACCCCTTCGGAGGATGCAGCCTGATTCGCCAAGGCTCTGAATAACTTCTTTATAACTGTATAAATAATTAACCCCTCGGAGGCGATGTAGTTGGGAAACTTCAGGATTTTTCCAGGAACTTCGGCGAAGATGTGCAATTGAATTTCTTTGATGAGAGTGTTATTTGGCTAGTGGACCTCCTTCCTTTTCGAATTTGAATATTTAGGATCGCCCAGATTTTAGATGAATAGAGCGTGTTGGAAAGTTCCAAGTAAATGGCGAGGGTGCTGGTTGGAAAGGCTCGTGGGAGCGAGGGGCCCGTTGCATCTTCGAGGTCTTAATAAACAAGCGTTCATCCCCCGAGTGATACGGAGCAATCAGCTGAGCTTTCGACCCCGTTCACCGTGATCACGTAGAGAAGGATGGCAGCGGTGATCCTCTGTTGTCACAGTGACTCAGTATTTGGACAAGCATCCCGTGCTACGGCGAATGAGCGATTCAACTTTCGGCAAGGAGCTCTCTGTTTTTCCCTTTATCCTGGATGCTCAAACATCCTGGCTTTCCGTCGCGTGAAATGAGCTAATAATCATCGAATTCAATCCCCCAATATTCGGTGGTAGAGCTTTGAAAGTACATCGCGATCGAAGGGCACTGATATCAGACTTAAGGGGCAACACCACTGTGACGGCCGGAAAAGTAAGCCATTTTTAAGAATTTTTTTCAAGAATAATTTACAGTTTTCATAGAGAATTTTGATTATCCATCTTTAGTACGCTGTCTTAAGAGACTATACAAAAAATAAATAAATAGAAAAACATCCATAAATTTTAATATATTAATTAATCTTCTAGACCTCCCCACGCGAGCTGGTCGAATGTGTAACTATGGAACAGCAGGTCCGAAATTAAATTTTTTTTTTTTTATAAACTGTATGAGTGTAGTTTCCGTTGTACGTACGGATTCTTTGATTGCAAACAAATTTTTTTAAATACGCTCGAAAAACTGTCCATCTTATTCGCGGATTTTCGAAAATTTTCTTCTAAAGCGTGCCATTTTTACAAAAATAATTTGTTTAAGAAATCGGTACGCACAACGGAAACTACACTCATATAGTTTATAAAAAAAAAAATTAAATTTGCTTTCGGATCTGCTGTTCCATAGTTACACATTCGACCAGCTCGCGTGGGTGGGTCTAGAAGATTAATTAATATATTAAAATTTATGGATGTTCTTCTATTTATTTATTTTTGTATAGTCTCTTAAGACAGCGTACTAAAGGTAGGTAATAAAATTTTTCTATGAAAACTGTAAATTATTCCCGAAAAAGAATTCTTAAAAATGGCTTACTTTTCCGGCCGTCACAGTGGTGTTCCCCCTTAAGGGGGGTCACTCAAGTGAAAATGAACTACCAGTTATTTTACAGATAAAAATTTGAAATTTTTTTTAGTTACTACGCCAAAACATAAAAACTTTATAACTCGGACAAAAATGAAGTTATCGAGCTGAAATTTTTTTCTGCAGTCTTTGTATACAATACTACAGAGATAAGGGTATGGATTTTATAATCGAATAATTTTTTCGAAATTTTTTTTTTAAATTTTTGAAAAAAAAATGTCACTGTATTAATTCTTACATAATTCATTTCAGCGTAAAAAATAATATGGAAATACATATTTTCAAATTTTTATCTGTAAAATAACTGGTAGTTCATTTTCACTTGAGTGACCCCCCTTAAGGGATTACGCCACCCTGAAAGTTTTGAAAAATCGATTTCTTTTTTTTCGCATTTTCTTATTACGTGAAGTTTTAAGAATAATTTGAGTCATGGTAGACGCAAAAATTCCCCAAAATAGCCGAGTTATAGACTTTAAACGAGGCGCGGATGTCGATATTCCGCAGCAGGTAGCGACCATTCTACCGTTCTTCTTTTGCGTTTTTCTCGAAATCCGGATTTTTAGGTCGTGTTTGTGCGCTACTAAAAATCCGCGACTTTTTAATTTTTTTTATGAAAATCTCGGAATTTTTACGGACCATATCAGAGGTTTTGCGCTAAATGGCACATGTTTTACACATCCTGTAAAATTTTCAAGTCGATCTGAACCTCCGTTCATTCGCAACTAGCTGAACACCAAAATAAAAAAAGATTCGAGAAAAACGCGTTCAAAGTTGCTAGGCAAAGGCGACGCTATAGGTTGCCGCTTGACCTTTTTAGCTGCCAAATCTACAATTTTGCGAATTTTAATATAACCCAAACGGCATTTCATTCGGAAAAGATAGTACTTTCGGAAAATGCAATTAAAAATCGATTTTTCTACCGCCTAGTCCCCTTAATATAAATCTCTCGCGAGTGTCTCGGTAACTGTATCGCAAAGTTTATACACCAGCTCGCCAAAGGAGAAGCTCTGCACGTTTCACCGTGATTCATTACGCCGCCGCCGTAAGTAACTGGAATGTTTGCCCCTGCCAACGACGAAGAAATTTATTCGATAAATATTTTAACTTTATTTGCCGTCCGCGTGAACAGATATTACGAAGCGCTGTTCAACAGAGAGAAGGTAAACGATCTTCGATACTAACTTCGATACTCTACAGCCTGTGGTCAGTTGAGACTGCGAGATCATAACATCACTCGCAGTACCTAAGATACACCCTATCACGCTACCAACTTCCCGATATCACCCGCAACCCTGAAAGCAGAGAACTCGCCGAGTGCACCGAGGAGACGATCCGCAAGGACAATGTGCCGCGATGGTTTAGCAGCGATGCAGGATCCCCGGTGCCATCTTACACGTTGTCACGTCGGCAGGTATGGGTATCCGTCCCATTTGCAACTAGTCGCATTATTGTTAGCCCTAGGTATGTACCATACCGCGCGGGTACACAAACGCCTGTGTACACACGTATCTCTGGCCCAGGTAGGTACTACGTACAAAGCTGCCTCGTCCTCCGAGATCCATCGAGCTCCGCACGCACATGCACTGGTGCAGCACACGCACACGCCCGCACAGGAGCCCGTGGCCGTCTACACGACGAAATATAAGGACAGTTGTCGACCGTGTGCTCGTGCATGCGTACGCCTACGTGTGTGTGTGCGCGCGCGCGCGCGGGTGAACAGGCGCGCAGACCAGGGGGCGGTGTAATATAGAGAGCGGCTAAAAGCGAACGTAATTTCCTGCCCGCCTGACAACGCTACAGACATGTTTGCGAACTCGACGCACACAACCTACTTAGAGCCTACATGTGTCCCTACGACAATGCCCTAACACAAGCTTGATCCAGTCACCCGCATGTATATGGGTCGCGCGCGGGCGCGCGGAGCGCGTGTGCGCCTGTAGCTGAGGACGCGAGCATTCCCGATGCGATCTGCAGCCAGTCTACTCCGTCGCCCTGGGGGGCTTTGATCGGAATACAGAGAGGACGGCCCAATCGGCGGATGCCTCGATATAAGTCGCTGCATCCCAAGAGCTGCGGGGCGTCTTCCTACCGGATGAGCTCTCCTCACGTGGCCTAGGCATACGTGTGCCCCGCGGGCAGTTAGACGCGGGTCAGTTTGCCGGCTGCCAATTTGGGAAGTAATTAACTCGAGATTAGCAACTCGGGGTGTAGTAGCCTCGAGATCAGCGATTCTGTAGGCAGTCGGCTGGTTGGGATTGGGGGTGGTTGACGAGGTTCTAGCGGGTTTCTTACTTTTGGGGGATCGCTGTATGAATAAATAGCAGTGATGGGGATTTATTTAATCGAAGGAACAATTTTAAGGCAAGGACTGGGTACTCTGATGACCTCAGAGGAGTGAACAACTTGTTCCCCGGCGCAACTTGGGGACACTCAGTTAGGGACCAGTCTCGGGGAAACCAGAAATGATGAGGAATCGTTACACATGAGATACAGGTCTCTATAGACGCTTCCATTGACGAATTCTAATAGCTACCCAGTGGAATCAGCGAACCCCTGATTCCAGCCACTCCATATATGAAAGTAGAACCTATGCAACCTAGTCTCCAAATATGTCCTACACCTCGAGTTCCCAGAATAATTTCGATGGCAGACGCGAGACGTCCAGTGATTTTGGTAACAAGCTCGACAGACACTCGAAGGGAATCTGTGGCGAGGGTGTAGGGAAGGACCGTCGACCGTCGGGCTCCCCTTTTCACCGTTTTATTGAAAGCTCCGCTGCCGATAGCGGTGGAATCGACGGGCACTCGCGCGCGGCCGCGCGCTGCCTCGTCCAAACATTTCGGACAGCCTAAGGAAACACATTTGCCTGCGGGCAAACACGGCCGACTGTGGTAAAGCGAAGCGAGGCGCGTCTTCGCGCTGCGCCTCCAGGCAAAGTGGAACGCAGAATGTGTCTGGGACTGTTTGCATTGCAGGACAATATTCCGAGTCTTTTGAAGGACGAGCCGAGAGGAGCCGTGTTATTTCGTCTCTCCTTCCTATCCCGGCTCCGTTCGTTTCTTTTATAGCTCCTTGCCGTCGCGTCGCTTGCTCCTCTACTTCTGCTCGGATCTTCCTCGTTCGAGGCACGCCATTCCGAGCGAGTCCCCAAGCACGTGGACGTCATGGACCACTTACTGTATAGTCGAATCTCGCCGAGATTGCTCGCAAGTCGATGGGCAAAATGAGGGGTAGATACTTGGACCAGGTGTTCTTCGGTGGATACTTAAAGGAATTGGGGTGGAAATGGTCGCCCAGGTCGACTGGATCGTCCGCCCAGAGGAGGGGGTGTTTAAAAGCGTCACCGAGACTCGAAGCACGAACAAGTCTCGCGGAAGGAGCAGGGGTGCGACATCACGGTACGCGCATACGTCCATACATACATGTGGCAGCATAATAAGTCCCCGGTTAAACGCGTGATCCGAAAGACAAACAAATGCTGCACCCCTACCTCGGCCATCCCTATCGCTTTTTCTATTGAAAATTCATCGTACGGGCAAAAGTACGCCAGGGTGGTTGGACCCTATCCGTCGGTGTCGCCCCATCGTGAATCAAGCCACCAGCGATTCTTCTCCTCTTCCTTCCCGGAGGCTTCCTTCCCCCTTCTATATCGTCCCTCTTCTTTTTCCAATAGGGAGAGCACGGACCGCGCCGCGCGGCAGTCGCCCCGGGTTATGAGATTTTATGAGAGCCAAAGCGGTTTACGCACGTAGGATTTCCTTCGATCTGCTTTCCTCCGCGTCCCTTCGAGCCACGATACCGAGAGGCTGGACGGTTACAGAGCCGGAGGAACAGCCGTGCCGGGATATCTATTTTCCCTCGACGTCGCAGGCGCAGAAGCCTTCTTCTCGGTGATGGAAATAGAAGGTTCGATCTGGTGATCGAGACGTCACGGATGAAGACAGGTGGATGATGGAAACCTGCAGCGAAAGGAATGGACCAGTGGGCGCGACGCGTAGGTGGTCAAGAGGACTCGAAGAGTCAAGTTCGTAGGTCACAAAGCGGATCCACAATCCGAAGAATTCACAGATAATACAATCGTCTATGAACAATCTAGAAGCTCGCTGCTAATCGCTTCTAAGGGGGCCGCGAGGATCGACGCCGGTGGGGGGCCAGCGCGTGCCACTTGGTCGGAATAAAACGAGAAGATAAATATGAAATTAAAGAGATGGCCGCGGAGTGACACAGAGGTAGAAGGGGGGGGGGCCATACGGAAAAAAAAAATGAAAAGAGAAGGAAAGGAGCGCAGGAGGGAAAGGCTCTCTCATCGGCGTCCCCCTTTTCCGTCGGGGTCTTCGCAAACTCCCTCCGCGAGGCCGAAATTCTCCGCGGCGGGAAGTCGTTAGGCGTTTTCTGACGCGAGATAAAATTCTGGGAAGCACGTTGAAACGACTCTCTACTCCGGGGCCCTGGGTATTGTTTTAACGTGTTTGAGTCAAATATTGACGCAAGTTGGGCTCGCAAGCCGGAGCCAGGAACGAAACGGAACGGAAGAGACGAGGAAAAGGAAGGCGACGGACGGCGTGGGGCACGGGGGCCACGAGAGCGAGATGAGATGGAACGACCCACATAACATCCACCAGAGGACGAGAGAGCAACGGCGTCTCGCGGTAACGAAGGAGCAGGAAGGGAACACCGAGTAACGAGAAAAAGAAAGAAAAAACTCCTCTCCTTTATTCTATCTCCCGGCCCGTTTTTCTCCGCCTATCCGGCATATCGGTGTTCCCACTTGTATGTATGTACGTACGATCGAATGCTGCTTGAATTTGCTGGAGAACGACACCGATACATGGCGACTGTCGGGGTTTGCTCCATTTTTGGGCTGCAATTTGCGCCACGACACTTATCTTACGTGCCGTTTCTAATCGCTGATGGGTGATCATCGATGTAATATGAAGGGGTATCTAATTGCAAGCTGTGCGCAGGAATATTTGCCACCGTATGGATTTTATCGGTTTCAATTTCCTTTAATAGAACGAAATGACATATCGAAGATATTTCCCGGCTTCATTTCCACCGCGGCAGGTTAATTAGAAAAATAATGAACTTGTTTGTACTCCTTTCCACCCGTACTTCATTAAAAGAGGGGCCTCGGATGAATAATATACCGTTCCATTAATATTAACCTACATTAAAACGGGCACGGTAAAAATAAATAATGCGCTGTTTAATCAGCAGCGTTCCCTGCTCACGGATCCCCGCGTTAATTTATCGAGTGTACACTACCGTCGAGTGTTCGGCGAGAAATAATTTCAATTATTCCCAGCTTATGACTCTTTAAAACTACCTAATATTGATAACAATACGACCAGCGAAACCATTGCCAGGATCCTCATCCCTTCGAAGCTGAACGCGTGGATGCAGATGGCTACGCGAACGATGGAGGAATTAAGTTGAACCAAGTCCCCTTTGCTAAATCAAACAAGTATCGATCGATCATTAATCCTTTGGAGCGCGATGGAAATACATTTCACTATGGCATAATCTTGGAAAAACTTCAGGCTCGTACGCGAAAATCGTTGGACAGAGAGAGAGAGAGCTGCTTATCGATTCCCTCCCACGAACGAATCGCCGGCTGTTAGATCATCCGCCGGTTAAGACAGGGAAACGAGTTTGCGCGGGGTACATAGAGGATGATACACTCGGACGCGAGTGAAAAGGACGACGGAACAGGTTCGTGGAAAAAGCCCGGCACCAGGGGGGAGAAACCGGGCTCAAAGTCGAACACCAAGATTTAACACTTTGTTCGGGGGAGTAGACGGTTGCATTCCGCGTTTCACCTACGGCTCGCCTCTGTTTGCCCACGGAACACGAGTTAATAACTCGAAAAATCCGCGCTCAAAGCCGTCGCCTCGCATTCGGACCGTTTTCCCTGCGGGCTGAAAGCAGCGGTAGCTCATCCCCTGCGCGTACACTCCGAATTAAACGGTACCTCCCTCCGCAACATCCTCCCTCCTTCTTTACCATCAAATATCGCGAGGAGCCCTCCCGACACCTTCAGAAATCACGACTAAAATTCATCCCTCGAGTGGCCAAGCGGGGCCATTGAATTTCCCTATGAGAACGTGCGACGCGACGAAACGATTCGCGAAAAAATCTCTGGTAAACACGAGGTTGCTCGGGCACCGCCGGGCCTCACCCGAACACGCGAGGGCCTCCAGGTTCTCGAGGACGCTTAATCGCCAGCGCCAACATTCCACGGGGGCTGGGCGCTCGAGGGTTGAGCGGCAGCGAGGACTGCAAGGATCGGCGAAGGGAGCAGGAATGGATGCGCGACGTTGGTCATTGTCCGCGGTAGAAAAGACACGTATACACCGTGTCCAGCGACGAACGGTCGCCGGTCATTCTTCAGGGCCATTTCTTGGCCATCGCACGGCATTTAGGCAGAGTTTACCGGGGCGTTTCGCCGTCTGAATGGCCGTGTAACGTATTGCAAACATTTTACCGTTGCGGGGCGCGCGCTGCTGCCCGGCCAGCGCCGACGGGACAGAGGGGGCTTCACACAATCCCGACTGGTAGGGACATTGTGCCTAATGTTTGGACATGTGTTCCGCTACGGTCACGCCTTTTGTTATCATATTCTATGCATGTTTGCCCGCTTAAAATGTTGTTTTAGAGCTTGCGCCACGCAGCGACGACGTAGCCCGCCTTTTCCGCCGACTGACACGCGCGCACCCGTCAAATCCACCCAACCTGAGCCGTCTTACTCTTCTTTAGCGGCACCGCGAGACCTTTCGCACTACTGGGGGGTGATTTTTTTGTTTCTCACCTTTCGAATAGTTCTCAGGTTTATGAGAAAGTATAGTGCCTGATGTATCGTTGGCTGGAGATTGCAATTTTAAGTTGCACTTCGATCGTCAAGGGGGTGGGTTTCGATGCTGACTACGCGCTTCGAGGGCTACGTGTTTGCAGCGAAGAGTCTATAATAGGCGGATTGATTGGCACGGAATCACCGGGAAATTTGATTAAAGTTTACAGTGCATGGGCAAATACGTAATATGAGTGGCGTTATTCCATCCGCGAGGGGGAGGGAGGTTTGGAAAAAATGTTGGCAAACTGGGGGGAAAAAAGCTGTAACGCGAAAGTTTCGCGCTGACAGGGTATAATCTTGCTCGCGCTCGAAATCCTTTGTTGTCCGTCGTGTTTGCTGTCGTTTGTTTATGTTTAAACACGAGCCATTAATAAAAATCCCGGACATTTTTTCCACGATTCATCGGAACGATGGGAAACAGTTTGTGTAAACTTGCTGGTCCAAGGAGCTATCTCGCTGCGCGCACACGTGTGTGTGTGTGTGTGTGTGTGTTTTTGTCGTTTTAATTCCAGCCCTATTGCCGAGTCTGAAGTGCGTGTAAAAGTGCTCGGAAACGTTGATAAATATTTGGCGTACATTTTTGTCCTCCGTTACGCAGTCGATCCTAACGCGATGGAACAATGGAGAAAAAAACTTGATACATATTTGCGAACGCTTCGTTCCTCTGTTACAGCCTATTTACCAAATACGCGCGCGCGCGCGAGTGCAAATCTCCTGCGAGGGGGGAAAAAAATCCTCTGTATCTTAAACGCGGACTGTGATCTGTTTTCCATTCGCAGCTATTCTGTATTTCGAACGGATAGGGTAAGTGTGGGTATTACTGCGGACTTTTAAGGTAGGTTAACTTTAGAACCCTCGATACGGCGTTCAAATGAATGAAAGTTCCTATTTCTTTTTTTAAAAGAAAGGTGGGACCTTAATAGTTCCATAAAAAAATATAAGGGCGGGGTAATAAGCACAGTTAATTAAAAACAAAGAGATTTGTCGATCAATGTCATTGCAGGAGTTACTGCGGACATGCATGTATTACTGCGTGCCAGTTACTAACGAAACACCAGTTACTGCGCATGTATTACTGCGGTCTGATGTCAGGCCAAACATAACCTTAGTACAAATATCACTTGTAGGGTAAACCAACCAGTAACTGGGCTTCTACATGCTTTGCATTTTATAATCGTATTTTGATAAATTATGACAAGAATAAGTAATTACATTTATAGAAATTTCAAGAAAAATAAATTTAAATGCAGTAGTAGGTCCGCAGTAATACATGCACATGGTGTCAAGTAGTGCACCTAATACTGCGGTGAGAAATAAAAATTAAAACTAAAATGTAGACGACTGATTTACTGTTTTTCTGAAAAAAATAACTCTTATTCTATCGAGCAATACCGCTACAGTACATGTATCACTGTTAATAACAAAAATATAAATGTTTTTCAAGTAGGTGTTCATGACCGCCATATCGGAAATCGACCGAAGTTTCGCCTTGACGAATTTCAAACTACGATAAAAGAATTAATAATAACTTTGCTGTACATACTTATTAATAATTATCTGTAATAGAGTTTAAAATAATTTTATCAAAAATTTTCAAGAGATTATGTACTTTCCAACACTAAATATGATCTGTTTTAGAATATCCGCAGTAATCGGGACATACGCAGTAATACCTACACCTACCCTACGTCTATTTTTATTTGCTCTTGTGAAGTTCTTTCGCAGTTTCTCTGCGAGGAGTCAGCTTCCCTTGGAACGTCTAATCGAGTTTTCCTGAACGCTTGCATTTCTGAGTTGCCTATGCAGCCCAGCTCGACGAAGGTGTCATACATCATCGGGCCTCGAACGCGTCCCTTCGTGTTCCACGCCCTGACAATAAACGGGGGACATTATATACGTAATCAAAGGTCGGCAGGGACGTTGTGCGCCCTGAATGCCGTTTCCTGGGGGCGTGTGGGGCGGCGTCGCAGCATTCATCGGTGCCTGAGGAACAGACAACCCCGACAAATTGGCTGGGAAAGACTCTATAGCCTGACTTCGGTCGCCGTGGCAAGCTTACTCCCGCAAATTCGTATTCATATTCCTTGTGTCGCGGGGTGTAATAAGAAAGGGGTTGAAAATAATTCCCATCATTTGGCAGATAAGAAAATGCGCGAATTGCTAAAAAGCAGCTCTCAAGAGGAATCAAAGTAGGGTAAATGTGAGCGAGTCGGTGGAGCAGGAGATAAAATTCTGATAAAATAAACAATATCTTCTTCGTTCGGCTCCTGAATTTATCCACAATCTACATTCTACAGGATGCACGTAGAGTTTCGACAGGTTGGCCTCTCCTCGCAATCGATCATCGATTCGGTGCCCAGCCGACGCAACACTCCGCCCCTTCATCGAAACTTGCTACTTTCCCAATTCGATCCTCGTTTAAGCGGAAGCTGGGAAAAGGGCGAACCGAGGGCCAGGGCAAGAGCGAGGAGCCAGTGCAGATCCATTCAACTAAACGTGAAAGGAATTCACGAAAAAGGCACAACACGAATTTCACGGCGATTCAACGGGGCACAATGCCAGGGGCCCTGGACGTTTTGACTTTTGTCCGGTCTTTAACCATCACGGTTCCTCGCTGCCCGTCCCTTGCCTCTTCAATTTCACCGGACGTTTGCTGCTCTGGATTCGAGCCCTTTCCCTATTCAGCGTCTCCTACGAGTTCCGCTCCAAGATGGACTGACAGCCTTTGTTGGGCAACGAAGAATGCATCGTGTATTCATTTCTTCGTCGATTACGCTGGCTTGCTATATTGCATCATCTAACAACTTTAAAAATATTCCTCGTCACTTTCCTTCTCTAAGTGCGAGCCTGCCAACCTACCTTGGCCCCTGTTCCCGGTTTCTGTGCTTCTCAGCTGTACATCGCAATTTCTTATCTTGAACAAAGTCCTCGCACATCCAGCGCAACGGAATGAATCGGATCCAGGGCGATACATGCTACGACCCTAAACTGAAGGGTGGGAGATGGACGGCCAGCAAACTCTCGACCGATGCAGCACGTACTCAGGCGAACCTTCGTTTCCTAATCCTATCGCGGAGGATATCTTCGTCCTTAAGAAGACAGTTCGTAAGGTTCGCGTGTATCGAGCAGGGTACCGAGGCCTCAACCCCTAAACTTCCCGACCTCCGCCGAAAGGGAAGGAAAGGGACCGCCTGCCTCCGAGCATGGATTGGATTGGGTCGGCTTACCGTTGATTTAAGCCAATCAGCAAACAGCCAGCCACCAGTTCGGGACCTCAACATTGATCTCGTTAGCTCTTTGCAAGTTCAATGTTGCGTTCCACGCGCGCATCCGGCGCTCGCCCCACGGGTTCGCACGCTTTGCCCGCCAAATTCTTCCCTTTTGCCTGACTCCTTCCAACCGCGATTCCTGCCGCCCAATCTTCGATATTCCTTAAGATACTTTGCATGTACAGAATCACAATAGGCGCATGTATATACATAGGTGGCATCGCGCGGCTATCTTCCCCTCGAAACGTCCACTTTAAGCGAGCTCGCACTGCTCCCCAGAGCTAACCGCCCAAATACAGCCCGTAAATGCCGATCGCCGGAGGAAAATCGTCAGGTTTCCGTGCAGCCGCGATTCGAACGAGTCCCCGTTCGCGCGGCATAACTATACGACCAAAGCACACTCTCATAAAGTCGCACACGTCGCGGAACAGGGTTCATAGAGCGGCGTGGAACGAGCTGGATGTTAGTATTTTAAGCCTATTTAAGTGTGTTTGTCGTATAATATTGACATCGCGCACACACGCAAAGATAGCACGTGTGCGCGCACACACTCCCGCCGGCAGCACACGCACGGCCCTGTTTTCACTCTCTCCTTCAGCCCTCTCGCCATTCCTCCGCCCCTGCCGCTTCCCTTCTTTCTCGCCCCCGCTGACTTCGTCGCCTCTTTCGCCGCCCCTCCCGCCCGCCCCGCCGGAGGTGTAGGTGCACACGTAAGAAGGCACACGCACGGGCGAGAAGAGGAGCCAAGGGGACCTCGACGAGTGAATCAAATCGCGGTGTGTGCTCGGCAAACGACGCGGCGCGTCGCGACGCCTTCTTTTCCCTCCGTGCCACCGGGGAACGTGAAAATTCTGGTTACCACCAGCATCGAGATTAGCCCCGATCGACCCCCTCCCCCGCTGGAATATCTCAATGAAAGCACCAACATCGCGGGACTTTCTCTCGCTGCTCCTTTTTGGGGGTGGTGGAACATTAGCGATTCGGGGGTGAGCAGTGCGTATATTTATAGAGCTCTGATTGCAGCTCAATTCAGAATTCAAGTGATGAAAGAGTTCTACAATTTCTCGATTTCTTCCTGGTCCCTCCCCCGGCAGCGGCCGCAAACAGCGGGGACATATCTAGATCTAGATCTGAGAATGGAAGCCTCGTTGATGGCCCCGGAGTTAAAACACACGGGAAAGCGATCCAGGGCGAAGTAGCAGCAGCCCAATCACAATATTTGAAGACAAACGCTCCCCGGCCCAGTAGCCTTTCCGATCTCGATATCAGAATCAACAAGTAAACAGCAGGGGAGGGACGGAAGGGGAAGGAAAAGCCCCTGCGGAGGAGAATACAGAGAAGAAAGCCGCGGCTATTACGGCACCAGGAACGCTACCTGCCGAATGCGCCCCGAAATCGGAACTTCCGGGCTCGCGCTTCACGCTTCGGACTTTTGCTTGGAAGCCCCGTGAATGGGCGTCCCTTTTAATCGAACGGACTTGCCGGAAGATCGGCAAGATTTCGCGCCTCGAGGGAGGAGCAGGCTGGCAAACGGTAGCCAAAAGGCTGTCAGCGACACTGGTAATCTCCTGCTAATCGTGACAAATTACGGGGCGAAGTTATGGGACCACGGGTCTTACGGGCCGTGGAATGAATGGGGGACCAAGTGCCAGGTGGGGCGTGCCCGCCCCATGCTGCGAGGCAAACAATTATGTAACACCATGGAACATACCACCGTCGCGACGGGGGCTCCTATCGCCGACACGAGGGCCCCCGACGGCTAATCGATTACGATAAATTATGTTTATTGGCGAAACGTATTTTACACTTATCGGAGCCCCGACAAAGCATTGGGTAAACGTTTGTGTACCACGCTCCTTTCTCACTCATTTCTGTTTCCCTCCACCTTGAGGAGTCGCGAACGGGGGTGGTTTTCAGTGGATATTTCGCGAGTTACTTTATTCTCTTAAGAATATACGGTACCACTGTGCTCGTCGATTGGCAAATTAGTAACGATTCAAGGCACGTTATCTCGCGTGATTTTGACGTTTCAGAAAGCAGTTATACGAGGAGACGGGAGTGATGGTTAGAAACTACCGTGTCACTCGGATGTTTAGGTAAGATATTTGGCCTAGCAAATATTTGGAGATTGTCTACAGCCTCTAACCACTGCGCACCACTCCATCGACTCTTCCATTTAATTAATGACGCATACCGACGTTCCAGCTGTTGATGCAGCTTAAGGGAATCGCGCCATCTAAGATTACTTACCGCCTGCACTCTTCGAGCGCCCGAGATGGACACCGTGCCAGGGCTCTTTGTTTAGTGTCGCGCGGGTTAGGTGAAACTTTTGCACGAGAATTTTTATCTTTTTATCGAAGCGGCAGATAGTAGGGAAAGATTAATTCGGTGAATGTGAAATAAAGAAATTCTCGAGTTTCTGCTACGAAGGGGAGAAAAGTTCTCGTTGCGAAGAAAGTACACGGAGCTGCGTCGTAAAAACGTTTTACGGTGTTCCGTGTGAACCAAGCATGGTCGTAAACCACAATCCCTTCCTAATATACCACAGGGTGGTCGCGGTCCTTAGAAGAAACCGCAAGTCCTTTCCAATAATGTGGTCGACCATTAACCGGTTGTTAGGGCCGTTCAGTTTACCCTTAGCCATACTCGTTTTATGGTCACATGTGGAATATTATCACGCGCCGTCGTTCGAGGCTACCAAGCGATCGAAAATGTGCGAGCCCTCGAAAATTCGTGTCTAATGTCTGATCCTTGAAACGAGAAATTTATGGTCCGAATTTGAATAATTCAGGCGCACAGAATTGTCGTCTTTTTCCATAAAATTCTTTGTTATTTGAATGGGGAGAAAGGGCCGTTATCGAGCTCCAGCGGAAATTACAAATTAATGTGAATTCGAAATGAACATACAACCGCGAATGTAAATATTTCAAGGCACGTAAGCAGTACAGTCCGAAAATTAAAATCCATATTACGGAAATAATTAAACTCGCTGTTTATATTGCACTTTATCGCATCAAAAATTCCAAAACGGTGCGGGATGAAGTTTATTTTTAAAAAGTACATACGCGTGTGTATTGCACTTTACCGAAACGCTCGTTTCAATATAAATTTAACAGGGCATTAAATGAGTTTCCATCATCTCGCCGTTATTTCCCATCAATTTTGGAGCTCGTTACGCTGCTATTAATAACTCCGTAATTTCCTTCTTCGCCCTTTAATTCCCGGTGTCTCAATCATTTCCTCCAAACCCCTAACTGAAAGAGCCACTCGACGATATCCAGCAGCCCTGTTTTCTCGCTCCATTACAGATAAACCGAACATCTATACCAGTCTACACCCTTGCGCTTCTAATAAACCTAATTACAGCCTCCCGAAAGGGCACAGCCTACACTCGAAAGGCTCTGCCAATTTTCACTGCAGGGGCGTGAAACTCCAGAGGACCCCTTAGCACCCCAAGAATCCCAAATCCAAAGAAATACAAGTCCAGGCATTTCCAAACATATCCATCTTCCTACCAACCCCTCCACTAGCGAATCTAAACAGCGAACTGTCGCGCGCTTGCCACGGGTCGCCGGAAGGCCGAGAAAACGCGAATTAAAACCCCCGGGGCCATTCCCTTAAACGGAACCGCAGAAGGAAACGGTGAACGCTAAAGTTTGATGACGTCGCGGCTGGAAGCGGAAGTGACGCGTGCACCGTGAACTTCCGATGGTGTAGAGACGTGGCCAGGGGTCGTGTGCGTTCACGGGTCACCCGTTATCTGGCTGGTTATAATGTATGGCCTAGTCAGGTTCGGCAGGGTCCAGCGGGGCGTCGGGAGGGGGTGGGTTCGGTTGACAAATCATTAACTATGCATCGAGCCGGCCTGCAAATACTCGTTACTAGTGCTTCTCCGTACTAGCCCACCCCCGTCGGCCCGTACCTACGACCCTATCTCTCTATGCTGCCACCGGCACCCTCCCCTCGCCGCCTCCTTGCCACCCTCCTCGCGGGGAACCGACAAACGCGGTACCATCAACGTACCTTCTGTCAATAGCCCGACCTAGCCGTCCCTAAATACATCGGTAATCATTATGCAGCGTTATAAGCGCCGGCTACGCTGCAGTCGCACCGTGCCCCGCGACTTTTTCTAATTACGAGCCACGTTCCGCGGGATACTCTTCGCCGACGGGGATGGGGGTGGTTTGGAGGTCTCTAGGGGCCGTTGGACATGTGAAGAGACCCGTGTCTCGAGATTCTGTAGTCAGGGAGGCGGTTGCGATGTTCAGATACACGAATGTAGCACGGCGACAATTACCGCAGACCAATCAAAGTGTGACGAAACTCCACTCGTTATGCTCGAACAAGAACGGTTTAAATGAAGGGGCGTCAGGATCGAGGCTCGTCAGGCACACGTTTAAAACAGCCCCCGTTCGCGATCACTGCCGAGTATGGACCCAGAGATAAACGGCAGATAGAAGGGGGATGGAGGAAGAAGAAGACGAACAGGGAGTGAAACGGGGGAAAGAGGGAGAAAGTGACCAGGCGCAAGGAGCGACGGTGGGGGGAGGGGGGGCAGGAGAGAAAATAGGGGTGGCGGATGGCCGATGCGGTTTCCAGCCGCTTGTACATGGGAATCTGTTGTCCGTTACGTGGCGCGCGAGTGGAACGCCGTGAAGAGGAGTCGGAGAAGAGAATGAACGGAGAAGGGACGAAGGGGGCGAAAGGGAAGGCCGCATCCGAGGGTGCAGGAGAGCAAAGGAACGCCGACGACGAGGGCGAGGGAAGGGCGAAAGGGCAGGACAGAGGGGATAGGAGGACGACCAGACGGAGGTTAGGGTCGGTACCGGCATGCCCGGCCAGAGGGTTGAAGAGACGAGGGCGAGGTACACCTCGTAGGGTGAGCGAATTCGCAGCATTAAACATGGTGGACTCGCGCATTGGTTGCGCAGTAGCTGGGCGTTACGGGCCGCACCATCGACCAGCGGACTATACGCGCTCTACTGTATACCAACCATCCTGCGGCATGTTCCATCTCTCTCTCTCTCTCTCTCTCTCTCTGCCTCCCTGCCTCTCTGCCTCTCTGACTGCTACCCTCAACCTGCCCATGTTTCCTCTAACTCGCCCCTGTTTTGTTTCTTGGGGTCCTTTTAGACGACACGCTACGATGGCTCACGACTTTTGGTACACACGCATAGGTGGATGATTTTCGGAACTCGACTTTCTCGTCGTCATCATACTGTATATGAGAAAGAAGCAAATTGTAGGTTCTTTACGAGCGTCCCGTCCGAAAAGGACCTTTCGCTATATAGTTGAATGACACCTTCCCCGAGGAAAAGGGGCACCCAGGGTGCGCGACTGTAAACGCAAGGGTGCGTCCGTGACCCACGCAACAGACTCGACAGGACTCCCCACGGAGGCCAGGTGACAGGAGCAGAGGCGAGGAGTCGTGCCATCAAAGACAAAAGCCAGACCAATATCGAGGACCGGCAGGAAGCAAGAGTGAATCGAATGAACGCAGCCGGCTTGCCGAGGGAGAGGATACGTATCGAAAAATCGTCGTTGGAATCCCGAGGAGAGCCAGAAATTTGCAGTAAGATTTTCCCGAAGAGGGAAATGCTCGAGGGACTCAAAGAAGCTCGGTACTCATCCGGATGTGGGGCGAGGGGGTGAGCGCGGTCTGTTGGAAGGGAGGATGCGCGAGTATAATAAAGGGTAAACACCCCTCCCCCCTCTCAACCCTGCTGGGGGCCCACCACCGCCAAAGGTCCTTTGCGATTTCGTGAGATTTTCAGTTAATTTTCTGGTTCCTCTTATGGAGCCACTCCATCAAGCATCCCTCCCAGCCCCGGTCCTCCTCGCGGCTCCAGCTTTCTGGGGCTATCTCTCGTCCACCATTCGGATTCTCGGCCGAGCCCTTCCCTTTTCGTAAGAGTTTTCAACCCTTCCAACGAGGCAGCCTGGTATAATATTCAATTACACAGCTGCAAGTAAAGTCAAACAAACCCACGGGCCTGCAAATCTCTCTCTCCGTCCCTCTCTATCCCCCCCCCCCCCGTCCTCCTCTCACTCTCTCTCCCTCTCCTATCTCTATCGCGCTACCTGGCCTCTTCCAGGGTTGGTCGAGAGTCTCCGGTGCTGTGGGAGGGTGTATACACCCACCCCGTGTATATACGTTGCGTTACTCCACGTTACTTTACCCGTACCGTTCGCGCAGTTTGCAGAGACGCCTGGCCATGGTAACGAAGAGAGTGCAAATTCTTGTTTGGAAAAGACGAGACTATAGCCCCCGTTATTCACCCCTTCCGTGGCCCGTTCCAAAAGAAACACGACCCCCTTCCACCCTCTACCGCCCCCCCCCCCCAAAAAGTCCACTGTACGCGCGCTTGTACACGTTTTATGAATTTAACCCGACCTTAACTGTCCTGGAACGCAGCCTCCCGACCGCCGCCAAACATAGGCGCACCGGAACTTCCGAGCTCGATCTAGGTCCCCGTGTTTGGCAACCGCGTATTAATCCCTTACGGGTTAATGGATTAGCTGGCGGGTGGCGGTGCGTTAATTTTCGGGGGACACGTTCGGATTTATTCCGTAAACACCGGAGGGAACGATGTCGAGGGCCGGTCCTTCGCGAAAAAATGAAAGATGACGGTGGCTGTGCCGCGCCACCCAGCATGGGGTAGTTCATGGGGCTTAAGCACGTGGAATATGCGAGCTTGTATTTAATAACCGATCAGTTGTGGACGAAAATTTGATGTTGGGGGACAATAGAAATGGAGTAGGATGATTTGCAGAGAGTAGAAGTGGAGGGCTTCAGGGAAATATTTGAGGAAGCAGTTGTCTAGCTGGCTCCGTGTAGAGCTCTAACTTTCTTCGGGAAACGAACGATACATCTGCCGAGATTGCTTGCACTTGCTAAACTTTAAATCTTGTATTGATCATGCTATCAGTCTGCGACCATGAAGAGACTTCGCTGGCGCCATCTGTAGAGATTTTCCAGAGTGAAGGAAATCTCAAGGACCCTAATAGTCGCTTAACGTTTGGATTTTCAGCTGAGGCTGGATCCAATCGATTTATGGAAGATCGAGAAATTAATTTCCCAGTTTCTGTTTCGAGTGCAGAGTATAAACGACATTGGAAGAATTAGGAGGACGTTTATTTAAACTTACCACTGTGCTTCCATCCCTATATAACCCCTATATAAAAAAGGTAAAATAGTTCAAGAATACCAGCCTGTAATTACATTGACCAGTGTAAATCATCTCGCTGCAGCCTTTCCCCAAAACGCCGTTAAGCAGTTGCACGAATGCTAGCGCGGAATTAGGGCATCATTAAGTAATTCGATTAAGGAAATGATGCTCGACTTTGCGTGTCGAGCTCGTTAAAATGTCAACGTGGGGCAACGTAAGGACGAAAAAAAAGGGCTGGGGCGCACGGTTTACGTGAATTATCGACGATGATGAGCAGACAATGAGAGCAGCCCTGCGGAAACACGGCTATAATGGCCCACGGTTGGCCGTCGGTTGAACCCCACCGATTCTCGCAACTTACTACCCCCCTTTGACGTACAACTGACGAGTCGAGCGAATTAAATATGAATAAGCGGGGCGCCGTGTGACCAAACGATTCTCATAGCTCGCCCACCTTTGCTGGACAAATTACACCGGCACTTGGGGGACAAGGGGTTGATTGGGGGAGTCGAGAGGATAGGAACACAGAACCTCGGCCAATATCTTGGCAAACTCATTCGCTGATTCTCCAGCCTTGGAGGAATTCTGAATTCTTCGCTTGGAACTGAATTCTCGTCCTTAACCGGTTAACTGGCAATGTATCATATATGATCAAACAAAAATCTGGCCAATTCTGGCAATGTATCATATATGATCAAATGGAATAACTTTTTTGTTTTTCAATCGATTTGAATGAAACTTGGTATGTAATGGTTTTTGGGGTCGCTGAATCTGAAATTCGCATCGGAATTGTAAAATTCAATATGGCAGACTCAAAATGGCCGAACCAAATTGGCTGACAAATATTAAAATACTGTCGGGATATAGAAAAATTGTATATAGGGGTTTTTGGGGTCGCTGAATCTGAATTTAGCATTGGAATTTTAAATTTCAATATAGCAGACTCAAAATGGCGAACCAAAATGGCCGCCAAATATTAAAATACTACCGGGATATAGAAAAATTGTATACAGGGGTTTTTGGGATCGCTGAATCTGAATTTGGCATTGGAATTTTAAATTTCAATATAGCAGACTCAAAATGGCGAACCAAAATAGCCGCCAATATTAAAATACTACCGGGATATAGAAAAATTGTATACAGGGGTTTTTGGGATCGCTGAATCTGAATTTGGCATTGGAATTTTAAATTTCAATATAGCAGACTCAAAATGGCGAACCAAAATGGCCGCCAAATATTAAAATACTACCGGGATATAGAAAAATTGTGCACAAGGGTTTTTGGGATCGCTGAATCTGAATGTGGCATTGGAATTGTAAAATTCAATATAGCAGACTCAATATGGCCGAACCAAAATGACTAACGACTTGTTGGGATTTGTATAAATTATTCGTACTGTATTCAATTTCATAAGTAAACTCTTACTCCCGTAGTTAGCTGGTGAAAAATTCACGACCCCAGAGTGTACCGACGAGGAGGTTACGGAAAGATTTTACACTCCACTTTTTTTTTTTTTTTTTTTTTTTACTTTTTTGCATTATTTTATATATATTTTTTTTTTTTTTTTTTTTTTTTTATTAGGTATAAAATTATTCGAAACTTTTTCGTAGAAAATAAAAAAACTAAAAAATTAAACCCCTAAACCCTTATTTTTCAGGGGTTGGGGGTGGCATTGAGAAAAGTAACTGCTGCAATCGAATTATAGACAAGAAAACTTCACAAATAAAAAATTTTTAAATAAAAAAGGGTTTAGTAAAGAATTGACAAACTCACCCCTAAATTCTACTTATTTAGGGGTTGGGGGTGTCAGATGAAAAAAATTACCCCCGGAATCGGTTCAGCGACTCAAAAAACCCCTGTATACCAAATTTTGTGTGATTCACTTAATTATTCGATGGTACCAGTTTGGGCCCGAATAGTGAAAAGGACAGTGCCAGTTAACCGGTTAATTGTTAGATAGTTGTACAACTTTCACCCTCTATGGTGGATGTACACGCTTGATAATAAAAAATTGTGAGATAGGATTAACGCTAATGAAAACTTAACCACCACTTTCCCTAATCCTTTCCCTGGATAATGAAACGTTACATCGAGATGGTGAGTCGACCGATCGCAAGTCTCAGCGTGTTAGCAGCGATTGTAGCGATAGTATAAGAATAAAAGTTTGCATCTTCCTGTATTTCCTTCGTTCGCTTGCTTCCTTCGAGACGGAGGAACTGCAGGTTCCCCGGAACACAGGCTTGCCACGCTTAATTCCAGCTAATTAATAAACTTTTACCATCTCCGTGTTTGTGCCCACCCCGACCACCCCCTCGAAACCCTCTCCCAGGCGGCGTTCGAATTCATCTCCTGGCAGTTCGTCTCAAAGGGTGGCTTTACTGTTCGTTCACTCGCGGCCCTTTCTACTACCCGCTTCCCACCCCCGCACCACCCCCTCCGCCTCACCCTTCCCAGGGCGAGTTTAACCGGCTTCAAAGACACCGTACAATCATCCACCTTCCGCTAGACGAAGTTCAAAGACCGGATCTTCCGTCGTTTCCCCGTTTCCACCACGAATTTTTTTCCCCCCGACGGAACCCCTCGCGCCGAGCCTCGGCTGGGGGGTTGTTCTCCACGTTCGTCGCGAGGGGAAATCGCGCGGTAAGTGGGGAAATTCAAAGTTAATTGCAGCGTCTTGGATTATCCGCGCATCGCTCGCCTGTTACCATTAATTAAACCGAAATTAATCGTTCCCTCCCTCGCTCCCGTTCCGTTCCTTACACCGTTCGAGGCTCGTGCGCCAAATTCCACCCGGGATCCATATTTAATCGTAGAAATCACGCGAAGACGCAGCTAACTCGTTTATTGCATTAACGAAAGGGATATTGGATCTTGGTTCGTTGGGTACGGATTGAACACTGATTAATTAACCAAGGCGAATGAATCGAGGGGGATGATTTGCCCGCAGAGGATGGAGGAGAAAGTGGTGGTCCCTGCTGTAAAATTCACTTTGACAATTTGAATACAGCAGCCTAGGAATACTCTGCCCCGTCGCGAGCTTCATCGTTTCGGTGGATCCGATAGAGGATGTGGCCATAAAAGCACGAGCCGCGTTATTTGCGCCGTGAACGTGGGCTCTCTTCGCCAGTGTGTAAATCACGTCCCGGAAAGTCGGGGTTTATTAGCGACGAGGCGACCAGGCGATGTTTGCCCGGCAACTGAAAGACGAGGAAGGAAGGGGGCCAGGGCCCAAGGATAACGGAGACACCGACTTAAAGATCCTCGACCGAAACGGTCGCCACCCTATAATAACTGTCGCCTTGTGTGCTGGGCGAAATTATGTCCCAATAAAGGCTTTACGGGGCTGCGCGAGCGGATGATATACCGCGCTGGCTCTTCCCTCGTTAATTGCACTCGGTATCAACGTAGCGGTACGAGATCGCGTCCGATTATCACGGGGGTGCATCGATGCTTGTTCAATGAAAGAGATAGTAATCATCGCTATCTTCTCCAGTCTCTCTTTAAACTTTAAACACATCGGTGTCCCTTGTAGCTACTCCGCTAAACGTTAAAGGTTTCGAGCTTATTTCGAGCTGGTTAAGGGGGATCACCACTGTGACGGCCGAAAAAGTAAGCCATTTTTAAGAATTTTTTTCAGGAATAATTTACAGTTTTCATAGAAAATTTTTATTATCTATCTTTAGTACGCCGTCTTAAGAGACTATACAACAAAAATATATAGAAAAACATCCATAAATTTTAATATATTAATTAATCTTCTAGACCTCCCCACGCAAGTTGGTCGAATGTGTAACTATGAAACAGCAGGTCCGAAATTAAATTTAATTTTTTTTTTATAAACTATATGAGTGTAGTTTCCGTTGTACGTACGGATTCTTTGATTGAAAACAAATTTTTTTAAATACGCTCGAATAACTGTCCATCTTATTCGCGGATTTTCGAAAATTTTCTTCTAAAGCGCACCATTTTTACAAAAATAATTTGTTTAAGAAATCCATACGTACAACGGAAACTACACTCATATAGTTTGTAAAAAAAAAAATTCAATTTGATTTCGGACCTGCTGTTCCATAGTTACACATTCGACCAGCTTGCGTGGGGAAGTCTAGAAGATTAATTAATATATTAAAATTTATGGATGTTTTTCTATTTATTTTTTTTTGTATAGTCTCTTAAGACAGCGTACTAAAGATAGATAACAAAAATTTTCTATGAAAACTGTAAATTATTCCTGAAAAAAATTCTTAAAAATGGCTTACTTTTCCGGCCGTCACAGTGGTGTTCCCCCTTAAAGTGTCTTACCTATTCGTTTCCAATAACTTCGTGAATTATTCGAAAGTCGCGGGTCGTTACGTGCACGTGCTTGGACGCGTTTTCGATGTCCACCCGCGTCGTTTCCGGTCACGTGGCGACTCGAGGCTCGAGAGGGTCGAGGCGAGAGGGTAGCTGGCCCCGTTTATCAGAAGGAAGCCGCGTGCCGGTGACGCGTAATTACGACGCCCACCTTACGTTACACATCATTTGCATCGAATTTTCCCCGAACGCGCAAACACTCGCGTCCCTGGACATTAATTAGAGGCCCGTGCACGGGGACAGTTTATTCGGCTCCGTGCCCTCCCTCGAGAATCTTTCCACTTTCCCATGAACCGGAGGACGAACCGTCGTCGCTAAATTTACCAAACTCAAGTATTAGACTGGCGAACAGGCGACGCTGTTTTTTTCGCGCAAGCGATTGCCCTTTTCGCGTGCCTTAATTTTCTATTGCGCGACGGATTAACACAGTTGGGGTAATTAATGTCTACGCAATTACTGTGCCACATCAGTTTGCAAGAATTGCCTATCGTAAGAAATCGCGAGCAAGCGATTGTAATAGGCCACGGAGGAATTCGACCAGCAGCGTTCGGCTCTCGTAGGTGGAAGCGATAATTCGCGATAATTCATTTTGGCGTGGCGCCGAAAAGAATGCTGAAACTGAAAACGGGAGGCGAAAATGTGGAGAGGCGCACTCGGTTGCTCGACGGTGTCGCTTTGAATCGACACACACGGGTACCCTTTTTCCGCACATATCTAACGAACAACTACTAGGTATATTTGCCAGGCATAAACGGAATACGGCGCGGAGCGGCGGGGGCGGTTGCGGCCGCGGGTATCTATGCCGCGCCACTACCCTGTAATAATAGGCACTCGCTCAAATATTTCCCCGGTTAAATATTTGATCTCGTTTTTATACCATTTATTAAAAGCCGCAAGTGAGGCGAGCTCGCACACGCGCACACGCGCACCTTAACCGAAATCTGCTTCCCCGATCGTTCCGTGGATCGCGAGTCTCGACAGGCCAGCTCGAAACTTCCACGCGAAACAGCCCCTCTCTGTTTCAATTTCCCTCGACTTTCGCTGTGGACTGTCATTAGCCCCATTGAACTTGGTGACTCGAAAATATTAGGTATTTACATGGACTAGAAATTGTGAAAAGATCTTCCAGGCTTGGGATCCTCGCATTCGAATTTCTCGAAAATAAAGTCTCGCGAGAGTTTCAATTAGTTAAGAGCTCTTTTTATGCCACGAAATGATATCGATCATGGTATTTGTTCTCCAGCGTTACCAGTTCATAAACAAGCTCCCACTTTACGTCTCGTCGTATTAATAAACATACGTTGCAACGTTTGCAGTATTAATAAACCAGTAGCCTTGCTTCCTTACGCGTCTAATATTGACCCTTGATCGATTTTACGATTTCCGCGGCCCTTACCCCCGACGCAACACACAGTGGCTGTTTTTTGCCAAGATTGCATTACTCTGCCATTACCCGTGTTGACTGAATTTCGTTTCCACGTCTGCCCCGTCAATATTAACCCTCCGCTACCCTCCTCCAATAAAACTTTGTCTAACTTCTACGAATCTACATTTATACGATACTCCTCAAACACATTAAATGGGTGTATCGATCGGCCGTCGGCGGTGCTGGAAATGTTATTATCGCAGCGGCTTCAATCGACCAGTATCTCTTTCAGCAACCACCAACAGCCCCCGAAGAGAAGCAAGTCCTCCAATACGAAAAAGGCCAGCTAGAACCACGATACGTACACCTATCGTCACTCCCCCGCCGAACGGAAAAGAAGAGGAACAAGCTGGCGAGTTAAAGCTCTTTTCAAAGCACACCGATTCGACTGCATCCTCTGATACCTAACACGAGCACAGAGGGCCACGAGAGACCGGGCGGCGTTGCACGTAGGCTTTTTGCGCTTTTTTTCGAAGCGGTACCAGGACGATTCCTCGATAAGTGACCTCGCCGCATTACCTAGATTACCATCGACCCTCGACCACCCCCGGCATCCACGGGGCTCAATGGTCAGGCTCGGTCAATATACAGGGTGACTCCACGCACTGGGTCGGGATCTGGCTCTTTTCCACTTCAACGTGCAAGAACACCTTAAAAGTCCTATCTTCCTCTGACCATATTCCCCCTCTCGTATAAACCTTCAACTCTGATGCAAGCCACTGATATAAAAAAAAACCACAGAGTTTCACTCGCATATGAAATTATGAACGCAGTTGCACCTCGCGACTGCGTCAATACGCCCCTCGAAGAATGTTTCAGGCACAGATGCGCAGAGCTGGCTAAGCAGTGCAACGTTTCCCTCCCCAAGGGGATCAGCTACGAGTCGGTCCAGTTTCTAGGATCACCCTGTACTCCGGGAGGGCGAGAGGGTGGCGCGGGGGGAGGCTCGCAAGGGGCTGCACGGTGTACAGAACGATCGCCGAGGATCGTGGGAGGGCGAGTCGGAAACGGAGGAGTAACAGCGCGGCGAGAGAGGGTGAGACGGACAGAGAGAGGAAGAGGGAGACAGGGTTGTACGATCGTGGGGGAGTGGCGCAAACATTTGCCTGCCGCCCGGTAAATTAAAAGCACACAGAGAGGAGAGAATAGAAACTGGGAGGAGAGTGAGTAAGTGAATGAGCGAGCGAACGAGGGACGGGGGATGATCGTAGGTGGCCATCGCTTTCTCTTGCACCTCTTCCCTCTGGCAGGCGGCGCGGCTCGCGTCCCGCTTACCGGGGCGAATCTCAAGCGGGGTAGGCCGCTTTGCCGGCCACTCTTCTGTGTACCCACGTCCGCAACAAACTCCAAATTCACTGGAAAAACCGTTCGATTAGGCGGCCGCTGCGTCTCGGCGCCGCCAGACCAGCCTCTGCGGAACCGTTCCGCGCGGGGGTTGCCTCGAAGGGGGTGGAAGGCGCGCCCGGCGAAGTCGCGATCGGGGGAAACTTCCCGTTGGATGCTTGGTGCCACGGCGAAGGCAAGTTTAACGATTCGGTTTTGGTACCCGAGGGGGTTGATCCATTAGGTAAATGGACAAATGGGAGGATGGATTATTGCTTGTACTTTCGGGGAGGGATGAAGAGGGGCGATTGGCTCACGAGGGACACGGTGGCTTGGATACGGGTGCGTGCGAATGATTTGAAATATTTTGTGCAAACGCAACTGAGCACTTTTGATTTGTAGTTAGTTAAAGGTTGATCTTAGTGGGGGTGGTGCTTTGGAATCAAGTGTATTTACCGTATTTGCTTTGTGGCGAAACTTTTGAACGCGGGTTGGCTGTTTTCTTGCATTTTAATTCTGCTCACCGGCAGAAATTTCTGTAAACAATTTGCTATTACCGTGGCGGGTTGCGCGAGGGAAACAGCGAACTTTTCGAGACCGCTTCGATTTTTCACTCCCCGAGCCACGAGGTTTTTCATCTTCTGACATATTAAAATAACAACGCACGTTCTCCGTGAAAATTACAACAAACAAGCCGCGCGAGAGGGCAGCCTTTTAATTTATTGCGCCGTTACGCGGGAACGCGATAAATAACACGCTCGCGTTTTCGGCAGCTTGTGTAAATTAATCTACAACATTGCTCCGCACTCCGTCCAATAAACAGCCGACAATGTAATTGCGTTTTGAATGCGATCGAATATTTTACTACGAATTTTCATTTAATTCCACGTCTCGTTTATTAAATCCATCCTAATTCAATCCAAATTCTGCTGTTTATTCGAATAACAATGTATGATCTGCAAATGCCAGAGATCGCGTTTCGAAGATACGGTAACTGGACAATTTTAAACGGACAGTAAATGGTGCGTTTAAAAAAGGAAATAATGCTAATGAAGTTGTGCCGTTTGTTTGATCTACGGTACATGAAATGTAAATCAATTAAATATAATTCATTAGCTTCGGGAAGCCTGCTCGCTAATTAATAAATTTAAGTAGGACTAAATCATGTCCCACTTCAGCGACCTACTTCAACTCCATTAGAAGAAAATCATCAAAACAAATTTCCCCACCTTCGACAAAACATCCCCATCTCAAACTCTCCCAAAAAAATTTCTAGACGCAGTCGTCCAGCGTCTTTGTTAATTCGGGGGAAAAAGGTGTGTGCCGTTTAATCCGACTTGGAACGCGTGTTCGACCGAAGGGTGGAACGCAGGATCGTGTGAAAATCAAGTCCTCGGTTCTTATCGCGTGCCATTGCCTCCCTCGTTCCGCTTTGTCTCTCAATCGGTCGGTTTATGATTCGTTTGGATCCCTCCGACGTACCACCCACTCGCCCACCCACCCTCTCTCTTTTTCCCCATCATCTCTTTCTCCCTTCCTCCCTTTCTCCCTCGTCCAGCCATCAAACGCTCGCTTGGATATGCATGTCGTTTGCGGCGAAGGGGTGGAGCGGGATGGCAGTGCGAGCCTCTCTGTGTTGACAGGTAAATATTTGTCGCGGCATACACCACCACCGTCAACCACCGTCAACCGCCACTACCGTCATCTCCACGTTCGCGTCCTCCGACACCCGTCCACCCCCAGCCCCCGTGTCCCAGCCGTCTGCTAACGGTGTCTCCTCCTTTTCCTCGTTTTCACGCCAGCACCCAAGACACCGGCGCACGTGTCCCCCCACGAGGCATCGAGAGGAGTCGCAACAACGACTCGGCAAGTACCGAGGGTGTGCAAAGATGCGAGCTTCCTCGAGCAATGTGCCAATCCACGGCAGCTCGTGGCCTTTGGGAGCTCTTCAAAGGTCTGCCAGTCAAACTCAATGCCACAGACTCAGCGCAAAGTGTTCCCGAACGTTCCCACCCCCAACACCGCCCCACTAAACGTATCCAGAAATATAAACGAACGCGCCAAGGAGCGAGTAAGCTACCCCTTGACCTGCCTCCGGCACCGCCAACGACTCGGGGAAGCATCCCCGTTTAAAGAGGCGTGTATCGTCGCGGCTGCTCCTCCGCCTTTCGAGGGCTAATTAAGAAGGGACCGCCGAGCGGTGACGCGGCCATCGATCGTCAACAAGTCATCGTGCACGGACACGCCGGGGCGTCGCGCGTGCAACGATGAAGTGCGCGGCTTTCGAAGCGAGGGGAAAAAGGAATGGGTGCGAGTGAAACGGAACGCAATCGAGTCTTTGTTGCGCTTTTACCTGGAGGCCGGCTAGGCCCGCCACTGTCTGCCCGTGTTTGTCCCGCGCAAACTTTGTTTTTACAAATAGAACCACATGTTCCTCCGTTCACCCTCTAACCCGCTACCCATTCTCTCCTTCATCCCCCTACCCGTTCCCGCCTTTTCCTATCTGCCGCAACGTTTCCTTTCTCTTTCCCTCTATCTCTCTCTCTCTCTCTCTCTTTCTCTAACCCCCCTCCTGCACCTCCTCCTCCGTCCTCCTTCTCTGTTCCTCTTTCATCTTCGCCCTCCCGCGCCTCGCTGCCGCCCTCGCAACCCTCTTCGTTCGTTCCTCTCCTAGACCCACACCCCGTGCGCACACACGCGACAGGTGGTAAAGTATAACAAAAAGGCAACTTCATTCAAACGGTTTGCATTGGATTCGCTTTGCACCTCGGAATTTCTTTGGAATGGCGCGCCCTCCCCCGTCAAATATTAGTTCGCGACAGGCTTTTGTGGCTGCTGGATTTCCGTCGGAAGGGGCGGGAGGGGGATGAACAGCGTGCTCGTCGAGATTCCCGTTCTTTGGCCGTAATTTGGCGATCCACGGTGATCGAGTGGCGCGATTTTCGGCGGCCGCGATTCCGCCAGCGGTTACGCGCTGAGGGGTAGGAGTACCGGGGGATTACGTTCCGATGCTCGGTAAGGAGCTCTTCAGAGGGGCAAGTCTCAGTTTGCAATATTCCGCGGTGGAAATGAAGGAACGGGAATGGAAGTGCGCTACCTTCGGATCGATTGCTCGTCGAATTCTCCTGGAAAGGTCAAGATCGGAAGGATAGAGGCGCTCGCCTGTGCTCCGTACCTTTGGCCACACGCGCGAACCACCAGCGGACGACCGTTAATTAATATTTATGAGCAACGCGCCGGCATTTCTGCGTGCAACCTGTTCAATGAGTGGCAATTGTCAATGGCGTTCGCTTAAATTGCTCATCGAATATTCATGCAAACGCGGCCGCGAGAATGCAGTTCCGTTCGATACCGAGGAAAAAAATAACCGACGGGTGAACATTGGAATCCCTGCGAATCGTCGCCATTAATACCGTCGACTCGTCAACGTTTGCGCGGTGGGTGAAAATACTCGAATCTCTTCTAATATTTAATCCTCCGTGAAACTAATATTTCCCTGGCGTTGATAAACATGCGATCAGTTCTCTAGCGATACCAGCCGCAAGAGTTCGACGAAGGCTCGACGAAGAGTTCGCCAATTCTTCTTCCATCGTCCACACAGTAGTTTACACCAGAAATGGACAACAATTTTATTTGAATAAAAATTAAGAAAATACGAATAAAAGTTAAAAAAAAAAACTGATTGTCGAATGAAAAAATGAACTTTACTAAGTATGAACTTTGTTACAGTAACTTTAATTTGATCCGTTATTTAAATCATTTTTTTATTTAGTTAATGCCCAACTCTGGTCTACACTCTACACGAAGAAGATGTTTCGCGCGTGAAACGCGATCGACAGAATCGTGTGACGAAATCATAGATGTTTAGCGGCCGTTCGAGGGGCACGGTTCCCAGAGGGAGGATCGATTCGAATTTCCGAGGGTCAACGGGATTCTGAGAACGGTTCTTTTTCTTCGTTCTATCGTCTGGAACAGAGGGGAGATTGTGAATTCGGCTGGGCCACGAGAGTCCCGGTACCACGTGGAGCGAAGGTAGGAGGTGTATACTAATTGAAGGGCCGGTTAGAAGCAAGACAGTAGCAAGTCTCCTGATTAACACCTCCGACGGACCACACACAGCCTCGGTTTTTCAAGAATTCTCAGTCCTATTTTTGTTTATCGAGAGACAGAGACAGGCGAATCTGGCCCCTGTGCACACACCGGTGTCATAACGATACGGCCCTTTTCAACGGGATCATTGTCCCTCATTGTTCCTGCAACGAGCAGCCGTGACTGGCGCGATGATTCTGATAAACTACTGCCTCGACTAATAATTCCGGGATTACCATTCAGGTGACCCGAGTTGGAGAAGAATATTGGCAATGCTAAGTATTCCTTTGGACAGTGCTACTTTACAGATGAACCCGTGATAAGAAGAAAGCAAAATGTTACAAAAGTATCGAATTATAGATTTTAAAGGCCCAATGATAGAACCCAAGAATAATCTAGCGACCACGGTTACAGAATTCCCGCAATACAATTTTAAAGCTCTCTAGTCTACTTTGCGATTGAACGTCGAACTCGGGCGGTCTAAGCTTGAAAAATAGAAATAGCCAGGGCGAGCAGAGGCAACAGCTACGTTGCATCGAGGAGAGCGTTCGAAATGCGAAAGTGCAGCGGAGCGTTTCGCGAAAACATCAACAGCAGAAGGAGGATAGGGGAGGAAAAAGGCGACTACTTTCGGAAGTTCATGGAAGTTCGTTTACACAACTCTTTCCCGTACTGTGATGCATTATGCTCTCGAGACGGACTGACCTGAAATCTTCGAGCTCCGCTGCTCTTCAGGAAGGAACAGCATCACGACTCGTCATTCCGCTGCGCTTTCTACGGGGCTGGCTGCCGCTGCACACCACTGCACGCTGCTGCACACTATGCGTCCTGCGAGCTGTATAGATATACCGCTCAGGTATTTCTATGTCTGCGAGTTTCCCCTTCGTTATTCAATTCTTCCCCCCGTCGATATCAAACACCTTCGTTAATTGCCATTCAAATGAGAACCCTATCGTTTCGTGGCATCTACGAAAACGAATGAGCCTGATAAAATTCCTAAAATCCCCAAGGTATCGTCCTCCCCTCTGCTATCAGCGCAGAGTTCACCCGAAGTAGGGTAAGTTAGGGAGAGTTCGACCACCGGGAGAGTCCGGCCAGTGTTGATATTTTAAGACTGACGCAAGATAGGGCACTGTGTGTCATTGATACAAAAGAAATGAATGCGCCTGTTGTTAATCTTGCATTGACCATTGTCACAAATCCATATTTAAATTATAGGAAACACTTACGACTTTATGCGTGTCTGAAAGTTTTTAGACCAAGTAACAGTGCTGGTGATCTTTGAAAGACAGGTAAGTTTATTTACACTACACCGATATTGGGGGATATAATATGCATAAAACTACAGTGTCATCCCGACAATACGTATGTATTCGTTTTTAATTTATTTTGACAAGGTGGTCGATCACTCCCTTGATTATGGGATAGTCCGACCACATGTTTTTTTCTTATTGTAAACCCATCTTCAGATTCAGGGAGGGAAAATTCCATTCTACAAGATAGTGATATGTCGTTAAAAGCCTGCGACCGAAAACGATATCTCGAAAACTGACGATTGGATTAAATGTGTGCACTGAAGCCGTTGGTTTCATGATACTAGATGCTTAACCGGTTAACTGGCAATGTATCATATATGATCAAACAAAAATCTGGCCAATTCTGGCAATGTATCATATATGATCAAATGGAATAACTTTTTTGTTTTTCAATCGATTTGAATGAAACTTGGTATGTAATGGTTTTTGGGGTCGCTGAATCTGAATTTCGCATCGGAATTGTGAAATTCAATATGGCAGACTCAAAATGGCCGAACCAAATTGGCTGACAAATATTAAAATACTATCGGGATATAGAAAAATTGTATATAGGGGTTTTTGGGGTCGCTGAATCAATATTTAGCAGTGGAATTTTAAATTTCAATATAGCAGACTCTAAATGGCGAACCAAAATGGCCGCCAAATCTTAAAATACTATCGGGATATAGAAAAATTGTATACAGGGGTTTTTGGGATCGCTGAATCTGAATTTGGCATTGGAATTTTAAATTTCAATATAGCAGACTCAAAATGGCGAACCAAAATGGCCGTCAAATATTAAAATACTACCGGGATATAGAAAAATTGTATATAGGGGTTTTTGGGGTCGCTGAATCTGAATTTGGCATTGGAATTTTAAATTTCAATATAGCAGACTCAAAATGGCGAACCAAAATGGCCGCCAAATATTAAAATACTACCGGGATATAGAAAAATTGTACACAGGGGTTTTTGGGATCGCTGAATCTGAATGTGGCATTGGAATTGTAAAATTCAATATAGCAGACTCAATATGGCCGAACCAAAATGACTAGCGAATTGTTGGGATTTGTATAAATTATTCGTACTGTATTCAATTTCATAAGTAAACTCTTACTCCCGTTGTTAGCTGGTGAAAAATTCACGACCCCAGAGTGTACCGACGAGGAGGTTACGGAAAGATTTTACACTCCACTTTTTTTTTTTTTTTTTTTTTTTTTTTTTACTTTGTTGCATTATTTTATATATTTTTTTTTTTTTTTTTTTTTTATTAGGTATAAAATTATTCGAAACTTTTTCGTAGAAAATAAAAAAACTAAAAAATTAAACCCCTAAACCCTTATTTTTCAGGGGTTGGGGGTGGCATTGAAAAAAGTAACTGCTGCAATCGAATTATAGACAAGAAAACTTCACAAATAAAAAATTTTTAAATAAAAAAGGGTTTAGTAAAGAATTGACAAACTCACCCCTAAATTCTACTTATTTAGGGGTTGGGGGTGTCAGATGAAAAAAATTACCCCCGGAATCGGTTCAGCGACTCAAAAAACCCCTGTATACCAAATTTTGTGTGATTCACTTAATTATTCGATGGTACCAGTTTGGGCCCGAATAGTGAAAAGGACCGTGCCAGTTAACCGGTTAAAGTACCAGAATGTTTGTGATTTACATGAAAAACTGAAAAAGAAATAACATATCAAATAACTTCTTTGTGTTTTATACTTTTTGTAAGCTACTTTTTGTTATTTTTCAAGGTCGGTCTCACTCATAGTGGGTGGACGATCTAACCCCGACATGCGGGTGAGACCGACCAGTTGCAGTGCCAATGTTTTTGGTTGAAAATGAAGATAAACATTTGAAATTATCATACACTATACTTTATATATATCCTAAATTCCTTGGGCTTTGTTTTAATGTGCCTAAAACGACAAAAATGTGAAAAACAACGATGCTACAATTTCTTCTCCAAAATGTGGTCGGACTCTCCCGGACTTGCCCTAATAATAAGCTTCGAACGGAAAAGAGGTATCGAGGATTCGCGCTGGGAAGCCGCGAGTTGCGACACGTTCTACCGGCGGTACACGGTGCGCGCTATTCCCGAGCGATAGAAAAAGGCCAGGCCCCTGGTAGCTGGTGTCATATTCTACCCGGTATGCTGTCCAGCCGACTACTTCGCCCGATGGAGTACTTGGTCCGCGCGCGACTCCTGAGGGCACTCGAGGACGAGTCGAGAGAGGCCCCTCTACATGGGTGGTCCATTCTCCTTGCGCATGCATTATATAAGTTCAGGAAAGTTCACACTAAGGATACTGACGCCGGGAGCTGTCCAGCTGCGCTGGAATTCGATAATTATATCCTAAACCGTTCTCTCACGATCCCATCCTCATCGTCCAGGGAGAACTACGCGCCATGCGCGAGGCCACGGGCGGACGCTCGCTCCGCGTGATAGACCATTCCACTTGCAAACGTTTCAACTTCTGCTTCCCATAGCTGGCAATTTAGGGGCGTTGAGAATCATCCAAGTTTCTAACAGGGTACCGAACGAGATGCTGCCCGGCTTCGGGGAATTGCAGAAGACTATGGACAGTGCGTGGTTCAGGGAAATTTAATAGAGTGAAGATTTCTGTAGTGAAAGTTTTGGAGAGGGGAGAAATTAACACTGAATCCTATTGTAGAAGGGAAATTTCACAAGCGACTTGCTGCAACGTTAGACATTTTGTCGTCAAGTGTCCCACGTAACTGAAATTTAGGTGAGTCCGAAGGACGTGGGGAATCTGCCTCGCCCTGCTCGAAGGGCAGCGAAGGGCAACGCGGTCGATTCATCATACCGTGTCCTACGCTGCCCCCAAACTTATGATACCACCTACGAGATGTGGAATACGAAGAGGTAGAGAAACCATCGCCTGTATTCTGCAGATAAGAACAGACCCTATATTCTCTGTAACGTCGACTCCCACCCTCCCCTGTGCACAGATTCCTTCCGGTCCCAATTACGTTTCAGATACTTGCGTGGTCACGGAAGGATTACCATCCCCGTGAAGCCAGCACTTCAGAAAGGAAACCCGTACAGCGACGAACAAAAGAGGTGCAGAACGTTTCACATGGTTCATTTTTCAAGAAGACACTGCCTTCGTGGGGAAGGCGAATTACCAAATTCTTGGTATTTACATATTCAAGATTTGTAGGAAGTTAATTGCTTTATCCAAGAAAGTAGAATTTCTTGGTACCGTGTTACTAATGAATCGAAACTAGGAGGTCCCTGTTGCTTATAATGATTTCAATAGGCCCTAATTGTTTCTGGTTTCTATTATAAACAAGTTCTTATTACTATTTTATTGTAGATCATGTATTATTGTCTTGGAGGTATTAGTACTGCAAATAACCTTGAAAAGGATTTCCGTTTTGCTTGTTCTAAAGGACGAGGGGAACAGAAATGTAATTTTTAATGAAAGATTGCCTTAAATAATACAGCTTTGAACACTTTCTATTGTGTTGTTGGAATAATGATCGAAGTGGAGAGGATTCTATTAAATGTGAGACGCTATTAACACCAAATAATGGTTCGTGTTTGAAATGCACAACATCATTTAATAGGTTTATAGTAACGAATCATTCTTCGAATAACGGTATCCGTACATTGAACCCAGTATTTCCAGGTTCCACACGCCTCTTAACGCAATTGCTCCCCGTCCTATCAATTCGTGAACGGTACATACGAAATAAACGAACAACGACAATCCCTATTCGACAGTGACGCCACTGTAATGACGAAAGTACGTTGCAGAGCGACACGAAATTCGAATCGCATTTAGGCTACCATAATAAAGATAAGCAACATAACGATATCGAAAATATTGAAGACCAGACACAGAAGATTACCTTTTCCGCAATCTGGACCGCCGATCTGCATAATTTCCCCGCAATTGGCATTGATTTTTCACTCCCTAATTGCACTTTACGCGTTTCATAAAACCGACAATTCGTACTGAAACGAGAGCGTCGTTCGAGAATCGCAATAGCAATCGCTACGTCACGGTATCGATATTAGTCGCGTATCGAAGCCAGCGAGGAACGATTCGAACAAACAGCATTTTCCCGCGGATAATGTCCCTTGCAGCAAAAGTCACGTGCGGGACGTGTTGCGCGGTGTCGTTCGGTATAATATCGTACGTTCATTACAAGCAAGAGTACGACAGGTAATTAATAGAATGCCGCGGTTGGAAGTGAGGTTATGTACGAGTGGCGCTAGTAAACAGCGCCCCGCGAATGTGTTCCTGGCGTCGCGTAACACGGACTGAGCGTTCAATGACCGACACAGGGCAGACGTGATACTGGAATATTTAAATGTAAACGAAAGTGGCACGGGTATGTGTTTCTCAGAAGTCTTCCGACCGAGCACTCCAAAACAGAAGCGGCCGATCGCCTCGATTCACTCACGCTCGAACGAGCTGCAAAAATGTTAGCTCGCCCAGCGTTGTAAACAGCATGGAACGAAAGCATTAAAATTACCGAGCAAATATTACGTTCCCAACAAACAAATTTCACGCTCTGCAGCGTGAAATGTATAACACTATTCGATTTACGGAATAATATAATATGTAGATTAATAGAAATACAACGTTCGGTCCGTGTTACACGATGCCCAGTTCGCGGTACGTAGTTCTTGGATAGGCTCGTACATTCTCGTGTGATCATTCCAGAGAACAGCTTCATTCAGGTGTAGTTCGCGATGTCGAGCGGCAAGAACGCCAGAGGATAAAGAATCTATATTTCCTTGAGCAACAGAGAGAATTAACGAAAAAGCTGCAAGCGGCGCAGAACGAGAGCGATGAATTGAGACTGCGTGGCACGTAAACATCGTTCGACCGTCACGAGAAAGTAGCTTCTTACGTTTTACGTCTATTGATACTCTTTGTGTACTCGCCGCCGCGGTCCTTATTTTCTTTAATCATCCCCCCGTGCAGTCGTCGTTATCGAATTTAAGTGAATGTTAAATAGTCCGATTTCTATAAACATAATGACCTCAGAAGAACCTAAAGACCAAACAGGTAAGTACGCGGAAGAACGTCTGTTACCTTTGTACACGCTTGTTAGTATTTCTTCATCGCGTTCCCTGGTTGTAGATTTAATTTACATGGAAGAGAATCTGATGAGCTTGGAGAAGCTGGATCGCGCGTCACCAGATTTATGGCCGGAGCAAAGTGAGTACATATCAAGGAACGCAATGCTCCGATTTGGATAAAAGTGGTAGTATATCATTTATGTTAGCGGTTAATGAAGTTCCAGGTGTAAACGAATTCGTCGCTCAAAATTCACCTCAAACCGTGCCGTCCGCTTGGGCCGCCGGCCTCACCCCGGACGACATAAATCAGCTGCATCGTAAGCTCCGACTCGACGGTAGAATCTTTCGCGTCGTATTCCGTGCGACTTAAAAGACGGGCAACTTTATTTCAGAATTAGGAAACTTATCGATGACCGGCTTAATATCCGAAGTAAAAAAACTACACGATACGGCTTATCAATTGGGCTTGGAGGAGGCGAAGGAGATGACTCGGGGGAAGTACTTAAACATCTTCAAGCACAAATAGCGCCAGCCCTCCGATAGATGATTAACAGTTCCCTTGGATCCAGCGTACGTGTCTTTGAACGTCGACAAAGACTGACGGGAAGTTGGTGGCCGAGTCGCAGTTCGAACCGTACGACAAGATGCCTAACTGAGAATCGTGTACAAATGTTTATTGTTACTTTGTAAATGAAATGTATATGAAGAAGAATATAGTATGGCTTACCAAAAAGTACGCGTCGCCTTGGGCAAATAAAAGGGGGCTTCCGCTGTATCCCGCGCAAGGCATTCCGTCACCAATTGCGCACAATTCAACGGACATACCTTGTGCGTAGTAACTCGAACATTCTTGATTCGATAGAGTTCTCATTTCCAGAGACTGCTGCTCGCAGGATTTCACTTAAAGGAAATTTAAAGGAATTATTGTTCGAAATCTCTGTTTTCTTTCGCGTTGTTTCTCTTCATACCATTTTGAGTGGACAGCCTTCCCCATCCGACAAGAATGGAACTAATACTTGGGCTTAGATATCTGTCCACTGGCAAAAGACACGCTGGTTGCGCAGTTACTAATATTTTTAACAGAAAGTCGTGATAAATCGGACGATAAATGACGTTGAAGTACTTCTGACACTTCAAACTAATTACCTGTATACTGCATCGGTTCCTTTAATCGTAGCATCGCTATGTTGTTCGCGAAAGTATCAGCCTGATAATTTGGATGTTTTATAACGTACGATATATTAAGCTTCTGCCTGTTGCAATCGGGATCAGTCTCAACGTTAAATTCGCCAACGAGAACGGAATGCCTGTTCGATCATTAACGAACAATCGTGGTGAAAATTCACTTGGGAGATGAAAGGAGCAGGCTATACGTACAATTTATAGTCGTCGGACTTGGCAAGAGCGCAACTTGCAGTTGTCAATATCGTTCGTTCGTTCAGGATTACCCCGTTGCAGGGATACTTCATTTCTCCTGTTGAACCTGGAGTAGAATTGCATTGGGTGATAGTATTTCATTGGAGTCTTCAAGTATTCACTTATATTATATTAAATTTTGGGCAAAAGAAATTGAAAAATCTTTAAACGCAAAAGCTTGAGACAACTTCTCCAAAACAATTCACTTTCTTTTTGTCTAGCAAATCAGAAATAATTCATATCTGAGTTGTCTATTGAAGTAATTTCAAAATTGTCTCAACTCTTCTCAATGTAAATATTTGATAATATTTCATGGAAAGGGTGGCAGACTCTTGTTAGCCTAGGGGCGCTAAATCCGCCCTCGATTATATTCCATATTCCACTAATCATTTAGAGCAGTGCAATACACAGAAAGCTAAAGTTAACAGACACCCACATCTAAAGCCAACCCTTGCAACGAAGGGGTAGGTTCCTACTGTGTTCCTGTTGCTGCGAACAAGGCTCTTGCCACACTCCAAAATCGAATTTGACCTCGTAAAAGGCGCACCATCTTCTTGGGTGTAGACTGGACTCGCGGCATTCCTGCCCACGTCGCAGCACACCTTTGGTTTTATAGAATCGTAGCCACAGATTGCTTGGCGAAGTCTGGATATCAATATGAAAAGAATAACCCGATAAACATTCTCTCGTAATCGCGAGGAACAATTGCCACCTACCTATGAACAGGGAGCAGATTCTGGTTCATCAGTTTCAAAATAACCGGACAGTGCTCGATGAAGGTGCATGGCTTGTCGTTTTGGCAATTGATGGAATTGCTCGGATAGGTTTCGCCCAACAAGCTCTGCGATCGCTCGATGACGCACGATAAAAGAGGAATGTACAAGAGCGCGGACAGAGGAAACATTTTTCCCTGTTCGACTGGCAGCAGTTCAAACATATTCTGAACTGATCTATCCGCGGAGATCCCGCTTTGCAATGCACCACGTGGGATAGATTTTTATTGCATCGGTTACCTTGGCTTAGAGCATTATTCGCTCTTCCGGCGGAAGTCTCATTGTCGCGGAAAATGTAGCTCACGAATGCTCGCGCAGAAAATTTCAAAAGCGATCCTCCCACGCCGGCGTCGCGAGCCATTGCGTAACAGCGAGGCTAAAGTGTCATTCAGAAAATTTTATTTTTCACGTGTTATTACAAATTATACGGTGGGTGCTACTAAATGGTAGATAATAATTGTTTAGCAAACTTAGAAGGGTGGAAAGGAAGGCACAGCTTTCCCCTATCATACACCCTCGTGCGATCCTCCATCGCAAGATGAAGAACAGGTATAACATCGAATCAAAAGTTTCGTTCGCGAGATTTAAAACGATATCTACAAAAGTTCAACTAATATCGACAGTGCAAGTGACGATTCTCGTTGGCCTTGATGGCGGTCTCAACTATGCCCGTGCCCTTCACGAAGTCTACGGCCACGATGTTGGCGGTGTATTGCCAAAGGGTGCTGTACCAATTCGTGACATTGGCATTGACACTGTAGGCCATATCCCGAAGGTTCCCTAATCGATTGGCGATCACATCTATGAAATTCGCCGTGAGTTGCGCCATCGCCGACCGTGGTCTCACTCTGTCGTCACTGGAACAAAGTTCTCGCAATGTCACTAATCGATAGATAAGCTCCGCGCGTGTCTCTTACCTGTCGTTGCTCTCAATTCTATCCAGATGTTTATACAAATCCGCGATAGTCCTGACGTTGCCCCATTGGTGCTGCACGCAAGGCCACACGCTAGCGTGTTCTCCAACGATCCTCGTGTTCTCGTAGCCGATTATCAGTCTTCTCCCAGAGGACCAGACATCGTTCAGCGTGACACGCCATCCACGATTGTCCCTCAAAAATAAATGGTCCCGAAATTCGTTCTCCAAGTAGGACACCAGCTTGCGATGGGTTGATATGTCGCTGAACCCTAACAAACGCAAGCTTCGATTAACCCGGAAGAAAATGGCCCTGAAAGTTCCAGCATGGACATTGAATATTCCAGAGCTGAAGAGAACTTCAAAGGGATTACCAACAGGGAATTCGCGAATATCCATTATCACGATCTCCTCGGTGTTGTTCAGGAACCTCGTCACTTGGTCTGCCACGGTCTTCAGCGACACGGAACGATAGAATGGCCCGTGATTGGTCCACCAAGTCTCGTTCGTGTCGGGATAATGTCCCACTCTGATGTCCAAATACCGTATGCCGTGTATCAGCTGCCCGAAGATGTTTACATTCTAAGAATATAAAAAAAATTAAAAAAAAAAATAAAACACTCCTTTTTGAAGTCGGTTAAAAATCTCGCGATAATTCACACGCATTGGCAACCTCGTCAAGCTCGCGGGAGTGTTAATTTTCACCTGATTCACAGCGAAGTCCGAGAAAATATTCCCTGCGCCGTTTCCCCTGGCATAAGAGGCGGAATTATGAGTGCCTGGGAGAAAAACTTGGCTGAATCGAAGGGGACCCAGAATGTGTTGTCTCTCCTTCATCCAGGTTGGCTGCGTCCTCACGCAGTCCATTCCCTTTATTCCGCCCTCGGGCGTCTGCCGCGCTATATGGACTGCGGAGAAATGATAATGACCTTCTGGTAGATGAAAACGAGACACTCCGTACATAGACGGATTTCGAAGAAAAAAATGTAAATAACTCCTCAACGTTTCGCCACAAGTTCGCTTTGTAACGATTTTCTGCCGTTGAATGCTAAAACAAAATTCGTTCGCCACCTACATACGCATCGCGGTTCGAAGGAAAGCTCCGAGCTGGGCAGAAACTTCGTCTTTATGCGAGTCCTCTGGATCCCACTAGGGCCATTCGGTGTCGTGGTGGAAATTACAACTGGAGGATCTGATTCTAGCGAGTCGTGTTTCATGATCAAGATCTTCTCACTGGGTTCAAAATTCACGTTGTTCCAGTAAACCTCGATCTCGTGTGTCATCGACTCCGAGATTATCGGCGAGACCAATATGCCGATACGGGATTGCCCTGTGAATGGGAGACTCCAGAGTTAAATAGATAAGGCAGATGCGACTTGAAGAATTTTAGAAAGGTACCATTCTCCGCGGATGTATTGCAGACTCTTGCAGCGACGGTCCCATCGATGGCCATCAAGAGGAAAGCGAGTACCAAGGTTGCCGTGCTTCCGCCCATGGTTTACTCGAATTTCTGAGACTTTCCTATTCCAATTAGAAACGCCGGTCAAACGATATCAGATATACAAAATACGCACCTATCTTCCTCCCTTTAGAATTACTATAGCTGATCTTGCACAATAATCTCTTCATCTGCCGCGCTCCGCCAATAAAAATGATCGTTCGCGCGATTAGACGTTATTTAAATCCGCTATCAGAATCAGCCCGTGACGCACTGATTATAACTGTGCCCGATAGTTGACCCAACGCGAAGAATCAAACGTAATCATAGCTAGTGTTATCAATCCAGAGAACGATCTACTCGATCAATCAAGGCTCGGAGCACTTACAAGCTCCCTAAGTAAAACACCGGAGTTCGCGGCGAGAGAAAGAAGCAAACAAGTCTCCTGGAATTCACCAGCAATACAGATAAGGCTGGATTCGTTACAAGGTCGAAGAGTAAGGAAGAGAATAGAGGTCTTACCAGGGTATCTACGTCTTCAAACGGGGACCGTTTGACCCGAAGAGCATGGCCACCAGTTGCTGGACTTCTGATTAACCGGCACGCACGCGTGACAGGGAAGAGAAGCGATTCAGATGGAAAACAGCGACGAAGAAGCGAGAAGACAAACAGGAAATCGCTGTACGGTGATTCGACTCCGTTGCACGACGCGCGGCACTGTAGCGTCCCGAGTAAAGTGCTTCGATCGAAATTCCCCTTAATTCAATTTACGATCGATCGACTTTCAATCTTCCGCTTTGTAAATCACTCTCACGCGACAAGAAAGTGGAAACTACTGGGACTCGACTAGCTCACGTGTCTTACAAAGACCTCAGTCTTGCTTCGCATATTAACATTTCCCCCACGATCGTCTCCTCTGGGAGGTACATATTTACGTCAGCGCAACTACAAATTACATGACTTTCCCTTCCTGGCCACTGAAACTGTTGGTTAGATCGCATTTAAACGGGTAATACATTTTTTGGTAAGTTCGTCGAAATTATTAGGGAGAGGGGTAGGTGTTAATTAATAATTATTGTTGAAAAGTATAATGCGAAAGAAAAGCGTTTCATTGCTAACGGTAAGAGAGCTATTCATTACTTAAAAATTCTTTCATTAACGTATTAATATAGTAGCATAGTTTATCTAAATTTAAAATATTTAAAACATTTTCTCAAATATCTACGTAAAAACATCGACGAAGTATAGGATAGACCTATCACCTTATGGGACTTCGTGTCACCGCCCAAACTGTATTACCGACCCATAATTTCAGGACTGAATTCAGCGGCCTCTGTTCATGAACTATACGTGTGACTTGTTTAGAGTGATATTCGACTCGTGAAATGAGATATTCGACTCGCGAAAAGAGATATTTGACTCGCGAAAAGAGATATTCGACTCGCGAAAAGAGACATTCGACACGCGGAATCAGATATTCGACTCGCGGAATCAGATATTCGACTCGCGAAATCAGATATTCGACTCGCGAAATCAGATAGGGTGAAAGCACTAGTAGTCGGCCACCCTCTAGTAGTCGAGCACTTTTATTATTTAGCTTAAAGAAATAAGTACTGAAATAAAGAATTTATTAAATGACAATTTTATATTATATTTTGAATTTCTAACTTTACAATGCGACAAAAAACGCCCTTCATAGGTAAAAAAACTAAATGCTTTTAAAGTGATTTGTAAACTAATTTTGATTCTACATGCGCCATTGCTGTTTTCTAACCCGAGAAACATAAGTGTGCTTTGAATAGAAACGACAAATGTAATTCAGTTCTATACATTTTTTACTGGAAAATTATGCTATTCCACTGAAAAAGCATCAACAATTTTATACGCGCTTTAAAAATTAAAAAAAAATAGGATAATTTATTTATTTATGGGAGGTCGGTAACTGGATCATCATTCCCTTTCAATTTTCAATAGTCGACCACAGCGGTCGACTTCTGAAACTAACTGCATTCACAATGAATGCTAATAGTCGACCACGTATTAACTATAATATAAGAGGCTCTTAATAAAGCTTTTGGCAAACATATATTCTATCCTGCTCCTATCCAAAGCAATAAAAAAAGATCTCCAAAAGAAAAACTGCCAAGTGCAGTTTCATCTGCTGAATGGCGCGATTTTTTATCAAAAAAACACGAAGTGAAAGAAAATATTGAAATAGCAAAGCGTCAGAAAAAGGAGGAAAGATTGAAAAATCAAGAAGAAAAATCCAAGAAAATAGCAATAAAAAAGGATAAAGTAAAAAAATGTAAAAAGGAGAAGCAAGAAAAATTGAAAAAATTGTAACATAGAGTTATAAAACAAGAAAGGATTTCATTATATTTAAGATAATTAAAATTGTATATTCGTTTCTTATGGAGTAATGTTCTACAAAGTTTATATAATTTATTTATAGAATACCTACTTTAAAAACTTAAAATTTGTTACTGCTTCCTATCTTAAAAACGAAATTTTTAATTTACATTGGAAAAAAAAAAATTTATATTTTTTATTAAAATTTTGATAAAGTTTTTAAAAGAACTTATTTTAGTTACGCATTATTCTTGTCATTATTAATTATTTACTGATGTTGCACATTATATTCCAAAATAAATTTTAGTTTGTAATGCGCACATTACCTATTTTGAATTTCATATTAAAAAAGGTGGTCGACTACTAGCTATCGGACCGGTCGACTTTTACAGTTAAGCGGTCGATTATTAAAGCATTCGGACACTTTATTTTTAACGCTAATTATTTATTTTCCCTGAACTTTCCTACTAACATAAAATATTTAGTGATACATTAAATACATTTGAATTACTTCAATACATTTTATATATTTTATAACATTGATTGTTTATTTTTTTTCAGTACTTTTCATTCGAGTTTAGCTTTAAGTGGTCGACTACTAGTGCTTTCACCCTATTCGACTCGCGAAATCAGATATTTGACTCGCGGAATCAGATATTCGACTCGTATAGTGTTAATAGAGAAGGATAAGTGCATGTTGGAATATTTCAGCAAGATACTGGAACTGATGGGTTTTTCACAATTTTTAAAGTACTCTCTGCTTCAGCACCTTATTGAGATATACCAAGTTACAATTCCTTGCTGAGGTATTCCTACTTAGTTATAACGTACTGTATTTTTTAAACAAATTAAGTAAACATACTAAAACATACTAAGTTCGGACGTTTGCATTTTTCGTAGCAGTTTTCATCATATTTAGTTTCAATTCTAACCGCTTGTAGCATTGCGTTCGAATTCCACTCTGAATCGATAATGTTGGGTGTGACACGAAAATGGTAAGGGGGCTCGCGAGCCCCCCGAGCGTGTGACACAAAATTACATTGCGTGATAGGTCTATCCTATACCTGGTCTGTGGTAAAAATCACTTAATAGTTACTTACAGTCGCTCACTGCTGACGATACCCACCGTCGGTAATTGTTAATCAAATCAATAACCTTTAATTAGTTTTTATAAAAAATTTAGCGCTATTTTGGCGTCTTAAATAGAAAAGTAATATTCTAAAGTAGATGCTATAATTTTCGAAGAGGAGAGCTAGACTTTTTTCCAAGTTAATAGTGTGAAATTAACTTTGACGGCAGCCAATCAAAACAGTTCAGTTTCAACCGTCGCTAACGCAGTTCCCGAGCAAGCATTCGATCGATGCTCTATCGTTTCGTGTAAAATACATCGGTTCCAGTGAAATTTCCATAGAATTTCGTTCGTATGCCTGAAAGTAGTGTTCTCTGATTTGGCTATAATTTTGCATCGAAACGTCTGTGACTTCGAGTTTTCTGTGATCTAGTCCAATTTGCTTTCGAGGGGAGAGAGAGGAAGGAAGATGGATGCTCCAAACAAGGATCCTTAAAGTACAGAACAAGTTAGATGCTTTTCAAGTTATTTAATTTCTCTCAAACAGTAGAACCAAGTACAGTGTGTATTTATTTCAGGTGCAAGGTCTGTTGAGACATCGAGACAACTGTGGGATGAGCAACGTTCTTTCGTCGTCGCGAATACATCCAATGGTAGGTGAACATTTTAAGTTAATAATATAATGACGAACATCGAGGCGATGCTTCTACTTCTCTATTGGAAAGTAATGTGTACACAATCAAGATGGAAATAGGTATGAATTGGCGTAGAAAGGTAGCGTTCGACTTGCCCCATACACTTCGATGTGCGGCGCGCTATTTGAATTTCGGCGGCAAATTTGAATCGCCTCTTTCTGCCGATCGACAATTACAGCTTATTCCTTCTTGAAATTATCAGTCAGTGGGCAATTATTTTATCGGGCAAACGATGGTTATCGTTAGATTGAAGGATTGAGAAGGGATTGGTATAAAATATTATAACTAGTCTATGGTTTTATATAAATATCGATTAATAGTAGACAGGGAAGGAATATTGAACGAAGAGTTGCATTTCAAGGGTTTTACTCATCCTCCTTTATTACAAAACTGAGAAAAAAAAGAAAACTTTGCGAGAGTAACAAACTTTTGGCTTATGTGACTAGTTGTAATACTCAGCGGCAATACTAAATTAATGCAATTGTTGTAAGTATGTACAGTCCCCGTGTAATTAAGTGTGGCGAGCTCAGGCGAAGGCCAGACGAGTTTCAATCAATTGAAACACTTCGTAGTAACGAAAACACTTGTAAAGCTATACGAATGTAACACAGAAGTCGAAATATCATAGTATCTGCTAAGTGATGCATTTCCAAGCAATATCATTTGGTTCCGCGATACGAAAACCTATCCCTGTCCTAGTGGCCCTTGAATTTTCAATCGAGTATATTAGAATCGGTGTGTGAGGACACATGTTTAACAGTAGAGAAACGAATTTGAAACTCGTCTCCGGCTTTTCCCGCCACCGCCGATCCCGATAAGTCCTAGGGTCGCTTAAAACTCGTTATCTTACAGAATGCTAACACGTTCACGCGCGCGCGTCCATCCATCAACCGTACAAAGTCGACGAAACACAGCATTCTTTGTCCGTCGACCGGCATTCCCGTACACTCGATCAGCATGCAATCAGACTTCACTCTCGATCTACACTGGCACACATGTTCGCTTTTTTTTTTTCACCAGGGTAAACGACAACTTAACTTATTTACGGATTACTGATACAGTCGTACATCGTCATTCGACGCTTTCGAGCCGCGTTTCCAATCAACTTTCACATTTTCCATCGCTGTTTTCGAACGACGCACACTTGTCCATTCACCGATGAAAATAATTTCGAAAATGATAGATATCATTAGAATTGAAATTTTTTTTTATCTGCCGAGCCTCGCGGTGGGTAGTTCGCCTGGCAAAATCTACACGATTCATCGCCACTTGTTGGTCGACGACGTAATGCAACGTCCTTCCAAATGTGGAGAGCGTTTTCTCATAAAATCTAATTACAAATTCTTTTTATATCAATATCCTACAAGCTGTCCACGTATTTACATCTATATGTGGTACATATATAAAAATCTCCAATGTCTACGACGTACTACCAAGTGATTCTAAAAGTGGAGCCTCGAATTTATCGACGCACTGCTACGTCTTCTGGGATATGTAAGTGTTGAGCTGTGTTACATCTTGAAACGACAATTCTGGACCCACCAACGCAGTACTACGCCTTTTCACTCGTAGCTTTCGCTTTCTACGACCGTACCAATACGTTCTAAACGTGTATCGTTGGTATCGATCGAATTTTCGAGGCTCAGCTTCGGAATGTGATTGTTCTGATTCTGCCGTTCAATGTTCGTTAAATCGTCTCTTAAATAATAGAAGACGGCTGGAAATCTGCATGTAACAGGTTCCTCGACAAATGACGATGTACGACCATGCATAAATACTAAACTAAGTCGCTATTCGTAGTCTCTGTCTTGGAAGACACGGTATGGCAGGATTTTTTGATTAGGAATAACGTTTCTCAGGGAGAGGTATGGATTTTGGTTTCGTCGCCGCGGTACACTTCGATCTCTTAGGCTCGCCTACGAGAGTAGACGAACATTCACCCTGTTATCCAGTGATCATTCTATAGAACGAGGGCGAGCTCGTTCTATGCTGCCCGACGCCGTGACTCGGCCGTCGTTGACCAACGAAAATTCGGTTAGATCCGGGGTCATTTAAATCCTATTCGCAACTAGCTATCATAAATAATTAAGAGGACAATTAAAGAGAAACCGCGGGGTACCCGTAACTCTGACCGTGCAACGCTAATCCCAATGCAAGTCGGGATCGTGCACAATGTTAATCGTTAACGAATCACGCGGGCGCGACGCAGGAGCCCCTTCTAAGGGGGGGGGGTAGCAACGATCGTACGAAATATAATCACTACGCGTCTCGAGCTTCTCTGTGTACATTAAGGGGTCGTAGGTTCCGTCGGGCGACTGTAGTAGCGCAATATAGCGAGGGATTAATATAGAATATAGAAATATACAACGAAACGGGAGACATTTACACGCCTACATTATAAAACTAAGTCTTCAGTGTCAGTCCATTGAAATTCTGCCGTTTGTGCGTTCGCGAACGCCCACCCTAATGTAGTACCGTAACTAGACCAGGATCACCGACAGGAATTAGTAGCCCGTGACGAGTTGAAATTTCCCACCCACGGAGCCCGCCAGCGGCTCGGAAGGAACGACCGTGAAAGAAAATCGATGAGGGGGAAAGTAACGAGGCGGAGGGGGGTAGGTGAAAACGTACTGGGACGTGTGATCTTCGACGAGGGTAGCGAACACCTTTCGCTAGCCATTTTTCCTAGTTTCCTCTCGACGAAACTAAAGCGATCTGACCCACCAATAATCGTGCGCATCGACATTTCTCTTGTTCCATTCTATAAAATATAAATGTTACTCGTGATCAAGCAGCTGACATTGGAGGGTGTTTTTTTTTTTTTTTTTTTTAGCGTGGTTAAATTCGATAGGACTCTCTTATCAGCTAGCTAACCGGTTAAATCGCTTAGGCTTAGGCAACTAAGGTGCTGTACATGGTGTCGTAGCGATCCAGGCTACGATTTCTGTGACTTTCAATAAATTACGCTATCCTAACGGCGCTCCTTCCCTCTGTGCGGAACGAAACAGGGTGAGATTCTAGCGGTTACTTAAGCTTGGTCGCTCGCCCTGTTAACCCTGACCGAAATCTGTATGTACGTGCACGGAGACGGCTGCTGTACACGCGCTGTGGTATTTAGAAACGTATAATCTGCGATTGGACCACTTATTTAGCGCCGAAGAATAAGTAGAGAGTACACCTGTGTATGCGTGTACAGAGACTACGAGACTATTGATCCGTTGGAAATTAACGAGGTGTTTTATAAAGTGAAACGTAAGTAGGTTTCTGTGACTTAGCGAACAAGGAAATGCCTTCTAGTTACGGCACTGACGTAGTGTTTAAATATATATATATATATATATTCATATATTTAAATTAAAAACACTCCCCCCAACGCGCGTTTCCCCTCGGAAGCATAATGCGCAGCATGTTCCCCACGAGAAACGCGCGCGAAACGATCTCTCCCCTGCCTTCAGGCACTAATCGGCAACAATAAATACTAAAAATCGATCACCCAGATAGAACGTGCGTTTGACGCGAACAGTGCATTCGACTGGCCCAAAACCAGCCCCGCTTTATTTAATCATATCATTACCTAACATCGTGATTCCTCCTCGTATTTATTTATCCCCGTTGGAGCCGCCCTCGGATCTGAATCCTCATTATTTACACGATTTACATTCTATTATTGCAACAGTAAAAAATATTCGTATGTTCTTTCTCTCGAAGCTCGCGGAATTATACGTTTTAATGCCCATTAGAGTATTTTGATTTCAAGAATATCCTACTTTCCAGTCTCCTCTCTCTGTGCGCGTATGCGCGTGTCGCGAAAATTCAAGCTTCTTTCCACCATTTCTCTTTGATTTAATATCGTAGGTATTGGTCGATATAGAACACTGAACGAGGATCGGTTCGCTAAACGTTCTCCTCCGATTAAGTAGATAAATGGTATCGATTAACGCGACGGGTGCAGAGGATATCGAAAAATCAACGACGCGACGCGATTCTTCTCGAAGAAACGAGCAGAAACATTGCGGCGTGAAGTTTTCTCGTACGAGCCGCGGTTCTCGAGGAAATCGAATTCGAATTCGTGCGAGCCGCGCGCGCAGTAGATTGCGCGCATACTTTAAACCACGGTGTAATAGACAGGTGTTCCGACTCCTGTTCAGAATGTGTGACTTTTTCGTCCTAGTTCTTCTGGCGGCCGGCAGATTTCGTCGATGTCGTAAAGGCATTTGCATATGGCCTGTTGTGTCTGGCAAGCCCAGTAATACCACTAAAATCTCTACTACTACAGTCTCATTAATACATATGTATATGCCTTCTAAGTCACGACGCCTCTCGCGACGGCCAGAGGAATTAAACAGAAATCGGCACACAAAATCGCTGGAGTAAAAGGTACAGAGTCTGTTACACCTGTCTGTTACACCGTGCTTTAAACAACTTCGCGACCGATTATCTCGGAAACCAGGGATTCTACGAGAAAACTGTATTCCACATTCTCGATTCATTTGTTCGCGAAGTGTCGTGTCCTATAACTGTGTGCCTAGTGTTTTAAGATATCCTGTGCACCTTACAGTCGGCAACGTGCAGTCAAACATTTATATTTATTATTGGTCTATCGTCCATATAGTTATCGGAATTTTCATCGATATTCGCGCAATATTAGGCCAACGTTCCCTCGGTAACGTTCTATCTGGGTACCCATCGTTATTACGTACGCCATTATTTACAGAATATATACAACATGTGCGATGGTGAACTATGAACATCTCAAAGTGATTCCTTTGCGCGCAGCTTCCGTTTACTGGAAATCGCAGACCCTTAGACGTGTGTGATACAGGAAAAGTTGTTCATTGATGAATACACTCTATCAAATATAAAGCCTTGCAACAATAAGCACAGAGAGAGATCAGATTAAGTTCACACAACTAATTCTCCTCGATTGAATCTGCACTAGAATGATCGGACACTTTTAGCGAACATTGCTGAACTGTTCCGCAAATTCCAGTAAACCAGCCGGCTGCTGAATCGTAAGTAGAGGACCAGAAGATAAAGACGGAATAGTTGAGAGTTAAGTTGAACGGATCAGGGCCGATTCAGTAATTGAAGTTCTCTGAAATTACGATTGTTTGCCCGTGCTCGATAATCTTTCTGAGAAATTAAACGTTTAATGCCTGATTCCGTTCCCTTTCCCGCGTAATTAGACGGCAGAGTCGAACACATCCTCGCAACGAAAACAACTCTCTCTCTCTCTCTCTCTCTCTCTCTCCCTCTCTCCCTCTCTCCCTCTCTCTCTCCAAACCATCGTAATATCTCACAATACCTCTGATCGTTAATTATACGCGATTAAATTTAATTATTACACTTTCAAGCGCATCTTTAACCACCGTGTCGGCTTAGGTAGAATCACACGATCTAGAAAAACGATTTCCATAAAATCAGACTTTCGATTACGTGGACTATTATCCTCTAAAACGATCGCCCGATAGCTTACTGCCGCCATCGACGTGAGAAGTATATAAATAAAGTATTCTACGGAACCGAGTGATATATCTCAGATATATTGCTAAAAATAAAGGAACTTCTTAGTGACCCTAGTAAAAGATACAGCAAGTGTACGTCGAAAGATACGAAAAGTTAATAATTTACGAGCGGTATAAACATAGAAAACCTACGTCAAGAATTAAAAATATCTGTATATATGTACAGCACTTTCGTTTCACCCGGACAATCGATCCAGATAATCGAAAGCATCCGAAAATATCGGTACAGCGTGTGATGCAGGTTCGCGAGGGAGCGAGCTCTAGAATGTTGGTCGTGGCACTGACCCTGACCGTCTCGATATCATCCTTCCCCCTTGGTCCGCGAGGGAGCGATGAATCGAACGACGCCTCGAAAACGATGGAGGGTTTTATCGGTGGAGCTCAAAGGAGGAGGTTAATCCAGGCCCCTGGACCCTCGAACGAGTCGATAAAACGCTCCTACTCTAGGTTCCTCTCTTGAACTGTAACACCGCGTGCGTCCCTGTATGCTCCCAATCCCCCTTCGATCGATCATGAATAAATAATACGGCCGCCGCAGAAAAATACTTATCCGAATATCGTTACAATAAAATAGAGATACTCTTTTTGTCTCTTAGATTCCCTCTTTGCTTACCCCTTAGCTTACTTTTATACTTATTATTGCGAAGATTGTTGGCATGCTTATTGCAAGTTTACGTACAGGATACACCGCCCTCTCGAGGGAGCTGCGTGACCCGTCTACGCGATCGTTAGGCGTCTCTCTGCTCCTTCGTTCCAGCTGGAGCCATTAAGCCGCGATCCCACGTGTCTCATACAGCACCGTTGCTATTCGAAAATATCGTGCATTACAGAGGCGTTAAGTCGCGCTCCCACATGTACGGCACGCGATGCGGAGCAAACTCGAAGTGGCTTCAAAGGAATAGCTTTTACGTGGGAGCGTGGCTTTCGGTTACTTTCACAAAGTGGAACGGTACGTGTTATTAATATAGCTTTCGGTGTGGTTTGTCTTGCGTTGGATTCGTGGCGTCGTAACTTTAAGTATCTTTCGCGTTGCACATTGTTCGCGTGGGAGCGCGGCTTTACGAGGACGGGTCGCGCATCCCGTGCGAACGGTATACGTGTAATAAGGAACTCTGGTATGTGGATTCTCGTATGGTTGAACGCGCAAGTTGTCTGGCTTTCCGAGAGCTCGGAACTGTCAAGTCCTGCCCGATATATTCCGATCGATTCGTTATTGTTGTGTACAGCTGACTATGAGGTGATCCTTCGTCGATAAACTACGCCGAAATTGTAAAACCAACTGCTGCTAAGCTGAATTTCGAGAAGCACAGCACTGAGAATTCAGTTCTCTTCCGTATACAGGCTGCTCCAAAAACCGTTACACCGGATGGGATCTAAGCAGCATAGAAATATGATTCAGAATTCCCTGAAACTTTGTAGAACATTAATCTTCGACGTAAGATAGAAATTAGTTGTACGATTTCGGCTAATTCCCTCAAACAGAGACACCCGATTCTAAGACTCTACTGTCCTCAATTCCCATGTCCTCGGTATCGGAAGTACGGTAATTCGAATGGGAACGGTAATTTCACACCAACACGTTGAAATTCGTCGGTCGTATAAAAGTTAAGCAAACCTGGAGCAATGACAAAAATGCGGGGAGCAGGGCAATTTTCTGTGGTGCCCCGACAGATCGAAAGAAAGTCAGCTGATCACGCGAACGGTCAGCTGATTTTGCCGCGACTGTAGGTCCCCCAAGAATGTTCCGACGATGTTGTTCGTAGATATGTATATGTAAACCGTGATGTGGCGAGTTGAAAACACTTGGCAATGGAGCACGACAATGCAAATTCGATCGATCGTTTCCTCGAAAGCATCGAGAGGAGCGCGATCGACGAGAAAAGTACCTGCGGACTCGAACACGTTTCCTCTGGTCTCTGCGAAAACCGTCTCATACAGTGAACTCATTGTTACTCGTTACTTTTGTGCTCTTCACCCTTCGGAAACCATCCCTCCAGGCGCATCTTTGCAAGTCGTAAAGAAAAAGAAGCTTCTCGTCGCAAACTCTGCGAATCGACCCCGTTACCCCATTCCCAACGCAAATTTTCCCCGTGGCTTAACTAAACGATTCGACAAAACTCGTCGTTCCTATAAAAGACGATTTAACGCGATCAGCACCAAACACGAATGGAAAGTATACAAGTGAAGAAGGAGCTCCAAGCTATCCAGCGAATATGAAATAACAAAGAATTCATTGTACGCGAAACGTAACACGAATGGGCTCTACGAAAACGCGACTTCGTATAATTAATCAGTTCTTTGCGCGATACGAGGCTGGTCCGGTTAGTAAAAGCCACCGTGACTCTAAGAATCGCTACTCTAAGCAAACGGAACACGGAACAAAATGGTGTGTATTGTATATCCGCGCGTGAAAGGACAATGATACAAAAGTAACCCTTTCGAGGAATGAAACAGTTCGTAGACTTGCATGGCCTGAGGAACTAAGAGCTTTTGGTTGCGCTTTAGGAAAATGTTCCAGCGCCCGAACGGATCCTGGGTGGGGCACGGTCGGGCGCTTTTGGTTTCGGTTCGTATACGGTGTCCTCGTGGAGCCTCGACGCCCGTACACAGTGTGGGCGAAGGTAAACGGTAAAAAAATCTCTTTAGTCGCTCGTCGCCATCAAGGTCCTATTCGTCAACGAGCACCGAGAGACGAGGACGAGGCCGTCCTCGTGGTCTGTGGTGCGCGCTGGGCCTATCGCAAATATTGTCCTGAGTATCGTTTGTACATTATATCTAGAAAAAAGGTTTCGTGACTTGTGGATGTCTCGGTGAATCGTACACCAGGGTAAAATTAAGCTACAGAGCGTGACTCTAGTCTCATCGATCGAAGGGTACATCCTCCATGTTGGCTACGTTACCGAAATGCTGGAAGCCGTTCTTGAAGATACGGCCCCTGCTGGTACCCGCCTTCGTCTGATCGAGGAGCGTCACGTTGTCCTCGAACTCCTTCACCCATCTGGCCGTCTCGTTGCCCCAGTGGAAGCGGATTGGGGCAGCGTGGTGGTAGGGCTTCTTCACGCCCGAGTTTCGGCTGTCGATGCCCTCCGTCGTGTGGTAGAACGATCTCTCGCAGAAGTCCTGACTGAGGAACGGCTCCAGCTCGGTCACGATCTCCATGAACGTCGGGCGATCGTTGGGTCGCCATTTAAAGCACTTCTCCATGATCTTCTGCATGTTCTCGGGGCAGCCGCGCGGTATCGTCAGCGTCCCTTTGTGCAGCACGTGGCTGAGCACCTCCTCGTTGGAGAAGCCTTGGTAGGGCATCTCGGCGAGGGTTAGAATCTCGTAGAGTACCACGCCGTACGACCAGACGTCCGAGTCGGACGTGAACACGCCGTCGGACAGGTTCTCGGGTGCCATCCACCTGATAGGGAGCAGTCCCTTCTTGCCGATTTTGTAGTAGTCAGTCTCGTAGACGTCCCTCGCCATACCGAAGTCGCCGATCTTGCAGACGAGGTCTTTGGCGACCATGCAGTTCCTCGCTGCCAGGTCACGGTGAACGAACTTCTTCGACTCGAGATAGGCCATACCGTCCGCGATCTCCGCCGCCATTCTCAGCATCCTGCAAGGGTTTGGCACGAGATGGGTGTCACGGATGCGGCGCAGATACGTCTTCAGGTCCCCGTTCTCCATCAGTTCCATGACGACGAACGGGGGGCTGTCGATGGACACCACTCCGAGGAGCTTGATGATGTGGTAGGTGGAGAAGTTCTTCATCACCGAGGCCTCGTTCAGGAACTCGTTCTTTTCCCGCTGGTTGGCGGTGCTCGAGATGGTCTTGATCGCCACGGGTGTCGTTTTATCAAAGTATCCGCGATACACCATGCCAAAGTTGCCCAGTCCAAGCTCCTCCAGGATCTCGACGCTCTCCCTGGGCACCTCCCAATCGTCGATCACGTACTTGGTCTCCATGTAGTCGGGGTTCACGCTGGCGATCAGCCGCTCCTGTCGCTTCTTCTTGTGCTGCTTCCTCAGAAAGAAGAATATCACGACCATGGTCGTGGACAGAATGCCAAGGATCAGGCAGGATATCAGCGTGACGGGGATGCCGTTCCTTACGTTTATCGTGAAGTAGATGGCCTTCGAGAAGGAACCGTCTCCGGCCAGCGACGTCGATCGCACCCGTAGGCTGTACTTCCCAGGGCTCAGGTTCCTGACCAAGTAGCTGCTTGCACTTTCGCTGCGGCCGGTGCGCGGTATGCATTCCGTGATCTTCTTCGCGTTCGTCACGTCCAGATTCGTATACTCCACGGTGTAAGAGACAGTGAGAGCATTGGGATCCTTCACCATGTCCCAGGTCACCTCTACTATGGTATTATTGCTCACGCGAGCTCTGACACCGCGCACGTCGTCCGCGTGATCCCGTTTCTTCGTCCTGCTGTTCGTGTACTGTATCGACGAGCACATGTGCGCCTCGCCCATCTTTATACCGCAGGCGGCCACGGTTATGATGTACCGCGAATAGTGGCGCAAGTTCCTCATCACGTACGAGTTGTTCTGGCCAGTGACATTGTAGATCACGGTCGTCTCGCCCGTGTAACCCACGAACGACCTCTTGATATCGGTCTTGGACGGCTGCCTCTCTGACTGAGTGACGGACAAGTGGTTGGCTAGCTCGTAGAACTTCTTGTCCATGGAGTTGTAGCTGTTGTCGACGCAGTAGTCCTTCCAGCCGGGCGACATGTAGCTGATGCTGGTGTTCTCGTGACAGAATATCTCGAACTTCTTCGACGTGACCACATTGGTGGCCGCGTTCTTGGAACAGCACGAGCCGATGTTGATCACCGGTGTCCGGACGGTCACGTGGGGCGGCGTGTTCTCGACCTCCGGCTCGTACTGCAACGTATTGTTGCAATAGTTCCGCATGGAGATCAAGCCTTCCTCATCGTACAGCATCGTGCTGGAGAGCATGTAGTAGCCTATAGGCCCGTTAGGGTGCAGGGGATTTTCCCATTTCACCAAGATCTCCGTGTCGCTAAGGGTGGACGACATCACGATGACCGGTGGCGATGGCACGGCGCTCTTTGTCCTGAAGAAGATGATCTCCGACTGACCCACCCGGTTCGACAAGAAGTTCATGCTCTTGGCCATGAAGGTCTTCACGTAGACACCGTACATGGTATATGGCTTCAGATTAGCGATATGCTTGGACACGGTCGTGTTCCTCTTCGGTATGTCAACGTCGATCACCTGCCAGGTGTTGTTGCCGCCGCAGGCGTTCGTCTCGTAGCTGATGTTCCGGTTCTCCGTCTCGACGTAGTGCAACAGGTAGCTGAGCAGCTGTTGGCCCTCGGGCGGTTTGTCACTGTACTCCCACACTAGGTCCGCGTAATCCGGCCCCAGATGCTTCACCGTGATGTTTATACCGACTATGTTGCACGCCACTTTCTCGCCGTTCGACTCCGGCTGCACCTCCATGTCGGTGAAGTTGGTGATGTTCACCATCTTGCTCAGCTCCACGATCTTCGAGAAGCACAGCTTCGGGTTGTAGTGGAAGAACAGCCTGCCCCTCTCGATCCTGATACTCCGCTCCGGCGGGAACAGGCCCGACAGGTTCGGGTTGTCGACCACCGTCAGGCTGGCGTTATTCAGGTCCAATCGCTCCCCCTTGATCACCTTCAGCTTCTTGAAGAAACCCAGCGACGTGATCGGGAACGAGTGGGTGATCTTCACGTACTCGGTGATCTCCTCGACCAGGCTGAACGCGTCGCTCAGTTCGTTCATAATATTCGGGTTCCCGTTGCGAATCTGAAAGTCCAGGGCGCCTTTCACGATGGTCACGCCGCGGAACCGTTGCGCGTCCGAGATGTGGTGTATCAAGCCGCCGTGACTGATCTTCTGGCAGCGATTCTCGCAGGCTCGACACGTGGTCATCTGCAATTTCACGAGAATCCATGTTACTTTAAAGGGACATTTGTAAATGATCTGTGAAGAATGTGAGGCAAATTGCGGACGATTGCTCGAGTTCTAAGCACGATCGAACCTTTCGAGCAACCTGTCAATCGGCTAGAAAAGCTTCGTACATTGTGCTCGTCGCGTGTATCCTCGAATCCGTCGGGGCAGTGAGTGACGCAGGTCCCATTGAACGGTCGCCAGGATTGTCCTTCCTCCAAGAAGTAGAACACCCTCTTCAGGCGATTCATTTGATAGCACTCGTCTCTGGCGATGCAGCGTCTCGCAAGATAGGCGTTTCTGCGAGAAAGATCGCACCCGTTGGCACCGTATCTAACAAATGGGGTGGATCAAACGCATATCTACATATATATCACTCACAAATGGCTGGGACACGCTTCCACACATTTCCCTTCGCGCCTGTAATGCTTGCAGACGTAGCAATCGCTGACAGAGGGACCTAGGCATTCACCCAGACACTGCTCGTGACACATCGGCTTCTCTGTCATCTGACACCGCTGGGCTGACCAGCACAGACCCTCCGGGCAGTGGTTGCACACTTGGATTTTTAAAAAAGCGTAACACAACTTGTGGTCCAAGTACCGAAGTGAAGGAATATCAGGGTAATTGAAAGTAGTACCGGGGCAAGTGACGTCCTCCCCGTTCTCCTTGATAACGTTCTCCCCAGCGGAGACGATAAGGTCCCAGTTGAGGGTGTTGGTGTAGCACAGGGACGGGTTCTTCTCGATGCGAACGCTGCCCCTCGAGATCTCGGTCAGCTTGGTCAGGCCGATCTGAGAAAGAAAATTTCCGCGGGCACGATTCAGGCGCAATATCGGCAGCCAGAGGTCGAAAGACTGCTTAATTCGATTGGCTAATTAACGCCACTTGACCCCCGCCGGGTCAACTGGCTACGCCGAGCGAATTGGAGCGAGGAGAAGCCTCCGAAACAGCCAGTTCTCCTCGCCTCCTCTCGCCGTGGGAACGATTCACGAGAAGTCAGCGTCTCGCAGCGAACAATCGATCAACGGGATCCAAAAGCACGTCCGATGCTTCTTCCGCGTAACCTCAGCTCGCGAATCACGGTAGACGAGCAAAGGAACCGAGCCTCCGCCATCCCCGTGAAAAATGACACGACCATTATTTGCCACCTCTGTTGCGAATACCCCCGGATCGGCGTTTATTTTCAGAAACAACACGACACGTTGCCCAGTGTTCAGCGGAGGCTCCTCGAAAAAATATTTGCTCCGCAAACAGTTTTTCCCCGTTGGAAGCGTACTCCCGTTTTCCCCCCAATCGATACCCTTCGACGGGATCCCGGAAATAGAGGTGTGCAGCCGCGCTTACCTCCCGCAGATTCTCCATTTCGTACACCATGAACGCGTAATCGGCGAGCAGGATGTTGCCCCTGATGACCTCGAGGTTCGGGAACAGCCTGCCGATGCTCTTGAGGCTGCGGACGCGGTAGAGGAGCAGGTAGCCGGTGATCTCTCGCAGCTCGGGGAACTGCAGGTCTTCGAACTCCTTGTCGGACGCGTTCTCCAGGAGGACGATCTGCAGGAAGCCCTCTATTACACGGCAGCCCCTCATCATCGCAAAGTACCCGGCGGTGTTCCGGATGTCGATGCTCTGGCAGATCCCGTCGCCGAGGGTCACGTTCTTGTACTTCCGCGACTTCGTCTCGGTCTTCGAGGTCGGCTTCGGAAGGTTCGACGACTGTCCCGGCTGTTGGTTCGTCTTCGCGTTGGCCTCCGTCGATCTGCAACAATGGGATACGTTCGGTGCAGGTGCGTCTGCGTTTAGGATTTAAGGGGTTATACCTAGGCAGGCGGCCGAAAAGAGGCGAATGTTCGTGAATTGTTTTGAAAAAGTGGAAGCATTACCAAAATTACCAAATGTTCTTTAAATGTTGCTCTTTTACGTGCAAAAAGATCTGTAAAAATATATGCTTCCGCTTTCTCAAAAAAAAATCACAAACATTCGCCTCTTTTCGGCCGCCTGACTAGGTATAACCCCTTAATACAGTATGGCGCGTCGACAGAATTCGAGAAAGGTCCCAGTTCTGTGTATCCTTTCTCTACTGTCACCTTCTGCTCGGCAATCTTCTTCAGACTTGAGCGCAGTCGATATTATAATTTGAGATGTTACATTGTGTTATCAAAAATGATCATCTTCAAGAGTGGACTCGTTACCCAGCCGTGACTCTGACTACTATCCAGCTTCAATAGGGTCACGGCATCATACATGCGGCATCATACATGCTGCATCATACATGCTGCATCATCGACGCAATAAGCAAGAAACAAGTATGTACCTGGAATCATCGATCGCCCTGTTGCTCCTGTAAGAGACAGCTGGATCGTGGAGCACGCGATCTCCCAGGTTGTGAATGGTGTGGATCGCCTGGTATCCTGCCCCAGTACGAGCGTCGTCTTTCCTGACCACGCGACCGGGATCGTACTCGCCCTTAACGGCCTCGTGGTGGACGCTGGCCGCCATGTTCGACCACCTTGTGTCCTGGCAGCACGCCAGCCGCGCCGCGACGCAGAGGGATACGATCAACAGCAACCACCTCATCCTCATCTCCTTGTCTCATCGACACTGTACTATTGACGAGGCTATCGTCAAACCTTCCTAAATTATCCCACCCTCCGGAGTTCTTCCACCTCCGTCACGCGTCTCCCGATTAATCGGCCGGATCGATCGCCGCGGCCGTTGCGGCCCTCCGCACGAGCTGCGGCTCTATTACGGTAAGTACGGCAAAGTAGCTCGATTACCGAGCCAAGACGCTTCGTGACCTCGAAATTATGTCTGTCTTATGTCCGTCAACTTCGACGACTGCCCGGTCGAAATTCAAGGATGGCTCTCCTCAATGGGGCTCGCCCGGCTGGCTGGCTCATGAAATTTTCAACTTTCTACCTTGCAGAAACGGCGATCGGGAACGATCAACTGTTGCAGCTGCTCTCGGTCGATGGCTCTCCTTCGTCGACCTCGTTATAAATCAAATCTCGTCATGCTCCCTTCCTTCCTCCGCTGAGAGACCGACCGCCGAAGCGGTCCCTTTATCGCTCGCGAAAGGGAGCTCAGCTTCTCCGAACACTCGACCGACACTTTCGCCAGATACCTCTCCGCGTGTAGACTAGTTCTCGCTGTCTGGAGATGCGGTGTCCTCGGAGCGCTGGGGATGGCTAATCACATCGCGACGCTGTTCCAGAGCTACTCCCCGTTCAAGGCGAGAAGGACATCCTGGGCTCCGGCATCCTGCAATCAAATCGGCCACCACGTGGCCTGCGGTTAGAGAGGCCTGCTTCTGGAAACGTGCCTCGGCAGTGTCTCGGTCCCTGGGTTCTCCCGGCGTTCACCGTACTCGCCAGAGGCATGCAACTGACCGACCACTTAACCCATTAAAGTCAGCCCGACCCATTTATAGAACGTGCCATGTTTTGCCTTGATAGGCGCTCAGGAAGCGCTGGAAACCCTTTAAATACCCAATTCGCGTCACTACCCCGATGCTTCCACTTCCCTCCTCCCTTTCGTCTCTTGTTAGCTAACGACAGCTAGCGTCATTTAGCAACGGATCTATACAGGTCTATCTTTGGTATCTAGCATTTCGGCTGTTGAGGAAGCTTGACATTTCCGACACCATCCCTCTATTTTAATTGTAGTAGTATCGATCTGGCTGCAGCTACGAAAGTAGCCTCGAATGGTCAGTCGATTTTGCTCCGACTTGTATCTGTTGTTTTCGATAGCTTTTCCTTTTAGAATTGAGGTTCCCGGTGATCAAAGGAGCGACGTTACATGCCGAAGGCAACCTGGACCACTGGGCTAATGGATCAACCGCGATCTTTCCGTTTCGTCGAATTAATCAGGCTTCTGGCCGACCGGCGGACATGCCACGCTCCGATATCTTAACTCGAAAGGGAGACCCTACTGATTAAAGGTCAAAGACACCCGCGGAAACGACCTGGGTTTCGCGCAGTCGGCTGCGTGCACGTGGGAAAGGTGAGCGCTGGCTCGTGAATGAACAGCGTCGCAGCTATAGAATATCGAGTACAATAGAAATTCTTTGAAATTGGACAACAGAAGAACTGCAAAGCAGGGCCCGATCTAGCAACTCCGCTGGATTTGGGCAAAAATCATTTTTGCCGCCCTTTAATTATAAATGATTACTTTAAAATATAGTTTTTGACAGTGAGTGAATTGCAGCATTTTTTTAAAAAAGCCTTTTGTTTGTGAAAAAATTCGTATTCTTGAAGAAAAAAACAGTATCAATTTTTTACCGCTTCCTGAAAAAGTTGGACTTTTTCTATTGGTTTTTATTGATTTTAATTTCCTTTTTCTACCGTATTTGCCGCTCTGGGCAGTGTTCCTGCCGCAAAGGTGGACCGTTTTAAATGTGATGAAGCGCGGCTGCCTCGCTTTCGTGCGTGCTGCTGCCTAAGAACGATCGATGGCCGGTGCAGCGCGGTGCAAAATATGTAGGTGCAACCGCTGCACTGTTCAGTTATATTTCGGTGGCAAGTATAATTATGTTGCACCACGGGCAACGAAACAAGTTCTCTGCGCTCGAGTCCAACAGCATTGGCTCGACTCGCCGACATATGCGGGGAATGTTACCGGCCAGAAATCCACTTCATCCGTTCTGAAACCTGAATTTGTTCGCGCTTACATTGGATTCCAACAGACTTGCGCCTTTTTAATGAGCAGCGACCTGCACCGCATAACTTACAATTACAGGCAATATCTGATTAAAATAAATGTAGATCAAGCGAGGTAAAGTAACTGGGTTTCAGGGAGCTTGTGTTCTCCTTTTGCTTGTCAGTGATCGTAAGAGACTCGTCGATTAAGTTGTAAATTGAAAGTACTCCCTATCGAATCCACCACACCTATATCATTTAGGTGTAGTTCTTCCAAACAAGATTCTTCTAATTAGATTTGACTTCTTATTAAATACCACAACTCCAAACTGCAACTTATCCACGCACAACCCCCAAAGGCTCTATCTTCCAAGCGCTGCACACTTGCTCCGCGATTTTCGGCGCCCGATCGAATCACGTCGTCGAGGCTCGCCCCCGCGTCACGTCCTTTCGTTTTAATATCCTCGGTGGCGCAGCGGCGAGCGACAGACTTTCGTGCTCGCCCAATAAATTTCGCGTGACGAGCCGTGAAAGAAAATGAAACGGCCGGGGTCCCGGGGAGGAAAACACCGCTACCAGTAATAAAAACGGATTTACTCCGTTCGCCGAGATGACAGTGGCGGAGCCGGAAATTATAACGCGCCGCCGGCTGCCGCGAGCTACGGGGAAACGTATCGAGAGGTCGAACCGCACTGATAACCGTTTGATTTCCTGCGTTTAGCCGACCACCGTCAAATGAACTCGATCAACGAGGGGGGGGAGTGCATTACTTCGCGATGGGTTTGTTAGCGCGCGCCCACTTTATTTTCTCCATCGACAATCGACAATCAATGGGCACTTGGCGAACTTCGATGGGAAGAGGAGTCGGTTAATTGGAAGAACGAACCTTTCATTCGAGTGATTTCCAAACCACCCTTACATTATCCGCCATTCACCCAGCCCTGGGTTACAGTTGCAAGGAAATCAATCGCAGGGCAGTTTAGACGCCTGCCCCACCACTTTTATATTTGCGCTGCCGCTACCGCGGAGTTGGGGCTGGTGATCTTGGGCGGTAGAAAGCGAGGGAAGGATTTGATCGAGCAGAGAAGCGCCGAGGATCGATGCGTAAGGGCCATAGACGTCGTAGCAGGCGATTAATTTCTACGGAAATCTGGCACAATTCCGCCCATTCATAACTGGACGCGACACTGATGATAACGAGCTGATAAGCGGGGCAGATTGGCTCGTGCCTGGTCCCTCGTTTCTTATCGCCCACTCCGTCGAGGAATTCGGAACGACACGCGACGTGGACAGCTTAGCTTACTTCCACGGAAACGGGCCCAAGTTTCGTTTCCCCGAGGAAAAGCCCTGGGAACCAGGCCTCAATCTCGCTTTCACAATCTTCGAGGCGCAAACATCTATAATTTCTCAGAGATAGCAATATCAAAGTGCGCGCACACGATTTACTTAATACCTATAACGATAAAATATCGCCTCTATCCCTGAGTTGTATGTAGATTTCTCGAAGAACCTGAAAACTTAATTTCTTGCCTAGCAGGATTTTAGAACAGCGGATCCATGAAAACGTTCCATGCAGAATGGGAAACGGACTCCGGTTTTACTCCACTATCGATTCTTTCGCGAGGTAGACGCGAACCCAGGGGGGCGTCGATCGATTTCTCTCACAATGTTGCGAGTTAATTAATGGATCGTGATAACGCAACATCACGCGCACACGTTCGCCGCGACCATATTTCGCCACTACTATGTGTTATTGCTGTGCGCAACGGGTAAGTACTTACTTACCTTGGGTTTCAAGTGGAAGGCGCTGTTCGTTATCAGACTTATCCTGGCTAACGGTTTGCTACTTTCTTTTACCTAGCCTAACGTGTTCCACTCGCCAGCGATTGCTCCTTCGCGATCCTCAATCAACGGTTCGCAAATAGCAATTTTAAAATTTTATACTCCCGATTTTACGGACGAATCTGCGAGATGAAGACGATGGGGATTTGATCGTTTCTGTTTTCTGTTCGAAATCCGCTACTAAGTGCATAGATTCATATAGGAACACTCAGATGTCAGAATCATGCAAATATGGAAATCAGAAGGAGCCAAAACTCGGGTGTCGAGAAATATTTCTAGACGAAAGTTTGCAAATGAGCCTGCGTATAGTGGACAAAGAAACTACATAGTTTGTTTTGTAGATTTCAAGGTGCTACACTGCTACCTCAATTTCTGTGAGATTCTGTGAACAGTTATATCCTCGCTTTCGTCCGTGCTGCCTAAGAACCGACGGCGATAAATATTCATTCAGCCGGTTTTATTATTGCGCTGCTACATTGTGGAACTATGTTGCCACATTTATCGAGATCTACACACATAGCGAATTAATTTATGTGGACTCCTTTCCACACACCCGACGCCTTCAAAATGTTGCTCCCGCGTTCCTGCGGTGTCCACCGTAGCGAAACAGAACCACAGTCCTCAAAAATCCGTACGTACTTCGCTCCGAAAATTCATACTCCAAACACCAATGAAATGGAGTTATTAAATGGAAATTTATAAATTTATAAAATTTTTCCATAGGTAATCCAGAATCTTTTAAAAAATCCCATGGAGTTCGCGGAGGTCTGTGAAGTTGGCACCCTCAAATTCGAATTTTTGGAAAAACTCAACGGCATTCGTTTGTCCATCGTTTGCCCACGTTTGCCCACAAAAAATTTTCGTTTGCCCAGCCCTCAAAAAAAAGTTATGGCAAAAAAAAATTTTTCATCAGCACCCCCATGAAAACATTTTAATGATTTGACAGTGGGAAATGATTGCCCATCGTTTGCTCACGATTGCCCACCCAACAATTTTTTTCCCACCCTTCAAAAAAAGTTATGAAAAAATTAAAAATTTTGTCATCAGCACCCTCCATGAACAGTTTTGAATTTTTTAAAAGTAGGAAACGATTGTCCACGATCTGGCTTCGTTTGCCCACCCAATAATTTCGTATGCCCACCCTCCAGAATCGAATTAAAAAATATAGTTCCTAGAAGAGAAAGGCACTGGAGACGCGATCGCGTTAAAGTCCGATTTTTTTCGAAGATATTATCAAAATCGTTCTTTCAACGACGCAGTCCGTTAGTCTAGATGTAGAAGAGGTTTGCCCACCCAATAATTTCGTATGCCCACCCTCCAGAATCGAATTAAAAAATAAAAACCGCGAAAAGAAAGAGTTCCGAAGACGCGACCACGTATAAGTTCGATTTTTTAATAATTAAACGTTCGATACGTTCTGGAGAGTGGGCATACGAAATTAATGGATGGGCAAACCTCTTCTACATCTAGACTAACGGACTGCATCGTTGAAAGAACGAATTTGATAATATTTTCGAAAACAATCGAACTTTAACGCGATCGCGTCTCCAGTACCTTTCTCTTCTAGGAACTATATTTTTTAATTCGATTCTGGAGGGTGGGCATACGAAATTATTGGGTGGGCAAACGAAGCCAGATCGTGGACAATCGTTTCCTACTTTTAAAAAATTCAAAACTGTTCATGGAGGGTGCTGATGACAAAATTTTTAATTTTCCGTAACTTTTTTTTGAAGGGTGGGAAAAAAAAATTGTTGGGTGGGCAATCGTGGGCAAACGATGGGCAATCATTTCCCACTGTCAAATCATTGAAATGTTTTCATGGGGGTGCTGATGAAATTTTTTTTTCCCCATAACTTTTTTTTAAGGGTGGGCAAACGAAAATTTTTTATGGGCAAACGTGGGCAAACGATGGACAAACGAATGCCGTTGAGTTTTTTTTAAAAATTCGAATTTGGGGGTGCCAAGTTCACAGACCTAGTTCGCGGCCATTCAACGACTCTGCGCTGTCGCTGAAAAGTGGCGGGCAAGGGTAACGCCAGTGGCCAGCCACCGATCTGCGTATCTGACGAAACGTTTGAAGGAACGCGTCAACAGCTGACTCACCCACAAACGTTTCAGCGGACCATAATTAGATGGACATGACGTTATAACGCCGTGCCGAAGCTTTCCAGCAGTTCTACGAGCAGCTCCTTCGACGGTGCAGCGTGTCCTCCGCCATAGATATCTAAATAAAACGCTGTCCCCATTCTTCACCCACGTTTCCGCGTTTCTAGTTGTATAGCAATCATTGACCGTTCAGGAGTGATGATTCGATCAAGTACAGTCGAGCGAACTCGTCCTAAGGTAGAATGTCTCTTAGAGCTATTTGCGAAATTGTAGGAAACATTCTACGGCGGATCTGGCGCGCGACGCCAAGGGCAGCTTTTCGCTTGGAATAACGAAAACGCGGCACAGCGTGTCCGCGTAACGCGCGCTGGCCAACTGCTACCACGTGCCACAGGAATTGTAGCCTTCGTAATGATATAATTAGTTTGGTCGTAATCACCGCCTGTCGCGATGTTACGCTAGATACTTCGCTATCGGCGAGAAAGCGCCAATCACGCGATAACAACTCCGCAAGCAGGTTTTCTGTTCGCGTTCTTTGGAATGGTACCCGCGCGTGGTACCGTTGCTCTCACGAACCGAGTCTTTTTATCGGGTATTCCAAGTCCTCATTTCCAATTCCTTGGGGGTGAGAACCAGCGAAGCAACGTGGCAAAGCGGGGCACGGCCGTCTCGCAAGCTCGAAGCAGGGAAGCGAGGAGCATAAAGTATATTTCCGCCAGCGTAAACAAGGCGGGTGCGCGCGTTAACAAACGATGACAGGGAAATCTGATTTGCGCTGCCGCTGCCGCGGCCGCCTCTCGAACACCCCGACAAATTAACGAGCCAAAAATCGCGTCGTTGCGTCAGAGCCGGCGTCGATCGCTTGCGTCACGTGCCTTATTTGTTATTCCCTGAAGGGCCGGGGCGGAACGAACGGCGAGGTTTAACGAGGGACGACCCATTCGTGTCCCTTAAACGCACGTGGTACGGCTATCGATCCGCCATAATTCACCTACGCCTCGTCAACATTTACGCCTTGTTAAAAGCCTCGACTTTGCAATTAGTCGCGCACCGCCCCCCGTCGCTCGCTTGGTAAAATGAGTTGGAGCAAGTTCAGCTCCCGCGTCATAGGTGCAATCTTTCCCTCGGTCGTCCATTCTACCGGTCAAAGTGCCGCGGTCCTAAACCCGCAGCTGCCTTATCAGGAGCAAGCGATAACGCAAAGTTACCGCTCCCGTGCTTAACGCCCGGCTTGATGAGCTTTCACTGTCACTTGTCAAGCAAGGACCCCAGAGCCACTCTACAAAACTATACTTTCACACGACGAGCGAGCCCGGCCCGCAGGAATAACGTAAGCAATGCCCGCACCGGAGGTGGCCCCGCGCAAACGATTTCAAGAGTGCATCTACATAACCGGTATGCACTGACGCGAATCCTCATTCAGCGCACAATGGGAGGGCAGTTAATGAATCTGGAGAAACTGCTCGCCCCTGTGGGCCCGTGGAGGCGCTGGGGATCGCGAGGATCCTCCCCCGCGGCACACGGAGCCGTGGCCCGCGACAACGGAACCTGACACCCCGCTAGACCGATCGGGGGATCTATTTTCAGGCTTCGGGAACGGCAACGAGCCATCGACCACCGGAACCACTGTGGAAAAACGCGTCCTGCAAGCGCCGCCGCACCGGCCGACGCGTCCCACGCGTCGCTTTTGCGTCGTTTCGAGTTAATGTGTGTCAGGGGATCACGACTGGCCTCGTCATGCCTGCTCAAAGGGACAAAACGCCTCGGAGGCAACGACCTATTTATGGAGCCGAGAAGCTACGGCGCTCCTTGCACAGGATTTCCAGTCTGCGCCAGCGATCTTAATCCTCGCATGATCAAGCAGATCGCAAATATTAGACTGCATGTGCTCTTTGTTACTAGTATTACGTTTTGAAAGGATGAGAATTTTATTATTATTATTATTATTATTATTATTATTCTTTAGAATGCTAGATGATAATAGAATGGAAAGTTAATTTTATAAAATTATGGGTAAAATTTAAAAAAAAAATTAAAACCGACTTCAAAAAAATAAAGGTGCACTAAAAAGTAAAAAATAATTCTTTCCCTTATTTAATCTACGACTCATATTTTTTAAGCCGGCGCCAGATTTACACAGTGCAAATGATGAGGCACCGACTAAAAAGTTAAAAAAATATATATATATATATACTAAAAAGTTAAAAATAAACAAAATTTAAAAAAAAAATTAAAACCGACTTCAAAAAAAATAAAGTTGCACTAAAAAGTAAAAAATAATTCTTTCCCTTATTTAATCTACGACTCATATTTTTTAAGCCGGCGCCAGATTTACACAGTGCAAATGATGAGGCACCGACTAAAAAGTTAAAAATATATATATATATATATATACTAAAAAGTTAAAAATAAACAAAATTTAAAAAAAAAATTAAAACCGACTTCAAAAAAAATAAAGTTGCACTAAAAAGTAAAAAATATATATATATATATTGACACAACATGCTGCGGAGATGTGCGCGTACGTACATAAAATAATAATAATTAGGTGACAATAGTCTTTATTATTAACCATAACGGGCAAAATATTGGGCCAATGTTGATTCCGCGTAGAATGGGACCAACGGGGCACCATCCTCTTTCGAATAAAAAAAGATCATCAAAATCGGTCCATATGCTGAGGAGTTATGAGGGGACAAACATAAAAAAAAAAAACATACATACGGGTTGAATACATAACCTCCTCTTTTTTGAAGTCGGTTAATAAAAATGGACCCTGCATCTAGCGCGTGTCAAACAATCCGCGCAAGGGTTAACAAGGACTCGTTCGGGGCAAACCACTCCCGACGCTGAACGCCCCGATATTTTTGTCGAGTACCTGCAGTGAGTAACGAAAATATTCGGACACTTTTGAATTTTCATTACAGGCTTATTGTTAGTACGCGTGTTGGTAACTTGGTAGCCTCGGTGGAAACTCGCGAACAACGTCGGTAGATCGTTCAAGTTTGAGGGAATGAAAATTTTGCGTGGGGAGCTGAAAGGCTGGTGAAGGTACCAAGGGTACTTGAAGGCCGCTCACTTTGTTTCCGTAGAACGTGGACCTCTCGTTCGCTGCCCCGGCTAATTGAGGCGTAACATAACACTCGCATTACGCAAACCGCGGTGGCTGAAAAACAAAACGTGATTATCGTTGGCCAGTTTTTCCATGGCGCAACACCTGGCCCACACTGTTCCGCTCGAGAGGCGGGAAGCACGTGGCCCGCGGAGCTTTCAACCCGTAAATACCAATTCCATTCGGGTTTTCGGGGAGTTCGTGCACTGTTACGCGGGATCGGGGTGGCAGCGCTGGAAAAATACACAGTGGGCGTTTCTTTGTACGTGGAAATTATCGCAGACACGGGATTGGGGACCAGAAGTCAACGAAGGGAACTCGTAGGCACATGGCACCTGGGCATGACCTTATTTCTGAATTATAGATCGTTCTATATTCTAATAATACCCTCGGCCCATTGTTACTTCAACAATCTTCTCCCTTTGTTTCTTTCCAACTCTTGAATGCGCTGCTACAACGTGTCCCGCGAGCCAACACCTTGGGCCACTGTGTACACAGCTTCTACATTGGACAATGTTTATAGAAACTATATACTTTTAATAGCTTTTAAAGTACCAATGTACTTTCCGAGGCACAAATGGATCACCCGGTATACGCAGCGGTGGTTGTTGGAAAGTTTGAAATCTATGCCGCACAGTATCAGGTTTTCTCCAATACAGGTTACTGCTATCAACTTGATAAAGTCGCACTGTACTAATTGTAAACAGAATCAGAGTGCCATTACCAAGCTTGCTCTTAGTCACTACCGCGAAAGATCGTCATGAACGTTATCTTCAGTCCTTAACCAGTCAAATTCTACGGCCGGACATTCTCGTTTGCGGATTTTTCCGATCGTTGTCCCAGCGAAATGGCAGGGCAATTCGTGTCACGGGAATTAGAGCGATGCGAATCGAGTTGGCGGCTCTCCCGTAGCGACTCTGATCGGCCACAGCGAGGCGAGTAATCGACCACGAGGTTTTCCCGTCCTCGAACGCGACTCGCACGTTTCCTCGTCCACCGAAAACTTGGATTTAGGAATATCGAGTGTAAACAGTGGAGGAATTTCAACTTTCCCAGAGACCAACGGGTTGCGCCGCGCGATTAATAAAACTACCGTGGCATTTTCGTTCTCGAGGCTTATCAGCTTCTAACTAGGCCTCCGAGGGAAACGCGCGCAACCATCCGCATTCCGGAACCTCGATTTTAAGATCACTTAGTTGCTTCGGCTAGGATTCTGTTTAAGCTTTTTGCCGTGCAATTTTCGTCCCGATACATTGTCTACCGTCGGTAATCTTTCAAATGGAAGAAGCAACCCACTCCGTAAAGCCGAGCTGGGTCCAAACGGAACTGCATCCTGCTGCGACCACAATGACATATCGCAATGGATGTCCGTTGCCCCTGCTCCGAGCGTTTGCGCGAGACAATGCCAGCCAGGCAATCTGTCACACTTATTCCAACCAGCAAAAAGAAACTACCAACTCCTCGCTGCGTTGCCTCCAGCCGAGATCCCGATCGTTTTACCGACAGAGTCGAAATAGCGCCCTACGGGCCCGCCACCTTGCGATACCGAGCGGGATCAGCAGCGCGAAACGGCGCCGGAAGTGGATTAGGAACTTCACTCCTAAATTCCCTTTACTACTTCCGTTTCGCGTTTCGCCGTTTCGATTGGCTGTCCCGATCGCTACCGTTCCTCCATGCTCTCGACTCGCGTGTCTCTCTCTCTCTCTCTCTCTCTCTCTCTCTCCTGCGGTGGTCCCGAGTTCGTATTTTTAAACCGGCGAGCGATCGCTTCTAAGCTCGCGACAGTAGGATCGATTGTGTGTGCGTGTGGAAGGAGAGTGGACGCCACCACCAACTTGTTTCGTCGCGCGCGGTTTTCGTGTTTACAGGCCGAAAGAATGGAAAGCTTGCCCGCGAACGAGAACGTCGACGCGTTTGCCAAGCAGGCGAGTCATCTCGTTTTATCTACCGGTTACGCAACCCTCTTCCCTTTCTACGATTTCGCTGACCGAATTTCTCCCGCTTTCCTCCGCAGGCCCACGTCCCCGCGATCCAGTCACCGATCCGCCATTTTCCGGACAATCGAACGGAACGGGAATCCGACGGATTAAGGTCTAAACACACATAACCGTTCCGTCTCAGTTCCGTGTCAGTGTGCCATTGGTAAGAAGAAGAGGGGCGTAGAGGGTCTCTTCTTCTTACCAATGGCACACTGACACGGAACTGAGGCGGAACGGATATGTGTGTTTAGACCTTAAAGGTCTGCGCACACATATCCGTTCCGTCTCAGTTCCGCGTCAGTGTGCCATTGGTAAGAAGAAGAGGGGCGTAGAGGGTCTCTTTTTCTTACCAATGGAACACTGACACGGAACTGAGACGGAACGGATATGTGTGTTTAGACCTTTATCGAGTGAGAATTCCGTCCAGCGGTAACGTACCGCTTCTCCTCTGTAGAATTAAATCCTCCGCCCGCATCGAGTCGCGAGTTGTTCGTAGAGGAGGTTAAGGTTTCCCAGCATCGATTCAACGGACTGTACGCAATTGGCAACGATTATTACAACGGTTTCGAGAGCGTTCGTGGCATTTGCTTCGCTGCAAGCGTATTCTCGGTAATTCGTTCGTGATACAAGAATAATTAATTTAAGCCGCGCTAATTTAGCGGTATCGATCGCGCTTGCTGCGCCGCGCTTGTATCTCCTCCTTTTCGTTTAACGACTTGTACCGCTGATGCGCGCAATTATCCGTGTTAATTGAATCGCGCGATATTCACCGCGACGATTCATTAATTCCCGCGCAGTTTCGTAGGCTCGCGCCGCGAGCAGATACTCTTTATCTCTGCTTCCCGTGGGGGAGGACCTGCTTTTCTCCGCACGGCCGAGGGGAGGAGGAGAATAAGCGCGTAAAGGTCTGCGCACACATATCCGTTCCGTGTCAGTTCCGTTCCGTCGTGCCAGTGGTAAGAAGAAGAGGGGCGCACAGTGGGGCAAAGTGACAAATTTTGTGTCAAAATCAAAGAACTTTTGATAGAAATGAGGTAGAGCGATGATTTTTTTTTTTTGTTAAAGCTGAAACATTGCAGAATAAGGGGAAATTGCCGAGATTATGGTACGAACGTTTTTTCACTGTGAAAATTTGTGTTAAACTTGAAATTTTTCAACAAAATTGTGATTAATCCAATACCATGCACGGTAGGATTTTTTTCTTGACATGTTGGACCTCATTTCCTGTAGATTTTGTCACGCTGATTTCAAATCCGTTCGCAAAATTTGTCTACTACCTCAGGATTTTGAAAAAAAATCGATTTATGTGAAAGACTAATGAAATCATATTTTTTTCGTTGAAATGATTTGATAACCCACTGGTTTGAAGGTATATTGTATTCCCATATATGGAACACAATCAAAATAAGAATAATGAAGTATTTGAATGTTTTTAGTTACTTACAAAACACTTCACATCTCGTGATCACTTGACGTATCGCTGTCCTGGTCACTGGCACTCTCTGTAGGCTGTGTGTAGCTGCAATGTAATTTAAATTAGATATCTATTTTCCATAATTATATTTTCATTTACACATGAAGTAAGGTAAGTATTTATTCTTTTTAACTTACTTCTCATCAACAACAAAAAAAAATATAAAAAAAAAGACATTAATATAAATGAATATAATGTAAATGAAAATATAATTATGGAAAATAGATATCTAATTTAAATTACATTGCAGCCACACAGCCTACAGAGAGTGCCAGTGACCAGGACAGCGATACGTCAAGTGATCACGAGATGAGAAGTGTTTTGTAAGTAACTAAAAACATTCAAATACTTCATTATTCTTATTTTGATTGTGTTCCATATATGGGAATACAATATACCTTCAAACCAGTGGGTTATCAAATCATTTCAACGAAAAAAATATGATTTCATTAGTCTTTCACATAAATCGATTTTTTTTCCAAATCCTGAGGTAGTAGACAAATTTTGCGAACGGATTTGAAATCAGCGTGACAAAATCTACAGGAAATGAGGTCCAACATGTCATGAAAAAAATCCTACCGTGCATGGTATTGGATTAATCACAATTTTGTTGAAAAATTTCAAGTTTAACACAAATTTTCACAGTGAAAAAACGTTCGTACCATAATCTCGGCAATTTTCCCTTATTCTGCAATGTTTCAGCTTTAACAAAAAAAAAAATCATCGCTCTACCTCATTTCTATCAAAAGTTCTTTGATTTTGACACAAAATTTGTCACTTTGCCCCACTGTGGGGCGTAGAGGGTCTCTTCTGACGCGGAACTGCGACGGAACGGATATGTGTTCGCAGACCTTTAAGGCCGGGTCCAGATCTGAACCGAACGCCGAACCGAACGCCACTTGAGTAGTTAGACGGAGCAAGACAAGTAGATCACTCGTCTTACTCCATCTAACTACTCAAGTGGCGTTCGGTTCGGCGTTCGGTTCAGATCTGGACCGGGCCTATGACGAAGCGCCATGCCACAATGTTGTCACGCACGTGCGGATGATAGTCGGCTCCCTGTGCGCGCGAGCCTCTGCCCCGCGCGTGCAAAAATTGCGTCGGCGCGCGATAGACGAAACAACGGTTAGCACTGCGATACGTGGAAGAAAGGTTATAAAGTCTACGGCGAGCGCTTCCTTCCGAGCACGTGATAAACATATCTGCTCGCGTGGCCAGCCAGACAATAGCCTCCGAGCGAAGTCAACAACAACAAACGCAATAGCCGCGACACCGCGATTACTTTTCATAAGATTACGAAAGGATCATTAGTAATTCCAGTTCACCGCTGGAATAGAAACTCCTCTGAAATCGTCCGTATTAAACCCAATAACAGGATCGAATAATGCAACTTCGTAGTACTACCCGTACCAAATTATAATCATCGAACGTCATCGTTTGAAACTTTGCTAGTTTCGATGCTAGCGAAAGCACGAAAGTAGTCAGCGTCCCTTGTAGTCCAGTGAAATTAGACGGAAATCTGCCCAATCTTCGGAATAAATCCCAGCAAGCTAAATTTTGGTATGGGCCTTTATTTGGTTGTTTTAAACAATATGTCAAAAGTCCCCATCGATCCGAGTGCCGCTACAAATGTTACAGAGGGTTGAAAAAAAAAATAACAGTTTTTCGCGAATATCTCGTTATCTAGCAGTTTTGCGACCAAAATAGGTCTCACACAATTTATAACCTAGGAAATTCTCTACAAAAAAGGTTGTATGAGTTTTTTTCGTAGGAGTAACCGTTTTCATGTGTGCCGGGTTACCAAGTTTCAACCCCCATACTTTTGACAAGGGAAGATCCCGAACCCGGAAATTCAGAAAATTATGAAACTCTGTAAATATGTAGCGGAAGTCCTGCTGAGTACAACGAAATTTCGTTTGCTGCCCAAATTCACTCCAAGAGGGTGCAATTGACCCCTGAATTTTTTTTTATTTTGTATCATTACTCGCGAACTGTAGAAGATAGAAAAAAAGCGTTCAGGAAAAAGTTACTTCTCTTAATTAGGACTAACATTTGGTAAATTATAGTTCTTACAGTTCTTACGGTGCGTGAGTTATAACACAAAATCTAAAAAAAAAACGGATTTTCAGGGGTCAATTTCACCCTCTTAGAGTGAATTTGGGCAGCAACAAAAATTGAGTAATACATACCTATATATCCTCTACTTATCCCCAAAGATTAAAGTTTAAATTTGTTCACTCGAAGGGGGTGAAATTGACCCCTGAAAATCCGATCCCCACTCGGATCGATGGGGAGTTTTGACATATTGTTTAAAACGACCAAATAAAGGCCCATACCAAAATTTAGCTTGCTGGGATCTATTCCGAAGACAAATCCTAATTTCACTGGACTATTGATAGTTCGTTAATACTCTAGAGCCCATCTGTCGAAGCAAAGAATCCTACGGCAAGGTGTGGGAGGGAAGGGCACGTAGAATGACGAGTCGCGCACGCAATCACGTAGTAGACGTGGAACGTAGATGAATCGGTGTTGGAACGTTCTCGGAACATTTGCGCGCAAATATACTTACGTGTCGCGTAGATACACGCATTCTTGGCCGCGATGTGGATTCGAGCCACGATGATGACACGTTGATAACACAATCACTACTGGAGCACCACTGCCGTACCCCGCATTACTCGGCATGCCGATAGTTCAAAATCACTGCGTCAAATGAAACAAGCATGAAGACGAAACGCACGTTAAAAAGGGTGGTGGGGATAGGGCCTGGGAGGCGCACGGCACACGGCACAACGTTACGTCGATCGACGTGGTCGTACCACGCCGCGGCGCTTACAAAACACGCAGCACACTAATTCCCCTTTTTCTCCGGTCGGTTAGCCGGAACTTTTTCAAGGCTTCGGGCCTGCGTGGTTTCACAATACATACGCAGGGAACGATCTACGAGGCCTCCCGTGATCCGGAGGCGCACGAGGTCCCGTCGATTTTTCAGTTAAACGCGGCCACCCGATGGCATTTCTTTAGGACAAAGGCGCGCGCGCTGGATGCGCGGACGGTAGCCGGCGATGACTCGCGGGGCCCTCGCTTACACGCCGGTATCTCGTCGGCATCGCGAAAGCACAAAGTGCTCCCCCGAAGGTTAAATCGCCGCCGAAACTTAAGCCCGCCTATGAGGGGACAACCGAGCCACGCTTCTTTCCTCTATCCCACCTTCAAACAGGTTGTTGATACGCGCGTCACTACGAAACCGTCGGGGCTACGGGGAAGAACGCCCTCGCTCTTTCGCGCGTTCACCGTCACCTCGCCTCTGCACAGGTGCCGGGCGTACACACGCGGCGCGCTCCAAAATGTTGAGGAACGTTGGCAGTCGTACGACTGGAATGGTCGATGTAGCGTGTCGGGCTTTGCCTTTGACGTTCGTTACGTGACGACTGTACGGGTCACGTGGGCTAGAACGTAGCTTCCCTTCGTCAATTATCGAATCTGTTAACTGAAACGATCGATATGGCGCGAACGCGACCGTTCCCGTCAGAGGTGCGGGACGAAAGTTCCACCGACGCGGGATCCTGGCGTTGAAAGAGGCCGATAGGACGCGCAATTCCGTTGCGATCTCGAGCATCCACCCTTGCGCAATTCACCCCTGCGACGCGCCGCGAAGATGCTACCCCCGGAAACAAAGCAGGAAAACAGAGACACGTGCTAGGGACAAAAGGCGGACGGTGTCGCAAGAGCGGGCGAGAGACCGACCAGAGGGGGAACTATTATTGCGCGGAACTACGAGAATGACGACGCAGGACGTTTTCTTTCCCCTCCCCCCGTGGTCGCCATTATCGATAGACGAAGGAGAGGTGGACGGGGTTGATCGGGCAAGGCGAAGGAGCGAGGAGGACGACAGGGAGTTGGGATAGGGAACGGAGGAGAGAGATAGGGAGCGTGCGAGCGGAGAGAGGAAAAGACAGAGAGAGAGAGAGAGAGAGAGAGAGAGAGAGAGAGAGAGAGAGAGAGAGAGAGAGAGAGAGAGAGAGAGAGAGAGAGAGAGAGAGAGAGAGCACTACCCGCGTCCCGTATTGCGTAGCAAGCGCTTGAATGGATTACGTCACGCGCCAGAGGCAGCGAGAGGGTAAAAACATCGCGTCAGACATGTTGCCTGCCACACGGCGTTTGTTTATTGCGTCGTTGGCCGGGCTGCAGAGCAAAGAGTTTTTGCGCCCGAAGGACTTCGGCCCCGACCTCGGCCCGTTTCTTTTCCGGCCGCGGCAGAGGAGCAGGCCCCGCGTAGACGAGGGATAAAACACGAGGTGGCCGAGAGAGCCCAGCACGCACTACCGCGCCGCCATATGAAACGCCACGAAATCTGTACACCGTCCGCGTTCGTTCCCCTACGTGCGCGCACCGGCGGCACACGTTTACCGTTCTACGCGTCTGGGTCGCGCGACAGGATGCCGGAATGTATCCCAGACGTTCCCCGTGGCACCTTCGCCCGTGCCCGTCGGGGAACGATCGATCGTCGAGGTACAGGGGATCTCGCCAAAGTAGAGCCCGCCCGTGCTACATCGGGGGTCGAAGGGATGTTCGTTAACAGGGGTGGACGAAGAGGGAAGAGAAAGCCTCTCCCGCGTCGCTCCCCCACGTGTGTTCCCGCCGATCAAAACCGACCAGAGGCTCCACTCTTGCGTGTCCCTCGGCGTCTTTTATTCTCTATCTTTTACCCTCTCGCCTCTCGCCTGTCTGTCCCTCTAGCCCCGTTTTCGCTCCGTCTCCCTTCGGCACGGTTCCTTCCCGTCTCTCCTTCTCCCTCCCTCCGTGTCTCTCCGCACTGTACGTCGCCGAGCTCGGGTGTCCCCCTTCGTCTCCGACCCCGCGCCCCGCACCACACACGCAAATTCCGTCTCTCTTTTAACCCCTTTAGCCGGCCGCCTGCTTACTTGTTCGCTCGACTGGTCGGCCACGAAGAATACTGGCGCACCGCGTTCCACGTGGGTAAGCGTGTCCTTTCAAAACACAACGGCTCTCACCGCCACGGCACATTCCACTGCATAGCACGGCGCATTTCGCCTGGTTAGCGCGCGTGTGCTCGACTCGCGGCCTCGCGACTCCTGGCCGTCCCCCTTAATAGGATATAAGGACGGCACCCAGGCACCCCGGGTGCTCCCGTGTGTCGATGCACCACAGAGGAGCGTGGCTGCCCACTCTTTCAAAGACGCGACGAACGCTGCAAGGAAACGCGCACCGACATACTGACGAACGAGTCAGCTGGTATACTGATCGGGAACACTATCGCGGGCGCCTGCTTCGCCACGGGTCACGGACGTAGATACGCTCCGCGGGGAAACGTGAACCAGGTCTCGTGCCGCGGGACGGGAATCCGACGTACGCGCCGCCGTCCGTGCGAGCCTCTTAACTAAGGCCAGTACCGTACCAGCCCGAACTTAAAGCCCTTCCCTTCCAGCCCTACATACGTACCTCGGTGCGTGCTGGCTCTTTAACCCCTCCACAGTTGTCCCCGGGATGTGTTTACGAGCGGTTAAGACCGACAAAGTGGTCAACAGCGCAGGTAGCCGGATACTAACGACAGCATTGTCCCTTGTGAAGATGAATGACCATTGTTCGGGGGTTGTTGTTCGCGTTTGTATTTCCGACCGTAGTCTAAAGGTTTCGGACTTCGATGGGTTAGTTCGAGGTAGGGGAGGAAAGATATTCTTCTCTGGAAATCGGAGATGGAAATTGCTTTCTTCTATCCTCCTATCATTTGCGCCTATATAGGCTTGATTGAGTTTCTTGGCGTGCTTGCAACTCACATCTGTTAATGAGGATTTCTTTCCACATTTGCATCTACATTCTTTGGCACTCTCATTTTTTTTAGATTTCTTATTGATTGCTAGTAGTGTTAAGCAAATTAGTATCCCTGAATGGTTTCGCGCGCTCCCCTACGAATATAAACTCTATGCCTTGTTTAGTCAAGGAATCTATGCATGGGCATTATCGTGCGCGATATGAAAGGTAATCCGCGGTCTGCTATATCGACAGTAATATCTCCGCGTAGTGTTCTACTGTACCGATTGCTTACCTCGAGTCAATATTATCATTCCCGTTATGAATCTTGTATCGTTATTTGCCATCAACTATCTTTATTCGTTTGCTTAAGCAACCTCGTTTCTTTGAATTTACACATTCGTTATTCAGTAGCTTACTGTATACCCTATGATAAATGTAGCGCAATAAATATACAACACGTCCGCGCAGAACACTGTAAAATCAGCACAGTTCAGTCTAGCTTCTTTTTAATAGATACTTGTCTCGATATCGTCCTCCAGCACAATTTCTTCAGCCCGTAAACCAGCGCCAGCAACGTTATCGCATAAAACGTCACCACGTCGATGGAGTAGTATCGAACGACGCCCATGTACCTGCAATAAAGCACCCTTCGGTCACCTTCAATTCGACTTTTGAATCTGTGCACGGGAAGCTTCAATCTACCTTGCGGAGCTTTTCAAATGCTCGGCCCCTCTGTACTTGGCCACGTGCTCCACCCACCAAGTCGCTAATTTCCTGGGGCTAATTGGCAGCTCCCGTAACAGCGAGCTCCTCCGTTTCGCCGCCATTCGATACGAATTGTTGCGCACAGCAGCCACTTTGAGGATGCCCTCGCGAAGGTCCCCGATCGACACGCCAGCTAAATCCATCACCAGGGCGTAGCCCAGCTTCTCTGTAACGCAGCGTTTCATATAAGTCCCTTCCACTTGTTGGATAAGAGATAAAAGTTGCTAAAGTAGCTAGTCAGCGGTGAAATTAGTCAGGAATAGGGTCCGGGCGCGCGGACTTACCAGCTTGCGCCGCGTTTCCATCGTGGTCGCAGAAAACGGGCAGAACGAGGGTGGGGGCGCCGTGATAGGCGGCCTCGTGCAGGGATAAGAGCCCTCCGTGAGAGACGAAAGCTCGGAGCTTCGGGTGCCCGAGTAGATCCTGCTGTGGCCACCACCCAGCTGTTCGGACGTTCGACGGCAGATCTTTAATCTTCCCGCCCTCCCATTTCCACACGACGTTGTAAGGGATCGTGGCGAACGCCGCCACGAAGATGCGGCGAAGTGCCTCTGGCATCCCCGACGCGCGCACCGACGAACCCATGGACACGAAGATGAACCCTGTGGGCATTTTATAGATACGTCATTGCTATTAGGTATTCTTCCAAGGACGACGTTCGATCGAACGCGAAATTCTCGAACTTATTGGATACTGGTCGAGTAAAATAGATCCTTAAAGCTACCGCTCCCAATCGCGGCTAAGCCACTGTACAACCTCTCCCCTAAATAGAAAGGATATTACATTCTCAGAGTCATCGATCGTTTCTAACTATATCGTTAGACGGCATAGACGATCCCACCGACCATCTTCACCATTAAATTTGTCATTAAACTCTTAGCCTCGCACTTAATGTTAAATTTAGTTTAGACCTTAGATTTAGGCTGCTTTAACATTGAACTCACCACGTTGCAAGAAGGTCTCCAAGTCGGGGCTAAGTTTGGTGGGCGGGTTGCAATGGAGGCAGGCGACGTTGACGACGTTCGTCAAATAGGGGACAGAATCAGCCACGCTGTAGTGGCTGTTCTGCAACGTGAGTGGTACCTCCATGGTGAGGTCTCGAACATCGGGCAGCTGGTCCCCTGGAAGAACGAGACCCGTGGTGAAAACTCCACGCCATCGAACAAGATCGATCGATGTTTACCTAAATGTTGTCTCAGAACCGGTTGAAGGTATCCAGTGATCATGATCCAGTGCATTATCCTGAGGGTGGCGAGGCAGGCGACGTTCAGCACCCTTTCGAAGATGTTCATGTCCTGCGTGAAGGGTCTGCCAAAGTAGGGCGTGATCGACCACGGCGATGGGTTTCCTTGGCTTGAGATCGTGCCAGTGTACAGGGCGACCTGCATCGGAACATCCATTGGTTGCCTGATTATTCTTTAGCGAGCAATTACGTTCATCAGCCGCCTGATGATAATTAAACTCGGGCTGGGCTTAATTGAAACTCGATACCACGGAGCCCCCTGATTGGGGTGGACTGCCGTTGAAATTATTCTTTTTAGGGCGCCCTTTATATGGGGAGGGTGTGCTTAATTGGGTGGCACAATTAGGGGAGAACGAGCGGACTGTTAATGTCGATTGATCGGGAACTGGTGGAGGTTGACTCTGGCTGCAAGGCTGGCAGCTCGTTGAGGATGAGATTCAGTGGCATGTCGTAGTCCGCGATGAAATTGATCTGTGACGTTATTATTACCGTGTTGAGCATGATCGTGGGCACATTTTCCCCGTGGAGAACGCCGAGGACGCACTCGGGATAGGACCCGTCCAGAACCGCGATGTCCCAACGAGCACGAGGATCGCCCTCCGGCTTCCTCAGCCGGGAGACCGATGTTTCGTCCCGGAGAACCGCCTCGCAGGCCTCCCAGGCATATCGCATTGCGTCCCAAGGAGAGATTGGCAGCTCATCTCGGAACCTCGCACCCACCAGGTCCCACTCCGACGTGTAATTCCCAACGTAGGCCTGTTCGATAACCAACGTTCACGTTCTGAACACGTCTTTTCTCTACTATTATACTTATACCTCGACCGCACGCGTTCAAACACCTACTCTCCTTCGCAACTAAGTCTACGAAGAACGACTCCGAAGAGAATGAACGTCGTGGATTGCTCTCCACGCTTTGGCCAGAAATTCCCAAGCCCCCTAAGCTTCCCTGCCGAAAGAAAGCAATCTCTAAGTTTCTCGATCATCTTCAGGCCAGGTCCCCGGAGAGCAATCCAAGCGTCGCTGACTTATTAGGAAAGCTGCAAGACGGCTAATCACCTCGAAGTCGGGTGGCACGAACTCCTGTAGCCCGTGGTTCGCGGCTGGCCCTGGGAACGCGCTCACAAGGGTGACGTTGTGACCTCGCGCCTTTAGACTGCTGCCAAGAGCGACGAAGGGCGTTGTATGAGATTTCGTGCCGCCCATCGTGGCTAATAGAACGTTGTACCCCATCGCGGACTGGTAGCCGCAGCAGATCAGCAGAATCACGAGCATCGAGCTGATCATCTTCTTAGTTGCTCGGAGCCTTTGAGCTGGATCCACGAGTAGATTAAATGGCCCCTCTACCAGAGGGCTACGGTGAAACGCAGCGGTCGTTATCGAGAAACACGCTCGACGTCGGTAGTGTCGCCGTCGCACCGAGCGCGTTCCAACATCACTTCCTCCCTTTTCCTTCCACTTGTCTTCGATGTCTTGCCCTCTCGTTGCCGAGCACGCGTCCCTTTTCAGTTGAGTTATTATTCCCCGAGTCTCCACCGCGGGAGCTGTAGGGCACTACAGGGAGCAGAGTTTAACGAGCTCCCGAGAGAGCGGCAGCTCGTCTGCTTTTCCTGAGCAGCTTCGGCTGATATATACAGGCCCCGCGCTTGGTCCCTCAGACCGCCACCGCTTTGGGAACCAGCTGATCCATTATCATTCTAATGATCGAATGAAAAATCACCATCGATCACCGCGCACCGTAACAGACTCCTTTGTCCCTGTCCTTTTTACGAGAACGACGGCAAAATGGGATGCCCCTTGCACGGTCGCGCGTGGAATTTCGAGTACCTAGTTCGACATCATTCCTTCACGAGCACGCGCACGTCCGGTCACGTCCGTTCCCGTGAGTCTTTATTCCATCTTCGAATTCTGAAAGCCACAGCAGAGCGAAATTGATTTTATCGGTCGAGCGTGTTTGCTACCACGTCGATCCTCGTTAATTTTTCTTTTCTTTTTTTGCAGTGCTTAGGCTGCGAACGAAGTTCTTAGCGCGAAGTAACGTACTAGCATATGATAGGTCCTTTATTCTTTCTATTTTCGGTGGATTTTTTAGAGTGCTGCTTCGAGTATTCGGTAACTAAGAACGTAGCGCTACAGTCAACAATACTCGAAGAATTAAATAACCGATCAGAAAGATGTCTCTTACCATAAAAAGAACGGGAGGGATCTTCGCGGTCTTCATCCATCGCCATTTAAATCCGCGAACATAACTGTATATTAATGGTGTTCAACCGGGTGACAAAAAAGTGGTGTGTATAATATTAACGTGGAGTTTTTGTCTGCAGATATAAATCGAACGGTCGAAATATACATACTAAAAGAAAACGAATGTCACCTAAAGAAAATGTCGATACTCCTTTCACCAAAGATTTTATTACCATTTATGGAAATATATAAATAACATCCTGCACTGTGAAATATAACTTCGAAAGGTTATACATACGAATAATATTTTTTTGAGAATATTTTGAGCATTTATGTGCAATCCTACCATGGCGCAACACAGAAAACGTTCTTTACTGTTATGTTTAAACATACTTCGTTCTGTTTAACTCCGCTCGAGTTTGCAGGGCAATTATTGACAAACCTTTCAGCAAAACGAGAAGTCCACGGTTTTGATCAAATAAGCGGTCCGGACCGATTTATCTAACGTGATTTGTCTTTGAACTTTCGCTGTAGGTAGGGTAGACCGGGGGCGGTAGTAACACTTTGACTTTGGAATACGATTACGCAAAAACTATTACAGTTACAACAAAAGTTTTTTTACGAAAATGTTAGAGGAAGTGCATCATATTTGGAATACTGTTGGTAATTTGGAATACCTAAGTATCTAATAAACTACTAATGCTATTTAATATGTAACCCCGTAGATTATAGGGGCTAATGACCTGTTCATTAATGACATTTGTGGATGAACCGCCATTTTTACATTTTCGACTAAATTTGCAGAGGAAGAAAACGTCAATCTGCAAAACTTTTTCAGTAACCTTTCTTATCATTTTTATAAATATTCTGTTATACATATCTCCTCAAGATACCTTTATTTCAGAAATGGCAACGGTAAACACATACGAAACAGGGAAGCAGTGGAGTTTGGAGTATTTGTTTAAGTTTATAAAGTGAAGGCAAATTGTAATACCGGTATTCCAAATTACCTGCACCTTAACGAAATCGATACTTCTTGTCATTTTTCATTCAAACCAAAGTTTCAGTTACTTTTTGTTTTTTATTATTACTGAGACTATGAAATATGACAGTTTATTAGTTTCCCTATGATATTATGCAGTTTCATTTGTTCCCATCCTCTATCGTAATTTTTTATTCGTCTTAAACAAACTGGTATTCCAAATATACTGCATTTCCTCTACTTATTTATCTGATATTATTTGAGCCACAACAGTTTCGCTGTATGTCAAGTAATATTCCGGTTATTAATAAAAAATGAGAAGCGGAGAAAGTGTTACAACCGTCCCTGACCCCGGGTCGGTTGTAACACTGCATGGAGTCGATAGTAGCACAAATATAACTTTACAAAATTAAAATATTTATTGATTTAAATTATAATAATAAATGAAAAAAGTAAAATCTATAATAAATTATGTGGTATCGCAATTGTGGCAGAAATAAAAGGCGTTTTGGCTGGTGCATTCTTCATCTACTCAATCCTTACATTCAGTATATTGTACCCATTTTTCATTTGGTTTACTTGTGCTATGCTATATGATTTCATGCAAATAAGACAATATTATTCGCCTTCTTTGTCCCTATTCGGTTCTGTTGCGGTAAAACCGACCCCGACTGCCGATGTTACAATCGCCCCCGACCATTTGAACTTAAATTATAAATTTTGACTAACGAGACGCTTAAAAGTGCCAAGCAACGATCAATATTAGTTTAAAAAAGGTCGAATTACAGATTAAAAAATCGAACAAGCACATACTTGCAAAGGGAGTGTTTATATTACAATTTTAAGTCAGTAAGGAAAAGTTACTTTAGGGTATCGAAAAGTTGTTTTCTTCACTATCCATGTCTATTGCGTATCTGTACACTTAGGGCATGGATGTGTATATTCCAAATGTCATTCTTCATCATATATCCAAAATTGGTGTTAATATCTATTATATGTTTTGAGATATTTAGAGTGTTACATTCGCCCCCCTGTTACTACCGCCCCCGGTCTACCCTACTACGTCGCAGACTCTGATCGCGACGGATGAAGACCGCGGAGTGGCCAGCTAATACGTTCCCACCCCTGCGACCTTTAAACACCTCCCCATTCTACGATTATACGAGATTCCAACCTTGATTATTCAAACGATGCTCCATACTTTCACTAAGAACGCGAGTTTCAAGTGCGCCTTTCGGACAATACGATCCCTGGAGACCGACGGACGAGTCTCGCCCCTTTCTCCGGCTGCTCCTCGCCAGTTTCGCGGCTCTTCCTTCCACCGAAAAAATGGATCTCGATCGGTCGATTTCACCCGGCCGTGCCATTCCGTTCCGACCTCCTACGAAACTGAGAAGGATCGAGAGAAATCGGCCGGACCAGAAGAATCGAAAGTTCACGGTCAAGAATGCGCGGAGGACACCACCTGCCGAAAATCGACTGTCCGATCTTCAGTGGAACGAGAGACGGTGGAATTAGAGGGCAATGAAGTAATTGCCGCGCTTGATCATCGTCAGATTCCAGATCCTAGATCGAAGATCCATGTGTAACCGTGCAATCATCCTAACGCGATGGACTGACAATGAAAGGGGGAATGTAAAATTGAAATAGAAGGTTCTACGCGAGACCCGATAGGAATCCCTGCGAGCTGAAAATTTCATTCGGTATAATCGCATCGGCACGAGCCTGGCTGATGGAAGGGATTACGCGGGAAGAACGGAAACGAAGCGTGTCAGTATAACGGAATAGAGCCCCTCGAGGTTTCCTTTGAAATTAAGAGGCTGAAATGTTTGAACTAGGCGAGGAGCGCCAAGCGAACGCTCCGAATGGCTGAAACGATTTACACACAATTACCGAGTGAACCGATCGACCGGCCCATATCGATGAGCTGCTTAAATTCCTTTCGCTGCCATCGAAAATCACTGGACGGAACGCGATCATCCAGGGCAGTTTTTCTTACCTCGCTGGCCGGCTCGACTTTCTTCTTCTCCTTTACGCGTGACCAGGGTTACCTTCCTTTCTCGTGCACTCATTCGTCACCGTCCTCCTTAGCATTTCTACGAAAGAAATTTCTTCCGCGCGGCAGCCTCAGCCGAATCTCACGAACCACACCGATCGTCCACCATCCGATCTTTCAACATTCTACGCGCCGTTCCTCCTGTTTTCACAGAGGTCGGATTTATTCGAGCTTCAAATCCCTTTTGCTCACGTGCAACCAACCACCGCACCGAGTTCACTGGGGCTGATTCGAGCGAGGCCGCGGTTCGCTTAAGTCGTACCGCGAGGGGGATGATGACCGATTAACACCGACCGATTTCTGCCGAGGCGCGGACCTTCAAGTTCAACGTGTTCGAACGCACGATGCTCGGATATCACCGAGCGTGAAAGTTTGACTGGCCAGCGGCAGCTTTAATGATCAGCTGTGCTCGAGAGAGAGAGTTTTGCCTCCCACCAATTCGCTCCTTGGTCTTGCACGGTCTCTTTCGCGAAGATGCTCCGTAACGGGTGGCCAAAAGACACGGGAGGCACCTGGCGAACGATCGAGAGGGAGGCTGTGCGAGTCCTCGCAGTCGATTGATGGAAAATTTCGCTGCCGGGACGTTGCGTTGGCGTGGGCGTCCAAAAGTCACTCCTTTACACCTTCGTCACCCTTGGAAATTTTTATGGAGATTGTGCTGGGCTTTGGAAACTATTGTAGTTTTGTAAATAGCTGTGTGCGTGGCATCTTGTTTAATTATTTTTTATGCACAATAACGGAGCAGAATTTCGCATGGAAAAAATTCGTTTAACTTTAAAGTGCCATAAATTGTTTATTTTTTTGAAATTACAGAATTTGGCCTGGCAGCCCTTAACGGCAACATTGTTTTACAAGAATATCATTTTATTTTTCGGGTCCATCGATGTTTAAAGCAGATATCATGCTGACCGTTTTTTCTGCAGTGATCTAAAGAACTTCAAAAATCAGAAATAATTTAATACAAAAATTATTGTAAATAAATTTCTTCCAGCACTTTACGAACTAATAAATCATGCGTAATAAGTATTTTGTCTCATTCTTTTTTAATAAAAACCACTAAAAAAAAAAATTCTTAAAGTCATTTATTTTCGCCGCGGCTAAACGTATGTAATCTCTTAACGCTTCAAGCACTCGACGTCTTCTAGTTTGTAAAAGTTGAGAGCCAGTCACGTGGTTACTGTGTTTTTGGAAGGAGGGATTCTACTTCATAGATGAGTTAATTATGATTACGGGTTGACGATTCACAGTGAAAGTCGATGATCTCTGTGTAGATTACTGGATTAGGTTCTGCGAGAGCTCGCCGAGGAGTTTTTATTCCAAGAATCAGACCAATTTCAATTACGGCTTAATTCTGAAGAAAGTGTACGCCGAACGGCACGATCTTTGCTCGAGCGATGTTCAAGAACCTAAATCAGTATCCACTCGCAGTACAGAACATATAATTATTTAGCTCGCATGACTTGCATCGCGCAACACGAACTCCCACTATCTAACACCATAATTTCACCCGCGAAGCCCTACTGTACCGTCGCGATTTCCAATACAAGATCTTAATTGCCCTCGTTAATCGTAGGCGTCCAAATGCGAGCGATATCGGGTCGCAGAGTTCAATTTCAAGTCCCATTAGCATAGTTTATATCGCAGAAATTAAAGCGATCGTGTCGACTTTATCGGGCCGCAGGTAGGACAGGGGAACCTTTCTGCACGCGCGATTCATAGAAGCAGATCACAATCGGCGCGAAACGATGGACGAGCAGCGGCGAAATCGAATCCGCGCTCATTTTCCTCTCGCGATTGAGCAATCCGCTGTACACGAGGGATCCACTGTATGTACACAAACAACCGATCGTTAAGTTTACGCATGTATGTCGGCCGAATTTGCTGGCGGATAAACGGGGCACGCCCAAGCTTCCATACACCCGACAAGTAATCGAGTTTCTCTTTCACTTCTTATCCACGGAGCGGTCCAATTCATTTGCCTAATCTACTTAGTCGCTAAAGGCGTCACGCGAAATGCATAATTCACCGATCATAATTAGGGTAGATGTCCCAATTACTGCCACCTTAAGATTATAACCGAACTTCATTTAATCATTTCGCGTGTTGTGTAACTTAAAAATTCTTTCAATTTGAAACATAATATTATTTAACATCTCTTTCATTAAAAAAAATAGTTTTATGAATTAAATCAGAAGAATGTATTAATAATTAATTAAAATTCGCGAGCGATCCTTGTGTACCTATAACTGTCACCTCAAAAATCATCTTGTCCTAGGTACATATGAGTACATATATTTTTTTATTTTAATGTAAATCAGAATCTCCATTTAATAATAACTATTTTTTGTACCTTTCTTTTTATACGTTACGCTTTTATTACATATAATAAATCAAGTGGCAGTAATTGGGACATCTACCCTATAGTCCTATTATGCGAAAAATTTGGTGTTCGAACTATCCAGAATAGAAATGGGTCAGTGGTCGCTAGGATGAATTTTAATATTCGAAAGCATTTCGTTAGATATGATTTTCTATTTACGTGACATAAGAAATTTCTATCAAGAGGATACAGATATTTATTATAGTAAAGTGTTTTTTACCTGAATGCAATACGATAGCCGAAGATCGAGGTGGCTCTGTGCAGTTTCGTGGACAAGTCTCTTAGCAAGCTCGAGAGAATTCCAGCGACACCGCAGAGGCGTTCAACGACCCAGAAACAGCGGTTTTGCGAATCGCGACGGAATAAAGAATTAGGACGAATTTCACCATAGTTCGATACCGTTATGCGTTCGCGATCGATTTGCTATCTGTACAGTCCGCCGGGGCGTTTTGCGCTGCGTCGAAACGATTTCGTGCCCGAATGGCCGCGTTATTTCGATTTCTTCCAGAGAGCGGGCCACGGTGTGCAGCCACCGCGAAGGATCTTCATTTTCACGGTCCCTTTCTCTGACGCCCGTTAACTGGCGTAGTAAAATCCATAGAGTGGCTTCCAGGAGAGAGAATCTAGAGATATCCCCAAAGGCAACAAAAATTCTTTACTCCTCCTACGATGGGTGCGATTAGTGTATAAGTTCCTCAGACCGCATTACTCTCCTTTCCTTATTTTTCGTTTCTCTGTACTCTAAAGGGTTTCCCGTCGATAATAATCAGTCCGGGAACGTTCATCCTCGAAGCCAGTCGAAAATAATTAACCATAGCCGCGATTTCCGATGTTAGAACGAGGGAGACCGAGTTTTCCTCTGATCGATTCAGTTTTCCTCCATTGAGTGCCTCCGAATAATGCCCGCCCGCTTCACAGCTCGTTAAATCGGTAAATTACACTCGCCATGAAATTACCTCCTGTCCGCCGCGTTTACCAAGACAAATGCCCCAGTTTTCTGCGCCCCGAGGACGGGAAGGGCGGTCTCCGTCGCGGCCAAGCTCGCCCGGCTTGTCCCTTCTCGTCCAGGGAGCCACGGCCGCAGATTGGATTGTCGAGCAGTTTGGAACTCGGGTCGCGACCATTCATGGACCTCGTTAATCCCTTTCCTCCAAGATAATCGCCGTCGAAGCAAATCGGCCGACTTCGTGGTACCATTCAGCAAGGGCGAGGAATTACGGACGGGCAAAAATACTCGGATCTGTTCCTCTGTCTTTCTGGAGTCTAGAGGAAGATTGCTCCACCGAAGCATCCCTCCGCTAGAGGATCGAGTGGATCTCAATTCAAGCACCGTTTCTTTAAATTTAGGAGCATCGATCACGAGAATTGGGGAATCGTTGTGATTGGTTAGGCTAGCCCCATTGCGCGTGGATCACTCTCCGCGCGTATTCCTAGAGACTCGAAGTATCCTGGAAAGTAAGGAAAGGTTCGGACATCGGGGTGCTCCGGGTCACGTTTTATCAGCCCGGAGATACATAAATTTGATCTCGGAGAGCGAAACGAGCCGGCGTTTACATTCGTACGCGTGTTCCCATTGCAACTCGCGAGCCCCTGCACAGATCCACGGGTTTTACGCTTTCGGACTCGGTCTGCATTCGAATCCCGTTTAAAACGTCACGGTCGCGGTACACGGTCCCGTCGCACAGTGGTCCGGAGTCGTAGAAAGGTGAACTAAACTCGCAACGCTGTTATTTATACGGTATTCGTTACAAATGGTTTTAGGGGCTTTTTGAGCCGTAGCATCTGATTCTGGTATTATTTTATTCTGGGACAACGAACTACCCTTGTAAACTACTTTTAAGTAAACGTAACTACAACGGAAAAGCGGGATAAAATGGAGATTCACGAAAGGGTATTTTCTCGGAGGGTTGTAATACGTACATCCTTTTCATATTACACGTACTTGTAGGTGAAACGTATAAAAATAAATGTACAAAAAATAGTTATTATAATAACTTATTAAGTTATTATAATAACTATTTTTAATATAATAATAACTTATTAAGTTATTATAATAACTATTTTTTGTACATTTATTTTTATACGTTTCACCTACAAATAGTTATTATAATAACTATTTTTTGTACATTTATTTTTATACGTTTCACCTACAAGTACGTGTAATATGAAAAGGATGTACGTATTACAACCCTCCGAGAAAATACCCTTTTTACGCTTTTATTACATATAATAAATCAAGTGGCAGTAATTGGGACATCTACCCTACTTTGCCTCGCTGTATTTTTCTACAGATAAGAGTTGACTTAAATGTGACTACGTAGAGTTATACAGTGTGTCTTTTCACCTACAAGTACGTGTAATATGAAAAGGATGTACGTATTACAATAGTTATTATAATAACTATTTTTTGTACATTTATTTTTATACGTTACGCTTTTATTACATATAATAAATCAAGTGGCAGTAATTGGGACACTGGCAGTAATTGGGACATCTACCCTACGCCGATTTCAGGGAAAACGCGATCCTTTCTAAACTGTCCTTTTTCCCCATCGTCAAACCTTTTCCAAATAATCTTGTGTGACTAGTGGCAACCCTTACTTATGCCGAAACTTAGTCTACAGCTGTAAGAGCCTGTGGCTAAAACGTCAAGGGTTTCCAAAGAGGTTGAAAAATTGAATTTAGTTCACCTTTCTACGATTCAGGACCACCACTGCTCGCCTCTGCAGCACGTTGCGGAACACACGCGAAACACCGACGAGCTACGCGAAAGATATGGAACGTGTTTCCACTAGAACCATCCTCCACTCTGGCAACCGAAATTCTGTCGTCCCTTCATCGTTGAAAATCGTTTTACGTTCCGTTTTAATCGTCAACGGCAAGCATCTTCCTCTATTTTTATCCTCCCGTTTCACGAAACTTTCCATGCCAGAGGGAGAATAAGCGAGGAAAAAGTTAGGAGAAGCGAAAGAAACAATCGTTGGCTCATTAGTTGCGCGATTACCATTTCCTCTGCTCTGCGCGCGGTCACGGGGCGCAGCAGCTAGACATTTCTCCATCGCAGTCACGATCCTTGATTGTTGTAACCGAAAAGCAGAGATTCGACCGTGGCCACTTTGCATTTACTTGAAGATCGCCCGCCTCGGTTATCCCTGGACCGGGAACGCCTATTACCATTGCGCAACACCTTCCGATCCGCTCGCCGTTGGAAAATGACTTTGCGTAGTCTGTTACGCGCGCTTCTTTTTCTTCCTCCTCTTCCAGACACGTGGGATTAATAGAAATTCTAGCCACCTTCGAGTCACCCTTTCACTATCCCCGGCACGATAATTAGTTTCCCAGCTATGATAATTATGGACCGAGTTCTGGCGCGATACACGCCTTGGATTCGTTTCGGGGACTGTAATCGTTCAGGGGACTAGAGATGGGAATGCTGCTTCATAAATTCTCTTCTATTTTCTCTTTTCAGTTCGGACTGCAAAGGTGAACGAACTTCTTCCATCGAATTTCACAGTTCGGAACGTGACCTAATTTGACTTCGAGTGAGATTGAATTTGGTGGGAGGTCAATTGATTCTGGACCACTACGATTGGTAATATTCAGATTTATATCGGGCACAGCCATAGGGGGCCGTCCTTGAATTACGTAAGCTTAATTTTAGCGATTACCATGCGGTAATCATTTTGGCGATTACCGATTTTATACTCCCCAAGTATAAGAATTCGTAAGTTCTTATATTCAAACCGCCCCCTTTCCTTTCTTACGTAATATTTTTTCAGCTGCTAAAATTCTTTTAAAGGTTTATATAATTGATTTAATTCGGTTTCGCGCGAGGCACCGCTTTTCAGACTACTCCTATATTGAAACTTAGGTTAAAAAAATATTACGCAAGACGCTACCTGACTCCCTTTTTTCCGGTGTAAGAAAACGTAAAAAATTCGCGACACACTCTTCCCCTACAAAGGTCTTGCGTAATTTAAGGACGATCCCTAGTAAGTGAAGCGTATAGGGTAAATCCGGGAGGCGCGGTCGGGCCGGAGAGTTGGTCGTGTCGCTATATTTCAGAGTCTATACGTAAAAATGCATTAAAGTGCAGACCAATTACTTCTCTAGAAGCCAAATAGTTGAATGAATAGCGTTGTTTCGCTTCCTTCTGTGTTGTTCTGGATTTATAGGCTATAAAAGGTAAATTGATGTTACATTTAACCTCTTTTGTCAAACAGCGGTTGTACAGAATCGTATTTAAAATATACTTCTAAGTTTATTTTCCTCTAATGTTTGGAATAATGAGATAGTAGAGATATTGAGAGACAATGCAGCCAAAGTATTTGGCCATATTAACTCTTCCTCTCAAAGCTAACGAGAAGACCATGTCTCGCCGCAGAAAGGTGAGATGGTCGAGTTAGGATTTTTTTATTATTTTTGTTTATTTTTTATTTTTTATTATTATTTTATTATTATTTTTGTTTATTTAGTTTATTCATTCACTTTTGTATTCATTTGCCTTGCTAATCGCCAGTAGGGAATTCACTTTTTCTTTGATGTGTTCTGTACTTGTTTAGCGTAAACAAATTAAATATCAATGAATCCGTAGTTGTATTCACTCATAAATAATTTTGCTTTATCCTTTGTTAATTTTCCATGAATAATTATGTGAGTGGTCTCTGCCAACGACGAAAACCATTTCTCCCGGCACCTCGGGAGAGGTGGTCAGATGTCATGACTTCAGTTTTCAACACCGATTTACAGTAAATATTATGTTAAAGCAAATATCGACCAGTTTTTCTGAATCGGCATAAAATTCCGAACATATTAGGTTTGTTCTGATAAAATAAGTAATTTCTATATTAGTTTTAATAGCCATTTTATATTAGGTCGACCGCGTCTCCCGGATTTACCCTACCAATCAATTATCGTCGAAGCTACGTACTTCTTGAGGGGATCGGATTATTTCGGTCAATGTTGCCTCCAGAGAGGCACGATCGAGGGGAATGGAGGCGTTGAATTTTCTTCGCGATTTCACTTTCGCTACCGTGGCATAATCGCGCGTGTCGTGAATCGTAATCTTAATTTCATGGAGCGGCCCTGCGCCACAGCGACGCCGTAGCCAGCGTTACTGCAACGATTCTTATTCCAGCGGCGTGCGACGGAATAGAAATTTTATAGGCGGCCGGTAATTTTCGTTACCGATTTGGTGACACCAGCTCCTCACGATCGATCCTCGTTGGTGGGATCCGATCGCTGTTTTATTCATTAACGATCGTTTCGTTTATCGCCGCCACCTAACTTGCACTACATTCGCATCTACATTGGAATTTCTATGCGAGGCATTGAATAACAAACGCCCCCTCTTTACTTACCTGGCGCGAAGCGAGGTGTCCCATCGGGTCACGAATAAAAATTAGAGTTTTCTCAAACAAACTATCCCCGCGCGGTTAAACTTTTCCGCGATGCTCGCCGGGCGCGCAAGGAATCCGCAACTGGAAGCGTTCTTCACGCTCCGCTCCCTCTGTCACGCCGACGCGTTTCCCAACGGAGGAACCAGCGGGCTAATTAGCACTCGACAGAATCTCGTGCCCGCGGAGGCCACGAAAGGCGAATGAAGCCATTCAAAGAGCCGCGGAGAACACACTCGAAAATATCATTCCGCGTGCATTCCTTCGCCGAACATTTCACGCGTTTCCCCGGCATTTCTCTCGCCCGATCCCCGGAACACGCGAGCTTCGCGGGTGCGTGAATCGCTAACGGGCACGTGAACGATTTGGAAGAGTGAGGGGGGAGGAGAGAAAGGGGCCACATGGTTCGAGTGTGCTGCTCAAAGAATATATTGAATACTTTCTCGCCGAGGTGTCTGTCCTCGCGCTCGATGGCCCCTCGGCGCGGATTCCTCGAGGAAGCTGAGGTTCGCGAGCTTTCAGGGGGTTGCTCCACGAAACCCCTCGGTGGATGCTCCGCAGCAGTCCTCAGTTCCCGTGCTCTCGTCTGTTCAGAACAGTCAGCGCCGTGTTGTGGCTGTCTGGTAGGATGGTCCTCGAGCTGCGTATGTCGAATATCTTCCTCAGGGAGCGAGGGAACTGGCTGTTCAGGGCCGCGTAGATGATGGGGTTGTAACAGATGGAGGACTTGGCTAGCAGCGCTGGAAGCACCGCCACCGAAGCTGGCGGCCTCACCTGTGAGGAAAGTTGAGGGATGCACTCTGCGTCGCATGTGAAATGAGAAATTGATCAACCCTTGGATATCGGATCGATCGACCAATAACAGTAGGCTCTATTTTGCTCCGTAATCTCATTCTTCGAGAATTAAGGGTAGGTAGGGGAGACCGGGGCTAGTTGATACAGAGGCAGGTTGATACAGACGAATTATCTCGACACCGTATATATGTAGCTTCATTTCAATGGGATATGTGAAAATTGTTGATAAATTCTTTCCTACGATCCAGCGTACGTGGGTGTACCTTGACGTTAGCAATCGTTTTTTAACTGTTTTCGTTTATATAAAGAAAAAGTAAATAGTTGTGTTCACTTTCCAATCCGTCTTGAGACGATATAAACAATTTTATAACCCGAAGTAATTTGGCATGATATTGAGTCTTTTGAAGGTAAAGTAATTACGTTTTGTAATTATGTTTATATGCTCTACATTTTTTTATGGACATGTTTATACATAATGACTTCCTGTGGGGTAAGTTGATACGGTTTCTCTGGGGCATGTTGATACAGTATATTAATTTTCCCCGACTACTTTTAATTGAATTTTTTCTTTATATTTCTTGGAAAATGGTTTGAAATTATATCAAAAAGACAAATCGTGGCGAAATATCGTAGGATGTTTTGGAAAAAACGTGTGCCGAAATAGAAAAACACTCAATATTATTAAGGCCATGCACAAAAATATACAATCACGACACAATGAGTTTATTAAGATATAGTAACAAAAAGAAGAAGACACCTCATGTTAAAGTGGGATATATTCCAGACATAAAAAAAGAAAATGAAAATAAAAATGTTTTTCTAGGTATGTTTGTTTAAAAATCTGTTTGATCTTTGAACTTTTGACTGTTGGAAAGGTATTTAGATTGAAATTATATTTTTCAAATTTATTAGTTACTCATTAAACAGATATTTTAAAGATGTATCAACTTGCCCCGCAGTGGGGTAAATTGATACACTTTGCCTTCGTCCAAATAACATTTTTTCATTCATTTCCTCAAGTTTTCGCTTACTATATATTAAAGAGGAAGGACCAAAGTATATTTTGGCATATTTGTTATTAAGTAATTGATTCAAACAAAAATGAAAAACCATGAAAACTGAAAAACGTATCAACTTGCCCCGGTCTCCCCTACTGCTTAGGTAGTCATTTTCGACAAAAACCACTGCTTAGTACCCTTAACCCTTTCCGTACTACGGGCGACTATAGTCGCCCTCCACAAAACTATTTTATTTTCCCAATCTGTTCAACAATCAACAACAATCCGCATCCCATAATAATACAATTGTAATAATAATGAAAAATATAATGGTTATAAGGCTTTCAATTCAAGCTGTAACACTTTGGGCGCGAGGTCCCGTTCAGTACAGGTCATTCGGCGGAGCGGACCGCCGTAGCGAAATGTGTACACTCGTGGCGGTAGGTCTCGTTCAGTGGTAGTGCTCCCGCGGACCGGACCGCCGTAGCGAAAGGGTTAATACTATCGATAGGTAATGATGGTGACAGACAGAGAGGGAGTCGATCAGGGGGATAAAAGAGTGTGACTCTACTTCCGCGTGGAATTCTGTTGCGCAATTCTGTTGACTCTGGCCTCCGTCTAATTCCTTCCTCGTTGAACGTCGTGCTTCGGGATAGGAGGCGTGCATCCGTGGTACTTACGTCGAAATATTGCGCGGCCAGCGCCAGAGCTGCGTACGGCGACCAAGCGAACATGAAAGCCGTTATCATTAACGCGACCATCTTCGTCACCTTCCCCTCGCGTCGCCCGCGTGTACCTGCATTACAAAACGGAACGTGTCCCGGAAACCTGGCATCGTGACACCTCTTCCGCGTCGAGCGTGGAGCAGGGTGGCGCAAGAGAAACGGGGGAAAGACGGGGAGGTCTCGTTTGACATATGTAGAACCAACGGATCGCTTTCGCGAGGACACACGATGGTAATTATCGACTGATTGCTCGGAGGCATTGTCTTTCTCGCTGTCTCCCCGCGAGTGGCACGGGTCACTGCCTGGGAGACAGGGAGGCCCAAGGGGTTGCGCAGAAACGAATCTACAAGGCAACGGTTGGCGCGATTAACCGAGGGATCAGTGAGAAATGAAGGCTCTTGTATCGGAAATTTGATTTTGGTGATTAGCAAGATATTTAGGGAGCGCTTAGGTAGAGATTCGCAGGAATCTCGATGGTACCTGCTCTCTTGCTGACTTTCTTCAAAGTCAGCATAATCGCGACGTAACTGGCGGTGATGACGAGTACAGGGATAACGAGGCCGAGGATGAAGAGGAAGGCGATGTAGCTGCCGCTTTTGGTGGCAGGATCGTGGACCTCCCAGGAGACGCTGCAGGACACGTTCCCTGCTTCGGGGCCGTAGCTTCCCCAGCCGAGGAATGGCGGCACCGAGAGGCACAGCGCGTAGACCCAGACGAAGAAACCTAGTATCACAGCGTGCCTGTTAAAAGCAGACAGTTTGGATAAGCAGCTAAAGTTACCTAGCATCTATTCGAATGAAGGGCAAGGGGAACAACAGCTTTATCGAGAAAATTCAGTGTTTCGCTCCAGTGCAGAGTGGGCATTACCTGGTTTTAACCAGTACACCTAAAACTTTAACGTTATCTTACGGGGACATTTGAACTTTATAACCGTTTGTGATTCGACAGTTCTGTAGTCCCAGCTGCCACCAACAAAATCCTTATCCTTACTAATATATAAAAGTGAAACGTTGTCTGTTTGTTTGTCTTTCTTTCACGCCTAAACGGCTGAACGGATTTCAATGAAATTTTGAATATAGATTAAATACGCCCTAGATTAGATTATAGGCTATTTATAAATATGCTATCTAAAACAATAAATAATAATAATAATTCCCGGGTGAAACCGGGTAACGGGTCAGCTAGTATGCTATAAATCGCAAAGTCACGAAGAAAAGACATTCCTCGTTTTTCCCCTTACCCTTCATAGGCAGTAGGCAGCTAATATTTCGCCAGGTGTTAGCATCCTACTAACTTTGGACCATCGCGATGAACAACTAGTTCCTTTAGTTCCTCACCTTATAGACAACGTCTTCATCGGTCCAGCGATCAGCAGCCACCTTTCAACGGCCATTACAGTCAAGTTCCCTATACTGGCGAAGCCCAGGGTGGACATAAACCAGGCGTACCTTGAAACGGGCAGAATAGAATAGACTTCTCGTGACATTCTGCGAAATTCAATCCCTCCACACGTTATTAGAGCATCGCCAATAAAACTGCCTGCTCTCCGATTACCGAAGCCCCCTTTTTCACGACTTTCAGAAACAGAGGGCCTCGAGAAGATTCGACCGATTTATCGGGCAAAATCTGAACAAAACGTGTGACTCGAACCACGTAGGTACTCTTCTGTTGCGAGAATGAAAGAGAGGAATGGAGGAAATAGAAAAGCAAGAAGAGCCGGGAATGAGGGAACGTGGGTGACGGAATATGATGAAAGCGATAGGGGGTGAGCTGGCAGAGAAGGGAGGAATAGAAGAGCGAACTAATTGCAGAGAGGATAACGCGGCTGATTAATGATAGTTAATGGGGATCAGTAGTTCGTCTGCTCGTCCACCTCAAACTGTCTTTCACACTTAATCACTTCCAAGACACGTTTTAGATCTTAGCTTTTCCCCCATAGCGATCGCCTGACATTGGTCAAATCACGTGGGGTGTAGTAATAAAAAGGGGATGATCGTGTTAAAGAGAATCAATGAGATTAACTGCAGAGACTTTTCGAATTGCACCCAGTGCTTTAATCCTCCAGGACCCGCTTCGTTACCGAACGCTCGGTTTTAATTTGAAAAGCAGGAGCCCGAGGAAATAATTGCATTCGCTTGGCTACAAACCGGAAGCATGCGCAGCTGAGAAAACGCATAAATACGGTTTTTCAAATGCAACGTGATTCTTTAATCCCTGTACACTGCATAGTCACGGTATATATCTACCTACACGTAATATGTACAATATGCGGGCAACATCCTGCAACGTACGCTGCGAAACAACGTTTTTATCATAGCCGTGGAATGCGAAACGGCACGTTTCCAGTTTTGCCCCTAAATTAACATTTCTCCCCGTCACTCCTCGCAATTTCTCCCACATTTTCGCGTGAATTGCGGTAAAGCTGTTTCTGGCTTTAAAGGCCTCGAGACAGAGCATAATCCTTCCACGTTAATGAAAAAAAGAGACCTTAAAGAGGTACTAATAAATCCTCATTAATAAGATAGCGACTCTAAAATATTCTTAAATATACTTTAAACCATCTTCGTTGAAGCACCAGCGTTATATCAATTATCCTGTTTCGCGATTCCGCGCTAGGGGAGGTGAATTAAAATCGAGAAGCTATTTCATACGGAGTCACGTTTCTTAGTGGCATACAAGTTCCTCGATAAAGATGAAGCATACTGGGAAAATTACATTGGGACCGTCCCCATGAAAATTGAAATCTTTTTCCGCCGTGATTAGGAAAATCGCTCGGGAATACAATCGATCAACTGGAACGGTCGTTCGACCACCGTGTCGTCAATAAAAATCATATCGCTTGGAGATTCAATTATTTCTCATCGCGATAGCCGGTCGAAGGAAAATGTCCGCAGCCTTCTGTTTCTCCTCAGAGAAATCCCATGTAATTTCAGTTAATAAGTTGTACCAGAGACACACTTTGTAGCCCCAGTACCATCCTCCTGTGATTGCCGAGACCATGGCAACCGGATTCCCAAGGGCTGCCACTAAGAAGTCGCCAACCTGAAAGCAGTTGCTACTAAATTATCGTGGTAGGGCTCTGGGAACGGCCTAAGTAGTCTCCCTAATTCTAATGCAAAGTACAAAATCAGGCACATGAATTTCATTCCATCCATCGACTGGGGGTGTAGTCTTTCAATTTCTATCTCGTTCCTATCGGTGCTCTAAAGCCAGATTGCCTATCAATCCTTCCCATTTGGGCCCCGTTCTGAAGGAACAACCGTAGCCCTCCGCATCCCTTAATTCTCCCCAGCGAACTCGGTATTAAAATGCACGGCCTGTAAGTAATCGTCACGCGGAAGGAGGTAAAGGGACCTCTCGCTCGCCTGGAGTCTTTGAACATTAATTATAAACGAGGAAGGAAGAAGTAATCTCTTAAGCATCCTCGGCGTAAGTACTTAATTTCCACGAGCCAACAGGATGGAATAAATTCCTCGAAAGAAGGTGCATCCTTCGGGGTAGTTACCCCGACGTTTCACGTTTTTGAGGGACAATCGGTGGGGGATATCGAAACGTTTGCCCCCGGAAATCTCGTTTGTTGATACTCGATGTTGCGTAAAAACAGAGAGGATCAGAGAAGACCGAATTCCTTCGGGTTTCCTCCGTCGATGGAGCAACTTCGATCGTTTCCCCTGATAGGATGACTCTGTGACAGAGCTTTAGCTAAGGGGGTTGCAAAACAGCTGGATCACTGGATCCGACGCAAGAGTGCTTTAGTCGCTGGCACACCACTCGCGGGAGAAAGCAGCAGGGTCTGCAAAGGAAATTTTCCACGATCCCAAAAATTTACGATCCATCCGTATGCCCATTAAATTCACGCCTCGAATAATGAACGTTTATTTCCCAGCCGCGCGAGCATAGATGCCAAACGAGATTCCATGTATTTCGCATTAGTTTAACAACACCCCCTCGCGCCTCACCTTCTATCGAAAACTGCACCGACGATATCCTCACAGATGACAGATTCACGTTAGCAGCCGAGGGCGGGGAATCCGCTTCGTTTCGAATTAACAAAGGCCCGATTATGAAATGTGTCTCGATCGCCGGTGTGAAATGGGAGAAGCGGAACACATGTCGCGAGCCGCGGCAACAATTTCGAAACGCTCTGTATCCCCGTGATGTAATTCGAAACGCTCTGTATCCCCTGTCGAAGTGATATTTTCATTTCTACCTCGCCTCTCCGCTGCTGAAAGCCCGGAAGAGGCTCCATCGGGCGTTTCCGTTTGCATTGGGATCACTTTCGGCGATATTAAATGAAAACACCGCGGGACGAGGGAGCCATTAAACTTTTAGCAGAAGAAACGTCCAGGGAGAAGGTCCTTTTTATCCGGGGCTGTGTAACATTTAGGTTCCCCTTTTCAGTTGCCTTTGCGCAACGCCAGTATAATAACTCGAAGAATCCGAGACGCGAGGCATCCTCGCGAGTTTTCCCGTTACCAGTTACGATCTTTCTTAAATTCCAAGCGTAATGTCACCGTACTACAGCGATGCTAGTATTTATTTAATTTCTCTCCGCGCGGCACCGTTTTCACGCCAATACAGGGAACGGCAGCTGCTTTCGCGTACCGTGCCGCTAGAAAGGGTTGCGTAGGATGCGATTTGCCGCGCATGAATTATGCTCCTAGAGACGTCGCGGGACAAAGATACCGTGCATCGTTACAGGCTTGCAGAAGTCTGGGATTCCAGCGATCGACTGCTATGGTTGTTAAATTAAATTTAACTGGGACGCAGCCTCGGACTGATCATTGAGAAGTTACGCGACGCTTCTTGGCGCTTATACCGGTAGAACTCGCAGGGGAACTTCGTCTTTCATTACGGCTCAATTCTATATCTATCTTCGAGTCCTCCGTGTACTTGCATCGGGCAAAAGTTTGCCCTTCGTCTCGGCCTGCTTCTTCGCGCTGAAACGTGATCTTTGGTGCGGAACGGCCAACTGTAGCGAATTTCTTCGGCAAACTGTATCAGCCAGTAACAAGTGACTTCTTTGTGGGCTAAGTGGCGTCTTTGATGCTTTCGTTACCGATGATTCAATGGCCGAGGGCTGAGTACCAATACACCCCCGGCTTCCTACAGCAACTAGGAAATATACCACCCCCGTTTCTAATATCTTCGCAGACGCAAATCCCGGGGACGATTTACCTTCAACCCCTGCACTTCCACTTCACGCCTCAAAAAATGGGGCTTATTTATTACCTACAAGCTAGGCTACACGTCGGTGCCCGAATGTAACACTCACGACAAGGTTGACGAGGATCACGTTCACGGGCGTCCACAGGGTCTGAGCGTCCTTGACGATCACGATGACGACCAACAGGTTCATGGTGAAGCCGAAGAAGCCAATACAGCCGAGGGTGATCGCCGCGCCGATGTAGACCGCGGGGTCCACCTGTTCCTCGGCGATCTCCTCCGGCACCACCAGGCTGCTACGATTCAATGACATCGTTCCTCGGCGCTGGGACAGGCGCCCCGCCGCAGGCAAATCACTCGTGGTCACAGAAAACCAACGAACACCACGTGGTATTCGCGTGGACGGGCTAACAGTCGCGTTCCAACCCGCGGTCGCTTCTCTTTTCGCCGCCCCTTTCGCGACCCTCTCTCGCGGGCAACAGGACGCGGAATACGGGCCCCGTGCATCAATCAAAACCAGTGGCGAACTTTCAAAGTCTACCTACCCTTATATAAAGCCCGGCCGAAACTACCCTCTCTCCTTTGTCTGCACGTAGTATCTACCACTCGCCGCTGCTGCCTGCAACCAACCCCCTCGACGGTGAAAAAGCAGCATGCGCGATATCAGCCGCACCGACCAACCGTTTCGCCACCCCACGGATCTTCCTCGCCCCGTTGCTGCGGTGCCATACAATTAGCCGCCGGGTGTAAATACTGTAAATGAAAGGTCATCCCTGCTGCATCCAGCCGTTCCCTCGCGCTTCAATGAACTCGGTAATTCGGTCCTCCCTCGCGATGGGTGGAGGGAAGATCGTTACAAGAATTATGCTGGGATACTTGAGGAGTCATTCTACTTTGATCGGCCGAAAAGTGAAGCTATTTGGAAAGATATTTTTTCTCAATAAATACAATATATAATGAAATAAATCTTTTTGGAATTTACTAAGCTACTCTTAAGATAAGCCTTAGCCGGGAAATCATCTACGCCACGAACATACCTCTTTTTTGTAGGTGTCACATTGAGGCTATAAAAAAAACATATGAAACAAATTAAAAACAATTTTTTAAATTTTTTTGTATAATATAAGAGTATTTTAATAAATTCCAGAAAGATTTATTTCATTATGTGTTGTATTTATTGAGAAAAAAAATCCTTAAATTCATTTTTCGGCCGATCAAAGTAGAATGACCCCTCAAGGCCTCGTTGGCAGGTTGTTCGAAAATTAGTCACTTCAAATCTCTTGGAAATTAGAACTCAAATCCATTACTTGATTTTTAAACACAACTCCACAGCTCGACTCAGGTTTTCATTAAAACGTTCGTTAATCGAGGGGGGATGTGAAAACCGTATTAATGGTACAAAGGGATCGTACTCGTTAATCGTGGATTACTACGGAGGGCTTTTAGAATATCCGCGTAATGGGTGTCGATTGAAGGGGTGCGAGGTGGGGACCCGCGAAACGAATGAAAGCGTCGAGATTTGCCGTAGGTGGGAGATCGCAATCCATTTCGTAGTTTCATAAACAGGCAGGATTTTATTATTCCGCTCACTCGTTGACAATGAAGAGTTCATAGCGATGCGCTCTCGTGTATTTAAATTACAGCTTATAATATAAAATGACAATTCTGTTCCCCGACGCTGTCCGATTTACATATCTTCGGTGTCGCTGTCCGAATCATCCGCCATCGCTTGTTTCGCAGTAGCCTCGGCCTGCAGCTTTAACTCGGGTGGCACGCGCTCGTGCCTTCCGTTCGTGTGCTTGCCGACCCATCTCATTTCCAGCTCGAACTGCTTGTCCTTCAGCTCGTCATGGACGAGGTAAATGATGCGCACCGCTTCCTCCACTAACTCGTTGCAGGTCATGTCGGCGAGCTTCAGCTTCTCGATTTCCGTCTTGGCCGACTGTTTCGCCTTGCCTGTCGAGAAACGATCGAACGTTCACCTAGATGCGCACGTATTACAAAGCGTAAATCGGGTACAGACCGATACGTACCAATGGCGCAACCATAGTATCCGTAGGACACGCCCGATGGATCGATCATATACATAGTCGGCCCACCATTTTCGTAGGCGCCAAGAATTACGGAGCAGCCGTAAGGTCTGACTGCCGAGTACAGGGTATAAGCGTGCATGTACATGGAAACCCTCTCGTTCAAATATTTCAAGGGAATGCCGACTCCGTACTGCGATTTGTAACTGGCGGCTTCGGATCTGGCTGTCTGAGCGATCTGCCTGGCGTCGGAGATCAAACCGGAGCTAGCCATTCCAATGTGGTGGTCTATGTTGAATATTCTTTTGTTCGTGCCAGGCTCGTACAGCTTGGAAGTAACTATCTTCTCCACGGCGAACACAATGCTGTCCTTTCCCCGTAAACCTATGACCGTGCTGTACAGGGGATTAAATGAAACGTTATTTGATTGGCTGCGTTCAGCGGAACAAACCGCTACGTAGCCGCTCACTGAGCTCAACGGCGATCGGTTCTGGTTCCGCTGAACGACACTTTACAGGGTAGTGATATTTGTAGCGACTCAACACGTTCCGTAAAAGTAGCGGAGTTTATCTACGCTCGAAAAAAATGGCGACCGCTCGCTAAACGTGTTGAGCGCTCAGCAACCTAGCGGTAGCGTTCAGCGAGAAATCAGTGAGCGGCTACGTAGCGGTTTGTTCCGCTGAACGCAGCCATTGAGTGCAGGCAACAGGTTATGTAGCCGCGATCGATACGAATTTCGCAGGAACGACGAATGAAATCAAGGAAATAGTCACCCTCCACTCTCGACGGCTTTCTGCGCGTATTCCACTTGAAACACACGTCCGTCCGGTGAGAACTGTGACGCTGACAAGTCATACTGAAATCACCCAGAGAGGTTAGGTCTCACCTTTATCCGGAGTCAATGGTTCTTACGATGGTACCACGTAACCGAAATCTCAGATATTTACCCCTGTTCCTATGGAGCTCATTTTTCACCGAATCGTCGGTATAAATGCCGCAGTACTTTAAACAAGAAATATTGTTTATACGCGCAGACGGCGTGAATAGGCGAAAATCAAAACTTGATCGTCAGCGCTGGTCAGCGCCGCTTATTTTCTTGAGTTAGGTTAGGTCTCGAACTACTCAACTGCCATCTGGCGAGGGTCAGTGTTCAGTGTTGTTCAGTGTTCTTCAAACAATCGTGATGTCAGTGGTGAGTATTTCGAGCGCAACGATTTAACGAGATTCGAGCAGAAAGTTAACGATAATTCGCACTCGAGATCAACAGTGCGATGCGTATTTTCATGCTTAACCTACTGATCATTGAACATCTGCTTCGTTTTGCGGGATGGCTGTGTTATGGGACGTTACAATAGCGCAGATCTCTGGATTAGGGGACTGGCCATTGTCGTTGCTGGTTCGAGGGAAAGAATGCAAAGAAGAAATAGGTAAGAAGATTTTCAACTTGAAAGTAGCTTTATTTAAACATCACACGTTTGAACCAGCCACTGCGTGTACACGCACTCGTGTGTGCGAGAGAAATACACGAAGATTCATGGTCGCGTTCATCGCGCACGTGTGCGTTCAAGCACCGCGCGGGAAACCGCGGCATATTTGAATTTCGGATTATCTCGGGAACGAAGCGTTAGATTACATACTTGCTTCGTTAGGACTTTCCCGTTTAGTTTCTCACGTGGAATTACCAGCATGCACGTAAGAATTTCGCAACTAGCTTTTTTAATATTATATCAATCTTACTAGAAACTTTGCTAGAGTCAAAGAGTAGGTATAATAAGAGGCGTCACTCCGGGCGGAACCTTTGAAGTCCTTGCTTGACCTTGGTATTTAAATTGGTTGTCTATTTCGAGCGGGATATTCAAATCGACTAAATGTACCTTACCGCAATTGGCTGATTATTGCCGAAGTTGACCGATCATTGCCGAAGCTTAGCGATCATTGCCGAATGGGCATTTAAATTGGTTGTCTAGTGATTTCCCTACGTTATTTCTGTCCTTGTCGAGTGACGCCTCTTATTATACCTCCTCTTTGCTATAGTGTTAAAACGAGAAATGATTTTTTCTTAGGACTATATTGTTTCTTCTCGTAAGAAATTCTTGATGTTCTCCTTTTTGCAAGTATATTCGGGCGGGCATCCACTCGTGATGCCATGCTCGATGGCTTTCCGGAATTCAGCCATTGTCTTCTCGTATTGTCCTTCAGCGGGTAGACTCCTACAAAGTATACAATATTTCATACTGAATTTTTCCGCGCGAATATTAACGCACGGCGTGCTCTCGAACGAAATGAATAGAATTAATAATATCGCTTACTGCGGCAACAATTTCATCGTCTCGATGATCATTTCCGCGGCTCCAAGGTATTCTTTCGCGACCCGAGGTTCTTCGCAAGCTGCACGATACAAACACGTATCCCCCATTAAATATCCCAACGCCAATGCGACCTCACCCTCGGACACCAGGTTTTCTGCAAACAAATATTCCCAATAATCAAATATATAAATAACACTGGCGAATCATTTTTGGCGGCTAAAACCTTCTTCCAATTCGCGCCCCTTGTGCCCATGTTGCCCTATATACCCCGCCCCGAACACGACCGCCTTCAGCACCAGAAGTAGCAGCAGATTCGATAGATTCAGGTTCAGCACCTGCGGAACGACAAATTACATTGCTCTCTGACTTGATGTCCCCCGAACTCGTAAGCAACAATAGAAACCACACTTTCCACTCACCTGACTGCTGCTCGACGATCTCTGCACCAGCTCCTTCGCGACTTCCAACAGCATGGAGCCAGTGTGCTTCTTATTCGGCGTTTCCTTCGCAAAATCGCGGTCGCTGTCTGTATTTCGAGCAAGAACACCGCTACCCACCAAGGCAATCGTTATCAGCAACTTCGCGCTCAAGGGAGTCATCTTTCAACCTCACTGGCACCGCTCGAACAAACGATAGCTGACACGAGGTATCGAGATAAGACCGTCCAACGACGCGAACGATGTTTAAAATAAAACACGGATTAATTCGACGGAGAACCGTGGGGCCCTTATAGAAATAGAGGATCCTCGACGAAAGTGGCGAGACTGGAGGGATCGAAATGACGAGTGGACCGTCGGCCACGGTGATTTTTATAAGCCGGCACTTTGCTTTGCCAGCAAACCGTGAAGCTCTCTCGCTTTCATCCGTGTGCATCAAACCGATGGCGGCCAATGTCTCCTCGTTTTCTCCCATTGTGACGACGCCACGCGCGCGGTCCTTTAATAACGTTCATTAGGGGTGCTCCGCTGCAACTTCGCGCGCACTTTCTTTCCGCGGAGGTGACGGAAATAAGCGGTGAAAGCTCCGTGTTCTTGGACTATTACTTGATCTGCAACGGAGGCTCCAGGTGGCCGATACTTGTGCTTTCATATAGGGAGCTGAAGCACGCGACGTTCGTCTCGTGCTTGGATTTCGATTGAAACGGGTGGCGATGGAGGAGGAGCGATTGGGAAAGTATCGGCGAGAATATTGATAAACGTATGCTCGGAGATAACTTTCGTTCGCACGGGTAATGGGAAATTTATATCTATAGTAGCGATCAGAAGAAAGTTTCCACCGCGAGTGGTAAGAAAAGTAAGATGGTTCCATTTGAATGAATTATGCCTTAAAATGGATATTCCGTAGCGATACCAGCACAATACTTAAAGCCTATGACATAGTAGGTATTGCCTATGTAAGTATGAGCTCTAAACTTTCTTTTCACCATCACTGTGGATTTATATAGTATTTATACTATCCAGAGAGACACTCGAAAGCGAGCCTGCCATTCCCGCTGTATAAATATTTAAATTCCCATTGGCGAGGCTAGTCATCGTACGTATGATCGCATAATTGATTACACGTGGACAGCAGTTGCGGCAGAAGCGTATCAAGAATGATAGTAGTTGACGGTCCGCGGTCGGATTGCTGGAATATTCATCGATAAAGAGATCTCGCGTGTCCGCGGCTCGTGCATAAGCGACCGACTGCAAATCAGCTTAACGCTGCTCGAATATGCACCCAAGGTGCGCGCCCCGTCCCAGAGAATTCTGGGAGGAGGAGAAAAAAAATAATATACTTGAGCTTTCGTTGCATATTTGATGTGGTAGCTCGCGGAATGTCGTTAATAATTTATACTTTTATTACTTCCCCCTCGTGGACAACTTTCGCCCCCCGTCGCCTGCGCGCTCTTTTTACTTCCTCGAGCGCACTCTGTACATTTTGTTGCATTTCCTCCTTGCTGCTTGTACAGTATTATTCTGCGACTGTGCGCTTGCAGGAATTTCTTGGAAAACTTCAATTCACCTCGGGATTATTCGATTGTTTTCGGTCCGAATAGGATCTCCATTTGCTAGGATTTCTCAAAATTCATGCTAGTATCTTTTATACGATTTATTCTATTTTATGTACAATACTGTCTAATATTTTACCAGAGAGTCAGATCGCGTGCCACCTCTCTGGTAAAAACAGAAGTGGGAATTCGCATTTCTGGAGGACCGTCTATTTGTTTTTCGTCGCGCACAGGACGGATATGTAACCCATCGATGTTTTTAGAATCTGAAATGGGAAAGAGTCGATCGCGACGGAGAACGCTGGAAATATTGAAACACTTGGGCATCTTTCATTCGTTTCTTTAAATATGTATTTTGGCACTTTCGTTGGGTGAAGGAATAGAAGAACCGACCGCGAATTATTCGCTTATGCTAGTGTAAATTATCTTCGTGCGCTTACCTGGGCATAGAGGACCAAATTCAAGGAGCAAAATTTGCCTGCAGTGATCTGCAATGGCAACCTCGCGCGACGTATCACAATTATCAGCAGCTTTGCGTTCTTCGCCGATAAATTGTACCATTCGCAATCGTATGCTGCCTGAGCTATCTCAGTACTCTGGGGAAATAAATACATAAATACATAATTAAGAATTTATATTAAAATCAATGGGCATGGAACTCGATTATTATATAGAAATCGTGTTTTCCGATATTATCTGAGAACTTCAAATAAGTTCGCATCATCCACAATCTTTTAACCCTCTAGTGCATAGATTTTTAATTCAGTTGGAAAAATTAGTTTACTCTCATTTGGGGATGAAAAGACCGAATCCGATGTCAGTTTTCAATTTGGGGGAAATAATAATAATAATAATAATAATAATTATTTTTGCAGCGTGTGTAGCTCAAAAATGCACTTCAAACTAGATTTCTGTTAAATTGAAGACTCAGAGTGACATGTTTCTTAGACCGATATGTGCGCTGTGGCACTATTTTTGGGCTGGCAATTGAGAATGCCCAACCTTTGGACTAAACAGGTGCCCGCCTTAAGGGGACCTTCCGGTCTAAAAGTCGATTTTTTTTTTATTTCATTTTTCGAATGTTCAACCTTTTAGGAATACGTGTTTAAAAGGATTTGTTGAAATTCGTAAAATTCCAGAAGTTATAGGCATTTGAGTAGCGGCAAATGCATGGGCAACAACCGGGCACTCGGCGCTCACGTAAACCTTTAAACGCGTTTTTCTCGAAACAGTGTTCTCAAAACGGTGGGACCTGTATCTCCAAAAGTTATTATCCGATTCGACTGAACCTTTTTTTATTTTGAAGAATATACTTCTGGTTAGGGGGGGGGGGGGGGGAACTAGAAAAAATTACAAACAATTGAAAATGTATAATTTTCAAAGGCGTTGAAAGGACGAAAAGTACAGGGAAAAGTGATTTCAAACATCAAGTGTCGTTATTTTCTAAAAAAAAATGTCATTTTTTTTAATTTTTTCTAGCCCCCCCCCCTAGCCAGAAGTATAATCTTCAAAATAAAATAAGTTTCAGTCGAATCGGATAATAACTTTTGGAGATACAGGTCCCACCGATTTGGATCAATTTTCTGCAATAATTAATTATAAAACAAAAAATATATTTCTATAACTTAAGACATCCTTAATACAATGCAAAAAGTCCCATTAAATTATATATAGTAGTTTTTCTTTAATTAATTCCTAAAAATCACCTATTTTTGGGGGCTCTAGACCGGAAGGTCCCCTTAAGGCAGGCGTATGCACTAGAGGGTTAATTGCCGTAATTGAAACGTAGGGGATCGTACCTCGACTAAAAGTCTTTCACCAACGTAACAGTACAAGTACAATTGCAGCATCACGTAAATGACATAGAGCAAGAGAAAAGAGATTTGCATGATCAAAAACTGAGTCGCTTCCTCGCCTGTCGACTGAAAATAGAACGATGTTAGGGCAACTGCGACCGTGTGTCAGCCATTAATCAACCAATCCCTACCATGATCACTTGGACACATTGGAAACACAATTGAATAGTGCAACCGACCATCTGAAGTAGAAGCATCGTGTTGAAACACTTTTCTATCGTTTCCGCGAACCTTCAGCCAGCATATACAGCAATGAAACATTGGAGCACTCAATTCCATTCTCCGTTTCAAAATCAGAATCCCACCGTCACACTGTGCAATCTTAGACGCGGGCTCACAAGGAAGTTCGGTTACACACACATTCTGATATTTTTGAAACTATGCAGGTCGTGGAGGACCTCGATAGAAGTATCAGGCAATTTTACGTATGAGAAAATTTTTCGTTCCTTCGGGGTGTTCCTGTATATCCTGAATAATATAGTAGATATAAAAGAATTATAAGAATGAAAATTTAACAGCTTTTTATGCGCTATAAAACTGTGCAATCAAATCGTTTACAATTTGTAGTTTAAGCAGGAAAACGTGCCCCACCAGAAATTTTAAACAATTCAATTACGTAGTTTCATACAGCATAAGAAACCATTAAATTTTCTTATATCTTCTATACTCTTCGAGATATACTGAAAAATAAGAAAACATTCATTAACACACCCCGTGAAAAATTTCCTGATGCTTCTGTCGAGGTCCTCTCCAAACCTGCGCAGTTTCAAAAAAAAATCGGAATGCTCCGGTGACCGAACGTCCCTTCAGTAAGACCACAGCCACGTTCCCACATGTACAAATATCTGCAGAATTTCCGGATCGCTGAAACGATCCTCGCGCATGTAAGAACGTGGCTTCTATCGTTCCGATTTCCAGGAAGAAAAGCAACACGATAACACGAACGCCCTTCGCTACATACGTACACGTTAAGATACTCGTGCTTTCGTACAAGCTTGCCCAAATTCGCCTGCAGGTCTGCCTTGCCAGTCGACTCCAGGTCCCTGAGCTCTGTCTTCAGGATCGACAGTTGCCCGCAGACGTGAAGCACCAACATGGCGATGAAAGTGTCGACCGCCGTGTAGGACGTGGCGGCGTACAAGGCTGCCACAGTTTGCGCGAAGCTCGTCAGCTCGGCACTCGGGCTAGCGTCGGTGTCGTAGGGGAAGTAGGCGCGAAATAGCAACTTGTTGTCAGTGTATTTGGCGGTGGAGAAGCGGAGGACCACGTACGCGATTACCACGCAGTGGCACATCACCGTGCTCCTTATTATCGTCGCCCTGGTGACCCTGCCGATCTCCTTCATCGTTTCGCGATGGATCGGCCTCACCTCGCTGCCCCAATCCTCGGCCATGCGCTCCAGCAGAGATTTCAGAGCTTGCAAGCGAGGAAAACAGTGGCTGGATCATCCGTGGCTTTCGGATTCATTAGCTCGCTGCAAGGTTCACTCATCAACCCGTTACCAAGCAAATCTTTCAACACGCGGGATATCATTCGGGCGGACGCGTTATTGCTACATTTATCTAGCACCCTTATTCTTTAGATAGGCGACTCAATTTTGCAAATTGGATCGTGAGATTTTATATTTCCTCCTGCTGCCAGCCGATCGCGCGACACTCACGTTTGCCATTTACCCAAAAGGCGATGGTTTTCAGAAAGGAGATGGTGATGGTGATGTTTCCCATCGACAGATTCTCCACCAGCAGGTAGAAATCGTGGGCAACCATGGGTAGATTGGCTGTCTGAGGGCCGCAGACGAAGAACAGCATCATTAGAAGCGGAGTCAGCACTAGATAACTCGACGGGTCCTTCCATCTTCGCTCCGCGGGCCAAAGACCCATAAATCTCATCGTGTAGTGGTTCCAACCGTACACATACTCGAGATCTAACGGTGTCAAGTGCGTAAAATAGTATCAATCGCCGAGGATATTAAGGATCAGACTTAAAGATAGTTTATTAGTGACCTCGTTCGACCTCTTTTGCATCCATTGCGGGAGTTCCTTTCTGATAACTGAGGGATCCGTTCCCCTACTCAAAACTTTACCTAGGCAGCTCTCTCGGCGCATGCTCCCATCGGTGAATAGTAAATGTACTCGCACAGAAATCGACGGTATATACCTCAGTACGAATTCAGGAGATCAAAGTACTCGATCTATCTTGGAAGACTTGCTTACGACAGACAGTAAAAGGAACATTGCGAGTATTCTCTAACTCGCAGTCTATAAGCCAAGGTTACGAATGACTGAAAGCGGAAAAATGAATTGCAAATTGTTGCAAAGTAAATGAAGGAAAATTCGTAGGATTTTCTTTCCATCGACTAAATGGGAACACGGAGAAATACCGGGGAAATATCCTAATCAACAATGAATTCGCTGGTAAACAAGGTCGTTGTGGTAACGCTCCTCAGTATACCAGGAGTTTTCGTGACTGCGTCCGGTCTCTATCCCTTCCCCACCCTTACGCGCCCGAACAAGTGATCAGGTAGTTACGAATTTTAAGTGGGGCCAGTCTTCGTGCGACCGCGCTACTGATAAGACACTCGCGATTTCACTTTATTGTGTGCTCCGTAATCGCTTATCATCTTCATCGCGGTTAGTATCATCCCTTCACTTCGTTTCTTTTTTAAGCAAAGGTACAAGGTGCACTGTATTTTCTAGTGTTTCAAGTTTCTAATGTTTTTTAATGGTTCGGGTTTTCAGCGGAGTGCCTGAGTGCGCGCGGTACGGTTGCAGGCTCCAGATCTTATTAATCATGGAATTGTCGAGCCAGGGGTTTTCGAGTGCATTGTGCATCGCGACTGAAAACGGTGAGTACTCATATTTTATTGATTCATTTGTACGCGTTTAATAACGCACAAGTCAAAGATATCAAAGATATTTATCGAATGTCATATGTGTAACACGTGTTCCGATCGCACTGTAAATATCCGATTATTTGTTGAAGTCGAAGGGTGATTTCATAAAGCGGGTGATTGATGCGTTGCATTTCAATTAATATTCACGAACGCAACGGTTGCTATTATGTCTCCTCGATTATTCAATCTTTCATAGCCAGTAATACGGATAGGTAGCCGGCAGATGTTTTTAGAACCTGAAAGCGATTTTATAGTTATTGCTTCTGAGTATTGAAGTCGCTTGCGTGGTTTTCAATTCAATTCTTCGAAGGAAAGCGGTGTTGGTGGTTGTCTGTGAGATAGTGTTTCACGATTATTCAACTCACGGCGTTAAAGAGCTCGAGGGAGAAGGGACTGAACTTTCCAGCGGTTATTTGAAACGATATCCCAGCACGACATGTAATGATAATTAATGACACTGCTTGTTTCGGCGGCAAATCGTACCAGTCACAATTGTATGCCGATTGACCGAATCCCGTGCTCTGGAAGAGTATAATTAATTGGCTTAAGTATTAGGTTAGATAAATATTTCAATATTCACATATGTTTTTGGGGTGTTTCAACTTTGGAGTGTCAGAATCCATGTTATGGTGTTGAGGCTTTGGAGTATTTGGGTTAGGATATTAAGATATTGGGGGTGCTGGTATTTTGGGACTTTGGGGCGTTAAGGTATGGAGAGGTTGCAGAGATGGGCAAAAATTTTATTTAAATAAAATTTCGAATAACGAATGAAAGGTAAAAAAATTATTCGTCATTCGTTCGTTAACCCAAATTAACTTTATTCGACACATGACGAATAATTTTTTTAACTTTCATTCGTTATTCGAAATTTGATTTTAATAAAAATATTTCCTATCTCTGGGAGGTTGGTACGTTCTGGGTTAGGGAATTGGAGGGGTTAGAACATCGGGATATTATTGGAGTCTTGAAGCACGGATGTATTGGGTCTATGGAACATTCACGTATGGGGTGGTTGGTAAATTCCAGGGTTGATGTATTAGGGTGTTAGGATATCGAACTATCTATAGTCAGACCCGGCTGGTTGCGTGTGCTAAGTGCGCAATGCACACAGGCGCCGCAAGAGAAAAAGGGCCTAAAAGCCGTAAAAAAATACGAGATACATTTTTAAACACAAATTTGTATGAGCAGAACTAAGGCATAAGTAAGATCATATTGTAGAGAGGTTCTCATTTGATTTTCATTTCCTGCTCTTTTCATTCGCAATTAATTCAAAAAAAAAAATTTTGAAAAGGCGCCAATCATTTATGGCCCACACAAGAAAAACACCACTCGCCGGGCCTGTCTATAGTTGAGATACCACAGTATATACAGTATTCAATTACTAGGCTATTAAATCATTACAGTGTCACAGTATAAGTAATCATTTGGCTACTCACTTGGCCATGAAGCGCCTCACCTACGTAACAATAGATAAACAGATGCAACATAGTGTATATCACATGAATAATGAAAAACAGCAATCCCACTATCGGCACGTCCTCTTCTTGCTGATCCACCGACTAGATAAACAGAAACACATAAAAAATTTAATCGTACACTACAGTTTACATTTACCTATCCACTCGAACACCTTCCTTCGCTATTTCCCTACGCTCGTTAACGCGAACGTACGGTTATCATGCGGTATCCAGTGAGGCAAAACATCGCCGTGCAAATCAGCGTCTGTATAAGTAGCGTGAGATTGAAGCAATCTTCCACGATCACCGCGAACCTTTGAACGATTTCACATCAACGTAATCTCTACACCACAGGCTAGGGAGCATCTGTAACCAAGCGATCGCCCTACGAACCTGAACAATTGGCAGTGCCTCTGCACGATGAAGCTCAGCCGTTCCTTGAACTTCGCGGCATTATTCTCGCCGCCCGTGTAAGCCAGATTCTCGAGTGCCGCTCTGAGAACAGTTAATTGGCCGCATAAATGTAAGACGAGAACCGCAAGAAACGTGTCGAAGCAAGAGTAGCAGATCGCTGTCAGCACCGTCCCCATAAGCTGTCCCAGCCACGTGATCTCGAAGTTCGGGCTCCTGCCTGTGTCGTAAGGGAACGTGGCTGGATGAAGCAACCCCCCCAAGTCATTTTCCGACGTGTTTTGCATATTGCTCCAGATCTGCAGCGATAAGAACGCAATTAGCATTAAGTATGTCAGAGTAGAGCAGACGATTGATATCATTCGGCTTATTCTCGCGGTCCTCAGCATCGTTTGGCGATCTGGTTCTGGTATCGGTTCGGACCAGTCGACGAATATTTCGTTGAGCAACAGTGTCAGGGCTACAAATCCGTAAATTTATGCTTATACGGGTAAATTCTAAGAGATCTGAACGCACTCAGGAATAATTACCTTCCTTGTGGTATCGAAGAACGATTTGCTTCACCAGCGCAAAGACGATAGGCACGTTGATCGACAGATTCTCGATCACCTCGTCCAAGCTCGTCGATTTAAGTATTAAATTCGCTGTTTGGGGTGCACAGATAAACGTGAACGTTACGAAAGTCGTCGACCAAAATATCAGCGTTGATATTCTATGAGATCGCTTGGAGATCTTCCTTGGTTCTGGCCAGACGCCGAGTAGCGTTAAATTGAAGCGATTCCACCCCATTGCGAAGTCCATGTCTCGATTAGAATAGGTTTATTCCATCGGTATAATCGCGAATCTTGATGATTCGGTATATTATAACAGGCTCTATTTTTAATTCGGATTAATTTTTCTAAGGAAATTGAGAATCGAATGCATCGAGGAATGAATGTCTTTGCAACGCGGGTTAATTATATGTTTTTAAATTCTTTATCGAGTCCTTAAGGAGCGATGCTGGACTTGGGAAATCTCTGAGACTGTAGAATTCACTTATTTTACACTGTGATTTGTTCTGCGGTCGGGATGGGTTCTACTTCCCTTTGGTCACGTCGAAAGATTGCAATCACACGATGCGAGTGTTTCGGCAACTGACGCCCCATACTGCGCGTCACCCTTTCTCAGACGCGCTGATCATTACGCATTCGGTTCCGTGGCGCAAGAACGGTTTCCCGATGGGAAGTTCTAATAGCCGCAATCTAAAAGTTCGCGGGGTAGAAAGAACTCTATGATTTGGGCTATTTTGGTCCGTCTGGTACTGCATGTCTCCGGCAGTAGATATTAAAACTTCAGTAAGCCTAGCCCGACGCAAGGATTTTCGCGATCAGCCGAAAAACTTTTGTTTGCGCGTATAATTACTTCTTAGAAGAGGGCTTCACAGAGATGTAGCTTTGTTTTTTTTTTTTTTTTTTTTTTTTTTTGGCGAGCACAAAGGAAAACAACCCGTGGTGGAAAATTGGAGAAAGTATTGATTGTATTCAGAACTATAGTGTAACTTGGTGAATCCGTATAAATTGTATTCGAGGGATTCTAATTACAGTGTCTATCTTTTACTGCGAACGTTTCAGTTGTTCCCGGCTGAAACTGTTAGTAGAACCGACAGATAACCCATTGCTGTTCGTAGTATCTGAAACGACAAGATCGTGGTTTTGTGTAGTTTCCCTTTACATCGGCCAAGGTAATGTTAATCGATTCAGTTGACAAACACTTACAGTGCTGAACAATTCCATGGAAAATGTGCCGAATTTTCCTGCAGTCAAACGAAGTGGACGAATAGATCTGTTCATGATGAATAAGAGACATCTGGCTTCCTGGCATGACACGTTGAACCACGTCGATTTGTAAGCAGAAATACCCATTCCGTTACTCTGAAACATGTTCCTGTAATGTGGCAGTTTTTCTACTGAAAGAGAAAGGTCTTGCGTGCATTGGGACCTGAGAGTATTGGGTCCTCAGTCAGAGTATTGGTACGTTAAACTCTATGGTCCCAATACACAAAGGTCCTAATACTCTAAAGTCCCAATACTCAAAGGTCCCAATACTCCAAGGCCCCAATACTCCAAGGCCCCAATACCCCAAGGCCCCAAGGCCCCAATACTCCAAGGTCCCAATACTCCAAGGCCCCAATACTCCAAGGCCCCAATACCCCAAAGCCCCAATACTCCAAGGTCCCAATACTCCAAGCCCCCAATACTCCAAGGCCCCAATACCCCAAGGCCCCAATACTCCAAGGCCCCAATACTCCAACGCCCCAATACTCCAACGCCCCAATACTCCAACGCCCCAATACTCCAAGGCCCCAATACTCTAAGGCTTAGAGTTTACTTAATATTGGGGCTTAATATTAGCACCTAAATATGTATTGAGACATTGGAATATTGAGGCATTGTAATATTGGGGCATTGCAATATTGGAGCATAGCATATTGAAGCATTAAAGTATTGGGACCTTAAAATATTATGACATTAGAGTATTGGGACAGTAGTGCCTCGGGGCATTGACATATAGAATCCACCTGAGATAAAAAGGATCGTTTTGTCGAGTGAAATTTCAGTAACCTCCTTATAAAACGCATTTATAGAAAGCACATTACTTTTATTCCGCGCAAACTGGAACATAGAAAAGTTCTCAAATACGTGCGCATCGATATGAAATTATGATGATGTGAAGCATTTTCGATATGCAATTTAAATTGAAAATGAAAACAGTATCACAACTAAGATACAGGACTATGAATATGGCGATTGCATCAATCCGATGCGATACTTGCTTGGACAAGAAGCATTTCGCCTATGTAACAATAAATATACATGTGCACCACGATGAAGGTTAGGAATAGAACGAAGAACACCAGCTGAAAGTTCCAAATTCCATTCTCATTGTGCAGTATCACCTATAAACATCACTCTTTTAAATCCTCCCTACACCCTTCATACCTCATTAGAACATTTTTCCAAGTTGCAAGTGTATATTGAAATATCATTTTATTCAAAATCGACATCGATACTTACATTGAAGAATAAGAAACCTTGAAAGCATATCTCGACGGTACAGAGCAGTATCTGAATTAGCAGCAGTATGTTAAAGTACTGCTCGATCCTACTAGCAACCCTATAACAAGACAAAAATTTTGAATTCACTATCTCCCCTGAAGAGACATTGCCACAGGTAGAAAAGTATCGTTCACCAGTTGAGATGCTGGTGTCTCTTGACAATCCAAACCAGCTCCGTTCGAATGTTATACACGCTTCGGGTCCCATTCTTGTCGTCCATCAATCGCTCCAACCTTAGCCTCAAGGTCTCGAACTGGCTGCACGTGTGCAGCACTAGCATAGCGATAAAAGCATCGACGCAGGTGTACGAAATCGTAGCGCAATAAGCAGCAACCACCTGGCCCACGTTGGTCACCACTAGAATCGATGTTGGTCGAACGTTGTAAGGAAAATATCCAGGGTACAGTACCAAACGGTCCTGCGTTTCTTGATCTCGGTCACATGTGTATATCGCAAAGGCTCGAAGGCTCAGGTAAGCCGTAACCATCGTCTGAGTTAACACCGTGCACCAGGTGGATATGAATCTAGACATTTTGGCGCTGGTTATCATTGCTGTTCTTTCTTTTTCGGTTTTCGGGCCGCGCCAGTCGTCGTAGAAACACTTGACGAGGGGTTTCAGACCTTCCAGCACAGACAATAAATTCGTGGATAACCGAGAACGATGGACTATTCCAAGTCGAGCGTTTAAGCTTACCTTCTTGGTAATACCAAGTGATAAGGATCTTCACGATCGAATTGAACGCGGGGATGTTGGCCAAACAAAGATTGTTCGTGATCTCATTCAGGTCCCCATTTAACATGAAAAGATTCGTGCTCTGTGGAACAACTATGAAGGTGGCAACGCACAGGCAGGGTATCAGAGCTGCGTAACTCGGCGATCCTTGTTCGGCTGGCGTCGGTTCGGGCCAAATACCGCAGAGCTTGAGGTTCAATCGGTTCCATCCGATCGCCAGTCTCAGATCTGTACATACAAAGCAGACCATACTGAAATCTATCAAATTCTAATTTAAACATTTATCTTCTCAGCTAATTGCAAGTATCTCCATTGATCTCTGTAACTACTGTAACTATTTATATTAACAGCAGAAGATTTTCGTGAGACATTTCTATCTGCTCATATTCCTTTCAACTAATGTTCTTCGAGAAATTAACATTTGCTTACACCACGAAATTATTCTGGAACTGTGTCTCCTACCTTGATCGACATCCATCGATACGTGACACACGTGAACTGCTCGACAAAGTCCTTGATACTAAATTCCTGGGTGCCGAGTCCCCTATCGTTCATGGGGAGAACGCAGGCTCGTCTAAGAAAGTTAGAAGCCATCCCTGGGAAATATTACGAAGGTAAATAGAAGGGGGGCTCGACAGTTGCACCGCCTTTAAACTGATATATCATTCGAGACTCTTCTGTTCGCCGCGTTGAATAAATAATCTATTGAATTCGTTAAGTAGCAAACGGCATAGCCCTTCGCCTGTGCTCATATGTACTTCCAAAGTTTCTTCTTTCCCTCGGTTCAACTGAAGAAAGCAACTTACTTTCCAAGTGACCCGTAAGGGAATGAAATTCTTAATACTGGTCGTGTAGACAAAAAATTCTATTCATGGAACATGGAGTATCATTATTTACCTTCGAGGACGCGTTCAAAGAGCGGATCTAAGTATCAAGAGACATGGATGTGTTCACGTGGAAAAATGCGTACTTACTACAAATATGTGTGCTCCAAACGGTTCAAGATCACCTTTATTAGGCCTTTATAAGGTTTCCGATTTCACCACTATGATTAAAGGTATCAGAGTCTTCTTATGCTGCATAAATTGAGGGAATTTCATAGTTGCACGACTGCACCCCTCGTGAAAAACTTCCATCCCCTATGTCTGCGTGCTCTTCTTACTTTCTCAGGCGCACTTGTTTCGTTTTATTGCATCTTCTTCGTATTGATATTATTATGCGATTGTACTGAAAAAATGAATTGCGACTTTGTTAGAAAGTAAATGATGAAAAATTCGTAAAATCCTTTTTGCATCGACCAGATTCGAAGACAAAAAAGTAGCTGAAGAATATCTTGATCTACCATGAATACCAAATCATGTTATCTCTCTGGCTGGTAAATAATTTTTGTGGTGACGTTCCTCAATACCTCCGGAATTTTCTTGACCGTCTGCCACGTCTATCTCTTACCCAGTCCTAGACCCCCGAATGAGGGATCAGGCTTTACGAATTTTAGGTGGGACCAGTCTCCACGCGGCCGCATTACTGATAAGACACACTCGCGATTTTCTTTATTGTGTACTCCGCAATCGCTTATCATCTTGACCGCGGTTTGTATCATCGCTTCAAAACTAATTTCTTCTTTAAGATACAGGGTGGACGGTATTTTCTAGTGTTTCGTGTTTCTAATGTTTTTTAATTGTTCGCTTTTTCAGTGGCGTTTCTGGGTGCGCGCGATACCGTTGCAGACTCCAGGTCTTCATCATTGTAATCATGAAATTGTCGAAACTGGGGTCTTCGTTTGCAGCTGTGCATCGCGACTGGAAACGGTGAGTACCTTCACATAATTTATTGGTTCAGTTATCCACACTTAATAACGCACATGTCAAAGATATTTATTTTATCGAATGTTATATGTGTAATCAGGGTTGCCAGAAAAATCCCTACCGTAGTGGAGAGGGAACACCTACAGCAGGGCGGTATATGAGCGTATGACAGATTTGGGCATCATTCGACTAAAAAGTGATTGAAATAACGTTTCGACTAAAGCTACTTCACCTTTTTCCTTTACCCATTTTCATAACAGTTTGCCAACGTTTTTTTTTTTTGTTAATTAACCCACCATAATAATTGTAGGCGAAAGCATCAGAAAGAATATGTATGTACAATCTTTCGATTGTTGAGAAGCCTTTGGGCTCGGATTATCGGGAAAAACCTACCCACTCCACCGTTTTGCTTTCTCGCTTGCGAGCGAGGACCTTCGGGCCCCAGTAGACCGCCCATTCACAGCCGAGAGCAATAAAACCGACGGGCCACATAAAATCATCCTGTTTTTGATAAGTGTTAATAAAAGTATTACCAATCGATTTCTCATGTCTTCCCGATGAAAATGGGCCCAAAAATGATATAATTCGGACCATAATTAAGGATATTACGTGAGAAATTTGTTTGCAGAATTCAAAGCCCGTTTCGTTAAAAATAGTGCGATTTAAATTATTTTCTGTCCAATTAATCGGGAGAACACCAAGAATCCATTGGCGTCACTTTCATATTGATACGATGAAAAATAAACAAATTCAGATTCTGTAGAATCTGACCGGTAGGCGACCGCGCGCGGGTCAGGCCGCAAAGGCTTTCGCCGGTTAGTCGTTTCCTCGACTAAAAATTGAATGAAAGCTGAAACCACGTTAGTCACAACCCAAGAGCTAAAGATCCTTGAATAACCGGCTTCAGCTCTCGCGTCATGACTGAAGCTAAGCTAAATCATCTTTAGTCACTCTTTGACTAACGACTAACCGTAAGGACCTTTTAACTAGATGTTATCTAGATATTAGCTTTGGCCAACTCTGGCGTATGATGACGCTGCGACGTCAAACCAATCGGCGCCAAAGTAGGTGTTCCCCCTCCACTACGCGTATGTTCCCTCTCCACTACGGTAGGGATTTGCCTGGCAACCCCGTGCGTAAATCGTGTTCCAATAGCACTGCAAATATCAGATTATTTATTGTAAATGAAGCAACGAATTTTGTGTTCAGTCGAAGAACATATGGGTGGGAGTGAAATCATTTGTCTGAACTTCGTAGACACGTAGCTTTGTTTATTTCGACGATTGCAAGGTCCCAATTGGTGGAAAATGGGTTGTCTAACCCGTCTATTGTAAATAAATTAAAATTCAAATTCAATTTTTTGAAATTGAAATTAAAAAATTAAAATTAGGGAAAACGTTGAATGTATTCAGAACAATCGTGTAACCTGGTGAATCCGTTTAAATTTTATTTTAGGGATTCTAATTACAGTGTCTATGATCGTTTTTACTGCAAACACGTCACTCCTTACCGGCTGAAACGGTTAGTAGAACCGAAAGGTAACCCATTGCTGTTCGTAGGATCTGAAACGACAAGATCGTTGTTTTGTTTAGTTTGCCTTTACATCGTTCAAAGATATGTTACTTGATTCAGAAGTTGCGAGTGCGTGTTGAGGTTCAGTGAAGCGAACACGCACTTACCGTACTGAACATTTCAATGGAAAACGTGCCGAATTTTCCTGCAGTCAAACGCAGTGGTCGAACAGATCTGCTCATGATGAACAAGAGACACTTGGCTTCCTGGCATGAGACGTTGAACCAAGTCGAATTGTAAGCAGAAATTGCCATGCCGTTACTCTGAAACATATTCCTACTCTAAACTTTTATCTCACGCGAATTGGATTATAGAAAATGCGAAAATGAGAAACTGTATTGTAACCATGTTTCACGACTATGAATAAGATAATTGCATCAACCAGATGCGATACTCACTTGTACAAGAAGCATTTCGCCTACGTAACAGTAAATATATATATGCACTACGATGAAGCTTACGAACAGCGCGAAGAACACCAGCTGAAAGTTCCAAATTCCATCCTCACTGTGTAGTGCAAACTACAAACGTAACTCATCTAAATTCTCTCCAAACTCTTCATGCATCATTACTCCATTCTCCAAAGTTGCAAATGCATGTTGAAATTTCATTTCATAAAAAATCTTCATGGATACATACATTGAAGAATAAGAAACCTTGAAAGCATATCTCGATGGTACAGAGCAGCACCTGAACCAGCAGCAGTTTGTTAAAGTACTGCTCGATCTTGCAAGCAACCCTATAACAAGAAAAAACGTTCAATTTACTATCTCCCTTGAAAAGCTATTAACACAGATGGAAAAGTGCGGTTCACCAGTTGAGATGCTCGTGTCTCTTGACAATGGAAACCAGCTCCGTTTTGATCGGAACCATTCTTCTGGTCTCATTCGTCGGGTCCATCAATCGCTCCAGCCTCATCCTCAAGATCTCGAACTGGCTGCACGTGTGCAACACTAGCATAGCGATAAAAGAATCGACGCCGGTGTAGGGGATCGTAATGCAATAAGCAGCAAGTGCCTGGCCCACGTTGGTCAGCACTAGAATCAGTGCTGGTCGTATGTTGTAAGGATAATATGCATGGTAAATTAGCAAATTTTCTTGCGCCTCTTGGTCTCGGTCACATGCGTAGATCGTGATGGCTCGAATGCTCACGAAAACCGTGACGAGCGTGTGAGTCAGCACGGTGCACCTGGTTGATATGAATCTCGACACTTTGGCGGTGGTTAGCATGGCAGTCATTTCTTCTTTCGTTTTCGGGGCGCGCCAGTCATCGTAGAAACACTGGACGAGGACTTTCAGACCTGTGGATAACATGGAACGATAGATTATTCCAAGTCTACCGGAAGGAATTCTGCTGTTTGCTACATTATTGTTAGCGAAGAAACGGGGCTCCTTTTTATTTCACGTATTTCACCTTTTCGGTAATATGAAGTGATGAGGACCTTGAGGATCGCGTTGACCGTGGGGATGATAGCCAAACACAGATTGGTCGTGATCTCGTCCAGGTCCCCGTTTAACATGAAAAGATTCGCGGTTTGTGGTAGAGTTAGGAAGATGGCCAACCAGGCGATAATTATCAGAGATTTGTAACTCCACGATGCATATTCGGTTGTCGCCGGTTCGGGCCAAATGCCGCAGAGCCTTAGGTTCAATCGGTTCCATCCCATCGCCCATCTCAGATCTGTACAAAGCAGACGGGCAATCGTGAAATCTATCGAATTCTAATTCAACTGTTTATCTTCTCAAAATTACGTTACACATTCTTCTCCAGCAGCTCAGTGGGGACCACTTACCACATCCTCGTTACACGAACATTATGTAGACTATCGCGACACGTGAAATTACTACTTGTAGTAGATGTTCGTGAGATATTTGTGTCTGTACTTATTCCTGTCAACTTGTGATCTTCAAAGGATTCGGATTTACAGAACATTCCGCGCGAATCGCGAATATTGTGCTCGGACTGTGTCTCGTACCTTGATCGAGCTCCATCGATACCTCATGCACTTGAACTGCACGACGAACTGGCCTCGATACGAAATTCTTGGTCGTTGTTTCTCCTACTGCTCATGGGAAGAACGCATGCTCGTCTAAAAAAGTTAGCAGCCACCCCTAGAAAATACTAGGAAGTTAAGTAGAAGGGGGTGGGGGCTGGCAGTTGCGCTCCCTTTAAGCTGATCTACCATTCGAAACACTTCTGTTCGCTGCATCGAATAAATAATCTATTGAATTCGTTAACTAGCAAACGGCATAGCCCTTCGTCTGTACTCATACGTACTTCCAAAGTTTCTTCATTCCTCCGCTTCCACCGAAGAAAGGAACTTGCTTGGCGAGTGGCGCTTTTGGGGGGTGAACTTTTTACTAGTGCTTCTATAGACGTAGAATTGTATTCTTTGAACGTGGAGTATCATTCGTTGCATTCGAAAACTCGTGGATGTATGGAACAAGAGGCAGATGTGTTTACCCTGAAAAATGTGTACTTACTACAAATACTACGTGTGCTCCAAACGCTTCAAGTTCACCACTATTTTTACAGGTACCAAAGTCTTTTTATACTTCATAAAATGAGAAAATTACATAAACATATACCCGCCTGCATCCCTCTGGAAAAATTTTCGTTCCCTTTGTGTGCGGCTGTGCATGGTGACTGAAAATGGTGAATACTCATATTTTATTTTTTCAGTTATACGCCTTTAATAACGCACAAGTCAAAGATATCTATTGAATGTCATATGTGTAACACGTGTTCCCACCGCACTGCAAGTATCAGATTATTTTTTGAATATGTATGGTGATTTCATAAAGCGTGCGATTTGCATTTTAATTAATATTCTCAAATGCAACGGTTGCTATTATTTCATTACCAGTAACACGGGCAGATAGCCAGCAGATGTCTTTAAAACCGAAAACGTATTTTACATTAATTGCTCGTTGCCTGTACTATTCAAGTCGCTTGCGTAGTTTTTAATTTAATTTTTCAACGCAAAGCGATGCTGATAGTTGTCAGTGAGATAGCGTTTGGCGATTATTCAGCTCACTGCGTTGAGGAAGAAGGGAGTGAACTTTCCAGCGGTTATTTGAAACGATACCCTAGCACGACATGTACCTAATGATAATTAATGATACTGCTGGTTTCACTGGTAAATCGTACCATTTACAACTGTATGCCGATTGAGCAACTCCTGTGCTCTGAAAATTGTAGTATTCGAGTATAATTAACCTGATTATGTATTAAGCTATTGCACGTAACTCCCTTCCGAACGCGATATTCTTTACACTTTCGTTGTCGTGCCGCAAGAACGCTTTCCGATGGGAAGTTTTAATAACCGTAATTTGAAAGCTCGAGGGTCAGAAGGAACTCTGTAATTTCGGGTTATTTAGTCCATCTGGGACTATACGGACTGGCTGTCTCCGACATTACGTATTAAATATGTGGGATGGGAAAGCTGCATAAAAGGGAGCCTGGAATAGAAAACCGCGGAGGGTCGGCTTTGGCGACATTGGCAACGCTGCTGGCCAGTAGCGCAGAGGACCCGAAGATCGTGTGTTCGAGTAGTCCCACCGCCCGAGGTCCTCTTTTTCGGTGGCTCCCGAACATATATAGGGTGTCCCAAAATATACTGCGGTTCCTTGAAGGGGGTGATTCGTGGGGTGATTGCAAACAACTTTGTCCTTAGCAGAAATATTGTCCGAAGCATCGTAAACGAGATATTAACAAAAAACCCTGACCAATCAAAGTGCGAGCCTTCCGCTCGAGATCCCGATATTTTTTAAAGGAAACTGTTATTCTACCCAAAAATCGGATAGAATTTATTTCTATACCTAATAATCACCAATAAATTAAATAAAACTCACCCTGTCGGACATTCCTTTCCTTCCTTTCCTTCCTTTTCGGAAAACTGTGTCAGTAGGTCACTGTACCGATCCTGGTCATCGGTGGACGAAAAGATTTATGGTAGGGTAGCGTCAAGTGTTCAGCTGATCGCAGGTACATACGACACCACCCAAAGTAAAGGGTCGCAACGTCAAGTGCGTCGGATTAATGTTCCAAATATTCACTTCACACATGCAAATTGTGGGAATTGAAGCATCCTGCCCTGGTGAAAAGTGTTTCATCCGTCCACAATATGAATTTGGGGAACGGCGGATTCCTTTCCACTTCTCCCAACAGCCATGTGGAATATTCAACCCGCTGGATGTGTTCCCCGGGTTGCAATTGTTGCACCCGTAGGGGAGAGGCTTGCAGGTTGCCACCCCTGCTGTATTTCGACTTTCTAGCAGTGTCAGAACCTCAACTCTGACTCACATCGACGTTAAAACAGTAGGTGTCACTATTTTATAACCTCTGGAGCGGACAGACGCAATCACGCTGTGTTTGCTGAGCGAAGCGTAATATAGTGTTTGTCAAGAAACTGAATTATTGAAATTGTGTGCTTTCCTTGTGCTCGTAAATTGAACATTTTCATCGACAATTCAAGATAACTATACGTACTGTGTTGTCTTTTTTATCTAATTTACATATGCCAAACAGATTTCCAAACATATCATGAATTGACAATTTTTTCTCATATTTTCCTAAAAATGCGTCGGAATGCAAGTTGCCTCCTTTTTTGGCTTGCAGGTTGCCACCTCTCTCTTTCCCGCTTTTTTACACTCAAATGTCATTGAGTTTGAAGTGAAGTGTTTTTATTGCATTTTAGTCATATTTTGGTTTATTTTTTACATTTTTATAAATTTTTAGTATGGCAGCACGCAGGTCAAGATAATCTGAATAATATAATTTATTAATAAAACTTAATAAATATTGAAAAGTTTTCTGAATCAGGTTTTTACTTGAGTTTTTTTACACTTTTAGCAATTTTTTGGGGGTGGCAACCTGCGAGCCATAATTTCAAGGAGACAATTTTAGATACTTTCGATAATTTGCAGTATAATTTTTCTTTTTCGAGAGTTTGTATGATTTGTAGCTCAGGATTGTAGCTCAACACTTCCTCTTTCCAACTTATACCATAAATCAACGATACGTTAATTTTATGACGAGTTATGATAAAAAAAGCTTAGGGGTGGCAACCTGCAAGCCAAAATTTCAAGGAGACAATTTTAGATACTTTCGATAATTTGCAGTATAATTTTTCTTTTTCGAGAGTTTGTATGATTTGTAGCTCAAGATTGTAGCTCAACACTTCCTCTTTCCAACATATACCATAAATCAACGATACGTTAATTTTATGACGAGTTATGATCAAAAAAGCTTAGGGGTGGCAACCTGCAAGCCTCTCCCTTACATATTTGTACGGATCCGTGAGGATTCAGTGTACCGTCGTTCTGCTGACACTAGAACAAAATGCAGAAACATCCACTATTAGATAACATTTTTTTTCTTAATTAATAATTTCTGCAGTTATCTTGAACTGTGACTTACTTTAGGCGCCGGCTCAAGTCGCGCACACTGAGAGTTGGGTCGTTTCCAATTGCATCGATGATGCTCTCGATAGTACCAAGATTCCGCGCTTTCTGCGGGTCTGCTAATCTCGCTGCCTCGCGGCATTATGGACCCCGTCGCGAGTAACCTCGACGCTAAACGGCGAAATGTATCCTCGCTTGGTGTTCGGATCCGTGGGTATTCCACCGCAAATTCTCACGCCGCAGCGCTTGCGTCCCCGTTGTTCCAATTTAGCCACAAATTACTCAAAACCGTAGAAAACCGTTCTCTACCGCCGACTCGCGGGACAATACGGTCGTACGCCGCGACCCTCGCGGCTTGCTGTAGCCGATCAGCCTGATTAATTTTTGGGAAGCAGGTGTGGTGTACAAGTCAGCCTGTTCAGTTTTTACTTAAATATGCCAAATGTGAGATAGATGCCACCAATGTAGCGATTAAAAATTATTATCCATCATCAATTTATACGCCTCGCGGAGAGTTCGCTAACTACGCGTAGTCCCGCCTGTTTCGTCCTCCCTTCAAATTAAAGATGGATCCCTTGTCTCTCGAGTATAAACACAAGATCGAATCTTTAAAAGAAAATCACGCGTTGACGTGTTCCGCCCTTATGTACCGTTGTCTAACGCCGGCCCGCGGACAATACGGCCATAAACCGCGACCCTCGCGAAATTACACACCGGGGCCTCCAACGAGTCAGGTAAACGACAAACGGTGGTAGTCTCGTCCAACCCTATTTCACCGTACGGATTAATTCCGTACTTATGTAGGACTTATGGATCATATTCCTACAAAAGTTCGGTAAGCCTAGCTAGAACGCAATGGATTTCGCGATCAGCCGATGAACTTTCGTGTGGGCGTGAAATCATTTCTCTGAACAATGTAGCCTCGTTTCTTTGGACAAAGAAAAAAGGCACAATCCGTGGTGGAAATTTGCAAAAAACGTTTAATGTATTCAGAACTATCGTGTAACTTGGCGAATCCCGTTAAATTGTATTTTAGGGATTCTAATTACAGTGTCTATCTTTGTTTTTACTACGAACATTTCAGTCCTTACCGGGTTGAAGGGTTAGTAGAACCGAGAGGTATCCCATTGCTGTTCGTAGAATCTGAAACGACAAGATCCTTGTTCTGTTTAGTGTCGCTTTACAATTTACATGGTCCAAAGGTGTGTTAAATGATTCGGAAGAACTTACCGCACTGAACATTTCAATGGAAAATGTGCTGAATTTTCCTGCAGTCAAACGAAGTGGCCGAATAGATCTGTTCATGATGAATAAGAGGCACTTGGCTTCCTGGGGCGAGACGTTGAACCAAGACGAATTGTAAGCAGAATTTGCCATTCCGTTACTCTGAAATATATTTCTGTAAAGTGCGTACTCTAAACTTTTACTTCACGGGAACTGGAGCATAGAAAAGTTCGCAAATACATGCGCATAGGTATGAAAGTAGGATGACTTGAAGCATGTTCGATATGCAATTTACATTGAAAGTGAGAAGCAGTATCGTAACTATGTTTCACGACTATGAATGAGATAATTACATCAACCGGATGCGATACATACTTGTACAAGAAGCATTTCGCCTATGTAACAGTAAATGTATAGATGCCCCACGATGAAGGCTACGAACATCACGAAGAACGCGAACTGCATGTTAAAAATTCCATCCGCATCGTATATTGCAAACTACAAACGTAACACATCTAAATTCCCTCCATAATCTTCATGCTTCTTTACTTCATTTTCCAAAGTTGCAAATGCATATTGAAATTTCGTTTCATACAAAATCCTCATAGATACTTACCTTAAGGAATAAGAAACCTTGAAAGCATATCTCGATGGTACAGAGCAGCACCTGAACCAGCAGCAGTTTGTTAAAGTACTGCTCGATCTTGCAAGCAACCCTATAACAAGAAAAAACGTTCAATTTACTATCTCCCTTGAAAAGCTATTAACACAGATGGAAAAGTGCGGTTCACCAGTTGAGATGCTCGTGTCTCCTGACAATCCAAACAAGCTCCTTTTGAATCTGATCCATGGTTCTGGTACCATTCTTCTCATCCATCAATCCCTCCAGCCTCCTCCTCAAGTTCTCGAACTGGCTGCACGTGTGCAGCACTAGCATAGCGATAAAACCATCGACGCCGGTGTAGGGGATCGTAAGGCAATAAGCAGCAACGAACTGGGCAACGTTGATCAGTACCATAATCGACGTTGGTCGGATGTTGAAAGGAAAATATCCAATGTACAGTAGCAAATGGGCCTGCGACTCTTGGTATCGGCCATAAGTGTAGATTGTAAAGGTTCGAATGCCCAGGAAGGCCGGGATCACTGCGTGAGACAGCACGGTGCACCATGTGGATATGAATATCCACACTTTGGCGGCTGCTAGCATGGTAGTCCTTTCTTTTTCCGTTTTCGAGCCGCGCCAGTCGTCGTAGAAACACTGGACCAGGAGCTTCAGACCTTCCAACACAGACAAAAAATGCGTGGGTAACATGGAACGAAGGATTATTCCAAGTCTACAGTATTGTTAGCGCAGAAATGGGGCTCCTTTTTGGTTTTAATTATACCTTCTCGGTAATACGAAGTGACAAACATCTTGAGGATTGCGTTGACTGAGGGGATGAGAGCCATACAAAGAGTCTGCGTAATCTCATTCATGTCCCCGTGTAACATGAACAGATTCGTGATCTGTGGCAGAGTTACGAAGAGGGCCAACCACACGCTAACTATCACAGTTGTGCAAGTCGACGATACATCTGAGGTTGTCGTCGGTTCGGGCCAAATACCGACGAGCTGGAGGTTCAATCGGTTCCATCCGAGCGCCATTCTCAGATCTGTACAAAGCAGACGGGCCAATGTGAAACCTATAAAATTCTAATTCAAATATTTATCTTCTCAAAACTACGTTGCACATTCTTCTTCAGCAGCTCACTGGGGACCACTTACCACATTTTCCTTACACGAACATTCAATAGAAGATCGCGAATCGTGAAGTTACGAACTGCGAAATATCTTCGCGAGGTATTTGTACCTGTACTTATTCCTTTCGACTAGTGATCTTGAAGGAATTGAGTTTTACAGAACATTTTGCGTGAATCACGAAATTATGCTCGGACTGTGTCTCGTACCTTGTTCAAGATCCATGGATACCTCGTGCACTTGAACTGCACGACGAACTGTCCTCGGTACGAAATTCTTGGTCGTTGTTTCCCCTAGTGTCCATGGGAAGAACACATGCTCGTCTAACAAAGTTAGCAGCCACCCCTAGAAAATACTACGGAGTTAAGTAGCAGGGGGTGGGGCTGGTAGTTGTACTCGCTTTAAGCTGATCTACTATTCGAGACACTTCTGCTCGCTGCAGTGAATAATTAATCTATTGAATTCGTTAACTAGCAAGCGGCATAGCCCTTCGTCTGTGTTCATACGTAGTTCCAAAGTTTCTCCATTCCTTCGTTTCCACTGAAGAAAGGAACTTGCTTGCCGAGTGGCGCTTTTGGGGGAGTGAACTTTTTAATAGTGCTTCTATAGACGAAGAATTGTATTCTTTAAACGTGGAGTATCATTCGTTGCATCGGAAGACGCGGGGATGTACCTATGGAACAAGAGACGGATGTGTTTACGTGGAAAAATATGTACTTACTACAAATACTACGCGTACTCCAAATCCTTCAAATTTACCTGATAACAGCTTCCGATTTCGCCACTATTTTAACAGGTAACAATGTCTTTTTATACTTCTTAATATGAGAAAATTACATAAACAGGTACCCGTCTGCAACCCCTCTTGAAAAACTTTCGTTCGCTTCGTGCGCGGCGGTGCATCGTGACTGAGAATGGTGAATACTCATATTTTTCGCAAGTCAAAGATATTGATCGAATCACATTATTTTTGAACATGAATGGTGATTTCATAAAGCGTGCGATTTGAGCGTTGCATTTTAATTAATATTCTCATATTCAACGGTTTCTATTATTTCATTACTAGTAACACGGACAGATAGCCAGCAGATGTCTTTAAAACCGAAGACGTATTTTACATTTATTGTACTATTCATGTCGCTTGCGTAGTTTTTAATTTAATTCTTCAACGCAAAGCGATGCTGATAGTTGTCTGTGAGATAGTGTTTGGTGATTATTCAACTCACTGCGTTGAGGAAGAAGGTGGTGACCTTTCCAGCGGTTATTTGAGACGATACCCTAACACGATATATACCTACCCCTACAGCACACTTTGTTGTAGGAACGTTGCAGAACTGGTGCTGCATATTGGAATGTTCTTGGTTGCATTGCAATTTTTCTGCAATATTGTGGAAACATTGCCGTGGAATACCTACTGCAATGACCACATTTGTGCAATGTTTTTGGGATATTGCGCTCCCATTGGCATGGAATACTGCAATGGCCACGTTTGTGCAATGTTCCTGGAATATTGCGCACATACTGTGGTACAATACACACGGGATATTGCGCACATATTGCGGTACAATACTCGCAGAATACTGAGCACATATTGCGGTGCAATACTCGTGGAATATGGTATGTCCCATTTACTGCCAGTGTCCCTGATATTGCCATTTAATTTATTTTACTTAATAAAAACGTATCGTGTAAAGAATAGTGTACAATAATGTTCTATTGACGAAGAATCGTATTCTTAGAACGTGTAGTTATCAAACGTTGCATTCGAAGGCGCGGGGATGTATGGAACAAGAGACGGATGTGTTTACGTGGAAAAATATGTACCTACTTACTACAAATACTACGTGTGCTCCAGATCCTTCAAGTTTGCCTGATAACAGCTTCCGATTTCGCCACTATTTTCACAGGTATCAAAGTCTTTTTATACTTCATAAAATGAGAAAATTACATAAACAGTTACCCGTCTGCACCCCTCTTGAAAAACATTCGTTCCCTTCGTGCGCGGCTGTGCATCGTGACTGAAAATGGTGAATACTCATATTTTATTTTTTCAGTTATACGTCTTTAAGGGGGGAAGCCACTGTGACGGTTGAAAATAAAGGCTATTTTCAAGACATTCTTTTATAATGGAATGTAACTTTCTACGAAAAATCTTTATTACCAACTGAAAATACACATATTTGACTAATATTTTATGCTCGCAGATTGACAAAATTTTCGGTTGTATGGCCACAGCATACGATAACGTTAGGCTCTGCAAAAAAAAAATTACAAAACGGATGCACGTGTAACTTTCCAACATTTAATCTGAATTGAAAAATTCGAACGGTTTCTTAAAGTATATTACAATAGCTTCAGTTGCACGTACCAGTTTTTTGATCGAATAATTCATTCAATAGTAACATTGAAAAAACATGTTGATTTTTTATACTATTTGGTCAAGATTTCTTCTCAAGTCCGCCATTTCTTAAAAAATGAATATTTTTTTAAATCCGTACGTGTAACTGAAGCTATTGTAATATACTTTAAGAAACCGTTCGAATTTTTCAATTCGGATCAAATGTTGGAAAGTTACACGTGCATCCGTTTTGTAATTTTTTTTTGCAGAGCCTAACGTTATCGTATGCTGTGGCCATACAACCGAAAATTTTGTCAATATGCGAGCATAAAATATTAGTCAAATATATGTATTTTCAGTTGATAATAAAGATTTTTCGTAGAAAGTTACATTCCATTATAAAAGAATGTCTTGAAAATAGCCTTTATTTTCGACCGTCACAGTGGCTTCCCCCCTTAATAACGCACAAGTCAAAGATATTTGTCGAATGTCATATGTGTAACACGTGTTCCCATCGCATTGCAAATATCAGATAATTTATATGGTGCATCGCGACCGGAAACGGTGAGTACCTTAACGTATTTTATTTGTTCAGTTATCAGGGTGTGTAATCAGGGTTGCCAGGAAAATCCCCACCGTAGTGGAGGGGGAACACCTACAGCAGTGCGGTGATGACGCCGCGACGTCAAACCAAATCGGCGCCAAAGTGGGTGTTCCCCCTCCACTACGCGTATGTACTCCCTCCACTACGTTAGGAATTTGCTTGGCAACCCCGTGTGTAAGTCGTGTTCCGATTGCACTGCAAATAACAGATTCTTTATTGTACACGAAGCAACGAATTTTGTGTTCAGTCGAAGCTTTGTTTATTTCGACGATGACAAAGGTCTCACTTGATGGAAAATGGATTGTGTAACCCGACTATTGTAATGAAATTGAAATTGAAATTGAAATTGAAATTGAATTTGGAATTAAACAAATCAACATTAGGGAAAACATTGAATTTATTCAGAACTATCGTGTAACCTGGTGAATCCATTTAAATTATATGTTAGGGATTCTAATTACAGTGACTATCTTTGTTTTTATTGCGATCCTTTCAATCCTTACCGGCTTGAACGGTTAATAGAACCGAGAGGTATCCCATTGCCGTTCGTAGTATCTGAAACGACAAGATTGTTGTTCTGTTTAGTTTCCCTTTACATCGTTTAAAGATATATAAATTGATTCAGAAGATGTGAGTGCATGTTGAGTTTCAGAGCAGTGAACATGCACTTACCGTACTGAACATATCAATGGAAAATGTACTGAAGTTTCCTGCAGTCAATTGAAGTGGTCGAATAGATCTGTTCATAATAAATAAGAGACATTTGGCTTCTTGGCATGAGACGTTGAACCAATTCGAATTGTAAGCAGAATTTGCCATTCCGTTACTCTGAAACATATTTCTGTAAAGTGCGTACTCGAAAATTTTACTTCACGCGAACTGGATCTTAGAAAAGTTCACAAATAAGGTAAATGTCCCTATTTCTGCTCATGTCCCCATTTCTGCTCATTTCGTATTTTTCTTATTATTATAAGCGTTACGCTTGTACTATAGTTGCAACAAAATAATTCCAAATTATTTGAACATTTACACGTGTGTTGCACGAGGTTGGGGCTAATCAAAGTGCAGCATAAGCAACGAAAAACTTTTAAAACATGAGACTCATGATTTTTCGATCGTGTTCTAGTTGGTTGTGCTAAGGAACCGGGTCACTATTGGTATTCGATAATTGGGCAGAAAATAGTTTTTGCAGTAAAAGTTCTTATTTAATAACAAAAACAAATACCGTATTGTGCTCTGGATTTAGATTTTTTTACTATTTTTAATTTTTTTAAGTAGAAAACAGTTGAGTAGGTTTAGGGTCAAGTGAATCACCGTCATGTCCGCATTTCTACTCACCAAAATTTTAGTAACATAACCTCACAATTCAATGTATGCTGTAACCTCTATTTCTATTCGAAGGAATTTTACTTTTTGTCTATCATTATTTTATGCTTTACTGTTGTGTTATAAAACCTCTCCATAGAAGATGTAACTTACTTTAACCTGAAAAGGCAACATATTATGAGCAGAAATTGGTACAAATGGTGAGTAGAAATACGTACATCGCTATTTTTCGTGAGCAGAAATATGGACATTTATTGCATTGTATTTAATTACAAATTACTAATAGTTAAACATCTTGAAATATATTTCTTAAATAGTTTTCGAATTGGTTGATTTATGATTAAAGAATTAATCAATTACACTGCAACTATTGATCACAAACAAATCTTTTACACCTTCTTTATGACGAGTAACCTCTTAAATGAGCAGAAATTGGGACATTCACCTTACATGCGCATTGATATGAAAGTAGGATGACTTGAAACATCTTCGATATACAATTTACATAGAAAGTGAGAAACAGTATCGTAAACCATGTTTAATGATTATGAATAAAATAATTACATCAACCGGATGCGATACACACTTGTACAAGAAGCATTTCGCCTACGTAACAATAAATGTACAGATGCCCGGCGATGTGGATTACGAAAATCACAAAGAACATTAGTTGCAGGTTAAAAATTCCATCCGCATCGTATATTGCAAACTACAAACATAACACATCTGAATTCTATACATACTCTTCATGCTTCTTTACATCATTTTCCAATGTTGCAAATGCATATTGAAATTTCATTTCATATAAAATCCTCATAGATACTTACATTAAGGAATAAGAATCCTTGAAAGCATATCTCGATGGTACAGACCACCACCTGAATCAGCAGCAGTTTGTTAAAGTACTGCTCGATTTTGCAAGCAACCCTATAACAAGAAAAAACATTCAATTTACTATCTCCATTGAAAAGCTATTACCACAGGTGGAAAAGTGCGGTTCACCAGTTGAGATGCTCGTGTCTCCTGACAATCCAAACAAGCTCCTTTTGAATCTGATCCATGGTTCTGGTACCATTCTTCTCATCCATCAATCCCTCCAGCCTCCTCCTCAAGTTCTCGAACTGGCCACACGTATGCAGCACTAGCATAGCGATAAAAGCATCGACGCCGGTGTAGGGGATCGTAAGGCAATAAGCAGCAACAAACTGGCCAATGTTGGTCAACACCATGATCGGCGTTGATCGGAGGTTGAAAGGAAAATATCCAATGTACAGTAGCAAATGGGCCTGCGACTCTTGGTATCGGCCATATGTGTAGATTGTAAAGGTTCGAATGCCCAGGAAAGCCGGGATCACCATGTGATTCACCACGGTGGAACAGGTGGATATGAATCTCCACACTTTGGCAGCGGCTAGCATGGTAGTCCTTTCTTCTTCCGTTTTCGAGCCGCGCCAGTCATCGTAGAAACACTTGACGAGGAGCTTCAGACCTTCAAACACGGACAAAAAATTCGTGGGTAACATGGAACGATGGATTATTCCGAGTCTACCGGATGGAATTCTGTGGTTTGCTACAGTACTGTTAGCGCAGAAATGGGGCTCCTGTTTAGTTTTAATTATACCTTCTCGGTAATACGTAGTGACGAGGAGCTTGAGGATCGCGATGACTGAGGGCATGAGAGCCATGCAAAGAGTCTGCGTAATCTCATTCATGTCCCCGTTTAACATGAACAGATTCGTGGCTTGTGGCAGAGTTACGAAAAGGGCTAACCACAAGCTAACTATCAGAGCTGTGCAAGTCGACGATACATCTGAGGTTGCCGTCGGTTCGGGCCAAATACCGACGAGCTGGAGGTTCAATCGGTTCCATCCGACCGCCATTTTCAGATCTGTACAAAGCAGGCGGGCCAAATTAAAACATATCAAATTCTAATTCAAATATTTATCTTCTTAAAACTACGTTGCACATTATTCTTCAGCAGCCCAGTGGGGACCACTTTCCATATAATTGTTACACGAACATTGAATAGAAGATCGCGAATCGTGAAATTACGAACTGCGGAATATCTTCGCGAGGTATTTGTATCTGTACTTATTCCTTTCGACTAGTGATCTTGAAGGAATTAAGTTTTACAGAACATTCTGCGCGAACCACGAAATTATGCTCGGACTGTGTTTCGTACCTTGATCGAGATCCATCGATACCTCATACACTTGAACTGCACGACGAACTGTCCTCGGTACGAAATTCTTGGTCGTTGTTTCCCCTAGTGTCCATGGGAAGAACACATGCTCGTCTAACAAAGTTAGCAGCCACCCCTAGAAAATACTACGGAGTTAAGTAGCAGGGAGTGGGGCTGGTAGTTGTACTCCCTTTAAGCTGATCTACTATTCGAGACACTTCTGCTCGCTGCAGTGAATAATTAATCTATTGAATTCGTTAACTAGCAAGCGGCATAGCCCTTCGTCTGTGTTCATACGTAGTTCCAAAGTTTCTCCATTCCTTCGTTTCCACTGAAGAAAGGAACTTGCTTGCCGAGTGGCGCTTTTGGGGGAGTGAACTTTTTAATAGTGCTTCTATAGACGAAGAATTGTATTCTTTAAACGTGGAGTATCATTCGTTGCATCGGAAGACGCGGGGATGTACCTATGGAACAAGAGACGGATGTGTTTACGTGGAAAAATATGTACTTACTACAAATAGTACGTGTACTCCAAATGCTTCGAGTTTACCTGATAACAGCTTCCGATTTCGCCACTATTTTTACAGGTAGCAAAGTTTTGTTATACTTCATAAAATGATAAAATTACATAAACAGTTACCCGTCTGCACACCTCTTGAAAAACTTTCGTTCCCTTCGTGCGCGGCTGTGCATCGTGACTGAAATGGGTGAATACTCATATTAATTGTTTCAAATATACGCCTTTAATAACACACAAGTCAAGGATATTGATCGTATATAATATGTGTAATACGCGTTCCTATCGCACTGCAAATATCAGATTATTTATTGAACATGAATGGTCATTTCATAAAGCGTGCGATTTGTGCGTTACCTTTTAATTAATATTCTCTAATGCAACGGTTGCTATTATTTCATTACCAGTAACACGGACAGATATCCAGCAGGTGTCTTTAAAACCGAAAACGTATTTTACATTTATTGCTTGTTGCCTGTACTATTTAAGTCGCTTGCGTAGTTTCTAATTTAATTCTTCAACGCAAAGCGATGCTGATAGTCGTCAGTGAGATAGCGTTTGGCGATTATTCAGCTCACTGCGTTGAGGGTGAAGGGAGTGAATTTTCCAGCGGTTATTTGAAACGGTATCCTAGCACGACATATATCTAATGATAATTAATGATACTACTGGCCATTTGCAATTGTATACCGATTGTGCAACTCCTGTGCTCTGAAAATTGTAGTATTCGAGTATAATTAACTTGATCATGTATTAAGCTATTGCACGTAACTCACTTCCGAACGCGATATTGTTTACACATTCGTTGTCGTGCCGCAAGAACGCTTTCCGATGGGAAGTTTTAATAACCGTAATTTGAAAGCTCGACGGTCAGAAGGAACTCTGTTATTTTGGGTTATTTAGTCCATCTGGGACTATACGGACTGGCTGTCTCCGACATTACGTATTAAATGTGTGGGATCGGGAAGCCCCATAAGAGGGAGCCCGGAATAAGAGACCTCGGAGGTTCGGGTTTGGCGACATTAGCAACGTGGCTGGCCATTAGCACAGAGGAACGGAAGATCGTGGGTTCGAGTCCCACCGCCGGTGGTTCTCTTTTTCCGTGACTCCCGAACATATCGACGTGCGTTACGAAAAGTAGCACGTTTCAATTTTCTTACGAAAAGTATCACGTTTTGGTTTGCCACGAAAAGAAGCACGTTCCATCGTTTCTGACGAATATTAGCACGTTTGGTCTTCTGCCGCGAAGACTAACACATTTGACTGCCTCGCCACGAAGAATAGCACATTTCGTACTGTTGCGACGAAAACTAGCACGTTATACTGTTTCGTCACGAATAATAGCACGTTTGGGAATTCATGGCGAAAACTAACATATTATCCGGTTTGGCCACGAAGAATAGCTCGTTTTGGATTATACTGCAGACTGTAGAAACTATCGCGTTTCAGCGCGTGGGCAGTTTAAAAGAATTCAACTGTTGAAAATATTGTTTAATAAATAATAATTCCATCTAATCTCCACAAGACACCACATATGAAAATTTTAATCTACATAATTTGAGTAAGGGAGGGTGCGGGAATTGCGAACGCGGGGTAAACGCGAACATGCTACTTTTCGTGGCAAACCGCTCTAACGTGCTAGTTTTCGCAGCGAAAGACGAAACATGCTATTTTTCGTGGCAAACCGCTCAAATGTGCTAGTTTTCGCAGCGAAAACCGAAACGTGATAATTTTCGTGAGAACGAAGGCAAACGTGCTACTTTTCGTAAGAAAATTGAAACGTGCTACTTTTCGTAACGCACGTCGATATATTGTAGGACATATGCTATTCCTACAAAAGTTCGGTAAGCCTATCTAGAACCTAATGGATTTCACGTTCAGCCGATGAACATTCGTGTGGGCGTAAAATCATTTCTCTGAACTTCGTAGAAATATAGCCTCGTTTATTTGAACAAAGAAAGAAGGCACAATCCGTGGTGGAAATTTACAGAAAGCGTTGAATGTATTCAGAACTATCGTATAACTTGGCGAATCCTTTAAATTGTATTTTAGGGATTCTAATTATAGTGTCTATCTTTGTTTTTACTGCGAACGTTTCAGTCCTTACCGCCTTGAACGGTTAGTAGAACCGAAAGGTATCCCATTGCTGTTCGTAGAATCTGAAACGACCAGATCGTTGTTCTGTTTAGTGGCCCTTTACAATTTACATGGTCCAAAGGTATGTTAATTGATTCGGATAAAACTTACCACACTGAACATTTCAATGGAAAATGTACCAAATTTTCCTGCAGTCAATCGCAGTGGTCGAGTAGATCTGTTCATGATAAACAAGAGACACTTGGCTTCCTGGGGCGCGACGTTGAACCAAGACGAATTGTAAGCAGAAATTGCCATTCCGTTACTCTGAAACATGTTCCTGTAATGTGGCAGATGTTCTACTGAAAGAGAAAGATCTTGCGTGCATTGGGACCTTAGAGTATTGAGTCCTCAGTCAGAGTATTGGGATCATAGAGTATTGGGACTTTGAACTCTATGGTCCCAATACTCTGAGGTCCTAATACTTTGAAGTCCCAATACTCGAAGGTCCCAATACTCTTAGGCTTAGAGTTAACTTAGAGCTAACTTAGAGTTGGGGCTTAATATTGGCACCTAAATATGTATTGGGACATTGGTTTATTGAGGCATTGTAATATTGGGGCATTGCAATATTGGGAGCATAGAATATTTAAGCATTAAAGTATTGGGACTTTAAAATATTATAACATTGCAGTATTATTGGGGCATTAGTGTCTCGGGGCATTGACATATAGAATCCACCTGAGATAAAAAGGATCGTTTTGTCTAGTGAAATTTCAGTAACGTCCTTATAAAACGCATTTATAGAAAGCACATTACTTTTATTTCGCACAAACTGGAACATAGAAAAGTTCTCAAATACATGCGCAACGATATGAAAATAGGATGACGTGAAGATGTGTACATCTTCGATATGCAATTTACATTGAAAATGAAAACAGTATCACAACTAAGTTACAGGACTATGAATATGGCGATTGCATCAACCCGATGCGATACTTGCTTGGACAAGAAGCATTTCGCCTATGTAACAATAAATATACATATGCACCACGACGAAGGCTACGAACAGAACGAAGAACACCAGCTGAAAGTTCCAAATTCCATTGTGCAGTATCACCTATAAACATCACTCTTACAAATCCTCCCTACATCCTTCATACCTCATTAGAACATTGCTCCAAGTTGCAAGTGTATATTGAAATATCATTTTATTCAAAATCGGCATCGATATTTACATTGAAGAATAAGAAACCTTGAAAGCATATCTCGACGGTACACAGCAGTATCTGCATTAGCAGCAGTATGTTAAAGTACTGCTCGATCTTGCAAGCAACCCTATAACAAGAAACAATGTTCAATTTACTATCTCCCTTGAAAAGCTATTACCACAGGTGGAAAAGTGCGGTTCACCAGTTGAGATGCTCGTGTCTCTTCACAATCCAAACCAACTCCTTTTGAACCTGATCCATGTTTCTGGTCCCATCCTTCTCGTCCATCAATCCCTCCAGCCTCATCCTCAAGTTCTCGAACTGGCTGCACGTATGCAGCACTAGCATAGCGATAAAAGTATCGATGGAGGTGTACGCAATCGTAGAGAAATAAGCAGCAACCACCTGGCCTACATTGGTCAACACCATAATCGACGTTGGTCGAAGGTTGAAAGGAACATATCCAATGTACAGTAGCAACTGTGCCTGCGACTCTTGGTATCGGCCATATGTGTAGATTATAATGGTTCGAATGCCCACGAATGCCGGAATCAATGCGAGAATCAGCACGGTGCACCAGATGGATATGGATCTCCACACTTTGGCGGCGGCTAGCATGCTAGTCCTTTCTATTTCCGTTTTCGAGCGGCGCCAGTCGTCGTAGAAACACTTGACGAGGATCTTCAGACCTTCCAACACAGACAAAAAATTCGTGGCTAGTATAGAACGATGGATTATTCCAAGTCTACAGTATTGTTAGCGCAGCAACGGGGCTCCTTTTTGGTTTTAATTATACCTTCTCGGTAATACGAAGTGACAATCATCTTGAGGATAGTGGTGATTGAGGGGATGAGAGCTATACAAAGAGTCTGCGTAATCTCAATCATGTCCCCGTTTAACATGAATAGATTCGTGGCTTGTGGCAGAGTTACGAAGAGGAACAACCACACTCCACCTATCAGAGCTGTGCAAGTCGACGATACATCTGAGGTTGCCGTCGGTTCGGGCCAAATACCGATGAGCTGGAGGTTCAATCGGTTCCATCCGAGCGCCATTCTCAGATCTGTACAAAGCAGACAGGCCAATGTGAAACCTATAAAATTCTAATTCAAATATTTATCTTCTCAAAACTACGTTGCACATTCTTCTTCAGCAGCTCACTGGGGACCACTTACCACATCTTTCTTACACGAACATTCAATAGAAGATCGCGAATCGTGAAATTACGAATTGCGGAAGATTTTCGCGAGGTATTTGTATCTATACTCATTCCTTTCGACTAGTGATCTTGAAGGAATTAAGTTTTACGGACCATTTTGCGTGAATCACGAAATTATGCTCGGACTGTGTCTCGTACCTTGATCGAGATCCATCGATACCTTATGCACTTGAACTGCACGACGAACTGTCCTCGGTACGAAATTCTTGGTCGTTGTTTCCCCTAGTGTCCATGGGAAGAACGCATGCTCGGTTAAAAAAGTTAGCAGCCACCCCTCGCAAATACTACGAAGTTAAGTTGAAGGGGGTGGGGATGGTAGTTGCACCCCCTTTAAGCTGATCTATCATTCGAGACTCTTCTGTTCGCCGCGTTGAATAAATAATCTATTGAATATTTTAACTAGCAAGAGGCATAGATCTTTGCCCGTGCTCATACGTAGTTCCAAAGTTTCTTTATTCCTTCGTTTCCACTGAAAAAAGGAACTTGCTTGCCGAGTGGCGCTTTTGGGTGGTGAATTTTTTAATAGTGGTTCGATAGACGAAGAATTGTATTCTTTGAACGTGGAGTATCATTCGTTGCATCGGAAGACGCGGGGATGTATGGAACAAGAGACGGATGTGTTTACGTGGAACAATATGTACTTCCTACATATACTACGCGTACTCCAAATCCTTCAAGTTTACCTCATAAAAACTTCCGATTTCGCCACTATTTTTACAGGTACCAAAGTCTTTTTATACTTCATAAAATGAAAAAATTACTTAAACAGTTACCCGGCTGCACTCCTCTTGAAAAACTTGCTTTCCCTTCGTGTGCGGCTGTGCATCGTGACTGAGAATGGTAAATACTCATTATTTTATTGTTTCAGTTAATATGGTCGCCCATTACGTCGAAGCGAAGTGCAGCGACCAAAGCGAAATGTTCGGCGCCGCTGTTCTGTCATATGGGCGATGCGTGGTCGCTGCTGTTCTGTCATATGAGCGATGCGTGGTCGCGGCGCTTCGCTTCGCCGCGCTTCAGCCTAGTGGGCGACGACTTTAACGTCTTTAATAACGCACAAGTCAAAGATATTGATCAAATGTCATATGTGTACGATCACGGAAAAAAGGGAAGCACGCCAAAGCGCCTAAAAACAACATCTCTCATCCTAAAAGGCGTTCGTGGCGATTTTAGTGAGGACTTAATCCGGCAAGAAATTGAGGACCTTTAGCTCCCCAATGTCAAAGTGCTTAATCTATCAAAGTTTGTTTATAAGAGAAATCGACCTGACACTTATCGCCACGTGGTTCAAATTTCAAGCGACAGCAAAACGTGCGACCTCTTCAAAGTTCGTGTGATAGCATACCATAGACCTGTGTCTGGCGGATTCTAGATTGAGACATACGGATAGTGTTGGTGGTAAGGCTCTGACCAACCCCTACGATAGGGATCATGCCGCCATTTCGCTCGCTTTTGAGATCGGTGGCGACAGCGTGCCACTGAGAGACCTCAATGCGGGCGGATACCACTACAACTTCAAGGCTACCAAGTGGGATAAGTTTTCCCAGGGTCTCGACACATTATTGATTATACCGTTGTTGCGTTGCGTCAGAAAGGAATTAACCCATCGAGAAACACTTACAAGCGATTATTGACACCATAACCTTGGCAATCACTAGATACGTGCTTAAATTCAATCAGTATAATAACACTTGCAGATACTTGAACCGGAGGATCATCAAACTACAAAAAAAAAGCGGTAGTCGCCGTACTCCATGACCTTCGCAGGACGCACGATGTGCACAAATTCCTCTCTGACGTGAATTTTGAGGTGGGGGCCGGCCGGTTAGTGGCTGCTGCCTTCCTTGACATCGAAAAGGCATTTGACTCGGTTTGGTTGAACGGCCTAGTTTACCGATTACATAAGAGAGGGTTCACTTGGTGAATCCTATTAAATTTTATTTTAGGGATTCTAATTACAGTGTCTATCTTTGTTTTTACTGCGAACATTTCAATCCTTACCGGCTTGGACGGTTAGTAGAACCGAAAGGTATCCCATTGCTGTTCGTAGAATCTGAATCGACAAGATCGTTGTTCTGTTAAGTGTCCCTCTACAATTTACATAATCCAAGGGTAATTGATAATTGATTCGGAAAAACTTACCGCACTGAACATTTCAATGGAAAATGTACCGAATTTTTCTGCAGTCAGTCGCAGTGGTCGAATAGATCTGTTCATGATGAACAAGAGACACTTGGCTTCCTGGGGCGCGACGTTGAACCAAGACGAATTGTAAGCAGAAATTGCCATTCCATTACTCTGAAACATATTTCTATAATATAGCCGTTGTTTTACTGAAAGGGAAAGCTCTTGAGTGCATTGGTACCCCAGATTATTGGGACCTCGGGGTATTGGGATCATAGACTATTGAGTGCATCGAGATATTGAAATATTGTGGTACTGGAATATTAAGATATAATCCTATTCCGAATAAAATATAGATCAAGCATAACGTTGTTTTCCGAATGTGATATTCGTATTGACAACTGTATCGAATTGTAATTACGGAAGAGTTGCGGGTTTATGCGCTGCGGTTAGCTACACCAGCGTGGGCGTTTTTATCAGGATGCTAGTGCTGCACACGTGCACCCAGTTCGAGAACCTGAGGATAGCATGTAAAATAAATACGTTTTCGGTTTTAAAGACATCTGCTGGCTATCTGTCCGCGTTACTGGCAATGAAATAATAGCAACCGTTGCATTCGAGAATATTAATTAAACTCCAAACAGGTTGGCGATAAGAAACACGTTACTACATGCACACATATCCTATTTAAAAAAAGGCCCCTTCTGTCTTCAATAACGATCTGATGAAATCACCTTTTCATATTTTAACACGACAAATCCCTTCCGAGTGAAATGTCGTTAACGTACTCATACAACGCATTTATAGAAAACACATTATTTATATTTTTCGCGAACTGGCCCATAGAAAAGTTCTCAAATGCATGCGCGTAAATATGAAAATAGGATCAATTCTAATTCAACTATTTATCTCCTCAAAACTACGTTGCACATTTCTTCTCTAGCAGCTCAGTAGGTACCACTTACCACATCTTCGTTACGCGAACATTATGTAGACTACCGCGACTCGTGAAATTACTAATTGCAGTAGATGTTCGTGAGATATTTGTGTCTGTACTTATTCCTTTGGAGTTGTAATCTTCAAGGAATTAGGGGTTGCAGACAATTTTGCGTGAATCACGAAGTGATGTTTGAACTGTGTGGCTCGTACCTTGATCGAGATCCATCGATACCTCACGCACTCGAACCGCACGACGAACTATCTTCGATACTAAATTCCTGGTTGCCATCTCTCCTACTGTCCATGGGAAGGACGCATGCTCGTCTAAAAAAAGTTAGGAGCCACCCCTAGAGAATATTACGAAGTCAAGGTGAATGGGGGGCCTGCAGTTTGACTGCCTTTAAGCTGACCTACCATTCGAAACACTTCTTTTCGCTTCATTGAATAATGTATTGAATTCGTTATCTAGCCAACGGTAGAGCTCTTCGCCCGTGCTCATATGCACCTCCAAAGTTTCTTCATTCCTTCGTTTCTACTGAAGAAAGCGACTTACTTTCCGAGTACCTCTTTGGGGGATGAAGTTCTTAGGAGCGGTTCTATAGGCGAAGAATTGTATTCTCTGAATGTGGAGTATCATTAGTTGCATTCGAAGACCCGTAGATCTATGTGCAAAGAGACATGGATGATTGCACGTAGAAAAATGTATATTTACTATAAATACGTGTGTTCCAAATACGTCAACATTGCCTAATAACAGCTTCCGATTCTACAACTATGTTTAAAGCTATAAGAGTCGTGTTATGCTTCATAAAATGGAGGAATTGAATTGTTACACGACAGCACCCCTCGTGGAAAGCTTCCATTCCCTTCGTTTACGTGAACTTTTTATTTTCTCCGGCACACGTTATTCGTTTTATCATCACTTCTTCTTTAAGACACAACCCCTACAGCAAATTACGTTGCTGAAAAGTTGCAGAAACGTTGCAGAAACGTTGCAGTTACCTTGCAGGTAATATTTCTGAGATGTTGCAGAAATGTTCCTATGTCCGCCCGTGTGCAACGTTTCTGCAACTTTTCAGCAACTTTTCTGCAACGTTTCTGCAACTTTTCAGCAACTTTTCTGCAACGTTTCTGCAACTTTTCTGCAACTTTTCAGCAACTTTTCTGCAACTTTTCTGCAACGTTTCAGCAACTTTTCTGCAACGTTTCAGCAACTTTTCTGCAACGTTTCTGCAACTTTTCAGCAACTTTTCTGCAACGTTTCTGCAACTTTTCAGCAACTTTTCTGCAACGTTTCTGAGATTTTACAGGAAGGATAAAAAATGTAAGGGAAATTGATTAAATCACAATAAATATTGACAATTAAATATTCATATATTTTTTCTATACAAGCCGACAACAACAAGAACAATCATAAAAACAATAAAAATAATAATAGTATTGGCTCTGGTGGATCTTCTCAAACCCGCGTATGTGGAGTTCCAGGCTCTTCCGCTCTCTTTACTTAAAATGAACTGCATGCAGCGTGTAATGAACCTGGAATAATACATGCATTTATTTTACAATTTTACAACTTTAAGTGCTGAAATGAGATAAATAATAAATTTACTTACTCATTTTACTATATGTTTGAATATATGAATGATTCTATTTGTATATTTCTCTGCCACAGAATCCTCTATTAATTTATTTAATATCAGCAGCTTCCACAGCTTCTCTTCAGTAAATGAATCTATAAAAGGTCATCAATAAATTATTTCAGTCATGAAAAATGGCTTCATTAAAAACAACATTCATGTAACGCCAATCGCAGGCTGCATTGAAGCGACGCAATAGAAAAATAACAATCACCGTTACTTTAAATAATTGAACGGAAAGTGAAATGAAAGTTGTATAGTACATGCATGTTTACAAGGAAACTGTGTGAAAAGTAAACGCTTGTAGCACAGAAAGCAAAGAAATATATGTATTTTAAATAATTAGAAAATTGCAGTTGGTTAATAGGCATCAAATATTTTATATTAGTTACTTTAACTTAAAAATAAGCTCCTTAATTTGAATAATTCATATATATTACTTGCGAAACAATCTGTTTTTATCCTGTTCTTATATATCGTGACAGAAAACACAAGAACATTTATATTGTCCAAATACAGTAGGAATGCTTGCAGGGAGAAGATTTCTTTGAATGTACGAAATTCAGGCCCAGACCCATGTTCTGTAACCAACGATGCAGATACTTTTCATTCTTCAACGGAAATCAACTGTCTTCAACTGAAACAAACAAAAATATTTATTTTTAAGAAGTTCGACATAACCTACAAATAGCATATACATGGGTTCTACTTACCCGTGATATGTCAAACCTTCACCCAATTCACTCAGGTCTCCTGCGCCATAAAACACACACGTTCTAACCATTTTTACTACTTAAAGCAATTAATAACTAATCACGCTCTAACTATTTATGCGTGTGCTTTCTTACGTGCTTTGGCTTTGCAACCTGTCGTGTCGCACGTGAGGTACGTCACACAACGCCTGGATCTTCACCACGCCGCCGGCTTGGGAAGATCCACCAGAGCCAATACTATTATTATTATTATTATTATTATTATTATTATTATTATTATTATTAACGGGAATAGTCCCATAGGTTACATAAAGCATACAACAATTGAGTCTACATCGTCTGCTACTTATTGCACTAAATTATCATAAATTATATTATGTTACACAAAGCGTAACCTAATACACACTGTATAGTGGGTATACTACGATATTATACTAAATCTATATACTAAATCGATTTTATAACAGTTTTTGAGCCGTGCTTATTGCGGGACCTTTGTTGTAAAATCTCAGAAAAGTTGCAGAAAAGTTGCTGTAAAATCTCAGAAAAGTTGCAGAAAAGTTGCTGTAAAATCTCAGAAACGTTGCAGAAAAGTTGCTGAAAAGTTGCAGAAACGTTGCAGAAAAGTTGCTGAAAAGTTGCTGAAAAGTTGCAGAAAAGTTGCTGAAAAGTTGCAGAAAAGTTGCTGAAAAGTTGCAGAAACGTTGCAGAAAAGTTGTTGTAAAATCTCAGAAACGTTGCAGAAAAGTTGCTGAAAAGTTGCTGAAAAGTTGCTGAAAAGTTGCAGAAACGTTGCAGAAAAGTTGCTGAAAAGTTGCAGAAACGTTGCAGAAAAATCTCAGAAACGTTGCAGGGTAATATTGCACCGCAACATTGCTGAAATGTTGCAGAAATCTTCCTATGTCCGCCCCTGTGCAACATTGCACCGCAACGTAACTGCAACTTTTCAGCAAGGTTTCTGCAACGTTTCAGCAACCAAGTGTGCTGTATGGGAAGGTGTCACTGTTTCAAGTTTCTAATGTTTTCCACTTGCTCTGTTTTTCAGTGGGGATTCTGAGCGCGCGCGATACAGTTACAGACTCCAGGTCTTCGTTATCGTAATCATGAAATTGTCGAACATGGGGTGTTCGTGGCCAGTTGTGCATCGCGGTTGGAAACGGTAAGTACTTGTATTTTATTGATTCAGTTATACGTGCTTAATAACGCACAAGTCAAAGATATCAAAGATATTTATCAAATGTCATATGTGTAATACGTGTTCCGACCGCACTGCAAATATCAAATTCTTTATTGAACATGAACGAAGGAATTTTGCGTTGAGTCAGAGAACATTTGCTTGGGAGTGAAATCATTTTTCTGAACTTCGTAGAGACGTAGCTTCGTATGAATGTATTCAGAACTATCGCGTAACTCGGTGAATCTGTATAAATTGTATTTTAGGGATTCTAATTGCAGTGTCTATCTTTGTTTGTACTGGGAAGTTTCAGTCGTTACCAGCTGAAACTGTTAGTAAAACCGAAAGGTAACCCATTGCTGTTCGTAGTATCTGAAACGACAAGATCGTTTTTCCGTTTAGTCCCTCTTTACCCTTTCCAACGGAACGTTAACCGATTCACAAGATGAGAGTGCATGTTGCGTTCCAGTGCAATTAACACACACTTACGGTGCTGAACATTTCAATGGAAAATGTGCTGAATTTTCCTGCAGTCAAGCGAAGTGGTCGAACAGATCTGTGCATGATGAATAAGAGACATTTGGCTTCCTGAGACGAGACGTTGAACCAATTTGAATTGTAAGCAGAAATAGCCATTCCGTAACTCTGAAACATACATAAAATCATACCAAATTTATTGTAAATCGGACTATTTTTATCGGAGCTAATTTTACATTAAGCAGATCAATTTTTCACGTAATTTCCTTAATTATGGTCAAAATTATGCCGCTTTTTGGAGCCAATTTCATCGGGTATACATAAGGAATCGATTCACGTCACTTTTGCAAAGATCTGATTAGAAATGCAGAATTTGAGAATCGCGACTGCTTAGTGCACAAACCGGAACATTGATGACGTGAAGCATGTTCGATATACAATTGACATTGAAAATGAGAAAGAGTATCGCAACTACATATGTTACGCGACTATGAGTACCGGATGCGATACTTACTTGGACAAGAAGCATTTCGCCTATGTAACAGTAAATATATATATGCACCACGATGAAGGCTATGTACACTACGAAGAACACAAACTGAAAGTTCCAAATTCCCTCCTCATTATGCAGTATCACCTATAAACATCACTCTTCTAAATCTTCTCTAAACCCTTTACACCTCATTAGCATATTTCTCCATGTTGCAGCGGCATATAGGAATTTCATTGCATACAAATTGTCATGGATACTTACATTTGAGAATAAGAAACCTTGAATGCATATCTCGACGGTACAGAGCAGCGTCTGCATCAATAGGAGTATGTTAAAGTACTCCTCGATTCTGGTAGCAACCCTAAAACGAAACAAAAATTCAAATTACTATCTCCCCTGAAAAGACATCGCCGCAGGTAGAAAAGTGTCGTTCACCAGTTTAGATGCTCGTGTCTCCTGACAATCCAAACCAGCTCCGTGTGAACGTGATCCATGCTTCTGGTCCCATTCTCATCGCCCATCAAGCCCTCCAGCCTCATTCTCAAGTTCTCGAACTGACTGCACGTGTGCAGCACTAGCATACAGATAAAAGCATCGACGGAGGCGTACGAAATCGTATCGCAAAAACCAGCAACCGCCTGGCCAGCGTTGGTCAGCACCAGATTCGACGTTGGTCGAAGGTTATAAGGAAAATATGCATGGTACAGTAGAAAGTTGGCCTGCGACTCTTGGTATCGGCCATATGTGTAGATTGTAAAGGTCCGAAGGCCCAGGAAAGCCGTGATCAGTATGTACGACAGCCCGGTGCACCAGGTAGATATGAATCTCCACACTTTGGCGGCGGTTAGCATGGCAGTCCTTTCTTCTTCGGTTTTCGGACCGCGCCAGTCGTCGTAGAAACACTTGACGAGGAGTTTCAGACCTTCCAACACAGACAACAGATTCGTGGATAACGTGGCACGATTGATTACTCCAAGTCTACTGGAACGCATTCTGCCGTTTGCTACATTATTCTCCTTTTTCGTTTTAAGTATACCTTCTCGGTAATACAAAAGGACGAGGATCTTGACGATCGCGATGCTCGTGGGGATGATGGACACACACAGATTGTCAGTGATCTGAATCAAGTCCCCGTTTAACATGAACAGATTCGTGACCTGAGGTAGAATTTTAAAGATGGCTAACCACATGATAATTATCAGAGCTCTGTAACTCCACGATGCATGTTCGGTTGCCGTCGGTTCGGGCCAAATACCGACGAGCCTGAGGTTCACTCGGTTCCATCCGAGCGCCAGTATCAGATCTATGTAAAGCAGACAGGCCAAAGTGAAATCTACCAAATTCTAATTCATCAGTTTAGATTCTCAAAATTACGTTGCACATTCCTCTCCAGCAGCTCAGTGGGTACCACTTACCACATCTTCGTTACACGAACATTGAATAGATGATCGCGAATCGTGAAATTACGAACTGCAGACGATTTTCGTGTGATATTTGTGTCTGCAATTATTCCTTTCGAATTGTGATCTCGAAGGAATTAGGATTTATCGAACATTTTGCGCGAATCATGAAATTATGCTTGAACTGTGTGGTTCGTACCTTGATCGACATCCATCGATACCGCACGCACTTGAACTGCCGACGAACTGTCTTCGATACTAAATTCCTGGCTGTCGTTTCGCCTACTGCCCATGCGAAGGACGCATGCTCGTCTAAAAAAGTTAGAAGCCACCCCTACAGAATATTACGAAGTCATGGAGAAGGGGGGCCAGCAGTTATGGTGTCTATAAGCTGATCTGTCATTCGAAACTCTTCTTTTCACACGATTGAATAATTTATTGAATTCGTTAACTAGTCGACGCCATTGACCTTTGCCCGTGCTCATATGCACCTACAAAGTTTCTTCATTCCTTCGTTTCCACTGAAGAAAGAAACATGCTTGCCGAGTAGCCCTTTGGGGGGGGGGGGTGCACTTTTTAATAGTGCTTCTATAAACGAAGAATTGTATTCTTTGAAAGTGATGTATTCTTAGATGCATTCGAAGACCCGTGGATCTATGGAACAAGAGACGGATGTGTTCATGTGAAAGAATGTGTATTTACCTACTACAAATACGTGGGTTCCAAACGCTTCAAGTTTACCTAATAACAGCTTTCGGTTTCATCACTGTTTTTAAAGGTATGAAAGTCCTCTTATGTTTCATAAAATGAGAGAATTAGTCAGTTACACGACTGCATCCGTCGTACAATACTTCGATGCCATTTTATTGCACCTTCTTCGTTTTGCTGTTACAGTATTATTCTGCCGATGTACTGAAAAATGAATTGTAACATTTTTACAAAGTAAATGAGAAAAACTCACACAATTCTCGTTGCCTCGACCAGATTCTGTTTTTCAAGTTTTTCAAGTTTTTCAAGTTTCTAATGTGTTCTAATTGTTCGGGTTGTCAGTGAAGTTTCTGAGTGTCCTTGATATGGTTACGGACTCCAAGTCCTCACCCATACAGCACACTTGGTTGCTGAAACGTTGCAGAAACGTTGCTGAAAAGTTGCAGAAACGTTGCGGTGCAATGTTGCACAGGGGCGGACATAGGAAGATTTCTGCAACATTTCAGCAATGTTGCGGTGCAATATTACCCTGCAACGTTTCTGCAAAGTTTCTGCAACTTTTCAGCAACTTTTCTGCAACGTTTCTGCAACTTTTCAGAAACTTTTCTGCAACGTTTCTGCAACTTTTCTGCAACTTTTCAGCAACTTTTCTGCAACGTTTCTGATATTTTTCAGCAACTTTTCTGCAACGTTTCTGAGATTTTACAGCAACTTTTCTGCAACTTTTCTGAGATTTTACAGCAACTTTTCTGCAACTTTTCTGAGATTTTACAACAAAGGTCCCGCAATAAGCAGGGCTCAAAAACTGTTATAAAATCGATTTAGTATATAGATTTACGAGGGGAGGACGTGAATGGGACGAGCGATTTTTTAACGAAACCGGGCAGAAAATGTTGAAGCCGATGTGTATAAACAAATTCCAGAATATTAGCTGTGAATGGCCGGCCACTTTTATAAAAAATTATGAACAGTAAAATTATGAAGTCGTCGAATCGATTTTATACTTCATTAAATGGTAGATCTTGATGAAAGGAATACAAAAGTCTTATGTGTTATTGTCATAATATCAATAATTTAACCAGAAAATGCAATTTTTGATTCGACGACTTCATAATTTTACTGTTTAAAGCCATTTTGGCCGGCCATTCACAGCTAATATTCTGGAATTTGTTTATACACATCGGCCTCAACATTTTCTGCCCGGTTTCGTTAAAAAATCGCTCGTCCCATTCGCGTCCTCCCCTCGTTAGTATAATATCGTAGTATACCCACTATACAGTGTATATTAGGTTACGCTTTGTGTAACATAATATAATTTATGATAATTTAGTGCAATAAGTAGCAGACGATGTAGACTCAATTGTTGTATGCTTTATGTAACCTATGGGACTATTCCCGTTAAAAATAATAATAATAATAATAATAATAATAATAATAATTATAATAATAATAATAATAGTATTGGCTCTGGTGGATCTTCCCAAGCCGGCGGCGTGGTGAAGATCCAGGCGTTGTGTGACGTACCTCACGTGCGACACGACAGGTTTCAAAGCCAAAGCACGTAAGAAAGCACACGCGTAAATAGTTAGAGCGTGATTAGTTATTAATTGCTTTAAGTAGTAAAAATGGTTAGAACGTGTGTGTTTTGTGGCGCAGGAGACCTGAGTGAATTGGGTGAAGGTTTGACATATCACGGGTAAGTAGAACCCATGTATATGCTATTTGTAGGTTATGTCGAACTTCTTAAAAATAAATATTTTTGTTTGTTTCATATAGATTTCCGTTGAAGAATGAAAAGTATCTGCATCGTTGGTTACAGAACATGGGTCTGGGCCTGAATTTCGTACGTTCAAAGAAATCTTCTCCCTGCAAGCATTCCTACTGTATTTGGACAATATAAATGTTCTTGTGTTTTCTGTCACGATATATAAGAACAGGATAAAAACAGATTGTTTCGCAAGTAATATATATGAATTATTCAAATTAAGGAGCTTATTTTTAAGTTAAAGTAACTAATATAAAATATTTGATGCCTATTAACCAACTGCAATTTTCTAATTATTTAAAATACATATATTTCTTTGCTTTCTGTGCTACAAGCTTTTACTTTTCACACAGTTTCCTTGTAAACATGCATGTACTGTACAACTTTCATTTCACTTTCCGTTCAATTATTTAAAGTAACGGTGATTGTTATTTTTCCATTGCGTCGCTTCAATGCAGCCTGCGATTGGCGTTACATGAATGTTGTTTTTAATGAAGCCATTTTTCATGACTGAAATAATTTATTGATGACCTTTTATAGATTCATTTACTGAAGAGAAGCTGTGGAAGCTGCTGATATTAAATAAATTAATAGAGGATTCTGTGGCAGAGAAATATACAAATAGAATCATTCATATATTCAAACATATAGTAAAATGAGTAAGTAAATTTATTATTTATCTCATTTCAGCACTTAAAGTTGTAAAATTGTAAAATAAATGCATGTATTATTCCAGGTTCATTACACGCTGCATGCAGTACATTTTAAGTAAAGCCACATACGCGGGTTTGAGAAGATCCACCAGAGCCAATACTATTATTATTTTTATTGTTTTTATTATTGTTCTTGTTGTTGTCGGCTTGTATAGAAAAAATATATGAATATTTAATTGTCAATATTTATTGTGATTTAATCAATTTCCCTTACATTTTTTATCCTTCCTGTAAAATCTCAGAAAAGTTGCTGAAAAGTTGCAGAAACGTTGCAGAAAAGTTGCTGAAAAGTTGCAGAAACGTTGCAGAAACGTTGCAGAAAAGTTGCTGAAAAGTTGCAGAAACGTTGCAGAAACGTTGCAGAAACGTTGCAGAAACGTTGCACACGGGCGGACATAGGAACATTTCTGCAACATTTCTGCAACGTTTCTGCAACATTTCAGCAACGTTTCTGCAACTTTTCAGCAACGTAATTTGCTGTAGGGGCATAATCGTAACCGCGGAATTGTCGAACCAGAGATCTTTGTGTGCGGCTGTGAACCGTGACTGAAAGTGGCGATTATCTACTTTTATTTTATTGATTTAGTTATACCCGTTAAATAGCGCCCAAGTCAAATAATATATCAAAGATATTTATCGATTATCATATGTGTAATACGTATTCCCATCGCACTGTAAATATTAGATTAGTAATTCAACATTATCGGAGAAGTTTTGTTGGGGTGTGAAATTATTCCTCCGGACATCGCAGAGACGTAGCTTCGTTTATTTTGACAATGACAAGGGCACAACCCGTGATAGAAAATTGAAGCAAACATAAGGCCGGGTACAGACTTTAGCACGACCGCGAACGAGGCAAACCGAGGCAACATGAGTAGTGAAGTTCACCGACGTAAACACTTGCCTCGTTCTCGTTCGAGCTCGAGTCTGTACCCGGCCTTAAATGTATTCACTATTCAGAACTATTGTGTGGAACTAGGTGACTTCGTATAAATGGTATTTTAGTGATTCTAATTAGGGTGTTTATTTTTGTGTTCGTACTGGGAAGATTCAGTCGTTACCAGCTGAAACGGTTAGTAGAACCGAAAGGTAACCCATTGCTGTTCGTAGGATCTGAAACGACAAGATCGTTTTTCCGTTTAGTCCTTCTTCACCTTTTCCAAGGGAACGTTAATCGATATACAAGATGATAGTGCATGTTGCGTTCCAGTGCAATTAACACACTTACGGTGCTGAACATTTCCATGGAAAATGTGCTGAATTTTCCTGCAGTCAAACGAAGTGGAACAATAGATCTGTTCATTATGATTAAGAGATACTTAGCTTCCTGGGCTGAGACGTTGAACCAAGTCGAATTGTAAGCAGAACTACCCATTCCGTTACTCTGAAACATATTCTGTAAAGTGGCAGTTGCTCTACTGAAAGAGAAAGCTCTTGGGGGCATTGGGGCAGTAGAATATTGGGACTTGAGAGTATTGGTACGACTATTGGTACACTGAAATATTGGGAGATTAGAATTTTGAGCATTCCAGTTTTGGGACACTGAAATATAGAATCCAATAACAAAGGATTGTTGTTCGTGTGAAATTTCGATCACGTACTCATGATGCATTTATTGGGAGCACGTTATTTTTATTTCACGCGAATTATACCATAGAAAACTTCTCAAACACATGCGCATAGATATAAAAATAGGATGACGTGCAACGTGTTCAACATATGTACAATTTAGGGGAAAGGTGGGATAGTTGATCAGCGGGGATACATGATCACATCAGTTTTTTACTTAATATATTGGCAATTTGTGCCTGCTGTCACGCTAGCGTGGTAATGTTTACATTATCGCAACACTTCACGTTGCAGTTTTCTTTTGGGAGCATAGAATAATGTTGTTATAAGCTTCGATCTTATTTGCAGGCAAAAAGTAAATATTTCGGTCTGCTTGTTCTTCCTCCTTTTCGAATAAATGTTGCATTTTCAACGATTTAAAATATACTAAGTAAAAACGGCAATTTCGAGTCAATTAATGGTATTTATTGATTTATCTAAATATTTAAGGTAAGTTTAATTTTTCATCTTTTTCAAATCGAGTGCATTGAGGGATACATGATCAGTGTGTGAGGTGGGATACTTGAACAGCTGAAAATGCTCCAATAAAGAAAAACATAGAACGGCTAATGAAACAGAAAAATACGGCATAGAAAGTGAGAAGGAAAATCTTTTCTTTATCATCATCTTAATCAGATGATATCTAAGTGAAATGTCTTTTAAGAATGCATTTATGTTGTTTTATGTCATAGAGTTTAATTCTTCGGTTTCATTTTTTCAGTAATTCCTTCAAGTTTGTTATAGTTTACTTTCTTTTTATGATATTCCCTTTATTTCATGTTATTGACGAAGATAATAAATATTTTTTAGAAAGTTAATGTGTTATTTACTCTGAAAGTTCACTGATCAAGTCTCCCTAACCGTTTGATCAAGTCTCCCCTTCAGTGGGGGATACTTGTGCATAACGTCACTGCCAGAAAATGTTGAAATTCTGTCATTAAAATTAGTTTTCAGCTCTCAAATTTGTCAAAGTATATTGAGAATACTCTAAGAATCACAACTTACATAATTAAATAAAAACAAAGCAAACCATTATTATTATTTCAATAAAAAAGCAAAACTGTGATCAACTATCCCACCTTTCCCCTATATTGAAAATGAGAAACAGTATTCTAACTATGTTACACAACTATGAATATGGTGATTGCACCGGATGCGATACTTACTTGGACAAGAAGCATTTCGCCTACGTAACAGTAAATATACATATGTACCACGATGACGTTCACGAACAGCACGAAGAACACCAGCTGAAAGTTCCAAATTCCATCTTCATTGTGCAGTATCACCTATAAACATGACTCTTCTAAATCCTCATACTGAAATTTCATTGCATACAAAATCGTCAGGGATACCCACATTGAAGAATAAGAAACCTTGGAAGCATATCTCGACGGTACAGAGCAGCATTTGAATCAGCAGTAGTATGTTAAAGTACTGCTCGATCCTGCTAGCAACCCTATAACAAGAAAAAAAAATTGAATTCACTGCTCCCACCGAAAAGAAATTGCCGCAGGTAGAAAAGTATCGTTCACCAGTTGAGATGCTCGTGTCTCTTGACAATCCAAACCAGCTCCGTTCGAATGTTATACACGCTTCGGGTCCCATTCTTGTCATCCATCAATCCCTCCAGCCTCATTCTCAAATTCTCGAACTGGCTGCACGTGTGCAGCACTAGCATAGCGATAAAAGCATCAACGCTGGTGTAAGGTATCGTAGCGGTATAAGCAGCAACCACCTGGCCCACGTTGGTCAGCAGTAGAATCGGCGTTGATCGAACGTTGTAAGGAAAATATCCAGGGAACAGTACCAAATGGTCCTGCGTCTCTTCGTCTTGGTCCGACGTGTAGATCGTATAGGCTCGGAGGCTCAGGTAAGCCGTGCCCATTGTCTGAGTTAACACCGTACACCAGGTGGATATGAATCTCGATACATTAGCCCTGTTTAACATGATTGTCCTTTCTTCTTCGGTTTTCGGGCCGCGCCAGTCGTCGTAGAAACTCTTGACGAGGACTCTCAGACCTTCCAGCATAAAATATAGATTCTTGGTAACACGCAACGATTACATTATTCTAAGTCGTAGGAATGGCGTGGAAACGAACCTCCTTTTTCGTTTTAATCATACCTTCTCTGTAATACCAAGTGACGAGGATCTTGACTACCGCGTTGATCGTGGGGATGTTAGCCAAAGAGAGGTTGTTCGTGATCTGGTCCAGGTCCCCGTTTATCATGAAGAGATTCGTGGTTTGTGGTAGAATTATGAAGATGGTCACCCACACGATAATTATCAGAGCTGTGTAAAGATGCAAATCCACGATGAGATTTTATATGAGACTTTTCTATCATGAGATGAAAATCTCAGCGACAACAATTATGTTAATTAATTATGTTAGTAATTATGGAAATAAAAGAATAATAATAATGGAGATTAAAGTCTCTTGTGCGACACGATATTTTTGTGTCATCGTGGATTTGCACCTTTTCTCGACGATGCATGATCGGTTGCCGTCGGTTCGGGCCATATACCGACGAGCTTCAGGTTCAATCGGTTCCATCCGAGCGCCAGTCTCAGATCTGTATAAAGCAGACGAGCCAAAGTGAAATCTATCAAATTCTAATTTAGATATTTATCTTCACGAAACTACGATGCACATTCTTCTCCTGCAAGATTTGTGTAGACTATCGCGACTAGTGATATTATTAATTGCAGTAGATTTTCCTGAGATTTCTATGTCTGTATCTATCGCGAAATTATGCTCATAGGTACTTTGTGTCTCGTACCTTGATCGACATCCATCGATACCTCACGCACGCGAACTGCACGACGAACTGTCCTCGATACGAAATTCCTGGGTATCGTTTCTCCTACTAGCTATGGAAAGGACGCATGCTCGTCTAAGAAATTCAGAAGCCACCCCTAGAAAATGAAACGAAGTTAAGTAGAAGGGGGTGCTGGCAGTTCCACTGCCTTTAAGCTGATCTATTATTCGGACACTTTTGTTCGCTGCGTTGAATAAATGATCTATTGAATTCGTTAACTGGCAAACGGCATAGCCCTTCGCCCGTGCTCATACATACTTCCAAAGTTTCTTCTTTCTCTCGTTTCCACTGAAGGAAGCAACTTACTTTCCAAGTGACTCGTTGCGGGATAAAATTCTTAATAGTGGTTGTATAGACAAAAAATTCTGTTCATGGCTCATGGAGTACCTATCGTTACTTGCATTCGAAGCCGCGTGGATCTATGCTCAAAGAGACATGGATGCGATCACTTGGAATAATGTGTACTTACGTGTGCACTTAAGTGTGTACCTAGTTTCGCTTTTAAGCAAGGGCACAAGGTGCACTGTATTTTCTAGTGCTTCAAGTTTCTAATGTTTTCTAATTGCTCGTTTTTTCAGTGGAGTTTCTGAGTGCGCGTGATACGGTGCAGACGCCACGTGTGCAACACCAGAATCATGGGATTGTCGAACCAGGGGTCATCTTGTGCATCGTGACTAAAAACGGTCAGTACCTACTCATTTTATTGATTCAGTTTTACGTATTTAACGCACAAGTCAGAGATATTTATTTTACCGAATGTCATGCCTAGGGTAGATGTCCCAATTACTGCCAGTGTCCCAATTACTGCCACTTGATTTATTATATGTAATAAAAGCGTAATGTATAAAAATAAATGTACAAAAAATAGTTATTATAATAACTGGGACATGCAGTAATTGGGACATCTACCCTATGTACAATACGTGTTCCGATTGTGCATACTGCAAATATCGAGATTATTTATTGAACATGCAGCAAAGAATTTTGTGTTTCGTCGAAGAACATTTGGGTGGGAGTGAAATCATTTCTCTGAACTTCGTAGACACGTAGATTCGTTTATTTCGAAAATTGAAGAAGAAATCATTGAATGTATTCAGAACTATCGTGTAACTTTTTGAATCCGTCTAAATTGTATTTTCGCGATTCTAATTGCAGTGTCTATCTTTGTTTGTACTGGGAATATTCAGACGTTACCGGCTGAAACTGTTAGTAAAACCGAAAGGTAACCCATTGCTGTTCGTATTATCTGAAACGATAAGATCGTTTTTCTGTTTAGCTTCTCTTTACATTGTTTAAAGGTATGTTAAGGGGGGAATCATACATAAAAATATGGTCCAAATTTCTGATAAATCGAATTACTAGTTTTTTAAAAGAAAATCGCGAATTTTGCTATGTTTTAACCCAAAAAATATGATTCTCCCTTTAATTGATGTGAGTACATGCTGAGTTTCAGCCAAGTGAACATGCACTCACCGCACTGAACATTTCAATGGAAAATGTTCCGAATTTTCCTGCAGTCAAACGAAGTGGTCGAATAGATCTGTTCATGATCAATAAAAGGCACTTGGCGTCCTGGGACGACACGTTGAACCAAGTCGAATTGTAAGCAGAATTTGCCATTCCGTTACTCTGAAACATATTTCTGTAAAGTGCAAATTCTAAACTTTTATTTCACGCGAACTGCAACATAGAAATGTTCTCAAATACATGCACGTAGATATGAAAATAGGATGACGACAAACATGTTCGATATATAATTTACATTGAAAATGAGAAATAGTATCATAACTATGTTACACGACTATGAGAAATGAGACATTGTGATTGCATCAACCGGATGCGATATTTACTTGCACAAGCAGCATTTCTCCAACGTAACAGTAAATATACATATGCACCACGACGAAGGTTACGAACAGCACGAAGAACACCAGCTGAAAATTCCAAATTCCATCCTCATTCTGCAGAATCACCTATAAACATCACTCTTTTAAATCCTCTCTAAACCCATCATACCTGATTAGCACAATCTTCCAAGTTGCAAATGCACGTTGAAATTTCATTTCATACAAAACCGTCATCGCTACTTACATTGAAGAATAAGAAACCTTGAAAGCATATCTCGATAGTACTGAGTAGCACCTGAATCAGCATCAGCATGTTAAAGTACTCCTCGATTTTGCTAGCAACCCTACAAGGAAAAAAGGAATTTCTAATTACTATCTCCCTTGAAAAGACACCGCCACAGGTAGAAAAGTATCGTTCACCAGTTGAGATGCTCGTGTCTCCTGACAATCCAAACCAGCTCCGTGTGAACCCGATCCATGCTTCTGGTCCCATTCTCCTCGTCCATCAATCCCTCCAGCCTCATTCTCAAGTTCTTGAACTGGCTGCACGTGTGCAGCACTAGCATAGAGATAAAAGCATCGACGCCGGTGTAGGGGATCGTAGCGCAATAAGCAGCAACAGCCTGGCCCACGTTGGCCAGCACTAGTATCGATGTTGGTCGAATATTGAAAGGAAAATATCCATGGTACAGTAGCAAATGGTCCTGCGTCTCTTGGTCTCGGTCACACGTGTAGATCGCGAAGGCTCGAATGCTCACAAAAACCGTGACCAGCATGTGAGTTAGCACGGTGCACCAGGTGGATATGAATGTCCACACTTTGGCGGCGGTTAGCATGGCAGTCCTTTCTTCTTCCGTTTTTGAGCGGCGCCAGTCGTCGTAGAAACACTTGACGATGGGTTTCAGACCTTCCAACACAGACAACAGATTCGTGGTTAACATGGCACCATGGAGTATTGCAAGTCTATCAGACGGAATTCTTCGGTTTGCTACATTATTGTTACCGCAGAAACGAGGTTCCTTTTTCTTTTTAAGGGGATGCTCTAGTGTAACTGTCCGTTTTTCAACGCCATCTTCGGGAATTTATTTAACAAAAACTATAAGTTTATACGATCTAGCGTTTACCTGCCTATTAAGGTATGTAACTTATAGTTTTTGTTAAATAAATGGCGTTGAAAAACGGGCCGTTACATTAGAGTACCCCGTTAATTATACCTTCTCGGTAATACGAAATGATGAGAATCTTGACGACCGCGTTGGTCGTGGGGATGTTAGCCACGCACAGATTATTCGTGATCAGGTCCAGGTCCCCGTTTAACATGAACAGATTCGTGGCCTGCGGCAGAATTATGAAGACGATCATCCACAGGATAATTATGAAAGATACGTAACTCAACGATGCATGTTCGGTTGCCGTCGGTTCAGGCCAAATGCCGACGAGCTTCAGGTTCAATCGGTTCCATCCGATCGCCAGTTTCAAATCTGTACAAAACAGACGGGCCAATGTGAACTCTATCAAACTCTAATTCAAACGTTTATCTTCTCAAAACTACGTTGCACATTCTTCTTCAGCAGCTCACTGGGGACCACTTACCACATCTTTGTTACACGAAAACTGAATAGAAGATCGAGAACCGTGAAATTACGAACTGCAGAATATTTTCCTGGGATATTTTTGCCCGCAATTATTCCTTTCGACTTGTGATCTCCGAGGAATTAGGATTTACAGAACATTTCGCGAGAATCACGAAATTATGCTTGAACTTTGTGGCTCGTACCTTGATCGAGATCCATCGGTACCTCACGCACTTGAACTGCACGGCGAAGTGTCTTCGATACTAAATTCCTGGCTGTCATTTCTCCTACCGTCCATGGGAAGGACGCATGCCCGACTAAAAAACTTAGGTGCCACCCCTAGAAAATATTACGAAGGCAGGTAGAAGGGGAGCCTGGCAGTTCGACGGCCTTGAAGCTCTTCTACCATTCGATACATTTCTTTTCGCTTCATTGAATAATCTATTGAATTCGGTAACTATCCATCGGCATTGCCCTTTGCCTGTGCTCATATGGACTTGTAAAGTTTCTTCTTTCCTTCGTTCCTAGGGACAAAAGCAACTTGCTTTCCGTGTGACTCTTTGGCAGATGAAGTTCTTAGTGATGGTTCTATAGACGAAGAATTTTATCCTCTGAACGCGGAGTATCATCATTCGCATTCGAAGATACGTGGATCTATGGTACAAAAGACGGATATGTTCACGTGGAAAGATGTGTATTTTCTACAAATACCTTCAAACTTGCCTAAGAACAGCTTCCGCTTTCACCACAATTTTTAAAGGTATCAAAGTTTTTAATGCTTCATAAAATAAGGGAATTAAATAATTACACGTGTTGATAATACTGTAAAAAATACCATTTATTGCTAACTTATACATAGATTCGATGCATCGTGTTCTAGAAACTAGAAACGTTTTTTCGCTCGAAGGTTATATACTTCACGCGAATTATGCGATGAAAGGAAATAAATATCTGTTTTTAGTAACGTTAGAACGTGCTGTTCAATTTCCACGAGATACCGTTCGATCCGTCCAGATCTTTGCGACTTATTCGCGTTTACGAAGATAAAGATGGATCAAATTCATCGGAATACACAATCAGGCGACAAGAAGGCTGCAGGGAAACTCAAATTTGACCCGAATCTCTCATTAAAATCGTAACACTGAATGCATGAAGTGATCTAACATCTATAGTTTAGGTCAAGTTTAAGCTACCCCGTTTCACAGTCTCTGAATCGCCTTTCATCGATCCCTCCCCTAATTACTAGTCTCTCAATTTACGAGCTTAAGTGATTCATTAAATAGGCTGGCCAAGGTGGCAGATATGTACAGTTTAGGTTCGCAGACCGTCTCGCGAACTCTTCTATCCATAAAATCTCCATGGAAATTCGCCCTCGTTCGAGTCCCATTCCTTTCGTTTCGAGAATTCCTCTAGGAACTTCCATACCCGATCTTCCATTCACCCTTATAAACATTACAAACAAATCGGGATCATCACGACGTGCGTTACGAAAAGTAGCACGTTTCAATTTTCTTACGAAAAGTAGCACGTTTGCCTTCGTTCTCACGAAAACTATCACGTTTCGGTTTTCGCTGCGAAAACTAGCACGTTTGAGCGGTTTGCCACGAAAAATAGCATGTTTCGTCTTTCGCTGCGAAAACTAGCACGTTTGAGCGGTTTGCCACGAAAACTATCATGTTTCGGTTTTCGCTACGAAAACTAGCACGTTTCAGCGGTTTGCCACGAAAAATAACATGTTTCGTCTTTCGCTGCGAAAACTAGCACGTTAGAGCGGTTTGCCACGAAAAGTAGCATGTTCGCGTTTACCCCGCGTTCGCAATTCCCGCACCCTCCCTTACTCAAATTATGTAGATTAAAATTTTCATATGTGGTGTCTTGTGGAGATTAGATGGAATTATTATTTATTAAACAATATTTTCAACAGTTGAATTCTTTTAAACTGCCCACGCGCTGAAACGCGATAGTTTCTGCAGTCTGCAGTATAATCCAAAACGAGCTATTCTTCGTGGCCAAACCGGATAATATGTTAGTTTTCGCCATAAATTCCCAAACGTGCTATTATTCGTGGCGAAACAGTATAACGTGCTAGTTTTCGTCGCAACAGTACGAAATATGCTATTCTTCGTGGCGAGGCAGTCAAATGTGTTAGTCTTCGCGGCAGAAGACCAAACGTGCTAATATTCGTCAGAAACGATGGAACGTGCTTCTTTTCGTGGCAAACCAAAACGTGCTACTTTTCGTAAGAAAATTGAAACGTGCTACTTTTCGTAGCGCACGTCGATCAAATCTCAGCCCCCTTAAATCAACATTATCATTATCTCGATCAGATCCTTGAAATTAGTGGCTTTCAATAAGAATTCTTGCGATCGTGATTAAACTAAATCCAGATCTCTCCAACTTCAACGCGATCGGTCATCATAATCAATATTGAAATGGAATCGTCGGTACAGGCCACAGAATGGAGTCGAAACGAATGGAATCGTAGGTAAGTCCGTTAGAATCGCGAGCGAACGGAATGAAAAATCGTTGGAATTTGAGGTGATCCTTGTGGAAGCTTTCACCGTCCGTGAAACCAGCGATTCGTCAGCCCCGCTTTCCATGGCAAGAAAGCATCGTAGGCTGAAGACGGAGTCAGAAGAAGACGTTGCCAGGCCTGGCCTGGGGACACAGGAAGCTGGAGCAGTCGTGTCTTCGCACGGCGTCCATCACCTCCTGGAAGTGGTTGGACACTTGTACAGCTGCCACCGGCTGGATTCTGCAAATGATATGCAAACGCCGACGATTAACGGTCAATAGAAATTCGTTAGAAAGCTTGGAGGCACTCGTCGAGCCTCGAAGCATCGATAGCTGGCAAGAAAGTATAATTGATAGGTAATGAGATGAGGTAACCTTCTATGCTTTTACGACCCGCCACTCATGCTCGTTAATTAAACTGCTGCGACTGCTATCGGGGTCGGAAGTTAATATTGAATGACGATCGCGCGGTGAAATTGGGGATTGGCTCGTTGAAAGTCGTGGACGAGGGTCGAGTGGTTTTAGAAATTCAATCGGAGGGATTTGATCGAACGGAATGAGGATTTACGGTTGATTCATGAGAATCGAGGTGTGCATTGCTAATTCTCCCATCGATTGGAATTAGAGTTGAATTATAGGTACTATTCTTTGTGGTAATTCTGGTAGTTGCTACTTTGAAAGGATGGTACGAAATCAACAGCCGTAGAATCGACCCGTTTCGCCACGATGCGTGGATCTTGTAGCATCCTTTAATCACCGCCAGTGCTGTGCAAACAATGTGATTATGCTCGATAAGTCGAGGCGTCACGCAACCGAGAAAATCGAAGAACAGACTCGGCCAGACGGAACCGTAGCGAGAAACAGATAACTTTCTTCCAGCTTTCGCCGGCGACGTCCTACTGACTGATTCGACTTTTACCTCTTAGCACAGTTTCACTCTGTGCATACGATACTAGGCGCGATTCGCCATGGCGCGGGCCACGCGCGTGGCGGGAAAAGTCCATGAGTCACGGGCTTATAGAAAATCGAAAGACGAACCACGTCGACTTCTTGCTGTCATTAATAATTTAGCGTATGCACTGCCGAATTCGATGATGTTTATCGCTTCAATTTGGGATACAGTAATCAGGAGAGTTTGATAAAATCTCCAGGCTTTGTTGAAGCATCATTTATCTCCTTAGCTAAATTTACGTTAGAGATAAATAAATTCCAGTTATTTTATACAACCATTTTACAGGTAGTTCCTACTGATTCTCAACTCTGGGAGAGGTTTCAGGTGTCCGCCTCCGATTGCTTTGATTTTCGGGTATGTTTTAGAGGACCGAATAATAACAAATAGGTGCGTGTTTTTTTATTTTAGCCCGTCTGCATATTTAGGGGGTGAAAGTACCCCTCAAAGTTCATAAGAAGGGGTACCAAAAGTTCCTAGTTTTGGCTTAAAGAATATTATAACATTCTGTATATCAAGTTTTATTCAACACAATGTTATAATATTCTTTAAACTAACAATAGGAACTTTTGGTACCTCTTTTTATAAACTTTAAGGGATGCTTTCACCCCTAAATATGCAAACTGGCCAAAATAAAAAGACACGTATTTGTTATTTTTCCTCTCCTCAGCAAAGTTGCCCGAAAACGACGCTTCACCTCCCTGATTCCGAAACCAAGCGCGTTCCCACGATTTTCCCGCGTCCGTCACGAGACCGAGCGGCGATTATCCGCCACCCAAACGTAGACAGCTGCGTAACCATAAGTTAACGAAGGCAACGTTATTATATCATCTGTGGAATTACGAAGCTTCCGGCTATTTTGTAACGCGTAACGAGCCAGTGTCTGTGTAGTTTCCCTAATCGGGGGAAAAACAACTGCCAGGAATCCAGCTGGATACTCACAGGCCCAGAAGGGCAGCCATTTTCTTCTCCATGAGTATAACCGCGTCAGGACCCCTCTGTACCATGGCGTCGCAGAATAGCCTCTTAGCGCAGGGTGTGTTGGTCCAATCGCCGTCGATGTGAGCCACTTCCGCCACCTCAGCGTTCTCCAGGTTCTGCAGAGCGTCCTCGAGCTCCTGATCACTCTCCACGCTCCTTCTCCTCCGTCGTTCGTCCCTCCCGTCCACAGAGTTCCTCGCCACGCTCCCCAGATCGTTTCCGTCAGGCAGCCCGGCGCCAAAACTCTTCTCCATGAGCTCCAGAGGCGCGGAGCCGTCCTCGACGATCAGGATCATCGGGTCCTTGTCCTTCCCCGCGCCACCCTCTTCTCCATCTTTCTTCCTTGGAATGACCAGTTCCGTTACATCGATGCTGCCCTCGCGGAGAGGAAGATCGATCTCCACGATCTCGCTCATCGAGTCCGCTCCCTTCCTCTGCAGTCGCTTGTTCCTCACCAGATTCTTCAGGTTTCCCTCTGCCTGGAAGATGTCCAGGTAATTCAAGCTCCTTCTCCTCCTGCTCTTCCCTTCGCTCTCTGTCTTCCGACCGTCATCGAGGATCACCAGCACACTGCTCTGCTTCCCCGCAGCCCCAGCTTGTTCCCGAGTAGCATCATTCTGCGGGACGTTCTCCAGGAGGTACACGGTTCCTCCGCTCGCCCCTCTGACGCTTCGATCCTCCAGTTCCTCGAGGAACGATCCATCCCCGTCCATAGCTCTTTGGTACTCCACTTGAGCTGCGTCGTTGGATCGCTTGAGGACGTCGACGTCTAGGTACCTGCCAACGGCCACGGCTCCGATACCCAGAGCAGCGCCGGAAGCCACCAGTCCCAAGGCTGGTATGAGGATGCTGCCGCCTGTAGCGACGGTGCCAATCTTGTCCTGGGCCTGCTTGCCCTTGGACAGGCCTAGGTTCTGGGAGATCTTGTGCGTTGCCTCCACCAGAGGGTCAATCACTGGCCGCGTGAATTGCGACACCTTCTCCACGCCGTTGGAGAACTGGCTCCTCAGGTTCTCGGATATCTTGACCCAGAACGGGGCATCGTTGGGCCGCTTGAGGCCGTAGAAGTGCTGGTTCGGGTAGTAGTTCTTGGTGGTGTAGCTGTCGACGATGTTCTTGTCGTTCAGCACGTACTTCTTCTTCTGCCTCTGCTCGGTGAACGAGTACTGGTTCTCTGGGAAGTTGTCTGGCCGTTTCTTCTCGTTCTTCAGGATCTTGGCCGGTTGGACGCCCAGCTCTGGATGAGCGTACTGCAGGACCGGCGCCCTAGCGCCAGGTTTCAGCGCCACCGGGGCGATCTTCTGGCTCTCTGGGGTGTAGAGCTGGGAAACGGGGTACACGGGCACGCCATCGGGCTGCAGCATCCTCTTGTGCGCGCTGGCTCGGTAGTTGTCGTTCCTTGCCTCGTACACCTCGGCCTTGAGGGCTTCGTTCTTGTAGTTGCTCGGGTCCCACTCGAAGAAGACGTTCTTGCCCTCCCCGTCCATGTCCTTGCCGTACCTGTGCAACGAACTCATGGAAAATCATCACTGACTCGACTTTGATCTCTTCTATGCTTCTATCCTACTATCATAGTCTATGGAATTCATTCTACTCGCATACGGAGGTTAAAATGGCCTTATCGCGTGTCTAAAGACACTCCCTCTGGGAGTTACAATCGCTTCTTTTCTGCCGTTCAAGAGGAGCGTTTGCGACTCGATACCGGAAGGAGTATACTCAAAACATCATCGTTTTCCCTCTTCGAAACTGAGTAGAATAAGTCCCACAAGCTCGTTTCCAAAAAACCCTACTTAAGAACAAGCTGAGTAACGAACCTTCGATTAACCGTTTTGAAGAACCTCTCGAACCTCTGGTTCTCCGCCACGCTCTCCGTGGGATAGAAGCTCGTGGAGGCTTCCAAAGGCTCAGCAGATGCCGCTTCGTGGATCAGCTTGTTGTTAATCACCCTAGCGTTGCGCCAGGTTTGGATCTTGTCGATAGGTTCGTCAGGAACCCTTTTCCCGTGGATAACTGGGGTGCCATCCCTGTCGAGTGTCATCGGCGACCGTTTCGGGTTCGATTTCACGTTTATCTCCGACCTGACGATCACCTCAGGCGGTACGTTCTTCGCGTCCCTGTTCTTGGACACATTAGCGCCGATGTTCGTCCTCGAGGAGCGAATCTGATGGGGCAGGAAGGCGTAGCGAGCTGTGTCCTCCGGCCGATCGTTCAGCTGCAGGTTCCTCTGCGATCGGTCCTGGAAGTGTCGCAGCAGGACGAGTCCACTTGTTGGAAAAGCTGGGTCGAACCTGGCGTAGTTGGTCCTCCCTTCCGTGCTGGCCTTGAGATCGCTCTGAAGGGGCTTCCAGCTCTGGTACTCCTCGGTGGTCGATCTCTGCAGCTCCACGGCTCTCCCGTCCGTGTTCAGCGGCGTCCAGTTGCCATAATCGATATTCTTCTCGTGTACCGCTTGATCCTTGCCAGGAATCCTCTCGGACGTTGACGTCCTCTCGGTGGCTGCCACGGTACCTGGACTCGTGGTGCTCCTCTGACTCTCAGATTCGGACAGTTTGCTCCTGAGCTGCGCTATCTGTGCCTCCTCCAGCTTCCTCACTTCTTCCTTGGTCCTTGCCTCGCCCTTGGGCACTTTGGTCGCGTCTAGTAGCGTGGCGTTCTCGCGTTTCTCGACGGGACTGAGCTTCTGGTTGTCCAGAGGGTTGCTGGAACGGTCGCTGGCGGCCGCTTCCTCAGAGAACGTTCTGTCCCGCCTTTTGACGATCAGGGTGGCCATGCTACCTTCGCTCGTTCGTACTTTCAGCTCCTCGGTCTCGCCTGGGAGGCTGCGAGATACCTTCAGCATCGTTCTGGCGTAGCTAGGCTTCGGCAGATCCGCGGAGCTGCAGCTGCTGGCGACCAGGCTCAGCAGGGCCAGGAAGAACGCCACCTGTGGCAGATAAATGAAAATGTGAATTGGGTTCTGGAATTGTTGATTAGATGCGTTGGGATTGTAGTGGCTTTTTTTGGGTGGAGATTCGAGGGGAATTTTGTGTTTTCTAGCTTTCTAGTTTTCAGGTCTTCCAAACGTAATTTTCTGGCCATCTACGCCGCAAATTTTTTAGCTTTTTTCCAATTTCCCCAGCCTTCTGGTGCCTCAATTCTCTATTTTTCTACTTCTCAACTTTCCTGCTCTCCCCTTCGTGCTTCCAACACCTCCAACGAATCTCCATCAACAGTATCTTCTTCAACCCGACGCAGAGACACTAAAATACAATTTCCTCGCAAGAGACATCGAAAGATTTATGCATAGCTGCATGACAGGCGTGTTCCACGCTCCCCATTACGTCCAGCACGCTCGAGCATCGGCCGCGATTCGTTCAGAATATGAAATCAGTTGGAAAAAGGTTCTCGAAAGTCGGTCTTGCGATTCACGCTCTTCCAATGATCGTTCATCAACGTTTCTCAAGCGGTTGCTTTCAATCTTTCCGCTAATAATCAGGCGACCCACGGCGCGATTATAATGCCAAGTGGCCGACAATCGTAATTAAAATCGAATCGAAACCGTGGCGAACGGTTCGCTAAACGTAATTAGGAAGTGCAACCTAGTGCGCGTTAGCGGGTAAACAGGTTTTATGTAACGACTAATGTGTTACGAGGCTCATAGCTCGATGGAAACGAGCGTACCGGAAGTCCATTGTGCCTTCCTCGATCCTGGTCAACGTGTTACGCGTGCGCAGAACTTAGCAAAGAACCAACCGCGTCCTGTTTCGCGAGCAACGTGACCCACTTTTCGTTCCTTCCAGCTAACATTCCATTATTTCTTGCCAATTTATCACCGAAACTCTAAGATCCTAAAATGGAGAATTTGATCCAAGTGGAAAGGCTGGGGGATTCATTCTCCCAGAAAATCACTGCTGAGAAACGTCACCGATATCCCTTCGATACCCTACGTTTCTCTGCAACTTTCGAGGCCATTAAAAAAAAGTGCAATCGCACTTTCTACACGTATCGTCGCTGCGAACGTAAAAGGGAAGGGTCCGCGAGACTGCACCTTATCAAGTCACTGAACTTTCTCCTTTTGTCGTTCCCTTTTATCCCGGAGCGACAAGGAACTGTGCAACTACTAGTCGTATTAAACGCACGCCGAACAGAAAGGCCAAATAACTGTTTATCATCGTGAATCGGGTAAAGGGTGCCCAATTTTCGAGGTCCATTGTCTCTGCAGATGATAAATAATTTTCATCGAAACCCGAGGCTTGCAGAGATCGATGCATAGCGACGGGAGAACCGAGAGACTCGGAGTGGTAATCGCGGCGAGAGAAATTTAATAGCTCGCATAAATTGCCTGCATTCTTCCCCGAGATTAGAAAATAGCGATGCAGTAACCGTCTAGATGCTTTCTGTTATTAAAGTCGACGATCATTCGTCACGATTCAAGGTGCGCTGCTCTGTGACGAGGCGAATCCAGTGCCTTCCTTTTCCTAGTCGTTTCGTCGGCAAGCTTCCGTCAATTCTGTGCATTAAACGGGGCCACGATCATTGCCACTACCGTCACTCTGCGTTGATAAAGTAGACTCGAAGTTGACCCTTGCACTTTGCAACAGGACAAGGCTAAATAAAAAAAACTGTAAAACACTATACTTTATATGCTCGTTCTGTGCGAAGAAGAATTTACTCTTTAATCCCGCAATCCCACCTGGCGGTGTCCCTTGAAGAAGAAGCTGCATCGCTGAGAGTGCACGGATCCCCGACAGGTAGCGATCGATAGTGATCGATGGTCCTTTCCATTGCCGCGCGCGCGCGCGCGCGTGCCAACCGAGGAATCCCGCACGGCAAAAGGCTAAGAATTTCCACGAGGTCTCGCGCCTAGCTGAACATGTGATCGCGGAGTTTCTAGTCGGGCATGATCAGCCCGTGGATCGTCGATCGAAAGTCAGCAGATCGAAAAAAGTGGATCGTCCCGCGCTGTGTGCACGCGTGCTCGCCATAGACGAGCTTGTGTAGCGCGCAGGAACGTGCGCGGGGAAAGCATGTCGTTCCATTTCACTTGTCGACGGATCGCTCGATGCCTCGGTCCAGTCGGCCACTTTATTTTGGTCCGGTCGTTTTGTCTCTCCCATTGGAAAGTATTTCTCTTTTCCCCCCCGGTGGCCGGGCTCCGTTCCGAGAACCAGCGAAATCGAGGAAAACCGGACTCGCGCGATCGCTTTGTTCCCCTGCAATCCCTGCACGAGTGCATGCACGTGCACGGGGTAGAAAATAAGCGGCGGTCATCGCTCCCAGAATTATGAAAATGGATCTTCGTGGGTCAGAGTGCTGTTCAACTTCTTCCACGGGGATAGACGAGCAGCTACGAATTCAGAGGTCTTGGGTCTATTAACGAGGTTGCATATAAAATAATTGGTAATCGAAGTGTGGTGGTTCCTTAATGATTAATGCAAGAGGAAAGAACGCGACGCTTCTCCTTCGGCAGACAAGCTGACGGCTGTGAAATAAGACAAGCCTCGGTCCTCTAAAGTTTAGAGTCGAAACGCAGATAAAGAACGACTGCCTGTTACGTGGAGGATGAAAGATTACGCGGTGGCAAGTGATAAATGGAGGAGGCTGCGAGCTGCACGCCATTCGACGGTCCGCAATAAACTTTAATTGCTGGCTGCTGCGTGGACTGCACTTAACATTTCGTGTTTTCGTTAATTGCCCGTTTAACGTCGGGACAATGGACGCCTGCGCGAAGCATCTTCCCCGAGACAGGCCCATGCAATGGATGTTGGGCAGGTCGTAGACTCGTTGCAGCGTGAAATCGAGGGAGATCCATGAATTATCGAGCTTATGGGGACATGAAAATTGCAAGGTCGGGACTAATGAACGACGCGCGATTAGCGTGCGTTTCGTAGATCCACGGTGGGCCGCCAGTGGCCCAGATCGGTGTCACACTGCGCGTTTCCGCTCCAGAAAGCTTGCGGACCGACGTTAATTCTCTGGCAATTAAGTCGGTCCGTCTTCCTTCTACCTTCGTGCCCTCCCTTTTATCCGTTACTCGTTTCTGGTCGCGATTTCGTCCCTCGGGGCAGATGACAGTGAAATTGCAATCGCCGGAAGTGGATGGCACCTGGAGACTGTGCGCACCGCGTATGTACTCGTCGCAGCGTGAGAAACGGGAGGATTCATTGAACTCCGAGCCGTTCAAATGCATCATGCGTCGAAAAAGTATTCTATAACGGCCCGAAGAAGCGTAACGAGCGATATAAGGAAGAACTTGGAAGATCAGAAATTTAACAGAAGCTAACACCGAAATTCCCCCGAAAATGGCACTATTTTTTATAAATACCTTGAGTCTGTCCATTTGTGCGTGTGTCGAGCCCTCTTCGAATCCACTTGCCCCAGCGAGTGTCCAGCGGCGAGGAAGCTCTGGACACGTCCCAGAGAGGAGGACGGGAAAGAGAAGAAAAAAGGGAAGATACGCGACGGGACTTGCTCAAATCCGCATGATAAGCGCGTCGCGAACGGTTTGAATCGAATCGATCTCTGGCTGGAGACGAGAGAAAAAGACACCGACGGGGAAGGTAGCTGAAGAAGAGCAGAAGCGACTGCTCCTACGCACCTGTTCACTCCCGGAATATCTTCGCGAGACTGACGGAGGCGCTCAGTCAACGGCTCCTCGTGTCTCTGAACGAAGGACCGACACTTCTCTCCGACCTACTTCCCCGCGTAAGCCATCGCCATCGCCCGCTTCCTCCGTCGCGACGCCCAGCGTCTTCCACCGATTAATCGGCACGTTTTCCGAATCGACACAGTCCGCTCGATAGCAACAACCTGCCTCCTGCAATTCAATTTCATAACTGTCGATCGATTCGTCGTCTCCTGGCGATTCAATCGAATCCAGCATTTCCACGAGCATCTGGGGTACTCTGAGGACTAAAGCGAAGTTCAATGGTCTTTCCAGAAAATTTTTAAAATAACTTTGAAACAATAGTGTCAATTTCTTATTGCGAAATTTATTGCACTGCTCAAGAGGGTTTATGAGTTGAAGTTTAATAATTTCAGTATTGATATTTAAAGATTGTCGGGTTTGCTAACTACTAATAAAGTCTGGTAATTATGTAGTGGATACATGTCGATGATGATTATAATTTTGCAGCTATTATTTGATGATTCGTTTATTAGCTAGTATACGATAAATTATTAGCTAGTATACGATAACTATAATCCGGCGACTCAACTCGATAATTCCATCGTTCGATTTGCCGTTATCTTGGGCCACGGTATTATTGATTCGACGATGACAATGACGCGAAGAACCTGCTTTGGTGCCGGCTATAATTTAGTAGCCTTAGTTGTAAGATTGTCATTTTAACGATAACTCTAAATCAATGTCGCAGCTTTCTGATGCCATCGTTACTACTTCGTTCAGAAGATTTACCATCGAATCTTACTATATAATGACATTTGCTTCTAAACTAGCAGAGGAATATTCAAACGCCGCTAATCCAAAAACACTAGCTTCGCCATCTGTTCATCGATCATTAACCGATTAGTATATTTCCCTGATTCGCATTAACATCCACGCTACCGTTATCAAAGCCATCGATGCAGGCAACAGCAGGCGAGGAAATCGGCTGGCGCGGAAAAATCGCGTTCTCAGCCGTTCCTCCGCCACTTTCACCGACGTGCTCGCGATCGTTTCCATCTAGTTCCCCGTGTAAATTGCAAACCCATAAGCGCGTTGCTTCTTTTCCAAGGGAGAAAGGTCGCATGGAAATGAGAGGGACGCTGAAGGTATTCGCGAAACTTTGTGGCACGACGGTCGGTGTCTGGTTTTCAAGTTCACGAACGACGACCTGGAGGGGCCCAACCGGAAGAGACGGTTCTTTAGGTGGCGGTATCGGGTTCAGGGACCTACCAGTGAAAGTCCATTCGGCTCGGCGACGATAAAGACGGCGACAGCGATGCACACCTGCGTAACCCCTGCCCGCAGCTAAATCTTTAGTTACGCCCTGATCGATCCTCATTCTTTGTACGATACCTCGAGCGCTGCCAGCGATTCATTCTACCTTAGCGTTTTTACATTTCTAACGGGACCGCTTCGAGATGCCAGACTCAACTCGAGGTGCTCCAGCAGCGAGTACCACCTACGTTTTGGAATTCGCGAACAGCCGCTTGGAAACTCCAATTCTCGTCTGGCGTAGCCCGCGGAGGCTACGCTCAATTTCTCATGTCATTGACACGCTCGTTGGCTAACACTTGACGCTCGTTAGACGCGAGCTCCGATTGCCCGTTTGCAGGCGAGCACGCGGCGCGATTAGCCGATTACTTGCACAATGGGCCCGCGAAACGAGCGCGGCATGACTGCGCCAGCCACGGGCAATGGCGGAAAGTTATTAGAGAGAGGAGAAAACGGGAGGGAAAGGGGGGAGATCGGGGATGGAAAATTGCAGGGCGTGAAACGAGGCGCGAGCATTGTGCTCGCGAAAAATGCTGGAAAGTGAGCGAATTATCTTGGGCCGTTGGAGCGTTTAAACGGCACCTCGGAGAAAAAGAAAGTGGCTCGATCGTCTTCCTGACTCGGCGACCCCGGGCTTGGCGACCTTCCTTGACCTTCCTCTGAATCCTTCGAGCCTGATGACTCCGCGTCACGGGACGCGACTCTGCTGATCGTTTAAGGGAACGGTGGGTCGTAGACAGTTAGGATGCCGCTGGAGGGGAAATTTTCCCGGACTTTCACTGCTCAAGGGCCGCAGGGGGCGTCTTTAGAAAGGAAGTCCACCGTGGCCAGTTGCCTTCGCCTCTATCTCGATCGTAGACATACGGACTTGGCTTCGGGTATTCAGGGTGGACCAATAGGAACTATGCGAGTTAGAGAAAAATATCTAGCAAGCGACTCCACCTGCATAACAATCGTTATGACCATGCAAAGGTTCCTTTCGTAGCAAATAACTTTTATTGGAAAAACTTCCGGAGATATTCGAGGCAATATTCCCTCTACGGGTATATGTCTCTACCTGGCTACACTTTTCTAGATCGATTCAGCATTAGCGAACAGGTGGCGTGTAATATGGATCAGTAGGTAACCGAGCAGAGAAGAAGAGAGAGGACCACGTGAATGGAAGTATAGAACGCTAGATGTGTGTTAGCTTAGACTATTAAGCTCTTGATGGTAGATTGACGAAGCCTGACGTTGATTAATGCTAGATGAACATCAAGTAGCAATGTTACTTGGATGTTTATATGTTCGCGATTACCACGATCGCGGCGGACGTGTGTTTAAGGCAGGATACCACCTTTGACTGCGATTTTGGAGGCGTTTTTCATGAATTTTTTTTGCATACAAAGAATGCGCAGAAACAAAATCGGTTTCAGTCATTCATTAATGTAACTTTAATCTGTAATTACACATTTTTTGAAACTGAAAAAGTGAAAAATAATCTCTTGTAGGTGGCGCCAAAATACACTCCTTTGGAGGAACATCGTTAGACGGCGTGTCAAATTCCGCTTTGTACGTGGCTCTTAGAAAAAAAACCAAAGAATGTTCCTATTGGCAACAATATTTTTTAATGCTGTACGTAGGGATTTTACGAAATTTCGATTTTTAAGAAAATGGCGGCCATTTGAACAAAAAGGTCAATTTTTTTAGGGTAAAAAAGTTTAAAGAAGTTTATAAAATTGCGCGCCAAAAGAAAAATAACAACGCTACAGCAGAAGTCCTACGTACATCGTTAGATTACACCACGGGGAAGAATTGTGCAAAGTTTCAAGTCAATCGGATGAAAATTATAGGAGTAATCTGACACGCCGATTTGGAAAACATCGTTTCGAGAAAAACGCGTTTAAAGTTTTATATAGATTTATATATCTGTTCCAATCCGGTTTTTACACAAGAAAATGGTTCCGGTCACCTTTCTAATGAATGAATTTCGATTCTATACACTTGAAAGAGTACTCTGAGAACAAAAAAAATTTTCAATTTTTTTTAAGTGCGAAGGTGGTATCCTGCCTTAATCTCGTGGGTGGAAATGGCGTCCTTCGATAGAATTCGGCGGCCTCGCGGCGCTCGGGGTGATTAAGGATTATGAACGCGTACGCGTCCCATTGTGTCGCGATGCGATGCGATGCACGAAGGCCCCGCGTCGGTTTCCAATATCGTTCGACGCCTCTTGCACACTCGTTTTCCTTGACATACCTCGAAGACGAGCCCACGCGACGCCATAGCGATCCACCTACGTGTACTGCAACAGTTTCCACGCGAAACCTCGATTTTCCCGGATTCGGCCGGAGAGGAGTGATCGCGGCGGGGCCGTTTAGAAAGACCGTCCTCCGCGCGTAGAAAGCTAGAAGATAGTGAAAGTGTCAACACGCGGCTGGCCTCCGGAATATAATTATTTTCGGCAAGTTTTTAGGCCACTGCTGTTACCATGGGTACAGCCAAGCGCTGCACGCTATTCTTGGCGATTGTTCCTTTTTAGGTAAACGGGCCACGTGCGAATCTCCTTCCTCTTTACGCAGATGCGACATGTGCTACATTGTCCTTAAGCGAATTGGACAAGGGTCTTCCCAATTCTGCGTCGCGCGGACGCAGAGGGGGCGGAAATATTTGCAAAGATATCCTCTGCCCAAATTCCTCATCTAGATGAAATTTCGGCATTATTAGCGACGTTACCGAAGAAGAATCTCTTGAACTTGAAATTCTCTTAACCTTTCGTGGCCACGCGGGGTGTATCGCGCCCCAGGATATGTATTTGCCAATATTTCTGCACATTTTTAGATCTTAATAATAAAATTTAATTTTTCAAAGACAAATTTCGGGGTAACAAAATTTATTTACATTCCTGGAAAAAGACTATTTGAGCATTACGCGTGTACAATTATCACACGAAACTTAAAGGATTCAAAAATACGAAAATGGTAACTCAAAAGTGACGTTGGGGTGCAATGAACACCATGCGACCAATTTGTGATTATAAGACGGTGTGACCACGGAGGGTTAATGTTACGTTTCAGGGAAACCTTAAGACCTTTCCCCAGAATGCAGAGGAAATCTAGGAACACGCGTCCCAGAAACCATAATGGCGAGTAACACCGCGAATCTCTCTCGCCCGCGTATTCCCCGTTGTTTTATTGTTCCTCGGTACTCTCGTTTCGTTGAGTTCGCCACGGCACTTGGACGCAATAAAGAATCTGACGAAAACGGCTGCGTCACGATAGATCGGAGACGTCCGGCTAATTCCTGTGTTTTACGAGCGCGAGATACCTCGCGTTGCTCGAGAATCATCCACGCGGCTGGCCACCTGGCCAGAAGTGAGACCCATCGGTAAAAAGTGGCTCACTTTCGTTGCCGTTCGAGCTCTACGATCTCTTCCTCGCTTCTTTCGATCGGCGTGGTCGTTAGAGAAGGGCGCAGAGCAATTAGATAGACCAGGAGCGTAATCAGTGGACTTTGCACCCTTGTATTTCCTGCGGGGTGGTTTTTATCCCCCCTTTCATTGAAATTAGGCCATTGTGTAATGCAATACAACGTAGATTGTACGAAACCTTTGTTACCAAGGAATTCTGGCACCCTCAAAGAAGGGGCTTTGTAAAAAGAAAAGAAAACTGCATTTTATTCTTCAAATAAATATTTATAATCACCTAATGAATTTTATTGAATTCTCATTAAAAATATTTTTCTGCGTTTAACTCGCCTCCCCAAAAATTCAATCCTGAGTGCGCCACTGATTGCGGTAGTAAAGTGTGAAAGAGGGGTGTAGTACAGTGACGGTGAAAATATAAATTTGAAACTTGTGTTTTTATTATAGTGGGGTATAAATTTTAAGATACAATTCTTTCTAATGGAACTATCTCACTTTTCTGACCATTTACAATTGAACCTTCCTTTCGACCACTGCTGTATGTTGTGCAGGGTTAAGGGAGTAAACTGCACTTGCACTTTGCAGTTTAGGTTTAAAGGGAGTGTCTCTATACTCTCTTGCCTCGCTTTGTTAGATATCGATTGAATAGACACCAGGAATTATGTTAATCGAGGATTCGGGTGTTCGGTTAGACTCGAAGAATTTCGCAGGGTGTCGATAATGAATCCTCAGAGGACTAGCATAGTAATCGACTCGGGCTCTCTTGCATTCCTGAAGTGAAAATGAAGAACGGCTTCACTCGCGACCCAAAATTCGAACCCCTTCCGACGTTCATTTCTCATCCTCTAATCGCTGTCCCCTGCCAGTGGACGGTGGCTGATTTATCGTAATTGATTTCTTTCTCAAAAATGAAAGTGTTGAGTATTCGAACGGTAGACCTTAAGATTATCAAGCATTGCACTACTCTGTAGGCTCGTATCAGAAAGTGTCGAAACACTGGACACTATTACCCAATCTTTATTATAAACTACTTATTTGAAACACTATTTGAGCGGTTCCTGAACCAAAATCTCTCAATCGAGTGACGAGTGCTAGGTCCTTTATTCGCCACCTCCTAATTTAATTTTAAATGTCCATTTCCATAAGTTCTGTGGCAGCTACGCGCAAGTAGCAGAGTGGAAGAAGCAGCAGGGGTGATTTACATATAAGCGAGCATCGATATCTGGTGCAACGTGTGCTCAAGATGCGCGTGAAAGCTCGTTGCAGTCGCCGATAGCCCGTATCTCATCGCGGACACACGAATTCCTGGGTCGAGCTGGCATAGAATACCGTCGACCCACTTATACACTGCGACTACTTTCACTTGCGCCGGCCACGCGGTACGTTCGAAGAATCCCCGAATAATCGTTTAATCTGTCTCCTGCCCTTTCCTCCACTAACTTCTCATCACTTTCGTCGAGGCCTCTGCCTTTCATCGACCAGGTAGCACATAGGGCACACCTACCGCAGCTAGAAATTTATGGCCAATCGCGCGCAGGGAAATTCCCTTTCGTCTTAATCTCGCTGCTGTCCTTTCTCCTCTTATCTTCCATCTGGTACGACGAAGAAGAGCGTGGGAAGACTCATTTTCTAGTTCCGATAATTGCCTCCGTTCGTTTTGACTCCTGCCTCCACGGAAATTACCCTCTCGAGGCTCGTTATTACCGTGGCCACACTTTCTACCGTTTCGCGCGAAGAATCAGCAAGCGAGCATCGAGCAATCCTTCTTCTTCACTGCCTCGAACACTTCCTGAAGATCGCTCTCCTTGGCAACCGCCGTGGACGTTCTGGTTGCAGGGAAGCATGCGTTAAGAAGATTCTTTAAAATCGATTTAGGATCGAATTACCTGGTGGCCAGATTCCACAGAAGGTTTTGCAACACGCTCGACTCAGCTCTGCCACCGACCAAGATCAGCTCGCAGATGGACCTCTCCTCGCAGACGTTCGAAGGTTCCTCGGCGGATCGCGCCTGTTTGTGCTCCACAGGCAGGTCACCAACCCTCCACTTCGATAGAACTATACTGGGCTGGCTGAGAGTATTAACGTAGCAATTAATTGTCGAACAAAGAGCCCCGTCGAAGTAGAGACCGAGGAGTGTACTCACGTGGTGTTGTCCACCTTGACGGTGTTGGGCGTTAAGGCTGCCAGGATCAGGCCCAGAGGCAGAAACGCGCCGATTAAATGCAGGATCTTCTTCCAAGGTGAAACTCTGCAAACCCGTATAAATAAACGGAGTGATCGGTGCATGGTAAGCCGCCGCGTTAATTAAGTAATTAATTCGAACACCATTGTTGGAGGGCAGCGGGCGGAAAAATAGTGAAACTGAATGCCCCGTCGCGATTAAAAGCGTGGTAGTTTCATTTCACGAGAACACGCCGAAAGCGTAGCTACTGTAACCATTAAACCTTAGCATAGGTTGCTTTCGTAAATAAAATACAAGCAAGCTTGCAATTTGGAAGCTTCGTACTGACGACGAATGGCACCAGCTATATCTGAGAAGAAATAGGAAATCAAAAGACGAGTTGAAACAAGCAAGCACATACCTCTTTCTAGCAGCGTACATGGAATGATCGTCACTGAGGAAGTTAGCGTGATGATATCCGATCGATGGCTGATAAAAGGAATACGGAAACTTCCTTGTGCTCATGAAAGTGGACTCTTGAACATAGACAAGCCCGTTATTCGGCCTCCTCGAGGCATCAAAGCTGTGCACAGTCGGCTGCTGACTCTGGTGGCCGTAGAGCCCCCCGGAATACTGCGATCTCGTCGGATCGACAACAGAAAAGCCCCCCAGTTCATGCTTCTGCGCGTCACCCTGGAACTTGGACGGCTTTCCCCAGAAAACGTTGGTGTCCTGCTGATAGACCGGTTTCTCCAGGTTCTGGAAGACCTGCTGATCTATCGAGCCGTGCTGCGCTCCCTCGTTTTCCGCGATCGACTGAGCAGACGGCAGATGAAACGGCTGATGAAACGGCTGATGAAACGGCTGATGAAACGGCTGATCCTTGAAAACACTCCCGTAATGGAGCCTCGGCGCGTTCGCCGCGTCCTCCTGGAATTTCACGTAACTGTTCTGCTCGACTGCATCCTTCTTGCCCTCCTCCGGAGGCACGGTCTCGGGGAAGCTCTGTTGGAAGTTCGCCTGGTGATCGGCCAGGACCGACTGGACAGTTGGTTCGAGTACCAGCTTGTAGTCTTTCAGCTGCTCGCCATAGGAGCTGGAATCGATGTCATTCTCGAACCTGATGTGCTGCACGTTGTTGAAGGGGCTGGAGCTGATCCTGGGCTCTTTGATCTCTCCCAGGTGAACGCTGGGCCTGAAGTCCGCGCTGACGTTCTTCTCGTCGCTGATAGATAGAGTTAGCTTCCCGTGTGCCTCCACAGTTGCGGTCGACTCGGTGCTCGTCACCGTCTCTACCGAAAACTCGCCTTCGTTCGGGCCTTCCTCGAAGGACTCCTCGACTGGCTTTTCGTCCTCGCTGCTGGATAAGTCTTCGCGATCCTCGCCGCGCGTGAAGCTCATAGACAGCAGGACCAGCACAAGTATCGAAGGAGATCGAAGGCCCATGTTGCTGGTAGGATTTTATTGCCGCCAAGTGGTTTCCATCTCGAAGTGCTCGCTAAACTAAACCGTCTCTTTCGTCGCTCCTCGTCTTTAACTCGCGAGACGCGACGCTGGCGTGGGCGCATTTTCTAAAAAGCGTGAACGCGATGGCAATTTGGTCTGCTAATCGCCAGCCTCACTCCAATTGCCGTTGACAAAGTGCTCGCTTAGTTCCAGCAGAGTGTTCAGCGCCTCGGAGAGCACGCTGGCCAATGGGAGTCTAGACTGACGAAACGTCTTGGGGATTTCTAAGATCCTGGTTTCTCTGTTATCGGAATTACTGAAAGCTCTCAATCAGCCACGCGTACTTCGTCAGAGAATATTCGTTCGATCGATGGTCAAGCCGTATCGATTGTACTCCGATGTTGGGTTATTAAACGCGAAGATGGTAGTGCCAAGTCGGTTCGGCGAGCTCGGAACGAAAGTGGCGGGAAAAACGAGGAAGAAAGGATAACTACCAAGGGGGATAGCCTAGATGTCGGATGATATTCACGCATCGACAACCAGTTTCCAAGGAAAGTCCACCACGGGATAATGTGACGTTTTTACTGTCGTGAAAGACTGCAGAGTGGCCGGCTCGGCGTGAGAAATCACGAATGTAACTGAAGGTTTTCACGTGTCTCGAGATCTCTCGCTCGATTCTAGGACGGTTTTCACGGTGACGATAGCCGCGCCAAAAATAAGTCTCCTCCGTGTATTTGCATGTTTCACGGCTCCGCGAGCATTATTCTACTGGATCCCGAGTCTTAATTAGAAAACGGAACTGGCTGCGAGCAAGGAGGCCTTATCTCCAGTTTCTAAATAACCAAACTATTACTTAACCGAGACCTACGCATCGATCATATCGCACACGTTGATATTTTACGAGACTCTGCAGATTTGCAGAATAGTGAAAAATATTTGACACGTATTTTTTGTTATCAAGGACAAATATTTATTTTTAAAGTGTGAGTTTTTTAAGGAAAAATCACCCTGCTCAGTTTATAGAAAATTTCAGAAAATATGTTTCCGACCACAACTTAAAGAAATATGTATGAAATACTTTTCACTATTCTGTAAATCTGCAGAGTCTCGTAAAGTTCGACCTGGCGCGGGCCTACGGCGATTAGAAATGCAGATAGAGCCGAAGACGTAGGAAACCGCTGGATTTCTACGAACGGAGGCGTTAAACGGAAGGAAAAACGTTTTATTACGGCTGCACGGGATACGGAGGAAGAGCGGAAAGGGGTGAAAAGACTTTCTAAGACGAGTTTTATCAGCGAGCGGCGAGAGTCTGGCCTTATTTCAGACCGGGGGTCAAGCGGCGCGAGGAAAACTGGACGAAGGCTTAGCTTGTTAGATGCAAGATAAATACTTTGTACGGCTTCGACCCGAAAAGTCGCTATACTGGTACGATTTCACGGATCACAATGCTGCTTTCCAAGTTTCAACTACAAAGCATCCTACAAAGGAAGATAATTCAGTACGCTTCTCAGTCTCTTTGTGTGATCAATTACCTACACCGATACTTTCTCGGTAAACACGTGGTATAATTAGAGGGCTCAGAAGCCAATCAGTGTAAGTCCATTAGCATTAAAACCGAGATTCACACTTTGTCCTCTAAATAATTTTGCCTAGTAATTCCGTGCTCGATATAAGTACCGCCATTTATTGCTTGCGTATGAAAGCAGTGACTTAATTGATTTCTCAACTGAAAGTTTCAACATTAAAGAGGTTTTCGAACTACGCAACTCATTTTCAGGGAAAGTTGGACTTACACTGATTGGCTTCTGAGCCCTCCAATTAACACTAAGACTGAAAGCTGTTGAAGCTTTGATAATACCGTGTCACCTGCAGGCTTGGGCAAATTTTATTAAAATAAGAAATAAGAAATAAATTAAAAAAATAAGAAATAGCCATTTGAAATATTATTTCAGAAGTGCCCAGGTCTGGCCACCTGTTGCTTCGACCCTCCTATTACTGTGCTAAAGCAAACATAGTAGGTACATAGCTGAATGAAAAATATGCGATTAATAGTTACCTAACGATTTCATACCAGAAATAGCTTCAGCCGATTTATTTTGCCATCGATTCCTCGAGCTGGATTCAAAGGCACCACGCCCAATCTGCTCGATTTCACGTTCCACGATTAGCCTGCAATTAGCTTCATCGCGTTTGCTCGCCTACGCCGCGTACCCTCGTCATCCTTTCTTCGATTTCCCCGTCGGGTCGGAGCAGCATGGGTAAAGGGGTACAAACGACTTGCAAATCATCGTGGCCGTGAGAAGCCGTCGCCCCCCTTCCGTCTCCACCCAGCCGACAATGAAAGTAGACGTAGCCTGCACTTGACAGTCCGTCGCTTCTTCTTCCTTTTTCGATACGCGTCCCGCTGCTCGTTTTCGCGGTTATCTACGCCGCGAGAACGACCCAATTCCGGTTTCGAGTAGGCCAGCCGACCGCATCGGCGGAACGGAATCGGAAGGCGGGTAAAAATCCCGCCTCCGTTTGTATATAAATCGGAAACCATCCACGTCGCGTCGTGCCTGCTGTCTACGCTCATTTTGCCACGAGTTCCCTCGAGAAGCTGCTCGAAATCACACTTTTCAGTCGTCCAGTCTTCGAGTGGCTAAGCTCCTAAAGGGTTTGAGCTTCGCTTCGGTCGATTCTTCCACTTTGGTGGATGGTAACTTTTTTATGGTCCCCTTTCACGTGGAAATTGGTAACTGTTTGTATGGAGAATAAAAAGAGAGGTGCCCGGAAGGTGTCCCTTTGCACATCTTCCAAGATCCAGTTAAAGAGTAGTTGAATCTAGGATTTGGAGTAGACTCGAGTAGGGTCCGTTTTTCCGCTCGACTCGTCGAGCGTTTCTTTCGTGAGCAAACGGGACCAGGGCAGGCCGTTTAGTGATAAAATTCAGCGCGAATAGAGCGAGGAGTTCTTGCCGCGGCGTCGAGGAAGAACAACGGCCGCGGTTTGTGGGTCGAGGATGGAAAAATGAGGGATCGGTGGAAATCGGGCGCGATGGATCGGAAGCTGCTCATAAAACGGAAACGTTAGGCTCGCGTTTCACTCGGCTCGAACGGGAATCCTATGATTCCGCGGTAGGGGGAAAAAAGCCGCGGGTTTCTGGGCCGAGAAAGCGCAAAAATCGCGGCGGAACGATCGAGTCAGCTGTAGATTCGAGGCGCCTACCGCGAACAAGGTCGAATCGATGATTTATCGACCGTGAAGATCAATGTTCCCCGTCTTTTTCGCGCGCTCTTGGCCGACGAAGGAATCCGGCGTGCCGAGGCCACGAGTCTCTTCGAAACCTGCGGCGAATTCGTCACGGAATAGCAGGCGCGGCGATGGAGTCAGCCATTAGTCTTCAACAAAGTGGAATCCTGGACTAGGTGTGTCCGAGGAGTCGTGGAAAATTAAGGACAGCTGATGACGGCCACTCGAATTCACCAGCAGAAAAGCCAGCGCGAAAAGTAGCCGCTGATTGTCCACGCTGCTGCAATTAGTGCGTGACGAATCCTCTGCTTCTTCGCGATGACGATTCCGCACCTTGTCCGTGAAGATTAAGATTGCTGGAGCTGGCAACCATGCTTCCAGTCTCTGCAACTCTTTCTTTCGCTTGGATATAACCGCGGCTATAACGAACTTGGGCCTGTCAAGATAAACGCATCTAAATTTATTTCTAACACCTCGATAATCACTTGTCAACTACTCGTGAACCATGCAACATCCAGTAAACAATATCGCACCTCGTGCACTAAGAAACTTGAGTCATCCCACCCCAAATCGCTCCGTGTCTTTAAAGTTGCCCTCCTCGAGCTCCTCGCACCAGGAACCCCCGTATCATCGATCGAAGACCACGATCGCCGCGAATCTGTGTCGATTGTCTGATCGAAACGCGCCGATCCTCCCGTTTCCTAGGACAATTATCAGCCAGCGAGCAGGAGAAAGAATAGATCCCGAGATAGGAGAGAAGGACGCGTAGACCGCGTCCGTTCTCCAGCCGACAAGGAGGGCGCATAGCGCGAAGAGCGTGCACCACGTGGCCGCCAGAGCGAGACACAAAATGGACCAAGTCCCCAGGAAGTGGGGACCTGGATTAAAAGCAAACGAGGGCAACGTGTCGGCGACAGAGCCATCTCGCACCTTGAGGAGTCGAGGTCGTGTAGTCGCGGAGTCGCGGAGTCGCGTGCCCATCTAGCTTCCACGATATCGTCGGCCGGGGATCCTCAGAACGAGACTTCCGGTTGCCTCCAGCAAACAAATCAGGGGGGGGACGAGGTCCCGGTGGTCCAGCAGAGTCGAGAATCGGCGCCAGGCCGAGTCCAGGAAGTCGGACGGCGATCAACGACACGGTCAGTGCCGCGGTGCGACTTCGTTTCTTCCTTCGCCGCTACCTCTTTGCTCTTCCTCCTCTGGGACGGATACAGCTCGCCGTCTCGAGTCGGTTCTACGCCACAGTCCACGGCTTTCTGGGTGGCTTCAAGGGTATTTCCATCTCGCGGCAAGTAATTGGTTGTACTCTGGTTACCTTGGAATTTCTGAGGGCTACTACTGGAGTCATTCAGTAGAATCTTTCATTTGTTTCCTCCGCTTGAGGATGTCGGAAGATAGATGCTTGGGAGCAGCTAGCTTGAAGTTACCTTAGGACTTGGTTGAAAAGGGAAAAGAGTAGCATCGAGCGACTAGATTTAAGGGAGATCGAGGGACATCGAGGACGCGTGGAAAGTGTCAGTGTAGCGACTTTCCTCCTGCGTTTCAGATGGCGCCGAGGGGAGCCCTGTGCCTGCTCCTGGTGGTCTTGGCCCTGAGTGGGTGCCACTGCAGCACCAGGTACTTCGTCAAGATGAGAACGAACGCCTCGGAGCTGTTCAGGACGAAGGGTGATGGTTCGAGGGTGCTGGAGGAGCCGATCGCCGCCACGCCCACTACGCTCTACGATTTACCCAGGACCAAGTTCCGTATGGAGGACGATAGAATGATCAAGGACTTCCCTAGGCTAGAGGAGCAGCAGAAGAACCCGTTCGAGGCGTCCACGTTCAATCCGGACGTGCTGAACAAGTTCCTCGAGGAGTACGCGAACAGGATCAAGAGCAGCACCACGGAGAAGTACCCCAAGTTCCCGTTCGGGGTCGTCAAGCCTGCTGAACCCCTTACCCTGGAGGTGGACGCTCAGACCACCTCCTCCACTGGACCCAACTTCGAGCAGGACACTAAACTCCAGGGGGATGCTGCGAATTCCACGTCCACCGAGGATGGGGTAAGGTTTATGGCTGCTGAATGGTTGGGGAAATCCGAGATAAATCAGTGTGTTGAAATTCTTGTATATAATCTGAGCTAGGAACAGTTGCTGAAGAAAATGATATTCTCACACGATCGGACACGTATATACATATAAGATAGCAGGGTTTTCTAAGTTTCTAAGTCCCGAGCTAACATCCACTATGCATGTTGTCGGTTACAGTTGAGCGAGGCCCTGAACGATACCCTGAAGAGGAACAAGTACTACGGGACGAATTCGTACGAAGATAGAAACGGCTGGGTCACGCTGGAGGCGATCCCATGGTCGAAGAGCAAGATCTCTAAATGGCAGGCCACCCCCAGCACCCAACGACCCTGGCCAGATGCGAAGCCATGGGACAAACCGAGCATTGCGAAGCCCTGGGCCTCCGATTACGCCGTCAGGCCGATTTACGAGAATAATAAGCCATGGTAAGCTTGTATAAAATTGCTCACTTTCTCTTCTTTCCATTGTGATTGCGGCTTAAGTGGATGATGGCTACCAACTCTCGCTGGGACTGTAGCCTTGCTCGCTGACCTCCAATTACAGAACTTTAGTTTCACCGGCAACTGAAGCTATTATAAAATTCGAAACTCGAAAGTAACCGGGTCAATCCCCTTGCAGGTACGACAAGCCGAAACCAAACTGGCCGGAAGCCGTCAACGAGAAGCCCTGGCAGAAGCCCACCTCCCGTCCCTCCTATTACTCAGAGAAGCCCGAGGAGAATCAAGCTCAGAAATGGCCCCCGGAGAGGCCATCTTGGAACAAGTACACCGATCGTCCTAACAGCGACATAATCACAGACAGTCGTCCAGCCAATTTCCCAAACAATTGGAACAGGCCGCAGCCGACGAAGCCCAGTTACCAGTTCGTCGATCGGTACGATAACAAAGGGGAGGAGAACAACGACTGGCACGACTTTCCATCGAGGCAGGACGACCGCCTGAGGCCCTCGACCGAGGCACCAGGCTTCTCTCACTATCAGTACGTAAACAACCACCCTCCGAGCTACCCTGGCAACGGGGACGGCCAGTGGGTGCTTCTGTCGACGAACAGGGGCTACTCCAACTCCAAGCAGAGATCGATGAAGATCGACACAGCGAGGGGTACCGTGGGGAACGTGACCAAGAGCGTTGGAGGGAAGAAGGAGGAGTACGATCCGTCGATCGCTGTGATGACTTCCAAGCGACAGGTTAGGCTAGATGATCAAAGAAGTTTCGGCATTTGGGTGTAGGCTTCTGTGGGAGACTCGGGGTCAGAGTTCTTTTGGTGTAATTGGTGTTTGTTGAAAGGCTTTCGCGTTGGGGGTGGTTCCTTTGTCGAGGTGTTCGCAGGGGTATTGTGGGGATCGAAGAACTCTGGTATCCTGAGTCTCTTTTTCAAGTCGTAGTAGTTGTTTTGTCAGATTTAGAATTTTTATTGAGATTTCCGTGTAAAAGATATTTCTCAGGGTGGGGCATCTTTATATGATATTCGATAGGATATATTCTTGCTGTATTTATAGAGACACTGTCCACGTAACGGAAATCACTTGTAACTAGCTGGATAACCAATTTGTTTTTATCCCTAGCGACACTAGAATGCATTGAAAGTTACATAAAGCGATGCCAGTATAATTGGTTAGTTGTAGACGTAAAAATCCATGGCTGATGGGGTGTTCTTTCACTTTTGCTAGTCGTAACGCGTTTGTTAAAAAAACGAGGCGAATTTACGTAATCGAAAGGAGGATGATCGCCTAAATCAGCTGCTCGTTTGTCAGGCATTAAATGCTCCCTCTAAATTCCCATAAATTCAGGTTCATTAATAGGCAAGCTCGTTTAAAGTATCATTCGCTGTTAGGTAATCTGAAAAATGACCTGAGGTTCCAGTCTCGTAACCTAGATCTCAGGATCTGCGAAGCTAGCTTAAACTAGTTTATTTATCCTGTTACTGTACACCCTTTTCTATTATTCTCTAAACAGTAGGGGAGAGGCTTGCAGGTTGCCACTGCTTGCAGGTTGCCACCCCTGTTGTATTTCGACTTTCTAGCAGTGTCAGAACCTCAACTCTGACTCACATCGACGTTAAAAGAGTATATAGGTGTCACTATTTTATAACCTCTGGAGCGGACAGACGCAATAACGCTGTGTTTGCTGAGCGAAGGGTAATATAGTGTTTGTCAAGAAACTGAATTATTGAAATTGTGTGCTTTCCTTGTGCTCGTAAATTGAACATTTTCATCGACAATTCAAGATAACTATACGTACTGTGTTGTCTTTTTTATCTAATTTACATATGCCAAACAGATTTCCAAACATATCATGAATTGACAATTTTTTCTCATATTTTCCTAAAAATGCGTCGGAATGCAAGTTGCCTCCTTTTTTGGCTTGCAGGTTGCCACCTCTCTCTTTCCCGCTTTTTTACACTCAAATGTCATTGAGTTTGAAGTGAAGTGTTTTTATTGCATTTTAGTCATATTTTGGTTTATTTTTTACATTTTTATACATTTTTAGTATGGCAGCACGCAGGTCAAGAAAATCTGAATAATATAATTTATTAATAAAACTTAATAAATTTTGAAAAGTTTTCTGAATCAGGTTTTTACTTGAGTTTTCTTACACTTTTAGCAATTTTTTGGGGGTGGCAACCTGCGAGCCAAAATTTCAAGGAGACAATTTTAGATACTTTCGATAATTTGCAGTATAATTTTTCTTTTTCGAGAGTTTGCATGATTTGTAGCTCAGAATTGTAGCTCAACACTTCCTCTTTCCAACTTATACCATAAATCAACGATACGTTAATTTTATGACGAGTTATGATCAAAAAAGCTTAGGGGTGGCAACCTGCAAGCCTCTCCCCTACAACTTGTACCCCACTTGTCTAATAAGTAAATGACACGAAACAGTGTGGAGGATCGCGGGTGCATGTGGCACCGGCAGTCGCTTGATGAAATATGATTTACCTAGGTCAGGTTGACAGTGCTACCGTCGATCAACGGCACCAACACCACCACGTCCCACGGAGGTCTGCTCGAGGTGGAGAAAACCTTCAAAAGCGTGGACCAGAGTCGAAACGAGTACGAGAGGGAGAAGCAGACGTTGCCCATCATACTGAGGAAGAGACCCATCAGGAACACCGTGGCCAATCAGCCATCTAGCTCTGCTGTCTTAGCTGCCGTCGGTGCCGGTGAGTCCCCACTCCCTATTTCACATAGTCGTTCAATAATATGAAGGATCCAAGGAATAATTTTCTCATTCATGTCGCGTGTAAAGTCGTTTCGATTACCAATTACCATGCATGCATGAAGATTTGACATGCGTTAGCGTCCATAGTACATAATATTATGGAATAATTCGAAGCTGTTTCGAGGGGCAGGTAGCGGCGAAAAGAAAGTTTAAACTGTGAACAGTGAGATCAGATAAATATCATCATAAAAAATTCTATGTTACAATTTTTGGGGTTGGAAAACTGGAGGCTCACAGATTCCGGGGTTGAAAAATATATCAACGATACCATTATACGTAAAGACTAGACATAAAAATATGAATTTTAAAGTTTCTTTTCACCACAACAGTAGGAGGAAGAAATTAATATGTTGTGGATGAAAATCACTGTAACGCACTAAGCAGTCTCCATGAGAGAGTTCCGAGTTCTTGAAGGAGTAAATGAATGCGATGAAGAATTGAGGGATGAACGAAACCTTCTTGCAATTAGTATTAGCAACTAGATGCACATCGAATACAATGGTTATAATGTAACAGAATTATGATCACTGCAATCGAATTAATTTGTGTGCCTGTAGGAATATTACCCGCAACCATGGCAATGATGATACCAATGATACTTGGCCGTCGAAAGAGGGACCTGACTCCTCCCGACCTGACTCACCTCGATTATCGCGACTCTGTCATGAATATTCGTGTTCCCACGAATAAACGTAGAGTCCATGGATCGAGGTTGAGATAGGGTACCTGAATTTATCGGAGAAAGCCTCTGGTCATTATTTAATGGGGATGATGACACGGAGGGAAGATATCTTCAGAATTTAGCGGGAAATATAAAGCTTTGCTACTTTTCTCTACTTTAGGTTTGATCTACTCTACGCTAGGATAAATTGAGAAATATAGATATATGTACTTGAGTATCCGTATCGAATCAAAAATAGATAGGCGCGTGTACATCAAAGTAGTTATCCATTTCAGTTGTGTTCCCTCCAGTTCTATAGATCACAGATTTTAACGACCGCCTGAATTTCGTCCCTAAAAAAGGGAAAGTTCCATTTGAAAGCGAGAACGGGCATTAATCGAGCAGTTTTGTCGAAATCAGGAATAGAGAATTAGAATCTCGAAAGTGAAATTGTCCTTGGGAGGGGACTGGAATTTTTATAGGTACAGTGGAATATTTTTCAAAAAGTGGCGAGAAATCTAGATTTATAGTTTTTCTAATCGACGAACCATGCAAATGAGATGAAAGAATCCTTCTCAAGGGAGCGGAAGGATAACAAGTTTGTTTGAAAATATTTATCGTATATTTATGTACATGTCAGGGTATCATATAGACGCATATATTATTTATTTATTTATATATTTATTTATAATATACTTTACAGTGTCTCGTCGTATATTTCGTCGTTGACTTAAACAATAAAAGCACAAGTAGCAACAAGTGATAATAATAATGATCGAAGTAAAAGTGTTACGTCGAAATAAAATAGAACTTTTCGCCGAGTGCTTTTCAAAACCTTACGCCTCGTTAGATGTATCCTGGTTTCGAAAAATCGTAGGTAGAGTGCACTTCGAACGCGCGCGCAGCGTCTGAGTGCATTCCATGCGAGAAATCCTATTCCCTAATATCCATTTTAAAGCTGTTCGTTCTCAGTCACGTCCAGAAACACTCGTCTCGTCCAAGCCAATCCCTGACCAACGATTTCGCGAGGAACGTCACTAAAATTTCCTAAAAAAATCCACAAACAAAAGCGTGAAACAGTGCTCAACTATTCCACGAGCAAATACATTTCAGGAAGTCCTAAAACACAATAATCCGATGATCTACAGTCCACAAAGCATTTACCTCCAAAAAGTACCTAATATTAAAACCGAAATAAAATTTATTGCTTAGCTGTCTCTAAATTCATTGCGTCACGCGAAAACGTCTGAAAGGGAAAATAAGGGTAAACGATATGACAAGGATCATTCCCCAGGTGACAATTTTCTGAGACCCAATTCTCTTCAACTTCTCACAAAATGGTAAAATTCAATTTCTGCTGGCACTTAGTATGATAAAAATTATCAATGCTCTGAAATCCTAGGATATAACTGAGCCTCCGTCAAATCGTTTACCCCTTCGCGCCGTTTCGCCCCCAGAAACTTTCTCCGTATCGTCAAAAAGCAGCGAATACGTCAGGTGAGGCAAGCTGTTCAAGAAAAGGAACTCTTCCAGCGGAGAGAACTGCCCCCAGTGGAGTCGTCCACCTCAGCAGAATGTCCAAAAGCTTCAGGACACGAGGGACATCCGTTCGAGGTTCCTGGCGTTCCTGAAGAGAGAAGGTAGAGAAGACGTGACAGAAGAAAAACTCTCGGTATCGTCACTCGAGTCCATTGTTCCCTCATGTCTCCTAAAGGAAACCCTCGTCACTCCTCCCCGTTGATCCTCTTCTGCACGTGGCCGATATATCTGGCGAAGCCCTCGCTGGCGTGCTTAAGAATCGTCAAGCCGAGCCTGAACTTTATTTCGGCGATCTTCTTCACGAAGTTGAAGAGATTGAAACCGTTCTGCTCCGGCGGCTTCCCCGTGGTCGGGTCGATCCACTCGACGTTGCTCTCCTCGGTGTCTTTCGAGCTTTCCGTCGTGTTCCCCTCGACCTCCGTCGCGGCCGACGACGACGCCACGGAGTCCGTCACCCCTTCCGTCGACGAAGAGGCCGGTTGCGTCGACGAAGAGGCCGTGGAGAACGTCGTGGACGCCGTGGTAGTCTCCGCGGTGGGACTCTTCATGGTGGCCTCCTTCAAGCGAGTCTTCTCCTCCTCCTTCTGTCGCCTCCTCTGTGCCTCGAAGTCCTCCACTTCGTTGTCCTTCTTCCTGTCCTTCGTCTTCTCGCCATCCTCCCCTGGGAGAGCAGAATCGATGATGTTGAGGATCTCGTTGCTCAGGTTCTCCTCCTTCTCCTCCTCCTCGAGCTCCCTCTTGGATGGTATCACCTGGATCACAGAGTCCCTCTTCCACCTCAGGTAACTCGGCTTCATCGCGAGCGAGCCCGTCGAATCAACAGACCTCTTCGTCCTCAGGGACCTGGGCCCATGCTCGACAGCAACAGCAGCGGGCGTGATCTCCACTTCCTCGTAGCCCTCCTCTGGCCTGGCAGTCTGAATCTGCCCGTACCCCTGAACAGACGCTTGAACAGCTCCCCCTGGTAAGTTGAAACTCTGTCCTGCGTCGTGATCGAACTGCGCCTGGCCACTTTCCGTCGGCTCGTAGCTGTTCGCCAGTTTCCCAGGCGTGGACAACGCGGGGACCTTCTCCTCGTACGGTGGGTAATCTTTGGGGACGCTTCCAACGACGAACTGACGGTTCGCCGACCCAGGGACCGACTGTCCCACCACGTACGCCGAGGGTTTCGTTCTGTCGTAATAATTCGGGGTACTGGGCGCATCAGGGTAGTGATGGTCCGTGTTCTTGTGCTTGAAGCTGGGGGCTGTGTAAACAGGGGACGAGGATGGGTACCTTTGCTCGTTCTTCTTGGTCGTCTGAGGCTCGTAACCCCCGTCGTGATTCTGGTACCGGTAATAATTACTATCGTAGTCCTTGTTGCCCGCATAATTAACCTCGTCGCTGGTCATACCCTGAAGAACCTTGGACAGAACCTCTTCCTCGCTCTGCCCATAGTTCCCACCGTACTCGTCCAGGTTGTACTTGTACTTGGGCTCCACTTCGTAGTTCCTCCGAGCTATCGCGCCGCCGAAGGGGTACAGGAAGTAGGAGGCCAAGCCTAGTCCAAGTCCCACCAGTGACATCACTCCGAAGCTAGGCATCACCTCGCGGCTAAGAAAATTGTAGATCTGCGTGCTGATGGGCTTCTGAGGAGGCTTCTTCTTCATCTTCGTCGAGTTCGCTGTCAGCTTGGTCTCGGGCGCGATCTTCGACTCCTGCACGTCGTTCTCAGCGATAGACTCCTCTGCCAGCAGCTCGAGCTCCGTCGAGCTGGCTGTCACCGGCGCAACGGTGGTCGTGGTGGTAGATGTGGACGGCTTGCGACGCCTGACCTTGTTCTTCTTCCTCTTCGTGGTGTGCCTGGGCCTCTTCGTGGTCGAAGTCGAAGTTGGGGTCGTGGCTGAGGTCGTGGAGACCGATTCCTCCGTGTTCACGTTGACCTTCGTTAACTCGCGGTTGAAATCGAACTTCAAGTCTATTTTCGAGCTGTCCAGACTATCCTTCTTCTCCACCTTCTCTATCTTCAGCACGGGCGCGTTGACTTTGATAGACTCGATCTCGATGTTCGTCGGGTCGTCCAGAGGCTTCTTCAGCTGCATCTTCAGCACGTTGCTCGCTTTCGTGGCGACGGGCTTCGTCTTCACCTCCGTCAGTTCATTATTTAAAATAGATTTCATGGTCGTAGTGGCATCCACATTCGTCGTGGGCGAGCTGGGAGCCTGCGTGGTGGTCTTCTGGGTGCCCATCATGATCGAGGCTTTTATCTTCGTCACGAACATAGGCTTTTCCGTGCTCTCTGGCTTGTTCTTCGAGATCGTGACCATCTGCACTGGCCTGAAGGTCACCTTCTCGATCTTCGCTATCGAAGCATTCTCATTCCTCACGATATCTGGCTTGACAGTGGTCCTCCTAATCGGCGGTTTCGGTCTAGCCAGGTGGTTCGGCCTGGACGTCTTGGAAACGGACGGTTTCGACAGCAAGGTTGTCTTACTGGTCGCAGTCTTCGGCTTAGGCGTCGTCCTGAGTATCTGAACCTTCTTCGTCGTGCCAGCGAACGCCTCTTTGCTCTCTAGCATACTCACGGTAGTCTGAGCGAGCTTGAAAGTCGTGTTCTGCGGCACAGGTTCCAGCTTCTCCAGACCCTCCACCTTCTCTGGCTTGGAGTTGGTCGTTTTTTTCGTGGTCACGAGGACCGTCCTCCTCGTGCTCGGAGCCTCTTCCATCGTGGTGGAAACCGGCATTGTCACTTTCTCGGCCACCTTTTCAGTGGTCTCCACACGCTCCATCAAGGTGGTTGGCTTGACGGTCACGCGCACCTCGGTCTCTGGGGGTGGCTTAGTCTTCTTCTCCATCTCGATCGTTTTTATCGTGGTGGAGGGAGGGTTCAAGAGGATCCACGTGGAGATCCCTCCGGTGGTGGTCGGGTGATTCTTGTACGCGGTCATCAGCCGCGTGGAGCTCATCTCCCTCTCGAGCTCTTCTTCGGTCATGGCCATGGCCTGGCCAGGGTGGCTGCTCTCGAAGTAGCTGAACTTTGAGTTTATCGGTCTACCGAAACCTATCGGCTGGCCATTCATCACTGTCAGCTCCTTCATCGGAGTGACGTCGTCTCTCTCCACTGGCTTCTGAATAGCGATGGGCTTCTTGATGATGTTGCTGTCGAGGATCTTCCCTGGATCTTCGGGGCTGCTCGCGTTGAGCAGCTGGGTGGCCACTGTCCTCAGGGACTGGTCCATGTACTGTAGGTCCTTCAGGTGACGCTGTGTGTCGTTTGCTTGGACGCTGAAATGAAATTTTTTAATGAGTCTCGTGAAATGCTACAGTGGATACTGAACATCCTCTGAGCAGGCACGTTTAAGTACATTTAGATATGGGAAATTGTGTTCTGTTTAATTGAATGTTAATCGTGCCATTTTAAATATTCCTTACCTTTTGGGTGGGAAGTTTTGAGGAATTTTAGTTAGATAGAAGATTCTATTCTTACAGTACTACCTTCTAATTGGGTGGTATCTGGATCCGGATCTGGCACCGAGGGAGATATTTTTACGAGAAGGTTGGGGCGTAGGATGCATGGTATGATGATCTCATGATGAACTACAGTGTCGAGTACAAGTCGCATATTTCATGGTTACAGAAGAAAAAGAATACAAAATTTGTTCGTTTGAATGGTTTATTTCGGTTACAATTGACTGGCACAAGTACTAGCAATGCCCTAAAGTGACGCAAGTTCTAACGCTACGATTACAGTGTAAATTCGTTTCAGTTAATACTGCTCTTTATCTCTCTAAACTACCCTCTACAAACATTGCATACTTATCAGTAAAGTTTTAAAGCTACTTTTGGCGAGGTTAAAATGCATCATCCAAACAGCATTTTACCATCCATTAAACCCCTTACCTGTTAAGATCAATTAGAAGTAAAATAAACAGAATCACCTTTAAAAATATTTACCATAAATAATAAGTTCGACTGCTCTACAATAAAAAAGGTATCTATACGATGTGAAAAAGTAATCAACACGCTTTCCACAGATAAATCTATGTATCTGGGTCCATAAACTATTCGACAAAAGAATACAAGATTCCAAGCTTCGATCTCTAATAAAAAAACCCTTCCCTTGCTTTTAAACCACCCTGTCGTGACGAAGCCTAAAAAAGTCTTCATGGATCTAAACAGTAAGATTCATACATGAAAATCGTGAGCATCACTTTCTCCACACCCTGTACACTGCTGACTCAGTGTCCACTTGAAACTCCTTGCCCCTCTTCAGCATCCACGTGACACGGTACTTTTCACCTCCACCTAAACCCACTACAGTCTCCAAGCTGTACACACCAACAACCTAAAGTCTCCCACAACTCCACCAGCATCACCGAAAAAGGAAGAACCTAATCACCGACCCCTACAGAGCTTCATCTCTTCCTCTTCTTCCTGCGACTCTTCCACTCGTTCAACCTGCCATACTTGTCCATCGACCGCCTCGCGATCTCCTCAAGGTTGGGCCAGTAGCTGCCGGCAGCGTCGTCGTTGGCACGACCGAGATTGAACGAGCTTGGGAACACCCAGGGGAAGAGGAACGTGAATATACCAAGAACCCCAGCTGCCAGAGCAGTGAACGGCGCAGCAGCCAGGCTGAAGAACCCGTAATGCAACGGGTTGACGAACGTGAAATAAGTGAACACCGACGCTAAGGAGTCCATGATACCAGCTGGAGAGAGGTCATACTCATCGTCGTCGTCGGCAGTGGAAGGAGCTTGGGACGAGGAAGTTGCTGCTAGCCCCGCTGACTGGAAGGGAGAAGAACTGGCTGGACTGGCATTTGGGTCGCTAGGTGATTGCACCAGAGAGTTCAAGCCTGGGTCATCGTTAGCTGGATCAGAAGCAGCTGCTAGGGCTGAAGAATCTTCTTGGGAGTCAGTAACCGCGCTATTCCCTGGCAAGTCCGTTTCATCGACTTCCATTAACGAATAATCAACTGGGGGGGAAGCCTCGACTTCCGTCGAAGGGTCAATTTGGGAGTTAGAGCCTGAGACGCTGATGTGTGTGCCCTGGAACACCTCGAAGTTAGACAGGCCCGAGGGTACGTAATTTTCTGGAGGAACACCTCCCTGTGGGTTCTTTGGGGGACTATAGTAGCCACCCTGAGGCCATACAGAAGGACCAGAGGAACTAGATTGGTAATTAGGAACAGCCTGACCTAGCCCAGGGTCTAAAAACCCATCCTGACTGACGCCAGCGTACTTGTCCCCGTAAATCTCATAGCTACCAGGGTTGGGCTGGATACCAGCTTGAGGTGCGGTAGGTTTCAACATGTTCGTATTGAACACATGTGAATTGATGATGATGTTCAAGTCAGTGCAGCCCTCCTTGCTCTGAATAGTGTTGTTGATCCTCGTGTAGGAGTTGATGAGGATCGTGGGGCAACTCTGATCATATGTTACTACCGGGGTCTGGGGTTCGGGCACCTTGTTCTTGTCGTCGTAAGAGGTGAAGCCTATGTGCACGTTGGGACCTGGCTTCGAGGTAGTCGAGGGGGAGAGTTGCGAGAGCAAAATGGACGGAGGATACGAGGTATACCCTGAAGAAGACCCTGAAGGCCCTGATTGGCCATAATTCCCAGGCACCTTCGCCACGACTGTCGTCCTATTAGGCTTCTTCGAGTCAGTGTTTATAAGATGAACAACAGTGTTCTGCGACACCTGAGTCTGGGGATTGTAAACCGTCTTATTCTTCAACAACACACTCCCCAGCCAACTGGGAAGCTTGAAATTGCCCGGCGTGTAGCTTGGGCGAGAATGGACAGGGTAAATGAAGCCAGGCTTGAAAGTCTGAACGTCACTAGGTTTCGAGGGCCTGTTTGGCTCCAGATTCTGGTAAACCGGGTCGAACACAAGGCTGGCCGGCTCGCCTGCCTGATCACTTTCCACTATGTGGCTGCCGTTCGTCATGAAAGCCGGGATTTTCAACCAGTGCACGATTTCCTGGAGACTGGGGCTGGTAACGGGCACGGGGTGACTGAGGCTCACGTTCTTCGGGGGAACTGGTTTGGTAATAGCCTGCTCGAGCTTGGGATCGTCCCCGAACGAGGTGTACTTTTCGTAATTCTGGAAATCGTCCACGTTCTGTATGGCCCCGTTCGGCCAGTTCTTCAGCTGCACATTGTGAACAGACGCGTTGTTTCTACTGAAAGGGATCTTGTTCGGGCTGACCTTCGTCTGGCCCTTCTTCCTCAAGCTCGACTGACCGCTCGAGGGCTGACGAAATTTCGTTCGGTTCGAGTGCTTCGAGCTCCAGTGGCGAATGGATAAGTTGCCACCTTGGCGGGGAGGAACTATCGACTGGTTATCGGAGCTCTCCACGTGGATAGAGGAAGGTGTTTCGAAAGGAGGCGCAGCATTCTCGAGACTGAACGTGCTAGTGATCCTTTTAATAGCCGCTACGTGATCGAACTCGGTCGTAGACTCAACCTCGACGGAACCAGCCGAAATTTCTGCCTTCCGATCCGAGAATTCCGCGTTCGAATTGAGGCCCAAGGCTGGGCCCGTCGACTGTGAATTATTCAAGCAGATTTCGTCCGTCCTTCTGGACAATTTAACGTCCCTGGAATCTCTCGAGACGCCAGTGGAGTTCGTCCTCAACGAACGCTTCCTCGTGCACGAAATTCTCGAATTCGGATGTCGATCGAGCGTGCTACGTGAATCGAATTTGTGAGGAGACTTCCTCGACGGGGAATTCACTAAGTCGCTAGAACTAGGTGGGATATTTTGACGCTGACGAAAGAGGTTCTTCAGCTTGGGTAAATTCTCATTTCTAGCTACTTTGCCATCGAAAGTGTTGGAAATTCGGTGACCACTGTCCCTACCGAGCTTCCCTACTTTGCTTCTATCCTCGAGCTTCGAATAAGAGCTCGTTCTCATCGGTTCGTCGACACTTACCTCGGCGCTACGTTCGATAAGGGGGCCCATTGTATCGTGATAGTAATTAATGTACGGAATTCTACGATTTCCGGAATTCCACCTGTACCTGCTATCTTCTCGGGTGTTTTGCAAAGTGCTGGTCGCTTGCACGGGCTTCCATTCCTCGGTGTTTGATCTCGCTGGCTGCGACGATCCTTCTGCAATACAAAATAAAACGGTGTCCAGGTCAGGCTTAAAAGCAGCAGTGAGATATTTCACATTTATTCTTCTTTTTTATTTTTTACTTCCTATTTATATTCTTCAACTCTCCTCAAATTCTGTGTAATAATAATTGATGGGACGTTTTGAGAATCGTGCAGATATCGAATAACAACGCTGCTAATCCTAATTTCGTAACAGAGATGTTTGCGAGAGATTCGCGTGGTATCATACAGTATGTTAATGGAAGAAGGAAACTTTCACGTTATGAAATGGAATTTCGTAGCATTGGAATGATGATTGGAATCGATGCAGTAACGCACGGGGCCGCGATCGTTCGCTCAGAAAATTTGCATCACGACTCCGCGAATTACGTTGCGTCGTTAATGTGCAATTTCTTGAGGATCGATTCGTGTAATCAGCTGGTACGGGTCGTGCTTTCCTCAGGCGTGGAACGTTGACAGGGTGGAAGTGAGGAAATACCGATTCACAGGAAACGACCGCTTCGGGGCAATAGGCGCTTCGTTTGCTAGGACTGAGCGTAGATAGAATAAATAATTTCCCTGGGTACAGGGAGGAAAAAATCGATATAAAATTATATCGGCAGCTTTGAAAACTCTTTTATAACGAAGGACCTTAATAATCTGCAAACTTCTGCTTCTTCCTTCATCGTTAAAACGCGATCAAAGCTTAAAAGGAAGTGAAAATGCAACTGAAATCGCTGGGAAGAATAAAATTTTCGCCAGATCACCGTAATTTCTACATTTTAATACGCCCGATGGGGAGTCATCTGCAAGGAAATTGCAGTGCGCTCCAGCTGATTAGAGGCTAGCCTCTCGAGACTTTCACGGAAATTGGCAACGTTTCACATTAACCGATTTGCAACTGAATAAATACAGCCCCGCTGGGACGATTCTCGAGGACTTTAATTTCCACAGGAAAGTATCGCCATTTCCTTTCCGTTCTTGCAATCGCTTCCTCCACGATGCTCCCTCGAGTATCGGTATGTTCACCGGTCGTTTCACGGTGGAATCGCGATATACCTACCAGTTTTCTGTGGCCTGGCGTCCCCCGATCCCGACAGCAGCAGGATCACCACGACCTTGAGGAGTTTCATCCGCATTTTGGCGCTGCAATAATAAATTAAAAGATCGTTAATCATAGATGCGAGTTTTAGAAGCTTCGGCACAATTGTGGATCTACTATCTTCCTTCTCCACTTCGATAGAGGCCACAATTTCCAGATTCATATCCCCAATAATTTGTTTCGCGAGACGAAGGCTATTATTCGACGAGAATTTCGTGAAAGGAAACGTTGCTTCGGGGGGGGTAGCGAAAGTTGGCGAAAAAACTTCCCATCGAACGGGCACGAGGATCGAGAAGCACGTCTCGCCTCGACCCACTGATCCTGAACCTGATCTCGATCGGGGATTTCTCGCTCGTGTCACTTCTGACAGGAATGATACCTCTGCTTCGAGCAAGGAAACCCGCCACGTTTTCGTATAAAGAAATAACAGCCCGACCTCGTAGGGAATGAAATTCTCGGGGGCGAACATTTCCGCGCCAAAAAATCGCCTCGCGATGAATTATGGGGGAGTGACGCAATGCCGACAGACACTTCCGAATTATTTTTCAAGTGCAACACGCCGGGAATGCTTTATCGCTGATTCGCGTACGAAGGTCTCGATCGAGGCGATCGTTGGTATTCGATCGCCATGCGCCGGTCGTTCGGTCTGCGACGCCGGTCGCATCGAAATGAGAAAATTTCTGGCCGATCGTTGTACCATGAGGCAAGCAGAAGCCTCGAGGAAGCAACCAACGATCTTTCGACTATACATTAAGATTCTTGTTAAATCTATGTACTCCTCAACCCTTAACCGGTCACGTGGAGTCTGGAAGACTCCTGCAAACTTATTTTCCCTATATTTTCCTTCATCTAATTCGACCTTGTTTCACAATACGCCGTGTCACGAAGACCACTGTCAGTGATTTTGAACAAAACATGCAGAAGTATCTTTTAAAATATATAATAATAATAACTCCAATATATCTTAGAAAGAAATTTAAGCTCGACAATGTCGGTTAAGGGTTAATCCACCCCTCGGAAAAGATCCAAAAATTCATCCCCTCTGCTGGAATCTAAATTCATTACTTCAATTTCCTCTCCTTCTCGAATACCCACGTTCACCTTAACAACTTCTCGTCCCCTCTTCTAGATCTCCATCTCCCCCTGATTTCTTTCCAAGCAGGCCGACCGATGATTCAGCCGAAAAGAAGCTACCCAAAGGCTGGCTACTCGTTCTATTTCGCAATCACGGTCCTACCTCCCCCTTTCTCCCATTCGATTTCGTACCGCCGCGTGGTAAAAGCGGTGTTTATTTTTACCGTTGCATTTTTTCGTTTACATTCGTGTCCGGTAACGGTACCTGCTACGTATCGGCTCTTAGGCCTTGATTTGCATGCGGACGCGCGTTTCTGCGCCACGGGGTCGGCCAGCGTGTCAGAAGACGTTGGAAATTGCGATAGGCCGATGGTCTGGTCGTGTTGCTTGCTACCACGGTTAACGTACCGTTAGAATGTGTTTAATATGTGTCGTTTCGAACACAATCGCTGCAAGAAACGGGGGCCCCCCGACGTCACGGTATTTTATCGTGATGGGGCGTTTGCAACGAATCAAACGTTATCGCGGTTTGAGCACGGTGGATTTCCAGGTCGGCTGGGATTAGTGAATTTTCTGGCTCGTTTCGGAGTGACGATGGTCCTCGCCGCTCGAAATGGAGTGTTGGTGACGAAGCGAGGATGAACATAGCGAAGAATGTGGAGGGTGAGTAGGGCTGTTTGAAGGGGTACAACGACGAAGGGATGAATGGATTAAGGGATGAAGAAACGAAGAATAAAATGGTAGTGAAGAAGCAAGGAAGCAGATAGCAGCGGAGGAAATTCCCAACACTCTCTTATTAAACAATTATAAAGAATATAAAGCAGAAAGTTTATTGACCGCCAATCTATTAATACTCAGCCAATAACTTTCTACCGTGTCTTTCTTTCATTCGACGAAACACCGTAGACTTTCATTAAGAAAGGGAAAAGGAAACCCATGGCGTGGACACCAGGAAGAAAAGCACGATCTTATCGTTCGCACTCTACGACCAGAAGAAACGTACGCATGCATACGTCTATGGAGAGCAGAAATGCAACTTGCTGGTTACCGAACCGCGACCAATAGTCAAGGACGTCGTTCAAGCACATTTCCCTACCCTGTTTGCAGTTCTCCCCAGTCTTCCCTTAACCCAAACAACCCTAACTCCCATTCATCTCAAGAAACAATACCCTTCGATCCCCCTTACCTGATTCAAAGGTGTCGCTGGAGCTGCATTTAAGCACCACGTAAACCGCACGCACCGAACGGACGATATTAGAAAAGTCCAACTACAGAAACTACGGAAACTATGTGGCTCGACTAAAAGGAAAAAATCCGCGTGAACCGAAACACTATTGGTACCGCGACGACGAAGAGAAAAGAGCGAGGGTAGCAAGTGCTACAGGTAGACTCGGAGCCGCGACGGCGAACTGGAGGAACGCGAACGGAGCCGCGAGTGTCGTCCAGGTGGACGATCTTTCGACAATGGTGCACGGCTGACTGAGTCCTCGCCGAGAAGGTTGGAGAAGGCTGGGCCCGCGTGCACGCAGCCTGGCCACCAGGTAATCCACCAAGGTGGAGAGGCGCCTGGCTCGTGCACGAGTCATCGGGAACCCGTTACTCCGTTGGATACGTTGGAACGAGATCTGCTCGGGTTGAATAACCTTCGCGCGCGCAGCCAGCCTAGCCAGTCTTCGTGACTACCTTGGCCGATCACCTCGGGAACTGGGTGAATCTCTACCTGGGGGACTGGGCAGCCATCGCCGAAGGGGGAGGCGTCAGCGGGCGCGCAGGAATTCCTCGGTGATGTAACGACCAGGCGGTGAAAAATTCCACGGATCTTGGGGGAAGGAACGAAGTTCGAGATGAGCTTCGTTGCTTGCCTGATAGGAGTAATTAATTTATTAAGGGTGGAATTAAAGGGTGACAGGGGTGGTTCGAAGGTAGTTGCCTACTTTCGGAATGGATGGAATGATGATGAAATAAATGAGTTCACTAATTAATTTAAAAAAAAAAATAATTTAAAATTAAGTTCACTAATTAATTTATTACATAATTTGGATTGTAATAATGCAACTACACAGGAGATATATCAAATTTTTAAACATTATAGACAGTTTTGCAACAACTTCACTGTGCATAAAAAAATATCTAACTTCGTAATGTTCACAGTTTTGCATCCATCAGTACAATCCACGTCGTTAAAGTAACTAATTGAGGGGAGAAGGTGATCATCTGTGAACAGTGTGTGTAGAATCTCTGAAACGAGACTGTTCCTTTATTTCCACGGAATTAAGATGGTTTAGAGAGTGTAGCGCTTCCTTGTGAGTTTTCTTAAAGAAGAATATCGTCAGAGGAAGCTTTATTGTCCCCAACTCTTCTTGCCTTTCCCAAGAATTAATCACGAGCAGCCAAGAAGTTCGATCTTATCGTTCTAATCGCGATAGCGCTGAAGGGAAACTCGGAAGTGATCGATTAGATAACATCTAATAAAAGATAATACATCTAATAGATATATTTAATAACGTCTGGGAGCGTCTCGGCACACATACGTGCATGTATAATTACACGTGCGAATAAGACTGGTGTTATTCTGTAATAACACGGTGCATTAACTTCATCGTGCACTGCTTTTCCCATGAATATCTCCCCTCAGCTCTTAACTACCACTCCAAGCGATATTTCTCGTGCCCCACGAATCTAATGAAACGAAAATCGTGCGTTAACACGAGAAACTGGAGCGAGGGATTGAGGAGATCGAGCTGATAGACAATCCAGCGTAGGATAGTTTGAATAAACGACCGGAGAGCACCATACACGATTTTCTATAACGATCAGGAAGCTTGGAAAGTGGAAAGTATTCGCGAACGGGGGCCACTGTTATCTCGGATGGAAGCCATGGTCCAAATGATTCATGAAATATCGGTTCGAGGAACGAGCCTCGTTTCGTCGATCGAGTTTTTAGTGCTGGATGGTCTTGGAAAAGAAATGCGCGGAGTGAAGCCAGCGGAACGAGGTATTTTTATGCTCCTCCTCGTGCAGAACAATTTCTGCTCGTATTTTCCGCTGCTCGGTATGGAACGTTATTCGATATTTACCGCTGGCGAACCTGAGCCCTCGAAAATAAAAATGGACCGCGTCAATTTTCCTTAATTCCTCTTGAAGCGGCGCGCCTACTCTCCTACAGGCTTGGGATCATGGTCAAGGAGCGTTCTGCAGAACCGATACCTCCTTACGGAAACGCAATATCCGATTCGCTTCTATCTTAAAACAGGTTTCCCGTGTAAAACCTCGAGTGGATAGCAAATCAGCGCTTCGTTTCCCAACACCACGAGCGCGTCGTTACAAAAATTATTTCCCCCAGAGGAAATTCGCGAAACTCCTCGAAACTGATCGTATCGAAGCAAAGGTACACCAAACACCGTTACTCTTCTCTAAATTACGACCACCTGCTTGACCCTCCCCCATTGACTGGCCGTGAATCTTCGTTTCCCAACGAAGCTCGTTACGCGATCATCGATCTCTGGTGGGTTAAGCGAGGAGTCTATGTAGGACGTCTCTGAGGCATCTCTGTTTCTCGCTTATGGGGTTATACGTAGTCAGGCGGCTGAAAAGCGGCAAATGTTTGTGAATTTTTTCTGAAAAAGCGCAAGCATATATTTTTACAGAACTTTTTGCACTTAAAAGAACAACATTTAAAGAACATTTGCTAATTTTTTTCGTAGAAAAATATGTACGTTTATAATAAAGTAACGCCCGACATCCAAGAAGCCTTCTTAAAAATTTGCTTTGGTGATTTTTGCAGGAAAAAATCAGAACTTCATCTTTAAATAGCCGCCATTTTGTTTCAAATTAATATTTCGGAAATCCCCTCCGTTAATCAGAGGATACATTAATGTACTAACGAAACCTTTCTTGCGTTTTGATTTTAGATAATCTGATTCCGAATGGCAGTGCTCGCCGCAAAACCAAATTTTTAAAAAGGCTTCTTGGATGTCGGTCGTTACTTCCTTATAAACGTAAATATTTTTCAACGAAAAAATTACCAGATGTTCTTTGAATGTTGCTCTTTTAAGTGCAGAAAGTTCTGTAAAAATATATGCTTCCGCTTTTTCAAAAAAAAATTCACAAACATCCGCCTCTTTTCGGCCGCCTGGCTAGGTATAACCCGTTAAAGGGGATAAACGGAAGATGCATCGGTGCCAGCGTATAGGTGCGAGGGTGAAAAAAGTCGGCTCGCAGGAAGCCACCTCCCGGAAGGTGCATGTACGCGGTGTATAATAGGAGAACGTGCTTACCGTCCCAGAATCGTGGGCAGTCGCGGCACTATGTGGGACATAGCGGCACTTCTTACGGCGGTGGATACCTTTCCCATCTGTTGCCAAACGATGCCTATCGACGTTACTGTCGCTAGACCACCTCCATGCGTGTCTACGGGCTGGAAAAGAAGAATACTAATTAGAGCTGTCTCTGACGCGAAGGGGAACGATCTTGATTCGTCTCGGCCGCGACAGGAGCCTCGTTAAGGTAATTCGCGGTGCATTTGTAGGAGACCAACGACTCGTGACAGGGGGATAAGGATTCGTGAAACGGCAAAGATTCGAAGTGGCCGATAGCCAGCTCGTAAGATCGATCTCTTCTCTCGGAGCTGCTTCAAAAATCAAGCGTAATCTTCTACTCTTTTAATTCCGTTTTGTGGTCGCTCGGTCGCCTTGCGCCGTGTAATGGCACAAGAACTAAAGCAACCAGTATGTAGATCATCGTCGATGACTCGAGACTAATTCCCATGATGGCTCCTCAGCCAATCAATCCGACCCAGTGACGGGGCTGGCAAATTACTGGGAAAACGTTACTGCATCCGCGGTTCTTCGTCATTATCGCGCGGCGACGCCGTTGATGGAGGGTCTCGCAAAGGAAGGGAGGACATCCCAGCCGTTCAATCGAGATTTCTAGCACGCCGATTCGATCCCTCGTTCTTAATTAAAAATCCAGACCACTGTGTTCTTTTTATTTCATCGTACGACGCCTCGACTTCCGCCGACTTTCGTCCATGTAAGATCGTCCGGAGGCTTCGACGATCATTGTCGTGCCGATGCCGCGCCATCGACCGCCGCGAATAATTAAAACGATCGAGGGCCGATCAACGGGAGCGCTTCCGCGTCGAGCACCGTTATCGATCAAAACGATCTAATGGCAATGCCGAACCAGTCGGCAGCCGATCTTGTAAATAAGCGGTTTGCATGTCGATCCATTTGCCACGGGGGATCGCGGACCGATCTGGTTTCCTCCGACATTGAATAACCACCGGCAGGCTAATTAGGATCTTGGACTCGCGCGCTTCGGGCGGCGTTAACAGGACCCGTTGATAGAGCTCGATCGTTTCGCCAGTAAAATGCTACGAGTACCGATGGAAACGCGACAGATTTACCACTTATCAGTCTCGTGTGGACCGACGATTATCGAGTACATGGTAAAGTAAACGCAGCTGGGTGCCGTCGATCGAGAAGAGAACGAAAGTTTCGAGGAAGCGAGGGGCGGCCGCGCCGAAGAAGGAAAAAGTGACATTGACTCCGGGGAACGGTACTAATTGCCTCGATCGCGATAATTGACGAACTTGCGCGCGCATGGACGCGTACGAGGCATGGGTGGCAATCTGCGAGGGTACAATCTGCGTGGACGAGGCGATGGAACGTGACTATGTAGGTTGATTATTTATTATTAAATCGCGATGGAAAGATGTTAGGTCTGCGCAAGGTGATCGATCGTGTTCTTGCCAAATTTTGCCAGTACTCGGCGCTTTCTGCCCAGAGCTTTTTTTAATTAGATGCGAAAGCTTGGGAGCACCCTTGGGAATTTTGGAATTCAAGGGGCTTGGAATCTACTTTTTTATTACAGTATTTATTTATAACGAAAGCTGGATGATCGAGAGAAATTACCAAATTTTATCGTCAAGAAAATGTGTCGCAATAAATTGGCCCTCGTTACAAGTTTTCCAAAGTTGTAGGGTGACTGTACCTAATATCGTCAGTGTTCCTAATATCGCCACTCGCTATATCTCTTAAGGGGTTAACTCGCCTCAGGAGGTAGAAAATGTATCGATTCTTTGGGAATTTATTTCAGAAAGTACATGCATATTTTTATGAAATGGTTTTTATATTCAAATGAGAGACACTTTAACAGATTATTATATTACGTTTTGGTATAAAAATATTTATTTATTGCACAATTACAACTGGTTTCCCGGAAGCTGTTTTTAGAAACACGTTTTGCGGTGACCAACATTATTCGGAACTGGGCTATCTGAAATCAAAAAACGAAGAAGATTTAGTTAGTACAATAGTTTATCTAGTCTTTAATCGTTCCGTTTTATAAAATATTAATCTGGGACAAAATGGCAGATGTTTTAAGTGAAATGATCGATTTTCGTAGAAAAAAACACTGATTTTTCATCAAAAACATCTGCCATTTTGTCCCAGATTAATATTTTATAAAACGGAACGATTAAAGACTAGATAAACTATTGTACTAACTAAATCTTCTTCGTTTTTTGATTTCAGATAGCCCAGTTCCGAATAATGTTGGTCACCGCAAAACGTGTTTCTAAAAACAGCTTCCGGGAAACCAGTTGTAATAAATAAATATTTTTATACCAAAACATAATATAATAATCTGTTAAAGTGTCTCTCATTTGAATATAAAAAAACATTGCATAAAAATATGCATGTACTTTCTGAAATAAATTCCCAAAGAATCGATACATTTTCTACCTCCTGAGAGGAGCTAACCCCTTAAAGTAAGCTCTAAAATTTATCGGTTATGCACTGAATTAGTACCTAAACATATGTAGGAAGACATAATATAATTGCAGCATCATGTGATCAACAACTACAGAAAGGGAAGGATTTTAGAGAATCTTAATAGTGTAAAGATTTATTGGACTATCACAATTTTACGTCACATTCGGAGAAGGTAAGTCTAATAAATATGTGAATGCAAGAATATCTACTAGAAATACCTAATTAATGATGTACTTAAGAAATGAAATCGATTCAAATATTTTTCGTAATGAAAATAGCGTTTTTCTTTTAGCAGTATGCGTGTTCTCAATACCGCCTACCGGAGAACAATGGTTTCGATGTAATGCTTGTTACAGGTGAGGTCACGAAATGTGCGGAGCAACCGAAATAAAATTTATTTGTCCAATATGTACATCGGAACGTAAAAAATAAAATATTTCAAAAATCTATATTTTCAAATTTCTATATTATTCTAATAAAAACGAAATCAAAGATGGATAAAAAGACATTTATAGAGCAAGAAATAATAAAAGCACATGTGGAAATGACTTTAAAAACTCATATATACATGAATTAATCAATATTTCTTGAGTAGGCGATATTAGGTACACTTTTTTCAGGACCCGATTTTTGCATGTCTTACGTTTTTTTGAGTCCTAATTAACAATTTGTAGGTTTCAACGATTCTAACATATGCTACATGAAAGATGAATAATTTCTCTTTACTTTGAAACGAACTACATGGAAAAATATCAATTATTATTCAATCGACAGCGATTTAACTTTTGCCTGGCGATATTAGGTACAGTCACCCTATGTAAATTTCGTGCATTCAAATTCTTTTCTCTACCTTATTTACTTCTTACATGATTTTTAAGAAAATTGTAAATGCCTTTTCTTGGACATTTATGTTTCAATTAATGTATACATAATCTCATACTCGGTAAGAAAAATAGTGTCGAGCGGTATATCCCCCAATTAATTATGTCTCTTGGAAAAAGAATGCTTGTAAACATGACTAGCAAACTTTTCAGCAATTCACTCACGATTTCCTTTACGAAATTCTGAATCTCTATTCGTCACAACGAGCAAAACATCAAACGCAAAATATCAAATTCCCCATCTTCTTCTACCCCCAATTTCAATTTCTGCTCTGATAACTGTATCCGTACTTTCGAACTCCTCACTTTCCATATTTCAAACATCGGCACCTAACCGCCGAATTTACACAGTCACCGTATCGGTTCGTATCCTCGAAACTAGAATTCTAGTTCGCATGACTCGCAGTTGGATCTCTCTGCCGTGCAATCTCCATTTCGATCGGTGCTTCGGCTCCTATCTGTCGAATCTGCACGCTCTCGATTGAAATTTCGATTTCCATAACAGTTTCACAGGCGACTCACCCACTTGGGATCGTGACTGTCCTCTATGCTTCCCCCTTGGTACTTGTCCGCTAGCTCCGGGGGAATGCGGATAGGCCTTGTTTCCCCGTGCAGCGATCCCTGTTCCGATCGGATCGGATGTCTCGGCACGATCGAACGGTGATACCTCGATCCCTTGGCCGACATTTATGCGGTCGACGGTTTCACGGGCCCCGAAGACGTCTCTCCTCCCCGCTCCTGAAACGAACCATCGATTCCTCGTTCAAATCCACCCCAATTCCCCTACTCATCACCCCAGTCGATGCCTTTTTTCATCGAGCAAAACTCACATCCCTCGATTTTAGAGAAAGAATATCCGCACGAATCTGATAAGAGACTTTACCTTATCGTGATTCCAGGGGTAGTGAAATATTTCTGAGCTTCACGAGGGGTTCAGAGGGCGGGATTGATAGATTTAAGGGGTTAGGACACAGTAACGAGCCAAGAAAGCAGACGATTTTTAGACGACGATCATAAGAAAAGTAAACAATCGATTAATATAAGGTTTTGTGTTTTAGTTCACTATATTATGAACTATAAGAAAAGCATATAATATTTACAAAATAGCATTTGTACGCCGTGCATTTAAAATGTCCATTTTTTTTTTTCGGATGACCAACTGGTGGGCCGGATTCCGGCAAATCGGATGAACAGTAACAAAAACCCCAAAAATGTCATAAACTATAATATATTTCCTAGGCATTGACGATCCAACATTTTAAATTTTTTAATTATAGTACAAAATATAAACAAAAACATCGCACACTTTTGTCGAAATTTTATCATTATTTTTCAAACATCGACCATTTTGTAAATTTTCGCAAAAATTGAAATGTTGGATCGTCAATGCCTAGGAAATATATTATAGTTTATGACATTTTTGGGGGTTTTTGTTACAGTTCATCCGATTTTCCGGAATCCGGCCCACCAATTGGTCATCCGGGAAAAAGGGACATTTTAAATGGAGACATTGTACGGCGTACAATTGTTATTTTGTAAATATTATATGCTTTTCTTATAGTTCATAATATAGTGAACTAAAACACAAAACCTTATAATAATCGATTGTTTACTTTTCTTATTATCGTCGTTTAAAAATCGCCTGCTTTCTTGGCCCGTTACTGTGTCCTAACCCCTTAATAAATTGCAAGAAGCAGGAGTTATTGTTATTGTTTTACATTAACATTCGATTGGAACGGGTGCTCAAGGAGTGCATACTTCGAGTTGCATGGAATCGATTCTTCTCGGCTCGAGGGGGCCAACGTCTTTGCTTCCCGCTACAGATAAGCGAAGCGATAGTCCGAGCTTTCTATTCGAACAATTTATTGGTATATAGGCGGTTAAACTTGTTGCCTGGTCTACCTACATTCTACGGTATCGATGCAGGTCTCCGTTTTTATGGCCTCGGCAACTGCTTCAGGATCGTGGATCAGTCGCGTATGGAAATTTGCGAGTCCTCGTTGATATCGTAACGAGAGTCCAAGGATCGTGGCGTTCGAGCTTCTTTGCATAAGTAAAGTCGTTGCAGTAGAATTCAGAGTATCGGGAACAAGATTCAAATAAGCAGTTCCCTGAGTGCTCCTATTTTCTTTCGTCAGATAAAACAGTGTTTAGAATGGTGTCGTTACTTCCGCATCTTCGCGCAGCCATCCTCTTCAACTGTGGTAAAGAAACGAAAACGGTACCTGATGCATTGATCGTAGTTCCTTCTCGTTCCTCGAATTTTCTTCACTGGAGTTCCCGGAGTTCCTTCTTCTTCAACTCCTCCCAGTGATCGTTCTGCCCGGGGCGCGCGTTTCTTGCCAGGTGGACTTGAAGAGCACCTCGTGCCCCATGTCCATCGCCGTCTCTTCTTTCCGTCCACCCTTCTCGCATTCAAAAGTCTCGAGATGTCTCGTACCTTTCTCGCGGTTTCCTTTACTTCTTCTGCGCCACCTTCCTCCCCTTCGCAGGGCCAAATCTCCTCGTTTCACGCCTCATAAGCCTCCGACACGGTCGCGTCGCCTCGATCCTTCCTTTTTGCCCGATCACGATCCTTTCTGTCCGCTTTCACCGCCAGCTTCGCCGTCCTCCTGCTTCGCTTTTACTCTTCACCGGCGTTTTTCCTTCGAGCCTAGGAGGGCTCTTCTTTCACCCGCGGCTGGTTCGTCACACTTGGAAGATGGGGACCGGGCACTCGTCGACGAATGGCCCTCCGGTGACGTCGATTTGTCGAGGCTCCATCGCGCTCTTAATTGCCACCTCGATCGATTGTTCCTATGACCGTGATTCCCCGTGAGAACTTATCCTTTTCTCCGCGCTAAACTTGCCGGTCGGGTGATTCGCGTTTCCCTGCAGCGATATTAATTGATGGTGCACTAAATAAATGTCTCGTGCGATTCCGTGCCATCGCGGGGCTCTGCGTGGTCACGAATGGGACACAGTTCCTCCGTGCTCCAATAAGATTGCAGGAAGTGTTCAATTTCAGGTCCGTTGTCGAGCAACAATGACAAGGGCATTCTCTTCATCTTCTTGGAAACGAACGGTGCCCTGTGACATCCTCGCGATTAGTCCCTCTCCCCTTGGCTTCTTCGGTGAATTTCTGTTGAGAGGAGACGGAGCTCTTTAGTACCAAAGATTGCAGAGAAATCGAGAAGGAGGAAGACTCCTTTTTGGACGGGGACTTTGCGTCACTTTACATTCTCGTTTTGCTTAAATTAACGGAGTTCTCCGAGCAGAGGAATGTCTTTCTCTGCTGCCCCCCGTGAAGTTACCCTTCTGTCCTTCTTCTTCCTGCCTTCTTCGTGCTCTTTCATCACTGTTGGGAGAAACTTGGTAACTCGTCCGCGTAATGTCCCCTTAATTAATTCCACCAATTACACTCCTTCCATACCGATGAAACGTCCACTATATTCTATCTTCTTTCACAAGTCAGTTCTGCCGAGGAACCCTGCAGGCTTTAGAGTCTTCAGACCAATGTCACCCCGTCGATGGGCTTTCAGAAACCACCCTGTCTCATAGAAATCCTCCATCGAGGGACGTTCTTCTCTCGCGAGGTCCTCCAGCAACCCCTCAGTCGATTTTAACCACCCACAGATTAATCCTACCGCGATGTCCTCCGGCTTCCTTGGTCGCCAATCGAAAGACACTGATCACGATCGTGGGGATCGATCCCCCAGCAAGTGGATGACGCCTGTCGAGTGTCGAAATTGCACTGAGCCTGGATGGTGTTCTGCCGCCCCCGTTCTGGCTTCTCCTTTCCTGCGTCGGGCCATTTAATAGTGGGGACTACTCGCGGGTATCCCTTCTTTCGCTTTAGAAGCAACACGCGGGGGCTCTTCCCGTGTCCTTGCTTGCTCGCGATCTCGCGATATCCACGTCGTCCTCACCGGGACAGACCTCAACTCCTCCAACTGACGGCCCTCTTTCCTCCACCTTCCTCCACCTTCTTCCACCTTCTTCTTCGTCTTCTGCCTGCTGCATGCTTCCTCCCGTCGTTCCTCCTGATTCCCACGATTCTCTCGTTTAACCGGTAACACCATTCTCTCCGCTCGAATAATAATGGCCGTTCCTAAGAAAGTGGAGATTCGTGTCGACATTTTTCGTCCTCCGCGGAAGCGGATGGATGCTGTCGGGTCACTCTTTTTTCGGGGGTCGCCGAACTCGCGAAGACGCGGTGTCTTGGGCGAGGAGGGACCTCCGATGGTATCTGGGGACACGGTGGTAGCTGCTCCGCGGTACTGAGCTCCTCGTGGAATTAACTCGCGAATGTATCCTGGTACATTTAGTAAGCAGAGACGAGGTGTCCATTATGGGTACCCGACGTCCTCGTCTCTCAGATTTCTATGCAGCATGGAACTTCAACGAGGATTTTATCTCTTCTCTTTTATCTTCTATCAGCTGTATGGAACTATGCTTTTCGCGCAGAGGGACGTCACGATTTGCAATCCCGCTAGCTTTGCAATCTCTGTAATTGTTAGTCGAGGGAACTCGATGGCGCTGGGTCGACACAGAAGGGGAAGGAAAGAATGGAGGACCGCAAGAAAGTGTCGCGAGCTAACGCGTTAACGTTGTAATATGTTAATCGGGCAATGGTAACGGACTAATTTCCCATAACAGAACCCATTAACTGTTAGAGTGAAATGACCTATTGTTCCCTTCGCGGATTCGCTCGTGATGTAACTCGAAGAAGCATCGGGTTTCTCGCGCCAGCTATAATCCCGGGCATCTAGTTGTACAACTGGTTGCGTCTGCATTTTCTCGCCGAAGCTGCTCCTGCTCTATTAGTACGTTAAACAAACTGTGTAGAACGATTTCTTCGCGAATAGCAAGAGATAAGAATAATTCTATAACTTCCGGCAAGTACGAAATTAAATGTCTTCTTTACAAGTTATTTGCAATCATAGATCGTGGTGGATTTAATTGAAATCAGCTGGTGGAAATGCGAACTCGCCTCCATTATTTTCTGCTCAAGTATTTTTATTTATTTATTTATTTACATATTTATTTATTTATTTAACGGGGAGTAGCCTTTAGTTACAGCGAAGCATGCAGCTAAGTAAGTAAGATGCAGGCTATAATATTTATCTGAATTTCAAATATGAAATTTTAATTAACCTCGCGTTTCTGAGCTCTTTCGGGCGAGAATTTTAATTATTCAGGGGGTACCCTCGAAATCGCCTCTGGCAACATTTGCATACCCAAGCTGTTGCGTGAACGCACGTAATTCGTCTCAATTATCGGAGCTAACGAGGGACCGATGGATCCAACTCAGGGCTGCGGAAAATTTGAAATAGATTCAGGCAAAATACTAAAAACTGGAATATTTCCATGAGCAAATACTGATATCACAATAGTATTTCTATGAATTAGTATGAAAATATATATTTGAAATATTTCTTCATGCACCTACTATTTCAAAGTAAAGTTTATTTGTCAACTCCTATATCACTCGAAGAAACAAAAATATTTATCTCTATTTATCCATTTCAAAAATCTATTTTCCCCAGCCCTGGAATTTCCAATTTCAGGCGCCACGTATCGTCTGGAGTGACTTCGACGCCCGGATAGGAGGGTAATGGCGTGTTAAGGGTACATACCGTGAAACTCGATAATATCGCGACGCGTTCTTCCTAACGAGAACCTCGCCGCTACGAAATTATTTTAATCGATCATTCACGCCGTTGTTCGCGCTGAAATTATTCGCAGATAATTCTTGCCTGATTTAAACCGCAAAGTCTAAAGTAGCTCAGCTGCGAGCCGCACGAATTATGTTGCGGCACATTGTTAAAAAATTATGCTCGTTTTAACATCGTTTCCTAATCACGAGCATTTTCCTCGAATTTCACAGCAGCGATTCCATTAATCCCCCTGCTTAATTTAACACGATACTCTTTACCGGTATCAATTATAAACTGTTCGCTGATTGCCTGCACTTTTCTCGCGTGGGCCGTGACTATCCTGCAATTATCTTGTCCGGCGTGCTACACGACAGCAGCTTCAGTGAACGGATAATGGGAAACAGTAGGTACACAGCTTCTTGCGCTGCATAATTGATGAGGGGCCAGCGCTAGCGCCAATTCCTGATCGGAAAATTTCAAACCTTCCATAGTCACACTCTGCGACACCTGCATCTTCCATAAAGTCACTGCGAGATTTTCACAGTGCGTTCAGACTGCTCCCGATCGGACGGCATAATCCCCGACCTCTCGTCTCGCAGTCTTCTCACGATACACATAGATACGTGTACCATTTTTGCATTCAGCGCCGCCAAGGCGCGAATCGCTCACCCGCAATTTCGATTCAGAGCTCGCTAACGACACGCGAGCGCACGCAAATCGCCCCCGCCGCCCTGATCGTCCGATAAGCGGAGGATCGTCGTTTCCTCGCGTAATCATCGCCGGAGCAAGTTTAAACGAATCGTTCTAGCCGCCGGAGCGTGGTCGTAAAAAGGTACGATGCGCGAGCCGCGTGCTCGCGTACACGGAGCCTGTAATTAAGGGAAACAATTATTATTGCGGTACATTTGCACGTGCGTAGCCCAGTTCTGCTACACACAGACGTCCCATGGCGTAACGACGCATCGAAGTGCCTGGATATTCATACGGACCCCGTCGTCCATTCAGCGCTTTGCTAAAAGGCACGTGGAAATCATAAATGGAGGGATGTCGGAGTTAAGGGTTAACACCACTCTAGAGGCAGAAAAAAAATACCTAAATTTGACAATTTATTTCGGGAGTATGAGAAACGGAATAGAATTTCTTTTCAGAGGGTTTATTTAACACATATTGAAGTACGAGAAACAATTTTTTTATTGCCATTTTCAGACAAAATGGCGGCGACAGAGCCCGTCGTCGAAACCACTTCTTTCAAACTGGGAGGACGGATTTCTCGGAGACTATTGCATGGATCGATTTGAAATGTTTACAGTAGCTTCACAACAATATTCTCTTTGGAAGTACGTAGCCGTTTTTTGATCGAATGTAAACTTTTTCTTTTATATAAAATTTAATGCTCGTTTTTAGGGCGAAAAATTGATTCATTCCTTAAAAAGTGCACCACGTCCACAAAAATTGATAAAAAAACACTCCTACGTACTTCCAAAGCCAACTGTATATAGATTATAATTTTTTTGGTATTTTGTTCCACGACTCGTACATGCCGAGAAATCCGTCCTCCCGTGGCGGTGAAAACAAAAAACTGTTTTCGACGACGGGCTCTGTCGCCGCCATTTTGTATGAAAATGACAATAAAAAAATTGTTTTTCGTACTTCAATATGTGTTAAATAAACCCTCTGAAAAGAAATTCTATTCCGTTTGTCATACTCCCAAAATAAATTGTTAAATTTGGGTATTTTTTTCTGCCTCTAGAGTGGTGTTACCCCTTAAGGGGACTAGGCAGTCAGATCGCTCGAAAATCAAGTATTTTTTGCGAATTATTTACAAGGAGATGAACACAAATTGTGACTAGTACGTTCGGGTAATGTTTATTAATACTATAAACAGTAAAAAAGAAATGATTTCAATATTATATACATATGTATGACAGCGCTACAGGCGTCTGATATGTAGGCGTTTTTTTTTGGAGCCGCTGTAATTTTGCAGTGATTCTGGCCGTAAGAAATTTAATTGTGAAATATCCTCTGAAATTTATAGTTTGCCCTGGCCCCTATTCTGCCCTGAACCTATTGAAAAAGGAAAAAAATCAAAACTATAGAAATGGTGGTTGCAAAACGTCAAATTTTAAAGAAACGTCATTTTTCCCCAGGGAAAAGAGCCATTCAGTTTGTTTTTTTTGACAAACCAGAAGTTTTTACAGACTTATGCGTAGGTCCAGGTCGTAACTAGACATGTTTCAAATATGCTGAAATTTTTTCAAATCGACTGATACCTCCGTTTTTTCCCAATCACTGCAAAACGAAGAGGAAATATGATTCCGAGAAAAACACGCTTAAAGTTTCGAAAGAGGAATCTAGTCTATCTGCGTGCGCGCAGAAACGGTTTATGGCGCGCTCGACCTTTTCGGCTGTAAAATCCTCAATTTTGCGAATTTTAACATAAACCAAACGACATTTTAATCAGGAAGGGTGGTACTTTCGAAAAATGCAACAACAAAAAAAATCGAGTTTCTGACTGCCTAGTCCCCTTAAAGAGGAGACTAAAATGGCCAATCGACCAAATTTTCCGTATCCTCTGTAATTATTACTAATTTCACAGCCGCCTGATCCCGGGAGAAGGTTTCCAAACCGCGGAAGTATAGGTATCGAAATCTACCGACCTTCCTACGCCGCCCTCCTTAATCAGGGGCGGATTTTGAAATTTGGCGCTAACTAGGCTAACAAGCGTCTGTCGCCCATTCTGTGAAATAAAATCAAATATGTTAATTGAAAAGAGTCGAGACGATTTAAAAATGAATTCAATATTGCTACTCGCGCGTGAGTTTTTGCTAATTCGCTACATGAAAAGAAAGGGAATTGTTTTTAATGTTGTCTCAAGCATCTGTGTTTAAACCCTTTTCAATTTCCTTCGCTCAAAATTTGTCGACACCCAAAATTTAATGCTCCCGAAAATTTGCTTCCCCTCAAAATTGTCAATCCAAAGAATTGCCGCCCCCGATAATTTGCCGCTCCCAAAAATTAGCCGCCCTAGGCTGCAGCCTATGCACAAATCCGCCCCTGTCCTTAATGACTAAATAATTAGCAATCTCGCGTATGTTTGCCCCGTGGACCTGCAAAACCTGGTACCAGGCTCTCCAGTGATCTGATAATCCGCGAAGCCGACGTAGAAGGGAAGAAATAGGTGATGTGTTTTCGCTGAATACGAATGATTCTCTGCCTGGAGAAGAATAAAACGCTGCAAAGCTGTGCGGCACGCGTACACGTGTCGTGAAGAACACAGCGGGCACAGAGGATTCGTGGCATTCCGTTCTTTTCAGTTTTAATGAAGTAACGGTGCCGAAAACCTCGAATTATCTCTGAGAGGTACAACGGATGTGCCTAGTCTCCCAAGGAGGTAGGGACTCATTGTGGAATCGGTCGGACGGTTCTCTTGTCGTTCCACTTTTTGGCAGCCTGGCCACGGGCAGAACACTTCCGCCGGATGTTGTCGCGTTTCGTCCGCCAATCGCGTTAACTTTCTACGATTAAGATGAGGAAAATCGACGATGTAATTACCATTTAATTGAGAAGAATCCGAACAGTGATTAAGGCTGACTGATGAAGATAAAGTTGGCGAAGAGGGTGTGGAGAATTTGGATTGTTGATACGGAGAACATAACTATCGTAATTCATATACAATAACCCTCGTATAACGCGGATATTCAGTTCCATAAAAAGGCTGCGTTATACAGTTGTGAATTTTTTACGATATCCATTCTTGGTTTCATCTTGGAAAAAAAAACCCGCGGTATTCTGTGTGCCTTAATATCATTTATTTACACGCAAATATATTATATGTATACGCATATATATTTATATATTATGTATATATCACTGTTATATTGCTATAACCCTTGAGATTTACACGTACACGATACGCCACGCTTTCTGTAATATCATCGATCTCTCACGAACCGATCGAAATTTCCGTGTGTTCGTCGTTCTTGCCCCTCCTTTGTCTGCTTCTCCCTTATCTTTCTTTGTGTGACAATATCCGTGTTAATGATAACAGTGTAATCGTGGTTTCAACAACGCTGTAATCTCAGAGCACTCGGTATTGTACGCGAAGGCAAAACGTGCGTGCAATAAAACTTTGATACGTCAACAGTTTAAAAAAGTGCGCAAAAAATTTGCATCGAAAAGGACACGGCATCCGTATAGAAAAGTTTAACTCTCACTTCGCGTCGTCAGATCGTCATGGTAATATAGTCGATTCCAGAAATAAGACGGAAACAGTGCTCTGGAAATGAAACTTGCTGCGACCGAGACCGACACAAACTAGCTTCGTTGAAAGCGACACAGCGGAGAACAGACACTCTGATAATACTGCTTGACACTTTCTGACTCTCTTGTCTGTCGAGCGATCGAAATACTAACCGCGATTTCTGGTAGTACCTCCGAGCTGCAAGTTACAATCGTGCAAAAGTCTCTCTCCGATCGGGATCCATTCGAAGCCGGTGAAAAGATTCCTTTCCAACGTGATCCCTCAAAGTATCGCATCGTCGTTTCGCCTGAACGAAAAGAGGGCTAAAGTCTCGAGCGGAAGGGTCGCGAAGATTTCGCATTTTGTGCCCTAGCTGTAACATTCTCCATCGAGGATTGCGCTCGCGTATAAAAATGGGCCATCGGACTGGTTCGCCGGAGGCTTCAACCTACTTTCAAGCGTTGAAAAGCGAGGTTGCACCCGTTCGATCGCTGTGTATTAACATTATCATTATGTACATCTATTAATAAAAAGACGCGGTCCGTTTCGTCAGGCCGAGACGATCGCTGGAAACGCTGCCCTATCGATGAAGTCGAATATACGCGTGTCGCCTCGTCCGGTTAGAAATACAATTACAAATACAAATACAATTACAATTACAATTACGATCGAGAGACATACGGAGAACGGTGGTACGAACGATTTTCTCATCCTCGGCGAGACACAGCCTAAAAAATTGTAGCCTCCGATTGCGCGCTGCTGAGCCGATTAAGCTAGCGGAACTACTCGTCGTCGCCCCCGCTTCGAAAAAGTGCGAATGAGGCTCGGTGGTGCGTTCGTTAGGTAAAAATTGATTTATTACAAAAGAGTCAGAGCGGGTCTGGTTGTGTAAAATTTCGAAAAAGGGAACCCCCGATGGGTGCCTCTGCTCTCGTGACGACTATTAAAAAATCATAAGACGCGGTGTACAGGTGTTCTTTCGTTCCGCGTACAATACATGGCAAGTCGTAAACGCTTCTAGGTTCTGCTATTCGGTACAAAATATTTACTATATGTACAGATTGTTCTCTCCCCCCCCCCTCTATCTCTCTCTCTCTCTCTCGCGCGCTCTCTCGCCAGGTCAGGCTCGTACAAGATATATATCTTAAACAACAGTTTCCATCTCCGCAGCCCGCCGATATATAAACTTACATCGTCCGTATACTAACTCATGTATCGCGTACACATCTAAATTTCGATATCTCTACAAGAACGTAGGGGTTGGTGATCCGTTAAGCTTTCATGTAAGTGCTCTAAGCAGCCCGGTGTCTAATCAATTCGTACTTACTACGATTAGTGAAGTGTGTCAGTCTTGAGCCACTTTCATAAAAGCTTCACACTTTTATGATCAGGTCTTACCTTACGTTAGTGAACGTATTAATTAATAGTGTCTTGGCACATATCCTCCTAACAGTGTAAATCATATTTCATGCTCGTGTACGTATAGAGGTGTGATATACCTGCTCGAGCCTGTGTGTCGGTGTGTACATTGTTTAACGCGGATGTTGTGTGATCAGCGCTAAAGAGCCCTATGCTATCACCAGCGGCTCGTCGTCAGAGAAGCCTCTGATCACTGGGCTGTCTTCTTCTTCTGGAAAAGAGAAAGATTTCGTTGGTCAGTTGTCGCGCGTCCTACCTCGCATTCCTATTACGCGAGGAGGTATTTACGCTGGCAAAAAAATGGTACTTGATAAAGAATGAACGACTGTGTAGATCTTCAAATTCCGTTGCGCATTTAGTGGATTTCTTCTGCCACTCACTATACTCTTTCAAGCACCCAGTGAGGTAGGCGGTTAATAATTCTCTAAGTTAACTCCTATTTACTTTCATTGTATTTTATTCTTTTTTTCCTTGTACTCTATCTTGCCACTATTTCTTTTTTGGCTTTATGTTGTTCATTTTTGTGTTTCTACTTTTATGTACTAGTCCTCTACTGGTCTTCTCTATTCTGTATGTACCAAAGGGTTTTCCCGTATATATAAATAAATAAATAAATAAATAAATAAATAAAAAATAAAAAATAAAAGAAGCAAGTGTGCGAATTTTACGTTAGAGTCTCGAGATCAATCAGGGTGTCACGGTATTCTAATTTCTCGGTAAGGATAGGAGCAAAGTTACGCGAACCAACCTAAACCATCCGTAGTTCCTGGGAAAGTCGCTTGCCCGCGTCTCGTATCATAATGACTGTTGGCGAACTGCGTGAAACTGTTGGACAGCCTTCTATGCCTCACAACGAAGTATGCCAGAGCGGATCCCAGAGCCACGATCAACAAGCAGATTGGTATGGCGAAAGACAAGATGTTCGATGTGTTCATTATCACTGGCAATGATGTCTCTGAAAGAGATGTTGAAAATTACAAGTCTCGCAGTAGAATTAACCGGTTCCCTGAAGAGCAACGAGTAGTAGAGCGGAACTAATTACCCGTATAGTTCCTGAAGCTGAAGATCTCGCTCAAGGGGCTCTGGTAGCCTTCTTCGGTGACCAATCGTACAGCAATGGTGTATATTACGCGCGGCTTAACGTCCTTGTAAATGTACGGAGGTTGGTCGACCTTGTAAATCTTGGCAATCGACTCGTTCATAGTCTTCGACCCCTCCACCACCAGGATCTCGTAGTGGTACTTGGTAGTCTTGAAGCTCTCCGGCAAGTCGTGCTCCTGCCAGAAGATGACATAGCCGTGCTCCTCGTGAAGAACCTTGACCTGATGAGGCGGCATGATTATAGGAGCCACGTAGATCACTGGCTGACTTGGGATGGCATTCTCAACGTCTGTCGCGATGGTGATCTTATATTTTCCGCCGTGCTTGATCGAGTTGAACGTGTGCTTCAACGCCGTCTCGTTTGTCGGCGGCAGCGTGACGGTGAAACGCCTGTTGAACGTGATCTCTGTGACAGTGATCGTGTACCTGATGGGCTCGTCGATCGTGGGGCAGCTGGCGTTCCAAGAAATGATTATGGTGTCGTGTCTATCCGACGAGGTGACCCTCAGCTTCTTCGGCGGGGCACGCTGGTTGAAATGCGTGAATACTGTGACAGGCGCGCTCAAAGCACCGGCGCCGTATTCCCCGTTAACGCCTACCGCGAACAGGTAGGTCTCGCAGGCCTCCAGATCCTTGATCGTTGCGGAAAGGTTGGTCGTGAGGAACTTGTACTCCTTGAAGAACTCCACTATGTTGACGGCATAATGAATAGCGTACTGCCACTTGATCTTCCTGGTGGGCTTCAGTGGGTCCCAAGTCAGCTTCACCATGGTTCCGTGCGGTTTTACCAGCTGAGCGACGAGCTTCGTCACCGAGGGCAGAGCTACGCCCCCCGTAGTGGCTGATATAGTGGCGGCCCTTCCGATATATTTCTTCTTCAGAGCTCGGACCTCGAAAGTGTACTTGATCCCTGGGGCAAGCTTATTCACCTGTAGTTTATCCTCCATCGTCGACACGGTCTGCAACGCTGGGTACGGGGCTGGCGCCCTAGGAGTGACGTGATAACCGTCCACATCCTTCAGGGGCTTCCAAGACAGGGTGATGGAATTGTTAGTGGCAGCGACCACCTTGAGGTCCTCGATATCGTCTATGTTCGCAGACCCGTCGAAGGTGACGGTAACCACGCTTGACGAGACCGACTCGCGCTCCCGGTTCTTGGCGATCACCCAAAACGAGTAGTGCTTGCCTGCCTCGAAGGCCATGTCGATAATCGCTGTTGTCTTCGGCTTGAAGAACCTCGTGGGCGGTATGGGTGGCGCAACGAAGACTTCGTAGCCTGTGATGGGCCCGTTGGGCAACGACGGCGGCAGCCAGGTCACTTCCATGCGGGTCCCACTCTTCTGGGTGACTGTGACGTTCCTGGGCTCTGATGGGACACCTTCCGCGGTCATAGTGTCCAGGTATTTCGCTGGTGGATAGACGGTGCTCTGCCCCTTTAGCTTGACATGGACTGTCAGATTGTAACGGGTGTAAGGGTTGAGGTTGTTGAACTGGTACTCCATTTCCTCGATCCATTCGCTGGCATTGGTCCAGTTTGCCCCGGGCTCCACGGAAGCTATTGACGGCAGGAACTCGAAAGTGACGTTCGTGGGGACTGGCATCCACCAGAATAGGAAGAGGCTGGTAGCATTCACTGATCGCTCGTCTACTCCCATCACGAGCACCTGGTAGACGCGAGAGCTGTTCTTCTCGCAGTTGCTCTCGTCGAAACCGTCCAAGCAGTCACGGTTGCCATCGCAATACGCCGCCAAGGGGAAGCAGCGGGTCTCGTCGCAAGGGAACAGGCCAACGTAACAGGACGGAGTGGCTGCCCGGCTAGAGGACTGTTCGGTCGAACAGCCCAGCTCGTCGCTGCCGTCAGGGCAGTCCTCTACACCGTTGCAGACGTCTCTGAGAGGTATACAGGCACCATCCATGCGGCACATGAGCTGGCCTTCTCCGCAGGCAACCTGCACGCCATCGCAATGCAGCTCGTCCTCTCCAGATGGGCAATCATTGGAGCCGTCGCAGACCCAGGCATCTTGTATGCATTCGCCGTTTAAGCATCGGAACTGGAAATCTCGGCAGACGTCGGACTGTTGGGTGGTGTACACCAAGGTGGAGGCCTCGACCTCGTCGGCGTTACCGCAGCCAATCTCGTCCGAATCATCCCCGCAATCGTCCACGCTGTCGCATTTCCACCAGTAGGGCACGCACTTCTTATTGTTGCAGATGAACATCCAATCGGTGCAGAGACCGGTGGGTAATATCGGGGCTAACGGTGACGGAGGGGTGACGACGGTGCAGTTGACCTCGTCGGAGCCATCCGCGCAATCCTTGTCCCCGTCGCACACCCAAGACTTGTAGATGCAACGCTTCTCCTGCGATATATTGCACATGAACTGCCAGCTCTCGCAGACCATGTTGATGCAGTCCGCCTCGTCCGTGCCGTCCTCACAGTCCGAGTCCCCGTCGCACTTCCAGCTAGTCGGTATACAGGTGTGCTCTGATTTACAAAGGAACTCGTGGGACCTGCAATTGCTTGGCGGGACGTTCCCCTTGCAATGCCTCTCGTCGGAACCGTCCCTGCAGTCGTCCTCGCCGTCGCATTGCCACCTGTGCGATATACATCTGCCGTTCTCGCACCTGAACTGAGTGTCCGTGCAATTCGAGTACTTGCAGTCCTTCTCGTCCCTGCCGTCCTTGCAGTCTGTGTCCAGATCGCAGATCCAGTACTTGGACATGCACTTGTCGTCGCATTCGAAGTGGTTCGGGCTGCAAGTGGTCCTGTTGCAGTGGATCTCGTCGGAGTTGTCGCCGCAGTCGTTGTCCCGGTCGCACCGCCAGAACGCCGGTATGCAAATGTCGTTCTGGCAGGCGAACTGATTCGCCGAGCAAGTACTGGCCACGCGAGGGCACGTGGAGTTGAGGAACGGCGTGCTGCCTCCCGGACACATACATTTATCATCGATCATCTCCATCCCATCCGGGCAGAGGCAAACGTGGCCACCGTGGGGCGCTCCCACGCATATGTGCGAGCATGTGTTGTTGGCGCAGGCGTTCGTTCCGCGCTGCGAGCTGTGGTCGAACACCTTCAAGTCCATCAGACCGGTCAGGTAGCCGATGAGGTGGTCTATACTCTCGCCGTAGTTCTTGTCCGCGGTGAATATCATCGACTGCTTCCAATCGTCCCAGTACATGTCGTCTTTCAACACCGCGACAGCGAAGGGATGCAGCACTCGGTCGTCCTTCGAGATCACCTTCTTGAACTTCTTACCGTCGTAATCGCTGGAACCGATGTAGTCCTGCCTGGCGTCCACCCAGTAAATCCGCTCGGATATGTGATCAATCGTTATCCCGTTTGGCCATTCGACGATCGGCTCCACGAACAATCGCCTCACGTCCGATCCGTTGAGATTAGCCCGCGAAACCGACGCGTTACCCGGAGCCCAATCGGTCCAGAACATGTACCCGTTCATCGGGTGAACCGCTATACCTCTGGGCTTTTGTAGATTGTTGGGTCCAAGGATCGTTCTTCGCATTCTACCCATGGTGGATATATCTGTTCTGATCACTTGAATCCTCATTCTAACGCCGTCCACGAAATACAGAAGATTCGACACCCAGTCGAGCGCCATTCCTTCTACAGAGCTTAGATCGGTTTCCACTAGGATCTCAGGGTGGCTCGTGCCATCCTTCAGACACTGCCTGCCAATAGTGTCGGTCACGATGTCCGCCCAGTACAGACAGTTGTTCTTCACATCGAACTCTATGGCTATCACGTTCTTCAAGTCGTGAACCGGCAGCTCCTCCAGCTTCTCGTTCACCAGATCGATTCGCGATATGTGCTCGCGCTGCGCCACCAACAGAAACTCGGATATCACGCCGACGGGGCACGGAATCTCGTCCGGCTCGAAGTTCCTAGCCGCGCCACCCATGCAGTCGTCGTCGGATATTTTTATGTAACCCTTCGTTCGATTGTAAAATTTCCCCGGCTCGCAGGTGTTGGGCACAACGTAGGGATCGTACGTGCTCAGATTGTCGCGCACGCAATGATACGGATTGCCTTCTCGTACGAACCCGAAGTCGCACTGATAGTCGTTAAAGTCGCAAGGGCATATCTCTGTTTTCACAGGGCGATCGTAGTCGATGCCGGTGTAACAATTAATTCGCGCCGCTCTCCTCTGGTACGTCTCCTTTCGACCCAGCATACACGACACCATCGGTTGATCCGGGCTCGACGGGGACCAAAACTTGAAGTCCGTTTCTGCGCAGTCCTTCTCGAACACGTTCCGCAGGTCGACCTTTATTATCAGCCACTGATGTTGCCCGCTGTCCGAGCCGAACATCGTGAACACCGTCGTGTTCTCTCCCGGCTCTGTCATCAGCCCGTACACCCGTAACATTTTCTCGTTAAAATCATAAGACTGCCAGGTCTCGCCCTCGTCGGTGGAGTAAGAGATATGCCTGGTCTCGCCGCGAGATTTGAAGTACTTGACGGCCACCAGCAGGCCGCCGTGGTCCCCCATGTTGAAAAAGTAGTAGTCCTTCAACACTTGCTTCCAGGTGAGGCCGGCGTCTCTGGAAACGTACAGAGCCGGGTGGCCTTTGAGATTCGGCCCTATAACTCCAGTGGCCATTATAATGCCGGGGGCAGACTTGGAGCTCATAATCGACACCGATCTCGTCACAGGATACAGTTGGCTGAAACGCTGGCTTAAATGCAACGAGCAGTCTTTCGTGCAGTGGATGTAGAACCCTTCGTGATTCGCGGCCGGTGGTTTTATGGGGTTCCATGTCGCGCCGTGATCGAACGTTATTAGCGACACTAAGTGCTCCGGCCCGATCGCGCCTGATTTCGGTGTTCCTTTCACTTGCGACGCTATGTAAATACCACGAAGGCCCTCTACCTTGTACAAGTCTGTAAATGCTTCGTCGGCTACGTCGCTAGAAGGAAGGAAAGCAGAAATATATATATATAATTTCTAGAAATCCCTAAACATGCGGGAAGTTTTTACGCGGAAAGTGTTTATGCGCTACGCTTACTTTAACCAACTGTCCTTCCAAGTGCTGTTAGGGAAAAAGGTAAGAATTCCCTCGAGCGACAACGTGAACGTTGCCCTCTTCTCATCTACAATCTCCGATACATAGAGATTGACTTGCGTTTCACCGTGGGAGGCCGCGACAAAGATTCTATTATGCGAGACGTCGACAATGTGGTAATAATTGCATGGTAAATAGGTGTTGAATTCAGCCTTAACGAAGGTGTTGTTCTTATAAGACAGGTAAAGGTCCAGGCTTTCCGATCCATTCTGTTGGAAAAGAAGTTCTTCCTGTTTGTACCATCGCAGTGAATATTACCAATCGCTAAAACGTTTATTACATACTTTTGTGTCCTTGGACGTTGCGAATTTGTAATCACCTCTGATCTGAAAATCTTCAACGTTCGTGGTTACAACCGTAAATGATTCATCCAACGGCATCTCTTTCGTCTGAAGCTCGTTTATTGGGTACAGCAGTTTATCCTTGAAGCTTAACTGCCAAACGGTGTTCGATCCAGATGGCTCTATACGCTCGATCAGCAGGTTGGGCGTGGGGGACCAAAAGAATGCTTTCACATAATGATGAATTACCACCCACCTGGCTCCCAAATTCTGCGACATCCATAGCTAAATTCAAAACGCAATGTGTCAGCGCAATGATAACATAAGGAATATGTTTTACATCGAATCGCGGATCGTAGGGCTTGCCTTGCGCATCGGGTCGATCTTGTCGAGAGCGACGAGAGTTCTGCGATCCGACTCGACGAACGAGATCTCGCTCGGATGGAACGGCACTTCGAACGGGTGTATGCGGTTGCCATTGTTGAACGTAATGAAAATTTGACGATTCGTGCTGTCCACAAAGACGCACTGCAACGCACGATAAATTATTACTACAAGGATAAGGATAGTTAATAAGACCGAGAGAGGGCACGCTTATCGTAGATCTACTCACGTAATTGTAAAACTTTGGATGATTGATAAACTTGTCCAGAGTCGCGTACGACGCATTGGATCTCGGACCAAACTTGAAGTCTTCGGTCTTATTGACAAACGAATCGCCGTAATCGTAACTTATGTATACGGCGCTAGGATTGCTCGGTACGGGATACTTGCTTCCGTGCACCCGCACGACGGGCGTACTGTCCCTCGCTAGACATATTATTACGTTAGACCCTTCTCCAACCCAGTGCACCATCAATTGTTGATGCGAATCGTTCAAAGCATTGACCTGCAAAGAAAATATATAGAAAGCTACAGTACAATGGACCGTGCTGTTTCGTTATATCACGTCGCTGCTTCGAGTATATCCTTCTTAATAATCTTAATAGCTGAGAGAATTATCAAATAATATCGATCGTCGCGCGGAGATAAAAATAAGCTGGCAACTAAGCATATCGTTAAGATCCCAGGCAAATGAAAAGCAGAAGATACGGAGTCGCAAATACGTTCGTTTACATTTAGAAATATCCATGGAGGAGTTTTGCGACTAATGTGATTCACGTAGATGATGGATTTCGAATCTTGGAAAGACGGTACCTCGTATTCTAGAAGCAGGCCCGGATTAAGATTTTTGGGGCCCGGGGCTATCCAACCTTCGGGGGCCCTCGTGGTTGAAAAGCGGGGGGGGGGGGGGGGGACCAAAATTTAAACAATAACGAGTTTAAATTGCTTAGAACGGGGCCCCCCCCTGGAAAGTGGGGCCCGGAGCTACAGCCCCCCCCTAGCCCCCCCTAGCCCCCCCTTTAATCCGGGCCTGTCTAGAAGCTTAAATAAATAGATAGGATTCAATAGCTATAACTGTCTACTGCTTTTTTCGCTGAAAATGACATCAACGAAAAGCCTGAAATTGATTCACACGGATACGAGGGCACAATGGCATTTAATGCTTAATTCGGTTTTTCCTCGTGGTATGAGATTCCTGGGAACCAACCGGTAATCGCATCTCATTTAAAAAGATAGGAGTCAAAGGTATTCATTGCAAAATCGTCGGAAATATTTATTCGTAATTCAATGGACATTGAGAACTACAACTACAATTTATCAGAATTGCTGGCTAATGCCTTAATCTCCATTTAATATAACTTGTTTTATCAGCTTTGGCTGCTGACACATTATACTCCTTTGTTATCACCGGCACACGTATTTCTGTACGTGCTGCCTAAGAGTTTCATTGTGTCCACTGGCATGACACGTACATTATGACTAATTGCTTGTCCCATCTAGCTATTATCATCCGGACGCTTTATACAAACATTTGTTTACACAACGGCAGTACGTTTAGTCGACGGGGATCTGAAGCTTGCGACTCCACGTCGTTCCTATTTATCGGGAAAAACACATCCGAAAATAAACGCGTGTTTACAGAAAAAATGTTAGTCACGTGTGTACACGGCGCAGGAGTATAGATTAAATACTGCGAGGGGAGCGCAGCGAGAAGCGTAACGCCTCCACGATTTTGTAAATAATAGCATCTCGTTGAAACGAGAGTACCTACGTCGGTTACACAATGCCGGATGCCGATAGATCGTGTCCGCCGTCGATCGTTTATTTACAAGCAGTCGCGATCCGCTATTTCGCCAGAAAAACATTGGCGATGCTGGTGGCGGCCGTGCTGTCACGAAAACGACCGAATCATCATCGCGCGGAGATAACAATCGTGGAAAAACCGACGAGAAACGGGGACGTGGAGAATCGGTTGGTTGACCCCTCTCTGTCAATAACAGAACGACTGCATAACGCTACTTCATTTCATCAGGATTGATTAAATTTAGTCCGGAAGGGACATAATACGGCAATTACGATGCTGCTCGGCTGTGCAGCGCACAAAGGCGGTGCTGTTGCGCCGTCCTTGTTATCGGCGGCCCGTAAAATTCTAAAATCGCCCCTATCGGCGAATAACATGTCCGCGAGAGATAAGGGGAGAGAAACAAAAAGTAAAACGCGCACAGGGAGAAGGATTTAACGGGCACGCCCGGTCACCATGTAGGGCCACGAGAATCGATGCGCATCGCCGCTGCGGAGAAACGGCCGGTCGTCACGTACCTTCGTCACGATCTTTGGATGATTATTTGGAGGCGCTGAAGGGACATCCCTGCGCGTTCGACTAGATGACGTTTCGCTGGCATCGTGCGAATGCTCGCCACGATTGATAATCAGCGGCTGTCTGTAATTGAACGAGTCGAGGTCCTCCGTGACGTGGAGCGTTCTCGATTTATCACCGAACCTCAGCCCATTATTCGAGCTGGTTAACAGTATCAAATAAAAGACAAGCGCGTAGTAGTAAAAGGCCGAACTGTTCCGGCCGGCCATCTTGCTCAGACTGACTTTCCGTAATAACCATCTACACAGGTACATACGTGTATATATATACGCATCTATGTACTTGAACAGTAGCGGATCGCGGGGGTGCAAGTAGCGCGAGCACCGGGCCCCAGTACCGTACCGGTGTTTGAAATCTTCAAGAAATTTGAGCTCCTCTGTGCTTCGCAACGTATCTTAATTCAGCGAAACTGAATTTGCCCGCGAGACAAAGAATTGTGTAATGGGCGATGAGGGGGTGGAGAAACGAGGAAGAGGTGGCTGGGGAAGTAACTTCGGAAACGTTTCTAATTGCATTTGGCGATGCAGTTTGTTGACCGGGGATCTTTAAAAACTGTGGTTACATGGTGTGTGTTTTACGTAGAAGGTCGAGTGGAGTAATTTGCATGTGTAATTTAGTGCGAGCTGATAGGCATGCGTCAACGTCGTTGCATGCGCATTGGACTTAAGCGCTTTCTGAAAATGCTAATGGTGCAACCGATGTCGAATCGAACCTCGGAGATTCCTTTTTCCTTTAAATAATGTTCTCAAGGTTCTCAAGAACCCAGAGCCAATCATAGAAGGATGCTGGATATTAAGAACGCTGAGGAACATCGCCCATTGTATACGTAACCGCAGCTTCGCGTTTATCATCCATCGCACTTCAGAACGCACGGCTGTAGCAGAACGTGCTACCTGTATTCAAATTAGAGTTGTCGCTAAATACTGCTTTTGAGATTTATCAAACTACGTAAATACTTATATGCAGCTGGCGTGTAATCTGGAACGGTGTTGTAATTGTTTTTTACGAGATTTTTTTAAATTTTAAGTAGAGATCGCGTTGAGTCGAAGGCAAAGGTAAACCTATAAATACGACTATCTAGAATAACAGTAGACATTTTTCATAGCATTGTATAATAATATTTATGAGCAATATGAGTCATAGCTTCGTTTCGTGACTAATTAATGGCGTAGTAGCCGATGGAAAAGAAGAATGGTCGTAATAAAATTGGAAATCGTCGAGTTGGGGGAGCAAGTACTTGAATGGCGACTCTTAGATGTAATAATAAAACTACATTAGATAATGGCTTTCATTTCCTGCCACCGACGCCAACGTCCCCCTGTTCGTACTACGCACATGTATAAAATACAGTGCGCGATCAGAGTAAAAAGATTTCTCGATACTTCCTTATTTACTTTCTTGGGTAAAATGCAAAACAGTTTTTGATGAAATATGGAAGCATTGCCACTTGTAGAAAGTGTAGTTTGCCAGGATACTCTTATAATTTAACAGATATAATTTACACGCGAAGTATAACCACACAAATTACCCGAAAAACACTTCGTACCTGAAATTGCATATTTGTAAGAAACTCAATTAAAATTATACAAATAAGAAGATATAACACTCATTAGTGTCACCGTAGCGGCGATAATGTTTCTTGGTTCATATATATGTAGATAATGAATAACTCTCGAAAACGCATATGTGTGCAAAAGAAATGACAATTATATCGTTTATTATAATTGCACAATGAATTGTAATGGCTCGATAACAAGAATACTTAGGGCTACGCATGATAAAAAAAAGTAACAAGCTAGTTATTCCATATCTGGTAACATGACAAAATGGATTGATTGTGCGTTTTCTGCGTATTATTTACATATGTACTTTAACATAGTAATAATTCAAACTGTAATCGCACAACAGCTTTCAGCAATTCTCCGCGTAAGTCTATATAGTTAGTAATAAATCTTCAATACTCTAATTCCCTGTATCATCGTCATTCAACCCACATTCCTGATAATCGATAATTTATTAGATTTCCGTCCCTAATTCCTGCACTTTTTCAGTTGCATTAAAGAGTAGAGATCCTTAAAAGCCTGAATTACGCCTTTTATATTACGTACAAGTGACTAATTATTAAGTAACATGTAAGTTATTGTTGCATATACGAACGCATGCACCACGTATGTGTGCAGCGCGTCGGTAATTTGGTCCGTTTGGACCAGGAAATTCTGCAAAGTTAATAGGAATACCTGGTACTGGTGGAGGTGGCATGGCGGAGTTGTGCGAGAGAGACTTAACGTGTGCGACAAGGACGGAGATAGGTGGAGTGTGCGAGAGAGAGAGAGTTGATACGTGCGACAAGGACAGAGATACTCAGAATAAGACTGTGACCTGCTTTACCGGCCACTGTTATCGATGCAGAATAGAATAGGATTATGACACGACTAGGGATGGAGTGCAAAATCACTAACAGTGATTTATCACCGTGATCGTGATTTTTTTACCTCGAGTGAATTTGCTCACTGTGAATACTGTGATCGTAATTCTTGATCATGATTGAATTATTTTTTATAAAATACTTCAATATAGCTTGTGTTATAGTCAAAATGTGCTAATTCAGCGAATATATAGTATATTATACATTCATAAATAGTCAATGTATGCACGCACTGATTTGAGTGGCTAAAAGTATTCACATATACATTATACTTTTTAACTAAAGTGAATAAATATTCGTTAATTTAAATAGATCAAGAGCGATAACATTGGTTCAAAGTACACAACTGAGATTCTATAAGAACAGTGAGGACTTGAGAATGTTTCGAGAGAAATTAGAAATTGGGGTTATGTGGAGCGTGCAAAGAGCAGTCATGCTCTCCACCAATCAGAAGCGATCACTGTTCTGCCTGCACCAATCAGAAGCGATCACAAAAATCACGGATCACTGTGAAAAATCACCGTGATTGGGAACGTACGTGATCGGATCACTCGTGATTCACAAATCACGGTTCTAGCCAACACTAGATACGACTAGCGAATAATCGATTCTGGGAAAAATCGATTCAAAAGATGGGGAATTACTTGTCACTAGTGAAAGGACCAATGAAATTGCTTAGCATCACTTGGCTTGGTTTCGCGTCAGCGCCACTTGGCTTGGCGTTGGCGTTGGCGTCGGTTGGTGTGACGTCACGGAGTCATCACGCACACATATACCGCCACTGCCGTAGGTGTTCCCCCTCCACTACGAATAGTTTGCAGGAACCTATTTCCTGGCAATACCTAACGGTTAGGTTAATTGTAACCAGTTGACAAGAATCTAATTCTTTACCCCACACTATCCAACCTACGATGTTTAGATATTTCTTGTGTTTCAAGTATTAAGGTATTACAAGACGTTTATTTTTCATACTTTATTTTAAACCCATTTTACTAGCGTTAAAATAATTAACCGTGACGTGAACCGTTGCTTGCCATCGGAACAGTATAATCGTTGCACATCGTGCGTGGGTAGAAAAATGGAGCTGCAGCAGCCCGGCCGGTCAAGCTCACCGATAAGCAAAAATCCCCCAGGAAAGGTAACTTAATGTTTCTACATTAATTGTTTTCATCGTTCCGACAATATATATATACGGAGGAGAATTTTGGTTTTTATGTAAATCTCACGCCCACACATATCGTATTTTCAATCTATCATAGTTCCTTACCGTTGTAACTTTGGTCTTTACAGCATGTTGGGTCTGGACAGAAAAAGATTATCATAAACGTGTACAAAGCACTTATCCAGGAGAAGCCGTCTATGAAGAAATACGAGATCATATCGACGCTATCCGAACAAACAGGGATAGGGCTCTTGACCGTGAGAAAGACTGTTTCCGAGTACGTGCATACCGGCAAGGTGTCTTCGCCGAACAGAAAGCGTAAAAAATTGAGCACCGCGCAGAAGATGTCTGAACAAGAGAAGACTGGAATTAGGCACAAAGTCCACGAGTTCTGGTCCCGGCGAGAGGTGCCGAATTTAAATAAAGTCCTCTCCGCGGTGAACGCAGACCCTGAGCTCGGCACATATGTAAGGACCACCTTCTATAGAATACTCCACGATTTAAGCTTCAAATTTACAGCGAAACATCGGAATAGCGCGCTTATGGAGCAAGAGTACATTGTGCTCTGGCGACATAACTATTTAATTAAGCTGGCACAATATAGAGCGGAAGGTCGCCATATTTACTACTTGGGCGAGACCTGGGTGGACAGCTCCAGCTCCACAGGTACTACGCCTGAGCCCGCCGGCGCAGGAAACCAGCTCGTCGCCCTCCATATTGGGTCGGTGGAGGGGTTCGTAGCCGGAGGACTGCTATGCTTCAAATCGGGGAAGAACTCTAAGGATCTCAATGACAGAATGAACGGGGATACATTCTTTGAATGGTTCCAAGGTATTCTGCCATCATTGAAGGAGGGCGCAGTTATCGTCATGGACAACGCTCCTCATCATTCCGTGAAAACGGAGCATTGTCCAACGATGGCCTGGACGAAACCAAGAATCATAGAGTGGCTTATCTCCAAAGGGTACCCCATACCTCCGCATTCCGTAAAAGTACAGTTAATCGATATGGTGAAGAAGATCAAGCCAGAATATGACAAGTACGTAATAGACGAGTACGCGAAAAGGAACGGGAGACTGGTCTTGCGCCTGGCCCCGTATCACTCTGACCTGAACCCCATAGAAATGGTATGGGCCATGGTAAAGAATTACGTCAAGGCGAAGAACACCACCCACAAGTTAGCAGATGTAAAAAATCTGATAAGCGACGGCATCGATCGTGTGTCCGTCGAAATTTGGCAGACTTTTATCCGGCACACGACGAGTAAAGAGCAGAAACTTTTCGAGCTGGGTCGAATTATAGACGAAGTCAGCGATGCACATATGACTCGTGGAGGCACCGACGAATCTGAAACGGATTCCAGCGAGGAGTGGGAACAAGATAGTTAATTAAATTTTTGTATATGTGGGTGATGGCGTGGGTGTAAGTATAACACAGCTCCCTGTACTTTAACAGAGCCAGAATTTATCAAGCCCATTTCAATGTCGGTTTGTCTTTCCTTGAATGCTACCAGGAAATCCAAACTAATCGCGTGGTCTCTATGCCTCGGTCGCTCGTGAGCGAATGAGTCTCTTTGCACGGGGGTCTCCGACCACCCCTCTCTACCGATTCCCAAATCCTGGATAAGGATTTATATATAATACCGGACCAAGGAAGCGAGACGCTTTCCCTGGTCGGAGCCGAAAGAACGCGGAGCCTGCAAAACAGATGTTTCATTGCTTTATAACATCCTGACGGTCCTGTTCGAGGGTGACGGAAGTATGTATCGCTACACACATGTTTTATTTTATGATTATGTTACGTGCTTAAGAAATGGCCATTCACAGTTCCAGGGAAAGCTGGAGAAGAGTTCCAGACACAGTTCCCAGGCGTTGACCATGCATTTTCATAGGTTGCAACACTTCGGCCCGGGTGGTCAGTGGGCGGCACTGCGTTGCCACGCGCAGTGTTGCCGGAGTGAGTACGGGCGTCGTGCGCGGCGCCGGGAGGGCGGGACTTACCTGCCAATTAAGGCGCGAAGGTGGCCGTGGGGTTTTAGTGAGTAAAAGTCTCGCACTACCCCGGTGCCTTCGGGGGAGGGCTGAGCTCTGCCTTGAAGACGTCGGGGTGTCTTTTGAAGATTTCCCCACGTTAAAGAAAAAAAAAAAAAATGGGTGCACTCCTTGATGATGAACACGGTCCTCGAAATTCTGGACACCCAGGGATCTTCAAGGCTGCATTGCAACTGGTCAATGTTCCTGGCGGTTTCTCGCGCAGTTGAGATTCCGCGATGTCTGGACTTCGTCAATCACGTCGACTCGGGACTCGGGACTCTCTTCTTTTGGACATTCGAGGGTAGCGGGTGTAATAAACTCTGTATCTGACGTTTTAAAAACATGTTTTTTTTCAACGTTTAAGCGAGCGGTTACTCGTGCTTGTAGTGCGTGTGTGTAAGTACATAAATGTTACATAAACAATTGAAGTTCGTTCGAAAGAACTGCATAACGATTTTTATAAAACAGTCGCTAGCTGTGTGTATACGGAATTAATTATGTCACCGCGTATACGAACCCCGTGCGTGAAACGAGGATAGTCTTACGGCGCACAATGGGCCGGATTCACTTATTTGACGCCATTTTGGTCTTTTTTTTAAGATATCGGAATGAAATTGACACCAAAAAATAGGATAAAATTATTCCTTTCTAATGATGTATAATTTAATATATTTGACATTTATTTATTTATTTTTCATTTTTTTAACTTAATTATGAAATTTTTTTTTTGAAAACTATTCATTCGGTACTTTATTTAACCGGTTAACTGGCACGGTCCTTTTCACTATTCGGGCCCAAACTGGTACCATCGAATAATTAAGTGAATCACACAAAATTTGGTATACAGGGGTTTTTTGAGTCGCTGAACCGATTCCGGGGGTAATTTTTTTCATCTGACACCCCCAACCCCTAAAAAAATAGAATTTAGGGGTGAGTTTGTCAATTCTTTACTAAACCTTTTTTTATTTGTGAAGTTTTCTTGTCTATAATTCGATTGCAGCAGTTACTTTTTTCAATGCCACCCCCAACCCCTGAAAAATAAGGGTTTAGGGGTTTAATTTTTTGGTTTTTTTATTTTCTACAAAAAAGTTTCGAATAATTTTATACCTAATAAAAAAATAAATAAAAATAAAAAAATATATAAAATAATGCACAAAAGTAAAAAAAAAAAACAAAACAAAAAAGTGCAGTGTAAAATCTTTCCGTAACCTCCTCGTCGGTAGACTCTGGGGTCGTGAAAATTTCACCAGCTAACTACGGGAGTAAGAGTTTACTTATGAAATAGAATACAGTACGAATAATTTATACAAATCCCAACAATTCGCTAGTCATTTTGGTTCGGCCATATTGAGTCTGCTATATTGAATTTTACAATTCCAATGCCACATTCAGATTCAGCGATCCCAAAAACCCCTCTGTTTCATTCAAATCGATTGAAAAACAAAAAAGTTATTCCATTTGATCATATATGATACATTGCCAGAATTGGCCAGATTTTTGTTTGATCATATATGATACATTGCCAGTTAACCGGTTAATGCCCTTTTCAGTGGTTTAAATCGAATGTTCGCGAAACTTTTCGTTTCCAAGTTATAAGGAAAAGTCGAAAAATAAAGGAATGTAGCCAAATATCGTTTTGTTTAAATTGAAGGCCAATTTTTTGCGCTAAACATCATCTTTTATTAGTAATTAATGTAAATAATCTATTAAAAAATAATTCTGAAAACAGTCAGGAAAATTGCGACATTTTTTAAAATTGACAAGGAATATCTTTCAAGTCCCAACGAGTCCCGTATTTTAGCAAAATGGAATCTTTTCAGTGCACCTTCCTCTATATGAAGAAAATGATGCGATGCTAATGACTACAAGTCGAAATATTTTGAGAAATGGGACGAAGTGGGAAGTGAATTTTGCATGATTGTATAACTATAGAGGAAGGTGCACTGAAAAGATTCCATTTTGCTAAAATACGGGACTCGTTGGGACTTGAAAGATATTACTTGTCAATTTTAAAAAATGTCGCAATTTTCCTGACTGTTTTCAGAATTATTTTTTAATAGATTATTTACATTAATTACTAATAAAAGATGATGTTTAGCGCAAAAAATTGGCCTTCAATTTAAATAAAACGATATTTGGCTGCATTCCTTTATTTTTCGACTTTTCCTTATAACTTGGAAACGAAAAGTTTCGCGAACATTCGATTTAAACCACTGAAAAGGGCATTAAATAAAGTACCAAATGAATAGTTTTCAAAAAAAAAAATTCACAATTAAGTTAAAAAAATGAAAATAAATAAATGTCAAAAATATTAAATTATACATCATTAGATAGGAAAAATTTTATCCTATTTTTGGTGTCAATTTCATTCCGATATCTTGAAAAAAACACCAAAATGGCGTCAAATAAGTGAATCCGGCCCACTGTGCGGCGGACAATTCAGTCAGTTACACGTATTCCACGCTCCTATTCTAACCTCATTCCTGGACTACTTCCATCGAATTGTGTAATTTTTCACAGGACTGAGACTCTTTTCTACTTAAAAACTATATAATAAGTATGTAGACTCTTCAAAGAAAAGAGCCGTACTGACCGTACTTCGAAAAAGTTAATCAAACCGCACAAATAAACCCCCCCCCCCCCCTTGTTTTTATAGTATTGAACGATAAGATTGCACTCACATTTTACGCTTCAATCTCTGCACAAGACACTTCTTATCGTGTTGTAATCGTATTCTATTCTGCACCGATAACACCGCATGCGAAATCGAGATGTTACAGATTCAAAAGTACTAATTACCGGTAAAGCAGGTCACAATCTTATCCCAGCAATCTCTATCCTTGTCGCACACGCCAGCGCTCTCTCTCTCTCTCTCTCTCGCACAGCTCCACCGTGCCACCACCACCGCTATCATGCGTTCCTATTAACTGTGCAGATTTTCCTGGTCCAAACGCACCAAATTACCGAAGTAAAGTGGATTGCAGGCACATTCAGAATATATCTGTCCTCGTCGCGCAACACCACCTTTCTCTTCCCAAAAGCCGCCGAGCCGTGTGACAAAAATTTATATCACTTAGATGTGCTGGTAGTTGGTTTCACGAGGAAATAAGGCCGCGAAAGGAGAAAATTCGGAGAATGATACTTACGCTTCATTACTTTCGTAAATTTCTCATCATTTCTCATTCCAATGTGCTGGCGCGGTGCCGCGTGAAGATGGCAACAATTGGCAACTTCAAGCGGAACCGTTCAAACGTGTTTGGACGCGCATCGGACGCGCTTCAAGGCGCAGTTAACAGAGGAGACTGCAGGACGTTGTTGTTGTAGCAATTATTTCCAGAAATTGTAACGACAGACGTAGTAAAATAAGTTGCAATAATATAGGATCATAAATGATAGAACGTACGATTCGTACTGTCAAGGTCCGTGTTGTATGTGTCTCAGATTATTAACGAAATAAGAATTTACCACGGCTTCGGAGTGACGTTTCGATACCTATAATGTGTCGTAGATAAGCTGTACGCAATGAGCGAGAGTAAAAGGAAGCTGAGAACAAGGGGCGTCATGGACGAAAGTGGCAGCTTCAAACATCGGCGCAGTTCGTTGCAAGTGAATTTAAGCTGCGTCTCCAAGTTAACAGATTCCGGCAACGGGTCGCTTAGACAAATCGATGACGATAATAACGACGATACAGCTCCGAATGCAACCGAGACTGATGCATCCTTAAGAAGCAACAGATACATGTCCTCTAGGAGCAACCAGGTACCTAACGACAATGGACACAGATCTTATAACGGTATCCCTTTGAGAGACGTGAACATAGTTTTAAGGAGAATAAACAACGACGACGAGATTCTGAACAAAAGCTGCGAGAAATTGAAGGATGCTATTAGGACCAAAACTAAGGGAATGTTCGACGCGCGAAACGAGGTATCCGTTAAGACACGTACAGTTTTAGGCGCTGATCGTGCCGAAGAAGAAGCGGGAGCGGAAGATTCAAATCAGAGTATCGGTAGTACGCCGAGAGATCAACGCGAAAGCGAACGCGCCGAGGAACGGAGACGGCGGAACACATTGAGAAGGAGACGATTGTTTAACGCGTATAACTCGACGTGTAATTCTAGTAATCTGCGCCCGCCGCGATCGAATGAAATTCAAAGTAGCAGCATCGTACTGGCTGGGAGCAACCGAAGACCTGCTGCGTCGAATCTGTCTTCGAATACATCGGGCGAAGCGATGGATCCCCGCGAATTCGAGAATCGTAGGACCAATCGTTCCGTTATTTCGAATACCTCGGAAGGCGAAGGCGAATTCGCAGCGGTGCCGATCGGTTGGTCGACGATGATAAACGATCGAGCGTTAGACGCGGAAGACGAAAGCGGCCTTCAAATTGCAAACGATTCGTCTTCGTCCGTAGATAAGCGTACGAAGAAAAGCATAGTCTCCATGGAAATGACGGATGTCCATGAAAGGTTTATACAATGCGATAATCAGAGCTCGAGGACAATTGCGGGAAGCAGCGTGAATACGGTACGGAGTTCTTTGAACGTAAATATGTCTGTCGAGGGATCCAGCGAAGATATCGGACGTAGGCGAGAGAAGGACACAGATCCGTCGGTTTCTGACGAGGCGCTGGATAGCGTAAATACAGTTCGTACTTCGTTGCAAATGAATACATCTTTGGACACCTCGAATAGATTATCTTTGCAAAGGTCTAATAGCAAAAGCAGGACGTCGGTATCGAACGATACCACGAATAAAAAGGAAGGCGCGAGTATCGTCGCTGAAAATGATACGAGTTTAACCGATCGATTGAAGAATGTCTTCATTCGGTCGGCCGAACGCGTAGAAAGCAACGAAGTATGTACCGATAGGGATCGAAGTAGCGTTACGAACACTGGTCGCAGAGTTGGAGATAGAACTTCTGGTGGTCAGAGTTACATCGAGGCTACTCCGTATCCGATGAGCCGTTCTGTTTTCTTGAGATCACAATTGAAACACAATGCCAATAATTATCCGCACAATGGCGATAAGTCGTCAGACGCTGCGGATGCGAGCTTTTCCAAAACGAGATCTATTACCCCGTAAGTATATCATTCTTATTTTGTGGAAGGAAGTATTCGCGATGCTTATAAATACTTTGTTCGCGTTCTTTCAGAGGACAGAAGGGATGCCCGGCTTCTAATAATGATCAGGAGAGATTTGTAAACGACACAATCATCTTGGATGATTCGTCTGGCTGTAGAACACCCGGTGCTGAACCGCGGGTACCCGTGATCATAGACGAATCGTGCAATAATAGCAAATTGGAAAACGATCAGAATGCAGGGAATTTGATAGATCTCTCTTCTAAAAGAAAGTATAAAAAGAAACTATTGTCTCTTCGCGAATGCTCGCAATTGCTAACGTTCTCTCCGGTGGAGCAAGAACGCGTAGCTTCTAAATTCCCAACATTCGCAAGGAGACACAGAAAAGGGAAGAAGCAAGCTGCGAAGACTAAATTTAACGCGGCCGATAGCGCGAGCAACGCGAAACACATCGAAGAACAAACTAGCAAGCAGTCGTTATTAGAAGATGATACTCATTCGTTCTCTGAGAAGAAGAAACAGAAGGCTAAGAAGCCCAAGAAAGTAGTCAGTAAAAAGATTACCGTTAAGAAAATTGTTAATGCAGACATTTTAAAGAGACTAGAAGAAAACAGAGATATTGGTAACGGATCACAAGTGGTGACCTCTGTTTCGAGTAGAAATTCAGCGAACGATTTTCAATCCATGAAAAGGCTATCTACTACACAATTATCCAGAAGAAAAGCGCAGAGGCTAAATATCGTTGCAACAGGCCTGTCCAATGAGTAAGGAGAATTCTTTAACCCTCTAGGGACGGGGATGTTTTAAACTTCACGTAGAATTTTTTTGAGCGTTAAAATAGTCTATTTTATACTTCGGATTTGGAAACTACTGGTTAGTTTTTTTTTAATTTTTTTTTAATTTGTTTATAACAATATAACAAAAAAAAGTTTAATTTCGGGTTCTGATGGTACAACAGTTTCTTCTCTGCCTACTAAAGGTCACTATACCTATCAAATCTCGATCTTATTGATGGAACGTAAATAAAAATGTGTTAATCTGAATGGGACTCTGGAGTCCCAGTCGTCCCTAGAGGGTTAAAACCCTAGCTGTTGAAGAGAAACTACTTTGTCGCAATTATTTAATATGTACTCTCGTATCTTCTTTCGCAGTGACAAGAATATAGTTAAAAGCGTCGTTAGAGCTCTGGGCCTCGCGAGAATTGAGTCGAATGTCACGAAGAGAACGACCCATGTCGTGACTACCGGCGTGCGTACAGTAAATTTGCTGCACGGAATTATACGGGGCTGCTGGCTCGTCAGCCTCGAATGGGTTTTGCAATCTTTGGAGAACAACGCCTGGTTGGATCCAGAGAAACACGAAATGACACATTTCTCGAAGGCGGCATTGGTACGCAAAGCAAATCATATTGCAAAATATAAATTACTAGGTAGCTTTACTACTCGACTTCGCTCGAAATTTAGATTCTGATTTTATAAAAAAAAAAATTATTTCATTTACTTTTATTTTGCGAAAAGTCAGATTCATCTGGATTAGCTAGGCATAATGAGCTGGGACACATTTCGTGACCCCAGAGTTTACCGTTCGAAAATGTTTAGGCGACAGACAAACGCACAAACACTTTCTGCTTTATATATTAAGATACGCGAAAGATAATGGGTATAAAGCGTTGCTAATTTACGATTTGTAATCTTCAGGAGAACCGTAAAGATAGACAGTTGTTTGGGAGAGCCTATGTCCCTGAATTGTTTGCTGCTTCTGGCTATATATATGTCGGGAAAGACACAACGCCTCCCTGTACTATACTCAAAGATCTTATAAAAACCGCAGGTGGTTTTATTACCGAAAGTCCGGAAACGGCGAAGATAATTATTGGCGCAGAAGGGGTAAAAGAGTCTTGGGTGTTAGATTGCATCACGACGGGCGAACTACAAGCGTGTAATCAATATCGACGGCGTTAAGTGTCGCCTGACAATAAACAATTGTAAATAACAGTACTTTTCATTAGTGCAGAGCAGGAATCGTGTGCAAAATACTTTTCGCAAATTTATATATACTTAATCGCTATATCATAGATATAATGTAATTATATCTAACACGAATCAACGTCTGATTTATACATATCTATGTAATTATAATTATATTGGACTGAATATTACTGTATAAAAGAAGCCTTTTTCTTTCTGCAAACCACCTGTTGAAATTCGTTTAAGTTATAGATGAAGTACTCCAACCGGATCGCGACAAATAATATACGTTATCGTAATTAGGGGCGATATTTGGATAAAAAATCTATTTCGATGATTCATTGATTATTCCAAAGTACAGCATGCTTCATATACATATATCCACCATACAGACGCATTGTAAATACCTGTTCCGATAAAGATTGACTCACGTCTAAATCGTCGCGATTTGACTTTGAACAAAGCAATTCGCGGAATTGTTACGTTGATAGAAAGCTAGGCTAAAAAAAAAAAGTTAGATATAGATATAGCTTGGTTGGAGTAGAATCGTGTTATCTCGTCGTAATCATACGGTTCAGGTTAGGCTACGTCACACCAACACTTGCAGCTGCTTACAACCAACGGCACTCGCGTACGATGTGTCAAACTGACATACATTTTGTTAATATGCGTCTTTGTACTTATCTAACCGTAAACTAATATAAAGTATCTCAACGAACATGAACTACGATTACACTCAGTAAGTAGTAAATTACGAATTCACGTAGAAATCGAGTCCTGCTGCCGTTTCCCTTATCGCTGCGCGAAACCGTACTCAATAGCCTATTAAACTCGCTTATCGCTCGGAATGCCGTAAAATTCGATTGTTCGAATCTTTTCGATGCATTGTTTACCGCGCGGTGGCAGTTACGCTGGTATATATGGTCGATAGTACCTGTAACGGTAATATCCGAAGTTTGTCAAACTAATTTTGTACCTGTGCAATACAACGGTGTCGAACCATTCACATGTTTCCGTATTGTCTGTCCATTCTTTTCCCCAACCTTTCGCGCGCGTTTCTGCGCTCAAAGCTGCTACAGCGGCGCGAAGGGCTCGAGTGTCGACTCGTCCGAGTTCCCTTCGAACGACACACCTGGGAAATGTTTAACGTCGTCGTTGTTCCTTCGATTCCAGAGCGACTCCGCGCGACACTCCATCCACAGAAACATGTATTCCAATACCAAGGCACAACACAACTATAATAACTGACGCTTACGCAGGCATCCCCGAAAATTTGTTGCTAAATTTTCTTGGATTTTTGGTAAAGACTACGTTCTTACGCGTAGCGCGCTCATCTTTCAGTACGCTTTAAAAGGAACGACGTGTAATTTCCTCCGGATCCGCGCGCCGCTCCGCGCGCACTCGCCTGACATTGAAATATATTTTTCCAGTTCCTAGTTACTCTGTTCGGTTTGCTGCGCAAGAAGGCATGGAATTACGGGCGTCTGGCGTTACTGAACAAAACGGATGATAGGTGGATGGAGTTGTTTTACGGGGACAACGAAGCTACAGACACAGATGCGATATGCCTGGAAGCCTCCGTGAATTCGCAACTTTCCCAAGTTGACAGAGGCTTCCTGTCGTGGATCGTTACCGCGTTTAAAGTTACGTAAGTGGAACGATCGCGCTGATTATCAAGGGCGCCGCCAATAACGCTGTTGAAAATGATTCGCAACGATGCTTACAGCGACGAGGAATTGTTAAAACGAGCCGGGCCCGACGGTTTACTGTACATATCGTTCGAGCGCCATCTGATCCTCCTAACGGGGTTGATGCTGGTCGCGTCGCTGTGCGTAGCCTTACCGATCAATTTTCATGGGACTATGCAAGGGGACGAAGCGAAGTTTGGCCACACGACATTGTCGAACTTGGATCCGATGTCTACGTGGATCTGGGTGCACAGCGTATTAATTCTGTCTTATTTGCCCATCGGCGGTTACATCATGAGGCATTTCTTCAAAAAGGTTCCACAATTTATGGATTACGCTAGCCGCGATGTTAACGCGAGCATGTTAAGTAGCGAATGTTTTGCACTGTTTAGGTGCGAGATGCTAGGCATGGCGGAGAGCTGGCAGCTAGGACGTTATTAATCACAGAAATGCCCAAGCACCAGTGCAACGTGCAGCTTTTAACTGATTATTTTAAGTGCGTAGATTCACGCGCCACGCAGTCGCTTGATTTACCTTGCTCCCCTTATAGTTCGATTATTTCCAGAGAAGCATTTCCTACTCTAACGGTGGAGGATGTCACGTTGGCTTACGATATTAAGCGGCTCTCGGCATTGGACGTGGAAAGGGATTGCGTCGAACAGGCGCGTTTATACTGCGAGAACTATGCGAGGAAAAGGGAGCCTTTGCAAATGTATCCATATCCATGCGGCCAGGTGCTAGCTTGTTGTTGTAAGAACGTGAGTGGTAATTATTCAGAGATGTAGGTATCCGAGCAGAGCCGCGGTTAATGTATTCCATTTGCCCCGCAGAAAACCGATGCTTACGAATTTTATATGAACGAGGAGGTACGATTGACCGCGCTAGTCGAGGAGGAGAAAAAGGTTGCGTTGACCATGCCTCTGGGGGTTGCCTTTGTGACTTTAGGTAAGTTGCTTGCTATCACTCGCTCCTCCGTTTGAATAAAACGGCAACAATTACGATGCTAATATTGACGACAGGTACACCTGGCGCGGCGAAGGCTATGCGAAATCAGTTACGTTCTTCGCCCAGCATAAAATGGATGGTAGATTACGCGCCGACGCCGTCTGACATCTTTTGGGAGAACCTGAGCGTACCAAGACCATGCTGGTATTTGAATGCCGTTTTAATCAACGTTGCTCTGGGCATCGTACTGTTCTTTCTCACTACGCCAGCTGTAAGTCGTTCGCCCATCAGCCGTGTCTCGTAAGAAAGCACACCGGCACCCGTCCTGAATCGCGTAAACGTTCTTTATATCCCGCGGCGTGTGATTTTAGGTAATAGTATCGTCTTTGAACAAACTACCGATCACAGGAGAGATCATGAACCTCAGCCCGGTGCTCTCGTCCTTCCTTCCAACCGTATTGCTAGTTAGCGTGGCTGCCTTGATGCCAGTGTTGGTAGCAAGGAGCGAGTCGTTAGTCAGACACTGGACCAGAAGCAGCCTGAACCGAGCAGTGATGACGAAAACGTTGCTCCTCTTATTGCTGATGGTCCTTATATTACCGAGTTTAGGCCTAACCAGCGCGCAGGCGTTCTTAGAGTGGACCGTGAACCCGGCCAACGACACAGGGAGATGGGACTGTGTGTTTCTACCTGATCAGGTACGGCTGCGCTGCTGAAATAACAGATTCGTCTTAATGTCGCGAGACACATGATTCGCACAGAAGCGCAGGATCTGTTTTACACAAAAGTATGCTTCGTTTCTGTAGGGTGCTCTGTTTGTAAATTATGTAATTACCGCGGCTTTGCTTGGAAGCGGATTGGAGTTAGTCAGATTCCCGGAATTAGCGTTGTACACGTTCAGGCTGTGCATAGCTCGCAGCAGAGCGGAGAGGGTGCACGTTAGGAAAGCAGTATTATGGGAGTTCCCCCTGGGCGCTCATTACGCCTGGTTGCTCTTAGTTTTTACGATGACGACGGTGTACAGCTTAGCCTGCCCGTTGATCACGCCGTTCGGCCTGCTGTATCTTGTAGTGAAGCATTTGGTACGTCTGAATCCCGTCAACGACACGCGTACGTAAGCGTACTCGTAAGAAGGGAATATTACACATTACTTTGCGCAGGTGGATAGGCACAATCTGTGCTTCGCTTATGGGCCAAGTGTCGGGGGCGGTCAGTTAGCTGGTGCTGCTGCAAGTGCGACTGGTGCAGCTCCCATTCTGGCTCAGGCGGCACTACTGGCTTTAGGTTTGGTGAGGAGAGGCTTGTCGCCATTGGCTGCTGTGCAACTCAGCGGCCTTGCTGCGAGCATCTTGGGCCTTGTCACTGGTGTTACGTTGCCCACGTCAAAATCTAAGGTAGCGTTAACGAATACCGCTGTGAACGCACGCAAGTATAACACCCGAGTCAACGAAAGCATCTTCTTTCACAGGCGCAGGCGATAAAACGAGATCTGTCAGCCGGGCAGAATTTCGTCGCACCTGTCTTGCGGCAGAAACAGATCTCGTTAGAGGAAACCATATCCACGCGATCAAACTCCGATCCCAATCTGCCTAGTTTGGTGAGCACCAGCATCTCTTTGGTACAGGAGAGCCCGAAACTTTATCAGAATTATGGCAAAGAGTCGGAAGCATAATAGGGAAAGCCGTTGAGCGGCTTCGAACACGCGTGAGGTGGTGCATGCATGTAATTCAGTGTAAGCACAGTGATACATACTCCGAATGCTATGACTGATCCATTTATACTCCATGTACCGCGATATCGTATAAGTACGATAGAAAATAGTGATTCTACAAATCGAACTGAATTCGTTTGTATTTGCGCCAAGAATTTTATAAGGATGGAAGTTGCGAAACCAGTAACGAATAGCACAACTTTCTATCCGCGAACGCATGAAACCGCCGAGATTAAATTACTTATCGCGCGAAGGTAGTTCGATAATGTCCCATTTGTACTATTAATAGCGGAAGGCAAAAGTGAAAGTATTATCCGAATATTAATATTAATAATAATGAAGCTGATAATAATAATAGTTGACATACTTATTTATCATCTTTCACCGGTGTACAATTCCACGAAAGCTATCAGTTCTGCTCAGTGGCCGATTTAAGGAAAAGGGCCCAGGTGGCAAACGTTCTGGGACACCCTGTATGCATAACAGAATTACAAATGAATTTACGCGCGTGTGGAATAAGAATGATACGAAACAAAAAAAAAAATATAGTGTCTGGATAAAATCATAAGCTTTTTTTGGAAGATGGGGCCTTGGGGGACCGTTCTGGGCTGGGGTCCAACTGCTCATCGGCCGGCCGTTAAATCCGCCACTGGTTTTGCTCCCGGGATTTTTTAAATATCGTGTAACAGCGACTAGATAAAATTTTACCACGCCACGGCTGTTTCATCGATAAAATGGAACAGCTCGAGCGAGCCTTAGAGAGGACCAACAAGCATTTAGCTGTAACAGAATTGTTAAACGATTTTTCCATAGCTTCTCACGAATAAATCTTTGCATAATAGTAATAATTATTTCGCGAGGCGTGTGCGAGCAACGCGCCTGCATCTTTTTACGAATAATTACAGATACTAACTATGTAAGAATGTTACATGTATTTATGTCCACTTCTTTGAAAGAACTTTCTTTTTTAATACATTTACAGCGAATGATAATGGTAGTTAATCGTATGCTAAAAATCGGGAAGTCACATACATAGTAAGTTCCGCTTATATTACAGAAGATTCCTTTCGTCTACATTAAAACCTTTGTCTCGCATTTCTACTAACGGCACAATTATTCGTATGTACAATTTGAAATACATAGGGAGAAACGCTATTAACAAATGTATATCATTTCCTTCGTTCGCGAGATTCGCGCTCAAGCAAACGTTTTACGAAAAAAATTCCTCTATTGTACATTACCAAGTGTCAGTTCAACGGATCCTACGAATAATGTTCAACCGAGCTTGTAAAACAAAGGTAACTTTGCGACATCATTATGGAATATGCCGTGATGATCGCGTTCTATCGACGTGCCGGTACTAAGCGCTAAGTCCTCATTTTAAAAAGCAACGTATTTCATTTAATATTATTCCTCCGAAATATACAAGGCAGTGTGAAAATAAGTTACTAAAGTTTAAAGGCGTAATTGCCTTATCAATTGGGAAATACTATGTTTGACCGATGCGAATTGCCTCTATAATGCACGGCCGTTTAAAACGAAAGGCGAAAGGATATAAAAGAAGTATTCAACTGATGTGTAAATATCTTGTATAAAATTAATATTGGGCCCTAGAGTGTTCATCCGTACAAGTGTTCGAATTAAACCTGAGAAGGCACTGAATTAGTATGCCACACTTTCAAATCAGATAACCTGCTATGTATTTATCAAAAAATTAAACGAACTATCGGGTGTACATTACGCTCCACTGTGCGAGCAAGTAGAAACATTCCATGTCAATCCAATTAGGTAAATTATCGATCGGGCAGAGAAGCTTCTAAGGATCGTAAAACTTGTTTATATCTTCATCGTAAAATCAGGCTCCTCCAGCTTCCAAAATAATATATAAATACCGTTAAACGAGTGCGATAAAAGCTTTAAAAGCAAGTCCGGACTTTTAAAGTGCCTTAGAAAAGGAAGCCGCGCGAAATATGCCGTTGGATTAAAAGGAAACTTTTAAGAATCTTCCATCCTCTGCAGCGGTATTGAAATTTTTTAAAAGTCGTTAGTCGCAGCTGAATGCTGGCCTATTTGACATGGAATGGTGTCTGACGAACAAAACGAATACCATTACAAATACTATTACCCCCGCATTGTTATGCAGAGTGATATACCATTGTCGTCGTACAATTCATAGTTTATCGTTTGAGAGCCAATTATGGTATTCACTATTCAGAGCCGAGCCGGTGACGGTATTTATCGTTCATTCGAACAAGCTACCACCGATTATAGCCTCCAGTTGACTAGACGTAAGATTATTTAATTTTTCTACCTGTTCCTCCTCGTTTCTCAATCTTAGGGACAATCGGTGCATCGTTTTTCTCTTCGTATCTTTCAAGTTACATTTGTACGGCATATAATCAGCATGCTGTATTATTTCTTCGTCATCCTCTTTCTGAGATTCTTCGCTTTCTTCGCTGCTCGGATGAACCTACGAGGCATATCGCCGTTTAAGAAACCTATTCCCTTAAGCTCCACATGGTGTATGAGAATAAACGATCGTGTAACTGTAACTACTGTCTAAGAAAACACTATTTTCTCCACAACGTACTTATTAGCAAGCATAATTACCACTACATGAATTTAAAAAAAAAAAAAACACAAGGAACTCTAGTTTACAGCCAAATTACGTACGCTACTGAAGTGGCACAAATAATATGAACACCCATAATAACAGTGTATTTCTACAATACGATCTGGCAGTCTTTTACGTTTAAATACGAGGAAACACAATTTACTCACCGCCGTGTTCTTCGACTGACTAATCAACTAACGATAACTAGACTATTTGTTAATCGCAAGCTAGGAGTTTCTCGCTTACTATGATCGATGATACTATGAATGAAACGAGGCCCAAAGAAATAATAGCAAAAGTATACACTCACTTGAACGCATAAACTTAAACAGAACATGATTGTTTCTTACTACTTCTCACTACTTCTCACTACTGCCAATGTCAGGGAGAGGATGCTGGGAACAATGAAAAATAATTAAAAAAAAAAAGGTTAATTGTCATCAATTTCTCTTTTTTTTTCTTTCGTTCGGAAACATACTAACCGTGAATGTTACAACAACAACATCGTATCATTTTCTTTTTGCATAAAACCGTAGTAATAATCGCATACGTTTTTCTTTTATGTTCTTGCAGTAAACCGTCATGATATTCTTCATAGATGGGCGTGCAAGGTAGACGTGGGCGTACCGTTAAGTAAAATTATAACCGATAAATGGTGGAACACAGTAAGGTCGACGGTACGTAAAGATTAACATACGCGTTTATATAATCTATATATAAACATGGGAACCGTTACGTCCAATTGAAATTCGTTAACTCCCTAAATACAGCTTCGAATGCGTGAAGAAAAAATAACATACGTGGCGTCCCTCGAATCCCAAAGCATTGAGAAATAAAACAGGACCGCGTTGACGAATTTAGAAATGCAATTATTTCTTTACACACCTTTGACGCCTCGATCGGAAGGTTCGCTCAAACATTCTCTACTATTCTCAAAAAGATACATTTGTCCTATGGAAAATCTCTCTCATGCTCACCACCACCAACGCAACTCATTGCCAACTTGCCTCTACATTACCATGTAATGTAAATCAGATGAACAAAATAAAAGGGAAAACAAAAGGAAGCCACCAATGCTCGATACGTAAAACGATTTCGCGGGTAAGGGCGGGGAAACCTTAAATGTTTTGAGCACTAGGGCAGCCCTGTGTTCGCTTATTCTTCCCTCATAATTTTGCACCGACGGATACGTTTTACTATAGAGTCTCATCTCACCTCTACTATGGAGACTCTTGGCGACGGTTCACGTGGTATCGCTTTCTCCATCATCGCCAGAGGACTACTGGAATCTGTCGAGGAGTACTCCTTGTCCGTTTCGGTGTCGTTATCCGAATAATCCTTCTCGTCTTCCGCGTTCTCGTGCAGCTTACATACGAGAACACCCCTCCTGCCGTATTCAAATAGATTCCCATCCAGATGTACTGTTGGAAACGACAGCGAGGGCAATTAGTGGTGTGTGACGGAGGCCTTTTAAATTTTTAGATCAACGCGAGCTGTCGCTACCTTGACAGAAGGCAGAGCTGCAGAAAACGCAATGCGCAGACGTTCTACGGCCACAGTCGGCGCAATGATGCCAGGGGCAGCTGAATCTTGAATCCGCGTCGTCGATGATCACACAAATTTTGTGATACCTCTTGTTGCAGGTTTTCTGATCGCAAACCACCGGCTCTACCGACTTGTCGATTTCTTGCCCGCAGCTCCAGCACAACCAGTCGTTCCTCGGTCTGGTACAGGAGAAAGAGCGTCATTTACACGGATTCACAGTTGGACGATAAAGCAGGCGATAATTATATAAGATTACTTACCGTCTTTGACGCTTTATCTTGTCAACTTTATCTAACTTTTTCGGGGTAAACGAGGGTGTCGATACTTGCGGCTTTTGCACCTTCAAACCTATAAATCCGCTACAATTTGGCGCGCCGCAGAGGCAGGCCTTTCGGGTCTCCCCGTCGCAAGCTAAATTATAATTAAAAGTTAATTCTTCACCGGGCTCGATGTCGCGCAACGCAAACAGACCTATACGCCTATCCCCGTTTACCGTCCATTTCTGTGTCTCGCAGTTGGGTGAACACGAATGATCTATATTGGAGAAGAAAATGGCATTAATTCGGGACACGCAAGTTCGCGGTTCTCGGTTCTCCGTTTGCTAGAAAGATACTCACTCATAAATCGACTTAAATTACCCTTCGGTTCGGCGTCGATCATTCTATTATTATCTATGGTTAAAAAATAGAAATTCTCATTCTTTAACTCTTTTTTCCTATGGAGCCTTCGTTTGTATTCATCCTCGTCTATGACTTCGCCCACATATTCGATGACGAACTGTCCCGCTATAATGGGCTCTAAGCTTCTAAGGCCCCAGCCACGGCCCACGGTGTGGAACGGCTCCATGGCTGGATATTCTCTCCTCACGAACGCCTGATTGTTACATTTAGGACCGGCCGGGCAGATATCAGGGCTACACTCGAACAACAGTATCCGGTTCAGGCAGTCTGTACCCGGTGCACATGGATTCTCCCATTCCGCATCGCAGTCGCATGCCGCAATACTTTCGACCTCCACTGGCTTCACGTTGCCAACCGGCTTATTCATCTATAAGTGCAACATTATTGCAAATTATAAGCTGATGCGCGATCACACATCGATGCACCTTCGCGGGCATTGAACGTATATTCGAAAACAAAGGAAAGAAAAGAAACGAAAGATTTTACTTTCAACTTAACATAAGGCGCAGGTTTCAATCCACGCGGTCCACAGGTCTCGGCAGCGGCTCTCTCAATTTTCAAACGCTGATGGATATCATTGGCTTCCTCGAGTGCCTTGCGGTACGCACCGTCTCTATTCTTTTTACCAATCGGTGGTTTAATATTCGCGTCGCCGTCTTGATAAAGGAAAGCGCGACCTCTAAAAACAGATACATAAATAATTTCCATGCTACGACGAATGATGACACTTTTCGTGCACCTCTGGCGAGGGCGAAAGCTTACCTGTGCACCCAGTAGTAATTATTCGAACCCAGAAACATTACGCAAAATTTGCCGGGACTGTGAGGTATAGCCTGGATGTTCTCGGGAATTTCGTGGGGATAACAAATGCGCGATGGCCACCAGCGATAAACCCCTAATTTCACCCATACCACCTCCCCGTATAATGGAAGCCTGCCAGTTTCGCAGTCTTCGCAAATGAACGCACCATCCGGTGCATCGATCCCTGCAATCATCACGCGCAATGTTACCGTTTTTGCTACCATTACTGCTACGGTTACTATTGACGCGTTCAAAGTAGTTACCTAGGCACTCGAGGTGAAAGGAAGTCGGGCACGTATCGCAACAGATAAGACTTCCACCTCTCGTGCACAAGAAGCACCACGCTGCGTTTACTGGGGGGTGAGGTGCTTGATAATGCTTCGGGCAAACTATTTGATTGCCGGTTAGAATTACCGAACCGGCTGGCAAGCAAAACGTCGACGTATGATAAGACGAAGGACAGCGAACGCATCGCGCTATCTTCTCGTTTAGAGCCCTCGAATGGCTGTCCTGAGGATTGTCCGAACTACACGTATGACACACGTGATACGGGCAAGTTAGACGACCTCCCTGCCAACGAGACTGACAAAACAGAAGACAATATTTGTTGCTACAAATAACGTTGCGCACAGCCACGATTAGAAATAAAGAAACTGTTTATTATTACTTGTGGCCATGATTTCAAGCATGCCGAATGATAATGTTTCCCACAGGCCATTGCGGTGCATCTTATCCTATCTCCTTCCCTTTCATTGCATATAAAGCAAGCAGGCGCCACGCCCGACAAGCAATCGATGCACTTGAACAACTCATCCTCTTGTTCCTCGCTTCTCCCTGGAATCGAAAGGTAGTGGTTAGTTGATTAAATGCGTCCGGGTATTATCCGTGGAAACGAGAGTTCGGAACTTGATTTCGGTACCACTATTTGCGTCATCGTCGACATTCCGTTTCGCTTCCTTTACGTCGTAGAATATCTTATCATCCGATGTACCCTCGTCGATGGAATGTTCTGGACTGGACTCACCAGGCTTCACGCAGGACAAGTGAAAATATGAATAACAAGGACCTTTGCATCTGGTCAGCTTCCCAGTCTTCTCGCAGATTTGACAAACTTTCTCTTGCTTCGTCCCTTTGAAGATATTGTGAGGCTTCTCAACCCTCACCCGCGACTTCTTATTATACTTTGTACTTGAATCCATGTCTATCGGCGAATCTTCATCGTGATCCGACGAGCTTTCTTTTATATGATTACTGCTACTGTCCGACGTGACGTACGCTCGATATTTCTTACGAAACGCGGAATTCATACTGTCCCAAGTCTTTCTCAAATACTTTCTGATTTCCCGCTCGGACGCGTCCGGGTACTCGTCCTCCAGCATATCTCTGTTCCGTTCGTAGTAGACTTCAAAAACACCGTCCACATCCTCCTCCGCCCTGAAATCAACTTTCTGCATGATCGGAACCTCCTCGTTGGAATCCTTTTGGCTCTGAGGAGATAACGGAGGAGTATCCGAATTGATTCTCGAATGACTCCTACCGTTCTCGACGTACTTCAGCATTTTAGGCTTCGCTCCCTCGGTTTTGTACTGTGCTTTGTCTAACTCTTCCACCTGCAAAGTCATTGTTTATCAGAAAAACGAGATAGACGAGATTGTTATTTCATCGTAGAAGTTAGATACGCGCGCTCACATTGTCCGGCCTAACGCGTTTAACATCAGGCCCGCCCGAATCGCTAGAGAGTTTCCTTTTGCTGATATCCTTCTCGTCGAACGTACTACCTTTCGGCGATCCGCTTTTCCTAGCTTTCTCTTTCGGTTTAAAAATCTCAGCCCTAACTTCGTTGTTCATCGGCTGAACTTCCATGGCCTCTTCTATCGCGCTCTCCCATTTCGATTTCATCAGAGCCTTCACGACGAAGGCAGCGGCGTACTTTGGTTCTCTCTTCTTAACGTCCGCCGTTACCGATTTCGACAACTTCTTGAAGTCGGCGAGGTTCGTAAACGGAATCATGAGATTGGACGATACCCAGCTGTGACGCCCCTTGTCGCCGAAATACTGAACGTGTATCATCAGTATCTGGGTTTTGGCAGTGGCTGGTAAAAGAGACAGCGAAGCAGATTGTGTTTACGACGACGGAAGTATGTAACCTCGCGGTATCGTACTTCGGAGTTACAGGCGGGGCTTACCTTTTAATCTATGATACGTCATTAAAACTGGATCGAGCGTTATGACGCACGGCCAAAATGGGAAATTACCGACTCTGGCCCACGCTAATTGACCTAATATCCAATCGCACTGTATAGACGAAGCGGCCTCCTCCGACGTGCTTAAGCTAATAGAAGAGTCGCTCGTATCTTCTACGTCGTTGGCCAGATTATTCTCCTCCGCGCTCTCGACGCTGCTGTCGGGCGAATTTCGATACCTTCGAGCTTTCGGCATTTTGGGATTCTGCAAGAACAGACGCATCGACATTCGCAACGTCCCGTTACATAATCGAACGTGTCCACCGGTCGTCAGAGAATTTACACGTATGACGATGGAAAAAAAATTAATGCAACGCGCGTCGTACGGACGAACGGCGAACAATGGAATGTTAAAGATCGCTTGCGCGTAACATTGTAGGTTGTTAGTGGCCGGTTCGATCTCTAGTCGGAAAGATTGTAATTGAGGAAAAAGGGGCACATGCCTTTGGAGAGCTGGCAACCTCATTCTTTGGAGACTTGGGTTTTATCGTTCTGCCGTAACGACTTCTGCCAGGCGAGGTCCTATTAATATTGGAATTGGCGTCCTTCGTCTCATTCTCGGAATTGGTGGCGGCTGCGTCGAAATCGCCGTTGACTTCGCCGACCCTTGATTCTGTAATTGTGCCCACCTTGCTGTCCACTCTGTTAGAGCTCATAGCTTGCCGACTAATTTAACATGTTCGTGTACTCAGGCCGATAGGGATTCGATATTATGAAAGCTCATAGGCCCCTCCAACGGCAGGCGTGATATAAACTTCAGAACTTGCGTGTAAATAGCTCACGCGTCGAAAACAATTTCCATTATCGCTGAAAATAGCTGCGATGGCCGATTCTCGAGGGTTACCGTATTTCTTAAGAGAACGGCACGCAGCTTTGCTCAGCACACTGGTGTCGGCACGTATTTCGCCCGTGCTCTCCGCGCGAACAAATTCTGCGCCGCATAAACAATTCTCTCTATTGATATCGTGGGATTGTAACTGAACCCCACGGGCCCCCGAGCAGAACAGGACGCGTTTCCCGCGATTTTGGGTAATCCTCATAACCATGCTTGGTCCGACTTTCCACTATGCCGCAACACCCGTTTGGTGATTTTTCGTTTTATCGGTTATTTTCGAAAATCCTTTATGCCGCGGCCGTGGATTTTGCAACTGTCAAGTAAATAACGTTTGGCAATGTGGGCGATTACGCGCATTGAATTTCAGGTGGAAATAGTGTGCAAATTTGCCACTGTATCTAGTTGGTCAATCATGCAGACAGAATACGCACGAGACACAGGCACGCACACGTCCATTCAAACGTGCAACGGTACCCGACGGGTACCCTGCCTCAATTCCATTCAATCCCGTTTCATAAAGGTTTCGTTGTAAAAAATTATAATCGCGTTCTGAAATACACATTAACACGGAAGTCCGTTTTTCTCTCTCTGCACGTACATTCTTTCACCCTCCTTTAAATTACAGCTAGCAGGAATGGTGCTTCAAACTTCTTTGCCATTCTCAATTATACCATTGCGCACACATGGGAAAAGGAGATGCAATGAAACATGTATACGCTAATATTTCTGCACAGGCCATTTAATAATTAAAATCATTTTAAGCAGTCTGAGGAAGTAAATTTCTTTGCCATCGCTGGTCTCGAGCAGCAAGAGATGCATTGTGGGGATTTAGTTCCTTGCTTGTAAACGACTAATGCTTGCAGAACCTAGCGATATAATGCTCTTTAGGATTTATATCGCCGAGTTCGCGCAACGCGCTCTCTCGCGCTATGTTTCTCAATTCCTCTACAAACTTTCGTAAATCCTCCTCTCGCGGCTCTACCAGGTACTTTTGCAACTCTACCAATACGATTGCTCCTTCCTTGAGCAACGGCGCAAGATTAGGCAGTTGTTTTACCGTGTTCTGGGCTACCCATAGAAAGTCGAATCTACTAACATACTCCGCTTTGTGTTTGAATGTCTCCAGAGACGCTGTGGGATGAACAACTACCTGAAAGTACCACATAGGTTGTAGAGGAAAGCTGGCTTGTTGCAGCCGCTAAATTTCACATTGCGCGATACCTTATGATCTTCGATATTTATCCAGGGCATATCGTTTCTGTTGTGTTTCTTTCTTTCTCTTCTCCACGATTCCTGTTCCATTTCGGTATCCGGCATTTGAGTTATTAGGGTACCGTTTAATATAGAAGGATCCCTATGGGACGCGATCAGTTCTTCGCACAGTGGCTCTTTCGTTTTGATTTCGTGTATCACGCGCATGACTTCTCGCTCGGCTATGTCGGTTGCTCTGTACTTGCTGAATTATCATCTTCGTTAGTATAACAGTTGATACAGCATAGAATGGATAAATTTCAAGCCTTACTTATGCTTATCCTTCGCTCCCTCTAAGGCCCAAGCGAAGTAAGGCCCGTTTGTAATGTCCCCTAGATAAGCATAGTGTATAAATCCAGGCCCGTGTTGAACGATATTACTCAACAATGTTGGATTGCTCCTAACAGGTTCGCCCTCCAACCAAGTGAAAGCGACACCGTTGTTTCTCCAAAATCTAGCTTCGGAATAAACAAGTTACGCTTCTTAAATACATGTCCATAAATGAGCGGCGATGCGCAATTAATAAACGTACCTATATTCTTGTATAGTCAGATTCGAGACACCTCTGGACTTCAAGATCATATGATAATCCCAGTCGAAAACACCGTCTCGATAATCGTACCTTGTTTTCAACGATTTTCTAACTCTCTGATCCCAATACTTGACGATGGGAACGCTCTCGCGGGTGGCACGCTCCCAAAATCTGACGAGAAACATTACCGTTAACTGGGAAACATAAAGGAAACCCATGTTCCAAGCTTCTCTATCAGACTCACTTAAAAATTGCCTCCAGTCGATCTTTATCCTTGTGCTTGAGCTTGTCTAAACTCAACCAGGAGCAACCGATCGTATTCGTTGGGATGTCCGTCAATCGACTGCACTGCTGCACCAAGTACTTGGCTGTCGCAGGCCTCACAAGGGTATTCCCAAATATTTCCAGATAATATCGTGTCGCTTCTTGCAATCCTTGTGTGTTAGATTTTTCGATTGAAAAGAGAGAATGCTTTTTAACAGAGACAATTGCAGCGCACACCTCAGAATTTTGCATACGTACCTAGGTCTTTCTCTAAACAAGTACTTAATAAGAGAATGGACCTAGCAACTTGCTCCGATGTTAATTCGATTACGTGGTATGTAATAGGGCGATCTTGGTGCAAATACGATGATGCTAATGTCTTCAAGATGTGCCTCGCGTCGCCAGCACCTACAATTAATACCTCGAGACATTTACCTAGGCAATTAGTTCCACTTTTATTAACTTCATATTGTATGTCTAATCCAGGACTGTAGCCCCACCACATGTTGCTACGCTATTACTCTCTCTCTCTCTCTCTCTCTCTCTCTTCCTCTGAGACTTTACGAGAGTAGATCACTGTATTAAAATACTTTACAGATTATCGAATAATGAAACGCTATGTCGTATCACTATTATCGTTGCTAAGTAAAGATTTCGGAATGCGTTATCACCATAGTAACATACATGTGCCGTGCAAGTAGACGTACAAAAGTAGTTTCATTTGCCATGTCGCGTTTCGATACCTAGTGCGACTGTTTCGGTGATGCGTCAGGTCTTCAGAGGCTTCCCGCGAAAGCAAACATATCCTGCGTAACAAATGTGTATATGTGTCTATACACACATGTGTACATTAGGGTGGCTCTTATTTACTCTTGGTAAAATTTTTTTTCAAGATTTTCTTCGGGGCTCCAGAATAGTTCCAAATAATTAAAAAAAAAATCTGTGTAAAGTTTCAGCTCGATCGGATAACGGGAAAGAGTGCCCCTGGGCCGTTAAACATTTAAATCATTATTTAACAGCTCGCGAAGTCGATTTTATATAACGTCTTCCAAGTTATTGATTAAATAAAAAAATATGTCAAACAAAAGTTGTAGATCCGGACAAGGAGCATCTTTTTTGGTGTATTACTATTTTTCGTGCGACAAACGGTTTTCGAAAAAAATCCGAAAAACTAAAAAAAAAAACTTTTTTTCTTCAAATTTTGAAAGTTTAAATGCTTCTAGAACGCTTTTTATTTATGAAGATGAACAAAAAAATGGAATTTTTATTTTCGAGGACTATTTTTTAAACATTTAAGGGGAGGGGGCATATACCGAAATATGAAAAAAAAAAAATTTCTTATTTTCAGTGTTTGATATGTGATGAATGTTTCCTGAAAAGTTGGGGTCGAAATTCGCAAAAATATCGGAGATATAGACATCAGATATGATCATTTTACCCGAAATCATGACGTCTATATCTCCGATATTTTTGCGAATTTCGACCCCAACTTTTCAGGAAACATTCATCACATATCAAACACTGAAAATAAGAAGAAAAAAAACTTTTTTTTGCATATTTCGGTATATGCCCCCTCCCCTTAAATGTTTAAAAAATAGTCCTCGAAAATAAAAATTCCATTTTTTTTGTTCACCTTCATAAATAAAAAGCGTTCTAGAAGCATTTAGACTTTCAAAATTGGAAAAAAAAGTTTTTTTTGTAGATTTTCGGTTTTTTTTCGAAAACCGTTTGTCGCACGAAAAATAGTAATAGAACAAAAAGGATGCTCCTTGTCCGGATCTACAACTTTTGTTTGACATATTTTTTGATTTAATCAATAACTTGGAAGACATTATATAAAATCGACTTCGCGAGCTGTTAAATAATGATTTAAATGTTTAACGGCCCAGGGGCACCCTTTCCCGTTATCCGATCGAGCTGAAACTTTACACAGATTTTTTTTTAATTATTTGGAACTATTCTGGAGGGTGCCCCGAAGAAAATTCAAAAATCGAAAATAAGAGCCACCCTAGTGTACATATACAGCGCGGCAATGCAAAGATAAGAAGAACATTTCAACAGATAGAGGAATAAGAAGTACTATATTAAAATAAAACGTCGATAGATTCGTATAATAAAATTATAAACATGTTTAGCGACAGTCGTGTCATAGACTTATAAAACCATTTATTTTACTCCTATAATATAGATTCTGTGACACAGATAAAAATAACTCCCTCTCGAACCTCGCTTCAGCAAGGGTTCCTTTATAAACACGTTCCGCTTAACTCGATGCGCGCACTAGCTCATTTGTCCCGTTTCTTTTGAGCCCGTTTATTACTGCACCGTTGTAAAATATCCGTAATAGGTCCTTTGTGTTGAAATATAGCGATAAGCTGGGTGCGCGCCTCATTCATCCCTTCACTAATTAAACTACTGCGTTGCATGTTTCCTTTAATCAATTCATTTACACGTTCGAGTCCATCGTCCTGTTTGTTCCTGACGTTCTGTTGCGACTCGAGCATCGTCAACGTTGTTTTCAACTTTTCGTGTACCTGCGCAAGTATAAGATTATTAATTCCAAATTTCACTGCCTCCTCCCTTTCGATATCCCGAATTGACTCACACCACGTACTTGTTTCTCGAGGTCGGCAATGTCCTCCATCTGCGCAGTGAGGTGATACACTTTCCAACCGTTCAACTTTTGCAGCACGTGCTTCTGCTGCGCTATTTCCGCGACAGTGGGTCGCCTTTCTTCGCGAGGGCGAACCTCGCTCGGTCTTCTGTAATGGTGAAGCCTGCTGCCCCATCTATTCTTCCAGGACGGCCCTGTAAAATGGAGAATTATTTTCTGCCGCGTGCACATGCAACGTCTCGCTTCCTTTCGCACGAACCTAATAAACTAGGCGTAGGTCGCGTTCGTATCGCAACAGTCGACTGTTGCGTAGGAGATTTAATAATATCACGTTGCACGCTCGAGGTCTGCTTCTTATCCGGCGATTTCTCTTTCGCCTCCTCCTTAAGCTCTTTCTTCATTCTCTCCTCCGTAACGAATTGCATCTCCTCTTCCGTGCATCTTGATTCCGTCAACTCCACCCCGATGAGCTGCTGTTTCCGAGGCTTTTTCCTCGGGGACATGTCCACGGTTGGATTGATAGTGATCCTGGATTGTTCCGGCTCCTCGTCAAGCCCTGGTGACGACGTCGCTGACACCGTGGTGGATCCCGAACTTTGACAACCGCCGCCGTCCGGGTCCCCTCTTGGCGAGCAGGGCGGGCTGGACGTCGTGACGGGGGGTAAAGACGCCAGGACAGGAACTAGATTTTTTGCCGCGCCTGGAAGTACAAGCGTGATAGGTCATTTTTTTACCGACAGCTTCAACGTAAACAAAAACAGTCAAGAGAATAGGAATAATTAGACTTTGTACTTTTAACGGGTGAATTGTCGTGATCCCTCTTTCTAAGTATACTTGGTCTCGGAGACGAGTTTAGCTTAGTGTGCGGCTCGTCGTATCCTGGTTCAACAAGCAATCTTACTGGAGTTTGTCGGTACTGAGAATACGTTCCTACGCAAGAGCGTTAAAGTAAGTTCGTTTTAACAGGACCGATAGAAGTGGCGAGCACGAGTTACCTGTAGGCTCGAAAGAATAGTAGGTCGCCGTGTGCGGCGGATGCAAATATTGCCCTTGGACCGACTGAGTAGGCGTCGTGTTCGAGTTATTGTTTGTACTGGTGGCTGAGGAGACTCTCAGCCCAGACTGCTGAGAGGGCTTGATCTGTACGGTTGGTCCGATGCTTTGAGCCTGCACCGTCTTGACCGGTGCCGACGTGGCTCTTGCAGGCGCTAAAGGTAAAGGGTGTAACGACATCCCGGTGATCCTAGCGACCGTAGTCGGCGCTGGCTGCGGTATCCTCGTACTCGTGCTCGCTGTTGTAGCGATTACGCGCGACACTGTATTCAGATTCGACAAAGAGGTTACTGTTTGAACAACACGCGGCGCTGCTTGCGGCTGCGATTGCTGTTGCTGTTGCTGTTGTATCTGCGATACGAATAATTTCATTTAACGTTTCATGCTCCAGGGAACTATATACTGCGTCACTTCTATACCTACTTGCTGGGACGGAATGACAATCCGACTGACAGTACCCGTCGACGGGCCGGCCACTGTATTAATCGACAATTGTCGTCCCGCCGTTGGTTGAACCGTTACAGAAGCCGTACCGCTTATTCTGTTCGCTGCGCCAACCACGGGGGTTGACACAGCTATGCGGTTCACGGTGCCTGCGGTGCTTAAGGGCCTGTTCGATTGGGTGGGCTAAAATTTGAAAACAGAACGATTCCAATCAATACATCCGTAACGTTCGGCAGCGCCGATCGATTGTATAAAACAGCACGACATTTTACTTGAATAGTCTGAGCGGATGATCTCCCAGGCTGCGTGCTTTGAGATATATTCGTCACTTGAGGAGCGGTCGGTCTGCTTTGCGAGACCGGCAGTCTTGTAATACTATTATTCGTTTGAAGAACGGGCGCTATTAATCTGGACGGAGCGCCGGGAACCCCGGTGACCATCGTCGCCTGTACAGATCTTCCCGAGCTTGTCGGCGTAATTAGACGAGGCTGTTGGCTGGCGTACACCGTGGTCGGCGGCCTCGATACCCGGCCAACAGGAGGCGTAGGGTGCCTTTGGGGTTGCGCGTACACGACTGATGTTTTAGGTTGCCATTGGGGATTTGAAATAGTCGTACTTATTCTAAAAGATGCAACAGGTATATGGATATCTACATCCACCATTTTACGATACACGTGTTCACCAATAATGTAGGTCTGTTTTGTGTTAAGTGTTAAGAATAGAATTCTATTTGTCTCTTACATGATAAAATCTGTAAAATTATATAACTGAATGCTGCACGTGCGGGAAACGGTCGTACAACTTCCTGTACGCATCCGACGGACATACATACCCAGGCCTCGTAGCGGGCACGGTTTGCCCCGTATTCGCCCTAACGATAGGAGTAGCCACCGTTGATCTCGGAGCGGAGATATTAGCAACCGCGGCCGGCCCTCTGGGTACGTGATACGTGGCTGGTATACTCGTCACCTGTTGGGTCTGCTGCAACAGTTGCTGGGCCTGAGGCTGATTCTGCCGTTCCACCGTGCTCAACACTCCGGGAGATATTATCCTCACCGTGGAGCCCACGGGACAAAGCTACGAAGAGACAAACGAGCCGCGCTTAGTAATCGTAGCGGTCCGCGTACAAGCTACGTTGATTTCTCTTACCGTTGTAGTTATCTTATTAGTTTCTGACGTGGACGTGGCACCAGATGGTACCACCGGCTTCATTAGGGGTAACTTCGGATTCGTATCCATCGATATAGATTTCCCTATGAGATTAGCGGCTGTCCCAACCGATCCTACTATAGTCTGCGTCGATTGGATGCTCTGTATGTTACTTTGAACGACGCTCTGCGCATTTTGCATACTCTGAAGGGTAGTCAGATTCTGGGCTATGCTCTGCACGGTCGCCTCCGGCAGACGTTTATCACCGCCACTGTCTACAGAACTTAAGGTTGTATTCATGTCTGCTCCTCTGAAAATTGCTTTTCTCAACAAACAACGCCGCAGCAGTTCGCGCGCATCGAAAGGGCCGCTCCGCGCGGAAGCCTATCGTTTCTCTAACGCTTGCTGTCATGTTCTTGGCGCGCGTTCGTACGGCGATCCCTCATCGTGCCGAGCTCGTGTAAATTGATTAGTACTACGTGTTAAGGTAAAGGCGCCACCGTTTACGACAAACCGTTTTCGAAGTGTTCTCCAGCGACGGAAGGCTCGAATAGCTCTCCAACGAGTTTTAGAGGTTACTCGAATTTATCGCAGCCTCGCTAGAAATGTATTGATAACGGCGAAGGCGATGGGGCAACGTCACGGCGATCGTGACAGAAACGGATACGAGAGGATCTCGCATGGAACGAAGCGCAGTGGCATTTTGTCGTTTAAACTGACAGCAATCGGTACTTCTGGCGCGTAACGCGGTAAAAGTATGCATACCTTGGTAGAAATGCGACACTTCAAGACCATAACCGATTCAATCGAATGTACACATCGGGCATTCCTGAAATACTTTTCTTTCATTGATGTTTCTTGAAAAAAAACATTCTACAGCGACAAGAGCACCTTCCCCATTATTGCAGAAGTTTATAGCGCCCACTGTATGCTGCTGTAAGCACAGCACGACGCAGGTGTATCGTAATCAGACAAATAAATGCTCTAACTATTTACTACATATCACTTCGCAGGAACATTTCGTTCGGATTCTAGGGCACACTGGCGTGCATCGAAATTGGTACTGCTCGCCAATCAAATATGGACGACATAAAACGCTGAAATGTAAACTATTTCGATGCCTCCTAACGAATAGAGAGAGCTTTTATCTTTGCTTTAAACGCTAGCTAATTATACGCACTACAAATTGGTGGATCTTATACGAACAGCGATAAATCTGTCCCCCGGAGAACGTGCAATCTCCGCCAATTAAGTCTAGGGACTTTGACGTAGCGTGATAGTCAAATGTAATCATAATGGCAGGCCCGGATTAAAGGGGGGGCTGCAGCCCCGGGCCCCACTATCCAGGGGGGCCCCGTTCTAAGCCTACAGTTCTAAGCAATTTAAACTCGTTATTGTTTAACTTTTTGTTACTCCCCCCCCCCCCCCGCCGCTTATTCAACCACGGGGGCCCTCAAAGGTTGGATAGCCCCGGGCCCCAAAAATCTTAATCCGGGCCTGCATAATGGCAGAACGATTATCAGTTATCACGCGTAGTTCCTTCATTATTTATCGTATTGTTCGAATACAAATCGAAGCTTTTCATATCGGTACTGCATATTTAGAAAAGATCTTCGACTATGGCCGAGTAATATTCCTTGTGTTGAGTCGCAGAATATCACTCGAAGCTCGTCCGCAGCTCAATAAATATAGCGTATAGAAGACGTGCGTCTCGATTTATCGTTACCAATTTACATAATACGATATTTATGCTAATTTAACGTTCTATATGGACTAATTATCGTTTAGAAGAATCGTATATATGTATGCCACGCGAGAGAAAGGCATTAGCGCATACACATATGCGTACAGCCTGCGCGATACACACGAGGATCTCCCATTAGGCTGAGTTCCTGCGAATGCGAGCATACAGATTTCCTTGCAATATTCCAATGCACCGAGATTCTGGGCGATTTCGAGCGGAGGCAAAGGGAATAGTTGAGTCGCAGGAATTTAGGACGCTTTGTTGCGTGAGTCTGATGCGTTGAGAAAGATCCCTTCCCCTTCTTAAGGGCCTCGCTCGACCCGAAGGAGAAGTAGGGAGTCGCGCCAATCCGGATCCCTTATCCCAAGTTCCCCTACCAGGCAACTTCTTCAATTCCATTTTCAAACCTATCTTTCAGCTGCACTTTACTTTGTGATTCCGTTGCCAGTTAAGTTCGCGCTCTTCGCCTCCTGCCGAACCTCCCGTCGGAGCAATAGCCTCGCCGCCGCGACTCACGTTCCGCCAAGTTCGACCGGCGCCGATCCAAGGATAGAAAATCGATCTGTTCGGTGGCCCTGGATGGGTTTGAATTCAGTCCACGTATCTTATGTCTATCCGTGACTAGATCCACACTCATCCAAGGAGCCGGGCACCACGAAGTCGATCTCGGAGGGTGAATTTACGTTCCTGGACTCGGAAGCAAGCGGATTCAAACGTTTCGCACGCAGCCTCGTTCCCAACGTAAGGCTGTAAACAATATTGAGAAGAAACAGGAGCAAGAAAAATTATGAGACTCATGTTTGCTATATAGATATGCACCTCGATGTTATTATGATACTTAGGGAAGCGAAACTTTCGCGTCGAAGTAGTGGATTCGTTCCGACGATGGCCCGATTCAGAGTTATTTTCCAATGGAAATATTTAATAGAGTAAGCTCTAATTGAATTTCATCAAAATTTACGTTCTTCTACGCCGCTTCGAGCCATACACGAAAGATTCTCGAGTTCCAAGCCAATGACCGTGAGATTCCTTTCAGTTTCTTTGTGTGTGAACACCTGCCGTGTTTCCCCTCCAACGATCTCCCCCTTTTTCGTTGGTAGCAATAATCCCGCCCTTAACCTCTCCCATATCCCTCTTGTCCTTCCTGAATAACGGTAAAAACTTGCCCGTACCCCCTAAAGGTTACCGCCTTTCCCTTCGAGCAGGGAACTGAAGAATGAACGTAGCCTGCTCCTCGAAATACACGTACATTTTTACATGCCTCCAGATTCTATGCACATTTTATTTCACCTTTAATGTCTATTTGTTCCCGTAACCAAAAGTAGCGCTGTAATCAGTAACAGAATACGTATAACACAGGATCACACAGGAAGCGATCAGATTTCATTTTTCCTGTTAAATGCTTTCTCTGCGCGAAAAAAACATAAATATACGCATAAATCGTTTCATACGCAAAGAAAAGTGTTCCTTTGTTTCGATTCGCGGCAGGGTACGCGTGCCTATTTCATAAATCTTAGGTCGCTTGGAAGTAAACAATATAAATATATATGTATGTATTTACATTTATATTTACATTATATTATTATAAAAGTGATGGTTTAGCCTAAAAGATTTTAAAAACGTTGCGCGATGTAAACAACAGTTTTTGAGTCTGCGACGAATTTTTCGGGAAAGAATCCAAGTTTTTTTCATATGCTAATTGTATATTATATAAATAAAGGCAGATCGATAATATATTGTATAATACGAACGTTCTTCTTTGTTTTAATATTTGAAACACGTGTATCAGGCGCTTTGGGATTCTAAGCTTAATTTCGCTATACAACTATGCTCGTCCTGGGTTTCTGCTTCGTATGATATATCCGGGTCCGAGCGTATTTCTTCCATCGCACGTTTGATCTGGACCCTCAATTGGCCGGCGACTTTTCGCACCGCCGTGTAGTTCTGCTTTATTTGCTTTATGCACGGCAGTAGATTTTTCCACGGGGCAACGCACGTGTGAGCGAGATATAGCTCTCTCCATAATTGGATGCTGATCGGCGCGACGCTAGGCCAAATCACCCTCGGATTGGGCTCGTACAACGGATTCAACCATTTCTCCAGCACGCTCGGTTGATTTATGTACGACCACAAGCTGCTCGTTCGCTCGGATAATCGCAGCTCGACTCTCTCTGACTCTGAATCGCCTGAAAATAACGTATCACAGCATTTCAAGCACAGGGACGAAGCCGAGAAAAGCTGCAGACTCTTGTATGCATGTACACATATGTGTGTGTGTATGTACCTAGGAATGTTCCATAATTAGAGCAATACGCGTGATTGTACAATTCGAACAACAATTCTGCCGTGTATTCGAAGCTGAATTGGAATTGATATTGGAGCTGGTAGAGGCAGTCTAGAAATAGGAGAAAAGTCGGGGCGTGCGTTGAATTTTGCGAGGTTGCTGGATGATATGGTCCGTGACGCGTGCGGCTGAAGAACTGATGTCCTGCTTGTATCCATTCGCGCTCGATCAAAGCCTGAAGGCCGCGCACCGTTCTGCAGTCGGGATTTAAGATCGCTTGGGCTAAGCTGGTTACCACTAAAGTGGAATCTCTGCCGGAGCTTCCTGTTCGAGGCAAAGTGCACACCGTTACTACGAGCGTCACGATTAATTCCTCTACGTATTACATACCATGAACTAACACAGCTGCGACTTCTTGATGGAGGCACTGAGCAGTTACGCAAGCAGCGTTCAAAGCACTTTGTACAGCGGATAACCATCCCCCGTTGTCCAGTCTCGATAGCCATTGGGAAGTGGAGCACGTCACGTCGTTGCAAGCCTCTATCAATTTAAAAAAACTATCCGCCAAGTCGTGCGGACGCGGAACTGCTTTGTGCACCTTTCGCCACTGCGGGTAAGCGGCGTCCATTTCTGTACCGCCGCCCTTGGCTCTAGAGCTTTGAGCTTGATTAACGGACCTTGTATCTACTATGTAACTGTCGGGAAAGCTTACATTAGCGACACAGTGTGAACCAGAAAGAATCTTACGCTATATGACGTATATTTCAGATCCCCGAGGGAACGTTGATCTACGACGCTTAAATTATCGTAATTACCCACGTCTTCCCGGGCCTAACACCGCGTTTAACAATCTCTCGTCCTCTTTACACCTTTTGCCAGTAGCGCCGCACATCGGCTGGCTGCTTCTTAACAAAATGCTCTGCAATATATTTATTAACACCTGATTAACCGCCCTACGACATGCGCTCGCATCTTATCTGCTGCTTTGTTACTTTGTATAATATCATTTCATACCCCCCCTTCGTGCCTGTAACACAGAGCAGGAAATCTCCCGCCGTCTCTAAAACTAGCGGAAGATATTATAATTTTATCATCTACGTGACGAGGTACTATTACGGCGGAAGGATAAGAATTGCAAACTTTGTAGCCTTTATTTAAATAACTGATTCGCCATTCGTCCGCGTGGGCGGTTAATAGTCTGGACCATTCTGAAATCGGAGTAAATGCCATCCAGCCGTCTTCTATGTGCGTCGTACTGCTATTAGTCGGCTGTGGTTTATTGAAAAACGGATACTGTAAGGTTTGCTCTGCGACAAAGAGAGAAAGGATAACAGCTCCCGCGATATGTGAGATGGCGATGCATCTTACGCCGAGAGCAGGCCCGGATTAAAGGGGGGGCTAGGGGGGGCTGCAGCCCCGGGCCCCACTATCCAGGGGGGCCCCGTTCTAAGCCTTCAGTTCTAAGCAATTTAAACTCGTTATTGTTTAAATTTTGGTCCCCCCGCTTTTCAAGCACGGGGGCCCCCGAAGGTTGGATAGCCCCGGGCCCCAAAAATCTTAATCCGGGCCTGGCCGAGAGATAAAATTATGTATTCGTACCTTGCGACATTAACTGTTCTATAGATAACACGACGCTCGTTAAGTCGTCCGTGGAATTGATATCTAATTGGAGGATGCGGAAATCTTTGCACTTCAATATAATGCTACCACCCGGGCTTTGGGTATTTAATTTTCTCTCTACGAGATCAATGTTTCGGTGTAACAGCTAAAAATTACACAGATGAATAAATACTTTATTTAACGACCGATGAACGGACACCGCGCAATAATAGTATTCAGAACTTGTACCCAGAGATCTTGGCCGTCCTTCTGTCGCGAGGACCAAAGAAGATGGTGACTGCTAACACACAGTGTCCCATCTATGCACTTACTATGCCCGTCACTCCTATCTATTAATACGACGTTCTGAAGATTTGCGATTAATATGAAGTCGCCAAGTTCCATTATACGTCTCGTTCGAACACTCTGAATATTAACCGTTGACAATTCTAAGCAATCGTAAATTGTTTTGACAGCTCTACATAACCCAACTTTCTTAGCTTATAAAATCATCGTGGAGTTTCCGTATTAATAAATTAAAATCAAGAGTAGACGTTTGTACAGGATTCTGCGGAGTCTTCGAATTCTCTGTTAATCTTCGGATAACGTATCCATCCTTCGGAAGTAATTCGACATAAATTCAAGAAGCCAATGTCGACGAACACATTCCTATTTACTCCCTGTTTCTTCGATACTATACCATTACAACAGCTTCAATTGGCTCCGACTATACCACGAAATAGTCCTACCCTCTACTCCTGCAGAGGGAAGCACCAGTTAGCGCGTTCGCATAACCTGTACAGAACAAAGTAACATTCCAGTTACTTAACAATCCTGCATTATTTACTGCATTTACGGTAATATTCATTATTAATTTTATTAAGTTTATGCGTGTATTGTATTCATATGTATATGTGTATTTGTATGTAACAACACGCTACTCTTAATAGCGGAGGGACCAAAGTATTCGTACTCTTACTATAGATGTCGTATATATACTCCCCTATCGAGTAGTGTATGCGTAATTCCATACACACTATTCCATCCTATTCCGCAGCCAATTCATTTCGATCCTGTATTTCAGAAATAAATTTCATAGCAATTTACAAACTGTACACTATCCCGATAAACGAGGAACCAGCTGTAGAAATAAATGGGGTATTTAAGAGACGTATTTTTATTGATTATTTAGGAACGCGTCCCCTCTGTCAGGCTGCATCTGCCACTAATCTCACCCACGCGTTTCGTTAGCAGCCCACGCGTGTGCGTCGCGCTGATAATGCACACGTATGCGCCCACACAGGCATGAAATCGTGGCGTCACCTAGAAACATCTCTTAACGGTCCACTGTTTTCATCGGACGCCAGATTAGATAGAAACGTCAAGCTCGGCACGGAGTCACGCGCATTTCGTTACGCGTCCCTGTCATTGGCGATCAAGTACACGGTGCTCGGTTACCTGGCGTGGCGTTACTTGGACAAAAGGAAGGAAAGAAGAACGACGAGCTCATGGTCGTGCCCGAGGGGCTGATTGAGCAGGATGGACACCGGAGTCTCGTAACGAAATGCTCGTCGGGACGCGTCGACCTGCACGTATAAGACAGAGAAAGAAAACAGCGGCGAGCGGCGGGATAAAAGGAAGAGAAAGAAACTGCGAACCGCACGTACTATACGCTGTTGTACGGTGTACGCGGCGCAGTGGACGGGGACAGAGAGCATTAGGAAGAGCGAAAGTGGTTTTCGTGCGAGGATGAGAGCGGCAATTTCGCGCACGGTAAGTCGATTTATTAGCATCGCGATCTGATTGAATTAACGGCGATCAGTTGCAGGGGTCGATTCTACCCGGAGGAACGATTTATCGGCCTGCCGTCGATTTCATAGCTGAATAGCCGTATCGATTTTCGCCCCGTTAAACGGGAAATTTCATTTCACTTCGCGAGAAGCTTCCGCGTTCGACTTTCTGTTTATACTACAGTTACGTAGATCACTCGCGGCTTTCTATTGGGGCCGAAGGTCGCCGTTTGGGAAAGTTGCCAAATGTTTTAGGTTATGTTTATTATGTCATTGATCAGTGTACAGTGCGTACGCTCCGCGATGACTAATTTCAACCGGAGTGGTCGAGCAACTTTTTATCTTCGAAGTATGCAAAAGGAACTTTGTTTGTTCGTCAGGATAGAGCCGAGTCGGGCTGCGTACGCTTGTTCCGTTGTCTTGCGCGAGGTCGTGTATCGTTATGTACAATTTGTTTGGTAGTGAAAGCTCGACGAGTGGTTCCAGCGTAACGTCTACTACAGAGCGAAAAGTATGTATGGTTCGGTACGCGAAGAGGTCTCGGAAAGCTGGCTACACACGTCCGACTTGAGCAGTACAATGATCCCTAACGTTAGCTCGCCGATGAACGACGAGGAGCATTTCTGCAAGTTCATACTGTACAAGGAGATCAAGGATTCGAGGTACGTAGCGAGTCGAAGGCGAGTCGGCTCCGTCGTCACTGATTCCTCTCCGTTGTTTCAGGGTGCGAATATGGGATATCATCATATTGGTACCGAACCTCTTGTTCCTTCTGTTCATCGCAGTGAGATTCAACAGAGCACGGCTTAAGTTACGAGCAACGAGTAGCCCCATATTTTTAGCATTTTACGGACTTGTAATTTGTAACGTAGTGATTTCAGTGATACGATGCGTCGTGTCGATGTCCGTGAACGCGGCGGCCACCGTCGGCGGTAAAGCGGACAAAGTGCTGTGGGTTACGGTCAGATTCTTCCTGCTATCCACAGAGATGAGCGTGGTCATATTCGGTTTGGCTTTCGGTGAGTTTCTCATCTTCGTTATTCGATACCGGTTACGGAGCGTTCGAAATACACGGCTCGCTGTTTCTCTCTCAGGACACTTGGATAGTCGCTCGAGCATTCGCAGGGTTCTACTTGCCACGTCGTTCATAGCATTGGCTTTTACGATAACCCAAGGAACTTTGGAGCTAATCTTACCGGACGATACGTTCCATATTCCCAGCAGAAATTTCTACGTTTTCGGCCATGGGGGTATGATGTTTTGGCTTTGCAGCAGTCTTGTTTTCACGATGGTAAGCTTCGCGAGCTATCGAAGCATTATAACGCTGACCGTCGCAATCATCTGAATTGTATTGCAGATATATCTTTTTATACTGATACTGCCGTGGACCCGGTTAAGAGACCGCTTAACTCTTCCAAGTACGTCGACGCGAACGCTTGACTCGAGAGTATGTCGTATCAGCCTGTATCTGATATTTATATGTTTCATTGCAGCAAGGAAAAGTTTTTACATTTACGCCGGTACATTGGCCATGCTAGACTTAGTACAATCAATCGGTGCAGGCTTTTTAAACTATACACAGAATCCCGTAGGATTATGTATCGTCGATTTTACCGCAGCTGTCTATTTGACTCTTTTTACGCCGTTGGTTTATCATACATTCCTGTCGGAATTTTTCGGGTGAGTTAATCGCGCCTGGACAGGTTCAACGTGTACGAGACTGATTCACAGTGGTTGTCTAACGAGTTCTATTTTCCAGGGTTTCGCAACCTTCGATAATGTTCTCATACAAGGCCCAAGTAGACGATGCAATGGACGAAGATACAGTATCGTTACCGCACCAGCAGAGTTTCTCGTCGTTAAAAACCGACAGCGATTATATTTATCAGGTCCATACACCGTCTTTTCACGTACCCTTATACGATTCACAGACATTGAAATCATCACCATCGAAACACAAAGTCTCCTTGCACTCCCTGCCGTCCCCGCAAGACTCGAAACGTGGTAGCGGGCACATTTACGAGCACCCAACTGCTTTATATCGATCCACGTCCGGCATCAAAAGCTTCGCCAGGCGTCTCAGCGCGGAGAAAAGTCCCTCCGACTTCAAAAATTACCCGTTAACGAAATCCGACAATTTCATCGACTCGAAAAAGAGCACGCCGGATCTGAGATTCCCTAACTCCGCTTGGAAAAGCAGCTCTGTGTCGCAGTTCAAGTACGGCGGACCTAGTAGCGTCTCCAATCTGCTTTACCCGCCGACTACCGCCAGCAACTTTCTCTACAAGCCCAGAACAAACGACAGCAATACGAATCTGTTCTCGCTGACCAGGAAGAGTAGCTTGAAACACGAGAGGAAGAAGTCTGAGGGGAACGTGCCGACTCAATCGTTCGAGATCTCGCCGCTCGAGAATACATTGCAGTCGATTCTGGACAGCGGCAATCACGACGCCGAGGTGGAAGATAGCGCGCTTGCTCGCGCGCCTTTAATAAATGATCCTAACGCGCCGCGCGTCACCCAGAGCGGCGCTGATAAGAGAGAGTCGAGCCCCTTGAAGCGACACGCCGCCGGCAAAGCATCCGAGATCCACGCGGGGTACGCGCGGCCCGATTCAACAGACGCTTCCAGCGCCACGCAACAGTTGCTTTCTAAGCCCGCCGTCCTTGCAAGCGAAGACACGTTCAAGAAACGGAAAAGAGACTCGAAGAAGAAAGAGTCCGGCGGCCTGAGCGAGTATTTGCTGTCCCTGGCCACCTCCAGCACTTACAAATCACGGAAAGACAGCAAAACAGATCCTAGTCCCTCTTCCCATGACACACAGACTGAGTCGTTGTAAATACTTTATTAGAGTCGTTTACGTAAAATCTAAGTCATTACACGTAGCTGTATATAGAGGGTATGATTTTAAAGTTTTAATCCATTTTAATAATCGAAAGGAACCGAGGTATCCTGGGATATCGAAGTCACGCGTGTCTGTTAACAACTAGATGTACTATAGTGTAAAATAGAGAAGCGCACAAACGCTTTGTTATCTGTATATACAGCATGTCTAGATTTAATTAAACTCATTAATGTAGCCCGATGCACTTGGTTTTATTTATTGACACTAACTTGGCAGTGGATAAACGCTAATACATTAATGTTTTGTGTTGCAATCGGTATGTCCATCTCACGGCCACCATCCTCCGCTGTCTTTTTTATTCTCTCTCTTTCGTTTGTTTCATTTGCAATGGACCAATCGCACTGTGCATAATTAGCAAAAGTGTTTCCGACACCCAGCTTAAAGGTGCTTCTGTATGTGTGCCAAATCGTAGTGCTCGGTGTTTTCCCCGTGTAGTGCCTTTGGACACGAGTCTTCATATCGAAAGCATAGAAATTCGTCTTAGAAATTCTGCGCCCTCTCGTACAATCTAAATGCTCGCCGTAGATCAGCGTTCAGCGGCGCTAATATTCGTGTCAGCTTCACGATTCCCCATTCGTTCGTTGAAGAGTGCAAACACGAGATATTCTTTTGTTCACAGAACCACAGTGTTTACGACTCGACCCAATTTGACACGAACTCCACGCCGGTGAATCCACTCTACGCGGCGTCTCTGCAAAGCCCGGATAGCATTACTGGTTACAGTATAGATAGCCAAGAGGGTCAAACCCAAGCGAACGGCTACCAGCAATGAGCGCGACGAGCCGCCGCAGACCACCGTTCGACCCGTAACGATAATTCAGAATCCCAGTCTAGAAAATTGCCCAACGATCGCGGGGGCGTGTTTCGCCCGGCGAAAGGGCCGCGCGAGATCCCTCGAGAGCTCAGAGTGAAGCTACAAAACCAGATCATATCTGCGCGTGATTCCGCCGGAAGAATCTAGTCGCTCTTAAAATTCTTAGGGCAATAACATCGAAGATATCATTTCATTCCCTTGTGATAGACGACATCGATAATCAGTGAGATCGCCGGATGTTAAATGCGACGTGTAGATTGCGCGGGAGGTACCGTCGGGTCTCGTGTGTTCACGGGAGAACCGCGTATGTTTCTTGGGAGGTACCATTGCTCTTGTACTTAACCGGCCAGAGTGCGCGCTCCTTTAGGACGTATTCGCGCGAATGATGCTTGGAATGGCACAGCTCCACATTGGTGCGCGATTATATTGATCAGCGGGCTGCTTTGCGCGTGGGTTACCTTATATGTTCCAACAGGCGTAATCGGTTGTAATTCACTTCGGAATACTTGCTTATCGTTTCTCCGTCCTCTTCACCAAGGAAGACCCTCGGATCGCCAGGGCCTTCGCCAGGGCCTTCGCCGCGGCAAGGCCGAGCACGATTCACGCCGAATCCCTCGCTATTTTCCTACTTTTGCATTAAGGAATCGTTAGAACGACGCACGGACAATAGGGGGGCCGTTTCAGATAGGCGTGCCGGCGAGGATTGAAACATAATTAGTGATTAAGGAGAAAGCTTCGACGCTACGCTAAACTATTACGAAGACTCCATCCATCGTGCGTGTATATACACCCTGTACTCTAGTATAAAGGATCGTGCTATTTATATACTAATATATACATTATATTTATCGATATCGTATGTCTGTACTTGTACCAGTTCTGGCAGAGCCAGTGGCAGGGGGGCGGCTGGCCCCCTCTTCACGAGAATTCGCCTGCCTTTTGATACGTAACGAATCATAAAAACACAAGCGGCTATAACGAGGCGTGACGTTTTCGATAATTGAAACCGCCCGGGGGGCGAGAGACTTGTTCTAAAACGACCCTTCGAGGCATTCCAGCTAAGTTTCGATCTTTCTTCTCCACCCGCCCCCCCCCCCCATTCTTTTTGTACGATTTGTATATTTTCGGTAAGCGGAGCCGAGCTTGTCGGGGCGAAATTCTCATCGGGACATTTGCTTCGAGGGGAGCTGGGGGCTTGAACGGCGAGGGGGAGAGAGCGATGTTATCCAGCCGGTCGCGTCTGACAGTTGTCTCTCAGGATATCGGCGGCGATAACAGCGGCAGAGATCGGTAGCAATACGTCTACATATTTTATAGTACGTCACGCATCCACACGGATTTGTAAATACGAATGGGGGCGCTCGCTGGGACGCGCCGGCGGGCCCCACCGTCTGTCAATTGCGGTTGCGGTTTTACTCACTTCGAATTACTCGTTCTTGTACTCTACAATCATTGTCGCGCAAGGCTGCCTGGCAGCGTGATTCTTTTTTCTGTCTGTAACCGTCAGGCGGCTCAGTGAAAGATGGCAATACCTTGAGGCGCGCAACACGATTATACTTAATGAGAATAAAATTACATTTCAATCGGACGCCCGCTGTTTCTGACCAACCCCTCCAATCCACGAGGAGCTACTGATCGAGCGCGACAGCCCTTGGCTGACTTTTAACAAGATCCGCAGGATGTAGAAGAGGGCACACAGTGGTCTCGAGCGACCGATCCGTGCCGTCCCGACTATAGCCGCAGGGAAGGCATCGGCTCTTTCGCGAATCGATAAGCTAGACCCTTCAACTCCAATCCCTATTGCTACTATCTTTAGCCGAGGGCTACTACACGCTCCCTACTTAATATTCCGCTTGCCAATGAGAGGTCGAATCGGCACGTGGCTCGTGATCGGAGAAAAAACGCTGTTACGTGCAGCTGCCCGGGAAAATGGATGGCGGGGCACTTAAATTTTCCCTCTGATAGGGCCGTAACCGTGATCTATAAATACGGGGGTGCATGTGTGCGCGTCATTCGCTTCCACCTTACGCCACCTTTTCATGGACAAGGCTAAACAGGCAACGATTACTCACGGTACAACGACCATCGGTACTTTCCGCTCGACTGGATATCTCGTTGCACAATACACCCGAGTGCAGCGCTTGCGTTAAAAAGAGAGTGCGTCAACTCGGCCAGGCTGTTTACGGGGGCTCCTGGCCGTCGCGCCTCGTCTCGTTGCACGCGCCGGCCGCGGGCAACGTGTTGCAAGACTAACGGTGGAAGCTGGACGCGGCGCAGCTACTGGAAATATTTATTGCAGCGTTTGAGGATTCAACGTGGTTCCACTTCCACCTCGTTTAGTATTAATTGGTATTCGCAAAGTACTCCTGCGAGATTTTTCACTAGGCACACAGTGCTCTATATCTCGGTTAAGAGGGGAAAACATTGTAAGAAATCGGAAAAATCGATTTTTTTTTATTTTCTGAAAGATTCACGTTTCCAGGATGCTCTAAATATTGTTGTCTTGTTGAATTCAGATTAACCGTATGGCCAAAGCACTGTGAACGCTAGAGAGACGATTTTGCCGCAGCGCAAATTTTGACGAAGAAGTATACCGGAAACGGATTCATGAATTCGCTTGAAAAAAAATTATTTTACCCTTCAATTATGTGCATATTAACTATGCTAAGCAATATATTGATTTACTTGCGTTGTTTGATTGAAAAAAAAATCCGAAAATACCCTTACTTTTCGCGTGGATTTGGGGATGATGCAATAAATATTTCCACTATAATAGTAGGCAGGTTCGAATCGTGTTTAACTGCTCTCACGTGCCACAAAAATCAGTAAATGGGTGTGTGTGTCGCTATATACCTCACCTCTAGCCAGAGGGATTCCAATTCTCCTTCGGCTGGCTCTCCCGGCGAAAGTCGTCGATTGGAAAATGGAAGAAGGTATCGGGGACTCCGCTGGTCCCTCGGCATTCCCTTTACTCCGTCAATCCAAACAGATAGAACGCGCATTAAACGCGACAACACGACTAGATACGATCCAATTTTTTGGCCCGCCTCCAAAACCGCATTTTCTCTATAGCTCCGATCCTTCCTCCACCACGCTGCTATAGCGATCGGTATCAAGGATTCTGAATACATCGCAGGACCGAGCAGATCGTCTTTTCGCGTCTAAAATTAACCCTGCGCGAAAAGCTTGTTAATCGATCGTGAGGGATTCACATTTGGGGGACAGAATTTATGAGCATCCGCTAAGTCTGATCGATTTAATTATTTCTAATTCCTAATGCTAAATACCACCACCCTCTTCCAGCGTCGATCGATGGGAATGAATGAGGACGCAGTGGAGTTCCGATAACTCGAGGTAAATGAAACGTAAATTGACTGGGAAAAGTATTAAGCAGAGTTTGGAGAGTAGGGTGGAGTGAAGAAAACTTTTTTTCGATGATCAAATTCTAATAGTGCGGAAAAGTTGTCTACTTGGCCCAATGAAACGTGTAAAAAATTTCTGCTCGATCGGATAATTTCTTCTGTGTGCACCAAAGGCCTTAACTTTCAAAATTTTAGTACAAACTTAAATTTTAAAAAAACAAAAAAAAATACAAAATACATAAAAAAAACAATAAAAGTATTTAAAAGAAAACAAAAAAAATATAAAATACAAAAAACAAGGAGCCCGACGTACAGCTACCTCCGCGTGGTGGGTTCTGGGCTACTTGTTCCGTTAGGAAAGTGAGCGAAGAGCTGCATTTTTTGATAATTTACAGTGCCGACAGTCGATTACTATCGTTCCGAAACCAGCCACGGGTGTTTCTTTGCTTCATTTACACAACAAATATAGTCCTGGGTAAAAAAAAAGGTAGAATCCACCAGCTGAAGAAAGTTGCACTTTCTTAAGTTTTGTACTAAAATTTTGAAAGTTAAGGCCTTTGGTGCACACAGAAGAAATTATCCGATCGAGCTGAAATTTTTTATACGTTTTATTGGGCCAAGTAGACAACCTTTCCGCACTATTAGAATTTGATCATCGAAAAACAGTTTTTTTCACTCCACCCTATTGGAGAGTCATCGATGTTCCACTGTTTCCTTGCTCGTTTCCAGAGGCGTAACTCTAATTGAGGACCTTGCAGCCACAGGGTTGCAGCTCCATCCTTTACTAACTTCGAGTAAATTGGAAAAAACTTTATAAAATTATTGCTTCGACTTAACATTAAAAAAAGAACACTAAGTTGATAAACTTTTATTTCTATTTTTGGCGAACAATATTCTTTAATAAAGATATTAATAGTAAATTATTAATATTTTAATATTATCAATATTAATATTTTGAAATGTCAAATTTTTAATATTTTAATATTAATATGTTTTATTATAGAATATTTTTCGCCAAAAATAGAAATAAAAACTTATCAATATTAAATATTAAAATAAATTAATATAAAATATTTGTATTTTCATTTCTATTTATTTGGAATAAATCGGTCATTTATTATCAGATTTGCATCAAACGATGTGGAATTTTTTACCATATATTACACGTCATAACTCAAAAACTGTCAAAACCGGCACCCCCCTTGCTGCAAGCTCCTCAATTACCAGGCGAGAGCCGCCGTATTTGGAACACCCTTTTCTTTCCCAGGGGAACATTGTCTAAACTGCTTGGCACGTGCTGATTAAAATCAACCAAGACTTAATTAGACCGGCGTCATTAGGGGAAGGCGAGCTACACGATCTCGATAACGCGCTCCCGCTCGGTCAAGAACTCATTTACGTAACAAACGTTCCACCAGCGAGATAACTAGGCGTCCCGCGGGCTCATCGTCGCGGAAGCTTCTCCCCGGGCCGAGGGGATGCTTCTCCCGACGTCCTGGCGTCGAAAAAACGCCCCTGCCATCGATTATTGTGTAGCATATTTTGTGACTTTCTTCAAAGTAGCTTCGCGTTGAGAGAGGAGGGAAAAGATGGTGGAAAAGTGGAAGTGCTAATTAGGAAGCGGAAGTGTTCCTTCGAGGGGCGCTTTATGTCGAGCACGGGGCCATGCTTCGTACTTTCTGTTGCCCTTTTCTACTTAAAGTGGCGCACGTTCTTTCGGAGCACGCGAGTTTCTGCAGTGGCTCGAGACTTCTCGAGATCCGATGCACGCTCTTGGGAACTTTAATGGTCCGAGTCGAGGGAGAAGTGCGGAGAGAATTGTGGTGTCTTGTGTCGAACAGGGTCGAAAGAAGCATTCTGCGGTGATTATTTTGGAAGAGCTTAAGAACCGTGTCTCGCGTCCTCTACAAGCTAATTCGGCATGGAATTGACCGTGGCTCGTGATACTTTAACGGTTGCTCCGTATTTTATTTTACACGGATTTAAATATAAATTAGTATTTCTGGGAGGCACTGAAATGTGGAGGCTATATCGAGGGTGAGGTATAATTAGCGCCAATACAATATAATTACCGTTATCTTCAGTGTAAACTTAGCAAAGTTGGACCATCCAAATTCACGATCTACAGAACTGCGTTAGCAGCGCAAAATGATTTTTGCCGCCTTTTGTATTTAATTCTAAATAATTACTTTAAAATATCATATTTTAACGCCGAGTAAAATTCTTCGTAGGTATTTGTTGAATAATAAAAGCCTTTTGTAAAGATGTTTAATATAGGTACGCGCCTTTCCCTAGTATAATAGTAATTATGTGGGTGATTTAAAAACAATTTATAAGTTTTACCGCTGTTTCAAATAGTTTTGCTTTTTTATTCATATTAATTTTCTTTTTCTACCAATTTTGCCGCTCTGGGCAGTTGCCCTGCTTGCGCCCCTTACATCGCCTCCTGTGCGTTAGAAGCCTAGAATACAGTGAAAGGAAACAGTTACGGCTGCCATCAACCTGTATGTAACAATTCTTGCAACTGCGATCATTATTTTCAGTGTGCGATAAACCATCGTTCGCATCGTTTGGAAAATCAGGAAACAGAAATAGGCGCCCTATACAGCGAAAGAATACGGTAGCAACGGGTCAGAAGGTTTAATTAAAAAATTAATGAACGCCGAGAGTGGTTGCTTTAATGAAAGTAAGGCGCAGGCACTGTTACGACGGAATAATAATTCTGCGAGTAAACGAGCTACGCTCCTCTCTCCGAATAAAGTGGAAAGTATAAAGCAGAAGCTTATAAAATGGAGCAGTACGTGGAATGTGGGTAGCATAGAGAGTGGAATTTTTCCGTATCGCCGCGCGCGCGGACTCTTCAATTTTCATGTAGCAATCCATTTACAAATTCACGACCCCGGGTGTATGTATTTTTAAGATAGACCGAGGGAAACCGTGTCAGGGCGCAGGACGCTCAGACCGGCGGCGTCTGATCCTGTTTTTCCCCGCTGGGAAACCCTCCCGGGGTGTATTTCTTACAGCGGATAAATGGCGCCTGAAGACCTACTTCTTGGCTGTTCAAGGATAGCCATTAAAGAGGAGCAACGCGTATCTTTTGCCCCATTGGTACCCCTGTGTTCGATTCTACTATAGCGATCCATATTAGGACACTTTAGGGGCCTTCTCTAGGGGGTAAGTAAACATCCAGTGGTGTTCATTACAGTAACATCCTAGGAGAAAAGGAATAAATACGAGAAAGGGTAGTAAAGAATTTAGCTGAAGAAAGGCACTGGCAAACGTAAATGAATAAGTAAAGAAAAGTGGAAACTGAAGAATCCCGGGCAATGGCGCCCTCTGGCACCCCCAAAGAAGGGGCTTTGTAAGAAGAAAAGAAAACTGGATTTTATTCTTTGAATAAATTTTTAAAAATCACCTAATGAATTTTATTGAGTTCGAATTAGAAATATTTTTATCCCTTCAACTCGGCTGCCCCCAAGATTAAGGGGACTAGGCAGTCGTTTTTCGTGAGAAAGAGACTCTGTCCTTTATTTATTTGTAAACAAATGAAAGCACATCCAGATATATGCTTTTACCCAATGTTTATTACTACCATACAGATTGAAAAAAAATTAATAAGAAATATATATGTGCTTTAAAAATGGCGCTGCCGACGGGTAAACATTTTAACGTTTTTCTGTCGTTTTGCTTTAATATCGGTCTTAAAATGTGACGTAATCCGACTTCAACGGTGAGATTCTTGTTTGTTGGATTCATAGTTTCCGCGCAAACCTATAAAAACAACAATTAAATCAAAATCATGCGATTGGTGGCTGAAAAACGGCGATTTTTCCGAGAAAAATTCGTCCTTATTTGTGCGCTGCTAAAATCCGGTGACTCCTCAATTTTTTTATGAAAATCTCGAATTTTTACGGACCGTATCAGAGGTTTGCGGCGAAATGGCACATGTTTTACACATCCTGTAATTTTTTTCAAGTCGATCTGAACCTCCATTCGTTCGCAAGCAGGAAAAAACCAAGAGAAAAAAAGATTCGAGAAAATCGCGGTTTAAAGTTTCTGGGCAAAGGCGACGCTATAAGTTACCGCTTGATCTTTTTAGCTGCCAGATCAACAATTTTGCGAATTTTAATATAACCCAAACGGCATTTTATTCACAAAAGATAGTACTTTCGGAAAATGCAATAAACAAAAATCGATTTTTCGACTGCCTAGTCCCCTTAAATCCTGAGTGCACCACCGACCCCAAGGGGATATTAATGAAACAGGGAATATATAAAATATCAAGTGAAAGTTGGCTGCAATAATAAATGAGAGTAAAATAAAAAAAAGGTACTGTCACCCTTGCACTTATACCTCCATGTATTTTCAGACAGAGGTGCAGACCCCTTCTACCACATTTTCTAATAAACTTAGAGACTTATTTATGCTTTGTGTACTTTTCAAGCACCACCACTGCTCGTAAAAGTCGAAACCTAATTGTCGTGACTCAGTAGTCAGACCTGCCGGCTTGGGAGGGGAATTTACGCCCCTTACACACCTCTGCGAGGCAGACAGGAGGATTCACCTCGTCCAAGCCCGACTCCCAACACCCTCCACCCTTCTGGGTGGGGCTGCCGCGATCGCGGAACGTTGCTAGTCGACCCTCCTGCACGGGTGTTAGTTCCAGAGAGCCAGCTCAGGTACCCTGATCACCGACTCCCCCCTCGAGGATATGCTTCTGGGGAACGATCACCCATGAAACAAGTCGCAAGTCCGCAGGGGAGTTCATCGGATGGCACTAAGTGTCTTACGAGCTTGGAAACCCTGGCTTTCCTGAATGATATACACAGTAGGCTCCACCGCCTAACTTCCTCACAGTGCAGCAAAATAATAAGATAATGAAACAGTAATTAGCAATTGTACTGTTGGATATTTTAAGGGTTAAGAACCATTAGGAGTGATTCAGAAGAAAGATTGCTGACTGGACTCAAAACCATCGATTGTTCCAATTCGTCTACCCGCCTGAAGCGTCGAGTACAGTCACAAGCAGGCACGGAGTGTCTCGTTAGGCACAGCTTTAAGGACGCGTGCCCGCGTTCTCGTTGCCGAAGAAAGGATGTCGAGCACGCATAACTGGACAACCGGACGGTTCGGAATACATGCGCGCTGGCCCCGCCATCATCTCAATTTGCAATCAATAGATAGCCGACGAGACGGCGCCGAAACGTGTCTTCATCCAGCGTGGGCAACAATACAAATAGAGGGTGTCCCGAAAGTCGCGCGTTAGAACGCAGGAATCACTGACGGTGGTGGAAAGTGTCGCTAGATCAAGCAAGTTCAACTTCGCTGTGCATAGCTTCGCGCTATGTCCAATTCTAGATTCGATACCTTTGGAAGAGGACTTTGGTACTACTGGACTCGAGTGTCCACGGTCAACAGCTTAAGGACACATTCAGGGTACATAATCTTTGGTACAAGGTGTTTCAAGATTCAGAGCACACCGAGATAGTAGACGTTTGGGTTTGCAGGACCTCGCGGTGAGCGAGAGAACACACATGGAGGCTTGCACCCTCGGAGGCAACGCTTTGCACACCAATCGAGTGTGTGTACCTAAACTTTAGAGTATAGGTATCCCGAGACAGGAATCCCTATGCTATGAGGTCGCTTTGCTCGAGCTTCGTCGTTCTATAGATTCTAAGTTCACGTGTAGGGATCACGTGTTTGAGGGGACTAACGACGTCTCACCACGTGTCGGCGCATACTACTTGCCACTAGCATTCAAGGAAGTGGCATGTTTAGATTTTAGAAGGACTTACAAGGGTAGATCCCGAGCCTGGATATTCAAAGAATTCTGAAAGTTTGTGAATATGTAGGGGATTTCCTCCTGATTATAATGTAATTTTTACCCGACTGCGGCACGCAAAGGAGGGTATTGTGTTTCTTTGCTGTGGTTTAAATAATTATGAAACAGCATAATCCATTTTTTCAGACAAATTCAACCTCGTCAAGCCGCTGAGAGTGAATTTGGGCAGCAAACAAAAATTGCCTTGCAATCAGGAGGAAATTCCCAATATATTCACAAAGTTTGAGAATTTTTTGAATTTCCGGGTTTGGGATCTTCCCTTGTTGGGTAAAATGCTGCATTGGACATTTTATTCGCTTGCTCGGGTTTGTCGACCGATCGAGGTGTTTTCTGGTTTGGAGGTTTAAATGGAAGCACCCGGTTGTTGGCGGACGTGGGGATCGCTGGCGCCGGATGGGACCCCCAATGTCAAGATCGTAAAGTGAAAAATGTTGTGTGGGTGGGCGAGACGCAGAGCTCGTGGCGGCGAACGAGATGGAAACTAAGTTGCGATTGGAGGAACCCTGTGCCCAGTTCGAACGGGGGACGTATAAAGCTCGAGTCTCGGGAGATCGTGTCCATATAATCGGACGGGGCGCTCGTAAGGCGAAAAGAAATTAGCAGGGTGTGGATGTAGGGAGGTGCTTGACTAGGGAGATCAAACTGGATTGAAAGTAAACTGTGATATAGTGGTTGGAGGAAGGGTTCAGTCGAACTGTACTAAAAACAGTTTGACTTGAAATGAAACATAGTAAGCTGAGTGTAATGAAAACAAATAACTAAGTTGATTAGGATTCCAGCTTGAAAGTGTGCTTAGAAGCTTGGGAATTAGTTAAATTAGTATTAGAATTGCTATGTAATCTAATCTTTCATTCCTCTTTCGAAGAGAACAGAAACCTTCTTGCTCGAAGACCAGCGGTAAGTAGTATAAGACGATGAATGATCAGACATCGATCTGTCCCTTCGCATTATTCATATCGCGGGTTCAACGAAGAATCTATTAATACCCTCGTTCCACGAGACAGGGTATCTAGTATATCACAATTTCCCAAGTGAAGTTAAAAAGAATTCCCCTCTTTTATTAAAACGATATGCTCGACGGAATTAAAATACTTTTAAAGCCAAACAGCTATCGCTAAAAAGCTCCTCAAACGATAACCCAATCGTGAATCATTTTCACGAAGCAAAGCTTTAATGTCTATCGACAAGGGGATGATTGGATTTCCAGCGGGTGTACGCGAGAAAACGGAAACAGGCGTAGATTGTTATCGAGCACCATTATCTTGTTTACAGATCGATGTCTCTCTCCTTTTCCACCTGCTCCCTGAAAAGACAAGCAGAGAAAGTGGAGGCGACGAAAGCACAGAGGGGGAACGTATCCGCGCGTCGTGTAATGAAATTTAATCTCGAAGGCTTCCAAGTTCCTCCTAGGGGGGCGAGAAATCGCGCGCTTTCGTGGCCCTGTAACTACGATAAACAGTTGTTACCTCCCACGGATGAACGAACAGCTGCAGGGAAGAATTATCATCCCCATTAAATGAAGCACAGGGGCACCTTAAATTAACGTCAAATTCTTCATCGGTACTAAAGAAACATCGAAATCGGGACACACAGTACATTCAAAAGTCGATTTTCTTACAGGAGACACTAAACCCTGATGAAACTAACGGTGGGAGAAGATTTAAGGAGTGACTTTACGTGCGAAAAAATCGAGAATATAGAATAAAATTTTTCGCGCCTAAAATCAGGGGTGGATTTGGAAATTTGGCGCCCCTAGGCTAACGGGTGCCTGCCACCCAATTTCAAAATTAATTCATTATGGCAACTCACACATGAATTATTGCTATCTTCCCAAATAGCTTCCCAAATTTGAAATCACTCAAAATTTCCTGCACCCCAAAATTTGTCGCTCCCCAAAATTTTCCACTCCGCAAAATGTAATGTACCCCAAAATTTGCTACCGTAGGCTGCAGCCTACTTACCCCAATCCCAAATCCGCCCCTGCCTAAAATTCAAACCGATTTTTCTCGAAAGCGAAGCGCGACGTCAAAAAGTTTCGACTTCTTTCTCCACGTAGAACCACCCCTCGAATTTTCCTCCACGTGTAGTTGAACACCCTGCGCGACAGCCTATATTTACACCGAGCAGCAGCAAACCACCCCGTCGGTGTTTTCAACCCTTGGACGCAGAGGCCGTGGAAGCTCTGCCGCGATCGTCCTGGCAGCGTGGTAGCGCGGGGTTGGGGACAAAGACGGGCCGACACGAGGGGACGCAGGAACGCGGAAGCGGGCGCAGCCGCGGGGATAGGAGCCTAGGAGGGCGCCGACGCCTGCAACGACGCCGACGTCGTGGCCGAGCGGCGCTGGGCAAACGTCAGTAGAGATGTCGCGTACGCGGGTACGGTGTGTCGGCGGTGCCAGTTAGCCCGTGGGGTAGCATCGGGGTGGATCCACCGGAGAGTACGGCGCGAGGGGTGCGTCAGGACGCGTGTGACGCTGGCGCGAGCGACGGTGCGTCCTCCACTTCCGCTCCGGCCACGCTTAACCCTTCCGAGGCTTAAACAATTACCTCACAATTGCGCGAAAATAGACACCGTCGTAATTGTAAATCAAAATCCTCAAGCAAATAGACTGCATTATACATAGTGTTAGGTGGTCTTAGAAATTCAACGCGGTCCTACAGTGGTGGGTGAAAAGAAAGTTTCAACAGTGAAGGAATTACGCCAGTCAGAATTATACATTCCAATTGATACTTTACAGAACGGAGGGTTGCCAGAATAATTCAGTGACACCGACGAAATGGTTGAAATGGTAGTAATATTATACTAGTTTTAAACTTTCTTTTCACCCCCGCTGTGTGCACATATGTCGGTAGTGCTCCAAGGGTTAAAGGCTCTCGCCCCTTTCCATCGGGTGCTCAACCCTTTCGACCGACAGGACGAGCTCCACCACGTTTGCGGTTCTCGGTGGAAGCCTTTAATTAATGACGATGTGGTAGTAAGAAAGGTGAACACCGCGAGCCGTTCCAGGCGAAAGACCCGCGGAGTATGACTCTCCGCGTCCACCCCTATCCGTCGCGATCGATTTTATTCCTCGCCACGGGGATGAACGGTACCGACGCGGAACAAAGCGGCTCTCGAGTGGAGGCGATGGTTAACCTTTAGGCGCGACGGCGAGGCAAACATCGTTACCCCTCGGGGCAAACTGTTTCCCGAGGGGGATCTGCTTTCGACGAGGGTGGTCGAGGAACGATGCCCGAATGTCTGCTGTTCGCAGTGCGGGTTCGCTCGCCGAGAACCATCTGCCGCGGTATGCCATCGATCGGGGATCGCTTCGTACACGTCAGTTTGATTAAGGCCGCGCGGCGGGTAATTAGGTGTCGAGTGTGTGCCAGCTTTCGTGCTCGAAAACCGTGGACGATGATGCTCGAGGCGGCTCGAGGAGCGCGGAGAAACTTTGAAGTTCCATCCGAACGTGGATTCTGCCGATTGGGGGAATTCGAGGAATTCTGATATTTAAGGATATCAGTCTTTTCCCCTTTGTTCCGTGAATGAAGAATCGTGATAGTTTTGTAATTAAGGGTAGATTTTTTATCTGTCGGTTGAGGATGCGGAGATTTTTAGAGGAATCAAGCTGAATTGTCGCGTATTATGTCGAATGCAGCAACTTTGGATCGCGAAGCAATTTGCTCGATAACGAAGCCGCGCTTTCGGTTCAGCGAATTTGAAAGCCAGTCCCCCCGCCTCCCTTGGTCCTTTGACCGAGGGAAATAATTAAATTCTTGCAACCGCAGCACAAAGGCCGATGCTGGGGAGATAGAAGAGGTAGAAGAGACACGGGGTGCATTCGTGAAATGGAAAAGCTCGCGTTCTGACCTAAGAAAACGTCCCAACGTTCCCGGAAGTGGCTGAGAAATCTCGACGAGATGAATCGAGAAAACGAGGAAGTACGCATTCCGAAATTACAAAGTTCTCTGTGTTTGAGTGTTCCTGTTTTGTTTTCTATAATTCCTTTTCACCCTAAAGAAGCGTCATTTTTATACGTTTCTACATTCAGTTGTCCATTCGTGTGGGGATCGCTGCAGAGCCGAACTCGCCACTTCGCTGATAATTGATTTGAATAAATCGAGAGAACAGTGGGTGCGTTCCAATTCGCGCATTGAGCGCATGAAATTGGTGGCATCGTATTGGTGCAGTATTGGTGGCATCGTACGATTCTCTTGAATTTGTCTCACTTGCGGTGCGTCAGGCGCGCAGGAACTGCAGGAACTCGGAGTTGCAGCAGGAGAGGGTTTTGAGGGCTGAGCGTGAGGATGAGCGCGAGTAGGGGGTTTTGGGGACTGAGGGTGAGGATGAGCGCGAGGAGGGGGTTTTGGGGGCCGAGGCTGAGGATGAGAGCGAGGAGGGGGTTTTGGGGGCCCAGGGTGAGGATGAGCACGAGTAAGGGGTTTTGGGGGCCCAGGGTGAGGATGAGCGCGAGTAGGGGGTATTGGGGGCTGAGGGTGAGGATGAGCGCGAGAAGGAGGTTTTTTGGGGGCCCAGGGTGAGGATGAGCACGAGTAAGGAGTTTTGGGGGCCCAGGGTGAGAATGAGCACGAGTAGGGGGTATTGGGGGCTATGGGTGAGGATGAGCGCGAGAAGGAGGTTTTTTGGGAGCCCAGGGTGAGGATGAGCACGAGTAGGGGGTATTGGGGGCTGAGGGTGAGGATGAGCGCGAGGAGGTTTTTTTGGGGCCCAGGGTGAGGATGAGCACGAATAAGGGGTTTTGGGGGCCCAGGGTGAGAATGAGCACGAGTTGGGGGTATTGGGGGCTGAGGGTGAGGATGAGCGCGAGAAGGAGGGGTTTTGGGGGCCCAGGGTGAGTATGAGCACGAGTAAGGGGTTTTGGGGGCCCAGGGTGAGAATGACCACGAGTAGGCGGTATTGGGGACTGAGGGTGAGGATGAGCGCGAGAAGGGGGTTTTTTGGAGGCTCCGAGTTCCTGCAGTTCCTGCGCGCCTCATGCACCGCAGGTGAGACAAATTCTAAGGAATCGTACAATGCCACCAATTTCATGCGCTCACTGCGTGAATCGGAACGCACCCAGTGCCATTTGTGACTAAAAATTGAAAGTCTGGAACCTTTGGAAGATTTCCAACAGCTTCTTCTGTGAAACTGATGACATTTTCAGTCATGATTTCCTTGCAGCAGATGGGCATGCCCTAAATCGAAAGATTAGTAATGCATCCTGAATCTGATACTCTAAAAATATTTGTATCTATCGTAACTATTCTGCAGTCTGCCCTACGCCTTAAAGTATTCATTTTTTATTTGAAATTACATATTATAGAGTTCCTTAACATTTTCTCTATACTTGCTATTAAAATTTGCTATTAAAGAACACGTTGTATCCAAATCGATATTCCTCGCGCGTGCATCGCCGCAAGAGCTTAAACGTAACGATTTTAATCGTAATACCTCCGCAGCAGCGACCAGAATCGCAAACCCTTTGCAGCGCGTTGCAAAAGGAGCCGAACTGCAAGTGTCTGGTGCTCTCGGTGTTAATATACGGATGCCTTGCCGCAGTGACCTGGTGTAGATGCGCGAATGTCACCAAGGTACGTCACATCCTCTGCATTGCGAGCTTCCTGCTCGACCAGTGCCATTCGCAACCGTCCGTTCCACCCGAGTCTCGTTCAGTAAACAGAACCACCGACTTGCGAGGAAATTATCTGTAGATCAGAGGAAAGCAGTATTATCGAAAACCAAGGTTCTTTTGTAGATCGTGATAAACTTCTCGAGGTACCCAATTAAGAGTACGAGGCACGTGTCGCCTTGTGACGATGGTTACATTTACATTCCCGTAAGTTACAACGCAAAGAGCAATTATATTTCACGAGAAAAAAAAATTATATGAAGTGTTTGGTATCAGGTGGGAGTGAAGCCGGATGATTCTATATGAGAAAGCACGGCGAAATGAAAAGTAATGAAATTGATGTGCTTCGGGTGTTTCTTGGGAGAATTTTTAAACATTAATAATTAAATCAAGCCTCCACCACAATTTCATTATACTTTCCCCAAACCTTCGTCTTCTTTTGTCACGTAGAATCGTCCCGCGAGTCAGTGGCGCACTCAGGATTTAATCTTGGGGGCAAAAAATAATAAAAATTTAATAAAATTCATTAGGTGATTATACATTTTTTTTAAAGAATAAAATCCAGGTTTCTTTTCTTCTTACAAAGCCCCTTCATTGAGGGGTGCCAGGGACCCTTGGCCCTCTCTGGGTGCGCCACTACAGTGAGTTTACCCACCCCTGATCCAGAGCGTAGTGTATATTCCTCAAAGCCTCGATTCCTTGTAGGAATCTTATTCCTACGATTTTGAAGATTACGTTCCTCGTCAGGTGGCGTTCATGGGAATGCTGTACCTGGTCTACCTGGTCGAGTGTTACCACTCGCCGATCAGGATCGACCTATTGCACGCGGAGAGCCAGGATAGCGTGCTGTGCAAGATCTCGCAGCTCAAGTCCGCCCAGCCTACCATTTGGTGGAAGGCCGTCTCCTACCACTACGTGCGCAGGAAACGCCAAATTACCCGGTACAGAAACGGAGACAATTACACTACGACGCAGGTAACGCATATCGCGCGACGTGCAACGCATATCTCGTTATCCAGACGAAAGGAAATCGGGGGATGGTAAATCGTCGAATACGCCTCGCGCCAGACTGACTCTACCTAGTGCGGGGACAGATGGGCCATTCCCTTCGAGAAACTAATAACACAGCTTGCAACGCCTCTTCTCTTCCTCCGCAAACACCACATCCTAAATCCACGATCACTCTATTTACATGGTGACCGTCGAAAATTAAACGGGCTTGTATACCATGGAAATCCAGGTCTTGAGGTGGGCTCTCCATCAGAGATGGGCATTCTCTAAATAAAGAATTATCGAATAAAGGTACCTCGGGTGATCTTTATTCGAAGAGTAACGAATCCAATTTTTATCTTTTATTCGAACAAATTAAAAAATCAAATTTCTCAACAGCCTTAAGAACTGTAGCGCGCAAAGAAAAAATAAATAATGGTAAAATGCCCTCCAAAAAACTTTCACACACAGCAAAATCTCATGTATGGCAATACTCCACACAATTCACGTCGGCTCTGGCTCACATTAGGAGAGGCAAAGCGTAGTGTGAGTGGATGCATCGCCGTGAAACAAAAGAATTATCACTCGCACTAGTAAAAAATTCTCTGGACGACTGACCAAAAATGCGAACCGAGGCAAGCTGGAAACTCAGGAAGAGTAAAAAACCGAGGCGAGGCGTAGCGAGAGCCTGCATTTAAGACTGCCATTGCTTACACACAGCAAACGCCCACGCGCTTAGCCTCCCCATCCTCGCATCCTTCGTTTCCAACCACTGGTATATCTCTAACTTTACCTTGTCTAGCTACTGTACTTCTAAAACTATCATTTACTATCTAGCCCCCGAGCTCGTGATCTATGCTCTCCCTAATGGCTCGTCTTTCCTCGACCCCCCTTCCCCCCTGATGATACCCACTTTGCAGGTCTACTACGAGAGGATAAACACCCACGCCGCGACGTCCTTCTATTACTACGACTACTGCGGCGTGAAGGATATCAGCAAGGAGCTGATCCTGGACCCGAAGGTGCCCATCACGAAGATCAACCTGAGCAAAGGGTTCGCCTTCTCGAACATGCGGTCGGCGACGGAGTTCGAGGAGGCCAGGTCGAGGTTCTTCGCCGAGCAAGTACGACGGGATTGTATGGTACTTTTAAATGCCCGCCATCGAGCGGCGTTGTTAAGTGATCGATGCAAACGTTGATGTTCCAAGGAGTTAAGGGACGACTACATGGAGATGAGAGAGGGTCTGGACCTCGGCTACAACCCCAATCCAACGACCTTGGTGGCCGTCCTAGGTAATCCCTGGTTCACGAATCGTTACGTGTACTGGTGCTTGAGCGCCCTGCTGCTCAGCTGGCCCCTCAGGGTGATCATAGAGTACAAAACGCAGTACGCGGACTATCAGGTAATAGAATCGGAAATAATCAAGCTACTCTTCGGAGATCTCCCCTTTGAGCGTCTGATAAGGGCTTCGAGCAGTCCCTCTTCAATTAACTCGCTTCTGAAGGATGGCAGAGCGCGAGTCCCTGCTGGGATGTATGCACTTTGCATAATTCTTTCACAAGCCGACAGGGGACTTGCCCATGCCATCTGACAAGGACAAGTAAAAATCGAACGGGGGGCCACTTCGAACACCCCTTTCCCGCGACTGAGCAAAGCTAACAACCCTTATCCTCAGATCACCAAGTTGTTCGGCATAAACTACGACACGCCAAGCGGCAGCGAGCCAATACACGCCTCCATGAGCCAGCAAACGATCAGCCAGCCAGGCTCCTACATGCTAGCGCCCAGCTACAGCGAGGCGCTGCTGATGGACCCAGCTCCGGACCACAGAGACCTCCAATCCCAGGACGCAATTACGGAGATGGTGCCGAGCTACTCGGAAGCGTTGCTCTACCAGCGAGCAGACCAGGGCTACGCAGCCAACGAGGAAGCGAGCCTCGACAGCGAGGACTCTACCCGTCGGTACGACCTGGCGTCACGCGAGTGCTCCTGCCCTTGTCACGCCGCCCTCGAGTCGAGGATACTGGAGGAGGCTTCGAGAAAGGACAACGACGCGGGACATCCTCCGGCAGACACGAACGTCCAGATCAATCCACCATCCTGCACGTTCGTCAGCCAGATGGAGGCTGGGAAGTGCGGAAGCTGCGGCAGGTTCCTGGTGGAGGCGCGGTTGGAGAACGAGTCCAACGGAGCAGAGGTAGGGACGAGTTCTACGGAGGTGCCCCGACGCGTCAGGAGGGGAGTGCACAGCGGCGTCATGCCGCGGGATATGTCTGAGCCGAACCTGAGGACGCGAGCGGAGCCGGTGGAGGTCGACACGCGGTTCCTTCGACTGAACGGGCAGAGTTTGGGGAATATTCTGGAGAACGAGCAGGAGGAGGAGCTTCATGGCGACGTGAGGGTAAGGGAGACTCCAGGAGCCCGTGGGATGTACAGGTTCTCCATGTCCTCGCTGGAGGAAGCGAGCTCGCGGGCAGGCGGGCTCGTGGACGTGAGCAGGGGCGCGATACCGAAGAGAATGCCTGGACGGAGCAGGGTAATCGCGAATCCCATGTCGAGCGAGACCTGCGTGTTGCCGAACTCCAAGACCTACTTCTGCTTGAAGTCGATCCTCAAGCAGAATAATCGGCGGTACACGCTCATCACCGCGAGGGAGCTGCAGAACATGTCGAACCGAGAGGACGAGGAGCAGGGTTGCAAGACTAGATCGTCGTACCACGAGGGTTGCACGCCTGGGTACGCGTCCACGAGCAGCGGGGGAAGGTTCAGTAATTTGTTCTCAAGATCGAGGGAGAGCTTGGACGGGGTACTGGGCAGAAGAAAGAAACAGCTGCTGGAGGACTTGCTGACGGACAAGGGCGAGGAGGCACCTGGCTGCTCGAAACGCGAGAATAGGTAAGCGATGTTCCACCAGAAGCTAAGCTGAGCCAGACATAGCATAGCTTAGCTTAGCTTCCAGGTGGATCCCCGGCTTTGCAATAACTCCTGGGCGGACCTAATCAACACACGGATCTCAATGAAGCCGATTTTCCTCCACAGAACCCTGATCTTCGCCAGTCCCATTCAAGAAGTGTGCCCCGGGGATCCGTTCGGCGGTAAAGACGTGATTCGGACCAGGCAGGAAGTGGACTCCACCCCCACAGAGGAGTCACCCAGCCACACGATGCTCAGCCAAATAGGGCGCTCATTAGCTTGCGACAGGAAGTCGCCTCGACGTCGCTTCCAGGAGAACCGGAAGCAGCGTTACTCCGACACCTCTCAGCCCTCCAGCTTCTCCTGCCCACCTGATCGCCAGCACCCCTATCCCTACGCGTTCTCAGCGTCCTCGGACGCTGTAGACGCGGCGGACTTCGAGAAGACCCTTTCGCCGTCCCGCGTCTACCAGCACGCCACATCATTCCCACCGTACGAGGGTTCGAGCCCTAGTCGCAGCAAAAAGTGCGTCGATCCACCCGCCGCCGATCGAGCTCCCTCGGAGGGCGCCACCAGGTCGCCGGTCAGAGCGGAGCTGACGCGCTCGCTCACCGAGAGACGAGCGAAGCCGGCGAAGCACGACTCGAGCGTACGTCGGAGCTTCACCGGCAGAGTCGAGGATTACAGAGCGGAGAACGGCAAGTGGGCGAACCTGAACATGGAGACGTCGTTGTAACGAAGGCACGCTCACGGACGCAGCGCAACGTAACTTGTAAATATCCGTCCTAACCACTTTTCACGGTTCAAGACTCTGTAAATATGTACGCCGTTAAGTACGATTTACGAGCGCCGGGGCTATTGCCCCGCGGACGCGCCTTCGCTTAAGTATCGACGGTGGTTCGTCGCCTAGGTCATTCTAGATCGAAACGCACCGATCACTACCCCGCCCCTAGGACGGCGAGGATCGACGCGTGCAACCGCTGTCCACGTAGCCGATTTCCAAGTCATCAAGTGCCCCTCGCAAAGGTAACCTACGCGAGGAAACTTTCAGCGCGGTTTATATCGCGCGCCGCCTGGGCGGCCCTCGAATCAATTTCTATGGAAGGACGCGTTTCGTGGATGGAGATTGATTCGAGTAGATTTGCTTCGTGTTTTACGGATAGCGGGGATATTATTCACGAGTAACGAATGCTCTTTGCTGCCTGTAGTGTATAGATATTCAGTAACGTTGAAAGAAGGAACAATCGAGGAAATTGCAGCAAGACGGGTGCAGCTCTAGGTTTACCAACTTAGAGTAAATTAGAAAAAACTGTTTATAAACTTATTGCTTTGACTTAACATGAAAAAGAGAACACTAAGTAGTAGTTATTGAGCTGATAAGTTTTTATTTCTATTTTTGACGAAAAATATTCTATAATAAAAATATTAATATTAGAATATTAGAATATTAGAATATTAAAATATTAAAGTATTAAAGTATTAAAATATTAAAGTATTAAATTATTAATATTTTTATTATAAAATATTTTTCGCCAAAAATAGAAATAAAACTTATCAACATTAAATATTAAAATATTAATATTAAAATAAATTAATATAAACTATTAATATTAATATTTATAAAATTTATAAAATATTAATATTAATACTTTTACATGTATCTTACACGTCATAACTCAAAAAATGGAGCTGCAGCCCTCTTGCTACAAGGTTCTCAATTGGTGAAGACGGTCTTCGTGTAATTATGTAATTGTGAATGGTATTTTGCATAAATAGTGGCTAGATGTAATAGAGCACGAGTAAGGGATAAGATTTCATTCGTTACTCGAGACTGAATCTTCGAGCTTGCCACTCGAGGGAAAGTATGGACCGCCCAGTTCTGCTCCCCCGCGATAGGCCTCGCTACGATTGCGAATCGCAACTTTTTCGCGTGCAATTGATTCGGCGTCAATTATGCGCACACCGTATAGCATGTAAGCTTCACTCATCGATAATCGAGGGTTTTTGATACGAAATTCGAGGAAGAAAACGCATGGCGACGTAGAATCCGTAGAATGGAATAATCACAAAAGGGAAGCTTGGTATAGGATCCTCGCGGTTGAACCGAATCGCGATTTGTGTGCCAATAACGAACATCCCACATTCCTTACATACACCCAGGCCCGGCTTCTGATGTTTTTCTTGTGTGTGCGATAAACATTTCGCGCCTCTCGAAAAAATTTTTTTTTAATTAATTGCGAATGAAAAAATCGAAATGAAAATCAAATGAGAACCTCTCTACAATATGATCTTACTTATGCCCCAACTAGTTATGGTTATACAAATTTGGGTTGCTTAAAAATTTATCTCATACTTTTTTAGATCTTTTAGGCGCCTTTTCTTTTGCGACGGCAGTGTGCACCGCGCACTTTGCACACGCAACCAGCCGGGTCTGCATACACCCCCAAAGATTCTCGCGTTCTTGCCCCTTTCGACTTTTCAATTGATCGAAACCAGAGATGGGCTAAAATTTCATTTAAATAAAAATTTCGAATACCCAATAGAAGTTAAAAAAATGATTTTAAGTTTATTCGCCAAATAATCTAAAGTTGAAGTAACTTTTACTTGGTCCGTTATTTAAACAATTTTTCATTTAGTTAATGCCCAACTCTGGTCGAACCTGGCACGAGAAATCTTCCTTCCAAGTCTAACATTTAAATGTCAAACTTCAATGCTCCAGCGAACTATCCCTTATTCGAATCACAATGCTCCAGAAACGTTAAAAATTTTCCCAAGTCCAGCAATGCTGTACGGTTTCTTTATTGCATCGCCCATCAAAAACCCCTCCCTTATCGGTTAATTTACGATCTCATGTAACGTCGTTCGTACACACAACCGCGATCGTGGGCTTTCGGGCAGTTTTATGCTTGCATCTTTGTAGAGATCGGGATATCAATGCAGCGTTATAGAGATCACCGGGTGAACAACGATTGCCTTTTGATCCTGGATCACTTGGCCGATATATCGAATGATTTCGGACGGGACTATACAAACGTAAACCTTACGAGAATATCGTTCGCTCAAGTGCAATAGGCAGAGAAACTTCGAACGCTTCGAACGAAGCACGGAGAGAAAAGGGTCCTTTGCCTGTAAACGATTGAAAGTTTTCTCGATTCGACGCGTATAGATTCCGAGAAATATACATGTAATATAGTATATATTTTTGTCTACGACATTGGCTCGCGAGCAAAGTACACCCGAATGAAAAAAACAGGCTATCCGCATTCCGATCGTTTTTACCGGTTCCCTCGTCATTTTGACCGAGGAACTTTGTATTATTAGGCAATATACAGGGTGTTCGGCGACAGCAGTAGAAAATTAAATAGGTGATTCGTGTGAGAAAATAAAGTGAAAATAAAGAGTAATTAAATTTGGCGGAGGCTTCGTTTCTTAGTTATTAATGTTTAAAAATTCGGCCGAGAAACTTGCGTCCATCGTAGATCTTCAAACGTCTTTGATTCGAATTTCTAAACATTAATATAAGAAACGAAGTCTCCAGAGCAATTTTATTACTCTTTAGTTTCTATTATATTTTTTCACGAAGAATCGACCATTTCAATTTCTACTATTTGGTGCCGAACAGCTTGTATATAAATATATACATAAAATACAATATACACGTATATATACATACTATTATTACATAATACCGCGGGAACGAGGAGCGACGCACCGTTATGCTTTTTAGGGAAATATTTTTCATATACTCGATGGAACGTGTATCGATGCCAATTGCTGATCGTGATAATCATTGATAGATGGTAAAATACGTTTACGATCGTTACGATCGTGGTACGATTAAGATTGTATTGTTAGTAGATATAGATACGAAAGCTTTTAAAGAAACTCGGAATTATCGATTCGAATATTTGTAAATAGCTATGAGAAGATCGATTTTAACCTGTAAATTTCTTCGTTCGGGGATCATCGATAAGAACTAATAATCTTGATCGTACCACGACGATTTCTGTCTATAGTAAGTGAATTAGGGGTTTCCGAATCTGTACTATGTGCATATGTGTGTACGTGTAACTTGACAGGAAATTATTCAAGTGTGATTTATCAACCCATTCGATTTTTATCGCCGAAGGAAATGATTATTTATCGGTTCAAGGTTTCGAACTTGCTACATATAAAAACGAAAGAAAACGTAAGCGCTTTTATCATACGTCAATTTAAATTTCCTTGATAAATTCTGCCTCCCAGGCGTTAGAATCGTACACGAATGGGTTGAAACTTGTTAAATGTGTCTACATTAATGTTCGAAAGAAGTTGTACTCGATCAGACTTTTCTTCTAGAACAAGGCTAGGTACTTAAAGAGTACTCACCCTGCCGGTAACGATGAAAGTGACGAAAATTCGCGTGCAGTCAGACGATGCCTCAGCCCGTAACAGGATCTTTCGTCAAAACCATCCACATTTCCATTTAACACACTCCAGTAACGATTCTCCGACGCGAACACACTTTCCCGGCGTACATACGCACATTGGCATTTTTAAGCCGCGTCTTCTAACTGACGAGGATCCGTCAGCTACTCGACCGCGATTTTGGCGCCAAGTTCAAACGCAAGCCGTAGCTGAGCCGCCGCGTAGACGTAGACTTGTTGCAATTTGTTGACACAACGAGCGACGAAGCATGTGATACCGGGACTCGATTACTCGCGACGAACCGTTGTTAAGTGTTAAGCCATCTCAGGATAACGCGCGATTACTTCCAGGGTTTACCGCGTCACACGAGTAACGAGCGACGAATTTTCTATTCCGCGTTTAAATAGGACTTTTGATAGACAGGTCGTTACGAACTCCGATCGCAAAGAGGCACTTTCGGTAATGGCGGATGTACTGCGCGAACAATGCAGCAACCGACTTGTAACATTGCAAACAACGGTGACAACAGCTTTGAGTTTTTTTTAGTAGAAACTTTGACGGAATCGAGCTGCAAAACGATATATTAATTTATGGCGAGCGAAATCGGGTTCTAGATATAGCGAAGGTTCGACGAGATAGACAGTTGACTAGGTTAGCTTATGTTCTACGTTAATTTCGAAAGTGTCTCTTTTAACGAGCCACTCGAGCCTTCAATGTTCGAAAATTCATCGATCCGTAGTCGCTTACAGCAAGCCTAGGCTTTAAGAAGTTACAGAAGATTTCGCGAGAATCGATGATCTAAATTTCAACGAACAAATTACGTTCGTCGATAAAGGCGGGATTAAGGCGAAATATGAATGTCGACCGGAACTCCACATTCCGATGGATTTCCGATCGATCAGCATTTTCACTGCAAAATGGGGAGAATAGATAATCTGGCCGCCGCGACACGATTGCACGCCAAGAGGAATTTCGTTATTGCTTAACGTTATTGCAGATTATTCTTGCGGTGTATTTAAAGCCTCGGGGTACATGCAACGGAATCCTTGTTGCCGTGCAATATCGATGACAAAAGAGAAAACCTATGCCGTCTCAGAAAAGTGCTCTTCTAAGTAAAATTGTTATTATAGGGCGAATTGTCTATTATTTAGCGATAATTGGGCGCGCGTTTATATGCGATACGTACACGCATATTCGTCCGCGTAAGGAGCCTGCAAACTGTATATTGCTGCGTATGTAACTATTATTATTAACAAACGATATACAAAGCATACCTGTAAAAAAAAAAACAAAGAAAAACGATATGGTTATAGTACAATAAACGTTGACACGAAAGAGGAAAGTGTTTCGTTGCTGCCAATCCTTTCGCGCATGTTAAGTCACGGCTGGAGAATGAAACGCCCAAGTATTTTCGTTTGGATGTATTTTCTTCTAAAACGTGGGACAGTATTAATAAAAGTATACGATACACGCTCGAGTGTGATGATAACAGAACAGACTAAAATCTGACCGCAGGAAACAATATTATGCATGGGGGTTCGCCAGATCATCACTGGCTAATATACAATTCGATGGACACTGATATATGGGATACAATGAAATCCATTGATGCACATTTACTGTTTGCCGGCATTTATACACATTTCGCTTGCCCGCTTACAAACACTCGTATGGGAAAGGGAACGATAGGAACCTTCTCTTTAATTGTGCCCACTTTCTTGCCATATTAAACAATAAAGTGTTTTTACGTAACTATAAGTATATTCTTTTTTTCTTCCTTGCGAACACTTTGCTTTACTTGAACAGAAATAAGGTATAGGACTCTTCGTTTGGTTGGACTAGCAGTATCGGCAGGCCGTCGCATTGGGCTAGTTCTCAACGGTTGTACGTTCGATAAATCGCCGCTTTCGTAAAGCTAATTTTTCGTGTAACCATTCTGCGTGTAATATACTCGGTAATAAAGCGTTTTGCTTCGCCACAGTGAATACGAATTGTCGAACTTGAGAAGATACACTCCCTGCAATAAATAATCGACGTTATACCAGAATCACACGCATGAAATTATCTTTCTACGTGTTGCCCTATGCTCACCTGCCCCGGGTATCTATGACTCCCTGCGTAGATTTCTTCTTGCGAGTCCCTCCTATATACCTTTAAGGAGCAATAAATAAGCATTACGAAAATACGAATACCATTACACTTCGTTCCGTCTCGCTGGAACACGAGATCGTATCAATGTACTTACAGGTACGATCACACTTATAGGCGGCGACGACGGCTTATAATCAGACTGAACGTTACCGTTCGTCACTCCACTTTCCAAATCCTCCCTCGACATATAATCCTCGTCTTCGTCATCTTCGTCTTCGGACTCGCTAATATGAACCGACACTTGATTCGTGTCCGGCTTCGACCACTCGAAGTAGACCCCGAAGCCGATGTCGTAACCGTCCGTCGCGAACTCCCAAAATAGGCAGGAGCCGTCCTCGTGCGTCGGTACCCTGACAGTCACAGTCTCTCCGTGGCCGACTTTAATAACGGCGTCGCCGGCTTCCCTCCTAATGGTTTCCTTGAACTCCTCTACGCCTTTTATCGTCCACATTTCTGCGGGGGCTATGGGCGGCCAGTCCTCTTGCTGTTCGTCCGAGTCGTCCTCGTTTAAAGGCGCCGTCTCGCTCGCCTCGTTCGGCTCTTCCTTCTCCGTATCGTCCGGCGTGGCGTCGTTCGGTTCCGCTGCTTGTTCTTCTACGACTAATTGATTCTGGCGCAACTGCTGCATGTACTGATGATAATGCTGCTCCTGCAATTGCCTTATTAGAACGCCCTGCTGCTCCGGGTTGCCGGGATATTGCTGCTCCGCGTACATTTTAAATTGATAATACGTTTGTTGGTTTAAGGCGTCCTGTATTTGTCTTCTCTGTATTTCTTCCTTCAGTCTCGCCTCTTCCTCTTTCTTCCTTATTTCGTCCAACTCCTTCAACCTCCTCTCCTCCTCCAGCTTCCTCTCTTCTTCCTCCTTCTTCAGCCGCAGCTTCTCTTCCACGTCCCTCCTCTGCGCCTCCACGAACGTTCTGAACAAAGGGCACAGCTTGTCCAGCAGAACTATAAACCCGTCCATTGCCTGCTCCTTGGATATATCCCCCAGGCTCTGCCATGCCAAACGCCTGTCCCTTCCGATCACGTCCAACACACCTAAAGGCGGCGCGTTCTCTGCCGTACACTTGCCGTGCGTTACTTGCTGCGTAAAGGCCACCAGCTTCAATTTGTCTTCGTAGGACAGGTGGACCGCCTTCCCTTCCTTCTCTACAATAATTACATACTTGGTCTCATCAATGACGAAGCGAGATACTGTTCCTTTACTCCTCGACCGTGCGAACTGGACAACGTCGAAAGCAAAGGACAGCGGTCACTAACGAAGCTCCCGTTGGATTTTTATAATCGACGGCCTCGAGGATTTACGAACGTACGGTACAACAACGGAGCGACGCGAACGGACACGGGCAACCCGTTCTTTTACCGGAACGCGAAGAATCGAACAGCGGGATTATTCTAGCCAAGCTGTCAATACGACCGGACTCACCTTTGTAGAAATTGATCGCCATTTTATAGAGTTCCCGGGCCTCGAAACCCCACAGACGAGGCTCGGCCTTCTTCTCCCTTTCCGTGTCATTCTCGCTTTTCGCAGACTCCTCCGTGGATATCGTTAATTTCTCGATGCTCCTCTCTACGGAGGAAATGTCACCATTGGCGCCCGCCATTTGTAATTACACTGACACGTCAATTACTAGTCGCTACAAGCGCCTTAACCTTGCTCCATCGAAAAGGCCCGCTAGTTCCAACATTTCTGTAATCATCGAGAAAATGTTGCAACGACAGAACGCAGCTACGAGACTCGTGCTTACGTCGCAGTGCACCTTTTACGGCTGGCAGTTATATACGTGTTAATATTAATGGCCACAGCCCGTTCTTTATTGGTCGACCGCGACATCGCGAGATACGGCGATGCATCTCACCACATCTCACTGACGAATCGATTCTTGGTTTTTGGAAGCGCGGGCCCAGAGGTGTAAGACAGAGGTGTAAGATGCGAAGATTTCCGACTGCAGCGCCGCCTGCGGTGGAGTAAGGCAGCTTGTGATATCTCCGCTCTATAGAATAATATTCTTTGGTAGTTGCGTGGTATACAAGATGCGAAGAATTGAAGATTTTCTACTTCAGCGCTCCGCTTGTACATTGTTGGTACTACATTACGCGGGCTTTTTTGGCGGGATACCGTAACGGACATACGCGAACGTAGAGTAACCGTCATTCGTAGTGCTGTGTACAGTGCGTGTGGTTTGTTATAAATATTTAATATTTCAGCTGGTGATCGTCCATCTTTTGAAGGCATCAACTAAACAGGTAAGTATTTTTTTTCATTAATTTATATACTTTCCTCTTCTTTTTTTTATTTATCTTTTTCCTCTGTCTTTTTCTGGTTTTTGTCATGAATTCTCCTACAGCGAAACGCAAATATGTTCCGAGAACTTTTCTTCGACAATGGTTAGAGCACGATGATTTTAAACCTTGGCTACAACGCGTTTTTAAAGACGACTCCAAATTTCATTGTTCCGCGTGTTGTAAAAATTATATGATTATAGAAATATAAAATCATTTTGGTACAAAATCACACGCCGAGAACGTTTCTAAATTATCCGAACGTAACAGTGCTGCTTTTGATGATTTTGATGTGAGTGATAGTCCCGAAAATATTCACGAGAAGATTCAGATTGCTGAAATTGCTTTGTGCGCTTTTTTTTGTCGAGCACAATATTCCATTTCACATTAGTGCTTATTTAATTGGCCTTCTGAAGGTTATATCACAGACCAGGTATAGGATAGACTTATCCAATGTAATTTTGTGTCACACGCTCGGGGGGCTCGCGAGCCCCCTTATCATTTTCGTGTCACACCCAACATTATCGATTCAGTCTAGAATAAGATTACACTGCTACGAGTGGTGGGAATTAAAATTAAATGTTATCGGAAAGATTTAAATTTTAAAATCTAAAGCGGTCCGACCTTTAATCTAATAACTCGAATTTTGTTGCACTAGGTTCGGTGTGTTCGGATTAGAACCGAGTCGGTCACTGAACGGAATGCAATGAAAGGGAAACAGGGTTAAACGCAGATTCGTTTCAACTAGAGCTGGGACTATTTGTCGAATTTTCGGTATTCGAATATTCGAATACTTCAGTTGCTCAATTATTTGGCGAATATAATTCGAATATCCAAGTATTCGAATAGTATGGTGTGAATTATAAATCAAGTTCTTTAGGTTCATTTTTTTACAAGCTTTTATTTAGTTTCAGTTGTGAGTTCGTTAGTTTGTCAGGATGAAATCTTGTAAGTTAATTTTGACCCACTTCAACATATCCGATCGGCTTGAAACTTTGCACACATATGTAATTCCGATGACAATACAATATTTTCAGTAAAAAGCATGAAATACTTTATAGTGAAATTTTTTTTTAAAAACAAGCTTTTATTAAAATGAACTAAAAATGAACCAATAATTTTGATACCGGCCGATATGACTGCCTGAGAAGAATTCCCTCATAGGGTGGATGTACCAGTAAATGAACACGTACCAGTGAATAGACATTTTATATTAAAATGAGTAAAATAAGTTATTAAAATAAGCAACTAATTAATTAGAGACTTCTTTTAATTTCTTGCTCCATATCCAAACAATTTTTAAAGCACGTGGAATCAATCGCGCTGCAAACATAATTTTATGAAAGTGTTCATTCATTAGCCTTAAGTGTTCATTTATTGGTGCGTTTACCCTATAACTAATTATAAAATAATAAAAATAAAAAAAAGTACCAATAAATGAACACTTAAGGCTAATGAATGAACACTTTTATAAAATTATGTTTGCAGCGCGATTGATTCCAGTCATTTCGGCCGGTATCAAAATTATTGGTTCCTTTTTAGTACATTTTAATAAAAGCTTGTTTTTAAAAAAAAATTTCACCATAAAGTATTTCATGCTTTTTAGTGAAAATATTGTATTGTCATCGGAATTACATATGTGTGCAAAGTTTCAAGCCGATCGGATATGTTGAAGTGGGTAAAAATTAGCTTACAAGATTTCACCCTGACAAACTAACGAACTCACAACTGAAACTAAATAAATGCTTCTAAAAAAATGAACCTAAAGAACTTGATTTATAATTCACACCATACTATTCGAATACATCGGTATTCGAATACATCAGTATTCGAATAGTATTCGAATAATAACATTCGAATACTCAAATATTCGAAGTTTATTCGTAGCATTTGAATACTTGTAAAATATTCGAATAGTAAATTATTCGAATAGTCCCAGCCCTAGTTTCAACGCGAACCAGAAAGACAACGCCGACTTATGTAAAATGGATTTCTTTTATTAGCGTTAAAAGTAGGAATAATGTACAGTACCCGTGTACACGATTCACGCACAAAATGTGTACACGGTACTTCTTCTTCCACCCGTCCAATATACATTTGTCTCGCGTAATTTGTAAATCGTAGCAACACAGTATTATACACTTCAAGAATGTACAGATCCGTCTAATGGAAACCAACTGTGCTTTCCGATCAGAATTTTGTCGCCATCGTCCTTCGCGCGATCGCAAAAATTCGTCGTCCACGGTTACTCGGAAATTACGTATCTTCTTTCCTCTCCTCTGCCAGGGGCGCACTCCGCTGTGCCCGTTACCTACTGATACATTTGATTCTGTTGACGGTTCAACCTTCGGTGAGAATTTCAAGAAGGAGACGCCGTAGGCTGTCGAGACCTGTCAGAAAACCACAATCCGGACCTTGGTGCACCGTCGAATTTGAATTACAAGCTACCGTCGAACCGTGAACGAAAGTAGTGTGCGCGAAGTCAATCATTCTTACGTCGACGCGCGCCTCCTCCGTTTGCTGTTTCATTTTCGGCCGATAAGAACATGACGTATACCTGCGGACAAAATACGGCTTGTTACACTGCAGTTGCGGTAGGTAGGACAACCAAGGACAACCGTCACAAGTTGCAAGGTAGGGTGGAGTGAAGAAAACTTTTTTTCGATGATCAAATTCTAATAGTGCGGAAAGGTTGTCTACTTGGCCCAATGAAACGTGTAAAAAATGTCAGCTCGATCGGATAATTTCTTCTGTGTGCACCAAAGGCCTTAACTTTCAAAATTTGAGTACAAACTTAAAATTTAAAAAGACAACAAAAAATATAAAATACAAAATACATAAAAAAAAACAATAAAATTATTTAAAAGAAAACAAAAAAAAAAATAAAATACAAAAAACAAGGAGCCCGACGTACAGCTACCTCCGCGTGGTGGGTTCTGGGCTACTTGTTCCGTTAGGAAAGTGAGCGAAGAGCTGCATTTTTTGATAATTTACAGTGCCGACAGGCGATTGCTATCGTTCCGAAACCAGCCACGGGTGTTTATTTGCTTCATTTACGCAACAAATATAGTCCTGGGTAAAAAAAAAGGTAGAATCCACCAGCTAAAGAAAGTTGCACTTTCTTAAGTTTTGTACTAAAATTTTGAAAGTTAAGGCCTTTGGTGCACACAGAAGAAATTATCCGATCGAGCTGAAATTTTTTACACGTTTCATTGGGCCAAGTAGACAACCTTTCCGCACTATTAGAATTTGATCATCGAAAAAAAGTTTTTTTTCACTCCACCCTATTGCAAGGGTATATAAATATTCCGTCACCTTTTTCTTTAATATAAGGTAAACGTACGAAATCATACAAAGAAACAAAACCAACAGCGACACAAAGGAATAAGTGAGAAGTCTCTTCCAGCGAAAAGTATTATTGTATGCATGAAAAAGATAAAACGAGTGACAGAAGATCATCGTCAGTTTTTTACCTGTTCGATATATTGGCACACTCTACGTCTTCCTCTATCCTATCCTCGCTCTCGTATAGACGGAGCACAGGACTTTCGTGTCTCTGTCGCTTCGCCCCGTTATCCGACCTAGCTTCCGTATCGGAACTAGTGTCTTCTGCGTTATCCGAAGTTTGTCCGAAACAAAACTCGTCGTTCGAGGTGCCGTAAAGCATCCACTGTTCGTATCTGGGTGTTTGAAGCACCGTGTCGATCAAGCTGTCGCTAGATTCGACGAAAACAGTCTCTTCGCTGTTGGGATTACGAGTTCATAACAAAAAACACATTATTATTAACGTCGCTCCGCCAATTCACTTCACTTCGTTTAATTCATTTGAATATTGCAATGTAAGAAAATTGTGAAAGAGTGCGTAATTAGTGTCCGTTATTTCTCCCGAGGGATTATTTAAAAAAAAACAATCTCTTGTAGTTTTCGATAGAACCGCTTCTCCGCGTTGCTTTCATTCAAAGCCACTTCCTTCAACGCCCCATAAGCGAGCAAATATCAAACGTACTTTTAAGGTAAATGTATAATTCGCGAAACAAATTCTACAAGATATTCGAAAGCTAGTGAAATGTCTTCCCTCCAGTCAGGGAAACGATTGATTAGTTTACGTCGCATGAATGTTCAGAGAAATTGCGAATGGAGGGAGAAAGGGAGAAGTCTGACGTGCAACTGCGATTTCAGAGATATGTGAGGCGAATAAAACGATTCTCTTCTTGCCTGTCCATCCGATCACCGGTCATCAATTTCTGAAATTATTGACACACAAAGCTGGATAAGTCGAGGGGGTAAAGGTGGGATTCCACTGAGGCAATTTATTGGCAACGGACAACCACCCCCGCGTGTCTCAGTGTAATCGCAGCTTAAAGGTAAACGAAAAATGGTAGAAAGGAAACATGAAAGAAAACGACGAAAATGAGCAACGCGTTGCGGGCAGTTGAAAGGATTTGAGTTTGCTAAAAACTATCGTCCAATTTGAATCGCTGCTTATTCGACAAGTCGACGTCAAATGTCCGGCGTCCAGGCGACGAGAACCGTTTTGTTCTTAGTACAAAAAGCTATTCGCCTTTCGATGTACTGCATATCGCGAAACGTTTTATGCTTACAGACCAACGATACGTACATACGCACGTGCATATACATGCGTATGTATGATGTGTGTGTGTGTGTGTGTTTATGTGTGAATGTATGTATGAGACACATAAATACCCCTCTGATTTATTATTTATCTTTGTAATTCATATAAACATTTGCGTCTAGTAACGGTTGTAGAGCTATGCTCTACAGATGAGCAACGATATACCTACGAAAGGATTTTGATATCCACCACTTTCAGCTCTGATCCTCCCATAGTAAGAAACTGATGGGGCTCGATTAGGGACTGGTATTGCCGCGCTTTATTATAGTTCGGCCGTAATAAAGAGCAGTTTTCTAAAAAGTGACGGTACACAGAAATATACATGCTTAAATCTGGGAAACAGCGCACTCCTAGTTCATTAGTGTAACAATCCGATATTCCTCGATGTGTCGCGAGGGCCACCGCCCCGTCGTTTTCAGTTATGATTTTATCGGATGGTCCATACGCGGCGGATATGTACTCTCAACAATCAAGTAACGTTTTCCCGTGTACGATACTACTACACTAACGTACTGATCGTGCGACATTTCCTCTAAACCGATTTCTTTTTCTTTTCTTTCTTTTTTTTTTTTTTTTCGAGCAAACTACGAATGGCATTAGTGCTCGAAATACGACACAATCTTCAGAAAAAAAACTTTACTTTCATGATAAACCCTCCTATGTTCTGATGGAGTATCTTGAAACGTGATACGCGCCGACGAAACGATACGACCGTGAGTAATTGGAATGAATTTTTGCACCCAGTTCCATATCGAACGTGTGCGACTAAGCTTTTGCTATTGTTTCGACCAAAATTGTAAATGGGCATGTTTAATTTAAAGAATCGTCGGGTAATCTCATACCTCGATCACATACTTCACCAGACAACGTGTGCTTTCGTCTGAATCCGAATTATCGGAGGGTTAAAAGCATCGATTCAACGCGTTTCGTAGAATTTCTGATAGCAACGTTAACGAACCTACGCAAAACAACGTAGAATCGTAACATCAGATAAAAGGAGAAAAAACAATTATTCATTAGATTCCTAGTGTTGCAATACATCGTGATAGCACTATTAGCATTACAATGCGTATGTAAAAGAAGTGAATAAATGACTGAATGAGCGGATGATGGAAACTAATTAAAATAAACAAACGGCTAAATAAAGTATGCTAAACGAATGTAAATATGTATGAGTATCATTACTTCCCACGATCTGGTTCTTCGTCGCATCGCAACGTTAGGAATTTAATTTCGATCGTTCCGTACCGAGTCGTCGTAAGGTTTCCTCTTACCTCGGCAAAGTTTCTGGAGTACGCGTAAGCTGCGTGTGTCGAAACGATATTCTACGATATCTGACTTTCAAATTAACATACGCCGCGTGAAGAAATTGCAACAAATCCTTATTATTTCGCCGGGGGTAAATGCGCGACGAATCGAAACGGAATGACCAACTTACTATTTCCTTTCGTAGCCATCGACGAACATTTTAATCGGCTAACAACGAAAGATTCGAAAGAAGAGCTGATCACACACCTTGTTGCATAGAAACTGGTGGTATTCTTAGCCCCTCTCGCCGCCGCTTCGCCGAACGCTCTATGCAAAGCCGCTTGACTGATTTCCTCCTGAATCGAAAGATTGTAATCTGTCGAGCTGTTACTTGTGTCGGCGTCGTAGCACGCTTCCGAGCAATGAGGGACATCATCCACGAAACTAGAATTAGTGGATTCTTGTTCCATTTGTAACGCGGACGGCGACTGGCTGAGCCCCGAAAAATCGTCCATTTGATAGCCCTCGTACACAACGAGCAACGAACTAAACAATGATTGTACAGAATTTCGTACAAAATGATTTGTTGGCAATCCAGCTGCTGTGTGACACTGTGTGCGTGTCATTGTTATCGTACGCAATGCTGTGCATTTTGATTTACTTGACAAAAAAAAAAGACACGTACCACGAATAAAATCGATAGCTACTTTGTCCTTCGATCGCACGCCGCAACTGTTCTAACCGAGACACCACTTTCTCGATAACCAATGTTCGCAAACAAAAACCGTTGTGAAAGAATCGATATAAAGCTGCTTTGAAGCCCTCTTCGTTCAATTCTCTGCCCCAATATTTATCTCGCTTGACGTAATGATTCGTGTCGGCTTGATACACCTGTGGAACAAATTCCTCGTTTGTATCGTCTCGCAAAAATCATTATTTCTTACATTTCTGTTATAATGGCGCACCTGCATTCCGCATAATCTAACGCCTAAAGAGGCTGACGTGCTGGCAGCGCACTTTGCGATTTGTTTGCTGCGCTTCTCTGCTGACGCGTCGTCGCCGTGCTGCCGGGTTCCCATCTTCAAGTCCAGTATACACGGGTGAGTGTATTGCGATGTTATATTCTCCAGCAGAAGGAAATACTGTCGGTTCGGTGCGCCGTCCAAATGCATTCCCGCTTTCGGTGTTCCCGTTAAGGTATTGTCGCGATGAATTTTCATTCTAAAAGGCAATGCAGGGTAAAAAGACGTTGCCGCGGCGGTCGACAATTTTTTGAACAGCGGCATACGAAGAATTACACAGTCCATCAAAATGAAACTTTTTATCTGTTCCGCAATATCCACTGGGTGATTCTTGTAGAGTTTTTCGCCCTGAACACGAATCCGCAAACCGTTTATCGCCATCACCCTCAGTTTTTGAGAAAATCGATTTTGAAAAAAAACTGCAAATTTTCAACTTTGAACATTTTTTGTGTCGAAACGGTAATAGTTATTCGGTTGCTCGTTGCGTCAAATTATTCTACGAACCCTCCCGAATACAACGATATAAGTTATTATTGCATTATGATCATTTAAATTTGTTGAAACAACGATCAAAGGGAAAATGACACCCGAAATGCACCCATTTTTGAAGATATCTTTCAATTTATTTCCAAAACTAAGGGTCTTAGAAAAAATCTGACTACTCCACGCGATGCAGTAGACATTTTTCCTTTGGAAAGCATCAACAGAAGTGGTAAGTCACGTTTTGTTTTCAATACAGAAGCGAAAGAGTTTGGCAAAACGCGCGGTGTCGGCAGTGGTGGTCAACGGCGGCGCGCGGTCCACTGCCGCTCAGCGTAACACAATCGCTTAACGCGCCTGAGTACCACTGTTGGCATCGCGCGTTTTGCCAAACTCTTTCGCTTCTGTATTGAAAGCAAAACGTGTCTTACCAGTTTTGTTGATGAGTTCCGAAGGAAAAATGTCTGCTGCATCGCGTGGAATGGTCAGATTTTTTCCGAGACCCTTAGTTTTGGAAATAAATTGAAAGATATCTTCAAAAATGGGTGCATTTCGGGTGTCATTTTCCCTTTGATCGTTGTTTAAACAAATTTAAATGATCATAATGCAATAATAACTTATATCGTTGTATTCGGGAGGGTTCGTAGAATAATTGGACGCAACGAGCAACCGAATAACTATTACCGTTTCGACACAAAAAATATTCAAAGTTGAAAATTTGCAGTTTTTTTTTTCAAAATCGATTTTCTCAAAAACTGAGTGTGATAGAGCATTTCTGCTTGCGGATTCGTGTTCAGGGCGAAAAACTCTACAAGAATCGCCCAGCGGGTATTGCAGACCAAAAATCGTGTTGGACAGTGTTATTATTTCCTATCCGACTCGACGTATCGCGCGAGAATTTACCTGAGTACATCGTCGCGTTTCCTCTTGGCCGAGCTATGCCCTTGCCTGTTATCTTGATCTCTGAAGCTAGGACTATAACGCTTATCTAGCGCACATTCGTCGCTATTGGAAGCTTGTATAACGCCTAAAACATTAGAAATCATAGACACCATTATTCGATTATAGTCGACGAGCATTCGAATTTACTGTTATTCGACGACATGGTTTAAAAATACGTCGCATTCAACTTTAGCTTACTATTGAATTGCGCTTCCCTCGCTTACTCTTCGAATGTTTGCATTTTCAGTTGTATTGAAATTAAGATATATCCTGCGACACGTAGGTGCGCTTCATACATATTGTATACAAGCTTTACTACTCGGCTTCGCCCGAAATTTAGATTCCGATTTTATAAAAAAAAAAATTTTTTTTTTTATGAAAATAGTCACGCTCATCTGGATTAGCCAGGCATAATGAGCTGGGACACATTTCGTGATCCCAGAGTTTGCCGTTCGAAAGTTTTTAGGTGACAAACAAACGCAAGCACTTTCTGCTTTATATATTAAGATTACCATCAGGGTTGCCACCTCTCCGGTTTTGGCCCGGAGACTCCGGGTTTTGAAGCAAAATCTCCGGGCTCCGGTTTTACTGGAAAAATCTCCGGGTTGTAGAAAAAAAATGAGATAATAAAAAATTGTGGTATTATACAATGGTATCAATTTTATATACAATAAAAGTTATTAATTAATGAAACAGATACTTTTAAATTCTGAATTGTTTGAACTTAACAGAATTGCACTTCTGTTTTCCGGATATTCGAGAACAAAACTTTTTTTTTTGCTCTTTCCATCTCCGGGTTGAAATGTGTGGCACTTCGGGATTTCTATGGTGATAAGGTGGCAACCATGATTACCATACAGAGCGACGATGTAAACAGCTCCGAGAGAATAATTCCATATGTACGTTCAATGGTTTGTATACGTACGTGACACGGAGGAACCATGAAAATGAGGGAAATGCGATGCGGGAAGAGGGGTGACCAGAGGCATAGTGAAAAGCGAGCGGCTTACCTTTAAACTTTGGAACAAAGATTTGTATGCCCTGTGGAATGTTTTGATAAAAGTCAAGTTCTCTGCAGTTTAATGGCTTGCAAATGGTATTCTGGTTGAGTAAAAGCAATCTTGTGTGCCCGCCGACCTGTAAGGAACGTAAAATTTTTGTTCCGTTAAATAAACCTAAATTTCCAAGTGGTAGGAGTTGCTTTCTTAGATATCTACGAATCGAGTGTAAATTGACGAGGTGTCATCCTGGCATGTGCGACTCGCGAAAGGAAGTGTTAGTCATACGTTCTCGGTAAATCGGACGGAAAGATTTGAAATTTAAACCACACCCCTTATACCTAACCACAAATCCCATATGATTCTAAGTACTCTGCGTCTGCAACGTGACATTTCGATTTCTATCCCCATTTAAGTATTCCGTGATTTAATCGGCAAGAAGCGAACGCATTTATTGCTACGTCTTCCGACATATTTCAGTGGTTTTTTTCATGCGAAAAACAAAAATACACGACGCAACAACTGGAGATGTTGTGTGTCACGATGTATACTCGGGTACCGAGTGTGTATAGTATATCGACGCGTTTCACAATTAAGTCAAGCGGCGGCAATTGTTTGCAAAGACAGAGGTGAACATTAAATATTGTAGCTGCAGATCCGATCGGCGCGAACGGAATATGGTAACGATAACAACAAAACGTTTAGACATGCACTATAGAAACAATGGCGCGAGGAGAAACGGAGCGGCCGTCATCTCACCTGATTCTTGAGTGGCAACAATGCGACTTCTTCATCGTTCTCCTGCAGAAAGGAGGAAGAACCGTTCGTACCGTGACACTGTGATTTAGTCTCTCCCATACCCCAGACACCCGACAGGTATACCATAACCGTTCACTACGGTAGATACAATAAACGGGACTCGCAGCAGCACGAATTATTCACACGATATTAATATGTTACTGCTTCTGTTGTACCCCTCAATACATCTCGCATTTATCTAACGCCGTGGAGCACAGCTCTTCAGTGATGCATTGCTTCTCAACACTTTACCATGCGCGAGAAAAGAGACAGCTATGAGTAAACATGAAACAAAGCTGAACGTTATATCCCCAATGTTCTTTCACAATCAGTCTCTCGCGATCGCTTGTGCTCGGAGCGTAGCGCGATTCGCGATATTGTGAGATCAGCTGTGCGCAATGGTGTTGGAATGAAGATTTTTTTTTAGAAGGGAGCGAGTTAGGCAAACAGAGAATCGCGACATCTGGTGAGGAGAAGATGAAATAAATAACAATGGCCGGAAGCGGGCGATTTGAAAATGTATAGGGTACGTGTCCCGATTACGGTGCTTTGACGCCGACTTGCTCACGAAGGAATTAATTACTGACTTCTCTTACTTTAATTTTGCTTGGTGAAAATTTATATTGGTTTTTTGAACCTTTCTCTTTATTGAGGCTATTTTTTCGAAAGCCCTGCACTATTGCAGGGTTTTCTGGTTCTTGTGTTGATATACTTGTATGACTGGATTGCGCGCGAGTTTATAATTTATGAATGAATGGAGGAATGAATGAAGTATGTAGGTTGTTACTGTTTTATGTTTAGTTATTCTTTTATTTCAAATATTTATTTAACAATTGCGCAGCGATAATCAATTAATTATTATTTATTTCTTAAACACTCTCATTCTGTTATCTTAACCATGAGCATTATTCGGTTCTTCCGTGTGTATACATGCACCTGCATACTTACTGGCATATATTATACACATGGCGCACATGGCTCCTACATAAGTACTTACCTATATACACACTTTGTGATAAATGGAAAATGAGTGTTTGGTAAATTAACGGAACTCTCTGGTATGCGTCAAATTAAGTGCGGTCAACCCTTGGAAATGTTTACATTGATGCGAAATGTGGTTAGGCTCGAAAGCGTCGCCCACGCACCCGTATCCATAAGAAAGTACAGTCGAAAGGTTAACTTTTACATTGCATCCAAAAGCTTACACAAAAAATTGTTGTCGTATGCGTTATAACATCAGTTGCAGGTTTTTAAGAATAATTACTCGAAAAGGATATTTTCGGGAATTCAACCGACTGGAAATGTGCATTTAGGAAATTACTTGGGTGCCATACAAAAATGGGTACAGCTACAAAACAGTGGAGAAAATGTTCTTTGGAGCATCGTCGACATGCATTCTATTACTCTACCGCACGTAAGACGTTACCTATTATCTCTTAGAGAAACGTTACTTTTTCTTCGACGAACTTACGTGCTCTTCCTTAAGGGGGGTCACTCAAGTGAAAATGAACTACCAGTTATTTTACAGATAAAAATTTGAAAATATGTATTTCCATATTATTTTTTACGCTGAAATGAATTATGTAAGAATTAACACAGTTAAATTTTTTTTTCAAAAATTTCGAAAAAAATATTTCGAAAAAATTATTCGATTTTAAAATCCATACCCTTATCTCTGTAGTATTGTATACAAAGACTGCAGAAAAAATTTCAGCTCGAAAACTTTATTTTTGTCCGAGTTATAAAGTTTTTATGTTTTGGCGTAGTAACTAAAACGCTCCTGCTCCGTACGTTGGACCTTCTTCTTCTTGAAATGCCTGTTCTCGTCGTGATTGTGCAGTTCGTATCATTTCGCTTGCACGTTTGTATCTTTCTGAGGCTTTCTGTTTATACCTGCGTACTCGTCCTTTGTGACGGTTTTGAACAATTTTCAATGATTGTTCGCTCATTTGCATTTGGTTGTCCTTGAATGCATGTAATATTGTTTTCGTCCATCCTTCATTATATTCAGTAACAGCTTCTGCGACCGCAGCTTCAACAAGATATTTGGAAGGAAAAATATCCTTTGGGCACTTACGCCATATCATGCTATGCAAACTTTCATTAGAATTTTGCGTAAGGCATTGTGCACAACGACGGAGCAGTTTTTCATCGCTTAGTCTATTATAAATTGGTAATATTTTATCCAGAAATTTTTCTCTGATAGGTGTTCCTATTTTCTTAGCATGGGAACCAGGTTTTCTTCCTTTCGCAATTGCTGATTGGTAGAAACACCATGATTCTTCACCCGATGGACATTTATAATGTTGTGGTTTCGTATCCGTCGGAACTGCGTGGTATATCGTCGCGTATGGTTCTCAATATCTTGTTGAAGCTGCAGTCGCAGAAGCTGTTACTGAATGTAATGAAGGATGGACGAAAACAATATTACATGCATTCAAGGACAACCAAATGCAAATGAGCGAACAATCATTGAAAATTGTTCAAAACCGTCACAAAGAACGAGTATGCAGGTATAAACAGAAAGCCTCAGAAAGATACAAACGTGCAAGCGAAATGATACGAACTGCACAATCACGACGAGAACAGGCATTTCAAGAAGAAGAAGGTCCAACGTACGGAGCAGGAGCGTTTTAGTTACTATGCCAAAACATAAAAACATTATAACTCGGACAAAAATGAAGTTTTCGAGCTGAAATTTTTTCTGCAGTCTTTGTATACAATACTACAGAGATAAGGGTATCGATTTTAAAATCGAATAATTTTTTCGAAATTTTTTTTTTAAATTTTTGAAAAAAAATGTCACTGTATTAATTCTTACATAATTCATTTCAGCGTAAAAAATAATATGGAAATACATATTTTCAAATTTTTATCTGTAAAATAACTGGTAGTTCATTTTCACTTGAGTGACCCCCCTTAAGGGATCATTCCCGCAATCACGCCGTAAAATTCGGCAACATTCACGTTTTTTTTCTCCGTGAATAAAATGAACAATGTCAAACTTGCCGAATTTTGCGGCGCGATTACAATTATGGTCCCTTAAGTGTTAAATTTCGGTTTACCATTATCCGCCGTCGCTTTAAGCTCTGAAAAGTAATACCGGGTTGTCACTCTTAATTCCGTTTCTGAGCGAAAGAATAATATGAATGCTATTGCGATTGATGTCCTTAGGATCCCAAAGAATTGCGTGATAATATATTAAAAATGACGGCAACGTTATTAGCGTGCGGCATAGATCCGAAGAGGAGCGTACTGTTCCAACAGTCCAGCGTACCGATGCACGCGGAGCTCTGCTGGATTCTTGGATGTATAACAACTTTGGCAAGGTTAGCGCATTTACCCCAGTTCAAGGAAAAGAGTGCGACGTTAAAAAATATTCCTTTAGGTTTATACATTTATCCCGTTCTGCAAGCAGCTGATATATTACTGTACAGGTAAGCGTTTGCCGTCCGCTAGTCGGGGAATCTGTCCTTCGACGCGCGTTCGTAGTGATGGGCTCAAGACATCAACTTCGAAATCGATTCGAAGTTATTCAATCCTGTAAAGATTCGAAATCGATTCGAAGTTATTCAATCCTGTAAAGATTCGAAACGCTTCGAATCTTATTAGTCATGGTTGCCAAGCAAATCGAATCGCTTCGAATTCTGGACAGAAGTTTCGAATCGCTTCGAATCCCGGGCGGAAATTTGGAATCGCTGTGAATCGCTTCGACTATTATTCGAAACAAAAATTTCTTGAAAGTCTTGATAGATCATGAAAGTCTTGATAGGTCTTGAAAGTCTTGAAAGTCTTGATTGGTCTTGAATAGAATTGTAATATCAAGATAAAACACGCATGATCGATAACGATTAGTCGAACAACTGCATCTTCATACCATAGGGTAATAGTCCAGTGAAATTAGACGGAAATCTGCCCAATCTTCGGAATAAATCCCAGCAAGCTAAATTTTGGTATGGGTCTTTATTTGGTCGTTTTAAACAATATGTCAAAAGTCCCCATCGATCCGAGTGCCGCTAAAAATTTTACAGAGGGTTGAAAAAAAAAAATAACAGTTTTTCGCGAATATCTCGTTATCTAGCAGTTTTGCGACAAAAATAGGTCTCACACAATTTATAACCTAGGAAATTCTCTACAAAAAAGGTTGTATGAGTTTTTTTCGTAGGAGTAACCATTTTCATGTGTGCCGGGTTACCAAGTTTCAACCCCCATACTTTTGACAAGGGAAGATCCCGAACCCGGAAATTCAGAAAATTATGAAACTCTGTAAATATGTAGCGGAAGACCTGCTGAGTACAACGCAATTTCGTTTGCTGCCCAAATTCACTCCAAGAGGGTGCAATTGACCCCTGAAATTTTTTTTATTTTGTATTATGACTCGCGAACTGTAGGAGATAGAAAAAAAGTGTTCAGGAAAAAGTTACTTCTCTTAATTAGGACTAACATTTGGTAAATTATAGTTCTTACAGTTCGTACGGTTCGTGAGTTATAACACAAAATCGAAAAATAGCCGGATTTTCAGGGGTCAATTTCACCCCCTTCGAGTGAACAAATTTAAACTTTAATCTTTGGGGATAAGTAGAGGATATATAGGTATGTATTACTAAATTTTTGTTGCTGCCCAAATTCACTCTAAGAGGGTGAAATTGACCCCTGAAAATCCGTTTTTTTTTAGATTTTGTGTTATAACTCACGCACCGTAAGAACTGTAAGAACTATAATTTACCAAATGTTAGTCCTAGTTAAGAGAAGTAACTTTTTCCTGAACACTTTTTTTCTATCTCCTACAGTTCGCGAGTAACAATACAAAATAAATATATGTGATTTCGGCGCACAGGTTCGGTCAATTTAACAAACTAAAAAACAAACTATTTAGCAATAATAAATATATAAAAATGCTTAGTTATTGTAAACTGTATATCCTTCAATTTTAAATCTCAGGGAGTTTAAATATGTTTTGTAACGAGTAACGATGTTTACCTCGTTTTCACCTTCTGGAAGCTGATGTTTGGTTCGCGATATACGTTAGTCTTATTCCAACCGACTCGCGTGTCGTAGGCAGTGCCATAGCACTGTGACTCAATTCTAAGAGCAAAAGCAATATTCTAAACTTTCCTGAAGAAGATCTAAACCAGTTGTCAAGGACACCGCGCGACGCTACGAAGGCTGCCATGACGGGCTAGCCGGGCTAGCGTCTTCGCGGTTAGCGTCGCGCGGTATCCCTGACAACGCGGACGAGAGTGGGAGAACCCCAAGCGCACGCGTGCGGTACCTTGGAGAGCCCTGATCTAAACAGAGATCGAAACGTCGAAAGCTTATATATTTATTATTGCTAAATAGTTTGTTTTTTAGTTTGTTAAATTGACCGAACCTGTGCGCCGAAATCACATATATTAATTATTACGGTCGAAATAAAATTTATAAATAACTTTTAATACAAAATAAAAAAAATTTCAGGGGTCAATTGCACCCTCTTGGAGTGAATTTGGGCAGCAAACGAAATTGCGTTGTACTCAGCAGGACTTCCGCTACATATTTACAGAGTTTCATTATTTTCTGAATTTCCGGGTTCGGGATCTTCCCTTGTCAAAAGTATGGGGGTTGAAACTTGGTAACCCGGCACACATGAAAATGGTTACTCCTACGAAAAAAACTCATACAACCTTTTTTGTAGAGAATTTCCTAGGTTATAAATTGTGTGAGACCTATTTTTGTCGCAAAACTGCTAGATAACGAGATATTCGCGAAAAACTGTTCTTTTTTTTCAACCCTCTGTAAAATTTTTAGCGGCACTCGGATCGATGGGGACTTTTGACATATTGTTTAAAACGACCAAATAAAGACCCATACCAAAATTTAGCTTGCTGGGATTTATTCCGAAGATTGGGCAGATTTCCGTCTAATTTCACTGGACTATTACCCTATGGTATGAAGATGCAGTTGTTCGATTAATCGTTATCGATCATGCGTGTTTTATCTTGATATTACAATTCTATTTAAGACCTATCAAGACTTTCAAGACCTATCAAGACTTTCATGATCTATCAAGACTTTCAAGAAATTTTTGTTTCGAATAATAGTCGAAGCGATTCGAAGCGATTCCAAATTTCCGCCCGGGATTCGAAGCGATTCGAAACTTCTGTCCAGAATTCGAAGCGATTCGATTTGCTTGGCAACCATGACTAATGAGATTTGAAGCGATTCGAAACATTGTGTCAGATTCGAAGCGATTCGATCGGTCTTGAGCCCATCACTACGCGTTCGTGTCGGGGAGTGCGTAACGTAACGTTAGCGTACAAAGTATATGTTCTAGAGCGACTCATGTTCCTGTTGGACAAGATCAACACCAACATATTCAGTTGGCGCAAGATCTAGCTACTTCGTTCAACAAAAAATTTGGAGACACCTTTCCTGTACCGCATTCTCTACTTGATGGTAACATTTCTTTACGGCGTTTCGAATAAACACGTCTATCTTACGCTCCGGATGTACGCGCGCGCGCGCGGAGCATTGTTGACAGCGTACTGTTTCCTACAGACAACGCCGGTCAACGAATAAAGTCTCTGCGAGACCCTTCGAAGAAAATGTCGAAATCAAGTACAGACCCGAAAACTAGAGTAGAACTACTCGACGAGCCGAATATCGTGTTAGAGAGAGTGAAAAAAGCTATAACTGATTGCACGTCGAAGGTAACTTACGAGCCGGAAAGTCGACCGGGCGTTTCAAATTTAATCACCATTCATTCTATGCTTACCGGGAAAACGCCAGACCAGATATGCTTGGAAATGCAGGGATTGGACACTGGAATGTACGTACATCGGAGACTTTGCGTCTGCTCTTGTAACCGTTACATATATCGCACTTGCACGTTCCGTTTTTTCATTCGTTTGCTTGTACAACACAGGTACAAATTAGTGCTGGCTGATGTAATTATAGAAGAATTATCTCCGATTCGAGAAGAGTTTGCGAAGCTGATCGCGGAGCCCGCGTATTTACAACAAGTCCTGAGAGACGGTACGGAGAAGGCAACGGAAATTGCCACAGACTGTTGGCATCAAGTTCGAGACAAAGTAGGCTTCGGAAGTGATTTTCTGCGCGTAACTGGGAGAAATGTACAAAATGTAGTGTAACATTAGTGTTTATTGACGATAAACCGTTCGTTCTTATCGAATATGTTTGCGAGTCCCTTTGTTACATAATGTCACTTCTACTTATCAACGATATTCTCTTTTTCTCTCGCTGAAAATACTATCTCATGTCTATAACCAATTTACCCCGTAAGTGACCTTGAGCCACTCTGTCGTATGCTAAAGGTAATTCTTCGAATGGATAGACTTTCTTGACCAGGGGAACCACCTGAATTTAATCGGGATAAAGTATTATAAATTGCGCCGCGGTTACAGTTACTTAGAGCATCTAGAAATACGCCAGACTATACGTAATTGTACCGTACCTCTCCGCTTTCAACGAGCTCGTGAAGAATTTTCATGCCCGTCTGCGAAGGCGCGAAGAATCCCCACTTTACGAAACTCTTATTATCGGCGGTTGGAATGTTATACTTCACTAATTCGCTTATGTTCTTCACCGTCCCGCCTATCAATCCGTGCTGGTCGATATTTCTTAATAACGGTGAATTTAAAGTTATGTATGTACAGTGCGGATAGCCCCTCGATCTTATCTCATCGGGTCCTTGATTGGCGCAATCCAAAATTATGTTGTACCTACGGCACGAGTCGTAATCAACATTTGTAACAGAGCCACCGCTCTACGTTGCTTGACGAATTACGTACGGCCCCTCCTCGATTATTCTTGAATCGGCATCGGCAAGTTTATAGTCGACTACCGCGTCGGCTCCCAATTTTTCTACTACAGTTACGGCGTCGCTACTACAAGTGGCGACAACCTAAACGTGATACTTAGGGTAATAATTAACAGACGGGTAATAACTATCGCTAATCTCGTGAGTCGCGTACGTGCATGTTCCAAGCCTTTGAAAGTTGTATCGCCAGAGTTCCCACTCCGCCCGAACCACCTAATATCAAAACTCTGTTGTTCCTCCTGTTGGCTAGTGTACTTTTATAACACAATCCACCGGTAATCCATAAAGCTGACCACGCCGTGAGTCCGGCGTATAATATACTAGCCGCTTCTATGTACGATATATTTTTAGGGCGTAGGTCGACCTACGGAGAGACATCATATTCGGACGTTAATATCGTGCTCTCCCGCCGAACACACCCTTGCGTATTAGCAGCGAGGGAACGGAACAGCGTCGTTATTTACCAAAGTGTTATCGACGACTACGTAACTGGCATGGCAACCCTGTTGTTCTACGGGAACTACGCCCCACACTTCGTCTCCTAATCTTAACTTATTGCCCACGCCGTGTCCTTTCGAGACTACCACGCCCGAAAAGTCTCTGCCTAAAGTTAACGGAAGTTCCAATTCGTCGTGCTGTCCGTTGGTAAGATGCTTTGCTTTCCGCATGAAATTCAGAACTGCCGACCCGTAACCTCCTAATGACACCGTAAAGGAATTAAGTATATCTGTTCGGCGTTAAAGCGAGGGAGGAGCCATAGCGCGTGTTATAATGTACTTGTCATAGCGATGTCTATTGGATTTACGCTAGATGCTTCAACCTTCACTAGAACATCCGTCGGTTTAGCTATCAGCGGAATTCGAGCGCTTAAGAGTTTCAATTCTTCCAGACCGCCGTAGGAATGTATCTGCCAGGCTTGCATTTTATCCTCGATGCTCTCCTTATGTCTCAATGACAATTTGCTGGCAGAACGCACCGGAATACCTCCGACGGATGCTTTCAAACGGAACGCGATCCTCTTTAGCATGGTTTCGAATTAATTTCAACCGGATACCAAGAATGCATAAATCTTAGAAGTGAGGTTAGGTGCGCCAAAACATGTACTCGCGTTGCCGGGCTTTTTATTTTCACCGGGGTATCGAAAGCTGGTTATGTTATATTATACAATAGAAAATTTCCATTTAAACGTATAATTTTTAACGCTCCGCTGCGAAAGAATATATCACGTCTGACTGCTGAACGCGAGTTGAATGTTAAATATCTTGGGGTGTCTTTTTTCCTCCAGTACAGTACTGTGCCGTACACACATGCGTGTGTAGTGTATGTAAGTAATGTAAGTATGTCATGCATTCTTATTATGAAAATATGTCTCGTGTATCGCGAACAAGTTGGACGGAAAAAGTTTTACGCCTCTATTTTGTAGTGTGACTACAAAAATGTTTAACTTATCGCGAGATAAGTATAAATGTAGCGCGCCGACTATTGATGGAATGGGCTCCTGACTATTAATATCCTTATAATTATTTACAAAATTTAAAAAAAAAAAATTAAAACCGACTTCAAAAAAATAAAGTTGCACTAAAAAGTAAAAAATAATTCTTTCCCTTATTTAATCTACGACTCATATTTTTTAAGCCGGCGCCAGATTTACACAGTGCAAATGATGAGGCACCGACTTGAAAAATATGAGTCGTAGATTAAATAAGGGAAAGAATTATTTTTTACTTTTTAGTGCAACTTTATTTTTTTGAAGTCGGTTTTAATTTTTTTTTTAAATTTTGTTTATTTTTAACTTTTTAGTTTTATATATATTGACACAACATGCTGAGGAGATATGCGCGTACGTACATAAAATAATAATAATTAGGTGACAATAGTCTTTATTATTAACCGTAACGGGCAAAATATTGGGCCAATATTGATTCCGCGTAGAATGGGACCAACGGGGCACCATCCTCTTTCGAATAAAAAAAAGATCATCAAAATCGGTCCATATGCTGAGGAGTTATGAGGGGACAAACATGTAACTTATTATTATTAACTATAACTGGTAAAATATTGGGCCAATATTGATTCCGCGTAGAATGGGACCAACGGGGCACCATCCTCTTTCGAATAAAAAAAAGATCATCAAAATCGGTCCATATTCTGAGGAGTTATGAGGGGATAAACATAAAAAAACATACATACGGGTCGAATACATAACCTCCTCCTTTTTGAAGTCGGTTAAAAATGGCATTACTTCTGAACAATATTTGCAATCAAATTAATTTGATTTCTATTTCCACTACAGAGCCAAATATATGTATTTACGATAGGAAAGTAGAAGTCCAAATATTCAAACACAAACCTGGCGGGCTAAAACAGAATACACGCTGCGCGCTGCACGGATGTTTTCGCAAGTTCATCGATGCACTTCTTTTTTAAATGGAACCATACGATTCTTTTACGTACGTTGATTTGCCGATCCATTCTGCGTACAAAATGTATAAGGCAATGCCATCGAAAATCAATACTTTACGAGACATTTCAGTTTATGTATTTATATGACAAGATTTGTTAGTAGGAATCTTTTTCAATTGCAGGCGCTACTTTTGGTCACGTTATGATAGATGGCGCGCTCTATCCAATTCCTAAGGAGTGTGCATTCCACACCGCGAACTTATATTTAAATATTCAGACCTTCACTACTCCAGCGTGAATATTCTAGTTGCTAAGCTTTATCTAAAACATCCACTTATTTTATTTCCCACTCAATATTAACATTACGATGTACATACCTCCAACGTGCCTACATTTTTTTAAAGCATTGTACATACATATCCGCATATAATGAAATCTATTTCAGAGTAAAATAAAGATACGTACACACCAAAGGGACGCTAGAAATGAGCGACGAGCGAAGCTGAACGCGTCGACTCGATCAAAGGGATCTGATAATGTTCGAACACGCGACGAACTTTCCCGTAAAGTTCACTGACCTGCTGCTTACCATTATTATCACCCCCATTAGCCTCGAGCATGTGGTGAATCGAATTCCACCGTACACTATCATTCGAATTTTAAAAAGTAAATCGATGAAACGCGTTTAGAAACATCCCCCACGAAGGTGGCATATTTGCCGATGTCGAGCTCGTTCGTGTAATGGACAAAAACGTGTCATAAGCATATTTATTTCCCTTCAAAATTACGATTCTTAATCCACGAATAGGGGTGAAAGAGGGAACAGCGGAGAAGCAGAAACAAGAGAAATGCAAGCAGTAGATAGAAATACTTGACCCAAGTAAATTCAGACGATTCTAGTATACAGCAGGGTATTGTAGCCGCGCGGTCTGCGTAAACGCAGCTTCAACGTTCGCTGCGAACGATAGAGGAGAGCGAGGCGAGGGTGGTTTCTTCGTTTCGTAAGTAAATGTGCGAGCGCGCATGTCTGATATCGATCGCTAATCACTATGGTTACACCTCGGTATAGAGGCAAGATAGCGACTGCGACGGTGACGACGACGACGGCGACGACGGCGACGACGACGGCGACGACGACGACGGCGACGACGACGGCGACAGCGACGACCACGACCACAACCACGACCGGGACTACGACCACGACGACGACGACGACAACAACAACGAGGACGAGGGCGACGACGGTGACAGCGATCGCCCCGTATTCGTTTCGCGGTGAGTTAAATGGCAAATCGAGCAAATGTACGCTCGATCCCTGTAAACGGTGAGATCTAAGAAGTGGACCAAGTTTCGAAGTCGAGAAGTGGCCAGGACATAGGGACGCGAGATAATGAGCTGGCCGCGGCGCGAGTCGTGCATTCCGAGGGCGAGCAGCCCGGTTCCCCGTCGCGTCACTCCAGTTTAGTCACTAGAGCGGCCGAGGGTAGGCGAAAAGTAAGGCTACCGCGAAAGACGCGCCGGGGTGGAAACGGAGGGAAGGAGCGAGTAAGCCGTGGAAAATAGTCCGGAGTAGAGGAAGCAGAGAGGAAGGTGACGGGCGACAGACGGAGGAAAAATCGAGAGGCCGAGAGAAAGAATGGGCAAGGGTGAATGAGTGTGGGAGACGGAGCGGCGGGGTTGGGCGGAGAGGGGCCGAGGAAGAAGGGAGGAATAGAAAACGCATACAGGGCTGTTCAGAGTAACATGGAGCGCATCGCGGGCGCAGCAAGAGAGGATATTGACATTTTCGGTCGAGGGGCGCGCATTCGTAGAAGAAGGGGAGGTGGGTAACGGGGCAGTCGCCTCTTTTGCTCGATCCTGCAGTATCCATGGCTACGTCGTCCGCGAGGATTTCGCGCGAAATACCGGAGACTTTGGATACGTAATCGTTCGCTTAGGACGCTGCCGTTCGAGTGTTATGTGCGCAACCGATCCCCGTCGAGGCGTCCTCAGATAAATCGCCGTTCGCCCCCCCGGTACACGTTGCAACAGGGTGATCGTTCGCGGATTAATTTGCATTCGCGAAGGGTGGATACCGCGATCCTGCCCCTCTACTAGAAGCCACCGTAGCCCATCCCTTATTTCGGCCCCGTTCCTGAACCCTCCCCGCTAACGTTTGCCATTCCATCCCTTACCACCTTTCACGATTATTCGCCACCGTTCCCTTCGCGCTCTACGCTTTCCACCCCCGCCAGAGATCCACTTTTCCGTTCGTGTTTCCCCCCCCCCCCCCTTCGCCCTCCTCTACCCCGCGTTGCCCCATTGCGACGGGGCCAGGAGCTTCGACACGTCGGAGCGATCGCGGCGAAGACATCGCCGATGGTGAGTCTAATTTTTGCGGCAACGACGGTAAAAGCAAAACCATGCAAGCGAGCGGGTGTGCAAATGCGAAGATGCGATTGTGCGTATGATGGGGAATGGCGATGAAGTGGGGGAGGGGGCGGGCGGGTAGGGGGGGGGGGTCAGGGAGGGGCGGCGAAGGTACCGGGAAAAGGGGAGGAACAGGAGAGGACGCGTAAGGAAGAGAGCGGAGCAAACAGAGAACACCGAGAAGGTACCGAAGAATGTAAAGCTCAAGGATCTGGATCGAGTGGAGGCTTTGGTAAATTCGTGGGAGGTGCGAACAGCGAGGGGGCGTTGATTCGACCACACTCGCCGTGTGGTGCATCCTGCCTGGCGCAGTGTTTACTCCAGCGCCAGGGTGAGGTACCCCTAACTAGGTGGAGCCGGGAGTTTATCCGTCTCGATGGTACGACCGGTCTCAGTGTTACGTGTCGCCCATCGACCGGGCGACGATTGCGTCGAATGGCATGTAACAGAATGTATTCGAGCTTCTTCGAGCTATCTCAACTTCGGGCACCGACGATCAGATACTTGATTCGCTTCTGTGACGAAAAATGGCAACGAGGGGGGTGTCTTTCCATCCTCTGATGTCTCTCTTCCCGTGCGCGTGACTGTGTATAAAGAAACGAGAAGTACACGGAATACTCGCTTGCTATAATTATTTCCCAACAACTAATATCTGTGTGTGAGCCTGTGTGTGTGTGTGTGTGTGTGTGAGAGAGAGTGTGGGCGTGTATGCGCGCGCCTGTGTCTGTGCGCAAAAGACTGACCGGCTCAGAAGGCGGTGGTTGAAGCAAGTGACAAGTACGTATAAACATAGCAGACACTTGGTGCAATTTTGTACATACAGAGTGACGTGTTACTTGGACGAAGCGTAGGCACCGGTTCACTAACCCACCCCCGGCGATGCCACCCCTATTATTATCTGCGACACACGTCCACGCAATGCCCCGCTTCGCTTCATTGACCTCGCTAATGTTCTATACCACTGCGTTGCGATTACCTTCGCGATTACCTTTTCCCGGTATAAAGGCGATTTCCATGTAGAACGTTTAATGCGCGCAGCTACGTATGCTCGAAACGAAGGATGCGGGGAAACTTGTCGGGGGACCATTTCTATCGATTGATTCTGGTACAGACGAATTTTACCCTGGTAATGCTTCCATTCATTCGCGTGTAAAAACAGCAGCGTCAGTGCCAGTGTCAGTGTCAATGTCAGTGCGCTAGTGGCCCGAGACATTTCACTGTTTCTTGCGGGCGATCGTGGAGCGTAGTCAGACTTGTGACATTCGCGTGTCACTGCGGCCAGTGACATGGCGCAACACTGATGTAGGTGTATATCGGCGACTTGGTGCACAAGTGTTTTATGTCCACTTTTTGTGAAATTTCATGCGAAAGTTAGTTCCTGACTGTTTCTTTATGCTGTATAAAAATCATATTTATATTCACTTCATAAGTTTGTTAAAAATAATGTTTTTCTTCATTGTCTCCCCCTGAATCTTAGGTACCATTGCATATTTAGACCTGTTTTTTTCTTCTAAAATGCTAAAATTGGACAGACAAGCAATAAGCCATCGATACGTCCCTACACAGAGTTTCAGTCACCGTAATAAAATAATAATAATAATTTTCTATCGCACAGTAGACGTTACGAAAGAAAATTAGTTAGAAATAATATAGAAGATGTAAAGGTAGAAGAGCGCAAAAGGCGAGGTACAGCTGTTGTTAACTTAACCGCTTAAAACTACTTAAAACTACTTAAAACTATTTAGTTAAAAATCGTACTAGAACACGGACAAATGAGAGAAAAAAAACGGTGATAAATTTCGTTACAGTATACCATACCAGCCGGACGGAATAATTTCTGACCGAGGGAGAGCAATAAACGGGAAAGTGTTTATGGTGTCGGCGCATACGTTTAGTCGAACTACTGGCTACAGTGCTAGACGCGCTTCAGCGCGAAACGATACATTCTCCGAGTAAAGAATTAACGAGCTCCAATTTGTTGCAAAGGATCCGCTTATATATATTTCCCACGAACGCCGATATCTTCAACCTCGCGTTACGATTGTTTACTTAGCTTTTCGGTTTCTCCTCTTTTAGTAGAACGATAGAGAGACAGAGAGGTGGGCGCGTAACGCGCTTAGGAAATATAACAGAACTGTTAACTGATCTAATAAAATTATTGTATTTTCAGCGACCATGTCAGGGACTAGCTGATGACTTTTCCAACATCTGCAATGATGTGACAATAAAGATATCTTCTCCTACATCCTCTCTTATATCACGGGGCATCGTCCCTGTTACACAGTGCTTCCCAGAATAAAAGGAGAGAGCGGAGAGAAGAGGAGACAATACATCGCCGGTTGGATCGATGTTGAATCATAATTAAAGCAGTGCCAAAGGTCGACAGACAAGCCAATCAGAGGAGCGATCTGTGAGAATTCTGGTATATTTGGGAAAGTATCGACGTCCGAGGGAGCGATAATGGGAGAGAAGTGAAAGCGAAAGGAGCACGCTATGAGAGACGGGCCGAGCGCATAAAGGGATCCGATTAGATTTCAAGGGTCAGGAGAGATTCGAATTGGGCAGCATTAATTGGTGGAAAGTAAATGCCAATTAATTGGCGAGAAGGGGTGTAGAAGGGAGACGACTCGCAGGTGGGATAAGAGAGCGAGGAGAATAGAATGGGCAATAAGCTGTCTTGCAGTTGTGCTCCTCTTATCAGAAAGGCGTATCGTTACGAAGATTCCCCATGGCAGACAGGGGCTAGGGGCGGAATGGGCGGCAGCGGAGGGCGCAGGGGTGATACTGGCCACTTGCTCAGGTGCGGAAGCTTAAGAGAAAGGAAGAGGTGCGCATACCATACCATTCAACCATTCAACAACTCCATTCGGCTACATTATTATCAGTTTCTGTTTCTCTCGACGCCTCTCTCGTACACATATTTACATACAATGCATAGCGATTTGTTTGCTCAGGTAGAGCTATCTGTCGCCGAGTACTGGTCTACGAATTTGTATTCGTATTCAAGCATCTTGATAGCAATTTGTAATTCAATCAAATCTACCAATGGTTATTGCTAATTCGCGCTTAATTAATCCTACACTGCACACGTGGGGGCCCAAGTGAGCAGTTCTCATGATATTGAAGAAGATTCAGATAACGATCGCACGTAGTGTTGAAGAGACATTGCTTCAGTATTCCATTCCGTTAAAAATATTTTTCTTGTGGATGTATCGGACGTACAATATTAGACAAAAGTAGGATATGAAATTTTATATACTTGAATATCTACGTCTTACGCATAGTATATCTAGATGTAAGGAACTCGAACGACAATTGGAGTCTCATTTTTACTCCTAGAAACGTATCTTTTACTTTACAATGCTCTTTCAAGCATTATTTGCTAAACTTTTGGCAGTGAAAATGCCCCGAATTCACAATTTTCTCGAGTTATAATTTATTTCTTTAAAACGGCGTAGTGAAAACTATTGATTTAGCATTGGTATCAATTCTTCAACAATCTCACTAATTTTCACCAACCTGGTACCATTTTGAAGATAGGTCCGATACGTCTAAAAATATTTTTTCTCAAAACATCCATGAATTCTTAGATTTTTAGATTTTGGGGATACAAGCCTGTGAAGTGCGAGGCCCTTAATTTACGTGTGCACTGTAGGGTTAAGAATCGTTTGCAGGAGGTATTGTTTTAAAGTACCTATCGCGCGGACGTGTTTCGATTCCTTTCTTTCTTGGAAAGAGATATTTCAATGATCTCATCTAGAAACTAAAGGCAGTATTCGATACCTACGCGTTACTACTCCACCGTAGTAACGTGGTTGATGGTATTGAGAAACGCAAACTGTTCTACCTGGGTTCGCCTTTTCTTTCTTCTCCTTACTACTTACTGCTTACTACTTACTCCTTTTTTTCTCTCTCTCTCTTTCTCTCCCCCTTCCTTTCCCCCTCAATTTGCTAATTTATTTGCTGGTTGGTCCTCTTTACGCGCACGCGAGCACATCCACGCCCACGTACACACATATACATACACATTTACTCGTACTCACATCTATCTGCGCGTTTAGGCAAGTCACTTTCTCTTCCTTTCTCTCTAATTCTCACTTTATTTTTCGATGCAATCTATACTGTTTAATCCATTCCTGGCCACTCTGTGTTTCTTTACTGTATCGCTCGTTGCCGATGTCTCGTCCGATTCGTTACGATCACAGTACATTTACAACTTGCCATAATTTGCAAGAATTGTTAAACTGATTGCACTACAGTATCACGTCTTGATTATTCTACTCGCATTTGAATGCAACTGTTTTCACATCGGCGTATAGGATCCTATACCGTGCTTGGACTTTTTTGGAGACATGTATCTACTTAAGGGGACCTTCCGGTCTAGAGCCCAAAAAAATAGGTGCTTTTTAGAAATTAATTAAAGGAAAACTACTATATATAATTTAATGGGACTTTTTGCATTGTATTAAGGATGTCTTAAGTTATAGAAATATATTTTTTGTTTTATAATTAATTATAGCAGACGGCCCTGGGGAGTCGTTAAAGTCAAGGCGTCAAAAAATTGATCCAAATCGGTGGGACCTGTATCTCCAAAAGTTATTATCCGATTCGACTGAAACTAATTTTATTTTGAAGATTATACTTCTGGCTAGGGGGGAACTAGAAAAAATTAAAAAAATTACATTTTTTTTTAGAAAATAACGACACTTGAAGTTTGAAATCACTTTTCCCTGTACTTTTCGTCCTTCAAACGCCTTTGAAAATTATAAATTTTCAATTTTTTGTAATTTTTCTAGTTCCCCCCATAGCCAGAAGTATATTCTTCAAAATAAAAAAAGGTTCAGTCGAATCGGATAATAACTTTTGGAGATACAGGTCCCACCGTTTTGAGAACACTGTTTCGAGAAAAACGCGTTTAAAGGTTTACGTGAGCGCCGAGTGCCCGGTTGTTGCCCATGCATTTGCCGCTACTCAAATGCCTATAACTTCTCGAATTTTACGAATCTCAACAAATCCTTTTAAACACGTATTCCTAAAAGGTTGAACATTCGAAAAATGAAATAAAAAAAAAAATCGACTTTTAGACCGGAAGGTCCCCTTAAGTACATGTACTGTGATCGGTTGGGTAATTCCAAAAATTGATATCGTCCGTTTCATTGCTTTACTTTCTGCTTCAATCGCGTATCATATGCATACATAAGTACATAACATATGTATACATGTATACGCGTACACGCATACAAGCATACGCGTTCGCGCGACAACCCTGTCTCTCCCTTCTTCTAGCTTCCCTTAGACTTGATTCCGCGACCCACGCCGCGTTTGCATGTCGAATGTCGAAACTGCGAGAGACAGATGCACGTTGCAATTCACGAAATCTTCCACCTACACGAGACAGTGTTACCTATATCGCACGCGTCTCTCACTGCGTAGGCAGATGTTGCACAGAACACGGTAATGGGATTGATATGCGGTGTGTAAGTGGCATTTATACAGAGTGCAGTGGGCTAGTTGGTAGCGTAGAAAATGCATGTCACCCCGGAAATTAGCTGAAAGAATTCGAGTCATTTGATTCTAGAGAGTCGCTGGTTAAGGGGTCGTTCTATGATCGGCCGCAAAATTAAGCTATTTGTAAAGATTTCTTTCTCAGTAAATACAACATATAAGGAAATAAATCTTTTTGGTATTTATTAAGCTGCATTTATATTATAGAAACAAAAATTAAAAAGAATTCGCGAACTGTAAGAGATAGAATAAAAGTTTCAAGACAAAACTTACTTCTTTTAATTAGATCTATCATTTGGCAAAAAAAAAAAAAAAAATATTTTACAGTTCACGAGTTATAACACAAAATCGGGAAATAACCGGATTTTCAGAGGTCACCTCCACCCCCATAGAGTGAATTTGGCCAGCAAACAAAAATTGCGTTGTAATCAGGAGGAAATCCCCTACATGTTCAGGAAGTTTTAGAATTTTTTTGAATTCTCGGATTCGGGATGTTCCCTTGTTAGTTAGAAACGATTGTCTCGGAAAGCTTCTCTTTTGTTCAGGTTACTCCTCGCCCGTCCGTTTCTTTCAAGTATTCCCCTGTTTAATGAATCCCGATGCGTGAAAGAAAACGTTCTTGCGTCGCGACGACCAGTTCAGTAATGAGATTTTTTAGGTTGTGGGCCGAAGTGTTTCATGTGAGCGCCAGCGGGGCAGGGACCGTAAAATGGCAGCTGGTGTCGGATGATTTAGTTCCTGTAAATATCACTTGCATCCAAGATTCGCCCGAATACGTCTTCCATATTACCGCGTACAATAGCCAGGTGGACAAAATTCTAGACGTGCGATTGGTCCAACCAGGTAAGGCCGACATTCCGTTCCCTCTAGCAGCGAGGAGATCGCCTCTTGAGACGGTCACTGTTAAAAGAAGGGTGGAGCAGAGAGACGTGCCAGTATGTGATTCGTTCTTTTCTTTCCTTTCGCACTGTTTAAGGAACACGTATCGGACAAGCCTCGGACTGCTTCGTTTATTGGAAGGACACAATGACTAACGACACGTGGGGATTGAATTTTACCTCCCCGATAGATGCCAAACAATTCAGAGAGTGTTGCGTAAGTTTAACAGCCAACCAATTTGCTTGCGTTAGGTCTCTGGGAAAGTTCAGACGTTTTTCTCTTGTATCGTAACGGCCATTGTAGTTGATTATAAGTAACAACTGTGGCGGAAGAAGATTTGTTAAAAAATGGGCATCTTTCATGGGCGAATCTACACAAAAAAACTTACTGCGAAATTGTTTGTTTCAGCAGAATATGTTGATGCGAAGAAAAAGAAATTAACGTCAATTTTCAATGTGTACAAACAATTTCGCATTCACCCCCTGAAGGCAGTGACCATCAATTTTTTAGCACCCTGTACACACACCTATTGCTGGCTAATGGCCACTTTAGAGCCGCGGTCCATTTCGCGTGGAAAGTAAAGATGCCGCATTCACCATTACGCGAAGAGAAACGACAGAGCTTTCCCACCGAACGATGCTTACGTTGTTTTGTGTTTTTGCATTGGCCGTTGTGTGTTGGAAAGAATCAGGGAGAATCATTCTCGATATCGAAAGAATTGTGCACCCACAGCGTGAACACGAGTCTGGGGTTAAGAAAATCGATTCGATGGGACTTGAGTCATTTACAGTCATTAGTTAATTTTCCGTACAGTCACCGTCATTCAGGATTTCAAGGAAAGCGTCCTCTTCTTACTCGTTGAAGCTCGAACCACCAAACAAGCAGAAGATCAAAACGCGGAGAACGCCCGTGTCTACGCCGGCGTCGCCGAGCAGATCCAGAGAGCCTCAATGCACATGTATGAACGCGGAGCCGTTGACCAGACTTCGAAATCAGGACCCCAGATATCGGGGCTTCTGCGGTACGATATATGTATACTTATTAATTCGTGCGCGCCCCGAAACCGTCTGACTATTAGCCGGCGATTTGAATTGCAAACGACGACAGTCGGTGCTCGCCGCGCGTGTCTCGCGGGGATCGTCCTATAAGGGGGAACACCACTGTGACGGTCGGAAAAGTAAGCCATTTTTAAGAATTTTTTTTCAGGAATAATTTACAGTTTTCATAGAAAATTTTTATTATCTATCTTTAGTACGCTGTCTTAAGAGACTATACGAAAAAAAATAAATAGAAAAACATCCATAAATTTTAATATATTAATTAATCTTCTAGACCTCCCCACGCAAGCTGGTCGAATGTGTAACTATGGAACAGCAGGTCCGAAATCAAATTTCATTTTTTTTTTATAAACTATATGAGTGTAGTTTCCGTTGTACGTACGGATTTCCTAAACAAATTATTTTTGTAAAAATGGTGCGCTTTAGAAGAAAATTTTCGAAAATCCGCGAATAAGATGGACAGTTTTTCGAGCGTATTTAAAAAAAATTGTTTTCAATCAAAGAATCCGTACGTACAACGGAAATTACACTCATATAGTTTATAAAAAAGAAATTAAATTTAATTTCGGACCTGCTGTTTCATAGTTACAGATTCGACCAACTTGCGTGGGGAGGTCTAGAAGATTAATTAATATATTAAAATTTATGGATGTTTTTCTATATATTTTTGTTGTATAGTCTCTTAAGACGGCGTACTAAAGATAGATAATAAAAATTTTCTATGAAAACTGTAAATTATTCCTGAAAAAAATTCTTAAAAATGGCTTACTTTTTCGGCCGTCACAGTGGTGTTCCCCCTTAAGGGGCTGTTCCGGTCTAGAGCCCATAAAATTAGGTGATCTTTAGGAATTAATTAAAGGAAAACTACTACATATAATTTAATGGGACTTTTCGCATTGTGTTAAGGATGTCTTAAACTATAGAAATAAATTTTTAGCATTTGCCGCTACTCAAATGCCTATAACTTCGGGAATTTTACGAATTTCAACAAATCCTTTGAAACACGTCTTCCTAAGAGGTTGAACATTCGACAAATGAAATTAAAAAATTTATTTTTAGACCGGAACCTCCCCTTAAATTACGTAAGGCGTTTTCTCACAAGGCAGGGAGTCAGGTAGCGTCCTACGTAATATTTTTTAACCCAATCTTCAATAAATACAAATTCTATTAATAATATTCCAGAAAAGCAATTTTAATTTAATTTTAAGAAAAAATGCAATCTAAAAATGTTACGTTCTTACGCGTGGGGGGGGGGGGGGTGGAATGCAAAATCTTACGAACTCTTATACCGGGGGAGGGAGGTGGTAAATCGCCACAGTTACCCTTACGTAATTTAAGAACGGCCCCTGGGGACTTGCACCCGTATTCGCGTTTCTATTCTCGGCCACATGGTACCATTCAGTTGTCCCTTCATGGTCGCACGATTCGCGTAGTTACAGGTACCTCCACGCTTCCACGTACCATGGCACGGTCCGCGGACATGGAAATGACACCGGCCCGCGAGAAAATAACCGCGGCGACGTCCAGCGCGTCGCTTTACGATAACGTCAACAATACTAACAGCACACCCGGGAAGACACCGAAAGCCAGCGGCGACTCGGCGAAACAGAAGGAGAAGCAGACCGAGACCTGCCAGACTACGCCGAAGACAGCAAACGTTGGTATCGAAACGGTTACTGTCGGGTCGCAGGCAAGTTGTAAAACGACATTAGTGACACATTCAAAGTTCCCCACTCGCGAGGCGGAGGCGGCAGCGGCGGCGGTGGCGGCGCGGCGGATCTATAACAGTTACACATCCATCCCTGTGTGTGAATACGTACTATTATATTATAAAATAACACCCACGGCGCGTTTCATTTCAGCGCTATTAATGCTAATACACCCTCCGCGCTTGTACTTACCCACCCTATGTACGCGGACGTGCATAGGGCAGTGCACCGCTTTAGGTAGACAGAAGCGATGTTGTAAGCTGCTTACGTTCAATTACAGATCGACAGCCCGGAGGAGAAGGGCACCGCGGTCTCGCCGAAAAAGTCACAGAAGCAAAGCCAAGACACGTCCACTCAGCAGAACGGCACCGAGATGCTGAAGTCGGAAGGCACTCAGGCCGGCGGTACCTTGCAAAACAAGTGTCTGCGAAAGGAGCAATTGCATCACACTAAGTCGGCCGATTACACAGACTTGGAAATGCAGAACGGCAATATCTTCAATATAGTGAACAATAATCACGGCGGGCGAAAGTCGAAGAGCAAAAGCACGGACGACATGAGAATAGAGAATGCGCAGAACGGTGGTATTAGCTTAGATTCCAACACCCTGAAGAGGATGCTAAAGCCTATGTCGAGCATCGACAGCCCTGTCACGTCGCCGGAGATGACCAGGAAAAGGCACAGCCACCATAGTTACCATTATCACCCGAGCAATAATAATCAGAAGTATGTTATACAAGAGACTGAAAACGAAAACTATGCGCATCCATATCGAGCTCCGTATAATAACAAATTCCAGGCTTCTAGAAGCGTGCACGACATGGGACGCCAGTATACTGGTACATACGACAAATTTTTATTCCAATTAAGATATTCCGTGGCAATAATTACGCGCGCTGTTCGTCACACGTGTCTCTTGCCATCTAAAACCACATTGCGACTCCCTACAAATCACTTATCACTCGAGCCTTCGGGGCCGTTTTAGTTTAACATCGATCATGCCATTTTATGCCACATACACTCTCGTTTCTTTCCATACAAGGGCACACGTGTACCTGCTGTGTATGTATTTGTACGGGGATTCATTAGGCTTAGAACTTTTCTTACGTTCTTATGGTTCGCGGGTCTCTTCGGGGTCAATGCTTAACGGACACTAACGGCGAGTGCATGCCGATGGCTATAAGTACTATTCCAATCGATACCTTTCTTCTCTTAAAGGGAACGGAATCAGTGAGATTTAATAACGCGGTAACTAGAATCTGGCGATATATATACTGGGGGTGTGCGAGTACCCTGAATTTACGGACTGAGTTTGAATTTTCCGAGCTGTTTGTAATCGAAGAACTTTTTGAAAAAAATGCGAGCTACTTGAAAAATTCAAGTAAGACTTCGAATTACTTGACTTTTCCAATTACTCGAATATACTCGCGAATATTCGAATTACTCGAGTTACTAAAAATTATTTAAATAACGATCGAATAAATGATACTTTATCTTTATTCGTTATTCGGGGCTTGAATAATCGAAGTTATCTTTATTCGAAGAGTAACGAATAAATAATTTTATTGGATGAGAATTTATTCGACGAATAAAGATAACTTTTTTATTCGATGGGAATCTATTCGACGAATAACGATAGTTTTTTATTCGAAGGTTTTATTCGAATAAATGCGTCGAATAAATTTTTCATCCGTAGCATTTATCTTTTCGAAGCCTTCGAGTAAAGCCACGAATAACTTTCGTCAGCGTCGAGCGTGTTTATTCGAGCCGCCGGTCCTTTGTGTTCGGCGCTCGCCGCTTGGCCGGGCTCGACCCTCGGCGATTCGATTCTTCGAAGGCTTCGAAAAGATAAATGCTGCGGATGAAAAATTTATTCGACGCATTTCTTCGAATAAAACCTTCGAATAAAAAACTATCGTTATTCGTCGAATAAATTTTCATGGAATAAAAAAGTTATCTTCATTCGTCGAATAAATTCGCATCCAATAAAAAATTATCTTTATTCGCCGAATAAATTCTCATCGAATAAAATTATTTATTCGGTGCTCTTCGAATAAAGATAACTTCGATTATTCGAGCCTCGAATAACGAATAAAAATTATTTATCTTTTGTTCGTTATTTGAGATTTTTATTTAGATAAACTTTTGCCCTACTCTGCCCTACAGACATTCATTTAAAAATCGAAAAGCGATCGAGTGAGCACTAATTGAAATATATACAAGCACATATAGCATACACACACACATACACACACACACACACACACAGATACTGCAAGTAGATTTACTCCGTAACGGATCAGACAGGCGTCTAGAGTTTTCACGGGCATGCCTCGTGTCTCGGCTCGCACGTGTCAACCTCCTAATGTCATAATGTCCCGAGCGATTAAAAAAAGAAAGGTATTACGGTGTATAAATAAATAATGGGGTGCGTAGTCAGTTAGCGAGGGTGCATGGCGCATGTCAACATCATCAACCACACCGTCGAACCAACCTGTACGCAGTAAAGTAACGACTCTTTTCCTCCGACAGCTGAATACGATCTCATCACACCGTTTCCAATTCTTGCATGAGGCACCTGTTTGTCGTAGGCGGCAGAGACAGGACCACCTACTTAGATTCGGAACGTAATCGATGCACAGGTGATATGTCGCCGCCCTCGGATAATGTCATCTTCGATAATCAGTGCTACGCGACCACGCCGAGTTCCTCCAATGGTAACTCCGACATGGAGCAGCCGACGCATTGCAATTCGCGTCGCTGCAACGGCGGCCAGCCATATCAGCAACAGAGCATGCAGTCGGTCTCAACGCCCGGCAGCCCGACCAGCAGGCTCCTCCTCGAATACGAGATGCATTTGAGGAACACCTTGGCTAAGGGTATGGACGCTGAGAGTTACAGCCTGCGTACGTTCGAGGCACTGCTCACGCAGAGTATGGAGAATTTAGGTGAGCCACGCCACTCTAAGGGCAAACTTGTTCTTTTTACACTTCGCACCCTTTCGCAAGCACTCGCACACCAACGCCACTTTTCACCTCTACCATCGCTTAATGTTGCAGAGTTTGCAGAAAATATACCACTAAACGTTCAACGTACACCTCACGTTTCCCGCAGACGTAAGTTTCAATGATAAGTTTCTCTAAATCACGAGAATATTCGGACACCCTTTAAACTACGATAGCTTTTTTAAAATTGGTCCACTCGACTTGAGTTTTTTTTTTGAGAAGGTGGAGGGGTTAGTTTACTGGGTGACGTGTTTCGTCGTTTTGAAAAAAAAAATTGCAATTGGTCGGAACAGCGAGGAAATTAGTGGAGAAATAGTATTTGGATGAAACAACTCTTTACTTTCCATCGTTATATTCTCGTCTCCACTCCTCTTCCATCTGCTGCCTCCTCACACTTCCCGTCACCCTTTAACATTTTCCCCGTCTTTATAATAGTTTCCCCCGTGCCGAGGATACTCATGACATGCAACCCTTTCAGGTCCTAATTCAAACAAATCGTCAACATTGCCATTGTCGCATCGCTATTGCAATGAGAGGCAAAGCAGTAAGGACAGCAGAGACGGTTACTATAGCGATCGCAACGAGATGATACGCGAAAAGAGAGAGAGAGACGCGGACCGTGATCGTGGGTACCTTAGCGATTACAATTCTAGGTAATTTCTAGATGCGGGACTCGCATTTTTATACGATCGAATATAATACTTCATAAAGTAAAGCTCGACAATCTTTTACGTTGAGAGGGCATTCTCATCTAGAAGGTCAATTTTTTGCCAATATTTAGGAACGAGACACAAAAAAATTATAGTCTTTACCGATGATTATTATCCGCACGTGTTTATTATATAAAAAAAACTTCTACCATATATAATAATAATTAACGGAGTTATGTGTCATATCGTAAAGCGTGTGCAAAAAAGGCTGCCTCATGGAGCGCACGATTCCGGCTGTTCCGCTGAACTAAAACAAAAACCCAAAAGGATTCTTAATCAGTAAGATTGTGGCTATAGCTCCAGCAGAATTATAAAAAAAAAATAAGAAATTCAAAAAATGGCGAGACTTTGAATATAAATTCATGTTTAGCGTCTTTTTCGTTTTTAAACGGCCTTAAATATGTGAAAGAAAAACTCTTTCGACTCGATTCTACCACCGGCTAGAATTATATATTTCCTGAAGGTTTGCGGAAAAGATGGACCAGATTGGCCAGCTAAAAGTTGAGCTATCGTGGGCACCGTCATGAAAATCACAACTATTTTACAACTTACTGAAATGTTTCTTTGAAGTGTGTAGTTTTTTTGTGCGTCGTCCCTAAAGAGGATAGAGGGTCTCTAGACGAGAATACCCCGTTAAACAGTAAAGCTTGTCTCGACTGCAAACCATACCACGTCATTACTCCCCGAATGATTACTTTCGTCGGGGCTTTTCGTAGAGAATTCTGAAATCTTTCGCGTCGATTGATCGACATGATATTGAAAAGTCAGTGTGAGGGAGGGTGTCAGAGTGATTGAGCGAGTGAGCGAGTGAGAGGGATATACCACTTAAATGACAGACATGTGAAATTTTAAGATGTGCCAGCTGCATTGGAGAATCCGCGCGTGCACAGTGGTTTCGGCATTCTGATGGATGGCAGTCGGGTAGTTCGACTCTTGGATCTGGTGCTTCCAGTTCGATAAATCAAAGTTATTCGGGGCACAGACGAGAATCTCCGTGGGACTCCCTTCCGTCGTTGAGACATGAAAGCAGCCTTAACGATAGCGGATATAAGTCCAATCGAACCGATTCCTTAGAACAAAGGTGAGAAATGCAGCGCTACATACGGTGTTAAAGAACCACTCGCCCGAAAACTTCGCACGGTTACAGTTTCTAGAGGGTAACGCTGATTTCATGAATCAACGATATAGTCGCGTGCGTTCATTAATCCTCTTTGTGTATACATATAAAGGCTGTCCACGCTGTTCGTAATAGTGTGGCTCTCCCTTCCCTCCTTACACCGCACGTAGTTACCTCCACTTGCACCCTAAGCTACTCACGTTCTCTCCACATTAAAGAAATTATGCTCGTTTTCTGTTCTTCACCATCGACGTTGTTTATCCTTTGCAATGTCATTTCTATCGAAACCTTTTACCGACACGTCCGAATTGTTCAACCCATTGTCTTGCTCCAGCCGCGAGATTCGGAGTAGTGTTGCGTAACGCGAGGTGTTCTAATATACGCTGTTACGCAAGATAATGGGGTAGAATAACATCAGGTTTATTTCGATTGGTTCGTTCGATGCCGATTCTATGCGTTACCTTGTCCAGAACACAGAATCCCAGGAAAGCTTTAAGGGGTAACACCACTCTAGAGGCAGAAAAAAAATACCTAAATTTGACAATTTATTTTGGGAGTATGACAAACGGAATAGAATTTCTTTTCAGAGGGTTTATTTAACACATATTGAAGTACGAAAAACAATTTTTTTATTGTCATTTTCATACAAAATGGCGGCGACAAAGCCTGTCGTCGAAAACAGCTTTTTTGAAAACACCGCCACGGGAGGACGGATTTCCCCGGCATGTATGAGTCCGGGAACAATAAATAAAAAAAAATTTATAATCTATATACAATTGGCTTTGGAAGTACGTAGGGTTTTTTTTTTAATCAATTTTTGTGGAAATGGTGCACTTTTTAAGAAATGAATTGATTTTTTGCCCTAAGCATGAGCATTAAATTGTTTATAAAAAAAAGTTTACATTCAATCAAAAAATGGCTACGTACTTCCAAAGAGAATATTGTTGTGAAGCTACTGTAAAAATTTCAAATCGATCCATGCAATAGTCTCCGAGAAATCCGTCCTCCCAGTTTGAAAGAAGTGGTTTCGACGACGGGCTCTGTCGCCGCCATTTTGTATGAAAATGACAATAAAAAAATTGTTTTCCGTACTTCAATATGTGTTAAATAAACCCTCTGAAAAGAAATTCTATTCCGTTTCTCATACTCCCAAAATAAATTGTCAAATTTAGGTATTTTTTTCTGCCTCTAGAGTGGTGTTACCCCTTAAGGAAGGATTCTCGTGTAACAGCCCCCGAAATGTATGATTTTTTTTTTAAAAAAACTATTGTTAATATTGCATGAAACTCTTTTGGGATATAAGGAGACATCTTTAAACTTGTAGAATTTTTTTATGACGATCCTTCTTATTATTTATTAATTATTGTGGAATCTTGTCCTGTAAGTGGTTAACACGATTCCACAATAATTAATAAATAATGAGAAGGATCGACATGAGAAAAATATTTTCCGCAAGTTTAAAGATGCCTCCTTATATCCAAAAAGAGTATAACCCAATATGATCAACAGTCCTTTAAAAAAAATTCTTAAATATCCGTTACTTTTGGGGCTGCTAGACGAGAATCCTCCCTTAAAAGCACGCATTATCGGTACCTTCGTTCCAATATCTATATGTACCTATCTCTCCGACGCCGTTTATACGGACATTTATACTCTAGATGTGAAACGTGTGAATGTAGAAACGTCACGCATCCCATCCGTGTGCTTCAGTGGCAATAGCGCGCTATCGCCGTTAGTTAAACATAGAACTTTTCTCTATTTTCCAGAGGCACCTTTGACAGGCAGGACAGCGTCAGGTCCGACTATATGTCCGACAGAGACGGCAGATACGGGATAGTTCAACAAGCTTCCTTGGAGAGCACAGACTCGAGACTCTGCTACTTGACATCCTCAGAGGTAAGTCGTCTCAATAGAGCTGTTGACCTTATCAAACCGATATGTCGAGATCCCATTCAAACGCTTTGTTGCTTCGGTTAGCTCGAATTTTAGCAAGTAGAAGTGAAACTAAAAGTACATTGCCAACAGCGAAGGCGGTGAGACACGGCGTTTGTTAACTTGTCGATCCATTGAAAAACACTGGAATTTGTATGAAAAAAATTTATAAACACCGCATGGAAGACGATTGACCGAATGCACTATGTGATGCATGAATGATTGCATTTCGCCCTAGTTCTATTACATTATCTTCTTCACCTCTGTGTGCGTGTGGAATGCTTTTACAACCGCTTGGAAATACATACATACACATCTGTACTCCATTAGTATCTACATATTCACGCTACCGAATCGCATTCCAGTAGATGGGAAATCTATTAAAACTCTGATAGCAACACGTGCTTTAAATCCTTAAATCTTGCCATTACAATACGACGTTACTTTTAAATGATCTTCGCTTATCGTTTATAATTTACCATTGCGCGTGCTTCGCGTAAAGTGTAGTTATTCGTAATCTTCTTGCACGAACCGGGAATAAATAGTAGAAACCAGGGATCGAAAAAGTTCTGAAACTTTTAAATAGGTTCCATTTAAAACAAATGCCGCGGAACTTTTTTAAAAATGTTCTCACATTATAAGTTCTCAGAAGAACCGATAAAATAAAAGTTCTTGAAAATAAAAGTTCTAGTTGGAATGGAACTTATAAAATATAAGAATAAAAATTTCTGTATAACAGGAACAGATATTTTGTTCACCGATATTAAAAAAAGTTCTCAATCGTTGTAACAAACACTAAATACTATTCAATGGATAGTACTACAAGAATATTAAATAATTCATACAGTTAAATTGATATTTTGAATTTGTTATTTATATGTAATACTTACCTACGTAGATGTTTTAGAATCGTTATAATAAAAGTTCCATGAAAACAAGTTATATTAGAACGTTTATTAAAAAAGTTTTCATAAGATAAAGAAAAGTACTAAACTATTAGGTACGAGTTTTATTTAACAATATAATATCATATTCTTCAAATGTTTATTTAATAAAAGGTATAAAAATAAAAGGTAAATAATATAATTAATGGTTTATTAAATAAACACATGAAGAATATTATAACGTATTGTTAAATAAAACTTGTACTTAATAGTTGAGTACTTTTCTTTATCTTTTGAAAACTTTTTTAATAAATGTTCTAATGTAACTTGTTTCCATGGAACTTTTATTATATAGGTTCTAAAATATCTGTTCCATGAGAACACTTTTTAAAGAAGTTCCTGAAGGTAGCATTTGTTTCATTAAAAATTCCACAGAAACAGATATTTTCCGAATCGAAACAAATAAGTTCTAACAGAATTTTTCAAAAACGAAGGGTCCCAGAACTTTTTCGATCCCTGGTAGAAACGAAACATAAGTTGGGGAATATTATAAGTACGACGAACGTCAGGTATGTAACGAGGAACTTCTTATAGTAAACGTATAAAGTCGCCTGTTTGTGCGTTTTAAGGTAATACAAAGCACTGAATAATGTGTTGCCAATTATGTGCCAAGCATTCTCGTGTCACACATGTCGTGCGAGAGATACCCCATCGCCTTGGTTCCTACGAAACTGCCAGCTATAGGAGCGCGTATTTATGGGCACACACAATTATGTCCATCGATGTTGCAAGAAAAGCGCATATCTACCCCGGGAACGTCGATAACCTACTAACCCTGCCTGCAAACGTCGTATCCGCGACACCTTCCAGTCTATTCCTATACATCATCTCTTTCGGATCGAGTAGACAATATCCTCTCGCCTTTTCCCTCTGGGGAGATAACAGTTTACACTTTGCAACCGGGCATCCAAACGTGAGAGGAGTCTACGATTTAATTTATCTTCTCACATATCCCGCATACGTATGTATATGAAACACGAAAAGAAAGGAAACGGTACTGTAACAGTGCGATCGAACACGTGCCGGTAGATACATGCGGACTCGTGGCACCAGTAGATGGAAAGTCGACGATAGACTTTCCCCTGTCAACAACAACAAGTGCATGCGCAAACGTATAATCCGAGGAGGATGTTCCTATACCGTGTACCTTTGCTTCTTTCTCATCTTCGCAAGTCGCTAGGACTGCCTCCGCACTTGTCCTACGAGATGTCGTAATGTTTGTGTGCAGGTGGAGCGCTTAAGGTAGGTATTCTGTGTACCCCGTGATTAGCACTTGTACGGCGGACGATACAATAACCGCTGGCGGATAGGGTTATACGTAATCTGCCACAGTGCCGCTCCGCGTTCGGTGGCATTACGCTTCGCTCTCCCCGAAGTATAACACCCCGTTTCGTGCCTCGGTGCTCTCGCAATGTTTTCTTCTCCCCCACCAAAAGTTTTGCCATCGCCGCCGCCGCCGCCGCCACCACCGCCACCGTTACCGCCACCGCCGCCACCGCCACCCACCACCAGTCTACCCCTTCCGGTGCGATCCCCCCACTGTGCCGCTGCCCCTTCTATATCGTCACCCACTTTCCTATTGCAAGCCTGATTCCGCGGCCTCTTCGCAACCCCTCGCCAACCTTTCGTTTCCCTACTACCGGTCGCCCCGCTCCCCTTTCGGTCTCGCGAAGGACCGAGGTATTGATTCCCCTCGCGGTAGCAGCTCTCCTCTACCCTGTTCTCCAGCGCAGCAGTCTGGAGCAAACGCACGTTCGCGGCTGCGGACCACTAATTCGAAACCTCCTGTTCGTTCGCGTAAAGAAAGCGGGGCTGGATAAATCGTCGAGCTTTGGGGGGGAAAAAAAATCGAGCGGATCGTGATCGGTACGCCACGCCTGACGGTGGTGATAATCCCTCGTGTGCCTCGCTAGCCAGTGACGTGTTCTCCAGGAGTTGGAGAACCAGCACCGTCTGGAGTTTACCCAGCAGAACGTCACGCGTGTATATCACGATGGACGGGGACATTAGTGACACCCTGGAGGATCGGAAGCGTGCGAGAAGCCCCGTTGCTATACGTTAGAGGCGAAATAGGAGGGAGACCGTCGCACGGGACCGGGGCTGATAGGAGTACGACAGTAACGGAGCGAAGGTTAATCAGAGACACCCGGGGAGCCGATTACTCCGCGGGAAAGAGAACTCCATATATCGGGGCACCCCGCGCGGAAATGTTGCTCTGCTGAAACAATTGCATTTCGAGTTCTTCGGCACGTGCGGGCTCACGTGGTGTTGACACAGAACAACCATGTATCATAGCAAGCTCTTTGACGAACTTTAGACACGCGTGTAACTTAGATCTGTACATACAGGTGATCGATTCGACACCTGGGATTTTCACTATTTTGTGCACAAAGGATTTCCCACGAATTAGGTCTGGAGATTAGATGACGAAACCAGGGGGGTGATGATTAATTTCTTGAGGGAAGATTGAGAAAAGCTTGTAGCTCGCTCCAGGTGCAAGGGGGAACGAAGGAGGAAGGGAGGGAGGGCGGAAGGGCGGAAGGGAGGCTGACCGAGAGATGAAACGATGATTTGTGATAAATGGGAAGGAACCAGATTTAACGCTTAAAGAGGATATAGTGATCGATCTTATACATGTATGTATACTTATGAAACAGAGAAAGAGAAAGTGATATCGAGAAGAGGAACATATTTTTATACAGAGAGTCGGTTTCTACACGTCTATTAGAAAATCATATTCTATATATTTACTTTTAACCGCGGAACACAAGGTTTGCTCGTCACGAGGAGGAGCAGGAGGAGGGAGTACGTGCATAGGGGAATTTCTAGGATTCTAGGTGAATTTTCAGAGTGATCGGTTCTATTTGTCAACCGGCTTGGGAATTTCGTGAATGCCACCTCGAGTAGATCGGCGAGACTCTTGTCAGAAGAGTGTCGAGGGAACGAGAGGTATATACCTGAGCATCTATGCCGGAGGAGCAATCTCTTCTGTATCTCTTCGGAAACCGTGGATCGGCCGAGAGAATGCGTACAAAAGGAACCGCATAGTACAAGATTATGTTGCATCCGGCGGGTTATTGATTACGAGGGATAAATTCGTTGTAGTTATACATATAGAGGCGGGAGCTGATCAGACGCGGTCTGCAGAGCATAAAGATACATTTGCCTTAAGTAAAGACGAAGGAAGCTGTACAAATGATAGGAGATGTTCCACAGGATGGTTGTTGTCTCGCAGGTTAATATATCGTACTCAGGAAAGCGTTTGTGAAATATAAAGCTTCTCGTTTCCTTGCCTCGGCCCTGGTTCATCTTCTACCTAGCTGACCGATGCTTGCTCGATCGCCAGACGGGATAGAACAAAGCCGGCGATATATCCCGTATCCGTAGAAGATGCTCAACGCGAGTCGACTTTGTCTTTTCTACTTCGTGTGCACGTTTATAATCAGCTTGCTACATTTACTTACAAAGGAGCTGGAGCCGTTAGCTATGACCTTTGCGAAGCAGATCGTGCAGATCTACAAGCGGGACGAGGAATTTTACTCGTCTAGGGTGCACCACGAGGACACCAGCTTCGACGATTGATGGCGACCAGTCATATTATTACGGGCCGATAAGTCAGATATTATTTTTTCGTGATTATACGGCGAAGAGCGAGGCGACCAGGTGGCGCGAAGCGAGGCTCCGCGGCCGCGAAACATTCCCGGAATAATTTGCGGCGCAGAGCAACCGCGATCGATTCCACTCGGCTGTCGCCTTTCAGAAAGACAATAAAGATACTATTAAAGAAGGAAGAACGAAGCCGAGACCTTGTTACCGCATCGGCGTCGGCATGCTGATCCTTTTTTCTATTTGGACATGTTGACTGCTTTGCCCGGCGGGCCATTGATTTCGCACCAGTTCCGCATCAAGGAGCTAGTCTTTCTGTGTCGGTTCAAGGAAAGGAACCAAGTAACGACGAATAATGGTAGAGCCAAGATGGGCGATCAGATGTATGAATAGCACTCTGAATCTGTTGAATCCGAGCAGCAGCTACACGGATCTGAGGACGCTGCACAAGAAGCACTGCAAGAAGTATTTCTGCCTTTGCAAGAGGCACACCGTCAGCGTGATATGTATCAATGAGACGAGGAAGCTGTACTGGTTCAATTGCAAGAACGTACGGGAGAAAGTGAACTTCGGCCTCGGTGACGGTTATTACTACAAGTTGCTCAAGATTGTATACGGGGCCCTGAACACTTGGGCCCAGCGTTATATCGACGGTCTGAACGTACCGTGCAGAGAAATCATGTTCAAGATCAACGGCACCGCCAAGACGAACATGAAGCTTCTAAAGGAGGGTTGCTACTGTCATTACCATCCGCACATCACGGCGGATGCGTGCAACGCTGACTTTCTGAAAAAAGTCGTAAGTTTTTGGGCCGGCGAGGGCCTTAGAGGATTACGCGAGAAGCTCCGCGGTATGACAAATTATGCTAAAAAGGTAGAGACACGAGTTCCCGCGTGATCGTACGTTGTGCGTTGTACGTCGTACAGTTACTTTTATCGTTAACGTCACTTCTCCCTTCACCCGATCACTATATATCTCTTTCACGTCCGATTTCTACGTTCTCTTCAACATCCCCTTAGTTTTCACTCGCATGCGAGGAGGACGTTCGACGTTTCAACCAGCATGGACGGTAAACGTGTTAAAATCCACGCAATTCACCCGATAGTAGATAGGGACATTTCTATATAACGTATAATATACCTGCACCGTAAAGCCCCTTCGGATTTGCGCAGGGGCAACACTGCTGGATAAGCGCACTATTTTTATCCGATATCGATATTTCTTATGCATCCGATTATATTTATACACTTGCAAGGTTGTCCTTGCTATAAGCAAGTTGATTAAGCCGTTGTTATTGGATCCATACATTCTTTACGCCCGCTGCGATTGCTCACATCCTCTCGCACCCTCTCGCATCCTCTCGCATCCCTCTTCTGTCTGACGTATTAGCTCAGTACCTCGAACGTATTACGCGATAAAATGCACGCGTTCACGATGTACTCGGTAATAATCCAAGATTCTTCTATTATAAGTACACAGGCCCCCAAATTCTCACCTGTACATACACTGTATTTGGAATTGTGCGCGATCCGAGTATCTCCCTCCTTCGATGTCTGATAACACGATTATCCGGCGACAAGAAGTGTAACGTGACCGACTAACCACATACATCCATAAACGTGATATTGCAGATGTCGGACGACGACAGAATGTCACTAACCACCGCTGTGAGCGACGACGACGACGGCGAGAGCGTGATAAACTCACCCTACCGGGGCAACCAGACTGGCACGGCTGCAGCTTCGTTCAATTGCACGGGAGCAGTTCGAAAGGCCGGGTAAGTAGAGCGTGAGGGAGAATACGGGCATGATTGTGCGGATGGTCTGGGTGACGATAGATGATGTCGTGCGTAGGTTCCTCAGCGTGAAAAAGTGGCTGTTGCGGAAGAAACATCAGATCGAGCTGGCGAGGAAAAGAGGGTGGAAGGGTTATTGGGTTTGCCTGAAAGGGACCACGTTGCTCTTCTATCCTTGCGACTCGCAAGAGAGCAGGGCCATGGAAGCGGCGCCGAAACACCTGATTATAGTGGACGGCGCGATCATGCAACCGATCCCGGAACATCCGAAGAGGGATTATATATTTTGCCTGAGCACAGCGTTTGGCGATGCTTACTTGTTCCAAGTAAGTAGGCTATCATTGGTATCGAAGTGAATGATACGAGGATCGGTAGGTGTTTGTAAACGGACGGCACGTCTGAAAGTCCTCAAAGTTTGAAAGTCTGAAAGTCTGAAAGTCCTCAAAGCCTGAAAGTCCTCGAAGTTCTCAAAGTCTGGAAGTTCCCAAAGTCTGAAAGACCTCAATGTCTAAAACTCTGAAAGTCCTCAAAGTCTGAAATTCTGCAAGTCCTCCAAATCTAAAAGCCAAATCTAAAGTACTCAAAGTCTGAAATTCTGAAAGTCTGAAAGCACATATATGTATATCGACAATTGCTCGCCAGTGTCGCAGCAATGTTGGTCGTTACGAATAAAGAAACGCGTCACATTGTTTGCGCTAGGCACCGTGTCAGGTGGAACTGGAGAACTGGGTGAACAGCATCCATTCGGCTTGTGCCGCAGCGTTCGCGCGTCATCGCGGGAAAACTGGGACCCTTCATTTATTGCAGGAAGAGATCTTTCGGTTGGAGAAGGCGATAGACTCGGTAAGCAAACTGGGCGCATCCACATCCTTTCCACCAATTTCACTGTTAGCCACGGGTATGTAGAGCACATCACGCAGGAGGATAAAACCTCCTCCTATCGTGTGTATCGTTTGCCTAGGACCATAAACAGAAGCATATGGCTGATCTTCAGCAGTCTGTCGTTTCCGACGTGGAAATGAAGCAGCAGATCAACAATCGAATCATCCAGTGGGAAGAAAACTTGGAGCGGCTTTATTGCGAGCAGTTTCGCCTCAAGTGCTATATGGCCAGTCTGCAGAGCGGAGAGTTACCTAATCCGAAAGTAAGTACATAGATACGTATCGTGTGAGGTGTTCGGGGCGAAGAACGGAGCTCCCGGTGGCTTCTGGTCCTTCCTATGCGGCGCGTGTTACGCGGGCCAATCTACCCAACGAACCAAGTCACGCACGATACATTAGACACGTCAGATTCAGGTTACGAAGCCGACTAACGTTGACACAGCACAAAATAACACCGGCGAATACGTACATATGTAGGTTGGGGTGGTCAACAGCCTAGGGAGATATTTTTTTTGTATTCTTTGTTTCTCTCCACAAGCCTGTTTTTCGCTTACAGCTCGCTACGATTTGCAACATTATTATGCACAATTGAGTGTTTATTATTCCTTAATAGCGTAAAAGAAATCGCTTCCACAAGTCGTTAATTGGAAAACGGACGGAAACTCTTTACCATGTCCCTAAAAACGATTAATCCCAGCGACCTCCAAATATTGTCCGATTAGGCTGACATTTTGCACGGGTGTTGCCTTGTGGAAAACGTACATTTTAGATTTGTGAAAATGGACCACCCAAAGATTCGATATTTTAATGGTACTGACATCAAAGACAGTGTTCCGTTTAATACGCGCAGTTTATGGTCGTTTAGATGCATTATACGTATAGGAAAATCGTATTGATTGCCGCGCGTCCACCGCAAATAGAATGCTGCAGGTGCAAGTCGGACGAGCCAGTTTCCGCTAGATTAGTAGGGGAGCACCTGATAATGCCGTTGCGAGAATCACCTCTCGATTTCGATCTTTCATTTTCTCCACAGAGTTTATTGACGCACGTGTCTCGCGCTACAAAGCAGACGCTGAACAAACTAGGAGTATTTACGGTGTCGTCGTTTCACGCTTTTATATGCGCCCGAAGCCCCTCGCTGCTCAACAACCTGCTAGCAGGTCGCGGCGCTACGAAGAGGAGGCCGCCGTTACTCTCGAGATCCAACAGCGGGTCGAGCCGGAGGTCCCTACAAATATCATCCAGGGACGACGAGAAGACTGTAAAAGTGTGCGTGCCGGAGAACCAGGTAAGCCACGGGCAGTTGAGGAAGCTCGCGATCAGCCCCCAACCGGAAGGTTGACTCTGTCCCTTTTGTTTATGTAATCGATGTCGTTTGCCCTGACTTCGGCAGCTGGTATCTGTATTTTTGCGCGACGCTATGACGGTCGAAGAGTTCTTGGCGAGTGCTTGCAACAGGAAAAACCTGAACCCGATGGAGCATTTCGTTCGCGTGAAAAAGCGACGCGACATGGAGGATCATAATTATTTCGTGCCGCACCGAACCGACTCGATAGAAACATATGTGAGCATTATATTTCATTCCTCCACTATTTACAATTCAATACCAAACGCGGGGTAGATACCTAGGTGTATACCTATCGTCGTGTGCTGCAAGAAAATTATTCTGACAATCAACAAAATTAGTTATGGTATTGGTAACGTAAGAGCCTTAGGCAATGGAAAGCACCGGAGGATAATTAAGGTGTCAACTCGGTGGAACGTGTACCGTACCTGTGTGTTTCAGTTGCATACACACGAGATTGTTGAAGTTTGCGCCAAGATCTTGTATCAAGTAGAATTGCAAAGAAATACCCTGGAGCAAATGTGGGGCTTCTCTGTGGAAGCAGAGCTCATCGAGAATTCGGACAGGCAGGACGAATTGTGTTGTTACGTTAGCAGAGTTGAGGACAAAAGTGTGGCGATGCAAAACGGTAAGACACGTTTTGTAGACGCGAATACCGACGAGAAAATCTTCGTTTCAAGCCTGTGTGCACGTACGTACTCCTATGTATCCGCGTGACTGAACGTAACTCACCCCTTCATCAAAGTACCTAATTTAGTAACGAAGGTTACGCAGTAGATATCCACACTTGGATCGCATCGGATGGCCTTCGTAACGTTTCTTTAGAATAGGTCATAGAATGTTGTGGTGACCGGCATTGAAATCCATTGATTTTTCGTACTTCACTCTTCATTAGTTCGGCAAACTCGCGTTAGCATGCCACTTCGAGGGAACACTGATCGACACTTATAATACAATAATGATGATAATAACTATGCTAATAATATGTCGAGACCAGAGTTAGGCATTATCTAGATAAAAAATTATTTAAATAACGATCGAATAAATGATACTTTATCTTTATTCGTTATTCGAGGCTCGAATAATCGAAGTTATCTTTATTCAAAGAGAAACGAATAAATAATTTTATTGGATGAGAATTTATTCGACGAGTAAAGATAATTTTTTTATTCGATGGGAATTTTATTCGACGAATGAAGATAATTTATTTATTCGATGAAAATTTATTCGACCAATAACGATAGTTTTTTATTCGAAGGTTTTATTCGAATAAATGCGTCGAATAAATTTTTCATCCGTAGCATTTATCTTTTCGAAGCCTTCGAAGAAAGCCACGAATAACTTTCGTCTGCGTCGAGCGTGTTTATTCGAGCCGCCGAGGGTCGAGACCGGCCGAGCGGCGAGCGCCGAACACAAAGGACCGGCGGCTCGAATAAACACGCGTAACGCTGACGAAAGTTATTCGTGGCTTTATTCGAAGGCTTCGAAAAGATAAATGCCACGGATGAAAAATTTATTCGACGCATTTATTCGAATAAAACCTTCGAATAAAAAACTATCGTTATTCGTCGAATAAATTTTCATCGAATAAATAAATTATCTTCATTCGTCGAATAAATTCTCATCTAATAAAAAATTATCTTTATTCGTCGAATAAATTCTCATCGAATAAAATTATTTATTCGGTGCTCTTCGAATAAAGATAGCTTCGATTATTCGAGCCTCGAATAACGAATAAAAATTATTTATCTTTTCTTCGTTATTTGAGATTGTTATTTAGATAAACTTTTGCCCAACTCTGGTCGAGACAAAGGAAATGGAATTGTTTCTAGAAGCGCAACCTCAAATGTTGCAATCTGTTTCAACAAATTCACCCCATAAATTTAAATTCTTCGATTAGTATATTTAACTATTTAATATTGCGGCCCGCAATTATTTCAATTGTAAATCTCAAAAGTATAAAATATAACTGATTCACCCTATAAATTAAACTTCTTTGATCAGTATATTTAAGTATTGAATATTGCGGCGCGCGTAGAGTATTAGGTATCCACTTTTGGCCCACTACGGGCCAAAGGTTGCTCATCACCGATTTAGGCCTGAAAGATCATAGCGACCTTCACATTTACATACGTGCACACGTGTCCAGTTCATATAATAATGTACAGATACCGACTTCTATGTTTAGTGTGAGCCGAAAGCAGGATCAAATGCCAATCTGTTGCTTTCACCTTATAGGTATCATTAAAGGCGACGAGATTATGGTGATCAATGGTGCTATTGTAAGTGATCTGGATATGATGTACCTGGAAAGTGTATTACAAGAAGAGGTCGGTCTCTGTATGATGATGAGGTCATCTCGAACCGAACCGCCGGATCTCACAGGCATAATGAGGGTTACCGATGACATAATCGAGAGTTTGGTTTGCCCACCACCGCCAACCGATCCACCGGTTATAAGCGAAGAAATGATTTCCGGTCTGATTGTTCCAGCTCCTGGATGGAGTAAGCTCCCTCTCTTTCTCTTCCTCGCACACGCTAAATAAAAATTAAAAAGCCCAGCTTCCTTTATACTTCAGCTACGCAGATTTCTTTCTTCTATTCTGTTTCTCGATGACAAAATACTCCATTCTCCCTTTCGTACAAACTGTATCTGGATTAAGGATACAGTTGCCGCAAGCATATTTTAGAATTAAAGGTTTACATTGCTTTTGATAAACGTAGGCAAGGAAAGCATCGTTCAGGAGTGTGCGTCAGCTCCCCATATAGAGAACGGCAAGCAAACGTCCCGCACAAATTCGTTCGAAATAGAGAATTTATTAAAAACCGCCGAGCAAGTGACGGGGATCTGTCGATCGCCCGGTGAAACCAGGAAGTCCAGTCCGACTGGAAGCGTCGTTAGTTCTCACTCGCAAGCTCTCACGCCAAGTCGCCAGCTGAGCGATGCCGAGAAACTGAAGAAGGTGATTCTGGAATTGATCGAGACCGAGCGGACTTACGTAAAAGTGAGTTGATGGCGCGTAGAAAAAGCCAGACACCAAAATACTTATATGTTTCGCACTTGGAATCGTGGGAGATTAAAAGCGTTCTTATAAAGTAACACTTATAGTACGACGTTTCTTTACCATTTTCAGAATTTAAACAATTTGCTAGAGAACTACTTGGAGCCCCTTAAGCGCGAGACATTCCTGTCAAACGCAGAGATAAACGCCTTGTTTGGGAACATTCAAGAAATCGTAACGTTTCAGCGACAGTTTCTGCAAAATCTCGATCACGCGATCGAGATGGAAGCTGATTTCAGTAACTTTGACCACCCGAGTCAATTTAAGGTACGCGAGACTGAAGAGGAGCGAGTGTCATTTTCCCCATATTTATTTTGGGTTTTGACGAAGCATAATACTTTATGTATTACTTTTTTCAAGGGTGTTTTATTTTCCGTTGGGAGCGCTTTCTTGTACTACGTGAACCACTTCAAGCTGTACAGCTCGTTTTGCGCCAGTCATTCGAAAGCGCAAAAGGTCCTGCATCCAAGTGAGTGAAATGCCATTTGATTTGTTTCTCGCGGGACCGTCTTTCCCTTCTCTCGTCCTCGTCGTCTACTCTTTCCTTCTGCTTCTTACAGACGAAGGAAATCAAGCTTTACAAGAGTTTCTGCAAGCGAGGAATCCGAGGCAACAGCACTCGTCAACTTTAGAATCGTATTTGATAAAGCCTATCCAAAGAATACTCAAGTATCCTCTGCTTCTGCAGCAGCTTCGAAATCTCACTGACGAGCGAAGCGAGGAGCATCAGCACTTGATCGGTAAATATTGCTCTAGTGAGCAGTCTGACTAAATCTAGTAATAAATACACAAATGATTGAAAGAGTTGAGAGGTGAATCGAACTGATTGTAAGTGTATTCATAAAATAACACTGCTTTAAGACTTTTTGCCAAGCCTTCTAGTTTCTCCGTTCTTATAAAAGAAAACCGAATTGAATCGTTTTCGATAGCTTGAAAAATTCGAATTGATAATTAATTAATCAACCGGTGGTTGTCGATTGCAGAGGCCTTAAAGGGTATGGAAAAAGTGGCCGAACACATAAACGAGATGCAAAGGATTCACGAAGAATATGGGGCTATCTTCGACCATTTGTTCAGACAACACCAAAAATCTTGCAAACAGGTGAGCGCGTAGAACATGCTTCTCATTCGATAAAATTTCTTTGCAACGAGTACTGGACAACGTGACTAATGTTTAATAGCCAATCGACCTGAGCCCGGGAGATCTTCTTTACTACGGAGGTGTCGAGTGGCTGAACATTTCTGACTTTCTTGGCAAGATCAAGAAAGGCCTGGAGTTGCACGCGATGTGTTTCGTTTTTAAATCTGCGGTTGTCTTCTTGTGCAAGGAGAGATTAAGACAAAAGAAGAAGCTTATGGTAAGTCAGCCGTCTTTTAAATCGTCCTCAGAAATCCGCGTCAATCGGCTTTATCCGTGCTAATGTGTATTGATCAGGGGGTTTCGACGAAAGCCAATTCGAGCGAGGTGGAAATAATCCGCTACCAAGTGTTGATACCTGTGACCGAAGTGCAAGTCCGAGCTAGTTCCGCCAAAGACATGGAATCTCATTTCTTGTGGGAGTTGATCCACTTGAGAAATCAATTGCAAAGAAGATCGGAGAAAGTGTATGTGCTTTCTAACAGGTAAACGTCCGATAGTATTTTCATCCCCGACAATCTCCAGTTCATATTAGATTCTTCACAAGCAAACACACGCTTCACACTGAACCGCATTACCTAAATTTATTTTTATTCGAATAATCGTCGAATAAAATGAAGTTACTCGAGAATAACGAATAATTTTTTATCCAATTCAATCTTTATCTGTCGCGAGTGGGACATGCATACATGGTCGTTTCTTCCCCTCAGCACGACAGAATTTCGAAACGCGTTCCTAAGGACGATCCGTCAGATAATTCGAGAATCGGTCCGTAATATGAGCATACCGTCGACGAAACAGAATCTCGGCCAACCGCCAATGACAATATCGCCGCGGATGTCGACCGGGCACGTGGAGAAATTCGAGAAGCCGCCGGCGATGTGCCAAGGGCAGAATAGCGGCAACGGGGGAACCTTGATCCTGGTAGGGCTGTCGAAGAAGACAATTAAACCGCAAGCAGTGTCGACTTCGCATAACGTAAAACGCAAGTACAATCAATCGAAACAAGCGATGGAGCACGAAAGTTCCGAGGACAAGGACGCGGAGGAGTCGAGCGCGGTTAATCAGCAACAGCCTGGCTTTCGCCCCAGAAGCAAAACCATAAGCGATACGTTTGGTAAGATCACTGATCGCGTAGGATTTCATTTAAGTTTTACCGACACGTATTCCGTCGATGCGACCATGCCACCATGCGACGATGCCACGGGCAACAGTTGTACCGATTCTACCGATTAATTGATTCCATTCGATTACCTAACTGTGAAACTTAGCACGTACTAGATGTATTATATATATACATGCATACATAATGCTACATAAGATGCGGCAATCGGCTGACTTGACACAGTAGAATCTAGCGACTGACTAGATTAAATTATACGGCTTAATTACCGACAACAAGACACGTAAAGGCCTATAAGCGTATAAAAGGACTCTTTAAAAATGCAGGGGAGATTAAGGTCGAGATGGATCCGGGGACGAAATCCGAGGGGGAGGAAGACTCGCAAGCTTTTTTAGGTGAGACGAAGGCGAATTTGGGACGCACCCCGAATCATTTGACTTTGAGCACCACTTCAACCATTTCAGCAGGAAGTACGGGTAGTCAGGCGAGATTGATCCAATCCTCCCATCAGCCGGAAAATTATCAACCTATTACTGTTAAAGAGCTTGGTAAGATGAAAATTAAAGGTCACGACACTGTTACCCAGATTCTATTGCTCGAGCGTTACGTACAGTACAGCACATCCAAACTCGATAGATTATAATTATTCCCGGTATTTGCTATCTCCCATGATTTTACTATTAATATTCTACCTCGTGGGGCCGAAAAATACGTGATTCTTTGCGAATTTTTTGCGCGAAGACCGTTCCACAAATTAATTCGAAGTTTGGCAGGCTGTTTTATAGTACCTTCAATTATTCTTCTGAATTTTTGCGCGATGGTAAAAAAAAACGTGGCAGATATACGTAGAATGCTAAGTGAGAGCGTTGAAAAAAATCGGGCGGTCCTGGCGTTGATGGAAAGTGTTCTAAGAATTACCTGAAACACAAAAAGGAAAGGAGATTCTTAATCTGTGTGAATGTGGCTATCTATGGTGGTAGATTCATTAAGGAAAATAATGAAATGTTAAAATGGCAGCCTTCTGGAAAAGATGAATCGAATTTCGCCTAAAAATCGGGAGAATCTTTTTTAAATAAGAAAGGAACGGTAACAGATACGGCGACAAATCTATTACCACAGGTAGCCACATTCATATAGATTAAGAATCTCTTTTCCTTTTTGTTTCAGATAATCCTTAAGACCTGTACTTTCGATCAACGCCAGGACCACCCGCTATTTTCAACGCTCTCAGTCAACACTCTGTATCTGCCATGCTTCTTTTTTTACCGTCACACGAAAATTCAGAGGAACACTTCAAGATACTATAAAACAGCCTGCCAAATTTCAAATTAATTCGTCGAACAGTTTTTGCGCAAAAAATTCACACAGAATTTTTAGGAGAGTAGAATGGCCCTTAAGGTACTGTTCCGGTCTAGAGCCCATAAAGTAGGCCATCTTTTGGAATTAATTAAAGGAAAACTACCACTTTAATGGTACTTTTTGCATTGCAGAGTTGGGCATTATCTAGATAAAAAATTATTTAAATAACGATCGAAGAAATGATACTTTATCTTTATTCGTTATTCGAGGCTCGAATAATCAAAGTTATCTTTATTCGAAGAGCAACGAATAAATAATTTTATTGGATGAGAATTTATTCGACGAGTAAAGATAATTTTTTTATTCGACGAATAACGATAGTTTTTTATTCGAAGGTTTTATTTGAATAAATGCGTCGAATAAATTTTTCATCCGCAGCATTTATCTTTTCGAATAAACACGCTCGACGCTGACGAAAGTTATTCGTGGCTTTATTCGAAGGCTTCGAAAAGATAAATGCTACGGATGAAACATTTATTCGACGCATTTATTCGAATAAAACCTTCGAATAAAAAACTATCGTTATTCGTCGAATAAATTTTCATCGAATAAAGAAATTATCTACATTCGTCGAATAAATTCTCATCCAATAAAAAATTATCTTTATTTGTCGAATAAATTCTCATCGAATAAAATTATTTATTCGGTGCTCTTCGAATAAAGATAACTTCGATTATTCGAGCCTCGAATAACGAATAAAAATTATTAATCTTTTGTTCGTTATTTGAGATTTTTATTTAGATAAACTTTTGCCCAACTCTGTCGCATTGTATTAAGGATGTCTTAAACTATAGAAATAAATTTTTAGCATTTGCCGCTACTCAAATGCCTATAACTTCGGGAATTTTACGAATTTCAAAAAATCCTTTCAAACGCATATTCCTAAAAGGTTGAACATTCGAAAAACGAAATAAAAAAAAAATCGATTTTTAGACCGGAACCTCCCCTTAACTTGGAGCGCGGTTAGGGCTATCAAATTACACATACGTAATATGTCCGAGTTACTGGTATACGTAGGTGAGAGAAGTGTACACGCGAAAAACGTTCCCGTTCAGTTTCATCTAGAGTCTAGGCACTCTAGACCCCAGAGCAATTCGACTGATATCCAAATAAGGGCTAAATGTTTCTATTGTGTTACATGAAAGGTTCACCGATCTGGAAACCGCGGGAATTGCCCTCGTTAGGGGAGGCCACTACGTTGCCGCGTAAGGGTAAGTCGGCGAGCGAGTTTGGGGACATAAACTCGTCTCACAGCGCTTCCCGAAAGTCTCTAATAGAAATCAATAATTGTGCTCAACAATCTAACTTTAATAACCATGTTTAACTTATCGTTAGACAGGCGTTAACTGGCTAACAAAGTATCGAGTTAAGTTTAAAGATTGTGACATAAACCAACCATAACTATTCGATTATAATCTTAGAAAGATTACCGCGTGCTTGCTGCCCACGCGGAACATTCTCGTCTTCTTTTCCGTACCATGGCGTCTTTCTAATTTTATCGCTAAAATATTACGTACGTTCAGGATGTAGCATGTAACATAGTGCAATTTCTTCTCTGTGCAACAGTGAACGGGCGATTCAACTGTTTAACATGTTTGCTGCCGTGCCCGAATTGCAGGTCGCTGTCCCATATTAGGGCATAGGGGGACCCATGAGAAAGCAAATGTTTAATTCTGCAGCATATGCGACATGGGCATCGGAAAATGTACGGGTACCGCAGCGAACGTGTTATTAAAACGAAAATTTTGCTGATAGGATGAGAGAGAGAGAGAGAGTGTAATTTCAGTTTTGCTTTCCTTCTTATACTAATCTCAGAATGTAATTGCAATTATCCATTACTATTAATATTCGGGATCGGAAATTTAACGTTACTCGTTCTACAACGACAGAGGGTGATAAACTTTTAGACAACGACGTCACAGCATTTCGATTTCCAGATTACATACATGTTTCCCGTTTCACAATTGTTACCGTTTCTGTTGCAATAACATTGCTGACAGTTGTACATTTCAAGTTTCATTCACTTTAATTCGACGAGGCGGTACTACCGACATGGTTTGAACTAAGAGAGTTCCTTTCGAAAGCAATCTATAGTCCCTTAGAAATTAGCTACTATATATTCGATTCGCAATACTTGAATGTTGGTTTCGACTGTTCGTTTTCTGCGTGGACGGCATAGCAATAAAAAGTAATAAACTCTGTATATAATGTAATAATGATATTATTGATATTGTCATTATTATTATTATTATTGTCGTCGTCGTCATTTACATACGTAATCAACGCCATTGTCATCACCAGTCATTATCATTATTATTATCACCATCGCCATCGTCACCATCATCATCATCGCCGTCGTTGTTATCATTAATGGTATTACTATATTTTCATCATCTGGGTCATTGCTATCATTACGACTATTGCAGTTATGAAACCTGTCGCTGTTACTTTCATTATTATTTAAATTTCTTCTACTACCACTAGTATTATTTCAGCCGACTCTAATGTTGCTATTACCACCTCTTCTTCTTCTTCTTCTTCTTCTTCTTCTTCTTCTTCTTCTTCTACTACAACTACTACTACTAATACTCTACTACTACTACTACTACTAGTACCACTACTACTATTACTACTACTACTACCACAACTACTACTATTACTACTACTACTATTACTACTACTATTACTACCACCACCATCACCACCATCACTACCGCTACCACCATTACTATTACTACCTCTACTATTACTACTGTTACTAACCCTACCACTACCACTATCATCACCACTACCAACACCAACGCCAAAACCGCCACTACCAGCACGCCTAGAATTCGTTTTCTTACTTGTATTCGTTAACACCGCCAACATTACCACCGTTATTGTTATCGTCCCCGGTTCTGCAACCGGCTGCTCCTATCCCGAATATCGCCATCGTGATCGTCGTCATCATCGCCATCATCATCCTCATCATCATCCATCATCAATCACCACTATAATTGCCACCATTCGACTTCATCGTTCATATTACGACACCGTAACTGTTATCGAGAGCTAAACCGACAGAGGTGCCACGCATAAAGCATCGGGATGAGAAAAGCGACGACGTACCGAGTAAATCTAGCGATCAAGTAAGGGAATTTAACTAAATATGTAAGCCGTATACATACATATGACGATTAAGAGAGGCGTCTAACGGTTGCGTGTATGTACGTATGTCATGTGTGTATATGTATGCGCGCGCGGACGTTTGTGCACTCGTGTTACGTGCGCGTACGTGTATCTACAAGCAGGTACGTGTGCGTGTGTATCTACATAAACACAGAATGTAGATAAATAACATATATATATATATATATGTATACGTATCGTGTCGTATTGTACGAAGGACGATTTTCCACATGTCCGCCGTTTTAGCATCTCCTTTTTTCACTCTCGGTACGATAATTCTTGTCGCAGGGAGGTTTACTTTGAACGTTACCCACGATAGGACTAAACGACTCGGACGCTCCCAAGACTCAAGACTTAAAAGAGAAGAGAATCAACCCTGCTCACCGTTCGTAACACGATTAACGATAGATGCGTAAATGCACAATTAAGCGGCGGCCGTAGCGGAGGCGACGTAACGATGCTTCTGTACTTAAAGATCTATCAACAAGACGTAGAGCCTCGAGCAGCAAGGTGAATACGCGTGTGGAACATCGTCGGAGCATTCCTAACTAATGACAAAGGCTAACGATACTCGACTTATAATGCATTGTTAATGGATATATTCAGATATAAGTCAATGCGATAATGAATGATTAATACTTGTAAATTAGAAAAGAGAAAGTATATCTATACGTATGTATATCTATAAGTACCCGCAGTAAACAATAACATATGCACACGTGCGCGTGTATACAGTGTATAGAGCAGGTGTGGTGGAAATTGTTGTCCGGAAATGTAAGGGTCTACTGCCATATTTTGCTTTCTATTCTTTACTTTCTAAGCTTCCACTAATCGTCAACCGACTTGCCCTGGCAATAATTCGTGTTTCGCATGAAACAGGATCAGACACCGAAAGCAGCACTCGTTTTCACTCTTTCTTTCTCCAAACTTTCACCAGGGAAGTACACCCTCGAATTTTCGAATAGCAATTTGGAGCCAAAAATTTTGGTTACACATATATACATATATACATATTACGTGTAATAAAACTAAAATGTATGTGAGTGTAGTTGCGGAAACGCGCAAACGCCCAATTGCGCTCACCCTGTGCACGCATACGGGTGTATGTATGCTAGTATTCGGACATAGGACACGCATAGTTGACGTATTGGGTTATGCTAATTACATTGCGCGCAGAACTGCATAGAATCGATGGTGTCGAACGAGAGAAGGGACGTTTTTATGTGTGCCGTTTATTATATTTACCGAAGAACAGGGTTACTTACGGACATACTAGTGGCGGATTTAACGAGCGATGAGCAGTTGGGCCCCTGCCCAGAATGGCCCCCAGGGTCCCATCTTCTAAAAGAAATTACGATTTTATCCAAACACTATATATCTTTCTGTTTCCCATAATATTCGTACCACACGCGCGTAGATTTATCTATAATTCTGTTACGTATACAGGGTGCCCCAGAACGCCTGCCATTCGGGCCATTTTCCTTAAGGGGACCTTCCGGTCTAGAGCCCAAAAAAAAGGGTGATATTTAGGAATTAATTAAAGGAAAACTACTATATATAATTTAATGGGACTTTTTGCATTGTATTAAGCATGTCTTAAGTTATAGAAATATATTTTTTGTTTTATAATTAATTATTGCAGACGGCCCTGGGGAGTCGTTAAAGTCAAGGCGTCAAAAAATTGATCCAAATCGGTGGGACCTGTATCTCCAAAAGTTATTATCCGATTCGACTGAAACTTATTTTATTTTGAAGATTATACTTCTGGCTAGGGGGGGAACTAGAAAAAATTAAAAAAATTACATTTTTTTTAGAAAATAACGACACTTGAAGTTTGAAATCACTTTTCCCTGTACTTTTCGTCCTTTCAACGCCTTTGAAAATTATAAATTTTCAATTTTTTGTAATTTTTCTAGTTCCCCCATAGCCAGAAGTATATTCTTCAAAATAAAAAAGGTTCAGTCGAATCGGATAATAACTTTTGGAGATACAGGTCCCACCGTTTTGAGAACACTGTTTCGAGAAAAACGCGTTTAAAGGTTTACGTGAGCGCCGAGTGCCCGGTTGTTGCCCATGCATGTGCCGCTACTCAAATGCCTATAACTTCTGGAATTTTACGAATTTCAACAAATCCTTTTAAACACGTATTCCTAAAAGGTTGAACATTCGAAAAATGAAATAAAAAAAAAATCGACTTTTAGACCGGAAGGTCCCCTTAAATCCGCCACTGACACACTCGCAAAAGTTCCAAGGTTGTCGGCTACAACTCGTTCACAGTCTAGCAAACACATCCGCCTGATTGTGAGTATTTAGCCACTGACAATGAGGACACTTACCCTGCACCCCAGTTGCTCTTTCTTTTTCCCATCAAAACGAATGCCTATGTTCCGTCTGAAAGACTGTTTGCCGCACAATTTTTTAACAAACCTTTCGTACGACCACGTCCGTGAAATATGTAAAGCGACGCGTTCCCTAGCACCTTTGGTGTTTCTTACCTTCCCCTCGAATTCGACGCTATCGATTCACGCGCGAGGTCCTTAATATAACAAATTCCAAATTATCAACTGTTTAATTACGTTCGATGGTCAACGTACAAAGGCGAAGAAGCGCGCGTGAGGGTGTCGAGCGCGACAATAAGGGAGACAGAGGACAAAACAGTGGTGAAATCCAAATTCGGTCTGTCGGTTGAATTAAACGTTGAAACCTGCAGGGAGCAACAAATGGTCGAGCTGAAGTATTGCGAATGCCTCCTTCGGTTTTCTTTCATACACACGCCCAACAGTGGTGCGAACACAATAGTGATGGGAAGATTGAACTTTGCCTCGTACCTTGGTTGCGCGTACTCCCCTCGACGAATGTAATTCTTATCTTATCTTTGCGAGGAAAAAACAGAAAGAATCACACTACTTATTGATACGTTTATCGATAGACACAGTGATTAAGTGTAATTATAATACGAATTCTGTACCGTGACATTCGTCGGGGACGTGACGCTTCACTTACATACTTACATACGTGTCAAGGTGGAAATCCGCGATGAGATAAAGATATCGTGTCTCACACGAGAATTTAACTTCACGCGACGATTATTTAATTATTTTTTAATTATTTCGTCAGTAGTTTCGTGAAACTAGAATCTCACGAGACAAGTTTCATGACCTATTTCCAAAAGTCTCCTCTCTAGTGAATATTTCCATTATTTACATTTAGTTGTTGAGATTTTTATCTCGCGTCAGAAAAGTCTCGTGCAAAATCTCATCGTGGATTCGAACCTTGCAGGGGAACGCTTGAAAATGAAGTAGTTAAATTTGAAATCTCGTCACAAAATTGAATCGTTTGACCGAGAGGGATGAGAAAGTAGGTGACGTTTCGCGAATAGGTGGATTTTTCTCGCTTCCGTTGAAGCCTGACAGCAGGCCCGGATTAAGATTTTTGGGGCCCGGGGCTATCCAACCTTCGAGGGCCCCCGTGGTTGAAAAGCGGGGGGGGGGGGGGGACCAAAATTTAAACAATAACGAGTTTAAAGATCTTAGAACTGAAGGTTTAGAACGGGGCCCCCCTGGAAAGTGGGGCCCGGGGCTACAACCCCCCCTAGCACCCCCTTTAATCCGGGCCTGCCTGACAGACGTATGTAAGTATGTGTAATGTGTATGGGCTCGTGAATTTCGCAAGAGTACGAGGGGAAACGAGGACTGGGCACTAAAGGTGGAAAGGCAGACGATGAACAGGCTGACCAAAGTATTTCGGAGAAATCAGAACTCTGCGCTCTGCTGTCCGTTGGCAATTATTCGTTCTTCGTGTACGTAGCCCTGAAGCGTCCAATCTTCCGAGTGCGCAACCACTGCGTGCACGTTGCTGAAAAGCTCAGCTTCACAAATTATCGAGATTCGCGTACTCCATGCCCGACAGTCCGAAGCACTCGTTTAAAGGAGACGGGAACGTAACGATAGTCACCCGCGAGGAATCATTTTTTCATGCGAGAACGAAATGAAGCGAAGCTTCGTGAAAAATTAAGAGAACGAAAGGGGCATCTGCGGCAAATAATGAAGAATGTAGTGGGGAGGATGCGAAGTTGGGCGCGGGAAAGAGCTGAGGCGAAAGGAAAGAATGAAATCGTTTTCGGAAGCTGAGACGGAAAATTCGAGACTATCATCACAGCTGCTCGACACATGAAAGAATTTTACGTTCTACGTGCATCCACGCTCGTGACACGCTCTCCTTCTGATTCAAGAAGATCACACACACACACACACACACACGCATACACGCAAAGGGAAAAAAAACTATGTACGTAATAGAGCATCGGTGGAACATTTGACAGCGAATGAGAAATAAGAAGATACCTATTTACTAATTACTATAGACGTCAAACACGCAGATTTAATAATCTACGGAGAACCTTCTGTTGCTCGAATTATTGCATTGTCTACTATATACATATATAGATATATATATATATATAAATTTTATTGTATAAATTCTGTCGAGACGTGCCTCCGAGCAAGAGTAGACGTTTCTTTTTTTTCTCGGCCCGCGTAATTTATTTTTCACGGCGAGGCTCTTTGGTTGAAACCAAATTCGAGCGGAAAGGATTACTTGCTGGCTATCGTGTGCACCGGGGAAGTAGCGAGTGCTCGATAGAAATCGGTAGGACGGTGCATCCCTACACGGGAATCGCGGAATACACACGTAATTATGTAGATACGTGCTTGTATGCATTGGGCTGAGCGCGGCGGTTCGATCTGCCTCGTTTTTCAACCGATTTAATTAACGGATTACACGCATCAGAGAGTCTCGTAACTAGACGTTCGATATTACCTGGAATTCGTGACTCGTGACAATCAATGAAAGGCTTGGGGCTGTACTTATTTCTTTTTCCGCGAAATGAAATCGAGACGATAAAATGGTAAAGAGAAAGGACAAAGGCAAGAGGAGAGGCTCTGGGTGCAGATTCGACAGGAGTTTGCCAAAAGAAATCGTGCGTGCAGGGATGCTCCATTCGCACGTCGCGCGGTACCCTTACATCAGAGCTGGACATTAGTCGAATAAATTTTTATAATCGAATAAAAATTTATTCGTTATTCACGAATAACTTCGTTCTATTCGAAAATTTTATTCGAAGATTAGTCGAATAAAGATTTAGTCGAATAATGCCCAACTCTGGCTTTACATCTTCGGCACACGTGTGCGAAGACCGATGGGGGTGGATAGGGTGCACCCGCGTTCCTTGCGAGAGCTGTCCAGTCGCTCGGTACTCCTTTCTTCTGGTATCGCTGTTTCTGGCCTACGCCGGCGACCGTTAAGAATGTTCACAGAACCGAGGAGTTGCTCAAGATTCGGCAGATAAGCGTGCGTATGATCGGGAAATTCGAAAGGTGGTCGAGACACTCTGGCTCGGAGACATATCTGAATAGTTGGCCTAGTATCGAGTTTCATATTTTTGTCCCGGTCGCAGTGGATCGAACGATTATCACCTATTATATGATTATTGACATTCTCCACAGATTTTATTGACATAAACTTTATCGCTACCGTTGAACGTAATATACTTGAATTATGGTGACGGTACCTTCGCTAATAACACGGGCACCGAATATGTATTTCGAGAGGGAGGGAAGGAAGGGAGGGACAAGGGCGAGTGGTAGATAATCAGGAGGGAGATCGAGAGATCGAGAGAGAATCTAGAGAGAGAGAGAGAGAGAGACAGAGAGAGAGAAGGGAGAGAATCTTTGAATGTCCCGTGAACACGAAGATATTAGATGGTCGACAAAATTATTATAGAATATAAGCGGAAATAGTTGTATATGGGTATAGAACGGGGGGTGGGACGGGGTGGGACGGGGTGGGCTGAGATTATAAAGAAACAAAGATAGGATAATACAAAGTAAGGATGTAACCAGTCTTTCCACATTCTTTCCGTTTCATTGGCGTACGAAATCCTGGTGCGGCGAGCCAGGAACGAGGATAATCCTTGTGTTTACAAGTGCGGGTTTAAATGCAGACGTGCTTATGTTCTCATCTATTGTGTAATTATGCATTAGTACCGAACATTGTAATTACGATCATTCCTGTATTTATTGTTATTGTTCCTCGGTTACACGGAGACGTTCAAGGGTGATCCATTTGTACAATCATTGAGTCATTAAAATATGATTATCCTGATGATTATAACGGCTACTGTGTTCATTCCTCCGTGTACCTACGTGCTACCACGCGTTTCACCCCCTTTTTACAAGCTTTTATTTAGCTTCACTTGTGAGTTTGTTCGTTAGTTAGTTTGTGAGGATGAAATCTTGTAAGCTAATTTTGACCCACTTCCGCATGTCCGATCGACTTGAAATTTGGCACACATACGTAGTTCAGATGACAATGCAATATTTTCATGTCTCCAACCTGATTATGGAATCAGGAAAGCAGGTAACGAGTTATCTTCTCGCTAGAGTCTTCAAAGGCAATGCCGCCGATAAGCCGTGCCTCGATGGGTTTCAAGGACTTCGACCCTCGAGACCACCGGGGGGGGGGGGGGGCGTGCAATGTTGCCCCCTAAGAAGTGACAATCGAAAATTCTACATTTCTCGTCGGATCGTGGCGAAAACGAGGCTACAGGGTGTCCCAAAAATGTCGCGTTTCCTTGAGAGGGGTGATTCAGGGGGTGATTTGAAACAACTTTTTCCTTAGCGAAAATATTGTCCGAAGCTTCGTTAAGGAGATATTAACCAAAAATCCCGACCAATGAGAGCGCGCGCCTTCCGCCCGAGCTCCCGCGGTAGCGATGGCTACGCGGTAGGCGACCGCGCTGGTACTACGAACGTACGAACAGGCAAGTCGGCATGCATCGAAGGAAACCGCGTTACACAGTTTTTTTTTAAAGCAGAATCTTAAATAAGAATAATTTGAAGTGAGAGGACAAGAAGTACGTAAATTTCGTTTTTAAATAAGGCATACACGAAAAGGTAACGTAACAGAAAATGTACGACAAGTGATCGTAATTCGTTATTGAGGTAAAAATCCGTAGTTTAACAACGGCCAACACAGCTAAATTTAAAAAATAATATTAGGTGTACGAATAAATTCTTTCCGACTGGAATTTCTATCGCGGTGGTATTCAGAAGCTGTCAGAAAAATGGCAAAAGGTAATTAACAATAATGGAAATTATTTCGATGATCGAGTTGTTTTCATATTTTTTAAATCGAACTGTTATTGTACCCTAAAATCGGAACGAATTTATTTCTACACCTAATAATCACCAATAAATTAAACAAAACTCACCCTTTCGGACATTCCTTTCCTTGCTTTCCTTCCCTTTTCGGAAACCTGTGTCACTAGGCCACTGTACCGATCCTGGTCATCGGCGTCCAGTGCTCAGCTGATCGCAGGGTCAATGTACCGAATATTCACTTCACTGCACGGCTACTAACACTGTTCACTTAATTTATGTTTCACGGAACGTGTTGTTCTTACGTTACAAAAATTGGTGGCCCCGAAAGGGGCCGATTACTGTTAATTACTGGGACGAGATTACTACTATTACTCGGCGAAAAGAAGATTTCGTTTCGTTCGATCTCTTCGTCGCGCGGTGCGACAATGCATGTGGCAACTTCAGCCAATAACCAAAATACGTGTGCCCCGTCTGTAAAAGTGTGCCCAAATAGGTGACGCGACCAATCGTCACAGCAGTGGACTGCACAGCCCGAGACCGTCTGCCACGAATCTTCTTTTCGCCGGGTAATAGTAGTAATCTCATCCCAGTAATTAACAGTAATCGGCCCCTTTCGGGGCCACCAATTTTTATAACGTAAGAACAACACGTTCCGTGAAACATAAATTAAGTGAACAGTGTTAGTAGCCGTGCAGTGAAGTGAATATTCGGTAGATTAACCCGGACGCAGTATGATCAGCTGAGCACTGGGCGCTACCCAACCATAAATCTTTTCGTCCACCGATAACCAGGATCGGTACAGTGACCCAGTGACACAGGTTTCCGAAAAGGGAAGGAAAGCAAGGAAAGGAATGTCCGAAAGGGTGAGTTTTGTTTAATTTATTGGTGATTATTAGGTGTAGAAATAAATTCGTTCCGATTTTAGGGTACAATAACAGTTCGATTTAAAAAATATGAAAACAACTCGATCATCGAAATAATTTCCATTATTGTTAATTACCTTTTGCCATTTTTCTGGCAGCTTCTGAATACCACCGCGATAGAAATTCCAGTCGGAAAGAATTTATTCGTACACCTAATATTATTTTTTAAATTTAGTTGTGTTGGCCGTTGTTAAACTACGGATTTTTACCTCAATAACGAATTACGATCACTTGTCGTACATTTTCTGTTACGTTACCTTTTCGTTTATGCCTTATTTAAAAACGAAATTTACGTACTTCTTGTCCTCTCATTTCAAATTATTCTTATTTAAGATTCTGCTTTAAAAAAAAACTGTGTAACGCGGTTTCCTTCGATGCATGCCGACTTGCTTGTTCGTACGTTCGTAGTACCAGCGCGGTCGCCTACCGCGTAGCCAACGCTACCGCGGGAGCTCGGGCGGAAGGCGCGCGCTCTCATTGGTCGGGGTTTTTGGTTAATATCTCCTTAACGAAGCTTTGGACAATATTTTCGCTAAGGAAAAAGTTGTTTCAAATCACCCCCTGAGTCACCCCTTTCAACGAAACGCGACATTTTTGGGACACCCTGTATAGCAGAAATGCAAAGAATGCGAAATTATAGACCAAATTAAGAACATCTATTTTATTAAGTGAAGAGAATTTAATGTAGATAATACAGATTAAAATTCTGGAATACTAAAAAGCATAAAATAAATTAAAATAAAAAAAAAATTTAAAAACAAACTTTTATTAAAATGTACTAAAAAAAGAAAAATAATTTTGTTACCGGCCTAAATGACTGCCATAAACGAATTCCCTCATATGACCAAACATAAAAGCGTGGGGCGTAAATATTGAAATGCCCTTTTTATTTAAAATATTTATAATGCTTTACGTAGTTTAATACATTACTTTTCGCATTCTGTTGGAGATCAGGCTAATTCCTTAATAGAATATGAATATAAAGACAGTAATACTATTTATATAAAAATGGCATTTCAATATTTACGCCCCACGCTTTTATGTTTGGTCATATGAGGGAATTCGTTTATGGCAGTCATTTAGGCCGGTAACAAAATTATTTTTCTTTTTTAGTACATTTTAATAAAATTCTTTCTTTAATCCTGTATAAAGTACTTATCCGAGTACCCATGTGCTGTGTAAGTCTAATTGTCAGCGGAAGACTTAGAGTTCCCGCAGAGACGTGAGTCAGAAGTTTCTACCGGCGCACAGTGGGACAAACTGCTCCTTTTTGTGTCAAAATCGTAGAACTTTTGATAGGAATAAGACAGAGGGATGAATCTTTTTGGAGGTTAAAGCTAAGATGTTGCAGATTAAGGGAAAAATGTTGAGAATGTATGACAAACAAGTTTTGACCTTGAAAATCTAAGTGAAAGTTGACATTTTCGAAGAAAATTTCGGTTTTTCCGTTATAACTTGTGGTTGAAGTTTTTCCTTTACTTGTTATACATCATTTCCTATAGATTTTGACGCGCTGAATTCAAATCCGGCCGCGGAATTGGTCTTGCCCTTCAGGATTCGAAAAAAATGCGATTTAAGTTGAAAAAATCGATAAAAACCGTGTTTTCTCTGGTTTACGTGCTTTGATAACAATATTTTAGATTTATTTATTGTATTTATTAAGGAAAATGAATATACTCGTGGATAACTTAACAATTACTATATAATTAAATAAGAAAAATCCAAAAAGTGAGGGTTACAGAAAGGGTTATGACGGACTCAGTGACGCTGAGTAGAGCACGTGTATCTGTTGAAGAAGCCTCAAGAAGTACTGTGTATAGACGGGCTAGAGAATTACTAGAAAATAACTCATATAATTTAGCAATTATTGAGTTAGCAGCTAGAATTAGCAAAGATCGTGCTGCTTGTGTAAATGAACAAGTCAATTCCAGTGACAATGATGAATTACTTCGCACCAAGGAATCAGCGCTGGGATCCTACTTGGAGCACGATTATAGTAAAAGTAGATATGTAGGATTAGTTAAAGATTCTCGATCGAGGATCTGTGCAATTTATCCGGCCTACCAAAACGTTGTTAAGTTATCCACGAGTATATTCATTTTCCTTTCTTAACTATCTCCTACCAAGTTAATTTCGCGTGTGAGATGCGTATAGGGTTCGGCAATCAAGTTGCGAGCATATAGTACGCAACAGGTCACGACATGTAAACCCTTTATATAGCACAATTCAAAGTACTCAAGTATTCTGTTATCCTTTTATACTCCATATGAATAAATACAATAAATAAATCTAAAATATTGTTATCAAAGCACGTAAACCAGAGAAAACACGGTTTTTATCGATTTTTTCAACTTAAATCGTATTTTTTTTCGAATCCTGAAGGGCAAGATTAATTCCGCGGCCGGATTTGAATTCAGCGCGTCAAAATATATAGGAAGTGATGTATAACAAGTAAAGGAAAAACTTCAACCACAAGTTATAACGGAAAAACCGAAATTTTCTTCGAAAATGTCAACTTTGACTTAGATTTTCAAGGTCAAAACTTGTTTGTCATACATTCTCAACATTTTTCCCTTTATCTGCAACATCTTAGATTTAACCTCCAAAAGGATTCGTCCCTCTATCTTATTCCTATCAAAAGTTCTACGATTTTGACACAAAAAGGAGCAGTTTGTCCCACTGTGCGGCGGTTATCGGTCGTCCAATACTATGCTTGTGGCCGTTGTTTTGCAACTCATCGGGATTTGATACCGATAAGCAGCAGGTGTGCACAGTTTAAGTAATCCAACAATCAAAGTGATAATTATCAAGTCACAGATTGTACCGACTGAACGTAGGTTTCCTCGTTGTGTCTTCTTTATCGTGAAACAGAAATGTTCCTTCCCTCTTTTGTTCTTTATTTTATCGAACGATAAGTTTAAGTTGATATCGAGGAAAAGGGAAGACCTCCTTGGCATTCATTCACTTTGCGCTCACTACCCGGCTGGTGGCTGACGGGCAACCGACGCGACGAAAGAAACAGTGAAACGGTAAACATTACGATCGGGATCACCTAATATTGGCGGAATATTATAGTTTATACTAAGAAGCTATCGATAGCCAAAGTACCGAAATTATCTAGTTCCCAGGCCAAGGCGAACCGTGTAACGTGACATTTCCACGAATAAGTGCAACGATGCCGCCTAATTTAATATACCAAATTTCTGCGGATAACAGAATGGTGGGAAATTAGAAGAGTGGGTAAGTGAAGTATCTGATATCGTGAAATGTAAATGACAGCTGCGACTAGACTACTTCAAATACATTATGTATATCTTTTCTCGTCTTTGCGTTAAGTTTCTTCAGAAGCATAGTTAAAAGGGGGCACCGGCGTTACCCATTACGCGTTCAAGCACCAAATTATACACTGCCGTAGCAGAGAAGCGGCGAAGTACGGTGAAGGGTAAAAGATAAAAGGACCGCGCAGTGGACGACGGCTGTTTCCTTGAATTTCTATGAAAAACTCGTGACAAGATGGCGAGAATCGACAGAATGCTTGACGTTTTGGTGATAATGTGTTGCGTGTTACCAATAACACGCGGCGCAAGCCCGTACACTTGTGCAATGTCTGGCGTCTGCAAATTCACCGACAGAGACGAGCCCCTGCCTCGGACATGCGTGTATAACGGGCCACCCCGACTAATCAACGATACACATGCTGAAGAGATGCTTCGAGAGAAGTGCCCGCAATACTTTCAGGACACCGGTACGTTATCATTATCACACATAAAAGAAAGCAAAAGAGTGGAAGCTGATTCTTGGGTCGAGTATGTAATACTACTACTCGGCTTCGCCCGTTTATATTCTGATTTTATAAAAAAAATATTTTCCTTAGTATTTTTTTTTTTTTTTTTTGAAAATAGTCGCACTCATCTGAATTAGCCAGGCATAATGAGCTGAGGCAAACTTCGCGATCCAAGAGTTTACCGTTCGAATGTTTTTAGACGACAGACAAACACACAGACATATCAACTTTCTGCTTTATATACAGTAATTCGTCGTTATTGTCCCGTTTTTACCATGCGTAATAGTCCCGCTCACTATCCCCACCATTTCTTGGAATCCTTCAGCCGAGAGTGAGAGAATCCGAGAACGTGCGAGAGAACAAAAGAGTCGACACGAAGTTGTCGTCGGCTACGAATGGTGTCCGCATCGCGTTGTTGTCCCGCCGCCAGCCCCGTTCGTCGGGACTATTACGACGAATTACTGTATTAACGTATCACGAACGTCATCCGTTTTCCTTTCAGACACACCGGAATTATGTTGTACCACTGACAACATTCAAACCCTGGTCAAACAAATGACCATGGCTGAGGGCATCCTTGGCAGATGTCGAACGTGTATAAGAAACATATTCAAGTTAATATGCGATTTAAGCTGCAGTCCCGAACAAAGTAAATTTATGCAAGTTACAAAGAAAGGTCTTACTAACGAAGACAAAGAATATGTCGAGGAAATCGAGGTAAATGCACGAATTCGTTTGATAGTGGCCCAAAATGTAAAACAGATTCGCCGACAGGTCGTTGTAGTAACAAGTTCGCGACAGAATTCTTCTCCCTTTACTTTTTACACATTTATTGATATTTCTTAGCCGTTTACTCGAACGATTCGATCTCACACTTGCGCCTCGTAGGTTTACGCTGCGAAAGAATATATGAGGGGCGCTTATGATTCTTGTAAAAATGTCATCCACCCAGCGAGTGGCAATTTAGCCATGGACTTGGCTTGCGGAGTTCACGGAGCAAGTAGGTGCTCAGCCGAACTGTAAGTGTAGAACTGTGACATATTCGAAAGGGGACTCTCCCCTTTCTCTGCGTTGTAGTATCAGTACGCGAACGGTAAACTATGATAAAAAAAGCTAGCTAACGGGAAACGTTGATAATGATGGTTTAATCACGCTCGTGATAAACTCGGGTTTCTCTTGTTCACTACGATGGTGTTACAGATGGTACGAGTATCAAGGTGATCCGGATGTGAATAATTTCATTTCTTTCCGAATGCATTTTCTCTCTGATAAACCTTACTGGAACGAATCAGTGAAAACATGTGACGAAAACTACGAGGTAAATTAACGTTTAAGCCTTGGCGTATGTTAACATTTTCAGTGGTCTCGTCGCGTTTCCACATCGATATTTTATAACAACTCGAACAAGAGAGAAATCCATATTTTCCAAGTTACCCCCGCCACCACTCCTTAATTCGATAATTATTTTTACTCAGTTTTATAAAAAAGATGCAACTTTTGTTTATACTTCTTTCCGATATCTCTCGCCGTTCTCAAGCTATTCCGCGATAAAGAAAATTCTGCATCTTTTCAAGGCAAATAGTTTCGTATTGCCGATGAAATACTCTACTTGCACCCAAAGTTGCATAATTTCCTGAATTTTCGGGTTGCCTAAATCCCGAAAATATAGGAATGCAAGTTTTCATTATTAGACTAGATAGCGAAAGTGTACTTGGTACATCTGTAAAAGATTGCCGACCGATCGTCGTTCGACAGGGTTATCAAGCGTGTAGCTGCGTCGATTGTCCCACGGCTTGTCCTGTGAAGGAGCTGCCAGCAGGCAGCGGCGACTTTCTCATCTTCGGATACAGTGGCTATGGATTCTTAGCAGGGCTAATAATCGCTTTATTCGTAATATTCGCTGCAGTCGTTTGCACACTTTTAAGAAGAATATGGCGTCCAGGTATCTCGTAAAACAATAATTCCATTCATTATTATACCTATGCTCGTAGAGATATATGTAAAATTGTGTTTGTACAGATAGATATATAAGTTTCTGTTCAACTTGATGGTAAAACGAGCTACAGAGGTGCCTCGTTAGCTGACCGCCGCCGTCGGCATCCCTATCAGTTCTTGGAGCTTGTTAATCTATCTTCTTAATCGCTCACTGGAATTCTTGCAACTCTACCTCCCTCGATAGGCGACCAACCAGACATGGTCCCGGATATACGGCTTACTTTGACAGCTCACGAGGCACCTCTGCAGGTTGTCCCAGAATTGCGGGACAATTCGCAGCATGCAATATCCTGATGCAAAAAGACATCGAAAAGTCCTTTACCGTTTTGGGATCCGAGGCTTCGTTCTCGAGATATTAACGGTTGAATATTACTGATGCAACTTCCGGGCCGCGCAGTAGCCGAAACGGCTGATTGTGAGCGCGGAGCAGTAGATGTAGACTTACAGTACCGAATAGAACCGAGCAACTCGAATTTTTTCGAGCAACTCGAATTTTTTCGAGCAACTCGAATTTTTTCTAGCAACTCGAATTTTTCCGAGCAACTCGAATTTTTTCGAGCAACTCGAATTTTTCCGAGCAACTCAAATAGAACCGAGAACTCGATTTTTTTCGAGCGGCTCGAAGTAAACCGAGCGGGTCGAAAGAACCGAGCGGGCCGAAAGTACCTAGTGGGCCGAAAGTACCGAACGGAAAAACCCATAATCGCAATTTTGACTCTTTGAATTCTTGATTTATTTATACTTATTCATTTTTCATTAACGGGTAATAGCCTTTGTTAACAGTGACTCGGCAGAAACATAGCCCATACGGAGAAGGCAAAAAAGAAAGAAAAATAAAGGAAGACGCAAGAAGAAATATTAATAAATCATACATATCGCGCAAAATTATTTTCAATAGTTAGAGAATATTTTCATTTACAATTTACATTTTAATTACTCACATTATTACTGCGGCCTCGCCTTTACTCGTATCTTACTTTCTTAATAAAGTCAAAATAATAATAATAATAATTACGAATCATTATCCAGTATATAAACATATTCTAAAATATTCGAAACATTCAAACTTCAAACTACTCGACACACCGGATTGTTCGGTACTTTCGGCCCGCTCGGTTCTTTCGGCCTGCTCGGTTTACTTCGAGCAGCTCGAAAAAATTCGAGTTCTCGGTTCTATTCGAGTTGCTCGAAAAAATTCGAGTTGCTCGGTTCTATTCGAGCTACTCGGTTGTTTCGAGTACTCGGCTCGGTCCGGTTTTTCGAGCCGAGTCTGGCTCGGCTCGCTTTTTCCGAGTACTCGAACAGCCCTAGTCTGTATCGACGCTTGCCTCCTGCGTGTGCGTGCCAGGGGCTCAGCGCTCAGTAGGGCTGTTCGAGTACTCGGAAAAAGCGAGCCGAGCCAGACTCGGCTCGAAAAACCGGACCGAGCCGAGTACTCGAAACAACCGAGTAGCTCGAATAGAACCGAGCAACTCGAATTTTTTCGAGCAACTCGAATTTTTCCGAGCAACTCGAATTTTTTCGAGCAACTCGAATTTTTCCGAGCAACTCGAATTTTTCCGAGCAACTCGAATTTTTCCGAGCAACTCGAATTTTTCCGAGCAACTCGAATTTTTTCGAGCAACTCGAATAGAACCGAGAACTCGAATTTTTTCGAGCTGCTCGAAGTAAACCGAGCAGGCCGAAAGAACCGAGCGGGCCGAAAGTACCTAGTGGGCCGAAAGTACCGAACAATCCGGTGTGTCGAGTAGTTTGAAGTTTGAATGTTTCGAATATTGAAGAATATGTTTATATACTGGATAATGATTCGTAATTATTATTATTATTATTTTGACTTTCTTAATAAAGTCAAAATAATTAATCCTCGGTCCTCTAGACCTAAATAATATTAATAATAATTACGAATCATTATCCAGTATATAAACATATTCTAAAATATTCGAAACATTCAAACTTCAAACTACTCGTCACACCGGACTGTTCGGTACTTTCGGCCCACTAGGTACTTTCGGCCCGCTCGGTTCTTTCGGCCCGCTCGGTTTACTTCGAGCCGCTCGAAAAAATTCGAGTTCTCGGTTCTATTCGAGTTGCTCGAAAAAAATCGAGTTGTTCGGAAAAATTCGAGTTGCTCGAAAAAATTCGAGTTGCTCGAAAAAATTCGAGTTGCTCGAAAAAATTCGAGTTGCTCGAAAAAATTCGAGTTGCTCGGAAAAATTCGAGTTGCTCGAAAAAATTCGAGTTGCTCGGTTCTATTCGAGCTACTCGGTTGTTTCGAGTACTCGGCTCGGTCCGATTTTTCGAGTCTCGGCTCGGTCCGAATTTCAAGCTACTCGAATATTCGAGTACTCGAACAGCCCTAGCGCTCAGCTGTTTCGGCTTTAAACCGCGCGGCCCGGAAAGTGCGCCGCTAATATTCAACTGTTAATATCTCGTGAACGAAGCCTCGGATCCCAAAACGGTAAAGGACTTTTCGATGTGTTCTTGCATCAGGATATTGCATGTTCCGGATTGTTCCTAAATTCTGGGACAGTCTGTGTATACATACATATATACATGCGTGCATAGGTACCTATATCTATATTATGTCGAACGAGTACGAATCTGTCTATAGTTACAGATACTTTCGAAACTGAATTAGCGGAGATTAACAAGGGAGACAGTAAACCAAGAGGAATTTGTGTAGGAAGCGTTCAAAAGATGCTTGAAACTGGTTTTGCTGTTTGGGGGAAAGGTGTGTGTCCTCTCTGTTGCGTGACTGTACCGTAATCGAGTGAATTGCATTAGGGTCGAGGAATGGAATAAACAGCTCCCCATATCTCGATATGTTTTATTTGTGTTACAACCCTGGTCGTAATTAGTGCTATTATTACGGTTACAGCATTTGCGACACACCCGACTATAGCGTTGTTCACGTTATCGTACGTAATAGTGGCCCTGAGCTACGGAATCACGCGCCTTTCTATAACCAGCGATCCAATTGAAATTTGGGCAGCACCTACTACCAGAGCCAGAATCGAAAAAGATTATTTCGATTCTCGTTTTCAACCTTTCTACAGGACCGAGCAGATTTACATAAAATCCGTGGGACTCGATAAGGTGGAAGAAATCTTTCAACTTTAACTCAAGTTAAACATTAACAAATAATTTTTTTTAACTTTCATTCGTTATTCGAAATTCTTATTTAAATAAAATTTTTGCCCATCTCTGCTGCCAACGCAGGAAACTGATCCTTCTCGTTGTACCTATGTATGTATTTAGATTTCACACAATACATCGTCCGGTGTTTTGGAATTTGGTCCCATCTTCAACAGGACATTCTTACTCGCTGTGCGCGAGCTTCAGAACCAAGTATTACAAGTAAGCGTTTCCCTTCATACCATATCAGTTTGACACGACGTACACATGTACACATGTACTACGCGGTGACTGAAATTTGTCAGCTTGGACAAAACGAAGGAGAAGGATTGGAGCGCATTTGTTACGCTCCCGTTCGGAATGACTTTACCGGGCCCACTACTGTAGAACTCTGTACCGTGCAAAGCGTATGGGGGTATTTTCAAAACGATCTCGACAAGTTCAATCAAATTGACGCATCTGGTCCCCACGAAATAAATTATTTGGATCATTTGTATAAGTGTGCGCAGTAAGTACCTAACTACAGCATTGCACTAAACGTAACGAACAATTACCATCACCACTAAAGCAGATTTTGCCAATAGTTGTACCGATAGTCTCGGTTATGTTAAATCTAACGTTAAGTTTCTTATTTTCGCCTAAAGAAATGCCTATAACCCGGAGTGCATGGCATCGTACAGAGGGCCTGTTATACCTGCGATAGCTTACGGAGGATTTCTTCAAAACAACGAATTTAACTACGATTCCAAAGACTATATCAAAGCGACCGGATTGGTTCTAACATTTATGGTGAAAAACTCTCTGGACGAGTCTGTACTTGCTTCGGCACACAAATGGGAACAGCGGTAAGTGCTCCTTGATCGTTGCGTTGGCAAGCAAGCCGTAGGTACTCAAGTACATATACATATCGGTTGATAAGCGTAGTAGAAAAGCCAGATCGGTAGTACAGAAGGAAAAGAAGTAAGGCAAGGGAAAGTCCAATCGGTTGATCTTTCAGGTTTATCGACTTTATGAAGGAATGGGACGCTACGAAGCGTCCGGATTTCATGGATGTCGCGTATACTACTGAGAAGTCGATTCAAGATGAATTGGAACGGTCCTCGAGAGCGGAAATATCGACGGTAGTCATCAGCTATGCATTAATGTTCCTTTACGTCACCGTTGCTCTGGGTAGAATAAAAGGCTCCTTCAGAGGATACTTTGTAAGTTTTCCCGCCGTTCAAGCTAAGTAGCCCCGCGCCCTCTCTGTCTTTAATGAATATTATTTGTTACGCGATGTCAGGCGCACAGTAAAATAATGCTGAGCGTTGGCGGAATTATCATAGTAATGGCATCGGTAGCTTGTTCCCTTGGTATATTCGGCTACATCGGGACACCCACGTCACTACTTACGATCGAGGTAAACGACACCATCGAAATACTAACGGAATAAGTGAAAAGAACTTAACGTAGCGACAAATCACTCGTCCTACACAGGTCATTCCATTCTTGGTATTAGCGGTGGGAGTGGATAATATCTTTATATTGGTCCAAACGCATCAAAGAAATCCAAGACACAGGGGAGAAACGATACCGGACCATATTGGAAGAATCCTGGGCGAAGTTGGTCCATCGATATTGCTCACCAGCGCGTCCGAGTGCTTCTGCTTTTTGATCGGTTAGTACATTACGCATATCTGTACACAGGTAGGGGATACATATGTACATATTTTTGTATATGTAAAACTTCTGCCCCATCAAAATCTCATCATAATCCGGATTTTCATTTCTCTATACACTGCCAGGTACACTGTCCACGATGCCGGCTGTAAATACTTTCGCGCTTTACGCGTTCTTGTCTATTCTTATAAATTTCCTTTTGCAAATAACAACCTTTATTAGCCTGCTGTCGCTGGATGCTCAGAGATCCAAGGTAAGAAAAGTAACGTTGTACAGCAGACATGCCTCGTATGTTCCTACCGATCTATCTGCCGTGAAAGCAAACTGTACACTATTCCCCAACGATATTTCGCAATGTTTCAGAACAATTTGTTGGATGTATTCTGTTGCGTGAAGACGAAGAGACAAGATCATCAAGACGACGATAGCGCCGGTTTTATACAAACGATATTCCGACGTTTTTACACGCCCTTTATTATGAAAACATCGGTTAGAGTTATCGTGTTAATCGTGTTCTTCGTCGTCCTGGTCGTACAGGCTGTAGTGGTGCCGAACATTGGTATCGGTTTAGATCAGAAGCTCTCTATGCCCGTGGATTCTTATGTCTTGAAATATTTTCAGGTAACTTGTTTATCTTGCACGAAACCTGAATTCTCATTTTCAGTACATAATGCGAGTCAATGCGAAGCAATGATAATTTTCAGTTTATGAACGATCTGCTGTCAATGGGCCCGCCTGTCTACTTTGTGCTAACACCTGGCCTCAATTATAGCCAGACGGAAACACAGAACATCATTTGTGGCGGTCAAGGTTGTAACTCGGATTCTCTTTATACGCAAATCTACTCGGCGTCTAAACAACCTGGCGTGTTAGTATACTATATCTCCGTGATGTGTCCACTGTCTACCAAAGATGGGCAACATTTTTATTCGACAAATGACGAATTCATTTTTTCACTTTTATTCGTCATTCGAAATTTTATTCAAATAAAAATTTTGCCCATCTCTGCTGTCTACACTATGCATTGCCAATGTAGCAGGCTGTGCAAGTTCAGTTCCACTAGACTCGAGAAATTTCTCATCGAATCGTTTCGTTTCGTTTCGTTTCAGATCGTACTTGTCGAAAGCAGCTTCCTCCTGGATAGACGATTACATGGACTGGTCGACGATTTCCGATTGCTGCAAATACTTTCCGAATAATCAATCCTTCTGCCCACATCCCGACAGTAATTATCCCTCGTTTGCTCATTCCTCGTGAACAGAGCCAAGAGATTGGATCAGAAGAAAACTGTAATGTACTTACATGTGCGTATTTCGCGTTCTAGTTGGTACGTGCCTTCCTTGTGATATTCATACAACCGGGGACCGGCCTGACGCAGGCAGCTTCCGGACCTACGTACCGTACTTCCTCCAAGACATTCCAGATGAAGTTTGCGCGAAATCTGGCCGTCCTTCGTATCTTGACGTACGTGTAACTCCGTAAATCTGCTAATATTTTCCACTCTTTTCTATCTATATTTCCAACGTTGAGCGGGAACGATGGTTCTTTACACTGCGTAATGGATGTATTTGCGACTTTACAGGGAATGAATTACTATGTCGACAGATATGGTCTGGTCGATGTTGGCGATAGTTACTTTATGGGATATCACTCCCCGCTAAAAAAATCATCGGACTGGTACGAAGCGCTCAGGTATGCCAGACGGATAGCCGATAATATTACAGCAATGATAAATAATGAAGGCTTAACCGATGATAAAGTAACCGTGTTTCCATACAGGTTTGTTATACGAGTATATTTTGTGTGTAAATATCATGTCTGTACGTAGCTCCAACACTTTCATTTCGCGTACTTTTGTAACGGTATCACCATCATAACCACCAGTGGCAGATTTAAGGAAAAAGGCCCAGGTGGCAAACGTTCTGAGGGGCCCATTTTTGCGGGAAAATGAAGAGGTAGTTTACTAAAAACGGGCCAAGTGTAGTAGTACAGATAAAAATATAGTATTTGGATAAAATCATAATTCTTTTGAAGTAAGGGCCCGGGGGCCTTCCGAGCAGGGGCCCATTTTTTGGGAAAATGAAGAGTTAGCTCACTAAAAACGGGCCAAGTGTAGTAGTACAGAAAAAAATATATAGGGCCCGGAGGGCCTTCTAGTTAAGGGCAACTGCTCATCGGCCGCCCGTTAAATCCGCCACTGATAACTACCATGATCAGCACACCCTATTGCCTTTCATGTGCATCTCCCGCAAAATCTCGACTTGCATCTTTTCTCGAAGGGAAACAGCTTGAAATCTTTTCAGCATATTCTATGTCTATTACGAGCAATATCTGACGATCTGGATAGAAGCGATATCGTCGTTAAGCCTGTCTCTCTGTGTCATCTTCGTGGTGACTTTATTTCTGACAGGACTGTCACTATTTTCGGCGGCGATGGTACTATTGACGGTGCTCATGATAATTGTAAACATAGGTGGCCTCATGTATTGGTGGAATATAGAGTTGAACGCGGTTTCCCTCGTCAATTTGGTAATGGTACGTACGCATGCATGTAAATGCACATACGTAGTAGGATTAACTTCAACAGCACGGATTATTACGGATTCGTTACAGGCTACTGGCATTTCCGTAGAGTTTTGTAGTCACATTATACATTCGTACTTGACTTCAACGGCAATTGCGAGACTCGATCGAGCAACGGAGACTCTTAACGAAATGGGCAGTTCCGTAAGTAAATATCTATGTATATGTATATATATAAGTATATGTAAGATAACTAGAGATGTACCGACTAGTGGCCGACTAGTCGGTTAAGCCGACTATCCGGCCACTTTCGTAGTCGGCGACTAGTCGGCGACTAGTCGGCAAAAGGGGCCGATTGATCGTCTCCCTTTTTGTGAATACTTAACCATTTTTCTTCCTTTGTTTCTAACAAATTTTATAATTTTGCTACTAGAAATGTACCGACTAGTGGCCGACTAGTCGGTTAAGCCGACTATCCGGCCACTTTCATAATCGGCGACTAGTCGACGACTAGTCGGCTTCTTGGGGGCCGATTAATCGGCTAGTCGGCTAGTCGGCCAAAACCCTAGTCGGTACATCTCTAAAGATAACTCTTACGCGAGACTTTATTAGTGGATATATTTTATAACGCGGGCCTGTAGCAATGTTATTACAATACTGATGATTGCGACGAAAATGCTCCTTGTGCGTGTGCATATGCACTAGGGTGGCTCTTATTTACTCTTGGTAAAATTTTTTTTCAAGATTTTCTTCGGGGCACCCTCCAGAATAGTTCCAAATAATAAAAAAAAATCTGTGTAAAGTTTCAGCTCGATCGGATAACGGGAAAGGGTGCCCCTGGGCCGTTAAACATTTAAATCAATATTTAACAGCTCGCGAAGTCTATTTTATATAACGTCTTCCAAGTTATTGATTAAATAAAAAAATATGTCAAACAAAAGTTGTAGATCCGGACAAGGAGCATCTTTTTTGTTTTATTACTATTTTTCGTGCGACAAACGGTTTTCGAAAAAAAACCGAAAAACTAAAAAAAAACTTTTTTTTTTTCAAATTTTGAAAGTTTAAATGCTTCTAGAACGCTTTTTATTTATGAAGGTGAACAAAAAAAATGGAATTTTTATTTTCGAGGACTATTTTTTAAACATTTAAGGGGAGGGGGCATATACCGAAATATGCAAAAAAAAAATTTTTTCTTATTTTCAGTGTTTGATATGTGATGAATGTTTCCTGAAAAGTTGGGGTCGAAATTCGCAAAAATATCGGAGATATAGACGTGATGATTTCGGGTAAAATGATCAATATATCAAATATCTGATGTCTATATCTCCGATATTTTTGCGAATTTCGACCCCAACTTTTCAGGAAACATTCATCACATATCAAACACTGAAAATAAGAGAAATTTTTTTTTTGCATATTTCGGTATATGCCCCCTCCCCTTAAATGTTTAAAAAATAGTCCTCGAAAATAAAAATTCCATTTTTTTTGTTCACCTTTATAAATAAAAAGCGTTCTAGAAGCATTTAAACTTTCAAAATTTGAAAACAAAAAGTTTTTTTTTTTTTTTAGTTTTTCGGTTTTGTTTTCGAAAACCGTTTGTCGCACGAAAAATAGTAATAGAACAAAAAAGATGCTCCTTGTCCGGATCTACAACTTTTGTTTGACATATTTTTTTATTTAATCAATAACTTGGAAGACGTTATATAAAATCGACTTCACGAGCTGTTAAATAACGATTTAAATGTTTAACGGCCCTGGGGTACCCTTTCCAGTTATCCGATCGAGCTGAAACTTTACACAGACTTTTTTTTAATCATTTGGAACTATTCTGGAGGGTGCCCTGAAGAAAATTCAAAAATCGAAAATAAGAACCACCCTAATATGCACGCACATATGTACAACTTATATATTCTTTTTCGACACAGGTCTTTTCTGGAATCACTTTAACGAAAATCATTGGAATCATTATACTGGCGTTTTCCAAAACTCAAATCTTCCAAGTATTTTACTTTAGAATGTACTTGGGTATCGTGGTGTTCGGTGCCGCGCATGGCCTGATATTTTTGCCCGTATTGTTGAGTCTCATAGGTAAAGGAAAATCTTACGTATCTTATCATAATTATTATGCATACATATATGGTACTACATGGTAGCAACCCGTTACACTTGATGTGCATTAAACGGCAATTGATTGTAGGACCTCTAGGGCGACCACGTAGCTGAGCACTGCGACCAAACATGTGAGTTCGTTGGACGATTATAAGAACAAACTGTAAGCCCTACGCGAAGACCGTGATTGATTCCAGTTTTACGCAGGATAGTCACGCAAATGGCAAGATTTCGTATGTACATATCAATCTACACGAGTACTGAATAGCGAAGAAAATTCCCTTTACATCTATTCCTATCCTTTATTACTACGATCTTGACGGCGGATTGCAGCCATTATTATTTAGTTATTATTTGCTATATATGGATAACCCTGTGTTATCGGTTAGAAAACGTGGAGAATGCCCGATATTCCGATCTAGTCTTTCTCGTGATATTCACGAAATCTAAGATTAAGGAGAATGCGTATATATGTTTGTACCTTTATTGTACGTGCGAAGCCCTTCCAACGGTTCTCGTCACCGGACGTCTACGAAACGAATGAATGACCAGAATGACGCTTCTTCGTCAAATCGTCGCTATTTGTATACGTTCGGTGGTGATTGGTTGAGTACGGCATATGTATGTGTTAGTGGAACGTCAGTTATCTAGATCTAGAAAATATCATTGTAGATACTTGCGCTCGCCTCTATGTTAAATAAAAACCAAAGCTTCAGAAGGAAAGAGCAAAGATTCCAGACTAACATTTAATGCCCCAACGATCTGACTTGTCAACTTTTCTGATCCCATCGCCTCTACCCATCGTTCCACGTTCCACTGAAATAATGGACCTATACTACTTAAGGACAAAATTTCGGCATACATCGTACAACTACATCAAAATTCAAATACATTGATTCAACTACTTGCAAAAAATCGGTGTAGTACAACTTTTACGGCAATACCTTTCGCGCGTGTGTACGTATACATTGAATTTGACGCAAATCGCACACATACGTATTAAGTATGCATGCGTGCGTTGGGGGGCGCTCCGGATTCCGAAACGCGCGAACGCGCCGCGCACCGCCGCCAAACAACGGTACAAAACAGAGTTGCTGGTTGTTGGTCCATTGAGATTACATTCGTTCGCATACATTTTCTCACAACGATGAATTAACATCCCTCTAAAATGTCGAAAGCAAAAGTATCGGCGGAATGGAGGAAACGTGTAAAGTCCGAATACATGCGTCTGCGGCAAATGAAGCGTTATAAACGGGCAGATGAGGTGAAGATAGCTTGGAATCAAAACCGCAAGGTTATGTCTGGTCGGTATTTCGCTCACACTTCGAAACCGAAGCAAAACTTTCCGTTCCATCCCCTTTAACCGGCTGTAGTCGTAAATCACGTGGCAACGACCACTGCCAAATTACAAATTCGTGACTTGCACGATCTGTTCGTTACTGGCCCGTTGATCGTCCCCCCGCAATAGTTTTCTACCTTGTATCGAAACATAAGAACTAAGTAATCCTGCCGTGTTCAAAACACTCTGCGCACACCTTCTCCTCCGCTAATGTGTATTTTATGTTCGAATCGCGCGATTAGACCTTGTAATGAGCGAACAGAAACGATGGGCGGACGGAAAGGCGATGTGGCTTGCTATGCAAGACATACCGCCGCATGTGTCTTGTATGAAAAAGGCGGAAGTTAGCAGTTCCGACGGCGATATACAAATGTGCCCCGTTAAAATCATTAACGCCGTCACTCCTATACCGACCATGTACACCTGGGCACCTATACAGCAGAACTTTATGGTCGAGGACGAAACAGTACTGCACAATATACCATATATGGGCGACGAAATTTTAGATCAGGATGGTACATTTATCGAGGAACTAATAAAAAACTACGACGGGAAAGTATGCGCGATTGTTCTGCGATTTATGATGTAGCGCGCAGAGCAGTTGAGAATTAACAATCTACATTCTCTGTAAACCACCGTAGGTCCACGGAGACAGGGAATCCGGTTTCATGGACGATTCGATATTCGTGGATCTAGTAAACGCTTTAGCGCAATACGAGAAAGAAGACAAGGAAAGGGAGCAAACGAAGAAAGGGAAGGAGAAAGAGGAGGATAAGGATAGGAAGGACAACAGTCTTAAGATAGAGATCAAAAGCGAAAAGTCATCGGAGGATGTTAAAATGGATGGGACCCCGTTCCCATCGATACATATATTCAACGTAAGCAAAACGACTAGACGTTCTGTAACGTCTGTAAGATTTATGATGTCCGTGCGTCAACTTTTCAGGCAATATCTAGTATATTCCCCGACAAAGGTCGGCCAGAAGAACTGAAAGAGAAGTACATCGAGCTGACAGAAAGATCGGACCCGAACGTTTTGCCGCCGGAGTGTACGCCGAACATCGACGGAGTAAATGCTAAAAGCGTACCTAGGGAGCAAACGATGCATTCCTTTCACACGCTCTTCTGCAGACGATGCTTCAAATACGACTGCTTCCTGCACCGTAAGTGTAACCGCGGCGACGAGTAAGCTTCGATCTTCTCGAGTTGAATACGTTAATTCGTTTACAACGTACAGCGTAATGGGCATAGATACTGGGTGACCGTCGGTTTAAATTCAGCATCTGTTAAGGGAGTGTCCTGCTTTACAAAGTCCAAAAAAATGATTTTTTCGCGAATTCTTTTGAAAGGGAAAGGAACAATTGATCTTCGTAAAGTTTTAGGTATATTTAAACATATATTCGATGAGTACAAAAATTTTTTTTTTCTCATAAAATTATAGAATATGGCAGATTCATCAACCGATTCTCGGAGTGCTTTGCCACTGCAGTCTCCAATTGGCGGGAAGGATTCTGGTTGTAATTGTTGTCTGAATGAAAAAATCAAAATGGTTTTTAATGCTCATATATTTTTCTTCTGGGTGAACTAAGAAAAAGCAGAAAAAAGCGCGAAATCATAAATTCTTTTAGTTTGAGAAGAAGAATGTCTATTTTTTAAAGACAACATTTGACTTTAACGTGCTATAAAAATGATTTAAAAATAACTTTTTAACAATCTTTTTAGTTCACATAGAAAAGAATTTAATACTGAAGAGCATAGGCTTTGGTTCAATTCAATAGGCCGCATAGTTTTTTTGCTATCACACCCGCCGATTTTAAAGAATCGTAAAACTGAAAACTGGAGAAATCGCGCTTTAAGGTTTTCGCTCGCGGTCGATCGCTACAATTCTCTGCGTTCAACTTATAAAATTTCTAACTCACTCTGCTCTACGACTATTCTGTACTATTACACTGCACAACTCTGCCGTTTCGATTGTCTTTAAAAGTAATGATCGACGAATGGGGACGCGTCAAAGGGTGAAGCACGCGTCCGTGTCCGGCCGAGCGCTCGCACATATGCTCGCCGCTTACCTGCTCTCGGTTCTGTATCTTTAAAAATACTTCGAATTGGCCGCTGTAACTTTGTGAATACATTCTTGGATAGTTTATCTATCGATTTAGGCAATGAAAAAAAAAATCTGTTTTTTGGACTTTATAAAGCAGGCTCCCCCCTTAATTCTAATAATTTACGATTCCTGATTTATTGTGGCAGCGAGGGGAACGTCGCCGCAAGGTAAACATCAACACCGCACACAATTCAACGCATCGTATTCGAATGAACGCTTCTTTTCGTTTCTCGTTTTCCTTCTTCTTATTTTGTTCGGTACCAAGATATCGCCAACCAGATATTCACCCACAATCCTACTTTGTATTCTTCGTTAATCGTAGCGACTTGTAGAAGATTCCTTTCACTGAACTTACGTCGTTACGTTACATCGTTAGGTCTTCAAGTCTGCCACCCTGGGCCGAATTTACAGAAACGGAAAGGGCCTGATCTGAAACCGTTCTCGGAACCGTGCGGATCAGAATGTTACATGCATCTGGTAAGAGCGATAAATGTGGAACTCGATGGATCGCCGTCAGGAAACTGAGCGCGTACGATATCATGCACAGTAACTTTGTTCCGCAGGAGGGGATGAAGGAGAAACTTGCCGCTCAAGCGGCTGACATAAAGGACGAGGAAAGCGATGAGAAACGCGGTGGTCCTAGAAAAGTACGGAAGCAAGCGAGCGTGGATTCCGGAAACGAAGCGAGTAGCGAAGACAGCAACGACAGTAATAAATACAGTCAAGGGGGTGGTTGTCAAGGTAAAACGATCGGTCGTTCATTCCTCCACACCATCCGATCCCACCGCGATTTCTTTCTCACGATAGTTGTATGAACTAGCCGGATGTACGTAAATTTATATCATGCGATGTTAGATTTTAAGCAGAACGTTAACAAAGAGACGAAGCCTGAAGGGTCGATGGAGGATCAGGCTCAACCGGAGAATCAAGCGCCGTTCACGCTTCTGGGTCTGGACAAACGGGTAAAAACGGAAAGCGAACTTTCGTGGACTGGTTCGGAGCAGAGCTTGTTTCGAGCCCTTCACAAAGCTTTCCCTGGCAATCCGTGCGCACTGGCACAGATAATGCTGACGAAGACTTGTCAAGAGGTGTATCAGTTCGCGCAAAAGGAAGCCTCGGACATCCCCGCGATCGAGAACTTAAAGGACTTTACCCCACCGCGAAAGAAGAAGAAGAAACATCGGCTGTGGTCGATGCATTGTAGAAAAATACAGCTGAAGAAGGATTCTGGTAATAGGCGAAATGCGTAGACGTTACCACGTAACGTATAATTGAATTTCTCACTTACGGCTTACTTTATAAACCATTCTTTTCTTGCTTTCGCGAAAGGTGCTAATCACGTCCACAACTTCGCGCCGTGCGACCATCCAGGAAGACAGTGCGATAACTCGTGCCCGTGTATACAGGCTCAGAATTTCTGCGAAAAGTTTTGTCAGTGCAGCAGCGAATGTCAGAACCGATTCCCGGGATGTAGGTGCAAAGCCCAATGCAACACGAAACAGTGCCCCTGTTATCTGGCCGTAAGGGAATGCGACCCGGACCTTTGCCAGACCTGCGGTGCCGATCAGTTTCATATCACCAAAATATCGTGCAAGAACGTCAGCGTTCAACGTGGCCTTCGTACGTAACCTCCATTTTCCCGCACAGCAATGATTTTATGCAAAAGCGATAGCTTGATCCGGTTGGTAAACCGGCACGAAGATAGAAAGAAAAATTCTTTTTTCAGACAAACACCTTTTAATGGCACCATCGGACGTGGCTGGTTGGGGGATATTTCTTAAGGAATCCGCGGCAAAGAATGAGTTTATCTCTGAATACTGCGGCGAAATTATAAGTCAAGATGAAGCCGATAGAAGGGGCAAGGTGTACGATAAATACATGTGCAGCTTTCTCTTCAATCTTAACAATGGTAAGAAGCATCGTAAGAACCGCTCGCTCCACCTTCGCGGTATCCTTCCACTGCTAAACAGAGGAAGAATCGGATACTAACATAGTATACCGAACGTTTAGATTTCGTCGTGGATGCTACACGAAAGGGGAATAAAATAAGATTTGCCAATCATTCGATAAACCCGAATTGTTACGCAAAAGTGATGATGGTAAACGGTGACCACAGAATTGGTATCTTTGCCAAAAGAGCCATTCAACCTGGCGAGGAATTGTTTTTTGACTACAGGTGAAGCGTTTAATCTTTCTTTAGTACATATGTACATACCATACACGCGTTACGATTGCGGTTTTTACAGATACGGACCCACGGAGCAATTGAAATTCGTTGGAATCGAGCGTGAGATGGAATTTTTATAGTATGCGTGCGAGACAATAATTCATTAGGATACATTATTTAAGGTTGCACAAGGCAAGGGGGAATATGGAAATATAGTATAGAGTGTCGACGATGGTAAAGTGGTGGAGGAGATATTGTACAAACTATATACATAGTAAATGTTTTCATCCGCATCGGGCTACAGCTCGTAAAATCATTATAGTTTAATTTCTGACCAGCACAACATTGCGATATGCTTTTACTTTTCAACAGTATCGAATATCGATTAATAAAATATATTTCAGAAAACGTGACGTTTATATCGTCATTTATGACCCTGTCGAACAGCTTCAACGCCCGATAAGCGGGTTTGCTGCGCTGCACGTTAAAGGAACAATATGAATCTCCTACGTACAGCAAGGGAAACATAGGCGTAAGAATTTCTCGCAGGCCGAGACTTCGCGTGGCGAACTATAAAAAGCGCGATGCTAGTCTATCGGTCGTATACATTAACGGAAATGTGGCAGAGCTTGCGATGGAGTTACCTCGAACGGATTATAGAAAAGCTTTGCGTTAAACTTGGCTTGTAATTCGGCCACCAGTTGCAGTTCTCACAACCGCAGGAACGGTTGCACGAGTGTTCGGTGGTATCGCCGTCGTCGTATTGTCTACTAGATTTGCGCTATAAGTTTCACAGTCAAATTAATCGAGAATTCGTACCGCGAGTGCCAGTGTTTAAATATGAGAACAATAGCAACGGCCAAAGTATCGATCGAATAAAACTGATTTGTTATTCCCCCCAAGAAAACAATACACCTTTGTAAAATAGTACTCGAGGTTTGTCCCCGTTTAATCTGTGTGTGTCTGGAAACTTTCCCATTGATTGTTCCGATCTGAAATGTGTTACGTATAGAAGGCCGATTTGTAATGAGGAAAGGAGGAGCGAAGAAGATGGAATAAACGGTGACTGAGAGAAGTCGAAGAGTCAAAGCGACAGAGTCGGAATCGAACGCAACGAGGATGGGAGACCTGCCTGTCGCTGATATGCCAGAAGAAGGTAATCCGAATTGTCGAGTACCATTAGTTAATTTTATATTTTGCAATGCCAATAGCGTGCGCGCGATCAGGTAGATAGATTGTGAGATGGGTACCTACAGCAATTTCCAATACTATAAAATCGGGATGTAAACGTTTAACACGTTGGCGGTATCGTAGCGGTACGCTGTTGGGGCATAAGACGCAAGTATACATATATTATCGCCCATGCAGGTAAATCGGCGGATCTAGGGGCACGTAAACGAAATTCATGGAGTTAAGATTTGTCCCGACCACGATTCTCAGTTCATCGGAATGGATGCTAAACTATCAACATGAACGATCAGTCTCGGAATAGTCGTGATTCCGACTATCTGGCGAGCGAACTTGAACTGGAATTAGGAGCAATTGAAGCTGACCCTGTCGCGAATGCTCCTCGCCCTCGTTTATTGTCGTGTACGCGGGACTAAGTACATACGTGTGCGTTATTCGCGAAAGAAAATAAAAGGTAACTCTGTCCTCGGCAATCTCGACGCTCCTATCAGCATCGACACGTATTTAGCGTTAAGCACGTGTTTAACGAAGAGTAGAACAGAGTTTCGAAACGTTCGTTTACACGCGAATGGGCTGAGCGAACGTTAACCATGGAAATTATACGAATAAGAGAGACCGAATGAATTTCTGACGACGGAACAGAACGAAAATAATTCTTGCTGGCCGGTAGCCAACCTCCGAAACTAATATACGCACCGTGAGGAATCGCAAACGTGCGCTTTGCCTTCCCCATCTGTTCCTCCTTTACTACTTTCCCCTGCGCTTTTAGATAGCATGCACTGGCACGCATCCGTTTTCGGCCCTTATTCCTTTTCCTAAGTAAGCAGATTGTATGCACATATATGCGTGCACTGTTGGACGAAGCTGAATAATCGATATGTTTGCCATTGTACCGAGAAAAGAATCAATCGAATGAATCCCCTTTGTATTACCTACTTACGATCCGCCGCCGCGTCTACACACATATGTACATTATCTTTCGCGTGTTTCCGGTAACGAGCACCGTTCGAAAGAACCTGCATATATTGTCTACGCAGACGGAAAACGAAAGATAGTATAGATAGATAAGTACATATTGTGAAATGATCTTTCTTCAGCTCTCTTGTTACATTATGTATGTACGTTGGATTTTTTGGATGCGATTACTAAACATAATTTCCTATCTGAGCGAACGTTATCGTTTTAGAGAAATCGGAAGAGTTCGCGTACGTGAGGGAAGCGAGCGTGGAGGAATTGGAACACCTTCGAGACAAGTACGAGGGGAAGTTGACAGCATCCCTCTATAACGGTACCCTGCTCGTCGCAGCAATCGCTTTGGCTTTCGCCGTAGGAGTTGTTTGCGCCACCAACTACCGGGTAAATTCAATTCCTTCCGACGATACTTGATTATATCTATGTATGTAGCAATTACACTGCTACACGCTAGCGATGCAACAAAAAGGAAACAAGAGAGAGAGAGAGAGAGAGAGAGAGAGAGAGAGAGAGAGAGAGAGAGAGAGAGAGAGAGAGAGAGAGAGAGAGAGAGAGAGAGAAACAGGCTGGACCGGATGAATCCTGATTTGGACACGGGTCTCCCGATTTCCGCGCCGCTCTACAACTCTGCAAATTTCCCTAATGGTGCATACAGGTCGTCGCGCATTTTAGCGAAGCGCGGCGGTACGAAGAGAAAAGTTCGTAAACAATTGATGACCGAAGCGCAGCAACAATTAATTAATTAGTATTAAATTCTTCGATTCGCCGCGCTTCGCCAAAATGCGCGACGACCTTACGTTGGGAGAGTGGCTGTCAGCTGTGACATGCGATGGTGAAAGGAGAGTGCGTAGTAAAGTAGCTTCTTCTTGCAGGATTTCTCCACAGTAATTGTCCCTGTATCGACCTTGGCTGTAATGCTCGTCTCCTCGTTGAGTTTGCTACTCGTGACGCAGCTGCCGTCGACCCTAACGTCCGCGAGAACCAGATTTCTCATAGGCATTGCTTCTTCTGCGATTCTCGGCGTTGGAATACTGATACTTAGGGGCTCGGTACCATTATTCGTTACGATCCTCGGAACGATCGCTGTGCTGCCAAGAGACACGCGCCGCCACACGCCGATGATCCTCGCGGTTGTCTTAATCAGTGTCCACTTGGGCGGGCGATTCGTGTCCTTGGACCCCTCGAAACGCTATGAAACAGCTCAGGTATCGCAAGCTGTTCTCGTTGATCTCCACACTCTTACCGCATTCTATTTCGTCTCTCCGTCTTCTGACCACCAAGACGAATTCGTTTATTAAACTATCGTCCGTTTCACTTGCAATTAGATATGCGGAGAAATCGTCTTTCTACTCGCGGCGGTTCTAGCGGGCTCGTATTACAGCGTTTTAACGGCGAAGGCGCATAGCAGGACGTTCTCGGGAACAAAGACAGTTATCGACTCGAGAATAAAGCTCGAGTGCGAACGGGAACAGCAGGAACAATTACTGCTGAGCGTTATCCCAGCCTACATCGCTGCCGAGGTGAGTCTAAGTTGGCCGCCTGGGTGGCAATTAACACGCATGTAGAAAGCACAAAGTAATATGTATGCACGATTAAGGTGAAACGGAGCATTATGTTGAAAATGGCGGACGCTTGTCAAGAGGCTAGCAAGCATCAGCAAACCAGATTCCACGAGATGTACGTGCAGAGGCATAACAACGTTAGGTAAGCCGAGTAGAAGGCCTGGGTAAATGGCAAATGCTAAAAGTAGTCTGTACCGCGCTACAGCGATTATGTACATATATACATTTAATAACTTCCTCTTCCTCGATTCAATTTACTCGTGATTTATTATTAGCATTCTGTATGCGGATATCGTGAATTTTACGCCGCTCTCGGAACAACTGTCGGCTTCGGATCTGGTGAAAACGCTGAACGAACTCTTTGGGAGATTCGACCAAATTGCACAGGTAGGACGGCACGAATGGAAAGCGATTGTTTCCCTCGTTTATTCAATGATCCATACAAGGGAAGAATGCAAAGAGTTTGCATACCTCCAAGGACCAAGGACACCTTTGTGTGCATTTCTAGGACAATCAGTGCATGAGAATCAAGATCCTGGGCGATTGTTACTACTGCGTTTCAGGACTGCCGATCTCTCGGCCGAATCACGCGTACAATTGCGTGAACATGGGACTGGAGATGATAGACGCGATCAGGTGAGTGAAGAGAGTACGTTTCGTTCGATCGACCTCTTCCAAAATGGAGGAGGTATGGACACGGAGATTCTGACACGCATTTCTTGCCACGCGTTAGGTTCGTTCGCGAAGCAACGGGATTCAGTGTGGACATGAGAATCGGCATACACACCGGCAATGTTCTGTGCGGGGTGCTCGGCCTACGGAAATGGCAGTTTGATGTTTGGAGCGACGACGTTACTCTAGCAAATCACATGGAAAGCGGAGGTTTACCAGGGTAACAAATTCTTATACTTGTACTATACGTATGTGTGTATTAGGGTGGCTCTTATTTTCGATTTTTGCTTTTTTCTTCGGGGCACCCTCCAGAATAGTTCCAAATAATTAAAAAAAAATCTGTGTGAAGTTTCAGCTCGATCGGATAACGGGAAAGGGTGCCCCTGGGCCGTTAAACATTTAAATCAATATTTAACAGCTCGCGAAGTCGATTTTATATAACGTCTTCCAAGTTATTGATTAAATCAAAAAATATGTCAAACAAAAGTTGTAGATCCGGACAAGGAGCATCTTTTTTGTTTTGTTACTTTTTCTCGTACGACAAACGGTTTTCGAAAAAAAATCCGAAAAATTAAAAAAAAAACTTTTTTATTTTTCAAATTTTGAAAGTTTAAATGCTTCTAGAACACTTTTTATTTATGAAGGTGAACCCAAAAAATGGAATTTTTATTTTCGAGGACTATTTTTTAAACATTTAAGGGGAGAGGGCATATACCAAAATATACAAAAAAGATCAATTTTTTTTTACTCACTTTCAGTGTTTGATATGTCATGAATGTTTCCTGCAAATTTAGGACCGAAATTCGCAAAAATATCGAAAATATAGACTTTATATTTTCGATACATTTTTTTTTAGTTTTTCGGATTTTTTTCGAAAACTGTTTGTCCCGCGAGAAAAAGTAATACAACATAAAATATGCTCCTTGTCCGAATCTACAACTTTTGTTTGACATATTTTTGTATTTTTGTATTTTTTGTATATTTAAAAAATAGTCCTCGAAAATAAAAATTCCATTTTTTGGGTTCACCTTCATAAATAAAAAGTGTTCTAGAAGCATTTAAACTTTCAAAATTTGAAAAATAAAAAAGTTTTTTTTTTTTAGTTTTTCGGATTTTTTTCGAAAACCGTTTGTCGTACGAGAAAAAGTAACAAAACAAAAAAGATGCTCCTTGTCCAGATCTACAACTTTTGTTTGACATATTTTTTTATTTAATCAACAACTTGGAAGATGTTATATCAAATCGACTTCGCGTGCTGTTAAATAATGATTTAAATGTTTAAGGGCCCAGGGGCACCCTTTCCCGTTATCCGATCGAGCTCAAACTTTACAGGGATTTTTTTTTAATTATTTGGAACCATTCTGGTGGGTGCCCCGAAGAAAACCTTGAAAAAAAATTTTACCAAGAGTAAATAAGAGCCACCCTAGTGTGTATGTATGTGCTGTGTGTGTCGTTCGTGGTAGCTAGCAGCTGCAGCTGGCTCGCTCAATTACACATGTATGCACAGTAGAGCTTTTTCATCCCTTAGGAGAGTACATATAACTAAAGCAACCCTGCTTCAACTCGGGAACCGCTTCGAGGTAGAACCCGGAGACGGGGGATCTCGAGAAAGCTACCTTGCTCAGCACAACGTCGAAACTTTCTTGATCATCCCGCCGAAGGTGAGCTGATGTAGATTTCTATCGGCTAATTGAATTTTACATTGAACTGTGGTTAGCAGATCGCCATAACGTAGATACATGTACATATGTATGCCCCTTGTTCCAAGAGCAATGCCTCGCCACATGAACGTTCTCCGACTCGCAGTTTCAATCGAATCTACCTTTTCTTCTCGTAAAAACGCCGATTGCATTGTGAAGCGAATCCACGAAGAGTAGGGCGAGTACGCAATGATTTTTCTCGTGTTTTCTTAGAAAACCAGCCAAGAGAATTGCAAGGATGCGAACTATTGCGGCGGATCCGTCCGCGGCCCTGCCTCGATACCGTCAAGGTGATCACGGCATCATTTCACTTACACACATATCATGCACACGAAATATTAGGAACTTAATTACTCGACTCTATTCAGTTGCTGGCACGGCACTATGTCTGTGCTTTACTCAATGCTTTATCACAATCTCCTAACTGTAGTTGAACCGTAAGCTATCCAGCACAGAGTGGACTGACTCGCCGGCAGAAATTTAGATTTTCCATTTGAAACGACTGGCGTGTTACGAAACGCGAGGGCTACAATTAGAGAGACCGAATGTTTAACCCTCTAGGGACGACTGGGACTCCAGAGTCCCATTCAGATTAACACATTTTTATTTACGTCTCTTACGATCTTTAATAAGATCGAGATTTAATAGGTATAGCGACCTTTAGTAGGCAGAGAAGAAACTGTTGTACCATCAGAACCCGAAATTAAACTTTTTTTTGTTATATTGTTATAAACAAATTAAAAAAAAATAAAAATAAAAAAATAAAAACTAACGAGTAGCTTCCAAATCGGAAGTATAAAATTTTACTATTTTAACGCTCAAAAAAATTCTACGTTAAGTTTAAAACATCCCCGTCCCTAGAGGGTTAACAAAGGTTGAAAAACAGCTAGCGACACAAGCATACATGTAATACTTTAGATGCGTACTATTTCGAATTCTGTACAGATCAAGGCCAAGCAGCAGAATGACAAAATACGTTGAGTGTTGGGGCGCGGATAAGCCTTTTGCCAATATCGCTGAAGCTACGCTGGCGAAAAATATTGGTCTTACGGTACGTGGGCAAATTCGTTTTTCTTGCTTTTTTCTTTACTCTTTTGACGGAAAGAGACGGAAGGAAGGAGACCGTTAATTGGCGTTGCTTTTTCCAGAGCATTGCGATGATCGAGACGAATCTTCTGGCAAACAGTAATTTCAGTTGTTTCATCGACGTAAAGTGAGTTGCGGCTTCATCTTGAAATTCAGTAGGTAAAAGCTTTGTACTGCTCGCCTAATCCCCTGTGAATTCACGCGGCAGACAATGGTGTAACGGAAATGAGGGTATGTCACCGTTTACCTACCGGTTCAACGACCAAAATCAAGAGGCTCAATTCCGCCAAGTGGCCGATGAGCAGTATCCTTGGTATCCGATCGCCTCGTGCACCATCTACGCAATGATCTTCTGCGTTCAGGTCATTTATTTGCCGCGGTGAGTATCGTGTCGTGATAGTATCCCTGCTGGAACTGCCAGTTAGAACCGCATAAAAAAATTTTTAATCCGGATTGATGCGGTTTTCTTCCCGTAAAATCCAGATTGAACCAGATGAAATATTTTCTATCAGTTTCAAACCGGATATGCATGTAAAAATCTTGATGGTATCTATCTGTATTTCCTAGCACAATTTGCCATCGGTTCTGCTCGGAACCGTAATCGATATCATAAATGCATGTTCAAACACACATATTTCTGGATGAAATCGACTCAAATTTTTAGTTCTTTCTAAGTAGAATCTAGAAGTGTAAGTAGATCAAAATTCAGATGATACTCATCATCAGTTTTTCCAAGGCATTTACTACCTGGTTTTATTTGTATTCGCGACACATTTATGGTCCCTCGACTGATTTACTCGGGTTATCAAGGAGTCATCGAATAACCGTTACCACTTACACCGTTAGTTGAGGTTTGATATAATTTTATTCTTAAACCTACTATATCAAGAGATTCTGCCGTATCAATCTTGCATCGAAGTCTTGATCACGGAGCAAGCTGCCTCGTTAGCTCGCGGCGCCGATTTTATGTCTCGCGGCGCACATCGCTGCCGCGAGAAGAGTTACCAGTATCGCGGCCACCTAGCGGTTTTCGAACCAAATCAATTATTTCGAAGTATATGAGTTTCGTAAAACCGGAAGGAACCGCATTAATTTTCTATCTGCCAATCTATTGGAAACCGGGCTAAATTTTTTCTCTTCGAACCCCATAAGCATTCCGTGAATTATTTGCTCTGCCAATCCGGATCGGGACGGACTCGAAAGAGCTTGTGGATTATCAGATTGAATCCGTAAGATTTTTGATCCGCAATTTCAGATATGAACCTTCCGATTTTATACAAATGGCAATTGCTGATAGAAACTGATCAATTTTGGACTTGCAAATCCTGTTTCATCCATCGATCTGGATATCCGCATTGAACCGGATTCTTTTATGAACTGCCAAAAATCACTGCTTGGAAATCCAGGTAGTACCGCATTGAACCAGATAGATCCAGTTCAAAATTCAATGCGGTTCTAACTGGCAGCTCCAGCAGGGTTGTAGCTGTGTACCTATTGTTACCTATTGACTTTGTTACAGGAGCGTCACAGTTTACGGCTGTTTTGTGACGGGCCTGTTATCTCTGTCGATTTTCGCCGCGATATCTTGGCTGGCCAGCAAGGCCAAAACCGAAGGTAAAGGCGTCCGGTGTCGTTTAGGTTTAAGCAGAGGTATCAGGATAATGGCGTATTTGGTTACGGTACTTCTGGCAACCGTCTCGTCCATGCTTAGCCTGATCGATATCGATCAGACAAATGGGTACGATGTCGTCCCAGTACGTATTGAGCCTGTGTTTGATTCCTCTGTCGTTCCGTTCTTTAATCAATTGAAAAGTAGTAGAATCGGGACTCGAGAGCTGGTGTATCAAGTGCGAATGTTTCACCTATGCATGTATGTAGTTGCAACGTACGTCGAAGAGTACATATGTGTGTATCGTAACGTTTCAGCTGTACCTGTACTCTGCGGTGATGTCCCTGATCGTTGGTTGGGCCCATTTGCGCGTCGATTTCTTGCTGAAATTCTTTGTAATGTTCCTTTCCGTAACAACGATCCTTGTAACATTCTCGCAAGCACCAGCCGTACGGCTATACTACGCGGCGAAACACGACGAGTAAGTACGAGGCTGTGTGGTTTTTCTTCTCTCTTCACATTTTACTTTAATAAAATCGCTGATACCGCGACCGTGTCGCAAGAGAAGAAGGCTAGAATAATGGAAAAGCTCGTGACACGATATTTCCCAGATATTACCGCATCCACTATTTTCTTCACGTCGGATACTTACTCGCACTCGTTTGCCTCGTACTCTACATTTTGGACAGACAAGTGGAGTACACATCGAGGACCGATTTTCTGTGGCAAAGTAAACTGAAGATAGAACAGGACGAAGTAGAAACTATGAGGGGTATCAACAAGATTCTGCTGGAGAATATACTGCCGGCTCACGTAGCCGAGCATTTCTTGACAAACAACAGAGCCACTGAGGTGAGATGAGAGGAAGCTGGAGAGGAAAAAAATAATATTTCTCGTCTCTCTTTCGTTTCCGTTCGTAGGACCTTTACCACGAAAGGTACAGCAGTATCGCTGTGATGTTCGCATCGATCCCAAATTACAAAGAGTTCTACGACGAAACTGACATAAACAAGCAAGGCTTGGAGTGTCTGAGGCTTTTGAACGAGATTATTTGCGACTTTGATAAGCTACTGCTTAAACCGAAGTTTTCTGGAATCGAGAAGATTAAAACCATCGGTAGCACTTACATGCTTGCCTCTGGTCTAAGTCCCGGGAAAGAAGACGCCGATGGAAAGGTAACATTGCCAGCTGTTCTACTCGCCAAAGAAACAAAGACGCATATGTACAATGTATAATCAGATCTTCTGTTCGCTAACATTCGCAGGATCCGATGAAACGACAAGATCACAACGTAATCGTCCTCATTGAATTTGCTCTCGCTTTGATGACGATTCTAGACCAAATCAACAAAGAATCTTTTCAAAGATTTAAACTGCGGATAGGTGAGCTTCAGAGACGGGGGCACGTTTGTTTTGTTTGCTTCTTATTTATTTGTTCGTTCGCTTGTCCGCTTCGTTGTATCGAATGAGTGAATGCGCATATGTATAGATGACGCACAGTGGTTTGAACAGAGGAAAAAAGTCATTTTTTGAATTTTAAGTACGCAGAATTTTTTCAATACAATTCCATAGTAGGATAATTGAAGCACCAGAACCAACAAGAATTTTCTGTAAATACCATTAATTTGTAAGGAAATTATAATATGAAAGTTGGGGAACAGAATACTTGCAAGTTTGAGTTACAAACGCACTATCTTACAAGTAAAATTTAAAGTATTTACAAATTAAAAAAAAATCGCAATTTTGTAATTTGATTATGTTCATACTGAACAAATAAATTACACGAATTAAGTCAATGATACAATCGTTGATTTCAGTGGGACACAAGTTGAACAAAGAGGTATTTTTAATAATAGAATCGAAGTTTACTTAGACATAACTTTTTTGCGACAACTAGCGTCAAGGTAAGACTTAATACTAGTGGTGCATTATATCTTTGAGTACATAACCAAACAGGTTTCATCTGCGTAAACTTGCGGCCTTGGTGTCGGGAGCATTTTTTCTATAACTTTTATCAGTATTTGGAGTATCTTGTTTTCATTTTTCATAATATTGAAAAATGTTTTAGATAAAAGTTGAATGGCTCCTAGGAGGCCATAATTTAATGTAATTAGTTTTTTTATATGTGGACGCATAGAGGTCGCAGAGAAGTCATTACTGAATCATACCATTTCAAGGATTTTAAAAAATAAAACCGAAGAACTTGAAAATATAGGAAGTGACACAATGACTCTTGTTTCTAAATGGGGGTGTGACGGTTCATCTGGACACAGTGAATATAAGCAGGGTTTTGATAAAGAAAACGTCACAGATGAAAATATGTTTCTCACATCTCTGGTTCCTCTTCAGTTACACGAGAAAGAACATGATTCTCTGGTGCTGTGGAAGAATACACGACCTTCCTCTACTAGATTTTGTAGACCTGTTAAATTTCAATTTGCTTCAGAAACATCTCTCAAAACACCGTTAACGCAGATTAGCCATTTTGTTTTTAGTAATTTTGACTTCAGATTTGTAAACAGCGACCTCAAAAACCCCGGGATACCAAGTTTGGTATAAATTGAAGGTTTCACATTGATGTTATCGTATTTTTCCCTTGATATGTGGATTTCGGACCACTGTGTGACGTACTGATACAGAGAAAATTTGAAGGTTTGAATCACGGGCCCGTGATAGCAGGCGTGGTTGGAGCGCAAAAGCCTCAGTACGATATCTGGGGTAACACTGTAAACGTGGCATCAAGAATGGACAGTTGCGGAGAGATGGGGAAGGTTCAGGTGACCGAGGAGACGGCCAAGATCTTAATCGCTGCTGGCTACGAGCTGACGAGTCGGGGGCCCACTTACGTCAAAGGGAAAGGAAACTTGATTACGTATTTCGTGAAAACACCATTCGATGGCAAACAGGAGAATTATTAATCCGATCGCGGGGATTCTCGCGCCGCTAACGGAGCATCAGCAACGGTAGAACACTAACGATAAGTGAAAGTATGTATAGGAACGATCTTTTTTCCACTCTAATAGATGCGAGATAAAGTAGATTAGCTGTGATGAACAACACAGTCTGGGCAAAGTTACTCAAACACTGGCTTAAACCAATGGAATAAAAACGTTTCATTTTCTTGCCATAGATTTCTTTACCTTAGGCCTTGGGGGAATATAATGAATGGGCGGTCAAGGATGAATGAAACTATACGAGCTTGCTATATGTATATGATATAATATATTGCTATACAGTTGCGTAGTTTTGAATTCGATTTCGGCGAAAGAGCGAGCGAGATTGTTTAATATCTCTTGAATATACATATATGCATACATACATATGTTACGCGTAACAGTGGCCTTGATTTTGCAAACACCAATCGGGTTGCAAGCTTTCAGCCGCGATCCCCCTTTTTACGAATCGCTCTCTATGCCTGAGCATTCTCCGCTCCGCGTGAATCCAAGTTGAGTTTGGTTCTGCCCATAATCTCTCAGCGAGTGCCGCAGATCTCGGCCAGATCTTGGCATCGGTCGTCGCACTATCGGCTTGTTCCGTCCAGAGCGCCGCTTCTCCTCCTATTACACAGGAGCATATGTATGTGTAACGTGTTATTTACATGTTAAGCGATGGTCAGGCGATAGTATCAATTAGTGATTTGTAACAATGTTTCGGCTATGTTACTATCACACCTTCAGCATTATACACACACTAACTTTACTACTCGGCTTCGCCCGAAATTTGGATTCTCATTTTATTAAAAACAATTTATTTATTTATTTTTTTTTTTGTGAAAATAATCACATTCATCTGGATTACCTAGGCATAATGAGCTGGGACACATTTCGTGACCCCAGAGTTTACCGTTCGAAAGTTTTTAGGCGACAGACAAGCACACTAACACTTTCTGCTTATTATATTGAGATATGCATAAAAAAAATATGTTTACGTGCCTCGCTACACAAGCGGAAGGTGAAACATAGCTTTTGCGAAGAGAAAGAATTTCCATATAGCTCACCTAATACCAGAGCCTTCTTGTTTGCGAGGCCTTGCGACTTGATTATTCTCAAAGGAGAATTGTCGTAAATCTTTTGCCAGCCTTTGTAAGGGGCACACCAGTTGCTACCTTCACCTATCCAGGCTGAAAATCTGAAAGTGGTACGAGAAGAAAATGGAAAGGATTTGGGAACTATGTATCGAGAGTGATTCGGTAATTCGACCCTTACCCGCAGTCTAAATAAAGGGCGTCATAATTCGAAAAGATGACCTTGAAGTTATTCCGTAACAATCGACCAACTGCAGGGTCGCTTTCGGTTGTCCATATCTGCACGATGTACTTGTCCGGATTCAGATATTTAATGTTCTCAGCGTTCGTTAAACCGCTTGTCCATAAAATGGCCGGTATCTCTTTCCCACCGTTAGCAAGGAACAATTTCTCCAATGCCGTTGCTTGAAAGTGATCCCAAAGCATGTAGAAACTCGATTCTGACAGGTCCCAGTGTTTAACTCTCTGCATCCAGCTTCTAATAACGGCCGAAGAGTTCCAGCAGTTTATATTCACTTCGTCGCCGCCCATATGAAATAGGTCTGGCTGAAAATCATCCAGCATATCTTTGTATATCCCTTCGAGAAGCTGGTATACTTTGTCGCTGGTCGGATTCAGTTGGCCGCAGGGCGGCTCCACGCAATAGTTTCTCCATGGCTCGGCTTTGAAACAGACAACGGCATCGTCTCCAACCTGAAAGCGTATAGTACGGTGTATGTATACTAGGGTGGCTCTTATTTTCGATTTTTCTTCGGGGCACCCTCCAGAATAGTTCCAAATAATTAAAAAAAAATCTGTGTAAAGTTTCAGCTCGATCGGATAACGGGAAAGGGTGCCCCTGGGCCGTTAAACATTTAAATCATTATTTAACAGCTCGCGAAGTCGATTTTATATAACGCCTTCCAAGTTATTGATTAAATCAAAAAATATGTCAAACAAAAGTTGTAGATCCGGACAAGGAGCATCTCTTTTGTTCTATTACTATTTTTCGTGCGACAAACGGTTTTCGAAAAAAAACCGAAAAACTAAAAAAAAAACTTTTTTTTTCAAATTTTGAAAGTTTAAATGCTTCTAGAACGCTTTTTATTTATGAAGGTGAACAAAAAAAATGGAATTTTTATTTTCGAGGACTATTTTTTAAACATTTAAGGGGAGGGGGCATATACCGAAATATGCAAAAGCGAGGAGATGGACAGGATGCGTCCATGCACGTCCTGGGAGCTCCGCGAATACTTTTTTATGAATATTTTACTTTTATTAGTTTTCCTTTCATTCTTACAAGAAATATTGATTCTTACAAAAAATTAATTTTTTCAAATTTTTTTTTTTCTAAAATACCTACACAACAGTTTGACGCGTAGAAAACCATTTAATACTTACAAAAAAAAATTCTGAAAAATATCGTCCTGCGAACACCGCTACTACTTTTTTTATGAATATTTTACTTTTGTCACTTCTCCTACGACGCCACACGAAGCAGTCGAAAGGCAGCGAGGAGATGGACAGGATGCGTCCATGCACGTCCTGGGAGCTCCGCGAATACTTTTTTATGAATATTTTCCTTTTATTAGTTTTCCTTTCATTCTTACAAGAAATATTGATTCTTACAAAAAATTAATTTTTTCAAATTTTTTTTTTTCTAAAATACCTACACAACAGTGTGACACGAGCATATTTATATACTCGCGTGTGCGTATAAATACAGAACAACTATGTTTCTCGAGTTGCAGGCTGGTGGCTGGGAGCGCATGGGATCACGCGATAGGAAGAAACAAGGAAACACAGAACAGCACCGGCTCTATATTTAGTATTTAATATTTACCCATTGCCATCCCTCCCCTACATGTGCAGGCGCGTCGAATTCCGGTAATACTCGGATCCCATGGACAAGCCCATGTGCAACGATTTCTTTGACGTCATCCTCGGCGTAAATCTTCTCGGGCGCGTAACTGCCGAATCTCGAGAAATCTGGCGACGTTTTGCTAACGTACGGAAAGCTATGGGAATCGACGATGTGCCAATGCAAAGTGTTCAGCTTCGACATGGCCATCCCATCGATCGTTCGCATAATCGTTGCCTTGTCGATGAAATTTCGGCTGGTGTCCAGCAGCACCCCGCGATAAGGGTAAACTGGCCCATCGGTGATCGAGACTTGATTCGGGATTTGAATCTGATTGCGCAGATCGTCGAAAACGATCAGTTGGCCTAGTGTTTCCAGAGCGTGTCGTGCACCGAAATACGTGCGCGCCGTTATCTCTGCCTCTGGTATCTACGCATTATGCATATGTACATGTATAGAAGAGAACAAAAGATAGTGGTTGTGTCGGATGTCGCTAAATAATCGCCTTCAAATAATTCGAGGGTCGTTAACAGGTGAATGTAAAGTCTAAAACTGGTTCCGAAATGCCGAATGCCGGTGGCAGACACACGTATGTAAATTATATCTGTAGTTGCAAAAATACTGCTGACGACAACAGTCGGCGATTCCATCACCATCATCCCCAACCTCCGCCCTCTGTATATTTTCAGGTGTTTCAGAGGTTGGTAGGCAGTTGGGCAGAGAAACGATCGACTGGGCGACTAGACAATATGCAAGGGGTAATAAACAGACTCCACAGAATGTAATAATCACCGCGCCACCCTCACCCCTTTGTCCGGCTGCGTTATAGTTAAGGTGTAACTTTCATCCGTGTGCAGGGTGAGCTTAACGTCGTCTAGATCAAGGAGTCCGGTAAATCGAACGAGCATGCCTGTGCCGCCACCCTCCGCTGGTGATAATCCGTTGCCAGACTCTCTCGCGTTCTTTCTCAATTCAACCATGTTCGTCTCGAGGAGGCGCCCAACGCGCGTCTCTCTTTCTATGTTTTCTGCTGAAATCTGATCTGGATCGAGTTGGATCACGCTTTTGCTTAAAGACAGATGCCCCGTTGGTGTCGGCCATAACGAGCTGGCCGCGCCGCAAAATAATTCGCATACTTCCAATGGAAGTGGCGAACTCACATTCTTTGTGATTAATTCCTTCTTGCACAGGCCGCCTTCGCATTTATAGTGCCATGGCGAACTGTGGGCAGGCAAAGTTCGTTACTTTTTACAACCATTTCACCTATACATGAGGATCCTGATCAGTGTGCGGAGCAATTAAGCTTAACAATGGAGGGGGGGGGGGTACGCCGACAGGGGTAGTGGTAATGTGTGCGTGAACTGACGCCTGTCGATGTTTCCCCCCCCCTCCATTGTTAAGCTTAATTGCTCCGCACACTGATCCTGATACATATATATACATACAGTGGTGGATTTAACGACCGGCCACCTTCCAAAAAAATTAGGATTTTATCCAAACACTATATTTTTCTGTTTCCTATAATTTTCATACCACACGCGCGTATTTGTAATTCTGTTATGTATACAGGGTGTCCCAGAACGTTTGCCACCTGGGCCTTTTTCCTTAAATCCGCAACTGCACACATAATATTGATGTATTCGCAATTCTCTCTTATATTTACGTTGTAAATGATGATAGCGAATGTACTATGCGCAATGATTCATGCCACTTAATAATAGTAACAAAGGACGCCAGTTAGTGAAAGCATTTGCCCGTACCGGCACACACTCGCGCGCAACCTTTTCCTTGATTCGATTCAGTGGTTACCTACACGCACGCTTTCGCATATCCACCTGTTGCTTTCACCATTTCACCATACTCGAAATAGACCCTGTGTCTCGACTGCCAATGAAATTCGTATGAAACCGTTAACAATGATCGCCGCTTGCAATTAGTTGACACGTTCGTCGCACCCTTCTAAAAAACCACCGTTTGTCAAAATCGTCGGAACAAAATTGGCGAAAGCAACGTATTGTATATGTACCTATGTATTCGTGGTGTAGGTTTAGTTGAATTTAAGCACCAGGGGCCAATAAATGTTCTGATAAAGTAGTACTACACTTACCGGTATTGTAGGTCCTTGGCATCTACTTGAACGTTAACATGCCCGAGAAACCCGAAAACTAATAATAAAGCAATCATACTTGCCAACTATCGCATAGGCTCGGAATCGTACCGCGAATGGTTCAAACACCTGCGCGCACGACTTTCTTATAACGAATAGTATATCCTTCCCTCGGCGTAATGATCAAACACTTCGATTGGAAGGGAAGTCCGGGAGTGGGGTCTCAGCATCCTTCTTTAATGCAATCTCTCGCGTTTCTATCGTAATTATTTTAGTTGCTAGTTGTTCAGTTGCTGTTGATCTGTATACACGATTTAATGCGCCCCTGAATATTAATAATATAATATCCTTACAATTATTTGAAACGATATGTATCGTTCCTGAACAGTGAAAAATCGTTGAAAATATTTCTAGTCCAGTTAATTTCACTACCTAACTGAGAGTTTGAGAAGTTAGAGAAAAAAATCGTAGAGGAAAATCTTCGCGATGGAAGGGTACGAATTTTTTCAATTGGGGCGCCACTTTCGTTCACGTTCCAATAGATGGCGCGCGATGTCAAATCCCTGTGGAGTGTGCATTCTGCTTTACCACGCAAACTTTTATGTTCGAATATTTAGGTTTTTGCTTTTCTATCGTAAATATATGTATTAAACCCCGTAGCGGAATAATAATTAAATCAATCGGAATTGAACTACAAATATCTTCGAAAAGTTGGCTATAAGTCATAACTTAGTATTATTACTTATAATCGTTATATTACATATAATCATGCAAGATCCACGCAGCAGGTTGCAGCAATGACTCTTGCATCCATCTTGTTTTCAATTGTTAACTGTTGAACAGAATATATAGCTATTGCGATAATAATAGCGCAGGTATATCTGGGACAGAGGGACAAAGGAAAGAAACACTGCTCTACGTAGAACAAAATGTTGCCCTTATCTTTCAATGCAATTTCTTTAATAAACATGTATGATACAGAATTAGAATGAGGTAAAAAATGAATAGAATATACGTTTGTTCATTCGTCACCACGTATTGCTCTATATTTAGCTAACTCATGGGGAAATACTCTGGTCAGTTCAACGAGCATATTTGCCTTGAATTTCCTGTACGCGTCGATCTTTCCTTTCACTTGCTCGTTTTTGGTTAAAGCTTTCTCTATACAGTCTTTTGTATACAGCTGTGGGTTTCTGCCTTGATCTATGTAACTAAGATCACAAACAATTAGTTGTCACTGTGCTTATAAAATCCTGTGTTAAAAACTCTAGAATTAATTTTTCTTTGCTTACTCGAAAACCTCCAAAGGTACATGGACATCTTGAACTTGGGATTTCAGCTTATCTATTTCTTGTAAGCCACTCACTAAACCTTGACTGAAAAATATAATATTACGTATATATGGTGCAACGGTGGAAATAGAACTTGTCGACTCCCTAAATGTTAGTTTCAACTAAAATGGCTGACACTTCGTAATTATCAATTATGAATGTTCATTCGCGAGCGATAAGTTGAGCGCGTAATAGCTGCGAATAGAAGGCGAGCAAAGTGGAATTTGCTTTTCGTTGACGAACGAATACTGTGTACGCTTGGGATGCAATCGAAAGAATCGTGCAGGACATTTATTATATACTATGTACGATACTTACATTTTCTGATTCAATACATTCTGCCCTTGGGGCTGAAAGTCACTCACTATAATACGTATCTGTCTGACATTTTCGATGAAAAGTTCCAACTGTGTTTCTAAATTTTCTAGTGCGGACGCCATGTTTTATGTATCATGATGTTAGCGTAGCCTGCGTAGCGGCGTGCATGGCACCGAGCGGCGAGCACGCGAACACCGACAGGACACTTGGCAACATTTTTGGCACGAATGCATGGTCAGCATAGTAGTGTTTGCCGGTGCGTAACGCATGCGTGTGGCAAACGAAAATAACATGATCAGACAAGTACCTATCGTTATTCGTTGGCTAGTCGTTGTCGTTACTCGTTAATCTCTAATTCGTATTTCTTTGTGTTTCTCTGCCCCAGCCACCTGTATGTATCTACCAAGTAGATAGTTGAAATAGAAGATGAAATGTCAAATTCCTTCAGATAAGTCCAAATGTACTTATAAAGAAAGAATTTACATTTCATTGAAAACTCGATTCGAATGATTTATATAGGCAGGGCCGTTCCTGGGTTTTGGCCGCCCAGGTGCAAAAACAATATTGCCGCCCTTATTAATTCAATATTCCTTAATTAAGAATTTAATATGCAGTGTTTACTTTTATATATATACATCAGAGTTGCGCAAAAGTTTATCTAAATAAAAATCTCAAATAACGAACAAAAGATAAATAATTTTTATTCGTTATTCGAGGCTCTAATAATCGAAGATATCTTTATTCGAAGAGCACCGAATAAATAATTTTATTCGATGAGAATTTATTCGACCAATAAAGATAATTTTTTGTTGGATGAGAATTTATTCGACGAATGAAGATAATTTTTTTATACGATGAAAATTTATTCGACGAATAACGACAGTTTTTTATTCGAAGGTTTTATTCGAATAAATGGGTCGAATAAATTTTTCATCCGTAGCATTTATCTTTTCGAAGCCTTCGAATAAAGCCAGGAATAACTTTCGTCAGCGTCGAGCGTGTTTTTTCGAGCCGCCGGTCCTTTGTGTTTGGCGCTCGCCGCTCAACCGGGCTTGACCCTCGGCGGCTCGAATATACGACATTTACGACACATTTACGTCATTTACGACATTTACGACATTTAAGACACGTGTCGTGTATAAAATAGAAATTTCGTGTCTTTACCCACCACCAGTGATGGGTAAAGACACGAATTTTCGATTTTATACAGGACACGTGTCTTAAATGTTGTAAATGTCGTAAATGTCGTAAATGTGTCGTAAATGTCGTATATCTGAAATGAAAATAACTAACCTATAAAACATTTTTCGTATAGGTTATGAAGAAGTGCCAATTTATTAATAATTATAATTCTGATTAAAAAAATTAAATTAAATTAAGTTACACTGACGAAAAATGGATATTGAAAGGTTAGTAAAAGAAACGCATTGGGAAACCAAGAATTTCGATACGCCAACTACTGACAGAAAATGGAACTACTGACAGTAGGTCGAAATCCGTCGAAGTCCATATGATTATCAGTGTTTAAATAGACATGTTCTGAAAAACGAGTGTTTTTAAATTTGTTTGAACACTAAATTTTTACTTCTTCAATCAATAAATACTTATTCGGAATGTGTGGTGGGATCCGGCCCTATTTTCAATAGTTTGCCAACTTACCACCAGAGGGCTGAAATTTAGGCCACGTCTCCACTAAGTTTCCCAATATAGAATAATAAATATAATTTGTTTACTTTCACCACACTGGAAGGGATGTTGCACCCAAAATATAAATTTGATAATAATTTATCAATTTCATTTTTTCTGAAACGGATATTTTTATTTGCATAATTTTCAATTCAAATAAATTTTATTTATTATCGTACATTTATTTCTAATTACTTTACCTTTCACGATTCATGTTTTACTAGTTTTATCTAAACAATTACAGAACAATAATGAAGAGTGTTAAGACCGAGACCACGCTTTGGAATACTTTTTTGGGGTTATGAACGCGGTGATTATACGTAGTTTTCGATATTATCGACGTATTCTACAGTATTCTATAGTATTCGCATGCAACCAACAAGCGAGTCAGAAAGAACTATATTTTTCCAACACTTTAATTGTTGAAACCTTAAAAATAATGAATATTTCTATTTACGACATTTGCGACAAATGACACGTATAAAATGGGCTTAAAAACGACATATTATACATACATTTGCGACACGTCATAAATGCATTTACGACGCGGCGTAAAATACGCGACCCATCACTGCCCACCACTGCTCGCCGCCCGTGTGCGCTGCGCGTCACGCACACATGCGCACCTACCTATCAAGAGGGAATAAGAAACGCCAAACGCATCCGACGTGATTACGTTGATCAACATCGAGCTACATGCATGCATACGTTTTATCATAGTTTTACATCCCCGATAACATGGCACTGAAACACGTAGTTATAGGCAAGTTTACTCTGGTTCAGGATACCTCTGAACGATAGTTTAGGGAAAAGCACTATCGACTGTTCTTAGGTTATATGACAAACAAGGTTATGTAATTGTCTCAGGTGGTGGTACAGGCTTTATCGGAACACAGTTAATAAATTCATTGTCCCGTCAAGGTGCTTCATGCACATGTATCTCTCGAATGCCTGGACCTAATCGAATGTCATGGGTAAGCCAAACTTGCGTGTGTATAGTTCTATAGCGAATCATCGAGAACATGAAACCGCGATCTGATGTTGATATCCGCAGCATGATTTGGAATGTTACGGTTTACCCGAGAGCACGACTGCGGTGATTAACGTCACCGGTCAGAATGTACTTAATCCGAGTCAACGATGGTCGGAGGGATTTAAACAGAACGTTGTGAACAGTCGGGTAAAGACGACAGAGTCCTTAGCCAAGGCTATAGTAGCTACCAAAGCCGATGTGTTTATAACGATATCCGGCGTAGCTTATTACAAGCCGGACAACGCCGAATACACCGAAGAAAGTATATGCGAAGAATATGACTTTTTATCGGGTAAACGTTCAGTTTGCGCTCAGCCATTCCGAGTAATCCCCACGACCGCTTTGCTTTGAGATGATTGTTTTGCGTGTTAGAGCTTTGCCACAAATGGGAAGCGGCTGCCCAACTTCCGCCGGATAGTACTATTAGGCGAGTCACGATCAGGTCGGGCGTTGTATTAGGAAAAGACGGCGGTATGATTAAACAAATCTATTTGCCGTTTTTCCTCGGCTTGGGCGGCTCCATCGGCTCTGGAAGCCAGTACATGCCTTGGATACACGTAGCAGATCTGATCGGCATGTTTCTGTTCGCAATCGGGAACAAGAATGTACAAGGTATATTGAACGGAGTTGCCCCGCAGGTGATTTTGCCCCGACATCTATTCCGACACCTTTGACCTCCGTCGACCTTGCCTAATTTCTCAATATTCTCGACAGATCGTGACGAATAAAGAGTTCACAAGAGTGTTCGCATCGACGATGCAGAGACCCGCATTTCTTCCAATACCGAGCGTCGCTTTAAATATCCTTTTGAACAAGGAGCGCGCAAAAGTTAGTACAAAAAGGTGGTCGACTTACGTCTCCCTACTTTCGGTCGCATTGTATCGGCTCTTTTTCAGATTATGCTGGAGGGACAGAAAGTTGTACCGAAACGTGTGAAAGAATTAGGATTCGAGTTCCAGTATCCCGATATAAATTCTGCGTGCGCCGAGATACTCGGTAAAAGTATCGCCAAATTCAAATAATTAACGATCGGGTATAGATAGTACATATCTGCATAACGTCGCGTTAGTAGTGTGCGCGCACACGTCTATGTACATTCGGACAGACTCGTAAGTTGTAACTCGCTAGCGGCCGAGAAGAAATTGAGCGTACACAGGTTTTATGTTCGGTTCCACGAAGAAATACACGAATATATTTGACTGTACAACATCGATCCTGAAAGGGGCATTTTTATACATGAATATGTATTCCGATTATCCAAGTTAGCTTGGCTACAATTCTCTATCTGTTGGATTAATCGATTAATAAAATTTAATGGACGCGCATGGAATAATACAATTTACAGTTTTCTAAATTATCAATTAAGCGCGGTATTCTATCGCGAGTACGGGTAAATGGGAAGGGATGAAAGATGATCGGATTGGTTCGTAGTAGCTTCTAGTCTGATTCGCATTTAAGAAAGTAATCGATGTTTTTCCTAAGGTTCTGCAGTTCGTTCCTCGCGAAACCTTCCATGCTCAAACAGATTCTTCTTCCATCCTTGTGGAGTATAAAGAGTCCCATTCCCACGGAAACTCCAACGTATCTTACATCGTTAAGTTTCATCACGACGCAGGACCCTTGCGTCGCTTTAAAGCACAATTTATCCGTCCAAGTGCACCTTCTAATTACAGCTTTATTCACATCTTTGTCCAATAACAAATCCTGCCATTCTCCGAATGCGTCCAAACTGAACATGATCTCCCCCAAGAGCAAGATAATCGAATAAAGAAAATTCTCTGTCAACCGCCGAGACATTTCGGCGAAAATAATCGCAGACACTAGATGCATGAAAGAAGGTGGGGTTAATTAATGGTTAATTACGGCTATGGCTTATTAAATCGCAGAACCAGTGATTCTCAGCGTCGCGGATAAAGGCTTTTGTTGAGAATTCAATTTCGGATATCGATGCGCGCTTATACGCGAAATACATACATTCTTACGTACTACGAAGAAGTAATCGGTCTTACTCTTATCTACGAAGAAGTAATTGCATATGTATCTTACGACTGAGCAACGACCATGCGAGCAATCCTGGTTTACGAGAGACATGAATTTTTCGTTCGTTTAAGCATAAGACTCGAGGCTTTGTGCATAGAATCATATCGTCACGCTAAAATTTCGCCCTTACGCTCGAGCTTTCGCTTGTAAAATGGAAACTGCCGCAGGACAGAAATCAAACCGATTGTGAGTTTCAGCTGTTACTTGGCTTTCTTTATTCGAAATAAACTGTTCAATTGACTACACGTGGCTTGTAGTATTCAGTAAGTACCCATACATATTAGCGCACTATTTAAAATACTGGCAAGTGTCCCGCGCGCGCGCGCGTCTGTGGGCTATGAAGTTAGACGCAGGTAAGAATATTGTAATATGGCGCGGGCCATGAGGACAGCTGTTGTATACTGACAAAAAAGTGAAAGCGGGGAAAAACAGAAAGAGAAATATCTTGTTTTCGAATGAAATATTGTTTCGCGGCAAGCGGGAGAGGAGTACGTAGCAATCCGTTCGCAGAGAAACGATTCGAAATGAATAATAGTTTGACGGAGTATAGGAATAAAGTGGCAACAGTCAGTTGAAACTGGTTGAAACGGTAAAACAGAGTGGTCGGTACATATGTGTGTACAAACATTATAGGCAACTACGTTGGCAGCGGGTGCGGGAGTGCTGCGTGTGTGTAATACGATGATGCATACATATGGCGATGGAAGTGGTTGTGTAGGCATTGAGGAATCAAGAAAAAGGCAGCTCACAAAAGTACTTCATAGAACAATTAATCCGATTGTATGACTACCAATTGATCTCATTTAAACACCTTGTCGCGAGAACCCGACAAATTAAGACACCGCAGCGTGACAGTGAGAGAAAAGGATGACCAGAGAAGTAAGTTAAAGTCGCGCTGGAATGATCATTCAGCAACGCTTATTTCGCCAAGATTTCACATTATCCTAGTCGTTGTGACGCAAACGTAAGGCCAAAGTGTCGAAAGAAACAGCAAAGCATAGAATTTTTCGTTGTATCTCGATGCGATTGCGAATACGTGCACAACACCAGACACACGGTTTTCGCAGTTATCAAACAAGCTATAAGGACTTGCTTCTATGACGTTACTCATCGATTGTTTAGTTGTATTTACGGAGTACTGGACAATTTTCTACAACTAAAAGATGACCAAATATCGTTCGGTAGTGGAACGAGTCTCCAGTGATAATCATCGTTTCCACCACTGCTTTTACGAGGTTAGAATTCATAACGCAATTACGCGCACGTCCCTTGTTTCCCTTCGCGCCCGTTCGTCATATCCGACATTTAGAAAATCATAGAATTTTACTCGCCGCCGCTTCGAGGGGAGAACGAATGCGATTCCGATTTCCTCCCTCGACGTACGCGCAACCCCTATTTCGTTCGTCAAGTTTTTGCACTCGAAGCGTCGCTTCCAGGCAGTTTAATCTTCGAAATTTTATCACCGGACAATGCACTTCGCTACCGTTAAATCGCAACGGTAATACCTACATTTTCACGAAAACTTGTAGACTACTGTAGAGCGGTTTTTTTTTTTAAACTGTTGTTCCACAGGAATCACCATGAATGCCAGAACTCAGTTGTTCGAATTAAGTATGGAGGGCAGACAAGTGGACGAGGCGGTAGCAAGTATCTTCCACAGTGTTCTTTTACACCGAAGTCTTGGTAAATTTAAGTACAAACAAGAAGGTAGCTATTCAGTAGGCACAGTGGGATACCAAGACGTCGACTGTGACTTTATCGATTTTACTTATGTCTGTTGTTCGTCTGTGCATCTGGATCAAACGCTGAAACGTGAAATATCAGGCTTCTCTGAGGCTTTGCGTTCCACAGACAGTCCAGGGTCCGGCCAAATATCCTTGGAATTCTTTCAGAAGAAGAAAAATCGCTGGCCCTTTCAACCGGAATGCATACCGTGGGAGGTGTGGACGGTGCGCTTGGAGCTTATAAAACTAGCGACGGAGCACGAGCGTCAGATATGCAGGGAGAAGGTCGGCGATCTGTTGACGGATAAGATACTTTACATAACGGAAGTAATGAATCGGCACGATTACCTTCCCAAAATGCCGAATCAAGCGGAACTGGACCTGATATTCGATACGTCGTATCCGGACATACAACCTTACCTGTTCAAATTGTCCTTCACGACGTCTAGCCCGCCTAGTACGACGATGGGCAACACAATGAAGAAGCTGATCAAAGAGACATTATCGATTTAGTTGTACGAGCTCGCGGGCACTTTGTAGCGTATATGCTATGCATGTACGATACCGATCCATTTAGAGAAACAAACGCGGGAACTTCTCTTTGCTAATCGAGGATTTTTAGCCGCCGCCGCCGCATCGATTCTTGGTTTCGCGCTGACGCTACGCCTTCGTAACGTTACTAGCTTCCTTTGCTCTTAGCTCGCGCGTAGCTCGTCCACTTCGCTAGATTTTCTACGTCTGATTGGCAGAGAGAGTTCCGCGTGTACAGAGAAGTAGGTATGGAACAAATTCTATGGAAGATTTCGAATTAGATAGGACGAGGAATCGTATCCCATGCGAGCATTACAAACACACCATTTACGATCTAGGTTCGCGCAAGTTCTGTGCCGACAATACTTGTCAGGAAAAACGGTTCAATACAGATAATTACGATTGTACGGAGCTGGAATATTTGTAAAATTGCTATTGTACAAAGGAGCAGATTGAGGGTAGCGTTACTTTTGCTTCTTTTTTTCTTTATGGTTACTGTTCCATATAGGGACCGTTGCGTACACAATTCTCCTGGATTATCGATTATTCGTGAAATAGCGGACGATTGTTTGGTAACTTTTGAATTTCGACTTGTTCACATCATTCGATACGTGACAAGAGGGTAACGAGCTTCTCCGATCTTTTATTACCTTGTTGCTCCTGCCAAAGCTTTCCCGCGGCAATAGAGGCGTGTAAATGTAAATGAATATGACAGTGTCCGGCGTTGATTTTAGGAACAGAAACGTGACGGGAAATGAATTTATCTTACTATGTAAAGATATTTCTATTGTTTCTTGCTATTTACGCGCAGACGCACACGCATGCCCGGAACACGGTGCGGGTGCACATTTAAATAGTGTGATGCGTGTTTGCGTACGCGTTAACGTTGATACGCCGCGTCGCGTATGTATGTATGTATGCGGTTGAACGCGAGAGGGAGGAATGCGTCCCGATCCCGGCGATGATGCACGCTTGTACAGCAAAAGACGACGCGTCGAGGCGAACAAGTCGAAGATCACATAAAATCGACGTTACATACTTACGTAAATAGTCCAGATATTCAACCAGTTTTTAGGTGATTAACAATTGCTCGATATTTACAAATTAGCAATATGTACTTGTATATTTCGTGTGATGGAAGAATGAACTGAGAACGAAGAAGCTTCGTTGTTTAACCGTGTCGCAAGAGTGCTCGGAGAAAATGTCCATCAACATTAATGGTTAAGAATTTCGACTATAATCCACGAGTATATCTATAACGACGCGTGATTGTACACATTGTAGATTTTAACGATCTAAAATCTAAAGTGATTCACGTACCTAGTTACTTGGGAGGCTTTTCTTTTGGGAATAAAGCTGTCGCCGGAGCGTCGAGTTGCGTGTAAAATTTGTAGGGAGCTAAGTGATTCGAAGCGATACAAATAACACGCACCAAACCGTTACGAGTAGTCTCCATTGAATTTCCGAAAGTTTCATGCCTTCGTATCGAATTTTTATAATAGAGGGTAAACGCTTAGAGAATAGTAATGTTAAGCAACGATACTGCTATTTATTAACTCGAAGTACACCTTGGAAATGTGTTTTCGTTGAGAGAAAAGAGGCAGGGCGTGTTTTCCAAAGAGCAGGAGGAATCGTGTACAATTCTAGTGTGTAATGTATACTATATACATATGTGTACATACATAGGTACTATATATTGGAAGATTATACGAAAGAATAGACTATAGAGGGTGCAAGGAGAAGGGACGAAGGGAGAGATGCAAAGTATAGCGGACGGGCGTATGTACACGTACAATTACGAAATATCTTGTACAATAAGTTGGAATAATACGTGCTGAGTTAATACGTTTGAAGATGTATTTTTGTTTGCGTTTATGTAAATGTACATATTATATTTGAATGCGCGTGCATTGGGGGGGGCAGCCGTGCGTTTGGATAAGAAATAATGATTATCGAAGATGTGTAAATTGCCGTAATGGTACGAAGATACATATAGAGAGGAAAGTGTTGCGTAGCTGTGAAAACTTGAAAACCACGAGGACAAACGATTCACTCTTAATAAATTACCGTATTTTATAATGAGAACTTTATTATTAAGTGTGTGTGTGCTTGTGCTTGTCTAACCCTTCCCGAAACACACATTTCGAAAGATGGCGCAACACCAAGGGTACGGTTGCAAGGGTGACGAAAGGTGAGCCGGGGAACAGGAGCCGAGTACGAGTAAGGAAGCTAACCCAGAGCTGTCCAGAGCGATGGTAATCGGTTGTCGCGGACGCCTGCGCGAGGGGACATTCGGCGGCTTGTCTGGTTAGGTTCACCAGCAGCGATTTTCCGTTCTCACAATCAGTCGTCGATAGAAAAGGTTGCTCGTCGTCTCGGATGCACTTCATCTCGCGTTGAACGTTAAACACCGTGCGGAGTCTAATTGCTTTTCGTCTAACGGAACATCCAATTGTTCGCTGCTGTTGTATTTCTCTTTCTTTTTTGCCATTCAACAAGTCGAAACTTCTCTGAAAAATATTCGAATTTCGGAGAATCGTCTACGCAAAGTGTTCAAGATTACAACGTGCATTTCGAAATGAATGTTTAGTACGCTGATTTCCCAAATTAATATGTATATATCAGTGTCGAGGAATATTGTATCGGTGAATTGGACGAGTCTTCGACGGTTTTTAGGATACCTTGCGAAAACCATTTCAATTCGTAAAGATTCTTCTTCTGCTTCCTGCCGTTACTACGTACCCACTGCGCCCCTCTTCTTCTCGTTACTCCTTACCATAGTACTATTTCCGTACAATGAGAAAAAAAATTGAGGGGATCGACACGCGGTGCTCTCCACAGGTGGCCCAAATCCAACTGTCGGACTTATAAATGTAGTTTCCTTGGCTGGAGCGTGGGGGGCACTTAATGTGAACTTACATGTGAACTTTTGCGAAATTTCAATAACCGTTTAACCGGTTTCAAAGAAAATCGGTAGAAGAAGTTGAAGTTGGAAGTCCTAGCTTCGGCTTGGGTGCTTCGTGATCGCGGAGTATATGTTCTATTTTCGGGGAATGTTTTTACCTCGGTAACCTCGACAAACACCAGATTTCACTATTTTTAAGATAGCTGGTACATACGATTCGACGGACCCGGAGGGAGAACCACGCTTTACGACTTGTTCGGATTGCACAGTTGCACGATTCTCGGTATAAAAAGAAGTAGCCGCGAATTCGAAGTTCCTCGAATTCGGCCAAGGAGGAAGCAACAGATAAGCTGGCGATTTAATAGTTATAGTCGAAGAAACGATCGGCAGGTCTGTCCCTCCGCCGCGCCGTTCAGTGTTGATCCCGTTTTATGGTCGAATTTCGCGAAGACGTTTCTTCTTCGGTTCTCCGAGTCAATCCGAATTCCGTGGCCGTGCTAGTCCATCTCTTCGTTTCATCTTACGTTCGTTCGGAGGCGAAGCACTAGCACGGCAGTCGCGGCACTAGTAATCGGTAAAAACCGTGATCAAGGTGTACGATGTGAATTGTATTGTATGTAGAAACTTATGTTTTCAGCAGTGAGTGGTTGTAGTGGTTTGATCGAAAGGCTATTGGTGTGATTCGAACGAGGCGCGAAGAGGAGAGGAGAGAACCTAGGCAATCCGAAAGAAGGAAATTTTCAGAAGCGGAATCGGATTGAGGTGCACGTACAACGTACACCGGCGTGGATGGAGAAGTGCGCGAAATAAGAATGCTGAATGCAATGCTTCCGTGTAACGGGTGCTTGGAAGTTTCGTTGATCGCGAGTGATCCGAGCATCGGCGACATGAATGGGAATCGAGACGGAAGCGGGACCGGGCACGGGAACGAGACCGGCAGAGGCAGCGGGAGCGGGAGCGGTAACGGGAACGGCAACGGCGATATCAATGACAATGACAATGACAACAACGTGACGTCGAACGTTATAGTGCAGCTAATCTTTTATATCTTTTACGGGAATATCTTCGTAGTCGGCCTGCTTGGGAACGCGCTGGTCTGCTTTGTCGTGGCACGGAATCGTCAGATGCAGACGGTAACCAACCTGTTTATCGCGAACCTGGCGTTAAGCGACGTGCTGCTTTGCGTGCTGGCAGTTCCGTTTACCCCTCTGTACACATTTCTCGGCAGCTGGATATTCGGCAGGACGCTCTGCCACTTGGTTCCGTACGCGCAAGGTGTCAGCATCTATATTAGCACACTGACTTTAACGAGCATCGCGATCGACAGATTCATGGTGATCATATATCCGTTCCATCCTCGCATGAAAATCCACGCTTGCCTGGCCGTGATCGCGGGCATCTGGATAGTGGCACTGCTGGTCACGCTGCCGTACGGGCTTTACATGTATCTCGAGGAGCCGCATAGTTATTGCGAGGAGCACTGGCCGAGCGAGCGGTTTCGGAAAATCTTTAGCACGGTCACCTCGGTGCTCCAGTTCGTGCTGCCATTCTTCGTGATCACATTTTGTTACACATGCGTCTCGATCAAGTTGAAAGATCGAGCGAGATCGAAGCCTGGCGCCAGCGTAAATAAGAGGGAGAGAGCCGACAGGGAGAGAAAGAAGCGGACGAACCGAATGTTGATAGCTATGGTCACTATATTTGCCATTTCCTGGCTACCCCTCAATATCGTCAACGTTGCCAACGATTTCTACTCGCCGGCCAACGATTGGTCCTACTATAGACTCTGTTTTTTCATGACGCACTGCCTCGCTATGAGCAGCACCTGTTACAATCCATTCGTTTACGCTTGGCTCAACGAGAACTTTCGCAAGGAGTTTAAGCAAGTACGAACTTATCGTCAAACAACCAAATATCCTTCCGATGCAGCTTCTTCTCGCAGACGCAATACTTCTCCATTTATTCGTCTAACAAGGGAAGTTTGGCAACCCGGGAATTCGGAAAATTATGAAACTCGGTGTGCAAGTAGAGTAGTTCATCCGTACCGCAACTCTATTTTTTGTTGGTGCCATAATGCAATTTTTGGGGGTGAAATCACCCCTTGAAAAAAATGCAGAATTTTCTTTTCCGTGGAATATCTCGAGAGCGGTGAGAGATATCGAAAAACAGTATAAACAAATGTTGCATGTTACTTTTGTATCTACAAAATTGCATAAAGATAATTTTCGAAAAATCCATATTTTTCAAGTTACCCCCACCACCAATCCTTAATTCCATAATTACTTTTACGCGGTTTTGTAGATATAAAAAAAGGATGCAATTTTTGTTTAAACTTCTTTTCGATATCTCTCACCCTTCCCGAGATATTCCACGGAAAAGAAAATTCTGCATTTTTTTTCTAGGGGTGATTTCACCCCCAAAAATTGCATTATGGCACCAACAAAAAATAGAGTTGCGTTACGGATGAACTACTCTACTTGCACACCGAGTTTCATAATTTTCTGAATTTCCGGGTTGCCAAACATCCCTTGTAAGTAGTCGCGTACTCGTTCCCTCTCTTTCGCCTTCTTTCGAACAATTAATAGCGTTTCAACGGACCGCGAAAGGGGCCGGCATAAAGGATTCTGTTTTGTGAAAAATCGCTATTCCCGCGAAGCCTTCTTTTCCATAAGCAATCCCGAAATTCCGTAAGGAAAGAAGGCAGGTTACTCAACAATGATCGTGAAATTGGTTTCGTGGCCATTATCCGAGGGGGGAGGAACCTCGCGCGGAAAAGTTTTCTCATTTCCATCGTATTTACGTAACTTTGACTAGGCAGATGTAGCCATTCGTTGCTGTGAATAGCCGAGTGTCCTGTTGCTTTCTTTATGCATACATACGCACCTACTACGATTTTATCGTAGGTCTGGCGTTCTCGGAAGTTGTATCTAAAAATTAAGTGGTCGATCGGCACCATTATCGGTACACACGGTATTTAATTTGCAGTGGCGGATTTAACGTGCGGCTGATGAACATTTGCCGCCTGGGACCCTTCCTCATCTTCAAAAAAAATTATAATTTTATCCAAACTATATTTATTTCTGTACTATTACACTTTGCCCGTTTTTAGTAAACTACCTCTTCAATTTCCCGAAAAAAATGGGCCCCTCGGAACATTTGCCACCTGGGTCTTTTTCTTTAAATCCACCACTGATAATTTGAAGTGATTATGGAAGATGGGAAGTTGCAACTTGCAAGTACCTATCGACGTGCGTTACGAAAAGTAGCACGTTTCAATTTTCTTACGAAAAGTAGCACGTTTGCCTTCGTTCTCACGAAAACTATCACGTTTCGGTTTTCGCTGCGAAAACTAGCACGTTTGAGCGGTTTGCCACGAAAAATAGCATGTTTCGTCTTTCGCTGCGAAAACTAGAACGTTTGAGCGGTTTGCCACGAAAACTATCACGTTTCGGGTTTTGCTACGAAAACTAGCACGTTTGAGCGGTTTGCCACGAAAAATAGCATGTTTCGTCTTTCGCTGCGAAAACTAGCATGTTAGAGCGGTTTGCCACGAAAAGTAGCATGTTCGGGTTTACCCCGCGTTCGCAATTCCCCCACTCTTCCTTACTTAAATTATGTAGATAAAAATTTTCATATGTGTTGTCTTTTGGAGATTAGATGGATTTATTATTTATTAAACAATATTTTCAACAGTTGAATTCTTTTAAACTGCCCACGCGCTGAAACGTGATAGTGTCTGCAGTCTGTAGTATAATTCTAAAACGAGCTATTCTTTGTGGTCAAACCGGATAATATGTTAGTTTTCGTCATAAATACCCAAATGTGCTATTATTCGTGGCGAAACAGTATAACGTGCTAGTTTTCGTCGAAACAGTACGAAATGTGCTATTCTTCGTGGCGAAACAGTCAAATGTGTTAGTCTTCGCGGCAGAAGACCAAACGTGCTAATATTCGTCAGAAACGATGGAACGTGCTTCTTTTCGTGGCAAACCGAAACGTGCTACTTTTTAACCGACTTCAAAAAGGAGGAGGTTATGTATTCGACCCGTATGTATGTTTTTTTATGTTTGTCCCCTCATAACTCCTCAGCATATGGACCGATTTTGATAATCTTTTTTTTATTCGAAAGAGGATGGTGCCCCGTTGGTCCCATTCTACGCGGAATCAATATTGGCCAAATATTTTACCAGTTATAGTTAATAATAATTTATATGTTTGTCCCCTCATAACTCCTCAGCATATGGACCGATTTTGAGGATCTTTTTTTTATTCGAAAGAGGGCGATGCCCCGGTGGTCCCATACGAGACTAAATCAATATTGGCTCAATATTTTTCCAGTTATGGTTAATAATAATAATTTATATGTTTGTCCTCGCATAACTCCTCAGCATATGGACCGATTTTGATGATCTTTTTTTTATTCGAAAGGGGGCGATGCCCCGGTGGTCCCATCCTACACTGCATCAACATTGGCCCAATATTTTGCCCGTTATGGTTAATAATAAAGACTATTGTCACCTAATTATTATTATTTTATGTACGCATATCTCCTCAGCATGTTGTGTCAATATATATAAAACTAAAAAGTTAAAAATAAACAAAATTTAAAAAAAAAATTAAAACCGACTTCAAAAAAAAAAAAAAAAAATTGCACTAAAAAGTAAAAAATAATTCTTTCCCTTATTTAATCTACGACTCATATTTTTCAAGTCGGTGCCTCATCATTTGCACTGTGTAAATCTGGCGCCGGCTTAAAAAATATGAGCCGTAGATTAAATAAGGGAAAGAATTATTTTTTACTTTTTAGTGCAATTTTATTTTATTTTTTTTTTAAGTCGGTTTTAATTTTTTTTTTAAATTTTGTTTTCGTAAGAAAATTGAAACGTGCTACTTTTCGTAACGCACGTCGCTATGTACAAAGCACGCCCGTATACTTCTTCTTTTCTTTAAACGACGAATAGCTTTCCGATAACTATAATGTAGGCTCCGATAATCCGATGGTTCGGATCCAGGGTGAAACGCCCAGCGAGTTTCACCTCTGGAAATTGTTTTCAAGGTACTCCCATGTTTCCCGAGAGCTGCCAGCGGAATCACTGCAACAGCGACCGAGCGACTCAAGAATCATAAAGCTTGCAACGGTAACAGCACCCTCCAGGAATCTCTGCTACCCGGTCAAACTCAAAACAGAGCTCTGAATCCGGACGCTTGCGAATTGATCGTTCTCGACGCGACCACCACCAATCTGTCGAGAGAGGTCGAAGAGGATGGAACTCTGTGACCGGTTGCGACTTGCGACCGACCGCCTATCGCCAGTGGTAAGTGGACAGTACGGTTCTATGTACATATTCCGTAACTGTATGGGGCCGTCCTTAAATTACGTAAGGGTAATTTTGGCGAATCTTACCCCCTCCCTCCCCCAGTATAAGAGTTCGTAAGATTTGATATTCCAACCCCCTAATTTCGTAATATTTTTTACATTTAATTTTATCAGTTATTAAAATTCTTTTAAAGGTTTATATAAATTCATTTAACTCGGTTTCGGGAAATTTAAACTAAACCTACTTTTCTGGAACATCAACGACAGAATTTGTATTTGTATTCTTATTTACCTGACTCCACCCTTGTAAGAAAACGTAAAAAAATTCGCGATCCCCTCCCCCCCAAAAGCCTTACGTAATTTAAGGACCACCCCTACGATGTACTTCATTTGCATTTCCTTTCCCCATCGTCTTCATTCACCTGTTCCTACTTCTGTTCTCGGATGCAATCCCTTTCCATATAAAATATCCCATGGCAACGTCGATTGGTATGTAGTACCCATTGAGCTATAAGTATACCTGGAGAGGGAACAGAGCAATGGCGGCCGGTCAGAGAAAAAGAGAAATTGAGCTCAATGAACATAGCACATTTACTATATACATGATAGTATAGAGTGAGAGGGATAATAGGAAGAAGAAGGATAGGTTCACCCGTAATCTTCTATTTTTCTCTGACCGCTGTCGCCTCTACTTCTTCCCATTGCTGTTCTCTCTCCAGGTATTCTTATAGCTCAATGGTAGTACCTATATTATTTACCAGTGGCGCACTCAGGATTTAATTTTGGGGGAGTTGAAAGTACAAAAATATTTTTAATGCGAATTCGATAAAATTCATTAGGTGATTATAAAAAGTTATTCAAAGAATAAAATCCCGTTCTCTTTTCATTTTACAGAGCCCCTTCTTTGGGGGGTGTCAGGCCCCCTTGGGCCCCCTCTGAGTGCGCCACCTTGCGGTGACTAATTTTTCTTCCGTTCATGGTTCTTGCCTACGACACAGCACGAAAGGAAGCCCGAAGCGACGATAGGGAAGAGAATAATAATGCATACCCGACTGTACATACGATATAAACACATACACACTTTTCTATCGAGCCATAGCTTGTTCTTATCGATTACAATAATCCCTCCTCGAAACCGATTACGTTATCTGTCGGTCGATGGGGTTTCGCCGGGCGATATCGAGAAGCAGAGATTGCGTTGTCGCTGACAAATTGCGGATACACTTTAGCCCTCACATAATGCGTCACGGTAATGGATGCTTCTAGTTCTTCCATAGTGGGTACATGGATACGAGTTGAAAATGAGGATCAACATTCATCGCGTCCATTCGTCGACAGGGTTATTTAACCCTTCCCCTCCGGCGCGCCCACCCACATACACGATCGCAAACACCCCCTAACGCCTATCCCATTGTTTGCTCGAAATCAAACGGGAATTTAATTCGAAACACGATTATAACGACATAGCCGCCCGATCGAATCGAGTTCTGGACACGCGCGCTCGCTTTTAAAATTCCGCCCGGCTCAGTTCAATATAAATCGATCGCGAATGGCAGAGATAGAGTAAGAACTGGGCTAGAATGCGGAGGGCGGAAGCGGGGACAGGGGCAGGAGCGCGATTTAATAGAAATTGAAAATGCCATTCAGATTCGAAACAAAGCGAGTCTTTTAAGCGCGAATATTGCGGGGCTGTTATTCTAAGAATTTGCCCGTTGCAAATTGTACTCGCGCCGCGCATATCGTAAAGCTGAGATTCTCAAGTCCGTACCGCCGTTACCCCTAACTACCTCGCCCCTATTGTTAAGGGCAGAGAATCGAAGGAAAAAGGGGCCGGTTCGTCTTGCCGGGAAAATCATTTTCAAGAAAGGTTTCTTCTGGGGTAGCCCAGGTCAGTGAAAATTTCAGAATTTTCGTTGATCCCGCGCGTACGCAGCTCTATATTGATTTTTCGAACGGCCGAATACAAACAGAAGCACAGACGCGAGTGCACGGCGGACATGTAACCATTGCGTAAGACGATATACAAGAAGCAAGTCGAAGATGTTATTATACTGAGTAATTTCATATCTCACGCACGCTCGCTGAGCATAAGTACATATGCATTTTCAATAGACTGCCGTTGCTTCGGGGATACTTCCGTCGAGATCGTTGAAAAAGAATACGTAGAGTAGATGCCCCAATTACCGCCAGTGTCCCTATTACTACTACTTTAATTATTTTACTTAATAAAAACGTGACGTATAAAGAATATAGTGTTCAGAAAAATTTATTATCAAATTGGGACTGTTCTTAGGGGCCGTCTAGGGTTTATACAAAAACCGACTTTTGAAAAAACCGGTTTTCGAATTCCAATATTTCCAAAAAAACCGGTTAAACCGGTTTTCGAATTTTCACAAAAAATATAGTTAAAATAGTAAGTAAATATTTGTACTTAATTTAAAAAATCTCAGTTTTCTTAATATTATGGAATAACGAAAATATAACAAAATAAAATATACTCTATCTATAAAAACCAAATAAAAAAAAAATATAATAATTAAAGCCCGTACAAAATATAAATATTTTAAAAGGTGTTACCAAATTATATATCTTTATTCCTTTAGTATTTTTTTTTTTGAGAATATGATTAGTTTTACAGTAAACTGTTACCTACTACATAGTTTTCAATTAAATAATTAATTCATTTCTGCATATTAATTCTAGTATTTATATAAAACCGGTTTTTTAAATTTAAAACCGGTTCTCGAATTTTACAAATTTATAAATAAAACCGGGTTTTAAACCCGTAAGGGTAATTTTGGCGAATCTTACCCCCAGTATAAGAGTTCGTAAGATTTGATATTCCAACCCCCTCCTTACGTAATATTTTGTACATTTAATTTTATCAGTTATTAAAATTCCTTTAAAGGTTTATGTAATTCATTTACCTCGGTTTCGGGAAATTTAAACTAAAACTACTTTTCTGGAACATTAATGGCAGAATTTGTATTTCTTTAAAATTCAGTTAAAAAATATTACGTAAGACGCTACCTGACTCCCCCTTTCTTGTAAGAAATCCGCGACCCCCCCCCCCCAGACCCTTACGTAATTTAAGGACGACCCCTTGTTATTATTATTATTATTATTGCCCACTATTCTTGATACGTTACGCTTTTATTAAGTATAATAAATAATATGGCAGTAATAGTGACATCTACCCTACACCGTTCTCTGTCCGTTATCGTCACTTCATACTTTTTTCACTAATTATTAATAATTCATTTGTCATGTTACAGGGGCCGTTAAATAATATTACCGCGGAGGTGGTAAGCTATCATTGGAAAGCACCGCAACAGAGTTTATTAAACTTAATCTTGTAATTATGTAAAATAGGTAACAATGGCCTGAAAAGAAATGCCTATCAAGTGTAATGACGTTGCGAATCGACTTGTAAAAATTTTAGGCAAAAGCAAAACATATTCGATCACAAACGGTCTCGTCTCTTTTTATTCTAACCAATGGTGACCATGACTAGACGTTTCCTTATTTACATGGTAATTATAAGTACGAGTGATTGAGAATCAAGACGTACAGACGGGCAAGCTGAAACTCGTGGTTATAAGATACAGACATGTACGTACATGTACTACTTCTGAACGCGATCGACAGATTGAAAGCAACGAACTTGCGATCCACTGTTGGAGAAACGGAAGAAAATATATTTCCGACCTGGCTGCAGTTGATTATCTAATTTCCTACGTTTCTTCTCCCATACATACGCACCTGTGTACCCGTACCAACACCGATGGTTTGCCAACAAGAGGATATGTATATTGTGAGAACTGGTCAGCTGATAAAAGCCTCGCTCGGATCGTCGACCATCCTCGAGGGCGAGAGTTCTTCTCCCCTTTCGCTCATCTCCGATTTCAATTTCGCAATAACTCCTCATTATCCTGGGAAATGATTGTGGTAATCCGAGTCTGCTTCCTAAGGAACGGTGCTTGTCGAGGGGCGGACAGGGTGAAAGGTGAAGCGTGTATGTGTGTATACCGTGTACCTATGTATGCGCGTACTCTTTCGCGTGACATTCTCTGCGCGAGATAGAAATAGCCGAGTCTGAAAACATTTATGCATTTTTATTAACATTTTTACACTTTTTAATATTTACGTGTACGATCTGTGCCTCGCATTTATTTTATACAAAGATAGATACATGTAATGAACGAACAGCAGTAAATACGGCTTTGCGTTAGGAATATTATAGTTTGGCAAATGATAATTCTTTCCTTAGTTCTGTGTTCATGTATACATATATTCATACACATACACGGGCCTATGTTTATGCGTGCATACTAGGGTGGCTCTTATTTTCGATTTTTGAATTTTCTTCGGGGCACCCTCTAGAATAGTTCCAAATAATTAAAAAAAAATCTGTGTAAAGTTTCAGCTCGATCGGATAACGGGAAAGGGTGCCCCTGGGCCGTTAAACATTTAAATCATTATTTAACAGCTCGCGAAGTCGATTTTATATAACGTCTTCCAAGTTATTGATTAAATAAAAAAATATGTCAAACAAAAGTTGTAGATCCGGACAAGGAGCATCTTTTTTGTTGTATTACTTTTTGTCGTACTATAAACGGTTTTCGAAAAAAATTAGAAAAACTTAAAATAAAAAACTTTTTATTTTCCAAATTTTGAAAGTTTAAATGCTTCTAGAACACTTTTTATTTATGAAGGTGAACAAAAAAAATGGAATTTTTATTTCCGAGGACTATTTTTAAACATTTAAGACGAGGGCATTTACCGAAATATGCAAAAAAGATAAAAAAAAAAATTTTACTCACTTTCAGTGTTTGATATGTCATGAATGTTTCCTGCAAATTTGGGACCGAAATTCGCAAAAATATCAAAAATATATACTTTATATTTTCGATACATTTTTTTTTTGTTTTTCGGAATTTTTTCGAAAACCGTTTGTCCCGCGAGAAAAAGTAATAGAACATAAAATATGCTCCTTGTCCGAATCTACAACTTTTGTTTGACATATTTTTGTATTTAATCAACAACTTGGAAGATGTTATATCAAATCGACTTCGCGTGCTGTTAAATAATGATTTAAATGTTTAAGGGCCCAGGGGCACCCTTTCCCGTTATCCGATCGAGCTCAAACTTTACAGGGATTTTTTTTTAATTATTTGGAACCATTCTGGAGGGTGCCCCGAAGAAAATATTGAAAAAAAATTTTACAAAGAGTAAATAAGAGCCACCCTAGTGCATACAACTATCGCACACGCGCCCATATACATATACGTAAGGAAAAAAATATACATACTCAGGCATCCAAGTTTACACGCTTCCGTTTACTATGTTACAGTGATGTCCGATTGAAAATACTCGATCCAATAGTTTTAGCGTCCGCGAGACTCTGAATTTTATCGTGTGCCCAATCGATGTTTACACGATGTCCGATACCCGATACCCCGATACAATGAACTCATACCAACCATTCTCTTTATTGCATATGTGCGTGTACACGTCTATATAGAAATGATAAAGAATCCTATCGTTCGATTAACATTTTGTACGACAAGCGACAACAGATTTTCCTTCACCTTCCGCGACAGCGGGCTGAGATTCAAGCTAACTTAAACGCACTGATTAGGGGATCATTTTATAGTGTTATAGTGTTGCAGTGTCACTGTCATTGATCGCGTTCGTTGACCGACGTACGAGTTTAGTACTTCATTGTATCAGAGCGCATGTTCGTGTAGCCGTGTAGCCTAACGCATGAGAGAAACATTGATTATTTTCAGTAGACGCTTCATTGTTTCGACTCTCCTTTTCCATCAGCTTCCGCTTTCATATCCATAGCTGCCTCTTCGGTCCGTTCGCGAAACAAGTTAATGCCAAAGAGATTATTTTCGATAGATCCTTAACGTTCAATTGCGATAATTACAATGACGAATCGCTTTGCTTAGGCAACGCTTTGATCCGCCTTTTATTCTGTTTCCATATAGACATACATACAGACATATGTATAGATATAGGCATATTACGTATGCGATATAACGGCGCAGACTGGCAGGGAATACTCAACTGTCTAGTTTAATATTCCCCGTCATTCGATGATATTACGCACGCGCTAATCGCCGTGAAACGTTGCGTTTTACTTGGAAGAGGAATCTCTTGTGCGTATACAGTTAGAGCGATCGGCAATCTCTTTGGCAGCAACGTTACTACGGATTTCTCGGCCTTAGAGAATACAGATGTTGTCCCTCCTCCTCGGCAATCGTTGAAATCTTTTATTGGCGCGAATGTACAAGTGAATTTCACCTGAGCCAGAGCTTCAATCGAAGAGCATCCACGCCGTTCAAATAATACCGAAACAATCGCTTGTCGCGCACAAAGCCTAGATTCTCGTATAGACGTAGCGCCGGTCGATTAGTGATCTCCGTTTCCAACACCACCTCGTCCGCGTTATCTTCCACCATAGCTTGAATAGCTCTCCTCACCAGATTCGATCCGATCTTCCGCTTTCGGTATTTCACGTCGACGGCTAACATCGCAATGTATCCTCGTTTTATCACCTTTCTGTGGATATCCAACTTGCAGACTATGGCACCGACGCACTCGTCACCATGCATCGCCTTGACCAACAAAAAGCAAGAGTTTTCTTTAAATCCTACACGTGCAAGAGGAAAACAACCCGACGAAAAGCTGGCTAAAAGTTCTTTTTGGCATCCGCACATTTTCTAACGCCGTATCTCTGATCCCTCTCGTCCTTTAAATTCTACATAGGCAACAACCAGCAGAAACAATATATATACACTATCGTATCAACGTGTCTATACAGAATCAGAAAGTATCGTATGTATGTATGTGTTTATACTAGAGATGGGCAAAAAATTATTTTAAATAAAAAATTGATTTCGAATAAAAGACAAAAATTTTATTCGAGGGTCATCGAATAAAAATAACTTTGGGTACTTTTTATTCGAAGCGCCTCAAAATAACTTTTTTATTCGACGAGATTCATTCGACGGCTACGCATGATTTTTTCATACGACGGGAATTCATTTTAAGCTTTGAAATGATTTTCTCCGTTTCAGGCGGGTTTTATTTCAAAAGTTATTCGATGTTAAATAACTTTGGGCGAGGCTCGAGAGCCTTTGATCGAAGCCGCCGGCTTCTCGAGCCGAGCGACATTGTATCGTTCACCCTTATACGCTGCAGCGCGGAGTTGCTCGGCGATGTGTCATCGATTATACAGAAACGGAATTTCTTTATTTTTCGTCGTATAAATATGAAAGTGACACCAATGGATTCCTTGCATTCGCCCGATTAAATTGGCCAAAAAATTATTTAAATCGGACTACTTTTAACGAAACGGGCATTCAATCTTGCAAATTAATTGTATGCCTAATATCGTTAATTAAAGTTCAAATTATGTCAGGTTTGGTATCATTTTCGTCGGGAAAACACAAGGAGACGATTGATATGACTTTCGTGCAGATTCGACGAAGAATCTGATTTCACATTTTTCCGTTCTTAATGGCTTGTGCTATCTATGTCTTTTATGGCCCCGTGTTTCTCGGCTGTCGAGGGCTCGCTTCTGAAGGGTCTCAGGTGTCAACACGGTCAGGCACGCATTTTAAATGCACTACTTATTGGCAATACCGAAGATTCTAGGGCCTAGAACAGGCTTGGGAATTAAGTGATCTTTTCGGCCGAGTTTCAGAAGCAACGCCCTCTTTCTCCCGCCGCGCAGTTTCGTTAAAAGTAGTCCGATTTAAATAATTTTTTGGCCAATTTAATCGGGAGAATGCAAGGAATCCATTGGTGTCACTTTCATATTGATACGACGAAAAATAAAGAAATTCGCACATCGCCGAGCAACTCCGCGCTGCAGCGTATACGGGTGAACGATACAATGTCGCTCGGCTCGAGAAGCCGGCGGCTTCGATCAAAGGCTCTCGAGGCTCGCCCAAAGTTATTTAACATCGAATAACTTTTGAAATAAAACACGCCCGAAACGGAGAAAATCATTTCAAAGCTTAAAATGAATTCCCGTCGAATCAAAATTCATTCGAAGCCGTCGAATGAATCCCGTCGAAAAAAAAGTTGTTTCAGGCGCTTCGAATAAAAATAACTTTGGGTTATTTTTATTCGACGACTAATATAAATAAAGTCTCTTTTATTTGATACGTTATTTAAATAACTTTTTATTTAAATGATGCCCATCTCTGGTTTATACCAGCATCGTTCGAACGTACTTGATATTTCTGTGGAATATAATACATACCAGAAAGCACAATTTTGGCCAATTATGAATGAAATATCTATACGTATAAATAGAGTACGGTTCGCTTAGGTCCTTTTGTATCAATTTCATAATATCAGGCATTTGTAATTCGCTTGTGTAACTAACGTACTGAATGTCATCGCCTTTATTCTCTAAGGGTAACGTGTCTGTTTTATCTAAACGTATACAAGAAGAATATGATAGAAATAAGTTATACATGATCAGTATTTATAGTAGATATATATATATATGGAATAATATGACTAATCGTATATAAAAGTACACGTTATACGGAGAGACCGCTTTCGACACTGGTTTTATGTTTCGATACGCTCTATATTTATCGAAAGAGATGTTTAGACGTGGATAAGCACTATAAGCAGACACCGTCCACGCGCTAAAGATTAACATGAAATTTCCCATACCGTGTTGACTTAAATGACTAGTTTCCATGGTTTTAGATTGCGGTAGGTTAGCCGTGCTGGCGATTCTTTCCGGTGAATCGTAGATACCGTTCACTCGGCTTATCCCATTTGCATGTAGTTCTTCGTATATTTCGGTCGCTTTTAAAGTGAGCCGCGACTTAATGTCCAAGGAGGCGATATCTGTCAGGGAATCATGCTTGTTCTCCTCGACCTTACTCTCGTCGCTCTCCGATCTATTTACATCCGCAGCCTTCTCCACCTCGACGCTCTCCATTTCACTTAATTTTCCTACCTCCCGAACGTCAGAATTTCACTGCCCTGGCTGCGTCAGCTGAGATACGAACAGAGTGTTTTGGTGGCACTGTTCCCACAGTTCCCTCTGCGATCCCACCAAACGTGTCAGCAGAATCTTTAGATGCTGCACAGACTTTTCAATCGAATTTTCATAATTACGGCAGGCTAAATAATGGTTCGTCGGTGATTTTACGTTAAAACGCGGATATCCGACAGAAAGTTCCGAGCGACGGAGACGACACCATATTGAATTTCTGATTTCTGCCAAATTCTGCCAATTTCTGCAATGACTGCTGCAAGTCGAACATAAACAATGATCTTACGAGAAACAACAGTTGAGCCGACACAGCTCGGAGATGCCACAAACGCACAACGCGCGCAACGAACACTGGCCCGTTCACACGGGGTGCGCTCCACTTGCGCCCAAATCGCCCGCAACGCCCGTGATTTTCATTAAGGTGGGTTTCCCTGTACGCGACTGGACGCAACGTCAAGAATTTCAAAGTCGATTTTCTCGAAAATGAAGCGCGATATAAAAAAAAGTTACTCTTTCTTTTCGACTTATAACAAGTAAATAAGTCGAAAAAGAGGAATAAGATTTTTTGATATTGTGCTTCATTTTCAAGAAAATCGACTTTGAAATTCTTGACGTTGCGTCCAGTCGCGTACAGGGAAACCTACCTTAATGAAAATCACGGGCGTTGCGGGCGATTTGGGCGCAAGTGGAACGCACCCACGGTTGGCGTCTGCTTCGCGACCATCCCTTCTACAATGTTTTGTGAATGTGATGAGAGGCAAAGCGGGCGAAGCCACGCCATAGGCTCTTACTAGCTCTTATCTTGATCATATTCACGAAACATTGTATCTAGAAGGGATGGTCGCGAAGCAGATACCAGCTGTGTGAAGTTAGTCCTCTCTCCCTCTCTGCACCTTGCATCTGCGATATTACGTATGTTATGCAGTTTAAAGGATATTTTTTAGCGATTGAAAATCTTACCGCGTAACGTTAAATTCTATTGCATATACTTGGGTGAGTGAATCGATAAGTCCAACTCGCCATCCGAATAAAAATCCGATTAACCATCGTTTAACAGAAAGTAATACGTAGTGCAATTAAAAACAATAGAAAGATGTGAGAATTCAATTTGCAATTTAATTGTTTATTTTCTGATATTTACCGGATATGCGTCGCGTTTGTTTTTCTTGTCAGCAGAGGTCGCTCGCATCGTCAGGCGGCACCGGAAGTAAAGAGAGGCCATACTAGTAAATCGTATATTCAAGTTTCTTTTGGACCTAGGCACCTAGGCACGATGGGTGAGATATCCGATTTTATACGAGTTTTGTTTTCATCGCTTTGAATCCGTGCTTTCTCTTTAGAATTAGCTAATAAAGAATTATCGGTTGCTCACAACCAAGTCTATACCTACAGTTTAGGTTTATATTATTTCGATGAACGTAACTTAAAGATTAAAAGATCGATTTGTCAGCGGCGTCAATGTTTCGTTGCTTGAGCATGTGATACCGTTTCGGTGTGTCTACATATTTCTCACGATCATATGTACTCGTTGCCGTTCTTTCAAACTTCTAATTCGTCGTTCGCGTAGATGAAGAGCTACGCGTCGTATAGTCCACCTTTCCGCGCAAAACCGACTGCTCGATTTATTTTCATACGTACTGGATGAGAAGGAATTTGTCCATTTCAGGTATCTCACGGGATCATTGGCACAAGAGGCGGGCAACTGGTGGTAAAAGGAAGCCCATCCGTAAGAAGAGGAAGTTCGAGTTAGGACGTCCGGCTGCGAACACCAAACTCGGAACTCAGCGTATTCACACGGTATTGTTACTCGGTGTTTTCCATTCCTGCCTCGCATCTTATAATTTCTTTTTCCATCGAGCATAATGCAATATTGCTCGATCATGAAATGATGACGACCTTTACCTACTCTGAGTACTGTGCTGACCAAATTCCCACAGCGTACTGATCGAACCCCTAAATCCAACGATCCTCGTTAAGCGTACAATGCGACCGTAACCATTATGGATTTCTTTCTCTATTTCTGCATAAGTCAGGTACGCACACGAGGCGGCAATAAGAAGTACAGAGCCCTCCGCCTGGACACGGGAAATTTCTCATGGGGATCCGAATGCACTACGAGAAAGACACGTATCATCGATGTTGTATACAATGCATCGAATAACGAATTAGTAAGGACAAAGACTCTGGTGAAGAATGCGATCGTCACCATCGACGCCACACCTTTCAGACAGTGGTACGAAAGCCATTACGCTTTGCCGCTGGGCCGTAAGCGTGGCGCTAAATTGGTGAGCAATTATTTTCCTAGTATTGTCGTCGATTAAGTATCGCAACTGAGAAACCAATTAAATGTGCACAGACGGAAGCTGAGGAAGAAGTTTTAAATAAGAAACGCTCGAAGAAAGCGGAAGCTAAGTACAATGGAAGGCAGCGATTCGCTAAAGTTGAACCTGCTCTGGAGGAACAGTTCGCTACAGGACGTGTGCTTGGTAGGCAATCGTTTATCTAACAATTCAATGTCATACGTACGCTGCTAATCCTTTAGAATAGGTAGCACACTATTTCAGTTCAGCATTGCATATAGAATTATCGCAACCCCGCACCTTCAGTATTAGGGTGGAGTGAAAAAAACGTTTTTTCGATGATCAAATTCTAATAGTGCGGAAAAGTTGTCTACTTGGCCCAATGAAACGTGTAAAAAATTTCAGCTCGATCGGATAATTTCTTCTGTGTGCACCAAAGTCCTTAACTTTCAAAATTTTAGTACAAAACTTAAAATTAAAAAAAAAAAAAATATTGTAGGAGCCGGAAAAAGAGAGCCACCGCGGCGCCGGGAATCGAACCCGGGCCGCCCGCGTGCTGATCAGCAGCGTTAGCCATACCGCTACGCCGACTCTCCGCGGTCTCTCTAGTTCCGAACTCCTATCTAACCGACGCCACCTATGGGCCACTCCGCACCATAGGCCGTCTTCTCCGAGCGCTCAGCGCCTACAATATAAAATACAAAATACATAAAAAAAAAACAATAAAATTATTTAAAAAAATATAAAATACAAAAAACAAGGAGCCCGACGTACAGCTACCTCCGCGTGGTGGGTTCTGGGCCACTTGTTCCGTTAGGAAAGTCAGCGAAGAGCGGCATTTTTTGATAGTTTACAGTGCCGACAGGCCGTTCCTATCGTTCCGAAACCAGCCTCGAGTGTTTCTTTGCTTCATTTACGCAACAAATATAGTCCTGGGTAAAAAAAAAAGGTAGAATCCACCAGCTGAAGAAAGTTGCAGTTTCTTAAGTTTTGTACTAAAATTTTGAAAGTTAAGGCCTTTGGTGCACACAGAAGAAATTATTCGATCGAGCTGAAATTTTTTACACGTTTCATTGGGCCAAGTAGACAACTTTTCCGCACTATTAGAATTTGATCATCGAAAAAAAGTTTTTTTCACTCCGCCCTATTCAGTATTGCTGCCTTAAATTTTGTATCACAATGATAAGTTTGAATCCGGAATTTCTACGTTCTGGTATATTCTCTCTTTCTCTCTCTCTCTCTCTCGTGTGCTTCGCGGATTCTGTAGCCGAATGAATTAACGGTGAATCGCAATACACACCAAAGAGTTAGAGAATACGTTAAGACTTCTCAAAGAAAAACATTCAACGGTATTTGTGACAAGGTTTCAATGATTGTAAGTTGAAATTTGAATTTCAGCCTGTATAGCGAGTAGACCCGGGCAATGTGGTCGAGCGGACGGTTACATACTTGAAGGCAAGGAACTTGAATTTTATATGAGGAAAATTAAAAGCAAAAAAGCTAAATAATCATGTAGCTACAGGAACAAGATAATAAAGTAATCTATATGAAAACGAGACCGGCGAGAAGAGACGTTCGTAAATGAACGAAATATCCTATGCATGTCTCAACATCCCCACGTGACAGAGTTTGAAATATGTTTACTACCTTCTCCCGTGCGCCGCACATACCGTCTTCTATGCGAATCAATGGGAAGGGATCAGTTCTATCGCGTGAATAGAAAACTGTTGCGTCCGAGATCTGAGCGAAGGATGGTATAATCAGCAAGTGAGCTGCAACAGGTTAGCGAAATAATGAGACGACTCTGTTGAAATGAAACGTTTATGTGCTTCCATTGAACAGTAACGTTAAACATAAAATTTCGTCGCTAGTTATGAATCTCAACGGTAGTGTTTAGATACGTAGACAGGCGCGCACCAGTTAACCGAAACGTAACTTGCCAAACAGTTGTTCGCGGTAATATCAGCAATATACAATCCAACGTATAAAAATTTAATATCGTACAATCTTATTTCCGAGCATATTCATTTATACTTACAGAATGTATAACTACATAGCTCAATTGCCCACATACAAATGTTTATAAAAGCACTCCTACCGTATATTATCTCAGTCTACTTGGACGCTTCGCAGAGCGTATATTAACAAATCTTGCGTATGCGATTTGTACGCACGAATCTTATTGCACGGCCCGTTAATTGGAACGATGTTCGTGGCAAGACTCGTCTCTGCGCGAAATGCGATTCACAGCTATGTTGGATCTTGATTATCTTCGGTTTTCGAATAGGACAAAGACAGGGACGCCAATATCTCGCTCAATTTATTATGCGATAATGCATATATCCTGTCAACGGAGCTGTTTACTTTGGCATTATGATTCTGAAAAACATAAGGGATTTTTGGAGTATCGTATTAGGGTAGACAAAGAGAAACTTGCAGGCTTACATAATCTTAAATGCTTCTTTCACTGGATTATTGTAATGACGAGACTCGACGAAGGTATGAAGGGACCAAAGGCACGCTCAGTGTAAGTTGAATCGCGGATACAGGTCTCCCAATTTCTGGTTTTAATTTAATACGATTATAGGACTGGCTAAAGTAACGCTCGCTATTGATGATGTACATACATATATCTGTGTGCGTGTACGAGTCTGCGTGCGTGCATGCATGCTGCGCATAAAATGCACAAAGTAAAGTTTCTTTATTTACTGCGTACGTGCAGGAGTGGACAGTACTCCTTGAATAAATATTCTTTATTTCTTATCGTTTGTATTTTTACATTACAAAAAATGCCGTGTAACGAGTGCGTGCGTGTGTGTGTGTGCGCGCGGTGATCCGCGCGCGCATACACACGCGCAGGCACGCACGCACACCTTTTTAATGTTTTAATTATAACACTTACATGTAAACACAGGACGCGAACAGCGGTGGAATAAAAATCTAACGTCATTATCAAAACTTATGGGGGAATCGCATGTAAGGTTACGCACAGATTTCAATGAAACTTCGTATTTAGACAGAGAAGTGAAAAACGTATCGGACCAGCGTTTCGCCCGGCATGGAGGGTGAGCCTAATACTTTCCGGTATTCTATGTGTGTAACTACAAAATTTCATTAAACCCGCTGTTTAACATTTCGCTCGATTCCCGTGTTAGGTTAGGGGCTAAGTATTGATCATTCATTAAACTTGTGGCTTCGATTTCAGAGACTTACACCGATGCGTTCTAGGCCCTCCATACGTTTGCGCTCGCATGCTGTGTATTTATCATGAGTCTGGGCATCACCTGCTGCTGATTCGAATTCGCAGCAGAGCTGGTTACGATAGTAAACGAAGGTTTTTGAGCGCAGGTTCTCATATGCATCGGCCAGTGTGACTGTTGGCATGGATAGTCGCAATACGCCGTGTTCCAGCAACAATAGAACAATGCCTCTCGACCGCACATCGCACACCATTGTTTACGTTTAATTTCTTCGATAGATCGTAGTTTCTCTTCTTCGGCTTCCCTACGAGTCTCTTCGATAGCACGCAACCGTTCAGCCTCTAGGCTTGCCTTCATCTCTCTTAATATCCGATCTGCAATTCAGAACATCTAGAAATGCTTTGTAACGGTACGAAACGATTATTCAGCAGATTTGTAAGGTTTTCAGCAGGGGAAAATAGTATAAGCACTAGGGTGGCGCTTATTTTCGATTTTTGAATTTTCTTCGGGGCACCCTCCAGAATGGTTCCAAATAATTAAAAAAAAATCTGTGTAAAGTTTCAGCTCGATCGGATAACGGGAAAGGGTGCCCCTGGGCCGTTAAACATTTAAATCATTATTTAACAGCTCGCGAAGTCGATTTTATATAACGTCTTCCAAGTTATTGATTAAATCAAAAAATATGTCAAACAAAAGTTGTAGATCCGGACAAGGAGCATCTTTTTTGTTTTATTACTTTTGTCGTACTATAAACGGTTTTCGAAAAAAAATAGAAAAACTTAAAATAAAAAACCTTTTTATTTTTCAAATTTTGAAAGTTTAAATGCTTCTAGAACACTTTTTATTTATGAAGGTGAACAAAAAAAATGGAATTTTTATTTTCGAGGACTATTTTTAAACATTTAAGAGGAGGGCATTTACCGAAATATGCAAAAAAGATAAAAAAAAAATTTACTCACTTTCAGTGTTTGATATGTCATGAATGTTTCCTGCAAATTTGGGACCGAAATTCGCAAAAATATCGAAAATATAGACTTTATATTTTCGATACATTTTTTTTTTAGTTTTTCGGATGTTTTTCGAAAACCGTTTGTCCCGCGAGAAAAAGTAATACAACATAAAATATGCTCCTTGTCCGAATCTACAACTTTTGTTTGACATATTTTTGTATTTAATCAATAATTACGAAGGATATTATATAAAATCGACTTTGCGAGCTGTTAAAGATATAGACTCTATATTTTCGAAATTTTTGAGAATTTCGGTCCCAAATTTTCAGGAAACATTCATGACATATCAAACACTGAAAATAAGTAAAAAAAAAAATTTTTATCTTTTTTGCATATTTTGGAAAATGCCCACCCCTTAAATGTTTAAAAAATAGTCCTCGAAAATAAAAATTCCATTTTTTGGGTTCACCTTCATAAATAAAAAGTGTTCTAGAAGCATTTAAACTTTCAAAATTTGAAAAATAAAAAAGTTTTTTTTTTAGTTTTTCGGATTTTTTTTCGAAAACCGTTTGTCGCACGAGAAAAAGTAACAGAACAAAAAAGATGCTCCTTGTCCAGATCTATAACTTTTGTTTGACATATTTTTTTATTTAATCAACAACTTGGAAGGCGTTATATAAAATCGACTTCGCGTGCTGTTAAATAATGATTTAAATGTTTAAGGGCCCAGGGGCACCCTTTCCCGTTATCCGATCGAGCTCAAACTTTACAGGGATTTTTTTTAATTATTTGGAACCATTCTGGAGGGTGCCCCGAAGAAAAACTTGAAAAAAAATTTTACCAAGAGTAAATAAAAGCCACCCTAATAAGCACGCTACAGCAGTGACGAGCAACCCGCGGGCCGCATTTCGCCTTCCAGACCCGCGGCCCGCAATTCTTTCGATTGTAAATCTATGTTAGAAATACCAAATTCACCCCGTAAAATAAAATCCTTTGATTGGTATATTTAAGTATTCAATATCGCGGCCTGCGCAGAGTATTAGGTTTCCACTTTTGGCCCACTACGGGCCACAGGTTGCTCATCACTGCGAGTATGGTTGAAAACGGGACGTACCAGTGTTGTGTTTCAGTTCAGCTATCTGTTGTTGATGTTGCCATCTCATGCGTTCTATTTGTAACCGTAGAAAGTGAACTGTCGCTTGATGATTCTCCGACGTAGCGTATTCGCAAATCTGATTCTCTTGAGCTACTTCTTTGTACGCCTCCTCCATTAGCTGGGCCATTTTCCTGGCCAAATCTTGCGCGCCGTGATACAAACGAGCACTGATCGGGCCAGCTTCCGGCGGGAGCATCTGATATTCGATAGAATTTTCAGTCTGTTGAGTAGGGATGTAGACCATAGATCCAGCCGAATTCGACAATAGACTTGCCGATGAATGCGAAACAACAGCAAGCGGCGGGCAGGGACGAGCCTTATTAGGGAACGATTTTCTGGCTTTGCTTTCTTTTTTCTGATGCGGTGTGTCTCCCGGAGGCTGTTGGGTCTCTGGAACGCCGCCACCTTTTTCTTTCTCTTTCTCGGCGCTCTCAGTTTTCTCAATTTTCTCGACTTTCTCAACTGCCAACAAACTGTCAATAGGTTTCTTAATCGAGTCGGATGTACCATTGTTTACGACAAAGAATAACGCAACAGACTGATCGATAGGAGATTTTTTCAACGTCGAAACGTCCAGGATATCGGCTTGCGTTTTGCTACCGGACATCGAACTGGGCGACGATATTGCCTTGCTATCGTTGGAATTGTTTAAAGTGTCCTTCAGCGATGCCGGGTTGGTCTGTATAACCGAAATGGTCGGTTCTGCCTTTAACGATTTCTGAGTTTGATTGTTCACGATGGACCTCAAAGCTTTCTCTGCATTCACTTTATCAACCATTCTAGTTTTTGGCTTATAAACCTTTCCCGCGCTTTTAGTACCCTTCGAGCTACTCCTCAGCGGGCTTGGCAAATTTTGATTGGCGGGGTCTCCTTTATTCACGTTAATTCTCAAAAGAGACGACTCGTTTTTCAGCATCGCCGTCGTTGGACCGTCGCCCACCGTCGAATGCTTGCCCAGAGACGTTGCCGATTGTTTTCGCAACTTCTCCATAGATTTTCCGTCATCGACTACTTTCTCGGAATTATTATTCTGTTCTAGTATCGTGACGTTTGATTCGACTGGATCGTCCTTAGCTGTATCACTTGCGGCCGTGCTGTTTGCGTCGGTACTTTTGCTAGTGCCGGGTTTCGCGTCTTCTTTCTTGGTCAGTTTTGCGTTCGCCGGGTGTTTGTCGGATTTTGTGCCCCCCTTAGAAGTACGCTCCCCTGCCGTCGATTCGTCGTTCGACTTCGGAGGAGGATCGGAACGCGCGTCCCGTTCGCGAGCAATCGGGAGCAACTGGAGTTGGTTTTGACTGGAGTTTTCAGGTTCATCTACTTGCGGGTTCACCTGCGGATCCTCTTCGACTTTGATTTGCTCGGTACTCGCGTCAAGATCGGCGAACGTCTTGCTCTCGTTGTCAGAATTATCCGCTCTCTCCGAATCGCTTTGCGACTTGGCTTTAACGTGCAGCCGTTTCTTGACGAACGGCTTCTTCTTGGGGCTGGGAAATTGCGAAGATGCACAGCCATTGGAACATAGAGGATCGTAATTTGGTAGCAATAATTTTATTTGCGTCGGATCATGCGGATTGTATTGCACTTTGGGAGGCGCGAATTTAAACTGACCAAATACAAGCTCAAGCTTTCGGCAATGCCGTGTAATCTCTCTGACGCATTCTTCCATATCCAATTTCCTTTTACGTGGCAGTGGAACCGGCGGCTCTTCGGAGTACAAGTACAGGTCTCGCGGCGGCACCCATGCACGATCGTGCTCGCCAAAGAAACGCACGTCTACGAAACCCTGGGAGTTTATTCGCGGCATAGCTTTGGCTGGCCAGAACGGGAAACCTTTCAGCTTGGCCCACACCAGTGGATGAGGACGGTGGCAGGGTTCGATGAACCACGATGGTTGCGGTCGCGGCAAGTTCCTCCCATGAGCATAACAATCCGGGCAAGCTTCGATCTCTGACACTTCTTGGCGCGCCAACTTAATTATCTGTTTCGCAGCATTCGTTAATTTAGATGTATCGGTGTACACACCACCGCCTGAATAATTCAAACGAAACTGTAGAAATTATTTAATCCTATCTCCTATTAAATTAACTTAACGCACGATAGGATACATTACGTACACGTGTTAAACACAATACAATTGTGTTGTATCCATTTGGCATCGGCCATGAACGCGTCCGTACTGCCGTACAATTTAGCCCGCACGTTCGACTCCAGAAGGCTCAGATCCATTGGTTTCACCACGTAGTGCAGATAATTCGGGGCTTCGGAGAGCTCGACTGGTTTCCAGAACGGCTCGGACTGTGACAGAAAAGTCCTGAAATTTCATGGGACGGGACAACGGAGATGTAAGTAGAAGTATGGGGACAGTACGTACGCCAGGGTACTCTCTCATTCTCTCGACTACATGCTTCAATAATAAACACAACTGATCAACCGACAATTGAGCCATTGCGGTAGACCGTGTCTCTGCGTTCTCCGCTCGCAAAATAGCCGCGCAATCGCCGCATATCCAATTTTGGATAGGCGCTCGCGGCATCCCTATGCACCTGCGGTGCCAGGAACGTGGACACGCGCTGCAATGCGCCTCTACGGACTCTTTATGGCATCGCCAGCAGAACTTATCGTTCGCACTTTTTTTCTTTCGTTTACTTCTGGGATTATGTTCCTCTGAAAGTGAATCTGCTTCTTGAGTACTAGAAAGTTAATTAAGTTCCTTAATGACATATACGTGTGTGCGTGCGTGCGTGCGTGCGAGTGTGTAGTTCTGCGTGTATTTATCGATATATATAACGAACGATGTCGAAATCGCTATGAAATTTGTTGAGAGATATGTTAGAAGCAGATACCGTCCGCACTCACACAGTGTTCCGCTGCTTTCTTTTCAGGCTAGTCCCACTTCTGATCGTTGTTTCTTTCGCACTGTCGCTCTTATTAATGTTGGAGCCATTTTCCAGCACAGAGGAAAGCGTGTCCGACTTTTCTGTATCCTTTACGCAATCCACTTTGCTCTCCCTACATTCGTCCTTGATATCGTTCTCTAGAATAATCACCTCCTGCTCGTTTTCACTCTTCCCCTCATCGTACTTTGTGGCTCTGTCCGCGTCTTTAATACTATCTACTGTATCTGCAACTAAGATTTTACTGTCGTCCCCGGTAGACGCATCGGTGGAATTATCTTGATCGTTCTGAACGTCCGTTAACTGCGACGTCTCCTTTTGCGAGTCCGATATAACCGGGCTCTCTAGCCGCAGAGAATTTGCCAGCCTTTCTTGAGCCTCTACAGACGTCATTTTTACTCATTGCACGCGTTTACTTGCGTATATGTTGGCTGAAACGTAAAAACGGAGAACAGGACGATTAGTGCTCGCGTAAAGTAAAACTTGTGTGTTACAAATTGACGTCTCCCCTTTCGAACGAAACGTTCACGCCATTGATTTATAAACGCACGATCTTGTACAAAAATAAGGAAGCTTATTACATACACTTTCATTGCAAATGGAGCACTTAACAGACAGACTTTCTATCGCAAAGCTTCGCGCAAACAATGATAATACTCTGTTATATATACATATATATATATTTTATTAATTTCCAGCCACGTTAAAATACACTAATGATTTCTCGTTAGAAGATTAATGTGTTATGATTGTGCTGTTTGCATTCACTGCTGTTCTCCATTTCATACACAGTCACGCGCGCGGGCGCGCGCACGCACACATGCGCGCGGTCGCGCGCGCGCGCGCGCGCGCACACATATGCGCGCGGTTGACATAGTATATTTTTTGCTTTCTTGCTCCGACACAATCAGATGAAGATGCACATACTATCAATTGGGAAATCAATAGAAAATTATGAAAATTGGCATTGAACGCTACGATTAGAGTTTTATAACAAAGGTATCGGGCTGGGGTATTGATTAAGGCGATATTGTGGGATAGTGCACGATAATAGGAACTGTACAAAAGAACTCGGCAGAGTATATTCTACAGTCTACACTATAATGAACATGTATGTATGAGACAGTTACCATCTATGGAGCTCTTAAATAAATCCAGGCCTGCAATTGGCAAAAGTGTTTCGGACGGTTCGCCAGTATTAGGATGTATTCTGCAGGTTGAACAAACCACCATCCATACAAATGTTAAACAGCATGGATAAGCAAGATATATCACTTCCCAACACGACATTGCATCAAAACCAAAACCATAAGCATTCCTTCCCCCTCTACATGCAAGGCTCCTGTGGGCGCATATACATATGCACCTACGTGAAATTATCAGCAGATCGTATACACGTGAATCGTATGCTTAATACTATTAGCAAGGCACATACAAATGTATGTACTTACGTGAAGATATGTATTGCTTGTATGTGCGTGCACACACGTAAATTTCCTAACGGGCCACATATACGCATGAAATTACTACCAGACACAGCTAAATGCCGATAACCAATCGAAGCACATTTCCCCGATCACCAATAAAAACACTTGTTTTATTCCTGTTCGGCCGGCAGTGTTGTTTCTAACAAAATTCCATAGTGCATGGAAATGGGAAGAAAAGATGGATGCAGATAGAACTATCTGTAATCTGTAGGAAACGAAAATTGTGGGAAGCTTGCGGAACGGAGCTGGGGTTAGTCACACGGTTGACGTCGGTACCGTGTTTCAGCGACACATAGTGTGTACGTATATGTAATAAAGAAACTAATTATAACTGTGTTGTTGATCAAGATGGTTGCATAATGAGTTACACTTAGTTACAGTGTTCTCAGAATCGGAAAATGTAAATAAACGAAAAAGTTTTTATAACGAAGTTAGTTTATATAGTTGATAGGTGTCACCGGTAGATGGCCACCGAGATTCCTGGCCCACATGTTCGAGAAATCTTAACTTTTTAAAATTAGCGCCAGTCGAACAGTCGAGCAGAGTTGAGCTCCTTCGTTGCGAATCCAATTCTTCGTAAATTGTGGGAAGCGAATTCTAAACGGTTGCGCGTTGTCAGTTTCGATCAGTTTCATTGCTCTTGTCTCCGGATCGATTGTGGTATAGTAGGTGAATCGCGGGAATAGCGGTAAGAGCGGTAAGTTGTTACGCGCGTAAAAGACGGCAGACGGAGACGTTTCCTTATGTCTTACGTACGTAAATATATTTAAATAAGTACATTTAAACGATTTCGTAAACGTTTCAGATGACCGTCGATTATACGAAAGATTTGTTGAGAAACGTTCATCGAGGCATTCTTCCACCCGAACCTGGACAAAGTTTCTTGATCCGAGGAGATTACGAATATTGGCATTACGGTTGCGATGGCTTCAACGACAAGGTCTGTATACATATGCATTCATACGTTCATGGCTACACACGTATTATTCAATATGAATCTCTCAACGTCTAGTCGAAATCTTCAAATAATGTAGTTCGACCGCTATGATTTTAATTATTGAACGAATTTAGCAGAAGACAATTTCGGAAGATTCATGTAGCTATATGTTCTTTCCCCACGAAAAGTAACACTTCGCAAATTGCAATAAATACGTTAGCGCGAATAGTAGAAAGATTATCTTTACCCAAGGTTGAAATTATTAACATTTTCACCATTAACCACCTGAGAAATCGCAATTGTAAGTACACATGCACGTGCAGAGCTGTGCGACAGAGTTGAAAGTTAGTTGAGACAAGTTTAATTGTTAAGCAGGCAATATCAGAATTATTGTTTCTCTTGATGGGTGTGCAGGGATGGGGCTGTGGGTACAGAACTCTACAAACAATTTGTTCATGGATCATAATCAACAGAAACTTGGAACAGAGTGTCCCAAGTCTGAGGACTATACAAGAAGTATTAGTTGCGCTAGAGGACAAAGAAAGGTCGTTCCTCGGGTCCAGAGAGTGGATAGGAAGTTTTGAAGTAAGCGCTAGTTAAGCTACTCTCCCTTTCTTCGGCTGTCCTGGACTGTATAACTGTTCGATGCAATTACCTGCAATTTTGCAAATTCAAGCTGCTAAATATCGCTAATAAAGGAGTTCCCCTGTTCGCAAAAGTCTACTTTGATGTGTATGGCACTAGGGTGGCTCTTATTTACTCTTGGTAAAATTATTTTTCAAAATTTTCTTCGGGGCACCTTCCAGAATAGTTCCAAATAATTAAAAAAAAATCTGTGTAAAGTTTCAGCTCGATCGGATAACGGGAAAGGGTGCCTCTGGGCCGTTAAACATTTAAATCATTATTTAACAGCTCGCGAAGTCGATTTTGTATAACGTCTTCCAAGTTATTGATTAAATCAAAAAATATGTCAAACAAAAGTTGTAGATCCGGACAAGGAGCATCTTTTTTGTTGTATTACTATTTTTCGTGCGACAAACGGTTTTCGAAAAAAAAACCGAAAAACTAAAAAAAACTTTTTTTTTTCAAATTTGGAATGTTTAAATGCTTCTAGAACGCTTTTTATTTATGAAGGTGAACAAAAAAAATGGAATTTTTATTTTCGAGGACTATTTTTTAAACATTTAAGGGGAGGGGGCATATACCGAAATATGCAAAAAAGACATTTTTTTTCTTCTTATTTTCAGTGTTTGATATGTGATGAATGTTTCCTGAAAAGTTGGGGTCGAAATTCGCAAAAATATCGGAGATATAGACGTCATGATTTTTGGTAAAATGATCATATCTGATGTCTATATCCCCAATATTTTTGCGAATTTCGACCCCAACTTTTCAGGAAACATTCATCACATATCAAACATTGAAAATAAGAAAAAAAAATTTTTTTTTTTTGCATATTTCGGTATATGCCCCCTCCCCAAATGTTTAAAAAATAGTCCTCGAAAATAAAAATTCCATTTTTTTTGTTCACCTTCATAAATAAAAAGCGTTCTAGAAGCATTTAAACTTACAAAATTTGAAAAAAAAAAAGTTTTTTTTTAGTTTTTCGGTTTTTATTCGAAAACCGTTTGTCGCACGAAAAATAGTAATAGAACAAAAAAGATGCTCATTGTCCGGATCTACAACTTTTGTTTGACATATTTTTTTATTTAATCAATAACTTGAAAGACGTTATATAAAATCGACTTCGCGAGCTGTTAAATAATGATTTAAATGTTTAACGGCCCAGGGGCACCCTTTCCCGTTATCCGATCGAGCTGAAACTTTACACAGATTTTTTTTTAATTATTTGGAACTATTCTGGAGGGTGCCCCGAAGAAAATTCAAAAATCGAAAATAAGAGCCACCCTAGTATGGCACAGTCGAAGAAAGGGGCGAACACTAAACATAAAAGTGAAGAGGCCGATTAATGGTAAAATCGTAGGTATGCCTGGTGCTGAACCACTTGTACAAAGTTCTTAGTAAGATTGTTCATGTACCAAGTGGCGATTCATTATCGGGCCAAATACCCACTATCAAAAGGCACTTCGAGGAATTTGCCAGCCCTATTATGATGGGCGGGGACAGAGACTGTTCTAGCAAATGCATAACGGGAGTTCACGAAGGCTTGAACAATACCTACGTACTGATTGTCGATCCGCACTTTATCGGCAGAGTAAAAAGCATACAGCAGTTAGAAGCTTGCCATTGGGTAAAGTGGCATAACGTTAAGAACTTTGTGGACGGTTCGTTTTATAATCTGTGCTTGCCACAGGTGAAATATGTATCGTGATAAGAAGGACAACTGCTTAGGCACTAATAAAAATGATTGAAAATGCAAATTTGTCCGTTATTTCCACATCGATTAGAACACTGATGGAGATCTTCAGGAAACTAGTTTAACACATACATATGTACATCGTTACATTGCAGTATACATATAAAACATGTCCTCCGCAATGCGTATACAGCGATCTCATAAAGCTACTGAACGATGGCGCTGGCGCTGGTTGAACGGCGTATTAATCTGTATTTAGTATCAAAGCGACTCCTTGCAGCACCCAGTGCGAGATGTGTTCGGACGTGGCAAGATTCGCCTCGAACACCAGACCTATTCCCATCGCGTTACGTCGATTGGACGTTGTGTAGACAGGCGTCTTGAAAGTATTCTACAATCACAGTGACGTATGATTTAGTAAATATCAGAGTACACATAACGATGGCTTAGTGCAGAAATACTGTATGTCCACAGGTTTCAACACGCAACGGCACATAAGAATATTGTATTGGACAAATTTATAAAGTAGATATAAATTTGATTTTTATGCAGCAGAAAGAAACAGCGAAGAACTATTTGTTGCATATAGAAACTGAAGTTTCACACGAAGCGGACATTGTATATTTGTGCACTCGTTTGATTTGATACCTGGAGCCTAAGTCTATGAGCTTCGACTGGAATGATGATAAGAATCGGTAGGTCTTGGACTAGAATTTTCGGATGCGATCTTTTCAGGCATTTCTCTTCCATGTCCCACCTCGCACCTTCCAGGTACAAACCACTTACGTAGCAACCCTACGCAAATTAAACGATATTGTAAATATGATTGCACGTTGCAGCGTAATTGCCGTGGGTGCATGTTGATACTTCTCTCTCTCTCTCTACCTGATCTGGTCTCTCTTCCACTTGATCGGGATTGGTATATCTCGAGACTGCTGTGTAAGTGAGAGCCCGATCGAGAGACCAACTGTTTCTGCGACAAGCCATTTGCACGAGGGCCGCTAAGTAAGTTTCCGGAATGTGCAGGCCAGATAACCAGAGGACGATTGGTTCGCTTGCGGTCTAAAAGATTTTTAACATCGTCGGTGATACGCGAAATTTGAAATGTAGTTTTAAGGGAGTATTCTACTTTAAACGTTGATTTCTTTACATTTTCTTAAAGAATATTGTTTCGAAAATGTATGTGCAGAGCTCTGTATCTGAACTCTTAAAATTGAAAAAAATTATAAGCACTATCGCAAATGGGAATTATTTCTCTCTAAAAAAATTTGTAAACATTACTGAGACATGGATGAATATGTAACCCAAAGTTTAAGGGGGGTCACTCAAGTGAAAATGAACTACCAGTTATTTTACAGATAAAAATTTGAAAATATGTATTTCCATATTATTTTTTACGCTGAAATGAATTATGTAAGAATTAATACAGTGACATTTTTTTTTCAAAAATTTAAAAAAAAAATTTCGAAAAAATTATTCTATTTTAAAATTCATACCCTTATCTCTGTAGTATTGTATACAAAGACTGCAGAAAAAATTTCAGCTCGAAAACTTCATTTTTGTCCGAGTTATAAAGTTTTTATGTTTTGGCGTAGTAACTAAAACGCTCCTGCTCCGTACGTTGGACCTTCTTCTTCTTGAAATGCCTGCTCTCTTCGTGATTGTGCAGTTCGTATCATTTCGCTTGCAAGTTTGTATCTTTCTGAGGCTTTCTGTTTATACCTGCGTACTCGTTCTTTGTGACGGTTTTGAACAATTTTCAATAATTGTTCGCTCATTTGCATTTGGTTGTCCTTGAATGCATGAAATATTGTTTTCGTCCATCCTTCATTATATTCAGTAACAGCTTCTGCGACTGCAGCTTCAACAAGATATTTGGAAGGAAAAATATCCTTTGGGCACTTACGCCATATCATGCTATGCAAACTTTCATTAGAATTTTGCGTAAGGCATTGTGCACAACGACGGAGTAGTTTTTCATCGCTTAGTCTATTATAAATTGGTAATATTTTATCCAGAAATTTTTCTCTGATAGGTGTTCCTATTTTCTTAGCATGAGAACCAGGTTTTCTTCCTTTCGCAATTGCTGATTGGTAGAAACACCATGATTCTTCACCCGATGGACATTTATAATGTTGTGGTTTCGTATCCGTCGGAACTGAAAAAACTTTATAACTCGGACAAAAATGAAGTTTTCGAGCTGAAATTTTTTCTGCAGTCTTTGTATACAATACCACAGAGATAAGGGTATGGATTTTAAAATCGAATAATTTTTTCGAAATTTTTTTTTAAATTTTTGAAAAAAAAAACGTCACTGTATTAATTCTTACATAATTCATTTCAGCGTAAAAAATAATATGGAAATACATATTTTCAAATTTTTATCTGTAAAATAACTGGTAGTTCATTTTCACTTGAGTGACCCCCCTTAAGGGGTAACACCACTCTAGAGGCAGAAAAAAATACCTAAATTTGACAATTTATTTTGGGAGTATGACAAACGGAATAGAATTTCTTTTCAGAGGGTTTATTTAACACATATTGAAGTACGAAAAACAATTTTTTCCTGGTTATTTTCATACAAAATGGCGGCAGAGCCCGTCGTCGAAACCAGTTCATTCAAACTGGGAGGACGGATTTCTCGGAGACTATTGCATGGATCGATTTGAAATTTTTACAGTAGCTTCACAACAATATTCTCTTTGGAAGTACGTAGCCGTTTTTTGATTGAATGTAAACTCTTTTTTTTATAAACAATTTAATACTCATGTTTAGGGCAAAAAATCAATTCATTTCTTAAAAAGTGCACCACTTTCACAAAAATTGATTTAAAAAAAAACCCCCTACGTACTTCCAAAGCCAATTGTATATAGTGTATAATTTTTTTTATTTTTTGTTCCCGGACTCATACATGCCGAGAAATCCGTCCTCCCGTGGCGGTGTTTTCAAAAAAGCTGTTTTCGTAGACAGGCTCTGTCGCCGCCATTTTGTATGAAAATGACAATAAAAAAAATTGTTTTTCGTACTTCAATATGTGTTAAATAAACCCTCTGAAAAGAAATTCTATTCCGTTTGTCATACTCCCAAAATAAATTGTCAAATTTAGGTATTCTTTTTCTGCCTCTAGAGTGGTGTTACCCCTTAACGAAAACAATTGCATAGATGTCCCATAAAAAAAATATTAAAAATTGTGTAAAGAAGGGTGGTTTAAATTAGAATACCCCCTTAATCTAGTTTACATCTAACTTTTCATCCACATACCCAATTAGTATACTGATCTATTCTTTTCACAAAATGCTCCATCCAACCAGCAAGTGTTTTTCTCGTGTCTGGTGCTAATCTGATCCACTCTTTTGGCAGCACACCATTATACAAGGCTGTGGAGATACTCTCAAGTGTTGTGTCCATCCCAATTTCACCAACGATAGCCTGGCATGTGGGACATTTGAAAGATTCGTTTCGACTCGCCCCGGATCTACCCGGAATTAAAAAACTACAAACCTTTCTTAATTGCGTGAGCGTCCTCTTCATCGTTTCGATTAACCGATTAAATCTCTCCAGTTCTTGAAAGAGCACGATCGTGGTTGGCGTGACGCTTACTCCGAAATGTTTCTTCACCCTTTCGAGATCGAATTCATCTGGGATTTTGTCTAGTATCCCCTCGGCGACGTTGTCGATGAAGTTATCTTTGCTTATTCCAGTGCTGTCCACTTCTAAGGTTTCAGTGGCGTTTCGTGAAATGAGTTGTAATTCGTAGATGCATAGAACTTTAGCTAGTTTCAGCGGAGCATAGTATCAAGGGAACATATCGAACTTTAAGGGCTCTTTTCACCCCTTCGATATGGACGATTGCCGATAAAAAAGAAATACGTGTCAAAGTCGGCGTGTGAGTCGACATTGTCGGATTAATATTTTGTGTGCTACCCGATATATGTATGCGAATGGAAAGTTGTTGAATAGGAAGAAATGGTGTTAGCGATTGTACTTGCCAATTCGTGGTTGCAATTCCGTAAGGCTGATCCACATCTCCCTGGTTGCTTGAGTAAAATATCCAATTTCGGCATTCGGATGGAGCCCAAACACTTCCGGGGTGTTGACCAGCGGGAGTTGCTCGATGAACTTTAGATAATCGTCGCGTTCACCTTCCGGGGGTATCACGTAATCGACGTGACTGTCGTGGTAGAAATGGAACGGCTGGAAAGAGTCGAACAAAAAGTCCCCGAAGTATTCGTCCATGTAAACTTGAGACACTCGGCGATCGTAGCCATCTATCACTCGGCCGCCGTACATTACCTGGCGAATTGAAAGGTGCTAATTTTGGAAGGGATTCCGGTTGCATTATCGTATGAGAAGCCCATTATCTGGGAGAGAGTTGGGATCAGAGTTGGGCATTATTCGAATAAATTTAAATAAACTTCGAATAAAATGAAGTTATTCGTGAATAACGAATAAATTTTTATAAATTTCTAATTATTTTTATCGAAATTATTCCCAACTCTGGTTGGAATTTCGAATCACTACTCTACCTCGCCTATTAGGTATTTCAAGCTGTTCCAAGGTATCCTGGTGTCTTTCGTTAATATAGCCTTGTCGAGGTATGTGGCCAGGATATGCGTGCAGACGTTGAAGTCTGATTCGTTGAAGTCGTAATTTATGTTCCATCCGATCTTGTCGTACCTCCTTCTTTCCTGTATATACATATTATATATATTTCCCATGTACATGTAGGAGGAAGAAGAAAAGAATTTACGAAAATATCGCGTGCTGGTTTCCTATCGTCCCTATCTAGGTACTTACTTGAATAACCGCGTGATAGAAGGCTAAGACGTAAATTAAGTTCTTGTAGGCGGAATGGCTGCAGCTTTCCAACACGTCTGGCCCGATTTTCAAGTAAGTGTTCTGCAGGTTTAACTTTAATCCACTCGGTGGTTCCGTGACCACTACAGACGCAAACTGTTAGCTGAATGTCATTGGATTAGATCAGGTCAGTTGGCTGCGATGGCGAACCTTTCATGGACTGTTGCAGTATTCCGATCGGGAAGTTCGGCGTTGGATCGGTCGTTAGCCACAACCGGAAGTCCGGATGGGGGTTTCCAGCATCCTCCAAAAGTTTCTCTAATTCTCTCGTAAACCTCAAAAGCAAGTGGCAATTTTGCAGCATCAGCCATTGCCCTCTGGTCACGGCTATCTCCAGTAACTCTGTGGCAGTCTGGAGAGAAACATATTATACGCGAGTAAACGTTGGTGTAGTTGGGCAAAACCGACTGAAACTTAAGGGGTAAGTGGTAGGATAACTTTGGAGGTGATTTTAAAGAAATTCATGAACTGAATAGAACACCTATCATCGTGGCGTTACCCCTTAACTTACCCGAAAGCAACCGGTCCAATCAAATAATGGCCAGTTATACGTACGCACTAGGGTGGCTCTTATTTTCGATTTTTGAATTTTCATCGGGGCACCCTCCAGAATAGTTCCAAATAATTAAAAAAAAATCTGTGTAAAGTTTCAGCTCGATCGGATAACGGGAAAGGTTGCCCCTGGGCCGTTAAACATTTAAATCATTATTTAACAGCTCTCGCGAAGTCGATTTTATATAAGGTCTTCCAAGTTATTGATTAAATAAAAAAATATGTCAAACAAAAGTTGTAGATCCGGACAAGGAGCATATTTTTTTATGTATTACTATTTTTCATGCGACAAACGGTTTTCGAAAAAATCCGAACAACTAAAAAAAAAAACTTTTTTTTTTTTAATTTTTGAAAGTTTAAATGCTTCTAGAACCCTTTTTATTTATGAAGATGAACAAAAAAAATTGAATTTTTATTTTCGAGGACTATTTTTTAAACATTTAAGGAGGGGGCATTTACCGAAATATGCAAATAAGATAAATTTTTTTTTTCTTCTTATTTTCAGTGTTTGATATGTGATGAATGTTTCCTGAAAAGTTGGGGTCGAAATTCGCAAAAATATCGGAGATATAGACATCGGATACGATCATTTTACCCGAAATCATGACGTCTATATCTCCGATATTTTTGCGAATTTCGATCCCAACTTTTCAGGAAACATTCATCACATATCAAACACTGAAAATAAGAAGAAAATTTTTTTTTATCTTGTTTGCATATTTCGGTATATGCCCCCTCCTTAAATGTTTAAAAAATAGTCCTCGAAAATAAAAATTCCATTTTTTTGTTCATCTTCATAAATAAAAAGCGTTTTAGAAGCATTTAAACTTTTAAAATTTAAAAAAAAAAGTTTTTATTTTAGTTTTTCGGATTTTTTTCGGAAACAGTTTATCGCACGAAAAATAGTAATACACCAAAAAAGATGCTCCTTGTCCGGATCTACAACTTTTGTTTGACATATTTTTTGATTTAATCAATAACTTGGAAGACCTTATATAAAATCGACATCGCGAGCTGTTAAATAATGATTTAAATGTTTAACGGCCCAGGGGCACCCTTTCCCGTTATCCGATCGAGGTGAAATTTTACACAGATTTTTTTAAATTATTTGGAACTATTCTGGAAGGTGCCCCGAAGAAAATCTTGAAAAAAAATTTTACCAAGAGTAAATAAGAGCCACCCTAGTACGCACATACGCCTAGTCTCACCTTTTCCTGGCCTTGCCCTAGCGACAAGCCTTTAAATTTCCCTCCTCCACAGCCGTGTTTGTCGGCTAGCTTCATCAATTCCGCGGACGGATCCGAACCGGGGCTTAGGATGAACACGATAGGCATCGTTGACGTGCTTTGCTCCAGGATCAACTCGAAACTGATGTGAGGTGGAGTGATGTACTCCTCGCCCATCACTTCGCTGATGTAATTTATGATAGCCCGGTACACTCGATCCACGCGGAAGCACCGAATCAGCATCAATTTCTCGAAGGGCTCCAACTTGTCGCTGTAACCCAGTGGGAAGGTGTCCGATTCTGGAGCGTCCCCGTCGTACCACTGGCAACACGAGACACAGATGGTCTGAATCACCTGTTCAACTATTTAATAGAGTGGAGCGAAAAAATACAGTTTTCGAGGATCGGATTCTAATAGTTATAGAACCGCTCTACTGTTTAGTCCGGCTCGTGGCGGTGGTGTTTCGAGAGATATTTGGAAAATCGGTATCTGTGTATGATAGAAATTTATGGAATTTCAGGATCGACGAACCACTTGCCACTCGTCGGTGTACTCTTGCAATTCCGCGGGAAGTTCGCTGAAAGTTTCCGGGAAATCACTGCTCAGTTTCAGTAGGTCCATCCATCGAGTGTAGGGCAGCCAATCGGTGGGATTCATTTTGCTCGCTTTCTCGAGCGCGATGCTGCCCTTGATGAAGAAGTCCAGCTGCCGTTGGGCCAGGTTCCCCAGGGTCTGCTGTAGTCTAGTGGAGATTTGAAAGGAGAAGAGCAGCTTGTGCATCTCGAAGATCCCAGTACAGCCGTAATCGTATACGTTCTTGGTTAGCATCAGAATAATATTTTTCAAACGTTGCTTCAGCGATGGGTCGGGCAGCGATTTCCTCAGGGCATAAAGGAACACCTTCACGTAGCTTATAAGGGAGTACTGATACATCGAGTTCACCATTGCCATGTCGGCTAGAACGAAGAAGAGGATCGCCCCACGCTTCGCTACCGGCCGATATCCGTCGCGGAGCTTGTTCACGTCCGCGCCAGTGACTTGAGCAAGGTAAAGCTTGGTCATCGCGTCGTGGGCGCTTGATTTCGTGTTGTCCAGGGTTTCGACCAGCTCCATGTTGTCTAACATGTTGCCCTGATTGGTGGAGATCTCTAGCAGCAAGCTGTCTTCGAGCTGCTGCAGCAGATTCTTGTTCTCGCTGGTCTCTGCGATCAGTGTCTCGCGTTGCGCCTCGACGTCCGGCCTCTCCGTTCGCACCACCACCGACAACAGCTGGTCCTCCAGACCCTGTATATTACAATAAGTATGTTACGATTCTCTTTGCTTTGCTTTCTTTCCACTCCGTATTAAGGGACATGGAATATTACCCTGATGGTCACCATATAATTCACTACGGTCGCTCTGGCGTACAAGGCAGGATCGAACATCGGATTCGAGATTTTGGTTGTTAGGTACATCCGGAATCTCGGATCGTAATCCACTTCTTTATCGCCGAGAATGACGAACGTTCGACCACCAACGTCTGCAACAAAGTTTCTTTGTATGTACATACATACATATGCTTGTACTCGGCATCCTGGGTCTTCTTCGACATTAGTGGGTACGTACAGGGTTATCCACTTAACTCACAAGGGAAGTCAGGCAACCCGGAAATTCAGAAGATTGTGCAGCTATGTGTGCAGATAGAGTAGTTGAAAAAAAATGCAGAATTTCCTTTTTCGTAGAATATCTCGAGAACGGTAAGTGGACAACCCTGTACATTAGTCTATACATGATATTGTTGACCGGGCTGACCGCTTACTTTGTATATCTTTCGACAAAACGTTCTCTATGACAGGATCGACGTCCTCGATGTCTTGAAACAGCACTGGCATACCGTATTTTATCGCCAGCTCTAATTGTTTCAGAAAGTCCGTGTCTAAGAACGAGAGGATTTTCAGATTTTTCTGCTCCTTCTTCTTTATCCAATTGAGTGCCTGCTGTTGGGGATCGATGCAGATGGCGAATCTCGATGCTCTGGTGGTTAGTATACCGTTTTGCACGGACAGTTCATCCGGCGGTAAACCCTCTGACGTCCAGCTTGAAAAGCAGCGATATTAATTGCTTTACGACTGTTGATAATCATGCGAATCAAGCGAGCGGACACGCCTCGTCTCACTTTAAACACAGAGCTGAAGGAGATCTTACGTGCTGATTTCAACATCGTTGCTCAGTTGCGTCTCAATCGTGAAAGTGTCGGTAAACGGGATCTTTTTGGCCAGTAAGTTGTTCCACCAATCGTTGTACAGCATCCGATTTCGATACTCGTAAGTGAACGGGCCGCAGTAGGCGAGAAATCCAGCGGAAATAAGGCAGTTGCCAATGATATTGTCGATCTGACTGTGCAGGGTGTCCAATTCTTTCTTCCAGCGCTGGTTCTCCGACGACAGGCCAGTGATCAATCTGTCGGCAGCTATCAATCGCCTTTGCATAAGGTCCGTCTCCTCCTGCAACTCTTGCCTCTCCCCCATCGCGGTCTCATACTTGGCGTTCAGGTCTGTTATGGCTCTCTCGATTCTTTTCAATTCTCTCTGCTCCCTCTCCATAGCCCTTCGAGCTCGCTCCGATTCCGCCTCCAGCAGTTCAACCCGCTCTATCTTCGGCTTCACCTGAAACGGAAAGCGCGTTCACAAAGTGGCATGGTTACGACGGCCAAACGCTTTGCCAATAGAAGCGGCAAGGCGTGACGCGCAAGCACCTCTCTGTAGACGGTGCAGTAGTCCAAAACAGCCAGCACAAACTTGTACAGGCCGTATCCAGCTCTGCTGATGCTTTGCATTTGATCCAGCTTGGTCGTTTTCTTCATGTGCGCTCTAACCGCCTGCTGTTGCTTAAGCGTGATCCGCTCGACATTCATTTCTTGCAACGACCTCAGGAATGCAGGATCGCCCATCATTCCCTTCGCGCCTTTCCATGAAATATCCTTCACGTTTCGTAGTATGGCCACGCACTCTGAGACTATCTGCACGGCCTCGTGGGGAGTGGCGAACGATCTGAGGATTTATCCAATGCTCATTGTGGCATGTTGCACTCACGATTGAAGTTAGAATTATATTCTGAAATGCTTATTTTTCATGTGCTTTTTTTACCTTATTAAATTTACATGGGGGGCAGGTTATATTTGAATATTGTAAAAGGGGATCGAGACTCAAAAAAGGTTGGGAAACACTGAGCTAGGTAATAGAAGGGAAAACCTTATTTCGGTGATATCCGCTTTATCGAGTTCCCCAAGGGCCGCTCTAGCTCCGTCGAGGGCAGGTTGCGCCTCGGCCAACGCCTGCCTGGCTTCCGTTTGTTCTTTAACAATAATTACTCTCTGTTCTTCTATTTCTTGTCTCTTTTCCTCGCTCAACTGTTTCTTTTCCAACGCAATATCCGTACTCTCGCCGATAGTCGCCAACAATTGTTCACAGTTTTTCGTTTGATCCGCCACCTTTACTCTTTGCACTACCAAAATCTCATTGAGCTCGGACAGAGTCGTGGAGGCCTCGGCGATCTTGAGCAAGCCTTGGAAACACACAGAAATGGTATTAGATTAATATTCACTTTTCTTTTCCCTTGCTTTGCCGAGCAATTTTCCTGGAGCACACCTCCTGAAAGTCGATCGCACTGCGAGTTTATGTAATTCTTTGTCTCTAGTAAGAGACCCACGTATGAGTTTACAAAGTCTAGATAGTGTTTCGGAGTTACGTAGTTCCTTCTTCGTAACTTCGCGTGGAATTCAAGCGTGTTGTCGCAGACCGTTTTGTGGGCATATACCATATGCTCCACCAAGGCTTCCCTATAGTTTTGCGGCACATTTGGATTCTGAAATGTAGGGAAATGTAGGGAAACGATTTATCGGGTGTGCAAGCTTCGCTGATGATAAGTGAATTGGAGCAACTATTGCTTATTTTTTGCACGCACATCCCTGAGCGTAACGTTAGCGACGGCTACTAGGGCCTGCTCAGGCCACGGGAACATCCAGTCTATGGTGGTGCTGTTCACCAAGCCCGGGTAATTACGACATCTTAGCCTTAATACATCTCCCGCAGGACTCATAGACAACGCGATTCGTAAATTGTCCATGCTGGTCTTTACAAAATACGACCACACGTTCTCCCTAAGGGGCAGAAAGGAAAGAACGAATGAAGGACAGCAACGTACTTGTAAAGAACGACAGACTCTGGGAAAGAGGAAAAGAAAGAGAAAAAGGGAAAATGGAAAGGGGAAAAAGGAGAAAAGAGGAAAAGGGAAAAAGAGGAAAAGGGAAAAAGGGAAAAAGGGAAAAAGGGAAAAAGAGAAAAAGAGAGAAAAAGAGAAAGAGTTCACTTTGATTAAAATTGCATCGTGGATACAAGTAAAGAAACTTTCACCTGTTGATCCCGAAACCAGCCTGCGCAGCTTGGTCTCTGCAAGAGTTCACGATTTCATCCTTATCTTCGTCGGTGAAGAGGGACGGTATGACGCCGGTCATCAGCATATTGTTCACCAGCTCCAAGAAACTTTCGTCGACGACCTGCGAGGAGGTGAAGAGGAAGACGACCCTCTTATTCTCGACGCCGACCGTGTTGTACAGGGCTTTCATATCGTCGCGGAAAGAGGTCAGGTTGTAGCCGCGGCTCAACTGAATTTCGAAGGTCTGGAAGGTGGCTGCGAACGCAGCCAGCTTTATCACCGATTTCTTGCCGCTGCCGCCGACGCCGATCACCAGAACGTGGCCCCGATGCATCCGAAGCACACGGTGCACTCTGGTCAGATGTTGGAGCGCATCGTTGAACAGGACCATCTGCAGTTGCATCGTATTCCTCTCGTTGTAGTCATCGAAGATCTACGGACGTTGGGATTCAAGTGGGATAGACCAGCCGGCTAAGGGATCGCGTTAGATTCTATCATAGAATTCGTGAGCGTATCGTGCATCACCTCGACGAACAAATTATAGACAGCCTCGTAGTCGAGCAAGTCTTCGTAGAACCGCGGTTCTCCCTCATTGATCGCGTTCCGGAAATCACCGAATAGCAGAGGATCTCTTAACGTGTACTCGATCACCTCGGGCTCCTCTTCCCAGTGCTCTTCAATCTTTTCTTTCATGTATCCAGCAACGAGCTTCTCATCCTGCAATCGCGCGTGTCCCATTCATCCGAACGTTTCTTACCGCAAAATTACCCTCCGCTCTATCGACACACAGGTCCAGGTATCTCTACTTATCGTTAGCCCAAGACAAATGGGAGGATCACCTGCTCGCTGATCAGACGATCGCATATCACTCTGGTGCATTCGTTCCTCCAAAGTCTGGCCATCTGTTTAATCGTTGGCTGGTAATCGGGATGGCTTTGAAGAAGGCCGGCCGTAATTCTCGAGAGGTCCCGCATGTTGAACACGTAATGGAACTTGTTCGGCGTTGGTAATAGTTCTCTGGTGACCATCTGGGGAGAAACGATTAATACATAAAGTTGTAGAGTGGGGATTAGGCGAGAATTTCTGCGACAATGGAGAGGAGAGAGAGAGAGAGAAAGGAGAACCTGGTAGAGGTCTAACGTTATTTCCACCAATTCTTCGGCGAGCACTTGCACTTCTTCCGGGAATATTTCCAAGTGTCCTCCCAGTATGCTCGTATAAATATAGCCCAATGTTCCCGTTGACGGGATCGTGACGTTGTAAACGGAGAACATGGAGATAAATCTGGGATCCACTTCGTTTCTGCCGCCGCCAGGCTCCCCCATTGCTGCTAGGTAGCCTGTAGTAACCAGTCACCTTGTAGTCACTTTTTTCGCAACTAACACCTTCCGAACGCGTGGCGAAGCTGGCCATTCCTGGCCAACAGCAAGTGAAAACCTAACGCAGGCCTGATCAATCAACTCACACAAATCCTTCATGTGCTTGAGGGTAAGATCCCCGCCGCGATCGTAGAATCCGTGCTTCTCCAGCAGAAACTTGAGAAATGCGATCGGCTGTTGAGTACCGTAAGTATCTAGCATTGGCATGTTCATATCGTCGATGAAAATCAGCAACTTCTTGCCAGGCGGTGGCCCATAAATCTCTCGGGTTCTCTTTTCCACGGCCGCTTCTATATTCCTCTGTACATCGATCGAGGTTGTCCTCGACGAGAAATTGATTACAAGCTGGTTCTGTTCGGAGGTGGGCAAAATTTTTATTTAAACAAAATCTCGAATAACGAGTAAAAGTTAAAAAAATTATTCGTCGTTCGTTAATAATTTTTTTAAATACAAATCTCCCACGTCTCCGGTTCTGTTCAATCAGGTGGTCCCCGTTTCATTTCCACTCGCTTGCTACTCGCTTACGACACACTTTGTGCGCTTCGAAACTTACGTATCTTTCTCTGCTGAGATTACGAAGGAACTCTTGAATTATTGCCGTTTTCGAAGTGCCAGTTTCGCCTACTAGCAGCGCTGGCCGACCAAGTCTGTTCATCGTTTCAACGAACCAAGTCGCTCGCAAAGTGTCGACGGTGGGAACCAGAATGTCCGAAAAATTTCTCTGCCTGTCGTGCGCGTACGCGGGGACTACCGATTCCCATGGCACCCAAATGTTCTCTTTTATGTCCAGCCGATAGTCGTACAATGTTGCGTACGTCACAGGAAGATATTCTGTGGATAAATCACCACGTTATACAGTATTTATTCGCTAAGAGCTCGCGGCTCGGTACCGGCGGCAAGCATTTAGCGTAGAGGGGACACGATTCCGAAGGCCAGAGCGAGGTGAAACGAGGGCTCTCAGCGTAGAAGTACCGTAGTGTAACAATATAGGCACTGTTATAGGTTACTACTTAGGCAATCGATGGTGGATAGATAAATCCAGTATTCTGTTGCTACTGCCGACGAAACGTTCGGCAGATCACGGTTTCTCAACGTCGGACATGCCAGTCGTTGAGTGGATATGGTTAAAGCTTACTTATAGTGGCTGGTTTCTGAACGGTATCTTGAACGAGCATTAGTCCGGCCGTTTTCTTCACGAACTCGTCAAAGTGGCTCCTATGTTCGGCAACTAGGCAAGCACCGAACGACCAGTAACAGGCTTGAATGTACATTGCTTCGAGAAGTTGATCCCTGGTGGTGGCCAGTCCCAGCTGTGTGCTGTCGTCTTCATCGTCGCGTTCGTCGCCGTCCTGATGTTTCTCGGTTTGGCTCACGAAAGCCGATGCTTCGTCCAGGATCGAGAGAAGCCCGTCGAACACGTAACAAAGTTGAGTCACCTGAGAAAAAGAGAGAGAGAGAGAGAGAGAATAAGCTGAAATGGGACCCTCGACCAAGTGGATTGTTCTTTAAATACCGTAGAAAGTTGCAAATTGATTTATCATAATGATCGTATGCACCTAGAATATTTGTAAAATTATTACCATGTTCAATCCGGTTTGCGGTATGATCAGCTTAAGTGGCGCGAGCATTTGCAAGCCCAGCATTCCGTCTCTAATTAACTGAATTGCGCCATCCACGTACTTGTCGATCATTCCGGTGAAGAATTCCTGATCGGAGTTTGCCTTGCCTCTTATCCATTTCTCCATGTAAGGATGATGGCCAAGGTTCTTGGGGTCCACGTACACCATGCCGGCCCTGGACACCGTGGCTGGTGAGGCGTACTGCAGATCGCCTACCTTCTCATACAAATGCAATATTATCATTCGATAATTACAAGCTTGGAACATGTTGGTTCTAGAGTTATTGGGAACCTCGAACAGCAGGCTGCAGTGATTCTGCATCCTGATCCTCTCTTGATTGGCCAAAGTGAGCAGCTTGTTGTCGTCCATCACCGAGTTCATGTTCTCGATCCATTGAGGGTCCACGTCACCGTCGAACAGAATGTACCGGTACTCAAATTTCTCCGTGTCCAGAGGTCTGTTCACTTGGCGGAAGATGTTACTGAGAAGGCCATCCGTCCAATCGCGAGTCGCTGGATCCAGCACTCCGTAAAGTTCCACCACCGTGCATGCCTCGAACCGGTTCACACCGTTGCCCGTTTGCCACCATTTAGGGTTGCGCTAGGTTAGATTAGGATACTCACCTTCGGATTTAGGGTGTACAGCTTTGTTGGCTTGCCGAGACTGATCTGGGCTCGGCACAAAGTTTCGATTACCACAGTTTTCCCACCTCCTGTCGGCCCGACTACCATCGTCGAATGTCTGGTCATCATCACTTCGTACAGTTGAATCACTTTGTCGACCTGGTGGACAAAAGTTTTGTAGATTGCAGCCAGTGAGAGATTTGTGTTGCGTACACACAAGTACCTCTATAATTTTCTGTGTTACCTGGTCGGGTATCACGCTGTACCCTCGTTCCTCGAGCATTCGCTCCACGGCTTCATTGAAGTCCGGATAATGAACTCTGGGGCAATCCAGGTCGGGGAAGAGGTCCGTTATCAGGCCCAAGAACAGAGGCACGTCGTCGAATATAAATTTCGGTAGATTCATGTCCCTGAGGGCTCTCATCAGCACCAGGTCCTCCGGCATCTCGGCGGAGTTTCTCTTCAACTGGCCAGCCATCTGGAGCACGGAGTTGAGAGCTCTCAGACCAAAGTCGTAGTGATTTTGTTTGCTCAGTTGCTCGCGCGCCAAGCTGTACAGGACGGTCATTTTCTTGGCCAGGACTTTGGCCGTCAGGAAGCCGGCGCTGAACAGCTTAATCTGGCAGATCAGCTCGTTGTCCGGAACTATGCAGACCACTGGCCTAAACAGCGCTTTCACCGATTCGGGCAATTCCGTTCGGCCGGCGTATCCGGGGTTCATTGTGATAAATATGCCCACCTTGGAGTCCAGCACGATGTCTTGGCCCTCGAACTTTTATAATAACAGAGCGAACAGTTTTGTGTTATGCCATCGGTGTGCTATATAAATCGGATTTGGTTAAATATTAAATCTCAGGAAAAAGATATTTCACACACGTACGAAATGTAAACTGTTATATCTTCAGTTTCACCGCAGATATGCGTTTCTTATTTAATATACATATAGATAAACAATTTCTGTGCCACCTGACAGCAATAATTCAATTTAAGCGAAAGTTGCAGATACGCCCTTTCGAATTAACACGGCGTATTATGTACTCGTATGTAGTTATGTAACAAGATATATTCATATGTATACCATGAATCGGTTCGCTTTCACTTGCAGCGCGGTGCGTATAGTTTGGAGTTGCGTGGAAATAACGGAGAGCACGGAAATGTCGATGCGATTGAATTCGTCGAAGCACCCCCATGCACCGCACTGCGCCAATCCGCTCAGTGTCTTTCCAATCGCCACGTAATCCATCCCTTCTCCGCAATTCGTCACCATGCACAGCAGCCCCATCGCTTTCGCCAAGTCTTTGGTGGTCTCGGTTTTCCCAGTTCCAGCCGGGCCTTGTGCGTATTAAATACTGTGTAATCTTCGCCGAACGATTGAAACCAGGTAGCTTACTCACCTGCGGGAGCACCGCCCAGATGCATCGACAGAGCTTGTGTAATAGTCAAGTATATCCTGCCCGTCAGAGGTGTGACTACGAGCCTGCCGTTAAGACCCATGTACTCGTAGCCGTATTCGAATGTACCCGTGCACTGACGCACCCAGGCATTGTCCTGGTCGTGAACCCAGTAAAACCTTTTGGGAAACACGTTTACCACAAGTTTCTTATTCTCATCCTTCTGTCGCTTCCTAATGGTCGTGTTGTTTTGCAAATGATTGACAAATGTGCATACAGGCAGGGCTGGATGCTGATGTTTATAAAATCGCGACAGGAAGAAGGATTTCTAATCTGGCAAGGGATGTTCGGTTACCTGAACAATCCGATTTTTTTTAAACCGTGCAATTTCTCGTTTGCGTCGGTTCATGGTTCTTCGGGGTGAAAACGCCCCTTAAAGGTTAATGTGTGATTTCCTATTTTCCTGTATATGTATCTTGAAAACTACAAGAAATTGTTAGAAATAATATTTAATGGTTTTTTATGCTGTAGAAAACTATGCAATCGGATTGCACGAAACTTGTGGTGGGGAATATTTTGCAATTTTATAGGTGATAAAAAGCCGTTAAGTTTTCATTGTAATAGTTTTTTTAGATTCACTATAGTTTTCAAGATATAAAGGAAGATAATTAACCTTTAAGGTGTGTTTTTACCCCAAAGGATCGAAAATGGGAAGAAACGAAACATTGCATTGTGCCGCGCTACTGTTACAGTGCACGCGAGAAAGCGCATGGAAGAAAGGGACCGTTTCGTCAATTGAACATTGAACCGGTCCAGTGACATGAGCAGATCGGTCCGTGTATGTACAATATCAAGTTTGAAAAGCAATCGTGCGAGTGTGAACGTAGAACAGATAGAGGTAAACCTTAGCTGACTTTCCCATTCGAATTCCATGGGATCTCTAATGCTGTCTCGGACGAAGCTCTCGATAATGTCCCGCATATGAACGTCGAGCGTCAGCACCATATCGAACTTTTTTCTGTCATTGTTCGTCAACGAATCGCTGCCCATCAACGTGACCACTTGATTCAGCTGATCGTTGAGTTGCTTCAAATACTGAGCACGAATCAAACGACATTTAAAGGTTCCCGTAAATGCCAGGGCCGAGACAAGTGCGGGAAAGAAAGTTATACATACGTGCCATGTGTATTCACATACCTCTTTCATAGCACGCTTCTCTCCTTGAGAGATCCTAACAAATACGTTCTCCACCTCGGCTGTCCACCAAATTTGATCTGCCGCGAGGATCATCATCCCTTGGAAATCGAGCATCCAATCTGTCCTTGGCCTTCTTACCTGCAACGCACCATATTGCATGTGTGTGTAATATTTATTATACGTACAATTGAGGATCTTGCAGCAAGAGGGGTGCAGCTTCATCTTTACCAACTTCGAGTATATTAGAAAAAAATGTTTATAAAATTATTGCTTTCACTCAACGTTGAAATGCGAACACTAATTGAAAAATATATATTTTTACACAATAAGTAGTAGTCATTGAGTTGTTTAATTTTTAGTTCTACTTTTGGCGAAAAAATATTCTATAATAAAAATATTAATATTAATATTCTTATTTTTATTCAATATTAACATTTCTATTTTTATTTGTTTGCAATTAATCGCTCATTTTTTTATCAAATTTGCATCAAACGTGCCCAAAACGATTTACAATTCTGTCGACGTATATTTACGTCATAATTAAAAAATTGTAAAAAATGGAGTCACACTCCTCTCCCTGCAAGGTCCTCAATTATTATCAGATTATTATTAGATAGAGAACGTACTCGAATGTTGCCACTTAGCTAATCCCCCTGAAGGAAATGCCCGCCTCACCTTTCCGTAATTGTAGACAGCCTTCTTCGTTAAATATCGATTCGAGCGTTTCATTTCCTCCAAAGCAACCACCATCCACTCCTCGATCTTCCCCTCGGTTTGCACGGGGTTTCGAAACTCCATCACCTCCTGTTCGCCCGAAATCAGCCCAGTCGCTACCAGTCGATCGCCATTACTCATGTCGAACTGAAATTTCTGCAAATTATCGAACATCTTGCCGACGTGCTCTTGAATCGCCGACGCTACGCCGCTGCCAAGAATACTCAGCAACTCGTCGTCGCTGAGGAAAGTGAATCTCGGAAAGATCGCTCGTTTGCTGTTTAAATAGTCCGAGAGGGATTTCTGGCATCTGTCGAGCCCGCTGATCATCGCTTCGAATTCCTCCTTTCGCCCTGAAGTGACACGGTAACGCGCACGACAACCATTAGAGGAAAGAAGTTAAAAGAAAACTTTTAACTTGCGATTTTTCAGCGTGATCAGATGTAAGAATTTTTATAAAAAAAAATCGGCTCCCGGATCGCAAACCGGGCCCCGTAATTTATACACATATGTACGCTACTACAGAGGGATTAATCATTGTATACCTTTAACCGTGCAACACTCGAGAACGTTGATCCTCTTCGACGTATCGACCATGATTTTCCTGAACGTCTTGTCGATGTCGTCAAACCTTTTCGCTTCCTCTGGCAACTGCAACCTAATGTCACCGCCCACGAAAATACCCTCGAGGTACAGCCACTTGTTCTGAAGCACCGTCCACAGTTCCAGCACCTCTGAGATCGTATGCATGATACCCTCCCATTTGTTCACGGACTGGAGAAACGGCCCAATAAACTGGGAGGCGGCCATCCCGTTCACGTTCATCATATTGTCTTCCAGGGTCTGATTTAATTCGTCGATGGGTCCGAGTATGTATCCGCGATCCTCTATGCCTGCGGGTTCGTTTACAGATAGCGACTATTCCTATGTCGCAGCTGAAAGCGCCGTTAAAAGGCAAGCGGTTTACCTTTCGTATGCCTCACCACCGTGAATTCCATGGATTTCCACACATCGTATAAATCCTTCAGGCCTCTTTCTATAGCCAGCTCCTTTATGGCATTCGTCACAATTTCTCTCGCGATATCTTGATACTTCCCTAATTCCATCGCGAACATATTTTGTAGGGTGAACCTTCAAGATGAATGTTCAAGGGGAGATTTACTGTTTGCCGGTTCAGCCGGATCGGTATTGCTATTTACGCGGTAAGTGCGCGCATCTTTTATCGAACGATCAACTCACCCCTTCACTATTTCTATCCCGTTCTCTTCCATAATATAATCAGTTCGTAGTTGTTTAATTAAAAGCGGAGTAGTCTTTTGACGAATCAACGCCGAAGATCAAAGAGTCTTTTGTGTGGAAGGGAAAGGAGAAAAGAGAAGAAGATTCTGTAAAGATGCTCGATTGTAGATAGTGCTGCACGGTGAGCCCCTCGAATACAGACAGAGAAATGATGGTCGAGCGCTCATAATTCTCCAATTATTATAACAGTATTATGATGATAAAAGACAACGATAAAGTATGTGTGTGTACCTGAGCATGTTGGATGACGATTAAAAAATTCTAAACAAAGGTGTGACGTTTATAAGATTTTCAAAATTTAACTAAAAACCACACGCACGCGGTTAAGGTTCCCTGTGCGCGGTTCAGAGATGGTCAAACTTTTTATTTGAATAAAATTTCGAATAACGAATAGAAGTTACAAAAATCATTCGTCCTTCGTTCCTTAACCCGTAGTTAACTTTATTCGACGCGTGACGAATAATTCTTTTAACGTTTATTCGAAGTTTTATTTAAATAAAAATTCTGCCCATCTCCAGCGCGGTTTCGCTATGCCTACGCAAAGTACCGCGGATCGTTCTCAATCGTGTTCACACCTGTCCGGGTCCATATCGAAATACTGTCCAGTCTTTTCCATCAATGTCTTCCAGTGTCTCTCGCGCATAGCTTCGTTCTTTAGTTGGATGAACAACGGCACTGAGTTCTTGAAGCTCTTCATATTGGCGTCCAGAGCCTGACCGATACCTAAGCTTCTAACAAACTTTGGAAGCCTGCGGAATTCACGGATGAAGTGATCCATGCCGTCGATCAGCTGCTGAGGATTCAAGTTCACCCAAAGCGTCTGCGCCCAGTCGTCCCGGCTGAGTTTCTGCTGGTTGTACAGCTCGAACAACATTTCCATGCCGTCGAACTCCTTCTTAATCTTCAGGAAGGTCGAATAATCGGTGGCTGGAAGATCGAATAGCAGCTCCGAATTGATCAAGCTCTGCCTGCGCTCTTCGTGCTTCGCGATCAGCTTGCTGTATTCCTTTCCGAATCAACTTAATTCTTAGTAAATTAAATTAAATTAAATTCGACGGTAAATTGAATTAGATTCGCGAACGTACTTCCATTTTCTTGAGTCCAAGTGGCAGGTCATCGCCGACACTGCCCGGGCCATTAGCTTCAAAGTCCTCCGCGAACATCTCGAGCTCCGCAACGAACTGGTCTATCTGCTCCTGCGTCATCTCCGAGAACCTATCGCTGGTGCTTTCCAGAGTGGAGGCTCTGTACAGAGCGCCGAGGTAAAGCGATTCCCAGTCCCGTTGCAGCTCCAGAGCCATTTGCTCGTCCTCCGCGGGAAAGTTTATATGGTGACTGCGAAAGGTCGCAAATGTTTCCTGGAACAAACGTCACATTATTCGTTGTCTACCGTTACCTGTGTCCTATCGTCGACCAGCTCACCTGATAAGTCTTGAATCGAACTTCGACTCCCACGGCCGATTTCTTGATGTCGGAAATTGCCTGCATCACCGACGTGAAACGATCTAAACCGGTGATCACCAGCTCCACTTCGCCGCGGAAGTTTTCGATGATCGTCTTCAGTTCGCTCATCCCTTCGACAATATCGGCTAATAGGAAGTCGCCCAGCACTTGCTTCCATTCTTTGGCGTGTTGCTCGATACCCGAGAGCAGAGGGTCAAGATTGATGCTGCAGCGAAGAAATAAGAAATAGATAACGAAAGAAATTTGGCAAATGAAAGAAGAGAAAGCAGCCATTTGGATGGGATCTTACCTTAGACAGTACAAGTTATAGTGAGTCTCCATTTCCTCGAGCTCTCCCAGAATGTTATCGTAGAACGTAAATTTGTCGTCGTACTGGAAAAGGGTAGGCTGCGTCGCGGCGAACTTCTCGCCGGCCAAGTGCTTGTCGAATGACCAAAGGTTGCTGTATTTTCGCCATCTATGGAGATAGTGCCAGCATTCTAGCGCTATTCTATGCGCCGACCCTTGAACCGCGAGCATCTCATCATTCACTATCTGTGTAGAAGGGTATTCAACATTCAAGTATGATGAAAAGCTTATTCGAATGAAAATTTTTATTCGAAGCTTATTCGAAACTCTTCGCATGTATCATCTTATACGCATCGAAACAATCATGACTGTTGGCGTTATTTACTTGAATGCTCATCACATCCTCGAAGAAGCTGAACGTAACGTACTGGTCCGAGTCGCTTTTCCTTTGAGGCTTACATTCCAGGCAGGTGCCGTTCAACCACCTTGGGAACTGTTTCAGCTCCTCCAGCAGATTCTTCCCATTCTGAATGATAATGTTGTAAATTTCACTTGGCGATGGTCTTAGGACCGCCTCCGATGCGATTAACACAGCGTCTACTTGAAAGATCGGCGTCGAACCGAGCAGAGTCCTGTTGAACAACTTTAGATTCTCCACCATGCATCTAAAGAGGTTTCCAAAGGAAAGGCTGTTAAAGTTTCGTTGAAATTAATCGATCCCCGATCTTCTGCCTGCGCGAAAGAATAGCTATGTACAGGATAAACGCGGAGAACAATTTTTTCTCATATTTCTCGTAGAACAGCTGCATGGCTGGGCTTCTTCCGGTGGACGTTCCTTGCACCAAGTTCTCCAATTTCTTTAATATCGGGCTCGTCGATTCGTAGATATTTTTCATCGCAGTGACTAGCTCTGTTCTTCGGTTTTGTAGCTCTTGAAAGAAAATCTTTGAACGACAATCGGAAGCAATGTATCGTACACTATCGAGTGACTACTATAGGTTGATGGGTAGTACCTTTTGTTTGGTTGATGCTACATACCTCATACCGTAAAGTGGGAGAACATTGGCAATTCACATTCACGAAAGATGGAATGTTACGATAGAATACTTAAAGCAAATGTAAAATTTAAAAAAAAAAATTAAAACCGACTTCGACAGAATGAAAATGCACTAAAAAGTAAAAAATAAGTTTTTCCCTTATTTAACCTATGACTCTCAATTTTTTAAGTCGGCGCCAGATTTACACTGTACAAATGATGAGGCGCCGACATTAAAAATTGAGAGTCATAGATTAAATAAGGAAAAAACTTATTTTTTACTTTTTAGTGCATTTTTATTTTCTTGAAGTATGTTTTAATTTTTAAATTTTTTTTTATGTTACATAGCAAAATGTTCCAACAACATGCTGATGGTTCTCCAGTTTACGGTATATATGTAACTGTAATAAATAAGAGAAAATGAAAGAGACAGAATAAGTGCTTTCTAGGATCTAATGGGACTCGGATATTTGCTCCCTTGTCCGTTTTCAGTGTTTGTTTCCCAATTTGTAATCTACATAATGAGTTCCTGTCGTAGCATCAGCCTAACCAGGTATTATTCCCGGTTCAAAGGTAGCGGTAAACGAAGATAAACCTTGCACGGCAGTAGCTGCTCGTCTTCGTACAACTCGGGCGATAGAGAGAACAGATTATACGACTTCAGTTCCGAATTAATCCTACTGTCGAGGTCATTTTTCATATGGTTCACTTGGTTCACGATCGAGCTCAGATTTTTCAACAACGCTTTGCAGTCGTACGCGTAATCCGCTATATTTAGGGAGTCCCAATTGAAACGCATCGCTCCAGGTTGAATGTGTTTCTCGATATCCAGCAGGATATTTTTTAACAACTGTATCTGTAGCGAATGAAATCGGTCAGTTCTGCAGTCTGTCGTCGCGGTCGCGTCGCCTTTTTATCGACGAGAGAGATATTAGCAATTATGCGCAGTGCTGAAAAGCAAATTGTTTATACGAATAGTTTGAAACGTACGTCAGCTTTGTCCATTTTATCTATCATCCCGTTATACTGGTCAATCATTCTTTTCGTCACTTCAATGTCATTTCGCAACCGATCTTTTTGGATACCGGCTTCCTTTACTATCGGGGACAATTCGAAGCCCAATTGCTCCATTAATTCAGCCTGCATGAAGAATAGATAGATAGCTAGAATTTTCCTGACCGCAACGATCGTTACATAGATATGTATATATGTAGTTTATGTATGTAGCATTCTCTTCATTCGTTAACCCTTCCCACCCTAGCGTAATTTTTTACCATTTTTACCATTTTCGTATTTTTGAATCCTTCAACTTTTGAGTGATAATTGTAGATTTTTTTAATACTCCCACAATCGTGCTCTAATACTCTTTTTCCTGGTGAGATTTGTAGATGGAAAAATAGTTGTGGAAAACACTATTTTTTCGTTAAAATTCACCAAATTTTAATCTTTAAATTTTAATATTTAGGAAAAAAATTACCTGGGGTGGGATACACCCCGTTTGCCCACGAAGGATTAATTAACAATTGGGAACCGTGCAGAAATTAACGGTTCTACGTTACAGTTCGCAACGCTGTATTTATATTACAGCAAGAAATTTCAATTCTACATATTCTACCGAATGAAACCTAATTAGACTACTTAGTACTACATAATATTCGTATGATAGGTTCGCGCGAAAGTTGCTCGATGTCTGCGAATGCCGAAGGGAGGAAGAATGCGTACCTCGTGAATGATTTCGAACACTTGCCAGTTAAAGTTCACTTGAAAACGGAGCTGGCACTCAACCAAAATGGAACCGCTCATGAATTCCGTCCAAGTGATCTTTGTCCCACGAGGGCCGTCCTTCTCCGCCGAGGAAGGTGTTGGGGACCCTTTAGCTTCCTGTTTCCCCAGGTCTGATCGCGTGTGTCCCTTGATGGAAGGAACTTTCAAGACAGCCGCTCCTGAAGTGCCCGTTTCTGTTTCACAAATAGAAGGACACCGGACCGCTCTACTCCGTTACGTGGACGAGGAATTATGCACGATATTATTATAGCGGTAATTTACCGATGTTACCTTTCAAAGTCACTTCGCCCTTTTGAAGCGATCCCTGAGGAGTCGACCCAGCTGATCCGAAATCTTTATTTCTCGCTTTCTTCGACACGTGAATGGTCTGAAGATTTTTCGTGGCCAACGATTTCTCGATATCCGGGAACTTCAGCAGACCTGCGGTACAACCGTTGGTTACCTGTCGTTTCGCTTGAAAACCTGCAATTCGGGTACAACCTTTGCCTGGTTCCGAGCGCACCATCCTCAGAACATTCTTCTTCATGGTGTTTATCACGACGAACTGCGCCTTGTCGGCCCACGAGCGAAGCTTCGTTTCCTCGAACGTTTTCATCTGCTTGGCGACCTCGAGGTATTGGTTGAAAGCGATAAGCTTCAGTTCGCTGTCCTTTAACTCCGGGACGTTCTGCAAGTTGAGAACTGGCTTCCTCAGTCGATGGAACAGCTGCCTAACCCAGAATATCGCGCCGGCCATAGGGGGGTGATACGTTAACAGAGGAGGATTTCGTTTCCCTAGCCGTGAGAAAGTGCAGTTAGTCGCACTCAGGATCATTCGACTTCCCGCTCACCGTTCAAGAAACCGCGGATAAGGGTGGCGCTTAATTCTCAACTACGAAAATATGATCTCCCCATCTCAATTTGCTCCTTTATATATCAAATAAAATCGAGCAGAATGTGTCCGATGTCTGAGCCTCTGTGAGCAATAAATTTAACAAATTATCAAATATATATGTAGGGTAAGTTAGGGAGAGTTCGACCACCGGGAGAGTCCGGCCAGTGTTGATATTTTAAGACTGACGCAAGATAGGGCACTGTGTGTCATTGACACAAAAGAAATGAATGCGCCTGTTGTTAATCTTGCATTGACCATACAATCCATATTTAAATTATAGGAAACACTTACGATTTTATGCGTGTCTGAAAGTTTTTAGACCGAGTAACAGTGCTGGTGATATTTGAAAGACAGGTAAGTTTATTTACACTACACCGATATTGGGGGATATAATATGCATAAAACTACAGTGTCATCCCAACAATACGTATGTATTCGTTTTTAATTTATTTTGACAAGGTGGTCGATCACTCCCTTGATTATGGGATAGTCCGACCACATGTTTTTTTCTTACTGTAAACCCATCTTCAGATTCAGGGAGCGAAAGTTCCATTCTACAAGATAGTGATATGTCGTTAAAAGCCTGGGACCGAAAACGAAATCTCACTCGTAGTGGGTGGACGATCTAACCCCGACATGCGGGTGAGACCGACCAGTTGCGGTGCCAATGTTTTTGGTTGAAAATGAAAATAAACATTTGAAATTATCGCACACTATAATTTATATATATCCTAAATTGCTTGGGCTTTGTTTTAATGTTCCTAAAACGACAAAAATGTGAAAAACAACGATGCTACAATTTCTTTTCCAAAAAGTGGTCGGACTCCCCCGGACTTGCTCTAAATGTAATGGTAATGTAAATGCACCAATCAAAATATGGCCGTTATATGTTGAATTCTCACAATCTCTATAATCTTTGACTCGCTTGAGCTACCCCTAAACATAAGAATGTATTCTCCAAAGTTTTTATATAGTTTTCTATATCTAAACGAACAAATCAGGATGGCAAGGCTTACAAAAAAATATTTCATTTCATTTTTAACTTTTCAGCTCCACCCTAGATCGTTACCTCTGTTATATATGCCCTCCACTATACTGATTTCCTTGCTCAGTTGCTGCATAATTACGTCAAACTTCCTCAGCAATTGCTGACGAATGGTGTCTCTGGTCTTGGTGTTTTTAAATCTAATGAGGACTTCAAGCGCGTCTTCCGCGTTTATCAGCACCATGAAGCACTCGTCGATGAAGAACCTCGCCTCGTTCTCGAGGAAACGTACTTCCTCGTTGAACCAGCCCATGGTAGCCTCCCAGTTATCTCTGTTGAACTCGTCGAAGATGTTGAAGTCCGCTTCCTGGATCGGCACGATCAGCCTGCCCACCCGCTTCATTATGGTATCGATCTGCGCCGGATCGCTTATGATGGACTTCAGGTGGGGCCCGAAAATGTTGTAAAAATCCTGCAGCACGCTGGCGACATGATTCAGACCCTTACACACGGAGGCTATGTAATCGGTCGATCTAAATAATCGGCGCTGATCGAACTCCCAACGCGTCCCTTTGCCCGACACCTCGATCTTCTCCCTGTTCTTTAGGTACGCGTGTCTCCAGCTGTTGAGCATCGCGTGAGCGTCTTCGGTTTTCTGCAGAATTTCCTCCAAAGGTCTCCTGGGTAATAAGTTATTATTATGCCGCGTACAAAGGAATATCCTTGTCATAACTAGGATCGTCCTCTCTCAATCTCTCACCCCGTGGGGCACTCACTTGAACAGGTCGCCGATGGACAAGTTTCTTATCACATTCTGACAAAGCTTCCACGATATTCTCTCGAACAAATTCATCATTTTCTCCTCGTGAGAGAAATAGCTCGAGAGTACCCAGATCATTCGTAGCCCTTCCGTCAGCGAGGGAATCGTATGCGTGATCCGCTTGAAGGAATCCAATTCAGCCATCATCTACCAGCATAATCGCGCGCGAAATTATTCCAAGTCGAAGAAATTATTTAAACGCCCCTGAATGGCTGCTATTAACGGGCGGACGGAGGGCGAGCGGTGTTCCTTACCTTCAAGTGCCTTAAAATTGTTTGAAGGAACTTGTTATTATCCCTGGCTTCCGCGTAAGATCTCCATAGATCCGAGTAAAAGTATTGGAAGTTGGAGACGATCGGCGAGTTCGTTTTATTCAACAAGCCCAGAATCCTTTTGGCGATCGGAATCTTCAGCTGTTCCACCAACATCAGCAATCCCGTCTCTCGATCTTGCCAATAACTGCACTCAGCAAGCGGGCCTTTGCCTTGCGGCTCTTTCATTTCAAATGATTCCAGTACCTAAGAGTCATGGAAACTCGTAAACGCGAGGCGCGGGTGCATCTATGTATGATAATACCTTTTGTATGTGCACGCCCCAGGACATTATCACTTCTTCCATCTGCTTGATCGCTTCTTCATTCTTCTCCAACATTTCGTCGGTGATGTTTGGATCATCGAACTCGGGGATGTTTGGCATCGTTAGCAGAATGTCCCCTTCGATGTGTTCCAAAGTCCTGGATCAACGATACTTATTAATTCTATAGGTGTGACTATTAAACGGGCAGATCTATGTCACTGTTATTATAATAAACAGAGGTCGAATGAAACTGTTAATTTTTATAAATAATTGTCATTTATCCTACTTTTAACTTTCAAATGATTTCTTTTCAGATTTAACAGTTTCTTTATGTTCGATTGATAAAAATTCTGGAGGATCATATACGTTTTAACAGATATTTAAGGGTGGAATATAAAGGTCAGGAATATTTTTTTAATTAGTATTATTTGAGGAATTGGAAGCAGGATAAATATAAAAGAGAAAGCACGTTGTGATTTTTATATAATTATTTTCACCGAATGGTTTAAGGTTTCAACTTCAGATCTCTCAAACCCACAACATTTTCAGCGAGTCTGCTTGTCACAACTTCAACTTTTTCACGGAAGAATAAATGTTCCTCTTTAACTAGAACTTTTTTTCACTTTCAAGAAGATATATGGAATAAAAGTCTCAGTTAATGCACTGCATTTTATAAGTTTCCTTATTTCATAATGAATTGAAAATTTCAACAGTTTCGTTCGATCCCTGAAAGTAAAGGCAGGGCAGAGAGTCGAAATTCAGTTGAAGAAAACGTTGAAGGAAGCGGATGATTACCAACCATTCCACGCTGCTTATTAATTTATCCACATAAGACACGATATCGTGTTTGCTCTGATCCAGTGATCGAGCTGCCATCGTGTGTGTGTCGTCAAGCTTCGACTGTTTACTCGATATGTCGAAACTCACGCCGGATAACTTCTGACTCTCCGATTTCGTTCGTAATTTCCCAGCTCTTCCATCGCCCGCGAATTGTATCGTGATACGGCGACTGCCGCTCGGCCCCTCACTCTTTCGGGTGTCTTCCCTCTCATCTTCATCTTCATCTTCGTCCATCTCCGCGTCAAGTTCCTTTTGCGAAATTATCATGGAAGCTCGGCGAAATTCCGAGGGTCTTCTGAAGATCGAGCTCTGCCGAATTACAGAACAATTAAGTACAAGTGCTGATAATCGAAGATAGCTTGATTTCGATCGGGGATAATTCAGCGCACTCGAGACTCGATGAGATGTACTAATGTGTTAGGTTCATCGTCGTCCGAGTCCGCTTCTTTGATAGGATCTACGAACTTCGGTCCCCGAAACTGGCATTCCACCAATGGCTTGAACAGCTGAAAAGTAGAATTGTAACGTAACGTTAATTATCAAACTGTATACACCACAATAATACCGTTGCTGTTTCGCTCACCTGGCCGAGCATTCTATTTAACGATAGTAAAAATTTCCCTTGGATGGAGCCGACAATCAGATATCCCGTGATTTCTTCGAGACACTCTTTGTAAGAGTCAAAGGCTGGTACACCGACGTCCGTTGTCCTCATGAAGTAGAAGAGCGTAAGATTTTGTAAATCTGCCCTACCACCATCCACCTCGCCGCATATCATGTGAAGTTTCGGGATTTTTTCTATGGTATCTACCATTTTCTGCAATCATTTCCTTTTCCTCTCACGCGTCACACTAAACCGACTTCAACTAATATGATCAAACGTCCGACTATACGTACTTTAGTCAGAACATATAAGTGTTCCTCCCCTCGCCGTGGCACGAACTGTGACCTCCTCTCTAACGACAGAGAAACCCCAATCAGCACTTATAATTAATAAATCTCTATAATTTGTTACATGTCCATTTTCCAGCAGGCACGCCCTTTCACTTACTCGCCGTTTTCGAATAGACCATAGTATCGACGCTGTCCATTTCCACTGATTCTTCCTCTCCCCCATATTCGCGCTCCTCCTCTTGCTCCTCTTTCGCTTCCTCTTCCTGCTCCCCTTTCTCTTCCTCTTCCTGCTCCTCCTCTTCATCCTCCCTTTCCTCCTCCTCCTCCTCCTCTTCCTCCTCCTCCCCTTCATCCTCACCCGATGCCTCTTCTCCGTCGAGATAGTCCGTGTCTTCATCGCCGAGACTGCTGTGAGTCCTCGACTCTTGCTGCATCGCCGTGCTAGATGCTTCGAGTAGCTCGAGAATCGCACTGGTATCCACTTTTGGCATTTTCATCCTACTTCTTTTCACTTTTCTTCTAGGCTTTCTGAGATCTTTCTCCTTGCTTTTCACCACTTTCTCTGTCGTGGCGATATTTTCATTTTAGAACTATGTATGTGTTTTTATCTGTTAATACATGACTCGGTACTGCTACATATGTCAATTATCGAGACACGTGTCCGTGTTTCTCGTTTGCTTCTTCTTCATTAACCCTCAATTAATCGCAGCTTTTTGTGTTACATAATTAGTCGCATTTCTTTAATTTCTCTGGATTATGGCGAGTAAATTGAAATAGACGAATCATTAATGCTCCTTTATTTTTATATTAATTATTAACACTAATTAACTTTTTTTTCGCCACGGGGACACCAAGAAACTCAGCTACAATAGTCAACTAGACCCCATGCGACTAATTAAGGGTTAAGACGAATTGGATACTTACTTCTCTATTTTCCAAGCAAACCGCGCACACAGAAACTACCTACTTACTTTCCCACACCGCAATTTCCTCTTGAACAACCCTGCTGGTGTAAGTTGTGTAGAAAAACATTACTTTTCTCTCAAGATCCGTTACCCCGTAGAGGTCGAGTATCAAAAAGTTTAAAAGCTTGTCCTCATTGTATCGGTTGTTTGCCTATCGTTTTCAAAGCAATCAGCATCAGTATGAAAATCTATTTAACTAGATTCGTGCTATTTATGATAGTCCCGAGATCCATACTAGCTCGTAGACCTACTCATGCCTCGTAAATTCGTAAATTTGCAATCGGAACTCACGTTTAAGATATTATGAAAGAGATCCTCATGCCCGGTTATGCCCAGGAACGTCATCGTTCTGTCGCGTATCCACATTATTCTGCGAAAACGAATCATTCGAAGCACCAGATGTACATAGTAGCTAGATTACTTTGACAACACAGTGAAAGTGTGCTTTGTACCGATAATCCATCTGCAGAATTGATTCTTCACTTCGTGTACGAACGTCATCGTCCGAGTCGTCATCATCCTCCCCGCTCTCCACATCATCTTCAGCAACTTTGATCTCCGAGTCTGCCATACTTTATAAAATGCGCCGTTTCGATTCTAGCGTCTAAAAAAAAAAACAAAGAAAAAAGAATCTTGGACTTTTCCAGGAGAATTAGACTTGCTCGACGTTGTGCGACATGTTTCTTGCTCCTCCTCATTTACATACGTTACCTTTGTAGTCAATCTATTCGAAAGTAAGAATCACTGGGCCGCCAAATGGCTCGTTTTAATCGCGTTAACGATTCAACATTCACGGATTCTTCTCGGTGAAATTCAGCTAATTTTCTCTGCGTACTTTACACACTGGATCGATTAACCACGTCCATGAATTGTGAGTCTCATCGGGGTATGTATCGATGTTGTCATGGAAATTAAACAGGATTCCATGGAGAGAGAGAAAATAAGCGTGACTTGTGTGCACCTGTATGGCATGCTTTTCTTCGTACCTCTATCATTTCGGATGATTTCCAAGTGAAAATGCAGTAAAATAAAGGAGAATGTTTGTAACGTCTTGGTGAACCACTGAGAACAGATTTAATTGATTGCGGGTACTAAATAAGTTTGTCCTTACAATGGGTAGGTGTAGTGAAAAAAGCACAAAGTACTGACGTTACATAAGGTACATGTTTCATAATTATATAATTATTACATATTTTCCGCTTGCACAAATGTACATAGTTGAGAGCACGAGCGAACACACCCTCACGCACACGCACGCACACGCACACACCTGCGAATTCATCGCATTCAGCTCTTAGCACGAAACCCTGTTCCCTGTCATTGGTAGGAATTAGGAATAAACTTAATAAAGCGCTAATGATTTCTAATGGAATGATAACAGGAGAGAATCATGCGCAAATTTGCCGCTCAAGATAAATTACCACATCTACATATCATACGTATTATTGATATTTGCTTGTACATGTAATTATTACTGTGCGCGTGAAACCATATTTTTGAAATCAAATGGAATTCATATCTATAGAATATCGAATTAAAGAGGTTTTATTTAGAATAGAAATCCTCGTCCAGTTGTTAAGGGGACTAGGCAGTCAAATCGCTCGAAAATTGAACCAAATTTATTAAAATAGCGACTAGGAGAAGGCGATTTGTAAAATAAATGTCGATTTTCGGGGTGCACAGGCGGCTGTTTTTATCTAAAAAACTAGAGCTTTTACACTTAACCCCGAGCTCCACTCCAAAAAGGAATATATTTCGAACATGCTATAAAAATTTCAAGTCGATCCGCACCTTGGTTCTTTCGCAATCAGAGTAAAACCACAGAAAAAACGGCTACACATCACACGATTGTAGCGCCGTCATATACATCTATACATTATCAAAAAAAATTTTTTTTCAGTTTATAGTATTAATAAATATTACCCAAAGGTACTAGTCACAATATGAATCATCTCCTTGTAATTAATTCGCAAAAAATACTTGATTCCCGAGCGATTTCACTGCCTACTCCCCTAAATGGTACTCCCCGGTGTCTGTTAATTCTGTCTCCTGTTACTTGGGCACCAACTTTCTTGAGAAGGGACAGTCAGTTAGCTGAAGGCTAAAGCGTAAAACAGCACGACATCACAGATTTCGTTTTGAAACAGAGTTTCATATTTCAGCATTTAATGTCCACGATGGCCATTCGTGTCCTGGGCCCTCCCCGAGGTTCCCTTACTTGAGAACGTTGACTGTTCAGATGGTTCCGAATCGGGACTCTCGCTGTCCTCTATTTTCCTGCTCTCCTCGGGCTGCGGTTCGATCAGGCCTCCGAGAACAGCCTCGACGTATTCCTTTCGGTCCCTGTCCGTGTCAAAAGAGAAACCAATCGACGGAAGAATCTCGGTCTTTACGACCGTCTTCGCAGACTCGGTCGTAAGAACACTCTTCGGCGTGGGTGTTGTCATCGCTGACGTTGTCGTCCTCGTTCTGGTACTCGGTTCAGAAGACGTGGTCGTGGATAATGTTGATTCGATGCCACTCGAATCCTGACACCGACTGGAACTCTCGCGCCTAGGAAGACCCGCACGAGAGTCGAGACACCCCTCTGTTTCAGCAAGACGAGAATCGAGACGTTCATCTGTCCTAGGCAGAGGCTCTCCGAAATTCTCGGTCAAGCGATCCAGGATTTGCTCCTTCGACAGGGAAGCTTTGCTCGCAGAATCTGTCGAGCTCTGTCGCCATGGACGGATGGTCGTCGATGATCCCTCTTCGAGCTCAATGCCCGAGTTTACATGTTTGGCAATGGTTTCGGCAGGGAAAGATTCACGATGATTGGTTAAGGCGAATGGCCGGGGAGCTCGATCCAACTTCAGCAACTCCGACATTAGCTGAAGGAGACTGAGAGTGTTGACATTCTGCTTCCCCGAATCCTCCGACTCGGTCGCACCCGTAATATTCCTTCCATCGTTTGAGTGGTCCGTGCTTTCTCTGTCCAGAATGTTCACAGCATCCTGCAGATTCGATTCTGACCTGTCTTGGACTTCTGCCTCCACGGATTTAACTATCTCCAGCTTGTTGAGCGTTGAACTTTGCTTGCCCTGTCGAGCGATCAGTTTGCCGATCAAATCGCCCCCTTCAGGCGCCAGCTCTTCGTCCCTGTCCAGTGTTAAGGTCACTTTGTACGGGGAGTTGTTCCTGTCTATGCTTTCCTCGATTTCCTTCAAAGTCTCTGGTCCGATGGACCTCAGGAAACCGTCGGTTGTCGGAGCCTCAGTTAACTTTCCTTCATCTGTGGCCATTTTCTCCGGCATTGCGCTCAACTTCTCACTGCTTCTCTCTGTGCTAGGTCTTAAAGGCGCCTCGGCACATTCAGGATCGTTAGTTTTCGCCACCAAAGATATTGGAGTTCCACCGGAAGCGTCAGTGAGTGTCCTACACTTTGCGACGTAGAAAGAACTTGGAGATAGCGTGGTTGGCTTAATTGTTCTGTCAAAACCGGCTGGAATGAAAGCAGCGTCGCAAGCTTTCCCATTCTCATCCGCGCAAGCGGTCTTCTCCGTTTCAGTCGTACGGGTAACAGAAGGTATAGCCGCGTTCGACGCATTCAAATGACTCGAGCTATTGCTATGGTCTCTTGACAGTAGCTGCTCCGACAGATAAGAAGAAGGAGAAGGCGAAGAGGAGAAAGGCCAAGAGCCAGTGGAAGAAATCAGGGGTTTGGTAGCAGTCGTCCTATGTTCCTCAGGAGTGAAACCTTTCGGTGGCTCCCGACTGACATAGTTACCGCTCACACTGGGCTTCTCGTCGCCAGACGTTGGCTGATTAACGTAATCTTCCGAATCAGTGGCTCGGAATCTCGGCGACTCCGTGGTTCTCGTGTCTGAATCAGGTTCAGTGTTGAGAGTCGAGTAACGAATCACTAGGCTAGACACTGGAGGAACATCTGGCACCTTTATCTGAAATTTCGGAGCTTTGAAAAATCCCGTCGGTCCGTGCAATCGCGTATCAATCGAAGGATATTTCTCCTTCGAACCCTCGACATGTAGATCCGCAGAATTCCTGCTGGAGTTAATACCGATCGACGATTCGTCTATAGTCGTCTCTTCGAGCGGAGGAATCGTCGATGCTAGAAACGTGTCTGTGTCATCAGCTGCTTGGTATTGTTCAGTCGTCCCTTGGTCCTCTTCCTTCTCCTCGAAGGAACCTGTCGACTCTGGCCTCGGCAATGTGTGCTGAGAGCCTGCGCGAATCAAGCTATCTGTTTGACTAGAATCCTTGGGTACAGATGAGGGAATCTCTCCTCGAGCTTTATCACCGCTCGTCAGAAGATTCCGGCTGTGGTTGAATGGCTGACGCAAGGCGTGTACCAGGCCAACGCTGTCTTTAGTTTCAATATCCTCCGCGCTTTCTTCGAACTGAAGGTCCTCTTCTCTTCCTCCTAAGCCTGTCCCATCGTTGAATGGCCGATAAGATCGGTGGAACAGAGGGCTCAATTCGTCCTGCATGCTAGTCCGATTCGGTTGAAAGTCTAGACCGACTCTCGCTCCGAATCTTCCTCCAGATGGGCCACTACCCGCGGCGTTGTTCCGAGCGTAATCGTAATCGCGATGGTACTGGAACTCGCGGATCCGCAGAGGATTGTAAGGGACGATGGAAGGGTTGCTCTCTTTGGAAGCTCCGTGGCCGCTGTCGAAGACGCTCGTCGGCGGAGTGACGAAACTGTTGCCCAGCGTAGTCCTGCTGCGAGTGAACAAGTAGTCGGAGCTGTCCGTCAGCTGATCCAAGTTATCGTAGGCGAAGGTCGACGGCCGGAAGGTGGTGGGAACGGTGGGCGAGTAGAATCTTCTGGTGGTGGTGGTGACAGTGGGCACCGTGGGCGCGTAAGACGGCTGGAAGTGATTCTTGAGCTCCTTAAGTGTTGGATGCTTGCCGGAGATCTGGAGGCGCGGGCTTTTCCCTCGCTCGTCCACGTCGTAGCCACGGAAGTCGGGGATCTTTTGCAGCATCGGTGGCCTCTGCAAGCGACGTGGCTGTGACTTCTCTCCGGGATAGAAATCCTGCTGCTGGTAAGTTCTCCGCCCCTGGAACTCATAGGCTAGGAGAGAATCGCGGCTCGGGTAGTCTTGAGCGTTGGATCTCAAGTCGTTGCCAGCTGCAAACATCGTCGCGTAGTCGAGGATCCTTCTTGCTCCCTGCTGGTAGTCCAGCAGGCTCCCTGTCCTGTCAGGGTCCACCAGACCGTCCTCGGTCACGTCTGTTCCCGACTGCAGGCTGATCATAGCGTACGCGTTGCGTATCATTTCGTCGTCGTCCTGTTGGTAGCTGTTGCGGTTCACGTCCATGTACTTGGCGCTGGAGGAGCAATCCACTTTCGTCCACCAGTCGCAGGTGAGCAGCTTCTGGCTGAAGACGGAGCCCATCGGGCACAGGAACGATGACACCAGCACGTCGTGGCACACGTGGAACACTTGACATCCCGCCACTTGGTCCGCGTAGTAACCTGTTGGACATGGCTATCTGTCAGTCTGTTCTGTACTCTTCCCTGCCAGCCGAATGAGTACGAGAACCACCCACAGACCCCCCTCACCGCCGAAGCAGTGACCTATTGCGAAAGTAAAGAGAATACTAGCAGCAGAGTTTACGGGCTACGTGCGCTATCATACGTATATGCGGTGCCTGTGCACGCGAGAATCAGCCTTGACATCGATATTAAATGGTAGAAATGGCACGAGACGGATTGACGCGACAGTGGCGTACTAGGATTCGATTTTTCTCGCAACCCTTCGGTAACTCTAAAGCCTGCAGTTTCTCCGGTTCCCCAACCGAGGCTCTTGTACCGCCGAGTCATTTGCTGCCGCTAGAATGATCGATGGTGGAGCTGGCCCCTGTAAACCCTGTTGCGACATTCGGAGGATCGACCAGGATTGAATAATACGGAAAAGGAAACCCCTGGAGAAACGATGAGAACGAGTTGACGGGGGGGAGTGTAGATATCTTGCCACCAGCGAAACCGTGAATAAAGCTACGCGGCAATGGTTCATTTGAATCTCATTCACCTCGAGAACGTCCTTCGCACGTGAATCCTGTCTGCGGCAGCGTCGTGTATGTAGGGTAATCGATGCCCGGCTCTCCTGGCACGTTCCTTCTAATGTCGGAGAAGTCTGGAACAGTGAGAAGCGGCACGCTTACGCGGTATCCTTGATAGGCCTTGGTAATGATTGAAATAATAGCTGAATGAAATCAAATAATAATTATTTATGCAGTGTTTCCTGAACTTTTTTGAGTCGCGAGCCCCTTTTATAATATTCAAATAACCTGCGTAAGGTAAATTTAATGTGGGAACGAAAACAGATTAAAAATAGATCTTTCAGAATTTAATTCTAACTTAATATTAAAAAAAAAAAAAAAACAAATACCGTTGCGACCCCCCAGAAAACACTTCGCGACCCACCGGTTGGGAATCACTGCTTTTGTGTGTAACGCAAGAAAAAAATACTTATGTACTGAAGACTATGAAACGTCGCGAAAAGATAGAAATTTCTTTATCCATTTCACTGGAAGATCGGAGAAGAAAGGTGAACCAATGCGAAGATGGTTGGAAAAAGGAGTCGTTCAGGATCTGTGACATTTAGATGGATAGCTCGCGCTTACGGTTCTCTTAACGTAAGGCGCTGCAGGTAATTCCGTAATTTGCAAAAGGCTCCACGTGACCTATACCAATACTTTTTTCCGCATTTGTCATAGCCATTGCCTCTCACGCCACGCGCATTGGTAATGGTCTACAGTTTGACGCGTGTCGAGAGCTTGAACGAGCAATCTCGATTCTCAGCAGAAAATGGCAAATATAACAAGTGGGAAAAGTGAGCTGTCAGTAATGAATGATGCAGCTCCTTTCGTAGAACAAGGATGAAACGTGTAAAGTGTAAATGAAAGCGGCTCCTTTTACGAGTGTCGTACAGAAGAGGTAACATCTAAGGCCCGGTCCAGATCTGAACCGAACGCCGAACCGAACGCCACTTGAGTAGTTAGATGAAGTAAGACGAGTGATATACTTGTCTAGCTCCGTCTAACTACTCAAGTGGCGTCCGGTTCGGCGTTCGGTTCAGATCTGGACGCGGCCTCAGACGATGAATACTTATTTGTTTCCCGAGGATCGGACGATGTAAATGCGAAGGGTAAGGGGACAAACAAACAGGGAATGTCACAAAACAGCTTTATCGAGAAAATTAAGTTTTAATACTTTAGCCCACCAGTAAAGAAGCAAGATTCATTGAATTTAATTTTCTTATATAATTTTCTTCTTAAATAATTTCTTGTTTTACCTTGACGACAGAAGCTAAAAGCTTTAAGCTTATGCTTAGGCAAAGAATGTACCAAATATTTAACGTTATCTTACGGGGGCATTTAAACTTTATAACCCTTTGTGATTCGACAGTTCCGTAGTCCCAGTTGCCACCAATAAAATATCCTATCGCAAAATCACGAAAAATGGTCGTTCCTCGTTTCTCCCCTTACCCTTCGTATGATCCGCCGAGAGATGTTGTAGGAAAAGACTCGAGAAAACCTGTGGAAATATTGGCTCGTTACCTGTTTTCTCCTCGTAAGGATCGTACTGGCCACCGGCTGATCCATAACTATCAAAGTCCCCTTCTCCTTCCGGATCGAAATATTTCCTGGAAGAGAATCGATACGGGTTTCGCATCCACACGTTTTTACACGAATAGGTGTAATCTGTCTAATTATTAATCTACTGTATACATATAATGGGAAAGAATGCCGAAGGTAATACCTGCCTCTGGTTCCATCGATGGCCCTTCGCGACAGGGAGCTCCTCCTCGTAATTTCGTGTTCAACACTGCCGTAAATATTTCTCAAGACCAACGTCACGAGACCTGCGAAACACGGAGTTGCAATGTTGCAAAGTCTGCTAGGACTGAATAGTTTTCAGAAACTTTCCACCATGAATCGGGCATGAAACGTCGATCGAAGACGAAGTGACATTAATCGTTACACGTGCACTGGACGAGGAAAGTGATGAAGTATTAGGAAATCAGTCGTTTGTGTGGCAGTTGACTCTTGGAATTATCATCGATCAAAGGAAGATTATACAATCGGTGGATCGGTGCGGTACCATTCTAATGTCTAAGGGCACGTTTACGTTGGGGCTGCGATAAACGATTAGAGCGGTGACGAGAGCGAAGCGTAGAAATACATTCTATAGTTTTATAACGGAAGTGTTTACATTTCGCAGCGAGCAGAGCTACGCTTACTAAACAACCAACGATGCAAGCGTCGATAATCAAGGATTACTTTTTTCTTCGCTACTGCAATACCGCCGTTTTCATCGTTGATGCACAACAGATTTGTTTTAGATAAGTTATCAGACGAAGTAGCCGTTAAATTAAATACAACACACTGTTTTCGTTCACCGCGTAGACTTTTCCCCGATGTGCCATTTTACTGAACTCGAAGATACTAATAATTCTTCCTCAGAAGCACTCAGGTTTAAATGCTTCATCCTTGCGAAACCTTAAGGGGTAAAACCACTCTAGAGGCAGAAAAAAAGACGTAAATTTGACAATTTATTTTCGGAGTATGACAAACGAAATAGAATTTCTTTTCAGAGGGTTTATTTAACACATATTGAAGTACGGAAAACAATTTTTTTATTGTCATTTTCATACGAAATGGCGGCGACAGAGCCCGTCGTCGAAACCACTTCTTTCAAACTGGGAGGACGGATTTCTCGGAGACTATTGCATGGATCGATTTGAAATTTTTACAGTAGCTTCACAACAATATTCTCTTTGGAAGTACGTAGCCGTTTTTTGATTGAATGTAAACTTTTTTTTTACAAACAATTTAATGCTAGTGTTTAGGGCAAAAAAATCGATTCATTTCTTAAAAAGTGCACCACTTCCACAAAAATTGATTAAAAAAAAACCCCTACGTACTTCCAAAGCCAATTGTATATAGATTATAATTTTTTTCTATTTTTTGTTCCCGGACTCATACATGCCGAGAAATCCGTCCTCCCGTGGCGGTGTTTTCAAAAAAGCTGTTTTCGACGACGGGCTCTGTCGCCGCCATTTTGCATGAAAATGACAATAAAAAAATTGTTTTTCGTACTTCAATATGTGTTAAATAAACCCTCTGAAAAGAAATTTTATTCCGTTTGTCATACTCCAAAAATAAATTATCAAACTTAGGTCTTTTTTTCTGCCTCTAGAGTGGTTTTACCCCTTAAACGACTGATACTGTACTACTGTCACACACCAAAATATATAAAAAAAAAAAATTTATGTCAAACAATTTTTCTCACTTTAGATAAAATCGTGGTGCTGTATTAAATTGATTCATACTCTGTTATGAAATATCCCGCGCCACGATTTTATTTAAAGTGAGAAAACACCATCGAAATTTTAGTACAAGAAAATAATTATTTTTTACTTTTTAGTGCATTTTTAGAAAAATCGTTTAACATAATTTTCTTTATATATTTTTTATTTTCTAGTTTTTAGTGTTTGTGGAGTTTCTTACTTTTTGTTTAATTCTTTACTTTTTTTTTTTTTTTTTTTTTTTTTTTTTTTAAATTGTATTGTCATCGCACCCTTTTGAGCAGCTTTTATTTTGATTGAAAAGTTGCACGGGACCCACGAGAAGACGTGTCGGTATTATTTACCATTACCCGTTAGCTATGAACAATCAGAGACAGCGTGACAGCGGTGCAGGAGGGAGTCAGAGAAGAGATATTACAATTAACATTATCTGTCGTCGGTGCGTGAATCGGTTGGTGGAAAAATCGAGCACTTACACAGGCTATGAATGCTGAGCGACGGCATTTCGTAGCACGTTGCATGAGCAGAGCTCTCTGCGGTCTGCGGGCAGCTGTTTCGCGCCGAACGTCCGGCCACCGTGAAGCAGCCGATGCACTGCGATCCCCACGATCTCCATCATCTCCTCTCGAGTCTTCTCCTCGGCGTTTCCGACCCGTGGAAGGGATGGATCACGGGTCTTACCTTTCCTCTCCAGCTCTCCGGCTCTCCACCTCTCACCTGGCATGGGACCAAGGTGGCACCGCTCATCCCTCGCGCAGGAATTTCAGCCGCGCCTCTCTGGAAATTCGGTGTCCTCTGCTAACAACTTGCCTGCCCTTTCCTTTTTTATTTCTTTTCCTTTTCTCCCCCTCGACGCGGGACGAGGGTTTCGCGCGCGGGGCGCCTGTGCAACACTTACGTGTACACGTGAACGCGATACACGTTGCGCCTGTGGTATACCTGTATTGATAAAGGCAACGTCTTGCAAATATCATCGCCCGCGTCCTTTATAGATATGGCCTTTCCATTTACATAGCGTGCGGCCGCGTCTGCTTCAGGCTTCCGAGTATTATACGAGTAAGAAATTCCAGCAGAAAGTCTCCGCGATGCTTGCAATTAAAATGGAAAGTGGAGCAGAGCGATAAGTTGGAAGCGTTCAACTGGTAGCGAGGTATCGAGCATGGTTAATGGAGCGCCCGCGTCGTTGCGTGCATTCACATCAATTTCCTTCCAATCTCTTTCACGTCCTCTTACGTCCACGTGTGCGGCTGTGCCTTTTTCAGCGGCCTATCCTCGATCGGTCATTCCCTACTGAATTCTAAATGGAAAACGCTAAATGAGGATTTACGGTTTAGGCATATATGTACGCGGTGATGAAACGCTTTAAGGGGACATTTTACAGTTAGTGAAAATTCGGCCACTTTTCGGTGATGGTTTTTACAATGAAATAGACACTTAAGGTTTTCAAACTTTTGGAGGTATATTCTACCACTCGTGAAATACAAGAAAAAATCTTTGTTTATTTATCTCATTTGTTTGGATAAATATTTCAAAGTGGAACTGGCGTCTTCAGAGTTTCATCCCTTGCTGGCGGTTGAAATTTCGGACGACTTGATCGTCCGAAATATAAAAACCTAAGATATTTTTAATTTGCAGGAGTATTGTTATCCGGCATACCGCGGGAAAACAATTTGGGACAGGAATTATTAAAATGACGGTCGATCAAAGTTGAGAGTACCGAAAATGGCACTTCTTTTCTATATTTAATTGATATAAAAGTGGGGAAATATTTACGCACTTACCCTGCACGCTCGATTACGTTATAGAATCTTATCGCCTCTCCTGTCAGATATGTGAAATAATTAAGAATTTACGAGGCTTACTGCAGCCTCGAAAATGGAACTGCGTTCCGGGAATCTCATTCGCCTGAATTCTTTCCAGGGATATGTGCGTACCTACATGCATCATCGGCAAAGAAAGAGGATTGCGTTATGCAAGCCAGATTAAAAGGAAAACAGCGACTTGTCACAGAGGCATACCACGAGGAAAGGAAAGACTCAAGGATGCTTGTCACACAGGACGTCGTTTATTTTTATCCGATCATCTGGGAGAAAGGGGCACAGGAGTGAAGGACTAACGTTTCTTACTCTTTGTCAAAGGTATGAGGCCAATGCTAATCAGCGTAATTAAAATTGCTCATTTGCCACGCGTTTGGAGGACTGCGTACTTCTATAGCCGTACGTACCTACAGTTAGGGTTTATACAAAAACCGACTTTTGAAAAAAACCGGTTTTCGAATTCCACTATTCCCCAAAAACCGGTTGCACCGGCTTCCGAATTTCCACAAAAAAAAAATATAATTAAAATAGTAAATACATATTTGCACTTATTTTAAACATTTTCAGTTTTTTAATATCTATGGAATTACAAGAATATAAAAAAATAAAATACATTGCATAAAAAAACCTAAAATAACTAAAATCCGCACAAAATATAAATTATAAATCTTTATTTCATATAGGTATTGCTTTTGTTCAGAAAATATGAACTCATGAAGATTAGTTTTACAGTAAACTGTTACCTGCTAATATGCTTGTGTCCGAGGCGATTTCAATTCAAAATGTTAACGTTTTTAATTAAATAATTAATTCATTTTTACATATTAATTCTAGTATATAAAACCGGTTTTTTAAATTGAAAAACCGGTTTTCGAATTTTACAAATTTATAAAAAAAAACCGGTTTCTAAACCCGGTTTTGAAAAACCGACAAGCCCTACTTACAGTACTGCCCTCCTTAGTTAAACTGTCCTATCTAGCATTTTTTCATTTTTTGAGGTATGTTGAAATATTTGAAGTAGCACACGTCTTTTACCTTTTAAGTAATGTTAGAAAACTCTAAGTGCTTCTTAAAGATTTATAAACAGTCTAATGTATTTAACCTAACTTCTTTCCAAATGGTTAAAATATCCTATCTAAAACAATTAATCAATTGGTACGTTAATAATACATTACCTACCGGTACACCTATTACAAAAAAATATATTAGGCTGTTACGAAATAATGACAACATGTTTTAATTTGAATAAAGGAAAATAAGGACGGTACAAAGTAAATGATAAAACTTCAGTTTTCTCGGTTGTTTCCAAATGCTGGATAGGACATTTTAACTAAAGAGGGCAGAGTAGCAACCAAACCATTTACCATTTCTTCGATCCACTCTACTTCTATTACTTTCTTTTACTATTACATATTCTGGTAGAGAATTAAAAGGCATATAAAACTCAGTTGAAGGTAAATTAATTTAATTAAGAAACAAAAACTTTACATAACATTAAGCAAGACAACACACTTTTAAAGCCGACAAACAGTTACCATTTTTTGTAACGTAATAAAAATCTAATATTTTGTGAGGGCACGTTTTGCTTTTAGGGCGGCTCAAAAAATATGTACATTAGACACATACCACAGTTCCAAAAAATCCAGTTCCTAAAAAAATTAAAAAAAAAATGGTAACTTTTTTGTCCGTTACTCTACCTACGCGCAGGGAAAACTCATGTCAGCCCGGCCGCGGCCCTCCTTTCCACCCTAATTCTTCCCTTTTGATACTTTAATCCAGTAAAGTTATTACTGGAATAAATCATTTCTTTATTACATTTTTATTTTTTAAATAGTTATGTAAATACACCTACCTACTTATATATTCTAGATCTAGAATCGGAAGAAGCGGAGAGACCAGAGGAACAAGATTGCTCAACATATCCTCCTTTCTTCGTTACCTATTCGCTTGAGGTATTGCAGAAATTTGCCGATGGGCCAAACGACCAACTCCTCCGTAAGTCCAAACACACCGACTTTTACTTTCGTAGCAAACGCGAGTGGAAAGGAGAAGTGCGTCGCGGTGCATCGGCGCCTAAGAGGTCTGTTATGTACCTATTTAGCTGGGCATTGCCGGGGCCGCGTGGTCGGACACTGGACAGGGACGGTGCCGTTTTCTTCGTGAAAGCAGCCAGCCCGGCGGTCGACTTTGTTGTAGATCGTTACGATCCTCCTTCGGGTGAGAACCGGCGAAAGGATCAGCTACAAGCTGCATCCTCCGAATGAACACAGTGTCCAGTTACTCGAGAAATACGAGTGCTACCTGGCCTCGCGTTACGTCAACCAAACCTGGTCAGTTGCAAACGATCGATGATGCACGCGCCTCCTTTCTCGCACTACGAATTACCACCCACCACAATTTCTCAGAAATCTCCGTTATTTACAGTACTCCTCTGGAACAAGGAGATCCGATCCCACCCGATCCGGCCAATCGGACGTGTCGCAGACTTGTGCACAAGTTGCGAAGACTATGGTCCGAAAATGGTCCTCTACCGTACGCGATAATACAGCTGGAGTGTTCGCGTTGCACAGCAAAATAAGCTGAATCTGTACGGAAACGTACCAAAGCTTTAACTTTTACCATTCTCCTTCGGTTTGACTCGCTGTAAGTACACACTTGCGATTGTTTTACTCTTGCTTTTCACTCGCACACGCAAAGGTAACGAAAGGTGAAAGTACGATAGGAACGCCTATGTGTGTTATATTATTGCTTGAGAAAGAAACGGAGAGAACCACTGTTCAGCCATTATTGAATTCTTATTGAGAAAGGTCGCTGCCTAGTTTTCCTCGCCATGCTAGCCTGATCTCCAGATCGAAACGAGGTCAAAACGAAAATCCACGTCATCGGGCGAAGGGTGAAAGTTCTTTTTGTCATTTCGACGTTACCGATCGCGATGGCTCTATAGGACATTCCTGGCCGGCTACAAGTTACCGTACACATGATCTGTACCACATATTCGGAACGGCATCTAACTTCGATGTGACGTTACATACCCTGCGCCAATTTTGTAAAGATCCTCCCATTCATTCGGTTGCGCACAAATCGTCGACAGGACTAACGTACTTATGCAAGAGAAGATTCGACGTGTTTGACACGATGCTTCGTTCTCTTCAACTGTTCCAGGCCGTTGGAGAATGAAAAGGACCCTGCTTGAGGGACTTGAACGCCGAGAAACGTTTACTTTAAGTTTACGCAATGCCTGCTGCCTGAACGCTGACGAGAAAACTGCACAATCGACGGACGGACCTATACGTACCAAAAACCGGAATCCCCACAAAGTCTACGAATACATTACAGTTCCTACAGCAATCTTAGATGTCATCTGAGATGTCCAAACACTTATGTGCATAGATATATCTCTGTTATTCCACGTCCTGCGGGAGAGTGTTATAAGAAGGCGCAAGGGAAAGTTGTGCAGAATTTGATCCTTTGTGATCTATAATCTAGCTTCTATCTTCTTAATATATAAAGCAGAAGCAGAAAGTATATATGTTTGTGTGTTTGTCTGTCGCCTAAAAACTTTCGAACGGTAAACTCTGGGGACACGATATGTGCCTCAGCTGATTATGCCCGGCTGATCCAGATGAATGTGATTATTTTCACCAAAAAAAATAACAAATTTTTTGTATAAAATCGGAATCTAAATTCTATAAACTCGCAGAGCTTGGATGCGTTAGCTCGATCATTTCAAAACCACTTCAGTATGACACAGAGATGGATATTAACAATATTCTCCAACATGACGTCGCCAAATTAATTGTAAGTTACAGACCTTTGAATATTGATAAGCATATGTATGTAAAGGTGGAATCTGACGGCACGTGGATCGGCGAACCGGCTCGGCTCGCCCAAGCTAGCCCAGGCTCGCGAATTGGCGATCCATGACGTTCTCACGGCGCGTGGATCGGCGAGTCGGCTCGGCTCGCCCAGGCTCGCCTAGGCTCGGCCCGGCTCGCGTGTCGGCGAGCCATGAGTGTTCTCACGGCGCATGGATCGGCTCGGCTCGCCCAGGCTCGCGAGTCGGCGAGCCATGAGCGTTCTCACGGCACATGGATCGGCGAGTCGGCTCGGCTCGCTCAGGCTCGCCCGGGCTCGCGAATCAGCTATCCATGAGCGTTCTCACAGCACGCGACTCGGCGAGCATGAGCGTTCTCACGGCGCGTGGATCGGCTCGGCTCGCCCAAGCTCGCTCAGGCTCGCGAGTTGGCGAGCCATGAGTGTTCTGACGGCACGTGGATCGACGAGTCGGCTCGGCTCGCACAGGCTCGCCCAGGCTGGCGAATCAGCGATCCATGAGCGTTCTCACGGCACGTGGATCGGCGAGTCGGCTCGGCTCGCCTAGGCTCGGCCAGGCTCGCGATTCGGCGAGCCATGAGCGTTCTCACGGCGCGTGGGCTCGGCGAGTCTCGTGCCAAGCTCGCCGATCCACGGTCCGTCAGATTCCACCTTTTCACGTTCAGCAGTGTATCCAGAAGTTTATGAATAAAATGTGGACGTTCTGATAAACATTTATATACTTCTCGTGTTACAATTTAAAATCTGGTCCACTGACTATTTTCCTATATTGCGTTTGCAACTGTTGTCTGTAAATTAATACAGTATCAACTATGTCTGGATATAGCCACACCAAATGTGACATGAAACTCTTTATTTGTTGCTAAATAAGCGATTTGAAAAGTTGAAGAAGTAGGCGTTCACACGCAGCAATGCCTGGCTAGGTATGCAATCTTTTCAGCAACAGATAAACAGTTTTATTACAGTAGAAACGGGCCTCCAGATTGCAAATACATAAATACAGAAGCGAGTTATTCTATTTACATCTGGCAACACGACATTAAATTCATTATGCATCCTCCGTGCAATATTTATGTTGTTGTGCAGTTACTTACATAGATTTGAAACTGTAATCGCGCGACAGCTTTCAGCATTGACATAATTCTTAATGTACCAGATTTTCTCCATAAATGTATAGTTGTGAATAAATCTTTGGTACTGTAACAGCAATTCCCTGTGTCGTTATTATCCATATCCATCCACACTCCTATTAAGGGGGCCGTCTCAGCGGGCCTTGAATGTGTGCGTACGCTCACACAAGCTAAGTTATGCGTGTACGTACACGCGTGTAGTAAACAAATCGTATATTACAACTTTCGTCCTGGAATCGGCCAAAAGGAAGTTTTTGCGGGTATAGTTGCCTCCAGTAGACATCCGTGCAGACGGGTCTGGTGCGTTTGAACGCTAATAAGCACCGTACATTGAAATAATAATGAATTTATGACTCGAAAACTGACAGAATAAAGCTTCAAGACTTCTCCGTCACCGGCGCTGGTGGTACATTCGAGCCCCGTAGCACCAGCGTATACGTATACGCGATGTAGTAAACAAACCGTAAATTACAACTTACGCCCTGGAATCGGCAAGAAGGAAGTTTTTGCGGGTATAGTTGCCTCCAGTAGACATCCGTGCAGACGGGTCTGGTGCGTTTGAGCACTAATAAGAACCGTGGGTTGAAATAATAATGAATTTATGAATCGTGTACTGACAGATTCGAGAAATGACAGAATGAGGCTTCAAGGATTCTCCGTCACCGGCGTTGATGGTATATTCGCGCCATGTACCATCAGAACCGGTGGAAGTCCAAGCTAGACGATAAATGTAGGAAAGACATAGTTGCCGATACGTATCGAGAGTCGGATCGCGCTGTTGCCGCATTTCCCCTATTACTATTTTGTCGTCACGGAGGCTTGAATGAATCACGACGAAGCGGCTGAAGAACAGAGATGGGCAAAGATAATATCTTGATAATCTCCAATAAAAGATACTTTATGTTTATCCGTTCTGAACCAAAGTGAATTCATTCGACGGCGAAAGATAATTTTTTTATTCGAAGAAGAATAATTTGTTTATTCGATCTTTAACCGTAGTTTATTCGACTTTTATTTGAAGGCTTCAAACAACTTTCGGCAGCGTGTTTATCCGAACCGGCGCGATCTCTCTTTGAGCCTGAAGACTTGGGCTGTTCGGCGGCAGCTTCTGATTTCGGTTCGAGAGGCATACGGTGAATTATGTATTAATAAATTGTAAAACGTGACGTTTTCAGTATTTATTAACATACTGCTGAGATTGTCCAGATTAAAATGAGTTCAAGCACGGTATAAATCGGATTATTTCTAGAACAGTAGTTGGTAATTAAATATAGGGTAACTGTACTCGTTGTTGACAGTGTACCAATAGTTAACACTTTTATTTTCAGTCACAAATAATAAGCTTTTTATTAAAAAAATGTTTTTGACTAATACGCTGTTTGAAAAAGTATTAGTCAAAAACATTTTTTAATAGAAAGCTTATTATTCGTGACTGAAAATAAAAGTGTCAACTATTGGTACACGGTCAACTACGAGTACAGTTACCCTAAATGTAATCTAAATTCTAATCTAAAAATGCTAAAAATAATCCGATTTATACTGTGTTTAAATTTATTTTCATCTGGAAAATCTCAGGAGTATGTTATTGATGCGTTCATGACGATACGATAACAAATGTGGAAGTTTTACATTCTATCAAAACAAACAACATAAACAATCACAATCATTTTAATATACATATATATACATATAAATATAAATATTGTTCACCCACGGCTATTGTTTCATAAATTATTGAAATAAACTATCAAATTAAAGAGACTTTATCTTTATTTGTCGTCGAATAAAAATAACCCAGAGTTAGTTTTATTTGAAACGCCACGGATGAATCAGTTTATTCGACGGGAATTCATCCGTCGGCCACAAATAATTTTTTTAATCGAAGGCCTTCATTCCTGAGGTCCCCCGAAGCTCGAGCCGAGCGACATTTTATGTGTAATATCGTTAATAATGATAGTTCAAATCAGGGTTGCCAGATCAGGCCTGATTGTTTGCCGGAGATTTAAATTTCGTCGAGTGGGGGGGGGGGTGAGAGCAAATAAGCAGCCAATAGAAAAACAGGCATCTAAAATTCATTATAATAATTACTTATTATAAAGGAGTGATCATAATAATAGTAATAAAAGTATTATGAATATTTATTCGAATTCATTACAGAGTTTAATAGTTTTTTATTTTTTGAAATGCGTTCAAAAAATGTTTGACAATTATATTTCAAATTGGATTTTATTATAAGTTCTGCTTTCACTAAATCGACATTCATTCTGCTCCTGTTATCTGTCCAGGTCTGATACATAAGAGAAAAGATTCTTTCGACATTGGCCGAACTGACAGAAATAGAGAGAATTGGTTGCACTATATTAAATAAAAAACGCTAATTCCGATAGATGGTATGCTGCTACATACTCTCTATTCTGCCGGAGATTTTTATTGTGCCTGCCTGAGGCCGGAGACAGGTCTGTGAAGTTGGCACCCCCAAATTCGAATTTTTAAAAAAACTCGACGCCATTCGTTTGTCCATCGTTTGTCCACGTTTGCCCAACAAAAATTATCGTTTGTCCACCCTTCAAAAAAAAGTTATGAACAAAAAAAAATTTTTTCACCAGCACCCCCATGAAAACTTTTTAATAATTTAATGGGGGGAAATGATTGTCCATCGTTTGTCCACGTTTGTCCACCCAAAAATTTCGTTTGTCCACCCTTAAAAAAAAAGTTATGAACCAATTAAGAAAATTTGTCATCAGCACCCTCCATGAACACTTTTCAACTTTTTAAAAGAGGGATACGATTGTCCACGATCTAGCATCGTTTGTCCACAAAAAATTTTCGTTTGTCCACACTTAAAAAAAAAGTTATGAACAAAAAAAATTTTTCACCGGCAACCTCATAAAAACTTTTTAATAATTTGACAGTGGGAAATGATTGTCCATCGTTTGTCCACGTTTGTCCAACCACAAATTTCGTTTGTCCACCACTAAAAAAAAGGTTATGAACAAATTCAGAAAATTTGTCATCAGCACCCTCCATGAACACATTTCAACTTTTTAAAAGAGGAATACGATTATCCACGATCTAGCATCGTTTGTCCACAAAAAATTTTCGTTTGTCCACCCTTAAAAAAAAAGTTATGAACAAAAAAAATTTTTCACCGGCAACAACATAAAAACTTTTTAATAATTTGACAGTGGGAAATGATTGTCCATCGTTTGTCCACGTTTGTCCAACCACAAATTTCGTTTGTCCACCCTCCAAAACCGAATTATTAATAAAAATCGCGAAAATGAAAGGTACGCCTGAATCGACCACGTAAAAGTCCGATTTTTTATTAATTAATCGATGGAATCGTTTGTCCAACGACGGTTTTCGTTAGTCTAGATGTAGAAGACGTTTGTCCACCCCAAGATTTCGTTTATCCACCCTTCAGAACCGAATTATTAATAAAAATCGCGAAAATGAAAGGTACTGGTGAAGCGATCGCGTATAAGTTCGATTTTTTTCGAATATATTATCAAAATCCGATGGACAATCATTTCCCACTGTCAAATTATTAAAAAGTTTTTATGAGGTTGCTGGTGAAAAATTTTTTTTGTTCATAACTTTTTTTTTAAGGGTGGACAAACGAAAATTTTTTGTGGACAAACGATGCTAGATCGTGGATAATCGTATCCCTCTTTTAAAAAGTTGAAATGTGTTCATGGAGGGTGCTGATGACAAATTTTCTGAATTTGTTCATAACTTTTTTTTTAAGGGTGGACAAACGAAATTTGTGGTTGGACAAACGTGGACAAACGATGGACAATCATTTCCCACTGTCAAATTATTAAAAAGTTTTTATGAGGTTGCCGGTGAAAAATTTTTTTTGTTCATAACTTTTTTTTTCAATGTGGACAAACGAAAATTTTTTGTGGACAAACGATGCTAGATCGTGGACAATCGTATCCCTCTTTTAAAAAGTTGAAAAGTGTTCATGGAGGGTGCTGATGACAAATTTTCTTAATTTGTTCATAACTTTTTTTTTGAAGGGTGGACAAACGAAATTTTTGGGTGGACAAACGTGGACAAACGATGGGCAATCATTTCCCCCCATTAAATTATTAAAAAGTTTTCATGGGGGTGCTGGTGAAAAATTTTTTTTTTGTTCATAACTTTTTTTTGAAGGGTGGACAAACGAAAATTTTTGTTAGACAAACGTGGACAAACGATGGACAAACGAATGTCGTCGAGTTTTTTTAAAAATTAGAATTTGGGGGTGCCAACTACACAGACCTGCCGGAAACAACGGTTTAAAACCTGAGACTCCGGCTGAATGCCGGAGATCTGGCAACCCTGGTTCAAATTGTGTCAGGTTTGGTATATTTCCATCTTTCCTTCTTACACTCCCGGACCTCTCTATCTTTCATTATTGCTACGTTCAGTGAGGTTCTGACGCTGGACGTAGCTCTCGTGCCGTATTGCTTCAAGACTTCTCGATAGAAAGAGAGAACTCTGTGGCAACAGCGCGGCAGAGACAGAGAGAACAGACGATGTGGCAACTATGCGTCAAAAGTTCGTCTACCCAGAGTACCTGGAGATGTCATCTCTGTACAAGTTCTTTTTATCGACCGCAGTAGTTTCATTAGGGTCCGTTTGTTTACTGGGGACGCTTCGATCGATTCGGACCATAACAAAAATGAGACGGCCACCTTAATTATTTATTAACTGATAATTTATCAGACTTCCGAGCCCAATTTATGAAGCTTTTCATTTACATTCGAAAATAGAGATCCTTCAGAAGCCTTAATCACGCCTTTTATGCATGTATTATAAATTACATAAAGGTAAGTAGTTAGTTATCAAACGTTGTTCGAAGCGGTAATTGCTGCGTTACACGTGTGCATGGAACGCGTCGGTACTTTGGTCGGGTTTGGACCAGGAAATTCGCCCGAGTTAAGAGGAACACATGATACTAAAGGAGGTGGCACGGTGGATCTGTGCGAGAGAGAAAGCTAGCGCGCGCGACAAGGATAGAGATAGGTGGCGTGCCACTAGCTTTGGATATGTGCTCCTGATACTTTCCAGCTAGTGAGAGCAGGAGCGCATGACGCAAGGAAGTAGTGGCTAGAGTGAGAGGTGATGCTGTTTAGCAAGAGACGGAGATTCTCGGAACGCGCTCTTTCCGTTAGACCTCACAATTAGATGCGATAGCTAAACAACTACATGCTTTGTATATGTATGTAGTGAACCCTTCCCTTCTTCCCTATCGTAATAAATATTTTTTCTGCATTTTCTACGTCCATACATACTATTTATGTACTTTTACAGATCTATTACAAGTTATAATTCAGTGGTAGCCTTTAGGAGCGACTTCCGTATATATTTTGTTCATAAATCTATAGTTATCAATACATCATTGTTTTCTATCCACACTCCTATTGTGTGATTGAAACTAATATGCACTTTTCGAGTTGCATTTGAAAATAGAGATTCATAAAAAGCCTCAGTTACGCCTTTTAAGAATATATTATGTAAAAGTAAATGTAAGTGGTTATCAAGTGCGTTGTTCGAAGCGGTAATTGCTGCATTACACACATACGCGATGTATGCATGTATGGAATGCGTCGGCAGTTCGGTCGGTTTGGATCAGAAAATTCGCCCGAGTTAACAGGAGCACATGGTACTAGAGGAGGTGGCACGGCGGAGCTGAGCGAGAGAGAAAGCAAGAGCGCGCGACAAGGATAGAGATAGATGGCGTGCCACTAACTCTGGTTATGTGTCCCTGATACAGGAGCAGGAGAGCATAACCAAAGTTAGTGGCACGTCATCTATCTCTATCTTTGTCGCGCGCGCTAGCTTTCTCTCTCGCACAGTGGAGCTGTGCCACCTCCTCTGGTCTCATGTGTTCCAATTCACTCGGGCGAATTTCCTGGTCCAAACCGACCAAATTACCGACGCGTTCAATACATATATACTTATGTACATACATACATGCGTGTAACGTAGCAATTACCGCTTCGAAGAACGCTTGATAACTACAACTTACCTTTATGTAATTCGAAATATATGCACAAAAGGCGTGACTAAGGCGTCTTGAGGACCTCTATTTTCGTAATGCAACTGAAAAACTTTATAAATTGAGCTCAGAAATCTAATAAATTATCAATTAATTGGAGTGTGGATGGATATGAATAATAACGATACAGGAATTACTGTAGAATACCAAAGATTTATTCACAACTATACATTTATGAAATAAATCTGGCACATTAAGAATTTTGTCATTGCTGAAAGCTGTCGCGCGATTACAGTTTCAAATCTATGTAAGTAACTGCAAAACTAAATAAATATTGCACGGTGGATGCATAATGAATTTAATGTCGTGTTGTCAGATGTAAATAGAATAAACTCGCTTCTGTATTTATGCATTTGCAATTTGAAGGTTTATGTAGGTCCGTTTGTGCTGTCGATCTTTATTCATTCATAGTTAACAATAACACTGTTTATTTGTTGCTAAAAAGCAACTTAAATAGTTGAAAAAAAGGGCGTCCAAACACGCCAACGCCAGGTATGCGAAGAGATCTAAATCGCATACTCTATTCTGGCGCTGGCGTGTTATGGCGCCCACTTTTTCAATTCTTCAAATTTACTTTTTTGCGACAAATGAAGAGGTTTATTGCTAACCATAGCTGCCAGTCAATCGGTGGCCATTATACAAAGGGGTCTAAGACTTCAGATTGCGAATTAATGAATTAATAAACGAGGCATTCCGATCTGGCAGCGTGACTTTGAGAAACAAGTGAACTGGCTTTGCCAAATTTGGAGCTGGTACGTTTCCAGACACAGATTGCCCGATTTGAGAGGTGCTTCTCAAAGCCTGGACCCTTCGGACTGTGTCTTGTGATTTTTATGAATATTGCTCTTAGATTTAATTAGCTATTAAGAGTTCTATGAAACGAGGCGTGCTAAAAAAATGGACGTCTAAACTCGCCAGCGCCAGTCTATAGCAAAGCGAGCACATCCTTGACTGGCAGCTTGGCGTGTTTTAACGCCCATTTTAGTTCCTACCTTTCACCGCTACGCGCCGCTAGCATTCCGGTGTCCCTACGATGAACAATTTAAAGTGCTTTTCTAAGCATTAAATAAATAATTTTGTTGTTGGAAATGGATGTATAATGATTTATAGAGCTTCTTCAACAGCTCCAACATCTCAGATAACAAATAAATAGAAGAATAAAGAATTAAGCAAATTTGTGTCACGGATACCTACCATGCATCTAAATTCTGAACATATACTTTCTCACTGATATGTACCATAGCAGAAAATTAATAAATTCTTGCTTCTTTAAACGACTTTACATACCTTTAGCGTTAGTACAAATGCAAAACAGTATAAATTATTTATAAAAAGTGAATAGTGTATGTGTATACTTGCCGAAGCTGTCACGTAAGTATGTATATATGTATACATATGCTGTAATCATGCCCAGGTACTCTTAGTAACTGCTTAATTGTAATCATAAATTTAAAGAATGTAATTTATTACGCAACAGTGGAGGTTCATAAATCATTTAAGGAAGTCGATAATTTATTGAAAATGCTGACTGTTTTGGTACTATCTGTTCTGTTGTTAATGGCTAACGAATTACTACGAAAATAGGTTATGTACAAATAGCAAATATAAAAATAGCCACGGGTCTATTGAATTACAAATATAAAAAGCTCTTTAAGTAACAATTACGTATCTGTTTCTCGCATACAGAGTTGGACATTATTCGAATAAATTTAATCTTCGAATAAAGACTTCGTATAAACTGAAGTTATTCCAGAATAACGAGTAATTGTTTTTCTTCGGATAATGCCCAACTTCTCCGCACTGAACCGTCAAACAGATTTTCTATTGTGACACGGAGAAGAAAAGTTGGAGAGAGCGAGAGGGGAAGGAAGGAAGGAAGGAAGGAGAAGAACCGATCGAAAGATATGGGTACGTGGCGCAATAAAACAAAGCCCGGCGATACAAGAAAGAGAGTGGTAATTGTGGTTTCGGTTTGGGTTGACGGTGAAAACGCGTGTACGTACAGCTGCGTGTAAATGTGTATAGATAGGTGTCTGAGCTGGCGTTTACAATGGCATTCCATACGGGCAGTAGTGAGCACCGAGCGGAGGCGGTAAAGGGAAACTGGCCTTAAACTGGTCCCGGATTGTCCGACTATCGGCGTTGCCTGCAAAAGTAAACGGCGCTGTTCCAAACGCCGCTGACAGCGAGAGACATCTGAAACGAAAGACATCGAGGCGTTGTCGCGAGTGCGTGTGCCTTCTGTTAATCGCGGTTTTCACCGGTGCAGATGAAGATTCGTACGTCGGGGAGGGAACGGAGATTGACAAGCTTACCAGAGGGGATTTTGCATCGACAGCCGCGTTCGGGGATGAGTGAGATAAACGGCGAGCAGCCTAGTGGCTTCCTAGCAGCAAGATACCGGCTTTCCGCCATCGATTGTTGCGCTTGCAGGAAAATTTTCCTGGAAACACGAGATCCGCACCGTGACTCATGGCCCCTCTGGCGAGATTCAAGGTCGTCGATCCGCCCACCAAACGCGACGCTTTGCAGCTGTATTTCTCGTGACGGTCGCATATAGAGGGACAGTTAGTAGAGTATTGTGATGGAAAGAGACGGAAGAGGAGGAAGGAAAGGTGGATGATAGAGGGGAAAGAAAGGGGAAGGAAAAATCACAGCTTACGAGGAAGTAAAAAAGGAAATGTTGGTGATTGATGGTGTGGAATTGGTTAATTAGTAACTTATGAGTATTACATTTTTTATCAAACAAAAGGCTTTTGTTATTTAACAAACAACTACAAAAAATGTCACTCAGTGTCCCAAGATTGTATTTTAAAATAATTAGTTATAATTAAATATAAGGTTCCTGTGTTCGGAAATCTAGGCTCGGTAAGCCCAGAACTACATAATTGTAATTGTGACGTCCTTCCGTAGCTAAGACTCCGGCTCACCTTAATTAGTCGCCATTAATTGCAAGATATATATATATATGTACTTGGTAAGTTGGTACCTACTGCCGCGATCTATTCATGTCTTCGATGAAGCCTTATCCATTGGAAATGCCAGGCATGCTGGGAATGGAAAAAGTCTCCTCGAGAGAATGATAATTTGCTCGTGGCTGCACGTTTGTCGACCTCCTGGTGCTCTATCGATACGGACAGCGACGAGTCTGATATCATGATTGGGTATCATTCTCGCTATTGGACTATCGTCGTTTCGTAGGACGATGCACAGGGGAGTGTTGCCAATGTCGTACTGGTCGCCTAAATGGTACCTTATCAATTTCCCAATCTTAATGCGCAAAGCAGAAAGTGTTCGTGTGTCTGTCTGTCGCCTAAAAACGTTCGAACGGTAAACTCTGGGGTCACGAAATGTGTCCCAGCTCATTGTGCCTAGCTAATCCAGATGAATGTGACTATTTTCACCAAAAAAATTAAACAAATAAATAATTTTTTTTTATAAAATCAGAATCTAAATTTCGGACGACGCCGAGTGGTAAAATTAGTAATTAATGAATATAAATGCGAAATGAGAAATAGGTAGACACAAAAGCTTTCGAGCTTACACCTTATTTTGTGGATGCTACAAACATTTAAAGAAATCGGGGATGATCGATGTAACTTTTTACCAGTTTATTTTAGCTGATAATAATCTAACAATGCAGCGTCATCCTGTATTCTTGTATTTTTCTAAATGGTACCCCTTTCAGTATGTCGCAAAGAGATTAACAACAAATTAATTAGTTCCGAAGAAACGCTAAAACATCTACTAGTAGGTTTCTAAAAGTTCAAGCTACAATATCCAATATTAACCCTTAGGCTGCCGCTATAGCCACTATATTGGCATTGCGTATACCCGTAATTTGATGACATGTAATCAATCCCTATGCATTAATTCACACATATAATATACTATAAAATAAAAACCATGTCAAAAAAGTATAAAATATAAAAACTGTAAAAAAATACAAAAAAAGGAAAAAAATATAAAAATAATAAAAAAATACAAAAAAAATAAAAAAAAAAGGATAAAAAGAGAAATGGAGCTACAAAAGTTCTACGTCCCCGTCGTTAGCTTCGGGTAGCGCTAAAGGAAATTTTTCTGTGTAGACATAGGGTGACTGTACCTAATATCGCCAGTGTTCCTAATATCGCCACTCGCTATATCTCTTAAAGTAAGCTCTAAAATTTATCGGTTATGCACTGAATTAGTACCTAAACATATGTAGGAAGACATACTATAATTGCAGCATCATGTGATCAACAATTACAGAAAGGGAAGGATTTTAGAGAATCTTAATAGTGTAAAAATTTATTGGACTATCACAATTTTACGTCACATTCGGAGAAGGTAAGTCTAATAAATATGTGAATGCAAGAATATCTACTAGAAATACCTAATTAATGATATACTTAAGAAATGAAATCGATTCAAATATTTTTCGTAATGAAAATAGCGTTTTTCTTTTAGCAGTATGCGTGTTCTCAATACTGCCTACCGGAGAACAATGGTTTCGATGTAATGCTTGTTACAGGTGAGGTCACGAAATGTGCGGAGCAACCGAAATAAAATTTATTTGTCCAATATGTACATCGGAACGTAAAAAATAAAATATTTTAAAAATCTATATTTTCAAATTTCTATATTATTCTAATAAAAACGAATTCAAAGATGGATAAAAAAACATTTATAGAGCAAGATATAATAAAAGCACATGTGAAAATGACTTTAAAAACTCAAATATACACGAATTAATCAATATTTCTTGAGTAGGCGATATTAGGTACACTTTTTTCAGGACCCGATTTTTGCATGTCTTACGTTTTCTGAGTCCTAATTAACAATTTGTAGGTTTCAACGATTCTAACATATGCTACATGAAAGATGAATAATTTCTCTTTACTTTGATACGAACTGCATGGAAAAATATCAATTATTATTCAATCGACAGCGATTTAACTTTTGCCTGGCGATATTAGGTACAGTCATCCTATATATCTTGGTATTTATGTTGGTACTACTGATTTTATGCACGAATTGAATAAATATATATACAGGAGTATAATTAGAGGTACCATAAAGGTTATTCGTAAGTTTTAGATACAAAAATTTTTTTTTTTATTTTTCGTCCTCCCGTCTCCTGCCGCTATAGCCACTATATTGGCACGGTTCTACCCCCTCGACTCTATGGGACCTATTGACTACTCATACATAAAAATTTTTGGAAAAAAAGGACCCCTATTTTTACGAAAAAATAGCGGCAGCCTAAGGGTTAACTTGCATTCAAATTAGTATCAAATACAAAATATAACGTAAAGTATCTTAAGTGGCACGATATAGGCAACCCTCGCCTATGAGACGCGTAAGAGGAAGATAGGAGCAGCATCCCCCCCAAGTAATCGCGGCGATTAACGAATAGTAACGGTAGTATAGTAACCATAGCGATAACGGTAACGATAACGATACCGATAACGACATTTAACACCTCTCTCTCTCTCTCACACAATTACGCGTAGAACATATACTAAGTACATACTTTCACAGATTCACAGTTTTATTGCACAGTCTGACCGGACGTGTCTTCTACAACAACGTGACTGTTGATACATCTCGAAAGAAGTGACTCGGGACCGGCGATTACCGAGCGTCGATGTTCACCGGTACTCGGCGGAGAAACAGCTTTGAAAAAGAAGCGAGTTTCTCGTGTTTCCTCAGGTGTAGGAATGCAGGTACCGCTGTGTGAGTGGGATGTGAGTCACCCGGGTAAAGACGCGGTCGGCAGAGGAGGTGGCAGAGGGAGGGAAAACGATCAACATTCCGGGAGCAACCCCATGAGTCACCGAGGCCTCATCCCCCGTTGCCTACCTGTCGCCACCTGTTGCGCCCCTACTTTCTAACCCGTTTTACTCTCTCCTCGCCTTCCCCCCCGTCTATACACGCGTCCCCGGCCCTTTACTTAACTTTCCGCCAACAATTAGAGAAAGTAGAAGGCGCAAAGAGCACTAACGGTGAGCAGTGATTGTGAGAGAAGTAGAGAACCAGTTACCTCTTGGTCTCGGGAACGTATACATGTGTACAGCCTGTAACGATAAGAGATTTTAAAAAAAAAAAAACAGTAAAGATAGCAAAAAATATTTATACTTGGGTACTTCAAATTTCTCAGTTCATTTAATATTTATGGAACCACAAAAGTATAACAAAATAAAATATACTCCATGCGGGAATTAACAAATAAATAAAATCCGGGCGAAGTATAAATTATAAATCTTTAAGTAGTTTTATTTATTTAGTAGTTTTCTTCAGCAAATATGAACTCATGAAGATTAGTTTTACAGTGAACTTTTAATTAATTAGTTTAAGTCTTTAATTAAATAATTAATTTTTATATATTAACTCTAGTATCTAAAACCGGGTTTTTAAATACCGACTACTTAGGAAATCCTACTCTATCTATGAATCTTATTCAGAATCGGTACAAGAATCGCAGGTAATCTGCGGGCACTACAGTTCCGGTTTCTCGCGATGAATCACGAGGCTCATTGAAGAAATCGCGTCTTCCGAGAACACATCGATTCCGTGGTTTCTCGCTTCCGTTAGTCCACTTAAACGTTTCCGGACAAACGCGCGTCATTGTCGCATAGGAAAGAATTGAGGGCCTTGCAGAAAGCGGAATGCATCTTCACCAACTTCAAGTAAATTAGAAAAAAAAACTGTTTATAAAATTATTGCTTTGACTTAACATTACAAAGAGAACACTATTCGAGACAAAAATATATTTTTCGCACAATAAGTAGTAGTTATCGAGTGGATAAATTCTTATCTCTATTTTTAGCAAATTTTTCAACTCTTCAGCATTCATATTGCGCTAAACAGTAATGATTGCGGATGCAAAAATTCGCAATGAATCGCTCATTTCTGATCGGATTTGCGTGAAACGATGTAGAATTTTCTTCCGCATACATCACACGTCATAACTCAAAAACTGTCAAAAACGGAGCTGCACCCCTCTCGCTGCGAGGCCCTCAATTTCGAATGGGGTGCCCCATAAAATGTTCTTGGTTCTTATGTATTCCGGGGAAATTAAAATTAGTATCAAGCCCATCGCGCAACAGTGCCGATAATAGTCTGGCGTTGAGGCCGGAGTTTACGTTTCAAGCGACTCGTGAAAATATTCCAGCACCACTTGCAGACTGCTTGACCAGCTCGTTGGGACCGCCGCGAGTGATTCGTAGCTCTGCAGGTATGCTCGACACGAGCTGTGCCGCACAGGTACGGGCAAATAGCTGACTCATCTCCACAACTAATTGGGTAAACACCGGTCTAGAAGAGATCTCGTGTTTTCCACAATATTTCAACAGTATAATTATCGCCTTCGAATATCCATCTGCATCGGGAAGCGTACCTTATAGATAGGTATGCAGAGAGTCAAAGAGTTATTGGCACACCTTTAAAAACAGAATATTTATCCGAGCCACTAATGAAAATTTAAAAATCCCGTTTATAGATTTAAGTAGATAAGTTTCATCGTTCAAAGTCGAAAAAGAACTTCGCCATTTTCTTCGCTATTAGAAAAACTAATCCTTCTAGCTTCTAAAAAAGACTCAAGTCGCTTGGAGCAATTTTAATAAAGTTATTCCGCTTCCAAGTATTTGCCAATAATTTTTTCTCTCACTGTGCGTGTCGTTTCTCCAATTTTTCACGAGATCTACAGAACACCTATTTTCTTGGTGTATTCCTCGGGTAATAGGTACAGCCCGCGTTGTTCTTTCGATATCATTTCATTTTTCCAACGCGGGTTAGTTCGTGTTTGCTCCCAATGTCTCATATTTCGATTTCAACGCGAAACTGCTCTGACGCATGCAAGTACCGACACGTCGCTCTCGTGTCTTCATTTTACGCTCTACCCCACATATCATTTCATTCGACAACGAACGCTGAATAATAGTTCAGAAAATACAGCATACCAATGTTACTTGGTGCCATGCCAATACAGCAAAAATTCGCCTTATCTGTCCCCGTTGGTTGTTATCGAAACGCGGCCGACTCGCTATCGTTATCAACTGATAGATTTCGTAGCATTCGCACACACACACGGTTGCGCGCCCTTGCTCCTCTTCCAGGCGGTTACATAATGTTGCAGCGCGTTCCTCTCCCATCCACGGAATCGTTGCGGAAAGGCCAGAAACGCTGATTCCAGTCGCAAGCAGCATCAATGACTCTTCCACGTAACCATTGCGCAACGAAATTTTCACACTCCGGAGTCTAATGTTTACGGAGGTGGAAAACTGACCTACGTTTTCGCGGCAAAACAGACTGGCAGGCCGCGATCGCGATCACGATTACGACGACAACGTCGCCGATGACGAGGAAAACGGTGACGTATCAAACACCGCCTACGTCATTCTTCCGAGTTCTAACTCGCGCGTGCGTTGTAGCAGCAACCTACAGGCAGTTCTGATCAGAGCTGCCACCTCTCCGGTTGTTTTCCGGGGACTTCGGGTTTTGGAGCAAATCTTCTTGTTGTAGGGGAAAATGGGATAAAAAATTAAAAAAATGATACCTTTAAATTCTCAGTTGTTTATGTTGAAAAGAATTGCACGTTTGTTTTCCGGATATTCGAGGGGAAACCTCTTTTTGGCCTTTGCCATTTCCGGGTTTCTATTCGAATCTCCGGATGGGAATGACACTCCGGGAATTATAATTTGGTGAAAAAAAGCGTAGGTAATTGTAACAAGCCTGAAATGGCCAATACACGCGAGTAGGATCATGGGAACGTTGCCACGATGCTCGCCCGGCAAGGCGAGAGCTAATTACCGCCTTCAATGAAACTGTATTAATCTTCGCGATGCGTATCATTTTAGGAGCTTCGTTTCTGTGTAGCTAGTGTTGGCAAACATTTTTTCATTGGAGAGAAGGCGGCGGCAGTAGGCGTAGAACGATAAAAAAAAAAAGGAGGAATGGAAATTCGTGTTGAGATAGCAGCGCAAAGAGGAGACCGTACTGAATTTGGTCAGACAGCAATATAACCAGGCTGTGGGCGAACTATCGAACCGTGGGTGAACTGGTAGCCATCGACCAAGTTCACCGTTTCAAGTTCCCACGCCGGTACGCGGAACTTTGCCTTGCTTAGAGCTTAGAGCTGGTTGCCCTTTCAGAATCGGCTGTAAATAAAGAAAAGGCGAGAACGTTGAAACCGAATAATCGACCTCGGGGGCTGGTTCTACGCAGCTCGATAAGAGAAGCCTGGCGGTCGCTTGGCATGTCGTTCATATAGGCCGGGATATAGCGCCAGCGCCTCTGAGAAAACGGCCCGTTTGGCTGCCAAAGGGATCGCATTCTACGAACGCTATAAATCGATTCATACGCGCCGTGCGAGTTCGCGCCTACCTATTGCCTATTGCAAACGACCGTGGACAGACGACCGATCTCGGCGGATTCTACGAACGCGCGTCGATGGTCCTCGACTGCCCAGACCACCTCCGAATCGAGTGCTCGCCTCATCGTATTGCTAAACAGCCGCGAGCAACAAATCGACCGCACGGCACCTATGCGTCTCGTGTCGCATCACTCACCGAGACTATTGGCCATTCTCGCGTTCAAGGGACATGGATATTCAGTAGGATATATATTTCGAAATATATGGCCACACGTGAGAATTCATTCACTACGTTGTATATGCTCGTAGAAAGTTGCGAAGGCCCCTTTGTACTAGCATTTAAACGATCGAGTAATACATAATAAAAAGGATCGACATAAAAAAAAATTCTACAAGTTTAAAGATGCCTCCTTACCCACACAGCGCCATAACATTGCAGCAACGTCTCTGCAATGATGCGGTGCAAGATGGCAATGTTGCAACATAACATTACAGAGACGTTGCAGGTTCAGTCCTATGTCCACCTTCGCAATATTGCAGGTGTGTATTTTTGCAAAGTTGCGGCAACATTACGAATATGTAGTCCTGCAACGTTCCGGCAATGATTCTGCAACGAAACGGCAAAATTGTGACAATGATCCTGCAACTCTTCGGCAATATAGCGGTGCGTATCCAGTTAAATGAAACACGCCGTAGAATCCACTCGACGTCATGTACATATTTCGAAAATTTTTGACAAAGTCATAGTTGCTTCAGAATATTGTTGTAATGTTTCCACAAGTTTTCACTACAATATTGCACGACGATGTGCGCGCAATATTGCAGAAATATTGTAGGACCGTTGCCACTGGAACATTGCACGTCGATGTGCGCGCAATATTGCAGAAATATTGTAGGATCGTTGCCAATGGAACATTGCACGGCAACGATCGTACAATATTGCAGCAATATTGTACCATCGTTGCGAACGGAACATTGCACGGCAACGAAATTGCAATATTGCTGCAATATTGTAGGATCATTGCCACTCCAATAATGCACGACAATATTGCAGGAACGTTCCTACAATATTGCAATGCAACCTGCAACAACGTAATATTGCAGCAACGTCCCTGCAATACTGCTGCAACGAGGTGTGCTGTATGGGTATATCCCAAAAGAGTTTAATGCAATATTAACAATAGTTTTTTCCAAAAAAAATCAGAAATTTCGGCGGCGTTACTAGAGACGCAATTCGAAATATGTTGAGATTTCCGGGGCAAGGTAGGTACAGTAAATCCTCGTTTGGAGCCCGTTTCTACCACGCGTTAGGAGCCCGGCGACTATCCCCACCATTTCTTGGGATCCTTCGGACGAGAGTGAGAAAACCCAATGAGCGAGCGAGAGGAAACGAACGAGTCGACACGAAGTTGCCGTCGGCTTTCGTCTCCTCTCGCTCGCTCATTGGGTTTTCTCACTCGCGCCAGTGGCCGCGCGGAATAGTGTCCAGTCGCGTTAGGAGCCCGCCGCACAGTGGTCCGACGCATAGAGGAGAAAGTGGAAAAAACTCATAACTTCAGCATTTCTCAATATTTTTTAATTATTTCTGTTTCATATTCTGCCTGAATGTAATTTTGTCCACTAAAAAAGTTGTAGAGAATTAAAATATGTTTATTTTTAATTTTTTTTAAATTTTTTTTTTAATTTTTTAATTAATTTTTTAACTTACAATAATCGTTTTTTGAACGGATTTTGTACTTGTACAATGTTTAGACAAAGTTGTCGAAACAAAGTACGTAAAATGATCGTTTTAATTCTTCAATAAGCATTTTGCATACCGTACAGACGGTGATGGACGGTAAAATTTTTTAATGGGAATTGTACCTCAAAATATGTACTTTCAAACCTTTCAAGTGTCGTTGCGGAGGTAGACGGAGGTACCTAAAAAAAATGGTGATTTCTAAAACACCTCGGTATTCTTTGAGATATTGCTATATTCTGACAACAGTCTCAATTCTGCCTCTTTTTGTCCTACACTATGTAAAACTGAGTAATAAAACTACTCCGGAAAAAACAGGTCCACTTAGTGATATGTAGAAATTTTGGCCATACTTCTTTGGTGCGAGTTTTTCCGCACTTGTAATCGGTTTTAGAGGCTAAGTGACAGGAAATGACCAATACATAACTGACAAAAAAACATGCCCAAAAAAACGATACGAAATTGTGACATGATTCTTTTAGGTTTTTTCCGCCTTTAAACCACTGTGCGCCGCCAGCCCCGTTCGACGGGCTCCTAACGAGTATTTACTGTATAATATTTTGGAAATAGCAATAAGCGTCATGTTTGGTGAACAGCAGTCGGAAAACTGTAGGGAAGAGTGTTGCCCACTGCATGTCCACTGCGTCCGCGCGTTAGCGTCTGGTTCCTTTTCACTCTAGATTAGATCGAACTTGCATCTAGACTTCTAGACTCCAGTTTATAAGCGGATAAGACACAACTTTTCATGCTCTGTCCATAGGTTAAATCAGAACGCGAATTTCCCTAAGCTATTTTCGATTAAACCTCGCTAGTAACTGTGCGAACGTATCCAGCGAAAATGGCCTATCAGGGCTAGGCCTCTTCAGCCTTGTAATCTTGTAACGCAGTTCTTTCGGACAACTAATTCGACGGAGCGAGCAAATGGCCACTGCCGTTCGGTTTTTCTGCTGGGGGGGGGGCGAAAATCAATACCCGCCACGAGACCCCCTGTGTTCGTGCCTACAAACCAAGGGGCCCAGCGGTTTCGTGCCGAAAATGTGACCAAGGAGGTCCTCCTGTTCCTCATCGATCATCACCGCCCATATCCAATATCCATACATGTACAGAGAGAGAGAGAGAGAGAGAGAGAGAGAGAGAGAGAGAGAGAGAGAGAGAGAGAGAGAGAGTGAGAGCGAGCTGACAACGATCGGGCAATAGATTTTAAGGCGCAGACAGTATTTTATTCCTCGGACGTGCTCGGCTGGAGATAATGGCGTATCGCCACGCATCGCGCTGCACGCGTGGATGATTGAATACCAATGAGGATTCCTCTTTGATCGCATCTTTCCAGCGATGCCCACGCGATCCTTTGCCATCCGCAGCGTCGTCGCTTCTCGCGGCTGTTGCATTTCGCCCCTTCTTCCTTCCGGTCACGCGACAGCACGTGAGCACGGCCGGTCGGCTTCCGGCCGATTTTCCCCTCCAGGAGCGAGGTGGCTGTTGAAAGGGGCATTTTTCATCGGTTCACCCTCAAGCTACGTAGTTCTTCAGGGCCGTAACGTGGGCTGCTTCCAGTGCTGGATTAACCAATAGGCGAAATAAATATCGTAGATATTTTCTGAATTTTACAATCTAACTTTTGTTAGAAACATTTTTAGTCAAATTATCGGAAAGTGCTGAGAAATCGTAAATTGCGTTGAAATGGTCACCCTGTAAAAGGGGGCCTCAAAATTGTTTAAGTGCTTAGGGTCTCTGAATGTTTTAACTCGGCTCTGGCTGCTTCGTAATTGGCCCCTTGAAAAATGTCACTGGGAAAATCTGCCATTGACTTTTCCAACGGTTTCTTTCGACTTATTGGAAGGACAAGAGAATGGAAGAGGGATTAAATAACGGAACTAAAGCTCTGAAAGCTTGGGGGCGGTACCACATGAACGCTTTGTACAAACAGGCTTCGTTTCGTCACTGTTCTCCCGTGCAAATACAAGATAAGCGTATGTTGAAACAGGAAACCGAAAGAAACCTAAACGAATGGACGCTATCTCTTCGACGTAATCAATGACCAGCAAGAGGAGACTCGCTTGATATCTACAAATTTTTATTCAGCTGAATTAAAAAACCCTGCGTTGGTCCAAAAACCGACGGCTTCTAAAAAGGGGATTTAAGAGATTAGAATTAAAAGCCAACCCATGGGTGCATAAATTATAGATTGCAGATGATGAGTGGGTAAAGGTGTAGGGCTTTTTTCCAGCGGGGCCCAACTTTGTGCTGATGGTAAAGAAAAATATAGTAATGACAAAACAACCCTGGCGATGACATCGGATCGTGAAACACGCGGTGCGAGTGGAGTAGCGCTTTCACCTTTTTGACTTCAAAAAGGGGGAGGTTATAGATTCGACCCGTGTGTATTTCTTTTTTACATTTGGCCCCGCATAACTCCTCAGCATAAGGACCGATTTTGCTGATCTTTTTTTTATTCGAAAGTTGAAATTAATTGTCACCAAATTATTATAATTTTAACCGCGTACGCGCATATCTCCTCAGCATGTTATGTCAATATATACAAAACTAAGAAGTCCAAAATAAAAAAATTTTAAAAAATTAAATCGACTCCAAAGAAATAAAAATGCACTAAAATGTAAAAAATAATTTTTCCCCTTATCAAATCTGCGACTCTCAATTTTTTCAAGTCGGCGCCAGATTTACACAGTGCAAACGACGAGGCGTCGACATAAAAAAATTGGGAGTCGTACATTAAACAAGGGGAAAAAATATTTTTTACATTTTAGTGCCTTTTTATTTTTTTGAAGCCGGGTGTTTAGTATCAAGCCATTTTTTTCTCAAAAGCCAGGGGGGCAACTGCTCCTTTTGCCGCCTCCGGGCGCCCATGGGCGTAAGCCCCTACGGCGTAGGGTATAGTGCAGAGTTACACACATATATGTATGTACAGCAGCACGCGACCAGCTGTCTCGACAATGGGAATTACGTACGCGGGGCACGCGGGCAGAAAGGGTCGGTTGGAAGTACACCTACAGGGTCCACGCATTCGAAAGGACACCAAAGTTGAGCTTTTGTTATTCGGATTAACAAATAAGATCCGACGTAAAGCGATCGCGAGATTCCCTGCAGTCAAACACTTTACCCCGCAGTCAGTAGAATGTTGATACACAGGTATTTATCGATGCATCCTCGTTTGCTTCGTTGCAACCGCTGTTACAGCATTGCCTGCTCTCGCTTGCCAGAGGATAAAACAACGGTAAGAATATTGTTACTCGGTTGTAGATGCTTGCGCGAACGTTATTCCAAGAAGAGATAATTGGCAGAGGCTGGTGACAAGTGTGCCCCTAACGGATCGGCCTTGCGCTTTTATCATCGTTAAATGCGGTGAAATCCGCGGAAGCCACATTAACGGATCACCGGAGCTTGCGCTCGGGATCTATGCGGACCTGCAAACGATCCAAGATCGTCGCTTGCATAATGCGCGGCCGTTTGATTTTCCTAAAAGGCGCGTGCGTTCGCACGTCCCTTCTCGCTGTTGACATTGTCCGGCGTAACCATGTAGCGTGTCTTATTCATCGATTTATTTTTAAGCGTACTCCTCTCTGTGCCACTGCGAATTACGCAACCAGCGCGTTTGAAGGGTGAAACGCCATACAGTTAGGATTTAGGATGCCTAATCGCTGATCGCGTGATTGATTTCTATTGCCATCGAAAGCCGGTGCTTTCGAGAAAGGGGCTCCTGCTCCCATCTTACTTTTGTTTACGGCAAATAGTGGCCGATCGTTCGATCGTACCTGCTCGTTCTCCGAGGCAAAGCCAAATATGTAACGATATCGCTTCCTTTCGAGAAGACTCGCGCAAAACTTTCTCGAATCGCCAAGCTGGTATACCTATATGTACGGTACGTGTACACACATCGGCAATCTTGCAGCGCTGTTCACACCAATGGTAAACAAACCGATACTATCGTTCCTAAAGACGATATTAATATAAAGTCGCGAGATAAGATAGCCACAAGGTGAGCGTGAAAAGGGGCACGGCGAAAGTGAGGCGCGCGAAATGAGAAACTCGACTCGCTGCGGGGATGCGGGAGAAAAATGGCACAAAGGGGCAAATATGTAGAAAGAGAGATGGACTTGGACATTGTACGCCGGAAAGCCTCGCGGATCGGCATTTTCAGGGGAACGAAGGAAAACGCCACGCGGTGTAACGTATTGTATTAGAGTAATGTGGGGCAAGAGTGCGCACTTAAAGTTTAGACTTCTCTAAAATCCTTGGTATTACACTGATAGTCATATCGTTTTGTGAGAAATAACTACTATCCCTTATTATTCGATAGGCAGTGACTTCGTGTAAATTTACCTGTCACAACTTATATAAAATAAATATTTCCAAAAAGTGTCAAATGCGAACTTTTACCCGCTATGTGGGGTAAAAGTTCGCATGTTGTGGGGTAAAAGAACGCTTCGGTTATTCCCAATTCTGCAGCGATTTTTCTTTTTGAAAGTCCTGCTTCCATGTTTATCTCGAGCGATCTGAAGCATCTCACTAATTGGTTTTCGGCCGGTTGCCCCCTTATAAGTTCTAACGATAAATGAATAAGACAATAAAATAAAGTCATATTTTTTAATCAAAAACTTAATAAAAAACGTTTTTTTGACAAATATTGCGGATTAAAAATTAATAAAAAAAAATCAAAAGCTGATATCAGCGGGGCTCAACTATCATAAACTCAAAATTTATTTCCATGTAATTGATAATTAATTTCAAATTTATTTTTTATAGTCGGTTTAATCGGTGTTCGTTACTAATTTTAGCAAACTCTAGAAATAAAATAAGTTTAATGAACATATAACACCCGTCAAATTATTTTTGGGACAAAAGTTCGCATTCGAACTCTTGCCCCACTGCATTGTGCGAACTTTTGCCCCCACAGCTACTTTTACATTGTTTAATCAATTCTGTTATCTGTGAGGAGAATTGAAAACTTCTATTAGCACCTTTTAATAGATGAATTTCAGCTCTTTCAGGCGGCATATTAATTAAAATATTTACTGATCAATTTATAGGAATAATATTGATTCCCAAACATGAGAATATTACATCAGAACTAACGAATTCAGTACTTACCGCATTGTAAGATAACAAACCGAAACACAGCCACGAAATTCGACATTAGTGACTCTACCTTGATTGACAATTGACTGCCAATCACCATTGGCAACTGCCACAACTCAAATCATGAAATTCGCATGGTGCGAACTTTTACCCACCTTTACTCTATAATAACAGTAGAAAGCACGAGCGCGTGGCGAAGGGATAACGTCTATTTAAAGTTGTTGCGTTACAGTCGTTTCACTCGAGGTGAAACGCAATACCGTACATACGCGGAATTAAAAATGACGAAGTCGATCGTTGAAGCTTCTCTAATCAGCTGCCGCGATCGCCGACTGATTCAATAGTTGGTTATAAATTTACATGTAACTGCGTGTACCTACCCTCGATGCAATCGCATGCGCATTACAAAAGATGTATAGGCAGATAATGCTTGGGTTGAAACAACCTAACTGCATACCAGAATCTGGGATAGTGTAAAGGTGTAAATCGACACGGTGGGGCAAAAATATCGTGCCTCGCGCGAGGCTTCAATCTCACGAGACAATTATTTCAAGATGCGTTTCCACCAATGGACAAATTCTAAATTTTTCCTGAAACTGGAGTGCAAACGAGACAAGTTTCGTGATATATTTTTAAAAATCTCTCGCGACTGTTTCGATTATTTGCATTTAGTTTTTGCTGATGCTGTTAGCCTCCTTTCCAAAGGATTTCACAGAATTGCACACCTTTTTCATTTTTCGATCCGGTAACCCATGGACCAAAGTATTAAAACGTAATTTTCTGGATAAAGCTGTCTTTCGACATTCTCTGTCCTTACCCTTCGTATGTAGGTATCTACCGGATAATGGTAAAACTCTTCTGCTGGCACGGTAGGATCACTAACGCGCGCGTAGATTCCTTTGTCCCTCTAAAAACACGTCCACCCGATTTTTTTCCCCGACAAGAAAGCACGCTGGCCTTCGGCTTATCCATAGCCACGGTAGTTACATACCTAGAACTCGCGTTTACACGAGCTCGTAGATTCGAAACGGTGACCCTGGCTCACTGACCCTTTTAAACCGTGAAACCTTCGCTTCGCTTTGCTGCGCCTTGCCTCGCTTTGCCTCGCTTTACCACGCTTCGCCCCGCCTATCCTAGCCTCGCCACGCAACACTCTGAACTCGATGTGGCAATCTCGATGGTGCCTCTTAGTCAACGCTTGCAGCATCCTTCGTTTCTCCTTTTCCTTCTCCGGTTTGGTCCCGCGACGTAGCCGCGGCGATGTGCCGTGTCATTGTCAGCAGGCGAGAGCAATTTCACTCGACGGATCTCCGAATTGCCGTTCAGGATTCCGGTATCTGATCAGCGGCGGCGACAGTGAAATCATAACCGAAGTCCCTTATCGCGCCAATAAGCGAGATAATTGACTTGATGCTGGGAGTAACGAATAGGAAAGTAGGGAAAAGAAGATAACCTTGACGGAGAAAAGGGAAGAGCGTAGGAAGCAAGGAAAAGCAGGTAGACGATCGCGCGGATGGACGGAAACCCTTCGGCAGGGCTTAGGAAATTCGGCAGCAGGCCAATTTTCCAAATCCGGAACGATGACTAAGAGCTCGACGAAGCAAGGACGGCCAATCGCGCGTTGGCTCAATTTTAGCACCGCCAATCGGCCGCAACCTGCTTCGGGAATCGCCACCCCGAATGTCAGCGCAACGACGGTCCTCCTCCCCTCTATCTCTCTTCCTTCTGGCCTTCCATTTCTTGCCTTCCTTTCCTCGCTTTCTGATCATCTGCCAGCCGAGGCCGAGCGCGACAGTGCCGTTGCAATCGGCATCAGGCTCATTTGCCACCGATCGAGGATACCATCGGCATCGATCCGCGGGCCAGCCGCGATTCCCCGCGCCGATCCGGCGGGGGATCCAGCAATTGCGTAACCCCTCGCGATTCCGGCTGACCTTTAAAAATTATACGGACGATCGTGCACGCATATGTGCGAGCCGGTGAGCATTCGCCACCGCGGTTCTCTCTCGCTCGTATTTTTCTCCGCCGCTATTCCTGGCCGCAGAGGATAACGACTCTTCTGTAAAAATTCCCCCGGCCAAGATAAATGGATCCTGCTTTCGAAATTACAATATGAATCGCGCCCACTTTTTCGTGGAAGGATCCGAGGAGCGAGAGCGACTTGGCCAGAGGAAAGAACCAGCCGTTTGTTCCTGTTTTCTTGAGCGGCGAGGCCCCCGCCTATTCATAGCTCGGTATCGAGCCCGCTCGTTAGGCGAATGAATAAATAAACCTCGGAGGCGGCTATCTGTGCTGGATAATATTGCAAATGACAATGAGAATCCCAGCGAGGAGACGCGTCTGAGGAGAGCAAGAAACGATCACTTCTTTCTCACGGTGGTGGAAGGGAATCAGCTCTGAGACAGCGAGCGGCCTCCTCGCGGGGACGTTCTCGGGGACGTTCTCGGGGACGTTAATGTGTCTTCGAGGCGATTACGACACGCACGCCGACCCTTAAACGTCCCCCCTCGCGCCAACTGTCTTTTCATGGAGAGCTGGGTCGCGTAAATATTTAGGCTCTTCGGTCGGCACTGATCGCGAGTGTTTTATATTTCCACGACTCCCTCGGCAAATAAACCCATTTCGACGACGGATTCGCCGAAAGCGGGTAACGAGATCGTAACATCTGTTGGCCGACGTTCTCCGCCTCTATTTCCTGAACGTTTAAAATACTCGGTCGAGAAAATTGAAAAAGAAAATCGAGTAACTTGACTTCAAGTTTGTGCTGATAGCGTCAGCTGCCTTCGAGTTACTTTCAAGATTCCTTCAAGCGAGTAGATGTCTGAAGTCGCACCGACGGAGGTGCTGTTTGCTGGATTGTGTGTAAGAAGGAACGAGATTACGCAGTTGTGGCAGTTGCCAATGGTGATTGGCAGTCAATTGTAAATCAAGGTAGAGTCACTAATGTCGAATTTCGTGGCTGTGTTTCGGTTTGTTATCTTACAATGTGGTAAGTACTGAATTCGTTAGTTCTGATGTATTATTCTCATGTTTGGGAATCAATATTATTCCTATAAATTGATCAGTAAATATTTTAATAATATGCCGTCTGAAAGAGCTGAAATTATTCTATTAAAAAGTGCTAACAGAAGTTTTCAAATCTCCTCATAGATAACAGGATTGATTAAACAATGTAAAAGTAGCTGTGGGGGCAAAAGTTCGCATAATGCAGTGGGGCAAGAGTTCGAACGCGAACTTTTGTCCCAAAATAATTTGACGGGTGTTATATGTTCATTAAACTTATTTTATTTCTAGAGTTTGCTAAAATTAGTAACGAACACCGATTAAACCGACTATAAAAAATAAATTTGAAATTAATTATCAATTACAACATGGAAATAAATTTTGAGTTTATGATAGTTGAGCCACGCTGATATCAGCTTTTGATTTTTTTTATTATTAATTTTTAATCCGCAATATTTGTCAAAAATACGTTTTTTATTAAGTTTTTGATTAAAAAATATGACTTTATTTTATTGTCTTATTCATTTATCGTTAGAACTTAGAGGGCAACCGGCCGAAAACCAATTAGTGAGATGCTTCAGATCGCTCGAGATAAACATAGAAGCAGGACTTTCAAAAAGAAAAATCGCTGCAGAATTGGGAATAACCGAAGCGTTCTTTTACCCCACAACATGCGAACTTTTACTCCACATAGCGGGTAAAAGTTCGCATTTGACACTTTTTGGAAATATTTATTTTATATAAGTTGTGACAGGTAAATTTACATGAAGTCACTGCCTATCGAATAGTGCTGGGACTATTCGAATAATTTACTATTCGAATATTTTACAAGTATTCGAATGCTACGAATAAACTTCGAATATTTTAGTATTCGAATGTTATTATTCGAATACTATTCGAATACTGATGTATTTGAATATTATGGTGTGAATTATAAATCAAGTTCTTTAGGTTCATTTTTTTAGAAGCATTTATTTAGTTTCAGTTGTGAGTTCGTTAGTTTGTCAGGGTGAAATCTTGTATGCTAATTTTCACCCACTTCAACATATCCGATCGGCTTGAAACTTTGCACACATATGTAATTCCGATGACAATACAATATTTTCACTAAAAAGCATGAAATACTTTATGATGAATTTTTTTTTAAAAAACAAGCTTTTATTAAAATGTACTAAAAAGGAACCAATAATTTTCATACCGGCCGAAATGACGGCCTGAGAAGAATTCCCTCATAGGGCGATTGTACCAGTAAATGAACACGTACCAGTGAATGGACATTTTATATTAAAATGAGTAAAATAAGTTATTAAAATAAGCAACTAAATAATTAGAGACTTCTTTTAATTTTTTGCTGCATATCCAAACAATTTTTGCAGCACGTGGAATCAATCGCGCTGCAAACATAATTTTATAAAAGTGTTCATTCATTAGCCTTAAGTGTTCATTTATTGGTACTTTTTTTTTTATTATTTTATAATTAGTTATAGGGTAAACGCACCAATAAATGAACACTTAAGACTAATGAATGAACTCTTTCATAAAATTATGTTTGCAGCGCGATTGATTCCACGTGCTGCAAAAATTGTTTGGATATGAAGCAAGAAATTGAAAGAAGTCTCTAATTAATTAGTTGCTTATTTTAATAACTTATTTTACTCATTTTAATATAAAATGTCCATTCACTGGTACGTGTTCATTTACTGGTACAATCGCCCTATGAGGGAATTCTTCTCAGGCCGTCATTTCGGCCGGTATGAAAATTATTGGTTCCTTTTTAGTACATTTTAATAAAAGCTTGTTTTTTAAAAAAAATTTCATCATAAAGTATTTCATGCTTTTTAGTGAAAATATTGTATTGTCATCGGAATTACATATGTGTGCAAAGTTTCAAGCCGATCGGATATGTTGAAGTGGGTGAAAATTAGCATACAAGATTTCACCCTGACAAACTAACGAACTCACAACTGAAACTAAATAAAAGCTTGTAAAAAAATGAATCTAAAGAACCTGATTTATAATTCACACAGTAAATAATACATCAGTATTCGAATAGTATTCGAATACTTAAATATTCGAATAGTATTCGAATACTTAAATATTCGAATAGTATTCGAATTATATTCGCCAAATAATTGAGCAACTGAAGTATTCGAATATTCGAATACCGAAAATTCGACAAATAGTCCCAGCCCTACTATCGAATAATACGGGATAGTAGTTATTTCTCACAAAACGATATGACTATCAGTGTAATACCAAGGATTTTAGAGAAGTCTAAACTTTAAGTGCGCACTCTAGCCCCACATTACTCTACTTTTCAATAATTGTTAATTCAGGTAGTTGACCACAATTTTGTAATCAATCACACAATTACATTTTTAACCGCGATTTGTAATCAGATCACATTTTGCCCAACTCTGAATAGGAAACCCAAGTCGCGGCCAAGCTAATTTTCTCCCATGACCGTGACACTAACTCCCCTCGAAACTCTTGCAGCGCGTACGATGTAGGTACACACTTGTGTTTCTATCGGCGAGCCACGGCGACACTACCGAGTGAATCACGAGTTTTCATAATACACACCGTACAGCAAACCCGTTGACGGATCAAGGTGTCTCGTGTCCACCACGTGTCACCGGTGGCGATAAGAGGGACGCGATCGTTCGAAGCCCGCCGCGCCGTTTGGTTCTGCGGAATCAATTACACCGCACTATGTATCTACGCGTATGCCTATAACATTATGGGGAAAAACGAAGCTGCAAACAGGTTGCCCAGCGGCTACGTATATTTAGCTACTGCGCGCAGTGTCTGCCGTATGGTAAGGCTTGCCGATTTTATCTCCGGCAAAACTTTGACTGACAATGAAAGCCGGGGTAGACGGCGAGGCAAGAGAATTTACAAAGTCGATGTACGCGTTGCAGTGGATTAACATTTCAAATGAGTTTCGAACACGTGGCTTAACTGCGAAAATCAACTTTCGTTACGCAAACGCACGTAGTAATCGGTGTTGCGCAACGCACCGAGCGAAAGAGAAACACCAGCAACGATACAACGCATCAATTATGTGTATGCACAAGATATACGCGTGTATAATACCAGCGAAAGAACTTGGCGAGGCGAGGCGCAACGAGCTCGGTAATGATCGATAGATCGTTGACGGTTTAATCGGCATTATTTCACATCTATTTTCATGATCCTGGGCGAGGTCTGTGCTGACATCACTGCAATCGATCGCTCGACTAAGGCTTTCTTCTATCGGAACATGAATAATAGTACAGCTGTACACGCCGCTGGAGGATTTCTTCTGCCTATCGATCGTTCCTGATCCTCCTCTCCGCCCATCGTCCTCGCTCTTGCCTTTCAGGCTTTACGTTTACGCTTACGTTTACGTTTACACTAGCTTCACTACCCGGCTTCGCGGTGGAATTTAGATTCTGATTGTGCGAAAAAATTGTTTTTATTTTTTCTGTGATAATAGTTACATTCATCTTGATTGGCCAGGCATGAAGAGCTGAGGCACACTTCGTGACTCCAGAGTTTAAGGTAAAGGCACCAGTAGTTGACCAGTTAAGAGAAATCCTTCACGTAAACAATAGTAACTAATTGCTCTGTCATTAAATAGTGACAGTCGGTGCCTAAAGATACTCTTTAAGCTTTCCAAATTATGTAATGAGAACGATTTTTTAAAAAAGGTATGCTATAAAAATTTTGAAACCATTTTTCAAAGTTCAGTAACTGCTTCAGAAGTTGACCATCCTTGAAAATGAAAATACTAGTAGTTGACCCTATGTTGGTCAGTAATCGACCACCTATACTAGAAAGAGAATTAAGGCAATGGTGTAGGTAGTCGTCTTAGCATCTTTTATTGTCAATAATTTAGAACAAGTTAGAACTAAAAAGGAATGTGAAATTAAAAGATTTCAATTCCATAAGGAGTCCAATTCAGGAACAGATTAGACATTTCGAGTTTTGCTCACTTTCGAAGGTTTAAACAAATGATTGCAAAATTAGATGTTTTGGTAGGGTAGACCGGGGGCGGTAGTAACACTTTGACTTTGGAATACGATTACGCAAAAACTATTACAGTTACAACAAAAGTGTTTTTACGAAAATGTTACTTATTTATCTGACATTATTTGAGCCACAACAGTTTCGCTGTATATCAAGTAACATTCCGGTTATTAATAAAAAATGAGAAGCGGAGAAAGTGTTACAACCGTCCCTGACCCCGGGTCGGTTGTAACACTGCATGGAGTCGATAGTAGCACAAATATAACTTTACAAAATTAAAATATTTATTGATTTAAATTATAATAATAAATGAAAAAAGTAAAATGTATAGTAAATTATGTGGTATCGCAATTGTGGCAGAAATAAAAGGCGTTTTGGCTGGTGCATTCTTCATCTGCTCAATCCTTACATTCAGTATATTGCACCCATTTTTCATTTGGTTTGCTTGTGCTATGCTATAGGATTTCATGCAAATAAGACAATATTATTCGTCTTCTTTGTCCCTATTCGGTTCTGTTGCGGTAAAACTGACCCCGACTGCCGATGTTACAATCGCCCCCGACCATGCTTTTGAACTTAAATTATAAATTTTGACTAACGAGACGCTTAAAAGTGCCAAGTAACGATCAATATTAGTTTAAAAAAGGTCGAATTACAGATTAAAAAATCGAACAAGTACATACTTGCGAAGGGAGTGTTTATATTACAATTTTAAGTCAGTAAGGAAAAGTTACTTTAGGGTATCGAAAAGTTATTTTCTTCACTATCCATGTCTATTGCGTATCTGTACACTTAAGGCATGGATGTGTATATTCCAAATGTCATTCTTCATCATATATCCAAAATTGGTGTTAATATCTATTATATGTTTTGAGATATTTAGCGTGTTACATTCGCCCCCCTGTTACTACCGCCCCCGGTCTACCCTACATATAGAATCGTGTTCTGCGGGGAAAGTAACTAAACAAATATGTATGTGTCTCCGAAATTTTTTTATTTATTCTAAAACTTTTTTACAATATAATTTGTTAAACAAATTGTTTAAATAAATTAATTTTATAAATCCTATGTCGAATTCGGGATCAGCGACCTCAAAAACCACTAACGATATATACAACTTTTTCGTGCATTTACCCAGTTTCTTGTGCGCCATACCTGTCAACTTCTAGAAACAATTAGAATGACAAGGAGTCATTACTTGACCACCCCGCAAACTATGTGTATCTGAGGTTAGTATAACAAAAACGGTGCATTTATCAAATATAGAACACTATGAGAGTTTAACAAGTGAAGAGTTCAGTCATAAAGAGTTAATAACCTACGAATTTTTTTACCTGAACCATACACCTGTTCTTAACAAAATCATTAAGGAAATAACGTAATGGGCACACACTACTCACCTTGATGTAAATAAACATTCGCCAATACTATTCATAATGCACTTCACACTTGAGTGTTTTAGATTTCAGTCGGTAGATGTCTTGGCACGTCAACTGCACATTTTTCAAAAGATCGTCACTTCTAAAAACCTTATTTTGCACGTTTTTCTGAAAAGTGGCCAACTACTGATACATGGTCAACTACTGGTGCCTTTACCTTACCGTTCGAAAGTTTTGAGAATAATAATTCGGCCACCCTCTGTATATTAAGATTTTCGAGCCGAGTGCGGCGAGTGGGCATTGTCCCGACGGTGTATTCATTCGACTTTATCTCAACCTTTACTTAAGTATTCATGCCCAATCAATAAGCGATACGAAGATGGAGAAAGTGGCTCGGATTGAATTATAAACGCCCGACAGAGTGGCGTGTCGATATTCCGTTTCCGGATACCGTCCATCACCGTTCCCGAAAATGCCAGCAACAAGGGGCTGAGTGAAAAGGTTCGGATGCTCCGCGGAACCCTCCCACCAGCTGAGCCGCGAGTCCTTCGCGCGTATGGATTTTCGCAAGGCCGTCGTCGCGACGCAATGCGTGTTTACTTTAACACCTGGATCAGCCGACCCACTTCCCTATTTCTCTTCCACTGATGCGTACTCTAGCCAGCGAAATACGAGACGCCGCGAGCTCGTTGCCAGCCACGCATTGAAGTAAACACGATTGCGAGCGCTGGGACAAGGAGGTTGAGAGAAAAAACGTGGGAAAATGAACAGCCGAGGCTCGGTTGGGGTCGTAAGGAGTATCTGTGTCTCGCTGCTCTCGCTCCTCGCACCTCTCGCTCGCATCCCATTCATCCCCCATTGATGGGTGCACGGAGCCTCAAAGTGGCACGTCGCGTCGCTGGCGGCTCGTGGCATTGTCGATCACTCGATCGAAAATACATACAAGCTATGTACGTTGATACGTAGGTATGCGTATACCTCCAGTTCGATTTTCGAATGCACTTCTGTCACCCTCACCCTTATCAGGATTGCTGATTCTTTGCCAAAGTAAGACACTGCGGTGTGTATGCATCTATTGTGGCTAGGGATTGCACATTTACCGACATTTTCAATTACCGGTAATTCGGTAAAATTTTCAATCAAAACCGGTTTACCGATAATTTACCGGTATTTTTTTAAGGTATTGAAAATTTAAGAGTAAACATTACCAAAAAAAAACATTTTTTGAACTCTAATCGAGCATTATAATAAATATATGCAAATAAAACTATTCTGAATATAAAATATGAAATAAGATAACACAAAATAGATATATTTGTGTAACTATTGACAATACTTATTAATATGGATCTTCACCACGAAAACAATGAAAAGAATCTTATCTTACATACATAATTAAATATTTTTTATTTAACAATTTTTTTTAACAAATAAGCACGCAAAAAACATAATTTGTCTAAACTTTGGTCTCCTGATCGCGATCTAATTTTCGTACAAAATAATCCAGCCAGGGATAAAGCACTCTCAGATTCTACACTTGTTAGTCGGATAGTCATTAAGAAATCATATGCCATTTGTACCTTATATATTTTCTCCTTACTTTTTCTACTTGAAAATAAGTCCATTTTTTTTATGACTAGATTTAGATTTTTAGTTCTCTTTTGGCTTAGAGTTGATTCTTCATGAGATACTTCGGTTTTCGTCTTTATTAGTAATTGAAGTTTTTTTCACTGATAACGATGTGGACCGAAATAACGAACGCATATATGCCCTATATTTATATACGTAATTTATCGAATTACCGGTAAAAATTTGACGAATTACCGGTAAAAATTTGAGGGTATTTCTCGCGATTTATCGGGAAACCGGGAAACCGGGTTACCGGTATCGCAATCCCTAATTGTGGCACGGGAAATTTCAGGCGCTGTGTGCAGAGAGAGACTGAGAGAGAGAGAGAGAGGAAGACCTGCGTGAGGTGTGCCTAATTGGGCGGACAAGTAGTCTCCGTACGAGCGCGATAGCGAGCAGACATGATTGTGAAGTAAAGTTGGAAAAGTTGCTAGAGTACTGAGAGTTTCAATTACCACACTCAGTATGGACTTGGGTATAGGTATTAGGAAGTTGGGCCCGAAGCAGCGTACATAAAATCAAGCATGACACATGTTCTCATATCTGAAGCTTACTCGACGCAAATTAGCCGACACGATTGTACGCCAGTCTTGTGCGTTACTTTCTCTTTGCCAACCGTTCATTCGCGTACATTCCTCGTCACTGAATCACCAATATTTTTCTTCTGGAGACGATCGTTGCTACCGATCCCGAAGCTAGAAGATGACGCGCGAGAAGGTTGATGGAGAAAGCTCGACTAACGGGGAGGAATAGCCCAGCAACGAAATCGTCCAGATAAATGAGAAAATAGGTGGGAATTTTATTAGTTTTATTAATTTTAACGGATCGACACCGACGTGCCAGCATCGAAACGAGGCGGCACGTTACCGAGATTGCGCAATCCGAATGCATCACGCGCCGGGACGTGCGAAGACCGTGAAAATCGCACACAGATACGTGCGCAGATAATATGTAAGTGGACAACCATACCAGTTGCGTTAATTATGCCAGCCAGACGTGGTGCAACGAAGAAGGCGCAGCCGTCGCCGATCCCCCTTCTGCCGTGCCCTAACTGACTGGCGCCTAAAGCCAAGATAGCGGGTAAATCAATAAACGAGAGATCTCGGAGACGGAGACCGTCGTGATCGCCGTTGTCCTTGGCACGTTTCTTTTAAGGACTGGCCAGTCAAGGTTGCCCGCTTGAAAAGTATCGCTCTTCCACGAACCCGACGACCCCGATCCTTCGCTACGCGCCGTTTTAATTCCACGCCGAGCACTTTTCCAACAAATACTGTCGCGCTTCGCCGAATTTTTTCCAACAGAATTACGTTTTCTTGGGAACGTCCTCTCAACTTCTCGGCGGGGACGATTTATATTCTGGAGTTTTCGAAATAGGCGGTGAAGAAAGCGTTTATAAAAGTAAACGCGATCGTATGGGTTTAGTTATGAGGAAAGCCACCCCCAATGATCTGAGACTGAGTAAATTTAGCTTGGAGATTTTAATCGTTAAAGTGGCTTCATTTCTATTGGGTATATTTTATTTTCTGTTGTTTCTTTAGAATGTTTTTTAATGGGCTCTTTAATAGTGAGTGGCATAATTAATATTATTTTGAATCTTCTGCAGCTTTTGTTTTTTTAGCCTAAAATGGAATTTTGGTTTGGTAGTTTTAATAATTGTGTAATGTAAGAGTTCTTCTACGGGTCGGTAATTTTTGCAAATTAAAGATCGCAAGATTATGGGATACATAAGGCTTTTAACTAATTTTTGGTGATCTCGAGGGTTGGTAGGTTTCTGCGTAACCAGGGCCATTTGTGTCCCTGGGATGTAAAGCGAGCTCGTTTGGATGAGAAACACTGTCCTCTCGACAGGATGTGGGAGGCGAATGTCAAGGCTGAATGCTGCTTGTAACTTGTAACCCGTGCCCCTCGCTCGGCTCTCGCTCTCGCGCCCGATTCTCTTCCTACTCCGATTTTCGCCCCTCTTTTTAACGGGCACCCCTCGACCCGCGTCGCGGACAAAACTATCCTGTCTTGCCCGCAGAAAATAATTTACGGCTGTTGTTACGCCACTGCGGGCCGGGGTCGGTCGGCCCGGATACTGTACCTCTTTCATGCAGGAATTCATGAAAACCGCGGGGCGCGCGCTCGCGCGGCAAATAATTCACTTCAGAGTTTGTATTCCTTTTCCCAAATTTACTGGAATATTATATATCGCGTGCGAAATTCTGGAACAGTAGACACGCCCTAATCGTCGCGGCGAAAAGCTACTTGTATTGTATAATTTTACCATGGCCAGAAAGGCGAAACGCGGCAATTGTGGAGTTTTAGATATAATTGGTCGCGGTGTGAACCCCCTCTGGACAGCCGGCAACAGTCTCGCTGCGGTTCGAGTCTCTCCTCTCCCCCATTGTCGTCGACCCACAGAACTATCATTGGACTTGGGAATTGTTCTAATAAACTCTGCCGCGCTTGTAGGGTCTTGGAGAGAACGGAACAGCAGGGCAGTGCAGGGCAGAATGGGCAAAAGTTTTAGTTAAATAAAATCTCGAATAATGAATGAATGTTAAAAAAATTACTCGTCATGCGTGGAATAAAGTTGACTCGGGTTAACTTTAATCGACGAATAAAGGTAATTTTTTTATTCGTCGAACGTTTCAACTTCAGCGTCGAATAAATTTTGCAACTTTAACTTTCACTTTAACTTTATTTGACGTCGAATATAGTTAAAGTTGAAAAACTTAATCGACGCTAAAGTTGAAACGCTCGACGATTAAAAAAAATTCACTTTATTCGCGCGAATAAATTCCTGAAAAATAAAAAAGATAACTTTTAGACTATTCGTCGAATAATCTAAAGTTAAAGTAACTTCTATTTGATCCGTTATTGAAACAAATTTTTCATTTAGTTAATGCTGAACTCTGAGCAGGGCAGAGGATAGCTTCTATTTATAATTGAACAACAACAAAGAGCATATGCGATCGTGAACGATGTAAAAATTGGTTTAACTTGCGCAATGGTATATGTATAAGCGTCGCTCAAAGTTCTTCCTGCTTGGAAGAAAGTGAAACGGATGCCGCCCACGGCACGCCAACCACTAGCCTGGTCTCCGCTAGCCTGGAGCCGTTGCGGAGCATGGAACTTCATAGGAATATCGGCCTGCTTCGTTATATAAATTCCATGGGGAATCGACGCTGAAGTTAGCCAGATATTAACTGAAGTTTTATTAACACGCAGATGTGGCAGGACTGTCGTGAGAATGGGGCGGAAAGGATTGACAAGTCAAGTTCAGTTTCCACGCTAGCATCTACCTAGACGTTACTTGCGCCCTTTCATTACAGACACAAAGTGACTTGGCTGCTCTGTCGTCCGGGGTACCGTGGCACCGATAAGGTGCATGGGGGTGCAGGGGGTGCAGACGTGGCGCCAAGCCGCGCCGCGCCGGGCGTCCCGACGCGACGCGACGCCCAGACTGGCAGGGGCCGCACGCACGTTGACCGTGAAACCGGAGACGAACCATCGCCCTAACCCTAACCACTTCTCGCTCACTCGCTTCCTCTATCGAGCTTCACCTTATCGCTTTCGATTCCGAATACATACCCAATATGAACGTTCGTTAACGTAGTTTCACAAATAAATGACTAAACAGGAATGGAGTCTGTTGGCGCTCCGCGAGAATTCTGGCTACCGCACAGTGGGACAGACTGCACTCTTTTGTGCCAAAATCGTAGAACTTCTGATAGAAATAAGATAGAGGGATGAATCTTCTTGGAGGTTAAAGCTAAGATATTGCAGTATAAGGGAAAAATATTGGAAGAGCATGACAAACAAGTTGTGACATTAAAAATCTATGTCAAAAGATCCTGAAGGGCAAGACAAATTGACGGGGAAACCGCAATTTTCTTTGGAAAAAAAAATGTCAACTTCCACATTTTCAAAGTCGAAACTAGTTTGTCACACTTTCTCAATATTTCCCCTTATTCTGCAACACCTTAGCTTTAACCGGTTAACTGTCAATGTATCATATATGATCAAATGGAATAACTTTTTTGTTTTTCAACCGATTTGAATGACACTTGGTATGTAATGGTTTTTGGGGTCGCTGAATCTGAATTTGGCATTGGAATTGTAAAATTCAATATAGTAGACTCAATATGGCCGAACCAAAATGACTAGCGAATTGTTGGGATTTGTATAAATTATTCGTACTGTATTCTATTTTATAAATAAACTCTTACTCCCGTAGTTAGCTGGTGAAATTTTCACGACCCCAGAGTCTACCGACGAGGAGGTTACAGAAAGATTTTACACTCCACTTTTTTTTTTTTTTTTTTTTTTTACTTTTTTGCATTATTTTATATATTTTTTAATTTTATTTATTTTTTTATTAGGTATAAAATTATTCGAAACTTTTTCGTGGAAAATAAAAAAACTAAAAAATTAAACCCCTAAACCCTTATTTTTCAGGGGTTGGGGGTGGCATTGAAAAAAGTAACTGCTGCAATCGAATTATAGACAAGAAAACGTCACAAATAAAAAATTTTTAAATAAAAAAGGGTTTAGTAAAGAATTGACAAACTCACCCCTAAATTCTATTTTTTTAGGGGTTGGGGGTGTCAGATGAAAAAAATTACCCCCGGAATCGGTTCAGCGACTCAAAAAACCCCTGTATACCAAATTTTGTGTGATTCACTGAATTATTCGATGGTACCAGTTTGGGCCCGAATAATGAAAAGGACCGTGCCAATTAACCGGTTAACCTCCAAAAAGACTCACCCCTCTGTCTTATTTCTATCAGAAGTCCCGCGATTTTGGCAGAAAAGAGTGCAGTTTGTCCCAACTGTGTGCCGTCGCGACGCCCGAGAGGGCAGTCGCTGCGGAAGAAAGAGGCAAAGTACCGGGCCGAGGGAGACGGTACACTCGGGGCAGTGGGATCGGATCGCTCGCGTCCCAAGGGGAGGACGCAAACAGGGAATGCCCGTTCCACCGGGGATCGATAATGTTGGAGGGTTCCGCGCGATAGTTCCCCTTCTGTCTCCCCTTCGAGGCTCGCGTATAGAATTAGAAATTCTTACATGTAGGGGTGTGGTTCCCCTGTACGGGATATTTATTCCGTGGTTCGGGGGTGGTGGCCTCCGTTTTCATTCACCCTCGGCCAACGAGCGATATCCTAGAGGGGTCACTGAATCACCCAGGCAACACGACGCCAGTGGAGGAACGCGTCGAGACTCGTTCCTACTACCAGACAGAGGCTCGAACCGACCAAAACTTTGACCTTGCGAGTCGCGATTGCTTTCGCCCGCGGCTAAAAGGAAGATTTGCTCGCGCGACGGTCGTTTACAGAAATCGGAGGGCCGAGGAAAATTAGCGGGGACGTTATTCTATCGAAGCCATCGGGCGATAAGGAGCCAATGTTCCTAGGTGTGCCGTTTCCGTGGCTTTTTATCAGCTTCTTGCTCCGGATGAAAGTCTTGCGGGGCGATAAGAATTAGCCGGGCGCGGATGCGGCAAAGAGGGCGAGAAAGGGAGGGAAGTGACGAAAAATAGATAAGGGACCCAGCTCTTCCAAATAAACCGCGCATCGCGAAATATGAATTTCAAAGTCTGCATATACGCGAGACCGCGCTACCGATACAAAATAGACTCGTCGGTCCCATCTGCCAGCTTGATCAGTGGTATGGACATGGAAATATCCAGCGACGATTTCTCTTGCAACCAGCCCGACTTTCGACGCTCGTCTCAGACGGCGGGCCAACAGGAAGTTGTTGAAAGCTTACCGCCGGTGCCGCTGTTTTTATTGGCGATCGACCGATAAACATTTACATCCTCCGACGAAAACAGTTCGACGTGCCATTTTCCGAGCCCGGCTCCCAGAACGGATACTCATATTCGCTAGACTTTCGGTTTGTCACAGTCGCGTCTTCGTCGCTTACTAATCCTCCACTTGCTTTCGAACGCGAACCCAGCCCACTCGTCCATAAATCCTCCTTCACCTCCGGGAGTCTTCAGAAACGCCCTCGCGTGGTGCCATTCTTACGTAACGCAGATGTTTCCACAAAAACGCAAAGTACAAGTGTCCGAGTGTTTCGGGAGAGCCGTGCCAAAACACCCGAGCGGCTAGACACCGCGGCGATCTGTCTCTGACCATTGGAGGGTCCCGCGACGTTTGGTCACGGTTGCGCAAGCGAAAGAGATCCCAACAATGGTGTTTTTAAACCGTTTGAAAAGCACGTTTCCACGTACATACGTGTCGCGAATCCCGCGCTTTTATCTGGGACGTGGACGTTGCGATACTTTTTTATCGGCCAACCGAGGAACCGGGACCTTGGAACGCCCACGCGTTCTCACGCCCGTCTACGTTGCCGTGGCTCCTTTTTATTCGCTTCGATGTTCCCCGGTTTATCGCAGATTTCGCGCAAGCTCCTTGGACGGCGAGTGTGACATTCGGCGAGAGATCTACGTTCGGGACGTTTCCGTTGGGACTATGTTAATGTAACTAGTTAATGATAGATAGGTTACATTGACCCTTGATCGGATGACTCAAAGAAACTCGGCTTTCCCGGAACGAACACCACCACCACCTGTCGCGTAATTGACAGCCCTCGTACATTGAAACTTTTCGAAGGCACGGCTCGTTATTTTCGGCCCATCTTACACCAGTTGAGCTATTGGTACATTGGCAACTGTCCAAATGGGATAAGCCCTGACGTATCCTTGCAAAAGCAGTTTCGCCTCTGTTTTCCTTCTAACGCGCCCGCGTCAGCCAGCTATGAATCCTATTAACACAGGGCAGACCCGAGTGTGTCGGTCGGCCGGGAGCGGAGATGGGCAAAAAATTATTTTAAATAACAATTTGCGTACGGCAAGAAACTATTTTACATAAAAGTTCGTGTGCGACAGTTTTATTTAAAATAATTTCTTGCCCATCCCTGGTCGAGTCGCTATATCTCAGACTCTATGCATACGTAAGAGCGCGTTAAGGTACACAAAACGTACGTCGGTTTTGGACAAAAAACAAACTGGGTCTCATATTGGGGACGAATTTTTTTTATCTGCGTATTTGTATAATCTCGGTTTCTATTTTATTACGAAGGAACAGAACCTTGCTTACTGTACTTTGCAGTAGGTCGCAAAAGAATATTAATAATCCTAATAAAAGTGATCTCAGTCGAGAATTATAATTTTTTGAAGAAATGGGACTCATATTAGGCGAATCTACCTATATAGATACATCGAGTAAATTCGAATTGTTCGCGTTGCCGGACCCATCTGTTCGAAGCCTCGCGAGCCTGCGTAACCCGATCATTTTACGCGCGTTGCTAATCGAATCAAGTTCGCTGGCCCTCGTCAAAACCAACGAAAATCTGTAGGTACGTAAGGCCGCGACCAGATCTGAACCGAACGCCAAACCGAACGCCACTTCAGTAGTTAGACGGAGCGAGACAAGTAGATCACTCGTCTAAGGCCCGGTCCAGATCTGAACCGAACCCACTTGAGTAGTTAGACTCCTACCGGTACGTAAAATACCGGTATTATACCGGTATTTTTCGGTTGTATCTTCGTCTGAGACTTAATACCGGTATAACGCTCATACCGGTATTTCGCCAATACAGCTATACCGAAACCGATATCATACCGAAATAGATAAATACCGAAAACAAAAGGTTACCGGTAACCGAAATAAATACCGGTATTTTTTCGGTATTCTTTTCAGTAACTTGGTAGGTTTCGGTGTTCACCGAGAAGAATACCGAAAAAATACCGGTATTTATTTCGGTTACCGGTAATTCCGAAAACCCATTGTTTTCGGTATTTATCTTTTTCGGTATGATATCGGTTTCGGTATTTATCTGTTTCGGTATGATATCGGTTTCGGTATAGCTGTATTGGCGAAATACCGGTATGAGCATTATTAAGTCCCTGGTTAGATGGAGTAAGACGAGTGATCTACTTGTCTTGCTCCGTCTAACTACTCAAGTGCGTTCGGTTCGGCGTTCGGTTCAGATCTGGACGCGGCCTTACTCCATCTAACTACTCAAGTGCGTTCGGTTCGGGCGTTCGGTTCAGATCTGGACCGGGCCTTACGCTTCTCGGTCGCTCATCAGAATCGAGCCTCTGCCAACGATGACACATGCGACTGAAGTTTTAGAGATATTCGGTTCGTTGATGGGAAGGGATCAACGAAGACGTTCGCGGCGGAACGATTTCGCGAAGCCACTTGCTTATCACTGTGATACGCGCGACCGATAATAATCAGCCAGGGAAGCGCGCCCCTCTGCGTCACCGCGAGGCGAAAGGAAAGCCGAGATCGCCCTTATCCTTATCGTCCACTCGACCGACAGAAATCGAGCTTACGAGACGCGAATAGGATCTGGCCAGTTGTGCACATGCACGACCCACGTGCATCGGACGGCTGACCACCTGCTCCAGAAACATCTTCGCCGCGCACCGCGGACGCAATTGCAAACGCTCGCTGCTTGCTGCTCGCTGTTTTCAACGTCGCGCCGGTGCGAGGCGCGTCGTATCTCCAGTTGCAAAGAAAACAGACTGCGCTCCGTGCCAAGCCAACATGCTACGTTACACCGAACAGAGGCTTCGCCCCTTCTCAATTCTCCAATAATAATGCTTCCGAGACGGGTCGGTGACAAATGTTTTTCAATATTTCTTTCTGGCAAATTATGCAACGCAGTGACGTTTTACAGGACAAGTACCCAAGAGTAGACGCTGCTGTCAATGAATCGCGAGATTCTCGGTATATATTGAACGTCAATGAAAAGAAGTCGACCAGAGACGGCACGCGCACTGGACTTTCGTCGCGATTAGTCATACGTTTGGCAGAGCGGTATCACACGGGCGAGAAAAGCCGGCCAACGATGTCACGAAGGGCCACTTGGCACTGAGCAGAGTAGAAGCTTGTGTGAGGAGGAAGTGGCCACCGAGAAGATGTAGAGGAGAGAAGGAAAGAGATGAAGCCCAGAAGAAGAGGGCAACACACGGGGGGATTTCCACTCCTGCTTCAATATAAAAACAAATGTTTTCCGGCTTTTTTACTTTTGCTACTTCTGTCCGCCGCACAGTGTCACGCGTGTATGGGCGTTCGGGACAAAACTCATAACTTCTGAACCAATCAGTTTTCGTCCTAAGTACCCTAATACTTTTTTAAAGAGAATATAAAAATGCATCGATTGGTGTATAAAAAAAATATACAGTTCCATTAAAAAAATTAAGCCGATCTTGATTTTTCAGTGAATAAAAAGTTTTTTATTAATATTTACTTTTGCAATTTGTTGTCAGCTGAATACTGACTAACTTTTGTTCGAAACATTTTTTTATCAAATTATTTTTAACACGTGTATCGCGTTTGACTGCTATTTTAAAACTGAACACAGCATCCAGGATGGAAAAGTCATGGTAGATATCGTATAAACAATTGGAAAAAGCATATCGGATGTGTAGATTCACATAAGGGTCTTATGCACGAGGAGACCTAGAGACAGAGATGGGCAGAAAATTATTTGAAATAAAAAGTTGTGTACGAAATTTTTATTTCAAATAATTTTTTGCCCATCTCTGCCTAGAGACTACGCTAAGGGCCGGAGCGGTGAACGTCTTAATAATGATTTTGGCTATTTTGTCTGTTTCGTGCAAATTCGTGCAGTTGAAATTGACGTTAATATAAAGTTTAATGATCCCTAAATTTAATATACAAAAATCAGGGAGGTATTTTTTGGTGTTTTTTTTTATAGTCCCATCGAAGTTGATAAACATTTAACATAAAGAATTAGTACAAATTGTTAGTATTGTAAAAAACTGACTCGGCAGTTTTGAAGGTATGACATTATTAAACACAACTTATAAAAAGCAAATGAAAAGCATAAACATTCTGCCAATGGCACGTGTTTGAAAAAATGCACCGAAATTTGTAATGAATTTCTAGTATCACTTTTGACAACAAATTAGTAAATTCAGCAGAAGTTATGGGTGACATTGAAACCTACGTTCCTTTATTAACATTATAAGATACAAGAATTTGTGGATCAAACACTTAGGATTCTTGACTTTTGTCCATTACGCGTAACACTGTGCGCCGTCTTGTTAATCTAGAAGATAAATCATTAACTGTAGTCCGGGCGATAGCGGCAGTCATACTGATCAAGAATCCGCTTGGATTTTTGGTTCTGATAAGTCTAACAGCAGGAATCACCTGCACCAGCGAGGCATCACTTTTAAGAACATTAATTTTATTACTTTTATATTTTTTACTTACTGTAGAAATGTAGTTTAAGAAATAGAAAAAGGTTTTATACCAGTGCTATATTTCTTTTCTTCGCAATAAATTCCCGAAAATCGCTTAATTCATCGGCGCTCAAACCGAAATGACCGCTTAATGGAATCTACGTACGCATTCCCTGGATACTAGTCGGTTAAGCCGACTATCCGGCCACTTTTGTAGTCGGCAAAAAAGGCCGATTGATCGGCCCCCTTTTTGTGAATATTTACCCATTTTTCGTTCTCCTTTTCTAACAAGTTTTATAACTTTGCTATTAGAGATGTACTGAATAGTGGCCGACTAGTCGGTTAAGCCGACTATCCGGCCACTTTTGTAATCGGCGACTAGTCGGCTTCTTGGGGGCCGATTAATCAGGTCGGCTAGTCGGCCAAAACCCTAGTCGGTACATCTCTAGTAAATACCTACCCCTTAGCCGTTAGGTGATTTAGTCGCCTAAACTATGGATTAGGGTGGAGTGAAAAAAACATTTTTTCAACGATCAAATTCTAATAGTGCGTAAAAGTTGTCTACTTGGCCGAATAAAACGTGTAAAAAATTTCAGCTCGATCGGATAATTTCTTCTGTGTGCACCAAAGGCCTTAACTTTCAAAATTTTAGTACAAAACTTAAGTAAATGAAGCAAAGAAACACCCGTGGCTGGTTTCGGAACGATAGGAATGGCACTGTAAACTATAAAAAAATGCCGCTCTTCGCTGACTTTCCTAACGGAACAAGTAGCCCAGAACCAACCACGCGGAGGTAGCTGTACGTCGGGCTCCTTGTTTTTTGTATTTTATATTTTTTCGTTTTTTTTTAAATAATTTAATTGTTTTTTTTATGTATTTTGTATTTTATATATTTTTTTTTAATTTTAAGTTTTGTACTAAAATTTTGAAAGTTAAGGCCTTTGGTGCACACAGAAGAAATTATCCGATCGGGCTGAAATTTTTTACACGTTTTATTCGGCCAAGTAGACAACTTTTCCGCACTATTAGAAATTGATTATCGAAAAAAAGTTTTTTTCACTCCACCCTACTATGGATATTGCCGTGTCGATATATTCAAAATGCAACCGCACGTTTCACTAAACATTGTCCAGATAGTCGTGATTCAGGGGTTACGGTGTGCATGGCAGGCGTGTCCGCCTCTTCGGATCTACGCCTGTTAAGATTAACGACTGCATCCGAGCAACAGGAGATAGGGAACACAGTCTCATATCCCAGTACGTATCGTAAACTTTTTACGACAGCGCACCATTCGCCGGCAGCAGAAAAAATAGATTCCAGGACGGCGGTATCTGTTTTTCCGTGGATCGCAAGCTAAAATATCCGATACAGGTAATACACGCACTGTGCAATATTTATATCACCGTATATATCCTCCTCTGTATCGAAAGATAAAGGAAAGGTATCTATCGAGATAAATCCATAGCGAAACGCCGCAAAGGCCCGCAGGAGTATTATCTACGCAAGGATACGGCGAGTGTTTGTTTCGGCGCTGCTTTATTTTCGTCGTCCCGAAAGCAAGCATCGTTTCGTGGAAGGAGAACCGGTCGTTTCGAAATCTACTCGCGGTCGCGGTGCAACCGGCGCGCGGCGCAGCGACCGGATAAAGAAACTGGTCCAGAGGACGCCGGGAGAAGCCGGTGGTGCTTGGCCCGCTTCCAAATCTCGCCAGCCCACGAATTTATCGCGAGAAAATTCGTATTGCTAGGTGGCTTAACGCGCGGGCAAACCCGGACTCGCTAGCCGCTCTTCCACGCCCCGATCCTTCTGACTTTTTAGTAAAACCACCTCAGAGTTGAAGGCAGCCCCGGCGAAGTGGGGATCGCCGAAGCGAGTGTGTTCCAACCAACTACACACACGTGTACGATGGAGGTAAATTGTATTTCACCCCGAGATGACAGATTACCTGTTGCGTATGAAACCTTCATAAATATAGATAGATACATGCCTATGCATGATATTATGAATCCAGCAGCGGATTCTGTATCCTGTCGCGAGGTTGTTAAAATTTTCATTTAAATAAAATATCGAATAACGAAGGAAAGTTAAAAAAATTATTCGTCATTCGTTCGTTAACACGAGCTGACTTTATTCGACACATGGCAAATAATTATTGTAACTTTTATTCGTTACTCGAAATTTTATTTGAATAAAAATTTTGCCCATCTCTGTCTTCACTTGCTCCTCTGGCTTTTGGCTGATCTTTAAGCTTCTACTAAAATAGTGAATATTTTTAAATTTTCAATTAAATTGCGATTTAATAAAATCCGATTCGTCGATGCCATCGCCGGGGTTGTTTTTTTCATTAGTAACACGCTAAATATCTCAAAACATATAATAGATATTAACACCAATTTTGGATATATGATGAAGAATGACATTTGGAATATACACATCCATGCCCTAGGAGTACAGATACGCAATAGACACGGATAGTGAAGAAAATAACTTTTCGATACCCTAAAGTAACTTTTCCTTACTGACTTAAAATTGTAATATAAACACTCCCTTCGCAAGTATGTGCTGGTTCGATTTTTTAATCTGTAATTCGACCTTTTTTAAACTAGTATTGATCGTTACTTGGCACTTTTAAGCGTCTCGTTAGTCAAAATTTATAATTTAAGTTCAAAAGCATGGTCGGGGGCGATTGTAACATCGGCAGTCGGGGTCGGTTTTACCGCAACAGAACCGAATACGGACAAAGAAGGCGAATAATATTGTCTTATTTGCATGAAATCCTATAGCACAGCACAAGCAAACCAAATGAAAAATGGGTGCAATATACTGAATGTAAGGATTGAGCAGATGAAGAATGCACCAGCCAAAACGCCTTTTATTTCTGCCACAATTGCGATACCACATAATTTGTTATAGATTTTACTTTTTTCATTTATTATTATAATTTAAATCAATAAATATTTTTATTTTGTAAAGTTATATTTGTGCTACTATCGACTCCATGCAGTGTTACAACCGACCCGGGGTCAGGGACGGTTGTAACACTTTCTCCGCTTCTCATTTTTTATTAATAACCGGAATGTTACTTGACATACAGCGAAACTGTTGTGGCTCAAATAATGTCAGATAAGTAAGTAACATTTTCGTAAAAAAACTGTTGTTGTAACTGTAATAGTTTTTGCGTAATCGTATTCCAAAGTCAAAGAGTTACTACCGCCCCCGGTCTACCCTATGTTTTGCTTTATCCTCACCCCAAAGTTGCCTCCCCCTGGAAAGTAGTTACCTAGAAGTGCGTGAAATGTCTACGCGTTTCGTATACGAGTGGAAACGATAGGCGACTGCGGCCTCTGTGGCCTCTGCGGCCTCCGTGGCTTTAACAGCCCGCGTCTACGTCACTCGCCGCTAAAAGCCTGTAGGTATGTTCGCAATGTCGATAATCTCGCGCGGCAGACTAACAGGAAGCGGCAGAAAGCAACGAGTAATTTCGATCGATGCTCGTGTCGTTTGCTGTACTCGGGACTGTTCAAGGCTAGAATTCGTACTCGGTTCCGGACTAGCGGCAGCGCGTTTTCTCCAACCTTGGACATCAGACGTGCGTCAGACTTGGAAGAACCGGCGCGGCGGCGGGGTTACCGGCGACGAACATTGAACGGAATCGAGAGAAAGAGAATGTCGCTGTGTACTATACGTGGACAGTGTGCACGCGTAGCTGGTGGATCACGTTTGACGTTCGTGTCTTCTGCGTTCAGGCGGCGGCGGTATTCAAAATAAAATTCGGATCATCGATAATGCTTGCTGGTAGGAAAAACAAATTTAATAGGGGTTAGTCGTAATGAGAACGATTCAAAATTAATATTCTTTAATCGTTTGATGGTTTGAGAAATTTCTTTGAGATTCAATGGTAAGTGGCTCCCATTTAGAATCAATTTTTACTTAACGACTTGTTCTAAAGATTTTTGTAAATATCTGTTATTTTGGATCTCTGACTACGCGCACACGTACATGCTACGCAACCACCTTGTGTCACGCATGTTTATCCTTCTCCCTTGTTCTCTTACCCTTCTTCTTCGTTTTCTTCTTCTTCCTCTGGAGTTGTCCCCGCCCCTCCCTCCCAACCTCCCTCTCTCTCCTCAGTTTCTCCTTTTCCGCCGCTTTTTTGTTCCCCTTTTCTCCGGTCTCCTCATCCGCTGCGGGAGTCGTGCTTAATTCGAGCCGTTCCCGCAGTTTATTTGCGCGTTTTAACTGAAAAGTCCTCCGCTGCACGCAATATGTACCGCCGACGATCCTCCAAGAGTATTCCGACACCCGTGGCGAACTCCGGAGCCTACTCGACTCTTTATCAGCCGGTCAATCAGACTTTCCGTACATGTAACTATTCACTTTCCCTTAGACTGCACCGCGGACGTTTTCCGATAGTAGGGTTGTTATATGGTATCCAAAAGGAGGACACGTCCTCCTTTTTTTTTTTCTTAAAATGCAGTGTCCCTCTATCGCCTAAAATTGTCATTCTTTGTTTTATTAACAACTCACCCCGTGCAACTCGCACCCGGAAAAATTCCATCACTATGCAACTATCGGCCATATTCTATTTATAAAACAGACAATTGCCTAGCGATGCAGTGCTGCCACGGGAACAACCAAGAACGAGAAAAATCACTCTAGTCGCGAACCAGAGATGGGCAAACAATTTTTTTAAATAAAAATTTCTGCACGAAATTTTCATTTCAAATAATTTTTTGCCCACCTCTGTCGCAAACTCTGCGGTGTAAACAGATGAGCAAACGTTTCATGTAGGGTAGATGTACCATTTGTGGCCACTGTCTTATTTATTCCGATATATTAAGTATTCTTAGTTTACTTTCATTACAATGAATGAAGCTGTCTAAGGGTGGGTTATGTTGGCACCATTTCTACTACTTTCTACTGTTTTGTTGTCCCGTTTTATTTAATAATCATACGTGAATGTGCAAATTTTTGATAACTTTCCACATCCTTGCAAATGGTGCTTAGCATACGACTGGTAAGAAAACAATTAGTTACTGTATTTAACAAGAGTATGGATGAAGTTGTATACATATTTATATTAAAAAACAAATATTTTTGAGATTTAAAAAAGAATTTCAACGATATAACCTAAACTCTAGTGGAATTAGGCACTGACCAAAAATGGTACATCGAAAATGGAATTGTACCATTCGTGGCCACGTAATGGCCATAAACAGTCCACGGTACAACCATTTTTGGTCAGTAGGCATTCTCATTAGCAACTTATCGTACAATACCTAATTATTGTAAAATTATTATACAATAGTTAGCGAAAAAATTCTTCTAAAGTCGAAGATTTTTACGATTCGTGAAAAGTCATTCGATGATGTCTGCAACGAAATTCTTTTATGGCCCGAAAAGCAAATCATAAAGCGAAAGCGGAAAGCAGTTGAACATTTACCTGCTGTAATAACATCAGACAAATGGATGGAGATCATGTTGGCAAAAAAAAAGAAAAGGAGAACAAAGAAGAGGAGAGAAAGATTAATAAAGAAAAAAGACTAGCAAAAATAGAAGAAAATAAAAAGATTAAAGCCATAAAGTTCGAAGAAAGGAATAAGAAAAAAAAAACAGAAAAAGCAAAACCTGTAGCTACCAAAAGAAAAAGTAAAAAGGATATTGGCAGTTAATATTATTTTTGTGCAGCAAGTAGTTGTATTATTTGTTCAGTAGTGAACATTTGTAATAAATTAAAAACTACAATTCTTAGGCCCGATCCACACTATCGGTCCGGTCACGGTCCGGTCTCGATCAAATTCACATCCCTGAGCGTCCACACTCGCCCGGATTGATAGTGCGGACGCTCACAGATGTGATTTTGATCGAGACCGGACCGTGACCGGACCGATAGTGTGGATCTGGCCTTACTGTGGGTCTTTCGTATTACCAATTCTATAAGTGGCCACAAATGGAAAGCCGGCTGGCCAAAAATGGTACTCTAGTGGCCACAAATGGTGCAAAACAGTCTGGCACGATAATATAATGATTTTTTAAATAATTATGTTTAAAACATTGTTCAACGTAGAATATTTTAATTATCTGTATATTTTGGATTACACTTATATATTCTTTACTTTTGTGTACGTCTTTTGTAAGTTATGTATCTGTGAGTGGTACGGAAATCCTTCAAGTGGCCACAAATGGTACATCTACCCTATGTACATACATGCAGTGGCGGATTTAAGAAAAAAGGCCCAGGTGGCAAACGTTTTGAGGGGCCCACTTCTTCAGGAGAATGCAGAGCTACTTTACTAAAAGGGGGTGCGTGGACAGAAGAGTATAGAAACAAAATATAGTTCTTGGATAAAATCATAGGTAATGTATTTTTGAGAACAGGGCCTCACGGGGGCCTTCCGAGCAGGGGCCCATTTTTCGGGAAAATAAAGCGGTACTCTACTGAAAGCAGGCTCAGTGTAATAATAAAGAAAAAAAAATACACTTTGGATAAAATAATAATTTTTCTCTAACGATGGGGCCCTTGGGGGAGGGGGGGGGGCCTCCCGAGCAGGGGCCCAGGTGGCAACTGCTCATCGGCCGCCCGGTTAAATCCGCCGCCGCGTGCGTGCATCGGCCTAACTCCAAGCGCAGCTGACTTGTAAACGGCCAAACTGTTAAGGAATAGTTTCGCCTTCGTTAAAGCACGTGTGCGCACGCACACGCGCCCTGGCCCACACGTGCAAGCGTGCACACGCGGAGAAGCCGGGTGTCAGTAACACCGCTCCGTCAGTTCGGAATTACCCAATGTATTTTCCACACTAGGTCGTCGGGCTGTCGCCTCGGTTTCGAGCATTGTACGCATTGGCCTAACCATCGCCTCCTGCACGTGCTCCTTCTCCATGCTCACCCGACTATCTCTCCCCTGCGCGTCCCTCGTGTCGCCGCCTCCGCCGCCTCCGCCGCCTCTACCACCACCACCGCCATCGCCGCGCTTCGGCTCTCTTATCTCCTCCCGAGATTAGCTCGCTGCGCAGTTTGCACGCGGCGGTATGCACGTATATAGGCAGAGGCGTGAACGTGTGCGCGTGCACGCGCGACTCGCGCGATGCGCCGCAGGAACAAAGGACGCCACGATCGAAGCGGGAGAGCACCGCTGGCTGCAATTGTTATTACTTTGTCGCCCCTTTGTCCGCTTTCGTGCGGAACGAATGCGAGCGGAAGAACGTAAAGCTGGACTTTGGTTCGAGCACGGGCTTGTTGCGCATAGTAGGCATTTCGACACTCTAGAATTTCGATACCAGAACGAGGAAGTGGTGCACGAAGGATATTCGGTGGTTTTATTCTTTATCTGGCATTCCTCGCGAGCTCGAAAACGCCAGGTTCGGTAGGGCCGCGCGTGACCTTGCTCGCTCCGAGCCCCTCGCGAAGAAAGCCTTGCGACGTTGGGCGAATTTTGGCGGCCGCCTAGAGCCATTAGGCTGATCGAACGATACGCCCGTTGGGGTAAATTGCTTCCTCTCGGAAAGGCAGGATTAAGAGAACGGCAGATATAGCATACCGATACCACTCGTTACGGTAAGTACTCACAGCACTTGGGCATCGTTTTTCAAAGCGTGCGCGGAGCTTCGCAACCGGAAGTCTCATGGGTGACGAACGTAATAAATTTACTACCCAGCGCTGTGATGCCGCGTTATTTTCTGATTCATTCTTATGTATGGTTCTTAAGTTGTTGTGCAAGTCGCTGCATAGGTTCGCGGTGCCACGTTCCATATGTTCCGAGAGATTAAGCGACAAAACTAGAGCACTAAAGAGGTGAGTATGCGTATCTGCCGTATTTAGTCCTCTGGAGAGAGAAGAGGAGAGCAAACTCTTCTCTCTGTAGCTTGTAATAGTTACTAGAGTTTCCTAGCGTTTCCCTCTAATCTATAGGTCGTTAAGAAGCGTTGCACTTTTCATAAAATAATAATTGGTTGTCAGAGAAGAATTAACTTTACAAAAGTAAAAAAATTACGCCAAGTACAGGAAATCAAATAAATCACAAAAAATAGAAGATAATTACAAAATAAAAAAAAGTTGTGAAATCAAAATGAGCTGCAAGTACATGAAGGTGCTTTCCCGCAGCGTGCAATGGTGACACTGTGTAACGCAATGTAAGATTCGGTGCTTTCCAACTGCGCTTAATGATATTAAGCAGATATATATTTTATAGAAATAAATATTTCAATACCAATAAATATTTTATTTCTGTTTATCTCTGTCATGCGTGGACAGATTTTATTGAAATTTGGTCTTATTCGAATGCTTATATGCGGTTTACATAAGAAAAGTGCCTTTAAATTTAGAAAATATTGCAGGCGTGATGAGATATTAATGAAATAAGTTTCAGGTTAGGTTGGATTAGCCGTTTCTCGAGTAAATGATAGCGGTAGCGACAGTCGACATATACAGGGTGTCTTTCCTGTACTTGGCGTCGAGACGCTGCCGCGTCTCTAGATTAAGACGGTAATGTATTTAATCCGTTTGTAGATGATTGCATATCAGTTCCTTATTTAATAAATATTGTTCAGTTGATGTTTGGTGATTGAGTAAACAAATATTAAAAATTAGCACTATTATAACGGTCAAATCTCTCCAGAGGACCAAATATGCCGGACGCGCATATATACTCAAACTCTTCGGTACGGTTGTGCGTTTCAATTGTTTCATTGAGTTTCTTTGTTCCGTGTGTACCGCGACTACCGAGTCGATATACATACATATCTAACCATGGCCTTCGAACTATTCCCTTATCGCGAGTCCACTGCTCGCCTCGCATAATCTGGATCTTTGTCAGCGATTCCAAACAAAGAGTTGGAAAGGACTGTTTGGTCGACAAGCACGCAACTCTTTATCTAACGTAAACTTCGCTTTCCTTTACGGGCAAGAAATATCCGTTTCACTGCCAACTATAGACAAGCTCCGCGAGAAGGGGCCCCGAGCGTAAAAGCGATTTATGTTTAAAATTTGTCCGCGACCGCTATTCGTCCGGGTTAAATACGTCAGTGACGTTCTGCGAAATCTATTGGCTCGTTAGGTGACCACGTGATGGATTGGCACGCTGCCAAAAGGTGTGTTGGCCCGAGTCTGGCCAAGTGCCATTTCTTTACCGAACCTTTGAACGACTCGATTATTAAGTTTCTGATTTAAGTCGTTTATCCCTTATCGCTTATTCCACCGGCCATCTTCCCTCATCGATTCCACCTGCTAATCGACTTACCCTCTCGTCGAGCTTCTTTACCTCTTGTCCACACATACACACCCACTTTGGGGTGACGGTAAAGAAAAATATAGTAATGAGAAAACAACCCTGCCGATGACATCGACGAATCGGATTCAATTAAATCGCAATTTAATTAAAAAATTTACAAATATTCACTTTATCGGTATAAGCTTAATAAAGATCAGTTTTTGGAAATAAGCGATTTTTATTCTCAAAATCCAGAGGGGGGCAAGTGCCCCTTTGGCCCTTCCTCCCCTTCCGGAAGCTCATAATTCGTGATTTGATTTAGAAAAATTTCTAACACTCGAAAGATGGTTCAGGTCTTTAAGGGGTAAAACCACTCTAGAGGCAGAAAAAAATACCTAAATTTGACAATTTATTTTCGGAGTATGACAAACGAAATAGAATATCTTTTCAGAGGGTTTATTTAACACATATTGAAGTACGGAAAACAATTTTTTTATTGTCATTTTCATACAAAATGGCGGCGACAGAGCCCGTCGTCGAAACCACTTCTTTCAAACTGGGAGGACGGATTTCTCGGAGACTATTGCATGGATCGATTTGAAATTTGTACAGTAGCTTCACAACAATATTCTCTTTGGAAGTACGTAGCCGTTTTTTGATTGAATGTAAACTTTTTTTTACAAACAATTTAATGCTCATGTTTAGGGCAAAAAAATCGATTCGTTTCTTAAAAAGTGCACCATTTCCACAAAAATTGATTAAAAAAAAAACCCCTACGTACTTCCAAAGCCAATTGTATATAGATTATAAATTTTTTTTATTTTTTGTTCCCGGACTCATACATGCCGAGAAATCCGTCCTCCCGTGGCTGTGTTTTCAAAAAAGCTGTTTTCGACGACGGGCTCTGTCGCCGCCATTTTGCATGAAAATGACAATAAAAAAAATTGTTTTTCGTACTTCAATATGTGTTAAATAAACCCTCTGAAAAGAAATTTTATTCCGTTTGTCATACTCCAAAAATAAATTGTCAAATTTAGGTCTTTTTTTCTGCCTCTAGAGTGGTTTTACCCCTTAAGCACTGAAATAAATAAAGCGTAACTACGCAAAGAAGAAACGTGTTGACAGAAGAGTCGGAAAGGGAAACCTTATGCAGCCGTTCAAAAGCTATAGAATTATTATTCGAGTCCTCGCGTTTCTTAAACGTGCATACTAAGCTTCGGCTATGTATTTTGCAAGCCCGCGATCCGTGACACGGTTTTAAAGGAAACGCGATCCTCTTGTTGCAAATGTACAAACGTGAAGCGAATTAAGCGCATCCTCGGGCATACACGGGGTTCGTTCAGAAGGAATTCCTTTCAATGGGGGGGCCGTCCATCGGAATTAGCATAAGAAAATTGGAAGCCCACTTTCGTGTCTCACGCATACCTGCATACACATTTCGGGCTCAGGCACCAACGTAAAATGAATTAACACACAAGCTGCACGCGCTATGTATTGCATCGCATCCTATCGCATTTCCATTCGAATCAATCTTTTGAAACGCAATGCATCCATGTGGCCCGGATGTCACATATTCGTCGATAACGGACCTCGTTTTATACATACAATAGCCACGCTCACCAGATATGCTTAAGAATATGATATATAGGATGAAGAACGAGCCACCTTGCGCAGTTCTCATATTTCTCCACCCTCAACTACGAAATATCCCAAGTTAAGAGGCGATTCTCGTGTAACAGCCCCCAAAAGTAACTGATATTTACGATTGTTTTGTCCAAGACTATTGTTAATATCAGATTAAACTCTTTTGGGATATAAGGAGGCATCTTTAAGCTTGCAGAAAGTATCTTTTTTATGTCGATCCTTCTTTTATATTTATTAATTATCGTGGAATCTGGTTTCCCTTAATAGGGGAAACTACAATCCCACGAACTTTCCAACGATCACGCTGCTGTAAAAGTGCCACGCGAGGAAATAAATATCCAGCTAAACGCCAAACACTCCAAACTTCGTCTCTCTTACAATCAGAGCCTTTCTTTCCCCTTATTGTTGGAATCTAGCGATTAGCGATGCGTTTGGAATAGCAGAAAGGTGACGATAGGGGAGGCTGAAAACCGCGAATGCTGCTGGGAGATACCAAGCGATGTAATTCTATTGCGGTTAATAACACGGATAAAAATAATACGATACAAGCGTACTATCAAAAATGTCGTTTTGCTCGCGGCTATCATAGTACTAGGTCAGTGGTGTGCATTCCGTTATCCCTGCCAGGAATTATGGTATGCATTATTATCGCGACGCGTACATCGCTGGGGTTTAACGACTAATTTACGGCCTTTAAGCCTACCCTCCCCGGCCAATACGACTGAACGACAGGCAGTCTCGGCTCGAACTATGTACGGCATTGCAATTCAATGTAGATTTCCTTTGTCCCGAGAGTATTACAAGTTACAAGTGCCTGGGTATGTATATACAGGCTGTTCCAAGCTGCGTTCATGCAGAAGCCACATATTTATTTGATATAAACGGTCGATTATATTTTCTGTAGCTATTGTTTTCTCAGCCTAAAACGGCACTGCGGCTTGGTAGCTTTAATAATTTGTTTTTGTTTATTTTATTTCACATTATTCTATTTTATTGTTTTATATTTTATTTTATGTTATTGTATGTTTTTGTTACATTTACTTTATCTTTGTACTAATTTGTTCTATACTTTGTATCTAAAGGGTTCTCCCGTTAATTTAATAATAATAATAATAATAATAATAATAATAATAATAATAATTACATAGTGTAACAGCTGTTCTATAGGTTGGTAATTTTTTACAAAATAAAGATCACAAAATTAAGGGATCCACGCTGCGTTTAACTAATTTCTTGTCGTTTTCAGGGTTGGTAGCTTTCTCCACACGTCTTGCAATCTTTTTCTTTTTATTTTGCTACTAAGGGTAGCCCAGATAGCGCGTACCTGTACCCACTAATGACAGTGCGAGGCAACTCCACATCCGCTGCACGCGTATCCTGGACCAGCGCCAGTCTCTCAAATTCGACACTACTTTGCAATACGCTCGAGAGCATCGCGATATGCTCGATTGGCCCGGGATACGCCTTCCGTGAGATGGCCTGTACTCGCGCGTGCTCTTTGTTTACCCGCGCATTCCATTGCTTCTGGCACACGTGAATACGGGAACGTATTCGCATTCAGACAGTCGCAACGCCACGGCGCATACGCGCAGCAGCCTCTCGTGCGTGTGCATAGATTGGACATGCGTGCATTTGCATTAACCGCGAGCTAGCCATCTACATCACAAAGCGTTGCCGCTCGGGCTCGGATGGCCTACTTATCCCGCGTCTCGCCGCTTAATAACACGGGGAGTAGGGAGCGCGCCCAGATAACGCGTCGCACCGCGACCGTTCGCGTTTTCTACGAATTTTCCTATCCGTGTCGAAACCGTGATTCTCGCTTTCAACCTCGCGCGCCTCCAACGATACTGTTTACGCTCGACGGTAAACTATGCGCCTAAGTAATACAAAGGTAGCCTCACTGGCGGGCATTCTCGTTGGCTACGGTAGGGAAAAAAAAAAAATGCCACCGTCACTTTTACTTCACGACGGGCCAGCCGATGAATGTGTGCGTGCGCGAATAAAGTATTGAAACGGGAGGATTAAGAATTTCGATTCAAGGATACCAGCAGGCACATCGCGTTGAATAACGAGATGCGCTAGAGTCTAGAGTCTAGAGTCTAGACGGAACCAGCGATAATAGCGTTCCTTTTCCCCGATTAGTTGCATAGCTGCACACTACTGTCCACATTCTGGCGCACACATATCTGCGATCGTCCTCGCATTTTTCTCCATCTCGGTAAAGTATGTTGCATCGATTAAGGAGATCTAGACGCGGGACAACCTTCCCGCGCACACGTACCTGCAACCTTCGTATCCAATTATCCATTCGGAGCGACGACAGCCTTCCTTTTTTTTTCCCGCGTAATCCAACTCAATCTATCACTCCAGGCGGATTCGTCGGAACTGCGATTCCCGCGATTACGAGCGAACTCTGCTGCGAGTTAAAGCTCAACCTTCGCTCTGTGTATAAATAGTTTAACGTTAAGCCTGTGCAGGCGTGTGATTACACCCCTCGCATTTTCGGTGCAAAAGGTACACGGAAGAAACTTTGCGGATTTGTGAGATTTTATTGATTTTATTGATAGGTGTAAAATGAAAGAAAATATTTAATTTTACCCTTCGTTGACACTGTGGGCGTGGATCACCCATATAGTCCAGTGAAATTAGACGGAAATCTGCCCAATCTTCGGAATAAATCCCAGCAAGCTAAATTTTGGTATGGGCCTTTATTTGGTCGTTTTAAACAATATGTCGAAAGTCCCCATCGATCCGAGTGCCGCTAAAAATTTTACAGAGGGTTGAAAAAAAATAACAGTTTTTCGCGAATATCTCATTATCTAGCAATTTTGCGACAAAAATAGGTCTCATACAATATATAACCTAGGAAATTCTCTACAAAAAAGGTTGTATGAATTTTTTTCGTAGGAGTAACCATTTTCATGTGTGCCGGGTTACCAAGTTTCAACCCCCATACTTTTGACAAGGGAAGATCCCGAACCCGGGAATTCAGAAAATTATAAAACTCTGTAATTATGTAGCGGAAGTCCTGCTGAGTACAACGCAATTTCGTTTGCTGCCCAAATTCACTCCAAGAGGGTGCAATTGACCCCTGAATTTTTTTTATTTTGTATTATTACTCGCGAACTGTAGGAGATAGAAAAAAAGTGTTCAGGAAAAAGTTACTTCTCTTAATTAGGACTAACATTTGGTAAATTATAGTTCTTACAGTTCTTACGGTGCGTGAGTTATAACACAAAATCTAAAAAAAAAACGGATTTTCAGGGGTCAATTTCACCCTCTTAGAGTGAATTTGGGCAGCAACAAAAATTGAGTAATACATACCTATATATCCTCTTCTTATCCCCAAAGATTAAAGTTTAAATTTGTTCACTCGAAGGGGGTGAAATTGACCCCTGAAAATCCGGCTATTTTCCGATTTTGTGTTATAACTCACGCACCGTAAGAACTGTAAGAACTATAATTTACCAAATGTTAGTCCTAATTAAGAGAAGTAACTTTTTCCTGAACACTTTTTTTCTATCTCCTACAGTTCGCGAGTAATAATACAAAATAAAAAAAAATTCAGGGGTCAATTGCACCCTCTTGGAGTGAATTTGGGCAGCAAACGATATTGCGTTGTACTCAGCAGGACTTCCGCTACATATTTACAGAGTTTCATAATTTTCTGAATTCCCGGGTTCGGGATATTCCCTTGTCAAAAGTATGGGGGTTGAAACTTGGTAACCCGGCACACATGAAAATGGTTACTCCTACGAAAAAAACTCATACAACCTTTTTTGTAGAGAATTTCCTAGGTTATAAATTGTGTGAGACCTATTTTTGTCGCAAAACTGCTAGATAACGAGATATTCGCGAAAAACTGTTATTTTTTTTTATTCAACCCTCTGTAAAATTTTTAGCGGCACTCGGATCGATGGGGACTTTTGACATATTGTTTAAAACGACCAAATAAAGGCCCATACCAAAATTTACCTTGCTGGGATTTATTCCGAAGACAAATCCTAATTTCACTGGACTAATAAGTTGATTTTTATTGATTTTGAGGCTCCGTATATACCTTTTCTAATACGTAGAATATCGTGGAATATCTCTGTTTTTTCTATTACCGAAATAGCCTACCTTCTATGTGCAAAATAAATACCTTTTTTCCAAAGCCGGCTTACAAACTATTTTTTTTCTCGAAGTATTATATCTGAACATGAACTCTGTACATTTGCAACCTCCCCTACATATATCTACACACCTACCTATATACCTCCACATCACGCGGGAATTTTTCTAACGTGCCACTTTGAAAATTCCGTCCCGCAAGAATACCGAGCGGCCAGATCTCGGAGAAACACGATCCCAAACGAGCGCTCGAATTCGCTCTAAACGACTCGTACAAATTTACGATCGTCGTTAATTCGTACCGAGAACTTTCCCAATTGAGTCAATTAGCCAATTGCGATAATTAACGCGGCGCACGATGGAATACGAGGCTCGGGCTGGAATTCCGGATTCTTCCTCTGATAAATCCCCTCGAGGACGCAAGATGTTTTCCATACGTTGTAAAGAAAAACGCGTTACACAAACTTATAGCGCGCTGTGTCACGGTGACAGTCGATCGGACGTCAATTAATGCGAAATCGTTGAACCGCTTCGAAAGAATCACCCAACATGAAAGGTTAACGACCCGATTCTTACTTACAACCTAAAATAGGCGTACGTGGGAGCATGGTTGGGGACGGTCTATTAAAATTAAACAACACTCGCCGCTTTAGTTCAATATAATGAAATTTTATTTTTCATTGCATTTCATTCAAAAATAAAATTATTCGTAAAAAAAGATTTCTCCGCTCTTGTCGTAAGACAATATATATATATATATATAATTATATAATAGTTATATTTATACTCTCATGTATAAAGTTATACACAACTCTCTCTCCCTTCTTACATACACATGTACACACAGAGACTTACGCGCGCGCGCGAGATGCAAACGATCCGTGTTGTCATTACCGTAACGACTCTACACACATGCGTGCGTATATTGCATTGCATGTACATACACGTACCACACGCGTGCACACGTATGTACATATACTTTAACGGGGGTTTTCACTTACTGACTAAATCACATTGTGGTTTTCTTTACTTTCATAGGTTTTGTGCCACCGCTGTTCTCGCTCGCTTTCTAATTGGCATTAGAGCTTTAATCGTCACGAGGTTCGATCACTTGGTCTTCCTATCGTAGCCAACCGCCACCGAGTACGCGGTTCGAAAGAACGCTCGGCGCTCCTTCGACTCTGATGTATGATTTTTCATTTGATAATGGAGAAAAAGGGCAAGCGCGAGAGAGAGAGAGAGAGATAGAGAGATAGAGAGAGCGATAGAGAAAGAGAGAGAGAGAAAAGGAGAGAGCGAAAGAGAGATAGAGGGGGAAACGTATGGACGAGAAGTCTTCGGAAATTGCCATCGATCCAGTTACTTTGAGAAAATTACTTTGGGAAAAAGGCACACTGTACGCCGCACGCGATGGCTGTATTCCACAAGGCAACGCTTCCGCCTCCCCTCCGCTTTTCGTTTCCTCTCTATTTTGCCGCGGTAGCGTGTCCAAAAGGATGTCGAGAAAATAAAAAGGAGGCTGCGATTTGCTAATAACTGTACTAGGAAAGCCTCAGGGATATATACACCTTCCATTTTTCCTCCGCCCAAAGAGAATTGGGCATTGAATTGAAACGCTACGACGTCTGAGAATACCTCTCTGTCTAGGAAACGCTACCCTTTAACGGTGAGAATGATCGTGCAACGAATCGAAGACGAAGCAAGAGAAACAGAGCACACTTAGCTATTCAGAGAGAAATAAATATGGGCGTTAAAATCGGCGAGCAGAGATGGGCATGATTGTTTATTTAAATAAACTTTGGAACAACGAATTGAATAAAGTTAACTCGGGCTAACGAACGAGTGACGAATAATTTTTTTCAACCTCTATTCGTTACTCGAAATTCTATTTAAACGTTACCCACCTCTGTCAAGTTATGTGCCGAAGTGATTCTGAAAGTGAAAGAAAGAATAAGCGAGAAATTTAGTCGCGAGAGCTTTACCACAAGCGCTTGGGAATTCTCTTCGGCCGAATAAAAGAAGAGAATTTCCTGCGCGCGAGAGATGTATACGTATACGTACGTACTTCTACGAAGTGCAGGAAATAAATTTCTGCTCCTCGTTGATATTGCAATCACCCGATAGCAAATCCCTGAAATCCGCCTAGGCCAGCTACTACAATTAAACCTATCTCGCGCTAAACAGATTCGTAATCAACGAAACACGGGGAATCACAAGAATCTGTGGGATTTCTCTCGCGGAAATCCGTCTCGTCGTTGTCCGTTCGCGCTATCGGCGCAGGCATCGTAAACACAGAATCTACGAGCTCGAGTTACACACACGCACACACACACACACACATTGGATAATTTCACGAAGCAACGAAGAAACGGTAGGATCGCTCGATTATTGCTCGCCGTTTACATAGGTACTCCGAGTCACGTAGAGACTTTATTGCTGATCAGCGATCTTCGTCGTAGCGTGCAGACAAACGGAGTTGCAGCACTTCGCAGGCAAACGTCGGTTTAAAAAAGATTCTTTACATAATGGCACAACGATAATGCCGTCTGATTCCACTTCTATGCGCTCCCTTAAATTCCGAAAATGCAAAAGATAACGGCGCGCCGTTCGCCGTGCTTCTCCCCTTTTATGCACCAAAAAACGGTAACTCGATACCGTTCCTATTATTGTTAGGTGCAGAGTATCATATCGCACGTGGCAACACTATCGAAGCTTCTCTATTAACGCGCGTTTTATTGCGGATCTGCAGTAGTAGTAGTAATAGTAGTAGTAGTACGCAAGTGTGCACAAGTTACAAGAGCATACTGGACAAAAGACTAGATGCACATCATATGACGAAACCAAGTTCTAAGGCATTTCAGAGACGGCAAAGAACCGAAGGGAATGCGGCTCGTCGCGCCTAGTCTCCGGTTTAAAGGCTACAAAGGGAAAGATTCGGGGCTTCCTCGCCGACGATTGCAGCCTGAACGCGACGCAGCGATACATAGATATATGTATAACGAGCAAAGCCCTCTTGCGAGGCATTGTAGAGGCACAGTCTGTAAACGTTCCGCACACAAATGCTCGCATCGCGTTCAGACGCGTCGAGAAGATAGTCTCTAACGGTGATTTCAACGCTGGCAACTGCTGCCGATACTATGATACTCTATTTGTACAGCCCTTAAAAGGTAATGGTAGTTTTCCTTTAAAGAGGAGGTTAAACGATCGACACCGAGATCGACGAGTTCCGTAAACTCGCGAATTGATATAAAAAAAAAATAAAAAAAAAAAATAAAAAAATGGGAGAGAAGAAATAAAAGGGAAAGCGAAGTAGATGCAACGATCGCGCAGACCCGCGCATTTCGAGAAATTTCTACAGCACCGTGCCGACGATCTGTAACGATTAATATTTAACGCTCGGTGCGTGCACGCGCACCAAACGCCACCAATTACACAAAGCACTTTTTCCCGTGTTCTCTTGCCTCGTAGGTACCGTTCACATTCAACACACTCGTCCCTCCCTGTCAGCCTTAACCTATTAATTGTTACTCTGCGCGTGAATACGTGTACATACTAGAGCATATATTCTACGAGTCTTCGAAAAGTAGCTTTTGATCGAGTAAGGTCGAATAAAATTTATTCAAGAGAAACGAGAAAAGTCGCGCGACCGCCTTACAGATTCGAGGGTGAAAACATAATATTCCCGAAGCCTTGGTCCGGTTGCGGATCGGTCGGGACTCCCCGGGGCGAGCTCGGATCGGCTCGGCTCGGCTCGGATCGCCGCGGTAATAACGATCGATCTTACTCGTCGAACAAGCGCGCGTAGCGATTGCACTCTTCGCAGGCTGGTTACAATCAATGCAAAGACGGTAATTATTCTCAGTCAGAGAGAAAAGCAAGATAAGACTACTAAACTAGAAGAAAAAAACGGCTCCCGGTTATCAATCCAGGTGGACAAAACAACCTTAAGTCCGGTCCTCGATCGGCCAAGTTACCGATCCGTTTCCTTCGGCGGATATAAATAAAATGGAAAATTTCTACGCGCCGGGAAATTCGAATCTCCCGCCAGCACTCGCGATTCTCCAAAATGGCCGCTTGTGATACAAGATCTCTCCTCTCTTCTCTGCCAAGTCCCACCCACTCTCTGCCTTTCCTCTCTTCTTCTCCCGCGTCATCGCCACCTCCTTCTCTCTCTCTCTCTCTCTCTCTCTCTCTCTCTCTCTCTCTCTCTCTCTCTCTCTCTTTCTCTCTCTCTCCACCTTTTCCTCCTCCTAGAGTACGCGTTACTCGAGGCGTGGGCTACCCGGTGGCCGATGTGTTGGTTCTCACGTATGTACCGATAATGACGTTAACTTCGTCCCGCGGCCTGTTCCGTGTCCCAAACGCGTATCCATCACCGCGCGACGCACCAACTTACACTCGTCCTTCCCGCTGCTTCGTTGCGCGTCACAGTCTCCCTTTTCCCCGGACACAACGAAGTGAACGAAGAAACTAAAAGGACCAAGCCGCGCCCACGTAGCTGGGCTAGAGCAGGACGAGCGAGGATAGCGATGTCCCTGCGGCCCACACGGTCCCCCTCTGGCCGAGGAGGATCGTCCATTGCTGGATTAAGTCACCAGACGAGATGATAACAACAACAACAACAACAACAACAGCAGCAGCGGCAACAGCAACAAGAATAAGAAGAATAACAGGTTGGCGGCGGCAGCGACGCGGAGGAAAGGGCCTGAACGTGGCGGCCGGGTGGCGCGGATGTTTGGCTCAGAATTGGCCTGATACGGTCATGATCTGGCAGCCGGAATGCACATGGTCCATGACCTGCTCCTTGAGCCGGCACACGTGCTCCTTGAGCCTGTGCACCACGGCGCTGAGCTCGGTGTTCTCGCCCTTGAGCAACTTAACCTTGTCCTCGAGCCTGGAGATGCGCTCGAGCTTGCGCCTGCGGCACTTGGACGCGGCCACGCGGTTCCTCTGACGTTTCCTCTCCAGCTTGATCCGCTCCTGGTTCTCCATGTCGATCGGGGACATGGGCGGCGAGCTGGACACGCTGGGCACCGTCTGCGGCTCGTCCTTGATCTGAACCAGCCCTTGGCTCACCGACGATTCCGTGCTCTGCACGCTGCCCGGCGGCTCCAGAGTCGTGTAGGTCGCTCCATGGATGCTACCCGGCTCCTGCGAGCTGTCCGAGTGGTGAAGCTCGTTCAGGGCGTCCACGAAACCGCGGGCGTACATCTCCTGCGCCTCGGTCACCGCCTTCGGGAACAAGATCTGCGTGGGCGTCGGTAAATTCGTCACAAGGGTATCCTGCTGGGCGATTATGAACTTCTCCAGCTCCGGCGAGCCGAGCTTCAACATGTTCAAGTCCGGGGAGCTGAGTATGGGCGCGACATTGTTCAGCGCCGGTGGCAGCGGTCCCAATCGCGGCCTCTTCGCCTGCGGCCCCTGCCTTTGACATCCATTCAGGTCCAGCGTCAGATTGCGCTTCAACTGGCTCACGTTGTTCTCGCGATTCACGGCGCCGTAGCAGCTCGTGTCCTCGTAGAACGTCTGTTCCATCGTCGAACTTCGCACCATCGATGCCGCGCGCACAACGGAACAGCGCGTGCCAACTTGAACTTCACCTTTAGTCTTTCGTGCCTGGTAGACAGAACCGGTGGTTGCGCGACTGGAGCACGATACGTTGACGATTCCGCCGCCGTTGCTGCTTGTCGCCCGTAGATAATATCTACCCACGAACAACGCCGATAGATCTCTCCTGTTCGACGATCGATCGCTCTCTACGCTTCTCTCTTCCTTCGCTTCCTTTCTTCCTTCCTATCCACCCGACACACGCGTCTACTTTTCCGCCACCGTTACATAACCGTACGCGGCCAACAACAGTTTGAAAATTCTCAGGCCTCGCAGCGCCCTACTGTTCTATCACACTCTTTTTGATTTAGCCCGCTTCTTTCCCGTCACCAGACGCCACTACTCCTCTTCGGTCACACACGGAACAATGTTCACCCGGGGGGGAAGGAGGGGGGGGGGCGGGGGGGGGGGACACTTGTTTCGTGTACGCGGTTACTTATCTGTGTGGTACGGGCGCACACGCGTGCGCGCGCGCGCGTATGTATATGCCTCGTCTCGCGATGTCGACGACACGTAAGTCGAGACGCAAAAGGTGCGTTTCGTGTAATATCGCGCGACTCGCGGCACGACGCGTCGCGAGAGATTCCAGCACGGATCTCTCTGAACCGCTGACGGCGACGATAACGGTAACGTTGACGGTGACACGAGGGTCGACCTGGTTCAACTGTCAACACACAACAATGACTCACGGCGGGCGCACGATCCAACGGATGTGATATATGTTCCTGCGCGTGTGCACTTCTAGAACAGCCTGCGATTACGTACGTCGGATGCGAGCATCGAACGTTGAACGTCACACGGCCGCACGGTACGATGTCTCGACAACTTGTGAACACCCAACTAAACGTACTGCCTTATATCCCGTGACTCACGTATACTAAAAATAACTCGGTCGTCACCGGCGTGGACGCCGATTGGTCGCCGATGCCGTCATCGACCTACTCTCATTGGTTCTGCGATCCGGCGCTACTAGGAAATGGCCGGTGCATGCGCACTGGTGCGCTGTCCTTTCCGCGGAGGGAAAGTTTGAACGGAAATAAGCGCCGGGCAACCTGTACTCCTTGAAATTTACGTTGTTTTCGTGCCCTGGTAATAGCGATGTTCTAATATGTCTGTCGAATACTAACGCGTCGCGAATATAGCATTGTTTTGCACATACCCAATTGCTACACGAGTCACGATAGCTGATAGGTTGCAATTTTACACACCACGTTCGCATTCGCTAATTTAAAGCCACTCGAAAATATAAGTAAAAAATACATCTTTCTTCTCGTGTGTATAAATTTGTCTAAATGACACGTGAAATTAAGTTAAATAAGGGAAAGTTGAGCTGGAAGCTGTAAAATGTAACATATTTCACTTGAAACGTGGGAAAATGATGAAAACCTGTGCTATTTACGTGTGCGACGATCCTATTGTTTGTGAGCAGGTAGTCAGGTATGCACGGATCCATGCGTTGCTTCAGGTAAAATGTTTGTTTCCGCATGCGCCCGACCGCCCGTTGAGCCACAGGTAATATGTTTACCCATTACTGACCCAGCTGAAAGCGAAACACATCCTAATCAAGGAATTACGGTTCTGTTGACAATTGCATCGCGCCGCGTCGCATCCACCGCTCGAATCATTTGACCTGCGTAATTATCTGGCGGAGAAGCTCGTCGGATATATAAAACTACCTGGGCAAAATCACGGTAGCTGATTCATATCTCGAAATTCAATAAACGGGATGAATTTCTGCACATAACCTGCAGTCTAACCAGACTATGTATACATACGTGTATGTATATATCGTATATAATTTTCCCTTTGCCCATATTGCGCTCCAAAGTCTTTAACAAATCGTGATATTCTCACCTTTATGCGGACGTGTTGAAATATTTATTCTGTTACGTATTTCTTGGACGCGAAAGCTTAAACGATCTAACGGTTTATTTCGACCCTATGTATCGAGACTGGCGAATATTCGCGAGATCGTATCGTGATGTATCGATTGTATCGACTCAGGTTGGTTAACGGACGAGATATATGGTAGGTATTAGCTTTAGCTTTAGTTACCTATAGTTGCACCTTTCACGGTTTGATGAGAATATCGCAAGATCCGTTTTACTTTTTACCAATTAAAATACTTTCAAACACTTTCGAAAGCATCGGCTTCATCGCACACAGTGGACCGATTAGGTAATAAACGTTACACACTCTTGAATTTTCTCGTATTTATTTCTCGTAACATTAGATAAGGGTACAAAAAGTACAACATACGAAACGAAGAATATCACGAGAGGAAGCAAAATTATTGAAGCTATGGCTATGACAAGGCATACTGATCTTCTGTAAACAATCAACGGTGTTCCATTTAACAAATATGTGCGTAACAATGGAAGCAGAACGGTTCAGAGCTCAACGTGAAAACGGCTTATGGCGGTAATGGCCGTTGGTTCAACATTTCCCATTTTTGTCCTCTTTGAAACTCTCAAACCCAATGTATCAATTTGTCGCAAGCAATTATTTACATTTATTCGACGAATACACGAATGCGTTCGAAACACACGTTGCGCTGTGTTTGATCAGGATTCGTGTCCAGAGTGCCGATAAATATCGCATATCTGTATTAATCGTTCCTTCGCAATTTCCTGAAAACAAACGTTAATTAGGATTTCGTATAATCCTGCAAGATGGAATCGCAGAAATAACCGATTCTTTACTTTCTCAAGTTGGGTTCTTGTAAACTAGTTGGAGCTCTCTTCCGTCTAGGTCGATTTACAGTATACATGCTATTTATACTTGCGCTACTGCTTTCCGAATCGCTCGAGTTGTCCATGCGCAAACACACGGGGCTCCTGCAAATAAATTGTACATACAGATTACAGTTGTCTATACTTGATATACGCATGTGTTAATATGTCCGTCGTACGCACAAGGACTGATTAAAATCGCGAGAAATCTCCTGGGGGGAAGGTGTTCTCGACTTAACATCGGATTCGTCCAATTTTTGCAATACAACTTTAGCGGCACTCGGATCTTTGTCCGCAGGCTTTTCCTTATTCTTTTTCTTCTTCTGATTGTTCTTCTTATTAAACGGTGGCGTAGTGTCGTCCGTAGCGGAAGAAATTCTCATTACTTTCTTCAATCTTTTCTTCGATTGGAAGGGTTCCGACTTATCATTCATCGGAGTCAAGTCTTTATTGTCGTAATCGTTATTCATAAGCAGTGGCAGTTTCGCGGTGGATTGATTGAACGCAGACTCGTCCAGAGTGTTGTTCGAGACAGACGGAATCGGGCAAATCTGGGATATCTTTCGGAAAGTGGTGGTTATTTCTGGTTGTGGCTCTGGTTCCGGATCGGCTCGGACTAATGAATTTAGCGAGGATTCTTCTAAAACGGGCAACCTCAAATCATTTATGTCAAAATCCGCGTTACGCGGTTGCCGCATATACATCAAAGTAAAATCATCCTCATCCTCGCTTTCGAAATAGCCTCGTCTTTGCGTAACAAAATTTGCCGAATTTACAAAAGGCTTGCTCTCCATTTTATTACACCTGTCCTCGGTTGCATCCGTTGGAACGGTCGACTTAGGTGTATTACAGGCAGTGTCGTTGTTTCTATTCTGTTCGTAGAGTGTGCATTCGTTGTGCCTGTTATTTATCCGTTTGCTCTTCTTCGAATGTAGCAGCTGGCTTCCACGTTTGTTGAACGCTGTCAATGATACAGCTTGGTGCATGCACCTTTCGCTGTCCGACTCGTCGCTTAATTCTGTTGCTTTGAAAGTTGAACACATACTATTATCGCTTGAAACATTTAAAGCGTCAGTCTTCTTCTCGTTATTTCCGTAGCAAGGCACAGTTTGTGAATTGTTGAACAACCAACTTGGCCCTTCAAGGGGATCCTCCAAATTAGACGCAACAGCTTGCACTTCAGCGGGATTTTCTTTTATCTTCTCATCCATACTGTCCGATTTCTTATCATTCTGTTCAGTTTTATCATCGACGTTGCTATCGTCGCCAGCAGCATCAGCAGCACCATAATCGTCAACCTTTGAATTGTCGGAAGATGATGTTTCCGGTATTGTAGTAGCTAGCCGAGAGGAGCCTTGATGATTTGCAGCGCTGCTGTTCTCTGGGCTAACGATCTCACGATCGTTTCGGCTCCCTGTTAACTATAGATAGATAAATAAATAGTCATGACCGTTACGGGGCGAAATGAAAAGAGACCGAATGAACACACGAACCATTCGGATGTTGATACTTTGAGAATTCTGCAGTAATTTCGATACATCGTTCAGCTTTACTCTGGGGCTTGTGATGTGTTGGAAGCTATCAATACTACGTCGGGAGGGTTTGCTCGCGGACAATCTATCCGACTTTGGTCTCGAACGTCTGCTACTTCTCTTACTCAACCTTCGTTCATTCTCTTCTACACATGGGCGTTAAAAGCTGCGATTAATTTCGTACGAAATACAGTAATTCGTCGTAATAGCCCCGACGAACGGGGCTGGCGGCGGGACAACAACGCGATGCGGACACCATTCGTAGCCGACGACAACTTCGTGTCGACTCTTTTGTTCTCTCGCACGTTCTCGGATTCTCTCACTCTCGACTGAAGGATTCCAAGAAATGGTGGGGATAGTGAGCGGGACTATTACGCATGGTAAAAACGGGACAATAACGACGAATTACTGTATAGATATTAATACCGTGTCACATACTAGTACAGCCTACCACTTTTTCTTGGCGAGACAACAGTTAGTCTTTCGGGCATCCTACACGCACGCCCATTCTCCTAGAAGATCCAAGTAACAGGAATATAACTTGATCTTACGAATCGTACTAATGGAAACTCGAGAACATTCAGATTAACACATTTTTATTTACGTTCCATCAATAAGATCGAGATTTGATAGGTATAGTGACCTTTAGTAGGCAGAGAAGAAGCTGTTGTACCATCAGGACCCGAAATTAAACTTTTTTTTGTTATATTGTTATAAACAAATTAAAAAAAAAAAATTAAAAAAAACTAACGAGTAGCTTCCAAATCCGAAGTATAAAATAGACTATTTTAACGCTCAAAAAAATTCTACGTTAAGTTTAAAACATCCCCGTCCCTAGAGGGTTAACAAGATACGTACGCATCTACGTTGCCTGCCGGGGACAGCAATGGGAGACCTTGGACTGTTCAAGTCTTGATTTCTGGGAGGCGTCACAACCTCTTGTATTATACTTAAGTTCGATGGGTTGTTGAAGTGTTGCATGTTCACTCTACTTAAATTAATCGTGGGTTTCGTAATGGTGTGACCGCTCACCATGGGCTTCACTACTCCTCTGGTTGGAGATTTAGTCGACAATCTCCTGTACGATTCCCGCCCTGGAATAATATTCTCCGCTAGATAAGCGTACTAAAGCAGATGTATACGATTACTACGAAACGGTAATGTCATGGAAACCATTACTTCCAGCGGAGGTACGCGACATTCGCAGATTGCTGACCGAAGATGCCGCGAACTCTTGGCAGCACGAGATTGTGTTTGTTAAGTAACCGGTCATTGTCACTAACATTTTAAGCATCTCGTTGGCGTTCTTCAGGACTTTCGATATAACAGCCTGAAATACATATTCTCGTATTACGCGGCGCTATTATTCCGTAGTATTAGATTGTCGCCACATTTCGACGCAACTTTACGTACGTCGCTCTTACTACAGGCTAGGCCCAAATCCTGCACCTCGGCGACCAAAGCAACGTTCTGAGAAAATAACAGTTGGCTCTCCTGCTTCTCTTTAGACAACGCCTTCGCCAGCGAGTGGTTATTAATCTTTAACTTCTCGCACACTGCGGAGAATGAAATTTCACGTTAACAGGTTATCGTGCTACAAAACATCCGAGGTATTCGGAACTTACGGGGTTTATAAGATTTGCTTTTCGAATAGTTCTTCAAGCATTGCGTTCTCTTAATGAGCACTGTGGCTCTTTTGACTTTCCGGTGCTTTGGTATCTGAGCCATTTTTCATTTATTCTCCGACCTAAAATATACGAAAGCAACGGGAACGCTGAACTAAAGCAAATGCGTATTAAGAACAAACTGCAGTTGTAAATCTTATCTAACAGCTTTACACCCAAATACCTATTTGCAAAAATTACAGTACAGACACGATGATGTAACCGCAAAAACATATATTTCGTGACTGTCCGCGATTAGTTGCGAGCAATTGCTGAAGATTTAGTTTTAATAAATCTTCAAGCTTTAAGAATAGCACGTTAGAAATGCTTATAGACATATGGGGTTATCAGTTATCGCATACACGTTACTTTACACGGTGGAATGTTTACTCGAACGAAACCATCGGCATAAAGTAAAATTACGATTTCCGTCGCGATTAACGAAATTGCGTGGCGTGAAACTTAAACAAAGCATGAAAGTTAACGCTGGCGATTAAGAAATGTATGCAACTCTGATGCGTACCTGTTAAACGCGATTCAACGTCCACGCTCCCAAGATCTTTCTATTCGCAAATATATCCTTTTGACGATTTACCTATAGTTATCTCAGTCTTAGCATGTACAACGGAAAATTACTTAAGTCTTTTAAAATCATACAATCACGTTAACGTGCTTATTTCGAATCGAGTAGAGTCGTACAATTCCGCCATTGTGGAAGCATTGGACTTCATTGCACTTCACGACGGTTCGCAACCACCACCAACAACGGCGGGCTAATGTTAGTCGTTAGAATTATAGAAGTAACGTCTCGATATTAAATTTCAATGAAAAATATTAGACACACGAATGTAGAAAGTATATTAGTATACATACTACACCCACACCGGTTCTTTTATAGACCTTTCTAAACTCTACGTTAGGGTGGCTCTTATTTACTCTTGGTAAAATTTTTTTTCAAGATTTTCTTCGGGGCACCCTCCAGAATAGTTCCAAATAATTAAAAAAAAATCTGTGTAAAGTTTCAGCTCGATCGGATAACGGGAAAGGGTGCCCCTGGGCCGTTAAACATTTAAATCATTATTTAACAGCTCGCGAAGTCGATTTTATATAACGTCTTCCAAGTTATTGATTAAATCAAAAAATATGTCAAACAAAAGTTGTAGATCCGGACAAGGAGCATCTTTTTGTTCTATTACTATTTTTCGTGCGCCAAACGGTTTTTGAAAAAAACCGAAAAACTAAAAAAAAAAAACTTTTTTGTTCAAATTTTGAAAGTTTAAATGCTTCTAGAACGCTTTTTATTTATGAAGGTGAACAAAAAAAATGGAATTTTTATTTTCGAGGACTATTTTTTAAACATTTAAGGGGAGGGGACATATACCGAAATATGCAAAAAAAAAAAATTTCTTATTTTCAGTGTTTGATATGTGATGAATGTTTCCTGAAAAGTTGGGGTCGAAATTCGCAAAAATATCGGAGATATAGACGTCATGATTTCGGGTAAAATGATCAATATATCAAATATCTGATGTCTATATCTCCGATATTTTTGCGAATTTCGACCCCAACTTTTCAGGAAACATTCATCACATATCAAACACTGAAAATAAGAGAAATTTTTTTTTTGCATATTTCGGTATATGCCCCCTCCCCTTAAATGTTTAAAAAATAGTCCTCGAAAATAAAAATTCCATTTTTCTTGTTCACCTTCATAAATAAAAAGCGTCAATTAATAAAAACTTTCAAAATTTGAAAAAAAAAAGTTTTTCTTTTTTTAGTTTTCGGTTTTTTTTCGAAAACCGTTTGTCGCACGAAAAATAGTAATAGAACAAAAAAGATGCTCCTTGTCCGGATCTACAAATTTTGTTTGACATATTTTTTGATTTAATCAATAACTTGGAAGACGTTATACAAAATCGACTTCGCGAGCTGTTAAATAATGATTTAAATGTTTAACGGCCCAGAGGCACCCTTTCCCGTTATCCGATCGAGCTGAAACTTTACACAGATTTTTTTTTAATTATTTGGAACTATTCTGGAGGGTGCCCCGAAAAAAATTCAAAAATCGAAAATAAGAGCCACCCTACTCTACTTGTCTCGAGCGTCTGGAGGATTTAAATTAGTATTTTCTCGTAATAATTATCTGACAAACAATTAAAATGTGGTTAGAGTGGGTACTTGCTCGTCAAAGAATTCGTGGACTTTGTTTCTCTTGAAATAGAAAACATAAATAAGGAATTATGTATACATATGTATCTACATTCTTTTTTGTATAAGTAGACGTTGCGTAACAATTTTTTGTGAAACATAACTGATCTGTTGTGTGAATTAAAATATATTCTTGCGGCTGACAGACTTTTTTATTAATCATATAACTGAAACTTTTAAAAACTTCGTAATATTCAATATATATCTATATACGTAAGAAAGGAGAAAAAGTATTCTAATTAAATTGAAAAAAAATCGTATACACACACTGAAATAATAATGGTAGAAAGTTTCTCGTACAAGGGATTAAAATTGCGCTAAATGCCTTCTAATCGAAATTATTTATTGTAAGATTCCATAATTTTCATACAAAAGAAAAACCCGAGAAGAAATTGTTTCGTTCGTAAGTCCTGTCCGGTTCTGTTGAATCCATCAATCGCTTGAATCGCTGGCCCCATCTACCTATGTAGATTGTAGTTTGATACACCTGGAAACGCTGGAAGCACCGCGAAACCCCGTGAAACACCATCTGTCCACGTCAGTCTAACTTTTTGTAACATAACCTTAAACTCGCGATCCGGCACTGTCCGGCACTCAGTATTCAGTCTTGCCAATGAACAGGACCGTCGCATACTACATGTTAGTTTTTGTGTACACCCCCTAACGTAAACCAGGTATCTACCAAGGTATTATCGTAATTCATTACAGTTTAGAATTTAATAGGTCACACAACGTTAACACGCATGTGTAACACACGCGTATCGTTCGTTCAACAGATTTCGAACATGCAATTACGTCCGTGAATTTACTGTTTGCAGAATAACACTACAAAATGAATTGGACTTTGTGGTTGTTTATAATCGGATCCTTCGGCTGTAAATATATACACGCTCAGGTGCAAAGAGTTCCACCAGGTGTGTCGCCCCAACATTATCAACAAGTAAGTTTTATATCTTTCAGATAAGTGAAACATATGTTTACCACTTTTTCATAGCGTCGGTCGTGTTTCTTTAATTTCTCTCGAAACAGCTCGAAACTCATGTTAAGAGTGATATGTATGCAATAGGGCTGTAGCTGTGGACCGGGAACACGAGATACCCGGGTACCCGGGTACCCGTGAGATACCCGGGACGAAGAAAATTCCCGGATAAGCGCTACCCGGGAAAACTACCCGAGACTCTCGAGAATCTCGAGAACTTACAGAGTACAGAACGCAAGTCTGGAGCGATGCCTGTCAGAGAGATGCCGTCTGGCACCCTGTGGCGAGGTCAACCCCCTGCGGTACCTCACCGAACTTTATGGCTTTCGACCCTCGAAGGGGTTCGAATAACATTAAGAAGTGAGAAATGCCCAGGATTTCCGCATTTCTCATCAGATCTTTGCGAAAACGACGCCAATCGATTCCTTATGTTTCTCCGATGAAAATAATACCAAGAACGACGTAATTCGGACCATAATGAAGGAAATTCCATGAACAAATGTTTTTCATAATTTCAGATTCATTTCGTTAAAAATAGTCCGATTTACATGAAATTTAGTATGATTTTCATCGGAAAAACATAAGATATCCATCTGTGTCACTTCCATATCGATACGATAAAGAGTTAAGAATTATTTTATTTCTGAATCAGGTATTATGAATCCTCGGCCAGCTGCAGCGAATCGAGGTCGGCCGCCCGTACTCGAGGGTAAACTATTCATTACAGTATATTAAGAAGGTGTTTAATGTTCATCGTATCGATATGGAAGTGACACCGATGGATTCCTTATGTTTTTCCGATGAAAATCATACCAAATTTCATGTAAATCGGACTATTTTTAACGAAATGAATCTGAAATTATGAAAAACATTTGTTCATGGAATGTCCTTCATTATGGTCCGAATTACGTCGTTCTTTGTGTTATTTTCATCGGAGAAACATAAGGAATCGATTGGCGTCGTTTTCGCAAAGACCTGATGAGAAATTCGGAGCTGGAGATTCCTCACTTCTTAATGGGTATTCCTGTCTCCCCGTGGGTCGAAGCCTTCGACTCGAAGGCCATGACGCTCAGTGTGGCTTCAATTATGGAACGCTACTCTATGAGATCTCGAGAGTCTCGAGTATCTCGGGCAGTTTACCCGGGTAGCGCCTACCCGGGAATTTTTTTTTTCCCGGGTATCAACAGCTCTAGTATGCACCTTGGTGTCGCGTGAGAGCAACATTTTTAACGGCTCTGTAATTGATAGATCACTACATAATCGATTTGTTTCAGCCCGTTCAACCAATGTACCAAGTACCACAAGTTCCACCGCAACAGGTAGACGAGCGTAGCGATACAAAAGACCAGCTACTTCTTAATTGCCAGTTATTAATAACTAAAAACTAAACGTGCCATGCGCGCGAAGTTTCAGCAAGCAACGGGTCAACCACCTGTACACCAACAGGTTCCTGTGCAACAACAGGTTCCGGTGCAACAACAGGTTCCGGTGCAACAACAGGTTCCGGTGCAACAACAGGTTCCGATGCAACAAGTACCTGTGCAACAACACATGCCAACTCATCAAGTACCTGTCCAACAAGGACACGCTCACGGCCATGGTCACGAACACCCGCAACAAATACTTAATGCTGCCAATATAGTAAACGAAAAAGCGTACGTTGCTATGATTTTTTTTTTTATACACGCAGCACGCTCGTTAAATGTCTAAAAATTCCTTGAAATTTCGTTCTCGTACAGCCATATCGCGGAGCATATGGACGTTCCGATAGATATTAGTAAAATGACGGACCAGGAGTTGCAGTTCCATTATTTCAAGATGCACGACGCGGACAACAATAATAAGCTAGACGGTTGCGAACTTATAAAGTCCCTGATCCATTGGCACGGTATGTATTTAGCTATTAATTACTAATCAGAACGTATTATTCGACACGGCGGCAAGTGTGTTGTACGTAACTACTCTGGTACGCTCAGAACAAGGTAACAAAGAGGTAGGAGGACCCAACGCCGCGGAGAAATTATTTAAGGACGAGGAGTTGGTCACATTGATAAATCCGATACTCTCTATGGATGACACTAATAATGATGGGTACATAGATTATCCCGAATTTATACAAGCGCAGCAAAATGCAGCAGCTACTGGCCGCCAGTAGTTGCTCACCATGGTGTAATATGGAATGCAATTAAACGATATTTTTATTTCGTTTCGAACAAACATACAGCTCTATTTATAAGCATCTCACGACCTTCACTTGTTACAGTATAAGTGTAAGTAATGGTACAAGTTTGCGTACAACTGATATTATTTTCATTCTCTACATTCCCCCACCCCGAAAATGCGAAATGTATTGAAAATTAATTTTTTAAGCTTCAAAGGAACAAATTCATTTTTCACCTTCGCGATTATTATTTCTTCCGATGTACATACCGAAGAATTAGTACTGTAATCTAAATGAGAAAACTAATTAGAATAATAATTGAATAAGATAATCATTAATATTTGAATATTTGGTGATTGATGATAAGTGATATATTAAAGGTATTTGAAAAATATTCCGTATGATTCAGTTTACTCGAATGGAGTTCAATGTTCATCTATCATTAAAGCTGCAAAACCTCTCCGACTTTCTAGATAAATTATTATTTTCGAAGTATGAAATCCGAGTGCTTCCATCATTTTGTCCACATTTCACGAGAATTAGAATTGCCGAGCTTCGTGAAGCTTGGCAGTGATGTGGCCTTTGCCGTTAACAATAAGACAGCGCTAAGTACCGAAAGATTTATGCATATAACACGTATGTAATCTGCATTACGCTCAATAGTGTCAATTAGTAAAATTTATATAAATACAATTCTTCATCTAGCTAGATTTTAGGGATAAAAAACATGAAATGTGCTTTGTACTTGGCACTTCTCATGCATTTAACGTACAAAAGACTATACGAACGTAATTTTCTACGATTGGTTAATATAATTTTCAGAGCAACGATTCTGTTATCAAGAATCATAAAGATGTATTACGCAGCATATGATTGTAAAAATGATATATAAATATAGCTTTATTTCTTATAAATCGTTAGCTTTTCTCCGTTTATGCGGGACCGTGGAAGTTATACATACATAAATGTGTTCAAGTTCCCTGATATGAAGAATTTTATTGCACCGAAGTCTCCCCCAATTACACAGCAAACTATGTGGTAAACATTACACTAAACATCGCGCTATTCAGGAATGCCTAAATTTACATTTCTGCTCGTATTGTCAACATTTTCCGTCGTCAAATCTATAATCTAACGTACATACAAATTAAAGCATTGGCTGGTGAGATACAAATTATTCGAGCGAGAATCGATTTTATGGAAACGCTTTAATATTTCGTTATGAATATATAAATTTAACAGAATATATTCATTTTCTCGTACAGTACAAGTGTACTAAAATAATATGTATATTTCATATACATACACGGTATCGTGTATGGAACAAAGTCTTCATTAAATACCGAATGTTGCTCATACCAACGCATACATATGCAGACACAAATTGATTGCTCTCAATCCGTATCGAAACCGTATGATTAAAGTAGAAGCACTTTTTTTTATTGTGTATCGTGTATTCGTGTGGCCATTTAAAGTCGTATGAAAATATCACCGAACACATTTGACTAACTAAAATTCATACTTACGGTTAGAGATACATCCCATTAACTAAATAATCCGCATCATGAGCGTACGGCCCATGACGTCTTCCGCGTCTTCGAACGACTCGTAAACGGCAAGCAATTAATGCAGCTGTAATGGCTGTTATTGCAAGTCCTAAAGCCAAAGATATCACCGCCCCTCTGGGTCTTAAACCTTCGCTTTCGCTTGCTTGCTTCAAATGATCTGCCGTTAAAGTATTTCTTCCATGCTCTCTGCTGTGATCTTTAATAACTATTAAACTTTTATGCTCTACGCGAAAGAAGCATTTAAACGAAATAAACATGAGTAATTGTTGAATAGTATGTACGACAGAAAGATAGTAACATTGATAACCCACCCTGCGGCTCCTTTGCCTGAACGTGGTTAAATTTTGGCGCCTCGTTTGCCAGCATACTTCCTTTCACCTTATTTTCATTAACTTTCTTCTCGTGAACGACATGTTTCTCCCCTTGCTGGTTGATTTGCTCAGTTTCCTTGTTCTTCGTTAGTACATCCGTCTGCTCGTGCGATATCTACGAGAACTCTGCATCAATATCGCGACAAATCGAAATACATAATATTATGTAGCACAAGAACGAACGTAGACTAACGTCGCACAGAGGTGTAGTTGTAATAGCGAGGCTCTTCTCCATTTCATTAATCGGTTTCTGTTGTATATTCGATGCCGGGGAAGGAGACGGGAAGACCTGAGTGTTTTGCCATACTCCTCTATTTGGAGACACTAGGTGCGACGTAAATGGGTGTCTTACATCCATGAATGCACTGCCAGCAGAAAATTTTCAAATAATTCTAACATATTGTTATAGACCGAGAGCCAGTGAACATTTTACCTACGTCATTTTTAAATGGAAATAATTCTTATTTTATGAAATCATATATACAGACGATAACGGAAACCATCGTCTGGCGGCCCGGCGTTAGAACAACGACGCGTGGGCGGACGTTGAAAGTGCAAAAAAACAGTAAAATTACGTCATTTTTTAATGGCTGATTTTTGTGTGGTAATTAATAACATAATGGTAAGTTATAAAAAAATGTTGCCAGACGTTTTTATTAGAACTTAAGGCGGATACCACCTTTGACTGCGATTTTGGAGGCGTTTTTCATGATTTTTTTTTTGCATACAAAGAATGCGCAGAAACAAAATCGGTTTCAGTCATTCATTAATGTAACTTTAATCTGTAATTACACATTTTTTGAAACTGAAAAAGTAAAAAATAATCTCTTGTAGGTGGCGCCAAAATACACTCCTTTGGAGAAACATCGTTAGACGGCGTGTCAAATTCCGCTCTGTACGTGGCTCTTAGAAAAGAAACCAAAGAATGTCCCTATTAACAACAAAATTGTTCAATGCTGTACGTAGGGATTTTACGAAATTTCGATTTTTAAGAAAATGGCGGCCATTTTAACGAAAAGGTCAATTTTTTAGGGTAAAAAAGTTTAAAAAAATTTATAAAATTGCGCACCAAAAGAAAAATAACAACGCTACAGCAAAAATCCTACGTACATCGTTAGATTACACCAATCGGAAGAATTGTGCAAAGTGTCAAGTCAATCCGATGAAAATTGTAGGAGTAATCTGACACGCTGATTTGGAAAACATCGTTTCGAGAAAAACGCGTTTAAAGTTTTATATAGATTTATATATCTGCTCCAATCTGGTTTTTACACAAGAAAAAGGTTCCGGCCACCTTTCTAATGAATGAATTTCGATTCTATACACTTGAAAGAGTACTTTGAGAACAAAAAAAATTTCAATTTTTTTTAAGTGCAAAGGTGGTATCCTGCCTTAAGGGGCGCCAGACGGTCATAAAGTTGCATTTTTATAATGATCATTTACGTCATAGATAAATGGCTGTTTCTTTTTTTAAACTTTAATTTAGAACCCCTTTAACACTAATATACAATTGCCAGACGAAAACCGCGTACTTAAGCCATTACTGTAATACTTCCTCAACAATTATATACGTTTTCCAGACGTACATATCGAAACTAACATTTTATCAAACAGCTGCAATGTTAAATGTACATACCTTTTCGCTGTTGGCATGGGGGAGCTATTCCACGTCAAAACGGATAGGTGAAATTTTAGTTTCACCGATTCTCTTCAAAATTACAGCATTTGAAGATAACCTTGCAAAAACAAAGCATACTGAATTTTAAAGGCCTATGTCAAATAGTCTTCGAAATATTTACTGTTAAAGTTTTAAAAATTGAAACATAATCGGCTGACGCGTCATCAGTTAAACTGTAATATCTCGGTCATTTTTAAAGGTAATGCTTCCGTCTTGGGCTCATTTTAAAGCTGAAGGAATGCTTTCTCAACCCGTATACAGAATATTTTGTTTATTGTTAATAAACTTAACAGTAATCGATGTCAAAGTTTCAAATCGCGATTTGACGTCGTTCCCACCCACGACCCGGCTTGAAAAAAAATACCATTTGATTCGTTGAGCCATCAGCTAATAAATGCGTTTTTCAAAAAAGTGGAGAGATTTTGGGAACAGTCAACAAAAAAATAAAACTTACGACAGTGCACACCGCTTGGAACTGCACGGATCCCGTGGTCAGTCCGCACTAGGGTTTATACAAAAACCGACTTTTGAAAAAACCGGTTTTCGAATTCCACTATTTCCAAAAACCGGTTAAACCGGTTTTCGAATTTTCACAAAAAATATAGTTAAAATAGTAAGTAAATATTTGTACTTATTTTAAAAAATCTCAGTTTCCTTAATATTATGGAATTACGAAAATATAACAAAATAAAATATACTCTATCTATAAAAACCAAATAAAAAAAAATATAATAATTAAAGCCCGTACAAAATATAAATATTTTAAAAGGTGTTACCAAATTATATATCTTTATTCCTTTAGTATTTTTTTTTGAGAATATGATTAGTTTTACAGTAAACTGTTACCTACTACATAGTTTTCAATTAAATAATTAATTCATTTCTGCATATTAATTCTAGTATTTATATAAAACCGGTTTTTTAAATTTAAAACCGGTTCTCGAATTTTACAAATTTATAAATAAAACCGGGTTTTAAACCCGGTTTTTTAAAACCGACAAACCCTAGTCCGCACGCACGCGTTTTCGAAACAATCGCCTAGCGTAGGAAAGTATTTATATACGATGCAATAAAACAAACTTTTCGTTCAGTGTTTTCAGTATTCTCGAGAAAAATAATACAAATATGTGCTCACTATTGCTAATCTTTTATATGGTGAGCAGATATTCTCAGCATTCCTTCAGCTTTAAAATGAGCCCAAGACGGAGGCATTATCTTTAAAAATGACCGAGATATTACAGTTTAACTGATGACGCGTCAGCCGATTATGTTTCAATTTTTAAAACTTTAACGTTAAATATTTCGGCCTTTAAAATTCAGTATGCTTTGTTTTTGCAAGGTTATCGTCAAATGCTGTAATTTTGAAGAGAATCGGTGAAACTAAAATTTCACCTATCCGTTTTGACGTGGAATAGCTTCCCCACGCCAACAACGAAAAGGTATGTACATTTAACATTGCAGCTGTTTGATAAAATGTTAGTTTCGATATGTACGTCTGGAAAACGTATATAATTGTTGAGGAAGTATTACAGTAATGGATTAAGCGTAGCGTCGAGGTGTCGATGTGCGCGCCGGCCGAGACTTTGCTCACGTCTGGCAAGGTGTTAGTTCCGCGGTTTACGTCTGGCAATTGTATATTAGTGTTAAAGGGGTTCTAAATTAAAGTTTAAAAAAAGAAACAGCCATTTATCTATGACGTAAATGATCATTGTACCAATGCAACTTTATGACCGTCTGGCGCCCTTTAAGTTCTAATAAAAACGTCTGGCAACATTTTTTTATAACTTACCATTATGTTATTAATTACCACACAAAAAATCAGCCATTAAAAATGACGTAATTTTACTGTTTTTTTTTGCACTTTCAACGTCCGCCCACGCGTCGTTGTTCTAACGCCCAGCCGCCAGACGATGGTTTCCGTTATCGTCTGTATATATGATTTCATAAAATAAGAATTATTTCCATTTAAAAATGACGTAGGTAAAATGTTCACTGGCTCTCGGTCTATTATTCGACGCTCCATTTTCTATTCGCGTTCTACTAAATCGATATCTTACGCGTCCGCTTCCTTTTCTCCTATAACGCTCGATCCCTTGTGATTGAAAATATGCGGTTGATCCTCTGTAAACGTGCGATGCAATGTTACTCGATTTAAAACACGTAAACATGCCTCGCGGCTTAGCCGCGCAAGTACATACACACTACTTACGCTCGTAGGTGTTCAAATTATTTGGCTCGCGATAAGAATTAACATTATAAATGTTCTTATCCTGCTCGTACACGGGTTGATAATCCCATTGGTATCCTGGAGCACCGAAGCCTTTATGCAACTCAGGTATGTCCATTTGCTGCGGCGGATATAGAAGAGGAGGCTGCTGTTGCGGCATCATTTGATGAGCTACGTTAGCCAATTCCCAAGGCTTGGGATTCGCTCCTGGAGCACGAGGGTACAGCGGAGCAAGAGATTTATGTTGATCGACCGTTTGCTGATACTTTATAATATCAACAGGCAGAAGCGGCGCGGGCTGAGGTGCTTGTATTATGGGAGGAGAGATCGTTGGCTTCTCCACGGGGCACGCGAGGTCCGCCGCTTCGTCTGATCCGTCCGCGCATTGCGGAATGCCGTCGCATACGTTGTATATAGCGATGCAGACTCCGGACGAACGACACTCGTATTGGTTATGGCTACAAGCTAATGTATGCAAGTATATGTTAGTGTTTCTTTCCTATGTACCGTTATAATTTATATGATTTCTTGAATCTTAAATTGAACCTTGCTTAGCAGGCGGGGAGGGTGTTGTTAGCGATAGTTTTGGCGTTAGAGTGGCGATTAGTTTTACGGAAGGCTCTGAAAAGAAGTATTCCCCTGGCACCGGGTCTGCCGATTTCCTGCGTCCAGAAAATTCGATCGTATCGTTGTTGTCAAAGCGTCGGCAACGATCACTAGCAACGAGCTAGCAAGCAGAACGATCACTTACCTAAGAGATTTCAATTCGTGTTCCTGTTGAGAGATTCGAATCTCTTCCTCCAGTTGCGCATTGTTGCGTGGATAATAATTAATGCGTACCGCGCTACTGTAATTAGCGTGAGTGGTGAATTTACATTTAAAATCGTGTTGTGGTCCGCATTGGAAGAGGTAGCAACTCCCGGGTTTCTGTGGGACATAAACGTAGAATTAATTTATCGTTAGCGGTGTATAAGTGAATAACGAATGTCCGATGTGTACGGTGATTTTTATTACTAATCTATTGTTATTTACTCTATGGATAAAGCAGATACGTTAATAGGAAATATTGGGAAATGATAATTAACTTACTGTTTACTTGTAAAAGTGTATCTGCGCTTAGTTTCGTAAAAGTCACGATACGCGTACGTGCGTCGCGAGCAAAGTAACCGAATCTTAATACTTTAGGAAGAGATGTATATTGTGCGTGTGTGCGTGGATATAGTAGAGAGGCGTATAGGAATGCATGTACCTTTTCCTCAAAAACAAACACGTCGCAACCGTCCGTATCACAGCAAAATTTTAGGCATTCCTCTTTAGAATCGAATTCGTCCTCGTTCAAGTACTTGGCACCCATGTCTCGGGACTCGTGCGTCCGAATAATTTTATCCCTGTGAATGTCAAAGCGATCGAGGCACATCTTGTAATTGCCCCGACTCATGCCAATTCGTTTCTCATTCGTCTTCATTAATGTTTCACTATTCACGCAGCAGAAGATCGTAAAAAAGTGGAAATAGTAGACTCGCAAGGCTCTGTAAAACATCATGCTATATGTACATACACGGAGTGCAAGCGTGCGCAAGCAACCCCTCGGACGCCAGCCACATACATAGGTAAGTAAGTACACAGTTGTACGCAGTCGTACGCACTACGCAGTCAAAGAGCCGCCCGCGCGCTGCGCAAGACACTATACATATAGGGCGCGATTTATAAGCTGAGGCGAGTGAGAAAGGCGCGCATGCTTTCCAGGATTCCGAATTTGATCAATAACTTTACGTTGCATTACGTTGTCTTTTTATTACGTTAATTGGGGTGATTAATGAATTATTCGAGGTAACGCGACAACGTTATTATTCGTTTGCGTGTTAAATGCAAGAATTATGCTACGATATATGTATATTTGGAAGCTTAATATCCTTGGAGTCTATTATATTCGCGGGCTTTCAGTTTAAAATCATATATGCATAACGTCACGCTTGTATGCAGTGGCGCACCTAGAGCGGGGGCCAAGGGGCCCTGGCGCACAGTGGGGCAAACGTGGACAAAAAGCGGACAAAATTCAATATTTTTTAAACTAATGATCCTATCGACATGCAATTGGTTTCTTTCGATTCAGAATGAATTTTTACCAATATTTACTTTTTACCATTTGGTCGTCTATAGGACTTTGGGACAGCAAAAGTTAAAAATAAGTATACCTTTTTTTTTTACTTTATTTATACAAAAAATAATTATCTTCAAATATTAATAATCCTCTACAACAATACCTTAACTAATTAAATTAATAATTCCAGAGCTGCGTCACGCGCTACGCCTTGACCAGCGCTCATCGGCATCCCATATAAATTCCAATAACTACCGAATGTGCAAGAAAGTGCAAATAAATTTTTAGGTATATATTCTCTGATAGGGTAAAAGACCCAATTACTGTCACCTACCCAATTACTGTCGCCCTATGCTGTTTTACTTAAAATAAGCCTTAAACCATGTGAATTCATACACGAAAAAATTTTAACATACATTTAAAATTGTAATTTATGCGAGGAAAAGCAGGAATTAATTTTTTCTTCTTTAATTTTGATAAGATGGTAAAAAGTTTTAAGTTGGTTACGCTGTTATTGTCACTTGTCATTCCTACCATTTCACGTGCGTGCGCGTATTGACATAACCTTGTCCAATTTCGAAATTTTTGACAACGTAACCGTACACGTTTTGTAAGTACTATTGTTAATATTTATAACAGAATGTACTTTGACATCTTTTATTAAAATAACAAAATTCCTATATTTATTCTCGTTTACTCCTTGCTGAACTAGAATTTAAAACTGACAATAATTGGGATGTCAGTAATTCGATTGAACACATATCACAGGTGACAGTATTAGCTCCCGTCATATATTTTTTAAATCAATAAATTTATTAATAAAAATAGAGATTTTAAGAGTCATACAAATTTTTTTCTTCAACTAAACATATTAAATAATAATAAATAAATAGATAAACTTATGCCTGTGATCAATAAATACAAAAACTATGCGATACTGTCAGAATCAATCCTTAACCTGACAGTAATTGGGTCTTTTACCCTACTTCCCGGTATTAAATCCATTAACGGCAACTTAAAGCGAGATAACGCGTTAGTTATTCAGTTTTTTTTTCGGTTTTGGTCATTTAATGACCTTTATGCGGCGGCTACTGTTACAAAACGATACTTTTATAGTATAAAAGTGCGGGTTGTAAAATATTGACCAACTAGATAGGCTGTAACAAGCTTTAAATAATAATTAAGGACAAAATAAATTATAGCTACAAAGGAAAATTTCGATAATTTTAGCTTTATAACATTTTGCTTTTGGAAAAAGGGAAGAGGTTTTTATTCTTTGACTATTTACGGATAAAATACAATAATAATTTTTTCCAGATACGAACTTTAAATTTTTGATTTTTGTCCGCGTTTGCCCCACTGTGTGGCGCCCCGCAAAGAAAAAGCAGATTAATGTTACCACGACCATGGGCGCCCGAGGGGCGTACAAAAGGGGCAGTTGCCCTCCCTGGATTTTAAGAAAGAATCGCTTAGTTCCCAAAACTGATCTTTATTAAGTTTATACTAAAAACGGGAATATTTTTAAATATCTAGTTTAAATTTTTAATTAAATTGGCACTATAAAATGGGTTAAAAAGGGGTATATTTTTCTTTACCATCATCCCAAAGTTGCCCCCACCACAGACCAGGTATAGAATATACCTCGTCTGTGCCCCCACCCTCTGGAAAAAAGTCTCCGGACGCCCGTGACCACGACTGAAGTAATTCAAGAGTTTTGTAAAAGGAGCGGGAAACTGGATTTTATTTTTTAAATAAATTTCTATGGTCACCTAATGAATTTTATTGAATTTGCGTTGAAAATATTTTTATCCCTTCAACTCGGCTCCCCCCAAGTTCAAATCCTGAGCGCGCCAGCAGTCCAGCAGCGCGTGCAAATCACGTGCCGCGGTTCGAGTAACCATAACCGCCAACTTTGGTAATTTTCAATTAAAATGTGCTTCGGTATATTACAATACGAGGGTTGTAGGATAAGTGACACGAAGGCTAGGCAAGAGAATAGTGAATATTCGGTACGTGACATTACCTTGACTACTAAATTTGTTTAATTAAATCAACCGAAATGAACAAACATTAACCGAATACGAAATGCTACCAGTAGAGGTTAAAAAGGAATATCTTCATTGTTGCTCCGTTATTCTTCCGTCACAGGGGCGTCCGTAGACTTTTTTCCAGGGGGGGGGTAACTTTGGGGTGTCGGTAAAGAACTTTGGGGTGTTGATAAAAAAGAATATGTAATGAAAAAACAAAATTAAACTCTTTATTATGACAAACTTTATGGCTGGCATCTAGCACTAGTGAAAATATAAAGATTCGTTTTCGAGTGTATATACTTAGGTCTATGTGACGTAATGTCGATCACTTTGTAAAAAGAAGCGATTTTTACTCAAAACCCAGGGGGGGGGCAACTGCCCCCTTTTGCCCCCCCCCCCTCCGGACGGCCCTGTTCCGTCACATGATCATGACGCACGCGTATGAAAAATCAATCGAAACAAACGTTTGTAGTAGCAGCATAAACAAGTTGCTGTTGGTTATAAATGAACGAAGCAGGGATCTGTAAATGAATTAGAAAGTGCGCACATCGATGAGAATATTTGCTATTTATTTCTTCGTATCATATATCTAACTAGGATTTTGTATACACTTCTGTAGCCTAAGTACAATAACAGAAACTAATCAATCGATTCGCATAATTCTTACTTCTATAGATAAAACTTCTGTCAGTTTATGGAATGATTTTGTGTGTGTGTTTTGTGTGTGTGTGAGCGTGTGCGTGCGCGCGCGCGCGCGCGCGTATGTGTGTATAGATGCGTAGATGTGTAACATTCTTGCTTGTCTTTGAAACTTAAATCATTGTAACACTTTTAAAATGCTCCTTCTATAAATCTAAATAATTAATAAATATCGTCGCCACTGTACCATGATTAAGCGAAGGTGTTCTTTTGATTTTCATTTAAAATTTAATGAATTCATCAGAGATATTACAATTGAAAAAATGTTACAGATCTGAGACACACTTTCAGCTTAATATATTACATGTCCGATGATTATCCTATAATCTATAACTATATCAATCACATGTAGCGTACAAAGTTAGCAGAACTGTATAAATCGTCCGCATCATTTAGAATTGCACTGCTAACAACCATTTTAAAAACGAATATTCCCCGTGGAACAGTCGATTCTAAGCATCAGTAAAAATATATATATATATATATATAATTAGATAATTACGCTTATTTCGCTAAACAGATCTGCGCCATTCGAGCGGTGCTGCTATCCGACTCGTACTCAGTGTGCAGTATTTCATTTAAAGGTTTAAAAATGTAAAAAAATTACAAATTAAAGTTTGATATTTAGAACACCAAACTCAATAAAGACATTACGTTAGGTTTTATCGACAAACAGGAGTATAATGTATATCGATGTAATGTACGGAAATTATTTGTTACACGGAAATCTATATTTGTATTATTTTTGATTGTATCGTAAATATGTATTTCGACGTTACATATGCGATTCTCCCATGCAGGCTTACCCGATACATTTCATTTGAATCACAAATCACTTCTTAACTTGCACCCAGGAATTAACAGTCAAAAGAAGCAAAAGAGTTTGCTTGTATAATTGGAAATACATACATACATATGTGTACGGATCAGTGCAATCTTATATTAATTTATATTAATGGAAGTCAACAATTGAATTCACTAAAAATCCATTGTTTGTCTAACTGAGGCATATGCTGAATGTAATTTAATTATTCAAGGATATTCTGATCTTTTATATACGTATAGTAAACTGATTAAATTCAGGTAAAAGAATCTTGCTAGTGAAATTTGCTGGATCAGTGTAATGTTGAATGATAAAATGCCCTATTCGCAACTTTGCTGCGTTTGCTTTACAACGAACATTATTACATGTCCGTAAGCGAAATATATCGAGTCCCTAGTAAGGCTGTTCGAGTACTCGAAAAAAGCGAGCCGAGCCGAGCCGAGTACCCGTAAAAACCGAATGACTCGAAAGAACCGAGCGGCCCGAAAGAACCGAGAAGCTCGAATTTTTTCGAGCGGCTCGAATATACTTGGAGCAGATCGAAATTTTCGAGCAGACCGACTGTGTCGAGTAGCTTGAAGCTTGAAGCTTGAACGTTTCGGGCAATACGAATGTTTCGATAATTTTAGGTTACGTTTATCTACTGGAATGTAAATAATGGTTCTCAATAGGTAATGTGAATAATTAAAATGTAAGCTGTAAATGGAAATATTCTGTAACTTTTGAAAATAAGTACTAAATTCAAATCTTTCTTTCTTTCATCTTTTTCGTGTATTTATAAACGTATTCATACACTTCTCTTTATGTTATCTTTCTATTCTTCTAACTTTTTTCTTTTTTCTTACTTTTTTACCTTCTTCGTATGGGTTTTACTTCTGCCGCGCCATTGTTAACACAGGGCGTTACCCGCTCATAAATAAATAAATGAATAAATAATTAAATAAATATAAATAAGCGTAATTACAAAGAATCGTGAAGTACTTGTAAACATTTGAATATGTAAACCTTGCATTATTAATTTTTCAATTTCTCATTTTTTATTTAATTAAATAAAAAATTTATTTTAAATAAATATAAATAAGCGTAATTACAAAGAATCGTGAAGTACTTGTAAACATTTGAATATGTAAACCTTGCATTATTAATTTTTCAATTTCTCATTTTTTATTTAATTAAATAAAATTTTTATTTATATTTATTTAATTATTTATTCATTTATTTATTTATGAGCGGGTAACGCCCTGTGTTAACAATGGCGCGACAGAAGTAAAACCCATACGAAGAAGGTAAAAAAGTAAGAAAAAAGAAAAAAGTTAGAAGAAAACAAAGATAACATAAAGAGAAGTGTATGAATACGTTTATAAATACACGAAAAAGATGAAAAAAAGAAAGATTTGAATTTAGTACTTATTTTCAAAAGTTACAGAATATTTCCATTTACAGCTTACATCTTAATAATTCACATTACCTATTGAGAACCATTATTTACATTCCAGTAGACAAACGTAACCTAAAATTTTCGAAACATTCGTATTGCCCGAAACGTTCAAGCTTTAAGCTTCAAGCTACTCGACGCAGTCGGTCTGCTCGAAAATTTCGATCTGCTCCAAGTATATTCGAGCCGCTCGAAAAAATTCGAGCTTCTCGGTTCATTTGGGCTGCCCGGTTCTTTCGAGCCGCTCGAAAAAATTCGAGCTACTCAGTTTTATCGAGCCGATCGATTCTTTCGAGCTACTCGGTTTTTACGGGTACTCGGCTCGGCTCGGAAACCGAGTCTCGGCTCGGTCCGAACTTCAAGCTACTTGAATATTCGAGTACTCGAACAGCCTTAGTCCCTAGGTCTGTTTGCAATACAACACAGCACAGCACAGCACAGAACACGTGTCACCGAACAGATACGATTCCTCAGCGCAGAATCCTTGGTATCCGTTTTTATATAAAACAAACTTTCGGATATCTTTTTCTACAGAATGTACACGTGATGCATTTTCATATTATGTTGAATGTGCATAAATAGTATTATGCACTTGAATGCATATAAATTTCTTAAGGTTTAGGCACATAGAACACACAATGATATCGTAAAATCATGTGCATAATGCAGCTTCAATTACGCGGGTACATCTCTCCGCGCTCACCGCGGTATGTGCACGGTTGCCTCGCCCTGCGCATGTAAATATGGTTAAAAAGTTGTAAGGATTTCATTTGCTTCGAATAGGATCGAAAGATTTCTAGAAAGACACCCTCCGTTTATGCCCATAGCCGTATACCTTTAATCAACATATGCCCTCGTAATTGCAGCACGCATTATGCACATTCCGTACAAGAACATTAGGAATACGCACGAAAATACAGTGCGTACGAATATATAGTTTCATTTAATCTTATATGTATATAACACGACACAACAAATACTGTTAGGTGTATCTTAAGGCACTCGTGCGAATAAAATATGAAATGGTTAAAACAAACAAACAAACTTGTCAAACAAGAAACATTAAGTGGAATAACAATCGATAGACTTCTACATTCTCCTATTTGGTTGAATTTCACAATAAAATTAGATCTTTCGCTCTAATGAAAACGACTTCCACCGCATGTCTGTCTATTCTTTGGAATGTAAACCAGGAAAAAAGGAAACTATGACACGATTGTCAATATAGTCTGTTAACCCTGTACGAGTATATATAATACCTGTTTTTTTTAGCCTCTTAACAAGGAATATATCTATTTCGCTTTTTCTATACAGCCAGGAACTTATTCGTTAAGAATTTTTTTTTCTTACTCCTGATATATATCGATATAGTATAATATAAGAGCAAAACAGTGATAACATTTAAAACAATTAGAAACTTTTCATTATCGTATGAACAGTAACTTATTAGGCACATTTAAATAGTTTCGATCAAATGTAAACATGTGACAGGGGGAGTGAACAGGTATTATTGTATTATGTGTAAATTTCTGCATGAGCTATGAGATGGTAGTATTTATGTAAGATACGTAACAAAACAAACAACGATAGGAGTGATGCTTTGCGTGTAATATATATATATATATATATATATATATAAAAGAAAGTCAACAAATTATCTATTATAAGTAATGGATAAATTAAAAATAAGCATTCATGTTTTTTCGGTTAAGAAGATATAAATAATTGATTTAAAAATTCGAAATCCCTTATATACATGTGTGTATATATATGTACAACTAGCGGTATCCGCGGATTCTTTTCGTGTATATTATTTCTACAATATCTCTTTCAACATATCTTTATATACCTTGTGTATATATATATATATATTATCATACATATAAATTTGATTTAGAATCACAGTATGTATGCATTTGAAATGATCTTTTCGTATAAAATTTTCGTAATCCGAAGTTTACAGCAATAACTTGGTTATTTTGCATTCATATTTTCTCTTCGTCGTATCGATCCCAAAAACCTTAACATCTCATAGTTCATTCATTTCGTCGTCTTATATTCTTATAACGTACAATATAGACATCTTTCGTATTGACTACCCCTGCTTAAAATATATGATTTTATACAAATGTAACCGTATATGCGTGCACCCTTGGATCTGTTTAACGCCCCAAGGGTACACATCTTTTAAAACAAGAACATAATATAGATATAACACAATAAGTATATTATGTTATGTATGTACGTATGTATATCTATACATCATATACATAAGTCTTTTCGCATTATAAATAAAAATTTATAACGAGCACATTCCCTTATTGTATTACTCGTAACTTGGTTTTGTACAAATAAAAGACTGCGTGGCCTTTCGAAAACTATAAATAATCTAACACGTATCATTTAGCTAAAATCTTTGGCTAAATATCTAACTATTCAAAATAAGTTTTCTTTTCAAGTAACATTCAACAATTAACATCGATCAACAAAGCGTTTCACGGCAAAGTTCACGGATGTTAATTCTTCTATAACTGTAATTGTACATACAATGGTGATGTTATTATAAATAGCAGTAATTATAATGAACATGTACCGTTCAATTGAGATTGAAAGTGTCACAGAATCCCTCGTTTTCTGTACTTTAATAGTACTTTATATATCTTTATAGTAGAGGTACTCACATCATCTGTTTGTTCCAGTATAAGCGATCACAGAAAGTGTATGCGCGTAGCCAAAATAATTTGCGGTAACACGTTGCTATCATTCTTTCGTTTTAACATCCAGTTGTGTATGCTCCACATACTTCGCGATATCCTGAAACATTGATAAGCACATAGTTACTTGGGAAATTTGACGAGCAACAGACGGTAGAATGGTGGCGTTGCGTATGGAAATATAGAAATGGAGTGTGAAAATTAAAAGCTGATTTTAATGCGATACCTGAACAGCGATTTGTAAAGGCGTTAGTTCTCCTATGGAACAATCGTTTCGTATCATGTTCGCCGGCAGAAGTTTTGGACAAGGTTTGCCAGTGAACAGGATGAAAAGAGTGTGAATACTCTTCCGTTGCGACAACTCCATGTAACGATGTTGATAACCAGCTAAGTGCCGTCGGTGTCGCGCCGTTGTAGGGAACCATCTCTCGCATAAGTTACAGTATCTTTTATGCTTTATTGTTGCCTGCAACGTTGCATTAGAGTGGATATGTATACAGACAAAAGAGGCTAAGATATTTAAAACTAAGTTTAGCGAGCAAGATCCTCTTTACCTTTTCGTGGTATGCTAATTGTGTTATAATATCAGCGATGGTCATCTCACAGTCTTCATAGGAATGTTTCTCGTTCTCCTCCGCTTTCTCCATTGGAGTTATTACTTTGCTCTTCATATTTTCTACGTCCTCTACCGCATTGCCAACCTCCTCTTGATTCGTTATAACAGGTGGCGATCTAGAACTATCCCTATCTGAATTGGAATCAAAATTCAAAGCAAACTCTGGCACTAGTAATGGCATATTGTCTTCTTTCGACTTTCTTTCGCTCGAACTGTCTTTCTGATCCCGAGCGTCGTCAACGGTCCTCTTCTCCTCGGGCTTCTCTTCGCCAGACTTCTCTGTATTATTATGTACTGTATTATGTTTGGTAGATAGGTCAGAATTGTCAGCTCCCATATTCGAGGACGCCTCGCTCATTGCGCACCGACCAAATTTCTTAGAAGCTTTTAAAGAAATCGTATGCAACTCGGAAATACTGGTATACCCGCACGTAGAAGCTGCAGGGCAGTCCGTAGGGTAAGATATCTCGTCGCGCGGATGCTTCACCTCCATCCGTCTCTCTATGGAGGAATATTTCTCTTGCCCAGAGAGCCTTTCTTCGGCTTCTTCGATGGTCCGTTTATGACCAGATTTGTATTCTTTCCTTTCCGTATTTGCACATTTGCTGTGCAACTTGGAGCTCTCGTTGTCATAATCGCAACTTTCATTCTCAGACTTATAATAGGATTTCTGAAGATCTTTAAAGTTGAAACTTGAGCCTTGCTTCTTCTCTGCCAATGTTTTCGGCCTCGATTTCCTTCTCTCCACATCGTTTGTGGGCTTGTACGCAGGCCTAATTAGACACTTCTTTAATGTTTCCTTGGCAGCTAATACCTCCTTGACTAACAAGTCGTTGCAGTAAAAATAATCATTCGGTCTCTTCTCTGGACTCTCTGCTCGTTTATTTTGCAAAAACTTGTCCTGATTAGAAGTGTTCTGCAATGAATGTGGAAGATCCCTGAAATATGCTTTTGCTGATTCTTCGTTGGCGTATCCGTTTCTTGAATGCGACGCGAGCTCGTACTTTTCAATGTCTGACCCGGCAAGTTGCTCTGCAACCACGCTCGAGCCTTGTACATTATTGTTATCGATAAGTTCTAATTCCAGCTCCAATTGAGTTGGTATTGCGTCGTCTATATGTAGCCTATTTATATCTTCAAATTCGTTGTTCTTTGAACGTTGTTCTTCGTCTTCGCTACTGTCAGGGGATGCTGCAAGGATTTCTATGGTGGTCTGACTTTCGTCCGAGGAATCAACTTTAATGATGGAATTGCCATTGTCGTCAAAAGTACTTGAACGCATGATACCAGACATTAGGAATTTATCTCCGATAGTAGGTGTACTTCTTCCCTTGCTTCCGAAAGATGAGCATTCCTTTTTCTCCACCACCAGATCATTGCCATTGTTGATCAAGAAATTTCTAAACGAACTTTCTCTGGTATCATTAGATTCGGTCCCTTCTCTTATTTCATCCTCACTTTCGCCATTTAAATCGTCACTCGTCACTTTATTACGAGAAAATGCTCTTCTCTTGCCCTTCTTCTTCAAATTCTTATTTCTATTCCTACTGTTACTTTCATTCTCATTCTCATTCTCATTTTCAGTCGCGTCGATATCAGACACCTTATTCTTATCCAGAGATCTATGTTTATTGCCATCTGGACTAGTAGGAACGAAATCAACAGATGACGAAGACTTCGTGTTCGCTTTCATGTAATCGCAGTCGGACAATCTTCTCTGCTTATATTTAACAGGAGACAGATTTGATGCCGAGCTAGATCTACATAGTTTTACATTCCTATCGTCACTCGAGTCTACCTTTTTAATATCATTAATATCATCTTTAACGCACACGGGCATATTGACCACCATTGCGTTTATTAGAGACTTGTCTTTTAACGTGACTCTTGATTGCTTCAAATCCTTCACCATATAATCCAGCATTTGTAATCTTTGTAATTTGACTTTCGGCTGCCACATTGCTGACGTTTCGGTAGCCAAAGTCTTTTTACCCTTACTAATTTCGCATTTGAATTCCGCCCCAATTTGCGTCCTTTTTATTATAACTTTCGGAATCTTCTCAGTAATGCACTGTGGATATTTGTTCTTTATCTCTTCAGTTATCTCGTTCCTCGTGTCTTCCTCTCTTGTTTTCCTGCTTTTCCTGAATGGTACTTTTGAAAGACTCGTGTTTTCTCTGATGCTGTCTGGCGATACCAGAGAACCCTCGTCGTCGAGGCCGTCGTCGTCCTCCTCTGGCTTCTTGAGTTTCAATTTCGATACTTTATCAGCATCACTAGGCAACGATCCTAGTAGCGTTTCATCTTTATCCCCAACATCATCATCGTTGTCAAAGTCAGTAGGTTCCATTTCTGAATTATCGTCCGTCTCAGTTTTCGTTGCTGAATTCCTGCTCTCCTGTGTCTTAATCTTCTTAATCGTCATCTTTGGAATGCTCTTTTTCGTGGCTTTCCGTTTCAAGTACAACTTCAAGTCCTTAGAAGATATGTCCTCCAATTTTATCTTTACCCTTGGTACTTTGCTTTCATAATTATTATACTTCAATGTGTACAATTCAGAATCGCTGTTCTCCAGGCTCGTGCTGGTATCAGTGTGCTCCGACGGAAAAGACTGCGTCCGCCCGGATTTATTCTTCTCCAAGATTTCAGTAGTCGGAGTGACCGAACGAGATCTGCTTTTCATGATTATCATTTTTGGTATTTTTGGTCGGACGTCAGTTAACGGCTTTGTATCGTCGATACGTTCGTCGATAGGACTCTCAGATTCTGTATGGTCTAATGAACATTCTGATTTCGGAGTTAAATGATCGGTTTTCTTTATAACAAGCTTAGGTATCGCTTTTATGTCCGTATCGCCCTCCGACGAATGACCCAAGCTTTTGTAAGATTCAAGCGAAGGCGACTGACACTCTTCTTCTTTCTGTACATTGGCTATAATTTCGTTTTCTCTATATTTAGTGCTTTCAACTGGAGACTCTTTGGCGCAGTAGGCGCTTAAGACGGGCATCTCGTTTTCCACCAAACAATCTCCACTACGATTAGTTTCCTCTTTATCAGGCAAAAACGTTGATTCTTCTGTTGGCATTTCCTTCACATTTGCCACGGCAACTTCTATTTCGTTTCCATTATTCAGAATCGAATTTTCAATGGTGTTATCGCCTTCAATATGATCTGTATCCTTTGAAAGACCTGGAAAGATGGATTCCTCGAACTTATCGGCTTCTAAAGTATCTCCTTCTTTACAACTTCTATTCAAACTTTCCGTACACTCGGTAGAAATACATTTTACATTTGCTTTGCCGGTCGTATCTATCTGCGCTACATGAGATTCCGATTCCTCTTGGTTTGTATAAGTACTTTTTGAAGTCTCCTTTAGCGAACTATTTCCCTCGTATTCTAAAAATTCAATATCTGCACTTTCTTCGCGATTCTCAGCCACCTTTGGACTTTGCGCATCCTCGATGACCCGGATACTTTTTTCTTCGCATTCGCATTCAAAAATAGATTTCTCAGCCTTTGCAAATATTCTCTCGGGCGTTTCATTGATCCCTGTTCTGGACAACGTTTCTGTTGGTCTAGTAGGTGTATTGCTGGAATCTTCTACTTTAGAACAAGTTTGCGACTCTGGTTCAACCATCTCTCCCGGATTTCTGTGAAGTTGTGAAATTTCTTTTGCTAGAGGACAATTATTTTCAGCGATTTCATCGATTTCATCAAGAAACTCTGACTCTGTAATCTGACTAGTGTTCTGGAAATTAGCAGCTGTGGCTCCTATAGGAGTCTGATTATCAGATGCCTTTATGTCTACAAAAGACTCGTGAAGATGTTCGGAGTGGTTGAAAGCGAGCATTCCAGTATTCTCGTTCTCCTCGAGTGCACGTGAGTTAGGCGTTCGATCATCTGCTTTTAGCGAGGATACATTTTTTGGCGACTTTGAACTTGATGATTCACCTCTGGCACTTACCTCTTTTTTATAACAGACAAAACTACCTTGTTGGTCTCTTGGGCTACTATATTCATCATTTAACTGAATATTTTCTATAATAAAATTACGAGATTTAGCTGGCATTGAGGGTTCATTTGCCTTAGATTCAGTAATTTTTTCTATATTTTCATTGTTCTTGTTAGCAGCGGCGCTCTGACAGTTTTCATTATCCGCTTTATTGTCGACGAAAGGCGATTGATCCAACCGCGTTTCTACCAAGTGCGTAGCTTTATCTTTCCGCGAATTAGCATCGGGCGCAGTACCTTCTTTACCTTCATTTCTCATGGCCAGATCATCTATAATTGTTTCACTTTTGTACAACGCAGGCACAGCCGTAGTAGCTTTAGTTTCAACGGTGCAGTTCCTTTTGTAATTGCTTGTTTCAACGCCGCAACTCTTACCGCGATTCATGATTTCCTCATCAGACTCGCTGCTGCTGTACATTCTGTTCAGTTTGCAATGATCCGACCAAACAGCATTGTTATTTTTAATGCTGTGCACGTAATCCTTGTGCTTAACGTGATTACTCCGCCCATAAAATTCGTCCAAATAATTCCCCCCCCGTTCGTATAAATACTTCGTATCTTGAAAGTCGTGTTTCCTCTTATCACTGAGATCATGATGCCGCTTCCTCTTGTAGAATCTTCGAAATCTCGAGCTGTAATAGCTACTCCAAGCATCCGTGTAGTAGGGCTTTCGTATCGAAGAGGATCCTTCTCGTTTGCGAGCCTCCATCATCAATTCGTGATATGTGAATTTGCGGTTAGGGCTGTAAGATATCTTCCCATCTTTGGTAGTGTATACAGGCACTGTGTGCAAATCGTCCAGTTTATTTATGCTTGAAAAAATAGGATTTATGTACCCGCTGGTACTTTGGAACATTTCACAGTCTTCAAAAATATTATCTATCTTTGGCTTCCTCCACTTTCCCATATAACTATCATCTAGCTCCCCAGGTTCGTTCACACGTCCGTGAGCATGATCGACGTTCGCATTCGAGCACTTCTTGTAGTCCAGCTTGTCGAAATTCAAGTCCAGAGCGCTGATGGAATTTAACGATTTCACACTCGACTCCAGAAGGCTAGCGTCTCGTAGCTTTTTAATATTCTCCAACACGTGGGACGCAATGGCTACCTTTTTCTCGTCGTTCTTTATCGATCCTCCTATTATCACTTGCGACGAGCTTGCTCCTAAATTACAACTCTGCTTCTGCGTTCCGGCTATGTGATCACTTTTTTCTGTGTTCGTAGAACCATCTTCTCCCTCAAGCTTATCTCTCATCTTAATTAACATTTTATTATTTGCATCAACTATGGCAGTACTAGATATTGCACAGTTTGACTTAATTGTATCTGTATCATCATCATCAAGAAAATAATTAGTACCTTCGATTACTTCTGCGCCTGATGTATCCTTACACGATACATTATTATGTAATAAGCTACTAAGGGCCTGACTTTCCGAAGCCAGATTGCACGTCTCCTTGAAAGTAGCAGGAGTCAGGGCTCTTTCATTCGCTTCCAATGGATTTCTTCCAGCTTTTTGAAGAATGGTGCTCATATTCGAGGCTGTCGCCAGTGTTGCAGCATCGCCAATAGTATCGCCTGCTACACCGACAGGCTCTTCAGTTATTCGGTTAGAAATGATTAAATTGCTGTCCGTTTCCTGGTCGCTGGCGTGCACCCGGTGATGTTGACCGTCCATCGCATTATTGGAATAAGTAGTAATAGAATAAGGAAGCGAATCGTCGATTTCATACAGCGGCAATTTTAATAGCTGCTTGTTCTGCTCCTGCCCCTTCGAGTTTCGTTCCGTGCACGAAACGTTTATTTCAATTTTTATCCGATCCAGCGAATCCTTGGGATCCTGGGCCTTGTCGCCTAAAATCAACTCTTTCCCAATCTCGCTCTCGTTAATCTTCAAGTTCACGTTCGCCACTTGAATCCCAAAGTCGGAGTTGACGTTTTTCACAAAACCCTTGGAATGTGTGTGCTTGGCTTTGTTGTTTCGACGATAATCGTTGCTCTTCGACGAACCCTCCTCTGTCGTTTTAAGGGAATGCTCCTTATAATTTGTACAGTGTTTGCCATGCGTGTTGCGAGCTTGGTGCAATCTATCTTTCTTCTTTCTGTACTCCTTCAGCCGAACTCCACCTTCGTCTACGATTTTCTGATCTTTCTGCGGCAATTCGGATTTTTTCGAACCCCGGGAATGCACATTTTCACGCGACGTAGGAATATGTTTATTGGAAGTGTGTTTCGCGTTTTTGCCGTCTTCTTCGGAATGTTCTTTGGTATTGTTTGCCCTTAGCTGAACGTCCGCTGACTTTTCACAGCGAATGTTGAGATTTTTTTCTGTGCAGCCGTGTGATTTTTTATCGGTTAAAATAGCGTTATCCTTTATCACAGCAACAGTGTAATTCTTATATCGAGAAGCGGTATGGCACACGGAATGTTCTTCGTTTTGAGACGAGCATAAATCGTTCGCAGAGAATTTTCTCGCGTCTGAACTTTTTGATTGTTTCATCCGATGTTCCGTATCTGTTTTCTGAGCTTTTATCAGCTTACCCAAGCTTCTATGCATCAACTTGTCTTCCCAAACTACAGTTCCCTTTATCTTTTGCTTTCTGTTTGACTGGGCTTCTGGCGAGGCTAACGATGGCTCGGTGGTATGAATAGATCTATTCGAACCTTTTACCTTTTGTCCTTCGGCTGGATCCCCTTTGTGTTTGGACCTTTCAGTTTCATCGTCAGATTCGGCGTGCCTCGTGAAATCTGCGTGAGAGGCGGCTGGGTCTATGGTGTCTACAAAATTATCCACACCGACAGCTGGCTTGCTACTTTGGATCGGAGATTCCATCGAATTTGTCGAGCTTCTTGTACCTTTATGTTTCTGTTCGTGCACAGACTTCATAGATTCGCATTCGGAATTCTTCTCACTTTTGCCCTTTTGTCCAACCTCCAGCTGATATTCCAGAGATGTTAAAGCAGCGCACGTATCAGAGATTTTTGGATCGTTCTCTTTGCCATTTATTAAGAACACTTTTTTTCTCGTTAAATTGATTTGTTTCTCTTTAGCGATGTCAGGAGACTTCGTTGCGGGGTCGGACACAGAGAAATCGAAGCTATCAAGGCTTATATCCTGCTCGTGGGTGCTATTGGTGTCAGATTCATAACAGTTCTCGCACTGCTCCTGGTCCTGTTCCAATTCCAATTCCAACGGATCGAGGGACCTATCTTTAAGCTTGTCTTCGGTGCTCAATTGCCCATACGGCTCCATTTTCACTGGAGACTGCGTGAAGCTTATTACAGGGCTGTTCTGCATTACTTCTATTGGGTTGGTCGACATAGACAGATCTTCGATGTTTTGCGAAGATTCCTCGCTGTCAGAATGAATAGGAGTGTTCAACGTTGTGGAGATCGGCGTGCATTCTGATGTTGGTAGATCAGGCAAGCTTATGTCATCAGGATTATGGGATTCTTCGCTGGAAAAATGGCTTTGCTTCTTGAAAGCCAAATCGTCTGTAATTTCCAGATTAGCCTTCGCTTGATTATTGGCGACTGAGACCACAGTTGCCGTTCGGATCGTTTCAGAAATGCTGGAATGCTGAATATTCGAGCCCTTGTTCTGGCTAGCTAGAGGCGCGCTGTCATATTTCACGGGCAGCGCGGCAGCTTCGTTTTTGTTGTACCGTTTGGCATTCTGAAGAGGCATCGTTTCCGCTTTGCTGTTAGCTGTGTCCTTAAAGAACGATATTGTCTTTTGTTTATCTAAAGTCTCCGCGACTTGGTCGTTAGAAGCCCCCAGAATGTTGCTTATTTCTAAGTTATCTACTATGTGTATCGTGGGTATCTCGTCGGGGCCATTGCTTATACAGTGTATAATGCTGCCAGGCTTCACCACACCTTCGGCTATCGTCCGTTTAGAGGCTTTGACAATCTCAGCGCTTTCCGGCGACGGATACGACACCGTTAAACAATCTTTCGCCTGTATCGCGTTCCCGTTACCGGTCCCGTTGCCCTCTTTCTCGTTGTCCGCGGTTGCCTCGCTCGGACAGAAGCTGTTCCTTTTATGCACCTCTGCACTTTGCGACGTTCTCGGCGACAGATCCACGTTCTCGTAGCTCACCACCACGACCGGCGTTGTTTCGCTTAGAACGGACTCTGGTAAGTTGGACGTCGTTCCCTCTTCGTCGTCAGTTTCGTCCCAATTGGCTAGAAACTGCCGAACATCAAGGTCCGGTTTGTTGGCAAATTCTTTCGAAGCCTTCTGATGCATCATCGTTTTGCTGCTGTTGTCTGTGCTTAAAGTATCATAGCCGTGCGCCTCGCTTGTTTGTACTTTTAATTGATTCTGATTAGAGTGATGGTGCATAGAGAACTGAGATGGTTTCTTCAAGTGGTCTATATTGTAGGAAGGAACGTGCTCATTTTGCAGCGGAATTATTACCTGTTCTGGCTGCTGTTTCGGTTGAGACTTCTCTTTAGCTATCACGTTAGCTCGATCCTTGCCTGGCGCGTCAATATTTTCCGACGATTGACCCCTGGCCGGCACGTGCTGCAATTTCGAGAAGCCATCCGGAGGATAGCTCGAGTTTATTAACATACCATTTTGATCGAACTGCAAGTTAATCGGCGGTACAGCGCCGCTGTTGATTGGCGCCGCGACGCACGAGCTCTGTTGAACGGGATTTTGGTAACCAGCCGACTGCTGTAGCTTAAGTAACTCTCTGTATCGCGACACGCATTCCTTGTACTTCGGATGCGACTGGTAGCCGGGTATTCTACTCAACTCTCGAAGATGAGTTTCCATCGAGAACTTTTGCATCGCGATCTTATGCTGATACGCCTGATGCTGCTGAGGAGAGTTGTGCATGAACGTGGCCGGCGGCGGTATTCTGTTTACCAGCGCGTTGTCGGTAGTTTCTTGGGATTCATGAGACACTTCCGTCGGCATATTCCTTACGAATTGCGAATTAAAATAATTATTCTGCGGAGACGACGCCATGTTGCCGCTCACGTTTAAAGCAGGCACTGCTTTGGGTAACACGTTACCGTTCTGATACTGAAACTGTTTATTGTTGAATTTCTGTTGAGCCATCAAATGCTGCTCCTGATGTTTAAGTACACCCGAATTCGGTACATTCATGTTCGTTGCTTTAGAATGCTCTTTAACAGGATAAGGGTACTTCTGATGCTCCGCCGAGTAATTGTAAGTCTGCATAGGATAGCTATGGTACATTCCCGAAGATGCCGGATAGTTTCTATGCGCTAAGTGATCCTTGTGATACTTGTAATCGACGAAATTTCGCCGATGATCCATGGCAGACGCGTTTGGTAACACAGCTCCCATCGTTTCTTTACTCTCTAGATTGTCTTTCCTAAAATTACAATTATTTCCGTAGTGTCTATTCTCCATCTGGTAGCCAGATTGGTGCACGTTATCCCTGTACGACGTGTTAGTTTGATAGGATCCGAATTTCTCCCACTGCTGATAATTCATACTAGCATCCGAATTGCAGCATAATCCCTTGCAAGGCACATACGAAGGGGGTCCGTGTTTCCCAGGATGTATGGAACCGATGTTAGTGTTTCGTGGCCCCATATTTCCGGTTCCTGATCCTGGCACAGGTCCGGGTCCATGTCTGGCGCCAGATCCGTATACAGAGCCATGAGCGCCTCCACTTCCGGGACTAGTTTCAGGCCCTGATCCGGTATGCGTTCGGGACCCAGGTCCAGGACCAGGCACAGCTCCCGTTCCAGCTCCAGCTCCAGCTCCAGCTCCAGAAGATGCGTTTAGATTACAACTTGGCACGCTCATGTGGCCGATAGGTCCGTTAAAAGGCACCTGGTTACTTCTGTATCCCATTTCATCGCTTATAGTTGCAATTGTACTATTCCTATGATCCAGAGGAGGATTTAAATTATCTAGCATCAGATTCCTTGCGTTCGGAGAACCATAATGGCTGATGCAGTTCTGCATCTGCATCATGGACACAAGAGGGCTGTTGTTCGGAATGTTTGATCCGCTCGAGGCATTGTTGAACGACTGGAAATTTCTTGGATTGTAGTTAGGATCGTTTTGGTGTTTATTCAGACCCTCCGAGTTAAGAGCATGCGCGTTCAGCGTCTGCTGATTAACACCAGGGACGAATTGCAAATGCCCAGAATTCACATTCTGCGTAGACGCTAAAGCTTCGTTCGTTTGCGAAACGTTAAACTGGTGCCAATCTGGCATATTTCCATTGTAGTTCATTGTACATTGTCTGACTACAAGATTTCTTATAATTGCCTCATGCTCTTTATCCTCAAGGACGATTGAACCAGAGGCAGGAGCAAAACCTGCGGAAACAAATACTTTTATCAGGACAGAATTTTGCGGCGACAGGTCTATCCGCGCTCGTACGTCGCATAATTTCCACAGTGGTTTGCGAGATTTTTAGCGACACCAGATTGTACTATCGGAGCCCGATGCCTTGTAATTCGATACCTAACACTCTTCACCTTCCGATGTAAAAGAGAGAGCAGGTTTATCGATTTCGCGATTCGGAGAATATCTATTTGTATTTCGAGTTTCAGCCAACACTGTTTTATTCGGGCGTAAATAACAGCAGTTACCAACAGCAGATTTCATTTCCATTGAATGTGTGGGGAGTCATGTTTCAGCTACCTATGTTTTCTCGTTTTACGCCAACAGGCTGTAGCTCGCGCAACAATTAGGTGGAGACGATATTTTTCACACGGCGACATACCTGTCACCACAAATACGCCTCGTTAATCGGGCAGCGAAGGTGCAAAGGTTGTCCAAGTTCACATATTTTATGGAAAAACTGCCATTAATAAAGGGTCTTGCGTTTTAGGAATGAAAATAGCAGTAGACGCGGATAGTTGTTGTCGGGAGGTGCGCGGATTTTCATTGTATAATTTATCCGTCGCGTGTAAATCGGAAAATATTCACCAAAGACTCACCTGCACGTTAAAACGATTCACGATACACACGCCATGTTGGACACAACTACTAGACAGGCATCACGCGCCTGCTGGAACCAGGTAGCCTTAGCTACGTTTCATTATAATCGTATGCTCGTCGTTCGATCGTATCGATCATACTATCTGCCTTCCCCATGGAAAGCTTCATTATCACGTCCGTCGGTGTGCTTTCCTGTTAACGAGATGTAATCCAAAAGTCTCCATCTCTTTCCGTTCTATATGTGTGCATTTAATCTGCAAGAAACACTTATAATCCCCGTCGAAGACTCGGCGAACCGAATCAGAAGTCAGAACGTCAGAACTCTGCCTTACTCCTTCCTGCTTGCCCACATTGATCTTTGACATTCACCGGACTAAGGAATTCACCAATTACATATACGTTGCCTATAACATCGGGCTCATTCCTGCGACTTTTCTTCGGAAAGATTTCATCCAGATACCTATCATTACATTTCGTTTCTTCGATATGATATACGATATACAAAAAGTATGTTCACGCGCATCTCTTGCAATATAATATGGAATATGGGATATGGATTTCGAAGCAGATTCATTCCAACTGACGGACTTTTTGCGTGGAAACTCTTTATCCGCGGCAGGTATTGCTATTATTACCATTAGATGGTATAGCGTTTCTGCTTCTGTAGGTAATGCAACTTGTGTAGATAATGTAGGAACTGAACTTGTTGGCGAGTTCAGTAACAAGCACGGCGAGGCCCTGCTCCTGTATCGGGGGCACATAACCAGAGTTAGTGGCAGGTAGTGGCGTACTCAGAAGGGGGGCCAAGGGCCCTGGCACCCCCCGAAGAAAGAGGAAAAAGGAAATTAATGTACCCACGACTGAAAACTGGACTTTATTCTTTGAATACATTTTTATAATCACCTAATGAATTTTATTGAGTTTGTATTAAAAATTTTATCCCTTCATCAACTCGGCTCTCCCCAAGATTAAATCCTGAGTGCGCCACTAGGGTGGCACTTATTTTCGATTTTTGAATTTTCTTCGGGGCACCCTCCAGAATAGTTCCAAATAATTAAAAAAAAATCTGTGTAAAGTTTCAGCTCGATCGGATAACGGGAAAGGGTGCCCCTGGGCCGTTAAACATTTAAATCATTATTTAACAGCTCGCGAAGTCGATTTTATATAACGTCTTCCAAGTTATTGATTGGATCAAAAAATATGTCAAACAAAAGTTGTAGATCCGGACAAGGAGCATCTTTTTTGTTCTATTACTATTTTTCGTGCGACAAACGGTTTTCGAAAAAAAACCGAAAAATTAAAAAAAAAACTTTTTTTTCAAATTTTCAAATGCTTCTAGAACGCTTTTTATTTATGAAGGTGAACAAAAAAAATTGAATTTTTATTTTCGAGGACTATTTTTTAAACATTAACGGGGAGGGGTATTTTAAATAAAATATTTATTGGTATTAAACTATTTATTTGTATAAAAATATATCTGCTTAATATTATTTAATACATTAGAAAGCACCTTTATGTACTTGCAGCTCATTTTGATTTCACAACTTTTTTTTATTTTGTAATTATCTTCTATTTTTTGTGATTTATTTGATTTCGTGTACTTGGCGTAATTTTTTTACTTTTTTAAAGTTTTTTATGGGGTCAGATATTACAGTAATTTACGAATATATACTTATTAAGGGTCTAGGCCACCTTGGACGGAGCAAAATTGCAGTCATTTTCGGCATTTTTTTAGGAAGATAATAAAATAAACAGAAAATTTAATATGAAGCCTATTATTATACAACTCTCGCCGGAAAAAAATCGTATTTTTTTTCTTACAAAATGGCGGCGGTAGAGCCGTGATACGCAAGATCTTGTGGAGCGACGTTTTCCACGGTGTTCAATCTCACGGCTATACCGTTTGACTTAGAACAAAAAACCAAAAAGCTTTATTTTCTGCATGCCTAAAACTATGGCAATACGTAGCGGTTTTGCAATATCTTGAATATGTTCTGTACAATTGACACTTTTATAAAAAAAAATGCACTTTTTCTCTCCATGGTCACCATTTCGAGACAAATTAATGTTTCTGGATTTCCCTACGTACTTCCATAGTTTTAGGCATGCAGAAAATAAATCTTTTTGGTTTTTTGTTCTAAGTCAAACGGTATAGCCGTGAGATTGAACACCGTGGAACACGTCGCTCCACAAGATCTTGCGTATCACGGCTCTACCGCCGCCATTTTGTAAGAAAAAAATACGATTTTTTTCCGGCGAGAGTAGTATAATAACAGGCTTCATATTAAATTTTCTGTTTATTTTATTATCTTCCTAAAAAAAAATGCCGAAAATGACTGCAATTTTGCTCCGTCCAAGGTGGCCTAACCCCTTAGCCATCTGTGTTAATTTTTACAAGCTTTAGTAAAGTGTCCCGTATGTAGATGCTAGATATTTCATAAACCAAGGAAATATATTACGCATAATATTTCTATTTTATCTGTAGCAGAACGTGTGCGGTAGAAAGGACTGTTGTTATGACCGAGCCATGTCAGCTTTGGAAGTCACCTCTGTTCAGACGGCCGGCCCGGAGCCGCGATATACGTCACTCGGCGTACAATACAGACCGATATTTCACATTTCGGAAGTATGTACGTGTGTATTGCGTCGCGAGGCCTGCCTGGTCTCTCCCCACCTAAGCCCATATTTGGAATGGTATAGCGGTGGGCCGCGGGGGTCATTCGTCCCGCGGACATCGTTGAGTTAAACTTAAAAGGTCAAAACGTTCAGACACGAAAATTGTAGAAAAACTTTGAAACACCGCTACAAACAAAGACACGTCCCATTAAGGGGGAATTCTCGTTTAACAGCCCCCGAAATTTATGATTTTTTTTTAAAAAACTATTGTTAATATTGCATTAAACTCTCTTGGGATATAAGGAGGCATCTGTAAACTTGCAGAAAATCCTTTTTTATGTCGATCCTTCTTATTATTTATAAATTATTGTGGAATCTCTTCGACGTTAAGTGTAGCACTTGTCACAGTCATCTGACTGCAAAGAGAATAAACTTTTCTTAAAGTTAAATAATTTACATTGGGACTGGAGCTAAAATTTTAATTTTAGTTTTTATTTATAATACTTTTTTCGTCGATATAAAGAATAATATGAAAAATTTGTCTAAGGAAAAAACTTACTTTTTCTCTCGAACGCTATGATTCTTTCAATTTTTCATTTTTTTCCCTTAAAGTGGACCAATCCCCGCGTAAATTATCTAACTTTAAGAAACTTCTATTTTTTTTTGCAATCACATGACTGTGACAGGTGCTACACATCCCGCCAACAGAAGTTACATCACAGATGGACAAGATTCCACAATAACTAATAAATAATAGGAAGGATCGACATAAAAAAAAATATTTTCTGCAAGTTCAAAAATCCCTTCTTATATCCCAAACGAGTTTAATCCAATATGACGAACAGTTTTTTCCGGAAAAATCGTAAATATAAGTTACTTTTGGGACTGTTAGACGAGAATCCTCCTTAAAGATAAAATCATAAAAAAGAAAACCAGAACATTAGATTCTGAGGCCTGCAGAACTAATATATAATTGAATAAAATTTTAATTTCTCAATTTATGAAAGTAATGATACAGAAACAACCAGCCTACTGTTTAACAACACCATGATTTTTATACAGAGCATTAAATAAAGTATCAAATACACAGTTTGCAAACGCTTTTCACTGCAATTACGGTTAAAATATTGATAACAGAAAAATTAAGTAAACGAAACATATGTTAAATTATATGATAATTTTTCCCCATTTTTCGGCGCAAATTGCATTCCGATATCTTTTATAGTTCAAAAGTTATACGAAAAAGGCCCCTAATTCTTCTACCCGGGCCAATAATGCGCCAGTGTGAACTAATCCCGCAGCTGGACCGTCGTAAAGGCAGATATTTTCACGCGGAACGAGATCGGTGCGATCGCACTCTTAAAATGGCTACCGTTTTCTTTCCCGTCTGCTAAGTCAAATTTAATATCCTCTGGTGAAAGCCATGTAGGGGTCCGGTAGGTGTTCATCGACATGCCACCAGAGGGCCACCCGGCACCAGGGCTTCTCGCTGGTGTTCCATCGCCCTCCGGTTAGTATATATACAAGTTCCGTTCCAGTCCTGATACCCAGCGGTCTAAGGCAGGGTTCCGCCAGGTAAGCCTTACTGATGAGTCCTCTTAAAACTGGCAGATTGGCGTGTTTCAACGCGCCCATTTTAACTCGGGCCTTTCACCGCCACGCGCCGCCAGCAGTTCTGTCCATAAAACGAACAAATATTCAAAATGTTTTTCCAAGCGATAAATAAAGAATCACTGTTGCTGGGAATAGTTGCGTAATGATTAGCGGAGCCTTAACAACCGATCAAGACATCTGTATTCGACGAGTTATGAATTATTATCATCGGTTAGCTTGCTGCATTATCTGGCGTCGGCGTGTTCCGTCGGCAATCTTTCGGCATGCCTAGCGTCAACTAACTGTTAACAATTAAACAATTAGAATTAGAAGGAAATCGTCATAAATACATACACATATATCATCAAGGACCGCAAAGAATCATAGCCGCAGAAATTATTTTCATTATTTCAGAGTTGCCTGTACTGCTCGAATCGTACATGTGTGCTGTGCATACGTGCACGTGCCCGTGGCATACACACCGTGCATACATATATGCTTTTGTTTTCTTTCGTAAACGTTTGACGTTCGTGCTGTAAAGAAGAGAAGTTTGCGATGCCGTTGCAGGTTCACGACGTTCAGGTAATTTCTCGATAGAATATGGATTACTCGCGCGTAAGGTCGTCCCATACCGCGACTTTGAAATTGAAAAGTTGGGTTCCTGCTCGTGTCTGTCTCCTAGTGATCGCATTTCCTCCGTCGGCTCGATGCTCTTCTAGCTAATCCGTTAGTTCTCAGCTTCCTATATAAGATACTGTTTATATCCCATGGTGTTCTATGAGTTTAGCAGAATGTGGTGGAGCCTATGCAAGTCGATGCCCCCACAGAAGATAACGACAATGCGGAAGAAGAACCTTACATCGTGGAGAATCCAACGCTGGTACGTGCGCTCTTCGCGTCTATACTACATAGCTCTACTATTAGCTCTATACTATTAGAGTAATATCGATCGTAGCTTGTACGTTCTTCATCTCGTATTTCCTTCAGGACTTGGAAGTCTATGCTAACAGCTACATAGGCCTCGCCAAACTCTACAGATTGATATACATAGCCGACCACTGTCCGATGTTAAGAGTGGAAGCTCTAAAGATGGCTATCTCGTACGTGATGACGACTTATAACGTTTCCCTTTACGTGAATCTGCATAAGAAACTGGTACAAGCCGTAGGCACCCCTGGCTTACCGGACGTGGCGGCGCAGTCGACGTCCCAGGACATGCTGACGCTAGACCAAGCTTGGGTCGAGTCTCGGTCGAAGAAGGCCGCTCTAAAGCTAGAGAAGTTCGACACGGATCTGAAGAATTATAGGAGCAATTCGATTAAGGAAAGTATCAGGAGGGGCCACGACGATTTGGGCGATCACTATCTCGATTGCGGGGATCTCGTTCACGCGCTGAAATGTTATTCCAGAGCACGAGATTACTGTACCAGCGGCAAGCACGTGGTGAACATGTGTTTGAACGTCATCAAAGTCTCTATTTACTTGCAAAACTGGTCCCACGTGCTGAGCTACGTAACAAAGGCTGAGAGCACGCCGGACTTCTCCGATGTTCATGGCAAAGATAACAATCAGTCGATAGTAACGAAGTTGAAAGTCGCCGCCGGCTTGGCCGAGCTGGCGACGAGAAAGTACAAAATGGCAGCGAGGCACTTTCTGCAGGCGTCGCTGGATCATTGCGATTGCCCCGAATTGCTGTCGCCCGGGAACGTCGCTCTGTACGGAGGACTATGCGCTTTAGCGACGTTCGATAGGCACGAATTGCGGAAGCAAGTGATATTCAGCAGTTCGTTCAAGTTGTTCCTAGAACTGGAGCCGCAGCTGCGCGATATAATTTTCAAATTCTACGAGTCCAAGTACGCGTCGTGCTTGAAATTACTGGACGAGATAAAGGATAACATACTGCTGGACATGTACATAGCGCCGCACGTTAACGTACTGTACACGCAGATCCGAAACAGAGCATTGATACAATACTTTAGCCCGTACTTGAGCGCGGATATGAGGCGCATGGCGACTGCTTTCAATAGGACAGTCGCGGAATTGGAAGACGAGCTGATGCAGTTGATTCTCGACGGTCAAATTCAAGCGCGCATAGACTCTCATAACAAGGTAGATATTCCGAACTTGCTCCCAGTACTAATCCGTAATTGCTGCGAATATCGATGTGTTGATAACACTGTCCAACACGATTTTTGGTCTGCAATATCCGCTGGGTGACTCTTGTAGAGTTTTTCGCCCCGAACACGAATCCGCAAGCAGAAATGCTCTATCACACTCAGTCTTTGAGAAAACCGATTTGGAAAAAAACTGCAAATTTTCAACTTTGAACATTTTTTGTGTCGAAACGGTAATAGTTATTCGGTTGCTCGTCGCGTCAAATTATTCTACGAACCCTCCCGAATACAGCGATATAAGTTATTATTGCATTATGATCATTTAAATTTGTTTAAACAACGATCAAAGGGAAAATGACACTCGAAATGCACCCATTTTTGAAGATATTCAATTTATTTCCAAAACTAAGGGTCTGGGAAAAATCTGACCATTCCACGCGATGCAGCAGACATTTTTCCGTCGGAACTCATCAACAAAACTGATAAGTCACGTTTTGCTTTCAATACAGAAGCGAAAGAGTTTGGCAAAACGCGCGGTGTGGACAGTGGTAGTCAACGGCGGGGCGCGGTCCACTGCCACTCAGCGTAACACAATCGCTTAATGCGCCTGAGTACCACTGTTGGCACCGCGCGTTTTGCCAAACTATTTCGCTTCTGTATTGAAAACAAAACGTGACTTACCAGTTCTGTTGATGCTTTCCAGAGGAAAAATGTCTGCTGCATCGCGTGGAGTACTCAGATTTTTTCTAAGACCCTTAGTTTTGGAAATAAATTGAAAGATAACTTCAAAAATGGGTGCATTTCGGGTGTCAATTTCCCTTTGATCGTTGTTTAAACAAATTTAAATGATCATAATGCAGTAATAACTGATATCATTGTATTCGGGAGGGTTCGTAGAATAATTTGACGCGACGAGCAACCGAATAACTATTACCGTTTCGACACAAAAAATGTTCAAAGTTGAAAATTTGCAGTTTTTTTCAAAATCGAATTCCTCAAAAACTGAGGGTGATGGCGATAAACGGTTTGCGGATTCGTGTTCAGGGCGAAAAACTCTACAAGAATCACCCAGTGGATATTGCGGAACAGAAAAAAAGTTTCATTTTGTTGGGCTGTGTAATAAACCAGTGCCCATACATCGACCGTTGCGTATGTGCAGATTTTATACGCGAAGGATGTCGATCAACGCAGCACAACTTTTGAGAAGTCTATGAGCGTTGGCAAAGAATACCAACGGCGTACTCGTATGCTAATCCTAAGGGCTGCTATGTTGAAACAACAAATTCACGTTAAGGTAATCCTCTTCTATTACGTGCCGCAAATATGTTGCACGCTCCAGTTTCTGGGCAATGAGATATTTAAGCATTTCGAACGATTTGGCGCGCGCCGGTTTTGTGTACAATTCTTTTTCAACGCTTTTACAGAGTCCCCAACGGGATAGTACTCAAGGGGGAGAGATGTCAGTCACCTGGAAACAATAGTTTAGTGGTAAGAAATTGAACTGTGACTTGTGCTAACCCAGTTGCGTTTAGTCGATGTACGTTTATGTAAATGAAAGATATGAAAGACTATACAGATATTAGATAAATTAGGCTTAACATGCTGATATTGAATTTGATTTTTTCACAACTATTATATAATATGTACATACATACATATATATAAGCGAAATATTTAGTATTTTCAAACTTACGATAATTAGATATATGTGATGTACACCGATAACTTTACTGTCAATAAATCGTATAAATTCGTTTTTCATTAAAAAATAATATCTTTCATGTGTGGTTTTTGTGATTTTTTGCTTCTCGGTTTTTTCTCGTATAAAAGCAAACGCTATAATCTATAAGACACAACGCTGTAGCGAAGAAGAAGCTTTTTCAATAACAAGCGTTCTCGCGTGAATTTCATAATTATTTTATTCAATACGAAAGGTTGCTATATTCCATGTACAATCTATGCGAAATATTTTATTATAAACAGTGTATAACGATTGTCGTACATTGAAACTTACAAATGTTTGTAGATTTAGTAGAAATAGCGGAATGTTATCGTTTTCATATACAATCTGCGAAGATATTTCATTGAAAGTTCGACAGAAACCAAGAAATACACTAATAGTAACGGTTAAACAATTATTTCTGTTATAAAAATACGATATCTTGAAAGTCGGCGCTTCTACCAACGCGTATTGTACAGTTGCCACAGTCGTCATGTTTCTGCGCAATGTGTCTTTACGACATGTAGCCAAGAACGGCGATTATCAGAATTTTATAATCGGAAAATTCTGAATGAGAATGTTTCGTTTACACGTATTATACTTGTACTGTGCACGTTTGTACGTATGTGTGTGTGTACAGAAATATTTCATCACTTTCAGATACATATGTACGTGTAAAAGTATGCTCAATCATTTACAATGAGAATGAATACATATCCGGATCCAGAAACTTTCTCTTTTCGGAGTATTTAAAATTTAAATAATCGATGTTGCAGCAACAGGCTGGCCGGCTTCAAATGGGAACGAGAAGTCATCGAGGTATAATTTCTCTACACTCTACAGGAACGTCTTGTATAAAAACCAGAAGAAAAAGAATACAAATATTTGTAAGTCTGTAATTATTGTACTCCATTTGTAACAAACAGTATATCCTTTGTAACGATATTGAGGGGTGGACATTGATCCATTATAAACTGTCGTCTTGGGCCTGAAAAAAAAATGTATTTTCATGTTACCAAACATTTTCAATTTCAACCAATAGCTTTGGCAATCCATAAGTATGATACGTATTAAATTTCTCGTACTTAACTTGACTCTGTGTTTATATGAAAATGTTTTAGCGTTTGTATGTATATCTTGACGTGTTATTCGCGTTTAAATGCGTACCATTTAATTGTTTAAATGTTCACGGCTATAGATGAATTTTGAACAGATTCTTTCGATACTGCTTCATCCCGGAGATGAAGTAATTGATTTGACCCTTGGTTGTCACATTGGGCCAAAATGACCGAAAATTTGACTTCGAGGCAGAGATGGGCAAAATTTTTATGCAAATAAAAATTTCGAATAGCGAGTGAAAGTTAAAAAAATTATTCGTCATGTGTCGAATGAAAAAAATTAACTTTATTCGTCAAATAATCTACAGTTGAAGTAACTTTTATTTGATCCGTTAATTTAAATAATGTTTTATTTAGTTAATTCTCAACTCTGCTTTGAGGTAAAATATATTTGAGGCACCTTTGAAAATGGTACTACTGGCGCCATGTAGTAGTAATTTCGTGTATCCTCTACACACCCTACAGGTACAGACGCTTCCCGAGTGAGGGGAATTTTATTTATTAATTTTTTCTATGTTTTTTTTTATTCAAGTAGCATATCTCAACAGTATAACCATAAATTTTTGCACAGAAATATTAAAAATGAAAAACTTATGATTCTTTAAGCAAAACACTTTTTCTTTCAAAATCTTTTCCGAACGTGATGCTTTAAATGTTAATTTCCAACGATGAATATTTATATTCCACAATGTTCAAACTTTATCACAGAATTTTTGCGACGTGATGCAACAGATAGTGTTTAAACGACAGCTGATGGAAAATTTGCTTGGGTCAGTGTGGCAACTACGTTCCCGAAAATAGAAAAATAGGTGTGACAACCGAGAGTTAAATGTAACTGGCTAGGAAAGATTAAGATTAAGATAATCATCATTTATGCAGCAAATATTATTGCGTTTATTGAGTCGCGTAAATTTGGTACATAAACTTCTAATTACCGTTAGCTTTTACACAGATTTATTCGAGATAAAGGGTATAAAATATGGAAATATAGAATATATAAAGATTTAACAAAATTACAACTTATCACTTCGGCAGTTGATTATGGTAAATTATTGTGAAGAATGTGCGGCGAGGTGACAGCTCTAATAATTATTCGTGACATGACAATTTACATTGCCACTGTTTAAACTTCAAAGTTTAAAGTACTGTTCGTAAGTATGGAGAGGTGCATCAAATGCGCCTTGATTTGTATACCTTTAAAGCGGCGGCAACGCCAACGGTGGCGAGAATCCCGAAACCAAAGGCTAATAGATGCGGGATATATTTCATTCCTGGTATGCCGCGTCGCTTTGCCATTAGACGTCCCAAGAAAGATAACTTCTTGTCGGAATACGGTGGATAACGGCATCTGTAATATCCAATTACTTCGTTAGTAAGCAACACTCGAGTAATTACAAATATCGAAGTGTCTGCGGTAAAAATTTGCTTACGATGCTATCGATTCCGCCAATTTGTTGAAATCTTTAATAAGGCAACCCTTTTTATGAACAAACGCGTCATACGTATACTTTCCATGGTAAGCACCCATGCCTGAATATCCAACTCCGCCGAACGGTAGAGTGTCAACTGAAGAAACGAATATTCATGTATAATAATGTGCAACGTAATGTAATGGTTGATCGTTTTCTTTCCCCAAAGGTGCGATTCCACTGAGGCAACGCAAGGCAACGTGTCGCATGCGATGCGTGCGAGGGTGATTGTATGTGCTGCATGCGAAAAAAAGGATGCGACGATGTTGCCAGTTGCCGAAAAGTTGCCTCGGTGGAATCACACCTTTATACTAGATACTGGACACTAAACAATAGACGTGGCGATTCATGCAGAGTATAAAATCTTAATGAGACAAGGTGTTAACTCGATGACAAGATGGGATACATATACACACGAGTATGTACAATGTAAAGTGCAATGCACACAATAACTGGGGGAATCCACTGTCCCAAAGCTATAAAAAAAAAAAGCGTAAAAAGAAACTTGAAAAATGCATATTGAAAACTGAATGGTGGTTGGCGAGATGTTTTAAAATACGCTAGAGTAGAGTAAAGGCCGTCGCGCATTTCGGCGAAGCGCGGCGAATCGAAGAAATTAATAATAATTAATTAATTGTCGCTGCGCTTCGGTCATCAATTGTTTATAAACATTTCTCGTCGTATCGCCGCCCTTCGCCAAAATACGCGACGGCCTTAATCGTTTCCCGGTTTTCACGAATGCATGGTATCTATATTTATAAATCTATAAATAGCCACATAAGAATTCTGCTTCAATATGCACCCGTTATTACGAGAGTTCCTTTGTAAGCGACAAACAAAAAGCAAAGAAGAAGAAGAGGAGGAAGGAGACGAACAAGAAGATCAAGAAGACTTCAAATACCTGACACCTGTAGCACTGTGTCATTAACGCAAATACTACCACTGCTGGTGTTCTCGACAATCAACGATACATTGTTACCATCGTTGCTAAATACATACAGTGCTAATGGCTTTTCCCTGTACAAAACATGTAATAATGTACAAATCGTTAGTAGAAATAATCGTGTGCAAAACCGTTTAAAACGTAGTTTCATCGATACGGGAGTAGCAGAGTTACATTCATTGCCACCGTGAATACCTACTTACAAGTTCTTCATTGAATAGATTTCTTTCCATGCATCGAATAACAGGGGCGTAGCTTGGATTTCATTCAGCCGAGGGGCAATAAACAGTGAAACCGAATTTTGTAACCGGGGTCGTGTAATGCGCAATTACTTCGCAACGTAATTTATTTCTATATTCTAATAAATTAATTTAATTTTGGACGAACGACTAATTTATTACTTTTATCCTGCGCGGGCGGGCAAGCGCCCAGGCCTGCTCCACCTCCGCTACGCCCATGTTTACAAAGGTAAAATGAAATTGGATTCTGGGGTACTATTTACAATTCAAATCTAATAGTATCTACATAATTATAGTGGTATTTGTCAACGTGCCATCCTTCTACTCGTCACTTCTACCGACTCCACCGGCCATGCTCATCATACAGATATGCATGTGATAATTGCAATGGCTAATTTTTAATTAACATGCGTAACAGCGTAATTCGATTATGCAATAGAGAACCGACACCTTACTTACAACAATTAGCAACTTAATTCCAACGAAGTGTCAAAAATAAAACCGTACATGCTACAGCAAATGATTTTCTCATTATAAGGTAGAACACTTCGCACGAGAATATATATACACATTAATATCTTTATATACACAAAAGTAATGTAACGAAATATCATCTGGCAATATTTAAGGGGGAACACCACTGTGACGGCCGGAAAAGTAAGCCATTTTTAAGAATTTTTTTCAGGAATAATTTACAGTTTTCATAGAAAATTTTTATTATCTACCTTTAGTACGCTGTCTTAAGGGACTATACAAAAAAATAAATAGAAGAACATCCATAAATTTTAATATATTAATTAATCTTCCAGACCCACCCACGCGAGCTGGTCGAATGTGTAACTATGAAACAGCAGATCCGAAATCAAATTTCATTTTTTTTTTATAAACTATATGAGTGTAGTTTCCGTTGTGCGTACCGATTTCTTAAACAAATTATTTTTGTAAAAATTAGGAGAAAATTTTCGAAAACCCGCGAATAAGATGGACAGTTTTTCAAGCATATTTAAAAAAGTTTGTTTTCAATCCAAGAATCCGTACGTACAACCGAAACTACACTCATATAGTTTAGAAAAAAAAAATTAAATTTAATTTCGGACCTGCTGTTCCATAGTTACACATTCGACCAGCTCGCGTGGGGAGGTCTAGAAGATTAATTAATGTATTAAAATTTATGGATGTTTTTCTATTTATATTTTTGTATAGTCTCTTAAGACTGCGTACTGGAGATAGATAATAAAAATTTTCTATGAAGACTGTAAATTATTCCTGAAAAAAAATTCTTAAAAGTGGCTTACTTTTCCGGCCGTCACAGTGGTGTTCCCGCTTAAGGAACCGCGTGTACTTTATATCTAAATTAATGCTTCACTAGAGAGCAGCCAAGCTGTCGAGAAAACTGAAATAGATTTTCTCTACTGTTTTTTTTTTCTACATTAACAAGCCATTTAATGGTCATCGCCTAATATCCTGACTCACCAGAGAATTGCATTATCGTTTCGTTCACTGCTACGCTCCCACTACGAGTCTGATTTATTATTAATTCTTGAACTCCCCTGTCCTTGGTAAATATATACAATACTAGTGGGGTTTCGCTAAATTTAACAAATTAATCGCTGTGCATTAATTTTATAAATAAATATACAAAATGTATAGCTGCTACTTCGCGGCGTCAATAGTGTTGCACGCCGTCGGAGCCGTGAGAGTTGTAAACATTCGACTGCGCAGTTTTTGTAATACTTTTTGCAAGGAAAACACACAACAATCTCGACATACATACACGTCTGAAAGGTTTTTTAAAGAATTTAAAAATGAAAGCGTGTAAACTGAAAAAGACTAGTTTTATACGAGCCACAATATAAGCATGCAGAAATTGCATGTAGTCAATATAGTCAAGAAAAATATAGTATCTCATCCGTGGAAAATTGGAAATCATTATCTATCGACTGACGCAAAAAAATGAAGCTACGCGTGCTATAACCGTTGAATAATAATTTCTATATAGTTTAGAATATATTTCCTTCCTTTTCCCGTCGTACGTTGTAAATACAGAAGAAAATGTTACTGAAAATGAAAATAAAGACTCACCGGCTGTTTATGAATTTAATCGCTTCGTAGGCATTAGTCACGTTTACGAAAGGCAATATCGGCCCGAATATTTCATCCTGCATGATCGGGTCCGTAGGCTTAACATCAACGAGTATAGTTGGCGAGATATACTTTTCGCTGGGGTCGCAGTTACCTCCTACGGCTACTTTACCATTTCCGTTTAAATATTTTACAAGCCGCCTGCAAATGAAATGCTCTGGACACGGTGCGACGAAAATGACGAAATTTTTATGCACATGCATTATAATAATAATAACAAAGTAAAGATAGAAAAAAAAAAATTGTTCTAAACTTTTACTCACTGATAATGATTATCATTAATTATACGCGCCAAGTCTGGGCTATCCTTGGGATTATCACCATACCATTCCTTTAAAACCTCTTGCGCTCTCTCTAGAAATTTATTCTGCACTTCCGGAGTGCATAGTACGTAATCAGGAGCGATACAGGTTTGGCCGACATTAACGCATTTACCCCAAAGTATTCGTTTCACCGCCAGGCTAATATCTGCTGTATTGTCCAGGTACACGGGACTGCAAATGGTCGCGATTCGTTTATATTTCGTTGGGTGTCGCCGATCTTTCTAAAGTAGGAAAATTTAACGAACTCAATTTTATACCTTTTACCGCCAAGTTCTAACGTAACCGGGGTCAGAAATTTATTCGCCGCGTCGCGAATGATCTTGCCAACTACAGTGGAACCCGTATAAAATATATAATCGAATCTTTGCTTGAGTAATTCTGTAGTCTCGGCGACGCCTCCCAACACTACCTGCACGCACTCCTATGGAAAAAACAGTAAATGCAAATATGTATATTTCGCTCCGATTAGTAGCCTCCGGATGTTTATACGAATCAAGGTCATTGAAATCGGAGATGCCTGCCCTAAAGTAAACATCTACCGAATCCGTTCGTAATACATACTGTATCTAGATACTTTGGAATAATTTTTGCCAGAAGTTGCGACGTAGCGGGCGACACCTCCGACGGCTTAAGAATAACACAGTTCCCAGCAGCTATCGCGCCTATCAGAGGAATCATACTTAATTGGAAAGGATAGTTCCACGGCCCTATGACGAGAATCACGCCGTACGGATCTTTCCGAATTACCACCTTGTCGAACATGTTGACCATCGATTTAGCTGGCTGAAATGTAAATGAAAAATGTAAAAGCGGCACGGCTACCGACGGAAGAAATACCGTACGCACCTTTTCATCAGCTGCCCATTCTTTAATGTTCATAAGCGTGTGCTGGATGTCTCCCTCTGTAACTTGCAGCTCGAAAGCGACGGACTCGAATTTACACTGAACAGAGGAACGCATCGGAAAGTAATATTCAATCGTTAAAGCGGCGCTATAGGCAAAGATTTACGGGGCGAATGAAAACGCCATACGAACCCGGTGTAAATCAGATTCGAGCGCGGACAAAATTTCTGACTTGCATTCTTGCAACATAACAAGCGCCTGCTTCAATTGCTTTATCCTCCATTCTATGGATTTGGTTTTGCCGCTGTAGAAGGCATTTCGCGTTCTCTCGACAAGCTGGAAGAGAAGAGAATCTTACGATAGCATTATCGGCCGATATATAAGCGCTTCGGCGAGGCACGCTCGGAATAACGCCGGGCGGCTCTTTCCTTCATTCTGATTACTCGTGCGGAGTACGAGGAACGGCTGGATTACTTACATTCGGGTAGTCGGACACCATCTTCCCATTAGAACTTGCTGAAACGAAAACAGACGTACGACCGTTTAAGGAATTCTGGGAAAATAATTACTTAGTCGCCAGGCACAAGAATGAACGTGCGAATGTTGCACAGGCTTATTTGCGATTCAATAATCATCGAGCTTGTTGATTTTTTCAAACTCGTGGCCTCGCGGCCAGGAGAAAGATCAATTAATAAGGTCAGTCTGTTAATGTAAATGATGCTGATACAAATGCCGAACGAGCAATAAAATTTTATATTTTCCAAGAGCAAACAATTATGCCAAGGTAAACGCATTGAAATGCGAGATACCGTTTCAATGGGTCCAAGGGGCGACGCACTTACACACGTACGTGCAATAAATAATAAATTGCTACGCGTACGAAAAGATATGTACAAATGTTAAATCTGCATTTAAACAATGCATAAGTGGCGTAAATTCGACTTTCCCAAGCGAATCAACGAGTTGCTTATAAAAAGATGGTTTATTAGAAATTAAAAGGCGAGTTAGGTACCTGCAGTGTAAACCTATAATTCATAGCATCTTATTGTAAAGGACGTTAATTTGCCGATTGATTGATTTGTAAATCCGCCCAAATGGGATAAGCGGTATGGTGGAGTGCATTTATAAATATTAAGTATGTAGCTATGTATATAGATGCATGTTTAGTTCTACCGCGGACAAACATAGAGATCGAACCGTAAATGCATAATTCATTTTTATCGTCGCTCGGAACTTCTCCGCGTTAATTTAATTTATGAAAATTTGTCCATCGAATCACAGTAATTCCGTTTCCCTCGTATATCGAGCGGAATTCGAGTTTATGGATAAAAACTTTCGCGATCTACATACTGCTTCTGTGTAGGTATGTAGATTGGAATAAAGCGAAAAGCAACAGTTTTTTGCTGTTCTTTAATAAATATGCTGATAAAAAGTGTTGACAGTTGGACGAAGTTCAAGTACATATATATTACCTTTGCACCCACCGCGACTATATTTATATTTATTGCACTGCGATTGATTGATTACATACTGTACATTCATCTATAGGGTGTCTCGCAGGATTGGACTAAGCTAAACGAGAGTGAGCTTGAAATTTGATGTAGGTTTAGAGCACTGTTACATGAATGATTAATGTATATTTTTCTGTCGCACATGAGTGTTTAAACTGTGCTTGAATTGACTTGAACGCTTTTAACTTAATTTTATTCGTAAAAGCAATATGTATTAAACGCGTTCCCTCTCTATTCCGCAACCAAAGCGATATCGAAGGAATGAAAGTGAACGTAATGTATGTATGTTGGAAAAGGTTTTATCGACCCGAATCTACGCGCATAGAAAACGGGGAATTATCGAATAAGTCCGATCCCTCCGTCAACTTTAATCGTCGACGGATAATCGAGAAAAAAATAAAGAAACTGCAGGTGTGTACATATACGTGTGATAAAGCGCCGCGAGAAGGGGAGAAAGGTCGAAATGCAAATGTTCTGAAAGATTACCTATCACGTATTACAGGACTTTAAACGACAGCAAACTATCGTGAGTGAATTATTATATCGTTATCGTCGCACGGGATGTATCGTTATCAACACGTATTTCCACAATAATAACTCAAGACACATTGAATTTCATTTTACAAAAATCATCGTCATGCATACATACATATATATAAATTCTATACTGAACCATGCTGTATGACTTTTTGAAGTACGATATAATATGAGGCAGTGAGAGCAACAACGGACTAACCCACATTTTTTTCGAAATTGAGTTAGTAGTAATAACGTATTCAAATAGACTCTACTAATCATATAAAATGGAAAAAAGTTTTTTTTTTTAATGTGGGTTGGTCCGTTGTCGCTCTCACTGCCTTATACATGTACAGATGTAGGGTATTCCACTAAATGACGAAACTAAACGGTTCAAATTTTTTTCGCCGATGTACCTAACTGTAAAAAGTGCGACTTTCGGCCGCGATGAAAGTGAGAAGATCGGCGAAAGCAACCAAAATATATATTTCTCAGAGGCAAATATGTGTCGCGAGGAAATGAAAGGTAACAGAGATTTGTAATATTAGCCTTAGCGAACATAACCTTCGTATGTATAAGAGAAATTTTCGACACTTATGCATCTACGTCACTTGTTTTCTTTAATCACCGATCTCCGTACGTCCATATGAGCGTTATACATACCTACATGCACAGATACTTAATGGAAACAGTGATATTTAAGAAGAAAGCGAAAAGGAATTCTATTGCAGATGAAAATATGTATAAATGAATAAATTGGGGAAAGGGCCGTAAATAGATATGAAGAATTGACTACGAGGAGGTATACGTACATGCACTCGGTACTCCAAGCAACTACGGAAAAAGACTGAAAAGAAGCCGAGCATGTCATAAAGAGAGCTTGCAATCTCGCTTTACTGCGTGTGTGTGTTTGTGTGCAGCTGAATCGATAAGAAAGATTCGACACGTATCCAGATGACAGCACTGCGCGGATTTACCAGCGGATGTCGGTAAACAATTGTTTGACCAACGGAGCTTATCCAAAAATAAAAACGAACCGAGCCGAGTCGAGGCTAGCCGAATAAAGCCGAAGATTTGAATATTTCGAGCTTCGAGTATTGTACGCGCATCTCGATCTGATTACAGATTGCCGCGAATTTTGAATGGATTTTTCTCTGCGTCGATTCGCCACTGCAGTGCGCGAGTAAAATAATATAGAAGAATTACCTAAACTGTTAAATATAATATAGAGAGTTGGTAAGATTTTCCATTATATTGCCGCGCGAAAATTGAAAATCCCAGGGAACTCTGTGGAATAGATTGAACACAATTCTCCTGGCACAATCGCATTCTAGCCACTTTTAGCGACAGAACATGAAGTAGGATAAACCGGGGGGCGGTAGTAACGCGTTAAATATCTCAAAACATATAATAGATATTAACTCAAATTTGGTAAAGAAAATTTGGAAGTTATCAGAAAGTTATTAGAAAATTTTGTAAAGTACTTGATTATGAAAAGTTACATTTGGAATATACACATCCATGTCCCAGCAGTATAGATTCGCAATAGGCAGGGATGGTTCTAATACTTTCTTCGCTTCTCATTTTCTATTAATAACCTGGTTAGTACTTGGCACGCAGCGAAGTTGGTGGGACTCAATAATGTGAGATAAGTGAGTAACATTTTCGTATAAGAACTTTTGTGCAAAATACGATAGTTCTGTCTACCCTACTGATAATAAGATATTACAAAAGACAAGAAAACAGAAAAACACGACATGGAAATGATATTGAAACATGCATAATCCATATCCCATACCAGTATGGTTAACGTGCACGTTTGGGGGTGGTTGGACGTTAATTTTCACATGGCCTTCTGAGTTTTTCATTCTTCAATAGCGCTATTACTGTCTAGCAACGAGCAACGAAGCTTTTGGATTTGAGCTTTCTCTACTCTCTGGATAAAGAATAAAAATTATGAGAATTATGGACGCGTATAGGCAGTGGCGCGCTCAGAGGGGTGGAGGGGAGGGGCCCTGGCATCCCCAAAGAAAAAGGAAAAAGGAGATTAATTTAAAAACGACTGAAGTAATTCAAGAGCTTTGTAAAAAGAAAACTAGATTTTCTTCTTTAAATAATTTTTATAATCACCTAACGAATTTTATATTTTTATCCCTTCAACTCGACTTCCCCAAGGTTAAATCCTGAGTGCGCCACTGCGTATAGGACATAATACATACACATAATATCGTAGATTGTATTTTGATTAAGAAGTAGATGCAACTTTGTGCTTGTTTTCGTTGCCAGAAAGGGCGCGTGCGGTGTACATTAAGGGGGAACACCACTGTGACGGCCGGAAAAATGAGCCCATTTTTAAGATTTTTTTTAAGGAATAACTTACAGTTTTATTATAAAATTGTTATTACCTATGTTTAGAACAATGTCTTAAGAGACTATAAAAAAAAGTAATAGAAAAACATGCATAGATTTCCATATACAGTTAATCTCCTACACCCCTCACAAGAAAAACATAGGTCGCTTATCGAAACGATATCTCTGGAACGGCAACTATGAAATCAAATTTTTTTTTTAATATAATCGGTATGAGTGTAGTTTCCGTTGTGCGTACCGATTTTTTGATCGAAAACATATTTTTTGAAATACGCTCGAAAAACTATCCATTTTTTTGCCGATTTTCGAAACTTTTTCTTCCCAAGCGCACCATTTTTACAAAAATAATTCTTTTTTAAAAATCGGTACGCACAACGGAAACTACACTCATACCGATTATATTAAAAAAAAAAATTTGATTTCAGAGTTGCCGTTCCAGAGATATCGTTTCGATAAGCGACCTATGTTTTTCTTGTGAGGGGTGTAGGAGATTAACTGTATATGGAAATCTATGCATGTTTTTCTATTACTTTTTTTTTTTATAGTCTCTTAAGACATTGTTCTAAACATAGGTAATAACAATTTTATAATAAAACTGTAAGTTATTCCTTAAAAAAATCTTAAAAATGGGCTCATTCTTCCGGCCGTCACAGTGGTGTTCCCCCTTAAGTGGCAGGCACCTGCGTATATTAATGCGAAGAAATAAATTACTTGTGCAAAGTAAACAAATGTTAAATGGGTTTCTCAGCTAATTAGTAAACAAGTGTACTAACGCAAAAACACGAGTGATACCTCCGAGTGGGGTGAAAGCGTATTTTCCGTTCGTGTGGTTAATCAAAGAGTGACCCACGAAAATCTAAGTTCAAATTCGTTGTTAAAAAAAGCACCCACTACACAGACATTTATATTTCTTGATTTTATTTTTTTTTTGTGAATTTTGAAAAATCTAAGTTCAAGTTCGTTAACGAATTTTCACTTCGACGCGTTAACAAATTTTCACTTCTTTCTCCTCCCATATCTCAGAAACTAATTGTCACCTCAACTTGAAAATCTCGTGTGATCGATGTCTCGTCATAAGGCATCGTTTGTCATAAAATTCACTTCCAAAATCGCGGGACCAAACAGAGGCGAAAGAAGGCCTCATTTTTTGGGTCACTCTTTGTGCAACTTTTCTCAATATTCTCTGAGAATTGAAATCGTGGAAAGCTTGCACCTTTCAGGGATGCAACGTAGTCAATACCAAGAAGCTCTGCTCACGGAGCTTCGCGTAGATCTGCAGACTGTGTAGAAAATTGAATGGGACCAGCGCAATCACTTGTGTGTGAAATCTATCGGAACGGGTGGTGGTGACCGCTTTTTATAACCATCTTAGGTTGCTATAACTAACTGCTTCGTCCGCGCCTGCGAAGAAGGCCCCGTGGCGTGGGTGGGTAGCGCGCGCTCTCATTAATTTGGCCGTTTTCGCGTTTCCCCTCTTTTCCCATCGCTTCTTCGTCGGAGGCAGTGAGGCATTTCCATTTCGCATTTACTCTTGCAAGAATCTAAATACCGATTCGAGGCCGCCAACCAACGAGCGCGGGGCCGTTTGCCATTTGCCACGAGAATAAACTGTGTTGAGTCTTCATTGCGCGCAAAACACCTCGACAGAATTTACGACTTCTCTTACGTTAGTTGGGGAGATGGGGACAGAGTGGGTACGTTCGTTGTAAAAGCTAGGAGAATGGTCCTAGACGTGAAGTAGAAATGAAAAGAAGGAGCTTACAACGCATTAAGCATGAGACGCGGCGCGTGGCATTAACAAAAATAAACAAACAAATAAACATTATAATAAAAAAATAAACATTGCGATTAATTTCACTCACTCGTGCCAGTGTCGGTTACTAATTCCGGCTGAATGTCGATCCGGCAGAATTCCGTGCTCGTGGTCTGCTCTTCCGTGTTCGACGGCGAGGACTCTTGCCTCGAGTCTGACATGTCGACGATCACTTCCGCCTGCGAATGGTACACGGTAATTACTAATTAGCTTACGTACGTACACAGGAATAAAATGCTGAAGGTGAACGTGATTACACGTATCAGCTACCAGTTTTTGCAAACTCCTCGCGTTCTTCTCGCAGGCCAAGTTCATCGGTGCCATAAAAAGTGGCAGCTGAGACGCTCAGCACGTTTTTCATAACACGTCGACAATTCATTGCTATCGTTCTAAATACTTATCTACGGGACTGGGAAGTGAGATCCTATTTGCTCGCGGGAAACTGCGTCTTACCTTCGCTTCCAATTTCACTTTTCACCATCACGAATGGCCCTATTTAAAAACCTCGATTACCTTGCGCCTAATGCCCGCTGCGCACGTGTATTACAATCAGGGTCGGATTAAGTCCTTTAGGGGCCCTAAGTACTTAAGGGGGAACACCACTGTGACGGCCGGAAAAATGAGCCCATTTTTAAGATTTTTTTAAGGAATAACTTACAGTTTTATTATAAAATTGTTATTACCTATCTTTAGAACAATGTCTTAAGAGACTATAAAAAAAAAAGTAATAGAAAAACATGCATAGATTTCCATATACAGTTAATCTCCTACACCCCTCACAAGAAAACATAGGTCGCTTATCGAAACGATATCTCTGGAACGGCAACTCTGAAATCAAATTTTTGTTTTTAATATAATCGGTATGAGTGTAGTTTCCGTTGTACGTACCGATTTTGAAAAAAAATTATTTTTGTAAAAATGGTGCGCTTTAGAAGAAAATTTTCGAAAATCCGCGAATAAGATGGACAGTTTTTCGAGCGTATTTAAAAAAATTGGTTTTCAATCAAAGAATCCGTACGCACAACGGAAACTACACTCATATAGTTTATAAAAAAAAATGAAATTTAATTTCGGACCTGCTGTTCCACAGTTACACATTCGATCAGCTCGCGTGGGAAGATCTAGAAGATGAATTAATATATTAAAATTTATGCATGTTTTTCTATTTATTTTTTGTATAGTCTCTTAAGACAGCGTACTAAAGATAGATAATAAAAATTTTCTATGAAAACTGTAAATTATTCCTGAAAAAAAATTCTTAAAAATGGCTCACATTTCCGGCCGTCACAGTGGTGTTCCCCCTTAAACGATTTTGCGGCTCCTTATACAGGAGGACCACTCCGACGCGATGATTTCTTAGGCATTTCCGACAATTTTACCAGAAAGAGTTTCTACCGAAAGTTAGATTCTATGATTAAAAAAATTTCTATGGTGCCCCCCCGTTTCTGCAGAAGCCCTAAGTGCTTATTTCGCTTACTGGTGAATCCAGCGCTGACTACAATACCCAGTTGCGCAAGTTACAGTTATCAATGGTAATGGAAAGTTTCTTTTCCGTTTAGAGCCGCTAACGTTTAGAAACTGTCGAGTCTCGTGGTTTTCATTATACAGCCACGATTTGTCTTAATAGCTTTCCCATTAAGGCAAGTAGCTTGGCAAATAGCGGTCGTTATTAACAGGGGCAGCTTCCCTAGGAATAACGAGCCAACTCGGTTATCGGTAGAAACAAACGAGGCGGCTAAGTGATTCCGTTGCATCGTTAACGTTTCATAAGATGCGGTACTTACGCGGCGAGAAATGAAAGTGCACTTTCCACGCGTAATAACACCCGCGTTACGCAACGAACCGTGAGGTTGTTTGAGATCTGGTTGAACTAGGACTGCGCGTTTACGTACGGAGAACAATTCCGCGTAGAGTTTAACATTTGCTGTTCGGTGTCGAATGGTCAGCGACCAGAATGTCGGGAAGGATGCTGCTGCAGCTGCTGCCGCCTTTCACGCAGCTGTGTGCACCACAGATGAACACAACTGGACGGGAAGGCATCAGCGTCCTTTTCAGGAGCCACGCTGCTGTGGCAAATATTACGGGAAACGTCTAATTGCAAGTAGAATATAGGATGCCGTTCCGTGTGATCGAGACTCATCACTATAAAATACTCTGTGACGCAGTTGTCATTTAAATTCACCGAGACTCGGCTGTTTATTTGAGGATGGATCAAAGATCAGAGACAGGAAAGTAGAAACACCTTGTACGTATGTGCATACATATTATGCCAGTTGCGGGGAAGGCGGCTTATCGTAGCATGCATCAGTCTCGTCTTGCAAACGCTTGATTTTCCATTGAAAGTACAGTAAGCTCTAACATGCCTCGGGTGGAAAATGAGCCACGCATAATTCATTTCGCGCCCGTGCACAATGCGTACTTATATCTACTCGATCTCTTCGATATGGTAAGTGGGCGTACAATGTGCAGGGTAGCTTTGTTCGTTTCTATTTGCGAAAGGGAAGACGAGTGTCGAAGGAACAAGGTAAATGTCCCAGTCCTTAAACATGGCCCAATAATTAAAAATTGAGAAGAAATTTTATTAATAATAATAGTTTTACTAATTTGCAACGTTTAAACTGTTCGAAATATAATTGCAAAATGTATTAGCTTTATATAGATACAATTATAAGCTTACATAACTGAATAGTTATATCATACAAAAAATATTATTGTACAGTAAAGCTTCAACAGTTTCAATCTCGCTTCTTACCTAATGGGCTCAAGCAAGCGAGAGAATATTTTTGTTGAGGTTGTAATTAATTATTATTTTATAATTTTTGAAATTATACCGTTGTTTTGGATTTATTATACATTGAAGAATTTAAAATTAATTGGATCTTTTAATGATTTTTTGTTCTTAATATTTAAATTGTTGCGTTTATCCACTAGTACACGGTAACATGACACGTACCAATCATTAAACGTGTGTTCAATGGTTGTTTAACCGCGGTGTTACAGACGTCAGTGTTCAGAGTAGTTATAAAATTATAAATATTTGTTGTACCAAAGTAAGTATTTTTTGTATCCTATATATTTACGTTAATAATAACTAGACAAAAATATAATACTGTTTAAGAATTAGTAGGATAATTAATCTTATACTCGTTATAATATTAACATAACATAAACTTTTATAATATACTTTTAATCATTTTTTAACTTTTTCAGACATAAAGTCATGCCGAAGGTAAAAAAGATAAAGAAGAAGAACTACAGTCAGTTGATTTCTTTTCATTAACTGATAGAAATAGTTAAATTAAATACATATTCAATAATTGGGACACTGTTAATTAATGACTGGGACACGCTATGAATTTTATTTAATTACTGGGCCATATGAACAGTTTCATGTTTTAATTAATTTAAAACTTTTGCTTTAACAAATGTAGATCCTTGTTACGTTATGTGAAAGTAGAAATTTTACGCTTTCGAATAATTATATTTAGTTATAATTTTATACTATTTAAATATAAAAAAAATTGCAATCATCTCAACTGCTTCCTTAACTGTTTCGCCATTGGGACATTTACCTTATTACCCGCGCTTCAGAATACCGCGGTATTTGGTTGTTATCGTATCGAAAGAATTTTACTCCAACGTGGTCGATTGCTATCAGGGCCAGCGGAACCCATTATGCAAGTTATTTTTTAAATTCAACTCCCACGTAAACGAAGCGTCAAGGTAACCCATAAAAAAAACTTCAAAAAAGTAAAAAAATACGCCAAGTACATGAAACAAATAAATCACAAAAAATAGAAGAAAATATACAATATAAAAAAAGATGTGAAATCAAAATGAGCTGCAAGTACATAAAGGTGTTTTCCAATTGCCCTTAAGATGACACAACCACATAGACACAGCTAAAATGCTGTGTTCATACATTCCATTACTCTTATCGCGGACATTTTAATAATGCGAAGATAAAATGTAACATCTAGACATTTGCCTAGATGTCCGCGGCCTGGAAGTCAAATACTTGTCGTGGCCAGGCAAGGTCAAGCTGTCGATGAATAAGAATTATTTAAAAACGTAAAATAATGAAAGTGTATTCATATTGGCAGAGTTTTAAAGTGACAAATTATCTGAAAGCTTGTGAGAGGAAAGGTATCGGTGTCGATGAATGATCTTAGAATTATTTTAAAACGCAATATAATGAAAATGTACTCATATTGTCAGAGTTTTAAATTGACAAATTATCTGAAAGCCTGGGAAAGGGAAGGTATGGGTATATTTATGATCTGAGAATACAGTCGACATATACAGGGTGTCTTTCCTGTACTTGGCGTCGAGACGCTACCGCGTCTCTAGATTCTTTTGTTTTTCTGCTCCGCAAAGGCAAAGCATATTAAATAGAAAAGTCACCCTCGCGCTGCGCCCTGATTGGTATTTTCAAACGGACAAACGTTCGATCTGATTCAATTTTTATGTGAGAGAATTCCAGCAGCCTTGCAAATGGCTTTCGAACGAAACGTCTCCGGAATTTTGTTTACCTACATCTTACGAAGACACTTATTGGGGAGAGGAAAATCGTATGTATAAATATACATAGGTATATGACGTAATCGTCATCGTCTTTCCATTAAAGATACATAAATCCAGTTTGCCTTTATTAGGTATGTAAATGTACAATTGAAGGATGAGGGGAAAAATGGTTATAGCATATTTTGTTGGTCGCAACTGGGACTACAGAACAGTCGAATCACAAAGGGTTGTAAAGTTAAAGATTTGGTATACTGGTTAAAAACAGAAAATGTCCACTCTGCACTGGAACAAACTACGGAATGTCCCCAGTCTTTGCCAAAGCATAAGCTTCTGTCGTCAAGGTAAAACAAGGAATTATTTGAGAAGAAAATTAAATTCATTGAACCTTGTTTCTTTACTGATGAACTAAGTAGATACGTATTAAATATTTTTCCCCTTACCCTTCAATTGTACATCATATATCATACATAGAGGGCGTTTACTGTGGCGGATTTAACCGGTTAACTGGCAATGTATCATATATGATCAAACAAAAATCTGGCCAATTCTGGCAATGTATCATATATGATCAAATGGAATAACTTTTTTGTTTTTCAATCGATTTGAATGAAACTTGGTATGTAATGGTTTTTGGGGTCGCTGAATCTGAATTTCGCAGCGGAATTGTAAAATTCAATATGGCAGACTCAAAATGGCCGAACCAAATTGGCTGACAAATATTAAAATACTATCGGGATATAGAAAAATTGTATATAGGGGTTTTTGGGGTCGCTGAATCTGAATTTAGCATTGGAATTTTAAATTTCAATATAGCAGACTCAAAATGGCCGCCAAATATTAAAATACTATCGGGATATAGAAAAATTGTATATAGGGGTTTTTTGGGTCGCTGAATCTGAATTTGGCATTGGAATTGTAAAATTCAATATGGCAGACTCAAAATGGCGAACCAAAATGCCCGCCAAATATTGAAATACTATCGGGATATAGAAAAATTGTATATAGGGGTTTTTGGGATCGCGGATAAAGAAAAAGCACTTGCGGTGGAATTTATGGATGAAGAATTGAGGTATAAAATTATTCGAAACTTTTTCGTAGAAAATAAAAAAACTAAAAAATTAAACCCCTAAACCCTTATTTTTCAGGGGTTGGGGGTGGTATTGAAAAAAGTAACTGCTGCAATCGAATTATAGACAAGAAAACTTCCCAAATAAAAAAAGTTTTAGTAAAGAATTGACAAACTCACCCCTAAATTCTATTTTTTTAGGGGTTGGGGGTGTCAGATGAAAAAAATTACCCCCGGAATCGGTTCAGCGACTCAAAAAACCCCTGTATACCAAATTTTGTGTGATTCACTGAATTATTCGATGGTACCAGTTTGGGCCCGAATAGTGAAAAGGACCGTGCCAGTTAACCGGTTAAATCAGTCACTGAGTGTTTACAAGAATGCGAGGCACTGTCGGACATATGCGTACTTATACCAACATTTTTTTCTTATTTCGGCGAGCAGAACCGATCCTGAATAAATGTCCCCAATTTTTCTAAACACAACATTCGTACATATTTCAGCCGCTGGCTACCTGATTGACTTATAACTGGCAGCCTCGTATTTAAGAAAAACATCTCGCGATTACATAGCTACGTGTAAATCGCGCTGCTCTTTAGCAGCAGCTTAACGGTTTAACTTACCGCGTACATGTGCGTGTATATATATATATATATATACACCTATGTATGGAATTTTGTTGACAAGGAAACTTGTTGCAATCTAGTTGCTCGAGGCTTTAACCATATTATTCTTCACAGTAGCCGCACGCGTTTTCTGTTAACAATGCCGAGTCATGATATGCATACATACATTAGCGTTCTTTGAAACGTAGAGGTTTGTTGAAATCGATGCTTCTGGACGCTCACTTTCATTCTCACTCGTAAATGATTTACAATGACAAAATCACCGTCGCGTAACGCAACGCTCCGGCTCGATCTAACGACACCCTGCCGCATGCACACACATAGTAGCTACATAGAACGAAACTTGATCGTTCATTTCTAAACGATCAACTTTCCAACGATGGTCACCGCTACTTGCACACTATCTACTGAAACGAGACCCACGAATATGTACACATTCGCAAGAAGTTTCTCGTCATCTGCTGTCCAGGTTCGCCCGTGAATATCCGATCGATCGGGAAGAAAAATCGCTTTGCGGAGCTGAAGAAGAATAATACACTCGGGCGAACACAGTGTGCGGAAGACTTTGTGTTATGATACCTACCGTCAAGGACCCAGTTCCTGATCAGTTAAGAGTGCAAAGGGAGCAGTTTCTGATCACCTACAGATCAGCCTCACTATGAGCTATCAAATTTTGCGTATAAATGTCCAAATACTTCATAATTATTTAGTAATTTGTTAGAATAAATTTGCAATAATAAGCTTGTTATTTGGTATTTATATACTAAACTGATCAGGAATTGGGTTCTGATCAGGAACTGGGTCCTTGACGGTAGATGCGGACGGTCGAACGCAAGGACAAGCTCGCCAAGCTCCTGGAATCGGCACTCACCATTTCGACTACAGATCGCCTGGGAAAGGGCTCTCACAGATTTCAGAGCCAACAGCCAGGTGGCAATTGTGTCCAGAGCTGCAGACGCCGCGATCGAATAGTAAAACAGACACTGCGTAATCGTAATCCTTCTCGATCTGTCGATTAAATGATAAATCCTGCGAAGATCGGACCGAACCGGGCCGCGTGACGACGCGCTGCGTTGGTGCCTATGTACTTACAACATCGGTTACATTCGATCCCCGCCGCATCGAGCGCCGATTAAATTGATTTTAGAAGCGACTTGGGCGGAAGTGGCTGGCGGGGGAACGAGGCGAGTTCATCGTAACATATGCATCGTGTCAAAAAAGTCGAGGTCGCGCGCATTTAAATGGTCTGGCGCATACACCTTTCTGCTTGTATATACCCGCCACGCGCGGGATATGTACATCGGGTAGCTGAACAATTGCTTCGGCCCGGTATTGGGATCGAATTGTGATAGCAGGCTTTGGACCTGCGTAAGTGGGACTCGGTCGTTTTCTATCGTGGTTCCATATTCCAACGGATGTGCAAACCCTACGGATGTTCACCACGTCAGAAGACTGAAACTTTTGATGGTAGCGTTGAACCATTGTATTATGAGGATTATCGCGGGAATCGATGTCAGAAGCGGTTGCAATCGTAATGAAAATATGCCCGCGCACGCACAAGGTGCCCTCCAGGGGAATCTTAACGTTTAATTTTCTTATACTCCTCAGCCGCTGGGCCAAAATCATATGTTATTTTATGTAGCACGGCGCGCGATACATGTGCAGCTCTGCTCGAGTGTTTCAGAATTGTTTAGCCACCTTGACCTTTTCCATATGGTATGTGCATCAACATATGTACGCATGATACTTGATGCTCGGTTAATACCGTCGCGAATGAAGGAAACATCTTGTAAAACGTATTTTATCTGCTGTCGAGCGTCACCGTTTAGGCTCGCTCGATAACCGATGGTAGAATTTCTTTTCGTGTAAGATAGAAAGAAATTTAAAAAAAAACTTAAAACCGACTTCGAAAAAATAAAAATGCACTAAAAAGTAACCAGAACTAGCAAAATATCGCCCTTATTCGAATAAAAAGAAGATCATCAAAATCGGTCCATGTGCTGAGGAATTATGCGGGGACAAACATAAAAAAAATACATACGGGTCGAATCTATAACCAACTCCTTTGTGAAGTCGGTTAACAATGGTACTTCTACTAGGTAAAGTGTGAAGGACCAAGAATAAACGGATAATAAATAATAAGGAATAAACGTTGCCTCGAACCTTTTATAAATCATCTGTATTTACAGGGATTATGCAACACGCGGTACAAATGTTATCAACATTATTTAACAAGTCTTATCTGTATTGATACACAGATCGAGAGTTCTCAGTACCATTGTCCAAGCCGCTCGACGGCTCGTCTCCACTGAGCGATCGTGGGTCGATATCGCGATCTGGTCTCTTCTCTCGTTTTAAATACCGTTTCTGTTTCACGGAGTTTCAAGACGTCTTCCCTGTTCTTCCAAATGCCTGCAAAGAAACACCTACTGGATAATGCGAATCGCGCGGTAATTCCGGATCGATTATATATATATATATATATATATGTGTAGATGCGCGTAGAATGTGAATATGCAAATAGTGTCAAATTGGGAATTTTAATTGATCTCTCGCGAATTCTTTACTCATACTCTACTCTTTCAGCCTGGATCCATAATATTTAGTGCTCTTTTAGACCGGTAAAAGAACAGGCAAGAGACCGGGGGAATTCGAAGGTTACCGCTTGCAAGTTCCAAGAAAGGCACTCGAGAATGCCCCAACTACATACACGGCACAGACACACAGGCATGCAGATTTCCATGCATACGTATAACGAAGGTTGATTGTTTCGTCTTCTTTTATTTTCCTCGTGGGGAAGACGCGGCGCTGCTTGGCAAGCATGTTATGATTGGTAGATACAATGTTTTTGTCGGGAACGAAGAGCGCGATTAAAACTCGTAGTAGGCAGGTGTGTGGGTGGCGTTAAGAGGAGGAGAGTAGTCGCACGTATTGTATTTCATTGAATATTACAAGGATCTGTTAACTTTAATGTACCTAATTCCATATTCGGGCATTTAGAAGGCACTGTTACCATTTTTTATGTTTTGTTTGGGCACTGCTGTTTTTTAAGCCGAGAATCCACCTAGAAGCTAAGCTATGCTATGCTATGCCATGCTACGTTTTAAAAAAAACTAGCTTCAATACATTCTTATGGCACCGTTTCCACCAAAAGCTAAGTTAAAACATAGCATAGCTTAGCTTAGCTTCCAGGTGGATTCCCGGCCTTAGACTGTGGAAATTTGAGTTTTTAATTCGCACTCCCTCCGCTCCTCCAGCTCCACGCTCGGGGAAAGAATTTTCTCCGCCGACCCTGCTTCTGTGGCGTTATTGCCATTTAGATGGAATTACGTACCGCATTGTAAGCCAGCGAGATACGCTACTCCTAAAATAGACATCTCTGTGGTTGTTGCTCGCTCCACTTGCAGGCCAGTCAGGTCGGCCAGTAACTGCAGCACAAAATTATTCGTAGACACACCACCGTCCACTCTAGAAAAGCGAGTTGTTCAAATATCGACGTGACGAAGCGCGAAGCATCCTCTGCTGCTTAATCCAACTACTCTGACCGTATTGTGTGATACGTGAAGCATGTTTCTGCGCAAAGGGTCTCGTAAAGAAGTAGCACCCTGTAGACGATACTCTCTAGCAGCGAGCGAACGATGTGACTCTTCTCAGTCGTCGGTTTTATTCCGATGAACCCAGTGGCTGCAGAATAATCGTTTATAGGAGCCTGCGAGACAATCATAAGTTAGTAGTAAGAACAATTAAAGAAGGGATCGTCCGCATTGGATTTATAGATGAAACACACTTGCAATCCACTAAACGCAGGGACAAAGTACACACCATCGGAATCGTTCACAGCACTTGCAATGCTCGCTGTTTCAGCAGCGTTGTTAATGATACCTGACAGAAGCTGCATACTTAGCATTCTAGGTAAATTAACACGAGACAGTAAAGTTTGCGGTACGATTAAAGTAGCTACCAATATTTTTCGCCCATTCAACAAGAACTCCGGTGTCGTTCGATGCGCCTTCCACTACGTACACCAATTCGTCACGGATGCGCCATCCGACTAGAGGATATAAACCTGTCGAAGCATTGAAAGTCATTAATAGTAACCAGCTACAATTTAGCTAATTATTCGTCATTCGTTCGTTAACCCTAGCCAGGCCCGGATTAAGATTTTTGGGGCCCGGGGCTATCCAACCTTCGAGGGCCCCCGTGGTTGAAAAGCGCGGGGGGGGGCCAAAATTTAAACAATAACGAGTTTAAATTGCTTAGAACTGAAGGTTTAGAACGGGGCCCCCCTGGAAAGTGGGGCCCGGGGCTACAGCCCCCCCCTAGCCCCCCCCCTTTAATCCGGGCCTGACCCCAGCTAACTTTATTCGACGCATGACGAATAATTTTTTTGCCTTTTATTCGATATTCGAAATTTTATTTCAATAAAAATTTTGCCCAGCTCCGGTAGTAACACAGACCATTGGAGTTCGGAAATTTAATATTGCAGTTGACATGTATAACTGTATGCAAAAGTTACCTGTAATAGAGGCGTGTGGTTTTGTTCCTGTATTAACGTTTAGAAAGGTCCCCGTCCCCATCGTGATCTTTAAATCACCAGGCTCGGTGCACCCTGAACCAAACAGCGAAGCGGATTGATCTGCCATCTACTTTTAAATACTTAATATCATGAGTATGAAAGGCGATATTGAAGATTGATGCTACTCGATCAACTGGTGCACTCTTTAACCCTCTAGGGACGAGTGGGACTCCAGAGTCCCATTCAGATTAACACATTTTTATTTACGTTCCATCAATAAGATCGAGATTTGATAGGTATAGTGACCTTTAGTAGGCAGAGAAGAAGCTGTTGTACCATCAGAACCCGAAATTAAACTTTTTTTTGTTATAAACAAATTAAAAAAAAAAAAATTAAAAAAAATTAACGAGTAGCTTCCAAATCCGAAGTATAAAATAGACTATTTTAACGCTCAAAAAAATTCTACGTTAAGTTTAAAACATCCCCGTACCTAGAGGGTTAACCATCTATGCACATATGTGCCGACTAACCAAGCAAAGTATGGGAATTTCAACGCCAAATATATCCTTCGGCGTGACACCGAAATCTCCAGCCGTGTCCAGCACCTCGGGAAAAATGTTGCTCGGAATTTTCAGCAAATTTATCATTACGCTGGACCAACTCATCGTGAATGGATCGAAAAGCCCAGTCGCTGATGCACTGGAAACGTCCGTTACGTGTCTCCCTGCGAGTATATATGTATATAACACAGCTTGCAATAGACAATTTACGACAATTGAGCAGAATTCTCTGTGTAATTCGATTCGCTCGTTTGCGCCAGGAATCCGATTAGTCGATTATAAAATGAGATTAAAGCCGGGAGTCCACTTGAAAGCTAAGCTATGCTGACTTTTAAAACATTAGCTTCATCCTTATGGAACTGTTTCCACCAAAAGTTAGCTAAGCTAAGCTGTGCTATGTTTTTTATATTTTATAGCATAGCATAGAATAGCATAGTATAGCATAGCTTAGCTTGCAAGTGGATTCCCGGCTTAACTCTCGCTCCGTACCAGTAAGTTTGTGCATAAGCCAGCAATCAACGCCTCCGAAAACTGCATTTCCATTACTCGCTGCCTCCTGTAAACCTGGCACGTGTTGCAACGCCCATAATAATCTCAGAGTCATCTACAGTTTAGTGTAAAATAAACGATAAAAAGTAAACAATAGAGAAAACAAAGGTGATCGAGGTGAGGTTCTTTTAAATGAAGAATAATCAGTGTTAGAGGGGGCGGGAATGTGTGACGAGTCTGATAAGCGTCCGAAGAAAATAACAACGGAATGTAAGAAATAATTCCGATCAAATAAATTAACGGAACAGAACAGAAAATACGAGAAAAAATATAAACCTGTGTATTCATGAATTTAAAAACACTAGCAGCTAAGTATCGCTTTTTTCTAGTAAGTGCGTATAAAATTTGTGATCCTAGCCGCAGTGTTTTCATCGTTACAGCCGTATTCCATTCTTTCACCATTGCGTCGGCGCGCAGATCTTTCCAAGTTATAAAACTGAAACAAGGAGAGTTGCTGATAGATTCAAAGAATCCAGATCTGAAATACGTACAGTGAGTCAAAAAATTATTGGGACACCCTTTAAAACAAAATAACCGATTTCCAAAATCTACAAACGGAATTTTTAAACTTTCATTAAGTACAGACTCGGATAACAAAATCGAAAAAGCGACCTTCACTATTTTCTTCGCTATTCCGATCAATCGCCATTTTTTTCAAAACGGCGAAACACGTCGTCTAGTAAACTAATTATTTTAGCTTCTCAAAAAAACTCAAGTCGTTTGGGACAATTTTAAAAAAGTTATTCTATTTTAAAGGGTGTGCCAATAATTGTTTGACTCACTGTATGTACTTATGCAGATAGTATTGTACCGACTTGTGATAGTGCCGCCCGTCTTTCAGGTTCCATGTTGTGAAGCTACCTCGCTGCGTTGATATCCCGAGGCAAGCAACTAATTCTGGTTTAATTCGGCTATCTGCAAGTGATATACCTTGAATTTTACGCCCATGTTGGCCCCGTCCCTGATTCAAACACTCTAGAATTTACCTTGTAAAGTATCCTTCATTACTTTTACTATGGTCCTCCACAGTTCATCCGGGTCGATTTCCACGTATCCTGGTTTCGGGTACAGCAGCTGGACCTAGTAAATAATGTAGATACGTGAAAAGGGGTATAAGTTCATTATAAACACGTGGCAAGTGATTCGAGAAATTAATTTCGAAAAACTCGCGCAACGCAAATGTTCCCAACCTTTTACGAACCGCGATCCACTTTTATAATACGTAAAATAACGTAAAGAAAATACATTAAAAATAGGTATTTCAGAATAGGTATAATTCTAATTTAATAATTAAAACAAGTGCTAAAAATCGTTAACTAAAAGTAATCGCGGCGACCCCCCAGAAAACACCTCGCGGTTGGGAACCACTGGTTTAATGAGTAAAACATCCCATTGTAATATTTCAATATTTCGTAAATCAAAAGTCACATTTTCGAACCGATTTATTTGAATACGGTACTGCGGAGACAAATAACACTCGTGCACGAGTACACGTACAATATACGGCGAATGCAAATTAGGACAGTATCCAATTCCATTAGAAACTTCACCCGGAATTTGCATAAATTTTTTCCGCTAATTTACTCATGCAGAGTTATGCATGTCCAAAGAGTAGGATGCATAGGTGCTGCGTTCGAGGAGTGATCCTCTATGCAAATTAATCTCCGGAATCTTTGACATTGACGGAAAATATATACAATTACTGTGTGCCTGATTTCCTTGCAAATTATGCGCATAACACAGTATGCAATATTTGCCTTATCATCGCGATGGTTGCAAAGTCGACAAGACCATACATATAGGGTGTATATAAATATGTGGGTCATTTTTATATTCCGTAAAATACCGGCCCGAATCGTCTATTAAAGGCAACCGGCTGACTGGCAGTCGTCGGTTGGCCTAATATACTATATTTTCATTAATAGGATAAGGTAAAGAAAGCATATTGAAAATAGGTATTTCAGAATATAATTCTAATTTACTAATTAAAAAAAGTCCATTCCTTCGCGCCTTTAAAAAAATCAAAGGCGAAATGATAATCAATATATCACAGCTGGGCTTATTATCTTAACGAGTAGAACCCATCCTGAATAACTGTCCCACATATTAATAAGCACCCTGTATAAATTGCAATGTTTCGCTTGTGAGGTATATATCATGTATCCCACCAAATGGTAGTTTCTGTAGTAGGTAGCACGGTGTTGGTACCATCAGCTGTTTCAAAGAGTATCGATGGCTTAGCGCACTAATATTGTATGTCCACTTATAGTCTTTTCGAAAAAAAAAAAAAAAAAAAAAAAAAAAAACAGGTTTAAACATATAATAGTATACATAAGATTCAGGGCCATTTAACGAAGAAGAATATTATATTTGTCAAACTTATGAAATAGGTATTAAACGTGATTTTTATACACCCATAAAGAAACAGCGAAGAACTACTTGTTGCGTATAAAAACAGAAAATACGCAAAAAGTGGGCATAAAATATTTCTGCAGAGTCTACAGTTGGCGCGACGATTAAAGATATAGAAAAGTTCGTCGTTCTCTATCTCCGTCACCCTGCCCCCTTTCTCTCCCCCTCTCCTTCTCTCACTCCCTCTTTTGCCTTGAACGAGAAAACACGAGCAACACGTTCGTCGATTCCAAGGAACTCACGGTTCCGAGCGCGTTAGCGAAGATTCGCATCCACCGAGGCGTGGACAGATCTCGGAACAATGATATCCGCCGGCCGCGTTACGTCATTCGAATTTCTCGGGGATACTCCGACGCTACGATCTAATATTCTAGTCAGACCTTTTCAACGGAGGAGGCGACGGTGGCCGCTTTCTCGTCGAGGATGTGAAAACGCACGGTGGTGGTGCCGACATCGAGTGCCCCGATATACGTCATTGTTCCTGTATGACAGCGAGACCGACTTTGCCTCCCATTCGAGGGAATCGTCGGGATCGGATGGACACCGCGTGGCAGAGAGAGAAGCAGAGGCGCGTGGCGTCGCGGCGCCGCGCGGCCGGGCCGGGCCGCTAGGAAACGTTGGGGCGACGGCGTCCGACGACGAAAGTTGACGTATCGCGTGTCGCACGAAAATGCGCGGCAGACTACGGAGTACGGACTAAGGCCACTTATCGCGTGCTGTGCTTCCTCTAGGTAGAACGTACAAGTACGCATGCTCGCGCGGTAGGAAGGCGGCAGACAGGGAACTGGTGGATCTGATGTCACGAGTGAACAACCTCCGCACTGAATCTTATCACTGTGTGGCTGCGTGCCGATGTGTGACGCTACGGATGTCGCTAGCCTTCCAGCGCAATTAAATCTGCCCTTCGCCCTCTATCCTATTTCACGCAAGATTAATTGAGGCATCGAGAGAAACGAGAATTATTTTCTCCTAATTCACAGGATTAGCAATTGGAGTACATCACTGCTGCTGACTCAATTTCGCCAAAACTGTGGGTTGGTCCGTTCTTGCTCTCAATGCCGGGACAAAAAGATAGCACATCTCATATTTTTCCATATTCTGTACTGTAAACTGAAAAAAATACATACTTTTTATATCAGCAACTCTGGGCATGGTTGTGAGTGTAACGTGTTGAATGTCGTCCACAATACACATTTCGACAAAGTTACAGGGTAGACCGGGGGCGGTAGTAACAGGGGGGCGAATGTAACACGCTAAATATCTCAAAACATAGAGGAAGTGCAGTATATTTGGAATACCAGTTTGTTTAAGACGAATAAAAAATTACGACAGAGGACGGGATCAAATTAAACTACATAATATCATAGGGAAACTAATAAACTTTCATATTTCTGAGTGTCAGTAAAAATAAAAAACAAAAAGTAACTGAAATTTTGGTTTGAATGAAAAATGACAAGGAGTATCGATTTCGTTAAGGTGCAGGTAATTTGGAATACCGGTATTCCAATTTACCTTCACTTTATAAACTTAAACAAAACATCCTCCGAACTCCACTGCTTCCTTTTTTTGTATCTGTTTACCGTCGACATTCCTAAAATATAGATATTTTGAGGAGATATGTATACCAGAATATTTATAAAAATGCTAAGAACGGTTACATACTGCACTCGCTCTTGGTTCACACGTTTCTACCAATCTTGAAGATGTAGATGTCTATAAGACATTATTTACACAAATGCTCCTAAAAGGTTATACAGGTGAGAGATGAAACTGACGCGGTGGTATCCATTACGCGCGAAACAAAAGCATCGGTAGGCTTTGGAATATTCCAAATTACCTTCACCTTCGGTATTCCGAATTAACCACATGGCATCGAAACCGAAAATTTCATGTCACACTTTGTATTCTCGAAATTATCGCAAAACTGGCACGGAACCATAGAAGGAACATGCAAATGAGTCGATTAAGTGTTTAACACTAAAGTTTTCGACATATTTTAACCATGATTGGAACGATTGAATACGCGCTGAAAAAGTTTTGCAGATTGACGTTTTCTTCCTCTGCAGATTAAGTCGAAAATGTAAAAATTGCGGTTCATCCACAAATGTCCTTAGTTAAGAGGTCATTAGCCCCTATAATCTACGGTGTTACAAATTAAATAGTGTTAGTAGTTTATTAGATACTTCGGTATTCCAAATTACCAACAGTATTCCAAATATGCTGCACTTCCTCTATAATAGATATTAACACCAATTTCGGATATATGATGAACAATGACATTTGGAATATACACATCCATGCCCTAGGAATACAGATACGCAATAGACATCGATAGTGAAGAAAATAACTTTTCGATACCCTAAAGTAACTTTTCCTTACTGACTTAAAATTGTAATATAAACACTCCGTTCGCAAGTATGTGCTTGTTCGATTTCTTAATCTGTAATTCGACCTTTTTTAAACTAGTATTGATCGTTACTTGGCACTTTTAAGCGTCTCGTTAGGCAAAATTTATAATTTAATTTTAAAAGCATGGTCGGGGGCGATTGTAACATCGGCAGTCGGGGTCGGTTTTACCGCAACAGAACCGAATAGGGACAAAAAAGGCGAATAATGTTGTCTTATTTGCATGAAATCCTATAGCATAGCACAAGCAAACCAAATGAAAAATTGGTGCAATATACTGAATGTAAGGATTGAGCAGATGCAGAATGCACCAACCAAAACGTATTTTATTTCTGCCAGACTTGCGATACCACATAATTTGTTATAGATTTTACTTTTTTCATTTATTATTATAATCTAAATCAATAAATATTTTAATTTTGTAAAGTTATATTTGTGCTACTATCGACTCCATGCAGTGTTACAACCGACCCGGGGTCAGGGACGGTTGTAACACTTTCTCCGCTTCTCATTTTTTATTAATAACCGGAATATTACTTGACATACAGCGAAACTGTTGTGGTTCAAATAATGTCAGATAAGTAAGTAACATTTTCGTAAAAAAACTGTTGTTGTAACTGTAATAGTTTTTGCGTAATCGTATTCCAAAGTCAAAGTGTTACTACCGCCCCCGGTCTACCCTACGAATGTAAACGTAAACATCGTAGGTCGCAAGTCGGACAAAATGATAGCACAAACAGCAAATCTGCTATTGAATGACTAACATTCATTGTGAAAGAAGGTTAGCGAAGTGTGCACTAACAATCAGTGGTGTTTATTTAGTAAGAAAATACAATAAAATATTAAAAATGGGCCGTGGAAAGAGACTGAATGCAAATGAAATACATACCATATTAAAATTAAAAGAAGAACAGTATTCAATTGCACAAATATCCAAAGTTATTAATAGAAGTCGGAAGGCAGTTATGAATGTATTAAAAAATCCTGACAACTACGGGAAAAAAAGGAGTTGTGGACGTCCACAAAGTTTAACAGCTCGGGAAAAACGTGCAATATTAAGAGCTGCATCCAATTCAAAGATGACCGCAAGGCAAATTGCTGAAAATGTTGGAGTAAATACTAATGTCAAGAAAGTTCGACGTGTTTTACAAAACTGTAAACAGTTAATAAGAAGGAAAATGCAAAAGAAACCGTGGCTAACAGAGCTGCATAAACTTCGCCGTTTACAATTTGCAGACAAATATATACATATGGAAAAAAAAATGGCGTAGAGTGATATTTACGGACGAAAAGAAATTTAATTTGGATGGACCCGATGGTTTTACTTATTATTACCACGATTTGAGGAAGGAAGAAGGCTTTTTGAGCCGTCGTCATATGGGAGGCGGTAGTGTAATGATTTGGGCCGGCATTGGGTATCGTGGTAAAATGGAAATAAAATTCATTACAGGCTGAATGAATAGCAAAATATATCTCGAAATGATTGATCAACAAATAAATACGTATGCCACAAAAATTGCCGAAGATAAATATATCTTCCAACAAGATAATGCTGCCGTGCATACTGCGAAAGTGATAAAGCAGTACTTTTCTACCAAAAGAATTCGACTTTTAGACTGGCCAACAAAATCTCCGGATCTCAATGTTATTGAAAATTGTTGCGGAAATCTTGCCAGAGCAGTGTACCAAAATGGCCGACAGTTTCAAAATGTGAATGACTTAAAACAATGTATTCAGGATGAGTGGGAACAATTAAAACAAAAAAACATTAAAAAAAAACTATATAAATCGTTGCCAAAAAGAATGATTGCTGTAATTAAATGTAAAGGAGGTGCCACTAAATATTAATCATTCAATATCACCAATTACTTTCTTCATATCCCCAGTTTTATAACAAATGTGCTATCATTTTGTCCCACTATATTTCCTTAATATTTCTGTTCTTTTTAATAAAAATGAATCCGTTGTTAAAATTTAAGTTCATTTAATTTATATGTGTTAATACATGCAGTCTGACAAATGTATATAACAAAAATTTAATTTGTTATGTTTAATACACAGAAATTAAGTAATTCTTAAGGTGTGCTATCTCTTTGTCCCGGAGTGTATTATTCGTCAGTCGGACGAATCTTTTTTAGATATCAGCAAGCATTGGCGTAACTATTTAGAGCACCGGGTGGGCCTGGCCCCCCTCAAAATGCGGATTAGCCCCTCCCTAGAAACTATCGAAATAAGTAAAAGACATTCGTCTGTTAAATAATCAATAATCTTTTATTCAGTTAGTGTTTGTTTTAGGGTTAAATAAATATGTAGGTAAATGATTATTATAAGATGTATATGTATATAAACATTTCCTCTACACAAAAAAAAAGAGAGAGCGCAAGAGAGAAGACCTCTTTGTATTTAATTGCTACTTTAGATTTAGGTACCTACTTCTATGTGTTTACCTACCCTTTACCGTTCTTTTATCATTTGCGTCAAGTGGGTCACGATGTCGTGGTTGTGATAGGGTTCTCCAAGAAATTATAATAAATAATAAATAATAATTATTTCGATATATCGTATAGGTAGGGTAAGTTAGGGACAGTTCGACCACCGGGAGAGTCCGGCCAGTGTTGATATTTTAAGACTGACGCAAGATAGGGCACTGTGTGTCATTGACACAAAAGAAATGAATGCGCCTGTTGTTAATCTTGCATTGACCATTGTCACAAATCCATATTTAAATTATAGGAAACACTTACGACTTTATGCGTGTCTGAAAGTTTTTAGACCAAGTAACAGTGCTGGTGATATTTGAAAGGCAGGTAAGTTTATTTACACTACACCGATATTGGGGGATATAATATGCATAAAACTACAGTGTCATCCCAACAATACGTATGTATACGTATTCGTTTTTAATTTATTTTGACAAGGTGGTCGATCACTCCCTTGATTATGGGATAGTCCGACCACATGTTTTTTTTCTTACTGTAAACCCATCTTCAGATTCAGGGAGCGAAAATTCCATTCTACAAGATAGTGATATGTCGTTAAAAGCCTGGGACCGAAAACGAAATCTCGAAAACTGACGATTGGATTAAATGTGTGCACTGAAGCCGTTGGTTTCATGATACTAGATGCTTAAAGTACCAGAATGTTTGTGATTTACATGAAAAACTGAAGAAGAAATAACATATCAATTAACTTCTTCGTGTATTATACATTTTGTAAGCTACTTTTTGTTATTTTTCAAGGTCGGTCTCACTCATAGTGGGTGGACGATCTAACCCCGACATGCGGGTGAGACCGACCAGTTGCAGTGCCAATGTTTTTGGTTGAAAATGAAAATAAACATTTGAAATTATCGCACACTATAATTTATATATATCCTAAATTGCTTGGGCTTTGTTTTAATGTGCCTAAAACGACAAAAATGTGAAGAACAACGATGCTACAATTTCTTTTCCAAAAAGTGGTCGGACTCTCCCGGACTTGCCCTAAGTAATATAGCTCTATCTGTCTCCCAACTATTCAGATACCTATGTGTTTGTCTCGTTATTATTATACCTATACGTATAAATATCTACGTACCAGCTGCATAGGTATCTGGAAATAATAAGTATGTATGTACTCGTAAAGCATTGAACCACTCTGGGGGGCGTCTCGCGTATCTACGGCTTCGAATTTCGCAGGGCGTTTGATAATCGTTGGAGTAGGAACGAGGAGAGACAGTCAGTTGACTGGTGGCTGTTAGATCAATTCGACCAAAATGAGAAGAATAGTAACGGTGCTCTGCTTGTTCGCTTTCCTTTGGCAAGATCGTTTCGGTAATGTGTCCTAAAGTGTCCACACAAATATAATAATAATATTCTATTGTATGTACATGATCCGAGCATCTAATCTGCGGGATCTGATTGTCCAAGTAACTAGCGCGACCGCTCGGTCGCGCTCCTTTCCCTCTTCGTTGCGTTACCGGTCTTTTCCAATAGCGATATTAACGACGCGAACTATTCAAAATTCATCGTAGCGGATGCTTTTAAGCTCGTCGAAGACCTGCGGTGTAAAGATTACAACACTCCAACGCCGATGCTGACCCTTAAGAGGCATCTCTTCTGCGAGTACGATCGAACGGTTCGACCAGCCTCCTCTCACAAAGATGTGAACAACGTGACTATGAACCTGATACCAAAGCTATTAGAATTCGTAAGCGTTCGCCCCAACATTTTTCGCACACTTTTCACTTAACCAATCGGTCGCGCTGTCGATCGGCCCGTCTATCATCCATCCACCGATTGTTGTTTAGGACGAATGGACCAGCACAATGAGCTTGCACAGTTGGATGGGGCTCGTAAGTGATACTTGTTGCCACCTGTTACGTGTTGATACCTACGCATATCGTCCTGTGGCAAGCGTCGCGTCCAGGACGATCGTCATTTGAAAGCATTGAATGTTTCTCCCGCAGGTGTGGACCGACTCGCATCTCACTTGGAAGGCGAGCGATTTCGATGGGATTAATTATATTCACGTGAAAAGCGACGACATATGGCTGCCTGATCTTTCAGTTTACAATTCGTAAGCATTCATAGAGTATATAAAATACATATGTATGTACAGTCTGTAGCAGAGTTGGGCATTGGCCGAATAATTTTCGAACAAGAATTGCGATTAAAATGAAGTCATTCGAGAATGCGGAATAATTATTTATTCGAATAAATTTTTATTCGTTGTTCTCGAATAACTCAATTTTATTCGAAATTTCTATTCGACATTTATTCGAATAATGCCCAACTCTGGTCTGTAGAGTAAGAGCTGACGTCTAAAGTCTATAGCTGCCTAAAGAATTCTCGGCGAAAGACTAAGTAATTTAATTAACAGATCTGACAATCCGTTTACACCGTTACTTGACGTAGCCATTATTTTACCGCGAAACAGGGGCGACATGGCAGTGGATCAAAACAGTATACCTTCTACGACCTGCTTAGTGTTCAATTCAGGATTGGTCAGCTGCCTGCCATCGTTGAAGCACGTCGCTAAATGCGCCACGGATTACTCCGATTGGCCTTACGATATCCATCAATGTCGAATCCATTTCGGCTCTTGGTCCCATGCCCAGGGGGAAATGGATATCCATCTGGATAAAAAAGGGGTAATTAGCGCGTCGACGATATTCTCCTAAAGTGATCAGGTGACGACTGAAGGCAGGGTTGCTTCCCCTGATCGATCGTTGCTTTTGTCTGCTTCGACGTTACTCCAAGAGTACCTATTAACTGTTAACTGTTTCGGTGCAAACAATTCATCTGCTCCGTCTACTCTCCCTTCCTTTTTTTTTTTTTTTTATGATAACACGTGGCACGATTCTCCAGTTTCAAATGGCAGGGTACATGAACAGTTCCATATGGGATTTGAATTTTGTAAAAGCGTACAAGGTGCTGAAGAAGTACAAATGCTGTCCGAACGATAGCTACCCCATAATCGTGTACGAATTCTCGATAACACGACACTACGGCATAATGCACATTGCATACGTTACTCCTGCTATCGGTATGAATAATTTTCTTTAACCGTTAATCGTTTCCATTAAGGGCTCTCCCTGCCTTGGCGGGCGAAAAATGATGCGAACTTTGGGAATTTTTTAAAACAAAACCATTGAATATATTCACTTCCAGCCTTGTGGCTTTATTTGTCAATCTTTAGAGAATATGAGAAAAAAATTGTATGCAAAAGTAGTGGTTGTATCCGGAGTTATAGTGCCTCAAATAGAGCGTCTTACAAAAATCATATGCGCATGGTTAGCATAAAATCAGCCGTTGTGGTTGTCTGAAACAGAAACTTTATCACGCTAACCAACTCGAGAAACATCGTTTTGAGAAAAGCGCGTTTAAAGTTTTAGGCGCCGTTTTTTTAAATTAAGTTTTTTAAATGTTCCCTAAATATGTACAAATATAGACATAAAGTTTTTAATTAATATAATTCGAGGGTTTTTCTTTAAAAAATCCCAATTATCACGCTCCTCTTCAGGCCGTCAAAGTAGGAAGACCCCTCAACGCGCATTAATTCATATGCAATTTTCTCCTTTCTTCTCTCTCCTTGTTTCCCTTATTTTCAGTCGTGATGCTGCTGACGATAACGGTGCTCTGGTTGGATTCAAGATCGACGGAACGACTGGCTGTGGCCAGCGTAAATTTAATTTGCCACATGCTTTGCATGTTCGACTTGCATTGGCTATTGCCGCATAACGGCGCAAACACACCTAAGATACGTAAGTACAACAGCTTTGCCTTCTCTAACTGCTGTGTGTGCTTATGCATCTAACGGCAAAATAATTCATCTCTTCCAGTACTGTACTACCGAGATTCCCTGGCCTTGGCTGTGTTCGCGTTCATCTTAACCGCCGCGCTGCGAAAAATACAGGACTCGAGCGTCCAAGTGCCGAAGTGGATCTCCTCGACCACGTCGTTCGTGCTGAGCAACAGAGCCGGCCGCTTTCTTATCCTCGCCGAGGACGAGGATTCCAGTAGAATACTCGCCGCGGAGACGGAGGACAATTCCGATCTGCCGAACCCCCCAGCCAGATCGGCGGAGTCATCGTGGAGGCATTTCGCGGCCATCGTCGAGTGGTTGTCCTTCTTCGCCGTGGTTCTCGCCTACGTCATTATTCTGTCCATTCGCATCCCTTCCACTTAGACTTACTGTTAGAGGGAAGATCGAAGAGCAGCGTTGTATGTGTACATTGTGCTAGGCTTGATCAAAACTTCACTGTAGATTCTCATTTTCAATAAACGACCATGTATAGCGACTTTCCTACTGTACTTTCCGCACCGCAAACTTCGATTGTGCTTCTCGAGTTCTACTGTCACCTTTGCCACGAAATAAACAACCTTGCGCTTCCGTTTTTACGTGTATAGTTTCATTCTCAGAAGCTGCGTTCCTCCCGTATGGTCCTCCATTGGTCTGTGCCAGTTCCATTCTTAATCTGTCGCACAGGTATCACGCGTATCTACTGGTCCGCGATAGGATTGATAAATTCGTGGGTAGGAGACGATCGACACTTTATCGATCGAATTAATAATAGCATGTGTCCGCCTCTTTAGATACGCAGGCATCGATAATGAGGACGTATGTATCGAATTTCAGACTGTGACGAATATGAGAGACTAGAAAACAACCGTGCTTCGCTACGGTGGAATAGTTAAAAGGATTTACTTTTATATCTGTTTTTTTAAGTAATTTTTTTATGGAATTTGTTGTGAAGTAACATTTGTATAATAAACATTTATATATGTATACGTTCGTTGACACCTGGTATTAAAAAATTAAGACGCCCCAATTCAATGTACACTTAGTGCATGTTACAAAAAGATCTGAGATTTCACCCTTTAAGGGTAAGGGCGGAATTTAGAAATTGGTTTTTAGGCATTTGTGTTGTTAGGCTAAAACCAAGTGCCGATGTCGAATTGGGGCGGAAAAATTTTGAGGAATCCGTGAAAGCACACTTTACCCCTTTTCACCCCCTTAGGGGTTGATTAGGGCAATATGCAGAAATTTGTTTTTGGGCATCTGTGTGGGTAAGCTTTGTAAGTAAAAACCAAGATGGGATATAATCGGGCCTAAGAGATATTGAGAAAATACATTTTACTATACATGGATAGGCTTTTGTGAAATCTTCCTGATCGCTTGATTACAAACCTATAAGCGAGCCCGGATGTTAGCGGGGTTGTCTTGGCGATGGGGAAAGAATTTTCTCGCGATATGGTGGAAGTCGGTGGAGTGCAAGCTACACACGTGCACACGTGCGTGCATGTAATCAAGAATAATTCCAAAGCTGATAAAATGCCGGTTGCTCGAAAGAGGGCGGTTTCGATGGCCCACGTCCCCGGTTTTACGTTTCACTGGGCGTACAACTGTTGGCGCTCGGTTGTGGGAAATTGGCTGCGCGCACTGTGCAGTCGTCGCGGGCCTACCCATTCAATCGAATCTGTGCTGGTGATCGAAAATGAAAAGCTTCTTGCTGCCGTTCGCCTGGCTGGTGGTCCTTCGCGTGCCGCAGACGGGGGCGAGCGAGGAGATGTTTAACTGCAAAGACATCACGAGCAATACCCCGATAATGCAACTCAAGAGATATCTGTTTTGTAATTACGACTCGGAGGTGAGGCCGACCAAGGATTACAGAAACGCCACTGCTGTCCGCTTTGGCCTCAGCATAGTGCACTTCGATGTGGTGAGTAGCTTAGCTCGAGGTCCAACCTGTGAATCATAGTGCAACTGTCTCGGAATTTCGGATTTCCCACTCTCGTCCTTGCAATTAGTTAAAAAAAAAAAGTTCTTTTTCACCAGGACGATGTGGAGAACACGATGGAGCTGCTCGTTTGGACGAGACTGGTGAGTAGATTTATGCACGGACGCATGTAGGTACATACTATAGTTTGAATAGACAACGCTGAATCGTTGATGAAAAATGGACATTTCCCGTGTTGCTGGTGGCGCGATAGGAATGGACGGATCCTCATCTCACGTGGCTACCTTCGCTGTTCGGAGGTATCAATTCGATTCATGTAATGAGTTATGAGATTTGGGTACCGGATATCACGTTGCACAGCGCGTAAGTTTGAGAAGCCAGTAGTGAGTATGCAGTGGCTATGTTCGGTGGCGGGTTTAAGGAAAAAGGCCCAGGTGGTAGCCATTCGGAGGGGCCCATTTTTCCCGGGAAAATGAAGAGGTAGTTTATTAAAAAGTAGTACGGAAATGATATAAGGTAAATGTACCAATACCCGGCCGCTGAAGGGGCTTAAGGAATAGCGGCAAAGTTTGTCTCCTAATTTAATTTGTAAAACCATCATGAAATAAAAAAATGTTGTTGAAATGTTGAAGATAACACAATATTATACTATCGGAAACTGAAAAAAAAAGTTTATGTATTATAATAGACGTATTTATTAATGAAAATACGAAAACATGCAAATGTCCCAGTAAGCGGACAACCTAAAACTGCATGTCCCAATACCTGAATTATATCGTCCCAGTAAGCGGACAACCTAAAAATGCATGTCCTGATGTCCCGATATCTGAATTACATCGTCCCAGTAGTCGAACATTTAGACTTGTTTAAAAAAATATTAATTTTCTTGCAAGTTTAACCATCTTAAACTAAATTTAAATCTATTTACTATTATAATAATGTATTATTATAATATATAAATAAGAAATGCAGTCAATATTTTCTTAGTAAATGAGTGGCGTTTCTTAACGGAAGCCATATAAATTTCTCGAAATCTGCTATGCGTACGAAGTGTGTTACAAAATAATTATTTCTATCCAACGATTTTCAATTTTCTATAATTATGATTTTAATTAATATTGCTAAATACTTATGCATTATGGTACTATTTTTTGTTTCTAATTACATTCAAAATTAAGCTTAAAAATAAATAAAATTCGCATTGTTGTTCAGGTACTGGGACATGGCCGGGCACTGGTACATTTACCTTAGTGTTTGGATAAAATCATAATTTATCCCGAACCCGGATATTCAAAAAATTCTGCGACTTTGTAAATATGTAGGGGATTTCCACCTGATTACAACGCAATTTTTGTTTGCTGCCCAAATTCACTCTAAGGGGGTGAAATTGAGCCCTTAAATTCTTGAACTATTTAAACTTAATGCTGCACCTAGGAACCTCAGGAAATTTCCGCTTTTTCATCTGTCACGCCACACCTCTGTTTTCGGTGGAAATAACTCTATTTACCGCTTGTGCAACTTAGCCAATAAGTTCTGTCACGCTGTTGACTTTTTTTCGAACACTTTCTTTCAATAACCAGCTCTTAACGGTAATGCGCGGCAACTCTAATTCATTTTGTATTTGCGTATACTCCATCTTGGCACTTATGTTACATATCTCCGTCTTCTGTTCGTGTATATTTTATTTCTCACCAAAGGGTGCCCACCCGTATATAAATAAATAATTTTTTATAAGTTAAATCCGCCACTGACTGTATTGTGACGTGCTGGACGAATAAAATTCGTCCACATAAATTTTTCAACTGCATTCAGGACGACCCAAGACATCGACGCCAATATGCCAATAACCCAATGCATCTTGAACCACGACGGGAATGTGCTTTGCGTGCCAGAAACGGTGTACAAGACGCACTGCGACTCGGACCATACTTGGTGGCCTTACGACATGATGAATTGTTCGGTGCATGTATCTCCTTGGTCTTATAGCAACGACGAAATCGATGTGCATCCCTGGGACGACGAATACAGTGCCCAAGTGTGTACCGCACTCTTTTATACCACGTCCAGCTTCGCGATGTAACCATATACAGGGGAGAGATTAATCTTACGGCGTCTTAATCCGCAGGAGGTGGCGAAACTGAACGTACATCACTTGCAGTGGAAAGTGATGGAAATACTTGTGAGCAATCACACGATTGAATCGAAATTCATTTTGAATTTCACTAGTAGTTTCATTTCTTATCACATTCTTCTGAAAAGATATTCGTCCATGTATATCGGAATTTACACGACGGTGGCTATAGGTTTGTAACAATTACAACGTACAGGGTTATTAATTGTTACATACTAAGGGGGTAGGCCTACCTAGAAATTTTCGAAAAATCTATTTTTTCTTTAAGTACATCTTGAAAATATTCCCTGAAAGTGTCAAGTTAATCCGACCAAAATTGTCAAAATTATACGCGTGTAAGTTTCCCCCAAAATCATGTTTTCAAAGTCGGTGACACACGTAACTCAAAAATTAATTAGCCGATTTATTCGAGGCTTTGCAGACTTTCTTTTTGCCTAGATTTTTTTACACCTGCAAAACGAGAAATTTTTTGCCAAATATCGATGCTTTGCACAGCCGCCGTTTTGTCTCAAAATAATTTTTCCAAAATCGGCCCAGATAGCGCCTAGATAATTTCATATGTTATCTAAACAAATTCGAATTTTCAATTTTGGATGATCCTGCACCGAACTACGGTTGTCACCGTAAACCGCCTAAAAAAAAAGGAAGTTTCAGGCATCGCCTATAACTCACAAACCTTTCAATACTTTTTACCACAAAAAATACTGAAATTTTCGTAAGATGTGTTCTTTCCAATAGACTAATGTTTAATAATAAAGGTTTACTGGTTTTTTCTAGAAAAAATTCTCAAAGGAGCATGTTGTTTTGACCGTTCTAGGTAGTCCTGCCCCCTTAAGGGGACCTTCCGGTCTAAAAGTCGATTTTTTTTTATTTCATTTTTCGAATGTTCAACCTTTTAGGAATACGTGTTTAAAAGGATTTGTTGAGATTCGTAAAATTCCAGAAGTTATAGGCATTTGAGTAGCGGCAAATGCATGGGCAACAACCGGGCACTCGGCGCTCACGTAAACCTTTAAACGTGTTTTTCTCGAAACAGTGTTCTCAAAACGGTGGGACCTGTATCTCCAAAAGTTATTATCCGATTCGACTGAACCTTTTTTTATTTTGAAGAATATACTTCTGGCTATGGGGGGGACTAGAAAAATTAAAAAAATGACATTTTTTTTAGAAAATAACGACACTTGAAGTTTGAAATCACTTTTCCCTGTACTTTTCGTCCTTTCAACGCCTTTGAAAATTATAAATTTTCAATTTTTTGTAATTTTTCTAGCCCCCCCCCCTAGCCAGAAGTATAATCTTCAAAATAAAATTAGTTTCAGTCGAATCGGATAATAACTTTTGGAGATACAGGTCCCACCGATTTTGATCAATTTTTTGACGCCTTGACTTTAACGACTCCCCAGGGCCGTCTGCAATAATTAATTATAAAACAAAAAATATATTTCTATAACTTAAGACATCCTTAATACAATGCAAAAAGTCCCATTAAATTATATATAGTAGTTTTCCTTTAATTAATTCCTAAAAATCACCTATTTTTTTGGGCTCTAGACCGGAAGGTCCCCTTAAACGACGAGACGTGAGGCTGAAGTTGGGAATCCACTTGGAAGCTAAGCCATGCTACAGTATGTTTTTTTTTTTAAACATAGCGTAGCATGGCTTAGCTTCCAGGTGGATTCCCAGCTGTGGGCTGTTAAATTAAATATTAATTTCGTATTTGTTCCTGTACAGTGCTGATGACAATGACGTTGATGACACTTTGGCTGGAGCCAAGCTCCACGGAACGCATGATAGTTGCAAATTTGAATTTCGTTCTTCATCTGATTTCCTTGCAAAATCTGTTCTGGGTTATTACTTTTAATGGTAGTCGCTCGCCGCAATTACGTAAGTCTCGTCATTTCCTAGGAATCCTTTTTTTAATCGCAGCGCAGAGGGCTGAAGATAGTATACAGCTAATCACAAGGGAGAAGATCTAAAGCACTGACGTTTCCGACGCACAATTTCCGTTCTTTCCGTTTTCTTTCAGTTCGGTTTTACGAAAGTTCCCTGATCGTGGCTGGGTTCTCGCTTATTTTAACCAGCATCCTGCGCCACTTGCAGCAATTAAACGCCGACGCGCCTACCTGGGTATCGGCGGGCACCGTGTTGATTTTGAAAAGCAGAGTAGGCCAAATTCTCTTAATGAGCACGTTGGACCCGAAGGTATCGGCCAAAATGCAGCTACTGAATGCCGACGACAACACCAACCTTGTGTCTGCGAATAAAACGACGGACTCTACTTGGAGGTACATCTCCATTCTGATCGGGTGGCTTGCGCTCTTCAGCATTTTCCTTGTCTACGTGATAATGTTGGCCGTTTTCCTTCCGACAAGCGCGAGTGCAAGCCACTTTGCGCCCAACGGATAATTCGCGAACGAATTGCGAGAGTAAGTGAAGCTTGGCGACGCATGTACGTATAAATACAAATGTTCAAATAGTTAATACAGGTACACAGCCTGAGAGACGATCGATCGTCGCATCGTCGCCGTCGGTGACGATTAACGCTCGCCGACTAGAATGTATTAAAATGATTAGCACCATGTTCTCGTGTATTTCGTTCTTTCTGTTAAATACATTTATTTTGGAAGAACATTTCGGCCTTAATTGATCGATCCTCGCGTGCATTGAACAGTGCGGTCAGATTCGATTCTAAATGAAGGGGATTGTAAGAACAGGGGAGAACGTTGTGCGTTTATAGTATGCGTTATATTTACGATGAGATTGTACACGAAAGGGCGAGCGTAATGATTCGTGCGACTGTGACTGTGCCGTGGTGACTATAAAAGTATTGTAGCGATAGATACAGCTAATACACTGAGAATGCTCCCTATCCCCCGTGGTTCCCGTCGGAACCCGGGGCTGCTCTGTCAACAATTTCTTACATTATGTACACGTCAAAATGTAGCATTCAATTCGCGCGAATGACAAACGACAAACGACAGAATTCATTTATACGTATAACGACAATTATAACGTAAATAACACGTATGTTATATACACGGTAAATTATATGTATAAAGGCGGGGGGGGGGGGGGGGGGGGGAAGGAGAAGAACAACCGCCCAGGAACGTACAAAAGCAATCTCATTTCGCGGGCTATTTCTCTTCCGTCCAATAGGCTAACGAGTACTAAACGAAACGGCGATTCGTGCGACGCACGTGTCGCGAGTGGCGAGAGGATTCGTACTCGCGTGTCGAGACCGCTACCCGACGATGGCGAACAGGTAGAGTCGAGCTGGGTGAACGGAACGACGCGGGTCTCACTGCGACTGATACAGCAAGTAATCTTTTAGAGCACGCGGAAGTGGAAGCGAATCGATCGCGTCCCTCCTGGTATACTGCAGTATAGCGTCGCGGCAGGCGCTCTGCAGGGTAGATACTGCTGGAACACGTAAATGTTAAAGAAAGAGGCAGCGGATTATCCGCGGCAGGGTTCGAAACAGAGGAGCGCAACATACCGCCGTACAGTTGGACTATCCTGACTTGTTTGGTGGTACCGTAGATATCCACCACGGCTCGTAAAGGTCCCGCCTTATAGGGTATGTCCTTCCCGCACACCCCTTGGTCCTCGCCGTTTATTATAAAATGCATTTCTGCCTTGTCGGAGCCAGCCTGTGGCACGTACATGATCCCGATGCGACTACCCGCATCCGTCGGTAGGATATACTGAGAGGAATCGATGGTGTTCGGTCTGAGAGCGTTGTACGGAATAACTCCCCGGGACGTTTGCACGTTAACGCCGTCCGTTATCAGCTTCTTCTCCCTGGACGGTATTCCTTCGCCTAGCAACGTGCATTAATGGGTTAATTCATCGCGACGGTCCTAGCCTAGGTAAACGGACGTTCCGCGAGTTCTCACCGTAGCCGGTGCCCGCGATACTCTCGAAGCTGTCCCATATCGTGTGGCTCTTGGTAATAGCGAATATCCACGTGTGGCCCAGCTTCACCAGATTGGGCATCGCGTATTGCGGCAGACTGTTGGAGACGGAGGCCGGATCGATGAGCGTAAGGCCCAGTCGCATGTGGCCGCTCCATCCCCTCTCGGTCTTCTCGATCTCCACCAGGAAGATCTCGCCCGGCTGCAGCGGCTTCTCGCTGAAGGCCAGGGAGTTGGCGAAGCTGACGGCGCGATACGCCACCGTGCTGTCCTCGCGCAGCACGATGTTCTCGCCGTGAGTAGGGTGGAACCTCGTTACTATCTTCCTGGACTTCTCGGTCATCGTGCTGACTGGTTCGGAGATGATTCGGTCCCGAGTGCCGGTACTACGTGTTAACGCTGTACGGACTCGTGTTTGCGAGATACCTCATCGAGAGGAACGACGTTCCGTGGGAAGCAGTCGTTGGACGTGCCAGCACTCGCCGGGAAACAACGTGGAACGTGGATGCACCCTCCGCACGGAATGTCCCACTTGAATGACACATTGGAACGCTTTTGGCAATGGGTTACGCTCACGCTCACATGATTACTCGAGGCGGCGGGTGGTATGGAGAGTGAGGTTAGGTGCTGATCGCGGCAGTGCTTTTTGCTTTTGCCGAGATCGTTGCCGAATGTCGCGGCCGTGCGGTACATTATTTAAAATAATCGTTGTTGAAACAAACTTCCACGCCGATTCCCATTGCGATTGCGATTCGCGAACGGGGACAGAAGTGGGCGCGAAGCTAAAGGTACTTCAACATTACGAGATATCCTACAAATACAAGGGAAACAGCTGGCTTAGCGTACCGCAGCGTACCCGCGTACCGTTCGTTTCCCTGGCCCCCTGTTTTCGCGTGATTTCTAACCTAATTCGAAGATTCTCTTACTAATTATAATAACAGTTCGATCTCCTTCGATAATGTAAATTATACAGCTTTGTGGTATCGCTCGTGGCCGATCAAAAGCAACGAAAAGCGAAGTAGTTGAAATGTTGTTGCGATGCGTCCCACGATCTTGGTCTTATCGATAGCACAGCATCGCGGCGCGACCCACGCGACCATTAGACGTTACACGCACACTCCTCTTTCTATGCGTAGCAAACCAATGATATTGCTATTTTGTTTAAGGGGGGACTCTACTTTGTTGGATCGAAAAATTGCATTTTTTTTTTTTTGCTTTTTCGGAAAGATATGAGTCTTGTGTATACGCTCTGCAAAGTCCTTTATGGCCCTGGAATAGGTTAAATAATGGTAAGTAGTCAATTTCTATCCTTATACATAATATGAACTTTTAAACTCGATTTTCTCGAAACTACATTTTTCGACCTGGCGTTGAAGAAATCTCGACAACCAATGAAGCAAACAACTTGAAATTTTACATGCATGTTGAACAAGCGTCTGTCTATCTATGGTAGTAGATTTATTGCCGTATTGTAACCGTTCCTAATTTTACTTACGGCCGATTTCTTCAACTTCAGTAATCTTCCAGTTAGAGTTATGTTCCACATAACTGCCAAATGATAGCATCCAATTGGCTTAGAGCATATAAATGCTCTAAGCCAATTGGTCGTTCACTGACCGGAAGATTACTGAAGGTGAAGAAATCCGCCGTTAATGAATCTACTACCATCGATAGCCACATTCATACAGATTAAGAATCTCTTTCGTTTTTGTGTTTCAGATTATAGTCCGGGAGCCAGCGACACTTTTTAATGACTCATTTGTTTAAAGTTGGTTTATGTTTTTTTCCACTATATTTGTGCTACATATGCACAAAAAGACCTCCTGCCATAACGATAGTGGAACAACGCTTATCAGCAGCGTGTCAATTATCTAAGAAAATATTGTGCAAAATTCTTATTTGTTTAAATTTGAACATTCTTGTACTAATAATAGACACCATAAAACACCGAAAAATGATCTGCTGCCACCTTAGTTGCGGAACGGCATGCTACTGCCACTCCTATAAACATGTTAAAAAAATGAACTCCATTGACCAAAATGTTTAAAGCTGAAATTTTTTTTTTTGTGGTATGTAATAGGGTAGAGTGGGGCTAAAAGTCCCTCAGACTGAAACTATATATATTATATTATTTGTTTGCATAATAAGATGGCCAAAGTATAAAGAAATGATGCCAAAGTTTTTAAATACTGTTTTTGGCTTAGTTGAGCGATTTTTTTTAGTTTTCAGTTCAAAGTGAGACTCTGACTTATATTTTTATTTTTTGTTAAAGAAGTCATGCTTTCTTTCAATATTGTGTACCAAAATGAATTGGTTTAATAAATGTTTGTTGATTTGAATAGAGTTCTTTACTTATTTAGTTTAATATTACACGAAAAGACATTAGGGATTGTCTATCCTATGCAATGGACTTTCGGCCCCGTGCGTGGGGCAAGAAGTCCATTTTGCATTGACGAACATTTTGTGGTATAACTCAACAAAAAATAACAGTATCACCAAACGAACTTCGTGAACGTAAAGCCTGATAGTTATAGTTTATACAAAATAACACCAAATATCTCTAGATTGTTAGTACTAAATTTTACATAAGTTTATACGAAAAACCGGACTATTAGCCCCACCCTACCCTACATAATACTTGAATGCCTATGTTATAGATACTATCCCAGATCCAGAACGTGATCAGAGGGACCAGAAAGAGTGTCATTCAGATGACGAACATGATGATATCGATAATATTATCGATGACGATCATGATGACATCGATAATGATATCGAATCCGCATCCTATGCGAACAGCGATTACGAATATATATATAGATTCTATTATGTATTAAGATAAAGAGAAAAATTTTATTGCACTTTTAAATATTCTGGTTAAATTCGTACAACTCGCCACACTGCACCTTTCATTCCCTCAGCCAACAACAAGACCTATGGTGGCTCATGCCAAGCCATTTATTCCACGATAGGACTGGCAGCAAACGTTTTTCTTACACTTATTAATGTAAACAATTAGTACAAAAAAATTCAGCTTTAAATATATGACCATAGCGGAGAAAATGAATGTTGAATTGCACACGCCGTGTGAACGTAACTCTTCGCGGTGCGCCGCGCCGTACCTTTGGTGGCTACTGCCAAGCCTTTTGTTCCACGATAGGACTGGCAGCAATCGTTTTTCTTCCAATTTGTGATTAAAACTACCACCAAAAAAAATTTCAGCTTTAAACATTTTGGTCAACGGAGTTCATTTTTTTAACATGTTTATAGGAGTGGCAGTAGCATGCCGTTCCGCAACTAAGGTGGCAGCAGATCATTTTTCGGTGTTATATGGTGTCTATTATTAGTACAAAAATTTTCAGATTTAAACAAATAAACATTTTGCACAATATTTTCTTACATAATTGACACGCTGCTGATAAGCGTTGTTCTGCTGGTGCGCTGGCAGGAGGTCTTTTTGTGCATATGTAGCACAAATATAAAAGAACAAAACATAAACTAACTTTAAACGAATTGACAAAAAAAATGTGTCGCTGGCTCCCGGACTATTATCCTTCGAGTATATTTCGTTAACGCCAGGACCACCCGATTTTTTTTCAACGCCTCAAGTCAGCGCTCTGTATCAGCCACATCTTTTTTTTACCGTCACATAAAAATTTATAACTAGAGCTGAAGATACAATAAAACAGCCTGTCAAACGGCAAATTAATTTGTCAAACCGTTTTTGTACAAAAAATTCACCAAATTCATCGATTTTTCGGCCCAACAAGGTAGAGTCCCCCCTTAAGGAATAGTGTAGGCTAGATTCCAATAGATTTCATTATTTAGTAAGAATACGTGTTTATTTCATTCAAAAATTCCTCTCAAATAGTACACCCAGTTGATATCAGAGAGGTCATGATCGGAGCAATATACCAACAGCTTTCCTGTAACAGGATACCTTTCTCTCGTAACATTTTCATCATCCTCTTCGTCCTCCAGAAGACTCACTTTGATATCGATAACCTTGACGAAAATGTTGTGAAGATATCGGAACAGGGAAGAGAAAAATTGTAAAGAAACAGTGAATCGTACCTGCTTGGATTCTAGAGTTGTCGATAGCGTTTCTAGTGCAAAAGTCTCAGGCAGGTCGACGAAGAAATTGAAAGTCTTAGTTTCTGGAAAAATATTCCGGAAAGGTATCGATGTGGATGACTCTTGGGTAATTACATAAGGTCCCGTGGGCTTTGGTAACGAGTACGTGCCAATCAAAGGGAACCTACGAGATAAACAGATTTCTCTTTTAATCTGTTTCTCTAGATTCGCAAGCTCATATATTTACTCAAAGTCTCCAGCAGTGTTGGAGGATGCCGTTAATGTGGCAGTGACGTTCTCGACATTGCACGGCTCGTAAATAACGTCGATCACGCCTTCGCACGATCCTGGCACTTGAATGCTTTTTGGACCGGTGAAACAGTCGTTATCCACCTGCGACGTGATGTAAAATCGAAATTTTTTCTCCACAACGATATCACAGCGGGTGAAAGAGATTCGATCGTTTAGGTTCGTTCGACGTACTGTGATCGCGAATTGAACCGCCTCGTTGGTATAGTTGTTGAGAAGCAGCGGAAACGTGCAAGAGGCTCCCAGAGTTGCGCTCACGCGAGTCACTTTTCCCGGAGCTGCTGGCGTAGCTTTCAGTCGTAACTCGTACGGAAAGCTTCCGAGTTGCTGGCAATTAAAGTCGAGCGCCACGACAGATTCCTCGGATGGCAGTATTGGGTAATATGCCACTTGAATGTACTCCTACAGTTTACGGCGACAGTATCGTAAATGTAGGAGAGAAGTCGGCAAAGGAGCCGCGTCAACTTACACGCGACAATGGCAGCACAGTTCTCGGCAGATGGCGAATAGTGACGAACGGATGATGACACTCTGCCGCGTACGTTATCGACTCGAGTTCCAGAGGATTTTCCAGCTTTATAACGTGGCACAGCTCAGATCGCACCGGGCTTGTCAGTTTGATCGACTCGATCACTTCCGGCTCCGTGAGGTCGTACTCGATTTCGTAGAACTGATACTCGTTGTCCTCGTTGGTGAACGTCACCTGAATCGATTTTTACTCCGAATTAAGCACGAAGAGTACGCAAGTCTCAACGTTGCTGTAGACTTTTGATACTACATACTTTGAAATGGAAACTCGACTTCTCGTAGGAGTGGAAGACTGCGCGGTAGTCTCTTTGGCTATTCGGTGGAACGTCGATGGTATTATTCCCGACAAAGGTGAACAGGGGAGTATGCTATTGAGAAAAGATAATTGTATATATTCATAGTGGGAGTCGCGTGATTCGGCCAGAAGCAGAAATCGAACCTTTAATTCAGCTGCGTCGATTGTCACCGGTTCAATCTTGCAAAGGAACCGCTGTTTTCTATCGAGCCAGTTGTGAACGGGCAATAATTCCGTGTACTTTGTTTTCGCGGGGAACTGGCGGCTAATTTTTTCGAGCACTTGCGGAGGCGAGCTCCTCCCATGTAGGGAATAAAATAAGGGAGCTCCGTCGTCTGGTGTTTTGAATAGCAGCGTACTCTATACGTATAGATGCATCATGTAAAAGGGAATAAAGGGGAAAGATAATATTTTGCGCTGAAAGAGAAATCCTGACGTCAAGTGTACATATGAACATTGAAAATCAGAGGCTGATCTTACAATATGCAGAGCATCCTCGGTGTTTGTGACGAGAGGCGTATAAGTGACGAGGCAGGAGGCAAATCCTTTGGCAGGGACGTGCAAGACCTCGTCGACGGAGAAGTAATTGCCGGATACTTGAGGCTTGAGTTTCCAGGGTACGTTCGTATCATTCGCCACGACTACGGATCGCGTCTGCTGTTCGCGGACAACACAGTCGAAAAGGATGGTCTCGGTTGCTTCTGGCAGATTACAGCATTCCCCGCTAACTCTGAGCGTTAAGGGACCGTACTTCTCCACCTCTATGACTGCCTTAAAAGAGTAATAGATTTCATTGGATTAATGTGACGTCGTGGTACTTACGCTTGCGAGTGCCACTTACTTCACCCTCGATTGAACCGCGCTCCCCGGAAGGCGTCAGCTCTACAAGGAAACTTATGTCCATACCGGGGGAGCAGTAGCCAGACACGGGGGTGATACTGTAATCTTTCGGCAATTTCGATGTATTCCACTTGAATCTAAATAGATGAATTCTCGCGTCAGAACTTTGCCTTTACTTTGCTATTGCGTCACGTCGCGGTGGTGTTAGGAAAGTGTTGATGTTTAATCTTAACGAGAACCGAACCGAACTGATTTAACTTAAAAAAAAATAGATATTATTATTATTATTATTATTATTATTATTAAATTAACGGGAGAACCCTTTAAATACAAAGTATAGAACAAATTAGTACAAAGATAAAGTAAATATAACAAGAACATACAATAACATAAAATAAAATATAAAACAATAAAATAGAATAATGTGAAATAAAATAAACAAAAACAAACAAAACAGTCTGAGCCCTAGGACCTAATCTCAACACCAAAGGTGCTTAAATTAATTTAAATTAAATTGAATTACTGAATTACTGAGGTAACAGTCTACTAAGCAATCGGTTCCTGAACAAAGCGAAGGAGTCTGCGAACACGTCAATGTCAGCGGGGCACTGGTTCATCTCATCCATAGCACGATTTAAGGGATCGACTGTATAGTGATAATATTCAGGGACACCTGATGCAAAAAGAGGTCTCGGACGTAATGCCCGTTGTGGGGCTCGGAGACGAATCAGTGCGACCAAATTCTGGCAGTTGATCTGGCCATGGATTACTTTGTACAAAAATAATAGGTCAGAACAGATACGGCGGTCACAGAGTTTATGATTTATGAGTTTATGATTATTATGATTTTATCCAAACACTATATTTTTTTCTGCGCTACTACACTTAGCCCGTTTTTAGTAAACTACCTCTTCAATGTTCCCGAAGAAATGCCCCCCTAGAACTCTGCCATCTGGGCCTTTTTTCTTAAATCCGCCACGGCGAACAACACTTTGACCAACCTTGCTCCGACGTCTCCGGTGTTCATCAAGAGCACCGTAGCTTCTGCGCTGCAACCCCGGACGACCGTGCCGAGAGAAAGACGGCTCCTGTTTAATCGGAACTCTGCCCCGATGCAACTTGCGCGCAGCACGAATAGTGGCAGAATCGTGGAGGACGTGGAAAGCGCCACTTTCCTGGTGAATTGTCTGAGTCTGAAGGTAGGCCTGAAGCTGATCGTCACGTTGATTGTTTGGTTGGGTCGTACGATCACATTGGACGATGGCTCGATCCGTAGAATGTCCGATAGGTGCAGTTCCCCGGTTTCGAGCTCGATATCGGTGGTCCAGGAACGTTTCGTTTCTAGCACGGATGCGTACGCCAACACCCTCTTATGCTCCTCGCTCTCTTGGATCGGGCACGGCCGTGCACGATCATGATGCTCCTCGTAGCCGGCCAGATTTCGCAGTAGATCAAATTTTACTTGGATCGACGCTGAGCCTTCGTTCACCACCGGTACTTTTCTGCTGACGGTCTTGAAAGCGGCAACGCTGCCGAGATCGATAAATCTGTCCCGTGGGTTCACCAGTCGGACCTGGAAAATCGGTTCCAGAGGCTTCAATCGTTTCGTGTGTAATGAAACGCACCGTTCCTTTTCGAGCCTGCGCGAAGTTTCTGAGCAGTTTTCACAAACCGCTTTCCAGCTTCGCTTATTTATTATTATTATTTATTTAAACAGGACCAGCTCTTAGTATACAGATTGTACAGTAATAAGTAAATTTGTGAGGTAATATATAAATACAAAATATATGTTTATGACTTATTAAAGAATGAATTATGAAAGAAGTCTAATGCAGAACTGTATTTGCTCGCTTATATCCTGCTTATAGGACCAGCATGCGTAGTGGCGGATTTAACAGGGCGGCCGATGAGCAGTTGCCGTCTGGGCCCTCGCCCAGAAGGCCCCGGGGCCCATCCTCAAAAAAATTATGATTTTATCCAAACTATATTTTTTCTGTACTACTACACTAAGACCGTTTTTAGTAAACTAACTCTTCATTTTCCTGAAAAAAATGGGCCCCTTCAAAAGGCCCCTCAGGGCCCCATCCTTAAAAAAAATTTGATTTTATCCAAACTATATTTTTTTCAGTACTTCTACCCTTATCGCGGTTTTAGTAAACTAACTCTTCATTTTCCCGAAAAAAATGGGCCCCCCAGTGCGTTTGCCACCTGGGCCTTTTTTCTTAAATCCCCCACTGAGCATGCGCTTCCCTTGTTAAGAGCGTGAGTTTGAATAAGGGAAGTGATCTTATATGGATCTTATTTATCACAATTATACACGTGTATGGTGTAACTTGCCTTGTAAGTGATTCCTTCGCCGACGATAGTGACATTCCTCTCGTACCCCGAGTTGATCGTGAACACCAGACATTCCTGATACTTCGTTTCCTCGAGTGGTCGAAACACGATCGGTATAGCGACCGTTGAGTGAGCAGCGAGGGCCTCCGAGATGGAATTCATGTCGACTGATAGGTGCGGCTGGTCCTCGAATTTGCACTCGATTCTACCGTAGAATAAACGTTGCCGGATATTAACCCTCTAGGGACGAGTGGGACTCCAGAGTCCCATTCAGATTAACACATTTTTATTTACGTTCCATCAATAAGATCGAGATTTGATAGGTATAGTGACCTTTAGTAGGCAGAGAATAAACTGTTGTACCATCAGAACCCGAAATTAAACTTTTTTTTGTTATAAACAAATTAAAAAAAAAAAAATTAAAAAAAAAAAATTAACGAGTAGCTTCCAAATCCGAAGTATAAAATAGACTATTTTAACGCTCAAAAAAATTCTACGTTAAGTTTAAAACATCCCCGTCCCTAGAGGGTTAAGAAGGATCGGCAATGCTTGCGCAGTATCTTACACGTATGCCACGTCTTCGGTGTTGGTCAACAGAAGCTCCACGTAATAAGAGAGCGCGTTGTTCTCTTGTATGTAACAGGGGCCGAAATCGTGGCGAGCGAAGCTGAAGTCGACAGCAGGCTTCTTCGAAGAAGCTCTCAGCAGAAATAGGTATGTGGGCCCATTCGAGATCTGGAATTCATTCGAGTGGTTCGACGCGCGAGACGAGGTGAGACGAGAATCGGTTAGCCTACCTTCAACGCGAGGCGGTGATCTTTGATCGTCGTTTTCCGAAATATGGTCAGCGTTAGGCAACAGGTCGATCGAGATTCGGTAAATACGTGTCCTTGTTCTTGCGCGATCGTCACGCTGTAGGCTTTCTTGCTGGTTATCTGTGGCGTCATGCCGCGGTCCCAAGCGTAATGAAACATTATTTTGCCGGAATTCGCTAGGTCGAAGTTGACGGTGAACGGTACCTTCAGCATCAGCTATGGAAAAGATCGGTACGAATGTTCTAACGTACGTATGTAGGGTAAACGCACTAATAAATGAACAGTTAAGAGTAATGAATGAACACTATTATATAATTATTATATTAATTGATTCCACGAGCTGCAAAAATTGTTTGGATATGAAGCAAGAAATTAAAAGAAGTCTCTAATTAATTAGTTACTTATTTTACTCGTTTCAATAAAAAATGTTCATTCGCTGGCAGGTGTTCATTTACTGGCACGTCCACCCTATGTAGGTAGCCAACTCGAGTGACTTTTCTCCAACAATGTTGAGCCAGCTCACTTTGCCCAGGTCGATTATGTTTTCCGAATCCTTGCTGGCTTCCACTATTTCACCCGCCGCGTTCCAGTAAGAGACCGAAGATGCGACCTCGTAAACGGAGGCGGTCACAAAAACGGTGAGAGGACTTTTCATCAGCTTCACGGCGCACTGAATGGAAAAGTGGAATTCACCGACCCGGGTTGGATGATACTCGACCCTGTGGATGAATTAAAAGCCTCACCGAGCCATTCCGTTCGTGGCTTCCCGCCGCGCCGCTCTAATTCAACGGTACATACTCCAGATACGAAAAATATTAACTCAACGCTGACGAATATCGATTATATACAGCGTATCGGTAAAGAGTCGGGGCATCGTTGATTGAACTCCGTTAATCGGAAATAACGATAGTCACCACAATAGTTGCTCGCTGTTCGATGGGAGGATTCCAGTAGTTGGAGTGACGGCGAGCTTTTGAAATTTACCCTCGGAGTACAAAGACTCTTCCAACACGTTGAACGGTATGTGAAAATTCTCGTCGTTCAACAGCCTTATCGGATCTCGAACTTTGAATCCTAGCAGCGAAAAATGATAAAATATATCGCACTTGTTGGTTGCAATAACGTCTCATGCAGAGACGGGCAAAGATTTATTTAAATAAAAATTTCGAGTTCGAATAAAAGATAAAATTTTTATTCGTTTCGGTAAAGATAACTCGGGTTGGCTTTATTCGACTACGGATAAAGAACGGATAAGGTATCTTTTATTCGATGCGTTATTTAAATAATTTTTTTATTTAGATAATGCCCAACTCTGATGCGCGCATTGTATATTGAAACTCAACCCAAGATTGTTGGCTTCAGTTTCACGTGAGCGGTAAGGCAGTGGACCGAGGGCTCGGTCACGATGCCGACGACCAGAAAAAGGCACTCCAGATTGTATCTCTGGATGGAGAAGAGCCAGAAGGACTCGAACACACCGACGTCCTCTGCGAAGAACGTGAAAGCCAGGTCGGTTTGTTGTCCGCTTTCCGCCACCCCCTCGGACACTGTGCACTGAAAGTTCGATAACTCGCTGGCCAGAGAAGGCGTTCGATCCTTCCAGGAAAAGCGGTAATCGTCTGTCGTTGGATTGATAAGGTGGAAGTTCCTGAAATCGATAAGTTATATATTTATACGGACTCGTTCGCTTCTATTCCCGTGTTCACCTGTCGCCCAACATTCAGTTTTACTTGACGTGATTCTCGCCGACGCCGACTACGTTAAATTCGATTGCCCTGACGTTCTGCCACAAATTAGGATCATCTGTGTCGTATCCAACCGGGTCTGGTAGCTTTGGGTCTCGCCTGCCGCTGGTTACGTAGTCGGTCTCTCGCACGTCGAAATGGCAATACGGCAGTAAACTTCTCGCCGCGACGGGAATCGTCAAGTTTGTCTGCTCTGGATTCAGATTTTCTACCCTGCTCAACAAGATCACGCCTTCGTCTTTCTATTATCAACTTTCCCTCTGCCTTGGAGCTAATGAACTTAAACTTTAATCTTTGGGGATCTGTAGAGGGATACATGGGTATGTATCACGCAATTCTTTTGCCGCCCAAATTCACTCTAAGGGGTTGAAATTGACCCCCGAAAATCCGGCTATTTTCCGATTTTCTATTACGACTCGCGAACTGTAAGGACTGTAAGTTACCGAATGATAGTCCGAATTAAAAGAAGTAACTCTTTTATTTTCGTAAGGCGCTCCTCCCTTTGTAAGAAAACGTAAGAAATTCGCGACACCCTCCTCCCTCAAAAAGCCTTACGTAATTTAAGAACGACCCCCTATTTTGCGCGTACCTGCACGTCAGGTAGGCCTTGTAGTAGAACACGTCCATGGGGGAGAACTTGAATGCGCATTCTACGGACTGTCCGGGCGGTATAGTACCTCCCTCCGGGTAAATTGCAAACGGCAAATTGTCACCGTCTAACCAGCTGTCGGTGGTCCGTTGCGAGAAACCAGCGGTGCTACTGAAAAGATCCGACGGCCTCGCGCTCGAAGCTGCTCTAGTGGCCGTGTCTACGTTTAGAAACAATTGATAACCACAGCGGTGAAGAAATCGTTACTAAGGTCAGATATATTGGCCGGTCTGAAGTTGCTTCGCGAACAGCGATCGAGGGGAAATCGGTCCCCTCCAGTGAGCCTGCTCCTTATCTTCACGTTCTCGCGCTCTCTCTCGCGCCATGCCACGAGGCTCACTGGTGGGGGCTGATTCCCCCTCGATCGCTGTTGGCGAAGCAACTTCAGACCGGCCAATGTATCTCAGCTAGAGCTGTTGATACCCGGGAGAACGGGTACCCGGGTACCCGTGAGATACCCGGGAGAAAAAAAATTCCCGGGTAGGCGCTACCCGGGTAAACTACCCGAGATACTCGAGACTCTCGAGATCTCATAGAGTACCGTTCCATAATTGAAGCCACACTGAGCGTCATGGCCTTCGAGTCGAAGGCCATAAAATTCGGTGAGGTACCGCAGGGGGTTGACCTCGCCACAGGGTGCCAGACGGTATCTCTCTGACAGGCATCGCTCCAGAATTACGTTCTGTACTCTGTAAGTTCTCGAGATTCTCGAGAGTCTCGGGTAGCGCTTATCCGGGAATTTTCTTCGTCCCGGGTATCTCACGGGTACCCGGGTACCCGGGTATCTCGTGTTCCCGGTCCACAGCTACAGCCCTAATCTCAGCTCTACCAAAGTGTACGAATCGACATCATCGACGTCACGCAATGCCACGGAATTACGTACCGGGAGGGGAGGACGTGGATTGTCGTAAATACAGATTCGCGCTGTCCCCCTCGGCCTTTTCGTCTCTGTCGAAATTCTTGCGGGACAGTGTGCTCGTCGTCCTCGTTTTCCTCGGCGCGGAGAAAATTCCCCTGGACGATCTGGAATTCGTCCGGGAAGCAGCCGCATAGTCCGGGGACCTCGGCGTGGATGTGACGTTTCGATCGTTATCCATTAGCCTTTTCGGATATTGCTCGTCCGTGTTTATCTTCCAGGCGAACACTGTATTCACCACGCCCGGGTTCGACAGGGTGAACTTGTACTCTCGAGTCTGACGAACGAAATTCTCGTTAAACCACGATCGGTATAGCAGGATATAATTGGTGGGATGGAGAAGTGTGTATGTGCCTGGAACATGAGCGTGTCCTTGAAAGAAATCTCTTGGACGGGGCAAAGGCATTCGGAGAATGCCACCGTAGCGCTCAGCAGCACTTGGATGCATTTGCCCGTACCAGGGACCATTTCGCATTTCGGCTCGATAGTCGGTTGCACCACTTTCTTCGATAGCACTTCCACCTCCTTCGGCTGGTCGACGATGTCGGGGTGCACTTTCTCCCATCGCACCTCCGTCTGCCTGTCGTCCCAACCCGGACCGTCCACCGAGTTTAGCAACTCGATTTCCCATATGATACACTCGATGGCACTCTGTCGGCCAGTCCAAACAGCAGATTAATGAAAGTAGCAGGTGGAACGTGTCCAGGTCCTTTCACCCTCTAGTCCAGACATCGGTGATCTTACGGCTCGACTTGTACAGAGCACTTACGTTTGTGTGATTTGTAGGTTCCGATGCCAGGAAAGTAGCGACCACTTCCTTGCACGCGAGATACTTGATGTGTCCGATCGATGGCACGAACACAACGCTCGGATGCGCGCCCCATTGGAAACGGAACCACCGGTCGGTCGATTTATTGGCAATCTTGAAAGTCTTTCTGTACATTTTGCTAACGAAGCAGAGCCCGTAGCTGAGGCTGTAGGACAGAGACACCGCGAACGCCAAGCCATTCGAGACTACGGAATAGGAATTATCGTGCTAATAGACTAATCCATCGACTCCTCTCCATTCCATTATCCTTTTACCTGACGTCAGAGAGTTCCGAAGGGATGCTTCAGACGGAATTCTGCTGGGCCTTTGTCGCTTGCGGACGGAGTCCCGGTGTCCGGTGTTCGCTTTATCCTTGTCCTCGTGCATCTCCAAACCGTACAGCACCATCGTTTCCATGTACGATTCCGCCACGAGATGTATCGTCAGATTTTCGTACGGATTGTCCACGACAAACAGGCGAATTTTGCCGGTGTGCTTGCCGACTTCGTCGGACGAGAACGCCACCTTGAAGCGAGCCACCTTCCCGGGCATCAGGCCAACCACGGTGCATCGGTCGTTGCTCTCTAGAAATTTCGACCACATTTTCTACCCGAAGCTTTGCGAATGGCGAACGAATACAGGTGGAATGAATCGGATGAATTCACCGGGACAATCGCTGTCCAGAACTTGCAAGAAACACCGAGTGTCCGTGGTGGCCGAGAAACCGAAGAGGCCGTTCTGGTCCTCGTCGATCTCCACGATGATCTTCGCTTTAACGAAGCCGATGTTCTCCAGAGCAAACTGCCTGTAACTGACTTCGCCGATCAGTGTACGGGGGTACTTCAAGCTGCCACTTTCCCGGCTCCCGTGGAGCGGTTCTATAATCGCTATTTCCGGGACGCAAGACTCCCCTATCAGCTTGACGGACAGCTTTTCCTCGCCCAAATGCGCCGGCAGGACCAACACTACCTCTAAACTTGCCTCGAATGCCTGCGATGATCCGCGCGCCCGATTGAAGTGTGGACATTTGAAGATCGCCACGCAGTTGGGCATTAGTCGAATAAGATTTTCTTCGCGTCGTTTACTCACCCCTATGACGGTCGGCGTGAAAGACACCGTGACCGTTTTGCAGCTCATAGGAGGGATGCGCTCGCTCAGCGGCTCCACTTGGAACGTGTCCGGCTTGGCTGTCGCCGGCATCAACGACTCCGGGTTCAAGAGCACCTCGACGTCCGCGGTCACTGCGTTCCGATTGTACAGCCTGAAGCAAGTCGCGTGAGTGCTCGACACCCTGACGTACCGGAAGTGCAGACATTTCTCTTGACGCGCAAACACTGTGTGCGGCCCGATCTGCGCAACAGAGGGCGAGAGGCAAGCAATTCTCTCCGAAGCAACGAAGCGACCGCAATAGCAACCTGCTTAGGACAATCAAAGTCTTGAATCCGTTCGAGCACGTGATTCTCTTGGAACATCGAGTCGAGATCCTGAAAATCAATGCTCGGCACCGACGAGTGTACAGCCAGCGTGACCACCTTGCCGTCTCTGTCTTCGGAAAGGCAGCCGTCTATGAGAACAGTGACCTGCTCCTCCTGAGAGCCGACGAACTCGGGGCAACAGTTGATGGCGATGCTTTCCGTTTGGCCCGCGTCAACGTCACCCTCGATTTTGGTCACCGTCATTGGTCCCACTATTAACTGTCCCGGTCCCGAGCGATCTCTGCTCCTCCCGGGCGCCCAAATTAGAAGTTGCCTCTCACATTCGACGTAGAACGACCGGTAGAATTTACCTGGCCTCGGTCTTCCCACGTCTGCCCGACTTTTTACCGGTCCTCGAACCCATCGTCCTTCCCGTCAAACTCCGCTTCTTATCGCCAGCCTCGCTGGTCAGCTTGCTCATGTAAAGCACCGACGGATGTCTGTTTGGCACGTAGATGGTGTAATGCAACGGGAACTTGCCGGTGTTTTCTATGTGCAGGTACATGGTTTTCTCCGTGCATATGGCCAGCGTTCCGAAGTCCAGCAACGGGTAAGGGTAGATGCGAAATCTTTGGTAAATAGTGGGTGGTATATGTATAGCTACTTAGGAGACTGCCATCCTCTGTAACCTAGCGTTTCACCGGGAACGGCGATATAGCCGTGTATAGACTGGCATGTACTTGTGTTGTTACTGTTTTGTTACTTTACTTTATATTTCTATGTTTTTCGTTTTCATTTTATTTTTAATTTTATTGTATTTTATTGTATGTTTTCTTTATCTTAGTATTTTGTCTAAACTTTGTATTCTAAAGGGTTCTCCCGTTGAGTTCAATAATAATAATAATAATAATAATAATATATACATATATTTGAGTAGATATCGGTAAAAGGGGCTGTTGAAGTCGATAGACTGGTACCTGGTGTAATATGCAACGAGTGAAACTGCGAGCGGGATCTCAGCGACGATCGTGGTCTCCTTATTCGCGTCGACCAAGTGGCATTTTAGTATTGGAGCATTTTTAAGAATTAATTCGTTCTTCGGTGCAAATGTCACCTACAACAGCAGGCGGTGCATTGAACGCGCGAAACAACGTATCTGGTTTCTCTCGGTAAATATCTATGTACAAACTTGTACGGTTCTCCGCGCGTTCGGGGGCACGGAGCCCGACGTCGGACCAATTTCAAGATCTCGCTTGAAATTCGCGGGCAGATTCAATTTCTCCAATTTTCCTTTGTCTTCTAACGTAATGCTGCAATTTATACGAAGCGAACAGGGGAGCGTTTAGGCAGCGATGGCGATGCATATTGCTTACACGTATTTCACTTCGTAACCGCCTCGATTTCGTATGACGAACGAGCCGTTGGTGGGCTGATGGACCATTATGCATTTCAAATCAATCGGGTCGGCATGCTCGATGTCAACCGCGACGTCGTAAGTTTCGCCTGATACGAGGATAACGTCCGTGAAGATCGGCTCTTCGTCTTCTTCTTGCTCCGGTAGAAACGCTTCGAAGCTCATGGATTTCTTGTCGATCACGCCCACCTGTAATGGTTCCAACGGCAAGCGATGATTCCCCGCGATGGTAGGGACGTACAGCGCAACACAACGCGCCTTACCGTAAGCCCCTGATAGCAGAACTCGATTTCCTGTTGGGCCCGGGCTTCGATCGCACCTCGAACAGGTGCGAACGTTATCTGAGGCTCGGGAGGCTCTGGGACGTTTATTTGCCAGAGAATTGGCACCGCACTTTCGTTCCGGACTGTCAACACTTGCGACTCCGTTCGGTAGAGAAGCGTGCGCCCGAACGACAGCGCTTTTCCGTCCAGGTGGATGTTGAGCTTGGTGCCCTCCACTTGCAACTGAATCGTTCGACATTGGACATGGAATATCGTTTCATGCGTGTTGCGCGATTACCTCGAACACTTCGACCTTCGGGTTATTCTTCACGCACAAATACAGTCTCTCCGAAATGGTACCGAGCTTCGTGGCAATGGCCGATAACACCAAAGTCTCGCATTCGCCAGGCTACGTAGATTTCACTTCTCGTTAGGGAATATATAGTTGGATAGTACTAGTAAGCGTAATTAAGGCTAGAGCATCGTTACTGGTACTGATGACGCACAGCGATCAAAAGATTCTCAGGCTGGACGGAGAAACAGGCCCGATCGGCGATATTTTCCGCCAAAGAGAACCACACATCCGCCTCCAGTTTCGAGATGTTGCAGAAATTGAGCTTGGCCTCGCGACGGTGTGGACTGTTTAGGAATAACAAGTAGTGAAAAGTGACGAGATTACAAGATTATGCGTCGTTTGTTCTTAAGGGGTAACACCACTCTAGAGGCAGAAAAAAATACCTAAATTTGACAATTTATTTTGGTAGTATGACAAACGGAATAGAATTTCTTTTCAGAGGGTTTATTTAACACATATTGAAGTACGAAAAACAATTTTTTTATTGTCATTTTCATACAAAATGGCGGCGACAGAGCCCGTCGTCGAAACCACTTCTTTCAAACTGGGAGGACGGATTTCTCGGAGACTATTGCATGGATCGATTTGAAATTTTTACAGTAGCTTCACAACAATATTCTCTTTGGAAGTACGTAGCCGTTTTTTGATTGAATGTAAACTCTTTTTTTTATAAACAATTTAATGCTCATGTTTGGGGCAAAAAATCAATTCATTTCTTAAAAAGTGCACCACTTCCACAAAAATTGATTAAAAAGAATACCCCTACGTACTTCCGAAGCCAATTGTATATAAATTATATTTTTTTTTTATTTTTTGTTCCCGGACTCATACATGCCGAGAAATCCCTCCTCCCGTGGCTGTGTTTTCAAAAAAGCTGTTTTCGACGACGGGCTCTATCGCCGCCATTTTGTATGAAAATGACAATAAAAAAAATTGTTTTTCGTACTTCAATATGTGTGTAAATAAACCCTCTGAAAAGAAATTCTATTCCGTTTGTCATACTCCAAAAATAAATTGTCAAATTTAGGTCTTTTTTTCTGCCTCTAGAGTGGTTTTACCCCTTAAAGGTAGATCGCTGGAGAATCAAGTATTTTTGGCGAATTAATTACAAGCGGATGCAAGGAAGCACAGATTTTTCCCTTTATACAATGTTTCACGTCGGGTAAACAAATATTTTTTTTAGACAATCAAAAAAGTATTTTTTTTTACAGTTTACAGTATTAATAACCATTACCCCAAAATAATAGCCACAATTTGTATTCATCTCCTTGTAATTAATACGCAAAAAAATACTTGACTTTCGAGCGACTTGACTGTCTCCCTTAAGTCATGAAACTGGACCTTTTGGTTTGCCCAAGTGCCAACACCGATCCCATATCGTAAATTCCAGTGTCCAGGAAGTACGTAGGGCCATTCGCGTCGTTCAACTTTGCGCTTTCAATCTGTCACGTGTTCATCGGCAGAGAGAAGAACACTATGAGAAGTCTATACGAGCAGAAAGCCCCGATGCCAGATATGATATCTAGTGTCTATTTATTACTTGGGTAAAAATCGTGGGAGGATTCATGTCCAGCCTCGGTATATCGGCGATGCCAGTGACGTTGAGTTCGTAAGTGACATTATTTCCACCCAGGATGGTGAGCGCGTAAGTCTCTTCGTAGAGACCCGTTTCCTCCGGTTGGAAGCGTATCTTGAAACTGTGCGATTCGTTCGGCTGGAGGATCCATCGAGGCTTCAAAGGCTCCTCCAGGATCACCTTTGAAGCGGCGACGCTCTTCGCGTCCTCCCTTTCGGTCGTCCACTCTACCCACGACCGATCCTCCGTTTTGCTCGGCGACATTTGCTCTTCCGTTTTACGCGACGATCTTCGTCCCCGCCTTTTGCGATTCCCTTGATTTTCTACGCGACTCTCTCGCACGCTCGGCTCGCTGGTCTGCATCGGTTCGCTGATCGGCAAGGCTTCCGGCATCGGTGTCAACGAGACCAGTCCATAAACGTCTGTATACGTAGGTATTGTGTGCACAAATTATCGACTCGACGAATTGGAACGCTCGTCTTTCTCAGCTTTACGCGCCGCGATAATTGAAACACTTGTTGTTAGTAACATACTTCCGTGAAGCTGTCTGTCTCGTTTCTGGATGCTTCTTGAGGCCAGGATGGAATAGAGCTTCGGTTGAAGATCCGGCTCTTTCGCAACCTCCGCTGTTGCGAAATTTTAATAAGTCCACAGCATAGAAATTTTCTGAATTTTAAAATCTAACTTTTGTTTACACGAATAGGTATCTGATTGTTAGTGAGTTGGCTTTTATCGACGAAGCTTGCGTATCGAGCATTACGCGAATGGCAACTTACAAAGAGCAGATTTTGCCAAAACGTTTTCGCTCATCCGAGCAACTATTGCATCGTTGATGGTGTGCTGCCAGGGATCGCTGGCCTTCACGTACCACACGTGGAATTTTTGTTCCTCCGAGCGTACCTATTTTAACATCTTCTTTCAACCTTTATTTACTTTTTTAAGTCTGTCTATTTCTTTATCAAATATTCCTCCGTTACGCGTAACAAGTACATACGTATCTTGGACGATATTACCTCACTGGCGGTATCTGCAGGTTCTGTGTCCCTGGACCTGGGACTTCTTGGTCCCCTGGACCTAGGACTTCTTGGTCCCCTGGACCTGGGACTTCTTGGTTCCCTGCTTCTCCCTGCGGAAGTTGCTTCCTGAGCAGAGGATAGTAAGCTAAATCTTAGGAAATTATCAAGTTACGACATACGTATGCAGTGGCGCAATCAGGATTTAATCTTGTGGAGAGCCGAGTTGCAGGGATAAAAATATTTTTAATGCAAATTCACTGAAATTCATTAGGTGATTATAAATTTTTTTTAAAGAATAATCCCCAGTTTTCTTTTCTCCTTACCCTTCTGGGTGCGCCACTGTATTATTTAGGTAGCAGGAAAATACAATGTACTCGTGTGATAGTCCCTTTGATGGGATCCCAATTATGAATTACGTTCTCTATAGCGGAAAGATCCGAATAGTACCGGTCCATGGCCATCGCGACTCGTTTAATCTCGCTCGGGATATTTGCTTTTCCTAGGGATTTGTAAATCGCAGATTTTAATGCCTCCGGAGACTTTCGCGGGCGTATATGTTACCGCGTCTGGAGCTGTCTCTGCTTTTCGTTGTTTTAGTTTTGCCAGAGGTTTCCCGTTTGCTGGAAGCCGGCCTCGAGCTCGTCGACTTTTTATTACCACGCTCGCGCCTCGCAGACTTTACGCTTCCCTTCCCTTGTCCCTTGGCCCTCTTTGAGCCGGAAGCACGCCTACGAGTCTCCTGCAGTATCGAAACAATTGCATTCCGTGGATAAGAATCGAGGACGAATCGAGTCGGTTTTTGCTAGAAGAATTTCTCGGACTTTTGCGGGACGGTCCTTTTGCTTCCGGGGCTGCATCTTCCATTGAGCGAATCGAGCTCGCCTGCTGGATGCTCTCTCCTTTTTGCCAGGCAGGATCGATTCCAGGTACACGATTCTCTCCTGGTCGGTGAGCAGATCGTAGCCGGACGCCGACATCTTGTCGATCGCCTGGATCCACGCGCTATGTTCGGCCGCTTTATCTGTTGCAAATTATTCCACACATTTCCCTCTGTGCCCCCTCGCATCGATAATTTTCTGGCGCGCCTAATGCTCGAGCCGGAGATCTTACCGTGCCTCCGTGCGAACTCCTCGGCTTTGCGATTGTAATCGGCCATCGAGTTAAGGAAAGTAACGAACAGAAAGTACTCTGCGTGGCCAACGATCCGTAATAGCAGAAGCAGCGTGTCGACGGCGCTACTGCGGAGGAAATCGCTTTCCAAACTTTGGAGGACGAAGCCGCGTTTGAAATCGTCCCCGGATAATCTGCGAATGATTACTTTACATTTTTATTCGAATAATTTCGAATAAGAATTGCGAATAAAGCGAAGCTATTCGAGAATAACGAATAATGTTTTTATTCGAATAAACTTTGTTAATAAAAATTTATTCGAATATTGCCCGAATCTGGCTACCTTTCTTCGAGAGCCTCGCCGAGCATCTTGGAATCCATTCTGAGGAACGAAGTCTCCTTTTTCCTGCCGCTTCCGTCAGCGCTCCTCGCGCTAACTTTGCCTTTCGAACCAACTATCTGCTCCAGCTGTTTCACAGCTTGGACCGTGTACTCGTATCGACTCAAGGGATCCAACCTCTCCAGTGTATCGCGGGCGGGAACTTTATCGAATTCTTTCAAAGGATCCGGCTGCTCTGCGAGCCGAAGCGCTCCGACTACTTCCGTCTCAGCGTCCTCTGGATCTCTCTTTTCACGGGATTTCCGTGCTCTAGTTTTTCTCCCTCTCGATGATTTTCCTCCCTTTAACTCGTCTCTTGCTGATTTAATATCGGTTTCGCGTGTCTCGCCAGAACCGTCGCGGGCCGATCGAACCGGCTGTCGATCCCTAACAACGAATCAGTCGATAAAACGCGTACTTGGAATGAAATTAGCAAAGTGCATTCGCGTTTTCTCGCACTTGTGCTTTTCAAAAGCTTCCATGTAGTTCTCATAAGCGTCGTCGATGATTTGTCGTAGTTTCACCGAGCTTGAGCCGACACCGAGCGCTATTGCCTCTGTGATCGCTTTGTCGATGCAAAGGACAGGGACCTTCAACACCGTCCCGCTTCTGCATGCTGTTTCTTGGTATTCTGCAATATAAACGGCACAAGGCTCGGTTTTACTCGATCTGATTGTCAGTGCTTGAACCACGCGGAATTACTGCGGTCGATATTACACCTGTGAAAGGAGCGCCATGGAAAATGATACAGACTTGCTTCTTCGGCTTCGTGGCTTCCGAAAGATCATTCGGTGGAGCGGATTCCCGTTCGATACTCTCGAAAAGGTCTTTGACGGGATCCTTTGTTCTATCGAGGTAACCTGAAATCGAAAACGCGTGCATAGTAAAATATGTATGTATATATACTAGGGTGGCCCTTATTTCCAACGTGCGATTTCGTTTGCTACCACCCCCTAGTGTGGCCCCATTTCATAAAAGAATAGTCTCTGAAAAATATTATTGCAATTCTTTTCTGTTCTTTTTTACACATAGCATAAGAAGCTTATGTTACATTTTCAAATAAGGGCCAACCAACCGAGGGAATAACCAACTTTCGTTCGTTTCGCTGGGATGTTGTTGCTGTTGCTGTTCATCCTCGTCGAAGCTATCGATCAACCGAGCTCGAGCCGCTTCTTCGACGAGGTCGTCGTAAAATTTCATGAAAATCGGTGGGATCGGTTCGCCAGGCTTTCTGGGAGGCAGCAGTATTTCTCTGGCTTGGTAATAACTCAGCAATGCGTCCGCGACTTGATCCTCGATCTGGAAATATCTGAGAAACCATCGTTTCTTGGTATTCCTCGCGGAACATGTAAAGGATCATTCAGATCGTTCTACATAGCATAGAGGTTCGCTTACTCGTCTAGGTGATGCCAGAAAAACTCGACCGGGTAATCGACAGCGTTCTCGATTCTGAAGACTACCTCCTGCACCTCGGTAAACGGCACTGACGCTGCAAATTGAACGCTGGGTTCGATGATGTTCAGGCTTCTTTCAATCCCACGGCCCTTTAACGAAACCACCTGCGTTTCCAGACTCATATTCACGACTATCTTTAGTTTCGCTTCCACGCAACACTGAAAACGGCAACATCTTTCACCGATCCTTTCGCCCTGTTCGAAGTAAGCAACTGGAGGTTCGTTTGTACCGTTGTTCGAGGCTGGAAGTGTACACGAAGGATCTGTGCCTGATCAGGTGGGCAGCGATTCGATTCTTGCTGCACGTAGAATGGGCATTCCTCCACTTGCTTCTTGCCCGTGCACGTTAACTTGGCTTCCCAGTCGCAATCGACCAGTCCCCTGAGAAATCATGAAAAATAACCGAAGCTAAAGAAAAGGATACGTAGAGAAATGGAATATAATGGATGCACGCGCCAGCGAGCCCTTCGGGCACGGAAGAGCGGGGTGTTTTTGCCGCGGCGAAGGGGAAAATTGCTAGAATCTCGTGGCACATATAGTCCTGCCCAGTCAGCGGTTTTTTATCGGTCTCGTTCCCACGTACACGCATCTCCAGGTGCATATTTATCCGGGTCACTCGGTCGGACTTCATTCACACGCGATACTCGAACCGGGGAGATGTTTCAGCCAGGGACTTAATACCGGTATAATGCTCATACCGGTATTTCGCCAATACAGCTATACCGAAACCGATATCATACCGAAAAAGATAAATACCGAAAACAATCGGTTTTCGGAATTACCGGTAACCGAAATAAATACCGGTATTTTTTCGGTACTCTTCTCGGTGAACACCGAAACCTACCATGTTACTGAAAAGAATACCGAAAAAATACCGGTATTTATTTCGGTTACCGGTAACCTTTTGTTTTCGGTATTTATCTATTTCGGTATGATATCGGTTTCGGTATAGCGAAATACCGGTATGAGCGTTATACCGGTATTGAGTCTCAGACGAAGATACAACCGAAAAATACCGGTATAATACCGGTATTTTACGTACCGGTAGGAGTCCCTGGTTTCAGCAACCGTAAATTCCTGTACAACTCTACGATTCGGCTCGAACGAACTTTAAATGTTCGACAGACTCTTTTTTAAACCTACAAATTTTGTACAGTTCATCTTAATGTATAAAGCAGAAAGTTTATATGTTTCTGTGTTTGTCTGTCGCCTAAAAACTTTCGATCGGTAAACTCCGGGGTCACGAAATGTGCCCCAGCTCATTATGCCTAGCTAATCTAGACGAAGGTGACTATTTTCACCAAAAAAATAATAAACAACATTTTTTTATAAAATCAGAATCTAAATTTAGGGCGAAGCCAAGTAGTAAAGGTAGTGTTACGTATGAAAAAAAAACCAGACAACTCGATGCTATTTCTTTTTCGGAATGCTTATGATTGGGTCGAGATCTGGATGGGGCTGTGACGTGAGCCATGCCATCAACTCAGATAGCTATCGGGTATGATATGATTGCTTAGAGCGAGAGAGAGAAGGACAGAGAGAGAACGGTGCTCCGTTTGAGAACGTGACTTCTGGCCAGAGGCCTGTAATTAATCACATGCCGGTTGTCCTCGAACCGTGAAATCGAACGAGTTACATATAATTTACGTTTCTTCCTTATAAACTACCTTGGCATTACATAATCGCGTGGTTAAATTGTGAGTGAGAAATTATGGTGGATTACTGGTTCGTGATCAAGATGCACTGGACCAGACATTCTCCCACGACGACGTCTTGGAAGTCCAAAAGTTTCGGGTTCACTGCAACGTAGGGGTAGGTCACTGTGCCTTGTATGGTGACAGGGATCGTGCATCCGTGTACCACCTGAATATCATTACGTCGCATTACTCGAGGAGGAGACGAACGATTTCTCTACCCCTCAATATCCTTTGAATAAAATTTAAAAAAAAAAATTAAAACCGACTTCAAAAAATTAAAGTTGCACTAAAAAGTAAAAAATAATTTTTTCCCTTATTTAATCTACGACTCTCATATTTTTCAAGCCGGCGCCAGATTTACACAGTGCAAATGATGAGGCACCGACTTAAAAAATATGAGAGTCGTAGATTAAATAAGGGAAAAAATTATTTTTTACTTTTTAGTGCAACTTTATTTTTTTGAAGTCGGTTTTAATTTTTTTTTTAAATTTTGTTTATTTTTAACTTTTTAGTTTTATATATATTGACACAACATGCTGAGGAGAGGAGAATAGTCTTTATTATTAACCATAACGGGCAAAATATTGAGCCAATGTTGATGCAGTGTAGGATGGGACCACCGGGGCATCGCCCTCTTTCGAATAAAAAAAAGATCATCAAAATCGGTCCATTTGCTGAGGAGTTATGAGGGGACAAACATAAAAAAAAAAACATACATACGGGCCGAATACATAACTTCCTCCTTTTTGAAGTCGGTTAAAAACCGACCGATCATGTGTATACCTCTATGTGAATCGTGTGTTTCACTGGCGTGCTCCTCTCGGCATATCTTTCGCGGGTTGGATGCCAAGTTACCCCGAGCACAGCGTAGTCGCCGACCATTAAATTGGTGTGCTTTAATTCCACTTGGATGCCGGACTTCGCCAGTGCCTCCTTCTTCTTCATTCCCCACTTTTTCATTCGCATCTGCACGTTCCAGGGGCCGTAGTTAATTACCATCGTAGAGCAATGAGCGGTGTGTTCGATAATCACGTGCTGCATATCTGCGCGGAAGATTTGCGAAATGAATGCGAGTGGTTTCCTCCGATCGCGCTTATTCCACTCTCGAGCAAGTTGATACGTATTTGCCGAAATATCCCAGCGGGATAGGAGAATTCTTCATTAACGAGATCATTAAAACGGAAGTACCGATAATGTATTGGGAAGAGAGGAGGCGAGGAATTGTCTGTCCTTTGCCGGTCGTGCTGTACTGCAGTACGATATAAAAATTCGAATCGAGGAATCTTCTTGCCAAATGTCTTTCCATCGCCATGTCTATGTCCATATCGCGCAGCAATATTTCGTCGTAGCTAACGATGGTCCATTCTTCCACTTAGAGGGGATATATTGGAGATGTTTATCGCTCGAATTTCTGGGTTAATTGAATTATTAAAACTTGGGTCCGTTTTACCGGTCAGAGTGTCGATGTCATCTTGGGACAAATCGCTCGCTTTTCCGGGAATATTGCAGGCGCGGGAGACAGCCTCCAGTTTCTACCACGGTAAACGAAATCGTTGAGGAATGTTGGAAATATCGAGAGAATTGCGTGGCTCCTTACGCTAATAATGTATTCGCTGGTCAGGCATTGAATCGCGGAGTATTCCAACGCGATAGGGTGCTTCTGATGACCGTTTCTACGAGGAATACACGGGTACACTTGTGGAAATGTCCCAAAACTGTTCACCGTCATCGTCATTGGCATCACGTGTTCGATCTGAGGAAGGTCAAATACGTTTTAGATCATGGGGTCCCGAGGGGGCAAAAGGGGTAGTTGCCCTGCCCCCATGGCTTTCGAGAAAAAGTCGTTTATTTTTAAAAACTGATCTTTATTAAGTTTATATTAGAAAAGTGAATATTTTTAAATTCTTTATTTAAGGGGGAACACCACTGTGACGGCCGGAAAAGTAAGCCATTTGTAAGATTTTTTTTCAGGAATAATTTACAGTTTTCATAGAGAATTTTTATTATCTATCTTTAGTACGCTGTCTTAAGAGACTATACAAAAAAAATAAATAGAAAAACATCCATAAATTTTAATATATTAATTAATCTTCTAGACCTCCCCACGCGAGCTGGTCGAATGTGTAACTATGGAACAGCAGGTCCGAAGTTAAATTTAATTTTTTTTTTATAAACTATATGAGTGTAGTTTCCGTTGTACGTACGGATTCTTTGATTGCAAACAAATTTTTTTAAATACGCTCGAAAAACTGTCCATCTTATTCGCGGATTTTCGAAAATTTACTTCTAAAGCGTGCCATTTTTACAAAAATAATTTGTTTAATAAATCGGTACGCACAACGGAAACTACACTCATATAGTTTATAAAAAAAAAAAAAATTTGCTTTCGGATCTGCTGTTCCATAGTTACACATTCGACCAGCTCGCGTGGGTGGGTCTAGAAGATTAATTAATATATTAAAATTTATGGATCTTCGTCTATTTATTTATTTTTGTATAGTCTCTTAAGACAGCGTACTAAAGGTAGGTAATAAAATTTTTCTATGAAAACTGTAAATTATTCCCGAAAAAGAATTCTTAAAAATGGCTTACTTTTCCGGCCGTCACAGTGGTGTTCCCCCTTAAATCGCGATTGTTTTTTCATTACTATATTTTTCTTCACCGCCACCCCAAAGTTACCCTCCCTGGGAAAAGTCTACGGACGCCCTTGTTTTAGATATATCAGGCTTCTGTAAACTCGATGCGCGTAGGTACCTCGAGCATGAATCGGCGATCGATGGGACCAAGGATCGTTGGCCGATGCTCCACGTTGAATGTAACAAACGACTGGCCATCCACTGAACCCGCGGTTGGTTCAACTTTCAACGAATTTATGTGGAAACAGTCGCTCTGCTCGGCGGCGGGTGTCGAGCTAGTTATTTTATATCGAAGCTCTATGTTGCTGCGATTCTTTAACGTGAAACTTTTCTGACTCGGCTCCAGGAATCGCTATAACACACGTAATACCAGTGTTCTGTTTCCGAGTCCCGTTGCAACGCGCCGACGTCTTACCTGTTGACCAAAATCGATCACATCCGTGTCCAGGGAGAATTGAATGGCGTCTGCGTTCGCGAGAATGTTGATCCTCTCGGAAGGGCCACGAACAATTTCACAAACCGCCGTGACTTTTACTTTAAGCACCTCGAAACCGTGGAATCCTACGTGAACGTGTTGCGCGGTGTACGGAAGTATGGTTCCTTGGCTTGGAACGATTTTCAACACCTGAAACAGTTAGCTGTTGAATCCTTTCACCGGTCCTTTTCAATGAAAGGAGCCATCCTTAAATTACGTAAGGGTAATTTTCGCGATTTCTCGCACAACCCACCCACGGTACAAGAATTCCTAAGATTTTATACTCCAACCCCGTCTCCCCCTTCCTTATGTAATATTTTTTACATTTTTTTTTAGTTATTAAAATTCTTTCAAACGTTCCTGTAAAATTGTTTTAATCGTTTTTTGGGCTACTTATATCGAAAATTAGGTGAAAGAAATATTACGTAAGACGCTACCTGATTTCCTCCCCTTGTAATTAATCGTAAGAAATTCGCGACCCCCCTAAGAAAGCCTTGCGTAATTTAAGGACGACCCGAAATCTGATTAATTGTAGAAATTACGAACTTGGTTAATGTAGTGTTTCGATCGAGGCTCGGAGTTGAGTGTTTCCAAAGCCGCAATCTCCTCGGTCTCTTTAAAGTGTTTGCCAACGATCGACAGTAAAAATTCTCGTATTTCTTCGTCGGGCACAGAGTTGTCAGAATTCTCCATCGCCTCTGCAATTTCCGACTTCAGTTTCCGCGTGTGCGTCTCCGAAGCTGGCGCTAGAAGGCAATTCCCCGATATCAAAAGGATTTATTATGTCAAGTTATCTCTGCTAATACATGGCTGGTATTCTGGTTATTACTGTTGCTACGATTAATTAAAGCGATCGGTACAATTGACTGGTGGTGGCAGTGACTGCGCCGGCCCGTCTCCACTTCCGTCTTGTTTGTCATTTGTCTCGTTTATGCTAACATCTTGGTTTGCCGCAGCTGGTTCGCATGAACCGCGATCGAGTAATTCCGTTTGCTGAGAAGATTGCAATCTGCATCCCTGTACACACGTACGTAAATGCATGAGGCTTCGGTCGACTCGGCGGTAAATTACAATTAAGATTCCGTATTAGATTAGGGGGCAGGGGTTGCCTCGCTATGAATTCTGGGACGATGAAATTTAGAAGAATGATTGATTTTGGAGCTTACGCAACTTTCGCGCCTGTCGCGCACTATTTCGATGGAATCGGCTTGCCATAGGAATTTGTAGAGGACCGACACGGGTCCGTTATTGGTCAGCGTCAAGATTCTCTCGGCACTCGAGCCAAGCACGCAATTAAACACAAGATCCGTAGAATCGAAAAGCAGATTCGGAAAATTCACCATGCCTGTGCATGGAATTTGCTCCTGAATGAAAGCGTTGCATCATAGATTAGAGAACAGTTTGCTGTTATACGTAGGGTAAATGACCCAATTACTGTCGCCCTATGCTGTTTTACTTAAAATAAGCCTTAAACCATGTGAATTCATACACGAAAAAATTTTGACATACATTTAAAATTGTAATTTGTGCGAGGAAAAGAAGGACTTAATTTTTTCTTCATTAATTCTGATAAGATGGTAAAAAGTTTTAAGTTGGTTAGGTAAAAGAATGAAAACCACAACTTCCTTACTAGCGACAGAGAAAACAAGGCACTAAAGAAAAGGCGGTAATTGTAATATTTAAGCTATTAACGTAATGACATAATAAATAATATAAGCATCGTAGAACATACTAACAATCAAAATTTAACGATTTACTGCTTCGTTTTATTTAATACTCGGGTGACAGTGATTGGTACAAGCGTTTCAAGACTTTTTAATTACTGTCATAGCAGTAATTGATCAGGCAAATGAAGCCTTACGCTGTTACTGTCACTTGTCATTCCTACCATTTCACGTGCGTGCGCGTATTGACATAACCTTGTCCAATTTCGAAATTTTTGACAACGTAACCGTACACGTTTTGTAAGTACTATTGTTAATATTTATAACAGAATGTACTTTGACATCTTTTATTAAAATAACAAAATTCCTATATTTATTCTCGTTTACTCCTTGCTGAACTAGAATTTAAAACTGACAATAATTGGGATGTCAGTATTTGGCCAGCTGACAATAATTGGGATGTCAGTAATTCGATTGAACACATATCACAGGTGACAGTATTAGCTCCCGTCATATCTTTTTTAAATCAATAAATTTATTAATAAAAATAGAGATTTTAAGAGTCATACAAATTTTTTTCTTCAACTAAACATATTAAATAATAATAAATAAATAGATAAACTTATGCCTGTGATCAATAAATACAAAAACTATGCGATACTGTCAGAATCAATCCTTAACCTGACAGTAATTGGGTCTTTTACCCTATGTGCCGGTGATTATGAAAGTGATGTAAGTGAAAAGACCAAAAAAAATTGAGGTCTCTCTTATTTTACGTTATATTGATTTATTTATCAATATTATGAGAGAAGTGTTACCCGGTTAGGATGCTCGTCGTATGACATCCGAAGCACGCCAGAGTAGGTTCGCGAATAGAAATCACTGTCTTCCCTATCGAAGAAGAAGAATGCGCGAATGTTCGTAGTGGCGCCATCGATTAAAACGATTTTCATGCTCTGCACGGGCTCGTCCGTGCTGGTCAACAATTGAAACGGAGGTGTGGCTGTAATTCGCACGTTCAAGTCCAGCTTCGACTGATTCGTTACCAACAATTCGTCTGTAAATATCTGTACAATAAAACTGGAGAAGATAAAGCAAAAACTAGGGTTTATACAAAAACCGACTTTCGAAAAAATCGGTTTTCGAATTTTCACAAAAAAAATGTAATTAAAATAGTAACTAAATATTTGTACTTATTTTAAAAAATGTCAGTTTCCTTAATATTATGGAATTGCAAAAATATAACAGAATAAAATATAATCTATCCGTACGAAACCAAAAAAATAAAAAAAAATAAAAGCAACTAAAATCCGTACAAAGCGGTTTCCATACCCGGTTTTTAAAAACCGACACACCGTAGGAAAGACTATTCTCAGGATAATCGAACCTGTCTGTTGTAATTTATCATCATCCGGACATATGTCGACGCGGAACGTTAATTCCCTTTTACTGAATAAAACATGCGGCTTGGTGAGGATGACCTTGAAGGTCGAGGTACCGATCAGTTCCCGTTTCCCGATTCTTTGAATCTGGCCGAACACGTGCCAGTCTTCTTCTATGCACCTGTTCCTGTCGAGAACAGAATATCTCCATACACGCATGCATTTCGGGTGACCGAAACCTTGAATCGAAGCCGTTTCGCTGCGCCTTGCTTCGCTATCGATAGTACTTACTCGGTCCAGACTAACTTGCACTGCACAGTCGCCGTTCCTTCGGCTGGAACTTCCACAATCAGAGGCTCAATTTGAAACTTGGTGCTGCATCGAGGCATTGCTTTAGCGTACGAATAACGGAGCAGGTAGGTGGGTATTTGTATCTACTCACGTGTCTGGCAGCACCACCCGACCTCGATTAAATTGGAGTTCTCGATTAGTCGACCATACTATCTGATACTGATGGCTCCCGTAGTTTCTTAATGTTACCGTGCGATTTATTCTCTGATGGCTGTCGAAGAAAGCGTTGAAAAGTTTTCCGCCGCATCGTTAACCGCTACGTATTAAAAGCCGACGGAAATGAGGGGGCGATTTAAACCTGAAAAGCAGACCCAAATCGAAAAGGGGGAATATTTGGGGCTCGAAGACGACGCTGCATCCGGTTCCGATCGCGGTCAGGCCGACTGATATCGTTCTATCGCCAACGATAGATATCATAATCCTGTCTTTGCATTTCCCAGCATCGCGAAGGTACAGTGTAACGACTATCCTCATTGATCCATACAGCTCCAGATCCCCGGACTCAGGGCTAAGGGTGAACGGTGATTTTTTCCTTTCCTGGAAACGATTTTAAAATGGGAATGAAATTCTATTCGCTGGTCAATCCACCCTTTGAGAGGTTACGCCACCCCGAGACGCTTAAAATGCCACCAAATCAGACGAATTTTTTTTTTATGATACTATGAGCGAAGAATAGGGTAAACAGGCCAGTAGATGGACAGTTTAGCTGATTCCGAAGTTTACAACAAGGTGTTTCTTAAGAAATATCTGTTGTATTAAAAAAAAATCAAAAGCTTTGCACGTAAAAATGTACAAATTTAAAGAAAAAAATAACTGCAAGTAAAAAAATTAATGTATTTAAGGATAAAATGATGAAAATTCTACTCATAGCCCGTATCACAAGGTAGATGGACGATAGGGCTAGCAGATGGACAGTTCAGAACCAATAGATGGACGGGTGTCTGGCTAGACGAGTAAAAGACTTATTAGCTATAGTAGGTACCTAGATTAAGTTATTTTTTGTTAAAATATAGTTTATTTCATCAAAACTAAAAGCGTATGGAGTCTTCATTGCCAGAAACCGGTGCAACAGGTTATGGGCCCAGGCCGCAAATAAAGTGAGGTTATGTCTAGCCTAAAGTGGCCAGACGTCCCGGATCGTGTGAGACTGTCCCGAATTTGAATTGTTTGTCCCGCATTGAAAACTGTCTCGGAAAGTGTCCCGGATTGGATATGTAACCTTTTTAACATTTTCTTAGTGGCACAAAGTAAAAATATATATCCACTAGTTCCTTTTCTAATATCATCCAAGGCTCTATTTAGATCATTACATGTATATTGATGTACGGTATATTTTTTTTAATGCTTGCCATCTAAATAAAAAAAGAAAAATAAGATACCTACAAGTAAATGTGTAAACTGTTTGTTTATTAAAAAAAAAAAACGGCTTCAAAAGGTTTAATTCCGTTCTGGCCATCTGCTGCGACAAGGTTAGAAAATCCATATCAGTACATGGACAGTCATTTTTATAAGTTCTATCGGTTTATTTTTCTTTGTTCACGCGTTTATATATAAATTGTTAATATTAGAATGCAATCATCTATTGCATACCCCTTTACAATACATCCAAATACGTTTTTTATTAACTTTAAGGGACGCGATGCTGAGCAATAGCTAATAATAAAAGAGTGACTCGCGCATGGTGGCGTAAAATCATACATACAAATACATTTTTCGCATACAAAATTTTTTTTTCGATAAATATGTTAATGTTTTGTAAAACAACAAACGTTTTTTCTACAAAATAAAAAACAATAATATAGATTAAAACTCTAGTTCTTTCAATATTAACGATTAACCAACGATTCGTCCATCTACTGGGCCCGTCCATCTACTAACCTGCTTACCCTACTATGGAATTCTACTTTCCGAAAGAATTCCGAGACTTACATACGATTTCCGGGCCTCCGAGGTGGCCTAACCCCGTAAGATAAAAATAATAGAGGGAACCGCACCAAGGTAGCGCGAAATCCAGCCGGTATCGGTGATTCGTTGGATACCAGCAGGTTCATCGGTACTGGCTCGAGAACTTGGACTTGGCCAAAGTCTAAAGTAGCTGGTTCAACGGAGACGATAGGTCCTTGGCCGGTGGCCACGATCACGCAGCACACCTTCGCCGATTTCTCTCCCATTGTCAACATACTAACGCGAACCAGTGGGAGAAACTCAGTCGACGCGATTCTTAAGTAGAACTTGATTTCCATTTTACCTGAGCGTAATCGTTTGCCTGCCCAACGCTCTCGCAATGATAGTCACGTGGATCGCTCTCGACTGGCGCGCTTTAATAAAGCTTTGGTAGATCGAGAGAGAGTAAATGACGGTAGCGTGCTCGGAATCCTGCGTGAAGCGTCAACTGAATGTTTCATATATTTCGGCTGCCGGGCTATTTACCGTTTGCGGCAGCAAGCAAAAGTATGCATCCAGATCGGACGTGTTCTCCACATAGATGCACTGCGAATAGGCGAAATTGATGAAGCAGAATGGAAGAATGATCTCGTAGGGCATGATGAAGAGGGAAGCGACGTGGCCGCAGAATTTCACCGGCAGGATCACTGGGTCCGAGTCCGAGTCCCACATGTCCACTTGCATCGCGGTGTCGCCGTCGCGAGCGATATTAGCCGTGTAAATGACCTGTAAAACAGTATTTATTATTATTTTTATTCGTCTTTATCACTCAGTCAATATATATATAAAGAAAAGAGACAGTAATAGGTTAAAGCAGATCGAAGTGAAAGGCGAAGTTGCAGTACAATAGCGTTAGATTTAAAAGCCGAGTAGAAATTTAGCCCTCGAATGCCAGGTGGAAGAGAATTTGCAGCAATATAAGTGAAGGAAGATTGAAAAACGTATAAATTACTTTGATCCTGAAGGAGCTTTGAGCAGAGACCACTCCTTCCTCGGGTGTGACGTAGAATTCTCGAGGATTCGTAGGGAAACTCGGCTTCGTGCGAGCTGCCGCAAATTCTTCGGCAAGCAACGGTGGCTGGTCCCCGTCGTTGAGCACTTTTATAACAAACGCCACAGGCACCAGGGACAAATTACGCAGGGACACTGTTCGTCGACTAGCAAACCCTGCGATCACACGAACAGTTGAATAACGCGAGAAACTGTATACATATACTGGATTTAACCCTCCGCGGGGTGTATCGCACCCCAAGAGCAACTTTCAAGTTCAAACGTCGCGCCTTTACAACTTCCAAAGGGGATTTATCGCCAAAAGAAGGAGAAAAAAAATTTCTACAACCGTGGAAAATCGCTCAAAAAATTTACATTTCTGGAAGAAAGACTATTAGAGCATTGCGAGTGTACAATCATCACTGAAAAGTTAAAGGATTCAAAAATACGAAGATGGTGACTCAAAAATCACGCACCCCATGTGACCAAATTCTGATTGTAAGAAGGGTTAACACTTATTGTTAAATTACCTAGAGCAGTTGTACCAAAATCGAGGCTCTCCTTATCGAAGTGCAATGTCGGGCATATGATACATCCCCTGCGAGACAGAGAAGCGTACAGCTTCAGTGTTCCTTTCAAAGAATCTGTTTTACACGCGTGTTGACTAGAGAAATAACGCACTTGATGTGGACGCTGAGTACCTGCAGGCTCTCCTTCACCACGAAATCGAGCCTTTCCACAAATTCGCCCTTACGATTGGAGGCGAACGACAGGTTGAAAGACTTGTGCTCGCCTGGCGTCAACGCCAGACTAGCGGGCGTAATCTGGATGCTACCACCGAAGTCGCTTGGTTTCGGTTTGTGAATCAACGTACCAGAAATGTGGCCCTGGTTCGCGGCTATTATCTAAAACGATACGCCGCGTACTTGGTCAATTTCCCTGTCGTACCTATACTGTACAATCAACGAGTTACCTCGTAATTGTGTACAGAGCACAAGTAGACGTTTTGCAAATCGATCGTGATAACGTTCAGGCGAAACACCGGTCCCAGGCCCGTCCCGTGCAGACTGTTGTAAAACAATCAGTTCAGGGGCCTGTCTGGATTCGAACAATTACCGTAAAGCGTAGCGGAAGATTAATTAAAGTTACTTGAGCGGTATTCTGTCTTGGCGGCCGGTGATTTCCAAGTAGGCGGTGCTGGTTACTTCGCCGACTTCCAGGGCACGAAACAGAACCGTCACGTCCTTCGAGGACTTCGGCCAAATCTCAGCTTCCTGGGGCGTGAGCATAAAGCACATGTGATTGTAGTGGAAAGTTTCCTTGGTCAGGGACTCGATCTCGTTCGCATAGATCCGCTGATAAACCAGCTGATGGACATCGGGCGTGCAGACGTTGTAATATTCGAGATCGACGCACCGAACCAGCTCCATTTCGTAAACCAGATGGAACAGCCTTTCGTATCTGCGGCCAGCATAAGCTTCTGTTATTATTAACGTCACTTTTCTCCGTCGTGGCCATTTCGTCTGTCTAATCAGCGGGCAGCTTACTCTTCCCTCTGCTGGGTATCAGCATTCGCATCCTTAAGAAGCATCCACTTGTACTTGACGATATAGTCGCTTCTGTTGTGAATGGTGAGCACCTTGCTCCTGGACAATCCTAGATAAGTGTCTTCCATCCTAATGCTGCCCCTGTCGATGCGGATAGGGCAGTCTGTCGCGGAACATCGAACATCTATTCCAACTTTCTCCCCTGGAGAAGAAGACGCAATGAAGATGGGGGATTGAAACTTTCGCCGTGCACGTCGCTCACAAGGGACGTTAGGCAACCCGGAAATTCAGGAAATTGTGCAACTTTGTGTGCAAGTAGAGTAGTTCATGCGTAAGGGAAACCTGTTTATTTTTAGGGGGTGAAAGCACCCCTTTAAGGGGACTAGGCAATCGAAAAATCGATTTTTTCTTATTGCATTTTCCGAATGTACTATCTTTTCTGAATAAAATGCCGTTTGGGTTATATTAAAATTCGCAAAATTGTTGATTTGGCAGCTAAAAAGATCAAGCGGTAACTTATTGCGTCGCCTTTGCCCAGAAACTTTAAACGCGATTTTCTCGAATCTTTTTTTCTCTTATTTTTTTCCTGATTGCAAACGAATGGAGGTTCAGATCGACTTGAAAAAAATTACAGGATGTGTAAAACATGTGCCATTTCGCCCCAAACCTCTGATATGATCCGTAAAAATTCGAGATTTTTATAAAAAAATTGAGGAGTCACCGGATTTTTGCAGCGCACAAATAAGAACGAATTTTTCTCGGAAAAATCGCCGTTTTTCAGCCACCAATCGCATGATTTTGATTTAATTGTTGTTTTTATAGGTTTGGGCCGAAACTATGAATCCAACAAACAAGAATTTCGCCTTTGAAATCGGATTACGTCACATTTTAACACCGATATTAAAGCAAAACGACAGAAAAACGTTAAAATGTTTACCCGTCGGCAGCGCCATTTTTAAAGCACAGATATATTTCTTATTACTTTTTTTTCAATCTGTATGGTAGTAATAAACATTGGGTAAAAGCATATATCTGGATGTGCTTTCATTTGTTTACAAATAAATAAAAGACAGAGCCTATTTCTCACGAAAAACGACTGCCTAGTCCCCTTAAAGAAACGCAGAGTCTTCTTTTTTGTGGAATATCTCAAGAGCGGCGAGAGATATCATAAAGAAGTTTAAACAGAAGTTGCATCTTTTTTTTATATCTCTAAAACTGCATACAATTAATTATCGAATTAAGGATTGGTGGTAGGGGTAGCTTGAAAAGTATGGATTTTTCGATAATTATATCTACGCAGTTTTGTAGATATAAAAGAAAGATGCAAGTTTTGTTTAAGCTTCTTTTCGATATCTCTCACCGTTCTTGAGATATTCCACAAAAAAGAAGATTCTGCATTTCTTTCAAGGGGTGATTTCACCCCCTAGAACCGCGCTATGACACCAACAGTAAACAGGTTTCCCTTGCGCATGAACTACTCTACTTGCACGCAAGTAGTTGCATAGTTTTCTGAATTTCCGGATTGCCTAACTTCCCTTGCCAGTTACCTGTTTCGTATTCGAGAAAGAGTCTCCCTTGAAAATCGCCGGATTCGTTGGACAAGAAGTGCGTAGTGAATTGCAGAGACTCCTCCTCTACTATTCTACCCTTGGGTGGCTCGATCCAAAAGTGTGGGCTAGCATTGGTTGCGAACCAAATCTAAGTGTTATTCCGTGTACGTACTGTACGTCGCGTTTGCAACACGATCTGTTACTTGGTAATCTTACTCGTCGCTATAAAGAACAAAGAGGGCCGGCGCATCCCCTACGTTGCGGACGAATGTCGTCTTGGAGGAAGGAATCTTCACTGCGGTCGACGGCATTTCAATTTCGTCGGGGAAATCTAACAGTCCTCGTGGCCCGACAGCTAAAAATCGTTTCGAATCTGTTACACGGCCACATTTCGCAGGAATGCACATCCGAGCTGCATTCCTCCTTCAAAATTGGTTAACTCGTGGTTTACGAATATTAAATTTTCTATACAGCAAAAGGCTTTTATTATTAAAAAAAATACCTACAAAAAATTTCAGTCACTGTCGAAGATTATATTTCAGAATAATTATTTATAAAAATCTAGAAGAGCTAGATCGGGCCCTTGAAATATGTATGCAGTTATTGAATCGCACCTATAACCGGCACGATCAGTTCTTTCGTGTCGGTGAGAAACCTCAACTTGTACTCGTAATCTCGTCTCTTCTCGGGGACAAATTTCACGTTGTACGAGTTGGAGAGGCCCGGTGCAAGCATCATCGAGTAATCGGCTCCGCGATGCTCCACGGAAAAGAAAGGATCGCCTTCGCAGGAAATTTTCAAGTATCGCGACACCTTTTTATTCGGGGAAATCAGGGGCGTTTTAGTTGAAAATTCTCGTAATACAAGAGGAGATGAAATCACCTGGGTGGCGTTCCGAACTGTCACCGTCACGGTCAACGCTTCTCCGGAAGTGAATCGTTGAAAAACCACGACCCTGGGAGTTACTTGAAAGGTGTGATCATCGTCTTTGCAAACGTCGGGCAAGTCGAGTATGTGCCTCGGTTTTGAGACATGTTCCGCCCTTTCCTCCGTTGTCATTGACATCTGCTTCATGTACTCCGATGGGCGTGCTCTCAGCTAAACGTTTCAAGCCTTTATTCTGTTTCCTTTATTTACTTATACATACGGGAAAACCCTTTGGTACGTAGAGAATAGAGCAAAGCCAGTAGAGGACTAATGCATAAACGTGGAAACCCAAAAATGGATAAAATAAGGGAAAACAGAAATTGTGCCAAGATAGAAAATAAGCAAAAAAAAAAAGAATAAAATACAATGAAAGTAAATAGAAGTTAACGAGAATTGTTAACCACCTTCCTCACTGAGTGCTTCGAAGAGTGTAGTTAGTGCCAGAAGAAATCAACTAAATATGCTACAGAATTAGAAGATAGTCTATCAAGACAGTTCATGCCAATTGCAATGTGGAAATAAGCTTTTCCTCACCTCTTCATCCTTTTCATTCTTCTTGTCTCGTGGCTGTTGCAACAAACATTGCACGATTCGTGCCGCGTTCAAATGTACCCTTGGTTGATTCCTGATGCGATATTTTCCTTCCTTGTTCATCTCAATTCCACTGTACGTACGGTTTAGCAAAATCTGGGATATGTATATCACAGAGTCACTGATTAAATGAAATGGCTACAGAATCGACGAGTTTACCGTAGGTATCTCAACCGCTTTATATCTATCGGTTCTTCTCGGCGATTCTTAAGGGTACATAAGTTGTTTTTAACAGTTGACGTCGCATCGATAATCGACATCGTTATTTAGCGTAACCTTAAAGTTAGACTCCCATCGAGTCACTTCGAAAATAGGTCATTTTTAGGATTTTATTGAAAAAATCTAGACGTCATACCGTTAAGGAACTAGTTTCTGATCAGTTTAGAAGGTTTCCCGCTTTAATATTTATTTTTAACCTAATGAGACATTAAACCATAGACTTTTTTTATACTAAAAGTTGAATTAATGTTTAAACTTCAAGGAAAAATTTTAAAAAGTTGAAAATAAATATATAATTTAAATACTTATAAGGTATGGAATAATAAGGTGACTAGGAACTAGTTTTTAATCATCTAAAACTAACAATACTAACTGCTTTCACAGACAACACATATATTTTTGAATTATCAATTTTTATGTTAGTAATTATTTCAAACAATTATTTATTGACATAAACTAAAAAAAAAACGATTTATTTCATGAACTGATCAAAAATTAGTGCCTGATCAAGAACTAGTTCCTCAACGGTAGTGTTAAAAAAGTTTTTATGCTGTATTTGTACATCCATTGAAGATACATAGTAAAAAATGACGTATTTTGGGAGTGATTTGATGGGTACCCTTAATTGCGACTCGCTTACCAACTTCACGTGTTACCATTGATCAACAAATTCCAAAATAATTTGCAGGGGCGACGTATTACAGTAAGGAACTGTCAATAACCGTTCATTTCTAAAGATAGTTTAATACTCTCCTCGGTTCCATACAGACATGTATTCTATATACAAATATACGTTTACCAAAAGAACAAGCGATTAGACCATAATTCAGTTTGAAAGTTTTGGAACGAAAGCGGGAATCACGCCACCATAAGTTGGATGCTCGTTGCGGAATAAGGGTGCGGATGATGTGGATATAGATTGCGTTGCCGACACGTCACTCGGGTCTTTGACGGGGTTAATCCGGAATCGGCGAAAGTTCGTGCGGTTTGGAAACTCAGGGCGGTGTCCCTTATTTAATCACCGACTGCAAATTCAGCGGGCAATCAACCTGGTCTTCGATCTATGTACATAGTTGTAATAGAAATCGCGCTACGAGCTTACCACCCCTGGAACGTCAATATCATTACATCACTTAAAGCGACTGATCGTTCCAAGTGTCTCAATAAGCGTGAGAAATATTTTAGCAGCGAAAATAACTCGTGGGTGGACAGCAATGTCCGACATAGATGGGCACACCGTTACAAACTGGTGGCTTAGGAAGGGTGCAGCGGTTGGGTGGAGGACAGCAGTTGGGTGGGGGACAGCAGTTGGGTGGAGGACAGCAGTTGGGTGGGGGACAGCAGTTGGGTGGAGGACAGCAGTTGGGTGCGGGACAACAATTGACTTGGATTGGGGGACAGCAGTTGGGTTGAATTGGGCAACAGGGAGGCGCAGGGGGGCAGCAAGGATTCTGTTGACTGCGTGCGTTTTGCGGGGAAAGACAGGATTCCGGGGGGTAGCCAATTGCTTTGGCGTAAGCTTTAAGCATGCAAATCGGCGGCGCACGGCAACGCGGAGGGTGCGGGCTTGGTGGGCAACATGGCATCTTTGAGATGCAACAGGGATCGCAAACGCCGTCGTAGCAACACATCCCTGGGCAGGGTCCCCGCGGGCATCCGAACGGTGGGCATCTTATATTGCAAACTTCTGGCTCCGGTTTTCTGGGCAAACGGAGCACGGTTCGTTTCAATCGAAACCTCTTACAGTTAATAGTCGAACGTTGAAAAGAGTTGAAAAAAATCTGCTCACAGGCATTCGATTTCACCGATGATATCCAGCAACTCTTCCATATAATTACGATACTCGTTCTTGCAGTCCATGTTTGCTCGCGTTTCGAGTAGACGGTCACTGGAAATTTTGTGTTTCTCCGAAATTATCGTGGAATGTGTAGTTTCTTACATCTCTGAGCAACAGACGGAAGTCGGTACATATAGTTATGGGGGAAATAAAGGAATGACAGTGCGCGCACTCGGCAATGTTCATGTTAAGGGGACATTCTACTCTCTCGGCCTCAAAAAATTCGATTTTTTTTCTGCTGAATTCGGAAGAATGCGCATTCTACAATATCCTCCTAAATTTTTGAAGCGAAATTCGATGTATTTTCAATGTTATAGGTATTTGCAGCGTCAGCGGCCTGGTTCTCAAAACTTTAAGGGGATATTTTACTCTCTCGGCCTCAAAAAATTCGATTTTTTTTTTTTCTGCTGAATTCGGAAGAATGCACCTTCTACAATATCCTCCTAAATTTTTGAAGCGAAATTCGATGTATTTTCAATGTTATAGGTATTTGCAGCGTCAGCGGCCTGGTTGAATCAAAACTTTAAACGCGTTTTTCTCGAAACAACATTTTCTTGGTTGGCGGATGTGATAAAAAGAAAACTCCATGACCAATTAATCCAAAATTTTAATATGTTATTCTACACATTAGTGGCTTTCCCGCTTAGCACAAATATCTTAAGATTTTTTAATATTTTCTCACATTTTATATCTATTAAACAGAAAAGAAATGCCCTTTTCGGTACTTTCAACTTCGATCGACCGCCATTTTAATAATCTTGGTCCAAAGTTGTTCTTTCGTGGTAAGCGCGATAACCATACTCCTGCGAATTAAAAATATGTTTGGTTTTTTTATTTCCGATGATCCAGTCGTCCGAAATTTCAACCGCCAGCAATTCTGATGCCGCCAACTTAACTGCGAAATATTTGTGTAAACAAATGAAATAAACAAAGAACAATGATTTTTTCTTGTATTTCAAGAGTGGTAAAATATACCCCCAGAAAGTCGAAAACATTAAGTGTTTACTTCATTATAAAAACCATCACCGAAAAGTGGCCGATTTTTCGGCCGAGAGAGTAGAATGTCCCCTTAAGGGGACTAGGCAGTCAGAAACTCGTTTTTTTTGTTGCATTTTTCGAAAGTACCACCCTTCCCGATTAAAATGCCGTTTGGTTTATGTTAAAATTCGTAAAATTGAGGATTTTACAGCCGAAAAGGTCGAGCGCGCCATAAACCGTTTCTGCGCGCACGCAGGTAGACTAGATTCCTCTTTCGAAACTTTAAGCGCGTTTTTCTCGGAATCATATTTCCTCTTCGTTTTGCAGTGATTGGGAAAAAACGGAGGTATCAGTCGATTTGAAAAAAATTCAGCATATATAAAACATGTCTAGTTACGACCTGGACCTACGCATAAGTCTGTAAAAACTCCTGGTTTGTCAAAAAAAAAAATAGAATGGCTCTTTTCCCTGACGAAAAATGACGTTTCTTTAAAATTTGCCGTTTTGCAGCCACCATTTCTATAATTTTGATTTTTTCCTTTTTCAATAGGTTCAGGGCAGAATAGGGGCCAGGGCAAAGTATAAATTTCAGAGGATATTTCACAATTAAATTTCTTACGGCCAGAATCACTGCAAAATTACAGCGGCTCCAAAAAAAATGCCTACATATCAGACGACTGTAGCGCTGTCATACATATGTATATAATATTCAAATCATTTCTTTTTTACTGTTTATAGTATTAATAAACATTACCCGAACGTACTAGTCACAATTTGTGTTCATCTCCTTGTAAATAATTCGCAAAAAATACTTGATTGTCGAGCGATCTGACTGCCTAGTCCCCTTAAGGGGAGGTTCCCGTCTAGAGCCCATAAAAATAGGTGATCTTTAGGAATTAATTAAAGGAAAACTACCACAGATTATTTAAAGGGACTTTTTGCATTGTAGTAAGAATGCCTTAAACAATAAAAATATATTTTTCTTTCTGTAATTAATCATTGCAAATGGCACTGGGGATTCGAATCCTTACAGGATTCCTAAAACGTTGACCATTCGAAAATTGAAATAAGTAGAACTCGATTTTTAGACCGGAACCCCCCTTAATACTAATTCATTCTAATTTCAATGATTGTACACACGAGGATAATGACATAAAAATTGTGCATTTTATTTAGAAAAATACAACGAAAATAGAAAGGAAAATACAAACCGCATCCTTTGACACTACCACATCTGAGTTCAGAGAACGCGGTACTCTAAAAAGCACACGATTACAAAGTCACCTCGAGTACATAGTAAACGAAATACAAGGACCGATAGGACGCGTACAAATGCGCGAATAAAATGAACATAGAAAGTCACTGAGGAAAAGAGAAACATAGCAGCGTTTGCTTTGCCCGTCAGTACATCATCGGTGGTTGCAGGTGTCTATTAGCGAGTATAGTTTCCGGTGAAACGAATTGCGGGTTCGGAATACAGTCTTGCCTCCTGGCCAGGTACTTGATACCCCCGATGGTCCTAGCCTCGTGGAGGTCGGGTTGGCTGTGATGCATTCGCTGGACCTGTACTCTGTTATCCGGTGCTGGCGCAGGCGTGAGCGTTCTATTGTCCACCGCGGAGTTGAAGTTCTCAGAGGCATCTCCACCGGCACGTTCTAGCCTCCCTTTGCCGTGCGTGTCGTAGCTTTTAGTCGCCGCCACGTCACCCTCGCCGCTGTTCTTCCCGAGGTTCCACGCGTTCTGGTAATACTGTTGCATTTGCTGATAATGAGGAGGGTAAGCCCCGTCGAACTTGTACGAAGTTAGGTTGCACCTGGCGGTCAGCGGGTTTTTCTCGTTATAAGGAATGCCACCTGCCGAGTTCTGCCCCGGAGCTGCTTGGGGAGCTTGGTATTGCTCGAAAGGAGCCTGCTGCTCCGTCGCACCAGCGCCGTTTTCTCTTTCAGCCTGCAGGCTGTAACAGTTCCGCGGGTTGTACTGCTTCTGTCTAGGGTATTCCCTTCCCAAGTCGTGGCCCATCTTCTTCAGAGTGGCCTGACGTTGCGGAGGAGGATTGTTCGGCCCCCTGTCGTTCATTAGACCATTGGCAGGGATCTTTTTCGACGGTGATTGCTGGTTCGACGCGATCAGTCGCTCTCGCCACTCCTCTTCCATCTCGTTGCGGTCCTGGGCGCCATTCAGCTTCACCGGCTGCTTGTTTGGGCTCAGCTTCGCCAGATACTCCAGCCCCATTCTGACCTCCGCCGATGTCTTCATCTCCTCCAGCTGTTTCCGCGCTACTTCCGGATCCTGTAACCCGTTGTTGCTCCTCTGAGGTCGGATCACTTGCTTGTACATGCGCATCTTCAGCAAGCTTGAGGGCTCTGAGGTGTGTCTGTTCTCTTGACGTGGCGGAGCGTCATTAATTGGATGAGCTCGCTGTTGGCTTTGCTGCGGGCTATCTCGGTAGATCTGCTGGTACTGTTGTTGGTGCATCGGATGTGAAACGGGTTGCTGTTGTGGATAGTATCGGTAGTCGACGTTGGGCGAGTTGGGTGTTGGTTTGACGGGCTGATTCGCGTGGTAGTTGTTAGGAATGGTATAGGGTTGACGGTATGCGCCGTTTGCAGACTGCGGGGCAGCTTGTCGTTGCCAATTAGGCTGCTGCCTGAACTGATAGTGCTGATGGTTCTGCTGATTATCCGGACGAACGGGGAGCTGTTGGTTGGGCGTTTCGTTGAGCTGCTGTTGCTGATCTTGTTCTAACTGGCGACCTGGTTCTCGCTGCGTTCTTAGCTCCTGCAGCCTCTCCAGCTCCATGTAAGACAACCGCGATGGCGTCAGATGAACCATCCACTCTGGCTTCTCGTCCATCGGTTTCCTTTTGCGCGCGACGCTGACGGGTCTCCTCACTTGCGTTCCCTCCTCCTGTCGCTGAATCTCCGCGAGGTACTCGAGCTGCCTCCGTTGTTCGTTCAGCAACGTGTCGAACTGCCTTCTCATCACGTCAACGGGCACCCTTTGCTGCTTCATGGTGGCCACCAGCTTCTCCTGGTCGCGTATCATGCTTGCACTGAACTGCAGGCCCTTCTTCTTGCTATGTTGGGCGGGTTGAGTGTCCTGCGCAGTGGACGGTCGATTCTGCTGAGCGTAGGCCATCGAGCTCTGCTGGTTTTCATTCATCGCGTTCGCTGGCCCAGCATTTCTGTACAGCTGTTGATATCGATGCGCTGGTTGCTGCTGCTGCGGAGGCTGTTGCTGTTGTTGATACTGCGGCGCGAACATGTGTTGTTGATTCTGCGATCGAAAAAGTGGCCGCGACTGGGCGTTAGAAGGCTCGATCGCTTCTTGATTGCTTCTCGGCCAGCCTGCTTGGTTCGTCGCGTATTCCACGCCTCCCTGATCTACCGGGTAGTTATGTTGAACGTTCACTTGCGGGTGCTTGATGTGGGTCGCTGCCGCGTCCTGGGGCGATGTCATACCCTGTCCAGGTAAATATCTTCTAAACTGTTGATCATCGTAGTTAGAGGGGGCTGTCCACTGGTTCCCCTGTAACTGTTGCTGACTGCCCATCATCTGCATCTGATAGCTACTGGCCCGTCGCTGCAGCTGCTGCTGTTGGGCCAAGTTCTGTTGCATCTGCTGATAGACTTGCCGCGGATCTTGATGAATCGCCTGTGCTGACGGACGATTGCGTGCCAAATAGTTGCTCTGGGCTCGTTGATAATCGGTACCCCACAGGTTGGACGGGTCGGTGCCGATGAATGGCTGCGACTGCGCGTGCCCTTGCTGCTTGTCCACCATCAGTTTTCGGTACAGCGTCGCGTTTCGGCCACCGATCGGCTGTTTCTCGTAATCAGGATACACCGCGTCGCTGACGTGTTCCTCCGCTTTGCTCCTGCCCGGATCTGTCGTTGGACCTGGATTGCTCGAAGGCTGCTCGATAGACGGATGAGCGATTGTTGGGGCTTGAGGTGGGTCGTGGGTGAACGCGGTGTTCTTTTGCGGCGCGTGAGATACGAAAGGACGATGCGGCTGACCGTTGGGAACTTGGCCCAGCGTGCAATCGGGGTTTGGATTCGTCTGACCAGCCTGAGGATGGATGGCGTGGCGAGGAGCGATCGGTTGCTGGCTGACAGCGTGCATGTTCTGCTGAAAGAGGGTTTAATAATCGGCGTTTCATAATCGAGTATCTGTAGCCTATCGAAACATCGCACTGTGCTTCGCGCATATGTGGGGTTTGGGGAACAAATTATAACTTCTGAACTAATCGATTTTCGATGGAAGTACCTTATAATTTTTTTAAAAGGAATATACAGCTGCATTGATTGATATATAAAAGATATACATTTTCGTTAAAAAAATTCTGATAATCTTGTTTTTTTATTGAATAAAAAGTTCTTTGCCAATTTGCATTGTATGATTTACAAAAATCGAAATAAACACGTAAATATTCACCAAATAATGCATGTTTAAAGAAATTTATAACAAATTGGCAAAGTCGGTGAAAATTATGCACTGTACCAGAAACTACTCTCTTTTAATACCATTTCAAGATATAAGAATTTACGAATCATGGACTTTAGTATTTTGAATTTTTTCCATCGCTCGAAACACTGTGCGTCGGTGACTTTACTTGGTGATGTTGATGCTGGAAAGGTTGCGTTGCCGCCGCTGTATCGCCCTGTCCATTGTTGTAAGACTGATCAGCGGCCGTAGCCGCGAACACTGTGCCCGTTTCACGAGGGTTTTGCTGTGCAATGAGAGCGCCCATCGAGTTGGGGGTGTACGGCGGAGGGCTTTCCAACTTTTTGATTTTCTCGGCCGGGAAGGACTTGAGTCTCGGCGATGAACAGGATCTGGTCTCTCTACACCTGTCCAGAGAGGTGAACCTGGTCTTTGGCAGAAGGTACGCGTCGGCAGGCTTGTTCGCCATCCTGGAGGATTCACGGGGCAGATTCTGCGGGGATGGTGACGTTTCGGGGCCCGGTTGCCTCGGCTGCCTCTGCTGCGCGTGCAAGCTGGTCACGCTCGTGCGTCTCGACTGAGTCTTCTGCTTGGCGTTTCTATCCGCCGAAGCCTTTCTGGACGCAAAGATTTTTTACTTTCGACGCGTTGGGCAAATGGTAACTTTACCATCTAGAATCGCAAAATGTTGCGGGAAGAAATTTAAAGGTAACTCGGACACTGTACGGCTCGCCACAGTTTGGTGGCCACGAACGGTCCGTTGCTCGAATTCTAGGCTAATCTATCCTACCTCTTGTTCATCGTTGTTCGGAATTTTGCTTGTCACCTCAATTATTTGTGGTCAACGAAATAACATCTGGAACGGCCTAGGCGATTCTCTAGCTCGGATTTTGCATTACCGCCGGTCTGGGAACTCTAATTTTAAAGACGGGAAGGAGAAATCGACGAGACAGCGGACGGGGTTGCCATGGGCGCGTCTCTGGCTATGCGCTCGATTCCGAATTCCATCTTCGGCTCGCGAGAGAATCTTCTGCTAACTTCGTTTTCGTGCCAAGTTCGTGGCAAAATTCTACTGTTGGCTGCAAGAACGGCCTTAGAACACTCGGGCCCTTTTTGCACGAAACGCATAAGAGGATTCCTCATACTTTAAAATTGACAGAGATATGGTAAAATTTCTAAATCGATGATGTTCAACCGAGGACCTCGATGGAAGTATCAAGCAATTTTTCGTTCGTGCCCATTTTCAGTTCTTCGAAGCGAAAACACCACAATGAGTACTTTCCAAATTTTCCTGCATGAAAATTATACTAGATATAAAAAAAATGATTACAATGAAAGCTTAACGGCTTTTCGTGCTCTATGAAACTATGCAATCAAATCGTTTAAAAATTGTAGCTTAAATACAGAATCGATCGTCATTCTAAATTTTGGAGATATGTCACAGATCTCCCTACAAAGGAGACACCTGAAATTTCTAATGCATCCAACAGTACAATCGCAGCTTGCATTGTTTGCATTGTTCCCACTGCTCGTAGTTCGACTCTGTCAGATTGTGCGAACACGCATGGCGAAGCGTGAACCAGCAACTAAATATGTTATACAGTTTCAGGAGCCCGAGAGCATCTATTCAAAGCTCCTCGCTTGGCTCGTGTAAGTGGCCACAGTGAACGGGGCGAGATCGTTAAGATTAACGAGCATCGCTTTCAACATAATTTTACTGTTTTTATTGTGTATCGTTTATACAGGAAGAAGCACATGTTAATACATCTTGAGTATTACGATAGTCGCGTAACAGTATTCTTTCTCGGTATGGATGATTCGCATAGTTTCGTTGATCAACGCCGACAGAGCCTGCCGCAAATGCCTTGTCCGAACGCGACACGCTCAACCGGCAATCAGTCATCTGCCACGGTCGCCGCAATCCTATGTACCAAAATCTTGACAACGTGACTTGATCGATAAAAAAAAAATCACAGCAAAAAAAAAATGAATGGCACCTGCTTTTCCATTGCGAGCAACTGGTTAAGACGCTGAAAGCGCGTGGTCGCCGCGTGTCGAACAAGCATCCCTAATATCCGTCAAAGTGCAAACTGTCGCGTTTCGTCGATCGACGGTGCCGCTGCACTTGCTTGCGTGAGACATACCTTGTCTACTCCCGTTCTGCGAAAACACACGTTTCTAGGGGGGAGAAACACGTATCGAAGCAAAGTCAACCGAAGGTACGCACACATATGTGTATATACGCGAGGCGGGCGTCGGCGAGGGTGCGTCGGTATTGATAAATGGAATTATCGCGACTCGTCGCAATTGAAACGAGTAGCAGGTATTTCGAACGCTAATCGAGATTCGCGATTTGTCCCTTCGAGAAGGACCTTTCAAAACTACGTCTTGAAATAATTGGGAGTTGGTCGTATCCGTGGTTCGACAAAGTTTGGCGTTGCTATTAAAGCGTAATGAATCGGTAGTTAGGACACGCTCGAGTAAAGTCAAATCCGGGATTAAGGACTCGCTTATAAAGAATTCAGCGGTCCTTTGCCTTGATTGAGTAGACGATAATTGGGAGGTTAATCAAATCCTGGTTCAGTCTAAGTCCTGGAAGCTTTCGTCACAATTCGTTTCTATCCGTTGATCGAGGGTGAAGACTTGATCGGTGATGGTAAGTCGATCTAGCTCTTCTCGTATCGCGCAGAATTTAGTCCGCCCCGATACTTTCCAGAAGAGCCGTAAGGATAGGTTCAATTTCGTGTTCGTCCAATCAGGTTTCGAGTATAGTTATTCTGGAAAGGGAAAATTTTTCGTGCGTAAAATTCCGTAAAAAAATTGCTATTATCTTTAAGAATGTACGAATACAGCCCAACAAGTTTTTTGACCCTACGAAGTTTACTTTTTTTTTTTTAAAAAAATCCTAAAAATGACCTAGTTCTGGATTGATTTGATAGGAGGGTACCCTTAATCGCATTAATCGGCAGACCTGTACCTTTGCTGTTCCAAAGACACTGTTACGCATCCATCCGTCGTTCTCGTCGGGTTCCGTGAACAAAACTGTTTGAAGGGAAAACGAACCACAGGGTTGATTTCTATTTTCCAGGGACATTTATCGGCCTGCGGTGCGGGACTAGCACCGGGGATAGGACACTGCGGAAACGAAATAGCATCGCAGTTGGTTTCGAGCGACGATCGTCCGCTATCGGAATATTAGCAATTAACGTTATTCCGGAGAACTAACGACAAGCTGGACGGCAAGGCGAGCAAGCCGGGGGCGTGGGTGGCGGACAGGGCATAACGGGAACCAACTTCTTGGTACAGATGTAAGCGATGGTCGGGGGTGGTGGTTGACAAGGCGGCGGGCGCGGAGGGCAGGTAAGGACCACCTTTGGCGGACAGGGCAGCGGGCAACAAGGTGGACAAGGCGGACAAGGCCGTAGGTAAACCTAATTTTCAGTGGACATTAAGTTAGCTGCGACGACTAACCCTGGCGAGACATTCGCGGGAGGGCGCATGATAAATGTTAGAAATTTGCCAATTTTCGACCTGGCTGGCAACGAAAGTTTCTTATAGGATCCGAAATGCATAATTGTTTACCCTGGGAGATGGTGGGAAATTTATAAAAAATAACGTAATTAATCTAATTAAAATTAATCCTCGTCCCGAGACCAGATGAATAATTTCGCTGAATTTAGAAGAGATCGGAAATATGGAAATTAGCGTTTGTATTAAAGAACTGAGCACCGAGTTGCATGGAAAGCAGAGTTGGCCATTAACTAAATAAAAAATTATTTAAATAACGGACCAACTGAAAGTTACTCTAACTTTAGATTATTCGACGAGTAAAGTTAATCTTTTCATTCGACAGTAATTTTGTTTAACTTTTATCCGTTATTCGAAATTTTTATTTAAATAAATTTCTTGCCCATCTCTGACGGAAAGTCACGGGAATATAACTCACTGTCGTTTTCGTTGGTCTAGGAAGGCACCGAGGTGGGCAGGGTGACCTGCACGAAATACACGGTGCACAGCAGGGTGTGCAGGGTGCACAGGGCGAGCAGGGTGCGCAGGCTGCACAAGATATCGGGGGAGCGCAGCACGGCACCGAAGAACAACACGACTCTTTCGGGCAAGTCTGAATACTTCCGCTGCATCCTCTGTGTAGCAGAAAGAAGTTGTATTCTCTTTACATCGTAACCGGAGGATATTAAAGAACCACCGAATGTCCCTGATCCGATTGATCTCGTCCCCCTTTTTTCCCACCCGCTTTTTAGCGGCCTCGGATTTAGGTAAGCTACGTACGTATATCTAAATATACGAGGAATTTACTTGATCATCGCGGCGGCTGGGGGACACTGCTGCGGTAAATGTAATTATGTGGAGGTTTCTGCCAGCGATCCATAAGCCTGTGTTTGAGCGTCTATGATGAATTAGTTCACGGTCCAACGAGAGACGACGGCATTGCTGTGCTTCAGTTACTCCTCATCGTTCCTGGTCACTTGAAATTTTGCCTCTGATTAACGAGAAATGAGTTTGAATGGGAATTATTTGCTTGTTTCCTTCGCTCGTTCCCCGGACGATCCGATCTTCTGCTCTTTCGAACGGTCGATTGTTTTTCCAGCGGGATCAACGCGGTGCGGTCATTTGTATCGGCTCGATTCGCGTGTCGAACGAACGTACAGCTTGCAAACGATCGTTCCGTTTATTTCGCGACTGTACAAGCTTGCTGTACACGCATTGAGAAAGGAAAAAGGAGGCTTGTTGAGCGCAGAGTCGTTAAATTTCGCTTGGAGGACGGTTATTTTACGAGTTCAGTAAATATTCTTTACATGTTCGCCACTCGGGACCTGTGGACCCTGCATCCGTCAGTGGGGATGACTGGGGAAGTGAATGAGAGGTGTGAAGAGTAAGACACAGATACTGCTTGCTACCCAAAGCGAGCCTCGGCTGTTTATTTTCCCACGTGTTTGTTGCAACTGCGTGCATCGCGAGATGTGTTGACTTCGACGCGTGACTGACTTGCCGACTTCTCGCGTTTCGTTAGGAACGCGTGTAGCGGCAGTGGAAGTGAAATAGAGAAGTAGGCGAGCCCATTCAGGCGTTAAAGTATGGAGACCTCGAGGCCTTGGAAATGAGCAGGTGTACGCGCAGTAAGTGAAGTGGTGGACGTGGACCGGTCCGTTTGGGCAGTGGGTTATCAGATGACGCAAAAGCCAGGCCCGTTGGGCGGTTGGGCCGGAATCCCTCGTCTGTTCATGCGACAGGCGTGCTCCTCGAGCCGCTGAGCAGCCTTGTTCTCGTCCTGCTTGATGTTGCTCCATAGGCGTTCCGCGGCGGCGCTAGCCCGTGGCCATATCCTGGGATGCACGTTGTTCCTGAAACGGTATACGCGCGCTGGTATATGTGCGCGAGCTATCCTCCAGGCTAGTCTAGGTGAAACTGGAAAGAAGAATCACCTGTCGACGAACTCTCCCCACATACAGGCCTCGCCACCGAGCATCAAACTCGTTACGTTCGCCGCGCCGCCGAACGCGAGCGGGTCGCATTTGTAAAACTTCTTCCAATCGCCGCCGCCAGCGATGTGATCTAGATACCAGCAGGCGGACAACAGCACCGGATGTCCTGCCTTGGTCGCGTTTTCCAGCTCTTTCGCCCACAAACCCGTCCACACGTGAACCACCGTGCTGCTTGGCATGGGCACTCCATTGTCAAATACCTGCCGGGTTAAGTTCGACGTTATATGTATCATGCAGCGAGGAGTGGATGCAACATCTCTCTATATCAGTGGCGCACCCAGAGGAGGAGGGCCCAGGGGCCCTGGCACCTCCCAAAGAAAAAGGAAAGAACAGATTGATATAAGCACGACTGAAGTGATTCAAGAGCTTTGATAATTGAGTTTTATTCTTTAAATAAATTTTTATAATCACCTGATGAATTTCATTGAATTTAAATCGAAAATATGTTTCTCCCCCAGGATTAAATCCTGCGGACGCCACTGCTCTATATAGTCTAGCCGACGCGCGACAGCTCGACTCGAATAGACAGCTGCGAATTAATTACTATACCTCCTGCCAGACGATGCTGCTGGCCTGCAGAGAATCGGTGATCCGGAGAAGCTTAGCTATGTAGTCTCCCTCGAGGAGAGCGTAATTCTTGGACATGTTACGCGCATTCATGTACGCGTTGATTTCCGGATTGCTCCTCCAGCAGTCGAACGGCACCTCGTCGCCACCCAGATGAACGTATTGCTCTGGAAATACCTGAACCACCTCGGAGAATAGATTCCGCAGGAACTCGTACAGGTTCGTGTTGGTTGGATTCATCGGGCCCAATTTGCCGTTCGGTTTCCCTTTCGCGTCTGGCACACGGTGCACGGGATGAGCAAAGTTTCACGCGTTGTAACTCACCCATTAAGAGGGAACACCACTGTGACGGCCGTAAAAGTAAGCCGCTTTTAAGAATTTTTTTCAGGAACAATTTACAGTTCTCATATAAAATTGTTATTACCTACCTTTAATACAATGTTTTAAGAGACTATAAAAAAATGAGTACAGAAACATGCATAAATTTTAATACATGTATTAATAAATCTTCTATATTAATGAATAGTCTCTCAAGACATTGTACTAAAGCTATGTAATAAAAATTATATATGAAAATTGTAAATTCTTCTTGAAAAAATTTCATAAAAATGGCTTACTTTTCCGACCACCACAATGGCGTTCCCCCTTAAGTAGGTATGTAGTAATTGTATTAAGTGATCCGTAGTCTGATCGCGACGGATCGAGATACGCGATACATGCAGGTATTTACCATAGCAAGTGGTCAAGAGATCGGGGTAAGCCAAACCCCAGGACCTGGTATGCCCGGGGGTGTCGAACTCTGGCATCACTCGGATCCCTCTCAACCTGGCGTAGTCAACGATCTTTTGGATGTCATTTAGAGTGTAGATCATCGAAGGGTGGAACGCCCCCTTTGCGGACAATTCAGGATAGCTGGAGCTCTGATACGGGAAGCTGTTGTCGTCCACGATGTGCCAGTGGAGAACGTTCATTTTGTTATAGGACATTGCGTCCAGAGTGAGCAATATGTCGGAGATGGGTAGATAATGCCGCGACGTGTCCAAGAGGAGGCCGCGGTGGGGTAGCTTCGGTCGATCCACGATCGTCTGACATCTTACCTTTAGCTGTAGATTGTAGTTGAAGCTTGTTAGAGCGCGTATAGAAATACTTCGCCATATACTTTCGGATCACCTTGGACCGGGCGCACCCAACTCGCGATAGGGTCGCCCTTATAATGACTTCTTTCCTAAATTTAAGAATTCGATCCGAGACGCCCCTGATATATTTCCCTTTGGTGTGGTAAGTATGTGTGCAAAATTTCGGCTTGATCAGACAACTCTAAACCCTGCCTCGAGAGGCTCAAAGTTTCGAAAGAAACTGTGCTCTTGCAAACAGCTGTGTTTTTAAAATATCTATGCAACCTTGTATATAAGCAAATGTGCGATGGGACCAGATTTGGGTCCATTAATTATCGATATCTCATCGATAACTTATTTATATTTAACGAGATATCGATAATATTGTTAAGATATCGGTAATTGGTGGAAGAACGAAGGTGGTAAAAGTTTTCCATTTCTCCAGTCTTTGGACTGTGGCGATAAAATATGTATGCATTCCACGAATCTCTGTTCCAAGTGAACGATTATTTTCTAAACGTGGACAAAAAAAATAAAAAGAAATAAAAAGTAGTTTATAGTATATCGTAACTTTAAGCTTCTTGGGGCAGGGTTTTGAATAATCCGATTGTGCCGGAATTTTGCATACTTACTTACAAGGAGAGTATTTTAGGTGTCCGATCATTTTGATTTTTGGATATGTTATAGAGGACCGAAAAATAAGAAATACGTGTTTTTTTATTTTTCCCCGTTTTCATATTTGGGGAGTGAAAACTGCGTTCAAAGTTAGGGGTGAAAAATCATTTTTGTGGACTTTTTGAAAATCTGGTGAGTCAATCAATTTCGCATTCAAAGACATAAAATTCGTCCATTGACACTATTCCCCTATCTCTAATAGTTCTCGAGATATTCCACAAAAATGAGTTTTTAACCCTAACTTTGAACGCAGTTTTTACCCCCCAAATATGAAAACGGGAAAAAATAAAAAAGCACGTATTTCTTATTTTTCGGTCCTCTATAACATATCCAAAATGATCGGAGGCGGACACCTAAAATACCCTCCTTGCTAGTACAGCAAAAGGAATAAAATTAGCGGGCGTCCCAAGATTTTATCACACCTTCAATTTTAAGGGACACCCTAACCCGCGACCCTGGACAGCTGGACCAAAATGGTCAAATATCCCACTAGTAAACTAGTTCTATGTTTATGTTGCCCTCCTTTTTTAAATTTCATAATAAAAAATATACACTGATAAAGGAAGTTTTGTTAATTATTAATTATATTATAGTATACTCTATATGCGGCCCAAGACAATTTCTCTTCACTCAATGCGGCCCACGCAAGCCAAAAGGATGGACACCCATTCCTCAGACCCAAGATGTGTTTCGCATACTTACGTTGGAGCCGTCGCCAGCCGGGAACAAGAGCTGGGAAAACGTTTCGAGACCCCGAAGGACTCCCCAGACCGATTCAGCGACAAGATTGGCGACAGGAGAAGTCTCATTAATGCTCAGAGTATCTGCGAAAGTGAAATCTCTTTGACGCTAGCATGGAAGAGCGTTGAATCGATTCGCTAACGGGCTGGCTCGCGATTAATGTATGTATGTATGTATGCACGTATGTAAGTATATACCCGCGCGTAATCTGCAGTGTCTCGTGCTAATCGCCCGATCCGACCTCCAAGTTGCGCACGATAAGAAAAGATGAAACCAGATCGAAGCCTCGCCTCCCGCCGCCTCTGTCTCAATCGCCCGTGGCTTTAATCTCCGACGCGATTACTTGAATATCTTCGAATCTTGTTATTCGTTGTGCGGTGATCGATGCACTCATGCTAAGCGGGTTAGAATAACGGATATCTTTTGCTTACGCAAACAGCAATTCGTTTGCAAATACATAAGTAACAACGGCTTATCCTTTCAAGAAGTACAAATACGAAGGCAATCTAGAGCGCACGGACGCGGCCGAGTGGCTTAAGCGTGATAGTAAACGTTCACAATGTTGGCGGGAAGATACATATATTACGGCGAAATATTTTAAACAGTGAGGAACTTACACGACTCTTTCATTCGCAAATGGGGCCAGTGGTTGCCGTCCTTTTCGCAAGGCTCCCCCAGGTGAATGGCCAAAGCGCTGAGGGTACCTTTGACGGTGCCATTGTCCCGCCCCGGCGAGGATTTCGCGTGCCCTTGCGAGAAGATCCGTGCTACTCGCGCCTCCGTCAGAATGATCGCTTTATATCTCTCAACCGCGTCGGCCACTATGTCGCAAGTCTCGCCCACTACCTGTACAGCGGATACGAATACCAAGCGATACCCAGTAGCAGAGAATAAAGGACGAAGGAGCGAGAGGGGACGCGTAAGATGGCGGAGATGTAACTCACGTTGAACTGAAAGGTAGACGCTCTTAGGAAATAAAACGCGTTGCTGAGGCGTCGAAGGTTCGGCAGCGGCCAAGGTTCGCCGTACGTCGCTTGGACCCAGGAGCCGGCGTCCGGGTTCAACGAGTTGCTTCGGCAGACGATCACGGCCAGCAGAAATGGCAAGGATCTTAGCAGCGTCGTCCGCATTTTGGCTTCGGACGGGCGGTTCAACGGTCGAAAGAAGGGAAGACCGATGCGATGCCAGCGAATGGTCATCGGCTACTGAACGCGATGGACGATGCGTACGGTAAGCAGAGTGGTAACGACCTTACCCCGCGCCACTTAACTAACTCTCATCGGTTGGGCTGCTCACGGTCAAGTGGGAACGACCAGTCAGTCCACTGTCTGCTCCAGCTCTACCCGGAAGCAGTGATGCCAGACAGCAGTGATGCCAGAATCGTGGGACGTGGGACAAATCCTTACCCCCACTATGACCTACCGTCGTCCCCCACTTTCTTCCCATCGCACTGCACACAAGCATATCCCTACTCCTGACCGTGTGCTCGGCAGCCGAATAGGCAGTGGGGATGAATGGGGAAGTGAATGAGAGGTGTGAAGAGTGAGACACAGATACTGCTTGCTACCTAAAGCGAGCCTCGGCTGTTTATTTTCCCACGTGTTTGTTGCAACTGCGTGCATCGCGAGATATGTTGACTTCGACGCGTGACTGGCTTGCCGACTTCTCGCGTTTCGTTAGGAACGCGTGTAGCGGCGGTGGAATTGAAATAGAGAAGTAGGCGAGCCCATTCAGGCGTTAAAGTAATGAGACCTCGAGGCCTTGGAAATGAGCAGGGGTACGCGCAGTAAGTGAAGTGGTGGACGTGGACCGGTCCGTTTGGGCAGTGGGTTATTAGATGACGCAAAAGCTAGGCCCGTTGGGCGGTTGGGCCGGAATCCCTCGTCTGTTCATGCGACAGGCGTGCTCCTCGAGCCGCTGAGCAGCCTTGTACTCGTCCTGCTTGATGTTGCTCCATAGGCGTTCCGCGACGGCGCTACCCCGTGGCCATATCCTGGGATGCACGTTGTTCCTGAAACGGTATATGAACGCTGGTATATGTGCTATCCTCCAGGCTAGGCTAGGTGAAAGTGGAAAGAAGAATCACCCGTCGACGAACTCCCCCCACATACAGGCCTCGCCGCCGAGCATCAAACTCGTTACGTTCGCCGCGCCGCCGAACGCGAGCGGGTCGCATTTGTAAAACTTCGTCCAATCGCCGCCGTAAGCGATGCGATTTAGATACCAGCAGGCGGACAACAGCACCGGATGTCCTGCCTTGGTCGCGCTTTCCAGCTCTTTCGCCCACAAACCCGTCCACACGTGAACCACCGTGCTGCTTGGCATGGGCACTCCATTGTCAAATACCTGCCGGGTTAAGTTCGACGTTATATGTATCATCAGGGTTGCCAGATGAGGCCTGATCTTTTGCCGGAGATTTCAATTTTGGGGAGTGGGAGGGGGGGGGGAGATAAAATAAGGGCCAATAGAAAAACAGACATCTAAAAGTCATTATAATAATGACTTATTATAAAGGAGTAATCGTAATAATAGTAATAAAAGTATTAAGAATATTTATTCGAATTCATGACAGATTTTAAGTTTGGCTGTACTTCCGAAAGGGGCCGGTGGCCGATCGAGATGAGGTTTTGTGGGAGGGTGGGGAGGGGGTGTGAACCCTAAATCTAAAATTGTAGCTTCGGGTATTTATTAGTTTCCGAAATATTAATAAAAAATTGTTGATTATTTTGGAAATTTTTTTTGGACGTTGGTGCTAGTGATCCTCTAGACAGTCTAGGCAGTGATCGGACAAACGTATATCGTCGCTGATTGGTTGCTGCGATTTGTGTCTAAAGCGGAAGTAGACAGAGAAAGAAACTGTAAGAAAGAAAGAGACAGAAATACGAATAGAAAGAGATAGATAAACAAGCAGCTTGGAAAGCAGACGATTTAATGAATGTTTAGGTTATGTTATTTCCGGTTTTGTCCCACAATGGCTGCGGTTTGTCCGATCACTGCCTAGAGCAGCGTTGCCCCGATGGGCGGTCCGAGAGTACGAGCATCCATCGCGTTTTCCAAAGCTCGCGTGGAAAACCGACTTGAAATCAGCCTATAACCAGAAATCAAATCAATTTAACCGCAATGAAATCAGCATGTAACGGTTACATGCTGATTTCAGGGTACGAGCCTACACGCACACTACTACAGTTTTCCCCATCCGTTACATGCCCGCCACTTCATTGGTTTCGAGCGCCTCCTTTCAGGCGAGCTTTGGAAAACGCAATGGATGCTCGTACTCTCGGACCGCCCATCGGGGCAACGCTGGCCTAGAGGATCACTAGTTGGTGCTGGCCTCCCTGCCCGGGAGCCCTTCCGTTACCCTATTTTTTATTTTTGAAATTTTGTAACCACAGTCTCATTTTTAGCATCGCCAAACTCACATCGGTTCGCTACCATGCTTTACGCGCCCGCGCGCCTTCCGCACTAATCTAGCCCCAACCGGAGGCCGATCGAGATGAAACTTGGTGGGTATTACGAGGATTGTGGACAGACCCGAAATATAAAATTATAGCTTCGGCAATTAATGCGTTCAAAAGATACTGGGGTAATTGTGCATAAACGGGTACACCTTACCGATTTTTTTTTAAATCACTTTACCACGGTCCCCCCTATTAACAATATTTCTGTTGACTTATACCGACACAACGCATTCCACTTCCCAACTTGTTCCGGGTATTAGTATTGGTGGGGGGTAGAGTAGCGCGGGGGGGCCCGTAAAGCATGGGTAGCGAACCGAGGTGAATATGGCGATGCTAAAAATGAGACTGTGATTACAAAATTTCAAAAAGAAAAAATAAGGGGACGGAAGGGCTTCCGGGTAGAGAGGCCTGCACCAACGTCCAAAAAAAATTTCCAAAAAAATTAACAATTTTTTATTAATATTTCGGAAACTAATAAATACCCGAAGCTACAATTTTAGATTTAGGGTTCACACCCCCTCCCCGCCCCTCCCACAAAACCTCATCTCGATCGGCCACCGGTCCCTTTCGGAAGTATATCCTTAAGTTTTTTATTTTTTGAAATGCGTTAAAAAATGTTTGGCAATTGTATTTCAAATTTGATTCTATTATAAGTTCTGCTTTCACTAAATCGACATGCATTCTGTTCCTGTTATCTGCCCAGGTCTGATACATAAGAGAAAAGATTCTTTCGATATTGACCGGAGTGACAGAAATAGAGAGGATTGGTTGCACTATTTTAAATAAAAAACGCTAATTCCGATAGATGGCATGCTGCAACGCACTCTCCATTCTGCCGGTGATTTTTATTGTGCCTGCCTGAGGCCGGAGACAACGGTTTAAAACCTGAGACTCCGGCTGAATGCCGGAGATCTGGCAACCCCGTGTATCATGCAGCGAGGAGTGGATGCAACATCTCTCTATATCAGTGGCGCACTCAGAGGAGGAGGGCCCAGGGGCCCTGGCACCCCCGAAAGAAAAAGGAAAAAAGAGATTGATATAAGCACGACTGAAGTGATTCAAGAGCTTTGTAAAAAGAAAAGATAATTGAGTTTTATTCTTTAAATAAATTTTTATAATCACCTGATGAATTTCATTGAATTTACATCGAAAATATGTTTCTCCCCCAGGATTAAATCCTGAGGACGCCACTGCTCTATATAGTCTAGCCGACGCGCGACAGCTCGACTCGAATAGACAGCTGCGAATTAATTACTATACCTCCTGCCAGACGATGCTTCTGGCCTGCAGAGAATCGGTGATCCGGAGAAGCTTAGCTATGTAGTCTCCCTCGAGGAGGGCGTAATTCTTGGACATGTTACGCGCATTCATGTACGCGTTGATTTCCGGATTGCTCCTCCAGCAGTCGAACGGCACCTCGTCGCCACCCAGATGAACGTATTGCTCTGGAAATACCTGAACCACCTCGGAGAATAGATTCCGCAGGAACTCGTACAGGTTCGTGTTGGTTGGATTCATCGGGCCCAATTTGCCGTTCGGTTTCCCTTTCGCGTCTGGCACACGGTGCACGGGATGAGCAAAGTTTCACGCGTTGTAACGCACCCATTAAGAGGGAACACCACTGTGACGGCCGTAAAAGTAAGCCGTTTTTAAGAATTTTTTTCAGGAACAATTTACAGTTCTCATATAAAATTGTTATTACCTACCTTTAATACAATGTTTTAAGAGACTATAAAAAAATGAGTAGAGAAACATGCATAAATTTTAATACATGTATTAATAAATCTTCTATATTAATGAATAGTCTCTCAAGACATTGTACTAAAGCTATGTAATAAAAATTATATATGAAAATTGTAAATTCTTCTTGAAAAAATTTCATAAAAATGGCTTACTTTTCCGACCACCACAATGGCGTTCCCCCTTAAGTAGGTATGTATTAATTGTATTAAGTGATCCGTAGTCTGATCGCGACGGATCGAGATACGCGATACATGCAGGTATTTACCATAGCAAGTGGTCAAGAGATCGGGGTAAGCCAAACCCCAGGACCTGGTATGCCCGGGGGTGTCGAACTCTGGCATCACTCGGATCCCTCTCAACCTGGCGTAGTCAACGATCTTTTGGATGTCGTTTAGAGTGTAGATCATCGAAGGGTGGAACGCCCCCTTTGCGGACAATTCAGGATAGCTGGAGCTCTGATACGGGAAGCTGTTGTCGTCCACGATGTGCCAGTGGAGAACGTTCATTTTGTTATAGGACATTGCGTCCAGGGTGAGCAATATGTCGGAGATGGGTAGGTAATGCCGCGACGTGTCCAAGAGGAGGCCGCGGTGGGGTAGCTTCGGTCGATCCACGATCGTCTGACATCTTACCTTTAGCTGTAGATTGTAGTTGAAGCTCGTTAGAGCGCGTATAGAGATACTTCGCGATATACTTTCGGATCACCTTGGACCGGGCGCGCCCAACCCGCGATAGGGTGTCCCTTATAATGACTTCTTTTTTAAATTTAAGAATTCGATCCGAGACGCCCCTGATATATTTCCCTTTGGTGTGGTAAGTATGTGTGCAAAATTTCGGCTTGATCAGACAACTCTAAACCCGAACTTCGAACGAAACTGTGCTCTTGCAAACAGCTGTGTTTTTAAAATATCTATGCAACCTTGTATGTAAGCAAATGTGCGATGGAACCAGATTTGGGTCCATTAATTATCGATATCTCATCGATAACTTATTTATATTTAACGAGATATCGATAATATTGTTAATATATCGGTAATTGGTGGAAGAACGAAGGTGGTAAAAGTTTTCCATTTCTCCAGTCTTTGGACTGTGGCGGTAAAATATATATGCATTCCACGAACCTCTGTTCCAAGTGAACGATTATTTTCTAAACGTGGACAAAAAAAATAAAAAGAAATAAAAAGTAGTTTATAGTATATCGTAACTTTAAGCTTCTTTTGGGGCAGGGTTTTGAATAATCCGATTGTGCCGAAAGTTTGCATACTTACTTACAAGGAGAGTATTTTAGGTGTCCGATCATTTTGATTTTTGGATATGTTATAGAGGACCGAAAAATAAGAAATACGTGTTTTTTTATTTTTCCCCGTTTTCATATTTGGGGGGTGAAAACTGCGTTCAAAGTTAGGGGTGAAAAATCATTTTTGTGGACTTTTTGAAAATCTGGTGAGTCAGTCAATTTCGCATTCAAAGACACAAAATTCGTCCATTGACACTATTCCCCTATCTCTAATAGTTCTCGAGATATTCCACAAAAATGAGTTTTTAACCCTAACATTGAACGCAGTTTTCACCCCCCAAATATGAAAACGGAGAAAAATAAAAAAGCACGTATTTCTTATTTTTCGGTCCTCTATAACATATCCAAAAATCAAAATGATCGGAGGCGGACACCTAAAATACTCTCTTTGCTAGTACAGCAAAAGGAATAAAATTAGCGGGCGTCCCAAGATTTTATCACACCTTCAATTTTAAGGGACACCCTAACCCGCGACCCTGGACAGCTGGACCAAAATGGTCAAATATCCCACTAGTAAACTAGTTATATGTTTATGTTGCCCACCTTTTTTAAATTTCATAATAAAAAATATACACTGATAAAGGAAGTTTTGTTAATTATTAATTATATTATAGTATACTCTATATGCGGCCCAAGACAATTTCTCTTCAATCAATGCGGCCCAGGCAAGCCAAAAGGATGGACACCCATTCCTCAGACCCAAGATGTGTTTCGCATACTTACGTTGGAGCCGTCGCCAGCCGGGAACAAGAGCTGGGAAAACGTTTCGAGACCCCGAAGGACTCCCCAGACCGATTCAGCGACAAGATTGGCGACAGGAGAAGTCTCATTAATGCTCAGAGTATCTGCGAAAGTGAAATCTCTTTGACGCTAGCATGGAAGAGCGTTGAATCGATTCGCTAACGGCCTGGCTCGCGATTAATGTATGTATGAATGTATGCACGTATGTAAGTATATACCCGCGCGTAATCTGCAGCGTCTCCCCTAGTAGTATTTTTGGTTGGCATACAGTTGGGCCACGCACATAATATTAGTTGGCCAACAGTTAGATTTGGCACTTTTTTTCAGGTTGGGCCAACAACAGATGGCCAAGGTAGGCTTTCCTACTGTTGCCCAACCATTTATGGGGCCTATCGTACTATATGTAATAGTAATCCAACGGTAGGCAAAGGGTTGGAGTTTGAATTATACTTATTATTTGTAGGTAACAGGAAAATGTTAGAATTTCAACTGGCAAAATTAAAGTTAGGTGGACTCATTTTAAACTAGTTCTCTTCGTATATGCTCTAAGATCCAGTATAACCGTAGCCTTAAATAGTGTACAAAATGACGGACGGGACCATTTCGCTCGCGAGGCGGCTTGCGTCCTGTGACTGTCGACGTCAACCGTTCCACTCAACCCTCTCTTCCCCCAGACAGACTTCATAAAAAGTGTAGCCAATGTGGGTTAAAAATTCTTTCAATTACTTTGGGATATGATTTTATTTTCATCCGAACCTATATATTTGTTTTTATTATTTTTAACTAAATGTATTTCCGTAGGGCATTTTTAGTTGGCCCAGAGTTGGTTATTCGTAGACAAATCACCGGAAGATGAGTGCAATATTAAACAGTTGGCCCAATAGACGGGGTTTGTAGGCGAAACTACTAACCACCTCCCAATTGATTCCCAACCGTAGGCAAATTGTCGGGATGCAAATGCAACATTCAACGGTTGGGCCCTGTAAAGAAGGTTTGTAGGCGAAACTACTAACCACCTCCCAACCGATTCCTAACTGTTGGCTACCGTTGGCCAACAAAAATGCTACTAGGGTCGTGCTAATCGCCCGATCCGACCTCCAAGTTGGGCACGATAAGAAAAGATGAAACCAGATCGAAGTCTCACCTCCCGCCGCCTCTGTCTCAATCGCCCGTGGCTTTAATCTCCGACGCGATTACTTGAATATCTTCGAATCTTGTTATCCGTTGTGCGGTGATCGATGCACTCATGCTAAGTGGGTTAGAATAACGGATATCTTTTGCTTACGCAAGCAGCAATTCGTTTGCAAATACATAAGTAACAACGGCTTATCCTTTCAAGAAGTACAAATACGAAGGCAATCTAGAGCGCACGGAAGCGGCCGAGTGGCTTAAGCGTGGTAGTAAACGTTCACAATGTTGGCGGGAAGATACGGCGAAATATTTTAAACAGTGAGGGACTTACACGACTCTTTCATTCGCAAGTGGGGCCAGTGGTTGCCGTCCTTTTCGCAAGGCTCCCCCAGGTGAATGGCCAAAGCGCTGAGGGTACCTTTAACGGTGCCATTGTCTCGCCCCGGCGAGGATTTCGCGTGCCCTTGCGAGAAGATCCGTGCTACTCGCGCCTCCGTCAGAATGATCGCTTTATATCTCTCAACCGCGTCGGCCACTATGTCGCAAGTCTCGCCCACTACCTGTACAGCGGATACGAATACCAAGCGGTACCAGTAGCAGAGAATAAAGGACGAGGGAGCGAGAGGGGACGCGTAAGATGGCGGAGATGTAACTCACGTTGAACTGAAAGGTAGACGCTCTTAGGAAATAAAACGCGTTGCCGAGGCGTCGGAGGTTCGGCAGCGGCCAAGGTTCGCCGTACGTCGCTTGGACCCAGGGGCCGGCGTCCGGGTTCAACGAGTTGCTTCGGCAGACGATTACGGCCAGCAGAAATGGCAAGGATCTCAGCAGCGTCGTCCGCATTTTGGCTTCGGACGGGCGGTTCAACGGTCGAAAGAAGGGAAGACCGATGCGATGCCAGCGAATGGTCATCGGCTACTGAACGCGATGGACGATGCGTACGGTAAGCAGAGTGGTAACGACCTTACCCCGCGCCACTTAACTAACTCTTATCGGTTGGGCTGCTCACGGTCAAGTGGGAACGACCAGTCAGTCCACTGCCTGCACCAGCTCTACCCTCTACCCGGAAGCAGTGATGCCAGACAGTGTTCACGGGAAAGGGCCTGATAGCTCTGAGCTACCCTCTGTTGCGCATGCCCGCGACGAGCTGTGACGTCAAACCAATCAACGCCAAGCTGGTAAACGAACCGAATCGACGCCAGTGGCTGGCTTCGTTTACCAGCTTGGCGTTGATTGGTTTGACGTCACAGCTCGTCGCGGGCATGCGCAACAAAGGGTAGATCAGAGCTATCAGGCCCTTTCCCGTGAACACTGGCCGTGCGCGATCTTCTTGAATGCCTCGAGATACACTTTTCACTTTTTGACATATGTATAATGAAAAAAATTTGGAAAAAGTTTTGTTACGGAAATCACGTTTTAAGACCTCACGTTTTAAGATCACGTTTTGACTATTTAGAAAAGAGCTTTTTTTAAATATCTCATATATTTGTTAACACGATTACGTTTAAACGGCAAAATGGATTTCAATGAAACTTTATATTTAAATGGTTCTTCGATTTTTCAGATATACGAACTAAATTCTACATAAAAAAAAGTTAAATAAAGTCCTTCTGTAACTTTTTCAACAAAGAAAAATGTACATTCATAATTTCTTGTTTTCATTTTAAACTTCCGTACTTTTTATTTGAGCTATTTCTATTTTCAAACCTTAAAATGCATTTTTTTATTAAAAGATGAATATTTTGATACTGTAAATTAGTGAACTTTGTTAAAATTAGAATCGACTCTTGGCCAGTACCATGCACGCTGTAGCAGCCTTCGATAAAAAATATTTTTTCAGGGTATGATCTAAAATCTAAAATCTAAACGTAATCACATTTCTCGCTAGATTTTTCGATAATCATATCAAGTTGCGACAAAGAATCACGCACTGTTTACAAATTAATTACGCGCAGCGCGCACGGTACCGCTTGATGGAAACTACGGGAAAGTGGTGGTCTCTTCCATCGCGAGGGAAATGTAAACAATTGGTTATGCAAAGCTAACATCGCGATACATGTTGTACACTAAAATGTATAAAAACATTACAAAAATAGAAAAGAAAGGCAGCACGTAAATAATGCTACAATTGTTTACATTTCCAAAGGATAGAAAGCAAGCAGAGGAATTCGGTTCTAGGGCGATGTAGGTACAGCTCCGTGGAACGATCGACTATCGTGCCGCTAAATCGAACAGAGTCCTTGAATATTTCGCGATCGCGAGCCGATTTACGACTTTCCAGGTAATTCAATGCCGCTTAATAAATAATGGCTGTCTAATGCGCAGGCGAACGAATGCGCGCTCGAGCGGGTGATATCAATTCGCTGGATTAAACGGCGAATTGGCCATTGTAATCCGTGACTATCTGGTTCAGTAGACGGGCCAGTGCAGCTGGGTATCGATTGTATTCATTGTAGCCATGTACCTATGACGAAGAGTTTCGGAACAACACTTAAATAGTAATCGCAAACCATTGGAGCGAATAATAAAATTAGGAGACTCATTCAGGACATCACCAATTTGCATTACCCGACGTAGAAGGCAAATCCGCGAGGCCATCAACGGCATGTAAACGTAAACTACTCTTTTGCTTCTTCGCAAAAGTTGCATATAAATTCTCCGATGACATGAGAGATAGATGTTTGTCATCTACCTCCATGGTCTGAGCTGTTTCCCCGTGCGCCTTTAATGCCGATTTCGTTACGCAAATGGCATTGACGATGGTCGAACAAAGTCGGTTTCGTTTCTTGTTCTTTAATGTCGTGCAATTGCACCCGAATTTTGCAAATGCAGACAAGCAGATGCTTTGTACATTAGCTTTTGATGATGTTGGGAAAACGGTGTTGTTAACGCGAAATGATCAAGACTCATTTAAATATCCATGTTTGCAGGAATTATTAAATTCCATTAGAAGTCTTCCAAATTCAAACGCCGATGCTAAAAGATCGTTTTTCATGCTTCCCGACATAAAGAACAAGAAACGAAACCGACTTTGTTCGACCATCGTCAATGCCATTTGCGTAACGAAATCGGCATTAAAGGCGCACGGGGAAACAGCTCAGACCATGGAGGTAGATGACAAACATCTATCTCTCATGTCATCGGAGAATTTATATGCAACTTTTGCGAAGAAGCAAAAGAGTAGTTTACGTTTACATGCCGTTGATGGCCTCGCGGATTTGCCTTCTACGTCGGGTAATGCAAATTGGTGATGTCCTGAATGAGTCTCCTAATTTTATTATTCGCTCCAATGGTTTGCGATTACTATTTAAGCGTTGTTCCGAAACTCTTCGTCATTGGTACATGGCTACAATGAATACAATCGATACCCAGCTGCACTGGCCCGTCTACTGAACCAGATAGTCACGGATTACAATGGCCAATTCGCCGTTTAATCCAGCGAATTGACATCACCCGCTCGAGCGCGCATTCGTTCGCCTGCGCATTAGACAGCCATGATTTATTAAGCGGCATTGAATTACCTGGAAAGTCGTAAATCGGCTCGCGATCGCGAAATATTCAAGGACACTGTTCGATTTAGCGGCACGATAGTCGATCGTTCCACGGAGCTGTACCTACATCGCCCTAGAACCGAATTCCTCTGCTTGCTTTCTATCCTTTGGAAATGTAAACAATTGTAGCATTATTTACGTGCTGCCTTTCTTTTCTATTTTTGTAATGTTTTTATACATTTTAGTGTACAACATGTATCGCGATGTTAGCTTTGCATAACCAATTGTTTACATTTCCCTCCCGATGGAAGAGACCACCACTTTCCCGTAGTTTCCATCAAGCGGTACCGTGCACGCTGCGCGTAATTAATTTGTAAACAGTGCGTGATTCTTTGTCGCAACTTGATATGATTATCGAAAAATCTAGCGAGAAATGTGATTACGTTTAGATTTTAGATTTTAGATCATATGTAATGTACTGACCCTTACTTATCGTTTTCCTCTGACTTTCTCTGCAAACACGAATCACGGTAACTACCCAAATGCTGCGTAATTGTAAACACTGCGTCATCCCTGCTACCCATCATCATCTTAGCTAATGCGTCACCTATCCAAAATCCTGCCTTTCTGCCCTATCTTGTCATCCCCTCTCCTAAATTCCGAAACCTTTAAAACCCCATTGCATTCCCTTATTCGAGAGCATTACTATTCCAAAAGCCACCAGTCCCAGTCACGGAGTCCAGTTCAAAACAGTTGAATCTCTAATATTCTTAATTTAGTTGAATAAATATCTTTATAAATATTATTCATAAAACGGTAGTTCAATTATCCTTGTGTCCATTACACATACCCTGAAAAAATATTTTTTATCGAAGGCTGCTACAGCGTGCATGGTACTGGCCAAGAGTCGATTCTAATTTTAACAAAGTTCACTAATTTACAGTATCAAAATATTCATCTTTTAATAAAAAAATTCATTTTAAGGTTTGAAAATAGAAATAGCTCAAATAAAAAGTACGGAAATTTAAAATGAAAACAAGAAATTATGAATGTACATTTTTCTTTGTTGAAAAAGTTACAGAAGAACTTTATTTAACTTTTTTTATGTAGAATTTAGTTCGTATATCTGAAAAATCGAAGAACCATTTAAATATAAAGTTTCATTGAAATCCATTTTGCCGTTTAAACGTAACCCTAGTAGCATTTATTTGTTGGGAGTTTGTTGGGCCAATGACGTGTTATCCGTTGGCCAACTGTTGAAGTGTCGCGCTATTTTTAAATGGGCCAACGATTGTAACCAACGTAGGCCCAACGTCACTTAACACGAAGGCCCAACCGAAGGTTTCTTTCCATAGGCCCAACTGGGCCCAACTGAAGGCTTCTTTCCAAAAGACGTCTTAAAAACGTCCCGAAGGCGTCTTAAAGAACTTCAAAAGACGTCGTAAATACGTCTTCTTCAGGTCTGGTTTAGGGAAAAAAAAAATTCGCGGTGAGGAGAATCGAACCCAAACTTTCCGCTTACAAAGCAACCGCTGTTCGCAACTGACCAATACACTTCCTTGTAAACACTTATAATTTCTAGTTACATAACTAGTATTAATTGTTTATGAAAACTGCGCAGTGACACAAAATATTCTACAAAATATCAACATCCGACCTTTAGACTCATTCCTTAAAATTTCACATTTGTCTTAAGACAGACGTCCTCATTACGTATTTATAAATAAGAAAAGAAAAATCACAACAGGTTTTTTGATGTAGCAAATTTTCTGACGTTTGTAAGACGACATTTAATCATCGTTGTAAATTTTTTGTTAATTAACCAACCATAGTAATTGTAGGCCCAACATTGGATATTCGTAGGCAAACTGTCGTAACTTTTTGTTAATTAACCAACCATAATAATTGTAGGCCCATCATTGAATATTCGTTGGCAAACTGTCGTAACTTTTTGTTAATTAACCAACCATAACAATTGTAGGCCCAACATTGAATATTCGTTGGCAAACTGTCGTAACTTTTTGTTAATTAACCAACCATAACAATTGTAGGCCCAACATTGAATAGTCGTTGGCAAACTGTCGTAACTTTTTTGCCGTAGGCCCTGTGTTGGGAATTTGTAGGCACAAACACTAACTGTATCCCAACTAATTCCCAACTGTTGGCAACCGTTGGCCAACCAAAAATGCTACTAGGGAATCGTGTTAACAAATATATGAGATATTTAAAAAAAGCTCTTTTCTAAATAGTCAAAACGTGATCAGGAGGTCTTAAAACGTGATTTCCGTAACAAAACTTTTTCCAAATTTTTTCATTACAAGAGTATTATACATATGTCAGAAAGTGAAAAGTGTATCTCGAGGCATTCAAGAAGATCGCGTACGGCCGCGTGTCGCTTGCACCTCTCCTTGGATCACAGCGTTTCAAGAGCGAGAGAGAAAGACACACATTCGTTTTCTCTCTCGTCTTCCCGACGTTGTCCGAAGCGCCGAGCTCACGGACACGCAGCTCCGGCGTAGTGTGCATGCGTGGTGGGGGAAATTCTCGAGAGATCCCGTCCAGTGTTCACGGGAAATTCCCTCCGTAGTAGGATACTACCGTCGCAGGGAGGGGGAACGCATGCGCGCGATGACGCGGTGACGTCAAACCAATCAACGCCAAGACGGGAAAGGATGGGAAACGAAAGGGCGCCACCGTCAAGTGGCGGTGATTACGAATCGGTAATTATGTGTGAAGCACGCGGGTAGGGTAAAGGACCCAATTACTGACTCTTTAAGCGTTGACTCTGACATTATCTTATAGTTTTGTACTTATAGACTAAATATATATGTTGTTCTTGTTATTTATTATTTTCATACGTTTACTTGATGAAAAAAATTGGATGGATCTTAAAACATTGATTTTTATGTATAAATTCATCAATTTCAAAAATATATTTCGGGATCTATTACTGACACCCTTAAAAATGTATTTGACCGAATTACTGACGCCCCAATTACTGCCAGCTAACCTATAATACTGTTTATCTCATTTTAAGGTTATGTCGTCTCATGTACATGAGCAACTACTGCTATGACAGTAATACCAAAATGCTTGAAACGCTTGTACCAAGCACTGTCACCCAATTAATAAAGAAAAAGACTTAATGAATCGTTGAATTCCGATCGTTATTACTTTCTATGATACTTATGTTATCTAAAACATTATATTTAAGCTATTAACATAACAAAATATAATGTTCCCGGAATTTCTCGTGAACACTGGTCACTCGCTCGGCTTGACTTGATGGTGACGCCGTTTCGTTTCCCATCCTGTCCCGTCTTGGCGTTGATTGGTTTGACGTCACCGCGTCATCGCGCGCATGCGTTCCCCCTCCCTGCGACGGTAGTATCCTACTCAGTGTTCACGGGAAAGGGCCTGATAGCTGTGAGCCACTGGCGTCGATTTGGTTCGTTTACCAGCTTGGCGTTGATTGGTTTGACGTCACAGCTCGTCGCGGGCATGCGCAACAGAGGGTAGCTCACAGCTATCAGGCCCTTTCCCGTGAACACTGATCCTACTACGGAGGGAATTTCCCGTGAACACATTCCCGTCCCGAATCTGGCATCACTGGTTCACACCGCGCGATACTCTACCAGACATCCTATATGCACCTACATGCCCGCGCGTCCGTTTATCAGATTCCACGTAACTCGTTCCGTGACGGGATCTCGGCGGAGCTTGATCCTTGGGCAATCTCGCCGACCAACGATGGATGATGCTCTCTTTACAGGAGGATTTCATAGATTCGGCAAAGTAGTCTGAATACATAGCCGCTGGCTCCTATCCAATTGTTTCCAAGTTCGGATTAGTTGAGTAATATTCTGAATGAAGCAAGCGTGGTGTATATATTCCTGTTTCTTTCATGCTCCGTAGGAGGGTGTCACGCGACGAGTCCCTATTTCCTGCGTCTTTTGCAGGTTAGGTACTGTAAATCCGACGCGGCGGGATGAACCTCGGAGATTAGCCCGGGGCATGGAGGAATGTGAAACGGGGGAAAGCTCTCGTAACCGCTGTGTTATCAAAGAAGCCACTGGCCGATCGTAAAATACGAGCTTGCGCATTTCCTCCGTCTTCCAGCAACGATCTAAAACTTTACGGTCGAAGGCGAACGTGTTTGATGTATCGATCGAGGCATCGGGCTGCTGCTCGGGGAATTGTTTGATCGACTGGAATCTGGTAGTGACGAAAAGGACCGCCTATAGTCGCTCCGTGCCGGATACACGCTACAGTTACCTAAATATGTAGGAGAGGAAAAATATTCGCAACACGTGCCGTTTTATACGTCCGCGGAGGACCAGCGGACCAGGTGTTCGGTGTTCGGTGGTACGGCACTGCTCGGTGAATCGTAGTTTCATTGATCGCGATGTCGTACGCTGGCCCGACGGTTGGCAGGGAGGGAAGGACGAGGAGCCGCCAAGTGGAACGTGCACTCAGCAGTGGCTTACGAAAACCAGGCGCCTTGGTCTGCTGGACCGGTTAACCGCACAGGCTCCCGGTACTTATTATTCCAGGGTCTCTCAGTTTTCGATCTCTCCTTCACAGTCGGCTCAAGATTCCCGTGGACATTAACGGCGGAGAAGTAATCGATAGCGTTGCTCGGCGTGGAGAACAGAAGAACCGAAGGCCCCGGTCGATTGGTCGCCACTTTTCATCCGCTGCTGAGAGCGCTGAGTCCATCACCCTTTGACTCACCATTCACCGAATCGTCCGCGATGCGCGACGAAATAATATCTCGGCAGTCCCCGTGCTTTCGCCCCGCACGATTAATTTCTCTACCGTTCTTTCTACCATCTCATCGCGATGAGAGATCAAAGGGGGCAGTTACTGTACAAGATAGCTGAGAAATGCGACGGGGAATAAGGAGGAAGTTAGGTTTTCAGCTATCGAATTTGGCCGTGTGATCCTTGCGTGAAGGATCGCAGGGGAATCTCTGAGTCCTCCCGTTCGTCTCTACCCCCGAGTGGAATTGTTGGGAAACCTTGGCTCATTATGTCACACCCGTCCGTTGGCCCCGTGCTGAACGGAGGCTGATGTACATAGGTATAGCCGGTAAAGTTGATCTCGGGATCGGAAAACAAGGGTCCCGAGGAAAAATCTCTCCGGCAATGCTGCACGTCGGCCTCGCATGGATCCGCGCGCGCAACTGCGCGCGAGGGAGGGTTCCTCGGGCTAGGTGGGGCACCCGCGCGAGGGGTGTCGGGGCAGAATCGAGCGGGCGACGCGACGCGCCGCGCCGCGCCGGTATCATGCCCGCGATAGTAGTAGTCGCTCGTGACGACGTCGATTTCGTAGTCGGGAGGGCGCCGTCGCGTAGCCGACTTAATCGCTGGTAGTAGTAGTAGCCGCGCCGCTGCTGGTGGTGGTGAGTTCCCACTGATTGTGAGAGAGCGTAGTGGCGTGCGTACACGCGACGGGCTCGTGTACGGGGGGTAGAGAGCTTTGACATCGGCTCTGGCTGGCGGTGGTGTGCGGTGGTGGCTGGCGGCAAGCGATAGCGAAGACCAGGAAGGGCGAGCGAGAGGAAAGAAAAGGGGATCGAGCAGCCCGGCGTCGGTGAGGCGGAAGGGTGTTTCACCCGGCTCGTTTCGGAGTAGTCTGCCGGTTCGCGTGGTAGAGGTTCGATGGTGGCGTGTGTCTCGGTCGGAGCGGTGGCTGGTTGAAACTTGAAACGCGTTGCTTTCCGGCACGTCTCCACCGTGTTGGCGCGCGTGGCCACTCTCCATCATCATCCCCATCGCGGACGAGGCCGAGAAAGCCTGACGAAGAAAGGGGACGGTGACAGAGAGGGAGAGGGAGGGAAAGGGAGGAGACAGAGAGAAAGAGAGAGAGAGAGAGAGAGAGAGAGAAAGAGAGAGAGAGAGAGAGAGAGAGAGAGAGAGAGAGAGAAGGTGGTGCGTAGGTGTGTGCGCAACGGGGACGGTGGCTGGTGGCGGTAGCCTTTCGATAGAAAGAGTGGTGTACGGAAGTGGCGGTGGCAAGTCGTGGTGGATGGTGGAGTTTTCCGCGATAGGTTGGATCGGTGGAGATCTTGGTGATTTCGAGAGTACACGCGAGGTTGGGTTAGGGTGGAAGAGCAGCGACGAGCTAGACGAGACCGCACGAGACGCGACGGGACGACGACGGGAACAGAGAGAAGAGATGCGAGGATGTGATCGATAAGGAAGGGTGTCGAGGTGCGGGTTTCGCGAAACGGGGACGCCGAGAGCGCGCGTAGATACGCCGCTGATAAACATACGCGCGTAAAGTACTTGTCACTCGGGCACGCAGTGACGCACGCGCCGACACGACGCTTGCGTCGCGAGACAGCGGTGAAAGTCGGTTATCGTGGCTGGACACCGGGACGCAAGGATCACGGGGACTCACCCTCGTCCGGAAGATCGGGAGACGGAGGGCGAGGGCGAGGGCGAGAGCGAGGGCGAGGGCGAGGGCGAGGGCGAAGGAGAGAGCGAGGGCGAAGGAGAGAGGAGAGATCGGAAGACGGCGAGAAGGAGAGTTAGGGGGAAGACGGCGGCTGAATATCGGGCTGGTGCGCGGCTTCCCGGAGGGAACGTGATCTTCGCCATCGTCGTGAGAAGATTCATCTTCCTCTTCTCCTCTTCTTTCTCTCTCCCCCTGGATGTGCGCTATCTTCGTGTGTGCCCGATGGGCTTTGCCGGCGAAAGAAGGTCAAAGATCGATCGGCGAGTACGAGGGTCGTGACCGGACGCAGACACGGGCCGAGCCACGCGCGCGACACGGGCGTGAAGGTGGGTCCCGGAGAAGGCAAGGAAGAGGATCCGCGAAGCTGATCCGATGAGGCGGATCGATCGTCGAGGGAGGCAGACGCGCTAGGCGTTATCGTCGATGCCCGCCGATCCCCCGCGAACCTTTCCGCTTAGAGTAGAAGCGGCCAGGGGACCACGTTGCCTCCGAAATCCAGACGAGTCGAGCAAGTAACGGCGCGGCCCGGCGTGCCGCGATGGAGGATGATCCAAGTACGTCTGGAGGCAGCGAGCAAGCGTAGGACACGGAGCTCGCCTCGTACGTGGGCCTGGTAGCTCGGAGTCATATTCCAGACTTGCGGGGGTTTGATCATTGGACGAGCGTCGACGACGCTGAATATCGAAGGAGAGGCAAGAAGATTGATTGATACCAGAGGGAGAGAGGAGAGTGGAGATAGTGGATAGTTGATAGTGGAGGGTGGAGGAGCGAGAGGGCGATAGGGAGGGAGAGCGGGAGAGAGAGAGAGAGAGAGAGAGAGAGCGAGCGAGGGAAAGAGAGAGAGAGAGAGGGAGAGAGAGTGAGAGAGGTAGAGGTATCGGTAGAGGGAGAAGGGAGTGGAAGGGTGGTGAGGGTGAGGTAAAGGGATCGAGGAAGAAGGATGTCGAGGGACCCGTATTCGAGCGGAAGCGGAGTAGTCGGCGGGCCAGGAGGAGGCGGAACTCGTTCGCCGAGAAGCGGTCGCCGCGTGGGCGAGCTGCCTACGGTGGACCGTAGCCCGTCTCGGAGCTACGCGAGCGGTCGCGGAAGCCCGCTGGGTCGGAAGAGAGGCACCCGTAGCGGGAATAACTCGCCGGAGCACCTCGGATACAGTAGCTACCATCACCATCAGCTGAGCAGCCCGTACTACTCCCGCGAGGAGGACCTCGCCAGTCCCGTGATGCTCGAGGAGAGGGGCAGGAGTATGTCAACCGGGGGCGGTGGGGGCGGACATCACAGATCCAGAAGCGCCTCGAGACCCGCCATGTCCAGCTCGGCGGGCATGTCGACGAGGTATACCAGCCTCGATCGGGCATCGGCCGGGATCCTCGATCACGATCGCGAGTTCGTCCCGATACGGGATCCGCGGGAGCGCAGCAGGGACCGCGGCCTCTACCTCGAGGATGACCTCTACCCGTCGAGATCGGCCAGGCAGAGCCCGAATCCGCACATGCTCCGGGACGGCGGTGGCTACATCGGCGAGCTCCAGCACCAAAACAACGATCTCCAACGAGAGCTCGGGAACCTCAAGAAGGAGCTCGAGCTGACGAACCAAAAGCTCGGCAGCTCGATGCACAGCATCAAGACCTTCTGGAGTCCCGAGCTTAAGAAGGAGAGAGCGTTGAGGAAGGAGGAGAGCACCAAGTACAGCCTCATCAACGAACAGCTCAAGCTGCTCAACAACGAGAATCAGGTCAGTGGGACTTTTCCATTTTTCCCCTATCTGCCTGTTATCCACGCCAGGGCGACATGGTGTTTCGCCGTTTCGCCGTCCCCTCTACGCTTTGTCCTTGTTCCGCCAGCTCTCGTGGACGCGCGCTCCAGTTTCCGTCACGTTCGCGGCGTACAATCTAGGTCGAAGCGATTAGGACGAATTCTCCTGTCGGGCTTTTCCGCGAATCGCTCAGTAAAAATCGTCCACGGCGCTTCTCACCGTTGCGGATAGTAATATCCTAGAATGAGTGTCGCTCGGCCTGCTCGGCTGCTGGAATGCGTATGCGAGTGTGCGTACCGAGGAACGTTACACGAGGGGCGAGTTCGTGTTCGGATGCACCGAGAGACACGGCCATTATCCGCTGTAAGATTGTCGCGATGGTGCAATTCATCTTCAATCTGTATTTTCAGCAATTACGAGCAGAGTCCAACAGCGTTGTCGGATAGGTTCTTCCACGCGAATTCCCTAGCATTCTAGCCTGCTAGCTCTTTAACAGACGAACCTACTCCCACGTCCTCGGCATCGAATTTCCGCGAGCTTTTTCGAAAGGCGCAGAGGGAGGACGATTTTTACGACTGGTCTGATGGTCCCCCGATCATCTCCGAGCGATAGAATCACCTGTCAACTCGTTTCTCCGACGTGTCTTCATAGACGCGCTTATCGATTAGCCAAAAATTCGGTGCAGAGGGGGAGCCACCGATAGAACGATTCGCAATGATTAGGTATTATCTGGCTGACGTGAAGTCGCCGAGCAATCGAACGTTCTGCAGCAGTGCACACTTGCTCCGGCGACTTAACGCGGTGAATTATCGACCAATTAAATTCGCGTGCCTGAATATTGACCGCGTCGCGATCGTTGCCAACGGGGTGGAGGCACCCGGACCATTTGCAATCCGGCATTGCAACAAGTTTCGTTGGTCAAGAAGCATGCAGGGTCTTTCTGCGTTTTCTCCGAGCAGACACAGACGCGCTATCTTGAAGGACGACGAATGGGTCGATACGTTAACTGCTCGCGAAGCCCGGCGCATATTTATATAATAATGTCGAACAGACTGGCGCGCTTTCCAAACAACTTTCGTCTCTTTCCAACAATTCGTTTTTCCCTTTCGTTTGACTGCGATCTCGCGTTTAAACGACGAATTCTGTTGCTCCGCTTGAAACTTTAAGGGGGAAGCTGGCGTAATCGGCAGAGATCAAGGTTGCTTTTGGGAATCTTTTGCCAGGAAACTATACGTGCAATCTTTTTAAAACTTTCAGGGTAGATTATCACGTATTTCCAGAAGCGAAGAAACGTTTTTAAATATAAAAATATCGCGGTTACTCCAAGTCGCGCCGTACTTCCGCTACGTATTTACCATCTGCCACTGACGATCGTTTACCCAGCGCATCGTAGCCTTGCTTTTGGGTATTAATCCTACGAAGTTACAAACATCGGAGCATCTTTAGATCGCGTTTAGCCGCGTACCAGTGAAGCTCAGCCTCGCTTGATTTCCTTCAAAGTATCCGCCGCGATGGTTCGTTAGTGTTGCCCGCGTGGGCATATTTTTGGCCGCGTCGGCGATGGCGAGGCTGACACTGCCATGAGTCATTGCCACCGAGAGTAGAAGAATCTCGGAGAGTCAGATTCCCTGGCCATCTGCCCACCGTTTCTTCCTTTTTATCTGCCGTCTGTCTTTTCACGAGCACGTCCACGGGGGATTCTTATACGCGCGCATGTGCCTACATACGCGGCAATGGCACGTGCCTAATGCCTATTGCATATTGCCAGCTGCGAGCGCGCCCCCGATTGCAGCATTCTCTCGCGCCCTGCCCCTCCTTTCAAGCAGAATTACAAAACGATATTGACGAAAGTCTTGTGCAAACACCGATCGCGAATCGATCGGCGGTCCGTCACCGGTGCTGGCCAACTTCGAGCTGTTCCCCTCTCTTCCATTAACCTCGAGGACCCTGCAGTGGGGCGCGCAAAAAACGCATTAAGGGGGGACTCTACCTTGTTGGGCCGAAAAATCGATGAATTTGGTGAATTTTTTGTACAAAAACGGTTTGACAAATTAATTTGCCGTTTGACAGGCTGTTTTATTGTATCTTCAGCTCTTGTTATAAATTTTTATGTGACGGTAAAAAAAAGATGTGGCTGATACAGAGCGCTGACTTGAGGCGTTGAAAAAAAATCGGGTGGTCCTGGCGTTAACGAAATGTACTCGAAGGATAATCTGAAACACAACAACGAAAGAGATTCTTAATCTGTATGAATGTGGCTATCGATGGTAGTAGATTCATTAAGATAAACAAAGAAATGTTAAAATGGCAGGCTTCTGAATATGATGAATCGAATTTTTCTCAAAAATCGGCAAAACATCATTAAGTAAAATTAGGAACGGTTACAATACGGCAATAAATCTACTACCATAGATAGACAGACGCTTGCTCAACATGCATGTAAAATTTCAAGTTGTTTGCTTCATTGGTTGTCGAGATTTCTTCAACGCCAGGTCGAAAAATGTAGTTTCGAGAAAATCGAGTTTAAAAGTTCATATTATGTATAAGGATAGAAATTGACTACTTACCATTATTTAAGCTATTCCAGGGCCATAAAGGACTTTGCAGAGTGTATACACAAGACTCATATCTTTCCGAAAAAGCAAAAAAAAAAAAAATGCAATTTTTCGGTCCAACAAGGTAGAGTCCCCCCTTAAACCGATGGAAGCGGCTCGAAAGCGAGCGGGGGTGGCATTAATTGTCCTTTTCTGCCGGGGCCATGAAAACTATCGTTCGCTGGTCGCGCCGTGATCCTCGGCAGCGCGGACATGAAAATGGTAATAATTTGCTGCTGCACGCGGCGCGGGATCGCGTTATCAGTTCTCCGTTTGTGGAGAAAGCTATAATCGAATCGACGCGACCTCGAGCGGAAACTCTGTGGTTTGTGCGGCAAATTCGCTGTCGAACTTCTTTGTATTAGTGGCTATGTAGGTATAGGTACGTGTGTTCCGTTCGGTGGGCCAAGGTGCGCGCACAAACTCCAGTGCCATTTTCAACTTCGATGCCCTAAAAGTGAGATAGACTACGCAGCACTATCGACCGCGATATTCTGTTCGTAACTTAACATGGTTAAAGTGGGGCTGTTTAATGGTTGGTGCTCGACTGCTCGCGCATACCGCGCTGCTTCAATTCATCGAAACTGCAGCTGCTAGCCAGTGACGTGCTTGGACCGAGAGAACCCGAGCGTTGGGGTCCATTTTTTCATGGATAAAATTTAGGCTTTCCGCCGGGCTGCTTTTGTTCCAAACGCGCTAACTGACGCCTGTGCAAAATGCGAGCCTAATCGGACAATAATTTTTAATACTTTCTGTCTGCTTTCCAATTAAGGGGTCACCGCAGTCAGTGAGGTAATAAAAAGAACGATTCCTTTGGGAATTTCTTTCAGAAAGTACACGCATATTTTTATGCAAGGGTTTTTGTATTCATATGAGGGACACTTTAACAAATTATTATATCATTTGGAGGTACTGGTGGAAGCCATTTTTCTTCCTGACACGAAACAACATTTTTTAAATAATGTTGCAAATCGTAGCGACCTGTAAATACCTGTGCTTCGTATAGGCAATTTTTTGATACTGGCACTTCTTTCGGTTCGACGAGCAAAAGCAGACTTGTGGAGAGCAACAAAGAATATAAAATATATTTCCCACAGGGCCGTGGACCACCCTGCCGAGCATTTATGAAGGATTTAACTCCTCTCCTTCCAACTTGACAAGCTCTTCGACAATATACCGGCAGTTAGCCGCGATAAATAATTAGAGGAAATCTCGAGTTGGTGTTGGTGGAAAGAAACTCGTAAAAGTCTGTCCCCACAAATGGCAACTTATTGTTCCGCTCTCATTCCGAACCATCTGCTCTCTTCAAATTCTTTTCACTGCCATCAGACGGGACTACCTATGCATAGTTGGTCCTCTTGGCGTGTATCCACAGTATCCACTATCCCGGCTTCCACGCCTTTTACTCTGCCTCCGCCGTCGGGATCTTTGAAATTCCCACCGATACTGCCGGCTGGCTTCGCTCCGTAGAACCTTCTCTCGCATACATTAAGAGCACAACAATTGCTTTCGTTTGTAAGCCCAAGGGGGAGCGAGTCCCGACTGTCCTCGTTAGCTCTCCTTTTAGCCACGCTAGCAACGATCTTCGCGCTGCGCGAATCCAACGCTGAGGATCGATTTGGTTCTCTTTGTTCGATCGCGTGTGTGGCACTTACTGAGAATGGTCATAGCCACCGGAATAATTCCTCTGGGATAATGAGACATGTTGCGGGGCGACGTGGAAGAAGGGACCGTTCTCCGTGTTAGAATTCCTCTTTCGGGAATCGATAACCCAGTGGGCCAGATTATTTCTATATCTATAATATATAAGAACATGTGTTGCGAATGAGGTGGCCTGGCGCGCAAGAATTGCCGCGGTGGGTGTGCCATTTTTCAACTTTTTGCCCGGTGCGCTCTTTTTGCAACTCTCGTCGCGTTCGTGCCGCTGCTCCGAACGATTGGCTTTAAAACACACGCGGAGGACAGTAGCGGCGACGAGGGAGCGTTGAAGTTTCTTTGCTCGGATATTAGGTTGAAACGATGCCCCGCGGAACTCGCGGCGTCAGATGGCGATACATAATGGGGCGATTTCGAAGGTTTCCGCGTTGGAAAAGTATGCGAAAACTACGAACGTATATGGAGGTAGGGAGGTAGGACGCGTCGCGCTGCCCGATCGATCGATTTATTTTCAAAGTACACGGAGAGACGCGTTTTACGCCCTAACCCCGAGGAACAATGCGGCCGCGCCATAGTTAGTCCGCGTGGCATAGGTTCCCTCTAATAATCCACCTCGATATATTTAGGCCGATCGATATAGACGGACGTATGCGGCGGTGTACTTTGCGCGACCTGAACTGCATTCTCACGGCAAATCCCTGTCTCTCTCTCTCCCTCACGTGTCAGTCGATTCTTCCTTCACCTCGGTCATTTCGTACTCCTGCACCGTCCGCGGAGTCTACCACGAGGAACCGAGTTGGTTGCAGAGGCGAGGAGGGCATTTCATTTGTCGCGGTTGAAATTACATTCGACGACACGACGCGCATAATCTTTCCCCCGTTTTGAATGGCTGTCATCTCGGGCCACGGTATAGCCGGCTATAAATCATACTTTGGAAGCATGTGTGCGCGAGCGCGGAGCACGAGTGGGTTAATGAGGAAGCGAGTTGCAGCGTGTCGCTCGGCGTTATTTGTATAACAGTGGAGGCGTATCGCAGTGCCGGGACCATGCTTTATTCGCCCCTCCACCGTGCGTTCTCGAAATTATTGTGACGTCAGCTATGCGTCTAGAAGGCGCTTGTCGCGTCTAATAGAGGCAATGCTGGATCGATCGTCGTGTGCGACGATTCTATGCCGCTCGCCGCTCGTGACCGAATTCCTGATTGAATCGTGCGGCAACTTTGCCCTTAATGGTCGCCGGGGGTGGTCGTGTATGAAATCTCATTACCCTTACCATAACCCGGTAGTTGCATTTTCTTTGACTTTTCCCGAAACTAGGTTTCAGATTGGTTTCGCGTCCAATGACAATGCTCCGGTCTTGAATGCTCCAATTACACAGGAGCGAGAATTGAGAGCTGAGAGAGCTGAGAGAGCTGAGAGAGCTGAGAGAGATGAGAGAGCTGAGAGAGATGAGAGAGCTGAGAGAGATGAGAGAGCTGAGAGAGCTGAGAGAGCTGAGAGAGCTGAGAGAGCTGAGAGAGCTGAGAGAGCTGAGAGAGCTGAGAGAGCTGAGAGAGCTGAGAGAGCTGAGAGAGCTGAGAGAGCTGAGAGAGCTGAGAGAGCTGAGAGAGCTGAGAGAGCTGAGAGAGCTGAGAGAGCTGAGAGAGCTGAGAGAGCTGAGAGAGCTGAGAGAGCTGAGAGAGTTGAGAGTTGAGAGTTGAGAGTTGAGAGTTGAGAGTTGAGAGTTGAGAGTTGAGAGTTGAGAGTTGAGAGTTGAGAGTTGAGAGTTGAGAGTTGAGAGTTGAGAGTTGAGAGTTGAGAGTTGAGAGTTGAGTGTTGGGAGCGCTGCTAACGCAACGCGAAACAGCCGCATTACCGAAAGAAATATCCTCTCTGTTAGATATCTATATGTATCTGGGTCAGTCTCCGGGACATCTGGGTTACGTCAGGGACAGACGATAAACTCCACTTTTATTCGGCGTTTTACGATCGATACTTCCGGCCGGCGGCGCGGCGCGGCGTTATCGGTGATGTTCTATTCGTCCACGCGACCTGTACTCGCCAGCCGGACAGGGTGGTGGCTGGGGTGGTTCGGATGATGTGAAGTGGTGTAGAGCGAGATTGCTACGACATTCGAAACGAAAAATTACTCGTACTCGTGACCCGCTTCCCGTGGCGCTTTAATTTGCCAGCGGAGAAACAAAGAAGAGAAACGAAAGGGAAAAATAAACCTTGGGGATATAAAAATCCTTTTAGTCAAAGTACCAGCGCCGCGCCGCGCAGCGCCGGTTTCTCGAGCGTGACTTATTCAGCGTCGAAACGCTCCGTTCCCAGGAAATGAGCGTCCCACGAGCACGATTCCTTTCGCGCGTTAAGATTTCTCGCCGCGTCTTCGCGGTCACGGTGCATATGTAAGTACTTGGTCTACTCCGGCGAACGACGCCACTAGCGACTATTCCCCCGAGGGCTTTTATGCGCGTTTTAGTGGCGCTCATTTATCGAGCCGGGTTTATCAGCGAGCTTTCATCGGAGTAGGACGTAAACAGGCAATAAAGTCGAGTATTGCAATGGCTGACAACACCGTGGTCTAATGACTGACGATGCGATGCGTCTGGGTAGTGGGAGCACGAGAAATCCGGCTCGTAAAGTCCGTCACGATGGAAAATCAATGGCGGCTCGACGGTCACGAGTTCGCAATCCCTTTTTACAATACTTGGCTGGCTGAATGGAAATGTCTTGGTTCAGTCGTGAATTCAACCTCGATTACCAATTATTTAACTTGATTCAGCCAAAGTGTAATACAGTAAAGCGTCAATTATCCGAGCCTGTGTTGCATCATCGCTATCCCCACACTTCTTGGAAGCATATAACAACTATATGTATTATACACATAGGGTAAATCCGGGAGACGCGGTCGGCCCGGAGAGTTGGTCGTGTCGCTATATTTCAGAGTCTATACGTAAAAATGCATTAAAGTGCAGACCAATTACTTCTCTAGAAGCCAAATAGTTGAATGAATAGCGTTATTTCGCTTCCTTCTGTGTTTTTCTGGATTTATAGGCTATAAAAGGTAAATTGATGTTACATTTAACCTCTTTTGTCAAACAGCGGTTGTACAGAATCGTATTTAAAATATATTTCTACGTTTATTTTCCTTTAATGTTTGGAATAATAAGATAGTAGAGATATTGAGGGACAATGCAGCCAAAGTATTTGGCCATATTAACTCTTCCTCTCAAAGCTAACGAGAAGACCATGTCTCGCTGCAGAAAGGTGAGATGGTCGAGTTATGATTTTTTTATTATTTTTGTTTATTTTTTTATTTTTTATTATTAGTTTATTATTATTTTTGTTTATTTAGTTTCTTTATTCAGTTTTGTATTCATTTGCCTTGCTAATCGCCAGTAGGTAATTCACTTTTTCTTTGATTTGTTCTTTACTTGTTTAGCGTAAACAAATTAAATATCAATGAATCCGTAGTTGTATTCACTCATAAATAATTTTGCTTTATCCTTTGTTAATTTTCCATGAATAATTATGTGAGTGGCCTCTGCCAACGACGAAAACCATTTCTCCCGGCACCTCGGGAGAGGTGGTCAGATGTCATGACTTCAGTTTTTCACCCGATTTACAGTAAATATTGTCTTAATGCAAATATCGACCAGTTTTTCTGAATCGGCATAAAATTCTGAACATATTAGGTTTGTTCTGATAAAATAAGTAATATCTATATTAGTTTTAATAGCCATTTTATATTAGGTCGACCGCGTCTCCCGGATTTACCCTATATTTTCCGCGATGTACATTACATTTCAAAGGACAGCAGTAGCACTCCTGTATTTAATAAGTAATCCTAGGTGTAATTCCTATAGTTATAAAGTGGGTAAGTAATCATGCATGCTTCATTCCCGGAACAATTCGATTTTCCGAACCACCTCGGGGTCCCAAGTGGCCCCAAGTGGTTCCGATAATTGACGCTCCACTGTAATCCGGGTCTCGCGGCCGTTGGAATCCTCCAACGTGGAAAGGATTCGTAGTTTCACTTGTCAGGGAGGAATTGTATTTGTCTCGACAAATGCCTACCGTACATCGGGCTCGCGAGTCTATATATAAAGAGAGCATACCGCGTCTATAAATGTGCAGCGTTCGATTGGAGGTGCGATACCGAAACACACGCGGTCGCGCGAACGATTCTCCTTTCGCACGAACATCGCCCGTTTTTGCTCGAGCCGCGTGGATCAGATATACATGCACACATGTATATCGTGCACTTGCTAGGCCATTTTCCACCGGGCAACATAATTACCGTTGCCACGGTTGATTAATCGCCGCAATTTCTCGGATGTAATCGCGAGGCTGTGGCTCGGGCTGCGACCTCGGCTTCGGTAGCAGTCAGTTTCATCGAAGGCAGAAGAGCGGTGGAAGTCGGTGACCCTTTCACGGATATATCAGTAGTATTCGTGGAATTGGAGATTTGGGAATGCCGAAAGAAAAAGCGCCGTGTGGATGTGTAGGGGTGTATGGGTGCAGAGGTCATAGGAGAGAAAGAGAGGACGACGAGGGAGCAGAAGCCGTGGCGTTATCGAGCGACAGCGGTTGGTCCCTTCCAACTCGCACACACACACATACACACACATCACCCTCCCTCTTTCCCTCTACCGCCTCCCTTGTTATTCTTCCTTGTGCCCCTCTTTCTTTCTCGCTCTCTTTGTGCTTTCACCTCTTCTTTACGCACGTTTGTGACCCTGTTTCTACCTTCCTCTTTCCCACGCTTCCAACCCCTTATTTTCTGCCCGCGCCCCTTCATCCCTCTGTTTTCCCGTTCCTCAGCCCAGCCAGCCCACCATTCCCCCAACACATGCACCACTTCCACTTTCGATTCACCCTTATCACGCCCGCCCTCTCACTACAGGCATCCCCTACGCAGCAGGAAAATCCAGCGAAATGTCATCGAAGCTGTCCCCGATGAAGAAATCCCGATTTACGAGCCGTGACGTCACTTCTGCTTCCACCCGGCTTCGCCCGAGCCACGGTCCCGAAATACTCCGGCAGGATTCGAAAGAAGTTACGGTTAACCGAGCAATTACGTGGATACACGCGCGCAGTCTCGTGCAAATCCCGATATTGCAACGCAAACGTGGAAACCAGACTCTAGTTTCTTGGGGTCGTCGTACCTTAGATCGATCTTTCAGCTAGAACCGAGGCTTTGCCAGGCGGGGTCGACCTAAAGGCAGACGTCTCCCTGCCAGCGGAACGCTCGCCGTTTCGTTTCATTTCGTCGCACGATTGTGTGCTTTAAGATTTATAAGATTCGCGAAGGAAACGCTGGCGGGAGTCCATTAGGACGCTTGAGTTTTTTTCACGGTCAACCTGGATACGTTGGGAACACTTAGGTACGCGGGTCTAACGGCGCTGCTAATGCCGGTACGTACTGGCATTCCAGTGGTTAGCGTAAATGGACCACTGACCTACATACGCGGTCGGGAAATGGGGCGAGGGAAAATGGCGGGAAATTAGGTCAGGGGAATTTGCGTGGTCGGAATCGGCGTTGCAGTTTTACGCCTCGCTTTGTCCTTCGTGTTTAACGCAATCGATTCGCCAGATGCGACAGTTGTTCCCGTTGGAAAATTCAAATGGAATTGTATCCTTGTAGCAACGGGCTTTATCGCGTTTGCTCAGGTTGGAAAAGCTAGCAGCACCCTGGATGTCGTTGACGCTGGATAATTGCGGCCGCGTAAACATCGCGCTGAACGCCCGCGCGTGTCTGGCCATGCACGATGCATATCTACTTCGTACTATTTATGAGCAGCGGGCAGTGGCACACGAAACAGGGACTGGCGGAGCTACGAGCATCGAGGGCCCCGAAAGAAATCGATTTATCGTGCAACGACCCGAGAAAAATCAGGGGGGTAGCTTGTACAGGTTTGCTTCCTAGTGGAGGCACGCGACATTTTGCGCCTTATTCTCTAGGTATTCTTGGAAGCACGTTATCGTGCCGCGAGAAAGTCGTGGAACTTACCTCTTAGCAAAGCGTATTTACGATCCTTTTTATTATCGATGTGGAAATTTAGAATTGCAGCTGGCGATAAACGTTTTAAGAAGCATTTGGTGTAAGTTTAAGTGGTGCAAGAGTTGCTCAACGGGTTGGTAATTTTTTGCAAAATTAAGATCACAAAATTGTGAGATCCGTGCTGCGTTTAGCTAATTTTTGTTAAACTCAAAAGAGGTTTGGTAGCTTTCTGCATAACTGGGCCCAATTGGACGTGGAAAGGAGGTGGAATTTGAGGCGTAAGATGGACTCAAACCAGACACGCACTACTACTACTACTATTGCACAGACTTGGCTTGTCGCAAGGAAATAGGGGATGCTGCTCGGGGGTATTACGTTTCCGTAAAAAGCGCAAGCAACAGTAGCCCTGTGGAGTGTGAAGATTGGCCCGATGCGACGGGGTGAGAGCGTGTCGATTACAGGGTGTCGCGTGTTCTGGTTTCGAAACGATTAGCCTTCGATTAACCCTCGACGCGGAACCCGATCTCCGGGGTGCGATTGGTATCGTCCATCGACACACTTGCCAAAGGGTGGATCGAGCGGGTGGAAGGTCGGAGGAAGAAGAAAGATGGCAGGTTTAAAGTTTAAACGAAGCCCCTCTTAAGACGAGATCCTATTAACGATCACGTAAACCCTATCTCGCGGCGTTTCTCCTTACACGGGGCCTAGACCGAACCCTGCCGTGAAAACAACCGGTCGTCGTCCCCTGTCTGCGTTAATGGACGCCAACGATGACGACGAGGGCGACGGTAGCGGCGACAGTGACGGGAAAAGCAACGTTAAACGCGATCAATGATTTTTACCTTCTATAGTAGACAACCAGGGGACAACTTTTCGTCGGATCATTTGATTATGGGGCGGACTCGCGTCACGCCACGTCACGTCGCTGCACGGCGGCAGGTATTTCCTCGACATCCACGCCCCTTTTCTTATGCTGTCGTTTCCGCTGGAATATCATCTCCGTCGTATACGCAAGAATATGTGAGTGTAGGACTTCGGCGTTTAGGAACGGCCGATGGTGCGAGTGTGGCGCATAGGTGGCGCGCCTTAAGGGGACCTTCCGGTCTAGAGCCCAAAAAAATAGGTGATATTTAGGAATTAATTAAAGGAAAACTACTATATATAATTTAATGGGACTTTTTGCATTGTATTAAGCATGTCTTAAGTTATAGAAATATATTTTTTGTTTTATAATTAATTATTGCAGACGGCCCTGGGGAGTCGTTAAAGTCAAGGCGTCAAAAAATTGATCCAAATCGGTGGGACCTGTATCTCCAAAAGTTATTATCCGATTCGACTGAAACTAATTTTATTTTGAAGATTATACTTCTGGCTAGGGGGGGGGGCTAGAAAAATTACAAAAAATTGAAAATTTATAATTTTCAAAGGCGTTGAAAGGACGAAAAGTACAGGGAAAAGTGATTTCAAACTTCAAGTGTCGTTATTTTCTAAAAAAAATGTCATTTTTTTAATTTTTTCTAGTTCCCCCCCTAGCCAGAAGTATATTCTTCAAAATAAAAGAAGGTTCAGTCGAATCGGATAATAATTTTTGGAGATACAGGTCCCACCGTTTTGAGAACACTGTTTCGAGAAAAACGCGTTTAAAGGTTTACGTGACCGCCGAGTGCCCGGTCGTTGCCCATGCATTTGCCGCTACTCAAATGCCTATAACTTCTGGAATTTTACGAATTTCAACAAATCCTTTTAAACACGTATTCCTAAAAGGTTGAACATTCGAAAAATGAAATAAAAAAAAATCGACTTTTAGACCGGAAGGTCCCCTTAAGGGGTTATGCCTACCTGCAAGGTCTGAAAACGCAAGTATTTTCGGGATTTTTGGGGGGAAAAACTTGAAGAGTTTTTTAAGCAAACCTTTATGTATTAGAAAGTGTACATCTTATATTACTTGTAGTAATTATTCCAATGGAAAATATAAATAAATAAAAGAAATATCAGTGATCTCCCGGCAGCGATTTTTTTTCCAGTAGTTTGCGGTGATCACTCTAACTTTGACCAGATTCATCTGAAATGAAAAATTCGACGGAATTTAGTTAGTATATTAAATTATCTTGTCCTTAATCGTGGCTTTTTCATTTCCGTTGCGTAGTTTTTGTTTTACAGATGAAAAATGAGCGATTTTTGCGGCGAAAATCGATATTTTAATTTGAACAGCCGCCATTTTGTAGCAAATTAATTTTTCGGGATAATGAACGATTAAGGACAAGATAATTTAATATACTAACTAAATTCCGTCGAATTTTTCATTTCAGATGAATCTGGTCAAAGTTAGAGTGATCACCGCAAACTACTGGAAAAAAAATCGCTGCCGGGAGATCATTGATATTTCTTTTATTTATTTATATTTTCCATTGGAATAATTACTACAAGTAATATAAGATGTACACTTTCTAATACATAAAGGTTTGCTTAAAAAACTCTTCAAGTTTTTCCCCCCAAAAATCCCGAAAATACTTGCGTTTTCAGACCTTGCAGGTAGGCATAACCCCTTAAGTAGAGTCCGAAGCACCGAGATCTCGGGGAGTCGGCTTTGGGGGAATCGGCTAAGGCGGTTGGCCAGCGCGCAGTGGATCCCGAAGATCGTGGGTTCGAGTCCCATCGCCCAAGGTTCCTTTTTTCTCCTACATAAGGAAAGAGTGTATGAAAGGGAGGAAAAGGGAAGAAATGGGTTGTACACTCGGGGTTAAATGCAGAATAATAATCCCCTTTCCATGCTAAAGCGCGCCCCAAAAACAGTCTGTAATCATCCGGTCTAACAGAAAAACATACTCAGACATTTTTCGTCAGACTCTCCTTTGTCCAACAAACGTAGCGTTTACACGTGTGCTCGCGGCCCTTGCCGCGATGTCGTCATTAACGATGGCTAACGAGCTGAACCAACCCTCGGGAACAATACGTCGGTACGGGAAACATAGTTGTGTACGAGGTTCTGGGAAACAGTGGAAAGTGTGGTGAGAAGAGTATGACGTAAAAGAAAAGGAAAGGAAAATACGCGAACGGTGACCAAGAAGGGGATTATCGAAGAGAAAAAGTTGAAGGAAAGAACGAAGGAAGTAGACACTCTTATGACAGTAGAAAAGCAGAGACGAAGGTGTTAAGAGAAATAAGTGGAAGAAGCTGAAGAAAGTCTTAGGGAGCTAAAGGAGCGGAGGAAAGGATGCGTTAAGAGGAAATATTTTAGGAGGAGGAAAGCGAGAAAAAGCTTTCACGAGTGGCGAATCCGAAAGGAAACACGCCTCGAATGGTTTCGTGCTCCGTTTCATTAAGTTGTTATGGTGTTTCGTGGGAAGCTCTTTTCCAGCTCGAAAATCTTCTTTCGCGCCGTAATCGGTCGATTCTCTCTGTTTCAACCGTTCCGTGCGGCTGGCAATCTTATTTCGCTGCTGAGTAAACAGAGCGAATTTATGCCGAATCCATCGTAAAGTCTGATGCCGTCGTCGTGATAGTTAAGCGTGTATTTTCATGGGGGAGCTGATTATCGATTTAAAGGGTTCCATGGAACGGGAACGAGCGATCGTTCCGACGAACGCATTTACGTTTCGCGCAACGCACAACGCGCAACGTGCGGCACTGCAAGCTCTGCCCCGTGTTGACTTTCTATCGATCCGCTTATCGGTCTCATGCTTGAATTAGTTTCGCGTGGCTCGAGTGTGCAATTATTCTAGCAAGAGTGTGTTTCTAAGGTAACGAGCTTTCTAGGGAGTCGGTAATGGTTCGTTCTCCGAGAAAATTACAGAGAAGAACGAAACGATCGTTGAAATAACACAGCTGAAAAGCCTACCTAGGCTTCTAGAAATATCGACAATTCAGGACTCCACTTTTGACAGCTTTTGAGTTATGACGTATAATATATGTAAAAAAATTCTACATCGTTTGATTCAAATCCGATAAGAAACGAGCGATTTATTGCAATTAAATATTAATATTAATACTTTACAAATTTTATAAATATTAATATTAATATTTTACAAATTTTATACATATTAATATTTTAATATTAATATTAACACTTTTATTATAGAATCTTTTTTCGCTAAAAATCGAAATGAAAACTCATCAACTTACCAACAGTTTTCTCTTTTCAATTTTTAAGTCAAAGCAATAATTTTATAAACACTTCTCTCTAACTTACTCGAGGTTATTTTAAAAACTGTAAAAGCCGTGAATCTCGTTTGTTTTGCATTACAGAAACAAAGCATGATGGTGCGTCAGCTGGAGGAGGAGCTCAGAATGAGAATGCGCGGGCCGAGCGTCGAGATGCAGCAGCAAATGGAAGTTTTGTACAACGAGAACGAGCATCTGACGCGAGAGATCGCCATACTTCGCGATACGATAAAGGTAAGGGGCTCTTCGTAGCCTGCGCGTAAAAGCAAAGGATTACCGTAACTCATAACAAATCATACCAGACGCCCCTCGACCTCGCATAAAAGACGATGCATTTCGCCTGGAGAATGGAGGATCGTTGGCATTCGTTCAAATTGTAGTTGACCGGAAAAATGGCGTTCAAGAGCGGGGCCATTATAGTCGCGAATGCCGAGGATACCTAATATCCACGGAACCCGAGATCGAGCCATCAATCTGAGCATCTCGGTCTCGGTTTCGGTCTGTCTCCGTTCATTATCATATATACATGTTATACAACCTCGTTCAGCGGCGCACCCAGAGGGTAGGGGAGGCCAAGGCACCCCCAAAGAAAGAGGAAAAAAAAGAGTCGAAGTAATTCAACAGCTTCGTAAAAAGAAAACTAGATTTTACTCTTTAAATAAATTTTTATAATCCCCTAACGAATTTTATTAAAAATATTTCGATTCCCTTCAACTCGGCTCCCCTGAAGATTAAACTCTGGGTGCGCCGCTGACCTCGTTTGGCACGTTCCGTTCTGTGCTTTTTCCTTCTATTTCTTTCCGATGCAAAAAAGGTGTTATCATGGAAGATGAACAGTCCAACTGATAAAAGTTTCGGCGGAAAGCGATTCGTTAGACTTTAGAAGTTTAGACTAATCCCGTGCCCGTGGTGCGGTTTGACGGACGGGCAGCCTAGCCGGTGCGCGGTACACATATACGCGGAACCTCGACACCGAAATAGACAGGAGAGGTTTAGGTCTTGTTCGAGGTAAACGACCGATTGTCTGCCAACGGTCCGCGATGCTTCCGGAAATCTTGGCAGCGGCTATCAGCTTCCCGCAATAACTCCGTTAAGCCTGCCGCCGATGGCACCCGGTGGCGCCGAAAGCGATCCCTCTTTCTCCGAATAACTCCGGATCGATGAACTCGCGGAACGACCGACGCGACGCAACGTGGCCCCTTGTTCATCCCTGGAACCGAATCGGCTTGCCATGTGCCGGCGCGCCCGTCGAATTTCATAGCGGATACCGATCGCAGCGACCAATCGTAACGCGCTGCTTCGCGCGGTATTTATTCGACGGGCACAGGCGACTGCGTATCAGCGTAAAGGAGCACGGTCCGCGCCCGTTGCCGGGCGATCGAAAATTGGGCCGAACGAGCCCAGTGCGCCGCGAGCTCGATGAAATCGTCCCGCGTGCGGGTCAAACGTGCAACGAACGCGCTGGGAGCAACTAGTCGCCTTTGGCCACTCGCCAAATTATGCAGTCGGTTTCTGGCGTCGCGACGCCCCTGGTGGCCTTTATTATCGAATCCGGCGATCGTGGATCGCGGCCAGGTGGATCGGCACCGTCCGACCAGTTTCTCTTCCCGGCACGACGGGATCTCGTCGCGTTTCCATCGCGACCCCGACCGTCGATCGATACCGTTCTTTACGAGCCGAGAACGCTGGTAGGTGGTACAAACTGATTCCTTTCCCATGGAATCCCGGGGGGTGTGGAAGAATCGAAAAGTCGGCAAGTGGATCGAAAGAAAGGCCAGACGGAGAATTGCGAAGTAACGTGGATGGAAATTGCGCAGGCCGGAAGATCCGAGGGCGAGAGAGGAAAGAGCGTATTGGCGAGGAGGAGAGGGAGACTACGGTTTCCAGTGACGGTGCTGGTTAGAAGAGGCAAAGGGAAGGCCAGCGGGTGTCTAATTCCAGACTAATTACGTTGCTGTCGTCAAAGGGGCGGTCTAAATTCGTTATGCGGGCGTCAAGTACCGCCACTGTCTACCGGGGGACGCGGAGACCTAGCAGAAATCGAGCATTTCCCCACTGACGATGAAACAACTCCCGCCACCGTTCCTTTGGTCCTGCTATATCTCCTCTTTGCCGCCTAGCCGGGGACGGCAACACCCAGTAGGACAATCGCCGACTTTGCGCGTGCCGGTGAATCCTATCGCGTCGTTAATAAAACGGGACTAAACGGATTCGCGGATGTTAAACTACCTCGGCTCCACCGAACGCCGCTGGTGGGATTCTGGCGTGGGCGCGATTGCTAGATACAATTATTATGCTGTAATTGCTCCCCCGACATTCTCCAATTTGCGAGCGTCAAGTAGAATGCGATTTCTTTTTGTGGCAGGAGCTGGAATTGAGAATAGAGACACAGAAGCAGACCCTTCAAGCTCGGGATGAAAGCATCAAGAAGCTCCTCGAGATGCTCCAAAACAAGGGGATGGGTGAGGCATTCCATTCAAATCTTTCTCTCCTACGCAGCCGCGTGGTCATTTAATTGACGAGCCCGCCGTTCGTGCGCACAACAATCGGAGCTAACGGTTCTCCATCAAAGACTAAGGCTGAAGCGAAGACACTGCTGGTCAAAGTAAACTCAATCGGACCCGAATTATTTAAACGCCATCGCCTCTTGCGACGACTACAGTCGCGTCGCCGCGCTATGCACGCTTGCGACCCGGTAGCTGACCCGATATTCTTCGCTGCCGTTTCGAAGCTTTCAGTCCTTCGTATCGTACACGTAAAGTCGTTCGGTTCTAAACTCATCCTCCACCGAACCGTGCCCGGTTCTGCATATAACACGAAACGCTTACTAGGAATTCCCTAGATTACATTCCCCTATCTCGCTGGCAGTGTTAGTGGGTACAGAGACTTCGGCCATTTCTCTGATAAGGAGGATCCTTTTTACACTCCTCAGCGTTGCCCCCGCGCGAGCATACAAGAATATGCAACGCGCGGTGCATCAGCACCGTTATCCTCCACTCTAAGGATTCTGGGCCAGCATCCCTAAACATACATCTACCTATACTCGTATTTTAACGGAAAATCTCTATTGGCAAGCGACTATGGAGTTGAGGGAAAATTAGTGGCAATTTCGGCACGCCGCACGACTGCGCGTCGCTCGTTGGTTAAACAGTAAAGGCTGGCGAGCGACGCGACCACCGTTCTCCAACCTAGCGGTTCACTGGAACTTTCGAGCGTCTCGTCGCTGGTCGCGCGGACGCTTATCCCTTAGATTTTCTCCATTTCGAGAGGCTGGATAGGTACATACATAATAGAGCATAACGGAGGTAGAGCAACTGCTGCGGTGATGGTCACGCGCCACTCTCATAACACAAGCTCATCGAACACAGCTTCCATCGTTCTCCCTCGCACGAAATCAAAGAGTGCCATGCGGGAAAGTAAAGTTGAGGTTAAATCGTGAAACGCAGATAGAGACCGTCCTCGAATCTGGAGCCCGAGCAGACCTCCCAAGAGCTTCTCGTTGCTTTCTGCTGTTCCAGGAAAAGAAGAAGAAAGGATCATGTTCCAGCAGATGCAGTCGTTGGCACAGAAGCAGGTCCTTAAGCTATTTCTACCCATGTCGACATAATCATATACATATATATATTATTACCATTATTACCATTACTATTATTACCATTGCTACTGTTATTACCATTACTATTATTCCATATATATATATATACCATTCCATGTACGTATACGTACACGCGCACGCGCACGTATACGTATACGTATATGCGTATGCGTATGCATCGTAATCACTTGATCGACGATTATGCCACGCTCATCAAACGTATATGTACATATCATGTATCGTTCGTCCGAGGGACAATGTACACGCTTCCACCTGTGCGTGCACGCGTGCACGCGAGCGCACATGCACACCCGCACAAACTGCACACGTGCACACGTGCATACGTGCACAGGCGACAAGGGTATCGCGTGCACGCACGTATACGGGATCAACGCGTATTAATCGCTGTCCACTGTTGTGTTACGTAGTTGCTTGCAAGTAGAAAGTTTATTGGGCTGCCAGTGGCTTCAGTCTCTTGCCCCGCGTCATCTCACGCTTTTTCGGTCCTCCCTCGCGTTCCGCTCCGCTCCGTTCCGTACCGGGGGAAAAAGGTCGAGACAAAGCCCCGCTGCCCGCGAAGAGTAACGCGATCGCGAGCAAGCCTATCTGTCTTAACATTCGACAGCAGATGTTCACGAATGGTCGAGGCTGGCGCGTATGCGTATCCTTGGCGCGAGGCCGCGCGAATCGTGCACGAGCAGGACAAGCAGAAACGCATTGGAACCACCCCCATCTCCCTTCTCCAACCGAACTGAAGAAACCTCCCTTGTGAACGTCGTCGGTCGTCACATATTTCGCTCCTCGTCTCTCTACGTGTTGGAGGGTAGATCGCGCCAGACAATCGGCAACAGCCAGTTACCCAACGAATTCTCGGCTTAAGGGGTCATTCTGGTTAGATCGCCGATAAATTCAGCGATTTTCAGGAATTTATTGCGAAGACAGGAATTATAGTAATGGAATAAAACTTTTTTCTATCGATTAAATTACATTTCTACGGTAAATAAAAAATATAAAAGTTATAAAATTATTGCTATTAAAATGGTTTTAACGGCGATTTTGATGATGTGCTTCAAAATTCATGCCTCGCTCGTGCATGAGATTTCAGCAGTTGGACTTATCTGAAAGCAAAAATACAAACAGATTCTTGATCAGTATGACTGTCGCTATGGCCGGTACTAGAATCAAGTATTTCTGTTGAGTCTAAACTACTTTTAAAATCGAAAATAGCACAGAAAACACAGCCGAAATACATTGATTCTTCTACTTTGACCGCCATTTTGTTAATTTTAAGGATAAATCATTTATTCTAGTACGGGCCATAGCGACAGTCATACTGATCAAGAATCTGTTTGTATTTTTTGCTTTCAGATAAGTCCAACTGCTGAAATCTCATGCACGAGCGAGGCATGAATTTTGAAACACATCATCAAAATCGCCGTTAAAACCATTTTAATAGCAATAATTTTATAACTTTTATATTTTTTATTTACCGTAGAAATGTAATTTAATCAATAGAAAAAAGTTTTATTCCATTACTATAATTCCTGTGTTCGCAATAAATTCCTGAAAATCGCTGAATTTATCGGCGATCTAACCAGAATGACCCCTTAAGGGGAGGACCCTGTTCTTCGGGCTAAAAACATAGCAAGATTGGGGATTTCTTTTTAGGAACCAGCGATTCGACCACGGTCCAAATTTCAGATGAATCGAAATGCTAGTTTCTTGAAAAAAAAATTCCTAAATTGCGCTGTGTTTTTAGCCCATAAAATAGGATTCCACCTTAAGACGCTTCGGGTTTGGAAAAGGCTCACGTTCAAACACGAACAGCACACGTTCAGCCGAATACAGACACACACATTGCCCGTCCCATAGGCACGCACTTTACCGCGATCACTGTGTATAATATTATATTATAAATATGTAGCACGTCGGCGTCGGCGTCGATGCACGTACCCCTCTCTGTCGCTCGCACGGTGGTCGTACACGTGCCTCTACCATGCGCGCGTGTCCCCTTTTCTTTCCCGTCACGCGAAACGTCCAAAAGTTCGCGATCGCCGCTCCCGATCGGTTGGAAGAGGGAGGGAAAAAAAAAATAGGGCGGATGAAATGCAGCTTTCCATATCGCTGAGATATAATATATTCAGCTCCCAACGTTTTAAGCCCGAGCTTTTGGACCGTTTCCACGCGTGGCCACGTCAGTGCTTATTCTCGTAGCGTTATACGTGTGTACATACTTACTGTCGCCGCTAGCAAATATTCCCATCGTCATTGCCGTCACTATTCCACGAGCACCGTCTCCACCATGCTCGCCTACCTCGCGTGATTCGCGGTAGAAGAGTGGTAGTCGTACCCAAAGCCGTTCACATTCGTAGCTGTCCCCCGTTAACCAGAGCTCGAGTGCGAGGTCGCCCTGGACGCTGAATCAGACGAATCAAAGCTACGCGGCCTGGAAATATCATTGCGCTTGACCCAACAGCCGAGGGGAAAAGATGGAAGACGGTCGGAACGGGGACCACGGCGACGTCGCATCGGCCTCAGCTCTCCTCAGCCTCCTGCATCTTCGTTGTATGTGCCTGTTAGACCTAGGACTTACAATTAGATGAAGTGTACGTGGCTTGAACGGCATTCACAGATTATAGCGAGAGGGAAACCGCACGAAAGATGACAGAGAAATCATGGTACTCGAAGAGCAGTAGTCGGTACGAGCTGGACAGAGCACGCGTACACCTAACCCAGACCACGAGTCACCGTCGCTTTTCTTATTCTTTCTTTCTCTCCTTCCTTGCACCGGAAACGTGCGCCGGTCACCGCGTACCCTTCCATCGTCGCCGTCGTGTCCGGCCGCGGGCCCGGGGGGCTCGCCTCTGAGAGCGAAACGTCTCAACGATCGAACGATGCACCAGCACCACGCCCCTGTCTCGTCGCCCGCAGTTCTCTCCGCCCGATCTAGTAGCACATCCTCGTTTCCACCCTCTAATCTTCCATTCTTAATCAACGACCCTCCCCCGGCCCCACGATCCTCTCGACGACTGACATACTTCATCCTCGAGACCGTACACTCGAGATTCGATCAGACTCGCGGCCGCCGAACGAAGACTCGCGTGCAGGACGCGGCGCTGCACGCACGTGGAAAGGTATGCCGTGGACGGGATCGTCTAGACTTGGGAGAGCCTCCGCCACCGAGCGCAACGGCGTTCCATGAAATGGTCGGGTTGAGTTTTTGCTAGACGCCAAAGGCGCATTGCCGGAGTTCGAGAATTTCGGAAGCGAGGTCCGCACTTTGGTATCGTAATAGATTGGCTAGCGTGCGAGACGATTTCCATTCCGTTTAACTTCGCGCCAATAGACGATGGGGAATGTCCCCCTGTGGATGGAAAAATTATTAATAACGACGCACGGTAGTTGGCTTCTTTATCTTCGGGTTCCTTTGCCGTCCGATGTTTCTTGTTTCTAAATGAGAAATTTCGGAATCGCGATCGCAAGCGCGTGCGGTTAGTAAGAGTCACGATTAGCTGGCGCAGGGGCAGTGCAGGGAATGAAGCATGAGACTCGAGGTTGAAGGTTCAGCATTGGGATACCTTCGCAGAATACACACGTGTGTCTAAAGCCAATGAAGTATGTCAAAGCGTGTATATCATCCTTGACAAAGCATGCGACAGATACCGGTTCTCCTAGAAGCGGCGTAGGTGCGCAAGAAGCACGGAGTTTCCCTCATCCTTGGATCGCGATCAGTCGCGTCGCTCTTTCTCTCTTTCTCTCTTTCTTTTTCCATCTACTTCTCTCTCTCTCTCTCTCTCTCTCTCTCTCTCTTCTTCTGTCTTTCTCTTTGCACCCTGCGGATCGTACTGCGACAATACGAGACGCCGACGAGGACATTGGGGGAAAAAAAAAAAAGGACGGCTCGGGGGAAGATCGGGGGAAAGCCGCCGGAGAGCGCACGCGCAACCAAAGGAACGGATAACCGGTGGCGATGCTGCGATAAATGGCCGGGTCGGCTCGGATGAAACGAAACGACTGAAAGTGCTGCGATTGGAATGCGTGGAATGAGCTGCTTTGGATGTGTAGGTGATAAAACGTTTAGCAAGCCCCAACGGGGGGAAAAATGTCACGCCCGCATCCGTCCCCTCTCTCACTCACCACCCCCGTTCGATGACAATTACTACAACAGCCATCACATGATTAGCCATCGTCGCCGTCACCGCCATCGTCGATCATCGTCGCCACGAGAGACACCAGCAACAACACCGGTCTAAGGCACCGCGGGTCCGCGACACTCACCTACTTAGAAACTAGCGGCCCCAAGTCATGCACGTGACCTCTTCCTCGTTCCCAGGCCCTGCCAGGGAGGACCCAGCAGGTACACACGCCGCGCGTCAATTCTCGATGGAACTAAGCAGCACCGCCGAGAGCAAACAATCGTACACGATCCCCAAACATCCACCATGCCCCGCATACTCCATTGAATACCCATCGGGCAAGCTGATTGATTCGTTTGGATGAAGCGAGCGTGCTGTCGATGTTCTCGATTAACTTCTTTATACGTTTCTTTGCGTCAGTCACTGGAAGGAATTTCGCGCAATCGAACGATCCCGAGTCGAGATGTAATTCTAACGAAATTAGACACCGTTCATTAGCGCGCTATGCTTCTTAACGTTGGTCGGGCTTGTCCTCGAGTGAAACGCTATCGATAAGAGGGCCAGGCTTGCGTCCATTCGAATCCAAAGAAAGTTGGATATATCGGTGGAGAGCCGACTCGACGATCTCGACGGGTTCCATTGCGCGAGGTCTATAGCCTCTGCCAAATATTATGTCGCACCTCCGATAAAATACGACGTATACGTACCTATATGTATATTACATGCGCGTATATACATTGCGTGTATACACCTGCTGGAGATGGTGCCGAATCGGGAAAACCATGGTATGTATGCCACACTATACCGGATTTCGAGTTGAAAGCCACGCCTAGCCCGCGTCTCGGTCCCGCGTTTCCCTACTTCGTCCTTCCCGCAATGTCTGAGATCGGGATAGCAACGAGAACCGATACCGTACACCTACCTGTGCACCGGTTTCACGAGACCGCCGGGCCGGGCGAGGCTTTTCACTCGTCCCGCAAGAGAATCATTCTCATACGATTATTTTCTTTAATGTGCAAGTTCATTAATCACGTTACATGCACACCGAGCCGAGCCAGCTAAACGATGCAACCAGAAACGTCCCGTCAACCATTAGTACCGCGGGCGATGCTGCACGTGCACCTAAACACGTGCACGTGTACGCGAACGAAAGTCTCGCCTCGATGCTCTTCCCTGCAAGTCTCATAGTTCACGATATAGTTGAGGTTGGATCGTCCGGCAGCTCAGCCCCTGTGTATATATATATATGTATATATATATATATACATACACGTACACTAAAAGAATGGTTACCTACTCTTGAATATGTATATTTTCTACATAATACGGAATGTTGGCCCTGTTTTATTTCACACCACTTACCTACCTACTAAATGCACCACCTTTTCGATCTGTACATTCACGTATATCTACTGTATGTACGTTGTATATTACATATCGCCTATCATTTTCTGTTGATTCGATCCCTCATCTCCGACTGATCACCACCCGCCACCCCACCGAATGTTTTTGTCATCCAAATTTATATTTATATCAATACATACATCTATACTCTCTCTCTTCTCATTCTTGTACGTCTCAGACACGTTCTTGTTCATCACGACTTACCGCTATCATGGCCAATCGTCGTAATCGATGCACGAGCAGCGGGACGGTCCGAAAGTCGTCAAGTCGTGTCAAGACGAGCCGATCCCAGGCCCAAGGGAGGACTTTGCGACTGTTTGGCACCGACCTGGTGCGACATGCGATAATACGACGTCACTCTCCTCGCGTAATCTACTGTCTTATCTCCTCTACCGATTATACCAACTATTGTGTGTTGCCTAGCACGGCAATGGTGGTCGCAACCCGATGTTCATTAATGCTGTGACTCCCATTGCAGATTCGCCGTCGAGCGACTTTATTGCTCTCGTGATTTTTTTCGTCGCGTTTAATAAATAATTCTTCTTAGATATTACCGTTCGGTTTGCGACCACTCTTTGGATTTGTCCTACACACAATCAGACACTCACATATACTCAAGCACCACACAAGCATCACACGCACATTCTCGCTGAAATGCGTATCCACGAGTTCATTCAGCGTTCTTCTCGCAAGGGCTATTATACATGGATTATTCCTCTGATCGCGTAGATGTCGTCCAATGAATTTCCGGGCTCCTTCGGTTCCAAGGCTTGTTCGATCGAAGGTCATCAGATCGCGATCACGATCGTGGATACGCACGATGCTCGCTCATTCATCTTGTCCATTCGACGTAGCCGCGTTTCGAGTATCCGCGATCAAAAGAGACGCCAGCGAAATGTCCTGTTTCCCATTACTGACTCGCGATCACGCGGCGCATCTATTCCTTGGGGTACCGTGATAAGCAAGCTCGCCAGATGATCCGTTACCGTCCGGTTGCTCCCGGAAGGGCGATTATTGGGAATTATCGAGAATGTCGAAACGTTGAGAGCACGAAACAGGATAGGGGAATGAAATGGAGCGAAAAGTGGTTCGAAACGCCGCGCGCAGAAATATGGGCAACGATGTCGGCCGTACGTCGCGGTGGGCGAAAGAACTGCGGCGGCGCCCGGCGTCCGCAAGAGGATCTGTCTGCCGTGGAAAACGGCGAGACTCGAGCACCGTTCGGAGTAAAACAGAAATCGCATCCGAAAGAGGTGGAAGGCTCGGGTGAGAAAGCCTTCCCTCGTCCTTTTGAGTGACCTTGCGATCGCGGCGTCCGCGAGATCCTTAGATCGGGATGCCTGGCCCCTCGAATGTGAGAGGCGGACGATCTGCGCTTCTTCGCGATCGTGGACATGTTAATCGGCGATCGGCGGTGCTTTTCTAGCGCCGCTGAGAGAACGGCGGGATGGATCGCGAACAGATCGTTCTGCTCGTCGTCGTCGGCCAACTGATAATCAGAGGGACGAGAGTAACGCGAGAAACAGTATGAGAAACCGTGAAAAACGAGAAACAGCTAGAATGCCCCGGGAAACGATACGGCACGTGGTCATTCGGAGGAGCGCAAAAAATTCTCGGCTGGATGTGTCGAGGGAAGAAGGAAGCTCGGCGGAACGTCGCTTTTCTTTCGTCAACCGGGCGGGACGCTGCTGGTGCCACTTCCGCTTCCTCGAGGCTGTCCCGTGCGGAGCAAAGCAACCGGAACCGTCTTTCATCTAGCATTCGTAGCCCCGTCGCGATTCCGGGGTGCTAGATACGCATGCTACTTGCCACGATTCGTCTCTCGAGCAGCAAACCGCGGGACAGGTTCGTGCGTAAACGAAGCCGCATCAGGCCATCGTAGAGTACAATCTACCTTCCACCGAAATCACCGCATACATCACACCAAGAAAGAACCGTAGCAGTAACGATACCAAATGAAAAAAAAAAAAAAAAAAAATACAAAAAAAAAAAAAAAGAATCCAAACAAATCCTCGCACGCCCGCTAGAGAGACACGAGACGGGCGAAAGGTGGACGAGTGTAACCTTGCCCCTATTGCTTGTGTTGTAAAGGAGCTCAAAGCGACGAACGAGAGCCTGAAGAGTCTTCAGACGCAGTTGGAGCTGGCGTACGCGTCGACCGCGTGCTCGGGTGCAGCCGTGGCCGGGGGAGTTGCTGTTCTCGGGCTAGGTAGCGTATCAGGTACAGGCGGTACCGTCCTCGGAGGTAGCGTGGCGGTTCCAGGCGGCGTGCCCGGTAGCACCACCCTGACGGCCATCATGGAGACGAAAGACGCGCGCATACAGACCTTGGAGAATGAGGTGGAATTGCTCGAGACGGAATTGCAGCGGATCAAGGAGTGCGGTGGTAAATTGAGGGAGCAGCTGCTGAAAGCGACCGCCGTGCCCAGCGGCGGTGGTAGTGTACAGCAGCAGCAGCAGCAGCAGCAGCAGCAGCAGCAATTGCAACAGACTCCGACGCATCAGCAACTGCAACAGCAACAGCAACAGAATAAGTTAGCCGCGGGAGGTATAGAGTCGCATGCGCGGCAGGGATTGGTAACGGCTATGGGTGGTCCGCAGCAGCCCGGCACGTTGGCCTTGGCCAGGGGACCGTCCGTGATGACCTCGCTGGTACCGTATGGTCACTCGTCGTCCTCGGCATTAACCAGTTCATTGTTTGCCGGTTCGACAGGTGGGATCATGAGCGGCGGATGCGGTGGGGGCGGTGGGGGCGGTTCCTCGTGCCTGGCCGGCATCTCGTCGGGCGCTACCACCGGCGTAGTCAATCCCTATACCGATCGTTACGCCGATCATCATCTCCATCAGCTTCATCATCACCCTCCTCATATTCATCAGCCTCACCTCAATCATCAGCAGCAGCTGCAGCTGCAGCTGCAACAACAGCAGCACCACCACCAGCAGCAGCAAATGCGACAGCACTTGAAACATATTGAGCCCGCGGCGCAGGGCGCGCTGGCGTTGCACGCGCACACCTTCAACAAGCACGACATGAACTTCAAACGGCAAGTAAGTTTCTTCATCAACAACGTGCGCATCGAAAAGAACGACGCCGTCTAGAGACGTCCGCACACGGCTATCTCTCCTCCGTTCTGTTACGTCAGATCTCGAGCGCCGCAGGTCCCTCCGCGTGAGTACTTTACCCCCATTAATAGGTAATTAAAATCGGAAGGAGGTCTCGCGTCTGCTCGAGTCAACTCGCGTCAGCTCGCGGTCAACACGCGTCAACTCGCGGTCCCAATTAACAACCCCGCCAGGTAGAGGTTTTGGGGGGGGGACGGCTCCTCTCTCTGTCTGTCCGCCCTCGGGGGTGCAAAGCTCCCGAGGATGCCGAATAAACGGGAGACTCGGGCCCAGGTCGACGCGTTCGAGTTGCCGATGATTCGCGGAGAGGATGAACGTGGGAGAGAAAGAGGGAAAGCCTGAATGCGCGCGTCTGTCTGTCTGTCTGTCTGTCTGTCTGTCTGTCTGTCTGTCTGTCTGTCTGTATGTCTGCCTGTGCGCGTGCACCTAGCGCCCTTAGAGAGGAGAAGAAGCCGGACGGGGTTATCGCCAGGGAGCTGCGCGACGTGCTCGTCATCGAAGCGTCGCGCGGATCTCCTCGATTCCTTTCGCCTTCTCTCCCAAACGCTGCGTCCTATGTGCTACGCGAATGCATATTGCGACGTCGCGTATCTATGAGTCCGTGAGAAATAAGATGACGCTAATCGTCGCCGAACATGCTCCGTCGAACAAGAATTTCTTTGCTAATGGCTACAGATACGCACACTATCACCCGCCAATGGTTCGAGAGCGCACCTTCCGCGATTGGTCTAATTGTATTAATAAAACACGATACGCTTACTTTTCTACTTTTCATTGGTAGCCGTGGAAAGGAGAATGTTCCTGCACCTCCTCTCGCTCAACGATTCGATAGCTTCCCATCCAATACGAGCCACCCCCCGACCATTTTACTTCTCATCGACTCGTACATGCACTCGTAACACATTAGCGTACCCGTTTTCTTTACCTCCCTACATCCCCTTCTTATTCAACAGCAGAGTTTCTATTTTTTCACTCGATTGTACCTGTGTAAGAAGTCGTAGGTTTACGAGAACAACCGATCCGAGGAACCGGGAGTTCTGAATTTTTACCTTCCCCTCGTCGCGTCCGTCGTGTCATCGTCGATCCCACCCCCGCAACTATCGTCCACCAGTTATGTCTGCGATCATTCTGTAGGATCCTTAGGATCGGGGGTTGCCAGAAACATTCGAGGTGGGAACACACGGCGGCAAGCGGGGAATGGTTTCGAGTAGCTTTAGCTGAAAGTCAATGAGAAAGTCACAATTCGGTAGCTTCTACGCGTAGAGCCCGAGACCAACCATGCGTACCTAATCTGTAGGCCTTAGAACGTTGTTGAACTCTCAGATGTTTTTAGACGTTGACGTTGTCAGACTTCGACAGTCTCTGGGTAGAAGGCGGTCTTTATAGCAGATACACACGTTCCCTCGATTCTGCTAGAATAGATTCTCCATGGAGGGTTGTTTCGTGTAACGTTCATAGAATACCATGCGTGTTGGCTGCTTCTTTTCGCGAGAAGTTTCTCACGAACTCTCTCTCTCGAGAGAGAGGCATTTACACGGAGACTCCTACGTCTCGTCTATACTATAACAACCGCGGGAACGTTTGTTAGAAACGTCCGCGCAAAAATTAGCAAAATTGCACGTTGCCGTGTCATGAACGTTCCACAACCGAGCATCCGATCTGTACGTATAGATCGGCGTTGTTTGTCCCCGCGCGTACGATATAAGCTTACGTGAAGGAGGAGAAGTTGGAGGAGGAGGAGGTGGAGGAGGAGGAGGAGGAGATGGTGGAGCAAGAGGAGGAGGAGAAAATGGAAACGGAGAGGGCAAGGAAGACGAAGAAGACGAAGACGAAGAAATATGAGATGACGAAGAAGGAGGAGCAGAAGAGAGCGCGCGAGTGCAGTGTGTGCATATTAACGAAGGAGAAGCTAACGGACAGAGCCTTCCAACGGTACCTACCTATATATTTTCGTAACTCGGAGCGTGTTGACCCGCCTCGATATCCACTATCGTTTTCCACAGGTTAATGCCACCCCCAAATCTTCGTTCAACCACATCCGTCTTCTCGTTTTCGTCGTTCGCGCGTTTAGCCTCGCTGTGAGAAAAACGGTTCGCCGGGTCCCGGGGTTCCGACAATCTTTATTTTTCTACTTAAAGCTAGGACCGTGCGCCCCGCGTAGGGGGGCCATTCGCGGGAATAAATACGGAAATTAGCGGATGGTAGCGACGAGCGTCCGAATCGTGTCCCGGAGGCAGAAGACGCTGAACGTTTCGGCCAGGATCTGGCTGGGCCTCCGAAAGTTCGCCTAACCGTAGTCGAGCTGCTTGGCTGTACCCTAAAATCGTTAGCCCCGCAGAAATGCCACCCCTTTCCCGGAGTCTCGTTACGGTGCTCGCAGCAACTTGAGATCTCCAAATGCTCTTCCACCTGGACGACGCGGGCGCCGATGTTCGCGATCTCGCGCGTCAGCCATCTCGGGAGCGACTCTACGTTCGCAAGGTCCACATCGAGCCTAAACGAAAGCGCATTCGCGTTTCTACCGATCCTCTTCGGACTCTTGACACGAAAATGTATTCGATATGAAACAGAGGAAACAAGAGAGAGGATGAAGAGAAACGATTTTGTTTTCACGTTTTACGCAAATCCTGATTCCCCCTTCTGTCTCTCTCTCTCTCTCTTTCTTCCTCTCTCTCTCTCTCTCTCTCTCTCTCTCTCTCGCGCGCGTCTTCCCTCCCCCAAACATGCCTGTGAAACTATTCTCCTTGACACCTTGACAGCCTCCGGTGTCGCGAGTTCGACCAGAACGAATCGGAGAATAAGGGAAGACACGTCCAAGTGAGAATCAGTTTCTTTGTTGGGCCCATTCCTATCTCTTCGCCTCTCCTTTGATTCTTTGCTCGTTGAAAATACCGTGTTGCGGTCGGAACACCTGCAAGGTGAAGTAAATGGCGTCCATCTACCTCCAGGCCGATCTGTCCTTCCAATTCCCTAGACGAGCTAGATAGAGTTCAGGACAGGGGTGCATCAGTGATGGCAACGGTGACTCGTTTACCTCGTGACGGAGCCACGCTGACGAGAATAACGTCGATAACAGAGAGAAGGAAAGAAAGAAAGAAAGAAGGAAAGAAGGAAAGAACGATTGTGTCGAATTGTTCTCCGATCAATCTGGAATTCATCCAGGTCCTCCTCCGTCCCATCCACCTGTTCTTCTATGTCTGTTTTGATTCCATCCTCCCGACCCATAAAAAAGTGTTTTACTACCAGAATATTCGTACACACATCCATGATCGCGACGCGAGCCCATCGGTCGGCCGAGTCTTTCACGCGTCCCTCTCGAAATCCCACACGAACGTAATCGACCGCATCGATTCACCGCCCGTACTCGTTTCACTTCATCCTCAGGGATTATTATTCATTATTCAAGGACGAGGAATCTGCATACAGGTCTCGCCACATGTGCACCGAACAACGTCATCCAAGTCACCCACGGTGGACACCTCCGAACTTCGATTCCACAGTCATGCACTCTCTCTCCCCAGCTTGCGAGAACATCCACAGTAGTATTATCAATCATTCGTCCGGCCGCGGGCGCCTGGCCCGCGCCACCGCGTCACGTTTAATTTTTATAGCAGCCACGACACCGCTCATGCGCGACAATCATCCTTCTCCTCGGGGATCATGCTTCAATTTTTTACAAACATGTGCGTGTACTTGTGTAGGTTATTACCGATACTTTAACCTCGTGTCATGCTCGCTCCATCTTACCCTCCGAATTTCATCATCGGGATTACCAAGAGACATTGGGGCGAAGCAGCGTCGGTTCTCGAGCGGCAGCATTCGGATATGTAGGTGTCGAGCACCGTCGATGGGTAGAGTTGGCATCACGATTCCCCCTCGTCATCGATAGGAATTCGCCTCATCGCAATCATCCTGTTCATCCATAGCCGAATGAAGAATCATTAGGCGCGATACGTAGCCACTTTCGACGCAAGCCGATCGTCGTTTCGCTCGTCATTCTATTGGCCGCGTAGAATTCGAATGCGACTACCGTTTAGGCGTTTAGGCATGATGCATGCAGGCGTCAAAGAGTAGGGCGAAGTAGACAATTGTTTTTTTTTTTTTTTTTTTTTTTTTTTTAGAACACTGTTTACTAGTACCTTGGGTGCTCGGTTCGTATGAAAGTGTGGGACCTCTTAACGCACAGTTGGCGCGGTCGCTGCGTCCAGCTTGAATGGAGAAAGCTGGAAATTACTTTGGAAACAGGAGTTTGAGAAACTTGTCACAAAGACACTCTTTGCCTTCGGACCGCTTTGGGAGTAGATAGGCTCACTTTCATACCGACAGTGAACAGAGGAAAGTGTACTTACTTGCCGATTGCTATCTCTTTTACTGAGATGGCAATCGTTGTTACCGTTTTCTAGGAGTTGAAAGGTCTACAGGGTTTCCTCGGTATCGTTACGTAAATGTTAATCGCAAGCCGTACGTTGGGCCTCGCAGAGATTACTGACAAGTAGAATGAAGATTAGAATAGGAATACAATGAGAGTACCCAGATGGGATTTAAATTGGATCGGGCGCGGGGCGTTTTCGTCGGGGATTGTCGACGTAGCAGCGATCGCAGGGAATCCCGGTGGAAGCTGGAGACTGGAAACTGAATAAATTAGCCGTGCAACTGTCTGCTTCACGCCATTCGACATCATTGGATAGTGCCGGTGGCAGTAAATTAGGCCAAGTTTGACCGTAGATCGTAGAGAGTTGACGCGCCGATGCGATCGTAAGAGCCGTGGCTGCCGTGGCCGTGGGCGGCACCAGCAACGGCAGCGGCAGCGACAGCGAGACCGTTTGTTCGTGTTTGTTCGTGTCTGACCACGCTTGATTTGCCGTGCAGTCTCATCGTCCAGCGTTTCACCCTCACGATTCATCGCCGGTGTAAATCCGATTTTAGAAGCGCATGCGAGTTACCAAGTCGTCCTTTTACTATGCATGCTGCATGCACGCAGACAACTCGTTTCGTTACTCGACGCATCTCTCTCATCATCTAGCCGTTTGTCGTCTCGTTGATCGATTTCCGATAAGGTAAACGAACACATCGGATCACCGTCGTTTGCGCGGGACTCGCAGCTGATCCGTAGTCGCGAGCAGCTCGCGAGTTCCATCGATCGCCAACCAAAAAAAAAAAAAAAAAAAAAAAAACAAAAAAAAACAGTCGTTCGATCTTACTGCGAGACGTTGCCTCGGCAGAGTCTCTGATAATTGTTATCTACCAGACACCCTCGGTGCCATTCCGCTGGGGAATCTTTTGAACGTTGAAACTTCATAGGCGAAACATCTGGTCGGAACTCGCAGATAAATCGAACGCCACCCTTCGCCATCCGCGTAGACATAAGGGTACGACATTAGCAGTTAAGCTAGAGCTAAGTTAGCGATAAGTGAGCAATGGACGGCAGTCCCCAATTCCGCTGAATTCCGGTCCCTTTTCGGCTGCCGACGAACCGTGCCGCCGCGCGGAAGATCGTTAATAACGTTGCAGCCCTTAACCGCGGTCCAGAATAAATTCCCACGAATTAGCGAGCCGGTAGACAAACGACCGAAGGTGGAAAGTTAATCGCGTTCAACTCGTTGCAAACGAACGCTTCCTTTCCCACAGATTGAACAATGTCACAACGGGAGCGTTGAATGTAAGAACGTGTAGCTATACTCTCACCGCGTGAGAATAATACCAACGGAAACGAGGATTAGCTGATTTAACCCTTTCGTTGCGACGTGGCTATACGCGGCTACATTGACATTAGAAGCAAGTATGGCAGAGTGGTTTTATCGGCAATTCCGTATCGAAAGGGTTAAGGGTGAGAACGATTTAAAAAAAAAAAAAAAAGAAAGGGCAGGCGGAATTGGGCGGCCCTCGTGGTGTGCGAAGCATTATTAAATGTGGTGCCCCAATATTCTAGCTTTCTGAGGAGGTAAGGATATTCTTCACCCGACAAAGAAGCACTTCCGAGCCACTACCTATCCTTCGTTTCCATCTACATACGTGATTACCGTATTATGTAACGGAGTGTTTCGATGTTCCGTAGTAACACCTTTTCTTACACACATGCAACACCCCCTCTTTCTCTCTCTCTCTCTCTCCCCTAATCTTTCTGCTTCACATTCTCTTGGAATGGCCAGCGAGTTTCCCAACGATTTTCAACCTTGCATAACTACTTAATCTCTTCTCACGAAATTCCAGCGATAAAATCATGTCGCATTGCCATTTAAACGCCAGCTTCGTAATTCCTTCTATAAATCTGCCTCTGCTGTTCGGTGAAGAGGAAACCTCGCGGTCGAGGTGAATGAGACGAAATCTGACGGATACGCTTTGAAAGTTATTGAAGCTTCGGTTCGCCCAGGGAGCTCGCCAACCACCCCGACAACTCTCTATCTGTCTATCTCTCTGTCTCTCTGTCCGCCCTCTCACCGTTCTCTTTCTCCCTCTCTATATCTGTCTCTCTGTCCCTTTCTCTGGTGTGAGTCGTTGATCTGACTGTTCGCAAATCATTCACGTACCACGCGCGAAAGCGATCTCTGGCTCGGTGCCTTCTCGTCGCGCATCGTCGTTGTCGGCGGCGAGACCGGAACGACGAAGGACGAAGGGCGAGAATGCCTCCGTTGCGAAGCTCCCCGCGTGCGTGCGTGCGTGCGTGTTGCAGCCTAACGACGATGGTAGATAGTTACGTAGATCGTACTATTTCCGTTGTTTTTTTTTTTTCCTCTTTTTTTTTTTCTCTTCATTATCTTCTGTGGTTCTTCGTGGCCGTCGTTGAGAAACACCGAGGAACCCGAGACGATGACGCCGCTTTGCGCACCGAGCGATCGGGACGATTCGAACGATCGCTCGCCTCTCTCCGTAGACCTGTTGTTTATTACTTATCGTTAGCACGACATAGAGAACGCTGAAGAGACGCGGGATCGACGATCGATCGCGACCTCTCACACAGACAGGTCGGTTCGATCAATCGGTTCCTGGTGCTTTGTGTTGGGTAACTGCGTGAGATACACACGCGTGGGTCCTCTCTGATCCAAAGGGCAGCCACTGGTCGAAGTAATCATAGGGATAAAGGGGATATATATATATATATATATCCGCTTGGAATTAGGTGATCGCGATCGGCTAATGCTGTTTCGAAACGCGAATGAACTTTTGCTTCGATCATGGGACGCCGTTGCCAAGGAGGACCACGATATCTCCTCCACGCTGCGTACTGTGCTAGTTGATTAGCTACATAGTGAACATTTAGCTGTGTAATTCTGCTTGCGATCCCGCCGCGAGGTCTCCACTCGAGAGCTCGCCACGGGATCCTCACGCGGCCTGCCGTCACCAGAGTAGATCAGACGAGCGTAGTAGGTACGTACATACACGAAAAAAAAAAAAAAAGTAAAGAGAGAGACACAATACATAATAACGTCCTGGCCTTCTTCCCAGCTCCTTTGCTCCCTGGATCTCGCATACTCCCTCACACTCGTTTCACACCTGATACATACATATATATCTCTCGTACACGCAGCAAACACTGTTTGTAAGTTTGTATCGTTGGTCTCGATATCGCTGCATGCTCAGTATGACGAGTCCTGTCCGAGTACGACGACGACGACGACGACGACGACGATGACGGAGACAGAGACAGCGACGAGAACAACAGCGACAACGACGACGACAACGACGATGCCGACGTTCCGCGACCTCGGGGATGAAAGAGAAGCCTCGAAAGAGAAACGACCGGGGTAATTGGGCCATTTTCAACGGCCGTGCTGCGATCGAACTCGGGAGTCACGTTTTTCCCCCAGTCGATGGGATAAGGTTTGGGAACGAAATTTTGTAAAGTCGTCACGGCCCACTGCGTTTCGAGCTAGGTTTAATCGAAAGAGTGGCCGGCGATCCTCGTCGTACTCGATCGCTCTGGAGAGACGACAGAGCCGACGCGACGCCTCTGTCGTCGTCGCCGTCGTCGCCGTCGCCGTCGTCGTCGTCGTCGTCGAGGTAAACGAGGCGCGCGGACTGATCCTCTCCTGGACGACGAATCTTTTCGCAGCTGGACGAACTCCGGACGGAAGTACAGCGCAGGGACCAGGAACTACTCGCGATGTCCGCCAAGATGAAGACGCTGGAGGAACAGCAGCAGGACTATCAGCGGCACATCGCGGTGCTGAAGGAGTCGCTTTGCGCCAAGGAGGAGCACTACAACATGCTGCAGGCTGACGTGAGTTTCCCACTTTACGTTCTTTTGGCAATTGTTGGAAAATTCGGAGGATGTTATGGTTGACATTGGTCTAACTTCTCCGCGAACCGAAATCGATGCCTTGCAGAGGAACTCTCCGTTAACAGTTGGAGAAAGTGGCAGTGATAATTTTTTTATTTGATTAAAATTAAGAGATAAAGAAATCTCTAATATAATAGTATAACATTCTAATGTTATTAATATTAAATATGTCAAGGTTTACTTCATTTATTTCTTTATTTTATTTTCTTTATTATTGTTATTATTATCCTTTGTCTCGTGATTTATTTCTGTGAAAAGATGTTACGCTTCTTTACCGTTGAGAAATTCTTTGGGACCCCAAAATATTTCTTCCACCCTTCTCTCCTCTTCACTCCTTTTCTCGTTCTATCCGGCAAGTGTCGTACATCCCTAGTAGCATTTATTTGTTGGGAATTTGTTGGGCCAATGACGTGTTATCCGTTGGCCAACTGTTGAAGTGTCGCGCTATTTTTAAATGGGCCAAGATTGTAACCAACGTAGGCCCAACGTCACTTAACACGAAGGCCCAACCGTAGGTTTCTTTCCATACGCCCAACTGGGCCCAACTGAAGGCTTCTTTCCAAAAGACGTCTTAAAAATGTCCAGAAGGCGTCTTAAAGAACTTCAAAAGACGTCGTAAATACGTCTTCTTCAGGTCTGGTTTAGGAAAAGAAAAAAATTCGCGGTGAGGAGAATCGAACCCAAGCTTTCCGCTTACAAAGCAACCTTTTTCCAAACATTTATTAACAATTATAAATGCGAATATACATGAAATAACTTAACCTGTGTTAAATTAATCACAATCTTAATTTATTGCCCCTTAGTTATAGGTCCCTGCCTCCCATGTGGCTCTATCCTATATTACGGTTTCATTTATGGATGTAGGGGTCCTTTTTGCTTGGCTTTATCATTTTGATGTTCGAAGAATCAAATCTCGACCTTAAGTTAAATTACGGTTGTTATACAGGAAAACTAGTGTAAAAAGAAAAAACCTGCTCTCGATAATTGCCTCTGCTCGTTTACAAAGCAACCGCTGTTCGCAGCTGACCAACACACTTCCTTGTAAACACTTATAATTTCTAGTTACATAACTAGTATTAATTGTTTATGAAAACTGTGCAGTGACGCGAAATATTCTACAAAATATCATCATCCGACCTTTAGACTCATTCCTTAAAATTTCACATTTGTCTTAAGACAGACGTCCTCATTACGTATTTATAAATAAGAAAAGAAAAATCACAACAGGTTTTTTGATGTAGCAAATTTTCTGACGTTTGTAAGACGACATTTAATCATCAATGTAAATTTTTTGTTAATTAACCAACCATAGTAATTGTAGGCCCAACAATAAATATTCGTTGGCAAACTGTCGTAACTTTTTTGCCGTAGGCCCTGTGTTGGGAATTTGTAGGCACAAACACTAACTATATCCCAACTAATTCCCAACTGTTGGCAACCGTTGGCCAACCAAAAATGCTACTAGGGATATTGCACACGAGTTTACGAATCGATTTGAATTGCTCGCACCTCCACACGGCTAGGTGGATCCACATACGTAGATACGGTGACTTGACGTGCGTGCACGCCTGTTTGCAGGTGGAGGAAATGCGGCAGAGGCTCGAGGATAAGAACCGGATGATCGAGCAGAAGACGCAGGCCGCCATGCAGGCGCAACAAGAGCGAAATCGCATGAGCACCGAGCTCACAGAGCTCAAGGATCACATGGATATCAAGGACAAGAAGATTAACGTTCTTCTGCGCAAGGTGAGTGCTCTTGGATACTACGCTTTAGCGATTTTAAGCGCGCGCCCTACCTCCAATAGAGGATCCAACTTGAAATTAACCCTTTGTTGGCTGGCAGGACTATAACGGATGAAGGATTAAGAGAATGTATGCAAAGGGTTAATAGGTATCAACTTGGATCGCTTTTCCTTCGTTCCAGCTAGTAGACTTACTGTTAGAGATCATTCGGGTCTTCCATTCCTTCAGTAAAATTTCAATTTAACTCGTGGAATATTCTTACTTATTCGCACTCCTAAGTGCAGCCTGAAAAGGCTAAACGGCTGCACATTCCACGATAATGGCCAGATGTGTAAATTACACTTTCTAATTAATTAGAAAGATCCGCTTTAATTGCGTGCTAAACGGTAAATGCGCGTCAACGCGTCTTCATTATCCCCACTGTCCCTTCACGGCCACCCTTCATCTTCCCGACCAGATACCTCCGCAGTTGTCTACCCTCCTTTTGCGCTGACATTTCCACTTTCTGGCATTTAGACATTTTAGAACACCCTGTTCGAAATTTATTTCTATTCCACGTATCTACCTAGTACGATAATAAATCGTGGCTGCGGAGTGTGCGTGAGCGTGAATCTTACCCTCGAATGGTGTGAGTGAGGAGCTGCGACGTATTTGAATATTTTTTTAGCGAATTCATAGCCGATGTAAGAGTTGTAGAACGTAAACGCGACCGGACACACCGTTTATTATTCTTAAATCCGCACCCCCTTTTATTAGTCCATTTTGTATCCCCTGTCAATAAAACCTTTAGAAATTATTGCGTTGTGCCCTCTTCATTTATTTTCATTCTTACTTGTTTTCATTGAAACGTACATTCCTATTATAAGTATTTATTTTTTCACATTTCTGTACATTCCTATTATAAGTATTTATTTTTTCACATTTCTGTACATTCCTATTATAAGTATTTATTTTTTTCACATTTCTGTACATTCCTATTATAAGCATTTATTTTTTCACATTTCTGTACATTCCTATTATAAGCATTTATTTTTTCACCAGCGATTTCTGATCGGCGAGATTCGTCATTAATCGTTGGTGGGCTATGTAAACAGCAGAATTACTGCTTCGGCATTATTTTCGTTACGTTTTCCTTTTTCGTGCGGCGTAGTAGAACATTTTATTTTCAACTTTTATTATTTTCTAAAGTTGTGATAATTGTTCGTCAGTTGTTGTATCGGGAGTACCGTTGTGCGTAAATGTTGTTGCGTTGCGGATAATGTTTGGGAAGATTGCGATCGATGGGGTGGAGCGGAGCGACAGGTAAGTGAGGATTTATAATTACGTTGATAAAGGCTCACGGTTTCCATACCACTAAGAGAAAGGTTTGTACCTATCGAAGGGCAGCCTGCAAGGTAAACGAGAACTCTACTAACCCTCGTAACGTTTGTCCGAGCTGTGAAGCTGGTAGCCTGACTAATGGTCCCCAATCCCTACTATTATCCGTACCTATAATAGGTACACGTGCTTTCTTCTCCGTTGCCGCAGACCACGCTATTCCCGGTAACTCTGATTTTCATCGGCAGATCGAGAATCTGGAGGATCTGCTGAAAGAGAAGGACAACCAGGTGGACATGGCCAGAGCACGTTTAACGGCAATGCAGGCGCACCGTTGCAGCAGCGAGGGCGCGCTTAGTAGCCTGGAGGAAGCGATAGGAGATAAGGAGAAGCAAATGGCACAATTACGGGAACAGAGGGACCGAGCGGAGCAAGAGAAGCAGGAAGAAAGAGAGTTACACGAGAGGGAGATCGCCGAGTACAAGATGAAAATTCACGCCCTCGAGTCCGAGGTGACTACCGAGTGTCCATTATTTAAATTCCTCTATATTAGAATGCCTAATACCGTGCAGCGTTTATGAATCTGAACGGTAGATAGCGAACTGATAGAGGTGTTTAAAATAATTTTATCCAGTAGCTACTCGGTGTGACGTGGTCCGATCTTTGTCCGCAGGTGGAGAAACTTGGTGCCCGTTTGGAGAGGGCACAGGCAGAGAAGGAGCGGCTGGAGACCAAGCTGGAGAGCTCGCAGTCGGAGCTGGGCAAGAGCAAAGCCGAGCTTGACAAAGCTGCGTCCGAGGTCGGTCGCAGCGGCGCCGACTGGGAGGCTGCCAAGCAGAGGATGGCCAGGTTGGAGTTGGAGAACGAGAAGCTCAGGCACGATATCGACAGGCAGAGCACCTACGGAAAGAGCACGCTGAATTCTTCCCAGGAAATGGACAGGATTCAGGATCGCGCCGAGAAGGCAGCCGCTGAACTTAGGAGAGCCCAGACCGAGCTCAGAGTCACGCAGGCTGAGAACGAAAGGGCCAGAGCTGAGGCTGCAGCTCTCCAAGAAAAGGTAAGGCAGTCCACAGGTACATATTATAATTCTAAAACTCCTCCACCCTGTCCCACCGATATTCCAACCCTGAAATTCAACCCTACCGCTTGGTTCCTTCTAAGGGATTGCTGCATTCCCTTTGCGAATGACCGAGCAGCCACGGAGGTAGCCTCAACCAGCCCCCCTGTCCCGCAACCTCTATCAGACTATTAAACGACCGATAATTGTTTCGCGACTACCTATTGATCGACGATCGAGTCGTGTCGACTCGGCAGCTTCGCTTCGGCCCCCAAGAACCGCTTGAACCACGAGAACAATCGCCTCCAATCTCGATCGATTCATCGTCCTGATCCCGATCCCCGTTGATACCACCGACCCCGCCGAGCAGTTGGATCTAATTTCCAATCACGCCTTCGTTCTTCCTGGCATCCTTGTTTCGCCGATGCTGCAAAACGAGCCTGTAATGAAACTGTCCTGCTTACACCCCTGCTCTCGGGCTCCCTTTGATTCTCCAATTGATATTTCTCGCGATATTGCCACTGTCAGCCGTGGAAAGATGATGATCCTCCCGATATCCAAAGTCCACTTCGATACATATACTTATGCTCGAGCACAGAAGCTCATGTTGTGACTGTGATGGTGCTCTGCTACTCTAAAGGTGGAAAAGAGTCAAGGGGAGGTATACAGGCTGAAGGCCAGGCTGGAGAATGCTGTCGGCGAACAGGAGAGCCTGCGGAACGAGTACGATAGAGCGCAGGCATCCGTGGCTCGGCTTCACTCGGAAAGGGACAAGGCGATCGCGGACCTCGAGAAGGCACAAGAGGAACTCGAACGTACCCACGCAGCCCTTGGGAAATCTCAACATCAGCAGGACAAGCTGCAGAATCAACTGTACAAAACGCAAAGCGATGTCGACAAGCATCAGGAGAAGCTGGAAAAGTCGCACGCAGAAATTCGCAGGGTAAGTCTCAATGAGATGTCAGGGGATTACAGGGTTACACTTGATATTCAACCTTTCGTTACCCGCGCGTTGTAGTTTTTACATCTCGATTTTGTATTTTTTTTTTTTTTTTTAATTTTTACCCGTTCTAATTTTTATTTGGTATTCTGAATTTTTTTAAGTTAAGAAGGCGACTTTTCTTTAATAATAATTCTATATTAAAAACTAAAAAGCTGTAGTTGTCTTCAAAAAAGAAAAAATGGAATAGAGTAAGCGGCTACTAGAGTAATGTGGGGCAAGAGTGCGGACTTAAAGTTTAGATTTCTCTAAAATCCTTGGTATTACACTGATAGTCATATCGTTTTGTGAGAAATAACTACTATCCCTTATTATTCGATAGGCAGTGACTTCGTGTAAATTTACCTGTCACAACTTATATAAAATAAATATTTCCAAAAAGTGTCAAATGCGAACTTTTACCCGCTATGTGGGGTAAAAGTTCGCATGTTGTGGGGTAAAAGAACGCTTCGGTTATTCCCAATTCTGCAGCGATTTTTCTTTTTGAAAGTCCTGCTTCTATGTTTATCTCCAGCGATCTGAAGCATCTCACTAATTGGTTTTCGGCCGGTTGCCCCCTTATAAGTTCTAACAATAAATGAATAAGACAATAAAAGAAAGTCATATTTTTTAATCAAAAACTTAATAAAAAACGTATTTTGGACAAATATTGCGGATTAAAAATTAATAAAAAAAAAATCAAAAGCTGATATCAGCGTGGCTCAACTATCATAAACTCAAAATTTATTTCCATGTTGTAATTGATAATTAATTTCAAATTTATTTTTTATAGTCGGTTTAATCGGTGTTCGTTACTAATTTAGCAAACTCTAGAAATAAAATAAGTTTAATGAACATATAACACCCGTCAAATTATTTTGGGGCAAAAGTTCGCATTCGAACTCTTGCCCCACTGCATTGTGCGAACTTTTGCCCCCACAGCTACTTTTACATTGTTTAATCAATCCTGTTATCTGTGAGGAGAATTGAAAACTTCTATTAGCACTTTTTAATAGAAGAATTTCAGCTCTTTCAGACGGCATATTAATTAAAATATTTACTGATCAATTTATAGGAATAATATTGATTCCCAAACATGAGAATATTACATCAGAACTAACGAATTCAGTACTTACCGCATTGTAAGATAACAAACCGAAACACAGCCACGAAATTCGACATTAGTGACTCTACCTTGATTGACAATTGACTGCCAATCACCATTGGCAACTGCCACAACTCAAACCATGAAATTCGCATGGTGCGAACTCTTACCCGCTGCGAACTTTTACCCACCTTTACTCTATTATAAATAAGTATTGTTTTATTTGCTACCATTGCCCTGGTTGCACTTTTTACGAAATAACGACCTTTTCTCTTCATCGCCTATATATCCAAACTGAAAAACCGGAGTAAAATTCGGTGATTTTTATGCAGAAAGCATAGCTAGAGGATTAGAAAAGGGTTCAAAAACGATTGGTCGCTCTCAGACAGAACACAAAATTATAATTCACTACCGTTGTACTTTTTACAACAGCGCGGGTAACGAAAGGTTAAAAGGCTCTCTGCTTTCCCACAGATGCAAATGGAGAAGGAAAAGCAGAACTACGATTTCGAGAATCTGCAAAGTCAGCTGGACAAAGCGCTCGGTCAGTCGACGAGGATCCAAAAGGAGCGAGAAACGATTCAGCTGGAGGTCGACCGTCTGCAGGATAAATACGAGAAAGCTCAGGTAAGTTGACGTCGCACATGCTTTGCACACTCGCGTCTCGAACCCTCTTGGATGATGGCGGTGACTGTTCTCTTCTCCTGCCCGACAGCTCATGATGCAGCGGCTGCAGAAGGAGCGGGACAGCTTCCAGGAGGAAATGGAGAAGCTCCACGAGAGGATAGAGTTCCAGCAGAATCAGATGACGAAGGTGCAGCGCGAGAAGGAGAATGTGCTTTCGGAGCTGGACCTGGTGAAGGACAGATGGGAGAAGACGCACACTTCGCAGCAGAAGTTGAGCGTGAGTTGTGTGATAATTGGGGAGTCGTCGTACGATCGACTGAATGATACATTGTCGCGTTTCTCTTCTCTTGCCCCTTTGCCGCGTAGCTGGAACGAGACGATGCTCTGACCGAGATCGAAATCCTGAAAGATAAATTGGACAAGGCTCAGTATTCGATGAACAAGGCGCACGAGGAACGGGAAAACACGAACAAGGAGTTTGAGAAAATGCTTGAAAAGTACGACAGGTAAGCGTGGGCCCTGTGGGCAGTAATGGTGTGCGTGGCAGTCGGTAGAATAGAATGGAATGCAATGGGATAGGTCTGAGGATGTGATGAGTGATGGGTGATGGGTGATGGGTGATGAGGTGTGCTCTGTCCCGCAGGGCGCAGAGCGAAGTGTATCGGCTGCAGAATCGCGTGGAAGTGATGGAGGCGGACAAAGACCAGCTGGAGCTGGAGGCGGAGAAGCAACAAATGCTGGGGACCAAGAGCCGGGAGGAGGCGCGAAAGGCCCAGGAGGAGTTGGCTCGCGTGCAAGAAATGTACGACAGGGCAGCCCTTCAGCTGGGCCGTACCAAGGAGCAGGAGGAGAGGTCGAAGGAGAACCTGGACAGGCTGACGGTGGACCTGGACATGGTGCGGGAGCGATACGAGAAGTCGCAGATCGAGCTGCGCCGGCTGCAGACCGAGCGGGAGAATCTGAACGCGGACAACGAGCAGATCAGCTTCGAGCTGGAGCGGGCCCACTCTCAGGTGAACAAGGCCCAGTCGGCGACGGAGAAGACGCAGGAGGAACTGAAGCGGATGCAGCTGGAGATCGACAAGATGTACGAGAAGCACGACCGGCAGCAGGCGGAAGTGAGGAAAGCGCAGGCGGAGGCGGAACGGCTGCGCGCCGAGGCGGAGAGCGCCCGCGAGGAGTGCGAGAGGTACGCGGCGAGGTTCAGCAAGTATCAGGAGAGCCAAGAGCGGCAGAAGGAGGAGCACGAGTGGGCGAAGCTGGAAGTGGAGCGGCTCCGGGACCGGCTGGACAAGGTTCTGGCGGAACTGGAGCGCGCGAGGAAGGCCGAGCAGGACGCCTCCAGGCTGCGCGCCGATCTGGAGCGTGCGGAGGGGGTGCGAGGTAAATACCAGTACGAGCAGGAGAAGTGGCAGAGCGAGGGTAGTAGGCTACAGCAGGAGGTGGAGAAGCTTCAGGAGCGGCTGGAGGGTCGGGAGAACGAGCTGAAGAGGACGCAGGCCAGCAACGCGGAGCTCGAGGCGAAGTTGCACGAGACGCAACTTCAGCTCGAGCGTGCGCGGGAGGAGACGCTCAAGGTGACCGCCGTTCAGGAGCGTAACCGCGGCGAGATGGAGCGCGCGCGAATCGAGACCGAAAAGATACGGGACCGCCACGACAAGGTGAAGGCGAGGGCGGACGCGCTGGAGGCCGACAACGAGAAGCTCCGCGTGGAGATCGTCCGGCTGGAGAGGTTGATGCAGACGGAGGGTAAGACCAGGTCGGAGAGCGCGAGCATCGAGGTGGAACGGCTGCGCGCCAGCCTGGACAAGGCGATCGTGGCGCGCGACCAGGTCGAGCTAGAGGCGGGCAGGCTGGCCAAGGAGCTCGAGAAGGCGCACATGCAGACCGCCAAGTTCCAGGAGGCCGTCGAGGCTAACAAGAAAGAGCTCGAGCGGCTGGCCGCGGAGACCCAGGTGCTCAGGGACGAACGGGACACTCTCAGGCAGGAACTGAGGCGGGTTCAGCAGCACCAACAGCAACAACAACAGCAGCAACAGCTTGCGGGCAACGAGGAGATGGCAAAGTTGCAGCACGAGCTGCAGATGGTCCAGTGGGACCGCGAGAAGATGGCCGCGATCCTCGAGAATCGGGAGAAACACTCGGAGAAGGTGGAGAAGGTGAAGGAGAAGCTCGAGGCGGAGGCGAAGCAGCTGCAGGTAGAACGGGACCAGCTAGTCATACAGCTGGAGAAGTCCCAAGAGATGCTGGTCAACTTCCAGCAGGAGTTGAACGCGAACGAGGCGGAATTGGAGCGTCAGCGCGACGAGGTACGCCGGTTGCAGCAACTCCAGCAGCAGAGAGCGCACGCGCAAACGCCGGACAGAGCCGCCAAGGATGCCCTCGAGGCGCAGATGAGAGGAGAGATTCATCGGCTGGGCCAGCAGGTGCAGAGCGTGACGCAGGCACAGACCAAGGAGCGACAGAGGGCCGAGCAGGCCGAGAAAAGGCTGCAAGAGCTGCAGAAGCAGATGGCCTCGAGGGACGCGGCCGCGTCGGCCACCAGCGGAGCCAACGACGCGCAGCTCGAGCACTGGAGGAAGCTCTGCGAGACGGAGAAGCAACGGGCGGAAGCGGCCGAGAGGCAGCTACACGTCCAGCAACAGCAGATCCAGCAGATGCAGGCCAGCAGACAACAACAACAGCAGAACGGCCAGGAGACTGCCAGGTTGCGAGAGGAGCTCGAACGCGCGCGAGAGGACATTAAGCAGGCGACCGTCGAGCGCGTGCGGTTCCAGGCGCAGCTCGAATTGCTGTGCCAGGAACTCGAGAAAAACCAGGTTAGCTGCACGACCTGCACTCGCTCGCGCTGACCTACCACACTACGCCTACACCCGCACTCTGTCTGCACTAAGCTCGCCTACCGTGGCGTGGCCGATGGCTGTCGACAATGCCGACACACTTGTGTCTCCTCTACCTCTCTTCGCTCACTTTATGTCTTCTCGTTTTTACCGCAGCCTCTGCCTTCGTTCGCTTCCACGAAGCACAACTCCTCGCCCACAAGCTCATACACGCCGCTATTATTATTATTATTATTATTATTATTATTATTGTTGTTATTGTTATTATTGTTGTTGTTGTTGTTGTTGTTATTATTACTATCCTTATTATTATCATTATCATTATTATTATTATTATTATTATTATTATTATTATTATTATTATTATTATTATTATTATTATTATTATTATACGAGTACATAGAACGATCGACCGACGTGCTCACTATACTATGTATAGACGAAACCAAAAACCAACAACGATGCACCCCTACACCTATCTTCTCATCATTCTCTCATTGCGTTGGATGCGCGAATATGCCGAGCACATTGCACATTGTACGCATCATACATGTGAGATCTCGTGACGTCGCGTCGCGTCGTCAGGTCAGACCTATGTTGTGTCATCATCCCCTTGGGTCCATTTCCTTTCACGCCCACCGGAGCGAGTCATCTAGATCTCTTTCTTTCAGGATACCCCTTACCCTTGTGAGCACGTTCAAGTACACCCATTGAAACCCTATCAAGGTCTTCACCTCTCGTTCTTCGATTGTGCTCGACTAATTGTGCAGTTCCCACAATTATGTTTATCGCTGTTATTACCGACAGCGACGGCAAGGAGACGAACGTCCCCGCGGAAATGGACCATTCTCCGTTCGAACGAAAATATAATACGATCGTCTCCTTCTTCGCGATCGGTACATTCGGCAGATTCAACGCGTTCTTATTATCCATTATTCTTCTGGCGTATCGCGTTTCGTTTTTATGTTTTTCTAGAAATGATTTTTCCGATTGTAAAGGGTCTTGCGCACATTTCATCCCTCGTCCGCGCGATTACTGCGATCGCTCCGCACTCGCGTCTATCCCATATATACATACCTACACGTAAATACATCTAGTATGTCGTCTGACATTCTTTATCTGATTTTACCGGATTTTATCTGACGATGTGTACCACATGAATACTCCGTGACTGCCAGCGCCACTAGATTGCGAGACGCTTGCGTGAGACTCGTTTCTTTCTGTGTTCCGTGCGTCTCTGAATTACTGGCGGTGTGACGATGGCGAAAGATAATGGTAGCGGCTTTCATCCGCCGCTCTATGTGTCGCACACGCGTACGCGTGAAATGAGACCGGAGAGTTTAGAGGGTCCGTTTGGATGCAGGTGGACTTGCACGAGGCGAACAGGAAACTCCAAGCAGGCGCCGCGAAAACTGGCAGCGATACTACTCAAGAGAGAAGACAGCTGGAGGAGCAGAGACGGCAGCTGGAAGATCAGAGAAGGCAGACGGAAGAGCGAGTCAAGTCCGTGGATCAAAAAGCTAGGACGTTGGAGGAGAAGGAGAGGACGCTCCAAAGTCTCGACCAAGACCTGAAGAAACGGAAAGCGAAAATGGACCAGCTGGAGCAACAGTTGCAAAGGGTATGCGCACCTTTCCACCGAGTCCGAGAAGAACAGCGAGTACGTAATTACATTTATCTGTGTTTATAGAGCGGTGGGTCGCCGGACAAAAGATTGGCGGAAATGCAGAAGGCTCTCGAATCAGCCGAGAGGGAATTGGAAAAAGCGAAAGAGGAGACGACCAGGAGCTCTGCCGAAACCGAGAGGCTACTGCAGCTCATGCAAATGACTCAGGAGGAGCAAAACGCCAAGGAGAGACAAATCAGAGAACTGCAAGAGTGAGTATTTCCAACTACATACATCATTTAAGGCAGGATACCACCTTTGCACTTAAAAAAAATTGAAATTTTTTTTTTGTTCTCAAAGTACTCTTTCAAGTGTATAGAATCGAAATTCATTCATTAGAAAGGTGGCCGGAACCTTTTTCTTGTGTAAAAACCGGATTGGAGCAGATATATAAATCTATATAAAACTTTAAACGCGTTTTTCTCGAAACGATGTTTTCCAAATCAGCGTGTCAGATTACTCCTACAATTTTCATCGGATTGACTTGAAACTTTGCACAATTCTTCCGATTGGTGTAATCTAACGATGTACGTAGGACTTTTGCTGTAGCGTTGTTATTTTTCTTTTGGTGCTTAATTTTATAAATTTTTTTAAACTTTTTTACCCTAAAAAATTGACCTTTTCGTTAAAATGGCCGCCATTTTCTTAAAAATCGAAATTTCGTAAAATCCCTACGTACAGCATTGAACAATATTGTTGTTAATAGGGACATTCTTTGGTTTCTTTTCTAAGAGCCACGTACAGAGCGGAATTTGACACGCCGTCTAACGATGTTTCTCCAAAGGAGTGTATTTTGGCGCCACCTACAAGAGATTATTTTTTACTTTTTCAGTTTCAAAAAATGTGTATTTACAGATTAAAGTTACATTAATGAATAACTGAAACCGATTTTGTTTCTGCGCATTCTTTGTATGCAAAAAAATTCATGAAAAACGCCTCCAAAATCGCAGTCAAAGGTGGTATCCTGCCTTAAGGGGGAACACCACTGTGACGGCCGGAAAAGTAAGCCATTTTTAAGAATTTTTTTTCACGAATAATTTACAGGTTTCATAGAAAATTTTTATTACCTACCTTTAGTACGCTGTCTTAAGAGACTATACAAAACAAAATAAATAGGAGAACATCCATAAATTTTAATATATTAATTAATCTTCTAGACCCCCCCACGCGAGCTGGTCGAATGTGTAACTATGGAACAGCAGATCCGAAATCAAAATTATTTTTTTTTTTATAAACTATATGAGTGTAGTCTCCGTTGTGCGTACGGATTTCTTAAACAAATTCTTTTTGTAAAAATGGTGCGCTTTAGAAGAAAATTTTCGAAAATCCGCGAATAAGGTGGACAGTTTTTCGAGCGTATTTAAAAAAATTTGTTTTCAATCAAAGAATCCGCACGTACAACGGAAACTACACTCATATAGTTTATAAAAAAAAAATGAAATTTAATTTCGGACATGCTGTTCCATAGTTACACATTCGACCAGCTCGCGTGGGGAGGTCTGGAAGATTAATTAATATATTAAAATTTATGGATGTTTTCGATTTATGTTTTTTGTATAGTCTCTTAAGACAGCGTACTGAAGATAGATAATACAAATTTTCTATGAAAACTGTAAATTATTCCTGAAAAAAAATTCTTAAAAATGGCTTACTTTTCCGGCCGTCACAGTGGTGTTCCCCCTTAAACGACTAATATCTCGATTGCTCCCCAAGTTCTGCTCTTGGCATTCGTCAAACGATGAATATTCCACATAAACATGTTTTTCCCACAGTGCACTGAAAGCCGCACAAGCCAAGTTGAAACAAGCCGCAACTGCACAGCAACAAGAGGTCAGTACGCAACCTTCATTCCCATTCTTTTCCTAGCTTTCCAAAACTCTACTCTGAAAGGGAAATGAAAGGTGGCTTTATCTCTTACCATCGTAATTAAGTCAGCCACCTCTTTATAGAGAAGTAGTCGTTCTAAAGTCGATTCTCACTTACAATTAGTAGATATGGTGCAAGAGCACGACTAATCGGCTGTCTTCTTGAATTTTCACGCTGCCCCTGGACACGACGGGTACACACGATGTATTTGCTTATTCGATTCTCTTTTTTGCTTTCCGTTTGTATTTCTCCGTTTCCGTTTACCTAACCCCCGGCCCGTGTGCGTCTTTGCAACCAACGACGAATGGTAAAAAAAAAATGTGCGTTTCCGAATGATCTCGCTGCGAAACGGAAATAATGCCTGGAAATGGTAACAAAAAAAGCAGTCGGGTCCCGCCGGATTCCTAAAAAGCTTGTTCTAAGGTCGATTTTCTTTGGGGACGCCTTCTCCGTTCTTTTCAGTACAATTTGCATATTAAGCGAACTTTACAAGTACACGAACTTATTATACGAACTAATTAAACGAAGGATCGTACTGATTTGCCATGGACAAGACACGTCAAGATATACATATATAATTATTTTACGTAACGCTGCGACCATTGTTAACGTATTCTATAATACTAATTATAGGGGGGAGATGATGACGATAATAACAATAATTATTGATATATGCATAAACACGTACACTCACACACATACACACCTACACGAACTGGTAAATAAATATAAATATATAAATATAAATATAAATATACAGATAAATATAAATATAAATATAAATATAAATATAAATATAAATATAATTATAAATATAATTATAAATATAAATATAAATGTAAATGTAAAGGTAACGAGAAAGGACAACGGCAACAATAATGTTAATTATTATTACCGATGTGATGATATACATAAGGGAAAAAAGGACAAACGTATGTATGTACATGTGTATATATACACGTACAGTGCAAAGATATACGTATGTAGATATATAAATACAAATGTATACATAAATCGTAAGATGTAAATGGTGAGAGGCCGAGACGGAGAACGGCTAAGAGAGCGCTGAGAGAACATTAGAGGCTGACTTTTCACGCCACCGCGCCATAGAGCAATGGATTCGACGAAACTGAGGGAAGCGAGGGAAAGAATAAGGGCGATCGCAAGTCCCGTAAAAAAAAAAAAAAAGAAAGGCACATTCCGGATCGCGGCACGTTCGCAGACGTTCCATTCGGAGACGCACTCTTACGTCGCGTGGTCGAGCACGAAGCAGCTCGATGCACACGAGCCGAACCTACATATATGCGTTTCCCCCCGTCCACCTTCTCTTTCGTTCACCTTTTCTTTACGTTCACACTGTATTGCCTCTACACACGCACCACAACGCCCGTGTTACGACGTGCTAGGACCTAGACAACTCTGCCACCTATTCCGAGAGCGGAATCGAGGATACGAGGAGGAAGGAGCTGCAGGCGAAAGACAAGCGAATAGCGGAGCTCGAGTCGAAAGCAGCCGCCCTGGAGGCTCTGCTGAAAGAGCAGTCCTCGTGCTCCAAGAGGCTCAAGGACGCTCGGAACGTGAGTTTGGAGGACAACGGTGGCTGGAAGAAGGAGCTCGAGCTGCAGAACCGGCGTATAATCGAGCTGGAGAGCGAGCTAGTCGCTTGGAAGAGCGACACCGGCCACGCATCCATGGAGAGTTTAAAGCTGCTGGACGAGTTGAAGGAGGAGAAGGACTCGTGGAAACGGGAGCTCGAGGCGAAGAACGGGCGAATCGCGCAGCTCGAGGATGAGATAGAGTCTCTGAAGGGACTGCTGAAGGAGGATGTCGAAGCGACGAGGTCCAGTGACCCGAGGAGGCACAAGGAGGGCACCGAGTCCTGGAAGCAGGAGATCGAGGCGAAGAATCGAAGGATCGTTGAGCTGGAGCAGGAGATGGAATCCCTGGAGAACTTTCTCAGGGAACACGCGGACACGGAGAGCCTGCGGGACCTGGAGATCTCGGTGGAGAGGAAGGCGAAGAGGATCGAGCAGCTGGAGGACACCGTGGCTGAGTTTGAAGACTTCCTCAAGCAGAATCCGGACGTGAAGGAGCTGCACGAGCTTCGCTGCCAACTGACCGCCGGGAACCGGCGGATTCAGGAGCTGGAGAGGTGGATTCAGAAGAACGGCGAGAACAGGGAGGCGAGCATCGATCAGGAGAGGGTTATCGAGCTGGAGGAGATGGTCACGCAGTTGGAGGATTACGTGAGGGAGCACAATGTGGATGGGCTGAAGAGGAAGCTGCAGGATCGGGAATGCAGGATCGAGCAGCTGCAGAACCGCGTTGGATACCTGGAGAAGGAACTGGCGAGGCTCCAGGAAACTTGCCGAGGTAAGTTTAGCAGCGATTAACCATTAACATTGACCGATGCTCTAAAATGGATGAATCACCGAAACAGGCAAAGAGGCAGAAACGCGGCATCGGAACGTTCAAGATAAAGGGACAGCGACCAGGCCGGAGGACTTTCCCTGCGATCTAGGCTCGATCGTCGGTGAGAACGCAGAGCTGCGCGACAGGGAGAAGCAAAAAGTGAAGAAGATGGAGCACGCGATTTGCGAGAAGGACAACAAGATACAGGCGTACGAGCAAAGGCTCGTTGAAAGTAAAGATGAGATAGCGAAGCTTGGAAGGGACATGGCCGGTCTGAAGAAGGAGCTGAGCGAGTACGATGATATCGGTGTTCTAAAGGAAGAGATCCGAGTGAGGGACGAGAGGGTTCAGCAGCTCGAGGACGAAGTGGACTCTCTGGAAAGGGCCTTCAGCGAGAGGATCGATCTCGAGCAGATCGAGGAACTGGTGAACGTTATAAAGGAAAAGGAGTACAAGGAACTGCAGATGTCGAAAGATCTGGCGGACAAGAGGAACACGATCGAGGAACTGAGCGAGGCCCTGCGCGAAAGTGTCGTCATTGCCAGCGATGGGGAAAGAACATTGAAGAGCGAGGAAAAGATGAAGATGGAGGCCCTTCAAAGAGTAAGCAAAAATACATTATGTATGCAGGTAGCTATATCTGATTCATTCAATTCGAAGGAACAAATCGATGGCATAGTGCAGAAATATTGTTTAAAAATGGTACATGAGATTCGGGGACAAATTTATGAAATAGACACAAATATGAGTTTTACACAGCATAAAGAATTAATCGAGAACTATTTGTTGCATATAAAAAGTCAAATTTCGCAAAAAGTGGACCTACAATTATTTGTGCGCTAAGCCATCGAAATCATCATCGTTTGTCACACATGATCGTTTCACCGATAGATCTAGCCCCGTGACGTTCCATTGCCTCGCACTTACAGGTAGCTAAACTGGAGCAGAGAATCGCATCGATGCAAACAGCCTCGGCGTTGAAGTGCATCACCTGCGAGCCTCTTCTCTCGAAACTGCACACGTACGAAATGAAGCTCGAACGACTCGTCGAGGAAAGAACTGTGAAGCTTGAGGATCTCCGTCAACTTAAGTGAGTGGCTAATTTAGTGGCCGAGAAGCAGTCGGTGCTAATTAAGAATTTGCCAGTAACACCGCGTTTCACGATAGGCGAGAAGCTTTGAAAGCTGCGGTCTCCGAGAGAGACGCGCATCTGGCTTTGCTCGAGCTTTCCGGGATAAAGACTGCCGCTCAGTCGGAACAAGCGGATCAGTTGAAAGCAGAGAGGAATAGGCTATTGGAGAAACTAAAGAAAGAGGTGAGGTAGTAGCGAACGCGGTCTGGGCAGATAACATTTACAACGTTGCGATGTTACATGAACAGGACGAGAAGTGCATCGAGTCATCGGTAGAGTACAGTTCGACCAGTTCAGAGGGAACGCCGCAGCTGCTGACGAAAGTGTTGGAAACATCTGAAGACGATAACGACCAAGGAGAAGAAAGTTTGAGGGATCGTTGCTGTGATCCCAGTTGCCCGCGGCCAGCTACGACAAACGGCCACAGCTGTGATCACGCGTGAGTTACTGGAACGTCTATTAATCCATCAGTCCACTAATGCAATTCAGGGGCCCAGTGAAAAACAATCAATTTTCGTTTCTTTGCACCATTAATTGTAATTCCACCGCCTCCTAATATAATAGCATATAAAAACGATTCGTAGTGGGACACTAAGGTCGACGGGAAACGGATTTTCCTGAACCTTGCAGTATTTGAAGATGTCGCCTCCGAAGTTAATTTGGCAAAGCAGTAGGGCGCGCTTCTCAAGATTTTCCGAGAAAATTGCATTTGAAAATCGAATTATTTTCGCAATTAGCTTTCTTCGAGTTTCAATTTTTTTTATTTTTTTTTTTTTTTTACTTTCCCTTTTTTACTTACATGCTAGTATGACACGAGCCAGGGTGATATTCATCATAAACGCATGGAAAACAATAATTTTTGCGGCACCTAGCACACACTATAAACGATTTTCAAATGCAATTTTCTCGGAAAATCTTGAGAAGCGCGCCCTACTGCTTTGCCAAATTAACTTCGGAGGCGACATCTTCAAATACTGCAAGGTTCAGGAAAATCCGTTTCCCGTCGACCTTAGTGTCCCCTTGTCAGCTCCTTGAAGGCACCTGACCTAATAAAATTAATTTTTCACCTAATTCAAGTACAGTTAAAAATAACTACAATTTCGTACCGCATTTTTGCTAGGAAAGCAATTTCTCCCTTTTCCCTTGCTTCCCTCTAAAATCACAAAACCGTGGCACTTGCCTGCTTTGGGCCCCTCGATTGCAAACGGAAGATGAAGTAGAAGAGTTAGCGCTCTAAAGCTACGGCTATTCTTTAACGGCTAACTGGAGCGGAGTCGTGGCAATTATTTCGCAGCAAAAGAAAGCCACCGAAGGGATCGGAGCCGAGAAGCAAGCGGGACCAGTCGAAAACGAAAACTCATCAGCAGGATAGCAGATAAGTACTCGAGGCCCCCTACGGTTATTACGGTGTAGAAAACAAAAAAAAAAAAAAAATTGGCCTCTTCGTTTCTTCGATGTTGTGTTGAATGCACACACAAGACACAGACACAGCCACAGACATAGGACGCAGACGCAGACGTTAGACGCGGACACAGACCGGACATGCATACATACGCGTAGACACATACGCTTACACAAATACGCAACCGTAGGAGCAATCTAGAGCATTTCTAGAGTCTTACTTATTGTTAGAGAGAAACCGACAGCCAACAGAGATACCTCATCGACTCCAACAACGACAATACCATCCGACAGCATTTCTTTCATCAATCATTCGAAACCATCAGCATTATCACCACCGTCACCATCATCACCGTCATCCATCAGTCTCACCGCAGTACCATCACCTCCATTCCACGAAATTATTGACGAAGGATCGTCCCGCGGGCTACCGATAGCCTCGTTTCTAAGGGATTGCAAACGAGGCTCTCCGTTCGAGGAGGATTCCTCCGGGGAGTCCCGGCGGATCGATCAAGAGAATCTTCTTAGGAGGCGGCCGGATGCTTCTCTTGATCCTCAAACCGACGTCAGTGACGGAACGTATCCACCGGCGTTGAAGGAACGCGGGTACGGCGTCTCTTTCCATTCGAGGCGGCAGACCTGAGAGAGCGGGGAGCAGGATCTCTGCGAATGTCTCACGAAACTCGGCCGTCCGCGAGGACGCGCGGCCGTTGAACGCGATTGGTACTTTTGGAGCGAGCGAAACAGAGCGTCGATGGAAGATCGGTACACCTGTTACGTATAGAGTTTAGGTAGTGTTTTATCGCTAGACGAGTTGATTGCATGTCTCAGGATCACCCAGGGATGCTCTGTTTCGAAGGGCGAGAATATAACCGAGGCTGCTTCCGTTGCTCACAGCGCCCGATCGTTACGACGCCGAGTTTCGTCCCGACGTACTCGCTCCTTTAATGCCGTTGCTCGTTAGAAATCGCGATATAACGCTCGGATAGCTATCGAAATCCTTAAGCGAAAGAGGCAGGTGTCGCGCAGCGAAGGCGACGCGACGTAAGAGTGGCAGCTTGCTCCCCGTCCGTTGAGCAAGCTGACAGTAACTGCACACTTGTTTCGCCCCTACGAATATCGGAGAAGTCGCCTGCTAATCGTTCCGATAGCGGATCAAGCCTAGCAACGCCGCACCCTCTCCTACCGCGAAAGCTTTCCCCATTCGTCTGCGATTCCAGCGAAAGCAGCTCAGCCGAGGGGGGCGCGGGGCGAGACGACGAGCAAACCCTCCAAGCTTTTCCCTCTCTTCCTTTCTTTTCTTTATTTTCCGGATTTCTTGTCACGGGTCCAAAGATCGTCCTTGTATAACGAGTGCTAGAGCTCTAGTTAAAGGAAACCGAGAATAACGAAACGAATTAAACGGGGAAGATGAAAGCGTAGGATCGTGTAGTTAGCGCGAGGGAGGGGCAGCAGCCTTTAGACTCTAAACTATCCTCGAGATGGGGCAGGGATGGGCCGAAGTTGCTTCGGGATCGACGAGAGGCCTGGGCGAGGGAGTAGAAGGGAACCTCGGCTCCGTGGTGCTGATTAGCTTTCAAGATGACAATAAACGAACGTTTCGTTGCATTCGGCACGTCGCGCGTCGCTTGATGATTGCGAGTTGCGACGCAGGGAGGAGGACACGCGAAGCAAATTGCCCAACCAGTCCGCTGAATTCGGCTGAACGGTCGCGCCAGCCCGTTTCCGAATCCCCCCATGCCTTCTTACGCTTCGCAGCAGTATTCGCCGTTTGCTGGGCAGCCCGGATGACGGTCGAGAGGAGCGTAAACACGAGCCGGACGGAGATTCTCGCGCGCTCGTAAGCCGCCGCGAGAACGGAGGCCAGAGGCGAGGCGTGACAATTTATCCAGTTAAATATCAAGCGTGGTGTAACGAGTACAATATTTATAATGTACATAGAAACATAGTAGATCACCCTACATACAAGACGTATATACACAGTTGTAGGATATTATTATAGACGGGATTGCCGGTCGCGTTTAATCGGGCCGCGATTATTGCGTGTACCTATAGGAACTGTTGACGCGTTGAAACTACTTCCATATACGATATACATAGTCTCTCGACGTCAGTAACTTGGTGCGTGTCTATTTTACGTTGACAGCCGTGCAGATATTCTATGGAGATTGTTGGGAAGCTTCCGTTTGTCGATTGATTGTTCGATATTTATAAAAATTGTTGCGAAATCGTTAACCGTGTACATAGTTACGTGTATAGATATATGGTACATAGATACGACAGTTAGAGTATGGTAATTCTATGTAAATATGGTTGCAAGGGTTCGTTTCAGTTGTATCGTTGTAAAGTTCCAAAAGAGATCTGGCTTCCCCCCGGTGTCGCGCTCTTCTTTACGCTACTTGTGTCGGTGCTCGTCGATTGGGCTACCGTTGCCGATCCAACCCCATCCAACCCCGCCCGCTGAATATTAAATATTCAACGCCCCGAGAACGTGACCATTCCACTTTAAAATAACGTCCCATTCGGTCCCTTCGCTCCCTCTCTACTCGTGCAAGATAGCAAACGGTGCTTTAGGTTCGCGAGCTTTAAGCAGCCAGGCGTTGCGATTACCGCGCCGATGCTGCTCGATGAAAACCACGGAAACAGAGAATGGTCGATTCGTGGAGCGCGTGTTCCTCGCGCTTCGCCGGGAGGGCATCCAGAACGGCGACCGTAGTGGTTGGTTCTATCAGAGAAAGTGGCTTCTTCTTGCCTGTCTTCGCGAGGTCTCCGTCGACGGCCCGAGGACGCGCGACTATCTACTGACAGTAGGAACGCGCGTTGACGTATACACGGAGCCCTATGCGGACCCTAAAGATCGAGGAGAATCTGCGGGGACCGCAGAATTCAATCCTCGAGCTTGCAAATGGCTTGTGGAGGTCCGAAGATGCGGTGGAGAGAGGCTGGGCATAGGGAAAGCGGCGATGATCGAGAGTGAAACCCGGGGCACTGAGAGAAGTAGAAGGAAACGAGTCGTTTGTAAATAATCGTGCGTTGACGTTTACTCCGATGGCCCTGCTAGGCCACTCGCTAGCCAGCTCGTGTCCACTCCGACTCTGCACCCATTCCCGAATACAATTGATCTAGAGATACCCCTAAGTATACATAGATAGATAGATATATATATATATATATATATCTTGCCAAACGAATTCGTCAGTTGAATCCGCGAATGCTATGTACGTAGTACCGGGCCGAGATTTCGCGCGCTACGAAGAAACAGGCAAGCACGGATGGAGCGGGGATAGGTTTTCAATTGCGAGCAGCTCTTCGTTTCTTCGAGTCGAGCGTGCAGAGAGATTATCGGCTGGGAATCAAAGAGACGGTGCATACACAAGCGACACGGACGGTAGCGCGTCGGTTGAGAAGCGAGGCAGGAAAAGAAGCGCGTCGGGAGCGGTGTTGAGCGCGTCGACGAAGCTCGCGGAACCTCGAGGTTCAGAGCTGAGAGCCAGCAAGACATTCCTCGTACGACTCTCACTCGCTCTATACATATTATATACATATACAAGAACAAATACAAATACATATACAAATACATATACATATATATATATATATATATATACACAAGAAAAAATATTCATATATCGTCGTGTCTGCCGTACGGAGAGTTAAGTGACATGTTGAAAGTGTAAAATTTTATCGTTAATACTTTAAAAGATGCTCTCTTTAATTCGTCGATAATGCGCTCTTTCTCGTTGCTGGTACACGACTTTTTTCCAATCGATCTCTGACGCCCGTGCGTGGACAAGAACGCGACCGCGAACCTTATTCTCAAAGACTTATCACTCGTCGACTCTACTACTTAGGAGCTAGATTACACGGAACTCGAAGGGCATCGGGATAGTAGACCATCAGGGCGGAACGATCGCCGAGGGTGGTAGGCACGCGTAGGCTAGGCGACACCCAACGCGCCCAGCGAGATACCTCATCGGACTGCTTCTCTGCCCTGTGTAATCGAACGAACGACGCCCGAGCTTTGTCGCCGACCTGCACCCACCCGGAGAGACGCTCCCCATCTATCTCCACTCGGGCATCGGGCGCAGACCAAAATGTGATGTTTCAGAGCGAGGCTGGAGACACGAGAGTGCTAACTGTTGATAGGTTCTTACGTGCGTAACTCAAAACGATACTTAAATATAGCACACGGCACTTGTTTCGTTTCTTGTGCACGCGTTGAAATCACCGGCCACCCCCGCGGTCGCCGAGTCTCGCTCTTCACTCTTGCGACAGCTTCAGCTTGTCAGGAACGTCGAGAGCAAAGACTCTCCTGGTCGGACCACTTCGAGAGCTCCGAAGCAAAAAAGAATCCAGACAATCCAAATACGATGATAATCAAAGACACCGTGAATAATAAAATTCATATTTCGACGCTCGGTTTACTTCTGTCCTCTTCACGTTGAATTCTACAGTCGCGGGACATTTCGTTGTACCTAAGCACCATTGCCAAGTGCAGCAGTAGTTGACGGCGCGAGCCGTTTACGAGCAGGTTTCGTCGGAGAGTTTTTGCTCTCCAGCCAGAAATCGCGAGACGGCGATAAGCCAGTTCGTTGCTGATAATCTCCGGGTGGAGATAGAGAGATGGAGGGGAAGATTCCGGGGCGGTGTGTGGAGCGGAAGGAAAGGAAGAAAAAGATACGGTTAAGTAAACGTGTGCCATCGTCATATCAAGCCTATATCATTGTGTTATATTACATATACGTATAGCTAAGCAGAAAGATTAATGATACCGTTAACTAACAGAATTGTTAATGCGGAGTGACTGCGTCCCGTGTACATGAATGATGACGAGGGAAAAATAAAAAGGTCTTTCTTTCGATCGCTCGAGGACTGAGAAGGCCCGAGGTGTTTTTTGAATCTTACGACTCTTCTACTGGCACTCTTTATTGCCTGAAATATTGAATATTTACACGGATCAGTAAGAAAACAATCGTTCCAGTATTTGTCATCGTACCGTCTTTATTAGGATAATAATCGCGGTTGTAAGTGTAGCATGTAATCGCTTTAATAATTGAGTATTTATCTTCAATTTTAAGACTGTTCAACGAATAAGTTACCAAGCGAACGTGACGAAATTACACGGATATTGCAATCTATTTAAAACGATATCCACCTAGGATTTATTGAATATTTAAGGCGAAATACCTACGCGAAGGGTAGACGGGGAAACTGGGGGAGGGGGACGGGGGAGGAGCGGGCAGAAATGGTGAAAATGTTTTGTCAGTAAGTAGGTTGGCGATTTTCCTGACACCGCGTTACCGTTGACGTGTGTGTTCAATCGCGCTGCAAGGATTATTCTTAAACAGACGTGACGGAACAGGCTCGAGCTGCGAGAACTCAAGGGGAATAGTTAGGCATACCTAGTTAAGCACGAGGCAGGGGAGAAAGTTAATTAAGCCCTTGGGGCAATTCACAGACGGAGTGTGTGTGCGTAAATCGAATCGTTCGGTCCGCACTCGAGTGGTCCCAAGCTGAGACTGTTCGTTGAACGCAAGTGCAAAGTGCATGGAGAGTGTGCGATCGCGAGAGCGCGTGAACGAGGCCGTCTGAATATTTATTTTTCGAATCGACTGTTTGGTAACGGTGAAAACGAATGGCCAAAGTTCAAGATTTCAGAGGACCTTTCTGAAACTTGGTAATCGGGGGTTTCCGAGGTCGCTGATAACGAAGCTGGCGCCAAAAATTCAAAACTCAAGACAGCGGATCCAGTACGCTGCACAGTGGCCTGGAAAGCGGTATTCTATAGCCAGAATTAAAAGCACAAATCAAGTTTTTCTGATAGACTTTGATCAAATACATTCGCATAACATTTTTGAAAGAAATTACGACACATAAATAGCTGAAATATACTTGCTCGAGTAATTGAAACAATTAAGTAGTTTCACTTGAAGCTTCATAATTTCATCTTCGCAACGCTGTATCTAATGACGGAATCGTCTGAAAGGGGAAGGTTTCATAGAAGAAAAAGAATCTTTTCAAATTAAATATGAGAAATGTGATTTTCGCCACGAATTACCGTTTTCCGTGACGCGGCCGCTCAAAGAATATTCATACAAAGGAGTCCCGGTCAACCAAGCAGTCTTAGCTAATCGTTCGAATGAAGTTTCCCCGCGTTTTCCACGATTTTCCCCATTCTGTGTTCGATTGGCAAACTAAGCGCGAGAGATATAGATAAACGAGGCCGCGAATCCGACTGGAATCAACGTCGTGGCGACGTGGCTCCTCCTCACCCCTTTTTTTATTCTCCAATTTCTACGTGTCTAATCGTTAAGTGAACCAGATGCTCCGGCGAGGGGGAGAGGGCGGGGACATGTGGAGCGAAAGAGAATGAATGAGTGACTGAGAGAAAGAGAGAGAGAGAGAGAGAGAGAGAAAGGAGAGATAATAATGTGAGAAGATGAAGTGGATCGAGTGTCGTGTTTCGGTTTGATCCTTAATCAAAGGCGGAGTAGGACCCTTGGTCACTTGTTCGTGCGATAGGAGAAGGATAAAATTTGTGCGCGTCTGGTGAGGGAAGAATGAGAGAGGGAGAGTAACGGATGCGAACGAAGCGAGTCGTGCTAAGCCTAGTCTTTACGGCGTTTAATTAACCGGTCGAACGACGACGGACGCGATCGAGGGATCTCGTCGTGGCGCGACGTTTGCTTTCACCCTTCCGTTCTCACGGGCGACCAGGCGCCCCCGATCGCGGACGCTCGGTCGAGACTCGAAGCGGAGGGTAGGAGCGAAACGACGAGACTAGAGTAAGTTTAACGAATAAGCTAAGATAAGGCATAAAAGAAGTAAACAATTTATTAAAGTACATCGTTGCAACTGCCATGCTGTGTGCCATTATATAACGCGTCACGAATGTCGTAGAACGCAAACGAAGAAAGAGTAACGCGCGCGCGAGACGAGAACCTTTTGCGCGCGTTCCCGTCTGCACCGGGATCATTTCGCTGAAACGCTCTCGGGACGCCTCGAGTAAGCGTCGAGCGGCGGCGCCGCGCCCGCGAGCGGCACGCGATTCTAACGCCGAAGAGGACGATAATAACGAACGAGCTGACGTAGTCAGGAGTACCTAATTTCATTGATTTATAAAGTATCGCTGCGCCAAGGAAGCCACGAATCTCGAGCTTGTATTTCACTAATTTCCCAAGTGTTCTCTCAACAATTCCGCTGACTCGGCTTTCATTATCGAACTTTTCGTTGAAACGCATTTATGTCCCACGAGACGCGACTAGTCTGTGCTTGTTGAAGCTGAGGAATATTTGCCGACTGGTCGGAGGATGCGAGGAAACGCGAACAACACTCTCCGGGGGTAGTTTCTCGCATACCGATTCCACGCCGTCGTGGAATTCGCGTACACCTGCTCACGCGAGCCGGCATGTGCATTATAACGAACAACCGTAACGCGAATGTAATAATTAACGTATGCATAGGCATATATGCATATACATATATGTGTGTGTTAAGGCGGGCGGGCAGGTGTACGGTGTTTTCCTCGAACCTGCAAGACTCCGCAGACGACGACGATGCTTTTCCTGTAGACCGGGCGAAAACGTATTTGCGAGGATTCGTTCCTGCATTGGGAATACGCGAAAAGATATTTTTTATGTACGTATGCGCCGTCAATGTTTGTGATGTTGAATTAATCGCACGCACGTTTCGTCGAGTGTCCAATGCGTAACCGATTTAACCGAGCGTACAACCGAGATTCTCCCATCGAGGCTGAATGTTCGCCGATCGGGAAGTCGGTTGCGAGCGTTTCTTTTTTTTTTTTTTTTTTTTTTTTCAAACCGTTACAACGCTCGCTTTCGTCTCGTGTAATATCGTCTAATATCGTTTTAAGGAACACTTTTGTTAACCAGTAACTACAGTAACTACGGTAACTACACACGCTTGACAGATAGGGGAAATATCGCGGAGACTTCTCTTCCCCGTCGTATGCGGAAGTGACACGAATGATGAGCGTGCATGAATCTCTTTTCCTTTGCATTCACAAAGGCGGGTGCGTAGATACAGGTTAACAGTTGTCATTTATCGAGCTGTACAACAATATTGTATTACGTCGTCTTATGTAATGTACACAGATCCCTCGATAGTTTACGTATGTACTTGTATGTCGTCCAATAACCGTTGCAAAGATGCTGGCTAGGATCAGTTTCTGGCGACGAACGACGAACGACGGGACGACGAGGCGACGAGACGACGAGACGACGAGACGACGGGACGACAGAACGACACGCAACGCAAGACTAATGTGTTCATAGATCGTGTTACAGGCATCACTGCGCGTTGCATTAAAGAAGAAAACGATAAAAAAAAAAAAACCGTCATTACTTTGTTAGAGACCCGCGCAAGAACGAATACCTGCGCCCGCGAGACTTTTATTGACAGTTTCACGTGTCGCGGCGTCTAGAAGCGTCTTAAAAAGCACCGCGTATAATCCGTTTGTTAGTTGACCACCGACGGTGTGAAAATGATAATGGAGAAAGAGAGAAAGGAAGAAAGAGTAATCCACGTAAGCCGAAGATAACGTCGCCCATCATAGATTCAAGCACAATAAGGAACTGTAGTAGGGCCAGGCACAATAAAATTCGGCCGTCACGTTGTAGGCAGCGATCTGTTAGAGCGACAAGTCATATAAGTATCTATATAGCGGGACTATTAAATAAACACATATTGTCTATTGTCACGAGAAGTATATTCATTGTTAAACGCTAGACCCTGCATCAACACTCTGATTAATCATTATACATCTGACATTCAATTGAATAAATGGAATTAACGAAACAGAAAGAAACAGGTGCGTGATTTTGCGGAACACCCTCGCGCCCCGACTCACCCTCTAATCCAGAGTTGGGCAAAATGTAAGCTAACTACAAATTACAAATTTACGATAACAATGAAATTGTGTAATTGATTACACATTATCTTCTGTAATCGTTAATTTAGGTAGTTGACAAATTTGACAAAAGAAATCACTATAGAAACTCGACCATTACCTAAAAGAATTCGGCCTGAAACAAGCCGAAGCGGATCATATTTCATGCTTGTCAAATTTGCCAACTAAGGTAAATGTACCAATACCCGGCCGCTGAAGGGGCTTAAGGCAGGATACCACCTTTGACTGCGATTTTGGAGGCGTTTTTCATGAATTTTTTTTTCATACAAAGAATGCGCAGAAACAAAATCGGTTTCACTCATTCATTAATGTAACTTTAATCTGTAATTACACATTTTTTGAAACTGAAAAAGTAAAAAATAATCTCTTGTAGGTGGCGCCAAAATACACTCCTTTGGAGAAACATCGTTAGACGGCGTGTCAAATTCCGCTCTGTACGTGGCTCTTAGAAAAGAAACCAAAGAATGTCCCTATTAACAACAATATTGTTCAATGCTGTACGTAGGGATTTTACGAAATTTCGATTTTTAAGAAAATGGCGGCCATTTTAACGAAAAGGTCAATTTTTTAGGGTAAAAAAGTTTAAAAAAATTTATAAAATTAAGCACCAAAAGAAAAATAACATCGCTACAGCAAAAGTCCTACGTACATCGTTAGATTACACCAATCGGAAGAATTGTGCAAAGTTTCAAGTCAATCCGATGAAAATTGTAGGAGTAATCTGACACGCTGATTTGGAAAACATCGTTTCGAGAAAAACGCGTTTAAAGTTTTATATAGATTTATATATCTGCTCCAATCCGGTTTTTACACAAGAAAAAGGTTCCGGCCACCTTTCTAATGAATGAATTTCGATTCTATACACTTGAAAGAGTACTTTGAGAACAAAAAAAAATTCAAATTTTTTTAAGTGCAAAGGTGGTATCCTGCCTTAAGGAATAGCGGCAAAGTTTGTCTCCTAATTTAATTTGTAAAACCATCATGAAATAAAAAAATGTTGTTGAAATGTTGAAGATAACACAATATTATACTATTGGAAACTGAAAAAAAAAGTTTATGTATTATAAGTAGACGTATTTATTAATGAAAATACGAAAACATGCAGATGTCCCAGTAAGCGGACAACCTAAAAATGCATGTCCTGATGTCCCGATATCTGAATTATATCGTCCCAGTATATATAAGTCGAACATTTAGACTTGTTTAAAAAAATATTAATTTTCTTGCAAGTTTAACCATCTTAAACTAAATTTAAATCTATTTACTATTATAATAATGTATTATTATAATATATAAAAATGAAATGCAGTCAATATTTTCTTAGTAAATGAGTGGTGTTTCTTAAGGGGTAACACCACTGTAAATTTTTCGGAAAATTGATTTTTTTTTATTTGCTTAAAAGATGCTTTGAACCTTTTAGAATATGGGGCAAAAACTGTATTACTTGAAACAAATTTGTTTCCTTGAAATTTCGAGCTCTTCCCCAAGCGCATCGGACTGCTTCGAAACGACTACCGGCGTTAAACGCGTTTTTCTCGAAACACGATTTTTCAACACGGCACGCAGCGTAACTCCAACAATTTTCATTCTTTTCATTCGAACTTTTAACAATATCTTTAAAATAACATTTTCAAGAGAAATACGTACGGGATTTTCGATAAGTTAATTTAAACATTACTTATTAACAAATGATTGCCCTCTTTTTATAGAAAATTGAACGTTTTTCATTCAAATGCTCACCAATCACACAAAAATCAATATTTTTAAAATCCCCTACGTATTTCTCTAGCTATAAACATGTAGATTTAAGTCATATTTTTGTTGTTTTTTTAAATTCAAATTTGCACCAGCTACACTGCGTGCCGCAGAGCGCTAAAACTTCAACATGCCTCACGAGAATGGCTTCAGTGCCGCCATTTTGTAATATTTCTCCATAACTTTTTTTTTTTTTAATAACAAAATATGTGCTTAATAACTTCCTCCAGTATAGTTATTCTATTACCTTTCCTTCCATCCAAGAAAAATTGCCAAAAAAACGCTATTTTTCAAGCTGTTACAGTGGTGTTACCCCTTAACGGAAGCCATAGAAATTTCTCGAAATCTGCTATGCGTACGAAGTGTGTTACAAAATAATTATTTCTATCTAACGATTTTCAATTTTCTATAATAATGATTTTAATTAATATTGCTAAATACTTATGCATTATGGTACTATTTTTTGTTTCTAATTACATTAAAAATTAAGCTTAAAAATAAATAAAATTCGTATTGTTGTTCGGGTACTGGGACATGGCCGGGCACTGGTACATTTACCTTACCTGAATTAACGATAACAGAAAATAATGTGTAATCAATTTGACAAATTTGTCGACCACCTAAATTAACGATTACAGAAAAGAATGTGTAGTCAATTACACAATTACATTTTAATCGTAATTTGTAATTTCAGATCAGATTACATTTTGCCCAACACTGCTCTAATCGATACATTTCGCTATCGCCGAAAACTAACAGTCAACTGTTACGATACGTACGAAAGTTCGCGTATGTAACTTCCCTTCGTATCCCGTGCACGCGTATCGTTTGCAAGATCGGTTGAAATATGAATCCGCGGGAAGACTCGAGGGAAGTAACGAGGAGTGGAGGTACATACACACTTTCCCCGTTTCTCTTAAAATATTTCATTGAACCGTCTGCTCGTCCATTAGAATCGAACAATGCCAGCGACAGCGAGGAGGAAATGAAATCGAGACAGCAGTTGTGGATTTCGCAAAAAAAATTGGAGCAGCATACGAAAATATTTGCCTCGATGTGCCCGGACGAGATTCTGGATCATTACGACGATTACGACACCAGAATGTACTATACCACTTTGATGTTGGGCGATGTATCAGGTACAAGAGGAGCTATCGGTGTTGTCGCGAAATTACGTATGCACCTACGTGATGTATGTGTGCAACAGGGTTCACGGATCTGGCTGAGAAGTACACGCAAACGGGTAGAGGCGGTCCCTCGAAACTGACGGACACCCTGAACAGCTACATCGGGGCGATGGTGCAGGAAATACTGTCGCATAACGGCGACGTGCTCAAGTTCTCCGGGGACGCGTTCATAGTGATGTGGAAGCTGAACGACGGCATGATAATGCGCGACCTGGCGATAGAGGCGATGCAGACTGCCTGCATTATTCAGAAACACTTCGGCACGTACGAGACCGAGGTTGGAGTGACACTGAAAGGTCCGCACCCTAGGATTTAGCATAAGTTTAATTAGAGACATCACCAGCTACCTGAAAATTCTGTGACAGTGAAATTAGCGATAGCGTCTGGTAGGACGTACTTCACGTCTATCGGAGATCCGAATTCCAAGTCTCACTACATTATCACCGGCAAGCCGGTGTGGGATGTGAAGTTCGCCGAGGGTCTATGTCGGTAATGATAAGAGCGGGCCGTTTACAGCTTCCTAGAAGCTTCCTAGCGCGTTAGCGCGGAACCGCAGAGATAATAAGGCTCGTAACGCTGGCGCTGTATGCGTTGAATTAGGGGTGGTGATATTCTGGTGGCTCCCAGCAGCTGGCAGTGGGTGAACCCGAACGAGTACGTGCACGAAAAGCTCGCAGACGGCGTACACACCCTTATAATAGCTTGTACAAGCACCTGGTACCAGTCGCAGGATGATAGCCCAGACAGTAGCGAGGGTAAAATAACACGACTTGTCGAGCAGTTCGGTTCCTTTCAATACCGCTCGTTGCATCTCGTTTCAGACGAAAGTACGGACGATAGCGACTACGACGCTTACGATTCGATGTACATTTCTGAGACGATCGTGGATTCCGAAACCAAGGCGGTGATGAGGAGTATAGCCGGGGACACGTTCGAATTAGAAAACTTTCGACCAGTCGATTACAGCTGTAAGCGAGCGAAAGAATGGGAATACGTGCCTATTAGGGTGGCCCTTATTTATACGTGTCGAAATTTTTTTTTTTATTCCTTTCATCTCAACACCTAGAACGCGTCTAGACAATAGAGAGTAACTATATTCCGGACCTCTCTATATTCAAACGCTATTACCTAAAAAATGGTTGGGAGCACGAAAAAATTATATATACAGTAATTGTAGAAAATTGAATGCTCTTTTAATATTATTTGAACAAAATTTCGATAGGGCTTGCCATTTTCGAGAAATTCTTCAAATTCAAACCATTGATGAATTCTAAACTTTAAGGTCTGGTCGGCACCCTTTCCCGCTGTCCGATTGCAATAATCTTTTTCAGGGACTATTTTTTCATGAAATGGAACCATATTAGGGGGTGAGAATAAAAGAAATCGCAGGTTGAAAATAAGGGCCACCCTAATGCCAATATGTATCAGAGCCGTCTTATCGTTTTCGGGGGCCCTGAGACGAGCTCCATACGTGGCCCTCTAAATTATTCTAAATTAAATAAAATCCAAAATACCAAAGATGGCACTGATATGTATCTAATTAGACTCTTCAAATCCATCAATCAAACATCTTGCAGTACGGCCCAAAGTTATAAAGTTCGCGAAAGCTCGCTTGAAAAACGCTCTACGAAGCTACATGCTGAGACCGGTGATTCGATCGGTGGAAATGGACGAGCCTCTGGAATATCTGACCGAAATGAGACAAGTGGTGGTACTGTTTATCAACGTTGTTACTGGGATCGTGGGCAAGAGAACTCTAATCTCCTGTGTCAACTCGGCCTACAAGCTGGTCTGCAAGTGAGCCTACTTTCCCCTGATCCGAATCCAGCCGTTAACTTTTTTCCCCCCATTAGAGTAATAAAGGACATTAATAATAATAATAACTTTTCGTCTTCTGCTGCGCGAAGGACCGTTGGTGAAATGCACGGTTGCGTGAACAAGACATCCCTCTTCGACAAGGACCTAATGTTCCTGTGCGTTTTTGGATTGCGAGGCGATAAGCACGAATTAGAATCCCAAATCGGTCTGAGATGCGCGTCGAAATTGCGAAAGAGGCTGTCAGCGATGGAACATGTGAAAAGTGTGAGTGTCGGTGTGACCACAGGGATGACGTACTGCGGGGTTGTGGGCCACATTTTGCGGCGGGAGTACACTGTGATTGGAATATCGGTGAACAAGGCTGCGAGACTGATGGTCGCGTATAAGAACAAGGCAAGATTTCTATGGGATTTACCTACTCGCGTGACGTCTCGAAAGATGTTGCTGGCAAACGAGTGGTTTGTAAAACAGCTGTTTCGCGAGCAGGTGGTCTGCGACCGGGAGAGCTTTCTCCACTCGCGCCTCGAGGCGAGGCACTTTATTCTCCAGGAACCGAGGTACTTGAAGGGAATCACGAACATTGGCCCCATATATGAATTCCAGGAGCAGCCAAAGTATTTACTGATTCTATTTAGATATGTATTCAGTTGCTGGCCTGGTTTAGGCCGTTGAAAGCCAGGACGAAACGGTTAATCATTCGCGTTTAATTCGCCAGGTTCCGTGTGTCGGATTTAGTTTGGAACAAGCATCCTTTGCTGGGTCGGGAGGCTGAAATTAACACGTTCAGATGGATGCTGCTAGAATTACTGAACTACTCCACTGACCCTAAATCGGACAGTAGCGCGGAACCAGAGTACAATACACTTGTCATAAAGTACCCATATTTCTTTCGCACAATAGGGTAGACCGGGGGCGGTAGTAACAGGGGGGCGAATGTAACACGCTAAATATCTCAAAACATATAATAGATATTAACACCAATTTTGGATATATGATGAAGAATGACATTTGGAAATAGACATGGATAGTGAAGAAAATAAGTTTTCGACACCCTAAAGTAACTTTTCCTTACTGACTTAAAATTGTAATATAAACACTCCCTTTGCAAGTATGTGCTTGTTCAATTGTTTAATCGGTAAATCAACCTTTTTTAAACTAATATTGATCGTTACTTGGCACTTTTAAGCGTCTCGTTAGTAAAAATTTGTAATTTAAGTTCAAAAGCATTCGGGGTCGGTTTTACCGCAACAGAACCGAACAGGGACAAAGAAGGCGAATAATATTGTCTTATTTGCATGAAATCATATAGCATAGCACAAGCAAATCAAATGGAAAATGGGTGCAATATACTGAATGTAAGGATTGAGCAGATGAAGAATGCACCAGCCAAAATGCCTTTTATTTCTGCCACAATTGCGACACCACATAATTTATTATAGTTTTTACTTTTTTCATTTATTATTATAATTTAAATCAATAAATATTTTAATTTTGTAAAGTTATATTTGTGCTACTATCGACCCCATGCAGTGTTACAACCGACCCGAGGTCAGGGACGGTTGTAACAGTTTCTCCGCTTCTCATTTTTTATTAATAACCGGAATATTACTTGACATACAGCGAAACTGTTGTGGCTCAAATAATGTCAGATAAATAAGTAACATTTTCGTAAAAAAAACTTTTGTTGTAACTGTAACAGTTTTTGCGTAATAGTATTCCAAAGTCAAAGTGTTGCTACCGCCCCCGGTCTACCCTACGTATGTAGATCGCTCGGCCCATTGACATTCTATTGAGACTGATACGTCCTTTTGTTGTTGCGCACTCGAGAGGCGAGCCAAGAATAGGAAAGACCCGACTTCTGGATGAATTCACGCAAAACATCCCAGACAAAGTCTACTACAACCACGTGTGCTTACATATGGACGACAGCAAGGTTGACACCTGATAAGAAATAGCTCAGGTCTCGCGGCCGAGAGATCCGAAGCGATTTGACATGTCTGATTGTGAGTGCAGATCCCCTACAACCTGATCCACCTGATATTCTCGATGCCTCTCGGCTTCACCGTCACCTCCACGCGGAAAGAGCGGGAGGGCAAGCTGCTCCTCCGACTCGGCAAGGTGCGCCAGACGCATTTCCTGTGCGCCCTTAATCAGCCGTTCAACGTGCGTTTCGCGATAAGTCACCGTTATAACGCTTTGACCAATCTAGAGAAACAGAAAGTTTTACGAAAATTTCTGTTGAAACTGATGAAAGGCTGTTTCGAGGAGTTATGGGTGATCATCATCGACGACGCTGAATATAGCGACCAGGAGTCCCTGCAACTTTTCGACGTGCTCGTTAAGAGGAACTGGGCCTTCTATGTCCTGGGCATCGGCCGGAAGCTCGGCGCTGATTTTCAAATGAGTTACATACGCCTGAAGACAGTGAAGGTGCGTACCTGCGGTTACTTTTAGGATCACCCTTGGAGCTCAACGCCGCAACAAAAAACGTCACTTTGTCGAAAGGTGATCGAGCTCATTGGGATAGACAGATGGTACCACGCTGGTCTCGCCTGTCAGATACTTAACGTGAACGGCTTACCCGCGGAGCTTGAGAAGTATGCCTACGTCTGCGCGCACGTTTATTGTAATACTATCGGGTGGTCAGAAAAGTTACGCCGTTGTGTTCTTCAAGGCTGATACAAGAAAAGAGCTTCGGGAATCCGGGCTGGATCGAGAGTTACTTGATAAGCCTTCTGCAAGCTGGAGGCCTGGAAATAGTAAACGTCAGTAGAAAGGAAGCTGTCTTAAAGGGCTACGTGTTGCCGCCCATTTCCATGCTGAAAAGGTTCGCTTAAATGCAAATATTCATTCGCTCGCGTGGACTGCTACACACACTCCTGAGTAATCACCGAAACATACAACACATGCTCTGTCCAATTATCCATCAGATTTATGCCACGAGCAATGAACTCGCATTACGGTGGGCGCAGGGACAGATGGCAGATGTACAGGTCGAGTTTCAAAGTTGGTTTCGTTTCCATTGCCGTAATTCTATTAGGGTAAATCCGGGAGACGCGGTCGGGCCGGAGAGTTGGTCGTGTCGCTATATTTCAGAGTCTATACGTAAAAATGCATTAAAGTGCAGACCAATTACATCTCTAGAAGCCAAATAGTTGAATGAATAGCGTTATTTCGCTTCCTTCTGTGTTTTTCTGAATTTATAGGCTATAAAAGGTAAATTGATGTTACATTTAACCTCTTTTGTCAAACAGCGGTTGTACAGAATCGTATTTAAAATATATTTCTAAGTTTATTTTCCTTTAATGTTTGGAATAATAAGATAGTAGAGATATTGAGGGACAATGCAGCCAAAGTATTTGGCCATATTAACTCTTCCTCTCAAAGCTAACGAGAACACCATGTCTCGCTGCAGAAAGGTGAGATGGTCGAGTTATGATTTTTTTTATTATTTTTGTTTATTTTTTTATTTTTTATTATTATTTTATTATTATTTTTGTTTGTTTAGTTTATTTATTCACTTCTGTATTCATTTGCCTTGCTAATCGCCAGTAGGTAATTCACTTTTTCTTTGATGTGTACTTTACTTTTTTAGCGTAAACAAATTAAATATCAATGAATCCGTAGTTGTATTCACTCATAAATAATTTTGCTTTATCCTTTGTTAATTTTCCATGAATAATTATGTGAGTGGTCTCTGCCAACGACGAAAACCATTTCTCCCGGCACCTCGGGAGAGGTGGTCAGATGTCATGACTTCAGTTTTCAACCCGATTTACAGTAAATATTGTCTTAAAGCAAATATCGACCAGTTTGTCTGAATCGGCATAAAATTCTGAACATAGTAGGTTTGTTCTGATAAAATAAGTAATATCTATATTAGTTTTAATAGCCATTTTATATTAGGTCGACCGCGTCTCCCGGATTTACCCTATACAACGAACAACATAACTGAACCGTTCTGTTAGGATAGCACGATCTCCCTGAACGAAAGCGACTCGACTCGGGATTCCCAGCTGTTGATGGAAAACGATGAAACGATGATCGCGGTCTGCAACTTATCGGAGAAATTTACGTACGATGATGTCGACACTGAGATCACGATGGACGGTAACGAGCAATCGAAACGTTCCTTTCCTTTAGTAGGTGGGATATAACAGAGAGCATTCTATCGCGATAGTTATGATTCTGAAGCTGTTCGATTCCTTGACACCCCTCGATCAACTTCTCTTGAAATGCGCCTCCGTGATCGGAGAAACTGTCAACAGGCACATGTTGGAGAGCCTGATGAACCTCTCCGCGACAAGAGAAATTGGGCTCGGTAAGGTATCGCCGTGTTTAACCGCGCGTCATCCGTTAAGCTCTCTAGCCACGTGCAACGTGTTTCTGTTGTTGGCACCAGCTATCTTGAAGCTGTTCGAAATACGGGTGTTTGGCTGCGCGATAGGAGACTTTTCTAGGAACGCGGGACCGATTCTATTTATCCGGAACATGAGGAATCCTAATTCAGAGATGGATATTTTCTGCGGCTGCATCGGTCTCCGTGTTCAAAGTACCTGCTGATTACCGTTAGATTAAAATTAGATAGTAGTAGCGTACTCCGAGGCACAGGGACTCGCAAGTAGTCGAGGTAAACGCACGGGTCCCGACCACTGAACGGCTCTATTCCCTCAGGCGAGCTGAGAGACCTGCCGAAGTACGCCTCCTGCGGCTTGATGAGGTTCAAGATGTCGATGTTTCGCGACACCACTTATCGGTGAGTGATTACACGCCCGTGACCCATCAGTTGCATAACGACAGCTTACATATTTGGAGGTTTAATCAGAAACTTAACACAATAAGATTGCTTACGGAGAACCAAAAAATGGAACTGCACAGCATAGCGTTAAAGTATCTGCAACAGAATACGAGACGTTGCTTATCTTGTGGGGAAGGTCGATTTGCAAAGTTACTTGGGAAAGTGTCGAAGAAGGAAGATAGGAGGAAGAGAACGGTCGATATAGATCGAATCCTCGGTAATGTTGATTACGACGATAACGGCGATGGCGAGGAGAACGGGAAAGGTGAGTTGTCGAGTTTCTGCGAAGCAAGAAGTTACCCCGATGACTTGCGGTTGCGTGTAATGTCAGCTAATGATAAATGTTCAATGATAAATGACAGGGGGCAAGGTGCCACTTTCTTGCTTGAATTTGTTCCGGAGGGTCGAAAGGAAGCCGACGATTACGTTTTCGGACGTGGATTTCAGTGATTGCCAGTGTCATTTGATATTAATGACCGTCTACACCCAAATGGTGGACCATTGCCATGGCATTGGTAAGTCCGATCGTGTGCGTCCTCGTAAGTAGACGAGATTGCGAAACGGGTGATCTAGAAACAGTTAGAAGTTCGAAACTTGATCACAAGACAGTATAAGCTATCATCTCGATAGATGATATAAGATTCTAAGATGATACCCTACAGATAGCAAGATAATATTAATGTTTCATTGTGCGCCCTGCGTCAAAGTGCCCCAACTACCCCTACATCTTTGTAGTGTATTTAGAGTAGACATGCCTTGGTCATCCCCGCCTTACACCGTCTGCCTTCTGTACATATGCACGTACTTATATAGGGAAGAGTGAGCTGACATTGACCGCCATCTTGGAATTCGCAGAACTTTGCCTAATGATTTGCAACATCCCGCAAGCCCGCAAGCTTTTAATGGAGAGCGAGCAGATTCTCCAAGAGGTATACGTACAGAATAAAAGAATTTAATAAAAATTAAATCTGACTTAAAAAAAAAATGTGCTAAGAAGTAAGAAATAATTTTCTTCCTCGTTTAATCTACGACTCTCAATTGTTTTATGTCGGCGCCTCATCATTTGCACTGTGTAAATCTGGCGCAGACTTAAAAAAATTGAGAGTCGTAGATTCAATGAGGAACCTAATTATTTTTTACTTTTTAGCGCATTTTTCTTAAATCGGTTTTAATTTCTTTTAATTTTGTATTTTTTACTTTTCAGTAGGGTTTTTCGGTTTTTAAAAACCGGGTTTAAAAACCGGTTTTTTTTATAAATTTGTAAAATTCGAAAATCGGTTTTTTAATTTAAAAGAACCGGTTTTATATACTAGACTTAATATGTAAAAATGAATTAATTATTCAATTAAAAGCGTTAATATTTTGACTTGAAATCGCATCGGACACAAGCATATTTTAGTAGGTAACAGTTTACTGTAAAACTAATATTTTCGCAAGGAAAATAGTAAATACTAAAAGTAGAAAAATACTAAATGAAATAAAGATTTAAAATTTATATTTTTTTACGAATTTTAGTTATTTTAGTTTTTTTTTATTTGGTTTCGTATGCAGTGTATTTTATTGTAGATCCATACATATTAAATGAACTTAAAAATTGTACGGATTTGTACGGATTTTAGTTATTTTAATTTATTTTATTTATTTGATTTTGTACAGATAGAGTATATTTTATTTTGTTATATTTTTGTAATTCCATAAATATTGAAAAAAAACTGAAAATTTTTAAAATAAGTACAAATATTTATTTTCTATTTCAATTATATTTTTCATGAAAATTCGAAAACCGGTTTAGCCGGTTTTTTGGGAATAGTGGAATTCGAAAACCGGTTTTTTCAAAAGTCGGTTTTTGTATAAACCCTACTTTTCAGTTATTTAAGTTATATAACTACATTTATTTAAATAACGAAGTCGATTAATGAACCAGATTTCTTATTTTTGGTGTAACTTCGAAATTACTGAACCGATTTTGATAATTCTTTCTCTATTACCTGAGTCGATTGAAGCTAAACCGAATGCAATAAGTTTCCCGGAAATCGGTCCAGTAGTTGCGGAGAAATTCGCGGACAACCATAACACATACACCTAAGCCCTGAGATATAAACTATCGATATCTGAATATTTCTCAATTTAAACATTGTAAACTTTACGCTACCGTCTGTAGCTGTTCGAGTCTAACGAAGACGAAGAGGTCTTTCTGACCTGCCTGAGGGCGAAGATTCAGACCCTCCAGGGTCAGTGTTTCCTCGAAAGCGGCTCTATTTTCGAGGCCGAGCAAACCCTGGAAATGGCGTTGCACAATTTGGGGTACACATTCCCGAGGCTAGAGCTGATGATCGATCTGAAGTCGTTCATCGAACAGATCCGTCTGTGGTTCACACTTGTATGCACTACAGATCGGAGGCGCGACGACGATTACGAAGTGATCAGTATGGATTACACCGATCAGTTGGCCGAATGTTTGGCACAGATGTTTGACCTTTTCAGGGTAATTAATTGGAACGAAATGAAATGGCGTTAATTGATCTGCGAGGCTTACAATTAGATTGCGCGCTTAAGAGCTTGAAACTGTACGTATCGCGTAGATCAAAGGCATGAAGAAGCATGCGCGTTTGGCAGCAATGTGGGGTTTGAACACAGCTCTGGCTTCCAACAGGAATCTATTTGTCCTCTGTACATCGTACACCAACATGCTGATTACCGCGCACATGTACCAGGACAGGTGAGAATATCTGCAACGATGCCTGCGCGTAGAATTGATGAAAATCGGGCTCGCGCACTGACGGAGCGATACCTTTGCCAGGACTATCATCCCGTACTTGGAGGAGAGGAGTATTAATGTTTACAGCGAAACCAGAGACGCCCTGGAACCCCAGGAGCTGAACATTATTGCCGAGCTTTACGCGGGGATCTTTTTCTCCCGGTGGGTCAGGGGACAGATCGACAAGGCCATTTCGATTGGCTTCATCTGCTGCAGAATGGCCAATACAACTGGATCCACGTTCCTCAAGCTACTGATATTGCCTCGACTCATTCACCTGCTTATACTCTCTTGCCGCAACTCCGAAGTGGTCGTGCACTTGAGAGAATTGGGTAACCAACCACTCGCCCATATTTCTATTTCCCTGCATGAGTGTATGTATACGTAGCGGGGAGATCTGATATTACAGAATTTGCGTCTCACACCGATTTGGACAACTCCGGGCGCACCTGGTACTATGCACTGTGCGCCGACGTGCAACTAGACCTTGGCTTGACCATCCTTTCCTTCCGGCGGTGCGAGCAGTACTTTCTTCGGGAAGGTGAGACGCTGATCAGTCTACATGATCCGGAAGCTGAAAGGCGATACTTCATCTCCATGTGGCTGTGGTATGCAGTTGTGCGCTTATGTCTGGCATTATGCGTCGCGCTCGGTCAATTCACTTTCACACCTTATCGTTGATACGCTTCTAAGGTGCATCAGGACTGAACAGTGGGAGGCCGCCAAAGTATGGGGCGGTAGGAACGTAAACGACGGCCCTATTATGGACGAGCATATAGTTGCGGCGACGATAACTTCTTTGAAAAAGCTCGAAGGACTGCTCATTCTCTACGGTATCGGTGTTTAGCATCGGCACTTTATCGCTAAGCACATTATTAACCATTATTGACTCTTCGTTGACATAACTGGGTGGCTCACACCCAGAAATAATTTTTGAACGACTGCCATTCTCATCTAAAGAATCCAAACTTTATGGAAAAAAATCATGGGTCAATTTCAAGGTCTCTAGAATGTATTCCAATGGTTTTTTTTTTATTGACATTTTGTCACAGTTTTTTCCTAAAAAAATCTAGATTACCATGTGTCGAGAAAACACGAAGGGAATCTTCAGAAAATTGTAACTCCTACAAAGTTCAATATTAGAAGCTAAAAATCTACAGAGTTGTTGTTTAGATATAATATTTTGAGAGAGAAAATAGTTTGTAAGTCGGCTTTGGAAAGAAAGGTAGTTATTTTGCATATGGAAAGTACGGAGCGTCAAAATCAGTTTGTGGGTGGCTCGCACCCGGAGTGTCAACGAAGGGTTAATCATTAATTAAGTTACGCGTAACCACGGACACCGTGCGCCTAAAGATGTGCACTGTCCCCTTGCCTGCAGTGCACAAGATAAACAGCAGGAACATTGACGCGGCTGCTACTATGACGACCATCAGAAGCATGTTCAAAGGCATAAAGAAAATAATGAAGATCGTTACATTGATAATTCCCAGGTGAAACAATTACCGGTCGAGAGTTTCAGCTGTAACAACTGATCGATAAAGTGGAATTGCAACGTTTTCAACTCCGAATTGTTCTAGGTACATGTTGCTGCAAGCGTATTACTATATGATTAGATTTCAAAAACGCGCGGCGATGAACTTATTGAAACGACTACAAAAGGTGTGCGTGAAGGCCGAGAACAAAATGATTTACGCTTGGGCGCTGCATTGTGAAAAGGTTCTCCGTCCTAATATACACAATTAAAATGTTTACAGCAAGCCTGCTATAAGCCTAAATATTGATCTACCATAGTAACCGTTCAAAGAGCAATAAATACTCGTTTGCAGACTTGGTCTGGGAGCATGTCTTCCGTGCAAAAAGATATGTGGCAGGAACCCACGGACAACAAATTACCACACAACTGGAATGAAATCAATGCAAATAAATCAACCATAATCGTGTATACATTTCCCTTACCGAGACACCCAGTGTGACTGACCATTACACATTTCACATTATTACTAATAATCAGTATTAACGGACTGTTAATGACTCATTAATTGGAAAGCTCACGAAGATCTGTACATTAAACTGCAATCCCAAAATAAATCAATAAATTCACTTTGGAAAAGCTATAATTTAAAATGGCATTGTATTCCGTGCATCCATATATCATCGTCCATAGAAAGCAAATTATTTTTCTAAATAATCTAAAGTGTCACTGATTCACCACCGTCCAGCTTAAACCGCTGCCCCTAGAAACATGAAATTCGGAGGGTATATTCCTTTTGCGACGTAGGTGCTCGATAAGAAGGGATCTTTTGAAATTCCAACCCGACGTGGGTAAAAAGGGGTGAAATATGTTTTCTCGGACTCCTTATTATTTCTTAGGCCCGATTAGATATCAACTTGGTTTTTATTTGCAAAGATTACCCACACAAATGCCTAAAAACCAGTTTCAGCATTTTGCCATAATCAACCCCTAAGGGAGTGAAAAGGGGTGAAACGTGTTTTCATATAGTCCTTAATATCTCTTAGGCCCGAAGCGAAACGCGGAGGGTATTTTGCTAGTATTTTTATAAGTAGTGTATCCCTGCAAGCATTAACATTTATCGAACGTTTAAACATTGAGGACAAAATAAGATCGCGCGCTCCTTCCGCGGCGCGCCGCCTAGGGCTGGGACTATTCGAATAATTTACTATTCGAATATTTTACAAGTATTCTAATGCTACGAATAAACTTCGAATATTTCAGTATTCGAATGTTATTATTCGAATACTATTCGAATACTGATGTATTCGAATACCGATGTATTCGAATATTATGGTGTGAATTATAAATCCAGTTCTTTAGGTTCATTTTTTTAGAACCATTTATTTAGTTTCAGTTGTGAGTTCGTTAGTTTGTCAGGGTGAAATCTTGTAAGCTAATTTTCACCCACTTCAACATATCCGATCGGCTTGAAACTTTGCACACATATGTAATTCCGATGACAATACAATATTTTCACTAAAAAGCATGAAATACTTTATGGTGAAATTTTTTTAAAAAAACAAGCTTTTATTAAAATGTACTAAAAAGGAACCAATAATTTTGATACCGGCCGAAATGACGGCCTGAGACGAATTCCCTCATAGGGTGGATGTACCAGTAAATGAACACGTACCAGTGAAAGGACATTTTATATTAAAATGAGTAAAATAAGTTATTAATATAAGCAACTAATTAATTAGAGACTTCTTTCAATTTCTTGCTTCATATCCAAACAATTTTTGCAGCACGTGGAATCAATCGCGCTGCAAACATAATTTTATGAAAGTGTTCATATTCATTAGTCTTAAGTGTTCATTTATTGGTGCGTTTACCCTATAACTAATTATAAAATAATAAAAATAAAAAAAAGTACCAATAAATGAACACTTAAAGCTAATGAATGAACACTTTTATAAAATTATGTTTGCAGCGCGATTGATTCCACGTGCTGCAAAAATTGTTTGGATATGAAGCAAGAAATTGAAAGAAGTCTCTAATTATTTAGTTGCTTATTTTAATAACTTATTTTACTCATTTTAATATAAAATGTCCATTCACTGGTTGCGTGTTCATTTACTGGTACATCCACCCTATGAGGGAATTCTTCTCAGGCAGTCATATCGGCCGGTATCAAAATTATTGGTTCCTTTTTAGTACATTTTAATAAAAGCATGTTTTTAAAAAAAATTTCACCATAAAGTATTTCATGCTTTTTAGTGAAAATATTGTATTGTCATCGGAATTACACATGTGTGCAAAGTTTCAAGCCGATCGGATATGTTGAAGTGGGTCAAAATTAGCTTACAATATTTCACCCTGACAAACTAACGAACTCACAACTGAAACTAAATAAAAGCTTGTAAAAAAAATGAACCTAAAGAACTTGATTTATAATTCACACCATACTATTCGAATACGTCAGTATTCGAATACATCAGTATTCGAATAGTATTCGAATACTTAAATATTCGAATAGTATACGAATACTTAAATATTCGAATAGTATTCGAATCCTTAAATATTCGAATAGTATTCGAATACTTGGATATTCGAATTATATTCGCCAAATAATTGAGCAACTGAAGTCCGAAAATTCGACAAATAGTCCCAGCCCTAGCGCCGTCCGCTTTGCCGCGATCTGCAATTGCCCACGGCGACGCTCGCGATTGGGCGAATAGGTTTCCGCTAAAACGCAACTCTAACAAATTTCATTCAAATCCTTGGCAGTCTTAGAAGGGCAGAATTAGCGTGAAGGGTTTTCCTATCAAAACGCTGCCGATGGTTTCAGTCCCCACCAGTCACATGAATTTCCGCATCGTCCTTTGCAACTTTGTTTCCTTCTCGCGGGTCTCCCAGTTCCGGTGGAGTCGATAACTCAGATCCCGATACGAAACAGCATTGCTTTCGAGTATTGTGCCTTTATGCGGAAGCGTCTTAAAGCAATGCACTGGGGCCCCTGAATAGAACTTAAAATTAGACTTTTTTGTATTTGGAGGCCCCTACTGTCGTGGGGCCCCTGGCGACTGCCCAAAGAAAACGGAAAAAAGAGATTAATGTAACCATGACTGAAGTAATTCAAGAGCTTTATAAAAAGAAAAGAAAACTGGATTTTATTCTCTAAATAAATTTTTGCGCAATCGCCTAATGAATTTTACTGAATTTGTATGAAAAATATTCTTATCCATTCAACTCAGCTCCCCCCAAGATTAAATCCCGAGTGCGCCGCTGTATTAGAATATCATCGACTTATTTATGTATGAACCGCAAAGGGGTACAAACGCTATAACGAATTTTATAGAGTGACGTAAAGTACAATAAACCGCGGGTTGTCTAGAAATAATTTTATTTCTATATATGGTACAAATAACACCTATGAAATATATTATTTCCCTACCATTCGCGTATTGGCTTTTGCGAAACACTTGTTAATATCCATGTTTTGTACGGTTGCTTTTTCCTCTCTACTTGATTGTGTCTCGGGTGTTCCTTGCATATTATGTATTTCCTGTCATTCTTCCATAAGAGAAGGCAGCTTTTGCAGCGGCGATGTAATACAGCCTTCATTTTCAAGCCGCAAGCTAGATTATACGAAGGTACCGATGGCTGAAGCAAGCCCATCGAACTGGCTTTATTTAAACATATACTCGACAGATGGTGCAGGTATTGTCCATTGCACATGTGATGCACATTACGATTTATCAAGCTCGCTAAAGATTTCACTGGCATTATTCTTGGAGCAATAGAACCTACAGTTTGATACATTGTTCGAAATAATGGAGATATATTCATGGTTCCTGCGAACATATTTTAGCAGAATCAGTAACAATAATATCAGTTCGAACGCTGATTTCGCTAAATAATTTACGCTGATATAGTATTTAAACCTGAACTTAATAGATAAAAATGCGTTTAAAAAGCCACGCTTGATCTGTCGTTAAAAAAATATCTAAATTGCTTGAACTGAAGGTTAGAACGATTTGTATAACCTAGAATCACTTTTACTAACCGATAATTCGTAACGATGCTCGTGTCCGGAAATAAATATTGATGATTCCGTTGGCGCTGCACTTTACGCTCCGTTTTAGATTAAAAGAATTGCATTAATCTGGAAGAAAATTGACAATCAATCGAAAGTTATGGTGAACATTGAAATTGAACGGAATAAAGCTGCGTTCACACGTATTGTTTTGATGAGAAAGAAGATAATAATATTTAACTCCGCATTTTAATTAATCCGCTTGTAACTGTAGTTAGCGATTTATTGGAATTAACCAACTAATTGTAGGCTAACGGTGACAACGTAAATAAAAGTAACAGGCTGCGGAAATCAATTCGCTATTTACCTAAATATTTACGTCGCTTTTGAAACAAGTTAGTTTCCATGGACATCCGACAATGAGAAAGATTGTTCGTGGTTAGATATCTGATTTATTCGAATAGAGAATTTCGTATTAGAAACAAAATATGCCGAATGAGTACTCCGGCGTATAGGAAACGACATATAAGTTAAAAGAAATAAAATATAACCTGCAAAAGATCGACCGCACCGAGACCAAAAATATATTACTTTCAACGCCTCCGTTCTAATCATGACACTGTTATCATCGATGTATCGTTAAAAAGTCTATTCCCTTAATATCCTTCGATCGACATTATGATAATAAGTTATTTCTTTAGGTTATGTCTTATTCCTTGCTCATTGTGTATAAAGCAGTATAAAGAGCTCTCGCTCTCGAAACTGCTCGTACGTTAGTTTGTTATGTGACAAAATATTGTTTTACAGTTGTACACATCGGTGTTTTATGAAAGTAGTAAACGTTAAATTGTCAAAATGTTATTACGAAAGATAAACAGTTTATTACAAATCTCTGTAAGTATTTCGTAGAGTTGGCAAAATGCTTTTAACCATTGCTTGAAATTCTTAAACAAAAAATCCTATAAACATCGCGTTGCCGTTACCGCGATCGTACGTAATCCGATTAATTATTTCAGCCACTGATACCAGATATCTTGAACTTTACAGATCCCTGGTCAGAGAATAAGCAGCCGGTATCTGAACTTTGTGCCGGTGGTGGTAGAGCAAAGTGGCCGAGGCGAACGTGCGTATGATATTTATTCGCGCCTCCTGAAGGAACGGATCATTTGTCTTATGGGCCCGGTATAATCTCACACATTCATACTCTTCTATCTCGTTCGAATCTTAATACCCGAACCCCTCTCGGATCGTGAATTACAGAAGTGTATACTGCTTTACAGATCACAGATAACGTGTCTTCTGTAGTCATTGCTCAACTGCTGTTCTTGCAGTCGGAAAGTAGTAAAAATCCAATTCACATGTACATTAATTCGCCGGGTGGAAGCGTAACGGCAGGCCTTGGTATATATGATACCATGCAATATGTTCTTCCCCCCGTAGCGACATGGTGCGTAGGGCAAGCATGTTCGATGGCAAGTTTATTATTAGCCGCAGGCGCGAAGGGCATGCGTCACTCGTTGCCCAATGCGAGAATAATGACGCACCAGCCGTCCGGAGGGGTGTCCGGTCAGGCTACAGATATACAGATACAAGCCTTAGAAATATTAAAGCTGAAGAAACAAATTAACAACTTGTACGTAAAGCACACCGGCGTGGACTTGGAGAAGATAGGTACGTAAGTTGGCGAGATCGCACCGGAGCCGCGTGGTACGCTTCCTACGTTTTATCGACGTGCGTTACGAAAAGTAGCACGTCTCAAATTTCTTACGAAAAGTAGCACGTTTCAATTTTCTTACGAAAAGTAGCACGTTTCGGTTTGCCACGAAAAGAAGCACGTTTCATCGTTTCTGACGAATATTAGCACGTTTGGTCTTCCGCCGCGAAGACTAACGCATTTGACCGCTTCGACCACGAAGAATAGCGCAATTCGTACTGTCGCGGCGAAAACTAGCACGTTATACTGTTTCGCCACGAAAAATAGCACATTTGGGAATTTACGGCGAAAACTAACGTATTATTCGGTTTGGCCTCGAAGAATAGGACGTTTTGGATTATACTGCAGACTGCAGAAACTATCGCGTTTCAGCGCGTGGTCAGTTTAAAAGAATTCAACTGTTGAAAATATTCTTTAATAAATAATAATTCCATCTAATCTCCAAAAGACGTGATAGTTTTCGTGGCAAACCGCTGAAACGTGCTAGTTTTCGCAGCGGAAGACGAAACGTGATAGTTTTCGTGGCAAACCGCTGAAACGTGCTAGTTTTCGCAGCGAAAACCGAAACGTGATAGTTTTCGTGGCAAACCGCTGAAACGTGCTAGTTTTCGCAGCGGAAGACGAAACATGCTATTTTTCGTGGCAAACCGCTGAAACGTGCTAGTTTTCGCGGCGAAAACCGAAACGTGATAGTTTTCGTGAGAACGAAGGCAAACGTGCTACTTTCGTAAGAAAATTGAAACGTGCTACTTTTCGTAACGCACGTCGTTATAATTTCACAGAGCGCTGTATGGAAAGGGACAATTTCATGAGTCCGGGCCAGGCGAAGGAGTTCGGAATAATAGACAAAGTATTGGCGCACCCTATGCAAGAAGAATCGGAAGCGGAAGTCGCAAAGTTGACGGAGACTACTCTGGAAGTCACTACGCGGCCTTAATATTAGGGATCGATAGACAGGTGTTATTTAAAATTATGGAAACATGAAATTTTATTAAAACGTGTATTTATCAATATTTAAAAATAGTAATAAAATATTTTTAAAACAATTACGGTCTACGTCTACGTCTATGTCTATGTTGTGTATGTAACTGCAGTTGGGCAGAGTCGGCGTGCCGATGTTTCCGATACTTTACGTACGTATGGAACGTGGGACAATTGACTTTTTATACGATGAACATACGAGACGATAATAGTCTCGGTAGTAAACCATTTAAGTCATTTTAATATCATTCCTCAGGCAAGCATAGCGTGTGTGTATATCACCAAGCATGTTCTTTATATAATAAAAAGTACGTAATGCCTACGTTTCTAGGAAGGATTGCGTTACGAGATAATGGAAGACGAGATTTTGCGCGAGAGCGTATGCAGGTATATACAAATTATTAGTAATTTTGATTGAAAGATTGGCAGTTACTCGCTTAAAGTATCCTTAAAAATATATGGAGTTTTATGATCCCATTAACAGTCTATTATCACCAAAAGTACTTCGTAAAAAGGACGGAATCGTTTATATATCTGGATGCTAGACAATGATAAAGTAATGTTTACTTTAATACTAGCTTCTGCAAAACCAGTTTCGTGTATCTTCTTGGGATCGCGTGACCCGTGCCGTCCAGTCTGATTCACTGAGGGCATACTTGGGCGTGCGCGAGCATCAATATATCCTTTTTCTCTTTAGGAAATCTAAGTTCTCTCCCAGCCAAGCGCGCTGTTTCGAGCTCTCTCTCAGCTAGCGCCAGCTCCATGGCGACGATGCCGCCGCCGCTTTCGTGCTCCCTTGCCACCCAGTCTAATGCCATCTGGCTACGCATCTCATCGTCCAATGCTCTATGAGTGTAATGAGCGACTACTTCCTGTCTGCTGCATTGCCTCTCCCTCATAGCTTTCAACGATCCGTTCCAATGAAGCAATTGAAAGACTGTCATTAACTCTTGGAATTCTAACATAGTTCTCCCGCGATTGCATTCTAACATAAAACGAAACGCACCGATACCTGTGTTTGGATCCTCCTTCTCATCTCCATTTCCCTGCAAGCGAAGACTACTTTGAATACGATAAATTGCTAGTAGCGACGGTAGGGTGGCTCTTATTTTCGATTTTTGAATTTTCTTCTGGGCACCCTCCAGAATAGTTCCAAATAATTAAAAAAAAATCTGTGTAAAGTTTCAGCTCGATCGGATAACGGGAAAGGGTGCCCCTGGACCGTTAAACATTTAAATCATTATTTAACAGCTCGCGAAGTCGATTTTATATAACGTCTTCCAAGTTATTGATTAAATCAAAAAATATGTCAAACAAAAGTTGTAGATCCGGACAAGGAGCATCTTTTTTGTTCTATTACTATTTTTCGTGCGACAAACGGTTTTCAATATAAAACCGAAAAACTAAAAAAAAAAACTTTTTTTTTAAATTTTGATAGTTTAAATGCTTCTAGAACGCTTTTTATTTATGAAGGTGAACAAAAAAAATGGAATTTTTATTTTCGAGGACTATTTTTTAAACAATTAAGGGGAGGGGGCATATACCGAAATATGCAAAAAAAAAAAAATTTCTCATATTTTCAGTGTTTGATATGTGATGAATGTTTCCTGAAAAGTTGGGGTCGAAATTCGCAAAAATATCGGAGATATAGACATCAGATATTTGATATATTGATCGTTTTACCCGAAATCCTGACGTCTATATCTCCGATATTTTTGCGAATTTCGACCCCAACTTTTCAGGAAACATCCATCACATATCAAACACTGAAAATAAGAAAGAAAAAATTTTTTTTTTTGGCATATTGTGGTATATGCCCCCTCCCCTTAAATGTTTAAAAAATAGTGCTCGAAAATAAAAATTCCATTTGTTTTGTTCACCTTCATAAATAAAAAGCGTTCTAGAAGCATTTAAACTTTCAAAACTTGAAAAAAAAAAGTTTTTTTTTAGTTTTTCGGTTTTTCTTCGAAAACCGTTTGTCGCACGAAAAATAGTAATACAGCAAAAAAGATGCTCCTTGTCCGGATCTACAACTTATGTTTGACATATTTTTTGATTTAATCAATAACTTGGAAGACGTTTATATAAAATCGACTTCGCGAGCTGTTAAATAATGATTCAAATGTTTAACGGCCCAGGGGCACCCTTTCCCGTTATCCGATCGAGCTGAAACTTTGCGCAGATTTTTTTTTTAATTATTTGCAACTATTCTGGAGGGCGCCCCGAAGAAAAACTGTAAAGAAAATTTTACCAAGAGTAAATAAGAGCCACCCTAAGCGACGGCCGCTCACGAACGAACAGACGATACAACATACTTGCGTTTGATTGCCAACGCCGTTGGAGGTGGCGGAGGGCTTAGCGAAGCTAGCTCTCGCCTCCGCGACGGCTTTCTCTATAAAGTCGTCCGTTATCTTCCTCGCCGGGTGCTCGTTAAACACGGAGTTCATCAGGGCGATCTTCGCCGCCGATCTACGCGCCTCCGCTTTAGTGGGGCACGTTTGAAAGCTACCGAAACAAGATCCTCCTGGAAGGGTCACATAACATACATAAGGCGGACTGGTACCGGGTACCGATTCATAAATAACTAAAGCTCCGTTTCTTAGCTGCGTTCCTCTGCTCTGTTTCATTTGCCAGAATTCCTGAAGAGCCTCCACCACGTTCACTACGAAAAGAAAGACAAGAACTCGTTACGCAGCTGGCGAACGGATCGGGGGCGTTTCTCGTCTAGAGACGATCGATCGTACCTCTTCCGTAACCTTGCGTGTGCTTCGCAAAACTATTGACAACAGCCTCCACTGCTTCCTTCAACACCTGCTTGTCTCTAGCGTCTACCAGTCCACCTGTGATACCCATACTTTCAGAAACACGGGACTTTGTCTTAACTGGCATTATGCCCTGCATCACCCTTTAAAGGTTTCTGTGCATTTACGTTCTAGAAGCACAACAGTTGCGGAGAACATGTAAATATATTAATATTCCAAGCGTACAGCTGACGGCAACGTCGATATCGGAGAAGCTAAGCAACTAAAGGGTTCGATTTGAAATAAAAAAGGAGATGTCGTTGACAATACGTAAACGGAGGTTTCGCTCTCGGTGCGGCGCGGCAGAGAGAGAGAGTGAGAGAGAGAGAGAGAGAGAGAGAGAGAGAGAGAGAGAGAACTCTCTGGGACTGACTGGGACTAACGAAGCGAGAGAATCGGGTGCGAGGAGAATGTCTACGTACGTAATTAAAATCAGCGGGGCAGTGTTAGCGAGGATTGTCTTTCTGTAATGTTCGGTCGGACGAGTGGCGAAGTTTGCGGGTTGCGAATAATGAGGCTGGATAACAATTGCTGCAGCACCGAATGCATCAGACGCGAGACGAAACCCAGGAGGCCCACCTGCAGAGAGACCCGGATGCCCAGGAATTCGCGTAAATTACTCTCTGATCGGCGCACCGACCGCTATGGGATCAAATTGCAAGGCACATATAAAGCGTTTAATGGCCCCGGATCACTGACGATTTCCAGAAAACCAGGGCTGTCGGCAACACTTGGGCGCCCTGTTCTGTGCTCTGTCCAGTTCTGCCTGTACTGGTCACTACTGGCCCCTACTGGTCCGCCGCGATCCCGCAATGCCCAACATTCTCTCCGAGAACTTTGCTAATCGAGCGTCTGTCAGTGCTCTCCACCCAGACTGCCTAATTCTGAAAACGCATTCTTACGTAGATATAAACAGGGAAACGCAAGTTTGCCCGTTGAACGTCCTGCTTTTAAATTAACAAGAAATATTAACATTACCACAGACAAGCTATAGGATAGACTTTACATCGTATGGGAGTTCGTATCGTACGATCTGAAATACCGACTTCGTGAAGATTTCATGCTTTGTCGCGCGCCCTGCGTTTAAAAACGGTAACTCCGGGGAGCCATGTTCAATTCAATTTTGCACGTCGGTAAAGTTAGGATCGTCTTGGGCGACCGTACGTACGGTGTGGAGAAAGTGGCTCTTTCTATTCCTAGGCGCGCCTTCCAAGGAAATGCCTCGGGTGACGAGTGACGACAAGCGGCGATGGGCACCTTTCTCGCTCTCGATGCATGATATTTTCTCTCTGGTTAGAAGACACCGGATATATGCGTGTATTTACCGTTAATTCTAACCGCTTGCGGCGTCGTGATCATATTCTATCCTGAATCGGTAACGTTGCATGTGACACGAAAGTGGTTAGGGAACTTTAAAGCCCCCGAGCCGAGTGACAAAAATTTACATTGGATGTTAGGTCTATCCTATACCTCGTTTGTGGTATATGGCATTCTAGACAATGTAACTAGACGCTCCGTATTATGCTACAAAGTCCCGGAACATTTTCATCAATCTTATATGCCAGTGTCTACGAAAGCATCCCAATATTCCTGATTTAATTCTGCTGAAAACGAATAATGGAGCTTATGTCTAGTATTTTAAGGAGCTTGGGGAGGGTCTGGGGAGGGGAGAGTTTAGAAGTTAGTTCGTGATTCAGCATTAGGGTTCGGCAGAAAGATGGTCGCATTAGTCATTGAGTTAGTCCCGTTGATTGCCACCGGATAAACAAAACATGTATCGTTAAAATGAACTCGTAGAACTTTGCAACTTAGAAAACCCATGGTAGGCCAAATACGTGGCAAAAGGCTGTTCGCCTTCTTCTCGTCATGGTTCAGAATCCCGATCAACAATTTTACGCGCGCATATTTCCCGCGTGGTCAGGGCATAAGTGCATGCTTGCATAGAAAAAGTGCATCTGTGTGCGTAGAATGGATCAGCTGAGCGCCAGCTGTGCTCCTCGTGTCGACCAATAGGAGAGGCGGAAGGATCGCACAGCAGCGCCCCGAACACACGGCCGGTACCCACTGCTTTGGCGTTCCCGCGAAAGTAATTCGTAAACGTTAGTTGCCGATTTAAAAGCACTGTTCTGCCCGCGTGTGCCTCCTGTTCCGCGTGCCCGGCGTCGTTTTGGTAGAATCGTACACGATGCGTTCGACGGTAAAAGTATTTTCTGGTGTTCCGTGAAAAGCTCGTAGGAAAATCGAGCGGGAAATATAGATGCGCAGTGCGCGTGGGTGTTGCAATTCCTCGGACTTATACAACGTGTATATCGAAGATTTCGTGTCCCGATGCGAATGTATCGCGTCGCAACAGTGCAACACGTCTCCCTTTGTTCGCCGATTGTTATTTGTGCCAGCTTCTAAAAGATTTTACCGCGTAAAATCGTCGCGAGAACAGGGCGTCTGTCAAGGGGACGCCAATGTCCACCGTGCGTCTACGGTTGTTAAATGCGATGCATATACGCCGAAGTATCGCTGTTTGCGGGCTGAGAATAAGTAATTAGGCTTCGAAGAAGCTGTCCTGCGAAAATCAGAAATTTTTTTGCCCCTTTGAGGTTATGGTGCGCATATAGAGGGCGTGACAGTGCTGGATTGCAAGCAGGGGTTGGTCACTGTTTCGCGCGCTGGTCTCCCGCGCTTCGACTTCCACGTCCCTTATTTTTCCCAATAACTACTGTTCTGCGATAGTTGGAGGCGTGAAACGGTATCAGAAAAGACCCGGAGAAATTTCTGTGCCACGTAACCGGCTGCGGACGAAAAGTTATGGTATAAAATATTAAATGAAAGGCAGCCAAGTATAGGTGCATTATGGCGATCGAGTGCATGTAAAGTTCGCGCGCTCGCTTACTTTTCGGCATATTTCTGGGAAAATTCTCAAGTGTACGCTACAGAAATTCAGCGGACGTTCGATCGAACCACTGGCCAGTTTATCTGCGTATTAGAAACCTCTGTAAACGTTTGAAATATTTTCTGAACACGTCGACAATTTCGCAGCAAGATGCCACAGACGAGGTGAGTGAACGACTTTCCATTTGGTCCCGAAATTTCCTCCGATCCTTTCGATCCTTCGTTGTAAACATTAGCGGTTCACTTAGAACGGTTCTAATTGCTTCGGGCATTTCGCTCCGCTTCTTAATTCGACAAAAAATTCGAGTAATATGCGTGTATAACCTTTTTTAACTGCTACTCGCTACTGAGAAGCTTTCGGCAATGTTCCACGAATGATATTTGCACGAATCTTTATTCCGCCGTTTTACGAGCTATTTACGATTGTCCGCGATACGATATAAGATTTATAGACTCCGTATATGGTTCGAAAAAAAATATTACGCCTCCTACAAAGTATCTCTCTGCTACAAGCCACGAGTGATCCACACGATTCTATATTCTCCGTTTACTCCGTACGAACGGCTTGTACAAAATCGAATGCACCGCGATCACAGCAATGAACGGGCGTCTTTTTTGGTTTCGTCAGCTTGCAGGGGAAAAAATCACAGACGTACTTGCAAGGCGGCAAAGTAGCAACACAGTCTCTGAAACGTAAAAGACGTGCAACAGAAATCTCCGAGGATTCGGAGAACGTGTATCCACCCAGCAAAATTCCGGCATTGGCGAACACCTCGTACACGGAATCCTGTCATACTGTGCATCCTGCGGAAAATTCGTGCACGCCGCACCAAGTATCCCCGTTGAAAGAGCAGCAAGAGCCGGCCACATGGTCCGAACTACGAAGCGCCACTTGCTTTTTAACGCCGTCTTCCTCGAGCAACGTATCGAACAGACCTAGTCCCTTGCCTTCGTTCCCATGGGCCGACGGCTCGCAGGTCTGGTCTCTCATGTGTCTGGGAGATCAGAAGACTATTACACAGAGGAATCCTCAAATGTTCCAAAGGCATCCAACGCTGCAACCAAGGATGCGGGCAATTTTGTTGGACTGGTTGATCGAAGTGTGCGAGGTATACAAGCTACACAGAGAGACCTATTATCTCGCAATGGATTATATAGACAGATACCTGTCCATTCATCAGAATGTACCCAAGAATCAATTACAATTAATAGGTATCACGTGCCTTTTTATAGCTGCCAAGGTTTGTATTTCTCACTGGAATTTCTCGCGTATCGTTCGTAAATTACACAATCGCTTTACGGAAATCGATCGGATTTTAAATTTCAAATTTTGATTTTCTTATTTTTTTCTTCTTTTTTTTTTTTCTTCGTAGGTTGAAGAAATATATCCCCCGAAAATAGCAGAGTTCGCGTACGTCACTGATGGGGCATGCACGGAGGAAGAAATTTTGGGGAAGGAACTGGTGATTTTGAAAGGCCTTGGATGGAACTTATCCCCTGTCACGGCTCCCGGCTGGCTTAATATTTATATGCAGATCGAGTCGGGCGACTGGTCAAGGCCGAATGCTTTTATTTATCCTCAATACGGAGGCCTGCAATATTCCCAGGCAGCTCAGCTGTTAGATCTGGCCACGTTGGACGAGCGAAGTTTAAAGTTCCCGTACAGTCACATAGCGGCGGCAGCTATCTATCACACGCTAGGAAGGGAATGCGCCCTGAGGGTATCGCGTATCCCGTGGGAGCAGCTTTCCACCTGCGTGAAATGGCTCACTCCGTTCGCGATAACAGCCGCGGAAGAGGGCTCCCAGTTCCTGTTACGATCCGCGGTACCACCTGTGGAGTCTCATTCCGGATCGGGCCTGAGGGCAACGGTGCCGAATATAGTAATGGACGAGTCCCACCGTATACAAACGCACGTGGTCGATTTGAGCATGCTGGAAAGGGCGCAGCAACGATTAACGGACGAGATCCCTTCGACCGACGCGCACGAGTCCGATTCTAATCCGGAGTCCGGCAGACAGAGCCCGAATGAGAGCGGCCTCTTAACTCCGCCATCCAGTAGTCAAAAGAATTCTACAACACCCTCGCGTCCACCGCCACAATTACATCCGTATACATAATTAAATATTCACAGACGCTCCGTATTGTAGCATGAAGCGTTTCGTTTGCTAATTGTTGGTGAATGATTTTAATTAGACACGGTAGCGTATATGACTACTAGGAGATATCATTTAAATGCTTGAAATAGTTCTGGCTTGCGTAAAATTGCACACGCGCCACTAAGTACGGGATTGCACTAGTGCACGATAGTAGCGGTGTATCGTGTATCGTATACTGTACTATCGTATATACCTAATATGGTGCTTCCCATTTTTAAATCCATCGTCCCGCGCGATGGTACTTCAGTTATAGCAGTAAGACTTACAAGTACAAGGTGTTAACCATCTTCTAAAGTGTTCAAAGTAGCACTGAATTTATTTAACATTTACTTGTTTTATCATAGACATTAGAGAGAGAGAGAGAGAGAGAGAGAAAAAATGTGCCTTGTGTGAAGGGATGTAAACGTACGCAAAAGCCTATGGCCAATTTCTGTGATTATACCCCTGCAGTGAAACTCGATGCATTATATTAATACGTTAGGCTGAATTAATAATCATTACTACTACATCCACGAATCTACGCAAGATTAGTGCCTGGAGAGAAACTAAAGTGTCCTTAAAGAAACTGTTTTTATTGCCTCCGAAATCGAAGGAGAACATTGTGAATAGTATTCTTTTATATAATTCGCTTTATTTTAACGCAACGTATTATAATGCGTTATCGAGCCGGGTGAATGTGTTTTTATGTATATGTATATTGCGAGGTACTAATAATAGGAGAAAAAAAAAAAAAGGAGGGTGTGAGGGGATGAATGCACGCGCGATCGATAAGTCTACTAATTATTGAATAAGATTGAAACTTCGTGATCGATGTACACTGCCTTGCATGTAGCGACGTGGCGGTTTATACACATTTGTATGAAAAATTTGACAATAAACACTTGTAAATCTCACGAGCAAAATTCGATGCTTTACCTTGGAGGAGGCGGTCATCATTCGCGGCAGGGATGATCCGAAGCTAATAGAAATTTCTTCTCGGCATAACTTCCGCGGATCGAAGCTAATCGAAATCTGCCTCCGCGCGTCGCTCAAACAAGAATCGATCGTCGGAATTGACGTTACCGGCTGGGAGAGCAGCAAAAGCAGCGCCACGACGATCCTTAGAGAAACGCGGCAGCGCGATCCGATTGGCTGTTCCGCTCGCATTCAAGTTGTCAAACGGCAGACGGCCGTTAAGAAGGCGGTTGCGAGCTAAACATTGTGACGGTGGCGAAATCGAGGACCGTGTGCGCGTGATTCTTTCGTAGTTAAGTCCTTTATGCGTCCGAGTATCGTAGCACATCCATGCACCAACCGTGGCGCGAAAAGTGACAAGAAAACCGAAGGTGAACGTGTGCTTGGTGCAAGTCGTGTCTTTGTTCGTAGCGTCGAAGAAGAGGGAGCGTGAATGCCAGCGCCGATACTAGTGCTCGTCGGTTTGTTGTGCAAAACGTTTTAGGGTCCAGTAAAGTGCGATTAATAATTCGTCGAATGCACGTGACTGGGCTGACAACGAATTTCTAGGGAAGATCGAAGTCGTTTCGTGGCGATGTCGAGTCCGAGGAGCATCGGTGGTTCGGCTCGCGAAGGAACCCGGGTGGTGCTCCGAGAAATCACCGCATCCCTTCACAATTCACCTCCGATGCAACCGTCTCGTTGCAAGGTATTACCACGTTCCTGCTTTCTTCTACGTATATTCATTCGACAGCTCGTTCCCCGGGGCACGTGACCGCGAGCCCCAAACTTGCTCGTCCATTTAGCTTTCTTATTATTTTTTTTTATCGCCTCTTTTCTCCCTCTCTCGTTCCGCCTTTCCTCTCTGTTTTTATTGCCAACAGTTGCTAACAGCCGGAGAATCCCTATAAATAAACCCTGAATCTCCAGGAGCACCTTGAAACGAAAATAAGTTTCGCTTCCCGGCACAGGGGCATTTCTTTCGCGTCCGAAAAGAACGCATGCCTCTATGGAACTTATATGAAATTATTCTACGCAGCAGAAAGGCGTCGTGCCTGCGTCTGCGTTTCATTTTACGCAGGACGCCGGCATGCAAAACAGTTCGTAACAGGTTATGCGAGGACCCGCGACCGTAGGCAACTGTACACTAATCATTTGTTCCTGGATATCGTAATATATCTGTCACGTGCGTGGAATCGTAACTTTTGAAAAGTACAGTTAACACGCGACAGACGAGAGCCGCAGACCCACGGTTTCTGCGATTCGTTCGTTCGTGGTGCACGGCTCGCATTTCTTGCGTGTATCGGACAGAAACTGGTTTATCCCCGGCTGAAAACCGGTCCGTTTAATTATCGTAGAAAGGGCGCTGCATTTCCGTTCGATTTTTTTGTTTACGGAAATAGCTGCAACGAAATTATCTGCAGTGGTATCAATCCTATCTTGCACGTGCGGGGATCAATGTGTCGGATGAGAATAGACTATCAGCTATGAAAAAGTGAAAAAAAAAAAAAAACTACACGTCGGAGAAAACAGCGCCGGCGGAAGGTACGGGCGAAGCGGGCGACCGCCCGGGGCGCCAATTCGCACGGGCGCCAATTCGCGAGATCGCTCCAATAAAAAAAATCGTTGTTTAATTTAGATATTTTAAAAACGGTAATTTACCAAAGCAACCATAGCAACTTATATCATACGTCTTTTTTGAAAGAATATTAGCTATAATAAATTGTCGTTCTAAGATTACCAGATGTAGTTCGTTGTACGTATGATCATCATTCGCCGTCACGAAAAAGAAATGAATCGCGCTACAATGGTGCGACGTTGCGAGGGCCTCGTCGCCACGTCGATGAGACGGACTCCTCCGTCGTCCTTTGTTTTTTAAGAAACACGCTTTTGTATAACAAAGGGCGCCAAAAAATGGTTTCGCCCAGTATCATGTGTACTGTCACGCCGGCCCTGGGAGAAAACGCGTTAAAAGTCCGTTGTATGCTTCGTAGCTACTCACGCCAAGCTACTTAACATTCATGGAAATTCAAGTATTTATCGCTTCGATCTCACCTAGCGCACAGAAACACTCGATCTCGTTCAAACCGCAACACGTTTAACACGCAACTATCTCCATTGGGGAGAAAGCGCGAATTAATCCGCACCGGGCGGGACAGAGAGATTATGAAAAGTAATAGCGTAATTTGCATAATTATTCTACCTACATCCCCCGTCTCCGAGCCAGTGGTGGGTCCGTATTTTACCTGACGTAGAAAAGTGAATTCTCTACGTGTAGAATAAGACGTAGGTAAATAGCTTAACTTTATTACGTTCATGTATTTTACAGTGTAAAATCATATTGTTTGAAAAAACCGTTGCAGACTGTGGAACGCCATAACCTGCATGGACATACATGCGCCGTATTCATTAAATTCAGAATTGCAACAACATGCTTATTGTTGGATGATAAATTTTTCAACCATCCAAAAACAGAACTGCATCTTCGGATTCCATACCGATTATTGATTTTTGTAATCTTAACATTTTGCGATAAGCAAATTATTCGACAATGTCTTTCGAGTTGGAATTTTATAAGCTGGATTCAATTTATGAACAAAGTGTTCCTGAAGTGGTCAGATTCAATAATACTAAATGGAATGTCACATCCAAAGAAATAATCTGCTAAAGCTTTATCAATTTCTTCAGAATCCATGTTGATATATGTAAGAATTCGAGTATCCTTTGCACACCAAAGATATGAAATTTACTAAAAAATTTCAAATTATTTATAATTTTTATAATTACATTCCAATCTTTCTTTATAAAGTAATTTAATATAGTGTGCAGTAAAATTCAATTGCAATAGGTACCTAGAGGTTAATAGTTTGTATTTGAATTTCTGACATTGAATACATTTTAAATAAAGTAGTTGAGCTATCGGCCGTATTTTTAGAATAAACAAAAAGTGGTTTCGGCGCACTGGTTCGGTCAGTGCTCGGCATTTTAATAAAAAAAGTTTCCTATTACTTATCTCGATAAGATGAATTCTTTGGTTAGAAAGGTCCTTGAGATTTCTCATAGTGTCTGGTCCAAACTTCCTTGACATTGATTTAAAGAAACTTTCCTTTGTTGTGGATTGCGATTTTTTAACGATTTCGCCTTCCATTTTAAATAAAGTAGTTGAGCGAACCAGTGCGCCGAAACCACTTTTTGTTTATTGAATACATTTTATACATTTTACACAATTATTTACATTTTTTACGCGTGTCACGTAGTAAATTCGATGTAACGTGGTAAACCCACCACTGGCTCCGAGTGCGTCCGCGCCGAGCCTAGCGATTTCTGGCCAGAGATCGATCGAAATTTCTGATTTACCATCGCAGCGGCAGTTGATTAACGTTTATCCACGTGTCGCCCTAGATAGCGCCACGCCGGTCGCACCTCTGCTACCGGGGAACGTGTTCCACCACTTGGCTTCCATAGTTGGTGTTCTTTGCAGCATAATGCCCGTGCGGCGTGTGCGCGGTCCGACGTGTTGGAGCGGTGTGGCAACGGCGTAGGGAACGGCAAGTTGTTGGTACGCGTAACACCGTGGTTCGTGGCAGGGCTGTGGCGATGGCTTCGTCGCCGCCGGTGTCTTACCTTAGCTTACTTACCTAGAAGCTCGCCACGGCGTTAGACGCGATCTAGCCGCGACAGCTCGGGTCGCGAGCGTCGTCGCAGAATCGTTTCCACGAAAGAAAAGTGAGCCGAGCCGAGCCGCTACGCCGTTTTGCCAGCAACAACCGTACGGGGCTCCGCCGTCCGTCTCTCTATCTCTCTCTCTCTCTCTACACGTATATACACGTACACACGTCCCACGCGTACTTGTGTGTACGCAGTCTCGGCCTCTGTCGCGTCCGCGTAAATCGCAGTGGTAGTGGTGGATGTCTAGAGTATCGACTGGAGAATGCGCTGCGCTAATATTAGAATTTCGACCAGAGATATCTTCCGTTGACCGTCAAGTTCGGTGAGTGCTCATGCTCTTCCGGCGAGTGTCTCGCGGAGAGGCGAGAGCAGGCTGCGAGCGCGTGATATATACCACTCGCCCATTCGACACCTATCTTTCCTCGGTCCGGTTTAACCACGTCGCGTCAAGCGTTCCGATCCACGCAGCCTGCTCGCGAATACCGTGCAGCGATTCCGCAGCTCGATGGTTAACAAGCCGCGAAGTTATCGAGCACGCAGGGACGAGAGAGAGACACACCCCTCCGAGAAATGGAGAAGTGTCTCGCGCATTCTTTCTCACTGTCATCGGCTACGAGATGAGAATGACTCATGCCCCGATAGGTGTGCGTGTAACCAGTGGAGACGAATGCGTGTGTGCGCCGCGCCGCGCCGCGTTGCACGGCTCTCGATGATGTGAAGAACGCGCCGAATAAGGAGAGCTCGGGCTTCTCGAGTTTCCAAGGGAATTACTTCTGATTGCATCGGCTCGCTCGCTTCGACACTTTGGATACTCCGTGCTCCAGTGAACGCGTTCAGTTTACACTATAGATTTAACCAGTAAAAGCGCATTATCGGGTCCAGGCTCCGGAGTCGGTCACGCTCCACGGAGATGTTGACACGGTGCGTCCTCGCGTAAGAGAAACGAATTTCAGAGTGAATTTGTAGAGAGTAGGCGAGCTTCGATCCATCGACCGTACCGGAAAGAAAATTTTCAATCTACAGTGAGAGGAGGGTTATTTTCTTAACGGCCGCGAATGCGGGCTCCCGAATTCCGGGACGGTGTCGGCGGGTGCGAACGTTTCTAGGCCATTCGATACCCACTGCCCGGGATGTCTCTATATTTTTGTAATCGATTTTCCGCGTGTAATTTATATGCATTCGCGAGGATGCGAAGGATGAGATTTGTAGGATAGGTGTTTGCGATATATTTGCTGCGCGTGTTTGGCTGATGTTGCACACGCGTGGTCGACGGGGCACTTGCTGCTTACTTATCCTCTATTGAGACGAGAGATTCGGTTAATATTGGCTCGTCGATATTTCATTCCGTGGAGCGCGACGCTTAACGGCAAGCGGTAGTGGAGTGTTGGATTAGCGTGAGGTTTACGTGTTCTACTTTCTAACTGCGCGTGGTTCCCACAGAGTAAAGCTTTGTGCGATTCGCGCGATTTTAAACAGATTCGATCCAACGGAAAAAGCCGACGGAACTACGGGCGGCTGTCTTGGTCTTGATTCTTTATTAATATTCTTCCTGCTAATTCGTTTGATCGGTGTCGGGGATTTCGCCCCGTTTCGTTGTTGCGCTATAATTGAAGCGATAAGATTGCAGAATGAAATTGGAGAGATAAGACTGGACTCTGGTGTTACTGGGCGGTGTAAAGAAAAAGAGAAACCGTTTCGAATGGACTGCATAAACGAGAATGCGTAGCTGGTAATTAAATTGATAATGCACCAGCAGGTGTTGCATTAGGAAATTCTTTGAAATCGGTGAGTCGTGTGCTTTGCAGAAAAGTAAGAGGCTCACCATTCTAACACAGAAATGGGTGGATAGTTTAACAGGCAAGATGATGGCCGAGACTGGCGGAATCGAATGGAGGTGGAGAAAGAAATGTGGAAACGTGGAAAGGGGTGAATGACGAAAGAAAGACGCCTGGTGTGGTCGAAAATAAACGTGTCAGGGGTGAGAACACATAGGTGGGGAAAGGAAGAAAGTTGACTGCGTGGGGTTCCGTGAACTTGCGTGTAAATATGGGTTCATATCGGGCGGCAGTGACACCCGAAAGTGGAGGTTCTTTTCGAAGTCATGGGAAATCTGCTCGTCCGTAAGGTAATCTCGCGACATATAGGGTAGAAGCCCCAATTACTGACACATTAAGGACTGACTCTAATATTATTGCATAGTATCTGTATTTATTGACTAAAAGTAGGTATAAGTTTTTTATTTTTTTTATTATGGTTTAATATGTTTACTTCGTGAAAAACATTTTGTGGGTCTTAGAATTGCTATTTTTATATATAAATTCATTAATCTAAAAAACATATTTCGAGATCTATTACTGACACCTCTAAAACGTGTGTGACTGAAATACTGACACCCCAATTACTGCCAGCTAACCTAATACTGTTTATTACTCATTTTACGGTTATGTCGTCTCATGTACATGAGCAACTACTGCTATGACAGTAATACCAAAATGCTTGAAACGCTTGTACCAATCACTATCACCCATATATTAATTAAAAGGGCTTAATTAATCGTTATATTACGATCGTTGTGACTTTCTATGATACTTATATTGTACTAAAAAATTATTGTTTATTATGTAAATAATTTAAATATAGTAATTATAGCCCTTTCGTTAGTGCCCTGTTTTCTCTTTCACTAGTAAAGAAGTCGCCATTTCCACTGTTGTCATCAAATTAAAATTTTGTATCGTCTTATAGAAATTAATGAACAAAAAACATTAAGTGGGGCATTTTCTGGCGTATAGACTATATAGGTTGAATTACATAATTCTTTTTGTGTATGACTTTACAACGTTCATTTATTCGTTATTTTCAGTAAAATAGCTTAAGGTGACAGTAATTGGGTAGGTGTCAGTAATTGGGGGTTCTACCCTATACTGCCTAAAATCTAAAGCTTTGGAGAAACCTTCCATTTCGCTGTCGCGTTGACGGATTGCGGAAACTTGCTTGAAATTTTTATTTAACATAAATACAAAACCTTCGGCTGATTTAACGTAACTATCGGGAGGGATAATTCAAGCGCATTATTGCGCATTAAAAACGCGAATCTTTGTCTTGGGCTTGGAGTCGGGGGAATAAAGGTCACCGTCTCGCCGTTCGATTCGAGCAAGATAGGGATTACTATCTGGAATCATGGTTGAAGAAGGCGCTGCTCTGCCTGCAACCAGAGTTGGACATTATTCGAATATTCTCCGAGTAAAAATTTCTAATAAAACGAAGTTATTCGAGAATAACGAATAAATTTTTATTCGAATAAGAATTGCGAATCAAACGAAGTTATTAAAAATAACCGAGTGTTTAAAAATGTATTCGTTATTCTCGAATAACCTCATTTTATTCGCAATTCTTTTTCGAAATTATTCGAATAAATTTTTTATCTATTCAATTAAGGGGTAACACCACTCTAGAGGCAGAAAAAAATACCTAAATTTGACAATTTATTTTGGGAGTATGACAAACGGAATAGAATTTCTTTTCAGAGGGTTTATTTAACACATATTGAAGTACGAAAAACAATTTTTTTTATTGTCATTTTCATACAAAATGGCGGCGACAGAGCCCGTCGTCGAAACCACTTCTTTCAAACTGGGAGGACGGATTTCTCGGAGACTATTGCATTGTATCGATTTGAAATTTTTACAGTAGCTTCGCAACAATATTCTCTTTGGAAGTACGTACCCGTTTTTTGATTGAATGTAAACTCTTTTTTATAAACAATTTAATGCTCATGTTTAGGGCAAAAAATCAATTCATTTCTTAAAAAGGGCACCACTTCCACAAAAATTGATAAAAAAAAACACCCTACGTACTTCCAAAGCCAATAGTATATAGATTATGAATTTTTTTTATTTTTTGTTCCCGGACTCGTACATGCCGAGAAATCCGTCCTCTCGTGGCGGTGTTTTCAAAAAAGCTGTTTTCGACGACGAGCTCTGTCGCCGCCATTTTGTATCAAAATGACAATAAAAAAAAATTGTTTTTCGCACTTCAATATGTGTCAAATAAACCCTCTGAAAAGAAATTCTATTCCGTTTGTCATTCTCCCAAAATAAATTGTTAAATGTAGGTATTTTTTTCTGCCTCTAGAGTGGTGTTACCCCTTAAAAGAAGAAGAAAAATATTTATAATTTACAATGCTCAACTCCGCCTGTAACACCCGATCGTTCCACACAACGAGAGCACGAATTATACCACCATCCATATTTACAAGCGCAAGCTGGGCAGAAGACACGGTCGACTGTGCGTGTACTCGGTTAATTTTCAAACTCGAGAAGATACGAAATGAAAAGGGTCGCGCATACTGCGAGGCCAATGGACAATCTCTGTGTCGACTCACCGCATTTCCCATGTCGCAAAGTAATAATACTATATATGCATCGCGATCGGATGCGAATGAAACCGCGGAGGAGAGCGACTGACTTTTTTCGTCCCGCCTGCTCGCGCTGTCCTCTCATAACTGCTCTTGGCGCGGATACGCGGTCGAGACTGGCGCGAGATCCAGCAAAACAAAATCCTCTCTCCACCCGTATATTTTATAATTAGTCGCAGCGGCGAACAAGTTGCGCAATTCCTGAAAGAAATCGGCGGGCTCTCGGCGTCAGCTGATCCCCGACTCGCGTTCAGTGAATAGCAGACTGGTCGCGGGATACGTACATACGCACAGCGGCGGACCCGACGCGACTCACGCGAAATGGATTATATCAATAAGTTGCTGCACCGTGCTGCCGCGATTCCGCCGAGAACGCTGTCGCCCACGCCACCGGTACTTCCATTCAAACTTCGCGTTTACTTGTCGCGAAACTCCTATTCCTCCGCGATTATCGCCCTCGTCATCGGCGAACCGAGGAGGACAGGCTGCGGTATCTAACGGATTCTTAACGATAGTAAAACGTGCGAGCGATTGTGAATATTGTGACGCTGAATATCCCTGGTCAGCCAACACGGCGATTCGCGTGGTTCTCCTTGGGTTAATCTACAGTAATTGAGAGTCTCGCAGGGACACGGTGTTTGAATGCCAGAGTTTCAGCCAGAGATGGGCAAAATTTGTATTCAAACAAAACTTCGGATAACTGAAACGAAAGTGAAGAAAATCATTATTTCACTAATTTTCTAAACTCCTATTCGTTATTCGAAATTTTATTTAAATAAAAATCTGCCCACCTCCGGTTTCAGATACATACGTGCCGATTGATCGTGCGATTCGTTTGATCTGCGTTGCGTAGTTTTCGCGTCCGTGGGATAAGAATAGAATATACTCGTCGAATATCCCGCGGGCTTCGACTAATCCAATCGCTTTTCTGTTGAACAGAGCGGCAGCGACAACACTTCAGCGGCGAAGACAGGAGAGCATGAGGTGAAGGTCCGCTTCGCTCGGGAGTTTGCCGATGTTGGATCGATCGGTTACTCAGCGCCGGAGAGCCTCTCGTCGGCCAGCAGTTTCCAAAGCCTGAGCAGCAGCCTGAGCGTGAAGAGCAGCAGCGGCATATGCGCGGACTCGGTGCCCCAGAGCCCGAATTACGCTGCAGATAAGTCCTACGTAAACTCCGTCATACCCGGCGTGGAAGACTTGATCGCCGGTTGCGCCGACATACACCTCGAGGACGACGGGGACCAATCGTTCGACCCGCATCACGGTATACAGGATCTCAGCCAGGACCAGACGTTCACCTCTGCCACCGGCGACCCGATCGACGAGCTGGTCGACGAGCTGACCGAGGATAACATCGCCAGCGATGTAGACACTCGCGGCGTCACGCAGATTATCGACAACGGCGGATTGTCCAAGTCACTGGAGCGCGCGTACTCGCCGCTTAATTGTACACAGGATCGCGGAGAGCGACCGATCCTGATAGTTCCTACGAACATCAGCGTCGTAAAGACTGCGGAGCCCACGGAGAGCGGTGTCGACACTCTCAATTCCACCGTGTTGTATAGCGTTGACGACACACCGCTGCCGCATCACAGCGCGGAGGATTCGAACTTAAATTCTACGGTGTGTCTGTCGGGCGACGAAGCTGTCCCTGTAGTCGCATCGGAGGAAAGTGTCGCGCTAGGCACCGAGTCGACCGAGGCGGGCTCTTTAACATTCAATTTCCCACCTTCTCCGTCCGCGGATTCTGCGACGTCGGTATTAGGACTAGCGGACCATGCGGGAGAGCGGTCATTGCCTATTATATCCTCGATATCGTCTGTGATCGCGACAGATTCTACGAGAATTAGCGAAGAAGATTCTCGGGAGGTCGAAGAGAATGTGAGGAGCCTGTTGGCAAGATCCTCGTCTCCCTTTAGCGAGCCTAACGCTGTAGTCGCGACTGCGTCCACGCAGAATGTATCGGTGCTGACTAGTCCGGACCGGGAGATAGGAGAGAAAAGCGACAGTAGTCTGGCAGAAGCGGTCTCGCCGAGCCCTCATAATGTTACAAACAGCGCAGAGAGTTGCGCAAGCTTGTTAAACGAAACAGCGGTTCTGAGGCCGAAAACGCCTCCAGTTCAGGAGGAGGATTCGACGAGTATTCGCGCGGAAACTGACCGCGACAGTACAGCTGCTGATAACGTTCAGCTTCCTCCGACGGAGGTAGACAGCCAAGCGAGTGTTTCTCCTGTAGCTGGGAAGGAAGAACAGAGCGATAAGTCGGAGGAGCGCTTGGACGCGGGAGGAGTAGACATTGTCGAGGAGCGGTTGGACGCGGGAGGAGTAGACATTGTCGAGGAGCGGTTGGACGCGGGAGGAGTAGACATTGTCGAGGAGCGGTTGGACGCGGGAGGAGTAGACATTGTCGAGGAGCGGTTGGACGCGGGAGGAGTAGACATTGTCGAGGAGCGGTTGGACGCGGGAGGAGTAGACATTGTCGAGGAGCCAAGCGCGTTAAGCCCAGCGAAGGAAGAGGACAGCCAGGACAGGGAGGAAGAATCGTCGGATGAGAAGTTAGATACGACTCTTACCTTCCAAGATGCCTCGTTTAATTTAGAAACCGTAGCGGAGGTAGATCTGTACACGGAATTTAAGCCGGAGAGGCAAAGCACCACGTTACCTTTACCCGCCATCGATCAGCCGAATTTCGACGAATTCGAATCCGCCGCCGAGCACGTGGCCAATGATATTTTTAAATCCTCGTTGGAGTTTTCAGGCGAGAACGATTGTTTTGTCACCGCCACGTCCGAAAGTAGGCACACGCAGCATTTACTCGTCTTGCGTTCATTCCTGTGTTCCAACATTTCACCGATACGCTAACACTTAACTCGTCATAATTTGCGTTCGCAGTTTTCCACGACCCTACCAGCTTCGACTTTCTGATAGCTCACGGTAACTCCAAGAGCATAAATCGACTGAGGGCCGAATCTTTGTACGTGAAGTTCGACCCGTTGGTGTCGGATACCAGTATGTTACCCCAAGGAAACCCTCAGCCCATAAACGAGGAGCAGAATGGCAAAACGGACAGCAGCCCGCCCCCAACTATCGTTACTCCGAAACGTAATCCCGCCATAGCGGCCATAGATAGGCTACTTTTTTACAGTCCCATTCCTACCAGTATGACGCCGAAGACGGAGCAGCCTCAGGAAAAGATCGTGAGCATATATTCTGGTTACTGCCGTTCATGTCTAATCTGTCCTTACTAATGCGCATGTAAAATACCTGTAGGAACAAGCGACTGAGGAATCGAAATCAAGCGCTCCGCTGATTAACGACGTTAATATAAGCAAAGAGCTAGAATTAGTGAGGTCAACCGTACTGCAATTAGAAGAAGAGCTCGAGAAACAGAAGAAGGAATACGAAGCGGAGCTGGAAAGGCAGAAGAATGCTTATCAAGAGAAAATTAACAAGCTACAGTTACAAATAGTGCAGGGGATGAAAAGTAAATCTGAGATGACGTAAGTACGAGTTGTTATCCTTAGAATATTTCCGTTGCCAATAGATTAGAAATAATTGAAGTAAACGTGTCTCTTACAGGCTCGTAGTCGACGAATACGAAAAATCGATCAGTCGGCTGCTCACGAAGAGAGAGAGGGATCGTACAAATTTCGAGCAAGACAAGGCCAAGCTACAAGAGGAATTGCAGGCGACGAACGTTCATTTAACAAACACGGAGGCTGCGTTCAACGACGTCCATCAAAAGTACGAGAAGCTCAAAGGAGTTGTATCCGTGTATAAGAATAACGAGTTGGTATTGAAAGAAAGCGCGCAGGAAAATATGGAAACTATAAAGGGCTTGGAAGCTCGATACGAGCAGTTGAAAAATTATGCCATGGCTCAGCTTGAAAAGTACGTGTTCAGACGGGATTAACCAGCAGTACGTTAATGTAACGGAACGGCGGAAACGCGTTTTCTAACTTTCGATCGGTATTTCAGGGCCAACATCGATTTAGAGGTGATACGAAAACAGCACGACGACGAAACGGTAAAGCTTCACGCTATGGTACGGAAGGCAGAGCTTAAAAGTAATTCGCTGGCTGAATTGGTGGAGCAGAAAACTAAAGAGAATAAGGAACTCACGCAAATATTGGACGAAGTGATCGCCAGGGTGGGCCACCAAAACGTGGAATAAAATGCGGAGGCGCGAAGCGGAAGAATAAATGAGTATCGCGAACGCAGCGCGATTAGTCTTTATTTTTTTACTCGCCCCTTAACGTTTCAGACACATCCGAGTGCTAGGTACGATTGATATATATGTATATGTATACATGCGTTGTTTCTAAAATCATTAATTGCAATTTACGTTCCGTTTCGAAGAAGCACCTTTTATTAATTATTTATAAGTTGTGAAATATATATATATATACTATTTTACCGCTAATAAAAATAGGCATATTTAAAACAACCTCTCGTTTATATTTATGCAGTAACAAATACCTAATACTCCGCAAACTTTTAACATTCACACGTTACCCTTTAAAGTTCCACACGATTTGTTATAATACAGCTCAATACAACGTCTCACTATATTCAGTTAAATAAAAACTCACCGTTTCGCGTATGCGTATGCCATCCCGACACACATACGTATACACGAATGCCGGTGACCGATCACTTGTAGTTTGTCGATAAATAATGAATTTCTAGCAGCAATGAGTATTGTCAGTCTGTTGGTCTTGCATCGATAAGAAACAAAACGTGATGCTTCGCTAGCTTCAGCATCCGATCGCTGGTACTGCCTGGCTTACGGGGGATATTCCTGTTTTCCAGGTCGGGCATAAGTTTCTTTATGGTTCGCGCTAAGTTTGTAGCATGCTGCTTGAATTGTGGGTGGGTCATGCCGATTCCTTTACCCCGCAATGCCTCCGCTACCGCCCACAGTAATTTCTACAAACACGCGTTAAAGATAAATTACAAAAGTTAGTGGTGCTGAGAGGACAGAAACTGGGAATCAGGCCCGGATTAAAGGGGGGGCTGTAGCCCCGGGCCCCACTTTCCAGGGGGGCCCCGTTCTAAACCTTCAGTTCTAAGCAATGTAAACTCGTTATTGTTTAAATTTTGGTCCCCCCCCCTCCCCCCACCGCTTTTCAACCACGGGGGCCCTCGAAGGTTGGATAGCCCCGGGCCCCAAAAATATTAATCCGGGCCTGCTGGGAATATTTTTCAAAAGATAGTGTACTTTTCTGTGCGTGTCGCTAAGCTCGTTTCTTGCTTCGGTTAATTGAGGCTTATTCTTCTCGATTATATTACTAGACGAGTGTCTGTCCCACGGGGCCAGCGTACTATTGTGCAATTCATGAGGGCAATCAAAAGACAAACTCTTCGCCCACTTGTATCGCGGCCCCTCCAATTCTTCCTCGCTCTTCCGTTTCCTCGATTCTTCCGCGCTCGCCTTCTGGACACACTCGGAATCGTTTTCCTTCGCCTTCTGCGCGAACAGCACGCGTTTAATGGTCTGCAGGCTTGAGCCAGTCTCGAGCAATTTGCTTGGCCCAGCTCGGTCGGCGGGAGGGCTTTGGAAGAGGGCACGTTTCGACGTTTCTACTTTGGAATTTAACGGACTAGCACCGTCCAGAACGAGCCTTCGAGACACTTTCTTCTTCGTTGAACTCCGGGGTGTTCCCCTGGGACTTTTACCCCGCGGACTCTTCCCTCTCGGGCTTTTGCCCTTTTTAACAGTGGGCTTTCTACATCGCGGGGAGAAAAAAAGAAGAATTAATGTCACATTTGAAATTAATGCAATTCTTCTAATGTAAAGCATTCCGATACTCGGTTACATACTTGATATTTAACACTAGCAATCTTTTATTGTTAAGCGCTAATCCCTGTAAATTCGCGCTGGAAAATGTTCTCCGTCTCCTCGTCAAATGATTCAGCCTCTTCCCTGGACTCTGACCATTGTCGCGTTTAGCCAAAAGGTTTCGTTTCTTGGCGCTTCCTGGCGCATGTTTCGAGAACCATACGGTACAAGTAGATTGCGTTTCAGCCCCTATGTATCTTTCGCACAGTTTCGACGTCAGATTCTCGAACTCCTCGATTGTGCTACTTCTGTTGTAGCTGAAATTTCGTCAAGTACCGTTAGAACGTATTCCTGAAAAGATCGTATCTAGCGACGAGTAGACAGATATACGTAGAACGCTAACGCCCTTACTGTATTCCGTGGAACTTCTGAAGATACGCCTCCGGCCATGTCAAAGAGGCAGCTTCTTTCGCAGTGACGATGGGACAAACAATCGACTGCTCTGTCGTACAAGCAAGAGGCGCTTCTTGTTTCTCACCGTTACGTACAGTATTTTGTACCTGCTCAGGGCTCGAAGTGTCTATCGTACTCTCTTTAGCATCGAGTACATGTTTCTGATCGTTAGGAACTATTTGCTTTATTCTAAAGTTATCACTGGAAATATTATTCTTTACGTCCGACTTATCTATACTGTTACCGACATTATTTGGATATTGTGGATCACAAGCGTCAAAAGCGGTGGATAAATTTCTGGGCGTGCTTTTGGTGCGCTGGTATGAATTATTTGTACTTATATTCTCTTTCTGCCGCTCCGCGGATCCCTGCCTTACGTCTTGCTGCGATTGTTTCTCCGGCAGGGCGCACGGCGTCCAAAACAGGTGGTGGTTCTCGTAAATTCGTAGTAGCAATTCCGCGCAGTCGGTTCTGCAAATTGTGTGCTTAGGCGGCGGAGGCACACCGCTTAGAAACTTATTAATTCTAGCTAGTAAATTATGGTCAGATTTAGCCAGCAAGTCGGCCTGAGAAGGCTTCTCGGGGCTGACCGCTGCCGCCACCGTTTCGTTCGTTAACGTCTCGTTGTCCTTCGGATCATCTTCGCCGTCGCTATCGAACATCTCCGGGCTACAGACATTCGGAAGTTCTTTCCCGATCGCGGGACTTCCAGCTCTGTTGAAGTAACAGCAATCCATGGCATTGTCTATGGAAAGTAGGCAATTTAATTTATGTAGTAGCCGTACGAAAGTGCAACGCTGTCGATTCTGGCTATCCGACGCTTTCTTAAGCTCTGCCTACTTCTTAATTTTCGTAAATGTTGCAGATTCGAATATTTAAAGGGCGTTTCGTGTGAATGGCTCGCAAAAACAAGCCACTTTACTCCCGGTGTTTTCATGCTGCATTTAAAATTCTATCTTAACCCTCTAGGGACGGGGATGTTTTAAACTTAACGTAGAATTTTTTTGAGCGTTAAAATAGTCTATTTTATACTTCGGATTTGGAAGCTACTCGTTAGTTTTTTTTTTTTTTTTTTAATTTGTTTATAACAATATAACAAAAAAAGGTTTAATTTCGGGTTCTGATGGTACAACAGTTTCTTCTCTGCCTACTAAAAGTCACTATACCTATCAAATCTCGATCTTATTGATGGAACGTAAATAAAAATGTGTTAATCTGAATGGGACTCTGGAGTCCCAGTCGTCCCTAGAGGGTTAACTGTACATAGTGTTTAAAATAGCACCCCTTTAAATAGTGCTCCATTCTATACGCGAGCAGCGGGTGCAATACGAAATGGCTTTTTCAGCAGGATCGTTATTTAACCTGGTAGAAACGCGAAGGTTAAAAGCAATGCAAGTAAGTGCGCCAGAAGTTCGTGAATGATTTGTATCTGAGTTGCATTTTATTTGGGCATTTAAACAACAGTTAGCATTCGTTACGAAAACCCGAATGGTCTACTGCTTCGTCGGAGGTACTATGCGATACCAGGTACTCATCGCATATCGCGGTTTGAAAAGGAACAGTGAAACTAGCTGTTCACGGGAATACTGTGCAGTAGACATTCGAATGTACTCACGTCTTTCAATTTATCGATGTTCGAATATCTCTCGGCCGAAAAACGGAATTCATCTGTTTCCTCTCCCGATACGTAGAACAACAGTTCACTGCGCACAACGCTCACTCTTCCGTACGCTCCATACGTCATGCAACTGACGACAGCACGAGTCTAACTTTAAGGCTGCTTTTCGTATTCGTGTTACGCATCACTCAGTCCGACACGTATGAAATATCTACATTTTTTTTCAATGAAACCTCAACACTGCTTTTAATTTTCGACGAGACGTTTGCCATCGACTTTGCCATTGACAATTACCGTGACATGACGCAGTTACATTGACATGATTACCCGTTATTTCTTCGACTATTAATATCTCGAGAGATACGATTATCTTGAACAATTATCTACGGGAGTAGATTGTCGACAATTCGAAACGCAACTGAAAAGGACACGGGCATATGCATTATATACTAGTATATACAGGGCCGTTCCTGGGTTTTGGCCGCCCAGGTGCAAAAACAATATTGCCGCCCTTATTGATTCAATATTCTTTAATTAAGAATTTAATATGCAGTGTTTACTTTTATATCTATACATACATAATTTTAAACAGTAATCATGCAAAAAAGTTTCGATTATTATTCTTATTAATCCAAATTTTACATATAATAAACGGCCTGCGGCCGCTCCTAGGTTTGGCCAAAGAGGAGGTATAATAAGAGGCGTCACTCGACAAGGACAGAAATAAACTAGGGAAATCACTAGACAACCAATTTAAGTGCCCATTCGGCAATGATCGCTAAGCTTCGGCAATGATCGGTCAACTTCGGCAATAATCAGCCAATTGCGGTAAGGTACATTTAGTCGATTTGAATATCCAACCAATAGACAACCAATTTAAATGCCAAGGTCAAGCAAGGACTTCAAAGGTTCCGCCCGGAGTGACGCCTCTTATTATACCTACTCTTTGGTTTGGCCGCCCAGGTGCGGGGGCACCTTCTGCACCCCCGCCAGGAACGGCCCTGAGTATATACAAAGGCTGTATTCCAATTCACGCATACTGCGCATAGACTGCATAGGATATGTCACGTACCCTATGCACTTCATGCGCATTATGCTGCATTATGCGTGAATCGGAACACAGCCAATATATCAGTGACTACATGCGACACCGTTTCAACTGTTGCGTGGCCGTTTGGGTCCTCTGGATCCGTGGTAGTGGCTTCGGCGAGGGTCGACGCCCGTGGAGTGCTAAGGCACTCTGCTCCTTGGACGTGGATTTTTCAGAGATAATTATAATAATAAAATTGATGAAAGAATAATAAAACGTTTGAAACACTAATAACTTGTAACTTCAATGAGTTTATTTGAACAATACGAAACAGAAAATGATATTTTCAGAGTTTGTGAGGATACGTCAGTTAGCTTTGACTATCAAGGCTTGAATGGTGCTACCAGAAAAGTCCGTCGGTTTTACACCTTTTGTTATTTACAAAATGTCTTGGTTTCTAAGAACCAATCGCAAATTTCTTAATTAGTTAGCAAAATTCCTATTCGTTGATCCGATTCGTTTCGGTTATTGATTTTTTATATAACAAGCGTTTAACAACATTGCGCTGGAATTGCACACCTAGGAGAAGGGATCAAAGTGCAGTTCATTTATTCAAACACCCGTTTCCAAGCGGGTATTGATTAATTTATAATCTTGAAGTTTTCTCATTAGAAGAATCTCTAACTATTTTCAAACCCCTCGGGCTTGTGCGAACTTCGCTTTGTTTCCCTTTCCTATTACATTCGTGTGATCCGTTTCGAACTTCGCGCTTCTACAGTTTGTGTCGAACGCCGCTAGAGCGAGGATCGCAACTCGCAACACAACCAACACAGACGCACGGTGCATGATCCATTAACTTCGCGCAGCTGGCGTTTCCTTCGCAACCATCCCTTCTACAATGTTTCGTGCATATGACGAAAGGCGAAGCACGCCTTAGGCTGCCATAAGCTCTCACTTAGACCATATTCACGGAACATTGTACAGAGGGGTGGTCGCGGAGCAAATGCCGTGCTTGAAGTTGTTCATTCTTCGCCGTGCATGACGTGCATGACGTGCATCAGTGGTAAATGGTAGGTTTGGAAAGTGTTGCGTGGCCGTCTGGGAAAAAGGCTCCTCTCCAGGGAATTCAGGCGCAGGACGAATGCCCGTGGAGCGCTAAAGCGCTCTGCTCCTTGGACGCGGATTTTTAAAGATAATATAAAGAAAACGATAATAATAAAGACGATTATGTAAGATAGAACAATTGGAACACAAATAACTGATAACTTTAATGAACTCAATAAACGAATTTAAACGATACAAATTGATATTTAACAAGATTTATTATCGCACGTTCGTTCACTTTCGCTCTCGGGATTCAAGTCAAGTTTCAAAGGCAAACGCTTTTACATCTTTTGTTCTTTACAAGATGTCTTTAAAATCTAAGAGCCAATAAAATATTTATTAACTAAATTCTCATTGGTCAATCTATTTCCTTCACAGTTATTGATTTTTAGAATCAAGCGTTTAACAACATTGTTCTGGAAGTACATCTAGGAGGAGGGATCAAAGTGCAGTTCATTTATAGCGAATTCGGGAGAGCTGCACTAGGCGCACTGAGTGCGAATTTTAGCCAATCGGAACCGAAAAAGTTCACACTCCTCGCTTCCGATTGGCTTAAATTCGCACTCAGTGCGCCCAGTGCGGGTCTCCCGAATTCGTTATTATTCAAACACCCGTTTCCAAGCGGGTATTGATTAATTTATAAACTTGAAGTTTTCTCATTAGAAGAGTCTCTAACTATTTTCAAACCCTTCGGGCTTGTGCGAACTTCGCTTTGTTTCCCTTTCCTATTACACTCGTGTGATCCGTTTCGAACTTCGCGCCTCTAAAGTTTGCGTTGAACGCCGCTAGAGCGAGGATCGCAACTCGCAACAGGAGAGATGTTTTTGAGCCGTGCGTCCGCTCGGCTGCCTATCTAATCAATCTAATCTTTACAGTGCTACAACGGAAACAGAAATAATACCAATCGATTGCCGTGTACGCTTCGCGTTACAATACCTAAGACTGCGAATTCCGTTTCATTACATCGTCATATTTTTCTAAACATATATGGGATAAATAACAGGCTCTTTTATAAACCGTCCGCCGTACGAGATTAATGCCAGTATTACGTTTGAGGTTGACAAGCAAGCTATTACCCATCTGTCAAGTACGTAAACATAAACATTCCTCCACCTATATACTTCGCGTGTCTCTAAATCATAATTAGTGGATTAGAATCTACGTGTTCGGTGCGTTATCGTTCTCTCGTGCCGTTTCGTGGTCATTACTTCGTAACAACGTGAGTAACTTTTCTTCCAGGCAAACACGATGTGACGACTGTCAAGAAACGAAGAGAAAGAGCGCGAAGAAATTTTTACTCAGTTTATACGAAGCTTCTGCCTAGAATCCACCGTTGCGAAGTTTAATTTAATAATATGCTACTCAGGGCTCAACATTTGTATTCCAACGGAGCGCGCCGTGGCGCGAACGTCAATTCTCATTACTTATTCAACGCGCTTTTATGAACTTTCAATGGCATTGCGTAGCTTATCGGCTCGCACGGACGAAGCACGTGTACTTCGGTATTGATCGTTCGAAAGCGAACCGTTCCTAAAAGAAACTAGTCAGCCGAGAACCGAAATGGCGGGGACGACGAGAATTTTCGGCTTGCTTCTGTACAAGAATTTGATAGTACGAATGAGACACTGGAAAATGGGGATATTCCTGCAGTGCCTGGTGCCCGTCGCCCTGTTTGTATTAATACAAGCCGTACGAGATTTCAGCGTCCAACCGCCGCGCGTAATTAACGAAACTACGTATTATCCGATCGAAACCAAAGAAGAACTGTCGGTGATAAACAGGGATTTCATATTTTTATATTACGTGCCGAAGGACGCGCGCACGGAGAGCATTATGGAAGACGCCAGGATGTGTCTGAGGATGCCGTACGAAAGTAAGCGTCGCCTGGGAAGCCACTGCGACGGTCGAAAGTAAAGGCTATTTTCAAGACATCCTTTTATAATGGAATGTAACTTTCTACGAAGAATCTTTATTACCAACTGAAAATGCATATATTTCACTAATATTTTATGCTCGCGGATTGACAAAATTTTCGGTTGTATGGCCACAGCATACGATAACGTTAGGCTCTGCGAAAAAAAAAATTACAAAACGGGTGCACGTGTAACTTTCCAACATTCGATCCGAATTGAAAAATTCGAACGGTTTCTTAAAGTATATTACAATAGCTTCAGTTGCACGTACGGATTTAAAAGAATATTCATTTTTGAAGAAATGGCGGACTTGAGAAGAAATCTTGACCGAATAGTATAAGAAATCAACATGTTTTTTCAATGTTACTATTGAATGAATTATTCGATCAAAAAACTGGTACGTGCAACTGAAGCTATTGTAATATACTTTAAGAAACCGTTCGAATTTTTCAATTCGGATCGAATGTTGGAAAGTTACACGTGCACCCGTTTTGTAATTTTTTTTTGCACAGCCTAACGTTATCGTATGCTGTGGCCATACAACCGAAAATTTTGTCAATCCGCGAGCATAAAATATTAGTGAAATATATGCATTTTCAGTTGGTAATAAAGATTTTTCGTAGAAAGTTACATTCCATTATAAAAGAATGTCTTGAAAATAGCCTTTATTTTCGACCGTCACAGTGGCTTCCACCCTTAAGCTTGAGATTTGGCGTCGTTTCGCCGCGAACCTTTTAAAATCTGACACACCGATTTTCTGGATGTTTCGCAGGGGTGGCCGGGTTCGCAACCGAACAAGAGATGATAAAGGCGTATACGGTCGTGCAAGCTAAATCACTTACCACGCAAGTGGTAGCTATTGTATTCGAGCGGTACACTACGAGCGATATAAGGTACAAGATTAGACATCCTCTGAAAATACCAAATGTGCTGTTCCAGAACACATTCGATCAGCCGTCATACAATACACACACTATATATTTGACGGCCATGCCATTTGTGCAATTACAAATGTGCGTCGACGAGTCCTTTATAAATCGCGCGCCGTCGCGATCCATAAATGGTACAAAGGTATTAGAAAGTATAGAATACACCGATCGGCGCGGCCGAATTACATTTTACGTCGTTCTATACGGAATATATGTTTCAGGTGTCGATACAGAGAATGCCTTACCCGCCGTACGTTAAAATAGACGAATCCGACATGATTCTGAGAGTAGCGATATGTATGTTCGCGGTCATTGCTTTTCTAATTCCGCTGTGCATAGAAACGAATTATGCGACGAAGGAGAAGTACATCGGTGTTAATGTTAGTAGCACAGAATACGATATAAGACTATTAGAATTGTTTTGATAATCACCGCTACTTTATATTGCGTAATCGCGTGCAGGTACTAATGGCGATGAACGGAGTAAAGCAGTACCAGAATTTATTAAGCTGGTTAATCACCGGCATAATATTCAGCGTCTTTTATACCGTACCGGTGATAATATTGTTCAAGAATACTTTTTCCGGAAACGTGGATCCGTACTTGTATTATAGCAATACCTTTATATTCTGGCTAATACTTACAGTACACGTTGCCCACTTAATATTATTTGGTATGCATGTTGCTGCATACTTTTCGAAACGTAAGTCTTATTTCGGCGCGGCTGACGGATATTGATAAATAACTGTGACTCATAATGCGACATTTTTGCAGCCCGATTTGTGACGATAACGTTATCGATTGTTTACATCGCTTCATTTTCACTGCATGGCAATTTGATTAGGGAAGAAGTATTCTCGGCAATACCGTGCTTGGGAATATTGTTTCCAAACATACTATTGTACAGATTCCTTGAAGAAGTAAACGCATACGAAGCTCAATGTACGTAAACGCTTCTTACGTAGCTACGTTAATGCGTTTTACATTAACAGAGCATTAAACATACGTGTATCGTTTCTAGTAACCGGTATTCAATGGTCAAACATGTTCACTACTGGGAATGCACAGTACAATATTGACGGATGTATTGGATTTATATTAATTTTCTCATTGCTGGGTATCTTGATACACTTCTCTCTTGCGGTGTACGTTAATGCCGTATTGCCGGGAAAGTACGGAGTCCGTAAAGAGCCGCTTTACTTTCTGAAGGTAAATCCTCTAACATCGCAAGAGTGTCTTTCTGAATATCTGATACGAATGTTCGTACGATAAAAGCAAATTCTTTTTCAGTATATCCGGAAGAACAAAGTGAATCTTGACGAGGACATAGAGGATTTTGATTACGACCAAGTAGATAATGAGAATTTCGAGCCAGTAGCGAAAGGTGTACTTACCGCTGGAATTCAGATTCGTAATCTTAAGAAAACCTACAAGACTGGTTTTCCACGAAGGACGGTAGGTTTCGGATATAAATCCCGCTACGATTCTACGCCGAATAACATCTCGTTTCTTTCATTACGGCCGTATTATTCTATAATAGATGGTGCAAGCTTTGAGAGGGATATCACTGGATTTGTACAGAGGGCAAATAACAGCCTTGCTGGGCCACAATGGTGCTGGGAAAACCACACTCATGTCTATCCTAACAGGTACGAATTGTATCTATTAACGAGGAAGCGTATCCATTCCTGTTTCTCACTACGCACTTCTCGATAGGTGTTATAAGTGCAACCGAGGGAACGGTCGTTATAAATGGCCAGAGCATTGCCAAACACCTAGAATCCATTAGAAAAGATCTGGGATTATGCCCGCAGGAGAACATGGTCTTCCCAGATTTGAATGTATTCGAGCAACTGGAATTCTTTGGCTTGGTAAGTAATTTGAAGAATGATGTTGTACATCGATAGCAATGCATGGCAGATTAACGGCACGTGGCATTTCAGCTGAAGGGTGGAAATAGAACGAAGAAAGAAATCGAACAGAATATTTACGTCCTGTTGGATAAGTTAAAATTACGCGATAAGAGTAAGGCTCTTCCAAGTACATTATCCGGAGGTCAAAAGAGAAGACTGTGCCTTGGGATGGCCCTCGTTGGCGATGCTAATGTAAGGTTTTATTGCCGTTAATATATTTATTCTTTTAACGAAGATAAGTGCATCAGCTGACAATTTATTCCGATACTTTATCTAGACTATAATCTTGGATGAACCGACGTCGGGAATGGACCCCGAAACTAGAAGGGACATATGGGATATTATACTCGTAATTATACACGTACACGCATATGTAGAATAATAGGAGGTTGATTTTACACGTTAATGAACTTTTTCCAGAAAATAAGAGGAAAGAAAACAATTTTGATTAGCACGCATAATATGGAGGAGGCCGATGTACTTGGAGATCGAATTGCTATTGTACACGGAGGCAGATTAAAATGCTACGGCACGTCAATGTTTTTAAAGAAACAATATGGTTAGTCAGTGTGCTGCTTAAAAGTTTGTATACAGCATCGTAATATGTGTATACTAAGCAAAATGTTGTTTAATTTAGGCTATGGTCATATAGAAATTACGCTATCGACTAAATCGTGGTGCAATTCGGAAAAGGTGATAAATAAGTTCGATCCAAGAACCCAGCAGATAAGCGTGGACAGCGAAAAGATTGTTTTAAGTGCGCCAAATACTGAAACATTGCCACAGTCTCTGGATAAAGTAGAAAGCCAGAAGAAGAAATTGGGGGTTACAGGGATCAGTGTGTCGCTCATCACATTGGAAGAAGTATTCTTAAAGTGCGTTATTCCCCAACTATATTTCCCTCTTGCTCAATACAATTATTGAAATAGAAAGATACGATTTATCCATCATTGAATTTTTTAGAGTCATCAAGAAAGAAGACACTGGGAAGCATTTAAATGAATTATTCTGCCCTCCCTCGCAGAGGATCGAAGGGTGGAATTTACGCGCGCAGGCGATTCTGGCGTTGTATCAAAAGAAACTCACCTATACCAAGAAAAATTTAAGTAATACATTATTGACAGTAAGTGTCGAGGCAGTGTTAGAAGTAAAGTAACGTGGAGCAATTTTTTCCAGAATTCGCATTTTAAAGTAACTATAATTCTGATTTCTTTAGCTGTTTTTCCCAATCTTATCGATTGTGCTAATGGCCTTGAGTTATGACACACCCAGCGACTCCACAAATGTGTTTCCATTAGAACTTGACATGTATAGACATCCTAAAGTTTTATATTCAAGCAGTAACAAAAGCTTTGGTACATACTACAAACACACAGTAGACAGTTTTGGTGGATATTCGGAAGAAGCTTCGCAAAATAAAAGCGTTACTCATGGCAAGTAATTAATTAACTGAATCTGTATTGCGAGATGTCGCAAGATTATCAGATATTTATAGCGATTTTATCTTTTCAGCCCTGCTGGATCGCTCTTTAGAAAATATTGCCGAGTATCGTAATAATTATATCGTTTCCGCAGAATTTAATGTCTCCGACGGAATTTTATACGCTAATGGCTTTTATTCTAGCATCGCGCTTCACAGCGCGCCATTAACTATGAATCTTTTATCGAACGCATTGATCAAAAGCGTGGCTGGCGACGCGTATTCTATTCGCGTTTCCAGCCAACAACTGCCGAACAGCCTTTCCGCGACGGCATTATACATGCCAGAAACGGAGTCGTTGTCAAGAGTGTTGACGTTTTGCTGTATCTTCTTTCCCACTGTTGCGCTCTTTGTCGTGCATCCGTTTCAAGAAATGGAAACTAAAGTGAAGCAGCTTCAAAGGATGACAGGCGTTACATCCATATCGTATTGGTGCACTATGATTACATTTGACGTTATAATTCTCACAGCATCTGTACTTATTATCATTCTGGGCTTTTATGTGATGGATGTTATCTTGGACATTCGCTTGTATTACAGGATAGAAATATGTAAGATCGCGCAGGGAAATATCTTTTACGCCCTCCGATTTACGCGAATGTAAAATGTTATCGTGTTGCTTTCAGTGACGATGATATTACTGCTGATGCTATTTGGCATCAATTCCCTATTGATAACATATATCTTCAGTTTTTCGAATAAATCGAGAAGCACTGTATTAACGATGTTGAGTCTCGTACCCGTCGGACTTGGTAAGTCAGTTTGATTTATTAAATATTCGGTTGATTGAAATTTTGAGAAATAGCGTTAATTGGTTCCGCTGTTTCAGTTCTGCTTCAATATTTGCTGCACGAAGTGATCCATAGTTTCGAGAACTTGAAAGTTCTACACGCGTTCCAGAAGAGATTGTTTCGCCTGGTACCCCATGTTAGCCTGTTCCATGGTCAGTTGTCTTTCTTCGACGTAGCTTTGCAAAACTCGAGATGCCGCCGATTACCGAACCGATTGCAGGATGTAGTCTGCCTTGGTTTCCGGGATATTTGTTGTGGTAAGAATACATCGCCATTCTCCGTTTCCTCCGCTGTGCGTACAATTACTGACGAAATATGCTCTATTTGTAGGCTTAGAATGCGCAGATGGAGTCTGTAAGAAGCAGCTCCCTTACTTTTCCAATTTCGACAGGGACATGAGTTTAGCGGAATGCGTCGTGTATTTATCCGTCACTCCTTTAATATATTTCGCTTTGCTTATCATTTTAGAGGAGGGCTTGTTTAAGAAATTATACGTCAGAATGTTTGGGCAAGGTTTAAGAAATGGCTGCGAAATAATGGACGAGCAGGTGAAAAAGGAGAAGCATATGGCGGCGCTGGAGATCAGGAAGCAGAAAGATCGTGGTACGATGTCTTTAAGAATGAGATTTATTTGTTCAAATACCTATATTGGGAATACAACTGGGTACGATACGTGACACATTTAGGTACGATCAAAGGGACCGAAAAGGGCAGAACAATCTCCGGCATGGATTCTAACATGCTAGAAAGTCCAGGGAACAACGACGACGACTGTCTGTTCTTAGTTTACGAACTGAGTAAACACTACGGAAGGCTAATGGCCGTGCAAGAAATCAGTTTCCGGGTAAAGCAACGCGAGTGCTTTGGATTACTTGGCGTGAACGGTGCTGGAAAAAGCACCACCTTCAGGATGCTGACTGGTGAAGAGATACCGGCTAGCGGTACCATGTACTTGGGAAGATCGGAAATTCATACAGATAGGAAAAACGTAATAATACTCAATTTGCATACGCAATACTAAGCGTGTCTCGCCTTTCTACCTATATCTTCTATGTTGTGCCTGTAAATACGATCTTCTCCACAGTATCTGGCACAAATGGGATATTGCCCGCAGACAGACGCGTTGCTCAGTTCCTTGAATTCGTTCGATCACTTGCGATTATTCGCCTTACTCCGTGGCATACCCAAATCGAAGGTAGACTTAGAAGTGAATAAATGGATCAATCGACTCAGTAAGCAACGCAAGCATTAAATTTAACTCGAAGGATTATTACGCAGATATAGATACGCGTGTTCTTTCAGACTTGAATGCTTGCATGTCTCAGCCGAGCGGTACGTATAGCGGGGGGAATAAACGGCGTTTAAACATTGCGATGGCGCTTATCGGGAATCCAACTCTTGTTCTACTGGATGAGCCAACAACTGGCGTTGATCCCGCGGCCAGGCGGTCACTGTGGAATATACTTCAGTCGTGTCAAGCAATGGGACAAGCCATTATACTTACTTCTCACAGGTATTTCACAGTTAGTTCACATTATCTAGAAAGCTGTGCCTCCGTTTATATAAACATAAATATATCCGCCATAGCATGGAAGAATGCGAAGCTTTGTGCAACCGGCTAGTCATTATGGTGAAAGGTCAATTGGTCTGTATCGGCGCCAGTCAAGAATTGAAGCAACGATTTGGCGCTGGTTACGATATTCACATTAAATTGAACCCGAGCCGAACGGACGATGATGTCGGCAGTATAAAGAGAATCATCGAGACCTCGTTGCCGTGTGAAATCCGGGACGAGAATTTGGTAATAATTCTGGATAGCTTGCCGTGCGCCTGCGGGGGTGTACCATTGAGATTCTCGCTCATGTAATTCCGTCGCTTGTTTCGCAGGGGCTACTCGCGTATCACGTAAGTGATTCGGGAACCACTTGGGAATTAATGTACAGTACAATAAACGATTTGAAAGGGCGATTCAGCTGCATCGATGATTACGCCGTTTTGTCGGCCACGTTGGAGCAGCTTTTCATTCAGTTCGCCAGGGGAACTGAGTCGACAGAGCAACAAGAGCCTGCTGTAATTTCTGTTGCCGGCGCAGAAATAGTGTAAATGCCCTGCAGTACTATAACGACGAGCTCGCCTTTATAAGCTATGTTCCCTCGAAGCCTTTGGCAGCTCTAGTTTATAAAAAGTATTAACCGGTTAACTGGCAATGTATTATATATGATCAAACAAAAATCTGAATAAGCGCAATAACTTTTTTGTTTTTCAATCGATTTGAATGAAACTTGGTATGTAATGGTTTTTGGGGTCGCTGAATCTGAATTTAGCATTGGAATTTTAAATTTCAATATAGCAGACTCAAAATGGCGAACCAAAATGGCCGCCAAATATTAAAATACTACCGGGATATAGAAAAATTGTATACAGGGGTTTTTGGGATCGCTGAATCTGAATGTGGCATTGGAATTGTAAAATTCAATATAGCAGACTCAATATGGCCGAACCAAAATGACTAGCGAATTGTTGGGATTTGTATAAATTATTCGTACTGTATTCTATTTCATAAGTAAACTCTTACTCCCGTAGTTAGCTGGTGAAAATTTCACGACCCGAGAGTCTACCGACGAGGAGGTTACGGAAAGATTTTACACTCCACTTTTTTTTACTTTTTGCATTATTTTATATATTTTTTTATTTTTATTGATTTTTTTATTAGGTATAAAATTATTCGAAACTTTTTCGTAGAAAATAAAAAAACTAAAAAATTAAACCCCTAAACCCTTATTTTTCAGGGGTTGGGGGTGGCATTGAAAAAAGTAACTGCTGCAATCGAATTATAGACAAGAAAACTTCACAAATAAAAAATTTTTAAATAAAAAAGGGTTTAGTAAAGAATTGACAAACTCACCTCTAAATTCTATTTTTACGGGTTGGGGGTGTCAGATGAAAAAAATTACCCCCGGAATCGGTTCAGCGACTCAAAAAACCCCTGTATACCAAATTTTGTGTGATTCACTTAATTATTCGATGGTACCAGTTTGGGCCCGAATAATGAAGAGGACCGTGCCAGTTAACCGGTTAATATGCACGTGTATATATGCATGTGCAGATATATAAGCTATACTCTTGACGAACAATTGTATAAATTCCAGTTTCAAAGACATGCATATTATACATAAATATGATATAATTTATTTTTGTAAAATATATTGAAAATTGAGTTGTAACATGTGTGTTATAATAGTTGGCTGCGAATAAAGCGTGCTCGAAAGCTACTTTCGATCTAGAACCAACGTTATTACGAAGGAGGGCAATACATGCCGTTCGAATACACGAGGTATATCCGATCAATTGCACAGGGAAAGGAAACAACGATATAAATCTCTCACTCACTCGTGTTTTGTATAAATAAAAAAGTTACGTATACGATATGTTCTTATGTACATAAGTCCGCCTTTAGATGAGATTCTTGTAATGGAGCAAAATTGATCATGTAATACGGAATGACTCTTACGATGTCGTTGTCTAGTAGCGGTATCCACCCGAGCTTGTCTGATACGAATTTGGACCTTGATAAGAGCCGCCGCCGCCGCCTCCTCCTCGACCGCTACCACCACCTGCACCACCACCGCCGCCGCCGCTACCGCCGCCGCCGCTACCGCCGCCGCCGCTGCCGCTGCCGCCGTTTCCTTTTTGGAAGATTAAGAAGATGACAACAAACTTAAAAATTCGGGGAATGAAGGTTTCCTAAATAGATATTATCAATGAATCATACCGTAGCCACCGCCTGAAGGGTATCCGGGTCCACCACCGCCTGAAGGATATCCGGGTCCACCACCGCCTGAAGGATATCCGGGTCCACCGCCGCCGCCGCCACCACCCCCACGTCCACCACCACCACCACCTCCGCCTCCTGAGGTGTCTTGATTTTCGCCTCTAGCCTCGGCAGCAAGCGCCAGTTCGACCCCTCGTTGAATTTCTGGCGGGATCGGGGGTGGAGTTGGAAGATGAGCGCCTTGCGGATGGAAGCCTTCCTCATCCGCGGTGTAACTAACGCTGTACTGTACACCATCCGGCCCAGTGTACGAATACGATCCACTCACCGCTTCTCCGTTACCTGTGGAAAACAACGCCCGTGTGTGTGTGTGTGTATGTTTGAGGCAACAGGCACTCGACCGTATTGCATCACGGTGTAGCGAGCATTTTTACGGCTCTCCAGCTAGTTAGGAGCGATCATTGTTCGGTAATTATTCGTCACGCATTGGATCGGTAGTCGAAATGAAGGTGGATGAAACGTCGATGGACGGAGATAGCCCAGTGTGCCAGTGAAACACACTTGTTAGTGCGTTTCAGAGATGGAGAGCATAATAAGGCTCGGGTGGAAGCCACATTTTAGGAGTTGCAGCCTTATTACGTTCACCGGTTCCATTGTGAAGCGGGCAGCTCCGAGGTCGAGCGCGATGATGGATAGGAATTCATAACACCGCGAAATGGCAGCGACGGACCGCGAAGAAAAGGAACACGGGATGTCGTAGTTGAGAAACGAGAATGGCCCTGATCTCACCTTGCTGATGACCCGTTTCCTGCGCGCTGATACCATTTCCTGTTTCGTAGCTGAATTGGTAGTTGCCATCGCCGCTGTTCTGATTATCGAACGAGACGATGGGTATCTCCTGACCGGCGCCGGGGCCCCCGGCTCCTCCTGGTCCTCCGGGTCCTCCGGGTCCTCCTCCTCTTGGGCCGCCGCCGCCGCCACCACCAGCTAAAAAATAAAATCTTTCATGTCACGCGCCACTTCGCTTATCAAATATTCCGATTGTGCCGAGTAGAAAAGCTTTCCCGATACTCTGCCTCGTCGTCGTTGCACAAGGATCTTGTTTAACTATCGTACTTGCGCGAGATTCTCAGCTAACTTCTCACTTACCGGTTCGAACTTGGAACCGAAATTATTTTCTTTCCCCTGGGAATAATCGAGTTCACGTCGATTGGCGTGCGTGTGCAATCTGGGGTCGCGTTGCGCCACGGCAAGAGAAATCCGGGAATGTACCCGAGATTAATTCGTAATTGAATGGAGCGTAATTACTTGGTTCGTCGCGACGCTGTACAAAGAGCACGACACGAGATGTTCCGATGTTCCTATTTTCGCAACCGCGTACATTCTCACCGACTTCGAATCGTACTCAAGCCGCTCTTACCGAGAGCAGCGTCTCCGTTGCGTCTTCATTAGACGAGTGCCTCGGGGGATAAAGTGATTAGCTATTTCGCGTTAGCGGTTTTCACTTTTCTTTCGTGCTCATTTAGTTCCCAATTCCACGGCATGCATTACGTATTTGATGCAATACGAGCGACAAGTGTCTCTCATTGCGCGACTTCTTCTGTTCCTCCCTAAGCGTGGTAACATTGGGCAACTTTATTCTGTTGGGAAACTATCTAACGCGTCCCACACTAATTTCCCAGCAACTATATCTACTATAATGATACATCGAAGACTATTCTTGACGATTTCTCCTTGCAAAGAATTTCAATCGGATCGACGAGACTCATATATGTATATATATATAAAGGATTATATTGCCTTTTAATGGACCTCAGTATCCCCGCGCGTTACGTTAAACGCTAACGTGCAATAGTTAATAATAGTCATTACTGTATCGTACAAGGTAGCTAGGGTGAAATGTTCGAATTGCGAGGTACGGCAATTTGCCGGAGGATAATCAATCTTACGGCCCAATTTCTTGGGGATTATAAGTTATTGCAAGATTCTAACTTACGACCACCATATCCACCGCCGCCGCCGCCGCTTCCACCGAAGCCGCTGCCTCCTCCGCCGCTACCACCCCCGCCGCCGCCGTATCCACCGGGTCCTCCTGGTCCGCTCGGTCCGCCGCCCGGTCTTCCGGACCCACCGTGCCCGCCAGGACCCCCAGGCCCTCCGAATCCTCCAGGCGCCCCGGGACCTCCGGGACCCCCGGGACCTCCAGGTCCCCGCTTCGGAGCTTGGATCAAGCCCGCTCCTCCTGCGGTGCCCGCGTTCCCCGGGGGAAGATATGTGTTTTCAAGCCGAGCCGCGTAACACGTGCCGACCACGGCCAGTAATGCAACAGCGAGCTGTTAAAATTGTGCATTTCGATTATTCATAGAAATAACGCAGATTTCTTATATCGTCACACTGACAGAATCCACCGAGCGCACTTCGCGTTATTTCACCAACGTCGATCGTTACCGGAAGATACAGGTACGAGAATGCGGGAGGGAATCTCCCCGGAGCTTTCAATGTACTCGAAAGAAGCCGCGTTAGGAGCAGTGTACGAAGAACTTCGGCAATGCTGGCGGAATTCGACACACTAGATCCGCGCGGCCCTTGCAGGGATCAGGACTCGGAATGAGAAGCGGAGGCCGGCCGGCCGGCCGGCCGGTCCGGCACCAGCCGCGGGGTAACGTATTGTAGATTCGTACCGATCTCATCTCGCTGGTGGAACTATTCGATCTCTTTGAAAATGGAGGCTTCTCAGGTGATACTGGTCGCACAGCGGGACGATCTATCGCCAAACGACGGCAATAATTGGTCTGTGCAGATTCAGGTCGAAGCAACCGTGCTTATATACCGATCCGTGCCGTAGGATCGTCTTCCTCCCACCCACCAACGAAAGAAGAGTCTGGTCTCATCGGGTCTGGTGAACACCCGGTGCCGTGTCCCTCGGCGAAGTTCGCCAACGACGGAGAAAGAGTCGCACGGGTAGAAGCAGGAGGGCGGCGAGGGAGAGGGCGGCTGTGGATGAGCTCCTTCGTCGGAGGTGAGAGACGTGGGATGAGGGGGTGATTGCGCAAGCCGGGTGATACAGATCGACGGGCACCTCTGGTCGGACCTGAAGGTCGGCTAATCGGGTCGACATGAAAGTGAACTGAGAGATCCCTGGTCGTGTACGAGAGCATAGACGGGCAAAGGGACGGGGCGACGCGAGGCGACGCGCGTCTCGGTCACCACCAGAAAAAGAGAGGTCCCGGCTAGGGAAAGGGTATCCGCGAGAGAAAAAAAAAAAAATAAAGAAGGAGAGTAGTGGCCGCGGGGATGCGGGTTAGCGGTCGGCGCGTCTCTGTGATAGCTTTGGATTGCGTCGTAGGCGCGATCCAGCATGCGTGCGTTCCTCCTTGTAATTATATCGGTCGCTTCGTGGCCGACATCGCGGCAACGGCATCACGGGGTCGCGGCGTCGTCGTCGTCATCATCATCATCATCATCATCATCATCGTGGCCATCATACAGGATGGATAGAATGGCTTATAGAGAGCAATGCGCGCTCCGCAACCGCGCGCGATCATTGCGCAACCGGGTGCGTTGCGCATCTTCGATCGTACACTGTATCGGCCGATAGGTAAGGTGTGCATGTGTGCGAAGGTGTATGTTTGCGGACGAGAGGCCGCTCCAAATCGTTGTCCTGAGCGTTACCGATTGGCACGTAACTCGCCGCTTAACGATCCCCTTCGGGTCACCGTACTCACGCTCCGAGGCAGAGCTAGACGCAGCATCGACAGTGATCGCTTCCCAATACCCGTCTTTCTTTACGTCTGCCTCGCCTCGAACTGGAGTTTCCAATGATCTCTAGTCGCTTCCTGGTTCGCATCACCCGTGGATATACAGCGAATCAGTACCGTGGTCTCCGTAGAGCACTCTCGTCTAATGCCATTTCGAGCAGAGACCAGGTTAAGGGTAAGGGCGCAAAGACCTGCCGCGTACTCATTGTCAGCCAGATCAGTCGCGATGCCCGTGGTTAGATCGCTCTTGCATCGGCAGCTTCTATATGATCCCGCGGTTTTCACGCGTTGTCTACTATCCCACGTGCTTCGTCTAAAGGGCGAGCGAAATGTTTTACGTAACCGGTCATGCTTTCTTTCTATAAGATTCATAATAAGCGCCCGCGAAAGAAAGTTCCTGAACCGATGAGGTAATCCAGCTCACTCCCCGAACGAGTTACCTTAGAATGCTCCTCGCAGTTATGTAAACCCTTCGATTCCTAACGTCGATTTATGGCCCGAAATGTCTCGAGGATTCTTCTCTATTCCATGGATCCGATAAATCTGTTGCCGCGGCTAAAATAGAACAAAGCGTAGAAAAAACGGCGGATCGCTCGACTTCTTCCTGTAACCCATCTCTCACGCGTCCCTGCCCGTTCGTTCCAGCTTCCAGCGGTTTCGAAAGTCAAGAGAGATTAAAGCTTCGCTGACTAACGCGCGAGATCGGCTGACCCGATCCTTGCCTTGTTTGCTCGGCCAGTAAATCCGTCAAATTCAGTTCTGACAAACGTCTGGCGCAGCCGACACCTGGGGTTTTAATACACTTATCTAAGCATCGATGGTAATAGATTCTCCGGTGGGTTACACGGTCAGGCGGCTCCGCCGGCGAGACGTGCATAGGCCAGGAATCGGGTGAAACGTCGGACAGGATACAGAGAGCAGCGTGATTTGATGATCGATAGGATCGGTTCGCTGCAAGCCATTCGAATTAGCTGATGCCAGGGGTGCGGCTCGCGTAAAAAACAGGGCGATCGTGAGCCGGAGCCTCGATAATAGGATACCATGACCGTTCGAGACAATGTACCCCGCTCGGGAGTACCGTGATGCTTTCTAAACGGATCGAGTCACCGAACGTACCGATACGCTTTGAGAAGACCCAGCCCTTTGCCATGCTATCCGCGCATTCATCTATCTTGCTGCTCGTGTTATGCCAGAGGTGAGGTTCATCGGAGAAACACTTCTCGAAGAGCTGTTCCGCCGCGGTCCTCGAGCTTATGGTGCTGTTTGACGGTGGGCGCTGTCGCCAAAAAAGGCTCGCGCATGAGAAGCCGGGAGAGCAGTTCCTAGATGGGTAATAAGCGTCCCATGCTCCGCGGCATCCTTCCAAACGCAGACACCTGATCTCCGCGGCAAAGCCCGAATAAGGAGCCCCGATGCTTTGCAAAATTAACATCCCCCTCCTGCTCCCCGAATCCGCGGGAGAAAATACCTTCGCGGGTTTTTTTTTCTTTTTTAACCCTGCGTTATGTGGTTATTATTTAAGCAACATTGCCTGCGCTCGCGCTCCTCCACGGCTCCGCAGTAACGGATTAAGAAACACTCTCCTAATACAGCTGATTGGATGGCTAATTGCTGTTATGTACGTGGCGTGTTACCTGTACGTGTAAAGAGAAATGATTCCGTGCCACCCGTGGCTCAACATATTCCCGTAATCAGAATAATCAGAGGGCACAATTCCAATCAACTTTCTCCGTGGTACAAATTCCAGGCAAACAAGACACGAGCAACGGATCGCGGAAGCGACTCACACCTCGTTATTGAATAATGATCGCGAAGACGGAGGCTGCACGCATAATGCCTCCCTCCAAGCCACTTCTCTCTTTTGCTTTCTTTGTTACAAACTCGCCGCGCGCGGATCACCCGGAGGATGTGGACTGGCGAGGACAGAGGCGTAGGAATTATTTCGAAAGAGCCACGCCAGGGATCGATCTAGGGGAAAAAAACGTCTGCGGTCTCGGCGGTCTTGTGCGCCCTGACGCAACGAGACGCGACGAGCGTGGACGCTCGCGACGATATCAGGGAGGACTGCCAAGTGGACGAGAGCGCGTTTGCCGAAGCTATCTTCTCGCAATTCCATCCAGCCTGACGCAACGGCGATACTCTGGCATCGGAATTTCTAAATACGTGCTGCCACTTTCATCCCGGATACCAACAGCACGGCATCGCCGAGATAATGCTCTTGGTTTACGATAACGTGTAAAATTTCAGCGTCCCTGTCTCTGTGTACAGTGTACACAGTGCGCTGTTCTCCGCTGTGCCCTCGGGGTACCGCGCAGCCGGGCACAGTCGAGGAGCAGTGTAATCGAGAAATACGAGGCCGGCAATGGGCGCAGTGAGCAAACAGGCTTCAGCGAAACTGTCCCTTGTCGAGCCGTTCGCGTCATCCCACGCTGTTGGGCTTCAAAAATTTATCGCGACATCTCCATCCAGGTATCAATTCCAGCCGATTGCGATCGCGCAGCGTAACGTTTCTCGATTTAAGAGGATCGCTTCTCGCGAGAGGAAGAGCGACCGAGTGAATGGGTGGCTACGGTAGCGCTCAGCCTTTTCTCCTACCTAGCCGAGCCGGGGAAAGAAAATATAGTTCAGACCGGTTGCATAATGGAACGGAGGCGCATCACATTGGTTCGAGTCGACGCCAAGTACTTTGAGAATCCACGTTCGGAGTAACAGCGAGCGTCTCTTCTCCACCGTCAACGATGACCTTTGCAATTGAAGGCGCAGAGCGGCCGGTGTGAGCGTGTAACAGCCGCGCTCGCTTAGGGTAGGGGTGCTCTAATGAATACATATCTATACTCTCTACACCTCGCAGCAGCCCCGGGCGATGGAGGTGGATGATCCAATTTCTAGGAGTTTGCGACGTATACATGCATGTATATCGGCACCCGGACTCATAGACCCGTTCGCCTTGGATGGCGGCGGTTATAAGGGCAGATCTATGGAGTGTTAGCGCAGAGCCGCGCGGGACGCCTGACATCTTGCATTAAATTGATTCGTCCGATCGTACGACAATTAGACGGCTTAGGATGCACCGTATTCACTTTCAGACTCTCCACTGGCTGCCAGGAGCAACGCAGACTTACTAGGATGCATGATAAATAACGCCGCTAACGAACCAATTAACATTTTAGCAATGAGGATCCCAATCGTTTAAGTGGCGCAACCCGAGTCCTGCAATTAATATAGAAATTCGGAAAATGGTTATGTCAGCGAGGTCGAAAGGTTCTCTAGGAGACACGTTCTAATTAGTTACATCTAATTAATTGAAGGGACGCTGGTGGTTAGGACAGATACCTAGCGTTCCTGTATAATTTCACAAGAATGTTAATTAGGTAAAAGTAAGTTATTGCGCGACTCCTTGCGGAGACTGTTTTTACGAACAGCAACGGACCTTCAATTCTGCTCTTGTTTGCTGCTAACTTCGTCCGTGCGAAATCATTTTCCCTCGCAGTTGTGTAATAGCGCATTCTTTCGTGGCGTTGGATGACACACTCACATTCCTTGAATATCAACCGCGATACCCCGTTTATAAAGAGCTGCACTGCTCCAAAGGATAACTCGTTTGCAACGCAATTACTACCCGCGGTTTGCAACTCAGATAATCGATTAAACACTCTTTCACAACTAATAATATGATTAGCATTATTATTTCACGAATTTCTTCATGTTTCTCGCGTTTACGGGCACGTAGTTGAACCTTCTATGTATTTGAATGTGAGTCTCAGGATGGCCAACGTATTATTTTCTGCGAAATAAAGTTGGCAACGTTTCAGTCCGTCAGCCACCTTCCAGGACTCTTTTGAACTACTTGGACACTTGCGCCACACTTTCGAACGGTTCGAATAGTTCCCTGCAGTTCTTATGGCGTTTTCGGACGGTCGCAGTGGGGCGCACTGAGTGCGAATTTTGGCCAATCGAAGGCGAAAAAGTTCACACTCTTCGCTTCCGATTGGGTAGGGTTCGCACTCGGGCCGCCCCACTGCGACCGTCCGAAAACGCCATTACAGTTAGGCGTCAATGTGAAAGCTTCGGTTGTTTGTAGTCAGATGGAATAAGAATCGAACGCTACTAGAGGCAAGAATTGAAACTAAACGTTACATTCGGTAATAAGGAAACCTGACCGATCGTATGTTTATCGAGCGGCACGAACTCCCATAAAACAGCACGCTTGGTCTATCCTGTATCAGCTCGTCTGATTACACCGTGGTTGCCGGTATGTCAGTAACAGCGTGAACTTTTAATACTTTTCGGCGTACGATACGTGAAAGGGTTCTGCTACACGCAGAGTACCAATAAACAATGTCATCTTGCATTTTATAGCTTGCACGAGCTTTGAAGAAATACCATTTTTGAGCGCCATAGTGTATTGATCCCCGAAATGGATTTTGCGACTGCTTGCGAGTCCTTTGAAATGGACTTTACAAAGTCCGCCCTCTATGTCAAACTCGCGCGTATACAAGCGCGCGCACACCTTTCAGCATTTCAACGCATTTCAGAGTAGTTGCTGAGTTGGACGCTGTTCATGAGCAGATGCCACTACATTCGTTCCTCAAATTGTGGGTCGGTAACACAGTTTGGGGGGCGACACGAACGTCCATAAGATGAGAGGTCTATCCTATACCTCGTCTGTGGTGGTAGAATGTAAGAACCGTTACGGCCAGTTTTCGTTGAAGTATTCGGTTACCGAAATTCAAGGATCCAGTGATTATAAGGAACGTAGCCCGTAGCCAGCCATGGAGGAGGATCAAACGTATGGGCACCAGAATAATATTCTTCTATTTCGCCTCGCTCTTTCGAACAGTTTCAAGCGCATCGCGGAATCGGTGAGGTGAGTACCGTTCTTTCGAACAAGTCGAGTGTGATTCTGGTAAACCTGCAGAAGCTTCTGGTTCGCTACAGTTTCTATAAAACGTAGCGTTCTCGGCGCTATGCTGCGAGACGTCAGGGTATAGTTTACGGTTAGGAACTTGTTTGTAGAGGTTATGGGTACTCTCGCGTGCAATCCCGACGCTTGGCTATTCTTTTGGACATTCCGTCACGCATGCGCGACAAGTTCGTTCGCAATTTTGAATTTGTACCACATTCCTTTGATCTTTTAATGATAAGCGTGTGCACAGAATGGGAATGTATGCGAGAATGAGAACCGAAATGAGTGTGTCCAAGATAGAATCGAAGACGGGACAGATCTTAAACGCGTCAACTCGCGATGGACGAAGCGAGCAAGACTTACACGGTTTATTGTTTATGAAAACATGGTTCGCTTTAGCCAGGACGCGGTCGAATTATTAAACGCGGCAGGTTATGTCGTGTGTACAGCGTACAGTGACACGATAACAGTACTGCCAACGTAAAGTGTGTCAAGTACAAGTTGCGGTCAAGAATGCTGCTTTAATTAAGAATGAAAGCCCAAGGGAAGGCGGACACGAGGCGCGTAGAGGAGCGGGTCTCGGGTCTGCCCGAACAGTCCGTTGCTGTAATAAGTTTTAGGGAAGCTCGATGATTCGTTTATCCACGGGCGATGCGGGAGGGGGGGGGGGGGGGAGGGCCCGGGTCACCAATGACCCAAACGAGCTACGGTGTTACTCGATGTCATTGGCCCCTGTGCCTCGCATGTTAATTTGTCGGTGTTCACGTGGCCCGCGCAATTCTCTGTTATTATTCGAGCGTGCCAGCAGCACAGTGCTCGCGGTCGATCATCGAAATCGGTTCTTTCGGTTTCCGCTTCCCAGAAACTGCCTCTCTTTGAAACCCAACACACCAGTTGACCTTCGAAGAATTCCACGATGTGTTGGAGGAAACAAAGGGCCCCTGCCGTGGTCACCATGCTCGCCATCGTTCGGCTGGCTTCATCATTCGTGCAGTGCGTGTCGCAGTGATCGCGCGTACATCTACTCTCCGTTATTCTCACGTTGTGATCGCATTTATTGTTAGTGACGAACGTTACAGCCCAGCGTCGCCGTCTCACCTTTTCGTGCAACCAACTCGCAGTCGCATTTCTCACGCGCTCGTCAACCACCTCGCCATTCTTTTAAACTTGTACTAGAATTTATCTGCGTCGGCCGCATAGAAACGGAAGTGAACGTTACGTGTCGGCGTGGAAAGTTGGTTTCATATTCCCGCTGAAGATCTCGGCTAGATCGAGGCGTATCGGAAGAGAACTTCAACGGAGCGTGCTCAACTAGGTCTGGACTTATGCAAATATGTAGCATCGATATCAAATTGCACCCGTCCCGGCCTGATTGAGTACGCGCGAGACGTCCGACGACGAGTCGAAGGTGTGGCATTCATCTCCAAAACTTTAGGCGCTTCCCACGAGAACCATACACTTTTTTCACCTTGTATTCTTATGATAATGTTAACGAATACTGTACGTTGATAAATAAAGCTGCTCCACATCCTAACATTTTTACGATTATTAAGACTGCTTCTTAAATCCATCGTCGGTGCACGGAAGCGTTCCAGAAATTGTGCAACATAATTCCGTATTACTATTGTATAATTATTATGATCCGATAAAACTAGATGCTGGTGTAGAATTTTGCTCGACAGTTCTGTTGCGCGGATTGGGACTTGTGCTTTGTTCGAGCGACGCTCGCTCCTTACACTCGGAAATATTGGAACCGCGTAAAAATTTTCTTTCAGCGAAGACGATTTCCTCGACATTCTTCCGATATTGAAACAAAAACCGAATGTTGCGCACAAGTTACATAAAGCTATGTCCAGGGCACTTGACGAAAGCATGAACGAGGAATTAGAAGATATATTTAACGAAGGCAGTTTGGAGCCACTATTAGAGAAGGTATCGAAGCTGTCCGACGCAGATTCTTCCGTGCACGAGCACGCTTGGTAAGTTTTTCTATCGAAGGACACTTTGTTAGCTGTTTCTTATTTTTTTATTTATATTATTTTTTTATTCTAGGAGACCACCTGGAAATGTAAACTTGCACATGCGATCCTTGGACGCGCAAAGGATCAAGGATGAAACTGATAAATTAGCGAAACGGGTGCACGAAATGGAAGAGGAAAATGCGGCCCTGATAGGGGACATTACAGAGAAGAGATCGAAAATATCCGCCTTACACGACAATATAACACGATCCTTGAATAAGTCGCCAAATGCCATAGACCTGCTAGAAAAACGCTTGGAACATTTGGAGAAGTGTCTAAAGTTACTAGACCATGAATAATTAATTAACCAGCGGTTTAAGAATTAAGAGTGAGGAGTGAAAAAAATGCGTGTCGAACAGAATATCTTGGAACGAGCGAGTCTTGTATCTAATTACAATTTTATTAAATTATTACATGTAACGTTTTATAATCGAAATAATGTAAATAATTATCATTTTGCTACACATTTTTCAATCAATCTTTTCATCAGGAACGTTGGGTCTTGTGTTCCTAGGATCGCACAGGACTGCGTTTATTCTTTCCTTCAAATCTCGCGTTATATTTGACCTTTCCATTATCCTCTTCAGCTTTCTTATCATAGCGGCGTTCTTCTTCTGCACACGAGAGTTTGAACAAAATTTAATCAGGTATATTAATATAGTATAGAATTTGAAGAGTACTCGTACTTCTTGGGCTATGATTATTTTCCATATCTCTGCCAATTTTTTACTGTTTTCATCTGCAATCATCTTCAACTCTGTCAATTCTTTTTTCAAACTGTCCCTTTGCAGCGTTAAGATATGAATCTCCTGATAATCAATTTCCTCGCGAGAGTTTACTTTGGAAACGCATTTTACGTAATTATCATGTAGATCTCTCAATTCCTCCTTCAAGTTTTCGTATTTCCTCTCGAAATTTTTCAGTATAAATAATCCTTTAGCCTTCAATTGCATCACGTCGTCCATCTCCGCATCTGTACACTCGCATTTCTTACGAGATTCCAGCAGTTTTAACTTGAGTTCCTCCATTTGTTTATCCATTTCATACAACCCCAAGGAACTCCAGTCTTGCTGCATCTCGTCGTACTTTTCGCTTCGGATTTCGTTTGGAACGCTGGAACAACTCGTTATTATGCTAGCATACGGTACGAGAGAAGTTTACTACGCACCGATTAGTAACTTACCAATATTCCCGTTGACGTGAGTAATTTTATTTGTCCGTTTCTGCTCGCGCAGATTTCCATTCGATTCAAACGAGCAACTAACATGGCCGACATCGCGCCAAGCGATTCCCGCGTAAACGGCTGCTGCTCGCCGATTGGCCCGCGCCAGCCAATAGGATTGTCCGTTTTTGCTGGTAACTGGTGAGAATGGCCGGTAGATGGCGAGAGCGTTAGCTCAGTCCCTGCTGCGCACCCGCTGTTCGCCATTGTATCGCGATTGCTGTTAAGTTTCGTGTTTGTGAGTGAGAATTGATCCGGTTTACCAAGTTCTGGGGCCTTTCCACGCATCACGTAAGTCGATAATCACGTTACGTTGTAACGCCGCTTGCCGTACCGCCAATGGATCCCGCATAATTCACGCGTTTACGCCGGCAGAGTGTTGGATTTCGATGGGAGGACGTGTACGGTTTTTAGGGTTAGTTTGTGACCCTCGCGCGTCGTCGGGTTAGCCCTCTTCCGTGCGCGTGGTCAAACCGCGTGCCAATCGCTCGAATCTCTCCTTTTTCCCCAATATTTCAGCGAGCTGCCGAGAACGAATCGGCTGGAAGTGTCGGTGAATCATTGAGGTTATATGTCGGCCGCGATAACGAGCTGGCCGCTTTTCCAGCGGCGATACTACGCCGCAGAGTTTTCGGCGGACCGTGACTCGACATGCGAGTCAATAATTTTCGGCCATGCCACGAGGCGTAACGTGTCGGTGGAGCAAAAATGTACCGTACTCTCTTTGCTCGCGTGCGTGCACGCCACGTACATACGTACGTGCACGTTACCGCTTCCATTCGATATCATTTTTTTTCGTACTCATTCTAAGTGCTATCTTGCTCGATAAGACCGGAGCTTCCACACCGCCGCTGGCCGCTTTCAGGCGCGCGCGTATCTCCGCCGCTCTCCGTAACCCGGCTATGTAACTGGATGGCACTGATGCATTTCCATTTAGGTTAATACGTTACCGAGAAACCGTTAACGGCGTATGCTTGCTTTCATCTCGTAATTGGTATCCGATAACAGAATTTTTAGAATTCTTTCAGCGCTTATTTGTTATCTAACTTGTTATTCGACGCGGAGCGCGTAAACGCGTGGAAAAAAATGTTCCGTAACGAACGTGACACAATAGGCTGCCGTATCACGTGCTTACTTGCATCGTGCATTATCTTAGCGGAGCTATTATAAAATAGTGTCTCGAGGATACAATTACGATATTATGTATAACGACTCGAAGTACGTGCTAAACGATGGATTTATTGTGCGAAACGGCGCGGCGTCGCGCAATTTAAGTAAGCTTATGACCACGTTCGCACGGAAACACGCTCCCTCTGTGGATGGATAGCGGTGTCGTCCGTTAAGGTCACCGATCACCATTTTTACATGTTAATCGGTGCGACCTTAACTTACCGTAATGTCTCGGTTAAGAATTCTCTTCATTCGACGTCGAATGTAGGTACGTTTGTCGGCATTTAATAACTCAAGAAATTAGAACTTGACATAGAACGTTCAGAACGATGCTCAGTACGTACGTTAATATTTAAGAACTTGACGAACGTGCTTGTACTCGACATTTATTCCCTGCTGCATCCATTTGGCAACATACAATAACGGATGCTAATATGATTATCTTTATCTGTCGCGATAATCTTGGTAGGTACTACCAAGTCGATTAGGTGAATCCTAGTTCTACAATTCGACTCTAACACGCGCGTTAGTTGCATTATTTGGTCAGCTACCGAAGCCGTAAATTACGTACGTTAAGGGCATTCCATTGTGCAATTTAATCGAATTTATACGCGCGTGCTTTTGGTGGAATGAACTTATCGTTGAACACATTCCTTTTACTTGGTGGTAGGCAGTTGCTTTTTTTTTTTTTCCCTACGAGACTTCTAGACCAGGAATGACGAAACAGTTCCAAGGGGAATAGAACCACCCCCACGTCATTCTGGTCCGGAGAGGACGCGTGAGGAGGGCGATGGGTGGCGGGTGGGTCGGTAGTTTGGGCTAGGTCAAGCCGGGTTACGGCGGGTTCAGGTAGGGGATCCGTCCGGTCGGGGGATGGCTGCAGGCAACGACACAGGGTGGGTGGATCTTCCCCTCCAGTTGAGAACAGCGGTACAACAAACCGTTACCGGGGTAACTGGTCGCTTGGGGTTGCCATCACAAAACTTTCCAACTTATGACTGCAAACATTAGCCGCGTGGCACACGCGCTATCGAGAGAGGAAAGCTGCGGACGGGAAGAGAGGGGGCGGTTGTGGGCTAGGCGGGGGCGGCGGGGGCCGCGTGAGTTCACACGCATGGCTATTGTCACGCGATCACGCGTGCTACCGCACGCACCACCGTGTCACCGCACGGAAAACAATGGAAAAAGGGGGAAGGATGCTTGGTCGCCACCCCTGTTTCATTATTTTCGGGGGTGTGTTATTTTTTAATGCCTGCTTATTTACCCGCGACACGATGTAATTTCTCCTCCGGCTCGTCTTCCCCTTTTCAGTAGGCCTGATTGACATCTGTTTGTCTCCTCGCTCTAGGCTAAAGCAGCGGGATGGAAAGCTGCGCGGCTAGTCGACTTGAAATTTTTTCTGGAAAATCCAATGCATATTTTTTTAACAACTATTTGCTTATTTTGAAAGTACATATATTCAGCAGCTCCCGGTAATTTTGTTATAGAAATATATTAAAAATGAAATAGATTAAAAATGAACGAATAACAGTCACTCTCCCGGAAGCTACTTTTCTAGCGGCGAGCATGATTTCCCCGAGCTGGATCGTCGAAATCGAAAAGTGAAGAAGATTCTGTTAGTATACGAATACATCTGGTGCTTGAATGAAGGATTGTTGTTTTTGATGAAACCTCTATTTTTAATTAACGGAAATCGAACAATCTAGAAATCGAAAAAAAATCGTGGTTTGCGTTACACGGCCGTCATTCTGTCTGAAATCAATTTTTTGAAAAATCCTTCGTTCAAGTACCAGATAAACTCATAAATTAACAGAATCTTCTTCACTTTTTGATTTCAAATGATCCAGCTCGGAAAAATCGCGCTCGCCGCTAAAAAAGTAGCTTCCGGGAGAGTGACTGTTATTCGTTCATTTTTTAATACTTTTCTATAACAAAATCACCGAGAGTTGCTGAATATATGTACTCTTAAAATAAGCGAATAGTTGTAAAAAATATACATTAGATTTTCCACGAAAAATTCCCGAAAATCACGTTATTTTTCGCCTGCCAACTGCGCAAAACCCCATTAATAACATCTCGACGATCAGTTCCTTCGTTTTCAAGGGAACACAAATCTATTGAGAACCTGTTGTTTGGTAAATAAACAATGTATCGACCGATCGGATTTAACCTACACGAAACGACTGCCGCGTTGAAGGTGCTTGGTCCGTGTTTACATAGCCGCTCGCTACGATCGGGTGTTGACAATTAGATAGGCAGAGGCGAACGATTCGCAGAGAAGCAAAACTGCTCGTGGGTCGAGTAGTTGGAATCATCGTGACGGACGAAATGCTCGCTATGCCTCTGTGTCTGTGTCTGTAATTACATGAGCTCGGCGGATGGCGTAATGCCATCCCACATTGACCAAGGTCAGTAATAAGAGCAGCTTCACCGAGAAATAAAATGCGACGCGAGACGCAGAAGCAAAGCGGCGGGCAATTGTCTGCTTCTGAAACTGGAAATCTCGAAATAATAATGAACTCTACCGCGTAGAGCCGGAGAATAGCATGTCAACATGCAAACGTTTTCGTAGGCCGTTACCCGATTGACGCGGGCTTCGGGTTAATTAATTCTCAAGTATCGGCTCGGGTATGATAATATCGAGAGACAGCGAAATAATCGCATGGATTCGAGATCGCGCGCGGCCATGCGAATTAATTATTTCACTTGAATCTTAATTTGCATAAAGTGTCGGTTACTTTGGCCTCAATGCCTTCCAGTTTTTGCTGCATCCGACGTTGCAATGCCAGCTACGTGTTTCGTAATCCATCCCTCTTGCCCCCTTTTTTTCTATACACGTATCTGTAGAGGAATAACTATGAATGGCAGAAGCGTTGCGTTTGAAACCAGCGTGCCCCGGCGCAGCATAAACAGTTTTTATCTCTTTTAAGGGGTTATACCTAGTCAGGAGGCCGAAAAAAAGCGAATGTTTGCGAATTTTTTTTGGAAAAACGAAAGCACATATTTTCACAGAACTTTTTGCACTTTAAAGAGCAACATTTAAAGAAGATTGAACAATTTTTTCCTAAAAAAATATTTATGCTTATAATAAAGTTACAACCGATATCCAAGAAGGTTTTTTTAAAAAGTTGTTTTGCGGTGAGCACTGCAACTCGGAACCAGATTATCTAAAATCAAAAAACAAAAAAGATTTCGTTAGGATATTAATGTATCTATCGACTGACGGAGGGGGAATTTTCGAAATATTAATTTAAAATAAAATGGCGGCTATTTAAAGTTTGAAGTCCTGATTTTCGCGCGAAAAACGGCCATTTTTCGTTAATAAAATCGAAAATATACATTAAAAAAAAAAGGCGAACGATAGTCGATTGATTTTTATATAAAAAATAAGCACACAAAATTATAGGTAGATTTGGTGCAGTGGTTGTTGAGATATCTTACTCACCGTTTTTAACAAGGCTTCTTGGATGTTGTTGTAGTTTTATTATAAACGTAAATATTTTTCTACAAAAAATTACCAAATGTTCTTTACACGTTGCTCTTTAAAGTGCAAAATGTTCTGTGAAAATATGTGCTTCCGTTTTTCCAAAAAAAAATTCGCAAACATTCGCTTTTTTTCGGCCTCCTGACTAGGTATAACCCCTTAAGCGAAACGTGGCCGATCCACTTTTTCGGGCAAACGTTTCGGATCACATGATTCAGTCTGTCCGCACATGTGGAATTTATACGGTTGCTTCGGTTTGATAAATTCCAGTTTCATGTCGCTTCGGCGTCGCGGGAAAAGTATGTATAAAGGAACGGCGAAAAAGGAAAATGCCACGGAGGGACGGGTAATCGTTCGGATGCCTTATCGGGAGGATGGCTAGCTGGACGCCTCCCATTTTAGCGCGTAAGGTAAATGTACCAATGACTAGCCATGTACCAATGCATGGCCACTGATGCAGATATTAATTATTATTAAGCTATGTATATCAATCAGGCACAATATATTGATTAATTTGTGTTATATAATCCTTAAACTTCATACCCTAAAAATGATTTTGATAAATATTATGTTTAAAACACTTAAAAAATTGTTTGAAATCTCACAGTAAAGACGCATGACGAATTTTGCTAGATTCTTCAAAATTTGCTAAGGAGAAAGCGATGTTTGTTAAGCATATAATTATTGTAATATTGGGTTTCTTTATATGAACGAATAACTTATGGAATCCTAAGAGTATTTAAAGCAAGTAATTAACGCGGTATTACGCATTTAGATTCTATTCTATGTAAAAAATACGTGGCTATATATCGGTACATAATATTCGTGTCTGACCCAATAACTAACCAAGCGTCCATGCATAGGGCGAGTCGCGATTTAGTATACTCAAAGACTTGTACTAGTGTATAACCAGGAGTATTTTTTGATAGTATAAAGTGTTTTCATTAGGTATAAGTTGAAACTAATAGATAAAGTGTAAATAAAATTATTGACGTAATATTTAAAAAAGTAAGTATATACATTCATTCAATATTTTCCGCGTTTTCTATTGTCTATAGTACGTAACCTCAAAATTTGAATTACGCTTTAAGTAATATATAATAATATTGTTAATTACGTTGTAAAATAGAAAAATGAAAGAAGAACAAAGCAAAATGAAAAGGAAAGTCTTAAAAAAAAAATTATAATCAAAACGACGTTAATAATGCACTTGAACAAGTGAGAAATGGTATGAGTAAGTACACGTGAGGCAGCTATACAATACAAAGTACCAAGAAGTACTTTATATGTCAAGTTAATCTGTTAATATGTTAGTATTTCTTATTTTCTTAACGACCCTTAGAATAAATAACAATTCTTTTGGTATTACAATCAATTCTGACGAGTTATAAATGTCATGGCTATGTACTGGGACAGTGAATTTTAGACACTGGGCCAATCGCCTTTTTACTGGTCATGTATTGGTACAAACGTATTCATTGAATTTTTTGTTTATTTATATGCCAGGAATATAAAAATGAATGCATGACAATTTTTTTTAAATAAAGGAAGATCCAATCTACCTATTAAATACAAAAAAGCTTAGGATAGAGCATTAGTTTTTTACGTGATATTGGCAATATATTCTTCTGGTGGCCTTAGCTGGCCAGTCATTGGTACGTTTACCTTAGTTTTCGAGCCGCGTCGTTCGCTGTGCGAGTTTCACTTTACCTGCGAGAACGATTTCCTCGAGCCACGTGGCTAACTGGAACGCCACAAAAGTCAGCGAATCGATGACACATTTTTGTGCACGTCGTTGCGCTGTGTCATGCCCCTCTCGCCACCGCATCGCATCGTACGTCGCCTACCACGAGCCAACCCGAAAGGAAAATTCTGTTCTCGCTGAAACACGCCGCGAGTGCCTTCCTTGCGCAATCAAAGCGGTTTCCCCTTTAGTCCCCCAGGCTTTCCTTCGTTGCGTGACGAGTGACGACGTCCGCGATACCAATGCAAACAAGTCATATTTGGACAGATGAAACTGTCGTCCTTTTACGAAATTCCGAAACGAAGGCCCACGCAACTAGCATCGAGCCTCTCCACTTTCTTCTCTCCGCGTGAAAACTCTCGGGTCAGCCGTCGAGCTCCGCATGGATTCCGTTTTATCGATCCTCGGGCGAGTAATTTGTTTACCAATGGCGTTCACACGATTCGGGTTTCGCGGGCAGAGACAGTAAGAGAAAGAAGAGGCGAAGTTCTACCGGTTACGCAATAGTAACAGGTGTTTTTTTTTTTTTTTCTCTCTTCGTTTTCATTATCACGGCTCTGTGCTGGACGAAACGGCACGCGTTACGCAAGCCGATGCTCTTACGGCACTACGCTCCGAGATATCGGTCTAACGATGTAATAAAGCGAGGTTGCGGCGGTGTTCGGCGCGCGAGCAGGTAACTCGAATTTTGCAATAGCGGCTGGCTCGCTTATGGGGAATGCCGGGCGTTCCGCGGAATCTACGTAGGCAGTAGGGCACAGGAGAGAGAAGGACGGGAGGGCAGAATTTGCGGCCTGATTGAACGATGCAAGTCACGAGCTCCTCTCCTCGTTAGCTGAGCAGACGCGAAATTTTACGGCGTCGTATGACTGCACGCGACGGAGAAGAAAGAGCCCCGTTGTTTTGTCCTGCCTCGAGAGCAAGTTACATCGTGCCCGTGAATATTCCGGTCGGTCGCAGCTCCAGCGCGTGCAACGTTGCTCAAGAAAATTGCGAAAGCACGCGCGCCCGCACTGAGTTTCCCTTTTTTGAATCTCCTTGCCATCTCTTCTCTCTTGACTCGTAGTCCTTGGAAACCACCGCCGCGCCGCGACCGCCGTCCGTGTACTTTTACAACGATGGAATGCAGCGATTGCCGGTGTCGCTCGTTGTTGATCTAGGCCTACCGTTCGAGAATGCCGCGAGAATCGCATCCGCCGAGAATACGCTTGGCCATAGCGCTCGCGCTCCGCACCGTAAACGCTCGTTGTATATACGTTACATTCTCTCTTGCCGCAGCTTCAGCGAATTCCTAGCAGTCCTCGCCGTCCTCCGGCCGTTGCTGGGTGCCGCGAGTGGCTCAGATCTGACGGCAGCCACGATTTTTACAGGAAATTGCAAAATATGTTGGAATATGAAATTTTAAGAATTCTTATACTGGGGTAGGGAGATAAGAAATCGCTAAAATTACCCTTACGTAATTTAAGGATGGCCCTTAGGGCATCTGGCGAAAGGGGGGCATAGAAATTTTCTGAATTTTAAAATCTAACTTTTGCTGGAGATACGTTTTAGTCAAATTATCGCAAATGCCTAAGAAATCGAATATTGCGTTGAAGTGACCACCCTGTATAAGGGAGTCTCAAAATCTTTTAAGCGCTCAGGGCCTCTGAAGGTTTTAATCCGGCCCTGGCTTGGGTCTGTATTTAAGGTAAAGGCATCAGTAGTTGACCAGTTAAGAGAAATCCTTCGCGTAAACAATAGTAACTAATTGCTCTGTCATTGAATAGTGGCAGTCGCTGCCTAAAGATACTCTTTAAGCTTTCCAAATTATGTAATGAGAACGATTTTTTAAAAAAGGTATGCTATAAAAATTTTGAAACCATTTTTCAAAGTTCAGTAACTGATTCAGAAGTTGACCATCCTTGAAAATGAAAATACTAGTAGTTGACCCTATGTTGGTCAGTAATTGACCACCTATACTAGAAAGAGAATTAAGGCAATGATGTGGGTAATCGTCTTAGCATCGTTTATTGTCAATAATTTAGAACAAGTTAGAACTAAAAAGGAATGTGAAATTAAAAGATTTCAATTCCATAAGGAGTCCAATTCAGGAACAGATTAGACATTTCGAGTTTTGCTCACTCTCGAAGGTTTAAACAAATGATTGTAAAATTAGATGTTTTGGTACATATAGAATCGTGTTCTGCGCGGAAAGTAACTAAACAAATATGTATGTGTCTCCGAAATTTTTTTATTTATTCTAAAACTTTTTTACAATATAATTTGTTAAACAAATTGTTTAAATAAATTAATTTTATAAATCCTATGTCGAATTCGGGATCAGCGACCTCAAAAACCACTAACGATATATACAACTTTTTCGTGCATTTACCCAGTTTCTTGTGCGCCATATCTGTCAACTTCTAGAAACAATTAGAATGACAAGAGTCATTACTTGACCACCCCGCAAACTATGTGTTTCTGAGGTTAGTATAACAAAAACGGTGCATTTATCAAATATAGAACACTATGAGAGTTTAACAAGTGAAGAGTTCATTCATTAAGGAAATAACGAAATGGGAACACACTACTGCACCTTGATGTAAATAAACATTCGCCAATACTATTCATAATGCACTTCACACTTGAGTGTTTTAGATTTCAGTCGATAGATGTCTTGGCACGTCAACTGCACTTTTTTCAAAAGATAGTCACTTCTAAAAAGCTTATTTTTCACGTTTTTCTGAAAAGTGGTCAACTACTGATACATGGTCAACTACTGGTGCCTTTACCTTACTTTTTTTTTTCGAGAACTTCTATTCTCAAGTTGATCGACTCGTTGATTGAGCTTTCGCTTCTCCATTGCGGCTTATCAATGAAAGACTCCCTATTTTCTCGCGTGATTGTCGTTTCACAAGCTGCTGAGGTGCACCAAAGAAACTCAATGTCGAAGAGGTTTTAATTGTTCGAGATATCTTGGCGTGGTTGGCTGCCGCGGGACGCAAACATATTCAAACAGGTTTTTCCAATGTTCCACGTTTACGATATTCCGCCCGTTAAGCTGCTTTATGGTTGTTGTTTCCCCTGAAATGTACTTAAATGTGCATTCATCGAGGGGCGAGGAGGGGCAGAACTTTGTCGAAAGAGGAATTTTCTATCATACTTAAAAAAAAATTAAAACCGACTTCAAAAAAATAAAGTTGCACTAAAAGTAAAAAATAATTTTTTCCCTTATTTAATCTACGACTCTCATATTTTTTAAGCCGGCGCCCGATTTACACTGTGCAAATGATTAGGCACCGACTTAAAAAAGATGAGAGTCGTAGATTAAATAAGGGAAAAAATTATTTTTTACTTTTTAGTGCGACTTTATTTTTTTGAAGTCGGTTTTAATTTTTTTTTAAAATTTTTTTATTTTTAACTTTTTAGTTTTATATATATTGACACAACATGCTGAGGAGATATGCGCGTACGTACATAAAATAATAATAATTAGGTGACAATAGTCTTTATTATTAACCATAACGGGCAAAATATTGGGCCAATGTTGATACAGTGTAGGATGGGACCACCGGGGCATCGCCTCCTTTCGAATAAAAGAAAGATCATCAAAATCGGTCCATATGCTGAGGAGTTATGAGGGGACAAACATAAAAAAACATACATACGGGTCGAATACATAACCTCCTCCTTTTTGAAGTCGGTTAAAAATACCAGGCAGCCGTTTCTGTCGAAAATGCAGCATTTCTTTTTCATTTAATTTCAAAGAAACAAATTGAAGCTGAGACTTGTTCTTCGACACAACGTTTGCTAACATCACAAGCTTTAAAAAACATATTTGTTTAGTCAGAAATATGCATTAGGGTAAATCCGGGAGACGCGGTCGACCTAATATAAAATGGCTATTAAAACTAATATAGATATTACTTATTTTATCAGAACAAACCTAATATGTTCAGAATTTTATGCCGATTCAGAAAAACTGGTCGAAATTTGCTTTAAGACAATATTTACTGTAAAGCGGGTTGAAAACTGAAGTCATGACATCTGACCACCTCTCCCGAGGTGCCGGGAGAAATGGTTTTCGTCGTTGGCAGAGACCACTCACATAATTATTCATGGAAAATTAACAAAGGATAAAGCAAAATTATTTATGAGTGAATACAACTACGGATTCATTGATATTTAATTTGTTTACGCTAAACAAGTAAAGAACACATCAAAGAAAAAGTGAATTACCTACTGGCGATTAGCAAGGCAATTGAATACAAAAGTGAATAAATAAACTAAATAAACAAAAATAATAATAAAATAATAATAAAAAATACAAAAATAAACAAAAATAATAAAAAAATCATAACTCGACCATCTCACCTTTCTGCAACGAGATATGGTCTTCTCGTTAGCTTTGAGAGGAAGAGGTAATATGGCCCAATACTTTGGGTGCATTGTCCCTCAATATCTCTACTATCTTAGTATTCCAAAGATTAAAGGAAAATAAACTTAGAAGTATATTTTAAATACGATTCTGTACAACCGCTGTTTGACAAAAGAGGTTAAATGTAACATCAATTTACCTTTTATAGCCTATAAATCCAGAAAAACACAGAAGGAAGCGAAATAACGCTATTCATTCAACTATTTGGATTCTAGAGAAGTAATTGGTCTGCACTTTAATGCATTTTTACGTATAGACTCTGAAATATAGCGACATGACCAACTCTCCGGCCCGACCGCGTCTCCCGGATTTACCCTATATACGACGCAACCGATGGATCATTAGGCGTTTTAAAAAAATGTATTTTCTTTGAAAAATAAACTACTGCGTAGCACCCTTGAATAGTACATCTTTCAAAAGTTTTTCCTGCCCACCCGAAGTGGCTACGTAGCTTCGCGCTGCGTAATCTACTATCACTATTGTGAGCAAAATCATTGAACATTGGCATTGGGGGCGAAGCGCTTGTAAATTGTTTGAATCATCGCGAAGCTCGTTTCCTATTTCATACGAGCAATTGCATCTGATTGCAGGACGGTTCTCTTTCCATCCTGAAACACCGGCTCATTAGCGGGAATCGCGTACGAAACGCATTCATCGTTTATATGCAAGGTAAATACACAGTAATTAGTAAAGTTTCACACGGTTGGTTAGACCTAGGTGGATTTAAAATTACACGTAGAGATCTACTACTTGCTGATAGCTTTGCCGCGTTGATTCAGATTATCTTTCTTTCTTCTCGTACGTTACGTCGTCAGTGCGCTTGCTTCTACCATTGTTATTTAATATGTAAGTGGGTGCGTATTGCGGTAGATATACCATCTTCCTGGCAATAGGTGTTAATGTAACTATACACTATCGCTTACCGCTATTTCTTATCACTATTTTTTATTATTATGCAATTATTCTTGTAATTAGCATATGTCGCTGTTTTCCTAAAAATAGTAATAAGAGTTGTACAACTTAATAAGCTTCCTCTTCACAGTAGAAATGACCGTTTAACTCGCGCGATTCGTTACTAGAAATATCATTTTCGCTGGGTATTTCAAATCATTGTCTCTTCTTATATGTATTCAAAAAGCTACCGCCAATGAATTTATTATCATTATTATTTTTGCGACCCTATTAGAATTAATCCTCCGCAATCACCACAACAACTACATATATAAACAACTTTCCCCGGCGAAAATGAAAAGGGGAAACCGATGGAGATATGCTCGCAGCGGGCAAGTGAGTGGATCGATTCAACGGGTCAGTTTTTCCTAAACGTCGCGAGTAATTAACACTAATTAAGGGAGAGACGGGAGCTTTTTGCAGAAGGATTGCAAGAATTCGCGAGGGGCCGGTGTAAATACGCGCGCGCTTTCGTCGGTTCTGGTTGCTCCTCGCCGCTTGTCGTCGACATGCTCCAATTAAAGGCTTCCGACAGTAATGACTGTCTGGCTGTGTTTACCGTACCGATGAATGGCCTGGAAAAAGACAGGCCTTGAGTATACGGCACGCGTTCCGCCTTCTATCTCGATCCACGGTGCGCGCGAGTTGATCTCGCTTCGGCTACGAGTGCTGCCTGCGCGTTACGCCCGTTTCCTTATTCATCGATACGACGCCTGAACTCTAGTTCTTCTCTATCGGTTGCGTCGGTGGCTTAAATCTCGTCAGGAATAAATGGATCAATCAAATCCCTGCATTCTACGATCCCCTCGCTGTTCCTGTCTCTCCCCGCAGCAGCCGCTGACTGGCAAGTGTCGAGGCGATCACAGGTGCAGCTTCCCCCGCGCAGAAGGGCAGCTGCGACGATCAGACTTTTGCGATCGCTTGTTCATCTTCGATGACCTTGAACCTGCCATTGCGCGACCTTGCTGGGGCGAGTGGATCCAGTGCTTTCGCGAGTACGAAACCTTCGCTTTCACTTTCAGCCGTGTTCTTGCCCACGCGTCCTTAATGCGCCTTCGAAAGAAAAAGATTAAGGACAGTGTGGACGCGCGATCGCGATTGCGCTCGCCGCTGCTCGCAGGACTGCATCGTCGCCGGGCAGACTTGCATTTCTCTAGCCTCGCGAAATTACGACAACCCGTCTCCATTGCACGCGTGCTGGCGCTCGTTCTTTAATTGGGCCTAGTTGTGCGGAAAGAGCTACCCTCAATCAGCTGGAATTGAGTGAATTTAGTTTGAAGATTTTAATTGTTATAGAGAAGTAGGTCTGTTTCTGTTGGATATATTTAATTACTTGTTATTGTTTTATAATGTTTTGAATGATGTTTTCCGGTCTAAAAGTCGATTTTTTTTTATTTCATTTTTCGAATGTTCAACCTTTTAGGAATACGTGTTTAAAAGGATTTGTTGAAATTCGTAAAATTCCAGAAGTTATAGGCATTTGAGTAGCGGCAAATGCATGAGCAACAACCGGGCACTCGGCGCTCACGTAAACCTTTAAGGGGACCTTCCGGTCTAAAAGTCGATTTTTTTTTATTTCATTTTTCGAATGTTCAACCTTTTAGGAATACGTATTTAAAAGGATTTGTTAATATTCGTAAAATTCCAGAAGTTATAGGCATTTGAGTAGCGGCAAATGCATGGGCAACAACCGGGCACTCGGCGCTCACGTAAACCTTTAAACGCGTTTTTCTCGAAACAGTGTTCTCAAAACGGTGGGACCTGTATCTCCAAAAATTATTATCCGATTCGACTGAACCTTCTTTTATTTTGAAGAATATACTTCTGGCTAGGGGGGGGGGGGGGGACTAGAAAAATTACAAAAAATGAAAAATTTATAATTTTCAAAGGCGTTGAAAGGACGAAAAGTACAGGGAAAAGTGATTTCAAACTTCAAGTGTCGTTATTTTCTAAAAAAAAAGGTCATTTTTTTAATTTTTTCTAGTCCCCCCCCCTAGCCAGAAGTATAATCTGCAAAATAAAATAAGTTTCAGTCGAATCGGATAATAACTTTTGGAGATACAGGTCCCACCGATTTGGATCAATTTTTTGACGCCTTGACTTTAACGACTCCCCAGGGCCGTCTGCAATAATTAATTATAAAACAAAAAATATATTTCTATAACTTAAGACATGCTTAATACAATGCAAAAAGTCCCATTAAATTATATATAGTAGTTTTCCTTTAATTAATTCCTAAATATCACCTATTTTTTTGGGCTCTAGACCGGAAGGTCCCCTTAATAGGGAGTAGTATAATTAATATTATTTTAAATTGGGACAATGGCTTGGTGGTTTTAATAATTGTATAATGTGAGAGTTGTCCTATGGGTTGGTAATTTTTTGCAAAATAAATATCACGAAATTATGGGATTTATACGGCGTTCGACTAATTTTTGGTCATTTTGGGGCTCGGTAGCCTTCTGCGTAACCAGGTCCAATTGGAGTTTTCGGTGCGAAACTGTGCCAAGCGTTCCCAATTCACTAAATGTGTAGTGATAACAATAAGTTCCAGCTGATTAGCATTTCTCCGAAGTTGTTGCATGGAATATCCCCGAGGCGGGGACGGAGTTGAGGCGTGGGTGAGAATTTTTGACCGAAGCTGACTGAACGTAGTTGATTGATAATGAGTTGGTGTCGAGCTGTCGTGCTTTCCAAGCGGCAGCAGCGTGTTTTTGAAATGTTAATTCGTGGCCATTACGTATGATCCTGGCACACTGACCACTTTAGTTCTCTCGTGAATGAGGCACAAGCCTCGATTCTCATTTTCATACCCGACAGACCAGGAACTGTTTCTTCGTATTATGCCCGGTATAAAAAGAACCCCTCGCGCTCGTAAAAAGGAAAGAAAACAGTCGAAACGAGAGCCTCTGGAAGGTTGATTTCGAAACGGAATTCACCGCGGTTGGTAAAATGCGGTTAAACGAAGAGCGATGTTTTCTCACGCTCGTCGCCGCGGCGTAGTATATTCATCGATCCACGCGGAATTTGAACGTATTGCGTACACGCGGAACTCTCAGATGCCAAAGGGTCCTCGAGACTTTGTGCATACTATGAAGGCTTCCACATAAATGCCACAGTTAATCGACGCGGCGGGAATGGGGACATGGATTCGCATGCATGATTTGAAGATTTTTTTTTTCGATGGAGAAATGTTTTCATCAAAGAAACATTATATACATTAGAAAGGCCGTACTTTCGTCTATAAAATGCGAAATTTTTATTAAAAAAATTCTGAAAAGAAGCTGCGCGGTAGCTGTTTCCGTACAACGGTTTTTTTTTCTCCAGAAAAGGCGTCTGCGGTAAGCGACCATATCCTCGCTGTTTTTTATCCGAAACGAAAAAGGAAAAATTATTCTTAAAGTAGACAAAAGAAACTACCTAGTACCTACTTGCCGTAGCCGATTTTGGTTTTTTCAATTTTTCGCAAAAGCCCAGGCATTTGAACATAGAAGTCGACTTTTTATGACTTTCCACATTTTCAGCCGTCTTCCCTTACTTGCCCCTTTCAATTTCGTCCTCAAGTTTGCTTCCCCCTTTTCTTGCTTGAACAATGTTCTCTCTTCACTGTTGATCGGCTAGCGCTACCATATCCAAGCGATGTATTTTAAGGATGATAACTTCGTATAAGCCAATAACAATGAAGAATATGCAACGAAGCAGCTGAATTTATCGGGGCAGACGATCCGACAATAACGATAAACATCTGGTAACGACGCACAGTGGGTTGAAATCCCAGAAACATGGTAAAAATATGAAGGTAATCTTTGATATTTACAAAAATGGGTATACTACAGTTTTCGCGGTCGCTGATTACGAATCTGAACTCAAAATGGCAAAAAACAAAATGGCGGATCCAATATGGCGGACGCGTATACCCAAAAAATATCAGATTTGGTCTAAACTTGATATTCTAGAGTTTCCGAGGTCGCTGAGTACGAATCTCAAGTCAAAATGGCAACAAAAAAAAATATCAGGGGATATCAAGATGGGTGGATTTATGTATTAAAAAATATATGGTTCCATTTAAAAAAATCACTACTGCCGTCGGGGAAACATGTGTTAATTAAATATCTCGTTACAACAATAGTATTAGGATTCACATCTGAAAATAACAACAGATATAAATATTTCAATTAACAGTGTTTGCAAAAAGAAATTATTTCCATGGACTGGGAACCGTTTTGAATAAACTGAAATTTTAGGGATTGGAGCAAAAACGAGCAAAATCTGAAAGTTAATCTCAGTTCTTTAATAATCAGAGATGATAACTGTGCAAACAAAAATGCTTGATCGGACTTGGAAGTTAACTAAATGTTTAATTGTTTTTGTAGATCAGCTATGGTAATTAAGGTTAAACGAGGCAATTTTGAATTAAACATTATGAAGGTATTATTGCTTGCCGCAAACGTATAACAACAAAAAGTAATTAAATAAACACCTGAAATTTACGTCTTTATCGCGAAATAGAAGTTTAAACACACAGAAAACACAAAAAATAGCTACACAAAATCGTTTGATAAATCGCTTGGAATAAACGTGTAACGGAGTTCCTACAGCTAACTGTCTTTGACCGACTCGGGTAAGGAAGGAAGAGTTGTAGAAGGCTGTGGATATTACGTTTTATTATGCGCACATATTTCAACTATGTTAAATACTGATAGAAAGAAACATGCGTGTCTTGAATCAGGCTTAGCGGCGATTTACGAGCCACGTTTATGCCCGGATCGTCTTTACCGCCTAATAGATGGCCGATAGAAAGAAGAACGCTCGCGTAGAAAAGTCGTGGCGCGAGAGTGCGAAATATGTACACCTATGTAGAGCGGCGTAACAAAGATGGCAAAGTGGCAAACTGAAATCTATGCACGGGAGCGAGCGAGGGTATGTTCTATCGCGGTCAAATCGATAACGCGAAGCCGGAGGACGGTAGAATTATTGCAAAGTCAGGATACTTGTGGCGGGATGCGGTGCTGGGTGTCGAAGGGAGATCGACGGTCTGAAAAGTGGCACGGAACGGCTTAAGGGGGGAATCCTATTTTTGGGGCTAAAAAAAAGCACTAGGGGTAAACAGTGTAGTTGTTGGCCACCTGGCAGTGATTGGCCTTTTTTTTAAAAACATGAATATTAAGAAATAATGTACATTATGCCTTTTATAACGAACATATTCCGATACCTTCTACTTTCATGCGTCGAATGCAATGACTATTTTGCTAATAATTGTTATACTACGTGTAAAAAATAGACGACTTGAAATCGATGCTTGAAAACTACAGTGATGGAATTGAACAGCCATACGGTTACATCAGGCAATTCTTAGATAATTTAATGCATTTATGATATATATATATAACTCTCATATTCGTTATATAGACAAATAAAGGTTTAAACTTTATAAAAAAGGATTATTTATTCATTAAAATTATACATTATTGCAGAAATTATAGGTGGCCAAGAACTGTAATGTAAATAATGTTTCAGGACAGTCATTGGCCACGAGGCCAATGGGTAGCTAACAGTCATAGCAACAGTGAAATAGCTGTGTTGTGATTTTAAAAGGTTATGTTTTAAAAGAAAACTATTAATACAATGTAAAAGAAGGTGCAATACTAGCTAATATAGAAACATATAAATAGAAAAGGTATTATAGGTTATATATTTTTAATAATATTACATTACATTTAGTTCCATTTTATGAATATATCCATTTTTATTTAATAATTTAAATCCTGTTTCTAACCGAATTAATTAATTATTTTACATTAACATTATTTCATAATTAGGTCGTAGAGCATTAAGAATTAGGTAGGGTATATGTTACATATAGGTTATTGTAGTAAAAATTTTGTGGATCCTTCTACTCTTTCTTTAAACAAATTCTATTTCTAGACTATTAGAGTCGTTTACAGCTATTAACACTAATTGTGTTCCTAAAGCTAGCAAAATAAGACTTATAATTCAACGCTTATGTGAACCTCTGACTTAGGTGGCCAACAACTACACTGTTTACCCCTATTTAGGAATTTTTTTTTCTTTAAGAAACTAAGAGTTCTATTCGTGTGAAATTTGGTCCATGTTTTTATGCATCTTTGCGGAAGTTGCAGTTTTTTTATTATTAATTTTAAATAATAAATGTAGGCGCTTTAACTCCTAGGTATATTTATTATTAAGAATTAATAAAAGAAACTGTAACTTCTTCAAAGATGCATAAAAACATTGTCCAAATTTCAGATGAATCGAATCGCTAGTTTCTTAAAAAAAAAATCCCCAATTCTGTTGCGTCTTTAGCCCAAAAAATAAGATTCTCCTCTTAGAAGCCTAACTGCCAAAACTTCCAAGATTCATGGAGATAAGTAACTGTTGGTTTCTCGTCAGACATCGATAAAATCGGGGGAAGCTTCGAGATACGAGAAGCCTGTAATTGTTCTCTCGCTGATAGACGTGGGTATACGCCAGCCTTGTATTTTTCCCGCACATCGGGCTAGCTGGAGTATCTGGCTGCGAGAAGCCACGATAGCGGTGACTTGCCTTGAAAGATAGAACTTCGTGTCTGAATTATTGAGGATGGCGTGTGCGACTCCGTTGCTGTCCTCGCAACGGAACCGCCTTTCCGTCTGTCCGTTTCCAGTAATGCCTTAATGTTACATCAAACGATCGGTTCACTGCAGGACGAATCGAAATGACGATTCTCCCCTCGATCCTGCCTACTCATCCTGCCTCTCTGCCCGCGGCTGCTGTGCACCTGACGTCAGGTATTTTTACACACCTGACGCGCACTGCACGGCTCTTCTTATTTCCCGCTTACCGGGGAAATAGTCGCCAGCTAGTCGTTTTTTCTGCTGAATATCGGAGGGGGATTATTGGAAGCAGAGCGCGAAGGAGCAAATCCACGAGGAGAGAAAAAATATCGTGTCTCACGCGAGACTTTAATCTCAAGAGACGATTACTTTATTATTTTTTAATTATTTCGTTTTGTGAAATTAGACTTCCACGAGACAAGTTTTTTAAGGAAAAAGGCCCTTGTGGCAAACGTTCCGGGACACCCTGCATACAAATAAACTAACGCGCGCGTGGTTGCTAAATTTTTGTCTCTTAAAACCTCACCGTGGATCCGCACCTTAACAGCAATATCACACGTCTCGCGAGCCCTTCAACATCCAGCACGGATCGCCGAGAATGGGAGTGCGAGATGCGAAGGACGTGAATGCCATTCATCGTCAAGTGGGCGAGTCGAACGACTTTAGGTCATCTTGCGCTTACAGCGGCTTTAATTAAGACGCTCGTTAACGATTACGACCTTGTTAATTCGCGCCGCGCCTTCGCCTGCGTTTCACGCAGTTCCCCTGTATCTCCGGCTCCGCTCGCTTTGTGCTGTCGCGGCGGAGAAATATTATCCCTGGTCTAACGGTGCGCTATCAATTATTTGGTAATTATATGCAAACGTAAAATATCCCTCGCGTCGAACGTGCCGCGTTTCGACGAGTAATCCTGCCTCCCGGAGCCTGTCGCGTGGCGATTTTATCCGAGCCACTTACGGATGCTCCCAATTCCACTCTTAATCACGGGGCTAAGCGTCCGAAGCTCGGAGAATTTGTACGCCGATGCGAGCGATTCGCCCATGTTGCGCGAGATTACGGTTTCCCAGGTGGTCGACCTTCAATCCGGCTAATTCAATGCTTATAGAGCGAACGTATGGATCAGGGGTTGGTGGGAAATTCACGGGGACCTTTTTTTTATCAGCGCGAGCTTGCTGAAGTTGATAAAGTTCGCGTCGGCGCGAGGGTGGGCAAGAAGAATGCCAGGCGTAGGCTGCTAGAGACGCGAGATGAAGCGCGGTGCGAGGGCAAAATTGCGTTCGACTCCGTCTCGTTGGGTAATCTTGCTAATCTGTGCAAACGCGATGAAAATGGTAATACACGCTCTCGTACACTGGGAAAGAATGTTGAACACGCTGGGCGTTTCGCAATGGTAAAAGCGAGCCAGCAGAGGTAAATCGTTTGATTGGAGCACGCAGCGATCTCTTGAGTAATCGCCGACGATGACGTAGTTACGTACGCTTCATTCGCGAGACGTTCATAAATTAGGGTAAATCCGGGAGACGCGTTCGACCTAATATAAAATGGCTATTAAAAGTAATATAGATATTACTTATTTTATCAGAACAAACCTAATATGTTCAGAATTTTCTGCCGATTCAGAAAAACTGGTCGATATTTGCTTTAAGACAATATTTACTGTAAATCGGGTTGAAAACTGAAGTCATGACATCTGACCACCTCCCCCGAGGTGCCGGGAGAAATGGTTTTCGTCGTTGGCAGAGACCACTCACATAATTATTCATGGAAAATTAACAAAGGATAAAGCAAAATTATTTATGAGTGAATACAACTACGGATTCATTGATATTTAATTTGTTTACGCTAAACAAGTAAAGAACACATGAAAGAAAAAGTGAATTACCTACTGGCGATTACCAAGGCAGATGAATACAAAAGTTAATAAATAAACTAAATAAACAAAAATAATAATAAAATAATAATAAAAAATAAAAAATAAACAAAAATAATAAAAAAATCATAAGTCGGCCATCTCACCTTTCTGCAGCGAGACATGGTCTTCTCGTTAGCTTTGAGAGGAAGAGTTAATATGGCCAAATACTTTGGCTGCATTGTCCCTCAATATCTCTGCTATCTTATTATTCCAAACATTAAAGGAAAATAAACTTAGCATATTTTAAATATATTTTAAGTATATTTTAAATATGATTCTGTACAACCGCTGTTTGACAAAAGGGGTTAAATGTAACATCAATTTACCTTTTACAGCCTATAAATCCAGAAAAACACAGAAGGAAGCGAAATAACGCTATTCATTCAACTATTTGGCTTCTAGAGAAGTAATTGGTCTGCACTTTAATGCATTTTTACGTATAGACTCTGAAATATAGCGACACGACCAACTCTCCGGCCCGACCGCGTCTCCCGGATTTACCCTATTGGTCACTAATGGCTCCGCCTAACTTTAAAGAATTCGGCGGATTGAGGGTTCTATTCGGCGGTTGCTAGAATATTTACGCGCGCAGCTTCGCACCAAGGGGGAATCGGCAAATATTTTTATATTAGCTGGCGTAATTTATCCACGTTTATGTGGGCGTAGCGGCATACGGCCGCGATATTATGCCCGTAACACGTAAACCGGCCTTATTACGCGCGGTATCCTCGCATCGTTGGTTCTATCGATCGATCGCGTCACGGAAACATTTAGCCGACAGTTGGAACCTATACAGTCCTTTGCCTCTGTACTTTCCTAATTATTTGCCAGCCGTCGATAATGGATTCGTTCGTCATTCGTTGCGGGATCGCGAATTAGGTGCGCACAGACGTGACTCGTTGCCACGGTCATATTAAATTTAAACCTCCCCCCGGAACAGCGAAGGAAAGAGGAGCGAAACGAACGTGTAATTTTATGCTTTATTCATTTTCATTTCGATCCCCTCGAGTGCCCTGCAGTGAAAGGAGAAATACTCGAACCTGCTGCGTGTTCCCCAGCGAAAGCTCTGTTCACCATCTACGGCTACCGCGCTAACTAATTATGGTACCTATTCTCTCCTAGCGTCACCATTACTCTTGTCCACTTGTGCCTCTCGGTACACCACCACCCCCGCCTCGTCTCGAATAACGCCCGGCGTATTTGCAGCTGCTTCGTCTCGGGGGAGGATTTCGCAGTGTCGCGGCGCGGACTTAAGGCCGTGAATGTGTATCGCGAGAGGCGAAGGGTAAGAGCGCGAGCCGGAGGGAAAAATAGTTGGAAGAAGCAGGGTGGATGCAAGGGGCATGGTGGATCGTATGGGGGCGGGCGAGGGCGAGGACGAGGGCGGGTGGCAGTGTCGAAGGAGAGAGGGTGGATATCAAATATGCTTAGACAGATGCGTCGTCCCACAGTAGTTTGCCATTCTTTCTCGTTGCTTTCTCTCTTTCCCTTTCTTCTGCAGCCTGTTTCCCTATTTTCCCGTCTCTGTCCCGGCCGGGCTCCGCTCCGCTTTCAAACCCCCTCCCCCGTCTTTGTGCACGGACCTGCTGGCTCTTTCCCCGTTTTTCCCGCCACGTAATTATAGTTTCCAGCGTGTTGCATGCCCGGCAAGAGTTCACGTACTCTCGAGCCACTCGGCCGCGACACCCGTATTAGACCTGAAAGGTGGCAATCTAACGTCACGGCTGCCCGTCGCGCCTCCTTTTATTTCTTCTATTCGATACCGAAAGCGGCCCTCGGTCGCGAAACGCAGCCGCGAGGAACCCACCAGCAACCAACCGAATCGCACATGACGTTTTCGCGGGGCCCAAAGAGTTAAATGGTATCGCGACGATCGACCGAGCCACGGGTGGCGAAGGATCCTCGAATGATCCAGCTGGCGAATCCAATTTATTCATTGCATTTCGGCGGAAGCGTTACTCCTTCAGGAAGACCTTTACGGCCTGTGCATCCCTTTCGGGTGATCCGCTTTTAAATATTGAACTTGGGATTCGGTGGAACGCCTTCCTACATCCTTTCGATCAGCATTTCCTTCTTTCACCGCCTCTCTCCCGTCGACTTACGGCTTCGCCTTCGATTCCGCTCGGCGTCCACATCTCCTGCAAGGCTCGTTTCGCTCGCTCCGTGTAACTTACGTCTGCGACCGGGACGTTTAAGTTTAAACTCGTGGCCGAATCGGCGAAGCTTTAATTGCTTTAATTGTCTTGCGGCTCGGCTTTCAACGGAGCCATCTCCTTCGAGATCCTCGGGGAGCCGAGGAACTTGTCGGCTCGGTAAAAATCCACGTAACCTGCCGTCGCAGATTCGAGTCGCAAGACTCGCCATGGTGCTGGACGAGTCGCGGGGGCCAGAGGGGGTGGCTCGCGAGTCTGGACGGCGCGATTAATTATGCAGAAAAGCTGCGATCGATGGAGGAACGTGCCCCCTTAAAATATTGATACCACGAACAGACTCTACTATTCTCCACCCTCGATCCAACAGCTACGACCGTGCTACTTCGTGGAGAACAGGGGTAGCCGCGCGCATGTGTGCAAGGACTCTGGATTGTTCTATGATCGATGACACGATGCGTCGATAGTTGTAGGGGGGAAAAAAAAAAGAAGGAAAAGATGGAAATTTATTTAATGACCGATAGTTTATCGCGAAGCTATAGGGGTAGACGGAGAAAGCGCGATCGCAAGGCATAGGGGGAGGTTTCACAGAATTCCTTCCAAGTCTGTAGTAGTTTTTTTTCTTTCGGTTCGAGAAACCTTCTTCCGCATCGATTCGACTTTTCCCAGAAGAAAATCCTCTTCGTCCCGATAAGTGCCTTTAAGGGGGGTCAATCAAGTGAAAATGAACTACCAGTTATTTTACAGATAAAAATTTGAAAATATGTATTTCCATATTATTTTTTACGCTGAAATGAATTATGTAAGAATTAATACAGTGACTTTTTTTTTCAAAAATTTAAAAAAAAAAATTTCGGAAAAATTATTCGATTTTAAAATCCATACCCTTATCTCTGTAGTATTGTATACAAAGACTGCAGAAAAAAATTCAGCTCGATAACTTCATTTTTGTCCGAGTTATAAAGTTTTTATGTTTTGGCGTAGTAACAGAGATGGGCAAAAAATTATTTGAAATAAAAATTTCGTACACAAATTTTTATTTCAAATAATTTTCTGCCCATCTCTGCGTAGTAACTAAAACGCTCCTGCTCCGTACGTTGGACCGACCAAAATGAACTACCAGTTATTTTACAGATAAAAATTCGAAAATATGCATATCCATATGATTTTTTACGCTGAAATGAATTATGTTTGAGTTAATATAGTGACCACTTTTTTTTCAAAATTTAAAAATAAAATTTCGAAAAAATTATTCGATTGTAAAATCCATACCCTTATTTCTGTAGAATTGTATACAAAGACTGTAAAAAAAATTTCAGCTCGAAAACTTCATTTTTGTCCGAAGTATAAAGTTTTTATGTTTTAGTTACTACCCCAAAACATAAAAACTATATAATTCGGACAAAAATGAAGTTTTCGAGCTGAATTTTTTTTGCAGTCTTTGTATACAATACTACAGAGATAAGGGTATGGATTTTAAAATCGAATAATTTTTTCGAAATTTTTTTTTTAAATTTAAAAAAAAAAAAAAAATGTCACTGTATTAATTCTTACATAATTCATTTCAGCGTAAAAAATAATATGGAAATACATATTTTCAAATTTTTATCTGTAAAATAACTGGTAGTTCATTTTCACTTGAGTGACCCCCCTTAATTCTCTGCCGATACTCAGCAACCATTAATTTCGCAATGATGACATTTCACTGGTTGATCAGCTCGGAAAAGTAGCCGAGCCACGCCACGCGAGTAAACACAATAACCTTGTAATAAGAGAATACACCGAGAGAAACAAAGGGGTCCTTTCCCTTTTTCTTCTTCTCTCTGGTTCACCAATCCTTCGACTTTGCGGTCGAAGCATACCCTCGAGCCGTGAGAAAGATTCTCCGGGGTCGGCTCTCCTTCGACTGGCCAGGAATCGAGCCAACCGCCAGCTTCGTTTCTTCCCGGCCGATTTTCCGCTACCCGCAGGACAATGGACCTGTTCGTTTCCTTTTGATACGCGGCGTTATTGTGCCGTTCCGTTAGGAAATGAATCTCACGACGGGCTGCTTGCCGCACCAAGATCGGCGCGCTTCTTTCTCGGGCTGATAATAACGTTCGGCGTACCTTCGGTTGTCTCTGGAAGTTTCGCTTTATCTCAATGGCCTGGAATTTATCGGCTAAGTCCCAGAATGCAATGTTTTCCGGGACATTTTATGCCTACGAAGCGGAGTAGCCGAAGAAACAATAAACTCTTCCCGGCATTGCCAGCCTGTTTCTCATCTTTTCCTCGCTATTCCATCGCTCCTATTTCTCTTTCGCTCCTCGCTCCACAGTCTCCGCTCTCCACTCTCCCTTTCTCCGAGAAGTTGCACGTGATTTCCGTTCGTTCACCCTTTCCGGTCATCAGCCTCTGGTCTCCCGTTCCATCGCATTGTTGTCCCTTCGCGATTCACTTCCGCGATTTCTTCTCAGGATCGTTTCCCCTCGGCTGAAAAATGCATCGCTGAAAAGCGTCGGCCGCTTCGGCTAGGAATGATTCTAGGATAGCGGAGTCGGGCTCGACGGTCCCGTTCAGTCGTTTTCGCGACTGGGAATAATTATCCCGCTAAATGGCCAAGCCTTTTCTTCCTCGCCAAAGTATTTCAGCGATCTCGCGTCTGGGTGGCTTTCTTTCGCGGGTCAGTCGCGATCGTAGTTTTCGATCGTGGTTTCCGATCGTCGAACGGCGAAAGGCCGGTTCCATCGCGAATATCGAATTCCTATGCACCTCACTTACTGGCTAATTGGAATTTCATTCTCTGATAATTGCCAATTCATTTGCCGGGGCAAATTTGAGCTGTGCAAATGGAATTTGCGGCAGGAGATTTCGATGTTTGCACTGCCCCGACCCACCATCGCTCGCGACTACGCAAACTCGAATTAAATAAGTATTCCCATTAATACTCCCGCTTACCGCGAATAGTCGTAAGAGAGCAGCGGGCATTTTTAATTGTCCTACGATTTGCTTGAAAATATTGAAACTACCGCTTTGTTATTCCCATTCGAGACTCTACTTCGCCGCGTCCACATTTCCCACCCAGCTTTCTTCTCCATTGTTAATTTCAATCTACCGATCGATCAGCCAAACGTATAACGCCACACGACTTATGATACTGATATATCGTTAGAAGCTTCGCGGTGACTTTGACGAACCTCGGAAAAAAAAAAAATGGCTCCACAGAGATATTTGCCACCTTTGAACCGTGATGCAGAAGTTTGTGGACTTGGGTGCTTGACATCTGCAGACGATTTATCACGCAATAAATTAGTACTAAAATCTCTACAATATTCTGGACCAGCTACGGTACCACGCTTGCCCCGCGCGGAAGGTGAAAGACAGAAAGAGCTCGGTTTCGGGTCTCAAGGTCCCCCGAAGAAGAGCGTGTCCTATGGGGAATCGGTGCCCGTCGGTCGCACAGAGGGGGTGGTGCGCCGATCTAGGGGGTGGCATAGCGAGCGCGATGGTGGTGGGAAAGAAGAAGCGGTTGCCCTCGAGAATTCCGGCCCGAGGTTATAGGCGCTAATCGCGGCTAGTGCGTGGAAGGGTGGAGAAGGGTTGGGACGAGGAGGGGCGGGAAGGAAAGGGAGGAAAGGTAACGCGCGGCAAGGTAGCCAAGGTGGTGATATCGACCGTAGATGTTGTTGATGCAAACGGTAACCATGGGTGACTTGGGCCGATTGACCAATTGCAGTGGTCGCGGTGGCCGTGCCTGACCAATCGGCGCACGGTAAGCTGCCGGTTTTTTGATTGGGCGATACCAGGGATAAGAGACCAGTTCGAGGCCGTCGAGATCCAGAAACGGACGTCGAGACATCGAGCCGACATCATCGTTCTGGTCGAGAAGTGGAAGAACTTGGTTCGCCGCGTCGCCGATGTCCTCTCGTCCCCTCTGTCACTTTGGATTTGGATTCTCTGTTCCTGTCCTCGGCCGGTCCTGTGTAAGGATCTTTTACGCTTTCCTCTTCCGCACCACCACCGTCGCCGTCACGTTACACCACAGCGTCACCCTCGACGTCACCTTGTTTTTGCGTAGACTTGCACCAAAGTCCCGTTCACTCTTGCCTCACTTTTGGCTCACCGGTTGGTTCGCTAGCTGCTCGCCTCGTACCATCCGACTAGAACCCCGATCTTCCGCATAGCACTCCTCGCAGTTCTCCCCGAGAATTTCTACAGCTTTGTCTAGCCGTCTTTGTTGCCCCGCGCCCATTGTTACGTTCGTATTTTTACGCCACTCTGGCACGGGTTTACCCCCGGATTGTTCTCTGTTCCTGACGAATTCCCCGAGTCGTTTAATTTCGCGGCTCGTGCGCTGGATACACGAGAACGTCTCTCCTCCCAGGGATGGCTGTCCCCGTTCGAAGAGACAGCCGAACGCGACGACCGTAGCTAACACTACTGCTCGAATTCATCATTGTGATTCGCGTTGAACGGAAACAGGTTTTCTCCGTGGCGGACGAACATTTCCTTTTGTCGGGAGAGAAGCCTCCTCCACTATTTCTGTCACAAAAGCTCGGTCGCTTATCGCGTTCCGTTTGAATATTTCTCTCGCCCATTTCCAACTGCTGATTAACTGCTCGTTGTTTCGACGAGTGTGCGGGGTGCTTGAGCGTAGAAGGAGTGTACACTAGATCAGTCTGGCAAAGTGGATTACAGCATACTCGAATGTACAGCACGCTTTTCACCGGCCGAGCGCCGCATACTTTACAGCGGATCCGCGCGCCGCGATCTCCCTCCCGCGCCTCGCCCTCCACTCGCTGATCTATGTGTTTGCCGATAGAGAATCAAGTTATTTCATTATCGGACGCCGTTGCAGCAGCCGGAGCTGCTGGGTGTTTTGGCGCCAAGAAGCTTCGGCTGGCTGCGCGAAAAACGACATCGGTGTCTTCTGCCGTTCGCGTTGTTTTTCCACGGCGCCGCATTCCGAATCGGCTTTGCGATCGATCGAGTGGCTTATTTCATGTATCGGGGGTTATAATTGCAGCATAGCGAGTCAGAGAGTACATGCTCGTTGGATAAAAAAGGGCTATAAAGTGTCTATTACACTCTGCTATTTTTAGTTGTATTTTAGTCGCACACTTTGGTGACATTCCGACAGCTAAACGAATCATTTGTTGTGTCGTTTGTTTCAGAAAGCTTCAATTGCAAGGAGGTGGTCACCGCTGTGAAGTAGGTGGTTACTCCGAAGGTGAGTCGCAAACATTTTCACACGTTAGTTATTCATAATTTCATACGTAGTGTCTTTAAAACGTCACAAACGGGACCCTCGTCTACAACAGTTCAGTGAAATAGATTTATCACCGGCTGATAAGTTCTAAAGAGTTCCTCGGAGGAAAAGGTTACAGACGGTGCGAGAGGGTACAGTTGCTAATTAATCTCCTCTCTCCAAACGGCAGTGTCTTCCGAGTCCTTCGTGGATTGCAAATGAGTGCCAGTTGCAACCGGACGGGCACCTCTTTAATTGTTAATTACACACCGGTTTCGCACTCCGCCTACTTAGTTTACAGCGATACCTCGATAAGGTCGTTTTAACATCTCCATTGTTTGGGGCCGGGGATTGTTTATTTATTTATTTATATATACGGGAAACCCCTTTGGTATAGGACTGATACGTAAAAACAAAATTTAAAAAAAAAAATTAAAACCGACTTCAAAAAAAAAAAAAAAAAAATTGCACTAAAAAGTAAAAAATAATTCTTTCCCTTATTTAATCTACGACTCATATTTTTTAAGCCGGCGCCAGATTTACACAGTGCAAATGATGAGGCCCCGACTTGAAAAATATGAGTCGTAGATTAAATAAGGGAAAGAATTATTTTTTACTTTTTAGTGCAATTTTTTTTTTGAAGTCGGTTTTAATTTTTTTTTTAAATTTTGTTTATTTTTAACTTTTCAGTTTTATATATATTGACACAACATGCTGAGGAGATATGCGCGTACGGACATAAAATAATAATAATTATGTGACAATAGTCTTTATTATTAACCATAACGGGCAAAATATTGGGCCAATTTTGATTTAGTCTCGGATGGGACCACCGGGGCATCGCCCTCTTTCGAATAAAAAAAAGATCATCAAAATCGGTCCATATGCTGAGGAGTTATCAGGGGACAAACATGTAAATTATTATTATTAACTATAACTGGTAAAATATTGGGCCAATATTGATTCCGCGTAGAATGGAACCAACGGGGCACCATCCTCTTTCGAATAAAAAAAAGATCATCAAAATCGGTCCATATGCTGAGGAGTTATGAGGGGACAAACATAAAAAAACATACATACCGGTCGAATACATAACCTCCTCCTTTTTGAAGTCGGTTAAAAATAGAAACACAGAAATTAACGAAATGAAGGGAAAAAGAAATAGTGCAAGGTTCTGAATTTTTTAACCGATGGAGTTCCTTGAAGAAGTAGCTTCTTGCACCAGCTGGTTTTTTCTTTTCTTCTCCAGTTAAAAGCCGACCGAAAAACGTGCTTTCGGCATTAACGTCGAATTGCATGGGAAAATGAGGAAACCGTCCGTCCGCGGGTTTCCACATTTTCGCGTATATCCTTTCTGGGGTTTCCGCGCGAAAGCCGCGTTTCGAAATGCTCGTTTGTCGATCACGTAAAGATAACGTGTCCGTTATCCGATCCTTCTCGCAACCTGCATTCAAATGAACGGAAAACTGAGACCCACGTCGATAGATAACGACCTCCGCCCCGTTGTTCCTCCTCTACGCGCAATAACGTATTCTCACGGTGGCGGCGAATGAATGGAATGGTTAGAAAGTTCATTTGCAATGTTTGCATCTCCGAAGCAGCTCGGCGGGAGAGGCTCTTCCTCGGCCGAACCTTCTGCCGCTTGCCGCTCGACTTACCTTCGTTTCTTCCACCGTGTTTCGCATATAATTTCCTCCGAATTTTCCGGCCGAATTAAAAGTTGCGTGCTTCAACCCTCGTTCTCCGCAATTGGAAACGGAGCGACCAGCTCTGCTGCGAGAGTGAAACAAGGCTTTCCGTTTCTTTTCTTGTGGATCAAGAGCCGAATCGCGGTGCGTGACTGTGAATCCTAGCGCGCGTTCCAACCATGAAATAACAGCCCACGATGGCTCCCTTTTTTCCTTCTGTCTTACGAGTCTATTTCGTCCTCTCCACTTGGTTGAGCTCAGCTCCTCTGTATTCTTCGGATCATCTAACTACATATGCCCGTTTCGCATCGTTACTCCCGTTCTGTCAAATCCCCCGCTCCTCGGAGACAATCTTGTGTCGTTATTTGCTGCGCTTCGATTCGAAACGGTAACGAAGCCTGGCTACCTAATTCGCATACGAAAGGGGGAGCAGTCGGAGCCCGACATGGTTCCCCGATCGTAAGGAATATTCACTCGGAATATTCAGCAAATCTCGGGCATGCACGCTTGTCGCTAACGAGGTTCTTTGATCGAATGGATCCGTGTTACAAGTTCGCTCCCCGAATATTTACCGAAAAACGCTTCAGGGTAGGGGAGTACCGGGGTTAGATGTTACAGAGCAGTTTAAATTTTTGTCGCTTGGACTATCGTGTGTTTCAACATTACACAGTAGTGTATGGTGTTTTTTGTAGCCACTTCACGCGTTGCCAGGTTATTATCGTTTTTGAATTTTCGGTATTAATAGTAGGTAACTTCCAAAAATTTTCTTCCTCTCTTCTAAAATTGAGTCCTGTACCAACTTGCCCCTTATTGATACAACATGTCTCGACCTTCAAAATGTTTTTCTTTTCAATTTTTTTAATTAAAATTTACCCAAATTGTGTCGATCAATTGTCTCCGTTCAATTAACGAAATAGGGTAGAACCCCCAATTACTGACACCTACCCAATTACTGTCACCTTAAGCTATTTTACTGAAAATAACGAATAAATAAACGTTGTAAAGCCATACACAAAAAGAATTATGTAATTCAACCTATAATCTATACACTAGAAAATGCACCACTTAATATTTTTTTTTCATTAATTTCTATAAGACGATACAAAATTTTAATTTGATGACAACAGTGGAAATGGCGACTTCCTTGCTAGTGAAAGAGAAAACAGGGCACTAAAGAAAGGGCTATAATTACTATATTTAAATTATTTACATAATAAACAATAATTTTTTAGTATAATATAAGTATCATAGAAAGTCACAACGATCGTAATATAACGATTAATTAAGCCTTTTTAATTAATATATGGGTGATAGTGATTGGTACAAGCGTTTCAAGCATTTTGGTATTACTGTCATAGCAGTAGTTGCTCATGTACATGAGACGACATAACCGTAAAATGAGTAATAAACAGTATTAGGTTAGCTGGCAGTAATTGGGGTGTCAGTAATTCAGTCACACACGTTTTAGAGGTGTCAGTAATTGATCTAGAAATATGTTTTTTAGATTACTGAATTTATATATAAAAATAGCAATTCTAAGACCCACAAACTATTTTTCATGAAGTAAACATATTAAACCGTGATAAAAAAAATAAAAAAACTTATACATTTAGTCAATAAATACAGATACTATGCAATAATATTAGAGTCAGTCCTTAGTGTGTCAGTGATTGGGGCTTCTACCCTAGCGGACATCGGTAGAGGAAAGCGCGAGCTTTAAGCGACAGTCATTAATAGTATCGAATATGGAATGGAAAGAAATAAAAATAAAAAAAAAAATGGCGAAATCTAACAACTAGCCTCAGTCTCCTCTGTATCAGACATCCGAGTACTCGATTCCTACATAGCTTCCTCTAGTTTTCCAAGCATTAAATAAGGAGTTAGACGTGGAGTAAGCACGATCCGCGAGACTCTAGCCAAAGTCGATTTAAAGCATGCAGTTTGCTTCACTGCGGAAAGTATAGTCGCGTTAAGTCCGTAATGCGATTCGCTCGGTACAGAGGGAAAGCAGGAAGCAGTCAACTGGTATCAACGGACATCACCGTTAACGAAACGAAAAGTCTGTTTAACTTTCCGAGTTACGTAACAACCCTCTGCGCGGCCGTTTCGTATTCCATCGTCGACTCGCGTTCTTCCCGGCGCGGTCTGGAAATCGGGAATTCATTTCCCTCCCGTCCTACGGCCTGCACCCTTGGTCCGTCCTGGTTTCTTTCGGCATTTTTCATTGAACAATAGAGCAACTAGGTTGGGAAAGAGCGGGCACCGGGGGTTCGGCGGCACGGGGTGGGGAGCAGCGCCTCGCCGTGGGGGGTTGAAACGCACCGGTGGCGAGAACGAAGGGACGAGGCGAGGGTTCGGCGCAGGCGCGTTGTCGCAACAATATGGTGAATTTCGCGAAGCCGACCAGTATCCACCCGACCATCAGCTGATCAATATACTTCCGCACACACGCCACGTCATACGCGCGACACGCATGTCACGCATCGCGCGAGCCGTTACGCGTGCAACACTCTGTGAATCTGTGAACGTGCACCAAGTTCTGTGCACGACGCCGTCGCCCTGTCCGAGTTACCCCCAGCAACCACGGTCCTCCATCGCCAGGAAGGCGAGACCGAGACCGAGAACGAAAACGAGAACGAAAACGAGGACTCGCGGTGGACGAGGGACAGAAGGTACGCTCGCCACGTTTTCACCCCCTAGTCCCTTTTCGTTCTCTGCGTTTCCGTGGAGCCTCGGCCGTCGTCGGCGCTGGCGCTGCTGCTGCTGTTTTCCGCTCGTTCTTCGATCTCCCCAAATCACTTCTCTGTCCTAAACATCTGAACCCTGCGAGCTTTCCGCGATGCGTTCCCCTTGCCGATATCGATCGGCGTGTTTACCTTGCTCGGGCAGAGATTCTTTAGGAGAGGGCGGCAAATCAGCATCTCTGACGACCGACCGTGACGCGAGGCTCGCGCCGTACCGTTTGGAAATCTAATATCCAAGTGGGAATGTACGCCTCGGTCGAAGGAAACTTTTGGTTCCATGAGCCACGAGACAGATATTTCTCGGCGGATTCATGTTGCTAGGCGCGCGTGCACGCTTAGGGTACGATTGGTGGGTCGCAGGGGCTGATCGTAAGGGGACACAGAATTGGGGAAGATGGGAAGATTCTGATTTTGGGTTAATTAACGGGAAAGAATTGCTTAGACCTCTGGCGTATGGTCAGGTGTGCCAACTTCCTCGCGATCGCGGAATTCGTCGACGCTTTGTGCTGAATAGTAATTTTCTGCATGTAGGAATTCCTTATCCGCGCCATAGCGAGTAACGAGTTGCGTTTCGCGTTACGTCTTCCGAGCTCCCCTGACCGAGCATCGGCTCGTGATTCTCGCATCGACCTGACGAATGTACAGCGACACCGTTGCGGAGAGCGTTTTACTTGTTCGAGCACGTTTGCCACCGCAGCAGCACCGGGGATACTTCTCCGAGTTCGCTGTCGGATATTCACTCACACTCGTTACGGTGCAAATCCACGATGCGACAAAAATATCTGTGTCTCGCGCGGGACTTAATCTCACGAGATAATTATTCCGATATTTCTTAATTACTTTGCCATTAATTTCGTGAAATTAGACTCTCGCGAGAGAAGTTTCGTGATATATTTTCAATAATCTCATCTCTCGCGATTAGTCGGGTTATTTACATTTAGTTATTACTGAGATCCTTCTCGCGATAGAAAATTCTCACGTAAAATCGTGGCTTCGCATGCTTTACCGATTTACACATAGCTGCTTGCAATTTTCTGCAACATATTGCCACATTGTTGACATCCGTCGTTCGAATTAGAAGCAGGAACGGTGTCCGATTAAAGTTGGCTAGAGCATCGACACGGCCAGCTGAATTATTCACGTATCCGAGACGCGTGCAGATAATTCCCGAACTCGCGTGTCCACGACCGGCTGGCCGACCGGCATTAACGTTTTCGCGGCGAGTGGGCGAGAGCGTATTTTCGGAACTCCTCTTACAACATCCGACTCGCCTGTCCGCGATAATGTTGAATGGAATTTAAATTTAATTCTCAAGTTTAGAGGCCAGTCCATTTGACGCGGGCGAAACCCTGTGTTTTTTTTCTAAGCGACCAGCCTTCCCGTCCGCGCCTCTCGCGGAGATTGAACCGTCACCGTATCACTGACGCTATCCAGAAGTGTTGCGCTGGCTCGGTTGAATTAGGATGGTAGAGGGCCAGTCCGAGTATGTGTGTGCATTAGGAAACGCTCGCGAACGTACTGAAAGGTTGTTAGGTGTATAGGTGGTTGACGAAGGACCTAGATTCTAGTCGGTGAATAGGATCCAAAACCGCTGCGCTCGTAGCAGCAGCTCCTCTTTCGTTGCCTTTGATGCTAGAAATGACTTTCCCGCGAGCGTGCTTCGGGGGAGCATCGTTAATTTCTGATGCTTTTTCTTTGAACGGGGCCCTTGTTTGCTCCTAAATTTTCCGATGCACCAGGCTGATCTAGAAATACTGCGCAAACTTCGGCCAGAACCGTGTCGCGTCACAGCGAGTCTGTGGGTATGTTCTTGAAACTTGTTGTAGTGTCTCCAGACATTGTTCACCGCATTATCAGCGCTATCAGTCTCTTTTTATTGACTCAGTCTACAATCTACAGTTCTCCAGCAAATTTAAAAGATTCTATCAAAGCGGATTGCACTACCATTCTCGTCCACGCGTCGAGCAGACAGGGAAGTAATAAAGCGTCTTACGTTTTTATACGCAAATGCACTCTATACTGAGCGCAACAACGCCATTGAATTATTTAAGAATAATAAAAAGCCGCTCTGTAATGCTAAAACCAATAAAAAATATTTTACAACGCAAATTTAGTTTTTCCGAGCGTACTTTTTTTTACCACCGCGAAGGCAGATTTAGGTCCGCGTTAGGTTAAGGCAATCGCGCCGAACCAAAGAGAGTGAAATTGTAAGGTAAATGTCCCAATGGCGAAACAGTTAAGGAAGCAGTTGAGATGATTGCAATTTTTTTTTATATTTGAATAGTATAAAATTATAACTAAATATAATTATTCGAAAGCGTAAAATTTCTACTTTCACATAACGTAACAAGAATCTACATTTGTTAAAGCAAAAGTTTTAAATTAATTAAAACATGAAACTGTTCATATGGCCCAGTAATTAAATAAAATTCATAGCGTGTCCCAGTCATTAATTAACAGTGTTCCAATTATTGAATATGTATTTAATTTAACTGTTTCTATCAGTTAATGAAAAGAAATCAAATGACTGTAGTTCTTCTTCTTTATCTTTTTTACCTTCGGCATGACATTATGTCTGAAAAAGTTAAAAAATGATTAAAAGTATATTATAAAAGTTTAGGTTATGTTAATATTATAACGAGTATAAGATTAATTATCCTAATAATTCTTAAACAGTATTATATTTTTGTCTAGTTATTATTAACGTAAATATATAGGATACAAAAAATACTTACTTTGGTACAATAAATATTTATAATTTTATAACTACTGAACACTGACGTCTGTAACACCGCGGTTAAACAACCATTGAACACACGTTTAATGATTGGTACGTGTCATGTTACCGTGTACTAGTGGATAAACGCAACAATTTCAATATTAAAAACAAAACATTATTAAAAGATCCAATTAATATTAAATCCTTCAATGTATAATAAATCCAAAACAACTGTATAATTTCAAAAATTATAAAATAATAATTAATTACAACCTTAACAAAAATATTCTCTCGCTTGCTTGAGCCCATTAGGTAAGAAGCGAGATTGAAACTGTTGAAGCTTTACTGTACAATAATATTTTTTGTATGATATAACTATTCAGTTATGTAAGCTTATAATTGTATCTATATAAAGCTAATACATTTTGCAATTATATTTCGAACAGTTTAAACGTTGCAAATTAGTAAAACTATTATTATTAATAAAATTTCTTCTCAATTTTTAATTATTGGGCCATGTTTAAGGACTGGGACATTTACCTTATAGGCCAGCGAAAAGCGGCGCGTAAACGTCCGCGAAGGTTCGTTTCATCTAATCACGTGGCCGGGCCCAATGGAAAGGTTAGAGAGAAGGAGAAGCGCGCGAGATAAGGGCGAGCGAGCGAGCGAGAGAAGCCCAGGGCCGTGAAATTCTGTTGCCGCGTGGCGATCGCGGAGAAGTCGTTCATTGACTTCTCCACTATCCCTCCGCTCGTGTCTCCGTCTCTCCCTAGCCTGGACGCATCCGGATTATTCGTGCACGTTGCAGCTCGCAGCCGAGTGCACTTACGTACACACATGTGCGCTTTCATCCTCGCCTCTCTCCCTGCGACCCTCGCTCGCTAGATTCCTCCTCTCCCTCCATTCTTTCATCCCCCCGTGCCGAGGGGGGAGGGCCAGGCTCCTTCCTCGCGATTCCCCCACCGGCTCGGTCCTCTTCGCGATGAAGGAAGAGGTAGAAGAAGCCTGGGGAGGGAGCGGAGAGGTGTAGACCGACTACTCGCCGGAAGAAAACAGGCTCACCACTTGGCAAAGTTACTCGTGTTCTGCGCCTAGTGTCGGTTCTTGCTCGTAGCGGCTCCTTGCTCTCGCGGGTCCCCAGGCTGCCCTCGGCCGCGCAGGATACACGTAGCAGGGTCCAAGGATTTCGATATCAAGGTACCGGGGCGGCGCCTGTGTCCCGTCACGTTGCTCCAACAGAGGATTAATTAACAGCGACGCGACGGGAGGAATAAGCGCTCGATCGCGGAGCGCGCTGGGGTGGCCTTGTTCGTATCTGCTATCGTTCGGTCTAGTTAGAACCGTGCACGTGCTTCTCCGTGGTGATTCTCATTGTTGGTGGAGCAGCAGTGAAGTGACCGGTGCGTGGCGACCCGTTGGTCGATGATCGACGAATCGGGTTTATAGGATATAGCCGATTCGGAATATCGGGAGAATAATTTAGTAGCTGCACAGCACGCTGACCGTGTCCGGTCAACGGACAGGCGTTACGGCGTTAATATAAATGGTCGCGATTGCGGCTTCGCCGTGCAACGAAGGCTTTTCGCACCTCCTCGCCTTATCCAGCGGAGAAGACGCACTGCTACGTTCGACTTTCACTCACGAAAGGACGCAGTAGCGCGTCAGCGGGTAGCAAAGCGGCTACACGCGGCAGACGTAGCGTGTGCCGCGTGACCGAAGGTCCATTCTAATCGATCGCGAGTGCGCAACATCATGGACCAGGATTAAAGCGACGGTTGTTGTTTTCTCTGTGCAGGGTTCACTGCCGATCCATCCCGGAGGCTGCAGCACCGACTACCATTATCGGTGAGTAACTGTTTCGCATTGGCGCAGTAAGAATGCCCGGCATGCCTCGTTCCGTATGCGAGGCACGCGACCCAGGAATTCAATGGACGACGACAGTCGCGGATCCCTTCGGGTCGTCCACGGGGCCGATTTAAACGCTGCAGAAACCGTCGCCTAACGACGCCCGTGTTCGCGGAGGTTCACCACTCGAGGCGAAACAGATTTATCGTCGTGTTCCCATTGCCGTTTCTCTCGGCTAGCTCGGTACGGAGTAGCCGAGTCTGGTCTACTCGGAGGATAAGTCCCTTTGCCAACTGGTTTCGGTGGAGGAAGAACGTTCAAACGGTGCCGCGGTGAATGTGAATGAATTGTTCGCGCCGATGCCGCGGCGGTTGGCTTATCCATCGGCAATTGGTTACTTGAAAAGCTGTCGAATCGAATTTGCTGACGGGAGCGCGGTCGACGGCTCGGCTCGCGCCGCAGCTCAGGAGAAGGCGGGAGGAGCCTTCGTCGCGAAATAAAACGATGCCTCGTGGAAGAAGGGAGCAAGGATACACGGAGGGCGAAGGGAGGCAAAGTGGTCAGACTGGTGTAACAGGACGTCGCTTGTTGGCTGGCAAGGGCAGGGCTTGTATTATTGCTCGGTCCTCCTCGGATCCGCTTGCTGGCGCTCGCTCGTTACTCGAGCGTCTAAGTCTAAGCTTGGAATGCCGCGGCGGGAGGCGAGATCTATGTGTACGTGCTGTACGGGTGGGAAGGGTTAGCGAACGGATGAAAGACCCTTCGCGCCCGCGCTACAGGCTGGAGGGTTTTCGTCGCAGGGTCAAGGAACGCGGGATGATAGCCTCTCGACGCTTTCGCGGTCTTTTTGCGTCAGTTGATTGTGGGGCTATTGTAAACCCAAGTGCATCGACTCTAGTCACGGATTAGATTGAATGGTCAACGCCAAAGTTCTTTGGTAACATAGAACTCTCGGCCCTTTGCGCAATATATGCAGACTGCAGGATTAATCGCGAATCTTGGCAGATTTATTATTATTATTATTATTATTATTATTATTATTATTATTATTATTATTATTAAACGTCTTTATTACTCAAAGAGAATGAGAAAATAAAACTGAATATTACAAATGACATAGCCAATTAGAGTAAAGGTTTAAGGGGGTACATGCGTATTAGACAGCTAAAAATCAAAGGTTGCTTCTGGGCTAGATTGTAGAGCCAGTCGTAACTTAAACCACTTGCTATTTTAACAATTCTTCCTTAGGGGTATAAGACGTATTTTCAAATAAGAATGTTTACAAAATATTAAAAGTTAATTAATATATAATGTCAAAGTAATGCGCGCCTCTATGTGGTGAACACGATTCCGATCGATCGACTCATCTAAAAGGAAAATCGCTGTATATGAGTATCCTTTAACTTAAAATCTACAATGTGGAACTCTGTCGAAAATTTTTATTAAAAATTCACGGAGTTATACAACAAATATCAACTTTCGAGGATTTTATTGAAGTAATTCTGTGATAAATGTTGTATTAAATGTTGTTAAAGTTATGCGATCTTAGTGAGCGAGTTCCACATTGTGGAGAAAAGAGTTCTGTAGGTTCAGTTAAAATTTCAACAAAATATATCGATCCGTTCTCGAGTTACGATGTTCACCGTCTGGGGAAGAATAATTTTGAGAAAAACGGCTTTACTTTTTACGCTGTAACTCTCGCAATTTTTAAAAATACTTCTAAAACTTGTGGCTATAAACAATCGAAAAGAAATGTCGACTTTTTTACCTTGAAATACCCATGTACCCCCTTAAAGGGACTAGGCAGTCAAAAAATCGATTTTTTTATTGCAGTTTCCGAAAGTACTATCTTTTCTGAATAAAATGCCGTTTGGGTTATATTAAAATTCGCAAAATTGTTGATTTGCAGCTGAAAAGATCAAGCGGTAACTTATAGCGTTGCCTTCGCCCAGAAACTTTAAACGCGATTTTCTCGAATCTTTTTTCTCTTGGCTTTTTCCTGATTGCGAACGAATCGAGGTTCAGATCGACTTGAAAAAAATTACAGGATCTGTAAAACATGTGCCATTTCGCCGCAAACCTCTGATATGGTCCGTAAAAATTCGAGATTTTCATAAAAAAAAATTGAGGAGTCACCGGGTTTTAGCAGCGCACAAATAAGAACGAATTTTTCTCGGAAAAATCGCCGTTTTTCAGCCACCAATCTCATGATTTCGATTTAATTGTTGTTTTTATAGGTTTGCGCGGAAACTATGAATCCAACAAACAAGAATCTCACCTTTGAAATCGGATTACGTCACATTTTAAGACCGATATTAAAGCAAAACGACAGAAAAACGTTAAAATGTTTACCCGTCGGCAGCGCCATTTTTAAAGCACATATATATTTCTTATTAATTTTTTTTCGATCTGTATGGTAGTAATAAACATTGGGTAAAAGCATATATCTGGATGTGATTTCATTTGTTCACAAATAAATAAAGGACAGAGTCTCTTTCTCACGAAAAACGACTGCCTAGTCCCCTTAAGGCGCGTTTACACCAAGGCGAATACGAACAAAAACACGAACAAAAACATTTTCGTCTTTTCTCGCGAACATGGTCGCTAACACGCTGTTCGTCTCGTTGTAAACGCGAAATAGCAGTGTTCGCTAACATTTGACCCTACTAATAGCCGTGAAATCCTCCGGATGCCCAAATCCATGAAACTTGGGTCTTGCTGTCCCTTGCCATTGTGGGACTGCTCGTAAACAGACGACCCTCTTGGACCGTCCGCCAGCAGGTACTCCACAGAAATAGTATGCGTGGCAAGCTCGAATAAAATGTTTATATTTTTGGTTTTAGCATAATGAGAATATTTCCAACGTATGGATGAGATTTTTCTAATAAAAATGAAACCAAACCCGACGCAATTCAGACAAGTTTGAGTTCTGCTTTGATATACATATATTATTATTATACATATATCAAAGCAGAACTCAAACTTGTCTGAATTGCGTCGGGTTTGGTTTCATTTTTATTAGAAAAATCTCATCCATACGTTGGAAATATTCTCATTATGCTAAAACCTAAAATAAGCATAATGAGAATATTTCCAACGTATGGATGAGATTTTTCTAATAAAAATGAAACCAAACCCGACGCAATTCAGACAAGTTTGAGTTCTGCTTTGATATACATATATTATTATTATACATATATCAAAGCAGAACTCAAACTTGTCTGAATTGCGTCGGGTTTGGTTTCATTTTTATTAGAAAAATCTCATCCATACGTTGGAAATATTCTCATTATGCTAAAACCTAAAATATAAACATTTTATTCGAGCTTGCCACGCATACTATTTCTGTGGAGTACCTGCCGGCGGACGGTCCTAGAGGGTCGCCTGTTTACGAGCGGTCCCACAATGGAAAGGGATGCGGATCGCCAGGTATCGTCAGAAATGTTCGTCCACTGCGTTCCTACCGACGCAAACATCATCGAGAACGTTCGTACGCTGTATTCTGTTCGTGTTCGCGGCGGTGTAAACGCGACGAGAACAGACGAACATGTTTTTGTTCGTGTTTTTGTTCGTATTCGCCTTGGTGTAAACCCGGCTTTAAGGGAAAAGGCCCAGGTGGCAAACGTTCCGAGGGGTCCATTTTCTCGGGAAAATAAAAAGATAGTTTACTAAAAACGGGCTAATTGTAGTACAGAAAAAAATATAGTGTTTATGATAAAATCCTATTTTTTTTTTTCTGAAGATGGAGCCTTCGGGGCCGGGGCCCAGGCGGCAACCTGCTCATCGGCCGCCCGTTGAATCCGCCACTGATCTTGACCACTCGATCGAATGAAAGAATTCCCGCGGTCGCCGGAATGCACACCAAATATTCGCGCTAAATAAATTACGCAGAGCCTCTCTCGCGGTGTTTCCGGCCTCTTCGTTTCATAGAATCTAATTTTAAGCTCGGCCGGTCGGTCGGACAGACGGACGGACGGACGGACATTGACACGAAGGCTCGTTAGATGCTCGTCTTATGATAATAATTGAACCGTCAGCCGCAGAAAACACGTGGCGATCGATCGAATGCATTTTGCTCCGGCATTATTTCGGCAACCGATGAGTTACAAAAGAGCCTCGGACGTGTTTGGTTTTCAAGGGATGTTTTGGTCAGTATCCGCGGCGACTCTATTCTTTCAGTAACGCGTAATCGTTAATGGAGCGCTTCTGTCGAGGTCTCTCGCCTGCGTTCGCCTTTGTGCTTTCAAGTTGATTTGATCTCGTAACAACAGTGGATATCGGGGGCCCCCTTGCGCTGTGTACTCCACATTCGGTTAATTAATTGGCTGGCTTTAGCAACGAGAGCTGGCACGTACGAAGTGTCGATAGCTCGTCTTTTCTCGTATCGTCGCGAGCGAGAGATAGCGGCCTGTGCGTCTGTTTGCCTGTGGCGTCCTTGTGCCCGCGCGATTATAGCCACGATAATTCTGTGTGCGTAGCGCGGCAGGTGACATTTCACGCGATAACTGTAATCAGAATCGGGACGAGAAAGTAATTTGTAAGGCCGGCCATTGATTTCATTGCCGGGCCGGCTCCATTTAGAAATTTATGTCTGCTTGGGTCAGCGAGGCAGACGCATACTCGCTGGACGTTTCGTATCCTTCAATCTAAGTTTGGAACGATCGACCCCCGCGCTAGGGCGGACAAAAGTACGAGGTAATCTTGTCTGACCCTCCGGGAGAAACGTAAGCCTGAATATCTGAAGGAGCGCGGGAAGAATCGGGTGTATTACTTGTTCAGTCGACTGTGAATTACTGGCTCGCCGAACAATCCCATTTACACGAGTAATCAGAGTGAGGAGGCTGCCTGTTGGAGATCCTCTCAGTGACGATCGTCGTATCGTTAAGTTGTCTGATAAAAATACTAGTCTCTATGAAGCGCAAGTGCGAGAAATACGAGGTCTCTCGTCATTCGTCAAAAATTCGTAAAACTCGGTAACTTTAGCTATACGTGACCACGAGTAATGAAACGCATTCCCTTGCTTGGTAGACAGTTAACGTTAGGGGAATTACACAAAGCAAGATCCCGTATAGTTCATTCCGCCTTATCTTGTAGTAGTCGTTTGTCAATAGCGAGGTGATAAGACTCCGCGGAGGATATGGAGTTGGGTTCACAGTTATTCGGTATTTAACCAACGAGGGAAGATACTCAACCAGGAAATTCAAAAAATGATGAAACTTTGGGCATATGTACCGTTAAGGAACTAGTTTCTGATCAGTTTAGAAGGTTTCCCGCTATAATATTTATTTTTAACCTAATAACACATTAAACCATAGACTTTTTTTTATACTAAAAGTTGAATTAATGTTTAAACTTCAAGGAAAAATTTTAAAAAGTTGAAAATAAATATATAATTTAAATATTTATAAGGTATGGAATAATAAGGTGACTAGGAACTAGTTTTTAATCATCTAAAACTAACAATACTAACTGCTTTCATAGACAACACATATATTTTTGAATTATCAATTTTTATGTTAGTAATTATTTCAAACAATTATTTATTGACATAAACTCAAAAGAACGGTTTATTTCATGAACTGATAAAAAATTAGTGCCTGATCAAGAATTAGTTCCTTAACGGTAGAGGATATATAGACATGTATTACGCAATTTTTTCTGCTCAAATTCAGTCTAAGGGGTGAAATTGACGCCCTGAAAAAATCGGCTATTTTCCGATTTTCTTTTATAACTCGCGAACTATAAGATACATTTTTTTTTTTAAGCAAATGATAGTCCCAATTAAAAAAGTGTAACTTTTGACTGAAGATTTTTTCCCTTGTAAGAACAAATTCTAAAGACTCAGGGTGTATTTCCTTGGACTAGGAATTCCTTTTATCAGGCAGCCTCGTCTATCCTCGCATTGCACTCGATGCGCCAACCGGCCTCCGTTTTGTCAGCGAGCTGCATAAGCAGCGCGAAAACGTTTGACAACCACAGTGAGTTATCGCCTCCCCCGTTGACATAACTGTCTTGTCCGGTTGGAAAGTACGAGGATCCCGGTGCTTCTCGAAACTCTTTAAAGAATCGCCCGCCACGAGCAAAAGGTCGGCGAACAAGAGCCAGCCTTGTTTGCACGGCCGATTTCAATGGTTAGCACGTTCGAGCGAGTCGTTGGCCGATATCTGTCGGCTTCTTTCGTCCGAGTTTTCCGCTCCGCGTGTCCCGCGATTCAACCCCGATTCGGTCTGCCACTGCGCGCCTGATTCTCCCGAAATTGCATCGACTCGATCCAACGCCCTTTCTCCTCTCGTCGATTGGAAAATCTTCGAACTTAACCACGGGTTTACGAAAAAGCCACCCTTCTCGCCTTTCAAATCATTTTTTATTCAGCTCTTCGTAGCTACACGCGAGTTCTATCTACTAGAAAACTCGAGGCGGAGGCGTGCTCGTCCGTTTGGGCCGAAGCTCGTGTGTCCATCCAATCAGCGATATCATTGATCACTCTATTTAAAGAAGCCTATGGAAAGCCGTGCAGCGTGACGTCAAGCGCCGAGATTTCCAAGCCAACTCCGTTTAGTCTCGAACCGAGCCAATAATCTCGCGGCTCACCTGCCGGAGGTCCCCCTCGGCCCTTGGCTCCGCATATTATGCGAGAGGCCAAGACCCTTCATCCATATTCATACGAATATTTTCACGGCACGCGTCGAGTTTTCTCGCCACCCTCCGAGGATCTACGCCGATTACTTTTCCCGCCGTTGCACGGCTACACGAAGCCGCGATTTTACGGCTCGCGCGGCGGACAATTATTTATTGGACAAACGGGAAAGCCTGGGTCTCGCTAGATACGGTAAAAAGGCCACGGCAACCAGAAGGAAGCAGAGTAAGAAGAAGCAATGAGTGGAACGAAACCGTGGAAGCTCTTGCTGGGAAAACGATAAACAGGCTTCATTTCCTGACAGCGGATTTATGATGCTTAGCTTTGTTCTCCGTTCGGTATGATTCAGATGGAAAGACCAATCGTTTTTCAATAAAACCGCGGAGAAGGCAGAGCTGTTCGATGTCGGGATCGTAACGCGCTCGAGTGGAGCTTTACAGCAGAGATGGGCAAAACTTTTAGTTAACTGAAAATTTCGAGTAGGTAGTAAAAGGTGAAAAAATTATAGTCCAGTGAAATTAGGATTTGTCTTCGGAATAAATCCCAGCAAGCTAAATTTTGGTATGGGCCTTTATTTGGTCGTTTTAAACAATATGCCAAAAGTCCCCATCGATCCGAGTGCCGCTAAAAATTTTACAGAGGGTTGAAAAAAAATAACAGTTTTTCGCGAATATCTCGTTATCTAGCAGTTTTGCGACAAAAATAGGTCTCACACAATTTATAACCTAGGAAATTCTCTACAAAAAAGGTTGTATGAGTTTTTTTCGTAGGAGTAACCATTTTCATGTGTGCCGGGTTACCAAGTGTCAACCCCCATACTTTTGACAAGGGAAGATCCCGAACCCGGAAATTCAAAAAAATTATGAAACTCTGTAAATATGTAGCGGAAGTCCTGCTGAGTACAACGCAATTTCGTTTGCTGCCCAAATTCACTCCAAGAGGGTGCAATTGACCCCTGAAAATTTTTTATTTTTTATTATTACTCGCGAACTGTAGGAGATAGAAAAAAAGTGTTCAGGAAAAAGTTACTTCTCTTAATTAGGACTAACATTTGGTAAATTATAGTTCTTACAGTTCTTACGGTTCGTGAGTTATAACACAAAATCTAAAAAAAACGGATTTTCAGGGGTCAATTTCACCCTCTTAGAGTGAATTTGGGCAACAACAAAAATTGAGTAATACATACCTATATATCCTCTACTTATCCCCAAAGATTAAAGTTTAAATTTGTTCACTCGAAGGGGGTGAAATTGGCCCCTGAAAATCCGGCTATTTTCCGATTTTGTGTTTATTATTCGTCATGTGTTAAGTTACAGTTAAAGTTAAAGTTGAAAAGCTCGACGAATATTTTTTTATTTAGTTAATGCCCAACTCTGCTTTAGCGTACCGAAACGGCCATGGAAGTAAAGTGTTTCGCTTAGAATTAATCAATTAACTAATTAATTATTACAATCCCCGGTAGTGATTCTTGAGTGCCTACCTATTTCGCAATAATTGCTTCTACCGTAAATTTGTTCCCGCATTACTCGGTCATTAATGTGTAAATTAAGTAATAAATTGTAATCCCCGCAAACGGTTATCGATACTTTGTGCTCATTATCCTGTAATCGTCGGAGTGGTCAGATTTTCGCTCGCAATTCCACCAAACTAGTTCCCACATTATTCCCTGGTTTGCAGCATTCACGAGTGACTTTCGATACCCGATACCCCAGTTCCTAGCAATTACTAGCATCACTCCGTTTTCCGCGCAGCTCCTGCGAACTCATTTTTATCTATCATCATGAAATCTTCGCGAGCGTGTGACCAGGATCGCAGGCTCTCTCCACCCGTGTACCCGGCGCCGAGGCTGAATCAGTTACGAGTAGAATGGACGAGGGGTAGTTTAGAAAATTACGAGAAAACCAACCCCCCTGTGGAATCGGTCGTTAGAGTTTGGACAGGCAGAACGAGGACGAGACAGGCAAAAGATCGCAGGAGGAAAGTGTGTTAAAAACAGTGAGGAAGCTTGTTTAGTCGCCACTGAGACTTGGATTTATAGTCCGCCCCGTGCCCACTGTACGGCCACTGTCACGATTCCTGGGGTTTCCCACGTTATTCGTGTTGCTCCCTTCCGCGGCGCTCTGGGTGGAGGCGGCGCGTTCGAGTTGATTATTTCTGGCTTCTTCAAGATGTTTACTCGTGCACTGGAAAAGAGGAAAGTTACCGCGGCGATCGGTGATACCATTGCCCCACGGGGAGAGACAGCAGCACGGGGTCTCAAGGAGAGCTGCGACATATGAGCTTGATAATTGGCTGGTGCCGAGGAATTTTGAGGGCGGTGTCATCGCCACGTTCGCTGCAATCGTCCCGAATATCCGTTGCCTATGCCGCATCGGAATAGTTACTTGGACCGTGTAACTACGGGGGCACAATTATCGCGACAAGAGGCAAGCCCTCGTTCCGCGCGTTCCACGGAGTCTCCTTGCGATCCTCTTTCATCGAACTTCCGCGAAAATTGGAATAGTTGAGCCCTTCTGGCTCAGCCACGTTGCTCCCTTCTTCCTCCTCCGTGACTCTCGATACACTTAATTTCGTTTCTCGCCTTTCACGGCATCCCCGTGGAAAACTTGGCCAAGCTTTCTCGGGGCTCTATCCGTGCCAAAGCGATACTTTGTTTGCTGGCACTTGTCGCCGCTGCTTCTCGAGCGAATTCTCCATTGGTGTTGTCGCTTTGTCCGAGCTTACTCTCGTTTAGATTATTACTCGGCCAACGGCAGCTGGAATATGCACGATTACGGGCGCCGATAAGGTAATTGTAACTTTCACGGCATCGCGATTAAAGCCGAGTATCTGGCCCCGCATATCGGCGCGACGCTTCGGCCAAGTAAAAAGAAGCAGGGGAACAGGGAATTTTGCAAACGCGATGGGAGACGCAGATCACGCGACACGGCCGAAGATTATCATTTATCGCCGCACGAAATCTCTGCTGGCAAATGGTGAAATACCGTCCTGCGACACGCCTGAAAGGGCGCTGCTTATGCATGTCTGTCGGGGGTGCTCGAAGGGGCGAAGAATGCTACACCAACAGCGATCGAAATTGTTTAATCCGTAGAATTGCATGAATACGAGTGGCCAGTCGTGGGATAAACTATTTAGCGAGGTCGACGGGCACCGCAAGTTCAGCGGGTTGAAGCTGGCCGCCGATTCTAATTCCTGCCTTCCCCTCGGTTTCTGTTCGACGTCATCTATCCTCGTTGCCGTGTGTCAAGCAAGCTGGTGACCCTTGGAGTGGCGTGCGGACTGGTTATGGACTAGTTAGTCGATGCACTGCTGCCAGCAGTGGACTCTCGGGCGCCTCACGCTACTCGCATTGCAGACTCTGCGGCGCCCTTTTCACCCCTTCGCACCCCCCTCGCGGTGTCTCCTGCACCCCCTTCTCTGGCATTTCACGCTCGAGCGGTGGCGCGTGGCGGTGGAAGCAAGTAGATACAGATGATATTAGGAAAATGAAATATTTAACGCGGGTATGAAATTCTTGGAATATCTTTTCCCATTTATTTGCTACGAGCCTCGTTCCTGAAACGGATTGACGTAGCTGGGTACCGCGAACAAAATTATCCATTCGCTTTCCCCCACGAGTATGACGATCTACTGTCAACCCCAGTTGCAGCCCCTAGTAATGGCGGCGGCTGGCCTGGGGCAGCCAGGAAACGTAGGAGGTCCTTTCCAGTTGGTATCGCGTCACATCCTGGTCACGCACGCCACCTCTTTGTTCAAAGCATGTCGGTGATTATAAAAGTGAATCATTTTTCTTTGGACGCTACTGGTAAAAAGTGATAATTAATCATGGCGTCGCACAGGGGCGGGTTTGCCCGAAATAATGGCTCCAAGTAAATTCTTTTTATTTTCAAAATCGGAATTTTACTTCGTTTATGAAATATCAAAGCATGTGTTTGCATTGAAATTAATTTTTGATCCGCAATTCTCTAAGAGGTATGTGTACATTATAAAAATATAATAGTATAATTCAAAATTTTTCGTTAGAAAGCTACATGAATAGAGTCATGTTATTGCAATTCATTTCAACAATTTATACTTAGATTCGAAGATTTTAATTTTGCCCACGATTTCGGGCAAATACGCCACTGCCGGTCGAAGCATGTAGGGGAGAGTTGCCAATATCGTACCGGTCACCTAAATCGTACCGCATCAATTTCTAAAAAATTAATGAATACAAACTACGTCCGATGATAAAAATATCAAGTAAATGCGAAATAAGAAATAGAAACAAAACCTTTCGAGCTTACACCCTATTTTGTGCGTGCTACAAGCATTTAAAAAAATCAGGTATGATTGGTGTAACTTTTTACCAGTTTATTTTAGCTGATAATAATCAAACAATGCAATTTCCTCCTGTATTTATGTATTTCTCTAAAAGCGAGTTTAATGTAGAATATTTTACATTCATTTTAAGTACATATTACATTCATTATAAAGTTTAAATTTATATTTATTAATAAATTGATCATGTTTCCTAAATCGTACCACTACAATCGTACCAGTAGGATTTGACAACTCGTGTGTTATATAGGTTATGTACATATATCATATACATAGTTTATTGCGGCCTGTGTGTGATTCATATACATATGTATATGTAACTATATAATAATCATTACTGCATATTGAATAGTTTCTTCTCTATTTGTTATTGACATTATTTTTAGTGCAGGTACGAGTTAGGAGACCGGTTGCCTAAATCGTACCTTTTACAGTATGTGACAAAAAGATTAATAACAAATTAATTTGTTCTGAACAAAAGGTTAAGCGTATAATAGTAGGTGCCTAAAAGACCAAGCTCCAATATCCAATAGTCATTTCCGTTCAAATTAGTACCAAATATGAAATATAACTTAGAATGTCTTAAGGGGTAACACCACTGTAACAGCTTGAAAAATAGCGTTTTTTTGGCAATTTTTCTTGGATGGAAGGAAAGGTAATAGAATAACTATACTGGAGGAAGTTATTAAGCACATATTTTGTCATTAAAAAAAAAAAGTTATTGAGAAATATTACAAAATGGCGGCACTGAAGCCATTTTCGTGAGGCATGTTGAAGTTTTAGCGCTCTGTGGCACGCAGTGTAGCTGGTGCAAATTTGAATTTAAAAAAAAAATATGACTTAAATCTACATGTTTATAGCTAGAGAAATACGTAGGGGATTTTAAAAATATTGATTTTTGTGTGATTGGTAAGCATTTGAATGAAAAACGTTCAATTTTCTATAAAGAGCAATCATTTGTTAATAAGTAATGTTTAAATTAACTTATCGAAAATCCCGTACGTATTTCTCTTGAAAATGTTATTTTAAAGATATTGTTAAATGTTCGAATGAAAAGAATGAAAATTGTTGGAGTTATGCTGCGTGCCGTGTTGAAAAATCGTGTTTCGAGAAAAACGCGTTTAACGCCGGTAGTCGTTTCGAAGCAGTCTGATGCGCTTGGGGAAGAAACAAATTTGTTTCAAGTAATACAGTTTTTGCCCCATATTCTAAAAGGTTCAAACCATCTTTTAAGCAAATAAAAAAAAAATCAATTTTCCGAAAAATTTACAGTGGTGTTACCCCTTAACGCCGGTAGTCGTTTCAAAGCAGTCCGATGCGCTTGGGGAAGAGCTGGAAATTTCAAGGAAACAAATTTGTTTCAAGTAATACAGTTTTTGCCCCATATTCTAAAAGGTTCAAACCATCTTTTAAGCAAATAAAAAAAAATCAATTTTCCGAAAAATTTACAGTGGTGTTACCCCTTAAGTGGTACGATATAGGCAACCCTCCGCTACAGTATTTTCAACGGGAACGAATCCAGTGGGCGAGTAAGAGTGCCCATCTATAACAGTTTCAATCGCTAGACGCGCATCTTCGGGAAGCCGCCGTGGAGTTTTTCGGACCACGAAATTACGAAAACTTTCCCCGCGGTTTCCTTTAACGAGCCCGCCGTTAGTTACTCGCGACTAGATACCTCTGTTGCGTGGTTGTGGTCACGCGAGTTCGTGCCTCGTGATTCTTTAACGAGCCGCGAACAAACACGAATGGAAATTCACCGGGCGGAGGTTTTTCTTGCCTTTTTCCCCATCGGGCCACCCGCAATCGCAATGAAATCGAAACGGCGGATCGTCGCGGTGACCGTTCGCTCCCGAATCGCCACGATAAATTATTAACATCGCGTGTAGACCGCACTGGTATCGATTCGACCGGTCTCCTAGTTCCTCCTAGTTGCTTTATCCAGCCGCTTCTTCGTCGCTTCGATTTCCGAGCGGCTTCGTTCATTATCGCTTGCGACATCGCCGCGTTGAAACGAGTTTCGCTCTAGGTTGAACGTGTTATGCATGCGTGTCGCAACGTCTGAGCCGGCGATAACGCATTACGGGGCCACAAAGAGTCGGGTTGCATCGCGCGGGTCGCGCAGTTGGGTTTCCTCCCGGCCGCGGATCGGTATCCGAATAGGCGGAATAGCTCTAACGTATTTGCACGAGCAGCAATTAACGTTTGGGCGAAGGCGCGTTGCGGCTGGGATCCTCGGCGTTCCCCATTGTTGACTTGCGACTCCCGTATGCTCGTCGCGCGGCCCCGATTTCTATGCTAAACGCGTATTATCGCGTTATAGCCGCACGAGCGGCCGTCACCGTCACGTTCCGCTTCGTTTTCGAGGCGGCCGAGATGCAAGTACGTCCTGGAATTTTCCGCGCGTGCCGCTCGCGAATAGATTGGACTGGTGGCCCCCTATCGATCCTTCAAATTACGCCGGCGAATTCGGCTGTTGCCAGCGGTGGAATCGATTCCGCTGGTCTCCGCAGCCTCGACGTGCCTACCTCTTTCCCACCGTTCGCTAAACACCGCTGGGTTATAAATTCCAGAGCATTCACGCTTCATTTTACGACCGATTAAGCTTTAAAACTGTAAGTTAGCAGAGCACTCCCCTTGCGGGAGCTCGCGACGGCGCACACTCGCTGTTTCGTCGCTTAAATCGCGCCCGTTACGACTCCTTCGTTACGCGTTTTACTGCCGAATGAGTTGTTGCGTAAGCTTTTATCGAGAGCTCCGAGACTGCGGCGACATTAGAGTCCGGAAGATGATGCTGGTGCCCTGCGGAATTGACCCATATCGGTGGTCGTAAAAGGAGGCTCAACCGAGTCTCCGCGGATCAAGGATTTCAATTTTTTTACTCGGCCGCCTGTCCCTCGATCGCCGGAATTTGCTAGAGTTGCCAGGATTTTCCTAGTTTATCGGCAGTAATGTCATGCTCTCGCGGCGGTTGGATGGAAGCAATTCCGGGCCTCTAATTGCGCCATTAATCTTGGAGGGGCCTCGCGCGTTTCAGAGATTCCGCGACACGCGCGAAAGAAATGTTGCCACTTGGTCTGAATCAATAGTTGCTTCTATTTAACCCGGGCCGCAATAAAAATGCCACCGCGCGTAACGAGGTCTTCTTCGTCGGGATTTCTGCCCACGTAATATAAGCCTGCAAACTCCATTCGTGTTCGTGTAACTGTTTGCAGCAGCGGTAGGTAATGCATTGTCCGTTAAATCGGTTTGCTCGGCCTAATCACGCGGAGAGCATGGGAAACTGATGCAACGAAACGGTCTAGCCCACGACAAAATCACTGTTCTAAATTCGTTAGCGGTCTCCGTAGCAGATCTATTTAATTTACCATTTTCACGAGCTTGCTTGTAGATTCTGTCGGGCATTTCGGGTCGATGCTAGACGAGCTTTTAAAAGGTAGTCGCTCGCAGTGATTAAACGATGGCGTTGCTTTTCTGTTGCAGGAATAATGAAGAGAGAAGCTGATGCAGGCGCTATGGCAGGTTCAGGAGGACCAACAAGTCCTCACAAGCGTTATAGACAGGGTGACGATGAACTTCGACTTCTGATCCCCAGCAAGGTAAGCTTTGGTCGCCGCCATAGTGGGGCAAAGTGACAAATTTTGTGTCAAAATCAAAGAAGTTTTGATAGAAATGAGATAGAGCGATGATTTTTTTTTTTGTTGAAGCTGAAACATTGCAGAATAAGGGAAAAGTGCCGAGATTATGGTACGAACGTTTTTTCACTGTGAAAATTTGTGTTAAAGTTGAAATTTTTCAACAAAATTGTGATTAATCCAATACCATGCACGGTAGGATTTTTTTCTTGACATGTTGGACCTCATTTCCTGTAGATTTTGTCACGCTGATTTTAAATCCGTTCGCAAAATTTGTCTACTACCTCAGGATTTTGAAAAAAAAAATCGATTTATGTGAAAGACTAATGAAATCATATTTTTTTCGTTGAAATGATTTGATAACCCACTGGTTTGAAGGTATATTGTATTCCCATATATGGAACACAATCAAAATAAGAATAATGAAGTATTTAAATGTTTTTAGTTACTTACAAAACACTTCACATCTCGTGATCACTTGACGTATCGCTGTCCTGGTCACTGGCACTCTCTGTAGGCTGTGTGGCTGCAATGTAATATTAATTAGATATCTATTTTCCATAATTATATTTTCATTTACACATGAAGTAAGGTAAGTATTTAATCTTTTTAACTTACTTCTCATCAACAACAAAAAAAATATAAAAAAAAAAAGACATTAATATAAATGAATATAATGTAAATGAAAATATAATTATGGAAAATAGATATCTAATTTAAATTACATTGCAGCCACACACAGCCTACAGAGAGTGCCAGTGACCAGGACAGCGATACGTCAAGTGATCACGAGATGTGAAGTGTTTTGTAAGTAACTAAAAACATTCAAATACTTCATTATTCTTATTTTGATTGTGTTCCATATATGGGAATATAATATACCTTCAAACCAGTGGGTTATCAAATCATTTCAACGAAAAAAATATGATTTCATTAGTCTTTCACACAAATCGATTTTTTTTCAAATCCTGAGGTAGTAGACAAATTTTGCGAACGGATTTGAAATCAGCGTGACAAAATCTACAGGAAATGAGGTCCAACATGTCAAGAAAAAAATCCTACCGTGCATGGTATTGGATTAATCACAATTTTGTTGAAAAATTTCAACTTTAACACAAATTTTCACAGTGAAAAAACGTTCGTACCATAATCTCGGCAATTTTCCCTTATTCTGCAATGTTTCAGCTTCAACAAAAAAAAAATCACCGCTCTATCTCATTTCTATCAAAAGTTCTTTGATTTTGACACAAAATTTGTCACTTTGCCCCACTGTGCGTCGCCTCTTTCCCTCCAACGCTGTATCTGCACATAACTCCGAGGAAGGAACCGGCACTTTGCATGGAAAAATGAATTCCTTAAGGGAATCGATATTTGACCATTCGTGTTATGTAAATTTTAAGTGAGAACCCGGAGAAACTACTCGTGGGACTTTCTAACTTGTGGTGAAACTGCTTCGAGTACTTTCCAATTTCTAGAGGCTTTTAAATTTTCTAAGTCCTCGTTAGAAGTCGAGGTGTTGCTGTCGAAGGGAACGCGTCTGGGAGTCCCAGAAATGTGGAAGGGTTTGCATTCCTATGCGTGAATAGAAGTCTTCTGTAGCGAATCTTCCCAGCTGCCGCTTTTCCTAGACGCCCCGCCACGGATCTGCGTGTGTTCCTGCGTGCTTTCCCACGCGCAATCGCTTCAGTTTTCCACCAGCTTTTTCATCGCGCGGACGCGATTGTTTCAGTAAAAGCCGACTGCCATACGCGAAACGTTCTTCCGGTCATTGTCGCTCCGGCCGACGAACCATTATCGGATTTCCTTCCACTTTCTTTCGCCGGGGAAATTATCCTGAAATTCTCTGAAATTGGCTGAAATGTTTTCTGGGCTAACGGATATCCTTTCGCGTGCTCAGTCCCCTTTTGGAGCCCGCGGACTAGTCTGCTGTTGCGCCTTCTTCCCTCAGATTTTCTCGCTCCGTTGATCACAAGTATAGATCGAGCTTGATTATTAATCGCACACCGCCACGATCGTACTCCATGAAGAACGAACAAAAGCCCACCGAAGAGATATTATCCAGCGTTTCAGCCGTCAGCTTCGATCGCCGTTCGATATCATCTTCATCGGTTTCGCTGGCGATCCAAGCGGTCGCGCGCCACCGATCGAGCACAATGTCGATCGTTGGCTGTTAAACGTTAGCCACGCAAACGAGATCTCCGCGAGAATGGCTGTCGATGTCAGGGTCGATCGGCCTGGATATTGGCGAGGTGAGGCGACGGATCGCTCCTTTCGAGAGTGAACTCATTCACTCGCGGCTACTTGGACGATGGTGAGCGTAATTATCGCGGCTGCGACCAGCAACTCTTGCAACAGTCTCCTGGCAACTTATCGTTGCTAATCGTTCGAGCGTCGTGCCGGTGCACGTTCGAGAATCGATCGACCTTCTGGCAGGTTCCTTGGCCAAGATCCTGGGCGGTTCGTGTTTTCCACGAATAATAATCGATCGCCCCTGGCGGGGACGGAGAAAAACGAGAGAAATCAAAGGGAGATAATTAAGATGGACTGTCTGGTAGAATTTCTCGAGGCGTCGGGGTCGGCAAGGCGCCGCCTTGTTTCGTCGTGTTCTCGCTTTCTTACTTTGTCCCCGATCTTGACAGAGATATTTAGAAATAATGCATCTTGCCCTCGCGTGCGAAAAGAAAGGAAGCACATTAGAGTTCCTTGTGCGTGCCTCGGGCAATGCTTTTGTGGATGAGCTTCTCGGAGAATCGTCGGCCCTTACGGCCGGGTTTTATTGACAGAAAATACGACGTTCTGTTTCAGGTAGCCGGTTCGATAATCGGCAAGGGTGGCCAGAATATCACCAAACTGAGAAGTCAGGTAAGCCTTTTGCTTGTTTCGTTCGTCGATTACCTACTTTCCCGTCGTCCCGTTCTCCCTGCTTCGTCTTCGTTGCTTGTCGAAGGCAAACACGAGAGACAGAAGAAGGCGAGAAACGGCCTGGGACGTTAGGCCGGGAAGGACGTGAGAACGAATGCGTACGGCGACCGCCGGGGCTTCGCCGAACTTCGGCCAGCCGGTCGTTTATCGGCGGCAGATTTATTTTCACGAGCTCTCTCAGCCAGCTCCCGCGCGGAAACTGTGCGCGGGAACTTTGGAGGCGAACGGTTCCGACTCGGCGGATCGATCTGATCGCTGCCGATCGATCGTATCTCGCGTCGATGGTATTTCAGGGAAGTTCCGATGCGTGTATTTCTGGGACGTGTGTGGACAAAATTACGAGCTGCTACGAAGGTGGTGCCCCGTGGCCCTTCTTCTCGCAGCCCCATGGTACTTGCAACTTTAGCCTAACTTTGTCGATTTCATAGAGAGTCAGCGATGTGGTAGAATGTAGGAGGCGATCCTAGCATTTTGCAATCCTTTGAAAGCCCGCCGGTCCCGGCGAGCACGCAGTCGTAGCCACAGTCGCAGCCGCCGCATTGTTTTTTTTACGGCCAGAATGCTTCACACACGTACGAAATGCCGTCATCGCACATTTGGTTCTTGAACTGGGAAGTTTCATTCGTCTCCCGCAATTACACCACTCGCATATTAGCAACGTTTTGTTTCCCCACTTTTTTTTCTGTCCAATCGTTGTGGAATCTCTTGGACCGTGCCTACGCACCTCGCACGCTGTAGCTATAGCTATCCAAGGGAGCACACGAACGTAAAGCTGCATCGACACTCAACGGTTGATTAAAGCCTGTCGCACGCCTGCGCGAGTCGGGCGTCTATCGTTGTCCTCGCCATTCGTCTTTACATGGAACGCGATCCAACGATCCACACCTCGGAAACGGATCGGTTCGGATAGGCGTGCTACGGGCTTTACGCTCGCCAACTTCCCACTCGATTTCATTGCGCAACATCGATTGTTTTCCTCGGCCATTTGCTCGCCAACCTTGAGACGCCGACGAGACTCACCCTGCACGAACCAAATGATTAAACGAACACCACTAAAAGTAGGTCTGCAGGGCGTAACGCTTGTCTGCGAGTTCGCTCGCTCGCGAGGTAACAGCGTTCCTCGCGACGAGTGGGGCCAACAACGAATCGACGATGGTTCCGTTGCCCGGCCGTGTTCCCAGCGATGGTCGGGACGAAGGGTTTACTGGTCCTAGCGCTACACGGCCGCAAACGTGAGCTTAAGCCCATCGAACTACCTTTCCACGTCTGTTCTTTTCTGCTTAAGCTCATGTTGCCTTTCGAATTGCTCCACCATTACGCGCAGGTCTTTCTCGCGGTCAGGGGGAGAGGAGAGTGGATCTGGCTTGGCCTGTGCGTTCGCGGGAATAGAGAATTGAATGGAGGGACAAAGAGACACTGAATATAGAATATCTTTGGATCGTTTCGATTACCTTGAAGCCAGCAACCAGGCGCAAACCAGTCGTCCCCTCTCGATCTTGCCCCTGCTCGCAAGTACCCGGCGAGAAGATGTTCGTTTACCCGAGCTCTGTCGCATTGCCCCTGAGATTCGTAGGTAACGCACCTGCGTAACCCCAAGGTGGAAGGCCAGGTACCCAGTGGGAGGGAGGGAGAGAAAGAGGGAGGGACAGAGAAGCTTTGGGAAAGTGGAATATCTCGGGGTAAGATTCTTACCATCCGTTGTCCGATGTCCCCTTAGCAGCGAGCTCCGCGCGAGTCCGTCGTCAAATGAATGGGGAATCGTGCGCCGCTTTGGGGAATCTCATGGCCGAACAGTTGTCAGGCAGTGGCCGATGCAGAATCGCGGACACCTTTGGCTGGAGCCGTCTCGCGTACGGAGAAATATCTGCAAGCGACGTTCTTGCTACGTTGACCCGCTGCGACATTCAGCGGTAGAGAGTGAGTTCCGAGTATCGATTGGTTGCCTGCTTGAACGGGAAATTAAAAGGAATAAGGGTCACTAGCTCTGACGGTGGGTCCCCCGTTGCATTCAAATCCGACTGAATCCGACGACCGAGAGGATCGTTGGTCACAGCAGTGATCTATAATTCCAGCACGTAGTCTGCGAGTTCACGGTAATTATTGAAAGTTCCTTTAATTAGCCACGTTTAAACGACTTCGTTAGCAATTGAAATACCGTCGGAGTCTGTGTTAAGGTTCAGCTGGCCCGCCGTAATTGCAGATTCGAGGAGGAGCTTCTCGAAAGTACTTTCGGTATATTTAGACCAACGTAGAAGTTGATTCGTCACCGACAATACGGCCGCGTTTGTTGTCCCATCGAAATCCCGCGAACCTCCCCTCGGCGGAGGCTCCGCAAGTCATTTCTCTCTAATTAATTTCATTCTCCTTTTGTGCCAGCAAGGTGGATATTTCCATAAGAATCCCGGCGATGTCTTGAGCGAAACGAAAACAAACGAAGCCTCGGTGCGGCTCGCGCTCCGCTCGAAATTCGATCGATCCCGTAAGGTAAACGTACCGATTATGGAACACCTTGCTAACTACGTCCCCCTTTTGAAACAGTACCACAAATAGTAAAGTAAAAAATTCTCACAAAATATAAAAATAAGTATGAAAATTTTATTGATATTTGTAAACATTTCTGTTTGCAAGATTTACAGACATGACGATTTATGTGCAATATGTAACTTAAAAAAAAAAATTAAGTAAGTTACTTCCGCTACTCGCAAAAAATATTAGCTTCCGTGTGCACGAAAAACGCTAATATGTGAGCCTGATTCTTTTAAGGATATTTACAATTTTCAATTATTTTCGAATATGCTTATTGGTGTATATGATAATATTAACCTTGGATTTTATTTATTTTTACAAATTTTCCAATTCCGATGTATTTTTTAATAATTAAATGACTGTTTCATATAGCGTACTTGAATTTTTCGAATGTCCGTAGTTATGGAACAGTTGAAATCAGCGAAATTTAATTATTATAATTATATTAGAGCGATGTAAATAATACCTATAACTCCATTTATACGAGTATATCAAGCATATAAGAGCAAGTATACCAAATTAGAAGGTTTTATATGAAACTAAAATTCTAACCTATAAACATGTCAAGCACAACTTGTAAGCGCAAATTTTTATTTTTAATTTATTACTATTACAAGCCTTGTAGATACTTAGGTATTTTAAGATTAAAGTTGGTTTAAAGATATTTTCTTAAAAAATTATTGCCTTGAAATTATTTGTCATATTCAAAAACACTAACCAACACTAATGAGTTTTTAAAGTTTTAGTACCTCGCAAAAATACTATTTTCATGATAATTTTGATTTGCGAATATTTTTGATGCTAAAAACTCAATTCAATCTTTGTTTCTACTTAAAGTGGTACATTTGTAACAACTTGAATGACTGTTTCAAAATAGGGACACTGAATCTGGAACACCGGGTCATGGTACGAAAGCGGTGTTTCATAACACGTACAGATCCTTACTTTAGTTTTTTAAACATATTATTTTTTACTCTTAATAAATAACAATTTTATGGCTCGTTATGTAATCACAAAACATTTATCTATCAAATGGTGTACAAGGTTTCCAAGTTAATACGTTTAATTATTTAAATTACATGATAATTGAATATCCCTGCCGAAAAGCGTTCCATAATCGGTACGTTTACCTTAAACAGTTTGCGCCGCGATGCGCGATCGCGGAGCTTTTTGATCCACGAATGCTTCGCGGATATCTGATCGAGCAGCTTGCGGAAGTGCACGTAGCAATGGTCGTCGTGCAAATATTTCTCCAATCGGACGCGTAATCGAAGGCGAGCTAGGGGGAAGGAGAGACGATGGGGATGCAAGGGGGTTGGTTAAGGGGGTGGGATAGGCTCGATAAAAAGATCGCGCCGAGCGGTGTTCTCCGTAGCGGACGGAGAGGGGGCTAGACAATTAAGCCGCGAATTAATCGAACCGTGAGAGACATGATGTCTAACTTGGTTGATGGTTTGTGCCCTGGCCCCGCCCCAACCCCGGCGTTGCCCCCCTGGTGTTGCCCTGCCGTTGCCCTGCCGTTGCCCTGCCCGGAACGACGGACCCTGACTCGATCGGCAAATGGACCACCCCACCAACAATCGACAACAACCACCAACCAACCACCAATGAACCAACCACCAACCACCACGGCCCGACAGTACAAAGCCTCAATCATTGTACCCGATTGCCCCGGACCCGAACGGTAATGACCAACACCACTACTTAATGTCTTATTTTTCTTTGTCTCTAATTACAAGAATACCTAAGGCGCCGACATATACTGATCGCTGTGCTGTTCTTATCAAACGACAGCAACGTTTCTCTATTTCTTTCTCTATATCTCTATCTATCTCTATCTCTATCTGTCTATTTACCTATCTAGCTATCTTTCTATTTATCTTTCTTTCTCTCTTCTTCCTTCCTTCCTACTTATCTCTCTATCTATCTACATTCTTTGTATACCGTTTCTCTTTCACGTTCACTTATGTACCCGTCTCTGTTTGTCTCTGCCTTGCCATAATCGCCTGTGTCTGTTTCGTCTCTCACCAGCCGCTCCCGAACCCTGTACGTGTCCTCGACCAGCGTCTCCGACGTGGTTGCGCTATGATTCATTGCGAAAGCCGTGTGTTCGCGTGCTTCTAAAGAATATAAAGGAAAAAATTACGCGGCGCGATAGTCATCCTGAGTTGTGTTGGTGATTGCACTTGTCACCGCGCGGTTGCATGTCCTCTGTCGTTCTCCGTAAATCTGTTCTCCCTTGGCCGGAGATCACTCACGTCTCTCCTCATCCTGGACCACACTTTGTCTTTTAATCCCCGTCTTTCACCGCCATCGCATCCACGGTTCCAGAGCTTTCGTTGCTCGAAAGTTGGGTCCAGGGTCCAGGAGGAGGTCTCCTTGCAACTTGCTTCTTCATCATCTTCATCATCTCGAATTGCACGCGATCGAGTATGCCCGCCTCGATGCTTTTCAAGCTTCTCGCAGCGAGCCAGCCATGAAATTCGATCGACTTTCTTGTCGTTTATCGAGTCGAGAGTGAAACTGCTTCTGAGCACGCTGCAACCACCGGAGCAATGCATCGGCGATTTATCACAACAGCCTTGGGCAGTAGCGGTCCCAGAAGGCTCTCGAGGACACGCAGATTCGTCTTCCACTCTCTCTCCTCAAGTCCTCTGTACGCGCAGGTACATGCTGGTGGACATACAGTGAAGTTATAAAATCCGACACGCGTGTGTCGAGCGTCGAAGTTGCTCGGAGTTGTGTTACATTCAATCGAGGTTGTTAGAAGTCCACGGCGCGCCAATTTTAGGCACCGTGTATCCGTCAACGGGATGAATGGGATGTTAGCGAGAGGCGCGAGGTGTGAAGAGTTAAACACACACCCTACTTACGACTCTAAACGAGGCCCGAGTGTGTATTTTCCCAAGTTCCTTTTCTCAACTCGCACCGGCGCTCGAAATGCAGTTTAACGCGTGGGCTAAGGTTTACGTCTCGTATTTCGCGGACCACGCATCTAGCCGTAGTGGGAGGCAAAAATAGGGATGTGGATCAACCGATTCAGGTGTTAAAGTAAATACGCGCGAAGGACTCGCGGCAGTTTTTCACTCAGTTGCTCGTTAATTCCCATTGTAGGACGCAGCGTGTCCCGAAACGGGGACAGCGATACAACTTTGGGCGCTTCATCACTGTATCTCTGCCACCAAGTACCGGTTCCCTTCACGAAGCACAGGTACATGGGCGATTCGCAAGCTTGTCCGACACACTTGCACACAGAGGATCCCGAAAGCTTCCTGCTCACAATCAGCCGCCATCAAGAGTCATCGACTTTCCTCCGTTTACTTCTGTATTCTTTCAAACAATTTCTCTTCTGTCTCGGTCTTCTCTTGTCTGTATTTTCGTTTCTCCTCGGATGGTCTTGCGCGCGAACGACACGCCCGACATCTCACACACGCAGAAAACCACATTTCACGATTGTAATCGGGGATATGTACACCGTTGTGTCTCTAATCTTGTGGCTAACACGGATCGCTAATCTGTGGAAGTAGGCGACCGCCGATTCCACGCTTAACGTCGATATATCACGCTTACTTTTTAGGTACGCCCCGGTCAAGGCACCGACCGACCCTCCTGCCAGAGACCTGCCGAAACGATTAACGAACTGTCCGCAAGTCGAAAGTCATTACCGACCTGTTGTCCCCGTATGTCGCTGTCACTCGACTCTTTCGTTGCTGTGGCTGATGGAGAGAAGTCTAGTCTGGTTCAACCATCGAGCGCTCCTTCGTTTAATTACGCCGGCGATTAGGAATATCTGTTGGTCGACTCGGGACGGCCGCGGTACCTTCGCTCACACTCGGATCCTAACAAGAAATTTATCTTCCTCCTGGAACGTCACGTGCCGCGACAGTAAATTCTTTTTTACCGCCCACTATAAAAGTCCCCGCGGCTGGCCTTAATGCGATTTCTATTCGCCGGCGGACGGACGTTCTCAGAATTTTATCGAGCAAGTTTTAACGGGGCACTTCCATATCGCGGACGTGCTTTTCCTCTGCCGCTCGAAATCCACCATAATTTCTGGGGAAACGGGCCCTTCGGTGGCGCGCGATTAATTGCGTAGATTCGATATTAGATATTACTAGGTCTGAGATATAACTAGACTCGACTTCTCTGGTCGCGAGCTGCACCCTACACTTGCCCACATTCGCAGCAGATCGAGCAGGCCCAACAGAAACGGGCAGATTTTCCTTCTCAGTCTAGTGCGCCTGATGTGTCAGTAGGTCCTGACAGATGTTGAACGAGAAACGAGCGCAATCAGTTTTCCCTTTCAACCGTTGATCGATGCGTTGACTGCCAACTCTGCAAGTCGGAGCTTCGCGTTCAAAGGTTTCCAGAAGAGAGCACGCACCGCTCGGCCCTGTGTCTCTCGCTCCGTGGAAAACTTGAGATCGGTCGGCATCTTTTCTTTTTCTATTTTTTTTTTTTTTTTTTTTTTTTTTTTTTTTTTTTTTTTTTTTTTTTTGAAGGCGATGACTTTCGACCCGACCGCCCGTGCGCCCAGCAAACACACGATTCTCCGTTTCGTTTCAGCTTGTGTGTGACTCTTAGAACTGGGGGAAATAGGGAAGAGCTAGTTGGTGATGGCCGCTTTCACGGTTTAGAAGTCGTATCTAATAATCGTGATACGGTGCCCGATAGGAGAACATTAACGTTAAATTAACTTTGTGTTGCCCGGCGATCCAACGATCTCCACGCGTCGTCTAGAGTCGAGCGAGAGTAGTATGGATCTCTCTGTTGGAACCTCTGCTCTACCAGCCGACGAGGGATCGCATTAACGATTAACCAACAGCGTTCGAAACAGCGGTTCATCGGCGATGTTAATGTTTGCTTCGTTCGCTGAACGAGAGACTCGATTTCGCAGCTGTTTTCGGTCGATTTTGTTAAAGAGGATCGAGGAAGCCTTATCGGAGAGGGAAAACGTCGAAAGAGCTTGCGGAGCGGATGTGAAGAGTGCTCGATTTATCGATCCGTGGTCGGGGGGGTTTCCTTTTTTAGTTTTACAAGCGAATGTTAGTCGAGTACTTGGATAGGATAAGGGGGGGGGGGGATAGCTTGATCCTGTTATCGATACGCGGCTTCCGGTTTCCTTGGAGCACTCTCGGAATCAAAGTACGGAAATGATCGCGACGTTTCGATTAATCGAGCCGCGATCAGCGAAGACTCTCTCCTTCGAGGGAAAATTCGGTGTCAGTGAAAAGTCTCTGACCACTTTCGGTAGCCTCTCGTTGCTCCTGAAAAATTCCCGCGGCAAAGGTGACGATCCGTCCGATCGTAACGTGAATGGTTCCGTTCTCGAGAAGCGAGATGGAGAAACGGGGCAAGGCGTTCGCCGCGGTGTCGACGGCCAAAAGGAGAGGGACCATTGAAAAGTGGGGCAGGACAGAAAGAAGGAAAGGCCCACCACCGGAGTTGATTTGTATCCAGCAACGTTTGAAAAGTCGCGTGTTTATCTTTGGACACCGCCCGGGAAGTTCGCTCGTAACTCTTGAAGCGGTATTTCCCGGCGCTGCTGCTCCCCTTCGAGAATAGTAGTGCGGGTTGTGCCGCGTGAATTTCGATCGCTACAATTAGAGCAAGTTGCCGCGATGGGAAGTTCGCTGCTACAAAATTGCACGGAGATTGGCCGGCTCGAAGGGACCCGTTGGTTCGCTCATTTCTGCAACTGCGACATGTGAGCCCAAGCTCCGTCGCAATTCGCGCCAGCTCTTCCACCTTTAACCGAGCAATCTCGGATAATTCGCGGCCAATTTTCCATGAAGGAGAGAGAGAGGCCTCGACGCGATTCCAAGTGCTTCGTGGAATACGCTCGCGTCGCGAACATGGGGTATCCCGTAGAACGTAATCGCGCACGGCCATCGAGGACCCGAGTGATTGTTGGAGTATTTCTGATTCTAGGGTGCTTACCATCAGCTCGGATCTGACCACCGTTCTTCAGGTGTTGAACGAGGTCGTACCTAATCTCGAGGAGGTAAGTCTTGCCACCGGAGGAGGATCGACAGGGGAAAAGAAACGACTCAGTCGCGAGACTTATTTCTCTTTGGTAAACTCGCGGTTAGATTCCTCCGATTTTTGCTCCATCTTTTCCCTTCTTCGTGTCGAACGGTCAAAGTTCCTCGCTAATCGTTGCGCAAAATCAGGCCGCCAGAATAGCGGTAGAAGTTTGAAAAGATTCGTTTGACGGCTGGGCGATTGGGACCGCGGATGCTGAGGGCTGGAAATGATTTCAGAACGGATCGCGCCATGGCAGCGACGAGATCGACGTACGCATGCTGGTGCATCAGAGCCAAGCTGGATGCATCATAGGCAAAGGAGGCTTAAAGATCAAGGAGCTTCGAGAGGTGAGTCATATTTACAGCATACCACTAACGCTAGTCACGGGCCGACATAACTTTTGCGATTGTCACGTTCGACGCGTGCCAAGGCCTCTGGCGACTATTGAGATTCATCCGACGAATTTAGCAGAGAGCTGGCTCCTCTGATCTACGAGATCTCCTATCCAGCGTGTCTAGCAATTCTAATACACGCGTGGCGTCGCGGCACTGCTGGGTAGACCGTCACCTTGTTTGCACAGCGATATTTCCGAAACGATTTCAGAGCCCCGCGACAATTCAGAGCACCGATTGGAACTCCTCATCTTCCACAACGCGCGCGCGATCATTGGAGAGGCACTCTATCCGGGAATTTCAACCGGACGTCCAAGTAATTAGCCCGGAATTACTGTAATTATCAGCAGTAACTCGCGCGACGGTGTCCCGTCTTAATTACGATCCAGCGGTAACGAGCGGTCTTAACGTTTGTCACCGAAATCCAGGGCACGTTAACGCGCATCTCGTTCGTCGTCGCGCGATTAATCGCCAGGGAAAAGAATTGCGCGTCGCCGCCAGCTAAATCTTTAAATCCACGATCGGTGGAACGGTGCGACCGTTTGTCGCTGGGCGACGATAGAAATTGTTACGCGCAACGAGCCCGTCACAAAGGAAGATGGAGAAAGAGATGAAGTGTGCCAAGTCACGACGTGCAATACCGGTAAAAAAAAAAAAAAAAATGGGAAATGAGTCGCTTTCAATTAGTCGATCACTCGAACCAGTATCGCGGCTAGGTTTTACGTAACAACGAACGGCGGGGCTAGGTCAGGCCGGGGTATGCAACGTGGCCAAGTGGCTCGTTACGTTTTCGCGTTCAGAAGAGGGAAAATCGAACGGCGCAAGACCTCTTGTCCTGGCCGGAGTCGCAATAGGCCACTCGAGTGCCGCGCCGCGACTTTCCTTTCAGAGCTTTGTCGGCTTCTCCTTCTCGAACTTGACACACTCCCTCGTATCTTTTGAGTTGCGCGTCTTTGACGAGTAACGAATGCATTATCCTTCTTATAACAAGGAAGAGAGAAGCAGCCATTTCCAAGTTGCCAGTAATTAATCCAAATGAACGTTTCCCTCCCTGCGCTTTCTTGCACCCGGTCCGTGGGGGCGACTTGGCGTGTGTCTCGAGTTTCTCTGCATCACGATGAAAAACCAGAAAAAAAAACAGAGAGAACCGTGCGTCGGAGATAATAGGGCGACCCGTTGCAGACTATGCCATCACGACCAGCAGAACCACCACAACCCCTTTCACGTCTTGGTCGGTAGGGGGATGAAGACGTGGCACTGCCACTCGGCGACGTCGCCGAGTCGTTTTATTTCGACTCCTCGTCGCAAGGGGTGACTTTATTGATTCCGAATGGCTGCTTTTTGCGTGTAACCAAAGATTTTATCCTTTCCACCCCCCCGCATCCCCCAACTTAAATCGAGCTTACGAGAAACGATTATTTCCCTCATCCGGCGCGAGCTTCTCGTCCAGGACGCTTGCGATTAAGATCAAGACGAGGTGATTTGTGCAAATTCGAGGGATTTCAAGGTAAATATAAAGGAAGCCCAAAGTGTGGAGAGGTCTGCATAGCAATCCGACTGCGAACTTAAGCCCCGCGGTTCACCGATCCGTTTTCCTCATTTTCCGCCGCGCCCTGCATCCCCCTTTTGTACTCGGTATTGTCGTCGCCCTTCTGCCCTATCTTTCCATCTATCCATCTATTTGTCAACAATAATCGACGCTATTCCGACGCTCTGGGGCGCACTTAACACGTGCAATATTTCGAGTAGAGAGACGCGTCTGGTGTATTGTGATACCTCGCAGAATCCCCGCGCGAGATCTCCAGCATTGGAAGCAATAAAGCTCGTTGTTTGCACCGCGCCTTCTTCCCCTGATTTCTTGATACGGAGCGCGACGGAATTGCTTGCTCCTTGCTTCGACTATAGCCAGAAAGATAAAAGCTTGCGCGTTTTATTATTAAAATTTCTCCCGGCTCTGCTGGATTTTTCCCGATTCCCTTTTTTTTTTTACGGGCGCTTCTGGTTGCTGAGCTGGCGCTCGTACGTACGCACCGAAACAAGCGGAACCCGGTCGATTCGGATGCACGTAGGGAATCATTAAGCGCGCACGCACCCTAGGGACACGCTGGCCAGCCGCGTGCTTCATCAGGAAAGTGCGTTTTCACACGCACGAGTGCGTGCCCGGTGCACTCGATTAGCGCTCGTATGCGTTTCAAACGAGTCCGAGCTGAAAATTGCTTTCCCTCCTTTTTTTTTTTTCATTTCATTCCTCGCGAGCCTATCGCAGATTCAATGTCCGCGTAGCTATCTCATTGTCTGCCGCGAGTGCGATAAAAAACGGAGAACCTGGAGCGAGCAAGTCTCACGCAAAAGCCATCGGATTCCGGGCTCAGTCGCGATAGGTTTCTTTTCTGGTTTCGTCAGCGTCGACAAAGTCCTGTCGTGCCTCGGGAACAACGCCTCGTCACGGACGGTGGCTGGGCCGTGGATCGTGAACCGAGGGTAGAAAAAGCTCTTTCAGGGAAGCTCGAAATTAATTCCAGGAAAGTACGGCGGGTAATTATGCGCACGCGATGCCTTTATTATCTGGCGCCGGCGTTTCGTCTACGTTCGAAGCGGGCGCGACAAGAGCAGCCGCAAACAGCTTTGCTAATTTACTTTGGCCGCCGCGCCGGTGCTGAACGCGTGCCCTTTAATAGGGCTTCGTTCGTGAAATCGATATGACGATTTCCGCAGTTTCCAGGGAATTCTCTTCGGCCGGGGCTGATTTTTATTGGAACAGTCACTGGATCTTTCTTCTCTTCGTGCAGAGACAGAGGAGAGTCTGTTGTAGCAGGGCCTTGTTAAGGGGTAACACCACTGTAACAGCTTGAAAAATAGCGTTTTTTTGGCAATTTTTCCTGAATCGAAGGAAAGGTAATAGAATAACTATACTGGAGGAAGTTATTAAGCACATATTTTGTTATTAAAAAAAAAAAGTTAGAGAGAAATATTACAAAATGGCGGCACTGAAGCCATTCTCGTGAGGCATGTTGAAGTTTTAGCGCTCTGCGGCACGCAGTGTAGCTGGTGCAAATTTGAATTTAAAAAAACAACAAAAATATGACTTAAATCTACATGTTTATAGCTAGAGAAATACGTAGGGGATTTTAAAAATATTGATTTTTGTGTGATTGGTGAGCATTTGAATGAAAAACGTTCAATTTTCTATAAAAAGAGGGCAATCATTTGTTAATAAGTAATGTTTAAATTAACTTATCGAAAATCCCGTACGTATTTCTCTTGAAAATGTTATTTTAAAGATATTGTTAAAAGTTCGAATGAAAAGAATGAAAATTGTTGGAGTTATGCTGCGTGCCGTGTTGAAAAATCGTGTTTCGAGAAAAACGCGTTTAACGCCGGTAGTCGTTTCGAAGCAGTCCGATGCGCTTGGGGAAGAGCTCGAAATTTCAAGGAAACAAATTTGTTTCAAGTAATACAGTTTTTGCCCCATATTCTAAAAGGTTCAAAGCATCTTTTAAGCAAATAAAAAAAAAATCAATTTCCCGAAAAATTTACAGTGGTGTTACCCCTTAACGCCGGTAGTCGTTTCAAAGCAGTCCGATGCGCTTGGGGAAGAGCTCGAAATTTCAAGGAAACAAATTTGTTTCAAGTAATACAGTTTTTGCCCCATATTCTAAAAGGTTCAAACCATCTTTTAAGCAAATAAAAAAAAAAAATCAATTTTCCGAAAAATTTACAGTGGTGTTACCCCTTAACGGCGGGCTCTCGGGGCTTTCCACCTCGTGTTCTCCAGCAACATGTGTTGCTATGGGCAGTCCTCGAAGGTCCATGCGGCACGCAATCCGAACAGGTGCTGGGGAACCAGGTAACGGACGGTTTCTAACAGCTGCCATGCCAGGTGCAGCTGCCTCTCCGGGCCAGGCGAGGCGCGGCGACGTGACACGCGGCAACAGAAGATTTTCATGTGCGGGCAGCGTCTCCTTCCGATTTCCCATTGGCTTCTGCCCTGAGAAACCTGCCTGCTTATCTACCATTCGTTTCAAAAAATTTCCACCTTTCGGGGAGAATCATCATTATCTGCCAAGGCGCGGATTAGTTGGGTTAACGGTTGGAAAATACTGTTTTCCATGAGAATTTCTAACTGGAGAATGCGTAGACGAGTGAGTCGGTATTGCCGGCAGGGGCGAAGGTGCACAGAAATTTCGGAAATCGCAAGGAGAATGGCCTGGGAAACTCGGAACTATCTGGAAGCACACCCCCACCGCGGATGAATGCAGGGCTGGCAACTTTCCCTTTTCCCGGGGGTGAACAGTTCGAGCGTCGTGTCGCGTCGGTGCAAAGCTGCATGCTAAGACACGAATAATGAAAAGCAGCGGCTGGTAATTCCCTTCGTGGATGAATGAAGGTGGGTGGAGTCTGAACAGCCGCCGAAACGGAATCAGGGGCGCATGACAGTCCTTCGAACCCTCTGCCTTTTCAGTTCCCGTTCGGACGTCCGCGCGAGAGGTTCTTCCTTCCGCTTATTATCCCCTGCTCGGGGCAGTTCATCGGTTCACTCGATTCTTTTATTTTACCTCGTGCTTGTGATATTTTCTCTATCGCTGTCTCATCGGTCGATAGCTATGGCGACGCGTTCCGGATTTTGGTGCCATTTCGAAGATTTTCACGGCGATGGGTACGTGTGTCTTCGAGTTTCATTCTTTTAAGGATTTTCGCCTGACTTTTAGTGATACGCGAATGTAACAGAAACACGTGCTTTGTGATAGTTTTTCAATTTTTCTTTTTTTCTTGTTAATGTTTCGTTCCTCTCGACCACACGCTGGTACCACGAGCGCGTCACGATTCAGCCGACGAAACAAGGCGAGAGAACAGTCGGCGGCTCGCAACGCGACGCGATAATCTCGAGATTGGATCCGCGATCGCCTCGCGGCCGATGTTTCCCTCTCTTAATTACGTAATACGCGGTCGGGACGGATGGTCGCACGGCAAAGGGCGTAAAAATGCTCACGTGAGTGGCTCACCTCGCCCCCCAGTCTTACGCTTTCGTCTCGAGGGTGGCAAAGGAGCGAGTGGTAAGCAGAGATCTCGCGTGTCATTTCGCTATAATTCTCGCCGGCAATTTATGCTTTTCGCAGAAAAGCTGCTGGAACTGGGGGGTGGCGAGCTAAAAAGAGGGAAGGGAGATGGCGATGGCGGGGGTGAACGGGGGGAAGAATGTCAGGAACGAGGTAGAGACGAAAAGGGAATTCGCGAACCACTTTGCCGGGGACAATATCGTATGTCTTAGCTACTTCGTAAAATAAACACCAACCCGCCTCGTTCTTCTTCCACTACCCCTAGCGCAGGCTACATTTTCATACGTTCAACCCACCCACCCACCCCTTCGGCGGCTGTTCGCGGAAGGTAAACTCTCGGCGTGCCTGCGATTCTCTCGTCCTTTCCTTTCTACGCCCCCTGTTCCCCTTACAGTTTTCAGTTCCCTATCTGATTCCCTAGTCGCGCCTGTTCCCTTTCGTCGCTACTTCGCTTTCTTAATTTCCTTTAGACTCCTTCGTTAATTTAATTAATATTTCTTACGTCGTCCTAACTATTCTTATCTCCTTCCGTCACGTTTCCTCCATTCGGAACTACTTAGCTCTTTCCAGCTACCCCTTACAGTTTCCTACGCTATTGCAATTCCATTTCCTTCTCACCTACTTCTCGCCCGCGCGTCTTCGCTCGCTTCCTCTCCAAATTTTCTTTCCTCCGTTCCCCCCGTTACTTTCCAATTGTTCCAAGCATGCTTCCACCGGCGTTTCGCCATTCAATCTTCCCTGTTCCGTGTTTTCGGAGAAAGGGGCAGATCCTCGCGAGAAGACACCCCCCCCGGCTTGCCTGGTTGCATGCGCACACAGGGGCCCGTATTCTTACGCAAGCAGCCGGCCGCACCGATGTGCTCAAAGACTGTTTATTAAAAAGCTTTTAGCGATATTAGACCGTCCACAAGGAAGTTTCCTACCGGCGAAGACTCTGAGAAATTCTGCGGCGCTCCGTTGGCGGGATGCTTCGCGGAAAAGAAGAAGGTGCGCGCGCGCGAAATTCGCGGAACGTAATTGATGGGGGAATTCTTTTGAAAGCCGCGGCAGTTTATTAGAATTGGAGGGGAGAAGTTAGAGGATCTATTCGTCGACTATCCCGGATGAAAAGGCTGAATCGTTGCTTTCGCTCAATTACCACGGCTGGCGTGGCGCGAACAAAAGCACAGGCGCCAAGTTTTTCCGACACCTGTGCGGCGCACAGTGGGGCACGTAGCATAGGATTCGCGGAAAAAATGTCATAACTTCGGTGTTTCTCAATATTTTTGAGTACTTTTTTTTTATATTATTTGTTAATAGCCAACGGTTATATGGACAAGAACATTAATAAAATTTAAGCATTTTTAACCAATGAAATAGTAATAAACCCCGTAAACATTCGGTATACAAAAACCATATTTGATAATTATGTACTAATAAATATGTAATATTACATAAACAATGTATTATTTTCGAACAGTATGAAACATAATAGAGAAAGAAAATAACACAATTGAATTCTCTGTATCGATTATAGTAACAATACTTTATTTATAATTTTTATTGTTTTTTATTATTTAATGATCATAATATTACATGTCCATACAAACTAAAACTATCAAAAATAATAGAAAATAGAAACTGTGTAAAAATAGCGAGGAATACCGCTGTGGTGATGAGTTTCTGCGAAATCGCATGCAAAGCGCACTCGGGTGATTATGTATTAATAACAGCCAAACTTGCAAATATATGCAGCCAATTTTTGGAGGGCTGTTAGTAGATGGTATCTGCTTTCAATTAGTACTATCTAGAGCCCGGAGGAAGGCGGAGCTTTTTTTATAAACCTAAAAGAGTTAATGAAAACTTGAAATACTAGATAGCTTCATTTGAAGTTGTATAGTGGGATTACGGCGAAGAGTTTTCGAAAAGTATTTATGTCACAAATAAGCTGAGACTATGCACATTCGAAATACACGAGGTACAAAAATAAAAATATCTAGCGGAATTCAGAAAAAAATCGACAACCTGGTACGAATATTGACACGTTTCCCGTCAGAATACGAAAGGTTAACTTCAGATCAATTTTTCTTTGCAATTAATATGAATATGACATATCTGTCATAGATATTAGATACGTTGGTCCATCGGCTATCAAGATACAGTGATGAATACACAAAAATACCAGTTTCATTTTAAGACTTTTTTCCTCTCCAGCCCCACTGTGCGGCGTGCGCAACGGTGTGCATATTCCCCGCTGCCGCTAATTGCCGCGTTCTCGCGCCGCTGTTGACCGATCCGCCTCTTCTTCCTGTAGAAAGTGGCCCTGGCCGGTCATCGCGAGCCAGACTTCCTGGCCGTTTCGACGATCCGTCCACTTTCTTCTGCTGGTGGGTGCGGTTTACGGCAACCGCTAGAGCCGGCCGAATGGGTGACACATGTGGAAAACCACAGATCCTTCCTGCCGACCGTCCACCATCTGCCTTCCACGACCACTTCCGGCCGCTGTTCGGCCCAACTCCTCGGGCCTCCCTCTCTCATAAGAGGGATCCTCCTCCGCTCTTGTAGGCTTCCCCGCTTCACCTTTCGCCTTCTTCTCGGCGGACCTCGTATCCGTCGAAACGCGCAAACGAAAAGTTGCAATCTTGGACGCTGCAAGTGCCAATTATCTTCCGCTACTCGGTTAATTCGTTTAACTTCGACCGAATTGCGCCCCGCTCGTCCAATACCCTCCAGCGAGGGACCTAGAAATTTGAATCGGTGATGCCTTTAAATAGCATTCTCGCATCGATACAAACTCGAGTGCACCCTATTAAACATTTTCTTTACCTTGCAAACGAAGTTGGCGAGACAAGAGGCATCTCTCCCCCAATCGAAACGATCGATAAGCAACGAGACGCTTCTAGTTAATCAACGGACGCGAACAAAGTATTCTTTGTGCCGCAAAGGGTTGAAGGGTATCGCGAAACATTCCGGTGGAAGCCTCCTCCGGCGGGATCCACCGAATCGATGTATCTTCCAATCGATTTTCCGACTTGCCGAAGTGTCGGCGTCTCCGCGAAGCCGTTTCGTCCCCTTCTCAATTACCCTTATTTTTCTTGCAAGCTCGTTCCTCCGCAGAGGGGGAGAGGAAAGCGAGGGACGGATCGAAGCTGTTTACGCTCACGATTCACCGACCACCACGGTTTGTTTCAGCACATTCAATTACTTATTGCCGCATGTACGGTTTCCCGGTTTTCGGCTTACCGAGCGGCGCACTCCCGACGAGCCTGTTACGCGCGCGTCAGCGTCATTCGGTTCGACAGCGCATTCGCCGAATGCCGGCCAAAGTATTCACTTTAGCGAACAAGTCTGGAGAAGAACATCGTCGCTACCCCCGTCGAAATGGTTTATTAGCAGGGGACATGCGCGAAAGAGCATTCTTTCCTTGGCTGATCCTTGCGCCCTCTCCAATTTTCCACACCCCTTTGGTCGACCAGCCGCGCGTTGTTAAATTCTCGCGCTCCAGTTGACGCCGACAATCGGCCCGCTTCGTTAATACCGAGGATTTTTCCAATTAGTCGACTCGGATTATTCACTGCCTCTGTTCGCAACTGGCGCAGCGAATGATAGTTGCGAACCGAGCCAATTGCTTTTGGCGGTGACGACGATGACCCTGCGACCGTCTTCTTGTCTCGTTACTTAAGAACGATAGCGCTATCGAGTTGCTATATCTCGTAGCTGGGAAAGCAGAGAACTGGAGAAGAAGGGTGCTAGCGTAATTAGGAGTTTCAGTTGTCGGAGGAGTGTCGTGAAAAAACAGCAGGAGCACAATAGTTGGCGGAGCGCAAGGAGAAGACGCGTTAGCGGTGGGCACGGAATTCTATCGATCGAATCGCGTCTCTTTCTCGGCTCTTCCGCTCATTGAAAGCTTGTAACGAGGCTTTTGTAACGCGAGCCATTCGGATGCAAATCCTGCCCGGGTTTCTTCTCGACGATTCGCTTAGAAACGTCCGATGCAGCGACCAAGTTGGCCGGGAGGAGGAATTTGTTGCGGTTCGAACACGGGTCACGGAACGATCGGGGCCCTATTCTTCGGCTCCATTCAATCTCCTACCGATTGACCTCTGCCTTTTCCTCCCGCGTTCAATGGGCGACCAAGAATATGATAACTCGAACTCAGGAAAAGCTTCACAACAGCGTCCCTGTCAGGTGAAACTTGGATGATTTGTGAAATCTGTTTCTGCTGGGAGAAAAGAAAGAGAGAATGGCGACGGTTCGGCGACTCGAAGAGTATATATTTAACGTCTGTTTTCGAGCAAGGATACCTCCTCGTCGCTCTATTTTACAAAATGACAATAACAAGTACGAAATAGCGTAACAGAGGCGGCGAAATCATGTTTCCAAGGAAACTTGCATTCACTAGACCTCGGGCTCGAGTATCGGGACACCGATAACCCTTCTTAAAAGAATAACACGCGCAGAGATTGGTAGGCAGGCTTATCTGGACACTGGACATTCGCGTTACACTCGAGTGGCATTTAGTATGCTCGGGTAAAGTAGTAAAGGACATGTAGAAGGCACGGGACCACTCGCGATGGTTCTCGTTTACTTATCCAGGCTACGCGGTTCGGCCGCTTTTCCCCGTAGCACGCAACTTTTCACACGTTTCCACTCTCTGGATACAAAGGGATGTTGCCTGTCGCGAGGCTACAAGTAGACTAAATAGAGGGTGGCTACGAGAACGACGACGGCGGCCACCGCGAGAAGAACGGTACTTTGACCGTCGCCCGTCTTCTCCGACTGTTTGCCGTAGGTGGACGCCCAAGACTTCTTCGGCGACTTGTTGGTCCTCTCGGCTTCCACCAGCTCGCCGACTCGGTACTTTTGCATCAGCTCGAAAGCGTCCTTGGAGTGACCGACATCGTCGAAGTCGTCGGAGCCGTCTTTGCCTCCGTGATCCAGCAGGATCTCCTCGCCACCCGGGTGCTCGTTCAAGAAGCCCGAGACGTCGTACACCTTGTCGTGCAGGATTACCAGGGTCTTGTTCTTGCCATCGGTGGTCGTCACAACCTCGTTCCTCGTGTACTGCTTGGTCATCCTTTCGCCGGGATAATCTGGGGACAACGAACGATTAGGCTTGCTGCTTTCCTCCTCTTTCGACCGATTCTCTTTGGGCATTTCTCGATTCCCCTCGTTTGTCGACAGGACGTTTGAAAAAGGAAAGCCGTGTAGCAGGATACGGCACTTGGTATGAATTTAATAGGTAGATTCTTCTCACGCTTCGTTATCGTGTGTGCGATGCGCGTGTCTCGGGAATGATTCGGTAGATCGGCATCGGCGAGTGACACTAGGAATTTATATCGAATACTAATTAATCGAAATAACCAATTACTTGCATGAAACTGCCAAGACAAGACAACGCAAGGCAAGGCAAGGCTGGGGGAATATTTGCAGGGCGGGGTATCGTTGGCATCTACTTAACATCTATTAAAAAATTTCTGTATATTCTCTGTTTATTTTATTTATTTTATATCTTTACTATAAGGTGTACCTACTGCATTACTTTGGTCAAATTTTGTATTCTAAAGGGTTCTCCCGCCAATCCAATAATAATACTAATAATAATAATAATAAAAAGGAAAAGGAAAATTTGTATGCATTTTGACACTTGTAATGCATTCACAAAAAAATGCAATGTTACGACAAAATACTTAAAGCAAATGTAAAAATGTTAATTTCTATATTATTTAGAAATATATTCCAAAAACACGCCGACGTTCGACCCAGTTTACGGTATCAGGTTCGACCTTCCAATTTTGGTATTTTATTTCTGACGCGATAAACGCCCGCTACTTACACGCGTTCTATTGCGCAACAATGACCGAAGACAACACAGAAATATGACGAAAACACGCATCGGGGAAAAGTTATATAGACTTTTTGTCGGAATTTATCGTTAGCTGTTTACCGGTAAGCGAGTGACGTGTACTCTGAATATTCTTATCCAGAGAACTCTCGTTGGAACACGTACTATACTCGGGCGGAGAAGAACGCAAAGGCGCTCGCTATCAAACGCAATTACGCGAAGGTCATCAGCATTACGTAATCTACGTGGCGTGAACAATGACACGCGCTATTACAGTTTTTATTTCTTGCAAAATTGCGATGGAGTTTCCAAGTAGTCGCTAAGTCGTCCATGTCATTATCGATAGTAGAATCTAATGGACAGTTAATTATATATCCCTAGACGGGTGTTTAAAGCAAAGAAGGTCGAGAAGCTTCCCCGCCAACGACTGCGATTGCCATTCGCTGCTACAAAGATTACCTAAAGACGGCCTTTGCCTTTGCCTTTGCTTCGAAAACTGGCGTCTCTCGGTTCAGTTTCTCACGCGTGCGTTTCTACAATTCAGGGAAACGCGCTGGAAAAGATAAGAAGTGAATTCAGCGGAAGCATGTTTTGAAAAGGCTCGGCACTGTGTACGCATGAAGGTTGAAATTCAAGGGGAATCAGTCCAGTCGGTAGTCAGGCACGCGCGCGCCGAGCAAGCTCGCTGATGTAGTCCAGCGCGCTACGTCAGACATGGCGGCCAAGGCGACTGCCAACGCGAATACGACGAATGCCTGGCGTCAGCCACGCGCGCGTCCGTTCGATGATGTATGAATTATGCTACATGTTCCGCGGGACACAAGGCCGGCACAGTATTCACTTCCGGTGGTCAAGTGGTCGTCGCCGAGCGCAATGCTAACCGAGGATCAGCTTTGGCCGGCCGACCGATCCACGTACCTTCTCGTTTCAGTCGTTTACGTGCGAGCCCGAGAAGGCGCTGCTGCTGCTCTCGATGCCTCGTGGCTCGGGGTCTGTCTTGGAATTCCTTCGTTAGCTCCGACGAGAGAGCAGGAGAGGGCCGAGGAAAGAACGCGATAGTACAATCTCGGCGGATGGTTATTTCTAAAGCGGTTTCTTCGCGAGGCTACACTAGCACAAACACTGTAAGGTCCAACTGAGCTCGTAGTAGCTTTATCCTGGCCCCTCTCTAGATGCTGCCCCACTACCTGTTCCTGTCCCCTTATCATCTTCGACTCCCACTCGCTCGCGCTCAGTTCTCTCAGCTCCCTTTCTCTCTCGCTCTCCTGCTCCTTCTCGAGCATCGAAGCTGCCGCGGAACTGGACGCGAGCCGTGGTAACGCGGAGAACGCATCCGATCGCGATCGTTCGCCGCGAGACACTTTGCTGCACAATTGTGGATGAACGTAGCCGGGGAACTGGCGGGAGAGCAGATCGAGCCATTCTTAACAGTTGTTTACGGCTGCATAGAAGAGACTGATATTTTCCTTCATTCGTTTGTCGCGCAAACACGCGTCCTCCCGCGAATCGCTCGGGAGCTTCGTTTCGGTCGCTGCGAGGCGTAAGCTTGGTTCATATTGGCCGACCGTTACACGGACACTATCCTATAAATAGCGTTAAGCCGTGTGTCTTCGATAAGATTAGGAATTGTCAACGAGTCCCTGGAGGCTAGAGGCAGCGAACAATAACACGGAATCGACATTCGTCGCGGCATCTATTTAACGAGACTTCTCTTACCACCGAATCCCGTGCTATTTTACCGTACTTTCACTCGAACGTTATTCTTCGCTCGGTGATAGGGTGACTGTTGTTGGGCAATGCGTTGGAAGTAGGACGGCGCACAGTGGTTTAAAGGCGGAAAAAATCTCAAAAAATTATGTCACAATTTCGTATTGTTTTTTTAGGTATGTCTTTTTTATCGGTTGTGTATCGGTCATTTCCTGTCACTTAGCCTCTAAAACCGATTACAAGTGCGGGAAAACTCGCTCTAAAGAAGTATGCCCAAAATTTCTACATATCACTAAGTGGACCTGTTTTTTCCGGAGTAGTTTTATTACTCATTTTTACATAGTGTAGGACAACAAGAGGCAGAATTGAAACTGTTTTCAGAATATAACAATATCTCAAAGAATACCGAGGTGTTTTAGAAAACACCCCATTAAAAATTTTCACCGTCCATCACCGTCTGTAATATGTTTATATTGAAGAATTAAAACGATCCTTTTACGTACTTTGTTTCGACAAATTTGTCTAAACATTGTACAAGTACAAAATCCGTTCAAAAAACGAATATTTAAAGTTAAAAATAAATTAAATAATTAAAAAAAAATTCAGAAAAGAAAAAAAAAACGCATATTTTGATTCTCTACAACTTTTCTATTGGACAAAAGTACATTGAGGCAGAATATGAAACAAAAATAATTAAAAAATATTGAGAAATGCTGAAGTTATGAGTTTTTTCCACTTTCTCCTCTATGCGTCGGACCACTGTGCGGCGGTAGGTCGGAAGGTTGAAAAAAGGGGATGGAATTTTGGTGGAAGGGATGGTCGACCCGCGTTCTTTCGTAAATTATCGAGGAGATTCACGACGGACTTGGGACCGTAAAGTCTAGGTAAATCCGGATGGTCGGTATTGATCGGAAACTGTGCATCATCGTGTGCGCCTCTCCGTCAGCCGCATGCCGACTGCGTTCAACGGGGAATGTTACACGCTGATCGTGTACTACGGCTGCGTCAACTGTGAATGGGGCTTTATTAAGTATCTGCGACTGGATACCTGCTGATATCATTCTCGACGCGAACGCGATGCGCAAATAGACAACTCCTGTGTCGCCTATTCGATCATATAAAACGACGAATCTAACTTACTCCGAAATGTGCACGAGGATAATGGTAATACATTTTCATGATTGTTTATGCTTTCTTTCCCAGCGTTATCAATGGAATTGATTAAGTTAGTCCGAAGCACAGCAATCTGGCGGAATCCAAGTCTTGTTATCTTAAAGTGTCCGCAATTCTTGTTGTGAAAATAAAAACCGCTAGTCACGCTGACGAGCGAAGTTCCTTCTACATGCTAGGTCTTTGGTCGCGATCAGTTGAACCACATACATACCGGGCTAGTAAAATTCCACGTCACTCGGCGTTACCAGATCCGTTGAGATAGGCTTCTCACTGGATTCTCAACTCGATCACTTTATTTAACATCCTCGTAACGCGCTTATCGCGCCCGGTCATTTTCGTTACGCAAAAACAAACGTTGGATTAAGCGCACATCGATAAGTGGGACCGAATTTGATAAGCAATCTATCGCTCGGCCTCGGGAGGGAATAGATTGTACATACATGGACCCGTTGCTCGATTCATCTCGACAACGGTGCATAAGGAAATTCACCCGCGATTAACTCCCACGTAGCATAAATAAATGTTTTATTCGTTGTAATTGTACAAATTGCCTATTGGGATATTCGAATAACTGCTATTCGAAGTGCATCGTTCGGTAGCTTCTACGAGAGGAAAAAGTAATAGAATATGACGGCGTAAACGACGACTCCAGTTGCCATGATTACCGGGAGCCATGGTGACGATTCAGTTTTCGGTTGATCGTACGTCCAATTGTCATCGTCTATCGTCAGGTCTTGTACACCTGCCACGGAAACAAACCAAAGCGTTGAATTTATTTAACGAACCGTGGTATAGGTACGTTGCCGAAACGCTTACTCGGCGTGGCATTCCTTATCCTTTGGTAAGGAATCGCGAAAAATTGAGGCATTCGGAGTAAAAACGGACTAACCCACATTGGGGAAAAGATTGATTTTTCCTATTTTATATGATTAACTCAATTTCGCAAAAGTGTGGGCTAGTTCGTTTCTGCCCGCAATGCCTCAGTTTGTGATTATTGGAACATCGTACCTCTGTCAGATTGTTCGGTAGATTGTTCGGTAGATTGTTCGGCAGGTTGATCGGTAGGCCCTCCGGTAAGGGAGCCCGTTACTGTACCGATCTTATAAGTTTCTCGAAGCTGCACCGCTTCCAAAGTGTGCCCTATCTCGTCGAAGCATTTGGTCGAATCTTGCCCGCCTAAACTCACCAGCACCTCTTCCCCGCCGGGGTGTTCTTTCAGAAATTTCGTGATGTCGTACACGCCGTCTTTATACACGATCCACAGATCGTCTTCCCGATTGTGTTTCGCCACCTCTGCTCCCGCGTAGACGGTCGACATCTTTCCTGTACTATCGTCTTTCAGACGCCTCACTTCTCTCGAAAGATCGTCACCGCCGTGAATAATTTATCGTACCAAAAGCGTTAGTGCCCGATTTAAATGCAGAGTCGCCCGGCTCGATTTCCAGCAGATCGAAAGTAGAGCACAGCCTATCGACCGATCTGAAACGCAAGACAACATTTTCCGAATCCTCCTTTCGCAGAATCTACTCCCGCCGATTGCTCGCCGATCTATTCCCATCTGTCGCGGATATTATAATACCGCGGGAGTATTGTGTACCGGAAGAAGGAAAAGTCAGCTCTCGTCGAAGCCTTGGACGCCCGCGGTATCGACCATGGCCGATGGCCCGACCACGGCGTTTCTTTTTCTTCTTCGCTTCGCGAAAGCTGGTTTCGCGACCTCTCTTTCGCCCGTCTTCAACCTCGGCCGATCGGTACGCGCGAAATATTCGCCGGACGAAACTATTGCGCGCTCGACGGCTCCGACGTATTTCACTTGTAACTCACCTGGCTTTTTCATTAACCGATGATCTACTTTTCGCGTGCGTGTCTCGTGGCGGCTGACGGTGCGCAAGGTTCCAAGCAATGCCCGCGGATGTTACGGATCGACTACGTACGTGCGCGCTCCTCTTCCTTCGATCGTTGAAATTCATGCCTCCCCGAACAATGATTTGATGAAAATGCATAGTCCCACCAATCGCACAAAGAGTCATTTGCACAGAATGGAATTGCGTTTACGATCGATGAATCTTTTATTTACCCTTGTAGATCGGCGCTCGGTGTGCTTCTTTGAAACCGTTCGCTCGCCGTATTTCTCCGAGCGATCGGACAATTAATGATAAATATCGAAGTCGTTTCCCGTGGAGTAAACGGATGATAATACCTCCGGCTTTCCTGCCATTTTCAGCCTCTTTCCCCTTATCGTTTCGAGTAATAAGGCTAACTTTTCCAGACGCCATGCACACGCGACAGAAGTTCGCTTCAAGTTTCCCCTCGGCAATCGGTTTTCCACGTTAGAAACCGAGAGAGGTAGAAAACGCAGCCCCGTACACGGTCATCTAACTTCAAACTACCCGCGGCCACGAATTTTCGTTTCCTATTGGACCGTGATGCATCTTTTTCTTCGAGCTTTTCAGAGGTCTTGGCGCTGTAATTACGTTTCTCGCGTTTTAACAAATAAAAACGTGTGTCGGCTACCAGGAAGCGAGAGAGAGAGAGGCAGAGCTGCCTCTGAAAGCACAATCTCGCGTATGAGGGGTTGCCTGTTAACCAACTTGCAACACGCGATCCACTCGTTGCCACCGAAAGGTGGGTTCTCCTATAGCGACTGGGCGCAACGTCATGACTTAGTCGATTTCCTCGAAAACGAAGCGCGATATCAAAAAAATTTATTCTTTTTTCTCGACTTATGTACTTCTTATGAGTCGAAAAGAAACAGTAACTTTTTTTGATATCGCGCTTCATTTTCGAGAAAATCGGCTTCGAAAATCTTGACGTTGCGTTTAGTCGCCTATACGAAAACCTGCTTCATGAATGTCTCGAACGAGTTATCGAACCGAGATATTACCGGGCTCTCGCGTCGTTTTCCCTGCTCCCCCCTACACGGTTCTTCCCTGCTAAAGTGGGACCGGTTGACATTCGTGTTGCAGAAAACTGGTGCGAGGATCAAGATCTATTCGCACTGCTGTCCGCACAGCACCGACCGGCTGATCAGCATCTGCGGGAAGCCGAACACATGCATCGAGTGTATTCGCGAGCTGATCGCCACTATTAAAGCTGTAAGTATAGAAAGAGCGTACATGTATCACCTCCGCGTGGTCCATCATCTTGGACCCGGTCCGTGGAGATTATCCGGTCTAATCAGGATCCGATACGGTTGCAGTCGCCGTTGAAGGGTGTGAACAACCCGTACGACCCGCACAACTTCGACGACTTCTACGCGGACGACTATGGCGGCTACGGAAGCGGAGATGGCGGCCAGAGCAAAGGGGGTGGCTTCGGCGGTCCAGGGGTGCGAGGTGGCGGCGGTGGAGGAGGCGGCGGCGGCGGCGGAGGCATGCCACCGAGGCGCGACAACCGCGGCGGTGGACCCGGTGACATGAACCGCGGTTTCCCACCGCCGCCGAGGGGAGGACCTCGCGGTGGAGCCGGCGGAATGTCCGGCGGACCGCCCGATCGCGGCTATGGAGGTAATCGCGGTGGCGGAGGTGCTGGCGGAGGCGGCTACGAGGGTGGGCGAGGAGGCGGCTATGGAGGGAACAGGGGTGGCCCACCACCGTACGGCGGTGGAAATTACAATGGTAAGTCACGAGTAAGTTTACGGGGGATGCGAAGAAAAGCGCAGTAAAATAGCGTGCTTATTCTGATCGTTGTGATTTTTCCCAGGCGACGGATGGGGTATGCAGGGAGGAGGTGCGCCGAACGGCTTAGGCGGCGGAGGCGGTGGAGGAGGCGGCGGTGGTGGCGGCGGCGGCGGAAGTGGTGGTGGTGGTGGTGGTGGCGGCGGCGGCAACTCTGGGATGAGTAGCGGCCCACCTATGGGTGGAAATAATCAAGGGAATCAAGGCAACATGAGTGGAAACAAGACGAGCACTCAAGTCACCATTCCCAAGGACGTAAGTAAAAGTCGAAGTAATATGTATAATCCCCATCGGCGACGAGTAGGGTTGACGGGGGTTAGTGGCCGAGTGACTTGAGTAGACGGGAATAGAATAAAAAGGTGGTTGGGGAAGATCGCCGTTCCTGCTTCCGTATCGTTTCTCTTTGCACAAGAACGCCAATCAATGATATATTCCAGCAAGATGGTTGCTAATCGTCGATCGCTCTTTTTGCCGACAGCTTGCCGGCGCCATTATCGGGAAGGGGGGTGCCAGAATCCGGAAAATCAGATCGGACAGCGGTGCTGGAATCACTATAGACGAGCCGTTGCCTGGTAGTAACGATCGTATCATTACCATTACCGGGTTACCCAGTCAGATACAAATGGCCCAGTACCTGCTTCAGCAGAGGTAATTGTTTCTCTCATTTTATCATCGCTCCTTAAGCCCGCGTCTTTGCCACAGCCGCGCATTTCTGCGCTATTTGCTCGTTCATTTTCATTACGATCTCTCGGACCGTAAGAGAGTCACTTAACTCCTTAACCAACTGCAGCTGTAGATAACGATTATCGTTTGTTAAATTAGTATGGCGGTTCCGCTTGTCTGATATGGCAATATTAAGACTTAGGTAAGTAAACGTAGATTTAAGTGTGAATGAGAAAAAAAAAAAAAAAAAAAAAAGTAGGTAGTAATTCTCTGCGAAGCGTGCGCTGAAATATCTTGCAAAGTACAGTTGGCGTGTCGCGGGCGCCTTAGAAACGATATAACTAGGAGCTGTTGCACCAGCATGCGTTCCGCAATACGTTCGTCGCAGAAGCAGCGACTTTGTTTATCTGAGATCGACCTCGGTAAAAGAAACCTGAAGTTATCAATGGCAGTGGCAGCACTATTGTCCGTAGTAATGCGTAGGTCAGGATCAGAGAAACGATAGAAACGGTTGCAACGGGATGTATGGATAGTGTAGCTTTAATAACGTTGCCAGTTGCGGGGCGATCGTGGCCGCATTGTCGCATTAACATTCTTCGCTTATCATCACGATCGATAACATGTATGTAACAAGCTGCCGTGCTCTCAAGTCGGCGCCAGCCAACCAACTAATTCCATCCTCATGGCTTTTGGTCGCGCATCGCCTCACCTCGCATCGCATCGCATCGAATCATCAGCCCCTCGACACCTGCGCTCCTGCACGAGGAACTAACAAAAATCCGACTAACCAACCGAAGGAGGGGAATGCGTGAGAATCCGTAAGCTTCGCGAAGGTGGAGGAGCGAGATCGAAGGTGCACCGTGAGACAGAGGACACGGTCTAGAGAAGCGAACGTCTGCTAGATCAACGTTGCAAAGGGGGACTAATCGAGTGCCGTTGTATGGAAGACTAGTGATTTTGTTGTTCTACTTTCGATGTAACAAGGAATCACTAATCATCCTACGAAGGCATTCGCGATCGTCGGCTTCCGAGACCTGCTTTTGGAACTAACATCAACCTTGCGCTGTGGATCCGTTTGCCCGTCGAACACGCGCGATACACGATCTTTCCGTTGCAACGGAGCGCAAATAACTCGTCTCTTCTCGCTTGGCATTCTCACGCGTATCGCGCGCGCGCGCGCGCGAGAGAGAGAAAGTGTAACGCAAATTAGCTAGCTCAGGCGGTTTAGGCGAATCAGCCGGCAACTACGAGCTCGTCGTGCGTATAATATACATGTATGTGCATCGGTGGCGTGGTTGGAAGAAGGCAAGGCAAGATAACGGAGTGCTTAGCTGTTAGGTGCAAGATATTCCACGGCGAAGAATGCATGGGACGTTAACGACAAGAACGATAACAGCAACGGGGGCTACCGAGATCTAACGGGATCTAACGAAATGTCTGCGTGGTTTCTTCTGTTGCAGCGTGCACGAGAATGCGGACCATTATTAGGACGGTGGTAAAGGAAGCATTCGGGGGAGCCAAAGATGCGTTTGTAATTTTTTTAGGAATACTTCACACGAGTATATGTGCGCGAAATGTGGAAACCGGAACCGTAACCGTAACGACACGGACTTCTACCGCCTAAAGGAACCACAGGCGGAAACGTGTACGTTTCTCCTTGTGCGTTGCCTCTGACGAACAAAGCCTCTCTCAGGAAGAAACCTCGATCAACGTGGCCAGACTAGACAAGGAGAGACACAATTTTTTCCATTCGATTCCATGGTCTCATCAGCGAACAAAACTGTTTCACGCCCGCTTCTTTCCCAGTCGATTCAAGCTCGACTGGCCTTTCAAGCCCTTCCGAGGTGCCTTCTAAGGCCGCTCTCCCGATTTTCAATCACGCCAGGAATGATCTCTCTGCATTAACGCCAACGCTGGTTGGGCATACCGCGACGGGCGGGCAGAGGCCCTTGGGCGGCCTTAATCGGCCAGTCGATTGCGACTCGACACTATTCCGACTGGAGGAATCGAGAATCATTTCGAATCGGCGTTCGAGATTTTGCTCGGAGATGAACGTTCCTCGTCCAAGAAAGGCCAAAGAAAAGTATTGTTCGTACGTCTAAAATCGTTCTCGCGAATGCGTTTCTTTTTTTCCCCTTTTTTTTTTATCGTTTTGTATCGCATAACTTTTTGTCGACGGCTTCAGACGAGCTTTGATAATCATTTTTTTCCTTTTACCTCCTGCCCTCCCCCGTCGTTTTTTTCTCTTTTAATATAATCGAAATCGAGGGATTCGAGACCGCCGACAATCACGGCCGGTTCTCCATCCGCTAGCGGACTTTTAAAGCGCACACATCATTGTCTAATTTCGCTCTTCGCCTTTTCGCTGCGGGAACCACCCCGTGCCGATCGAATCGATTCCTTTGCCGAGGAATAAGGCGTCGAAGGCCCCCAACGAGAATTAACCCCCCCCCCCCCGTCGTTCTCCCCTCTCCCGACTTAACCTCGGACGACGAATCACGCTTTTCCAAATCCTCGCTGAAAATTTCTACAATCGCTTCTCGGCAAACTAGTAATTGCTACGGAAATTCTCGAGTTCAATAGCGTCTCGTAGCGGAAGGGTTGAAGATGATCGGGTGAATTGAGAATCAGTGGAAAATGTAATGGTATGTCGAAAGGAAGGGGGAGATCTCCGAGAGAGGAGAGACACCGGGAAACGAAACGATACGATACAGTTATTGTAGTATGCGAATGGAGTTTTGTATATACATATATAAAACAGAAAAAAAAAGAAAGAAAAAGAGGAAAAAGAAACTACTAACAATGTCCTTTCCCTTTCCTTAATCGCCACGTACCACGTTTCTGCTGTTGCATCATGATTATGATTATTATTATTATTATCATTACTGTACGATTATTAATAAGAATAATTTTGCATTAATTATATTCCACCTTCCCACCCCCCAAGTCTTGTACTAACGACACCCTCATTCGTAGATCGAGCGCGTAACGGGCGTTCTTAATTTTACGCGGTATAATTGTTAAGTGTATAGAATTACGTAGAATGTGTAAATGAAAGAAAGGGGCACTATCGGGGACACCGATCGCGGTGCGTGTCGATGGTCGAAACGACGAAATCAAAAGGAACAGAATGGATAAACTTGCAACGAAGTCCGATATTGTGTTTAGAACGTATAGATACGCGCCGTTTAACAAACCACTGGAACCTTAAACGTTAACAACCGCATACTGAACGCACGCGTAAGCGCGCGCATGCCTGCTCCCCGCTACGTACAAAGTGTCTTTGTAATTTTTATAGGCGTTCGTCGATGCAGAAACGGCAACCAAATCCGACCAATACCGGTTGGTCTTTACCGTCAGGCAGGCGCGTGCGTTCAGTGTTATTAAAGTTTAATGGATTGAACATCGAACACTAGGTTGAGACGCCTAAAAGGGAACGCTTTAATATCCGTGCTGCGCTCGAGTTGCATTCGGCGCGGAGGGGTGACGTCGATCCTTTCGCTTTGGGCTCGCCTCTTAATTTACCATCGATCTTTCTGCTCCTTACTATCTTAACAGAGGAATAAAAAGGCATTCGTCTCTTTTTACATTTTAACAAAGACCCCAGAGGAAAGGAGAGTCGTTCATAAATATCCCTCGGGCTACTCCCTGTTCTCTATGGCCCAGAGAATCTCTGGCATTCGGGTGTTCCTTTTTGCGTGTCGCATCCCGGAGATGAGCACGGATTTGCCGAACAGATAAGCCGCAGAAATGGAGTCGAAAAGCCGACCTAAAGTTCGAACGAGATCGTTCTGTCTCCCTTCCGTGAAGACCAGCTCCGTGCCCCCAAGAGAAACTCCCCCTGCCTCTCTCCCCCGCATTCTGCGACGGCACAGTTTCTTCCCGCGATAAACGAAACGCGAGAGGGAACTATGGAGTTCGCAGCCAGGGCGCGGCTCTCCTCGTCCGCGGGGAGGGCTGCGCGGAAAAGGGCACCTTCTTTCGACGCACCTCTAAGCGACCGGCGGTCACCGCGAAGCCGGTCCTCTCCTCGGTTCGATAAGACACACCATCTACTCCCCTTTCACCATCCAGTTCCCCCGTGCAATCTGCGTTTCTCCGTCGCAGCGGCGACTGCGAAAATCAAAAGTGAATTACGTCCGCGCGGTCGCGAACACGCGCATGCATTTCCGTTCGGCTCGCGATCTATTCGTACCGTCTCGTGGCGGGAGCGATTGGACGATATTTCTCGCACCTTCCCCGCAAAGGCGCGGCGAGATCTGTCGTTAACTCCGATGCTAGGGGGAAGAAGGAAACGTGTGCAGTCGGCCCCAACCACTAGCCTTCGTTCGTAACACTTTGTTCTTTTCACGTTTCACACCCCGATTCTAGACGCTGTTAACGTGCTCAGGGCGAAGATACTGTTCCATTGCTCCGCTACCAATTCGCGCAATTAGGATTACACGCGAAATAAAATACCAGGCATACAAAGACACACACACACACACACACACACACACGAAATGCGTGAAAGAAAGAGAATTAGGTGCGTTTATGTGTGCGCGCGCGTGCGTGGAGAAGAAAAAATCTTGTAACTCTAAAACTGTGAGAGGAGTTGAACGAGGGAGAGAGAAAGAGAATATGTGTGTGTGCGCGTGAGAGAGAGAAAGAGAGCCATAAACTCGCTCGTATCACGATGTGTGTACTATATAAGATATACAGTTTACAATTATTTGTAATGGATACTTTTTATTTGTCAAATAAAAGTTAGTACAAAGGAAGGTAAATTGGAGATGCACTTTTCCTCTTTTACACGGAGCACATTCGCGATACGCTGCGACCAGTGTCCCCTAGCATTCTCTCCGGGCGGTACCGGTCCAAGGAAATAATATGAATTCTTTTCACATCCAGATATATTCTTGATATTTCGGGATTACACAGGTGTTCGCCGGTTCTTTCTACCATAATTGAGCGTTAAGACACGGGGGAGAAAGGGGTAGAGAGAGAGAGGGAGAGGGAGAGGGAGAGGGAGAGGGAGAGGGAGAGGGAGAGGGAGAGGAGAGAGAGAGAGAGAGAGAGAGAGAGAGAGAGAGAGAGAGAGAGAGAGAGAGAGAGAGAGAGAGAGAGAGAGAGAGAGAGAGAGAGAGAGAGAGAGAGAGAGTTCGGTGACAAGTACTATATAATATCGATTTCACGGCGAAATATTGAAATACCTTGTTTATTCCTTTGCATTGGGGAAATCAGACTCGCGAGAATCATTAACATTTTACGGCCGACAGAGGACGTTCTTTCGCCAACGGCAACGCCACGCGGAGAGCACTAGTCGAATCGCCGAAGTTAAATCGCGCTGGTGCGAGTGCTCGGTATCGCTTTTCCGTCGAGCGACTGTGGCGCGCTGTTGGCGAACAAGTGATTGTGGAGGGCATCTAAAACTATATAGGCCCTCCGTCTAATGATCCCTCGCAATCGACGGATCCATTGACCATTTGATGGCGTTGCATCGATTTACCTTTTGCACCGATTCCTCAACAGTTTTGATCGTGTTGATGCTGGCGGAAGGTATCACGGTAGAGGGAACTGGGCGTGCGATGCATCACCGTCACGTAGGAGCTCCCCGACGCCGGCGTCGTCGTCGGATTCGGCGTCGGCGTCAACAGCGGCGTACCCTGAAGACTAATGGCCAGCGGAAGGGCCGTTGGGGTGCAGAGGCTCATCGCGTTCCGGCCACCTTCCGTCACCGAGCGATACCGCGGCGGCCTCGCTGACCTGCAACCCACCATCCCCCTGTCGTTCCAGCGAGTTCCACCGAGAAAACCGTAATTGTAAGAATGTTTCCCGGCGCCGTTCAGCCGGCAGCATCCCGCGGCCCGACTGTACGTACCACGCTTACCCCGCGGCGCGGTGCTCGAATCGCTCACCTGGAACATTTGCATTTCAATAGCCGAATGAACGCGGCCCTGAACGTTTTGTTGAAGACGGTATAAATAACTGGGTTGATGGTGGAGGACACGTATCCGAGCCACAGGCACGTGTCGACCACGTGCCCCGGCACCGGGCACTCCGGGCAGGCGGCGAAGAAGATGTTCAAGAGGAAGAACGGCGCCCAGCATAGGACGAACGTGAAGAAAACCAAGCCCAGCACCTTGCTGGCCTTCTGCTCCGTGGCCACCGCGTTCGCCGCGAACGATCTCCTCTTCGTTCGACCCGCCAGGAACCTGAGAACGTGCACCGCGTTACGGGCGAGCATCAGCGGATTTCCACCGCCCCCCCCGCTATTTCAGTATTTCAGGATTGCGGGATTTCCGGGCACGGTCCCGTTTCGGGGCTGAGCGACGAGCTATTTGCAAATGCAAATAGCTACTCAGGCTCCGGAGCTAATCCGCTCGGGACCCCGACCGCGCGCAACGTAACTCGTTTCGCGTTAACGTTAATGCAAGATCAACCTCGTGCCCGGACATCGCGCGGAAATGGGCGAGCCAGGGATTTTCGCGAACGAGCAATTTCCCGCGAGCCGTCGCGCGTCCCTCGGTCCTCGGACACGTGCGAAGGGACGCGCTGTCGTCGACGGGGTGGTTTAGCTCGCGATTTAACTCGGCCGCTCATCCGTGGCATTTGAAGGCGACGGGCAGAACGATCACAAGGGGGATCGGTAATACATTTACCTGAGATTAAGGGTGGTCGGCGTGACGTTCAGTTGCAGCTTTAAAGCCCTCAGAGTGAAGTTCCTTGTTTCACGGGCAATGTTCTCCGGTGTTTGAGTGGCTTGATCCACTTTCGACGTCAGTCTCGCAGCGGCGGCGCTTCCGGCCGGACCGCCCGCCCCGTTCACAGCGAAATTCAACTGCGGCTCAGTCTTGCCCGTCCTCGCTCCCTTGCACCTGTTATATAGACATATTTACAGACCGGGGGAGGCTGTAACTCGGTTAAACTGAAAGCTGTTGTCCCGGGCAAACAAGTTGTCGGTTCGATGTACGTAGCGAGTAACGATAGAATAAAGCAATAAACCGAGCCGCGCTGTGTCTGACTACGCGCCATCTAATACCACTTGCCGCGAACTTCAGACCGCCCGGCGTCTCTTAACTGTTCGCGCGTGTTAGAAACGAATCTGATCCCTGGGATATTCCCCTGAACCAATTCCCGTCGAAATCAATATTTACGGAGTTTCCCAGCCGATTCCAGGCGCGCGATTCGCCTCCGCTGCATGCGTGTTCAATAACGCAGGTACGAGCGAAACGGAAATGGGGCTTTGCAAATTTTATTCCCTTTCGCGTAGCGCTGTTGCTCGGCGATTGTCGCGGGTCCTTTTTTCCCTCCTCTTTCCCTGTTTCTCTCTCTCTCTCTCTCTCTGCGTGTTCAGTTTTTAATTCGATTGCCGGTGTCTCGTAGCAATTTCAGAGAACGGCGCGCACAGTGTTACCGGAGGCTTTCCGATAGAGCAATTGGGGACCCTGCGGCAAGGGGGGTGCAGCTCCATCTTTACCAACTTCATGTAAATTCGAAAACACTGTTTATAAGATTATTGCTTTGACTTAACGTTGAAAAGAGAACGCTAATTTATAAATATATATTTTCATGCAAAAAGATGTAGCTACTGAGTTGATAAGCTTTTTATATCTATTTTTGGCGAAGAAATAATCTATGATAAAAATATTAATACTAATATTTCTATTTTTATTTATTCGCAATATATCGCTCATCTGTTATCAGATTTGCGTCACAAGCGCCCCAAACGATTTAAAATTCTCTTGACGTTTATTACACGTCAAAACTCAAAAACCTTAAAAAAAAAAATGGAGTCACACCCCTCTTGCTGCAAGGCCCTCAATTTCCAATGCTTGCCCATCGATGGTGACGTTTCCACGGGCGCGTTACGACAATCAGAAGGGTATACTTTACCTGTGTTTTCCAATGCCACCGGACATCCTCCACCCGTGTCGCGTGGACAAGGACGAGGTGGTGGCGGTGCCGGTGGTGGCCGTGGTCGACGCGGTGGAAGACCCCTTCGTCGACGAGTATCTGCCCCCCGGTCTGCGATGCCGATCCCCTTCGGGGTGTTCCGCGACGAAACGCGCCTTTTGCCTGAGCAGTTGCACCGTCAGCACGTACGTGGCCACCATGACGATCATGGGAACGTAGAAGGCGACCAGAGAGCCGAACACGAAGAACGCCCTGTTGTTTATCACGCACGTGTCTGGCCGTGGCATGATGTTCAGGGGGTTGATTATACCTGCGAGGGAAACGGGCACGTATAGAACGATTCCTGGGAAGCCTCTTATACAATCGACTGTAAACTTTGAAGTAGGTCCCCGCCGTGACAGCCGGGGAGGGAGAGAGAATTCGCAAAGGTATTTCGAGAAGCAGGGGACCATTGGAACCGTGGAATTCGACTCGGTCGATGGTCACACGCGAGAACTTGAAGCGTTCGCTTGCGTCGAAGCTCCGAAGGAAAGGGAACTGTCTACGAGGAATTCACGATGATACAGAGCCAATGAGACGCGGCCTTTTTTCCTCCCCCCTCGGTTTACTTTAGTCGGAAAACAATTGCAGGGAAACGTGATCGCGTAAATGCAAGAAATCAAGCCCGGGCACGCGCAACTTTTCCGTTTACCGTGTCACTGGAGGAAGGAGTTTGCGAAACTACTATTTGTAGCCCGGATACATTCAACGAAACTCCTCCGCTACTCCGCTCGAAGCGACTCATCTTCTCTGTTAGTTTCGCAGCATTTTCCTCCCCGATACGCCAGGCCCGTCACCGAGTGTCGCGTCGAATCGAATGGGTAAGGAAGAATCGCTCGAAATTCGAATTAAGGGGTAACACCACTCTAGAGGCAGAAAAAAAGACCTAAATTTGACAATTTATTTTGGGAGTATGACAAACGGAATAGAATTTCTTTTCAGAGGGATTATTTAACACATATCGAAGTACGAAAAACAATTTTTTTTATTGTCATTTTCATACAAACTGGCGGCGACAGAGCCCGTGGTCGAAAACAGCTTTTTTGAAAACACCGCCACGGGAGGACGGATTTCTCGGCATGTATGAGTCCGGGAACAAAAAATAAAAAATATTTATAATCTATATACAATTGGCTTTGGAAGTACGTAGGGGTTTTTTTTTAATCAATTTTTGTGGAAGTGGTGCACTTTTTAAGAAATGAATTGATCTTTTGCCCTAAACACGAGCATTAAATTGTTTATAAAAAAAAGAGTTTACATTCGATCCAAAAACGGCTACGTACTTCCAAAGAGAATATTGTTGCGAAGCTATTGTAAAAATTTCAAATCGATCCATGCAATAGTCTCCGAGAAATCCGTCCTCCCAGTTTGAAAGAAGTGGTTTCGACGACGGGCTCTGTCGCCGCCATTTTGTCTGAAAATGACAATAAAAATATTGCTTTTCGTACTTCAATATGTGTTAAATAAACCCTCTGAAAAGAAATTCTGTTCCGTTTGTCATACTGCGAAAATAAATTGTCAAATTTAGGTGTTTTTTTCTGCCTCTGGAGTGGTGTTACCCCTTAAGAGTGCAGGCTGTAGACGATGGTAATGAAATGGTAGTGAAGCTGGACTCGAGGGGGACATTGTCATCTGCTAGACGCTAGATGAAGCGGGCATCCAGTTTACCTAATACAGTAATGGAACTAGAGACCAACATGGCGAGCAGCCAGACGGCCGCGATCTTGAAACCGACCATCCGCTTGGTGGACGTGTGCCGCGTCCTCAGCGGATTCCGGATGCCCAGATAACGACCCAGCGAGATGAAGCACATGTGCATTATGCTCGCCGAACACGCCAACACGTCGCACGTCACGTAAACGTTGCACCAGAGCACGCCGAATGGCCAGTATCCTGCAACATAAAACGCCACGGGAGAGGGATCGATCGATCATGCCGATTGTTGGGCAGAACGCTCGTAAATCGATCCGTGTGCGACCTCTGCTCCAGCAAAATTATTTGCCGCCGGGGTCGGTAGATTCGTTGCCCCTAAAACCGAATGGAACATTTCCGTGTAGATCGATGCACGAGCACTATAACTGAAGAGCTTTCTGGCCAGAGGGAGAAGTTGGAGTGTTTCAGTCGCTGCGAAGATTTCGTTCGAATCTATACGGAACAGAGTGAATGGGAAAGATGGCAAAAGAAATATGGGTACCTGTACAATGGGGACGAATAGTACTCCCCATTGCTTTCATATTTTTATTCAATATATTCTCGGAGAAAGGCACTCTTGTCTTCGACACACATTGTGTCACAGAACAAGTCGCAGCTTCAATTTCCTCCTTAGTAATTAATTGCAAAAGAAATGCTTCATTTTCTACGCCTAAAAATGTTAATAACGAAGATCTATGACCTTTAAAATTGATAGTCAGGCTGATGCGATAGTGAATTCAATTACAAAGAAAATGCCACCAAGATTTTTATAATCATAATTCCTTTTGTTCTGCTGTCTACCCTTCGGAAAAATTAGGTTTCGAGATAAACGCGTTTAAAGTTTTGCTTCCCTAGTAGCATTTCTGGTTGGCCCACAGTATCCCCAAGTTGGGAATTAGTTGGCCATCAAAATGCCAACAATAAATGCTACTAGGGTTGTATGTTGCCGGCATTCGAAGGTCGAGATGCTTCTGTCGTTGTAGAATCTATATCGCTACGAATTTCGTCTTACAACAGTTACTGAATATTCTTCAGATACTATACTATAGATGTACCCAAAAAAAAAGAATCGATTTTCTGAAAAATTTTGATAGTAAGCACCGAGGTTCCCTCCGCATTTCGCTCGGATCTCCCGCAATAATCGATTCGGATGTAGGCCAAGTTATCTGTGCCATTCATTCCCGGAGCTCTCTACTTTCACGCGGATCCATTATTAGCCGGATAGTTTGAATAACTCTCCGCTATCTGGATATAATTATCTCTTAACTCCCCCGACTGAATTGCAAATGTCATTTTACTTATCCCGGTTTCGGTAAACGCCGAATTCGTTCGCGCGTGCGCGCGTGCCTCGATCGACCGTTCCGATTCGTTTCCACAGGATTTTAACACGCGGAAGTCGATGCTAAACGCCCGCTGTGGCTCCGCGGGAAGCCGCGCGATAATGCTTTATTGTTTTATATTTGCGCGGATAAAGCGGCACGCGAACAGCTGTTTACAGATTCGAAGGGAAGCTGGAAACGCGATTTCAATAGGCGAGCTCGGACCACCTACCGCCCGCTGGATGTCTCGTGCATCGCACGTGCGCCGCACAGTGGGGCAAACGCGGACAAAAAGCGGACAAAATTTAATATTTTTTAAACTAACGATCCTATCGACATGCAATTGGTTTCTTTCGATTCAGAATGAATTTTTACGAATATTTACTTTTTACCATTTGGTCGTCTATAGGACTTTGGGACAGCAAAAGTTAAAAATAAGTAAACCTTTTTTTTTTTACTTTACTTATACAAAAAATAATTATCTTCAAATATTAATAATCCTCTACAACAATACCTTAACTAATTAAATTAATAATTCCAGAGCTGCGTCACGCGCTACGCCTTGCCCAGCGCTCATCGGCATCCCATATAAGTTCCAATAACTACCGAATGCGCAAGAAAGCGCAAATAAATTTTCAGGTATATATTCTCTGATACTGCCCTGTATTAAATCCATTAACGGCAACTTAAAGCGAGATAACGCGTTAGTTATTCAGTTTTTTTACGGTTTTGGTCATTTCATGACCTTTATGCGGCGGCTACTGTTACAAAACGATACTTTTATAATATAAAAGTGCGGGTTGTAAAATATTGACCAACTAGATAGGCTGTAACAAGCTTTAAATAATAATTAAGGACAAAATAAATTATAGCTACAAAGGAAAATTTTGATAATTTTAGCTTTATAACATTGTGCTTTTGGAAAAAGGGAAGAGGTTTTTATTCTTTGACTATTTACGGATAAAGTACAATAATAATTTTTTCCAGATACGAACTTTAAATTTTGGATTTTTGTCCGCGTTTGCCCCACTGTGCGCCGTGCTTCGCGAATCGTTTGCGAAACGAAGCTACAGCGAACGGATGGCTCGTGCTGTTTCGTTAATTCTAGGTGTTACGCGAGGGCAAACGAACGCCACGGTAGAACCCAGATTAGTCTGGCTGCGGATTCTCGAGTGTTTAATTAAATTTGTTCCGTCACTGGCGGATGGGAAGCCGCGTCGCGCGAGATTCGAGAGCAGGGCTCTTGAAAGTTGCGGCGCGGGTCTGCCGATTTTAACCGGCGGCGGCAGCCACGCGGAAACGGGCGACTTCAAAGAACGTCAACGTCAATAGTCCGTTTACATTAGCGGCATTCAGCGTGCTTCTGAATCCCGACTGTTTCGTCGGGCCGAGTAACCAACTGGCCATGTGAAATCATCGAGATTCCATCGAATGTTATTGATTCGAAAGCGTTCCAGTCTCCAAAACACTGTAACGCGATCTGACACGACAGTAGTATATTTCTAAGCACGGTTCCACGGTTTAAATTTGTTTAACGCGATAGCGCGCGAGAGCGGACGGAACGCGATGACACGTCTGTTTCCGCCTTCGCTCGCTCCCGGCTCGATATCAACGGCAAACAAAAGCTTTCTTTCGATTCGCCTGCCCAAGTGTTTCTGTCGCTTTCGCAGAAGTTTGCCGTGCACTTGGAAAACTATACCCGATGCACTTTCGGAGAGCGTCGGATCGTTATGCAATTTCACCGGCGCTTCTGCGATTCAGTGGAAGCAGTCACGATCAGCCAGACTGGTCCCGCGCGACTCACGCAATTACGGCGGGTCTGAGCCAGAATCTGGGACAATTAGAGAGTCGCGACTGCACGCCGCCAAGCTTTCTTCTCCCTGTTGGCTTGCCGATACTTTGGATCGACAGGTGACGCGTGTAACCGTTTCCTCGGCATCGCTCGCATAATTTTGTATCTAATGAAATTCCTCGGGAGCGGACCCCTCGGCGGCGTGCGCGGCTGCTTTGAATTAATAACGCCTCCGTGGAATTTTTTGCATACAAGTAAACGGCGATAGTCGCCAACTAATTGCGGCCTCGGGAAGGGAGCTTCTCTCGCCGCGAACCAACGCCGAACACGCGTCTTTTCTTCCGTCCGACCGAACTCGTCGTAACCGTCCGGCGAGAGGACACGGCCCGGGAAAATGGGGCAAGTGTTTCGGAAAATAAATCCTACAGCTTGCTTCCCCCTGGGGACGTTTCGGTAATCCGTGACCGTAATTTCGGAAAAATTATCTGCTCTCCACTGAGTTTATCCCCTGAACCTCTCTGCGTTCGATGGAAGAACGTTTGAAGGGTAAGAGGGGAGAAAGGAATGTCGCAAAACAGCTTTATCGAGGAAATTACAGTTTTAATACTTTAGTCCACCGGTAAAGACACAAGGTTTAATCGATTCACCTGCATTCTTCATAACACGAAGCTTATGCCCTAATTAGGCATCAGAGAAAAATAAGCAGTGAAATAGTAATTGTTTTAGAGTATTTTAATATTTTTTCAAGTTTGAACAGAGGAGCATAGCGAAAGAAAATAAGAGATTGCCACTTCTATTGTAATCAAAACTCGTTTTATAAATTGTTGGATATTTTATTTCTCAGTTACAGTAAATCCTCGTTTGGAGCCCGTTTTTACCACGCGTTAGGGGCCCGGCGACTATCCCCACCATTTCTTGGAATCCTTCGGAGGAGAGTGAGAAAACCCAAATGAGCGAGCGAGAGGAAACGAACGAGTCGACACGAAGTTGCCGTCGGCTTTCGTTTCCTCTCGCTCGCTCATTGGGTTTTCTCACTCGCGCCAGTGGCCGCGCGGAATAGTGTCCAGTCGCGTTAGGAGCCCGCCGCCAGCCCCGTTCGACGGGCTCCTAACGAGTATTTACTGTACTTGTTACGCATAAGACAGCGTCTCATAAAATCGCCAAGTCTTAGGATCGCTGAGTTTTTTGAAGACCATGAGGGCTTCGTATTTTGCTTTTGAAATAGGCAAGAGTTCTGTGTATTCCCTATTGGCAAGTTCGAATTCTTCTTTTTTTCTATTACTGCCTCGTCTTTTTTTTTTTAATGGAGATGAGATTACTCAACAAACAGCGATTATATGTAGATGGCTCGATAAAAGATATCACGTAATATTGGCAACTTCTGTCGCCTTGTCTCTGAGATTCGATTGCTGACGGTCTCTCATCCAATGAAGGTTCCATGCTACCGAGCGTTGTTAGTAGCGTTTCGCCGGGGAACGCTAGGGGGCGTGCAGCATTGTAATGTTAAACACGCGCGAAAGGAAGTTGAAAGATGAACGGGAGCGGGCTCGACTTAAAATCAAATTTTGCTACGGTCTTTGTGAGCGCAACGTTGCAGCATCATCGAGGTGAATCTGTAGGGAGTCACGCAGCGGGCAGGAAAAACGGGGAAAACAAAGGGGCTCGAGCAAGATGCTTCCGAGAACGTAAAGTATTTGCTGCGAATTCTGTGATAAAAGGAAAATAAAGCTATTGAAAGCAGACCTTCCGGTAAACTAAACTTGTTAGCTTTTTACATGCTTTACGATCGATCCTAAGCAGTGCCGCCCAGTCTGCAATTATTTTCAAGATGACGATGTATAGTAGAATAAAACTTCGCTCTTCGGGAGTAATTTTGTCCAGGGGGCGCACTCAGGATTTAATTTTGGGGGGAGCTGATTTGAACGGATAAAAATATTCTTGAGAAAAATTTATTTACTGCAAATTCAATAAAATTCATTAGGTGATTAGAAAAATTGATTTAAAGAATAAAATCCACTTTACTTTTCTTTTTACAAAGCCCCTTCTTTGGGGGTGCCAGGGCCCCTTGGATCCCCTCTGGCTGCGCCACTGCTTTTGTGTTTTTATTAGGGTTTGTCGGTTTTTAAAAACCGGGTTTGAAAACCGGGTTTTATTTATAAATTTGTAAAATTCGAAAACCGGTTTTAAATTTAAAAAAACCGGTTTTATATACTAAAATTAATATGCAGAAATGAATGAAATATTTCATTAAAAACCTTGACATTTTGACTTGAAATCTCCTCGGACAGAAGCATATTGTAATAGGTAACAGTTTACTGTGAAACTAATCTTCAGGAGTTCATATTTTCTGATGAAAATACTAAATGGACTAAAGATTTATAATTTGGTACCACCTTTTAAAAGATTTATATTTTGTACGGATTTTAGTTATTTTATTTTTTTCATTTGGTTTTGTATGCACTCTATTTTATTGTATTATATTTTTGTAGATGCATAAATATTAAATGAACTCAAAAATTGTACGCATTTGTATGGATTTTAGTTATTTTAATTTTTTTAATTTATTTGGTTTTGTATAGATAGAGTATATTTTATTTTGTTATATTTTTGTAATTCCATAATATTAAGGAAAGTGAAATTTTTTAAAATAAGTACAAATATTTGTTTACTATTTTAATTACATATTTTTGTGAAAATTCGAAAACCGGTTCCACCGGTTTTTTGGGAATAGTGGAATTCGAAAACCGGTGTTCTCAGAAGTCGGTTTTTGTATAAACCCTAGTTTTTATCGATAAGATAGCCAGCTGAAACATCGATATTCATTTTATCAGCTGGCGTAGACTCGTCAAAACGGAGGAAAGACGATTTTGTTCATCGTTAGTGGCTAAAAACTGAGTGGGACGAAGGAGTTTGGCAATTTTCCTCGGTCCAATTCGATCGCTCTCTAAGGTGGCATCGAGAGCACCGTCCATCCGGAGCAATAGTTCCCAGCGAAAAGATTTCGATCTACCTCGGCCCTCATCCTCCCGAGATCCCATTAACTTTGCCCATTACTTCGCTCCTCCGTGTTGTCGGTACATTCGCTGAGAATCTGGATAAGAGGCGAGCAGGAGAGGTGCTCGAAGGGATACGTCCACTGCGAAGGTGAGAAAGATGGCGGAGGCTTACGAAGTGGAATCTAGAATCTAGATTATCTAGAACCACAGACGAGGTGTAGGATTGACCTCGCATCTAAAGACAGTTGGTGTGAGTTTTCCGAGGAAATCGTACTCGGGGATAAACAAGGAGAAATTGACAGGACGTTTCTACAATGTACCATTTCTAGAATAGTCTAATTGTCTAATAATACTTCCACGCTACGCCCACACTGCTCCCACATAATTTCTTCGACATTTCTACATTATTCCGACATCGTCGTTCTTAAATTACGCGAAGCTTTTTGGGGTTCGGGACTTTGCGTGTTTCGCGAGAAGTATAATTCCAGTGTGACAACGATTTATGCGCAGGGTAGGTTGCAGCTGAAAGTCCCGTTTTTCATATAAACCTATGTAAAATTTAGTAACAACAGTCTCGAGATATACGGTGTTACTTTGTATAAACTACAACTGTTATGCTTTACTCTTACAAAGTTGTTGGTTAATAGTGTTATTTTTTGTTCAGTTATATCACAAAATGTTTGTCAATTCAAAATGGACTTTTTTCTCCATGCCCGACTAGTTATGCTGGAATATTCAATCGATTGTTTACGAATGGAGATTTTGCATTCGGGACTTTTAGCCCCGCTCTACCCTATGCGAACACATGCACCCTTCGCACTTCACCTTATACATATATACATCGGTAGATAACTCGAGTTTTTAACCAACCAGTAAACGAACGATGGTCCTATTGATAGTAACTTTTTCGCGATGGATCGGCAAGGAAAACTTTTTACGAGTCTTCATTTTATAACTTCGAAACTGTTGGTCTACTTCGTAGCAATGTTGAAAATAAATGAGAAACTCGTATTCCGCAATCGCGAGTCCGACGCTATCGGATCCTTTTTAATATCGAAACACCGTTCGAGGATCGCGCTGCTCTCCGTTGATGAAAGGTCGCAGCGAAATAAAATAGGGGCCTTCGTAGGGGTAGAAATTCAGTTGGACGAAGGAGTCGCCGCGATGGACCAGCCGCGCGCTTTCAATTAATGCCTGGAATCGATCAGACTTTTTGAACAGCGTCCACTGTGTACACGCTCGCGAGTAAGAGGATGCAATTATCTTGAGGATAACGACAAGGACAGGCCGGAAGGGGTTTGCACAACCCTTAACATTCGCGGGAAATTGAATTTCGTTCGCGTTATTTTAGATGCTATCCGGGCTGTTTCGTCTTGTCCTCCGTTCGCCCTACAAACTATTATGTAATCCCGCGAAGACGCGAGTGGGCTTGTTTTATTTTATTATTTTAAAGTGAGATAAACAATGAGAATTCTTGCCAGTGATCATTTACACGGTTCGAACAGTTCTCACGGGTCCAGGGTGGAGGATTAATCTGCAAAAGTGTTTCCATTAACAGGGCTATCGCCGGAGCTTTCTGACCACGCAGCATGCGAGACGAAAGGCAGTTGCAGCGATCGCCCTGGCGAATATTTAACCGAACGCAAGAAAATCTCGTAATTGCAAATGTGGAGTCAAGAGGCGGCTGAATTTAATGAACCCGCGTGCGTGAGTACTTCGGAGCTTGGCTGAAATAAGTTTTACGCGAAGGAAGATATTCGAAAGACTCGCAGGAAATTCAGGAGGGAAGCACTATTCACTTTGATGGGATTAGGCCTTACTATAAACCCCGTAAACATTTTTAGCGTCCCTCTTCCACGTGGGTTCCTTTCAGTTCCGTGGCGTAGACGATAAAGAAGAGCCTCTGGCTTCCGTAGATCTACTTCTAGTCTAGACGATCCCACTACTCCGCTCCCACGCTCAAAAGAAACTTCCCGCCGTTTTGTATACTTCATGTACTTTGTTTGATGCACGACTAGGGTTTATACAAAAACCGACTTCTGAGAAAACCGGTTTTCGAATTCCACTATTCCCAAAAAACCGGTGGAACCGGTTTTCGAATTTTCACAAAAATATGTAATTAAAATAGTAAACAAATATTTGTACTTATTTTAAAAAATTTCACTTTCCTTAATATTATGGAATTACAAAAATATAACAAAATAAAATATACTCTATCTATACAAAACCAAATAAATTAAAAAAATTAAAATAACTAAAATCCATACAAATGCGTACAATTTTTGAGTTCATTTAATATTTATGCATCTACAAAAATATAATATAATAAAATAGAGTGCATACAAAACCAAATGAAAAAAATAAAATAACTAAAATCCGTACAAAATATAAATCTTTTAAAACGTGGTACCAAATTATAAATCTTTAGTCCATTTAGTATTTTCATCAGAAAATATGAACTCCCGAAGATTAGTTTCACAGTAAACTGTTACCTATTACAATATGCTTCTGTCCGAGATTTCAAGTCAAAATGTCAAGGTTTTTAATGAAATATTTAATTCATTTCTGCATATTAATTTTAGTATATAAAACCGGTTTTTTAAAATTTAAAACCGCTTTTCGAATTTTACAAATTTATAAATAAAAACCGGTTTTCAAACCCGGTTTTTAAAAACCGACAAACCCTATGCACGACTGGTTTCCCAACATCTTACTTTCGTAACATTTCCCCGTAGGACGTCTGATATGTAACAAAGTTACAGCCTCTCGAAGTCTCCGAAGTGACCAGTGGTGTTGGTAGATATTGTCACGTAAATATGTGTTATTTACCCCAAAAAAAGTATTTTTATTAGTGGTCCGCCATTTTGTTACATTGCGATATTGTCACGTAATAGACGCAAGCTTCTAGTTTCTAAATACTTTTGTCTCTTTGAATTCGGATTAACTATATAGCTAAGGCACTGTCAACGCCACAGGAACGATTTTGCCGCAGCGCACATTTGGACGAAGAGTATACCGGAAACGGATTTATGAATCAGATTGCAAAAAAATTTTTTTACCCTTCAATATTCACATATTAACTACACTAAGCAATACATTGATTTACTTGCGTTGTTTGGTTGAAAAAAATTCCCGAAAACACCCTTACTTTTCAGACCATTACAGCGGTCCCTACCCTTAAAGGACACAGTGAGATATAGGGGTTGATTTGCACGAGTGGAGAGCGAGAGGGAAGCAGGCTGTAGGAGAGCAAGTGAAAGCGGTCCGCGAACGGTCAGACGGAAATGACCTGCCGTCTCCATAAGTAACGATCTCGAGTAGGAATGACAAAATTATAAACCTTCGCCGGTCAGATCGATGACCGTTCTTCAAAGTCCGACAACGAGTACCTACACGGCGTTGATTAACGCTGGTTGGGACTGAAATTGGCCCGAGAGGAGTGCCTACAGTTCTCGTTACCGTCGAGCGCTAAACATCGAATGTACATGATGACAAGCAATCGGAGCGTCGAATTCTCGAGTGAAAGCAAGTGGCAGCTGTCCGTCGCTGAATTTCGCGTTAATACGCTGCAAGTGGTTGGAGCCTGCCCGCCGAGGAATAAGCGTACGCACGGGGATTGGCATTTTCAGGGAACTCCTACGACCCAGAGCCTAGAGAGCGGAGACGACTCGATCCTCCTCCCTAACGAGCGAACAATGCTGTTGCCAGGATTTAACGGGGATCGCCAGAAACAAGCCCTCTTGCTTTCCCGTTTTATTTGGCTGTTAAAAACAGTTGCCGCATCTCGAAACGAGGTAATCCTGTGTACCTGGCTCTATCACCGGTACTGGAGATTTCATTAAACCGAAACCGAGGGTAGGTTTAATCAGCGCGGTTCTTTGCGCGTTCTTCCGTCGACGAATTCCTGGGAATATCGCTGACCCAGGTCTGCGCAGGGACATTTAGGAAATCCGTTTACATCACGGCTAGAACGTAATGCACTGGCTAGTGGGGATCCGCGAAACTTTGTCCGCAGTCAGGGCGAAACGCCACTGCTGTTTCTCGGAATTCTGGCCGCGACGAGAATCCGCGGGCGGCGAATCCGTATGAAAAATTAATTAATGCCGGTCAAACTGGCGCGGAGGGCCGGGCGGCAGTTCGAACCGCAATGTTCCGTTTTTCCCCTGCCAAGGGGCCATAGTGAATTTCCATTTTTGACAAGCGCAAAAACCGAACCGCGGTCTATTGGCTGGCCAGCCGGCCGTTCGGCCGGCCGGCTGGCCACCTATAAAAACCAAATATATCTCAATTGCGGCCGGCACAGCTGCGGGTTTTCACCATTGCTACCTACCCCCCTTTTTTCGACAAGCCCATTTATCATGTTGCAATGCAACGTCTCGCGGACGCTCGAATCTCGCGGAAACAATAAATCCTGCGCGTTTAATCTGCGGAATACGTTTGAACTGGCGATAATGTGGCGTTTTTCCACGGAGATAGCAGGTGCGTCGAGCTGGCGTAGAAGCAGCAGGGTTGAAGAATTAAACGAACGAAGTATAAACGGTTTCGAATAATATTACGGTCGTACAGTAGGGTGGCCTTTATTTGCAACCTGCGATTTCTTTTGCTGTTGTCCGATTGCAATACACTTTTCCAGGGACTGATATTTTTTTAGAAAATGGCACCGTTCTAAGGTGAGAGAGCAAAGAAATACAAAAAAAAAAATTCGACACGTATAAATAAATCAGGGATCGAAAAAGTTCTGAAACTTTTCAATAGGTTCCATTTAAAACAAATGCCGCGGAACATTTTTAAAAATGTTCTCACATTATAAGTTCTCAGAAGAACCAATAAAATAAAAGTTCTTGAAAATAAAAGTTCTAGTTGGAATGGAACTTATAAAATATAAGAATAAAAATTTCTGTATAACAGGAACAGATATTTTGTTCACCGATATTAAAAAAGTTCTCAATCGTTGTAACAAACACTAAATACTATTCAATGGATAGTACTACAAGAATATTAAATAATTCATACCGTTAAATTGATATTTTGAATTTGTTATTTATATGTAATACTTACCTACGTAGATGTTTTAGAATCGTTATAATAAAAGTTCCATGAAAACAAGTTATATTAGAATGTTTATTAAAAAAGTTTTCATAAGATAAAGAAAAGTACTAAACTATTAGGTACGAGTTTTATTTAACAATATAATATCATATTCTTCAAATGTTTATTTAATAAAAGGTATAAAAATCATAATATAATTAATGGTTTCATAACAAGTATTGAACAGAAGAGATCTTGTCAAGAATATTTAATTTAATTTTACATTTAATTTAATTTTACGAGCAAAATATTGTCTAGGTTTGTAGAACTTAAATTACATCTATGGTCGTTTAATATAAACTTCAATAGTTGAGTACTTTTCTTTATGTTTTGAAAACTTTTTTAATAAATGTTCTAATGTAACTTGTTTCCATGGAACTTTTATTATATAGGTTCTAAAATATCTGTTCCATGAGAACACTTTTTAAAGAAGTTCCTGAAGGTAGCATTTGTTTCATTAAAAATTCCACAGAAACAGATATTTTCCGAATCGAAACAAATAAGTTCTAACAGAATTTTTCAAAAACGAGGCTCCGAGAACTTTTTCGATCCCTGGTATAAATAAGAGCCACCCTGTTCTATAGTTGCATATATATAGCTGTAAACATTTGCTCGTCCATTTTTCACGGTGCAATAATCTGAAATCGGCAGCTCGCTCTCCCAGCTCCACCGATGAAATTGGAAAAAATGTTGTTCGTTTCAATTCGCGTGGCGCGTTCGTCGCGTTTAATCTCGTTTGTCGAGGCAGCCGGTCGAAAGCCAGGCTGTCAAGAAAGTCAATCGCATTAATGCGTCTGGACGGTAACTGCATACATACTATAACGCGACCGGTACGCGCGCTTGATTGCGATTTACTGGACACCACAGGTGAGCCGGGGCACCGTGACCCGAATTTCGAGGCAGCGTTTAACCCCGGCTCGGTCATTACGGCGCTGTTCGCTGAGGAAATTTCGCGAAAGCGCTTTGTACCGCGAAACTGAGGAACTTTATAGGTGTAGAACATTAGCACGTTCACTAGCTGGCGATAATAGGTGAAAATTCATGATTGCGATGCTGCTTGCGATGGTCCTTCTCCCCGAGGGAGTAAAGAAAGCAATCACCTTCCTTCAACTATAGGGTAAAGGGCCGAAATTTCGTCCCCCATTTGTATCTGACCCTGTAGAGGGTGTACAGAACGTTAGAATGAGCTGGCACTTGGCATGAATTTTCGTTGAACGTTTCTCTATGTACCCACGAATCGGAAAATGTAATTATGTCACGTCAATACGAGGTAATAAATAAAATGTGAAAACGTGCAAAATGTGAGATCCGAGAAAAGTGTACCTAATTTCGTCCTCCAAGAAAATGTTTGTAAAACAGCAAATAAATTGATAAATTGATAAATTGATTTTTTTATTGATTCAAGCGATCTTACGGTTTACGTGTGCAAGCAATCACGGCAAATAAGCGTCTTGTTTTCGCATGGACTCCTTATTCCACTGTTTTCGTTCCGGCATCTGCGAAACATTAAACATTTCTACTAAAATTGCTTGAAAACCGATAAAAGATAATTCACTCCTGTAACTGTTCATGTTTCAGCCCTTTTCGTTTCAAATAACAAATTTTTAGAAAATCGATCGCAATTTCCTTTAGAGTTCCGGGGACGAAATTAGAACACCTCCGGGGGATGAAATTCGGAAATCCCGCAGTTTCAATATAGTGATCGCTCTAACAGGCCACGCGAGTGATGGCCATCAAAGTTGTTGGGTATAAGAAACTACGAGACATGCCCGAAACTTCGAATTCGAAATAATATTCACTTCTACGAGTAACGTGCTATCATACTGGAGTCTGTAAAAAATCACCGTGCTCGAAAATCTTCTTCTCCTTCGCGAACGCACAAACATCTGACCTGTTACTTGCAAGTCTGTCAGAATACTGACGTATACCAATGCAACATTTGCCACCAGATGACACTGAAAATGCAACCATGGGAATCGAGAAATGCGGGGGAACGAAATTTGGGCCCTTTACCAGTAGGGTGACTGTACCTAATATCGCCACTCGTTATATCTCTTAAAATAAGCTCTAAAATTTATCGGTTATGCACTGAATTATCACCTAAACATATGTAGGAAGACATACTATAATTGCAGCATCATGTGATCAACAATTACAGAAAGGGAAAGATTTTAGAAAATCTTAATAGTGTAAAAACTTATTGGACTATCACAATTTTACGTCACATTCGGAGAAGGTAAGTCTAATAAATCTGTGAATGCAAGAATATCTACTAGAAATACCTAATTAATGATGTACTTAAGAAATGAAATCGAGTCAAATATTTTTCGTAATGAAAATAGCGTTCTTCTTTTAGCAGTATGCGTGTTCTCAATACCGCCTAACGGAGAACAATGGTTTCGATGTAATGCTTGTTACAGGTGAGGTCACGAAATGTGCGGAGCAACCGAAATAAAATTTATTTGTCCAATATGTACATCGGAACGTAAAAAATAAAATATTTTAAAAATCTATATTTTCAAATTTCTATATTATGCTAATAAAAATGAAATCAAAGATGGATAAAAAGACATTTATAGAGCAAGAAATAGTAAAAGCACATGTGAAAATGACTTTAAAAACTCATATATACATGAATTAATCAATATTTCTTGAGTAGGCGATATTAGGTACACTTTTTTCAGGACCCGATTTTTGCATGTCTTACGTTTTTTGAGTCCTAATTAACAACTTGTAGGTTTCGAAGATTCTAACATATGCTACATGAAAGATGAATAATTTCTCTTTACTTTGAAACGAACTGCATGGAAAAATATCAATTATTATTGAATCGACAGCGATTTAACTTTTGCCTGGCGATATTAGGTACAGTCACCCTAGGTACTTACTCATTTCGAGGGTTTATCGAGCACAGGCATCAGAACTTTTCATCGTTTCTCGCGAGTACAAATACCTGGGGGAGGCGTATAACTCAACCGGTATCCCTGGTGCTTGCTCTCTCAAATAAATTCTCCGGACGGCGTATAAGAAGCTATGTATCTCGAATGCGTTTCATCCAGAGCTCTTTCTCACGGCCGCGCGAAACTTTTCGAAGCTACGCCCCTCGTACAGAATGCTCCCTGCTGTGCCATGCAATCGGGAGAAAAAGCTAGTTGCTGGATAGAAAAAGGGGTGGAAATTGCGAGATAAATTTTTCCCTCACAATCGGAGGAAAGTGATCTCGGTGTAATACAAGCGGGGGGTGAAATGAGGGTGGCGACTAATTATTCGCTCGCGGCTGATAAGAATTTAACTAGCTCGTGAAAGTTAACCGCGTTGCTTTGCACTCATGGAGCACGCGACTCGACCTGCGGTTCGCGTTACAAACGTAATCAGAGCATACTCAGCGCGCGGCAAGGCAACCTACAGTTGCTCGGCTTCCGTTTCGGTGGCGTTCAACGAATTCTCACGGTCATACGCTATCCGCGTCTCGAGCCGCCAACAGTTTCTCCGCAACGATTACGGCTGCCACTCGATCAAAGCATTTCCCCGGCCCTAAAGAGGAAACGCGTTTTCCTGCTCGTTAAGGAAACGAGATCTTCTTTTTTTTTTTTTTTTTTTGAAAGAACAAGCAAACGCCCTGATCTTTAGGAGAGGATTATTCTCGGTTGGCCTCGCTCGGAGCCCAGACAATCAGATTTTTATTCCTTCCCTGTTCGAGCACCGTCTGCCATCGGAAATCGTTTGTCAGCACTTGGAGGACGAGAAGCAGATCGTAAGCCCTCGACTTAGCGTCCATTTTTTCGGCTTACTCTCGGCGTCCCCGTTTTCATTAATTCCTTTTCAACCGCGCGGTTTCCCTCCTGCCGGAACGCTCGCTCGGCTCCACCGAGTCCCGTTCGATTTCAATCCGATTATTCGCTGATCAATATTGTACACGGATGAATAATATTTAACGCGAAACCATGTTGATTTAAATCCACCCTAAGGGTCTTAAGCGGAGTCATCCTCTTAGCTCTATCGGCTCTCGTTCCCGTCGCGCTCCGATGCCGTGACGTTTGTAAAGTCAAACTGTTATCTCCATGTTTAGCGAGACACAAGGTAAAGTGTCTGTTTGGAGGGTGTTATTTTACGAAGCCAATTAAAGCAGACGCGATGCCGCTGCGTGCGGACGGTTCACTGGCTTCCCTCTAAGAAAATGCTGAAAGTTCGCTGGCATACCGTCAAGGAGCCAGTTCCTGATCACTTAAGATGCAAAGGGGGCAGTTTCTGATCAACCTATAACATTTTACTATGAGCTATCAAATGTTTGCGTATAAATTTAAAAATACTTCATACTACTCTAAAGGGTTTTTTGCCCGTTAATAATAATAATAATAATAATAATAATAATAATAATAATAATAATAATAATAATAATAATAATAATAATAATAATTATTATTATTATTATTATTTAGTAGGGCTGTTCGAGTACTCGGAAAAAGCGAGCCGAGCCAGACTCGGCTCGAAAAACCGGACCGAGCCGAGTACTCGAATAGAACCGAGCAACTCGAATTTTTTCGAGCTACTCGAATTTTTTTGAGCAACTCGAATAGAACCGAGAACTCGAATTTTTTCGAGCGGGCCGAAAGTACCTAGTGGGCCGAAAGTACCGAACAATCCGGTGTGTCGAGTAGTTTGAAGTTTGAATGTTTCGAATATTTTAGAATATGTTTATATACTGGATAATGATTCGTAATTATTATTATTATTATTATTTTGACTTTATTAAGAAAGTAAGATACGAGTAAAAGCGAGGCCGCAGTAATAATGTGAGTAATTAAAATGTAAATTGTAAATGAAAATATTCTCTAACAATTGAAAATAATTTTGCGCGTATGTATGATTTATTAATATTTCTTCTTGCGTTTTCCTTTATTTTTATTTCTTTTTTGCCTTCTCCGTGTGGGCTATGTTTCTGCCGAGTCACTGTTAACAAAGGCTGCTACCCGTTAATGAAAAATGAATAAGTATAAATAAATCAAGAATTCAAAGAGTCAAAATTGCGATTATGAGTTTTTCCATGTGTGTCTAGATGAAATTTGAATGTTTGCAAAACATACAGTTCTTTCGGCCCGCTCGGTTTACTTCGAGCCGCTCGAAAGAATTCGAGTTCTCGGTTCTATTCGAGTTGCTCGGAAAAATTCGAGCTACTCGGTTCTATTCGAGTACTCGGCTCGGCTCGGTCCGAATTTCAAGCTACTCGAATATTCGAGTACTCGAACAGCCCTATTATTTAGTCATTTTTTGGAATAAATTTGTATCGTGATAAACTTATTATTTGGTATTTATATACTAAACTGATCAGGAATTGGGTTCTGATCAGGAACTGGGTCCTTGACGGTATGGGACTGGTTAGAAAAGTTCTCCAGTCACTTCGGGTCTGCTCGTCGGATTTGTCGCTTTATAATTTCACCCCTTCGCTCAAACTTCTCCCTCTGGCGCGCAAAAAAAAAAAAAAACTCCGAAACCCGCTCTCCACCGACGACAGAGAGGGATGCACACCGTTAAGATCGGCAATCTTTCCCGAGTTTATCAAAGTCGAGGCCCACCTCCGACCATACTAACCATAAACCGACTGCTTATCTCCGATTCCCGTCGCACTTTTTTACCCTCGATTGATATTGACTGCAGAGGAGCCTACGGAAATGTGATTTCATTGCCACTCCTCCCTCCGAATCGAACTGTTTTACTTTTTTTTTTCCCCCCCGCAATGACAGAAAAACGTTTTCAATTAGAGCGACCATCGATCGGCGGGGAATTTCGTGGCCGATGGATCAGCACATTGCTACGGAACTTTGCCAAAGCACTCTAGTTTGTTCGATTTAACCGACTGATCGCCTCTCCTTTGTTTCCACCGAGCTGGCATTGTTCCAATGCCCCGGTGTCGCGGCTGTAGTTTCCATTCGATTTGCGTGGGTAGAAGCGGAACCGGAGGAAAAGGGACGTCGGCTGGGGTATTTAAAATAAATAGTCTTTAGGCGGCAGGACGCCGACGTACACTTGAACTTCGCGCTACAATAGCAGCCTGTTGTCGAGCTAACTTACCTAGAAATCCTGGTATCGCGCCGAGCGGCATGACGAACAGGCTGACGAGGAGATCGGCGACGGCGAGAGACAGGAGGAAGTAATTCGTGACGTTGTGCAGTCTTCTGTCGAGGCCCACGGCCAGGCAGACCAATATGTTGCCCAGGCCGCCGGCCACAATGAACACCGCCACGAACAGGAAGCTCCAGTCGAAACGGCGGCCCCTCGCGGTCGAATTTAATTTTCCCCGGTGCGTACAGGTTACCGTGAGATCATCCGCCGTCGCGTTCTCTGCCGGCGCGCATTCCAGGATCTACGGGCGCAACGAGGTCCATGAGGGTTTCATCGAGGCAGATTGCCGAGACGAAGCACCGCGCGATTCGTATTTCGTGCGAGTGCATTTTTTTCTTGCACCCTCCCAGTCAAAGTTTCTCCCGAGGTGTCCCAATTCTCAGGCGACTAGAAACTTTCGAAACGCGGGGCGAGTCTCAAGTTCGCATTAATTAGCGCGGGTCCTTGCCGAGCGCAAAGAGGACGGGAAGCATTACACTTGCATTAATGAATTCTCCTTACCGCGACGACTGAAGCGTTCGAAACAGTACAGACGCGTCGGGAGGAATTGTACAACTTTCAGGGAACGTCGGGGGACTTTGCTGGCGAATGGTAATCATCCGCGTAAACGAATTTGCAACTACAGACCGCTGTTACGCGTTCTAAGAGTGTCCCGAGGAAAAGCGCGTCGAATTAAAACGCAATCGTGCCGGAAGCCGGAAGCTCTCACCCATTGAGCTATAAGAATACCTGGAGAGGGAACAGAGCAATGGCGGCCGGTCAGAGAAGAAGAGGGAATGTGCTATGTTCATTGAGCTCAATGAACATAGCACATTTACTACATGATAGTACAGAGGGAGAGGGATAATAGGAAGAAGAAGGATAGGTTCACCCGTAATCTTCTATTTTTCTCTGACCGCTGTCGCCTCTAAGGTAAATGTCCCAATACCTGGACATTTAAGGTACGGCGGAAACACGTTTGAGAATTGTTCAGTTATACAAGTCGATATATATATATAAACGATTTTACAATTGCATGGGGCATCGTGTGTACTTTATCATTAAAAAAAAACCATTATTGGATTGAATAATTTTGTAAAATATTGAAAATTCGTAGTCCTTACAATGGCCCAATACCTGGACAGCTTAACTAGTATGTCCCGGTGTCCCGATTTTACGGTCCCAATACCTGGACAGCTTAACTAATATGTCCCGGTGTCCCAATTTAACTATCCCATTACATAGACACATGATGAAAGATCAGCAATTTGGAGGTAAATTAAATAAAAACAACACAATAGTTTCTTTTTGATAAACCAAAATGAAATTTTATTCATTTTGTGCTCGCTGCTCTGCGCAACGTCATTCCACTTTTTATCCCATTCAATGCTTTAATAACAGATTCTTGATTATACTGTTTTTCCTTATAAGTCTTTCTCTTTTCTTTTGGCATATTTCTTCCATATAAGTAATTTATGGAAATCAGTAAATGAAATTGTGTAAAAAGAATAGATTATCGAATGACTAATTTTAAGGTTATATGTGAAAAAAATCTTTCAAATTAAATATTATCGTTAAAACAAGATAAAAAAGGGGAAGTATACTATTGTATTATTCCGTCAACAATAACGCGTAAGATAAGTCGCAGTTTGCATAGATGGTCTGCGTGGTCAGGTTTCGGGCCGTTCCGGGATTACACTGTACCGATAGATAGACACGCGAATAAAAAACTAATACGACCATAAATTTGAATAATTCAATCAGAAAATAATACTACAAAGCAACATTTTCCTAAAAATGTATTAGTTGTACCAATATACTAAACATTATTAATAATATTCGCTTAAGAAAAAGTAGAGACTGTTTAGCAAATCAGCTAACGGCAATACTAAAATGGTGTAAACCGGTCAGTTCAAGAAAATTTATTTTTATTACGAGTGTTACGAGTTTACTAAGAAAAATATGTATATGAATATATTTAATCAAATATTTGTGTAATTGAATAAAATAGTTCTTTTATGGATAAAGCATATATTAAATGTAATAATCAGCATTATTTACACTAGTGTCCAGGTATTGGGACGTGTCCAGAGATTGGGACATTTACCTTACTTCTTCCCATTGCTGTTCTCTCTCCAGGTATACTTATAGCTCAATGCTCTCACCCCGTCTTCGAAGTCCGTCTGGTTGCACCCCCTGAACCTCGGTATCCTCGACAGAAAGACACCCTCCATGCTCTCGAAGCCGCCGAGAACCAGCGACACGTTCACGTCGCAGGTGGAGTAGTCGCACGGCCTGCAGAGCAGCGTCATAGACGAGGCGAAGGTGGCCCTTTCCGCCGCGCAGACATGGTCGAACCCTACGAAACCGGCCCCGCACTCGTCCGCGCAGCCGAGGAAGCTGCCGTTGCAGGGCACCTGGTGCAGTATCGCCGTCAGGTTGCTCGCCAGGGAGGTCAGGTTCCCGTCCATCATTTCCCGCGCGAAGCTTCCACTCTGCTCGAGCACGGAGGCTACATCTGCGCTCTGCCCTTGGACACGGCGAGGCGGCGGGTCATCTTCACGTCCTAGTCTCTAGGGCACTTTGTCCACGAACGAGCAGCGCCTGTGCCGCGTGATCCTGGTCACGTCCGCGGATACCGAGCCTTCACTTTGTCGTCCGTTCCGCATAGTCACCGGTCAAAGCCGTCCGCGGCGGAATCAGGGGTAGGCAGGCCGGGCGGCCACCGAGCCAAGCAACAACCACCGTTGCTCCGTTATGTGAACGCGACCTGGAAAGTGCGAGCCTCCCTCTGTAACCTGGCCTCCATGTCCTCGTGGAAGAACTTCATCCCTCGCATCGCTTGGAAATTCACCACGGCACCGGAGCACCGCGATCGCGATCGCCGGCGCGTTTTATTCGGCAGCCGCGAGACCGGCAACAGTCTATGGACGCCTCAGGCCCGACTTTACGGCTAGCTGTACTACTCGCTTCCCAGGGATCGGCCGGCGTATTATTCCGACTTCGGCCGCCTGCAACAAACGATGACAACTTGAAATTCTCCCTGGAGAAATCGATTTATTGCCTCGGCATTACCGCGGGGATCGTTACAGGTTTACATTCTGAAATCCCCCGTCATTCCAGTCGCCCTCGAGACAGACAAGCACCCTTAAAAAGATACTCGACGGGGGGCGACAGAGGGAAGATGATCGAACGGGGATTGTCCCGATGCGAAACTCGAACGACACTTGCTGATAGAAACGTGGCGCCGCGCAACTTGTCCCGTCAAGGAGAAAGCTTCTCAAATCCCGCGTTTCTTTTTCAATTATTGTGCGGGGCGGCTTATCTCCATTGTGTAAAAAATTAGGCGATATAAAGTCTATTCGGTTTCTTCATTGGCGAGTCTTTTTCTCCGGACACCAACGTTACCTTTGATGCTCCGAGTGGAATATTTATTGAGGATTACAAAGCAGACGGGGTATCAGGGATCGATACTAATGCCGCAGGAGGAACAAACTCGGGATACCTTCAGTGTTCCAAGGCTTATATTTTATTCAAGGAGCGTCACCCGAGGATCCCGCGGCAGATATAATAATATTGCATCGATCAGGAATAAGGCGAGCTTAAGGTGACACCGCTGCCGATACGTATCCGGCTGAACCCGCCGCTCGATAAATCACGTTCCCGTGAAAATACGGCGATAGCCACGATAAGCCGTCCCACTTATGAATTTCGCTACACCGCCGGCGAACGCGGGTAGAAAAAATTGTTTTTCCTTCTTGCGCGTGTTCCCGCTTTGCTTGGCAAAGCTGGCGACCGAAATTACATCGGCATCCCTGTTGACGCGAATAAAGTAACCTGGCGCAAAAGCGCATCTTCTTTATCGCCTTTCGTCGACCCACCACCGCGCTCCATTTCTCCGTCGCGTTATCGAAAGATTCGTGTATTAAAAGTTACGCTGCCTCATTATCCGCCTCCCTGGCGCGCTTCGTCCTCTCGAGGGTACATTCCGGTCGCGATACCTCAACCTCATAACCGCGGAGCCGCTTTATTTGCGGCAGACAGCTACTTTGTTTATAGGGAAATCTCATTTCACGGCCCCGCGGTTCATTTCAGATGGAATTTCACGCGATACGCTGCTCCGTGCTTTCCTAATTCAACCAATAAACCGCCAACGAGCTTTCTGATTTCGATGGATATTCTCTCTTACTTTGGTGCGCTATTGACTGATACTTTACTATCGACGCCTCCGAGATACACACAACAGTCTCTCAAGAACGAACACCTGGGCGATCTTCACACGAAGTCCCGGAAATCTGTATATTGAAATCTGCTCATAAAAGATGTATCCCGCGATATCGGCCACCCCTTCTGCGTCCTTGCTTCCACCCCTCATTTCTATTTCCTCCACAGAGGCTTGCTTTAAGGATACCCAGCCGGAGAAAGGCTTGCGAATATAAATTACGCGACCATATCGATGCCCCGACCTCGCATCCAGAAGCTTTACGAAGTGGCTGCTTCTTTGTCCGTCTGCCTATTCTCAGAGATGACCAATCCAGCTTCCTACGTACCTAAGCCGGACTGAAGCCATTGTTTTCCCTCTGTAGGAGTTGAAGCAAGAATTTGTTTGTCCGTGGTCAAAGGAGGCCCGCTAATGAGCAGGCCCGATTCCCGAGCGCTCTGATTATAACTTCGGACTGGACTCTGTTAATTGTCACGGCGGGCGTAGAGGAATGCAAATGGGAACTAGGAATTCCGACGATACGTGGAAATATTCCTCGACTATATTCCACGCGCGACAACTCATCGAAATATATTCCACGCGATTGCATACGCGATCGTGCATTCTCGTTGTGATTTTCAATTATCTATTCGGAAAGTTATTAAAGGTTTCCGATCGACTCGTGCCCAAGGCAGTGGGTCTAGCCTCGTTCCAACGAATTCGTCCTCTGTCTGTTGTGCAAATGAAAGATCCCCGCGCCTTCTCCTTCGCGGGTGAAAAAGGCGAAAGGTGAAGTGTGGCTGCCTTTTCATTCCTCCGATAGCCTTCGAGTTTGCACTTTTAGTTGCCGCTGATCATTAACTGGCTAATTAGAAGCGTGTTACGCTGAGTTCCCTGGCTGATGATTCAGTGTGCGTAACTTTCTTGCAAGTTACTTCCTCCTCTCGAGCTCAGAAATCTTTCCAGATCTTCTTAGACAATTTCGCCAGCAACCTTCTTTGGCCAGCCTCGATCGCTCGAACAATTTCGGTGGTTACGGAATTTCGGAAAACTCGCAAAGTTTTAATGGCGCTGCGAGGCTAACTTCGCTAAAGGCATGATACTAATCATTCGCTTCTATTCGCTTATGTTCGCTGCGTCGCGCGTTTATTTCGCCACGTAAACTAGCAACGCCGCAATTTAATGCGATCAGATTCCGGGGAAAGCTCCCACAGCTAAATTGCATGTCTAAGCGAGTTGATCGACGTTCAAACTGTTAATTGGAACAGCGTTCGGCAAATCCATAATCAGGTTGCTTAGTTTTTCCGCCCCGCGAATAATTCTCCCTGTTCCCCCCCTGCCGACGAGAAATATCTCCACGTACATTTCATTCGAAATCGATGCCGCAGAAACACTGTCGACTTCTTACGCGCGAAGAGCGCGCACAATGCATCCCCCGTTGCGTTTCCGCTGCAATATCCGCGGGAACGCAAGGGACGCGGTCTGGTAGATGTCCGCTGCGCTTGAAAGCGTTATCAATTTACATTAAAGCAAACAACCGTCCGTGGAATCGCCCAACGAACACAACGTCGAGCCACAGCCTCCACTCGCCGGCGAAAAGCAACGTGCCTCTGCTAATGAAAGCAACGAATTCGGTAGCTTGCGATGCGCGGGGACTACAATGATGGCGAGTATCGATAGGTTGTCGCGATGCACCGAGGCATCCATATTAATTTGCGCGCCCAAAACCATCGACGAAACTCTCGCCACCCGTGCTTTGCCGGGCTTGCGATTGCAGCTGCAATTAAGTGACGCGCGGCGGATTGCTGAAAAACGGCGCGGAATAATTGTGACCAGTGACAGAATTATGAGCGAGACAGTTAACGATGAAAATACAGTAGCGCAAGCTCGGAACCACGCCGGTTGCGGGACAGAGGGGAATTTAGGCACACGGAAACGCGAGGCTGTAAACATGTTGCAGGTTCGAAAGCACGGGAATACAGAGCGCGTAGTGAACCAGAAATATAGCGGGCCGAAAATGTGGGAAATCTGTGTATGTATCAGACACGGAAATGCGGGAAGCTGAATATAGAGAACGCGGAAATTTGGGGATGTTGGAATACGCGTGTAAAGAAACGTGCAGTCTGCTCCACAGCAGCGTGTTCCTCGTAGCCGCGGACCTGTGTTTTAAGGGGTGGGTCCTTGAGAAGTCGGAGGAGAAAAGTGTCTTCTACCGCGCTGATTGACACGCGTGGCATTTTAGTTTGTGATTCCCTGGAAAACCGGCGATTTTTAAAATGAGAGCTCCGTATTTTTTCTCGCTTTTGCATGACGCGGAAATGAGAGAAGAGCATAGGGACCTTTGCACTGGCCTGCACAATCGTCTGATACGGTTCCAATCGAAAACGTTTGGGGTTTCGTAAAGCACAAGCTTCAAGGAAAACGTATAGGGTAAATCCGGGAGACGCGGTCGGGCCGGAGAGTTGGTCGTGTCGCTATATTTCAGAGTCTATACGTGAAAATGCATTAAAGTGCAGACCAACTACTTCTCTAGAAGCCAAACAGTTGAATGAATAGCGTTATTTCGCTTCCTTCTGTGTTTTTCTGGATTTATAGGCTATAAAAGGTAAATTGATGTTACATTTAACCTCTTTTGTCAAACAGCGGTTGTACGGAATCGTATTTAAAATATACTTCTAAGTTTATTTTCCTTTAATGTTTGGAATAATAAGATAGTAGAGATATTGAGGGACAATGCAGCCAAAGTATTTGGCCATATTAACTCTTCCTCTCAAAGCTAACGAGAAGACCATGTCTCGCTGCAGAAAGGTGAGATGGTCGAGTTATGATTTCTTTATTATTTTTGTTTATTTTTTATTTTTTATTATTATTTTATTATTATTTTTGTTTATTTAGTTTATTTATTCACTTTTGTAATCATTTGCCTTGCTAATCGCCAGTAGGTAACTCACTTTTTCTTTGATGTGTTCTTTACTTGTTTAGCGTAAACAAATTAAATATCAATGAATCCGTAGTTGTATTCACTCATAAATAATTTTGCTTTATCCTTTGTTAATTTTCCATGAATAATTATCTGAGTGGTCTCTGCCAACGACGAAAACCATTTCTCCCGGCACCTCGGGAGAGGTGGTCAGATGTCATGACTTCAGTTTTCAACCCGATTTACAGTAAATATTGTCTTAAAGCAAATATCGACCAGTTTTTCTGAATCGGCATAAAATTCTGAACATATTAGGTTTGTTCTGATAAAATAAGTAATATCTATATTAGTTTTAATAGCCATTTTATATTAGGTCGACCGCGTCTCCCGGATTTACCCTATTCACGGTTAAGCAGTTACCTCGAGAAATTCGAGAAACATGGCCTTTATCTTCGGAGTATGCAGACAAGTTAATTGAAAGCATGCCTAAACGGTGTCAGGCGATTATCGACAACAACGGCGACTGTACCATGTACTAGGTAATCGCGTATTAGTTCATAAAACGTAGGGGAGAGGCTTGCAGGTTGCCACTGCTTGCAGGTTGCCACCCCTGCTGTATTTCGACTTTCTAGCAGTGTCATAATCTCAACTCTGACTCACATCGACGTTAAAAGAGTAGGTGTCACTATTTTATAACCTCTGGAGCGGACAGACGCAATAACGCTGTGTTTGCTGAGCGAAGGGTAATATAGTGTTTGTCAAGAAACTGAATTATTGAAATTGTGTGCTTTCCTTGTGCTCGTAAATTGAACATTTTCATCGACAATTCAAAATAACTATACGTACTGCGTTGTCTTTTTTATCTAATTTACATATGCCAAACAGATTTCCAAACATATCATGAATTGACAATTTCTTCTCATATTTTCCTAAAAATGCGTCGGAATGCAAGTTGCCTCCTTTTTTGGCTTGCAGGTTGCCACCTCTCTCTTTCCCGCTTGTTTACACTCAAATGTCATCGAGTTTGAAGTGAAGTGTTTTTATTGCATTTTAGTCATATTTTGGTTTATTTTTTACATTTTTATAGATTTTTAGTATGGCAGCACGCAGGTCAAGAAAATCTGAATAATATAATTTATTAATAAAACTTAATAAATTTTGAAAAGTTTTCTGAATCAGGTTTTTACTTGAGTTTTTTTACACTTTTAGCAATTTTTCTAGGGGGTGGCAACCTGCGAGCCAAAATTTCAAGGAGACAATTTTAGATACTTTCGATAATTTGCAGTATAATTTTTCTTTTTCGAGAGTTTGCATGATTTGTAGCTCAGGATTGTGGCTCAACACTTCCTCTTTCCAACTTATACCATAAATCAACGATACGTTAATTTTATGACGAGTTATGATAAAAAAAGCTTAGGGGTGGCAACCTGCAAGCCTCTCCCCTACTTTTCGGCAATGTAGACTTTTTTTTTTAAATCTAATGATTCCTTTCGGAGACACGAGGAACGCGCTCTTGTGGAACAGACTGTACTCTGGGGAAGTAACTCTGGGGAATCGAACAGAAATACAGCCATCTTTTCACGCTCTCCTCCGACTTTTGCTAACTTATTATTAGAGGCACTTCGGAGCAACTGATATCAGAAATAAGAAAAACTCCTGTTTCCAAAGGCGCGGCCAGTTGAATGATGATTCTCTGGTGTTTGAACGAGCCGAACCTTAAGACCGCCTTTCTCCGCTTTATCGGCAACACCGACACCGGAGAAGTAAGCTCTGTTCTCCTTCTTTCCGCCATTCCGCCTACATTCCTGCCATTTCTCATTTGCCTGTATAGTCGCGAGCAAACCTCGGAAGAGCCACGGCGTGCTTCAACGAAAAATTGTTCCACTTTGTAGGGAAATCATCTCTGCCCGGGGAGGGTCTTTGTGTGCTCAAAGTCTCGCTAACGGATAACGGGTCGCATATGTCCCTCGAATAAACAAGCTCTTTGCTAATTTCGATCCAGGGAAATGTTGGGAATATTCGGCGAGGCTTGGCGCAATTGCGAGGCAAAGTAAAGTAGCTTTTTAAACACTGAAGGAAGGTTTCTAATTAAGAATCGCGTTTCAAGTAGCACCGCAAGGGTGCGGCGGAGTTCCTCCGTCGTAAGCGTCCGAGCGTCTTGCGCGTTATGTTTTAATTACCTTTGTAATTACCGCGGCGATGAAGACCGACGTCTGCTAAATGGGATTTCCATTTCTGGCCAGCGAAGACATTTGCGAGTCGGGGACGGTGGACTAACAAGCACGGAATCGCGTTAGGCGATTCGGTCTCGTAGTTCGTTAGGGGAATCCGTGATATTATCACTTAGTGCGTTTAATATTTAATACGGGACCAGTTGGGCGTAACCCGAGTCCGAACGGGACCGACCGATTGGATTTGCAAAAGTGCATCGGCGAGTGGAGACGTTATCACGGTCAAAGTGCATCGGCCGTTCCGTCGGTGCTACGGGGAGCAAAGCTTGGATCTAGTTGATGATTGCGCATCGACCGATGGGAACGAGATGCGGATGTAATTTGTTAACGGGGCCCACATGGAAAATAATACCACTCGATAACGAGATATGACACACCAGCGGAGGTTACTAAGGCCAATGACAGTGATTCGCGTTACAATGGAGTCTATTCCACTCCGCCGTCCTACCTTTTACCTAGGAAACTTTCATTCCAACAACCGCCACCAACTTTGGGAAAGTATATTTTCACAGTGGCGCACTCAGGATTTAATCTTGGAGGGAGCCGAGTCGAACGGATAGAAATATTTTTAAGAAAAATGTATTTAAATGCAAATTCAATAAAATTCACGAGGTGATTAGAGAAATTTATTTAAAGTCCGTTAAAGTAAATTTATTTAAGTTTCCTTTTCTCTTTACAAAACCCCCCGTTTGGGGGTGCCAGGGCCCCTTGGTTCCCCTCTGGGTGCGCCACTGTATATTCGCATAGCATTATTAAATTTTCGTTCAGTAATCGCGACTGCCCCGACACATTTATTTCAATCGTTTGCATTTTAACTCCATTGAAACCCCTTAAAAATACAAGCTTCCTGGATTCAAGGGGAGATAGCAGACTGCTCGAATTCTCTATTACTCCGGAGCACATAAAACGCTGAATAGAATAAAGAAAAAACGGTCGAGTACAATACCCGCCTAATTCACTGAGCGAATGGAAATTCGGCGTTCTCATTTTCTCGCGCAGAGTCGGGCTTCGATTACGGAACACGATCTAACATTGAGAAAATGAAATGCAGCATGAGTGCGCGCCCCGCTAAAAGTTCCATCGACTTCCCCCGGCCAACGAGTCGAAGCGAACGCGCGAATAACCGCGAACTTAAACATTTCTAAATCCCCGCATTAAAATGTAAATTCCCTTTGCGCATTACGCCCCGGCGTCGGAGCGGGGGGATTCACTTTAAGTTTTATGAATTTCTTATTGTTTCACTATTATAGGATGCTAATAAGGGCCGTCAGCGTTTCTGATTTATTTGATCGCAGTTTATTTTCTTGCGGCTGATTTACTCGCCTCGCCCTCGGCCCTTGATTTATTAACGCATTATTAATTGTTGAATATTTTATACACAGCCCGCGAAGCGTGTAATCCCTGGACGAAATACAGCGCAAAATTAATCGCCGGCTATGCGACCCACCATTAAGGTAAAAGACCCAATACGTGGACACGTCCCAGTAGCTGGACACTGGTGCAAATAATACTGATTAGTACATTTAATATTTGCTTTATCCAAAAAAGAACTATTTTATTCAATTATTCGAATATTTAGTAAAATATATTCATATATATATATATATATATATGAATATATTTTACTATATATATATATATATATATATATTTGGTATATTTGTAACACTTTCGTAAAAAACAATTTATTCTCTGGAACTGTCCGCTTTACACCATTTTAGTATTGGATTTATCTGATTTGCTAAGCAGTCGATGTTACACACGAATACATATAACCTTAAAATTAGTCATTCAATAATAGATTCTTTGTACTCAAGTTTGTTTACTGATTTGAATAAATTACTTATACAGAAGAAATATGCAAAAAGAAAAAACTATTGTGTTGTTTTTTTTATTTAATTTCTCTAGAAAACATCCAAATTGCTGATGTTTCATTATGTGTCCATGTAATGGGACAGTAAAATCGGGACGCCGAGACATACTAGTTAAGCTGTCCAAGTATTGGGCCATTGAAAGGTCTATGAATTTTCAATATTTCACAAAATTATTCACTCCTACAATGTGTTTTTTTTTTTTTTAATAATAAAGTACACACGATGCCCCATGTAATTGCAAAATCGTTTTTATATAAATCGATTTATATAACTGAAAAATTCTCAAATGTGTGTACGCCGTACCTTAAATGTCCAGGTATTGGGACATTTACCTTATCCGGCGTTCAAGTTGCTGCGCGCCCAAGTCTCTGATTTTACGAGCGGTTTTACGCACGACTCCGCGAGTTTTACGTGGCCATTCTGCGCTCATCGTAAAAAGTGAAGCCTCTCTTTGGCGAAGATTTTCGTGTGGGCGCGAAAAGCTCAGCGAGACGAACCGAGAAGCACGGATCGACAAATTGCAGTCGACTATGTTTATTTACAACGCACCGGAACCAGCAAAAGTATTCCGTATATTCCTCAAATATCTTTGAAAGCACTTATTTTCTAACGTTGTATAATGAAAAGCGATTCTTAACGTGCGCTAGAATTCGAACTTTGAGATATATCCGTTCGAGTGATACGATATCTCTACTGGAAAGGGATGAAACATCGCGTTTCATGTTTCTTCGACTTTAACCGGGACTTTCGGGGTCTATTGGCGTGTGAAATAAAGACGCTCGATGCGAAACCGACTTCCCGACAGAAAGGAGCTTTGAACACGATCTGGCTACAGCTCAATCTCGCAGTGCACGCGACTTGTTGGTATCTTGCCACCGGCGAAGGAAATACGGCATCGGCCTACAACGCGAGCACGGGTAATCCAATCACGATAATCCCTTCTTCTTAAGCACGGTATAACGTGCCAAGAACTTGTCGCGATCTAATTGTCGGGCAAGAAAAGAACGTTAAACTCTCTGATTGCCTATCCTCGGGGGGGAAGAAAGGGCACGCTTAAGCGTGTCGCTAACGAAGGGTGGCCGCGTGTTTCATCCCCCCCGCCAGTCTGTTGTTAAATTGCTGTGGACACGTAAGTTGGGACTCGCAGGAATTTATCAGCGACGAGAAGCGTGAAACGTAGGTGGAGTAAAAGGGCAATGAAACTAGTGATCCTCTAGGTAGTGATACGCAGATGTGTCCACCATTTTGGCCTAAAGCGGAACTCGCAAATTGGCGGGCACATTTTGAAATAATCGAGAAAACTGAAGTTGTACTATTTCCTTCTGCCGTTCTTCATACAAATTAAAACATGTTACGTTAAATACATTAGACCAGCGATGCCCCGATGGGCGGCCCGAGGGTACGAGCATCCATCGCATTTTCCAAAGCTCGCGTGGAAGGGGGTCTCGAAACCAATGAAGTTGCAGGCATGTAACGGATGAGGAAAACTCTAGTAGTGTGCGTGTAGGCTCGTACCCTGAAATCAGCATGTAACCGTTACGTGCTGATTTCATTGCGATTAAATTGATTTGACTTCTGGTTATAGGCTGATTTCAAGTCGTTTGGATTTGCGGTTATGGGTTCTATTTTTTGATGACAGGATAATTTTTTAAACCCTGGGGGGTTTCTTTTTCTTCATAATTTTGTATTGTCATCCAAACTACGTATGCCTGCCAAGTTTCAAGTCTATTGGATAGTTGGAAGTGGGTTAAAATTGAGTTTCTAGATTTGAACTGAACAAACATACATACAAACAAACACACAAACAGAGGATTGAAGCTGAATAAAAATCGTTTAATAAGAAACTTTTTGTTAATCAGAGGTGTAAGTGGGAATGTTCAAGTCTATTTCGTACAATTACATAATATTATTGTTTAATCATTAGTCAATTCCTGTTTATTTTCCCAATTCCTAAAATGTAGAACACTGGGGCTCCAAGAGTCCCAGTCATATAAGCCTACGGGTACGAGCCTACACGCACACTACTAGAGTTTTCCTCATACGTTACATGCCTGCAACTTCATTGGTTTCGAGACCCCCTTCCACGCGAGCTTTGGAAAATGCGATGGATGCTCGTACCCTCGGGCCGCCCATCGGAGCATCGCTGCATTAGACTGTTTCTAGATCTCTACGGAGCACGCAGGGTTTTCTAACTTTACTTAAAAGGTAAAAGACTAAAAAGGTAAATTTCGGGTCAGGCATAATAACAGCGCAGCAGCCAGGCATTTTTGCACTAAGCAGACAAATATAAGATAAAAATATAGATAAAACAGTGAGTCCTGGAACTCCACTCATGTACATTCGGAAATATTTTTCACTCGTGCATTGACGGGTTAGCTTTATCCTAAATTTTTGTCTCATAAATATTCATACTTACAAAATCCGCACGCGTTAGCAATAGTTTGCACGTTCAAAAATGACAGCATTAAATGAAGTTTGCTGGTGATTCCACTTTTCGCTCAATGTTGTGGAATCGAATTTGTAGATGTTATTGCTTCGCCCAATAGGAAAAATTACGCAGATAAACGGTGGTGGGGCTAGGCACGTACCAATTACATGCGAGCAGTATCTCTTTCTTTTTCTACTTATTTACTTGCTCTCTCTACTTCCGGTTTCGGTCACTAATGGTGTCGACCAATAGAAAACGGCGGCCACATCTGCGTATCACTACCTAGAGGATCACTCGAAACGAGAGGCAAATACGAGAATAACGAACTGCAATTGTTTTCCAAAGAACAGTTGATAGAAGTATTTTAAGTATTTTTCTCCCCCTGGGGAAATATATTTTCTTTGCGAAGAGTTCTGCTTGGAAGATTTTCATGCCGTTTGGAAGAGTATCGGGAAGAAAGTGATTAAAGTACTGATATTAAAGAACAGTATCTGGTAAAACTGCGGGGGTGGCAGTAGACAGGGTATACTATACTGTTCTCCCATCGATAACGAGAGAGTAAAAAGGGAATAAAGGACGGATGATACAAATTGCTTCTACTTGCGGGCCAGATTGGGTTATAAAGGAGCAACAGTGTCATTTTCGCGTTATTGCCCTTCGTTATCACGGAATCTGCACCATTATGGGGACGATGAAGGATGTTCCAGACGGTACGTGCACCTCACATCGAACCTCTGCCTCAATTTAATTTAGTTGAACTTACCGTAGACTCTTAAACCTCGTCGTTAAATATTCGCTAAATAACCATAGACATATATAGACGGAGCGTGTCTGAGGGGAGTTGTAAGATTCGCGGTAAGGGGACTGTCATACAGGCAAATCGGGTAACTCCGTTCCTCCTCGGGGCTATTCGGAAATTCAATGACGTTATAGGTATATATCTATGAGGGATACTTAGTCGAAAAGTTTAGGTATACTTATACATAATTCAAAATTTCGTATATCATGTAGGTTATATATATAACAAAATTAGTAAATAGAATGAAGCTTTTTTTAAATAAAATCGTACTTATAGATATATATGCAATAATATTTATATTTTTAAAGATTTTGTAAGCTTAAATGTTCATAAACATAATTAATATGCATAAATAATTATATAGTATAATAGATATATATCGCTCATTTGCTGCGACATAACTGATGAAAAAAAAAAAATATTTTTATTATAAACATATTATCTATTCGATAATCAAGCAACACATTTGAATTTCTAAGATTATATATATAATATATAAATCGTTGGTTATGTATGTATATTTATTTATTTACATGTGAAATCGAATACTATCATTATTTATATTTTCTTTCTCCAACTGTTCGCAGTTTTTATTTTTCCTGCGATTTGCACAACCGCTTACTACGCAATAAGTCATTATTACACTCAATTAATATATGATTATATACAACGACCACTACGACGCTTTAGAACAGGAATAGTTGAGCAACAGTGGTTATGTTTCGAACATAGCCATTAATGCCGAACCGACAAGAACCGAATACATCCGAACCTAAATACCGAATTGCCTGTATGGTTTCTGCCTTTTCCCCTCCGATCTTACAGTCCCCTCGCCAACAGTCCTCTCTTCCGCTCCGTCTATATAAGTCTATGTAAATAACCGATAAGGCATTTCATGTACGTACAAATAGAAATAAAAAAAGTAATATGAATTTCGAGCATATTTCTCTGCCACCAACGCTGCCTATTTTCTACGGCTATCGCTGCTCGCGTTTCGAAATTAAATATAACGGTTGAGGAATGAACCGATCGCCGATAATCGATAACCAAATGATTTGTGCGACGATCACGCATGGTGGCGCCGCGATGTGTTTTGTGGCCAACGTCAGTTCGTAACTACTTACTCGTTAGCGCGGTCGCGTCGTCACAGTTTCCATGTGAAAAGGCGAGGAAACCCGGCGAACGAAGTGAAAATTCATTGTCCTCGGTCCGCCGAAAGGTCCGCGACGCGAGACGCGATTGATTGGCTACTCGACTGGACTATCAAGTGACTAGTCCAATCGGAAAGTGGCTTCGTTAAATCCCGCGCGATCGTCGCAAATCGCGATCATACCCGATGACAATTCGTGTGGATTTGACCACATCCTGCCTTGAAGGGTGACTATCGAAGCATAAATCGGCGCCGTCGTGGCTGGACACTTTACGAGTCGGCGAGAACTGTGTTAAACGATCGCTCGGTGGCGAAGATAAGAAAACCCATTAGAGTGAGTTCGCGCGCGAAATTATCCACGAGAGGGCCTCGCGAAGGTTTCCTGTTTCTTTCGGTCTCGAGCAAAGCGTCTCGTTTTCCCTCGTGACTCGCGTACGCAGTGACCAGTGTTTTTTCACGTCAGTCGAGAGGAACACGCGATCCAGGGCTGCGAAATCCTGGTCTGCTTCGAGCGGCCCGAAGTTCTCGCCGTTACAAAGGTTATGATCTTGTCCATGATTGCACTTCCCGGTCTGCCACGACCACTTCTCTTTTCGCGTGGCAACGAACGTGCGAAATTGTCTGCACTTCACTGTATCGAACAACTTCAGACACTCACCCGGCTACGTAGTAATTTCGACGACTCCGACGCGTATCGGTGGAAAAGTTTCCCTTTCGAACATTTTGGAATTTCAAGGCTAGAATCGTGACACTCGAGAACCACGGAACGCAGAAGCTTGCACGGGAGCTTTTTCGTGTCAAGCTACTTGTTACAACTCGCGAGATAAATCTTGGCGCCGTGAGAAATCTCGTAATGATCGACGCGGTTTAATTTCTTTTGTAACATACCGCCGTGGAAACTGGGAAAGTTCCGAGGGAAAGTCGAGGTTGAAGGGTAATTGTAGCAGTCTCGGCAGAGTTTGCTTTTTGAGTCACAAGATTAATGAGAAGTGGTTAGCGTTGCGCGGTGGTAGGTTGTGAATAAAAACACGAGCGAAACAACATTACAGGCACACATCCTCCCGGTTAGACCGCGTGGATCGCACTGAACACTATGAGCGCGCGAGCGCGAGCGGTTGCATCGGCAAGGACGCTGAGGGGGCGAAAGGGAGGGAGAGGACCCGGAGCGCGCGCCAAAACTTCACCGTTCCAACTTCCTGATCCTAAAAGGTTCTTCTGTTTCCTTCCCTCATTCGTTCAACCGCACAGGTATGTAATAACGATCCCATATTCCGCACCGTTTGTATACAATACACGGGGCTGCCTTTGAAACGCAAATGTTATTGCATTTGGCGTTCAAAGTGGTACAAAGTATGAATGAGATATGTAATTCATGATCGCGTCCACAATATTCGTTTAACCCTCTAGGGACGAGTAGAGGTGTGCCTATCGATTATCGATAAATTATCGATATCTTATTGACACTTAACGATATATCGATAATATCGTTAAGATATCGTTAAGGCCAATAAAAGCGGTTAAGGTAGAATGCGACGCATTAATTGAAAAAAATCATTCAAAATCTACTTATTTTTATTCGAACTTATTACAGATAGCATATTAATGTATTTCGGTTGTAATCTGGTCCTTTTCTCTGAAACAGTTTGTCCCGTTTTCGAAAATACTCTTTCGCTTGGCACAGAAGTTGCCGGTATTGATAAATGCTTGTTAGCCATAATGAAAAGTTTTGGAAAATTCAGTGCACCTTCTACATTCCACCATGTGACTGGGTCGCGCTTTCTATTAATTACGGGGCAACAGTAACAATATTTTAACAATGGGTGCACATATGTATATGTATAAATGAGAGTGTATGGGCAAATTTTAATAAAAAAGTACAGCATATAAAATCAAATAGTGATTACAATTTTGCATCAATAAAAGACGAATTGAAAATTTAAATACTTTCTAACGATATAATTTTTAGAAAGATAAACATATAAATATAGAATTTCTTTCACACATAAGAACAAGATTACAAGCCAAAATACACTAATATGTTGACTGGAATAAGTTCTAATAAAAATAAATGGATTTTGAATGATTTTTTGCAATTAATGCGCCGCATTCTACCTCAGCCGCTTTTATTCGCCTTAACGATATCTTAACGATATTATCGATTTATCGAAATATCGATAACATTTCGATATTGTCGACATTTATCGATAACTTTATCGATAGTCACACCTCTAGGGACGAGTGGGACTCCAGAGTCCCATTCAGATTAACACATTTTTATTTACGTTCCATCAATAAGATCGAGATTTGATAGGTATAGTGACCTTTAGTAGGCAGCGAAGAAACTGTTGTACCATCAGAACCCGAAATTAAACTTTTTTTTGTTATAAACAAATTAAAGAAAAAAAAATTAAAAAAAAAAATTAACGAGTAGCTTCCAAATCCGAAGTGTAAAATAGACTATTTTAACGCTCAAAAAAATTCTACGTTAAGTTTAAAACATCCCCGTACCTAGAGGGTTAATTCAACGAAATTGCGAGCTTTCTGCGCGCACTTCTGCATAAGGAACATTCGCTGACCTAGCTGCTTTATATTTTTCGTATAATTTTTCTTATATTTTCTGTCCCTTTCTAACGCTTCTACGAGATAGTTTTTCTAATTTCCTCCGGTTCGAGCGATGGTTTAGTTCCCCTGTAACTCTTATCGTACTTCCAAAGCATTTTCTTATCTCCCTGATTGCCCTCTCTTCAGCTGTGTAACAGTCTTCATTTCATTTAACTTTCGAACTTTCTTGGTCAAATTTCCCCTGTTTTCGGTGTCCTGCGATGCAACGCTAACGTATTTTACCCGCTTCTCAGTTCCACCGCGAATCTTTGCCTTCAGACTGCAAATATAAAGAAGCGCGGCGCTTCTCGAGCTAAAACTTTAAGCCCAAGATTAATATTTGAAATTAACTTTAAAGAAATAGAATTAATTTCAAAGAAATTAAAATTAATTTCAAAGAAATTAAAATTAATTTCAAAGAAATTAAAATTGATTTTAAAGAAATAGAATTCATTTGAAAGAAACAGAATTAACTTTTATTTTTTCATTTAGGGCAGAACGAATATTTAAGCAACCGCGGATGGCGTGTATTTGATTATTCTCTTTCTGTGCTATTTCATCTTGCCCTGTGGATTCCTAGTCTATCGACGTAAAGATTTCTTCTAGTTTCCTCACTGTTGTTGTGTCATGCTTTTTCCGGTGTATGTTATTCAGAAGGGCAACAGTATGGAGCTTTTCCTTTTCCCGGAACCGTGCTTGCTTCCTTTGGTTTCTTTTCCTCTTTGTAGTACGTACCATTCTGTCAGAAATTTCATTCTACGTATAATTCGTTCAATGCTACAACGTAACGGAAAATGGGGCAAATAGGGGAGTTCGACCCTGTAAAGGTTCTCCGTCCGGTCTTTCTATACCCGTCCGCGTTGTTATTTATTCTACGATTAATGATTCTTATTCGACAAATAGCCATATCACGCCATTGCTGAGCACTCATTCCTCTGCTTTTATTTTCAACCGTGCCACCACCTAAAAGGCAGTGGAATTTCCTTGGAAATGGTTCCGAAAAAAGTTCCCAACCGACTTGCGAACTGTGAAGCACGACAAACGCGGATATTCTCGGCAAAGTCACGTTTGATATTAACTTTGAGGATAGTTCCTGCTGGATAACCGAATAGCGTATCCAATAACTATGCTATCGAAAATTCCTAGCAGCATCGAATAGTAAATTTCAATGCTTCTTGGCGAGACCGGAAATTTCCGCAGTTCGTAAGTAATCGCTAAACGCGCAGAATACGAATGAAAACGTCTCGCTGTACGTCCGTTACATTTTCGGAAACGAATAACGCCTTCGTCGCGTTGCATCGCTAATCGAGGAAAAGTGAAGTTGAAAAACGTTCATTCGCACGGCAGGGAGCGATTAACCCGCACGGTGCCGTAAATTGGGGGAACATTGGCAGTTACTTAACTTGTATTAAGCGGTCTTTCCACAGTGACTGGAATTTTTATTTGTCAGAAAAAGAATGTGTTTACTAAATTGAAGTTTTTTGTATTTATTAATAATTTTGAGAATGCAACAAAAAAATTAGGGGGATGTAATATGCGCCGTGAAAAAGAAGACACCTCGACTGCGTGGTCGATTTTAGAGGAAGCATGTATCTGGGGCGGTGGTAGGGTAAGCAGGCCAGTAGATGGACGAATCGTTGGTTAATCGTTAATATTGAAAGAACTAGAGTTTTAATCTATATTATTGTTTTTTTATTTTGTAGAAAAAACGTTTGTTGTTTTGCAAAACATTAACATATTTATCGAAAAAAAAATTTTGTATGCGAAAAATGTATTTGTATGTATGATTTTACGCCACCATGCGCGAGTCACTCTTTTATTATTAGCTATTGCTCAGCATCGCGTCCCTTAAAGTTAATAAAAAACGTATTTGGATGTATTGTAAAGAGGTATGCAATAGATGATTGCATTCTAATATTAACAATTTATATATAAACGCGTGAACAAAGAAAAATAAACCGATAGAACTTATAAAAATGACTGTCCGTGTACTGATATGGATTTTCTAACCATGTCGCAGCAGATGGACAGAACGGAATTAAACCTTTTGAAGCCGTTTTTTTTAATAAACAAACAGTTTAGACATTTACTTGTAGGTATCTTATTTTTCTTTTTTTATTTAGATGGCAAGCATTAAAAAAAATATACCGTATATCAATATACATGTAATGATCTAAATAGAGCCTTGGATGATATTAGAAAAGGAACTAGTGGATATATATTTTTACTTTGTGCCACTAAGAAAATGTTAAAAAGGTTACATATCCAATCCGGGACACTTTCCGAGACAGTTTTCAATGCGGGACAAACAATTCAAATTCGGGACAGTCCCACACGATCCGGGACGTCTGGCCACTTTAGGCTAGACATAACCTCACTTTATTTGCGGCCTGGGCCCATAACCTGTTGCACCGGTTTCTGGCAATGAAGACTCCATACGTTTTTAGTTTTGATGAAATAAACTATATTTTAACAAAAAATAACTTAATCTAGGTACCTACTATAGCTAATAAGTCTTTTACTCGTCTAGCCAGACACCCGTCCATCTATTGGTTCTGAACTGTCCATCTGCTAGCCCTATCGTCCATCTACTTGTGATACGGGCTATGAGTAGAATTTTCATCATTTTATCCTTAAATACGTTAATTTTTTTACTTGCAGTTATTTTGTTCTTTAAATTTGTACATTTTTACGTGCAAAGCTTTTGATTTTTTTTAATACAACAGATATTTCTTAAGAAACACCTTGTTGTAAACTTCGGAATCAGCTAAACTGTCCATCTACTGGCCTGTTTACCCTATCAGGGTTGTGTGCAATCAGTATGACTGTCGCTATGGCCCGAACTAAGTAGACTCACATATTTTTGGACAAAATTTTTGTGCGTTTTGACACTTGTAGTACATTCCCAAAACTGTCAATTTTTATATTATCCAGCAAAATGTTCCAGAAACATGCCCCAGTTTACGGCAGTGAGCGATCAACCATTTTTCCCATTTGCTCGTATTATCATCCCTATTGGCCCCCCTAATTTTCTTCATACCGGCGTAATATTATGTATAACACGCTCGAAAGTTTTCATATTGGGGTAGAAACTTCCTAATAACTTCCTACTAAATCGCACACCCGCGAAAGTGTATGGTTACATCGTAATGGTTTTCTTTGTGCCTCTCCTTCTGTGTAAGCGCGCCCTACAGAATGCAAATTATTCTTACCCTTGGCCGTTCCAGCGAACCATGATGAAACGTATTTCATCCATCCTCGATCTATTAAGTTTCTCCAGCAAAGTTCTGTCGTTTCTTCTTACGGACGGGCGTCGTGAATTTCAACGAGTTATCCTGTATATCAGTTGCTATTTACGCGATATCTGGATGGAAAGTACGTCGTTCAGCGTGCGATAAAGTGCTTATTAAGGTCCTCATTAAAGGGCACGATAGGGGCTTTAAGGCGCCATATATCGCAAGAGTTCGTAAAGGGGGTTGTGCAGTTGCATATAAAACTTCAAGTGTAAAGTTTCGCAATCGTCGAAGAACGAGATCCAATCTTTCAATCTTCCCCTAGCAAATAGATTGTCCAGATTGCTTTAAACTGCCACCGTGTCGATTCTCTCGGGTGGCTTCGATAGCTAAAAACTACAAACTAGCCGTATAATCGAGCTAATTACAAAGTGTCTGCTGGCTTGACAGTTATCGATCAAAAGCTGGCGGCGTGTTGAAGTATGCGGACCGTAATACGAGCCGGCAGGTTCACAGAAAACTGGGTATCAGTAATCCCTTTGGCGCACAGTCAAATAGATACTTGTTGCTCGTGGATGAACGTAAAGAAGAATAAGTTCAAAGCGGATTTACTGTAGGTGCGCACGCTGGTAGTTTAATTATGGTTCGTGTTCCTCAGCTTCCGTCGGAAAATGCTACCATCAAAATAAGTTCTGCTCTGCTCTCTTGAATAATGCATGAGAAATTTATCGGTTATGCACTCTTCTACTTACCGCTAAATACTTTTGAATTGGTGGCAACGGTCCTCCCCCGGGAGGGGAAGCTACTGGAAATAGGCAGAACGAACGCCGGTCCGATATACAGGATTTATTAAATTATTACAAGTATCACTATATGAGAATACACAATTTTTTACATGTACCTACATTATAATATATTACGTATCTCGCTATTTACTCTCTTCTTCCATTCTCTTTCTATACACACTTTTAATAAGATGTTCGCTTCGTTCGTTTCCCCCCCGCAACACTCTGTTCTCGTAGAAAAATGAATTTGTCCGGTGGACACGCGTCGTTCTTTCTCCCTTCATTTCTCCGAACCGTGGCTCGCGGCGAATGAATTAACCCGCTTGAAACGCAATTTACACGATGACAACGCCGCTCGCTCCGTACATTCGCAAACCTCGCCCGTTTCTCGTTTCGCAACAGGATCGCGGGATTTCGCGCCGGAAATCGGGTACTGCGATTACATGCCTACGCGTGCCTGGACACGGACGAAACTGTTTCCCCTTTTCCGCGGCTCGCGCGTCTAGCTTAGCCAACTATTATGCCCGCTGCGTAAATCTGCGCGTTGAACGTGATCGCGCAATGTACATAATTCACCGCGAATACGCGTCCCCGCGTTATCGTTTCGATTGCCTCCCCCGAGGAGGTGTTAGACATATCAGTAACATCGACGTGGTTTTTTTTTTTTTTTTTAATGAATACACTCGACTCGTTTAGACGAGAGAAAGAGGAAAATCTGGAGGATGGCGGAGCGGATCGCTCGATATAAAATGTTCACGGTTAAAGCGTAATGGGTTCGTTCATGGTTACATCGAATTAGCGCAATAGTCGGCGCTACGCGCTCGTCAAAACGACACACGGTACGGTTGTAAACAGCACCCATTATTGACTTTAGGAAGCAACGCTACGCGTCGCAATTTTTTGTGCAGTAGAATGGCCTCTCTTCTGCTCCAGCTTGCACTCGCTCGTTCAAGGGTTCGGCCCCAGCTCTCCTCTCGATCTACCATCCGAATTTCGTTATTATACAAAAAATATTCGCGCGCACCCGCGCACTTGAATATAAAATATGTTCTCGCGCGTATTGTACAAGCCCGCATTCCATCTATCCGTTCCCTTTCGTTCCCTCTGCGTCGATAAATTTGGGGCCTATCCTCTCTTTCATTCCACAGAATCGAAGCATATAGGTGTACCTTCCGTGGACCAATTACCCTCCTCCGACCCCAAATTCACGAACGCTGACACACTTCTACCTGGAGGTAGTTTAAACGTTAAGTCGACGTCTACAATGAATCCCGCAGGTGGTTGGATCAGTAATTCTTAGAGAATCCTATGTTCGTTGGTGCGCAACATGCACGCATGGTACCTCCCGCTCATCCAGAAGCTTCTTTGCTTGCGAAACATCGAAGAGAGAGATGCTGGCTTTGGTATAATCGATAATCTCTCGTAAATACACTTTGTATATGCTAAATCGATAAAAAATACTATCTTTCCTTGCCTCCTGTATATACATGTGCACGTTAAAACGCCAGGAGCACGGTCGACGTTGTCTCTGGCTAAATTCTGTGGTTCAGAATTGAAGAGAACCGAACGGAAGGTTTACAATTCGTTTGAGATTTCGGAGAATCTAACTTCTAAATGAACGTTGCAGTTCACTTTTTCTTTCTGGAGGCGGTGCGTTCTTAAGACGATGCTCTGCTAAATTAGTTCTCTTCAGTTTTGAGCCACCCATTCATTCTCTTTGATACATACAATTAGACTAATTGTAAGTTACACTGATCGGCACGCGAAGGTTCCTTTGATTAACGCGTCCGCTGTCGTCGGAGTGTCCTCGGGAAAGTATCAATTAATGTCGGTAAAATAACGACGAATTGACAACGGCCGCGTTAACGTCTGCATCGTGCTAATACAACATAGAGAGAGAGAGAGAGAGAGAGAGAGAGAGAGAGAGAGAGAGAGAGAGAGAGAGAGAGAGATAGTGTTCCTAAGTTGCAGACCAGTGACTCGTAAAATGCGACAAATAGAAGAAGAAATTATTCCAATTATTTCAATTACTCCGAGGTTTCGGATACAACCCGAACCGTAAAACACGCCTCGCTTTCATCCTCTTAGTGTCATGTGAATTAAAAACCTTCGCGACATCGCCAAACTGTTCAATCGCTTAACCCCTATCGTCTAAGACCTAAGACTTGGCTGAAATCGAAATCTTAAAAGTTAACTCTCGAACTGTTTGCGACTCGCAGTTCCTCTGGATAAAAACACAGTAACATTCAGCGATACTATGATCGAGTGATCGAGCCAGATGACAGGATCTGCCGCTTAGAGAATACTTAAATACTTTACGTTTATTCCTAAAGGCATATCTGCACATTACATTAGTCACGTACACCTGGAATGATCCCTTTCTCCCAATTGCGCTTGGAATTATATAGTAAAGTCTTGTTTAGTTCATTATGCGTTATCCCGCGAGAATCGCCATGAAATTGGGCGACCGCCGAACGTAAATATTGTTAAAGGATCCATCGATTTCCGTCTGCGCCCGTCGGGATCTCCTCGAGGAAAGAATTTTCAGTAGTAATCCCAATAATATGGCTGGCACTGTGATACTTCGTTCGGTAAAAAAATCGCGATACATAAAAAAAGGAATACAAATTCGTAGGATTAGTAACGCGGCGAAGAACCAAATGCTTCCTTGGCCTCGGTATAAACGTGTAAAAGCTAAATCACTGGAATTTATCTAATCCTTGTTTATAACCGTTGCTTAATCCATCGTTAAGCATGCGACGCCAGGTTTGCATACATATATCTAGCTGTACACAGCTGCGTGGTGTGTGTACATGTATATATATAAACTTTTATATATAACGTCTAACTGTAAGTAGGATTCGTTGAACTGGTTGCGATGTTTTGCAAAGAAATCCGCAGTGTTCGTTCGATATTCGATGATAGAAAAGAAGAGACATTCTTTGACACGCGAGCCTCGATCGCGCGTAAGACATCGAGTACGAAGATAAAGGATGGTAGCAGGTACATCTACGATCAACGCAACACATCTTTCCAACGATTATTCGTATCGATCATTTCTAAACATCCCGACACTTTTAGCCGACAGCTGGTGAGAAGCTGTCTCGTGAACTCTTCGCTCGTCCAAAGCTGTAAGAAACCGAAGGTACAATCGATCCCAATTCGTTTGAAATCCTCGAGTGTCTCATCGTCGTATCGCGTACTGTAATGCTGGCAGAACGTTGGACGCTTCGACAGTTCTGGCTGCGAAGCTACGTTAAATGGTAAACAATGCGTTGTCACGACGTAGGAAAAGAAATGCATTAGGTCTAACCGGATCGCCTCGTAACTCCACCAACTGATCGAGAGTTATATCCAGGCCATAGAGCGTAGACAGATTCATTCTTTCGTTTCTAACTGTAAGCATACGGACGTAAGAATTGCCTGCAATAAGTCGGAATCCTTTAAGGCGGTAAAAGAAAAGGAGACGCGCAACCCCCGTGTACCTTCCTGTCGAGGACAATCGAGAGGCTTACCACAATGTAAACTATAATAATTCTACGGAAACAAATAAATTAGTAATAGTCTATATTTCTCTTCTCCGAGCGATCGGCAAACAAGTGTGAGTTTCTTTCGACTTGGATGAGAACGTAACACGTGGTACCGAGAGTCTGTGACTGAGGTGATTAATTTTTGCGCGAATCAACGTGCAACACTGGCTGCAATTACGATAATAGGTAATATTACTGGCCACGTAATTAAAGTTACAGAAACACCTGCCCCCGTTAATATGTTTATAGTCCCGCCGGAGACTCTGCTTCGCACCTCTTCTGAATGCGATCCCCGCCTGTCCCAGAAAACATGAATCCACCTCTCGTCACTCGTAATCGATAGAGCTATAATAAATACGTCATTGGCTAAAGTTTTTTGGATATCCTCCTTCAACGGCGTGTTCAGTCTTTGATGCCTCGTTTTATTTGTCACGAACAGAATGCGTCAAAGTGCAAGGGCGCCTCGCCCAGGGCGAGCGGCGCGGTTTTACGGGGACCAGCTCTCCGAGCTTCCGCGACTAAATAATTATTGTTCTCCGCAGTCCGGGCCGACTCGAGGTACGTACATACGCCCGCTCCGGAGGCGTGTTACTATTTTGTGCAAGAATTAGTACCATTCTAAGCGTATGTTGGTGTCTCGTGTCGGGCAGAAATTCGCGACGGACCGGCGACGAATTGCAAACGGATTCCTAAGGGAATGGCTCGGGCGAACGATACGAAGCTTTTTCGTATTAAAGTCGCGGCGCGACTAATCGCCAAGCTTCGTCCTCCCCGGGTCGAGCAGCGTCGCGCCCTACGCGCGGCGCACAGACGCACACGCGACACAGGTGATTCTTCGCGATAGCTTGCGAGGCGAGACAATTATTTCCATCGAATCGAGTATCTTTTATAGAATCAGCTGCCGTACTTTCGTCGGCGATGCGACGCCTTTGAACATTGGACGTTTGGCCGTTTCGTACAAGTGAATGGTGTCGGAACAACTTGGTCAGGCCTCCGTCTCGCCTTTCAGCCTGAGGCGAGCAAAGTCCTCGAAGATTATATCGTCGTCGCCGTCAGCCTCCCTGCAACGGGAAAGACACGACGCAAATTTAAAACGGGCGCGTTATTTTAATTTTGAAGCGATGATCGCGAACTAATTGTGAGCTATGGATGACAAGCAGCAAACGCTTCGGTTCCAAGGAAACGCTCCAAGCGTTTTTTCCCCAGTGATATCGAATAAGAGACTTATTGTGAGTGGTGGGCGCGCGTGAGCGTCGAATGATTTCGTTGAAGCGAGCGAAACGATCCTGACTGACGAGAATAGCTCGGAAGCATTACTCAAATATTGACCACGTACGTGTCCAATTGGATGAGGTTCGTGTCGAGCGGTATTTCGCCGCTGTCTGCTTTTTGCGTCGGGCTTGGACGCGCGGTGGGTGGCGCCGGCTCCTCTTCTTCCGGTTTCGGGTGCATCAAGATGAACGGCAGCTCCGCGACTAGTTCACTGTTAACGTGACACGTGAAATTATAAAATCATCTCCCTCCGGCGACGGGTACCTACGATTACACGTAATGCTTCGGGCTTACCCTGCAAGTGGGCTGAGGCAGAGTTTCACTTTCACTTTGTATTGGACGATAATCCCGAGGTTCTCGCGTTGCGAGGCATCCACCACACTGCGAAACGATATAATTACCATCCACGTCTGGCTCCCTTAGAAATTAGATATATACCAAACTGAGCATGCACCAGCGCTACGCGTCCTCCCGCCGGAGAGGGAGGACGCTTTTACTTTCAGCGGACAACAGGCATTCTGCACACAGATGATAGGAACAGTCAGCGAAAGCGTTAGTCGATCAACACTTGAAAAGGTTCTATCGAGATTCGAGGCTGTAGAATTATTGACGACATACTTAAGGAGACGTGTAAACTTTGTAAAATCTCAGCGAAAGGAGTTGAAAGCGAACGTAGAGTATAGAGAGGCGGAAGCGTGCAGTTCCGTAGCAACAAGTACAAAGCATCCATTGAAACGAGAAGAAGCGGAAGGGTGGGATATGTCGATTCTGGCCAAGCTTGTACGCTTTGGAATTCGTACTATATGTATAAAGTTGTTGCAAGTGACAAGTACAGGTGGAAGGAGCAGTGTCAAACAAATACGACAAGAATTGGGATCTCGATGCGAGGTGGTAGTTGAAACGGCGTAGATGCTACTGTCGAGAAATAACAAGCTTTCGATCTGATTGGTACTCTTGCATAAGTAAAGACGAAAATGCTTATTAAGGGGAGTCTTATTTTTCGGGCAAAAACGTAGCAAAATTGGGGATTATTTTTTTAAGGCACTAGCGATTCGATTGATCTGCAATTTGGATCATGATTTTATGCGTCTTTGAAGAAGCTGTAGTTTTTTTATTATTAATTTTTAATAATAGATATAGGAGTTACGCATGACCCACCAGCACGCAGCGCAAAATTCCCAATTTCGGATCCATCGAATCGCTAGTCTCTTCTAAAAAAAATCCAATATTTTCCTTTGTTTTTAGCCCATAACATAGGAATCGCTCTTAAAAGCATTGCCTGGAACGTGAAGGATATACAGTAATATGTAGCTACATATTTAATCGTAATTTAGAGAGGAAACGAGAAAGTATTATAACATACAGTTAAAACCCTTTGCAACAGCATTTGTCTCTGAGACAAGTTAGAATTGTTTGATAATCCTCCCTTCCACCGCGTTCATCAAATGCAATTCGTTCTCTCTGCCGTATCTCTTCACGGATTAACAGTATTTAGGATTCGTGACAGTGTCGACGCGACGGAACAGAATCGATCCTCTAACGCGCCTCTAACGTTTCAAGCTCGAATGTTCTTGGAATCTAGAGACCCGTAACCCGTAAATCGTTCCAACGACGGAGCGCATCTGTTCTCAGCAGAGTGTAGAAGAAATCGTGTCCAGAAATACATACGCACTAGTGTTCTATCAAGCAGCCAACGTGATGCCTAAAGTTTCCTTTTGTACTCTGTACTAAACGTGCCAATTCGCTACATCGTCAGCCAGCGATATTTCTCAAAAAGAAACGATTGAAAGAATACAGAGCATGGTATAACGCACACTAGTCTTCACAACTTCTCCCCTGTCATGCCGCAGAATTACGGCTCCCTTATCATTTCCATGATCGCATGTAATTATCTTTGTTACGCTATCGAAAACAATAAACAACGCCAGTGATCGCTACTTTTACGAGCACGGTATCGCCATCTCAAGCTGCGAATTATTTAATCTGTCTGTTAAATGAAAAAAAGGGCGCCGTAACTCTGCGAATGTTTCGTAATAAAGTTAGGACTGAGCGAAGCAATGGAACATCCCGGAGGAATGACGAATCCAGATGAGATGTTCCGCAGCTTCATCCAGGTTCTAACGCGTGACAGAGAGTTCTTCCGTTTGACAATGAGAAAAGTCTTGACGAATCTCGTTGCGCAAGTGTAACATCGTAAAACTATGCGTGTGCTCGAAGAATTTGGTCCGTGATCGATGTCGCCAATGTTTCCAGCTACATTGCTCGCTGTACAAGTCCCGCGATACCGACGAAGTTAATCCACAATAGGGTAACGCATACAGTTGTTGACCCCTATACAATGATTGACCCTCTTCCCCAAAAAGTAGGAAATATAATATAATGCTTTTTTTATATAATAAAATATATCTATATTTCACTAGGCCAGATATTTTTGTTCCGAATACAATTATATTTTATTATGATCCACATCTTGTAAATGTATAGATAAATCGGAAATATCACGCGGCTACCATTCTTATGAAATCGATGGAATTTGATCTGAAAATCGTAACGTTGTAGCCAATGATTTTTTCATATTTTCAATTAATAATGACAGTAACTGTATATATAATCATTACATATGTATAAAATATGATCCAAAGTTTGCGAGAGAAAGTTATTTCACTCAAAAATGTCTATATTTTCAAATATACAAGAGGTGTCAAGAACTGTCACAAAATCTTCCTACTTTATAGTGATTGACCAGGGGGGGGGGGGAGGCAATAACTAATTGAAGGTTATGGGAGTACTTTTATAGTGATTGACGTGCAATTTGTTATTAGTTAGTGTTATTGGTAAGTATTACTATAATTACATAATCTGTCATGATAAAATAAATGGATAAATAATTTAAATAGAATTATTGCAAATTAAATAATATTTACTCTGAAATAAGTTGGATTTTGTAAAATATTTTCCCAAAATGTATGATTTTTAGGTTACTTGCAATTATCATCCTAGTCAAAGATGCCAAATTAATTACATCTAGCAGCGATAAGATATTATAACCATTTAAGACGACTACCTATTTTATATTCTTAGTGGATTATTAATTATAAGTATGTATTAGAATTGTTTAACATTTCAAAAAATACAGTACAAATACAATTTTGTATGTTTGAAATGATTCATCAGTGTTTTTATGCCTGTCCTAAAACAAGGGTCAATCACTGTTACAGAGCCTGCCAATTACTATGTAAAACCCGGTCAATCATTATAATTTTAGGATCATCTTAATACTTAATGATTTTTTTAAGTTATTTTTGTGTGCAGTTGTATGAGGTAATTTTTTTTTATTCTTTCGAAACACTTTTAATGTGATAACAGATTTTACTCTCCGATTTTAGCGATAAACACTTTCTTTCTATGAATAATGTAGCGCTCGTTCTTAAACTGTCAATCACTGTATATGTTACCCTATACTGATTAACAAATAATGAGTATGATTTAGGTTGAGAATGAGGAAGCCACTAATTCTCAAATCCCCGGTGCCTGAAGGAATGTCGTATTTTCCACGGAAACTCCAGTGCAAGAGCGGCTGCTTCGTTCAAGCTGGGGATTCGCAGTGATCGTGAAGCTAATAAGAATGTGCGAAATGATCAGCGACAAGCTGGCGTCAAAAGCTGGTTCGGCTCTGTTGAACAGCCGATCGATATCACCAAAGTTAGCTCGCGAGTTAGCTACAGGTCCCCTGGCACACGTGACCGCAATTTCGGGCACACGCAGCTTCGCAAACAGAGAAATCGTGATTGCACGCGTGATCAACCGTACAATGTTCATACGAATAGAGAAAGAGAGAGAGAGAGAAAGAGAGACGATAGATATAGAAAGAGAGAGAGAGAGAGAGAGAGTGAGAGAAACAGAGGCACGTACACACAGAACCGATCGAGAGTTTGGGTGCAGCGCTTTTTATCGCTCGTTCTGAAAGATTACGCGTAGGAGCCAATATCTTAATCCAAATTCTACGAAGTGACCCGTTATCGATTCCGCGGACGAGTCGCGGCCGATAGGCGTCAAGCTTTTAAAACGTTTGTGCCGGTAATCCCGGAATTGCGTGGGACCAATCGTCGCCGAGGATTGAAACGGAAAGTGCGCGTGGTTTGCGATCGAAGTGGCATTTCGACATGTCGCCCCGGCGTGATGGAAGTGGAGAGAGAGTGGAGAGTGTACGAGAGATGGGACATGCGATGGAAGCGTCCGCGTCTGTTTCCCCGCGCGAGAGTACATGCGCCAAAACTTTCGATCGACGGTGTCGATATTCATATATGTATGTATATGTATATCCAGGCGTGTAGATGACGTCCATCGACAAGCAGCAGTTCTCCTTACAGGGTGCTGGACGCCAGATTGGTGTCCTCGTGTTTGAGCTGGCCGTCGAGGGCTAGCCCCCATTTATTTTTGTTGTTGGCGACAAGCGGTGTCAGAGAGAACACTTTGCTCAGCGTGAAACCTGGCCCCACCGGGCACCCCTCCCTGACAAACACGTAGCAGAAGGGTGAAGGTAAACGTGCCACGGGCCTAATTATCCGGATCTCGGAATCCCGGTTCGCCCGGCTCATCCGATCACCGGAATAAGTACACGTGATATGTATTACGTTCTGCGCATTTTCCTTTGAACCTTTCCATCGTTTTCGTCGCGAGGTCTGCTTTCAGAATAGCGTAGGCTTCTTTGGAAACGACTGCGTGGCATCTACAGTAGATACTCGTTAGGAGCCCGTCGAACGGGGCTGGCGGCGGGCCCCTAACGCGACTGGACACTATTCCGCGCGGCCACTGGCGCGAGTGAGAAAACCCAATGAGCGAGCGAGAGGAAACGAACGAGTCGACACGAAGTTGCCGTCGGCTTTCGTTTCCTCTCGCTCGCTCATTGGGTTTTCTCACTCTCGTCCGAAGGATTCCAAGAAATGGTGGGGATAGTCGCCGGGCTCCTAACGCGTGGTAGAAACGGGCTCCTAACGAGGATTCACTGTACCGGCCTTTCGGCCCATTCTTTTCGAATTAGATATCCAAGCGAAACGGAGCTACTTCTAAGGCGCGTTAATTGAAACTCTTTCAGACTACGTTCGACTTTCCCGGCAGCTCTATAGAGCCACGGGGGGGGGGGGGGCCCCGGCAATAATTGCATTTGAAATTGAAATTTGGTTACGTTGCCACCGGTGGTTGTCTCCAACCATCCGAGCAACATTCCTGGCGACGTGCATTCCCTGTACTCGAATTTTCCGGCACAGCCGCTGGCACGATATGAAAGCGCAAGTGTCCGTTGGATTATCGTTCCCTATCAATTCCTGTCGCATCGTACGTATGTGTAATAAATTCTGAGCAAACTGAATTCCGTTCGAGATCTTACTACGTCTGACTAGCTTTCACGACAGATCCCACGGTTTTGAAATCTCTGCTACGGGGGAGATTCGCATCGTGCCCCGATGCCCCGGTTGTAACAGAGCGATAGTAAACTACTTGAACACGGGCTGCGAATATTATAAGTACACCCACGCGTGTGTATGCGTGTATACACGAAACTTCAGCTTGTGCGTCACACTGCAATACAGACTACGGATTCGAAGGGTCCGGGGAGATAGAGAGAATGAGAGGAGGATAAACCTGGGTGTTTTATCGATCAGCATATCAATCGGTGGAAAGACACAAACATGGAGATAATAGAAAATAACGTGAAGTGGAGGACTGGGCGAGGGGGTTAGAAAGGGGACCAATGATCTTTGTACAGGAAAACAGTAGACCACCACCGACGAAGTTCCATATTCATAAAGTGTTCCCAGCAAACAACCACCAAGAAAAATACTGGCATTCCACTTTGGAACGGTGTTCCCATACAATATCGTACTTCGTTTTAGCAATGGTCGTCCGCGAAAACAGCAAACGGGCCTGAATGAATTGCTAGTTTCGCCCCCGGCCCCCGAAGCGTAATTCGCCTTTCGATTCGCGGCACGCGTGTCTCACTGTTGCGACAATTGTCCGGGTCGAGGGGAAAGAAGAAGAGTCGCAAGAGCTCGGTGAATGTGAACACACACCTCTCTTGAAACCCCCGGAAGAAAAAAAAAAAAAAAAAAAACAGGAAAAGAGCGAGGTCGATTAGTCTACGGAACGGCAATGTACATACGTTGCTGACTATTTTTAAAACAAGTCCTGGATCGATGGAAGCAGTGAGAGAGTTTCGCCTAGGATCATTTGGCCCGTTTCCAGTCTTCGTCTCCGAACGTTTGGCAAAGAAAAAAAAAAAACAGTACGGCGACCAACGTTTGAGCACTCACATTGTGCTAGATGCAAGATTGGTGTCCTCGTGTTTAAGCTGACCGTCTAGAGCAAGACCTCGCTTGTCTTTATTGTCAGCAAGCGTCGGCCTTAGAGAAAAGACCTTGCTCAGGGTGAATCCTGGCGCTACCCCTATACTGCCAGTGCAATCATCTTATTTTCCTTTTCGTCATTGCACAATATCCTTTCGGCATTTATCGCGCTCTATCATTGTACACCTAGCGTTAATACTAATCGGGACAGTCTCATGTAGTGCGTCACTTTCTTCGGCTGATTTTCCTGCGTACGACTAGTCTACCATCTAGTTCCATACTTTCGCGTGCAATGAAATTCTTTGAATTCTTTAGGCTCGACTTTCAGGAAGCTAACTGCGAGAGAAACAAGACAAGCGTTCAAATCGACTCTCGTTCGGCTTCTTATTCCCAACTCTCCATCCCTAGAGACGCCGAAAGAAACCGAGAAACACGCTCGGCGCCCGATTTGAACGGTTGCCGAATTTTCGTCGCCCTGTTTTGCCCGAGTCGCAGGAACTAGTACAAGGTAGCCGCTGATACAAGTTATTCGATGCAATGCGAATACCCGAGGCGAAGCGAAATTTATCATGGCTCTTTGCAATTGATGTGCTCCTGCGCTAGGGTCGATAGATCTCGAGTGGCCGGTGTCTAGTCACGGTGGAGAATCTATTACTCGTAAATTTTCAGTAGCTGCCCCACGGGTGTGGGTATATAAAACACTCGTTCAGGGATATCGACCAATCCAGAAGACGGAATGTCTCGGGGTATTCTATAGACTCCGGGCGCCGTGTTCCTCAAAGTACGTGCATACATGTATAATGTATAAGAGACATAAGATGCTAGGTCAAGTGGAACGAGTCAACCATGATCAGACACGCGACTGGTTGTTCTTTCTACCGCGGAAACGTCGCGAGTTCTGAATTGTTTTCAGTAGGGAGACTTCGAAAAACTTGTAACTCTTGCGAACGCTTGGCAACAAAGAACGACGAAGAGATATTCGTACGTATTTATTTGCATTGCTTCTGCAGAATGTATAACTGAAATGGCAGTGTGTATGCGGCTGATTCGCTGCCGCGCGTTCGCAATGACTAAATTTCACGTTTTCTACCGTTCGACTGTCTGAAAGGATAACAAACTGAATAATACTCACTCGCTCTCCGCCTCGGCGACCGTGCACTTGTACTGCGCCGTGGAGAACAGGCAAATGTCCGCGAATTGCCTCACGGACACTTTGATCTTTTTAACAGACCGGTTGCTATTGTTCGCTATGTGTACGTTCACGGCAATGTTCTCGCCGTGGTGATAGAGCTCCTTGTCGAGGGACGCCTCGAGGTACAGCTTGTTCGGCGACATCATGAACTCTTTGCTGACTTCGACAGAGGGCTGCTCGCCTTGCTTCGAGGGCGCGTACATAATCTTTCGTATGGCCAATCTCACCAAGTCTCTGCAACGCGCAATTCGCGGCCGTGAATCTCGGCAAGCCAAGCGTCCCGCGGGGAGCGGAGCAATTTGTTAAAAAAAAAAAAAAAAACGGAAGGAAAATTGCGGAAAGTGCGAGAAAGGGTGGTGGGGTGGCTGTATTTATCAAGATACACATGCATCGTACCGTTTGTGCGGTTTCTCGTCCTGCGTCGCACCCACGAATGCTTTAAATTCGTAGTCGACGCCGCATGGTTTGCCGGTGTCACCGGGCGCAGGTTGCAGCGTGACCGACGCAGGGCAATGGGGTGGCAGCTCGAAGTAGAACGGGTAGGCGTTGCTGCCCAATTTCCTGATCAGCCTCTCCTGCAGCCGCGTGAGCTCCCTCTGCTGGGAGCCAGGTACCACGGGATAGATCTGATCGGCCGCGAGGTAGAGGTCCTTGCGGAACGACAGCCCAAGAACGTCCAGGTCCTCTCTGCCATACTTGAACACGGCCAGAACATGGCCGAAGACTTTGCGGTTCTTCACGTCGTCCGGGTCAATCAGCACGACCCCGTCTGTAACCATTCGACAGCTAACGGTCAGCAGGCTTTAAGCAGCCATCGCGCTCGAGATTAATTGGCCGCCGAGTAAATCGAGTTTTTCCAATTGCTATTCGGAGGTGCGAGCGAGCCAGACTTTCGAACCGGCCATTGATTCTTTCGCTTGAATGGATCGTTCCAATGACACACATGCACACTCAGCGGCGCGAGTAACCCTCCACTGATATCGTGCAACGGCCGTTGCGCAACTGCTGGTGCAAGGTCAATCTCATCTTGATCTTTAAACTACCGACACGAGTGATCCACGGACATCTACACCCCGATGCGACTTGTTTGATTTGTGACTTGGGAATCTTACCGATAGGGTCGACGTTGGTTATGTGATCGACGAAATCCCTTTTCCCAAGGTACACCGTGATCTTCCCATTCAGACTAGACTTCTTGAAGACACGAGTAGCTTGCCGCTTGCTGGCACTGTCCACAGTGTCCATCGCGCAGATGTCGGGCCCAACGATGGCCCTTAACTCATTTGAGTCCTCAGCCTCCGAGCACTCGGATTCTGAACTGTCCCACTGCGCAGAAAGATGAAAGGATTTATCGTAAAAACAGGGGAGAAGTTCTCTTTCTTCCCAGGCTTTGCCTTGTTCGGCTTCGAATCGACACCAGATTCTTCGCGAGTGGCGAGGCGATTCTTAGCGAACAGTGGGTCGGCCACTTCTCGACATTTACGTTCCATCATCTCGCACAGCACCGGCGTTCACCTCCGTTCGAGGACGCGACTCGCACGCATCGTGAATCGACAAAGCCGCTGCATACCGTGACGCGTAATGCACGCCGAAAAGGATGTTCATCGGTTGTGCTTTGAGGACGGCGGCCACGTAAAACGGCCTTTTGATCGGCGCACCGTCAAAGATCCGCCAAAGAGAGGCGGAGGAGAAACAGTATGAAGAGGAGACGAAGAGAAGGTCTATGATACGTTTGTTTCGAGGGGAGCGCCCGATCAAAGCTCTGGGGGGCACACACTATATTTCGCGAAGGGTGTCTTCGATGATCCGTTTCCGAGAGACAGCGTTTGACGCGCCGCGCCGCGCCGCCTTGCTTCGTCAAGTGCACGGAGCTGGAACTTTGATTTTCAGTCTCGCAAATTTTCCAGCGAATGCACTATGCTGATGCAAAGAGTCAAATTGGTCGGAGGAATTCTGTAATCGAATAGAGAACCGTAGAGCTTTATAAATCGTCACCTCCGCCATCCTCGATTCACTGCGCTCTATCCCACGCCTCTGTTTTCTGTTTTTCTCTTATCCGAGAGAATTTGCTGCGCTAGCGCGATAAATAATCTAATCGCAGAAGCACGCCCGAGTAATCGTGTTTTAAAGAGCGTTCTTCGTTGAAATCGCTGGATAATCCGATAATAAGAACTTGCTTTCGCGAAACGCTGATTTCATATTTCGCGAACGCATAATTACATTGACGCGAGCGTTCCTCGATCGTTGAGTTCCTAACTTGTCGACGAAAACGTTGAACGTTTATTAGTTGACCAGGTTTCTTCGGTACAAACGGTGGCATTTTAACGGCGGAATAAATAATGCGCGTTGCGATCCAATCGGCTTCACTCGAAGCAACAAGAAACTTTGGCGACTGTAATTTCTTTCTTTCCTTACTGCAATACAGTTGACAGGGCGCGTGTGTGTGCCTACAGATTAGGGTGGGCCGAAAAAATCAAATTTTCGAAACTCGAAACAGCCTAGTGCGGAAAAGTTGCGTCTGGGGAAGACAAATGGAGGCAAATTTTTTTTTTTTAAATCGGTCAATATTTGACCGGGCCCAAACTGGGTCGAAGTTTTTAATTTTTTACCAAGTTTGACGACTTCTCTATATCTTCATAAAATTTGCATATTTCACTGTTGAGCATTAGAAAATATTATTTAAGCACACAAACACGTGAAATAGTGTTTTATATATTGTCGCGAAGCGAAGTATCTATGTGTTTCTATTTTTAGACGTAACGCGGTTTTAGTGAAAAAGGAACGTATTTCATTCATTCAACAGCCATTTTGATCTGTATCATTCAACAGCCATTTCTTATAGATTTTTTTGCGCTGAAAACGAATCCGCAAAGCGTTTGTCGCCATCACCCACTGTTTTCGAGAAATTCGATTTTGAAAAAAAATTGCAAATTTTCAACTTTGAACATGTTTTGAGTTCAAACAGTATTAGTTATTCGGTTGCTCGTTCCGCCAAATTATTCTACGAACCCTCGCGAACACAACGATGTAAGTTATTATTGAATCATAAATGTTTAAATATGTTTAAACAACGTTTAAAGGGAAAAGGACACCGGAAATGCACCAATTTTTGTAGATATCTTTCTATATATTTAAAAAAACTAAGGGTCTAGGAGAAAATCTGACTACTCCGCGCGATGCAGCAGACATTTTTCCCCCGGAAACGATCATCAGAAGTGGTTAGACACGTTTTGTTTTCAATACAGAAGCCAAAAGCGGCGGGGTACCCACTGCCGCACATCGACACGCGACTACCACTGTCGGCGCCGCACGTTTCGCCAAACTCTTTCGCCACGGTATTGAAAACAAAACGTGACTTACCACTTTTGTTGGTGTCTTTCGGAGGAAAAATGTCTGCTGCATCGCGTGGAGTAGTCAGATTTTCTCCTAGACCCTTACTTTTGGAAATAAATTGAAAGATATCTGCAAAAATGGGTGCATTTCGGGTGTTCTTTTCCCATTTGATCATTGTTTAAATATATTTAAATGTTAATAATGCAATAATAACTTATATCGTTGTGTTCGCGAGGGTTCATAGAATAATTTGGCGGAACAAGCAACCGAATAACTATTACTGTTTGAACTCAAAACATGTTCAAAGTTGAAAATTTGCAATTTTTTTTTCAAAATCGAATTTCTCGAAAACAGTGGGTGATGGCGACAAACAGTATGCGGATTCGTTTTCAGCGCAAAAAAAATCTATAAGAAATGGCTGTTTCATGAATGAAATTCGTTCCTTCTTCACTAAAACCGCGTTACGTCTAAAAATAGAAACACATAGATACTTCGCTTCGCGACAATATATAAAACACTATTTCACGTGTTTGTGTGCTTAAATAATAGTTTCTAATGCTCAACAGTGAAATATGTAAATTTTATGAAGATATACAGAAGTCGTCAAACTTGGTCAAAAATTAAAAACTTCGACCCCGTTCGGGCGCGGTCAAATATTGACCGATTTCAAAAATAAATTTTTGCCTCCATTTGTCTTCCCCAGACGCAACTTTTCCGCACTAGGCTGTTTCGAGTTTCGAAAATTTGATTTTTTCGGCTCACCCTACTACAGATGTAATAAAATAAACGGAAAACTCGAGGGGCGAAAATGGCCGCGGCAGAAGCGCGAGAACCCAAACGGCTTTTCAGCAACAAAGTGCAATCCCCGCGAGTGTTGAGCGCAGACTAAGCAGGTCTTGACAAATAGATGTCAATTTCAATCGACGCCCGTGTGATCCTTAATGCGATCTACCGAGCGATTCATGCCCGCTGGAGCGTGCAAACACGCGAGCAGGTTCCGTATCGGTTGCGAATAGCGAAGGCAAAAAAAGGCACCCCGGGGCGACACCGAAAATTCATTTTTCTGGCAGACCGAGATCTTTCTCCCCGTTTCGCCCGACACAGTGAACGCTCGCCTCGCCGAGGCACTTTCCGCACCGTGAAATGCTGATGCCCGCGCGCAAGCACAAAGCCGTTTCTCCAGCGAGGTAGGTACGCGTCGATCTGGAGATGTATCCGTCGTCAAACGCAACCGAGCGCGTTCGATCGAACATGCATTCTGGAACACGCGAATGATGCAAGCTAAATCAAGAGCGATCCGAATCGTTACAAGCGTACCTGCGCATTTAGCGTGATACGTCAGCGAATGGTAAAAGGAATCAGAGATGCGCGGGTTTCGCAATATTTCCGTAGAAATCCGTATTTTATGAGGCGGCCGTTAGAGTTCGCAAATGAGAGTGTGCGAGCGAGCTAGCAACTCCGTGCGGCGCACAGTGTGCGATCTTGGACAAAAACCGCTAGACAGCGCAAATCTTGACCGATTTCAATAATTTTTTTTTTAAATACTCGTAAAGGACTCATCAATAACGGAGTGCTGCAGTAAATCCTGTATTTGTTGGTCTAATCTATAAAAAACATTATTTAGCATAACATAATGTAAAAACGTACACTTTGGAGATTAAAGATATTAAAAATTAATTTTTTTTAAGTGTAATATTAGCTATAAAATAAAAAATTTACGTCGAATTTACAATATTTATGTTTTAAATAAATTATAAGTAGCTATAGCTGATTTAAATGTAATATTTTTCAATTATATTTCAATTTGATTAGTTTTGATTTTATTTCTAATATATATATATTTTTTTTAATTTTTTATTATTATTTATTATATATTATTTATTATTATATATATTATTTATTATATTATATATATATATATATATATATATTAGAAATAAAATCAAAACTAATCAAATTGAAATATAATTTAAAAATATTACATTTAAATCAGCTATACTTACAGTTTATTTAAAACATACATTTTGTAAATTCGAAGTAAATATTTTATTTTATAGCTAATATTAATTTTACAAAAAAAATTTTAATATCTTTAATCTCCAAAGTTTACGTTTTTATGTTATGTTATGCTAAATAATTTTTTTTATAGTTTAGAGCAACAAATACAGGATTTACTGCAGCACTCCGTCATTGCTGAGTCCTTTACGAGTATTTAAAAAAAAAAAAAATATTGAAATCGGTCAAGGTTTGCGCTGTCTAGCGATTTTTGTCCATAATCGCACACTGTGCGGCGGTGGACGGAAAATCCGCTCGAACGGCAAACACCGAGATAAACGGTCCGCAACGAATGCAATGGATACATTCAAGATCCAACGATAGTTTCGAGCGACTCGCCGGGGGAATTATTACGGCACAATGGCACAATAGATTTAAAGCTGGCTAGGATTAAACGGCTGTCGGTTTGAACGCGTTCTGTAGCACGTGAGCGATATAAAGAGCCATTGCGAGAGCGACCGCACGTTACGTTCCGTCCCGTCCCGTCCCGTTTCTGTTCCTGACGCAACGGTTCAGAAAATACTACGTACGACGCGGTTTAACATCGACAGCCAGCGCAGGCCAAGTCAGAGCTCCGTATAATTCCAGCTTTCCAAGCGACAGATTCGTGGAGCCCGGTTTCAGGCAGACAACACACAGATCGCCTTGGAATAGACATCGCTTCGCGGAATCTCAGCGGGAAATGTCGAGACGAGAGTCGAGCTTCGCTTTTACCGTCGCTGCATAATCGACTAACCCAGGGCTCGTGGCAGAAATTAAATCAGCTGAGAGCGGAACACGGCGCCCTGCGAAAGACGGTGAAGCTGATAAGCCGCCGAATCGACTCGATTAGCAACGGGGGAAAAATCGATTTCGCTGTCGCGGGCCGTGGAATGGCACTGGTCGAGGAAGATGCAGTTGAGCGCGAGTTGGAACTTAATCTGTAACGTGGCTCCTACTCTGTCCGCGTAATTCGCGCAGCCACGTTGTCCCAGCCCGAGCGAACCATGGCATTTCCAAGGGATACAGTCGTACGATTTCGTACTAATTACGTCACGACTATCATTTCCAAGCTGATTGTGAGGCGAACTGGTAAACGTGACGGGGGCTCGCCGAGCCTCCCAGGCAATCAGCCTCAACATGGCTCACGTGGGAAAACGCACGAGACTGAGCTGCATCAGCAAAGTGCTATTCTCAAAGCGAAGAGATATTCGAAGAACGGCGATCTTCGCTAAAGCGTTGCCTAATTTACCGCGGCGATAGAAGGCGAATTGTTCGAGACGGGATGAAAGCGTTCAGAAGATACTGAATTATGTTTGAAGGGGCAGGAAAATTGCTGCTCTAATGCTGCAATTTCCATCGGAAATAGACGCGTTTTCCACGGCTTTGATGCGGCAGAGTTTATATGATGGTTACGACGACACTTTGTACACGTGCACCGAACGAGGGTGCAGAGGTAATGAACGTCCCACTATACTAAATTGCAAAATTTATTACTTATTATCAGGAACATGCGTGCACTCGCATGTATCGCGCTGAGCGCGGTCAGAGGCCGTAGATCGCCAACGGGATCGTTTAAATTGCATGCAGAAAAGCATGGGAAATGGAAATGCCTGGGGGATTGGAGCTAGAGGCTCTGATAAATATTAAGTGAGAACGAGGAGGGTGATGATAAAAAAAAAAAGAAGAGAGAAGATAAAAGGGGCTTTGGTTGCATATTCGAAATGCATTAATCCTCTGGTAAATTCGTGGAGCACGTCTCGTTACCGGCAGACTTTAATCCCCGGGATTAAGCGGCGGCCGTATTTGTTATTTCGTGCGTTTGTTATTATTTTATTAAACTCGGGGAATTTCGAATTGATAGCGTGCGTGAGTAAGCGTGGACATTGCGACACGATCGATAGCGCTACCGATCGATCTACAGTAATTAAATATTCTAGAGCATTTGTCGTAAATATCCGAGCTGCTTTAACCTACATTGCTTCGGCAAACTTCATTATTTCCGCGGAGCTTTAATCAACTTTTGTCTCCGTCAATATTTCGTTACACAATTTCCATACAACGGGGTGGCGCTCGAGTGATTGTTTAGCCGTGTAAGAAATTTGCTCGTGCGATACCTTTTCGTAATTCTAATTGTTCATCGGAACACGATAACCCGAGGAAGATAAGTGTTTCAACGACTGTGTACGAAAGTCTTGAAGATATGGAATCTTTCGCGACAAACCCGACGAGCGGCGGGAAGGAAATGCTGCGATAAAATCGTAGACGAGCACGCCTCCCGTGCAAATGAATTATTAAGCCTGCTAATTAGACCGGCTGTATATTAACTCCGACTCCGACGATAAAACGTTTCCGATTCCACGTGAGAAAAGCGATCCAGAAGTGGCGCGGACACCGTTTACAATGAAAACGAGTGAAATACTACCTTGCCTCGCTCCCGAGGAATGTAATTGTGTTATCAGTGCCAAGCAGAACCTATTAAAAACGGATTTCCACGGTTGTTACACTGTCAGTGTAAAATTGCAGGCGAAAGACCCAGAAAGAACGTGGAGAATTGCAATTGTTTTCCTTCCATTTTCACCACCGCGCTTCCAGATTAAATTCCGCCGATCCAATTATACCGAGCCGTAAGTCAGCCAGCTACAAAACTTATGCGGACGTTCTAGGAAAGTTGAACGATCCATTATTTCACGCGACGCTGCGACACGGTATCAATTTCACTTATATCGAGCTCCAGTGGCTATTTTCTTCGCTTCGGGAAATTATATATTTCACCATTAAACTGATCGACGCCTGCGCCCAACTGGCTGGCCCCGTGATCTGCTTGAAAATTGAAACGTGCATATATTTATTCGCCAGCAGCGTATCATCGATCTGGGAAACGTGTCGCGCGATTTAATCGCCCGTTGCACGATCGCGCCATGTAATCTTCAACGACGCATTTAAGGCCATAACGAATTCCAAAGAGAACCTTTCGACTGTTTAAAGGTTACCGTCATCGCATTTGCATCGAAAGCCGAACATGTGGCCGCACGTTGGCGCTTTGATGCAGGTCATGGTTCGCGGCCAGGCGATCCTCATTTAGAAGCTTTGACAGCTGCTCGCCCTTTCCCAGCGACCGGGGCGCAAGGGCAGAAAGTTTCCACGTCAGACATTTGTGTGCAAAGCCCGATAAGCAAGTAGCGGTATCGAGTGCTAATCTATGAGAAAGGTTGCATGCTGTTGGATCGATCGCGGGCAGCCAAACGTCGAGACCGTCGGGCGTATAGTCTTCGGCTATAGGCAGGATTCCTTCGGATTTCTTAATTAGCCTCTACGTGGCTGTTTAAAGAATCAACCGGTCCCCCGAAAATCCTTGTGCCGGCCGATATGACGGCCACGCGACGCACGACACGCGATTAATATTCCTCGCTCTCGTATACGCGCGCTCTTTCTTTGTGACGCACGTAGAGGCACGCTTGTTATATTCATAGCGAGAGTACTTCCAGGAATCTTAACGGCGGATTTGAACGTTAAACACGCCGCGGCTGGAATACCGGCTCGTTACGTTCAGTTATTTTCGGGTGGACTATTAAAATTTTCAGTCGTCGAACGCATTTAGGATCCGCGTTCGGAGCAGAGAAACCCGGTACAGTCGACTTGCCCTCCAGCGCTGGCTCGATCATTCAGCTTTCGAAACGAAATTTAGGCGTCGTAAAGAAGGTGGGCTGGTCGGAGGATGGAGCGTTTGCGAGTCGGGGATCGATCATAGCCCCTCGATGAAATTCGATAAACATTCCGCTGCTCCTCAGGCTGCCGGAATGCCGTGGGAATCGGTGGTTATTCTTTTTTTAAAAGCCGGAGGAGGTACCGCGGTAGGGCAACGATATCCGTGAGAACGATTTTTGCGGAGACATGCCGGCGATCCCGCGATCGCTCGCGGGGACTTTAAACCGGTATGATTTGGATACCGGTATTACGTCAACAAGGCTATACCGAAACCGATATCGTACCAAAACAGATGTGTACCGAAACCGTTCTAGAACCGAAATAGGCGAATACCGAAATCGTTAAAGTACCGAAAGCGAAATAAATACCGGTATTTTTCCGGTTCTTCTTTCGGTGACATGGTAGATTAAAGTAATATCTTCGTAACGCTTATTAATTCGAGCTGTAAAAACACCGACATAACGTAATATCTTTTCCTAAAAATACCAATATATTGGTATACGTGTAGCGTATAGATTCTTGTCTAATAATATTTTGAAAACTGTAATAAAATCCGAAAACCGAAAAAATTACCGGTATATATAGGTAAATATACCGGTATTTGCATATATCGGTATGACGTCATACCGATATTTGCGTATTTCAGTTTCTATAAAGGTTTTGAAGATGGAACCGAAAAATATCGGTATCATACCGGTATTTTCAGTTTCGGTGGAAGTCCCTGATCGCTCGAAGCCAATTTCTGTGTCACGATCAATCCGGATGTGCGCGCGGGCACGATATGTTCGTCAGTCATCGAATACCTATTAGTTCAAGGCCGACCAGTTCGCGGAGCCAGAGGTCCTTGATCGGTTTTGCAATGATCGCGCGTATCCGCGACGGCGAATTCGTGCGGCGCACGATTTTTCGCGGCTGATCGGAAACTGAATCGCGGCGATTCTGTTCACCCGATTCCCTAATATGTACCGTAGCCAATTTCGTAGAACGCTTTCACCGGTAGTAACTCGTGTGGCTGTTATGGAAATCTGTTGCAGGGAGGACCCAATTAATTTGGCGTCTCAGAAAAATTTATTTCGCTGCAGCTCGCGTCCCGTGCTCGCAAGACATCGCCGTTTCCTCGGGCGAAAAAGAAATTGGGTTAATTAATGCGATCTCGTGATTCGCTTCACGCGAGACACGCCGCGTGTCTCGCGATCAAAGTTTCCTACGTGACCTACACAACTTACTGCGACTTGTGCAAATGATTCGCGGACCGTATGAAAAATTGCAACATTGCTCCGTCTACCTCGCAGAATGATATTATTTACATTGCAAATAAGCAGCGGCGGGGCTCGTGGCGCGCACGATTTTCTTACTTCTCTTTTCGTGATCACGGGCAAACTGGGACGAGCAGTATCGATGAAAGCGCAGGGCTATATTTTACGTCGTTGCGTCGGGGAATGTTATTAAAATTCTACTAATAACCTACGGGTGGGTTGAATGCACGACGGAAGCAGGCAAATTCTTTCTGTTATACCATGCCGGCCACGTAGCAGAGACGGATACAATGAAATTTATTTTTAATCTATTATTTGAGGATTTCCTTATGATCGCGTACTCGCCGCACCAGATCTCTCACTTGTCTCTTCGCTAAGAAATAAAAAATCAATAGTCAATTCTGATCTAAGTAGTTATCTTAAGGGGACTAGGCAGTCGTTTTTCGTGAGAAAGAGACTCTGTCCTTTATTTATTTGTAAACAAATGAAAGCACATCCAGATATATGCTTTTACCCAATGTTTATTACTACCATACAGATTGAAAAAAAATTAATAAGAAATATATATGTGCTTTAAAAATGGCGCTGCCGACGGGTAAACATTGTAACGTTTTTCTGTCGTTTTGCTTTAATATCGGTCTTAAAATGTGACGTAATCCGACTTCAAAGGTGAGATTACTGTTTGTTGGATTCATAGTTTCCGCGCAAACCTATAAAAACAACAATTAAATCAAAATCATGCGATTGGTGGCTGAAAAACGGCGATTTTTCCGAGAAAAATTCGTTCTTGTTTGTGCGCTGCTAAAATTCGGTGACTCCTCAATTTTTTTATGAAAATCTCGAATTTTTACGGACCATATCAGAGGTTTGCGGCGAAATGGCACATGTTTTACACATCCTGTAATTTTTTTCAAGTCGATCTGAACCTCCATTCGTTCGCAATCAGGAAAAAACCAAGAGAAAAAAAGATTCGAGAAAATCGCGTTTAAAGTTTCTGGGCAAAGGCGACGCTGTAAGTTACCGCTTGATCTTTTTAGCTGCCAAATCAACAATTTTGCGAATTTTAATATAACCCAAACGGCATTTTATTCACAAAAGATAGTACTTTCGGAAAATGCAATAAACAAAAATCGATTTTTCGACTGCCTAGTCCCCTTAATGTATAAAGCAGAAAGTGTTTGTGTGTTTGTCTGTCGCCTAACAACTTTCGAACGGTAAACTCTGGGGTCGCGAAATGTGCCCCAGCTCATTATGCCCAGCTAATCCAGATGAATGTGACTATTTTCACAACAAAAATAAATAAATTAAATTTTTTTTTATAAAATTAGAATCTAAATTTCGGGCGAAGCCGAGTAGTAAAGCTAGTCCTATATAACCATAAGTTCGTAATTAAGGAATATGAATGTAAAATATAATATCCCAAAAAACACATACAGTATCATAAGTATCATATTAAATTATTTGTTTTTTTATATATAAGTGTGTGTTATTTATTTGTATTTTATATCTATTTTATATTGTAGTTTATTATTTTAATATAATTTTTATTATAATTACTATATTTATGTACTAAATTTCAGTTAACTTAATTAGAACAACTTTTAATATAAAAGTGAATTATCACCACACTGTATGTATTCCTTTATTTTTGTCCCAAATCCTCATTAATGTGCCGCACTGTGCGCCATAACAAGTAAAAAGTCGAGCCCGAACTGAAGAAACTAGTTTCGCCGTTACGTTGATTTGCTCGGGCGCGTTATTGTTGGAAAAAGTGCTCACGAGGGATGCCGAAGTTTTAATCAAGCACAGATGACATTCATGGGATCGCGAATACGAAAACGTATAGTGGAAAGTTTTCGTGCGTGAAGAATACGCCGTGGATATTACGTTGTTCTTTGCCCGGCGTCGTAAAGTTTTAATGAAAGATCCGAGAAGCGACGATCCCCCATCGCGATTCGAAAGAAACGAGGGGGTGACTTTCATTTTCGCTTGGCATTCAGCAGAGAGCTACGAGCCTCCGTTATTATCTTGTTTAACGAGGACGAAATTTCACTAGCCAGGTCTTGTGACGCGATTTCGAGGGTGCGCACAGTACATAATGACATTTTTCTTTTCAAATCAGTCTACGGGTCGTAATTTTTCAGTAAACTCGACAATCTTTTTTTTTAAATTCTTCGCAATTAAATTCTCTATCGAGCTGTCCGGCCCGAATTTTGAGTCTCGTTGCCGATTTGTTTATATTTAGCGAAATATACCGCACTTTAAGTAGATCAGTATCGATAGAGAATTTAAATCTGAAGAATTTAAAAAAAAAATTGTCAAGTTCACTGAAAAATACGTACCTGTAGACTGATTTGAAAAGAAAAAAAACATCATGTGCGAGTGTGTTCGGCTAAGTGTAACGCTGACCGAAGGAATTAGAGGTGCGAAAGTAATCAGAGTAATTAAGAGGAAGTCGATGCGATTAGAAGAACTTTCGGTATCATTCGTGGAGTTCCTTACCCGTTTTATCGCCCCGGCACAAACAGCGCGGCGAAACAATCCCGTCTTAATTGCGCCGCCTTTCACGATCTTCCGGTGGTGTAGAATCTTCCGGTCAGATTGACGATCGCCTTCCGGTCTACCGACTCCTCGAATAAAGCACAACCGACCACGGAAACAGGTGGCGGTCTGGCAGAGGATGACGAACGGCCGTAACGCGGTTCGAGCAGCCCCGCGAAAATGCCCGTTTAAATTCAGCGAAAGTCACGCAGCCTACCGTCCAAATGACCTGTGCAGTCGAATTACACGGGGGAGAGGTATCAAGATACGGGGGTCTTCTTCGTAGAAACAGATTCCCCGTCGATTATCCGAGGGCCGAAAATAAACGGGGGTTGATCGCCCCGCAATACCGTTCGAGCTGAATAAGCAATTCATAAGCCGCCGAGTCGCGATCGATGTTGGCCCCTGTCGCCGAAATGCACGGGTCTACGTCTACGGCGTCGCGGAGCGGTATTCCAGCCAATGAATGAACCTTATCTCGCAAGCTAGTCGTCTTCGGGCCGTGGCGCGATAACAGAAACCGCTTCGTTATCTGCCCCAGTTCGCGACGTTCCGCCGACTTCCACCGCGGAACTCTGACCACGCACATTCCAGCTTTCAGCATCATCCCCTTCGAGAAATCCCCCGAAAACAATCCCGAGAATCACTCTGGGCGGATTAATATCCCCTGTTGTCGGCGAAGATTCGAGGTGAGGACGCGTCGGGGGCCTTTATTACGGCGCAGAAGGTTTTCTCTGCTAAGCGACTAGCATTCCAGAAATGCCTATCAATTAGCGAATGAATCACACGCTTCGCGATGCAGATCGCCGTTTTTCCTGGCCGCGGAGCAGTATCTCGAAATCGACGCGACTCGCGAAGGATATACGGATCGTCGATTACGCATACAATGAATCCTCGATCCCATTGTTTGATCGTGATATCCTCCGCGCAGCCTGTCATCGATCACCGATTGAATCAAGGACAGGGGGCATCGCAGAACAGACAGCAAGGCTGCGTTTTCACTCTGTTGCGACAAAAGGCGTGATTTCAATGGGTAACCGCGTGTAGATCTGGGTTAGGTGAGCTCGCGATTAGAAACTCTCGGATAGATGTAGGGTGACTGTACCTAATATCGCCAGGCAAAAGTTAAGTCGCTGTCAATTGAATAATAATTGATATTTTTGCATGCAGTTCGTTTCAAAGTAAAGAGAAATTATTCATCTTTCATGTAGCATAAGTTAAAATCGTTGGAACCTACAAATTTTTAATTAGGACTCAAAAAACGCAAGACATGAAAAAATCGGGTCCTGAAAAAAGTGTACCTAATATCGCCTACTCAAGAAATATTGATTAATTCATGTATATATGAGTTTTTAAAGTCATTTTCACATGTGCCTTTATTATTTCTTGCTCTATAAATGTTTTTTTATCCATCTTTGATTTTATTTTTATTAGAATAATATAGAAATTTGAAAATATAGATTTGTAAAATATTTTATTTTTTACGTTCCGATGTACATATTGGACAAATAAAGTTTATTTCGGTTGCTCCGCACATTTCGTGACCTCATCTGTAACAAGCATTACATCGAAACCATTGTTCTCCGGTAGGCGGTATTGAGAACACGCATACTGCTAAAAGAAAAACGCTATTTTCATTACGAAAAATATTTGAATCGATTTCATTTCTTAAGTACATCATTAATTAGGTATTTCTAGTAGATATTCCTGCATTCACAGAATTATTAGACTTACCTTCTCCGAATGTGACGTAAAATTGTGACAGTCCAATAAATTTTTACACTATTAAGATTCTCTAAAATTCTTCCCTTTCTGTAATCGTTGATCACATGCTGCTGCAATTACAGTATGTCTTTCTACATATGTTTAGGTACTAATTCAGTGTATAACCGATAAATTTTAGAGCTTACTTTGCGAGATATAGCGAGTGGCGATATTAGGTACAGTCACCCTATTCCACGCATCGCTCCGATTACTGGCCAGCGCTTCTCGCCACAGATTGACGATCCGTGAACTACTGTTATTAACGGGTTATCGATTTCGATCGCAGAATCGCGACGCAAACTGACGCTAGTTGCGACCTTCGAACTCGGCACTCAGCCGAATTAGAAACTTTTTTTTTTGTTCAGCTTCGATCTGCACGGTCTCGCTGCGATAAAGAGACTTGTAGCTTGCGCAATGTTTAATAGGCTTTTCGCCGGTCACGCTGATTAGCAGGCTTCGAATCGTGATTTCGGTACAGCGACACGTATTTTGGAGTCTGATATTATAATTCGCGCGAAGAAGGACGATCGTCTAGCTGGAATAAACCCGCGAGTACGAGTGATTCTTCTGTCGCAGAAGACAGAGAAATTTCGGGCGAATTTCCCAGTGTAAATGAGAATTTATCCAAGGTAGGTAGTTCATTGATGGAGCTCGCACAGCGCGGCTTGATTGCGCCACAGCGATTCAACGGCATGGAATTTCAATGGAATGCGTTTATACCGCCGCTGTCATTTGTGAAACTGTATCGGTGGATATCGTGAAAAACCTTCCCCTTGGAATTGATACCCTGTGAAACAGAAACTACCCGAACTTTGCGTACGATCAAACGCCGCGGTGAAATGGAAAACGGGAGCTGAAAGGCACGGCGATACCTAGGCTGTCGCTTATCGTGAATTCTCTGTGCGCCTATACGGCGCCCAAACATTTCATTTGCAATTCGATCGGGCAGATACTCCAGGAACCATTTACTCTTCCTCTCCGGGAAATCGTTGCTGATCGACGATTATAAATAAGGTAAATGTCCCAATACCTGGACACGTCCCAATACTTGGACACTAGTGCAAATAATACTGATTATTCCATTTAATATTAAAAGAACTATTTTATTCAATTACTCAAATATTTAATAAAATACATTCATATACATATCTGTCTTAGTGAACTTGTAACAGTCGTAATAAAAATAAATTTTCTTGAACTCTCCAGTTTACACCATTTTAGTATTGCTCTTCTCTGATTTGCTAAATTGTCTTTACTTTTTCTTAAGCGAATATTATTAATAATGTTTAGTATATTGGTACAACTAACACATTTTTAGAAAAATGGTACCTTGTAGTATTATTTTTTGATTGGAAGATTAAAACTAAAGTTCGTATTAGTTTTTTTATTCGCGTGTCTATCTACTGGTACAGTGAAATCCCGGAACGGCCCTAAACCTGACCATGTGTGCAAACTGCGAAATAAGTACGCGTCGTTGTTGACACAATAATAAAATAATTATTTAACACCTTAGCAAGTATTACTTTGTATTCTTGTTATCTTGTTTTAATGGTAATATTTAATTCATGTGTAAAATTCGTGTGTTACACACGAATACACATAACCTTAAAATTAGTCATTCAATAAATAGATTCTTTTTACTCAAGTTTGTTTACTGATTTGAATAAATTACTTATACAGAAGAAATATGCAAAAAGAAAAAATTATTGTGTTGTTTTTTTTATTTAATTTCTCTAGAAAACATCCAAATTGCTGATGTTTCATTAGGTGTCCAGGTAATGGGTCAGTAAAATCGGGACACTGGGACATACTAGTTAAGCTGTCCAGGTATTGGGCCATTGTAAGGACTATGAATTCTCAATATTTTACATAATTATTCAATCCAATAATATGTTGTTTTTTTTCATGATAAAGTACACACGGTGCCCCATGTAATTTCAAAATCGTTTTTATATAAATCGACTTGTATAACTGAAAAATTCTCAAACGTGTTTCCGGCGTACCTTAAATGTCCAGGTATTGGGACATTTACCTTAACTGTTGATGCCGATGAGTGAGAGGAATCGTGTTGTTGCTAGCGGTGCTAAATACTTGTTAATAAACGCGACGAGACTAGAAATGTATCAGCGAATCAGTTCCTTATATTCGCCTGTTCCATTAAATTTCATTCTCAATTCGGATTGTCGCGTGTACGTTTAGGAATAACACTGTCTATATACAGTTGCGTTTCCATGCGCAGTGGATTAGGAGTGTAATCTTCGCGCGAGTGCCGACGCGATACGTCGACGGGATAATTTGCGTTATCACGGCGGGGGGGTTCCCTGCGCCGACCGTAACATCAACGGAAACGCAAATACGATCGAGCAGTGGAAAAAGATCTGCGCGCAATGGTGGATCGTTGAACAGCGGTAAAGGAAGAAAGAAGTAGAAAGGGGATGAAAGTAAAGCGCGTGCAACGGCAATAGCGTTTTTCGCGCGAATCCGCTGTCGAAATATCGATAAGCGAGCCGGAAAGGTTTTGCGTGCAGAGGCGCATTTAATTTCGCTTGGTTGCCGGGAAATTAGTATGCGATGCGGCGTGCCAACGACGCTGTGTCGTTACGTCCGCGTTCGACCACGTCGAATTAAGGGGACCAGGCAGTCAGAAACTCGATTTTTTTTTTGTTGCATTTTTCGAAAGTACCACCCTTCCCGATTAAAATGCCGTTTGGTTTATGTTAAAATTCGCAAAATTGAGGATTTTACAGCCGAAAAGGTCGAGCGCGCCATAAACCGTTTCTGCGCGCACGCAGGTAGACTAGATTCCTCTTTCGAAACTTTAAGCGCGTTTTTCTCGGAATCATATTTCCTCTTCGTTTTGCAGTGATTGGGAAAAAACGGAGGTATCAGTCGATTTGAAAAAAATTCAGCATATATGAAACATGTCTAGTTACGACCTGGACCTACGCATAAGTCTGTAAAAACTCCTGGTTTGTCAAAAAAAAAATAGAATGGCTCTTTTCCCTGGCGAAAAATGACGTTTCTTTAAAATTTGCCGTTTTGCAGCCACCATTTCTATAATTTTGATTTTTTTCCTTTTTCAATAGGTTCAGGGCAGAATAGGGGCCAGGGCAAAGTATAAATTTCAGAGGATATTTCACAATTAAATTTCTTACGGCCAGAATCACTGCAAAATTACAGCGGCTCCAAAAAAACGCCTACATATCAGACGACTGTAGCGCTATCATACATATGTATATAATATTCAAATCATTTCTTTTTTACTGTTTATAGTATTAATAAACATTACCCGAACGTACTAGTCACAATTTCTGTTCATCTCCTTGTAAATAATTCGCAAGAAATACTTGATTTTCGAGCGATCTGACTGCCTAGTCCCCTTAAGGGAACGATATACATATGTAGCCTGGCTAAGGAAAGCGCGACGTAAGCACAGCGCAGCCACGCGCAGCGAGCAAAACGCGCGCATACAAACAAACAAACACACACGCACAGGCTGCTCCCACGGTGCTCGGCCATTTTCCCATGGATTTCGTGCAACCGGTTCCGAAAACGTACCGGGAGCCTTTAATGCGTGAATGGGACTCTGTACGGTCGCGGCCATTCACCTCCCGCGATTTGGCCAGAGGCCTAGGCTTTTATTCGTACGCATCCTACCGACGCGGGTGCCGACTTTTTCCACGCTACGCGCTCCCGGCCAAACGTTTCCTTTCCTTTTGCCCCGTTTCCTCCCATTCGTCGCTTCTTTCTTTCCCCCCTTTACGCGGGACAGTTGGCGGTCGGTCACGCGTCTCACGGGATGCCCGAGAATTTCCCACAGAAACGTTGGACTGGCACGAGAAACAGATCGATCGCGCGGCAGTGTACCGTGCATTCGTTTTCGGCCCGCGAGAAGCCTCGTCAAAGTAATTTCCCTCGAGGAATGTTGACACACCATCGGTTGCACGTCCATCACGCCGAACGCGCTACTTTTTTTTTTTTTTTTTTTTTTTTTTTTTTTTCGCTCCCCCCGTGTCCCAGTGCGTGCACGTATCGCGATGGCACGCGGCTTACGAATCAGTTTCGATAATTGCACGACGACGAATCGATCGTATTTCGGATGTACTTTAAAGGACACGCTTGCTGCGTTGGACTTCCTACGAGCTCTCGTAAGCGCCGTAATCGTAGCACGGCACCAAATTTGGGGGCAACGGCAGGGGTACGCCAGCGCGGCGCAGAAGTCTGCTTTAAAACCAGACACAAATGCTTAACCTATATTCCCGAGTTATCGCAAGGAACGGCCCGGGGTCGGACTTTCGATTTCGCGGTTATAGATCTTGCCGCAGGCCACCGTCGGTGGATGCTCGGCACGACCGACGCGACGGTCGGCTGTGCCTATTCGCGGCGACGGGAAACGTGTTCCCAGCTCGGCGATTGTTTACAACGACGGTGAAAGAGGGAGATTCGGTTTTCAAACGCAACGCATCGCTCCTATCCCCCCGGGAATTCTAATGCAATATTTCAGCGGGTTGGCCGCGTGTGACCGACGGAAAATGCGGTGCGACGGTCCGTTTCTCAGGTTTGTGAAAATGCTACTCTTTACGCGGAGCTACACTATCGTTCTGTTTCATACAGCACCCTGCGGTCGCGCTCTCGCTCCGAGAGCCACGAGCGACCGAAACGTCGTCGCGCGAACGTTGTAGCGAGATCTTACCTAATGTTTCTTGGCGTCGTGGCCCACACCCTTTTCGAGTCTAGACCAACTGTCACTGGTGACGCCTACGGTCGCACACGAGCCTTCGCCGCGACACGCCGCTTCACGGCACCCACCGCTTTCCTCTTATTTACGTGGAAAACGCGAAATGTACAAAGGAGCGGAATCGTCAGAAACGTACACTGACTGTGATTACTTCGCGAATGCCCCGAGCACGTCACGTATCGAGAAGCCAGCGCCGCAGTGCGAACTGCTCGCACGCTGCCTCCTGCTTCCGAAGCGCGTCTAGGGTTTTTTGCCGCGACCACTCCAGTCGTGCCTGTAAACAGTGATTTTTTGTTTACATTCGAACCTTTCCTTCTTCGCGTGTACGTTTCGAGTGGACGTCTCCGATCAACTTGCCCGGTACTTGTCACCTCTCGATTTCTTTTGCGTCTTACACGCTCGAGGAAACCGCTTCGTTTACCCGGAGTCGTTCTCGCACGACAGATTTAACGGCTCGGTTAGGGCAGCCCGGACAGTGCTAGGTAAAAATCACAACGAATTATTTAAAATACTACTTTAAACAATGGACGCCAAGGGGAATGCAAATAAAACAGTATATCAAATGTAACGTGTAGCCGAACAATTAAACGATAATATTTTATTCTGCTTTGTACTTTCAACCTGCAAACGTTAAAGTAGCTTGCCACAGAGAACATAAGGCTCCCGGCTCCGTCATTTCGCGTAGAACCATGTCACGTTTCCATCGAATTTCGGAACGAAGCTCCTCGTCTGTCGTTCGTTCCGTCAAACGCGTATTTCGTCCGCCTCCGTTACCTCTGTTCTATTAATCTCCCGCAAACAGAGTCCATTAAGAACCAGTTTTACTCTCCCAAACAGCAACATGGTAGATGACACGAACGACGAAACGATACCAAACAAATCCGGCGAATTTAAAGACCATCCCGAAATGACGGCTGCGGAGGAACGTTCCGAGTATTTCAATAAGCTGGAGAAATGGTTGCACGAAGCGTACGCTTGGCAAAGCATGGCCACGATGTTTCCCTATTACCTAATGTCTGGTCAGATCCTGAATCCGGCGTCTGGTACGATCGTAGCTATATTCCATCTCTCGCGGTCCCGCGACAATTTATATATGTCCATTGCATTTCCTTGACACGACAAAATTATTCTATAAAATAGAATAATTATAGGTGTACCGGCGTTCTCGTCTCAGATACCGAATATAGCGAGTACGCAAAGGTTGCTCATCGGCGCGACCGGCCAGCAGATCGATCCGCTGAGACAGAGAAGGGCCCAAGACCGTATAGGACCTCCGTTCCAACCTCCCGGAACCGAAGGTAGAAGGTTATAACGGCTGCGTTCAGCGGAACAAACCGCTACGTAGCCGCTCACTGATTTTTCGCTGAACGCTACCGCTAGGTTGCTGAGCGCTCGACACGTTTAGCGAGCGGTCGCCATTCTTTCGAGCGTAGATAAACACCGCTACTTTTACGGAACGTGTCGAGTCGCTACAAATATCACTACCCTGCAAAGTGCCGTTCAGCGGAACCAGAACCGATCACCGTTGAGCTCGGTGAGCGGCTACGTAGCGGTTTGTTCCGCCGAACGCAGCCAATGATAACTCCCGGGTTCGTCGCATTCCAGCAGAGGTTCAGCCGGTACCATATCTGCTTCCGATACAAAAACACTGCATTCCGCACAGTCGGCTCTGTCGTATGTAGTCTGTCTGTACATCCGCGTACGCCCTTAAACAGTAACGTATGAACGTTCCTCGAATGCAGTATTTTTGAAACATATATATACGTCTTCGTTCGTTTATCATTCGATTTAAGGGCGACTGTATTTACTGAAATCCGAGGGCACGTAATCTTTCAGGTTTCGAGTATCGCATACCGCCGGTATGGAAACGATTCGCCGCCGAGCTGATAGACTTGACAATGTTATTCCTCTTGAAATTCTCCATCGCCTTTATCGCCATCGACGTTTTCGCTTTCATGTACGTAGAACCGGATGGACCGCGCATGGACGGTCCGTCCTGCTATATACTTTTGATATCCTTTATATTTATCTACGGATGCGTTCTTCCAGAAATATAGACGACTTGCGGATGGACTTGCGAATCGATTATAAAATGGCTTTAGACATGACGTACGGGATGTTAGTGTTAGAAATGATCCATCGCGTGATAGTTTGCATTTTCGAGGTGAGAGCGGCATCGCTGAGAGCGGCGTTGAGGATCGGTTAACTGAGATTGAGAAATATTGTAGGCATTTTGGCTGCAGCACGGCGTAAATGGCCGTATAGGCGGCGCGACCCCTGGGAAATCTATGATGGGACTGAGGGTCGTTCAGTGCCGCAACGTTACGCCCGTCGACCGACCCGATGACCCCAATCTTGTGCTGGTTTCACCAGGAACAGATTTAGGTCTGCCGCTCGCGCTCGGCCGATCGGTTGTGAAGAACTTGATCTCGGCAATTCTGTTCCCAGTAGGCTTCACGCTATTTTTCTTTAGATTTAATCGAACCGTTTACGATCTACTTTGTAACTCTATCGTGGTCGAGGATCCTTACAGAAACTTAAACATCAACAGACTCCATCAGCAGTGAATGTATCACTCGAAAGATCCAGATATGTATGTATGCGCGGGCGTATGTCATATGTATATAAAGTGTATAAATCCACCATAGGCGACGTTGCGAGGTATTTTTCTAAAGTAAAAGGTGATTTATAAATGTACCAATGTAATCTACGAAGACTATGTAATATACCGAAACCGAATGTTTACAAGCTATTTAAGGAGGAACAGTTAATTACATTAATTCTACAAGAAATGTACAGATTCTAACTATTACAGTAATTAATAAAGCATTTTATAGTTTATCTTTAATCGTTTCAACGTTCAATATCTGCCCACCAGAATAGAACAAAGAGGGTTTCAGGGGATTCTGTTTTCTATCATATCGCGCGTAGCGTTTCGCTTTCGATTTCGCTGTTGAATTCGAATTAGGGTGACTGTACCTAATATCGCCAATGTTCCTAATATCGCCACTCGCTATATCTCTTAAAGTAAGCTCTAAAATTTATCGGTTATGCACTGAATTAGTACCTAAACATATGTAGGAAGACATACTGTAATTGCAGCAGCATGTGATCAACGATTACAGAAAGGGAAGGATTTTAGAGAATCTTAATAGTGTAAAAATTTATTGGACTGTCACAATTTTACATCACATTCGGAGAAGGTAAGTCTAATAATTCTGTGAATGCAAGAATATCTACTAGAAATACCTAATTAATGATGTACTTAAGAAATGAAATCGATTCAAATATTTTTCGTAATGAAAATAGCGTTTTTCTTTTAGCAGTATGCATGTTCTCAATACCGCCTACCGGAGAACAATGGTTTCGATGTAATGCTTGTTACAGGTGAGGTCACGAAATGTGCGGAGCAACCGAAATAAAATTTATTTGTCCAATATGTACATCGGAACGTAAAAAATAAAATATTTTAAAAATCTATATTTTCAAATTTCTATATTATTCTAACAAAAATGAAATCAAAGATGGATAAAAAGACATTTATAGAGCAAGAAATAATAAAAGCACATGTGAAAATGACTTTAAAAACTCATATATACATGAATTAATCAATATTTCTTGAGTAGGCGATATTGGGTACACTTTTTTCAGGACCCGATTTTTGCATGTCTTACGTTTTTTGAGTCCTAATTAACAATTTGTAGGTTTCAACGATTCTAACATATGCTACATGAAAGATGAATAATTTCTCTTTACTTTGAAACGAACTGCATGGAAAAGTATCAATTATTATTCAATCGACAGCGACTTAACTTTTGCCTGGCGATATTAGGTACAGTCACCCTACGGTTGTTTTAAGTTTTATTCAGCGTCATTGTTATGTTAGTCCGGTTTGAACGTTTGAACGCCATCTGGGGAGAAGGCGGCTGGCGACTAACCAATGACGTCACTTCCCAGTTAAACGTGGCTGCCTTGCGATTCAAGGAAGGAGTGGCTTTGCGATCTGTCAAGTTGAATGATTCCTTCTGACAATTAATGACTCGTTGCATCGGTTAAGTTCTGCTCGTTACTTCGGTACTGATACCTCGCTGTGCAGTAGTTCTGATATACAAGGAAAATGTCATCCTCGGGTGATTTTGGAAACCCGTTGCGGAAATTTAAGCTTGTCTTTCTCGGCGAACAGAGCGGTATGTATTTTCCCCATACACTTCCGTTGATTTCCGATCAATATTGCCGATGCACCTCGCGGTTTTATCTTCTCGGCGATATCTTCTCTGTCGAGAACCAGCATTTTCGCCCGTTTCCCGATCACTATTCTAGGTTATAGATCAATATTTCCGCTTACTCTGTAATTTAATAGTTGCGATCGAATTCGGCGTCGTTCTTGTTGTCACCTTTTCAACCTTCCGTTCAGCCTTCCTCGTAATATATTTACTTACATTCCGCGATTACCCGCGATTCAACGCGGACTGGTAGAAACTTTCAGTCCGATTTGCAGAAATATGTAATACCATCGACGTTCATAATTCATTCGCCGTCCTTTGTACGGTTGTACGGTGTATTTGTTTCCCTTTAAGCAATCGCGGAATACATCGGAACAGCGTTATTTCCGGCGCGATTGAGAAATCTATTGGTAGTGGATATGTTTAAATAATTTGTGCTTCCCTGGAAGACGTAATGGTTCCACTTAGTTTATGTTTATTTAAATTATCAACAATATAAAGTCCAATTGCGATGCTAGCCTATCGTTGTATAAATCTTTAATCCGACGTTCGGAGACATCGTTAACTTTAACTCTAATTTCATAATTATTTAATAACGCGTAACCGACTTATCGCGTGGTTCGTGTGATTTTGGTGTTGCAGTAGGAAAAACGTCTCTCATCACACGGTTTATGTACGACAGCTTCGACAACACGTATCAGGTACGAAAGCAATGGTTTCTCGATATATACATATGCATGTGTTATAATATTTATATGTACTCTCTGTTTTCTATTCTGTTCTTAAATTTAGTTTAAATATATAATATAGCAGTAAGGGTTCGATTAATCCGTTAAACGATCGCATAAATTCATTCGCCATTGAGATTTATTTTATACGCTTTGTTTACGCGTATTAAACATCGTGGAATTCACAAGATCTCGCGCTCTTACGAATACTTAATTAAAGAGCCTATTAATCGCCTCCCTTATCGTTCAACCCACATAAAAATCTTGCGAGATCATCCGAGTCCAGTGACACACTTTCCAATGACCTTACGAGAACATGGCGAGTCGTTAATTTCATTTCGTCGCGTGCCTCGGTTAACCGAGCTCGATAAGAGCTTTAAAGCGATAAAATGTGTTTCCATTCCACGAAATAGTCAATATCAGACGCCAGGGGCAAATGCCAGCAGGAGAGGCAGTAGGGAAGCCAAGATATTGACTTTTTCTAATAGTCAGATTCGTAAAAGCAGAATCGTAGGATAATCGTAAGAATTTTATTATTATATACTCTTTTACGAACAGTATTTGATGGAGACGAATCTCTTGCTCTTCTGTAACTAAGTATACTTTGGTAATTAAAAGGACGTTAACGTTAAAGATGCTACGAAAGCGTTAACGATGCTAGGATAATTTATTTTCAACGCGTTCGTTCCCCTCTCGAGTATACGTAGAGAATTCAATTGAAACATATGGTACGGGCGGTGCGCAGAATAATAACGACGGCGCGTTATTATTTGTTGCAGGCGACGATAGGTATAGATTTTTTAAGTAAAACCATGTATTTAGAGGATAGAACGGTGAGATTACAGCTGTGGGACACCGCGGGTCAAGAGCGATTTCGATCGCTGATACCCAGTTATATCAGAGATTCTACGGTGGCGGTTGTCGTGTACGATATTACTAGTGAGTGTAGCTTGCGGTAGAAGCGCGGCGTCGGCGGTCGGGTGTTACTGCATTGGCTCAAGCGAACTATTTACACAGATGCGAACTCATTTCATCAAACATCGAAATGGATCGACGACGTGCGAGCCGAAAGAGGAAGCGATGTAATTATAATGCTAGTGGGTAACAAGACGGACCTGAGCGAGAAGAGACAAGTATCGATGGAAGAAGGGGAACGAAAAGCTAAAGAATTGAACGTAATGTTCATTGAAACCAGCGCCAAAGCTGGCTACAATGTAAAACAAGTACGTGCAAGTATCGGCTTATAGTTTTATTACAACTCGCTGGCAACCGTCAGATATTAATGGTATTTGGTTTGATTCTCAGTTGTTTAGAAGAGTGGCGGCAGCTTTACCGGGCATGGATTCCACTGAAAATAAGCCTCCCGAAGACAGTATCCTTTGCGAAAGACGCGTAATGTACACATTTGCATGATACATTTACATATAATCATGTTTCAGGAATTTTTCTTTCTTCGAATACAGCAGTACACCCTACATCCTCAATTTCTTTTATCGTGATTACGTTCGTTATGATCTTATTAATTACTTTCAGAGTAGCCTCATTTGAGCGTATCGTATTTATTTATATTTTAGAGGAAATGCTTAATTAACAAAATTTCAGGCTTCCTCCAAAGTAACGTCGTACTTGAATATTTCTATACGTAACTTCGCGCGCCTTATTAAGCCTCGCCGTTATCGTTATCGACATCTCGGGCCGCCGCTTCGAGTATATTACTTTTAATACTATTATTTAACATTCTTAACATTTTCAGTTTCCGTTATATTTTTTGTGTTTTCCTTAATATGTTGGTAAACCCGTAGTGCAAGAAGTAGTTCTCAAGGACACGCCAATTGAACTAAAACCATCGGAAAGCAGTTGTGCATGTTAAACCACCGATCAGCCTAATGGTAGACAAGGCACTGATTGAAGTTAAATTACAAATTAAACTTTCAACGCTAGGACAGTGAAATTCAGTCTGTGTGCTTTTTTCACAGTTTAAAATGTGGAAAGTAATAGCACTGTACTAAATAGCTATAATTCTTTATTCACGGAAAATAAGTATCACACAGTAGCTTAATCAGACTGCTTTTACACAATAACGTGTTCGCGTGTACTAGCACATCGTAGCATCCACGCAATCTAATTTATTTAAACTCTGGAACTCTACATCAAAGCTGCGGGCTTTTTTTTTTAACATGTCGATAGCTAATAACTTTCATACTTAGATAGTGCATTAATCTTGTTTCTTTTTTTTTTTTAATTGGAAAATAAATTTTTTTAATACATATTTTGTTCGTCGCGTGTACTTATCATAATTTTTAACATTAAGCAATGAAATTTCTGTATTTTGCATTCTGGAAAAGAAGACTTAACGAAATACTAGTCGTGTGCATGATCAGTGTTGCAGTTGCATGACGTGGTGCACTTATATATATATATATATTTATAGTTATGTATATGTAAGATGCAATGTGGTGAATTTAACTGACGCTAAAATCGTACAATTGCGTGTTGCGTAAATGCAGTCGAAAGAATAGTCGGCCACAATTGTTCATTCATATGAAACGAATGCGAGTACCAGCAATAAGAATCTTGTATATCATGATTCCATTCAATTTACATTTGAACTGATAATATACATAGAAGACAGGAAATCTCGTACATAGTATGTACCTGTGCGTGCACTACAGACGAATACAAAGAGAATAACTTTAAGAAAAGAAGTGCAACGATGCAAAAACTAGCAGCTAATGATGTCTCATTTTTTTAAGAATATTTTAAGAAAACATTGCTCACGCTCGATAGGGTTTCCTTGATTTGGAACTACCATTGCATACATTAACACATCGCATACATTTCCTACTCAAGTATTATTTATACATTTCGAACTTGATTAGACTCGTTTATACATATATACGAAGAAAAAAAAAAAAAAGAAGAGAAACAACGCGTAGTTAGAAAAAGTGATTCACAAAGAGATACTGACAAAATTGGATTTGTATATATTAATTTAAAATCGGGATATGGCTAGGCAGAATGCTATTATATCTAATATTGTGACATTTTTGTTAATAATTATTGTAATATTTTTATTTATATAAAAAACCTCAAATAGCATTATTATTTTTCTTTTCACGTTAATTTCTCAAAATCCACACTCTTTCATTGCCGTTTCCCCCCCAAATAAATATACGTATACGTAATTTCTCATTTCACGATTCACGCGAGAAACTTGTCTCTTTCTGACTATTCTCAGTAGAACTTATAGGTATACAATATTTTATACTATATATCGTAAGATTATGATAAACAGCACTCAATGTATAATTTTAATTAAGGTGCTTTGTGGCTGTAAATTTCACTACAATTAATATTAGGGAATGCTCCGTCCCGTTTTTGAACTATTTAAATTTTATATGCTTTTTAAATTACAGCTATTCTAGCTTTGACAAAAAAAATCTCAAATACATACATATACTTAATGACTCAAATTGATTGGGACTAATTTTATGATTAATGTTAAGAGTCGTGCCGTATGTGTTTTAAACGATTCGTAACGATGTTACCGATTGTACGGTGTGAAACTTGTTACGCTGCCTGAATGCAAGGGATAATTAAAGTCTACAATATCATTCCTAAGGCCTAACGTTCTTTGCATCAGATGTTTCTAAGATCACGGAATTTCCATTACGATATTTCCGCGGGAGTGGTGCTCTCGCTAGAAGCAGAGCGCCCAATGTTCTGGATACAATTAGACGCGCGGCGCGTGCACGGTGTAACGCGACGAATCGCACGAAATCAAATGGTCACTGTAATAACGCCTTAACACACGAAAGCAGCTGTCGACTTGCAGAACCAATCACCGATGCAGAACGGCTCCGAGTCGGAGGGGGAGAGCGGCTGCATTTGCTAGGGAGGTGGTTTATCAGTGTGCGGCTAATAATGCTAACTCCTTTGAGACATTCAGATACGAAACCAAAACAATGAATCATCACATACTATTAACAAGATACTGGCTTCCCCCGATGTCTACATCGTGGCCCACATGTTGCGCGGCAAAGGCACAAAGCGTCTCATTAACATCGTTCTTACGACTACTGTCCTAATCGCCTCTCATTTCACTTTGTTTCTAGCGAGATTTCTTGCTGCTCATGTTACACCGAGAGATAGCTTTGGCGCGGCGGTAGCGCGCGTTCTGTCGTAGCCGCGCGCGCGGCGCTCCTCGACAAGAATCTACGCTCTTTATCTGTGACGGCGTGAGCCGCAAAATCGACGTCGCTCGAACTCCATACCCGCGACCGGTCACGTCGATGTAAAGCTACGGTTACGATGATAGGGTGGCAGCCCCTTTAAACTCGTCGGCACATCTTCGTACGCGCTGCCAATGAAATTAATCGAAGCTTTCTAGGACTCGTACATATCACGATCAGGGACTCCTACCGGAACGTAAAATACCGGTATTATACCGGTATTATACCGGTATTTTTCGGTTGCATCTTCGTCTGAGACTTAATACCGGTATAACGCTCATACCGATATTTCGCCAATACAGCTATACCGAAACCGATATCATACCGAAATAGATAAATACCGAAAACAAAAGGTTACCGGTAACCGAAATAAATACCGGTATTTTTTCGGTATTCTTTTCAGTAACATGGTAGGTTTCGGTGCTCACCAAGAAGAATACCGAAAAAATACCGGTATTTATTTCGGTTACCGGTAATTCCGAAAACCGATTGTTTTCGGTATTTATCTTTTTCGGTATGATATCGGTTTCGGTATTTATCTGTTTCGGTATGATATCGGTTTCGGTATAGCTGTATTGGCGAAATACCGGTATGAGCGTTATACCGGTATTAAGTCCCTGATCACGATTCCCCGTGTGTTTTCCGAATCACGTTCGAGCGTACCTAAGACGTACCTATCCTTTCCGAATTATACCGCATACTCTGCCACCGATCTCTTGCGAGAGTCTCATATTCTCATTCACCCTATCGTCGTTCGCTTCGATCGCTATTTAGAGGCGAGCTCTACCCGACACGCACAACACACCGAGAAGCTTAGGCGAGTTTCCGACACGCGAGATCACGGGACTTACGAAAACGACTGAAAGTACTCATTATCCTCCCCCGCACAGTAGTGTCGAGGAAATCGGACGGCCGAGCAACTTGTCTACGATCAGTTGCGGGTAGCGTAATTCATAGGGCACGTTTATTGGCGAGTCTGTTCGATGCCGAGTTGTTCGAGGTTTATAATGTAATCGTAATTACAATCTTTATAGACGTTTTTCGATATTTCTTGATAATAAGCAAGCGACTCTTGACCACGCGATCCGTTCATAAATTGAGAAAGAAGACGCGTGTTGACGGAGCGACCTGAAGCGCAATATTATACACGGATACACCCTTGTTTCGGACTTTAAGCCGTTCACGAGTACTCCGATGATTGCTTCTGCTCTTACGATTCGTTCGACCAGGCTTAATCGTCTGTTTAGTAAATTCACTGAAATCAAAGCGCGCTGTTTTAATCAGAGGAGCGAGTAGAAGTGAATATTACGCAATATTGCAATGTTTAAAGCTAGAGGCAGCGGCGAAGCTTCGCGGGCGAGAGAGGATAAAGCCTGCGTCTTCTTTCTTTCCAAGGAAACTAGCGCATGTACACGCGAAAGTACGGAATGCTGGGATTAGCACGAGGATGCGCGCGTGCATCAATTCATGAACGTGTCTCGTGCGACGCCGACGTGAAGCGCGTCGAGCGACGAAACACATTGCGCGTGTTTCATCAAGGAGACTGAAGGCTTCTAGTGCGCCAATATCTAATTAATTAAAGAAATTAGAAGGGACTCGAGCGATGCATAGGAGCGTATGTACCGAGCGAGATACATACAACAAGGAACGCCTTGAGGGGGGTGTGTGTGTGTGTGTGTGTGTGAAAAAACCGTGTCTCGAAAGGGCCATAGGATTGATCGAGAGTGCCACGAGCGGGCCAGTTTTGCACCTGCTAATTAGAAGTTAGAGAACTGTAGGACGCGTCCGAGGGAGAAATGCGAGGATGAGAAAGTTCCGGTTGGGGCGTTCCGCCGCTGCTTGCAGTGCCGAGCGAGCGCAGCTTCCCCTAGTGTCGTCGTTGTACATTGATGTGATAAGGCTTCTTCGAGGAAACTATACAGAAAAAAACGGAAGGAAGGGAAAACGATAAGTCGTACGTTGTAATTCATTAATCCGCTGTGCTTGACGTGAACTCTACATGCCCTAGCACTGTTCTCTCAACGTTAAGCTCTCTCCCTAGCGCAGCCCCTGTGTATAACGTGTCGCGTAGCGCCGATTCGCGCCGTAATGTAACTCGCAGCGCGTCGAAGAGTCCCGGGCCTGGGGGTCCGTCGACGCGAGTCCACGGAGACCAACGACAGCCGCGTTCCACTCTGTCCGCCAGGAAGACCGGACACGAGGGTAACGATATCCCAAAGACCGCCTAATAGCTCAGACTTTACCGATGGACTCGTATCGTTCGGCCGCGGCGTCAGGATCCCTCGCGTTATATTCGTAACGCGCGCGAGACGTGTGTTTTCATTTGCTTCGGCCTCGCGGGAGCGGAGGAGGCACTCGTCTGTAGGCTCCTCGACCGGGAACGCGCCTCGTACATAGTTCTACGTAGGATAGATCCATCTATGACTTTCCACGCCGATCGTGAGAGTGAACGCGCTAATGTTAATCTCGCCTACTATAAGACTCGCTCGCCTAAGAGGACGTGCCAGTTGCGCCCTGAAATCTAGGGGTAGGTTCTGCGGTTCCAGGGACTGTCTCCTCCGCGGACAGCGAACCGGATCAATTCAAGTACGCCGATCTAGTCGGAACGATCGACGCGTTGGTCGTTCAATGATCCACGGTGCTTGGCTTTTCCGTTGCGGTTTAACCCTTTCGCTACGGCGAATCCTTTTGCATTGGTTCCTTGTAGGAGCTCGGTCTAAGACGTTGGATATCTTGGATTAGCTTTCTCGTTGAAAGACACGATCGCAATAATTGGAATATCGTTGTAATGTATTCAATAATAACGTGGATAAATGGGTATCTCGACCTTTTAATTGTACCCTCGCTTGTAGCACCTATCTACCGGTTTCTTCGCGATCGATTAGTCCCTATGCTCGCTCTTCGTAGCGAAGGGGTTAATAGGAATTAATAGTACGATAGCGATAATGGTTTGTAGCAATTTTCAAAGGAACACTTGCGAATGTAATTTGCAAGGCGGTCGCGTTCTGCGGTAAAGTCACTTGTAGCCGATGTTTCTTAGTTGAATAGAGGTATTTGCTGTATCGTCTCTTTGCAATTAAATTGTCAAACTTTCACGTAGGAGTAGGGTGCGATATTCATTAATTGTAAGATTAACCCTTCGAGTCTTGACGTTGTTCAGCCACTAATTAATATTAAATCTGGTTCAATCAACACCCTCTTTTTTTTTTTAGAGATAACACTATGAACCAGGTTTCTCGTAAATCATTACAGAGTTGGAGAAAGCTGACGTTTGTGATACTTTTTACGCCTTCGATTCCTTTCGTGTGTAGCACCTCGTGCCATTTGTGGATTGTCTTTTGTATGGTTCAGCCCTGTTTCTTGAGAAGCTCGAGACTCCGAGGGTTAAATATCGAGGCTTTAAGTTTCCCATGCATTATATAAAATAGAAAATAATGTACGCTTTTGTTTAACGTCGTCGAACGAGATCTTGCAGAAATATAATTGAAAATAAAACTCTGAGACTTTGTTCTTTCAGGAACGACTACGAACAATCGATTAATGTCGTCATTTCTCTTTCGTGCGAGATACGAACGTCCCGACTGGACCGGGACCTAAAGTGCATTTGAGACTCGCACATTAAACGTATATATAAATATACACGTATTATGTACATCTGCCGATCTGATTCGTTGAAGAAGAGAAAACGTGGATACCAAATGGTAAACTGAACCTTGCTATTGTTTGCCGTAGTGCAATAACGAAGTAGTAGTGGATAGCGACTGGCGCATTCTCGTTTAGCTTCGAGCTATACAGTCGTAGCGAAACGCAAACATCGATTGCATTGCATAAATATTAGAGGACGCGTATTGTCCTTTCTCGATGTACGTTTTTGTCCGAGCTACAACGAACCACGGTCGGAGAAAACTATGGAGAACGATGCGCTTGTCAGTTGTCGAAAGGGAAATCACTTTATTTTTCTGGTTTAATCAGTCGTTTCAAGTTCGGGACAAAATCCTCGCGGTACCATTTCTTCTTCGAAGGTACATTGAAACCCTTTGTACTTAGGTAGGGTAACAGATTTCAGTTTCGTTCACTGTTTCTTAATGCTCTTGTAGGGTGGGACCAGAACAGCGATGGGCAAAAAATTATTTGAAATAAAAATTTCGTACACAAATTTTTATTTGAAATAATTTTTTGCCCATCTCTGGACCAGAATCAGTCACGCAGCTTTTATTTTGAAAATGTTGCATCGGATTAATCGTAGCAAATTGTCGATCAGAAAAATACTTATTCTGTTGTCAAAATTTGGCTCTGTGTATTGAATTCATTTTACAATCCCGTAAACTAACGCTACAGTTTCTCGCGTATTTAGTCGCACCTATTGTTTCGATCGGGATAATATCATCGCCACCCTAGTTGTTGAGAGCTAATGCCACTTTTGTGAGTTGGTGCTTTTCTGTAAATACGCGTAACACTGCCTGGACGTAGTGATCTGAAGTGACATCCACAATCTTTTTTCATGGTTTTCTGTTTTGCGGCGCACGTTTATATCGGAGACGAGTTGCTAAAGGGATGATATCGAATGCAGTGGGGTAGAATATATTTACACTAACGGTACAGCCTCGGCACGATGATTGTTTGATCGCACTTGAATCACAACTATAATACGAAATTCATTATGGGACGAACAGTTGAATTCTGTTTGGAAATAGACAGAGTACATTCGTAGAGCAATGACCTCAGGGCTTGCGGCTTGGCTTCGCGGATGCTTTTAACCCCAGAAGCATGTCCTCGAGACGGGAACTAGCGGTCCAGGGGTCCCGAGCTTAGCTCACCAGTGTAAGAAGCCGTGTAAGAAGCATTCTGGGAGCATTCTTCGAGCTTGACAGCTTCAGCCAGGTTCGATTAGGGTTCTCTTCATAATGTTAAGTCAAAGCAATAATTTTATATACAGTTTTTTCTAATTTACTCGAAGTTGCTAAAGATGGAGCTGCACCTCTCTTGCCGCAGGGTCCCCAATTGGCTCTAGAATTTCGCAGGAAGTGATTAGGCGCTAAAGACACGCGGAATCCGGGTCTCGAGGCCCTGTTAAAAAACTTGGCGGCAGGGGCTTGCATTGCTGGCCCCAAAGCGCAGAGTGATAGGTAGTATAGACGAAAGCCTGGCTACTTTGGAAGCTTCAACTCGTTGCAACCCTCGCATTGCATTTAAATGCAGCCTGTCGCAATCGTCCCAGGCTCATCTCAAAGACCATTGTCCACTTGATCCGACCGTGATAAATGCTGTAACCGATCGAGCTTGACTGAACCGCTAGTGTAAACGAAGTTCAGCGAAAGCATACCAGTTGAAACGCTGCTGTATCCTTCGACGTGTTTGCTGGCCCGCATTTCATTGTCTACAGGGTATAGGCACGGATCCGGGGCGGGCTGTAACTTCGAGGCGGTTGAAATTACGAATCGAAGGGGAAATTAAATTCCTCCAAGTTCGAAAGTTGCTCCGTGAAAGAGAACGTCGAGCTCTCTCTCTCTCTCCAGCTATCCATTAAAAATTGAACGAATTCACCGTTAAAGTTCCCGAACGAGGGTAACGAGAAGCTTCGTGAAAGCTTCGTGGGCGAGGGGTGAAACGTCGATTGTTTAATCCTCTCTCCTTCTTTTTATTTCAACGTAATTTCAATTGAATCGAAAGTATAATCAGCCTTGGTCCGCGAACAACTTTTCGTTTCGCCAGGGAAACTTTTTCACGGGTGAATGTGTTGGTAAGTCGAGTGGAGCGAGTAATTGCGTAAATCTGGGATATATTGCGACCGATTAAAACGAAGTTAGGAGGAACGGTGGAAAATGCGGGGGATAACGTTTGATTAATCCGAATATTTCCGGAGAAAGATCGTTGCGGGGGGGTCAAGTAGTTGAAATTAAACGAAAGATTCGGATTAAAGTGGATCCAGGCTGCCGGGGGATTTTCCGTATTAAAAACAGATCGCGGGAAGAAAAATGTAGTAAAATCCCGCTGAGTCGTATTAATGGGCGCGACTGGTCGTACGAATGATATGGGGGCTGAAATTAACAAAATCCGCGCTGATGAGATTTCCCCGCTCCGGACGCAGATCGCAGAGATAAAAGTACGATAAAAGCCCGCTAGTTTACATTAACGGGATTGAGAAATGCTGAAGCGAATGGCACCCAAATTATAGAGTGGAGCATACAGCTGGAGGGATGATTAAAAACTCGACTCGGTCTTTTTTTAACTCCAAAGAAATTGGAAATACAGTAATTCGTCGTTATTGTCCCGTTTTTACCATGCGTAATAGTCCCGCTCACTATCCCCACCATTTCTTGGAATCCTTCAGTCGAGAGTGAGAGAATCCGAGAACGTGCGAGAGAACAAAAGAGTCGACACGAAGTTGTCGTCGGCTACGAATGGTGTCCGCATCGCGTTGTTGTCCCGCCGCCAGCCCCGTTCGTCGGGACTATTACGACGAATTACTGTATATGCAAACTAAATAACACTTTAACGAGAAAAATTAACAAAGCTTATCACAGGCTTACCAACTCACGCCTATCGTGCGCGTATTTTCATTATTTATATTTAGTAATGTGTGGGATGTTCAGCGAGACGATGGATCATGGATCGTCGAACGTATCTCTGAGCGTAGAGTTCGTCTGTTGTTGCGATGACAAAGATACCAAGCCAGTTCTTTTGTACCGTGTCTAGTTATTTAGACATAGTCTCGTTTCGAAATAAGCTCACAGGATTTTTACAAACTTGTCATAACTGTATATCGCGTTTACATTATTAAACTAATGGAGCTTCAAACGAACGAACAAATAAAGGTTTGTGTTCACGAAATGCTCTTTTGGATTAATTTCAGGGATTAAAAATCTTTTATGATTATTCGTTACGTTCTCGTTACATTCGTCGCTTATTATCGTTAGTACTACCTACTTACCCGATTCCTTTGACAAGCTGCCCACGCGTTAGAAATAAAGCAAATCCTCCGAGTATCATCATTCGTAGAACTAAAGAGCTACAAAATGCCTAGAGTTTTTTTTACGAAACGTAAACAAGAGATTCAAAAGATAGCTTGAAAATCTGGTCAGTTTTTTAATGGAAGCATTCGGTAATCTCCGTGGGTAATAGTAATTGTTTACATGGTTTATTGTAATGTCAATTATATACAAATTTAAAATTACGTCCAGTGCTTATACGCGCTCACACCATCTCATTGTTCGACGCACAGTTACAATCGGATTCCCCGTTGCTCTTCGCCTCGCGCCATTTTTTTCTCGACACAAGAATGTCGATGACTTCACACACCATTAAACTTAATTATCCATTATTTACAGTCTAAACCTGCTCTCCGTCAAAGAGTCCGTGCCTTCTCGTCACTCTAAAAAATCTTACTAAAAACAACGCGTTCGCTCGGTTCTCTCTTCACTCCACACTTTGACTATCGTACATGCGATCGGTGATTTCCTTACAGCGAATCGATCGCCGTCGAAGCAACGACGCTTCATATTGACTCATCCTGCTAACTAAGTGCCCTTCGCAAATGTATGGCAGTATGCTGTTGTTTATTTTTAATGATAAATCGTCGATCCCGCGTTAATCCCGCTTCTCCGTCCTCTTCTCTCCTCCCTCCTCTTCTTCGGTAAAAAAATGAACTCTTTCGCTGTTTTTATTGAGCATTTAGGCGATCGACGTTGCTTCCGGCACCTTGGAATTTTCAGACAGACTTGTTCTCTGCAGACCAAATAACGATGAATCAAGCGAATTGGATGAACCCGAGAGGGTCTGTTGTCTTTAAATGACGAAAGAATATCTTTTTCCCACGGGTCTAAAGCTTCGGGCAAAAAGAACCAGACGCATGGACTACCGGACCGGAAATCCAATGAAAAATCACGAATCGTTTATTTTTCAAAAGATTATCCTGTCACTGGAACCATCCGGCCCATATGTGGATTCTTTTCCCACGGTAGCAAAATGCTGGCGAATGAAAAATCTCGCTTGACGTTTTTAGTTCCGCGTGCTCTTAGAGTCAATACTTTTGACTGGGGCAGATTTTCAGATCGGCTTCTTGGGAGACGAAATAAGGAGCGAATGATCGAAGCGCGAAGGGTTACAAAATGCACAGACCTGAAAACGTTGAGGAACGATCGTTTGGGTAACCGATCGGGCGATCGCCAGGAGACGAGCTTCGTGTTTTCTTCAGAGATCGGGGAGCTCTACTTATATTTCGCTATTATATATCGAAGACTACACGGTTTCTCGGCAGTTGGTCGCGTCTTTTTTTCTTTGCCTGTCATTTTGCAATAGGTAGAAAACGATAACATTCTCAGAGGCACTGGCTTCTCGTGCCAGCCCTCGCGTGACGATTCAGGCTGCACTTTCATACGTGTTTGCTATAGTGTTCACTTTACACCAGCAGTTCTCTCCGAAACGTGTTCACTGTTTATTGGCAGAGGGTGATATTTGATTCGGTGGATCGGGCATTCTTGAGGATTTTCAAGGACCTTTCCAGGGATCGTCGAGAATCGCCAAGAGTGTCTCTGATTCTACAAGTTCCCATTCATTCTTTTGCATTGTCGCGAATCAATGTATTGGCTGAGCGTCTTATCGACAGAAATTTGGAAAATGTGTAGAGGTTCACCAGGCTGCTTTGACGATACTCCAATGATTAATTCGAAACAGAGACCACATGTTACTACCAACATTGAGAAATTCATCGACGCGTGCACCTGTCTGTCCGAAGTCTCGCAGAACGGCCAAAGTCTTCGCGACAAAGCTTCAGTCTATTAAAACCCTCCTCTTTAGAAGTCTGTTACCGCGGCGGTCCCGATTCAAGATTCAAGCACACGAACTCACGGTCAAATCTCCGAAACATCTGTTCGAATACCACCGCTATTCAGCAAACCAGTTCACTTAGACATTCAACAAACACCTTGCTCAAATTCCCCTCAAAGCTATCAATTGTCCGCGACAGTTCAGCCCCGTCTACAAGGTACTCGTGGAGTCAGACTCTCAACTCGTCCATGACCTGTTGCTGATGATTGTGCCCCTTCTTCAAAGTCCCGGTGCCGGTCATCGCCATGCTCTCCTGCTGCAGCTGATTCGGGCTGATGATCAGATTCTGGCCCGGCTTCCCAGGCTTGGTATTCTTCGGCGGTGGCGGCGGCATCGGCACGTGGCAGCTGTTGTTTTGCAGATCCGCGAACTCTGGCGGAGGGATGTGCTGGATGTGGTGCCTTTCGGCTGTCTTCGTCTCCAGGTCCCCGCAAATGTTGTTAGGCATCTGTCCGTTCTCCTGCCGCTTCTTTGAGCAATTGTGTTGGTTGCTTTTGTCACGTTGGTAGTAAACACCTGCGAATATCAGGACATTCAGGATGAGGAGACTGCAGCCGATCGCTATCGTGACGCTCAGGGCTGTGGAGTAGGCCGCGAAACCATCCTCGGGTTGTACGGTGGAGTCTTCGAACGCCAGCTCGCTTGGTATCGCCGTCGAGACGTTTGGCGTCTTTTCCGTGAGGGTCACTTCCACGGTGGTCATTCTGGTAGTCGTTGGTATCCTCTGAATGAACCTCGGTGGCACCTGTAACAGGAGGGCACGAATGGTAGCTAGGTAATTCGTCGGGGGACATTCGTAAATAAGAGGGACGGACTGCCAATGATTGGATCGCGTACCTGTTCAGTGTCGAGGAGATGATGCGACCTAGGAACGTCGTCCGAGCCGGGCTTGTGGAGGTCGGGCACCAGGTTCAACCAGAACGAGAGTCTGTGCGCCCTGTAGTGGTTCTTCAGCTTCGATTTCAGCTCTGTAAGCACAGATAGGTGATTCGCGGCGGGGTCAGCGGAAGGAGAGGGTGAAGTGGGAGGGTTGAAAGAAATTGCTCCGCTTCGGAGGGGACGGGCCGGTAAGCCCGAAAGGCTGCTATTTCCCGGTGCCCTTTCGCATTAACAGCGGGTGGTAATTAATTATTGTCGCGCTGTAATTCCATACAGAAGGCAGCTTCGTTAGTCAGCGCGCTTGAAAGTTCCAAACTACCACCGAGCCGGTGCAGACCGCACTAGGGTAAAGAGCATCCGGACAGGCAGGGGTAGAGGAGAGCACGGTTACCCCTTAGGCTGACTTTGCGCCGACTTTTCTCCTTGCGGCCACGCCGCGGCATAGTTTGAGCTGCACTGCACTCAAGTGCGAGCCAACTTTCATGCACCAGTGTTATTCTGTTCGCGCCAACGATTCTCTTCCCCGAGGTAGCGTTCTCGCGTTGGGCGCAGTGTTAGCTGCAGCGAGAAGGACCCTACAACTCTGTTTGTTACATCCCTCTATCTCCCCGATACCCGAAGCTTTCTATTAGATCGCGATTTTTAGGTCACAGAGTACACATAGCATTTCGCAGTTTCGCGATTGCAGAGAATTGCATGTACTTCCTTCCTCGCGTTTCTCAGCCTTTGGACGATCGTTTGTCTCCCTTTTAGACTCGAAGGGTAAAAAGAGCGCTGTATCCTGGCTCGAGATTCAAAGCGTTAAAGGGTGGCGCAGGTGACGCGATGCCGTTGGCTTTTCATTTCAAAGTCGCCATGCAATTTGAGGAGCTCCGGGGAAGCTCTACAAGCAAAAGTGAACTCCACCGGGACTCTGGTTGTTTCTGACGAGGCCGCCATTCTCATTCCTCTTCGAGAACGAGAATTATGCAAATAAATCTTCGCTGATCCTCTTAGTTACACGTACGTAGTGCGTGCAACCTCGCCCCAACCTCGCCCAGGGTCTGGATTCATTATATTCGCTTTGTAACATAATAGGATTAAATTATAATTGTTGGTCCCGTTTCGAAACTCCGCGAGGGTCCTGCGAGAAGAACGGGTGGCTTCTAAGCCTACCGCGTACCCGAGGTAAAGGTCACAACATTTCCCTTCTCAATATTAACGTTTTAGACATTTTGTGACATTTTCCCCGTAAATTTCCCATCTTGGTCTTTGAATTACAATTCTCTATTTTTATTCCCTACCCCCTATCCCACGGGTGGAAGAATTTAACGAGGGTAGACGCAGTCCGATCGCAGTTCCCGGAATTTTAGGGCTGGTAATCGTTAGAAAGTTTGTCCGAAACTAATTCCAAGTTCGTACTTTTTCTCGATCCCTCACCTATGCTCAGGTATTTCTTGTGTACGGCTTCGTAGGCGATCCAATCGATGTTCTTGAACTTCGTCCTCTCTGGCCTCATAGGTCCGAGCTCCGGCGTGCCCTCGTTCGGATTTCTGTCGAGTAACAGCGGACACGATCGTTTACTTCTGATCAGCCCCGGACCTTCGGACTTTCGCTCGCGAAATCGCTCTTTCGCCACTCACCCTGTGCGCGCGAAGTTCGTCAAGTAGAGTATCACGCTCTCCGAGAGGGCGATCTCGGCTCTGGTGTAATTCTTCGGCCAGTGAGACAGACCGCCCACTATGGGCGCCCCAAAGAAATACGGCAGGTCCTCGCCGTGGATGCAGCCCGGCCTCTGCAAAGAAAATTATACAATGAAAGTTCGGGAAAAGATCGATGGGGTTACTCGAAGTCCTGAGGAACAAGAAAACCGAGACAATAAATTATCAGAGAATCAGAGGGATTCGGAGGTGAAATGATGTACAAATTGAGATGTTGTAGCATTCGCACGAACCAGCATTTCCCTGAAATATTCCAGAATTTCAGACAAATTCTCATCGAATCCTACGACTTGCTCTTTCAATTCCTCTACGGAACGTCTGAATGTAATTTTTTTCTACCTCGAAGAAAGGATCGACGTCCACAAAGGCTGGCCTGACTGAAGTATTGATGGCATTTTAACGACGCGGGACGTCGCTCGTATTTCAAACGCGGAGAAAGGCTTTTCCGGCGGCACGGAGATATCGAGGAGGAAAGAGCCGGATGAGCATGGCATGATATGTGCTCGACCTCGGTTTCCAGATTACTCTCGTCCTCTTGTCGCTCGACTTGACCGTAGGGAAAGCTACTGCCCCATCGAAACCCTTCGTCAAGTCTGAGCGGTCGGTGGTCCCAGAAATTCATGCGCACCCTATCTCTTTTCGAAAACCAGGTGTTGTAATCTTGTAATAGCGGTGGCGGGTATGATGATGATATTCATAAAGCTTTGACGTAGACAGAGCCGAAGTTATCAAGTAATTTCCTTTGAGACTTCCCGGCCACCGTTGGCGAATTTTCCGTTGGCAAACCGGAGAGAGCGGAGTGTTGTTTCGTCCCCCTTCAGTCAGTGCTTCGATCGAATATCGCGAACGCATCTACGGATGTCTCGAAATATAGAGAAAGTCGATTCTTTTCAAGATTGGGCTTCGAGGCTTCAAAGTTCCCTTTGAGTTCGCCCTGTAACGGAGACCTTCTGCATCTTTTGTAGCTGCACCGTTTTCACCCTAATATTTCCCTTATCGATTTCCGTGTAAGCCTTCGACCGCCTTTTGAGAATCATGTAGCTCGTTACACTTCGCCGGATCCACTGCTCCAGCTTACTTTCGGTTCCCTACTGAAATAGAATCGAGTGGACGCGTGGCATTTGTACAAGAAAGTCCCATGTCGCGCGCGCGATAGAGATCGGAGATCGAACGTTTAACATCGGTACGTCGATATTCACGACAATAGGGCGTGGTATGCTTGTTACACAAATCTTCGTGGCATCTCCGCCCTTCGCAACGCCACGCGTAGTTGCGGAGTTCCTCTTGAAGATGTCAATATCCCAAACGATTACAGCATCCTCACTGTTACAGCTGTCTCCTGTCAAACCCCGACGCACCAGCTACTTGTTAAACTTCGGCGAACTTGACGAACAGTCCGCGGATGCTCGCACAACTTTCCTCCCCTGGCGAAGCTCGAAATCTATCAGCGATCAGTTCGAGAGGCAGGTGCACGCATGGTTTTGCGAGTCGACAATTCGCCAAGACAGATCGAATCGCGTCGTTCCCCTTCGACGCGCCGTTAACTCCTTTCGCCACTCGCGGAACTTCTGGTCCCACTCGCGAACAACTACCCTTGCGTAATTTTTCGTTCTATCGAGCTTCATTTTCTCGCTCCCGCGAACGTTGCGTGTTATTAAATAATTTTACATTCCGCTCCTTCGTGCGCTTTCGCAGGCCGATGATTAATTACGCACGGTAACACCAGCCTTCTATCTACTTTGCAGCTTTCATCTTTGCTCGCCGCGCTATGTTTCTTCGTCTGTTTTAATTACGCTTCGGTATTGTTTACCCTCTCTTACCGAGCTAGCGGATTCAATTTTATTTTTTAGCTCCCACCCTCTGTCACGCTCTCCTTCACTTCACAGGGGTTGACGCCCCGTTTCTAATTGCGGTCACGATTCTCGCTCTCCCTTCTGCGAAGCCTCTCCTCGTCCTAGAGCTTCCTAGTCCTTTCCTTCCTGACTGGAGGCTCGGCTAGGTGCAATCGATACATCGAATTTCCTGCTACCAGTACACCCGCGGACGTCGAAAAACACGTTGAGGGGGAAAAGTTGGGGGTCTACGATTCGAAACGAGATTCGCGCCAATATCAATTCTTAGGATTCCAAGTTAGAATGGCCCGGGCAGTCGTATTAAGGGGACTAGGCAGTCAGAAACTCGATTTTTTGTTGTTGCATTTTTCGAAAGTACCACCCTTCCCGATTAAAATGCCGTTTGGTTTATGTTAAAATTCGCAAAATTGAGGATTTTACAGCCGAAAAGGTCGAGCGCGCCATAAACCGTTTCTGCGCGCACGCAGGTAGACTAGATTCCTCTTTCGAAACTTTAAGCGCGTTTTTCTCGGAATCATATTTCCTCTTCGTTTTGCAGTGATTGGGAAAAAACGGAGGTATCAGTCGATTTGAAAAAAATTCAGCATATATGAAACATGTCTAGTTACGACCTGGACCTACGCATAAGTCTGTAATAACTTCTGGTTTGTCAAAAAAAAAAAAAAAATAGAATGGCTCTTTTCCCTGGCGAAAAATGACGTTTCTTTAAAATTTGCCGTTTTGCAGCCACCATTTCTATAATTTTGATTTTTTTCCTTTTTCAATAGGTTCAGGGCAGAATAGGGGCCAGGGCAAAGTATAAATTTCAGAGGATATTTCACAATTAAATTTCTTACGGCCAGAATCACTGCAAAATTACAGCGACTCCAAAAAAAAAACGCCTACATATCAGACGACTGTAGCGCTGTCATACATACCGTTAAGGAACTAGTTTCTGATCAGTTTAGAAGGTTTCCCGCTTTAATATTTATTTTTAACCTAATGAAACATTAAACCACAGACTTTTTTTATACTAAAAGTTGAATTAATGTTTAAACTTCAAGGAAAAATTTAAAAAAGTTGAAAATAAATGTATAATTTAAATACTTATAAGGTATGGAATAATAAGGTGACTAGGAACTAGTTTTTAATCATCTAAAACTAACAATACTAACTGCTTTCACAGACAACACATATATTTTTGAATTATCAATTTTTATGTTAGTAATTATTTCAAACGATTATTTATTGACATAAACTCAAAAGAACGATTTATTTCATGAACTGATAAAAAATTAGTGCCTGATCAAGAACTAGTTCCTTAACGGTATGTATATAATATTCAAATCATTTCTTTTTTACTGTTTATAGTATTAATAAATATTACCCGAACGTACTAGTCACAATTTGTGTTCATCTCCTTGTAAATAATTCGCAAAAAATACTTGATTTTCGAGCGATCTGACTGCCTAGTCCCCTTAAGTTCGTACAACTACGCATCATTTCTTTCATCCCCGAGCTGCAGTTATATTCACGCGAGAATTGTCCGTAATCAGGGATTATTTTCCGGAAAATTGTCTCCGCATTTTCCAAGAGAGGAAGAAAATTTCTGACGGCATTAACGCGCAGTCGTGCCATTCTCCTGTAGTGTTTCCCAAGTTGGAAACCCTTGAATGCGTTCCGCGCCTCTTTCCAACCTGTTCATTTCTTTTTCCCAACCCTTCTTTTCATCGACTTCATCCTGCGCGCCCTCGTCCCCAGTTCTCCCCATTTTGCATGCGAATACCCTTCCTCTTTGGTCCGTGGAAATCGACGTTGCTGAATTTGCAATTTCCCCCAACGAACGCTGCAGCGCGGTGACAATGCCGCCGGCGAAATGAATGCGCGTTAAACACCCCTCGCGATAGCAGATACAGATGGATAAGCGTTTTCTCTTAGAGGAAACGTGCGCAGGAAGATGATCTATGGTTGATCATTGAAATCACCGCTCGGAAAATTCCTTCGAAATTCCTTTTTTCATTCTGAAAATCACCCCGTCGTTAAGGAGGCTTTCCGCTTCTCTAAAGCAGGCTCCGAGCGATCGAAACAGTATTGTGAAGTCCCTTTCAGCAGTTGGAATTAAAGGTTTGCCTCAGCTCGCGATGCCGAGGCGTCAGGTTGCATTTACGTGACTAAAAGGATTACATTCGCCTCGACGTGCACTCTGACCCCGTTAAAACAGCTCTAATCTCGAGTGGCTTGTTAATTTTTCCCGATTACATTATGCATGCTGTTCTACGCGTGCCATTATCATGCCGAAGCGGGGAATTAAATATGAAATTAATTTCGCCGCCTCCTTCGTTACAATTTCCCACCGATTTCTAAATGCCGAATGCCGGCGGCATTACCGTCGTTGGCAAACGGGATACCCATCAGTCCATTTGTTCGCTGCTGACACCCCGGCATGTACCCAATATCGATTAATCTAACCGTGTAATTTAAATACTGAAAAGCTGTCGCCACTTTCTCGCTGTTTAAATGGAAATTGCTCTTCATAACTCGCCGACTTCAAGTTGGCGAAAGTGACACCTAATTCTCGGAAACTCCATAATCATTAACTTTAACGAGAAAATTTGAAAACTTTTAAAGATGCCTTACTCACCCTCTTCATCGCAACGATCACTTTACTCTCTCCTCTTAACATTTTGTTGCGTATCGTTACGGTTTTTTTTTTTGCACTTTCAAAAACAATTCTTTAAGGAATACTTACAAAGGAACGAGAGCAGACAGATTCCCTGATAAGCAAACGTTTTAAAGTAGGAGATTTAGAAACTTTTACAGAACTTTAAATTCTTCATTGTCCACGATCTCTCCTATCACCTCCTTCCTTTCGTTCGACTTTCCGCTTCCTCCTTTCCCCTAAACTCTTTAATCCCTCGAAATAATTCTTCCAGCGCCCGGAAACACCGAGAGTTCCACCGTATCGAGGAAAGCTGCCAAAGAGATTGAACGCGAGGAATTTGCGAGGACAACAACGATACGTGTAATATATTTTCAATGATATCTCCGATTTCCTTCTTTTGCGACTATCTGTTCGTTAGCCCTGGATGAGCGTGTGATTAACAGAGGAGGGGGGCGGGGGGGGGGGCAGGGGGGCGTAATCATTCCACGTATTTCACGCGCACGGACCTCAAGAGTTTTTCAGCGCGTTTTCCCTCAATTACCGAGGCTCCTTTAAGCCCTCTGTGTACACGCGCAATCGGCAAACGGAAGTTTAATCTAAATTCCGCTCCCAGCTCGTCTTTACACAGCTCCGCTTTGACGGCGACGAGCACACAGGCGGCCGTTCTTGCGACTCGTCGCTTTGGGGATTCAACACGCGAGCTGACTGAAATTTTTCGTGGTAGAAAAGGAAACGCAGACGCTGTGCCCGACGGTTTTTTCAGAAACTCGCTACCATCGTTATCGGGTTCTTCCTTTTCTGACCCGGCGGGCGTAGCGCGAGAGAAGAATGACGCAGGCTCGTTGAATCTGTTTGATAATGTGTTTACGTTTCAATTTTAAATTCGCGCACCGTTGGTGTGCCCTTTAGGGCAAGTTGGGGACAGTCGGCCCAGCTGACATAAAAGGGCTATTAAAACTAACCCTGATATTATTTATTTCAGCAGAATGAACCTGATAGAGTAAAGGTGGGTAAAAGTTCGCAGCGGGTAAGAGTTCGCACCATGCGAATTTCATGGTTTGAGTTGTGGCAGTTGCCAATGGTGATTGGCAGTCAATTGTCAATCAAGGTAGAGTCACTAATGTCGAATTTCGTGGCTGTGTTTCGGTTTGTTATCTTACAATGCGGTAAGTACTGAATTCGTTAGTTCTGATGTAATATTCTCATGTTTGGGAATCAATATTATTCCTATAAATTGATCAGTAAATATTTTAATTAATATGCCGTCTGAAAGAGCTGAAATTCTTCTATTAAAAAGTGCTAATAGAAGTTTTCAATTCTCCTCACAGATAACAGGATTGATTAAACAATGTAAAAGTGTGCTGTGGGGGCAAAAGTTCGCACAATGCAGTGGGGCAAGAGTTCGAATGCGAACTTTTGTCCCAAAATAATTTGGCGGGTGTTATATGTTCATTAAACTTATTTTATTTCTAGAGTTTGCTAAATTAGTAACGAACACCGATTAAACCGACTATAAAAAATAAATTTGAAATTAATTATCAATTACAACATGGAAATAAATTTTGAGTTTATGATAGTTGAGCCACGCTGATATCAGCTTTTGATTTTTTTTTTATTAATTTTTAATCCGCAATATTTGTCCAAAATACGTTTTTTATTAAGTTTTTGATTAAAAAATATGACTTTATTTTATTGTCTTATTCATTTATTGTTAGAACTTATAAGGGGGCAACCGGCCGAAAACCAATTAGTGAGAAGCTTCAGATCGCTCGAGATAAACATAGAAGCAGGACTTTCAAAAAGAAAAATCGCTGCAGAATTGGGAATAACCGAAGCGTTCTTTTACCCCACAACATGCGAACTTTTACCCCACATAGCGGGTAAAAGTTCGCATTTGACACTTTTTGGAAATATTTATTTTATAGGGGAGAGGCTTGCATGTTGCCACTGCTTGCAGGTTGCCACTGCTGTATTTCGACTTTGTAACAGTGTCAAAACCTCAACTTTGAGTCACATCGACGTTAAAACAGTAGTTGTCACTATTTATTAACCTCTGGAGCGGACAGACGCAATAACACTGTGTTTGCTGAGCGAAGTGTGATATAGTGTTTGTCAAGAAATTGAATTATTGAAATTGTGTGTTTTCCCTGTGCTCGTAAATTAAACATTTTCATCAACAATTCAAGGTAACTATTCGTACTGTGTTGTTTTTTTTTTATCTAATTTACATATGCCAAACAGATTTCCAAACATATCATGAATTGACAATTTTTTCTCATATTTTCCAAAAATGCGTGGGAATGCAAGTTGCCACCTTTTTTGGCTTGCAGGTGCCACCTCTCTCTTTCCCGCTTGTTTACACTCAAATGTCATTTTTCCTGATTGTGTGATGTTTACTATTGTCATTGAGTTTGAAGTGAAGTGTTTTTATTGCATTTTAGTCATATTTTCGTTTATATTTTACATTTTTGATAAGGATTTTGAAGCGTCGCTCGACGCAATTAAAGCAATCAAAGTCAACAATAAATCAAGGAAGAGCACTGCAAAGGTATACAACATCGATATGCGAAGCTTTACTTGAGTTTTTTTACACTTTCAGCAATTTTTCTAGGAGTGGCAACCTGCAAGCCAAAATTTCAAGGAGTCAATTTTAGATACTTTCTAGAATTTGCAGTATAATTTTTGTTTTTCGAGAGTTTACATGATTTCTAGCTCAGGATTGTAGCTCTACACTTCCTCTTTCCAACTTATACCATAAATCCACGATACGTTAATTTTGTGACGAGTGATGATAAAAAAAGCTAAGGGGTGGCAACCTGCAAGCCTCTCCCCTATAAGTTGTGACAGGTAAATTTACATGAAGTCACTGCCTATCGAATAATAAGGGATAGTAGTTATTTCTCACAAAACGATATGACTATCAGTGTAATACCAAGGATTTTAGAGAAGTCTAAACTTTAAGGACGCACTCTTGCCCCACATTACTCTATGTTCAGAAAATCTGGTAGACATTTGCTTTCAGACAATATTTTTCGCCATCTACCGAGCGTGTTTGGGAGCGAATACCCACATAACCATTCGTGAGAAAGTAAGAAAGAAGAAAGCAAAATTATTTACAACTACAGAAATTTTATTTGCCTACGCTGAACAAGTAAAGAACACATCGAACAAAAATTGAACTACCTACTGGCGATTAGCAAAGCAAACGAATACAGGACGTTGTCCCGTCTGCCAGAAAAACATCCATTCCCACAGAGACCACGGATATTAACAGAATATCCTCCGACTTGTAATTCCCCGTGGTTTTACGTCGCCGGAACTCGGCGCTCGATACCCCTTGGAGAACATTTACACCCGAATATCGCGCGCTTAGTTTCAGCAAGCAGTTCCTCGGAGCGTTCCCGAAAATCCGGAAACTCCACTTGAGAATTAATTCCATTACCGGGTTTGTCGCTATCAGCGACGACCAATCCCCCGCCCGTTTCTTCGCAATTAACATCGCCGGCCGTCTCCAGCCGCGTATCCTTTTTCAGCCCCGTTTAGACAGGGGCCTCTTATCTCGGCAATTCCCGAAGCCGCGGCCGCGTCCGGCGCCCGTACTTTCCCGGGGGAATCGCTGCGTTATCGGCGATGATAACCGGATATCCGCGGCAAGCCGAAACTCCCACGGAAACGCCGAGTTCTAACGTGACACACAACCGATGATCGCGCGCCGCCGCTACCGTAATTTTACAATTTCCCCTCGCGTATCCGTTTCCCGTGCGAAGCGACGCGCCGCGCAAGATTTACCGCGTAATGTATACCCGCTCGCGGTAATAATAATCGTTCCCAGGGAAATTCATCCCCCGGTTTGAAATTGCTCCTTCGAAGGCGAGGGGGGCAGCGGGGGCTCGAGTGGCAGCAAGTTTCAGAAATCCGATACAACGACCAAGTGTAAGCGGGGCAGAGGCGAGTCGGGATTTCCGCCCAAGACACTGCATAATCAAGCAGCCGCGTTTGATATTTTTTACGAAGTTTCCGCCGAGGCTCGGCAGGGTAGAATTAGCCCGCGAGCTGCGGGGAATTCACTAGCCGTTCGCCACGCTTCATCCGCGGGAACGAGGTACGTAATTAGACGGGGAATTACCGGGACACCGTGGTGGCTGCGCGAAAAATTTACCGCGCGCGGGTGGAAACAGACCCCGCAGCACGCTGGACGCGTAAGTAGCGTTGCCTGCCTTTCAGAGCGGTTGCTTTCGCTTTACTTGGCTTCGGGGCGATTGCGGGCTAGAAATTACATCCCCTCGTCAGGCAGAGTCGCATCGCCGGTAACGAGCATCGAGGGCGATCCATCCCCCGCGTTTCAATCCCAGGGGAATTCTCGACATACGCGCTGGTCGGTATGCAAACTTGAAGAAACAGCGACAGAAGGTGAAGGCTAATTATTCAAGGGAGGAAGATCGATGGATGCGCGGCGAAGGGGTGAAATTTACCGATCGACAGTTTTGTTCACCGAGCGGACGCGATTCTTCCTTAATTTCACGGCTCGCACTCCGACAATGGAAAGCGTCTTTCGCTTTCCACCGTTAAACTGGGAAACGTCAGCATGGAAACGGATGCGGGGGGCGAAGAATGGAATATAAATTTGAATGAACGAGGATGCGCGGCGAATGTGCGAAGAAATAGCGTAATGTATCATCGTTAGTAATAAAATATGCGAAATGTGGGTTAATGGCTGCCTCTTTGATTAAATTACCGACAGTTTTGCCCCGCTTTCGCCGGCGCCATTGCTCGTAAGAGTTTTTCAACCCCCCCCGGGACCTACATACGCACGCGGGCCTGTCTAAGCGTGCAATTGTTCGTGATATTTAAGCCGTACGTACCTGCGGGTAGTCGCCGAATTTCGTTTGGTAATCGAACACGTAGAGGTAGGAGTTGCGATGAGAATGGCTGTGAAGGTCCGCTGTTCTCGTCGCCGGCGCCACGGTGTTCGCGTCCCCTAAAGCTTCGAGGGTTTCGTCCCTGGAAAATTAAAAAAAAAATTCTTTCATTCGAACCGCACAGCCCCGTGTTAACTCGAAGGGGCGTGTAATCTCATATTTCAGGCTCACTTTATGTTAACTGGATGCTGCACAGGTCTTTCCCAGTCGGTGTACTCGTTGATGATCGTTGCGAGAATCTCCGCTTGATGATAGGTGTAGGTGTTTCGAACGAATTCCCTCAGAATCTTGGTTCTCCTGTCGGCCTCGATTCCGTACTGTGCATCGTCGGCGGTTAAAGAAAAATACGCCTCGGACCTTACCACGCCGATCATCAGATCGTACCTGGACAATCGATCGCCAATTTATGTATTTCTGTGTATGTAGGGGAGGGTTGCCTATATCGTACCACTTAAGACATTTTAGGTTATATTTCATATTTGGTACTAATTTGGACGCAAATGACTATTGGATATTGTAGCTTGATCTTTTAGGCATCTACTATTATACGCTGAACCTTTTGTTCAGAACAAATTATTTTGTTATTAATCTTTTTGTCACATATTGTAAAAGGTACGATTTGAGCAACCGGTCTCCTAAATCGTACCTCCACTAAAAATAGTGTCAATAACAAATAGAGAAGAAACTATTCAACATAAAGTAATGATTATTATATAGTTACATATACATATGTATATGAATCACACACAGGCCGCAATAAACTATGTATATGATATATGTACGTAACCTATATAACACACGAGTTGTGAAATCCTACTGGTACGATTATAGTGGTACGATTTAGGAAACATGATCAATTTATTTATAAATATCAATTTAAACTTCATAATCAATGTAACATGTACTTAAAATGAATGTAAAATATTCTACATTAAACCCGCTTTTAGAGAAATACATAAATACAGGAGAAAATTGCATTGTTTGATTATTATCAGCTAAAATAAACTGGTAAAAAGTTACATCAATCATACCTGATTTTTTTAAATGCTTGTCGCACGCACAAAATAGGGTGTAAGCTCGGAAGGTTTTGTTTCTATATCTTATTTCGCATTTACTTGATATTTTTATCATCAGACGTCGTTTATATTCATTAATTTCTGAGAAATTGATGAGGTTCGATTTAGGTGACGGGTACGATATTGGCAACTCTCCCCTACATTGTATACGCGAGCGTGTAGGCCAGTCTTTTAATTACGTTTGACCTTTCTCTTTCTACGGTAATTACGAGATTGAGGCTCAAGCTTTCGCGCATCCCTAATTTCAAACCGAAAACATCTCTCCGCGGTGGCACGGTATTCTATAAGCGAATGCTGTAAACATGTCTCCTTCGCGCTGAATCGCTTAACGCGGCGCACTTGTTAAATTACTTTTGCAAGCGCGACACTGTCTCGAAAATAGGGACAAAGAGGACGAAGCCCGGCGAGCGTCTCTGGCAACGAAAATGGCTGGGGGCTGGGGGGGGGGGGGTGGTTGCGAGCAAAAACACTGGGGGCAAAAAGACAGTAATTAAAAGTGGAGTATACAGGGTGCGCGGGAAGAGACGGGGATAAAAACCCGTGAGTGAATGATTGCGGTAGGGAACGAAAACGAACAATTTCAGGGGAAAGAAGATGCGAGGATTCTGAGTGCTCGAGGGGTTGGCGAGGGCGCGGCAGGAAGCAAGGGTGAAAGATAAAGGGACAGCGTAGATACAAAGAGCCGCGCGATAAAGGACGATATGGGCGGAAGGATGGAAAGAAGGGGATACAGGACAACGTACGCGAAGAAGTATAGGGCGAAGGGGCGGGCGGGGGTGGTAAGATTGAAAGGCATAAAATGGGGAACTCGAGGGTGAAACGAAGAAATAGAAGAAGCTCATAGAATGACGCCAGACTGCAGAGGGTTGAGTCGCGAAAACGCTCTATTTATCACAGCTTCGGGCGAAAGCATCCCCCTTAGTTTTACCCTTAACTCAAGCCCAGTAATGAGTTGCCAGCGCGCGTTAACCGATCTCTTTTCTGACGGAAGATAGAAGTTGATACACGTTGGGCCGGGGAACTACGGCCCTGCGCTATGGTATTGAACTATTCAACGTGATTCGAGGAACTATTGCAAGCAGCCTGCGCACGCGAAGGTACACTCGACAAACTGTCGCTCTTTTTATTGCGTCGCGCCTCGTTTATGACGGAGAGAGAGATGATGTTAGGGGAGAGAAAGGGAAGAGGGCAACGATGGGCAGTAATTTGCCAAGAAAGAGAGAAAAGAGAAGTGGGCTACGTGGAGAGGAAATGCGTAAAAAGTGTTGAAAAGGGCTACTCGTACTAGTTCGGTACAGTTCGCGTTCCGCATAAGACAGCTGTCGGTTTTTCTGCGCGGCGTGCCAGTTAGTTAGTATGCTTCGTTTAGCCACATAACGAGACCTCTGTTTTGTTTGAATCCGAGCTGCGACAGGACCGTGGACGCAATCGCGATTACGTGATCGTCTGGAATTCGCGGTGAAACGAGCACCGAAGTATGCCTGTCCCTATTTGGCCGGTATTTCGACAGAGGAGTACAGCAGTCGGAAGCGAGCCCCGTTGAAAAGGCATTCGTGACATCAATCGGGCGGTTACACCCGAAATTCGTCGCGGAATTACCTCCCTGATTTCGAGCAAACGAAGTCTCCGTCTCCTCTTCACCTTTCTTCCTTTTTTAGTATCTTCGTGGTGGAGAGAATGCTGGCTCGAACGGTATCGAAAACCAAAACCCTACACGTGGAAATTTGCGAATGCGTCGAGCTTTCGCGTCGAAGAATAGGGGCCCACATTCTCGCGCTTGCCACGCGCCGGTTCGCAACCCATTTATTTCTATTTCCCTCTCGCTAATTTCCCTGTTTGACTCGCGGAGCGTACTTGCGCAGTGTACTCGGAACTCCAGTTTCTTGGCAGACGAGGAACGGGGTAGCGGCGCGGTGGCGAAGTTTGCCAGTCTATTTCTGTTGGTTCCCGATGAAACGGACCGGGTAGGAACGGGTCGGGTCGGGGCGGCGATCGAGGGAAAATACGGGAGCGGAAATGGAGAAAGAGCGGGTCGGAAATACCTCGAGAGTTTGGCTATGACGTCCTTCCGCAGCAAAATGTTATTCAGCGTATTGATCGTGTCGACCTGCAGGGTGAAGTCTTGATCCTCTGGATCACCAGGATCAATCACGACTCCGTCAATGCTGGGGCCGAATGCGGGGGCGAATTCCAAGCCCTTAACAGGCACCGCCACCAGAGCCTGCAGTGGCACTTCCCTCAGGCATCTCAGCAATGCCTGAGGATCACTTGCGGCCTGCGCAAACAGAACACGTTAGTTTACCTACTTGTACCTTGTGCCTTTGTCAGAACTCGTCGATCGATTCGAATTTCCCTCCATTTTCCACCCCATTCGTCTCACTTAGAATCGAAAGCTGACTAACCGGAAATATCGAAACGGAAAGGGCAACGCATCAGGAACGAGGGAAAAAAAAAAAAAAAAAAGTAGAGACTAGGTACAGTCTAATTTTACGGTTTTGCTTGCACGGGAACCGGTCCAAAAGCTGCAGGCGAGAAAAAACCAATCTCGCGCTCCGATTCGATCCTCGAAAAATTCCCAGCGAAATTGTCGCTCCCTTCCATCCCCCGCGTACCACTCCCGTCTTCCTACCCCTCGGCCCGTGGATCGCAAATTGGAAACTCTTCCGCGGAATCGGTGTTTCCGGCCGGCACTCAGCCATATTAGGCCGCCGATTAAATTCGTCAAGCGAACGAATCGGCATGCTCGTGGCCGACAGCATCCTGCCCGATGATTCTGCACTCCCAGTGTTCCCTCTGCACCGATTTCCTCGACGCGGACGCAGCATTCGTGAACCGACGTTTGATTGCGGGCCGGCCTCCGTCTACGACCAGCAGCATTTCCAAAGGCGATTACCGGCAGGACGTTGAAGCAATTCATTTGCGTGCAGCGAAATTAAAGTCAATCGGTTCACCGGCACCCGTCCGTTCAGCGTCGGCCACGCTCCACCTCGTGCAGCCCCTGTTTACCGGGGGCTACGTTAATCCCTTTTCGAAGAGCCTCGTTATCCGGTTCGATTCCGTTTGAACAACAAGCGAGGAGCTTGTTGTCACCGCGGAAGGTATTTTCACCATCTCCTAAATCCTCCGAATCTGCCATTACTCGTCGATATCTTCTAAATCCCGGGGCGAAATTAATTTCGCTATTTTGTCCGGGACGCGGTTCGATGAATTCGAAACCGGCAACGAGTATCGGCCGGCATAACATAATCCCATCCCCGTTTTTTTTCCCCCCATTTCGTCCGGAGCCATTTTTTTCTCCTCGCTCGAGGGAGGCAACGAGAGGGTGCCTCGAGGGTGGCCGGGGAAAAATCGGCGCCGCTTATCCCGATTCCGCGTTTAATCGTTACTTTCAATCGGCTGCAAATCGAGGGTCTGTTTAGGCCTGTGTACGTAGAATGTGTTTCCTGTTGTGAGCATTCGGGCCGCATCGATATTGCCTCTCGACGAGATCTGCATCTCGATACTCTTGAGCCACGTATCCCGCGATATCGATACGCTTCAGTTGGATTACGAAAATTGCTTACTATTCTTTAAAACTGTATACCACTGTCAATTCAGTTTTCCAAGCCGCGTTCAGTAGTATTGGTCAGCCATGCGTCGGACGCGCTCGTCCGCCCGGCAACGTCCTCGATCTACTTGCCACTGTTTTTACCTCGTGAGTCGTTGGCAATCCTTACCAGGTGTTTATCAACCTGTGCAACCTCGCGTTCGAACGATATTCAAGATTGATGCCCCGCAGAGAAACAGCGTTGCTTCTGCTCGAGCTTTTACTCGCCGGAGAATTCCCCCCGCGTCGACCGCGAGCAATTTAACGAAACAGCCAGTCGACAGTGTCGAAACGTTTACGCAGCAGCGCTCCGCGGCTGGATATAAATTAAACTATCAAATTATACCGGTGGAAACGGTGTTTTTACGCCCGTTAGTTACGCACTACCAATTATATTAACGATGCGTTTCAATTAAGCTAATATGCGCTCTGGACACCGCGCGATTCCCCCGCCGGGAGTTGTCGCGTTTTAACGCGAGTAATGCGCGCTACGAAAATATCCTCTCGTCGAATAGAATTAAACGGCAAGCGATACGGGAACGAAAATACCGCCTGGCGTTCGACGTTTTGACGTTGCCGTGCTTTCGGGGTAATCTGCTTCCCTATATTTCACGTCGCGCGATAGATTTCAGCCCGCTTTTGTACGTCGAATGCTCTTTAATGCAGTTCCGCGACCCTTTGCCTACGCGGCTATCCGACGTTCATTGGGATTTCTGGATACTTCGCGAAATATGCGGACGCGCCGAGATATCAGACAAATTGTTTGCATTCGAGGGAAAGCCGTCCAGTGGATTATTCGCTCCGTAGTTGTCACCGAGCCGCAGACCTTAATGTAATGCACTCCAGGCGGTACTCACCCACGAGCAATTTAGATGTTTGGCAACTTGCAGAGCGTAATTTGCGGCTCCTCTCACCAGCGCCCACGGGGAAAGCGCGCTGCCAGACATTAGAACGCTGCGATGGAACAGCAATCCTGCAACATCAAGAAACCAATAACTCTGCCGCACCTGCGAGTTTGCGAAGCGAAGGTTATCAACCTGGGATTCACTTTCAGCCACCCCTCTCACCCGAAGATCTGCCCTGGGAACAAACACGAGGGATGAAATAAATCTCCGGGGCAGCGGAGTGCACCCACTTTGGTTTCCGCTGGGTCATTATCGTGGAAAAATCAAATAGTACGCGAGCCAACATAGATTTCATCGGGAGCCGGGTAGTTGGTGGTAACGCAAATTCATTCGCCTGCTTGGCATGGAAGTGGCATAGGTCGCAGTTCCAGAACAGAATTCTAAATGGTACGGGAATTTGTAACTGTCTTCGCCTCGGCTACCATTGCCAATAGCGTCTACTCTATTTTCGAGCTCGTGAATTGATAGGGGACCGAAAGTTCGGAGAACCTTGGAAGCGTGTTTCGATCGAGAAACATCAATCGCTTTATTCGAAATCTCCTCGTTCGGAGTTATCGACGCGAGCACGTTCGGTAAAAAGTGTACGCACGCTACTTTTCACTGACATGGCGTCACGAGCTTGGTATACATCAGCCGGAATTCCATTCTGAGTCACTTAAATCTTAGAAGTCGTTAATCTTCGTATTGGGAGGACAGACTTCATTGGCGACGAGTAATCCTATCGCAACGGTTGACGAAGATACATCATTATCTGGGTGAAAGCCAGCTCCGATAGCGGTGTGTTTTGAGAACGGATTTTCTCCATGGCTTTCTCCTGAAGGAACCTCGATACACGGCGCGAAGTGTGTATTTCCAGTCCCGTGGCTATCGCGATCTTGGCTGGCTTCGTTGGTGGATCGAGATAACGCTGTTTCCTAGCCTCAGACAAAAGGGACTTGCAGGGTTTTCCCCGGTTACTTGTTTAATCGGAAACGTGGGAGTCGTTAATCTTCATATTGGAAGCCGAAGGTTTCGCCCCCGGAGATCTCGCCGCGTAGATATTTCCGCTTTGATAAACACGAAGCGCGTAATTGTTTAAGTTTAAAGTCGTAACAGTGTTACGAGTTGCTAAATAAACCAATAACTTTAGGAACTTTAATGTGCCAGGAACCTATTTCAACAGCTTTATCGCGACGAACATTGTCGACATGTGGTCGAAAATCTCACACGAACATGATACTTATCGCTTCTCGAGGTACATCGACCTATTAGCTTTAATCACCAACGATGTCCACGTTCCAGCTGTTTAAATTACGTCCCTTTCCTCTATCAGAACCTGTCGCTCAAGGGACAGACGGCGAGCCAACGCTTTCCCTTCGCCGATGCACATTTCTCCCATTTGCATAATCTTTATGACAACATTATACCGGAGCTTTGGCACAAATAACGGAGGAAATTAATTTCTGCGACAGTCGACGTATCGATTGCTTCCCTTCGGCGGCTGCAAGTAATTGCTCTCAACCAGCGCTCGCGTCAATTTTCTTTTCATTTACTGTTGTATTTCAAAAGATGCGAAAGCATTTGTAAGCATCCTGGGAAACTAGCCTCGACAGCTTTCATTTAATCGTCCTGCCGAAGATTCTGTCCGGGTAATACGCGGCAAGACACTGTTATTCACCGTGGCTGCTCAATATCCAGTCATGGGAAAATTAACCTGTCAGCTCACCCATTAATATGCATATGTCCCGGTGGGTAGCAGGCATGATGGCGTACTGCAACATCCGTCACTAAAGAGTTGCCCACACTTTAGGGTCTATACCAATTAAGTTGCATCTGCATAATAACAGCGGTGCCTTAAAGAGTCCAGCACTTTCCAGTAGCAAGAATAAGGCGGTGTCTGACAACTGATTGACTCGTACTACTTACTCGACAGGCCCCACACGCAGAATTTCGTTGATTTCGTTGCGTCAACTTAATCGATTAATTGCGAAAATATAATTACTAAATGTGTTTTAGCAGAATCAGGATTTAATAATCTCGGGGGTGCCCAGTTGAAGGGATGAAAATATTTTTAATGCGAGTTCGACAAAATTCATTAGGTGATTAGAAAAATTTATTTAATGACATAAAATCCAGGTTACATTAATCTTCTTTTTCCTTTTTCTTTGGGGGGTGTCAGAGCCCAGGGGCGGAGTTTGGTATAGGCTAACTAGGCTGCAGCCGAGGGTGGCAAATTTTTGGGAGCGACAAATTTTGGGAAGTGGCAAATTCTGGAAGCGAAAAATTTTTGGGAGCATCCAATTTTTGAGAGCGGCAAATTGAGAGGCGGCAATTTTGGGGGAGCGATAAATTTTGGAGAGCGGCAATTTTTGGGGAGCGGCAAATTTTGGGGAGCATCCAATTTTGAGCGAAAGAAATTGGAAAAGATTCAAACACAGAAGCTTGCGATAACTTTAAAAACAATTCATTTTTTTTTCAAATAGCGAATTAGCAATGACTCATATGTGAGTTGCGATATTTAATTAATTTTGAAATTGTCTCGACTCTTTTAAATTAAAATATTTGATGATATTTCGCGAAAAAGGCGGCAGACGTTTATTAGCTTAGGGGCGCCAAATCTTCAAATCCGCCGCTGCCAGGGCCCTTTTCTTTCAAGGCTAAAATTACTCTAATTCCTGTTGCTATCCTTCGCTTCTGTAATCTGCATAGTGGATCTGTTCTTTCCTTTGGATTTGTACAATTTACGAGGCACGAATATTCAAAATGGAAGTCAGAGTACGTCACAACAAGCTGCCACGTCACGCGTTATCTTGCTAATCAGCACGACACGGGAAACTGTGGGCGACTGTAAGTGCAGGCGATGCGATGCGTAATAGGGTAAATCCGGGAGACGCGGTCGGGCCGGAGAGTTGGTCGTGTCGCTATATTTCAGAGTCTATACGTAAAAATGCATTAAAGTGCAGACCAATTAGTTCTCTAGAAGCCAAATAGTTGAATGAATAGCGTTATTTCGCTTCCTTCTCTGTTTTTCTGGATTTATAGGATATAAAAGGTAAATTGATGTTACATTTAACCTCTTTTGTCAAACAGCGGTTGTACAGAATCGTATTTAAAATATACTTCTAAGTTTACTTTCCATTAATGTTTGGAATAATAAGATAGTAGAGTTATTGAGGGACAATGCAGCCAAAGTATTTGGCCATATTAGCTCTTCCTCTCAAAGCTAACGAGAAGACCATGTCTCGCTGCAGAAAGGTGAGATGGTCGAGTTATGATTTTTTTATTATTTTTGTTTATTTTTTTATTTTTTATTATTATTTTATTATTATTTTTGTTTATTTTTGTTTAACTTTTTCTTTGATGTGTTCTTTACTTGTTTAGTGTAAACAAATTAAATATCAATGAATCCGTAATTGTATTCACTCATAAATAATTTTGCTTTATCCTTTGTTAATTTTCCATGAATAATTATGTGAGTGGTCTCTGCCAACGACGAAAACCATTTCTCCCGACACCTCGGGAGAGGTGGTCAGATGTCATGACTTCAGTTTTCAACCCGATTTACAGTAAATATTGTCTTAAAGCAAATATTGACCAGTTTTTCTGAATCGGCATAAAATTCTTAACATATTAGGTTAGTTCTGATAAAATAAGTAATATCTATATTAGTTTTAATAGCCATTTTATATTAGGTCAACCGCGTCTCCCGGATTTACCCTATATAGCATACAGAAATAACGCCTCTAAATAAAAGCTGTCAACACTTATAATGCTGCCTTCCATTTCTCGAGAAGGTGACGATGTTCTAACCCTGCGACTTGAAATCTCAACAAAAAAAAAAAAGGAAAATAATGGAGAAGCAGGGGCTTGCGAGGGAGAGAATAGAGTAGAATTCTAGATTCGTTGGTAATATTTATAAGTTGCAAGCGGCCTTACCGTTCTCTCCTACCGGAGCATTCGCTGGAATGTTTATGCGGTCGATATTTAAATTAACGGGGCCCCCGAACAAGTTTTTCCTCTTTGCCCGCAGTTATAAATACAATCTCCAGCGTGAATATTCGCGGTTTCGTGGCGCATTAAGCGTTCGTTTCGCATTACACTTCCCATTTTCCAACGTAACTGTGAGAAGGAATCGCCCGCGAAAGCCAGCAAGAAAACGACTTTCCACGGGTTACGATTTCCATGGATTCTGCTTTCCATAGTATGATGGTTACTCGAGGAATGAATAAGCATCGCGGGGCGAGCGATGTAAAACGATTATACGTACACCACGGCTCTCACAAACGAATCCCCGCGTCGCGATCGGTATAGGGGTAAACAGTGTAGTTGTTGGCCACCTGGCAGTGATTGGCCTTTTTTTTAAAAACATGAATATTAAGAAATAATGTACATTATGCCTGTTATAATGAACATATTCAGATACCTTCTACTTTCATGCGTCGAATGCAATCACTATTTCGCTAATAATTGTTATACTACGTGTAAAAAATAGACGACTTGAAATCGATGCTTGAAAACTACAGTGATTGAATTAAATATCCATACGGTTACAGCAGGCAATTCTTAGATAATTTAATGCATTTATGATATATATATAACTCTCATATTCGTTATATAGATAAATAAAGGTTTAAACTTTATAAAAAATGATTATTTATTCATTAAAATTATACATTATTGCAGAAATTATAGGTGGCCAAGAACTGTAATGTAAATAATGTTTCAGGACAGTCATTGGCCACGAGGCCAATGGGTACCTAACAGTCATAGCAGCAGTGAAATAGCTGTGTTCTGATTTTAAAAGGTTATGTTTTAAAAGAAAATACTATTAATACAATGTAAAAGAAGGTGCAATACTAGCTAATATAGAAACATTTAAATAGAAAAGGTATTATAGGTTATATATTTTTAATAATATTACATTACATTTAGTTTCATTTTATGAATATATCCATTTTTATTTAATAATTTAAATCCTGTTTCTAACCGAATTAATTCATTATTTTACATTAACATTATTTCATAATTAGGTCTTAGAGCATTAAGAATTAGGTAGGGTATATGTTACATATAGGTTATGAAATAGTGGCAAATAACTGCCAAACGATCGGCCAATCATTGCCTTCGTCTGGCCAATAACTATGTGTTTTGATAGGAAACGTATTTTCTGTAAAATTTTTGTGGATCCTTCTACTCTTTCTTTAAACAAATTCTATTTCTAGACTATTAGAGTCGTTTACAGCTATTAACACTAATTGTGTTCCTAAAGATAGCAAAATAAGACTTATAATTCAACGCTTAGGGGAATTGTGCTCAAGATGACATACTTTTTGTTCTGAGGCAAATATCTTAAAAATTAAAGGTGGGATCAAAATAAAACCAAGGAGTAGTTTTTATCTGTTTATTAATAGAACATAAAACACCAGTCTCATGACTCCAGCGATAATAACAAAAATAAGAGAAATAAAAAATGACATGCCTGTGCATCTGTGTAAGTTGACATACTTCTGTATAAGATGACATACTCTAAAGCGGGCTTGCTCAGTCGGGACCCGTAGACTTCTTTCGACCATTTATGTCGTGTCGAAGTCCGTTTATAGTTATTAGGCATCCTGGAATAGAAACTGAATCAATCGTCCTTTATTCTGAATACGTAGGCGCTGCTATCCTAAACCGACGTTCATTATGCCATCTTACCCAAAAGTGAACGTAAATGTACTATTGCTTTCTAGTGACAAAAACGTTATAATTTTTTCCTCAGCTGTAGAGTATTCATGATGCAAACTAACGCTACTTTACACAAAATTCATCTACTGAATTGAATTCCTTACCTGGCGGGTATTTTCGTAACAGTACATAAACCAGAATAATTATTTTTCCGGTCACAGAATCAGACAACTCTCCAGCACGTCTAAACGTGCGTCCGCCGGTGATCATACAATGTTGCACTATTGAGGAAATCTACTAGCCGATGAAGTAAACATCAATGTCACGTTTCTCGCGCGAATATTTGAAAAGATAGTAATGGTATGTCATCTTACCTCACTATGTCAACTTAAGCATAATTCCCCTATGTGAACCTCTGACTTAGGTGGCCAACAACTACACTGTTTACCCCTAGAGTTCAATCTGTTTCTTCGCTGCTGATCGCGATAAGTAGAATTTCCAAAATGAGGAATCGTCGATAGTGTCGCGCCATTCGTTAAGGGCCTTAAAGACTGGAGACTGTGAGAATCGATGCGCAGGGTGCACGCGACGTTTCGCGCGTTGCATACGCGTATGCAGCTGGAGTTGCATGGATAGGTATGCATTCGGTGCTGCGCTGGCAACTATACGTCATTCCGCAGTACGGTAATGGGCAGCCGAACGTTATAGAGCAATATCGATCCGTCGTTTCCTCCACATCTTCCATCCTCTCGCCTTTTCCTGTTTAAAAGTGCCCGCCGGGCATCGCGATAGAAGCTCAAACTTTTTCCAACAATCGCCTTTCCTCTCCCCCCGTCGTTAACTCGATGCTGGTTTGTACCTCGTCCTCTATCTTTTCCTCTATTTACCACCGCTGCTCTACCCTCACCCTTGTCTCCCGCCCTCCCTTTTCGCTCGCCTCATCCCCGGGTTCCCCGCCCGAATAACAGGGGATCCGATGTCTCGGTTATCAGAGGTTCGTCCACTTGCAGGTAAGCTCGTGTACCTCAATGCTTCCAAATGCTCCGCTTTCGTTAGGATTCGTACTAAAATTGCCAAATGAATCCTCGTCGATATCGCAGGCTCGATCCGGATAATTGTTCCCAGCAACGTGAATACGGAGCGCTGCGCTAGTCGCGAAGAACTGCCATGGCGAAAGGTTAATCGGGGGAAGCGAAACTGGGCTGATTACATCGATTCCTCGGCCTTCATGTTTTATTGAATACGCTCGTTGGCCGCGGCGCGAGTGCTCTCCTCTCCAGCTACCACTCGACCAAGAAAGAAATCGTTTGGTCGGCGACGACGCGAGGATTCCTCTCACGGTCAGAATCGTGCCGCGAAATGACCTCGTTAGGGGAGCGGTTTGATCCGCGCCTTTGCCACAGGCGGGCAGGGATGACGGGCTTCAGCGTCCGCGGTTTCTTTCTCTGCTGGTGTGTCCTCTTTCTTCGCGGAGGAGTCGAGTGGGTACCTCAGGGAGGAGGCTCCGAAACGCTTTAGACTTCAGAGTTTAGAGTTCCTACGGTCCTAGGCAGCCAGACGTATCTGTAACTGTGTACCGACGTCGATAGTCCTTCCTGGAGTTGGGCTGATTCTTCAGCGTCGGGGAATATCGGGAAAGTCGCCCCGAAGTGTACCGGAGACAGATGGGTGCGGGCAGGCAAATTCGTAGAGTCGCTTGGGTCTCGAAGGGATTCCCCGTGTCTTCCGAGTTCCAAGCGAGCTGCTAATACGTGTACGCTCCCCAGTCCCTCGCCCTTCGAACCTTTTCCAATGAGAATAGTTTCTCAATATAGGTAGGAGCAGTTTGGGGAGCTAAAGCACACCAGGAATGGCGAGGGACCGGGAGCGGACAAGGGTGGTTCCTTTTACCAGATCGCAAGTGATACCGGTCCCTGTGCGGCTCGCCACATGATAAAGAGTTCCTTAACCGCGAGCATTATCCATTCGGGTCAACCGTCCCGTGTAGATTAAATTCGATGGATTAGATCCCATCAGCGAACAGACCGCTGAAGGGAGCCGAGGGGGTGGGATGTGATTTCAAACAGTCGCCCGAGCAGCGCTCGCATCTCGCGCAGGCATTTTAGTAATTGCGATCGAATGCCTCGGATACTTTCGTGAATGTAAGTTTCGGCAAGAGCTCTTGATAAATTCCGCGGGCCCAGAGCTTCACCAAGATAAACTGCTGCGGGTTTATACGACACTTCGCCGAGTCCTGGCGTCGATTGAAGTATTTAATTGTGTTTCGGAATCTCCCCAGAACTTGTGGCATGCTTCATGGGTGTTCCCTGGAACATGTCACGGGAACTGGCGATCCCGGGGCACCCGAGCTGCCTCGTCAGTGCTGAGGCCGTGCAAAAAATTTCTCACGTGCTGTAGAAAAGCGGTAAGACTTCCGTATGAACGGCTTACTATTTCATCAATTTTTTTCCAAAGATTCCAATGCGCTAATCCTTGTGAAACTTTAAGGGTAGTAGACCGGGGGCGGTAGTAACACTTTGACTTTGGAATACGATTATGCAAAATCTATTACAGTTACAACAAAAGTTTTTTTACGAAAATGTTACTTATTTATCTGACATTCTTTGAGCCACAACAGTTTCGCTGTATGTCAAGTAATATTCCGGTTATTAATAAAAAATGAGAAGCGGAGAAAGTGTTACAACCGTCCCTGACCCCGGGTCGGTTGTAACACTGCATGGAGTCGATAGTAGCACAAATATAACTTTACAAAATTAAAATATTTATTGATTTAAATTATAATAATAAATGAAAAAAGTAAAAATCTATAATAAATTATGTGGTATCGCAATTGTGGCAGAAATAAGAGGCGTTTTGGCTGGTGCATTCTTCATCAGATCAATCCTTACATTCAGTATATTGCACCCATTTTTCATTTGGTTTGCTTGTGCTATGCTATATGATTTCATGCAAATAAGACAACATTATTCGCCTTCTTTGTCCCTATTCGGTTCTGTTGCGGTAAAACCGACGCCGACTGCCGATGTTACAATCGCCCCCGACCATGCTTTTGAACTTAAATTATAAATTTTGACTAACGAGACGCTTAAAAGTGCCAAGTAACGATCAATACTAGTTTAAAAAAGGTCGAATTACAGATTAAAAAATCGAACAAGCACATACTTGCGAAGGGAGTGTTTATATTACAATTTTAAGTCAGTAAGGAAAAGTTACTTTAGGGTATCGAAAAGTTATTTTCTTCACTATCCATGTCTATTGCGTATCTGTATTCTTAGGGCATGGATGTGTATATTCCAAATGTCATTCTTCATCATATATCCAAAATTGGTGTTAATATCTATTATATGTTTTCAGATATTTAGCGTGTTACATTCGCCCCCCTGTTACTACCGCCCCCGGTCTACCCTACTTTAGTTAACATTATAACAAGTAAAAAAAATTTTTATGACAGTAAAATTATGATAAATACAAAAGAAATGGAGCACTATCTTAAATAGTTTTCTTTTCGAGGTGCAAAACGGCTCCGGATGTAGCGTCTCTGGTAGTTATGTGAAACAGACCAATACAATTTTTTCCATTTATTTGATAATTGTAAGAATTTGAACTTAACATGGTGTAAAAAAATCCATATTTTAAAAATGCCAGTACTCAAACAATTAAGTGTGATTTTCCCAAAAAATCTGCGCTTTATTGGTTTAAAAAGAGTGGTTTAAATTGATAATTTGGTTAAATATTTAGGCTCATGTTCCGAGGAATATTATAAACCAAGGCACGATAAGGTGCAGGTACTTAGTCTTGCCGTGCTAATTCCGAGAAGCTAAGAAAAATGGCACCCCTTGTTGGAAACGACACCGTAATGGATAAAGCGAGAGAAGCCAGGATAATTTCTAAGAGTGCTGGGGCGTAAAATGTTAACGAATCCGAGCAAGGTTTAAATGTTGCTGGTCGCGTTTCTAGTTAGTTGCCACTGTGTCTGAGTTTGCAGCAAAAAAAGGGGCGACATCTCGCGCGACGAGTAGCGGGCAAGTTTAATCGCCCGCCGTGTCACACGTGCCAGAAAAGTCGCGTTCGTCGTCAGGCCGAGCAGCGTCGAGAGATATTACGAGGGGGAAGACTCGTCTAATGAGACCGCGGCTGGCAAATGCCACGCAATACCGCCGTTTCTGTGATAAAATGCGTCGCGCAATTTGCGCCGGGTGCCGGTGTAACGAGGGGGTCGTTTATACGCGCATTAAATTCCCTAGAAATTAGCTGATCCCCATCGGCAGCTTCTGGCTGTAGCGAATTATCGTTCAGCGGAGCCAACGATAAGTCGGAGCCCTCGGGCACACACCGCTTCGTCGTTTTTCCTCGGCCCGAAGGTCGATCTGTCTTCTATGCACTGAAACACCCCCGACCAGCTTCCGCTCACGCGACCGTTACGATGGAAAGGCTTGAGAAACGATTTTCAGCAAGCTTTGGTTATTAATTTTACCCCGCGATACGCCTGCGTCGAGTTTAAAGAAATTTATGCACATTGCGATAACACATCGTTACACGAGATTCAGGGCTCTAGGGTGAACGGAACGGCGGGGGTGAGTAGAATAACTGAAAGGTGTGTCCGAGCCTCTGACAGAAGAAAGCACACTCGCGGCTTACAAGGAGAGTATTTTAGGTGTCCGCCTCCGATCATTTTGATTTTTGGATATGTTATAGTGGACCGAAAAATAAGAAATACGTGTTTTTTTATTTTTCCCCGTTTTCATATTTGGGGGGGATGAAAACTGCGTTCAAAGTTAGGGTTAAAAACTCATTTTTGTGGAATATCTCGAGAACTATAAGAGATAGGGGAATAGTGTCAATGGACGAATTTTGTGTCTTTGAATGCGAAATATGACTGACTCACCAGATTTTCTAAAAGTCCACAAAAATTATTTTTCACCCCTAACTTTGAACGCAGTTTTCACCCCCCAAATATGAAAACGGGGAAAAATAAAAAAACACGTATTTCTTATTTTTCGGTCCTCTATAACATATCCAAAAATCAAAATGATCGGAGGCGGACACCTAAAATACTCTCCTTGTTAGTCCCTATTCTTGCGACGAATATAGCCTCGCGACGTCACCATTTCTGTCAAAATACATGGCAGATATATAGCAGAAAATGTCCATGACCCACAGTTTATTTCTGTCTAGACAGACCGGCGAGGGCCAAAAGAGAACCCTTTACATTTTTATCGATGGGCCGCTTTGTACACGAATTCAAGCAAGATAACTCGCGTTCGAAACGTCTACTGGAAGCCGACGACAGTTTTTGCGGCTCGCCATCGTTCAATGTCCCAACCCCCTCCCCTCGTTTACATCTAACGCTTTAATCTCGAATATTCCGTCAGTTATTTCTAGACGCGGCTGTTAAGAGGGTTAGCGTGACCCGACGTTAATTATTCCGAGGGTCGGCGCGCGACAGAAATAAAATACACAGCGCCCTGTCCCCGACACGCTCCAAGGGGGTGAATTACCTGTAACTCGATTAAAGAGAGGCTGCGCTCTCTCTCTCTCTCTCTCTGATGGCCAGAGAAATTCTTTTGATCTCTCGCACCGCATCGAATTCCCCGTGTATACTTGCTTTGGCACCGCCGAGACTTGGTGCTTCCGACACCTTTTAGTATTGAAATAAACCCCTTTGACGCGGGCCGCGAGCGCTGTCCCATCTCCATCAGAGAGACAGCGAGAGACCGAGTGTAATCCGTAATCTCGATTCAACGCGACCATTCGATCCTTCCATTTCTATTATAATTCCACGCCCCCGCCCCAGAACGATCCGCGAAGTTCGCGCGATTTAAAGGACTCACCGTCGGGCACCGCGTGGCTCGTCATCAGGAAGTTGACGCAGGCAGCGCCAGTCCCGTGGCCGATCAACGTCACGTTCGCCGGATCGCCGCCGAAGTAGCCGATGTTCTCCTGCACCCAGTGCAGCGCTGCGATCTGGTCCATCAACCCGTAATTCGCCGGCGAGCGTAAGTGCGAATCCGTGTTAGCATTTAGAAAGCCTGTAATCAAAACAAGCCCGCTTATGGTCGCTGCGGCGGTCTCTGCTATCGTTGCGAGCCTGTAACTGCCCCGAAATTACCGAGGCCGTCGTAATCGGGATTAATTCGAATAGGCGGATCAGCAGCCGACGATGCGCTACGGATTACCGCACGCGGCTGTAAATTATTCTTTACGAGCTTCTTCGGACGAATCTACGGGCCGAACCGGTCCGGGCGATTGTCCACCGTGCGTGTTATTTCCACCCCTCGGGGCTTACCTCGATCGACAGCGGGCATGCTCGATCTGCGCGATATCTACCAGCTACTGCGCGATTCGAAAAACACCATTGTTTGGAGAAACAATGAATAAGGATGCCAGTTGAGAGAAGCTTCAGCTACCAGGCTGCGCGGAAAATTGAATAAAACATTATATGGAAACGTAGCAAATCGACTGCGCCTGACCTGGACCGTAATATGAATTCGTAGCGGCTCATCTGCTTCAGAAACACCTGGTAAATATGTACGTAAACGTGTATAAGCGAATCCACGGGAGTTCCTTCTGAAAAGGACGCCGGAGGAATAAGGAGTAGCTGCGGCTTTTCCGGTTGCTGCTCTTCCGCCTGCCGTAAATACCCTGTTCCGATGGGCCGCATCGATTGATAGCGATACCTCGCGCGGTCGAACGATATGCAAAATAGAACACGTCGGGGAGCGGCGAATAAATCGTCCGATTATTTGATCGGCGAATGCGTCGGTCTGGATTCATTGTCGTTTAATTGCACCCGATGGGTTCCAGAATTTTCCAGAATCCTACCCCTCCACCACCCTCTTGTCTACGCTGTTTCGAAAATGGTTTTGCAAATATTAACGAACGCGTCATTGTCGTGCCCGATGAATTGTTTCATGTCGCTCAAATAGTCGCTCGTAGAATGCAAACACAATGTTTTTCCCGGCTTCGCTGACTGTGTAAGCTGCACCGGAGCTCTCTCTCTCTCTCAAAATTCTGTCTATAGAAACTGCGAGCGGGTACAGTAATTGTTTGTCTCTGGATATACGAAAGCGGGAGTGAAGGCTGGCTCGCAATTCCTTCTCTCACTTTTTCTCGAGGACGAAAACCGCGGATCGCTGTCGCGCTGAGGCGAGGCGCAGTGCGAGTCAAATTGTCAAACTGCATAAGAAAAGCATGGGAAGAATAAAATGAGCCGAGGCGAGGCGTAGTGAGAGCCAGCCTTAAGGGGGAAGCCACTGTGAAATTTCCCCCCCCCCCCCATTTTTCTTTTCGTGCACTTTCATAATGTTTGGGTTCTCAAAAAATATACCTGCACAGTTTCAAAGAGCTACGGAAGGTTTCGTAGATGGTAATAATGATATTTTGTAGAAAGTTACATTTCATTAGGGTAAGTCCGGGAGTGTTCGACCACCGGGAGAATCCGGCCAGTGCTGATATTTTAAGACTGACGCAAGATAGGGCACTGTGTGTCATTGACAGAAAAGAAATGAAGGCGCTTGTTGTTTATCTCACATTGACTATTGTCACAAATCCATATTTTAATTATAAGATACAGTTAAGACTTTATGCGAGGCTGAAAGTTTTTAGACCAACTTACAGTGGTGGCGATATTTGAAAAACAGGTAAGTTTATTTACACTCATCCGATATTGGGGATAGGGTAGATGTACCATTTGTGGCCACTTGAAGGATTTCCGTACCATTCACAGATACATAACTTACAAAAGAATACGTACACAAAAGTAAAGAATATATAAGTGTAATCCACAATATACAGATAATTAAAATATTCTACGTTGAACAATGTCTTAAACATAATTATTTAAAAAATCATTATATTATCGTGCCAGATTGTTTTGCACCATTTGTGGCCACTAGAGTACCATTTTTGGCCAGCCGGCTTTCCATTTGTGGCCACTTATACATAGAATTGGTAATACGAAAGACCCACAGTAAGAATTGTAGTTTTTAATTTATTACGAATGTTCACTACTGAACAAATAATACAATACTTGCTGCACAAAAATAATATTAACTGCCAATATCCTTTTTATTTTTTATTTTGGTAGCGACAAGTTTGGTTTTGCTTTTTCTGTTTTTTTCTTATTCCTTTCTTCTAACTATATGGCTTTAATCTTTTTATTTTCTTCTATTGTTGCTAGTCTTTTTTCTTTATTAATCTTTCTCTCATCTTCTTTGTTCTCCTTTTCTTTTTTTTTGGCCAACATGATCTCCATCCATTTGTCTGATGTTATTACAGCAGGTAAATGTTCAACTGCTTTTCGCTTTCGCTTTATGATTTGCTTTTCGGGCCATAAAAGAATTTCGTTGAAGACATCATCGAATGACTTTTCACGAATCGTAAAAATCTTCGACTTTAGAAGAATTTTTTCGCTATCTATTGTATAATAATTTTACAATAATTAGGTATTGTACGATAAGTTGCTAATGAGACTGCCTACTGACCAAAAATGGTTGTACCGTGGACTGTTTATGGCCATTACGTGGCCACAAATGGTACAATTCCATTTTCGATGTACCATTTTTGGCCAGTGCCTAATTCCAGTAGAGTTTAGGTTATATCGTTGAAATTATTTTTTAAATCTCAAAAATATTTGTTTTTTAATATAAATATGTATAAAACTTCTTCCATACTCTTTTTAAATACAGTAACTAATTGTTTTCTTGCCAGTCGTATGCTAAGCACCATTTGCAAGGATGTGGAAAGTTATCAAAGATTTGCACATTCACGTATGATTATTAAATAAAACGGGACAACAAAACAGTAGAAAGTAGTAGAAATGGTGCCAACATAACCCACCCTTAGACAGCTTCATTCATTGTAATGAAAGTAAACTAAGAATACTTAATATATCGGAATAAATAAGACAGTGGCCACAAATGGTGTAGTGGCCACAAATGGTACATCTACCCTATAATATGCATATAACTACAGTGTAACACCAACAATACGTATGTATTCGTTTTTATTTTTTTTTAATAACGTGGTCGATCACTACCTTGATTACTCGTAGTGGGTGGACGGTCTAACCCCGACATGCGGGTGAGACCGACCAGTTGCAGTGCCAATGTTTTTTATTGAAAATGAAAATAAATATTTGAAATCGTCGCACACTATAATTTATATATACGCTAAATTGCTTGGGCTTTGCTTTAATGTGCATAAAACGACAAAAATGTGAGAAAAAAAAACGATGCTACAATTTATTTTCCAAAAAGTGGTCGAACTCTTCCGGACTTACAATAATAAGAATGCCTTGAAAGTAGCCTTTTTTCGACCGATACAGTGGCTTCCACCCTTAAGGGTACTAGGCAGTCGTTCCTGGCTAAAACGAAGCATTTCTGTTTCAATTAATTACAAAGAACAAATTGAAACTGAGACCTGGTGTTTGGCAATTTGGCATGAAGTTTATTAACATCGTACCCTTAAGTCGAATACGCGCCCTCGGCAAATAATTATAGAGTCTGGCTGAAGGGGCAACACGTGGACCCTGATCTTGATAACTAAACAGTCGCAACGTCCACAGTCCCTAGGACACGGAGCGATATACTCGGCGACCTATTCGCGCTCCCGACGTTTCAACCCTCTGGCAATTGCTCGTTTGTGCGACGATAAACGGTACGATTTGTCGCTTGGAAATTCCTTTCAACCGTCTCCCGTTGTTCGGGGGGCGCGCATTTTTCGACGAGTGTCGACGAGCTTTTCAAATTATCGATTTGGCAACGGTTCCGGTGAACAGACAGTGGAACGACGTTGACCCATTTTCGAAGGCCAGGAAAGCCTCCCTTGTTAAGGGACTAACGCACGGAAGCATGTGTACAGAAGCTTCGAAATCCTCTTACCTCCAAAACTTGCGAATAAATTCATTGCAGAACGGATAAATAAACGGACTTTCCAACGAGCATGCCGGGCTAACCGTGAATTTCATTCTAGAAAGGCACCTAATTCCTTTAATCACCATCGAGGGTGAACCGTGTCTCCTCGCATTTCCATGAGATTATTGCGTAAAAACGAGCCTGCTATAATGCAACCTTCGACCAGGAAAAACTGCGTCTATTCATCATCGAGGAAATGTGAACAAATTGCTTGCCGTTGATCGGCCCCTCGTACATTGAGCCCGTCACGCTTAATTTCGGCGCACTCCGAAATGATCGATGAAAACGAGGTTTAGAGGAACGCTTACGTTCTAAACAATGCATGTTGAATATGCATGCGCGATTCTCAATTTCCCGGGGTAATATATCGCGCTGCAATTTTCTAGGCTCCCCGCTCATTTTGCATTATCGCTTGATTGATGATACTTTTAAACGTATTACCGGACTCGCTTACAGGCTCGCATTGGAAAACTTTAGTTGATTCGATATTCCCCTAAGAGGCTACCGGGCGGGATATCTTCCGTCGAGCAGCTGAAACGAAATGTATTGTCCTCGTACCGCTCCTCTGAAATGGCCCCTGGCCGTTGGGGCTCGCGTATCTTACACGAAGTGGCGGAGGAATGTCGCGGGCCGTGACGTCGATGATTCGAATTTTGCCGATATCAGGCGAGAGAAGAGGGACGAGCGCGCGGAACGACCGGAAAAGGCGGTAGGCTAGTTTACAGAGGGTGAATCGGCAGGGGTAGACGACGCCGAGAAGGGGGAAAATCCGCGAAACTAGAATAGAAATAAACCACCACCGGTCATATCCCATTTGATATTCAACCTCCGGAGTATCTGTCGTGCTGCACTTCCGTGTCTCCTATTCTTCTCGTTACAATGGAACTGCTGAACGTTACTCGTTGATTTAAATTTTCCGGTACATGGGCGTGCATAGCCGCGGCTGGGTATCGCGGCCCACCCCCGCCCGGCCCACACCCTGCCTCCACCCCCCCACCCCGCGACTTTTCGTTCGACACAAAGCACCGCGTCACTTTTGCAGGCTCGAAGTGAAAACGAGAAAAATGAACGGCGAAAATTGCGGCCGCGAGAGGTACGTGCTTCCTGAAACCGAGCCCCTTCCGTTTCAACGAAGTAATGATGGAATCAAATTTCGATATTTTTTTCGAGCCACCAGGCCTTTAGCCTTGCCCGTTCGTTCTGCCGTAGCATTTTTTTTTTCCTCTCTATCACACAGCTCTTTGGCGTGCCGATGGTCAATTTTTTGGTCAGGGGACAAACGGCGGATAGGTTTCGATTGGTCTTTTTTTTATCGAACGATACTTCGGCACTTCAGAACGGCCAAATGTTTGGTCATTAGTCGAACATTAAACGACCAAGGGTGACTGGATTCTCCGCAGGCCCGCATTATTCAACGCTAAACGTGCGAAAATCTTGCTGACGTTTAAAGCACCAGGGATGTAATTCAAGGAACGGAACTTTGTTACGTGGCCTGCATGCCGCGGAACACGCACCGCCGCCCAAAGGGACAGCAGCGAAATGCACGGAAAGAAAGGCAATGCATTCCGCGACACAGTAAAACTGGATTCCCGCTTCATTTCCATACAAAATTAACGTCGGGCCTGCTTAAAAATTCGGATTTACCCGCGGCCCGCTATGTCCCCCGGAATTTACGTTTGGGGAACGAGGACATGTGGTCTATGAAAGTGCCGGGTATCTTTTAATTATCCGTCTCGCGGCTGGGGCGGAAGGAAGCCAGGCTTTTTAGCTCGCGAAGGTGCACCGAGGGTATCGGAATCATATTTCCCACTGACTTTTAAGACGCACGTAGGGGAGACCGGGGCAGGTTGTAACACGGGGTAAATTGTAACATAAGTAAAATCTTTTGAACGACAAATCTGGTAACCCACAGCATGCGAGAGCTGCTTGACGATATCAGCACCGACGGTTTTAGTGACACAAACGAGCGTTATGTATTCATTTTGTGGTAATAGCCCAGAATTTTAGTATTTAGAGCAGGTAAGTAAATGTTGTCTTAGCACTTTTATTTCAATTAACCGTCATTAGGAACCGTTTGAATTTTTGTTTCTTTGTCGCAAACGAATCAGTACACATTGGTTTATTATTATGCGTACGCATTTTAGTGATTTGATGTTTAGTTTCTCGTTTGCTGAGATAAAACGCAAAAATTCGACCTCGGGGTAAATTGTAACATGTTACTATACTTACTCCGCTCAAATGGTGATAAAGCAAGCTAGTTGCTGACACACCGGAGAAAGATGCTCTAGACGACCAACAGAACGATCGAGAAACCAAAAAATAGAAAAAAAGTATGAAGGCAAATGTAAAGAAAGCACAGCAGAAGATTTTGATAGAATTGGACGAATAAGCAATGATTGCTTAAGGCAGGATACCACCTTTGCACTTAAAAAAAATTGAAATTTTTTTTTGTTCTCAAAGTACTCTTTCAAGTGTATAGAATCGAAATTCATTCATTAGAAAGGTGGTCGGAACCTTTTTCTTGTGTAAAAACCGGATTGGAGCAGATATATAAATGTATATAAAACTTTAAACGCGTTTTTCTCGAAACGATGTTTTCCAAATCAGCGTGTCAGATTACTCCTACAATTTTCATCGGATTGACTTGAAACTTTGCACAATTCTTCCGATTGGTGTAATCTAACGATGTACGTAGGACTTTTGCTGTAGCGTTGTTATTTTTCTTTTGGTGCGCAATTTTATAAATTTTTTTAAACTTTTTTACCCTAAAAAATTGACCTTTTCGTTAAAATGGCCGCCATTTTCTTAAAAATCGAAATTTCGTAAAATCCCTACGTACAGCATTGAACAATATTGTTGTTAATAGGGACATTCTTTGGTTTCTTTTCTAAGAGCCACGTACAGAGCGGAATTTGACACGCCGTCTAACGATGTTTCTCCAAAGGAGTGTATTTTGGCGCCACCTACAAGAGATTATTTTTTACTTTTTCAGTTTCAAAAAATGTGTAATTACAGATTAAAGTTACATTAATGAATGACTGAAACCGATTTTGTTTCTGCGCATTCTTTGTATGCAAAAAAAATTCATGAAAAACGCCTCCAAAATCGCAGTCAAAGGTGGTATCCTGCCTTAACTCATGGATATCAAATGTTTAATAATGATCTGTGTTTTCATTTATATTTTTTAGAGATGTTTATTTGTCTTCATATTTGTATTTAAATAAGGAAAACAGATGTGTTACAACTTACCCCGGACTGGGGCAGATTGTAACAAAGGGTCAGATTTGTTTAAGATGACGCTAGATGAATAAGTGTCCAAGATTTTGTCACGTACTTTCACGCAATTAGTTCACCACATATGTAAGTAGTAAATCACGCAAATAATTTCCTGATTGAGGAAAACACTTTCGAGAAAAAACTGTATAAACTTTTTTTGTTACAATCTGCCCCGGTCTCTCCTACTATTGCCCGATGAGAAGAAGACTGACTACCACCAAGCTGAAATGTCACAGGGGGCAAGGGGAATCGCCCGCTCGCTCCACCCTATCCCCTCCAAGAAGTCCTACTTTTCGGTTCTTAGCGGCTGTCCATATCCGCGGATTGTCGCGATTCGTTTTGTTTACGTTCTTCGTCACGGGGCGAACTGTGTTGGAGGGGATAGGTCGACGCGAGTGGACGATTCCCCTTGCCCCTGTGACATTTCAGCTTGGTGGTAGTCGTCTTCTTCTCATCGGGCAATAGTACCTGTCGAGTGAAAATGTATTTGGGGATATATTATAGCCTTGATCGATCGAAGAATAGAGAGGACGACTCACGATCAGCTAACGCAATAGAATTCGACGGAATAACATCTCCCTAACAAACTGGAAGATAAAAAGTAGGAACTCCGGACGGATTTGAAATCTATTCACTGCCGCTCCTGCCTCCCGTTTCCGTCGGTGTTCCCGTAATCGGAACGCGGCACTTGCTAATTACAAGAAGTTAAGCTCCGTTCGACAATTGGCTTGGCGTAAAATCCCGATTAATCTCCGCAAGGGGCACGAACGTCGGCGTCGGCTTCATTTCCAGAAATCCGTGTCCCGTCGTCGACAGAGCAGCCCTCTCAGCTCTTAGACGTCGAAGAATCGCGCTGACGTCACTCGAATATATCATAGCCCGAAGAACTAGGCGGGCCGACACGGCGCGGCGGCGTATATTGCCAGAGCAGACACGAGAATAGCTGCAGCCGCTGTCACGGAAGCGGAGGCAGAGTCAAGAATTTAGTTTGGTGAAACGGAAGACCTGGCCGTAATGAGTTTCCTATTAGATTTGGTTGCCGAGTTGCCAGGCAACCCAGCTCAACTTTCAATCCCTTCGACTTTGGCCCCGCTTCGCGGCCAAACACGCCGTTTTCTTCTCCCCTCTTTCTATCTCTACCCGCCGATCGTCCCGTTTATCATTTGTACATATCGGAACAAGTTACCGCGGATTCCAAGGACTCTGGTGGAATTGGAGCGTCTGCTTGGCCAGTGTTTAAACGAGTTGCGATCCGCTACCTGCTAGTTTCACCTGACTGGCAAGCTAGACAATCGTCCCGCTAATGACTATGCTCGTCTCATCAGGGATAGTTGTAGCTGCGTTCGCACCCATTCGACAAAGTTCTCCACGCACGTAATTAAGGCGGCGTTCGAAGCGTTAACGATCGGTTTCTGTATCGTTCCCGGCTAGACAGTTGAATTTCCAGAAACTGGGTGACAAACTAACCCGCTCGCGCTTGCCGAGGGATCGGAATTAATTCATCGTCCCCCGCACCTATTCACCTTTAGACATTGTTCCCCGCGAAACGACGAAATGAGATCCTCTTCGTTTCCTCCCCCGACCGTTTATTCGCAAAGTAATTGACAGTGCGTTGTACCGCGCGGCTAGGGCTGTTCGGGTGCTCGAATATTCGGGCGGCTTGAAGTTCGGACCGAGCCGGGACTCGGTTTTCGAGCCGAGCCGGATACCCGTCAAATTCGGGCGGCCCGAAAAATCCGAGTAGCTCGAATTTGTTTCGGGCGGCTTGAAAAATCCGGGTAGTCCGAATCGTTTCGAGCCGCTCGACAGAAGGGGCTAGCTCGAATTGTTTCGGGTGACTCGGAAAATCCGTACGCCTTGAATGTGGTTCGAACAGTGCGACTGCGTTGAGTAGGTGAAATCAGTAAATCATCAACAAATCTAGGGTAGATGTACCAGTAAATGGACATTTTTTATTAAAACGAGTGAAATAAGTTATTAAAATAAGCAACTAATTAATTAAAGACTTCTTTCAATTTCTTGCTTCATATCCAAACAATTTTTGCAGCACGTGGAATCAATCGCGCTGCAAACATAATTTTATAAGTGTTCATTCATTAGCCTTAAGTGTTCATTTATTGGTGCGTTTACCCTACATTACCGCATTTTGAAATCGGTTCAGTAGTTCGGGTGAAGTCGATGGAAATATTTGAAAAAAGTCATTTTTTTCGACCGAGTTGACATCGACAATTCATTTAATCATCTGGGAAAAATCGAAATCGCAAAAATGGGCCCAGTCTCTCATTTCTTACGTCGAGTCTGCACTGTTACGAAGAAAAAATAAGATGCTACTGAAGACAATCTATGGGTAAACACCGAAGGTAGAGACAATTGTGTGAAAACACTAAAATTTCATTTTTTTCTCGGTTTTGTGTTATTTTTTTCATTTTATTGTTTTATTTCAATTTTAACATATTTATTTATTTATTATTTAATTATTTTATTTCAATTTTCAATTTCGTTTTGTTAACATATGCGTGTTGCACAAATATTGGTGATTTACTGATTTCACCTACTCAACGCAGTCGCACTGTTCGAACCACATTAAAGGCGTACGGATTTTCCGAGTCACCCGAAACAATTCGAGCTAGCCCCTTCTTTCGAGCGGCCCGAAACAATTCGGGCTATCCGATTCTTCCGAGCGGCCCGAAACGATTCGGACTACCCGGATTTTTCAAGCCGCCCGAAACAAATTCGAGCTACTGGGATTTCTCGGGCCGCCCGAATTTGACGGGTATCCGGCCTGGCCCGGCCCGGTCAGTCGAGCCGAGCCAGGCTCGGCTCGTTTTATTCGAGTACCCGAACAGCTCTACGCGCGGCTTCTTCGACCGCGTTCCGTCGAATGGTTATCGCCCAATAAACGAGGGGACGAAACGGAATCCTCCGCGTAATCAATGGAGGGAAAACAGAGGAATAAAGTGACTCACCTAAAATGCCAAGTCTGTAATTTATAGTGACGACGACGACACCCCCGTAGCTCGCCAGCACGCTGCCGTCGTAGGGGTTGCCGCTGCTCCATTCGTAGCTCTCCCCATGCACGAACACGATTACCGGGTATCTCCTTCCGCCCCCGTCCCTCGAGCCGGCTGTAATCAATAAAATTATCTGGTGATCGATCGGCACCGCTGGCACTTGATAGTTCACGTCGCGCGTCCTTAAAGGGCCATTTTTCAATGGCGTCGCGTCGCTCTATAAAGTTCTGACAGCGCAGTAAAGGATTATCGGTGGCTTTCGCGTGCACAGCGGGGGGGTTGATAGACAAGGCTGCTGCACGCAAACGAAACAGTTCGGCCGTGTGCTAACGATTCCTTGGGTGTCGGTACACGAAATTTTCGGTTGACGCTGCAAGCGGTGCTGCAGCTTCCGCTCCCGGCGAGCAACCCGACGAACTTTGCAAGCTGGGTAACTCGATCGCTTCCATCTTGACTCGAGCATCAAACGGAATTATTATTTCCACCAGCGGTCAAGCTTTTCTCGCCAGCCACCCCATTCAACCCTTCTCGGCCCGGCGACTCGATAAGTGTCGATTTATCGACAGTGTCTCTGATATCGATTTAGTTATCACGGCTCGGCTGGTACCTGAAAGGAGAGAGGCGGCATTGTGACAATGGTTATTAAGCCTCTTTTATTTGTCTCCTTTCTAGAGCATCCCTTTATGCGCCACTTCCGCGATTGGTCGTTAAGGGTGCTCGCGGTGGCTCTCGAGATCGAAACGGCTTTTAAGGTTCCACTTTGAATTTGCTTTTACGCCACACTCGCTCGTAATTTAAGAAGTGGAATTATTTTTTAAATCGTTTTGCTATTACGTCCCGAAGACTTTGGTGGAATTCAATGGGGGAAGAGTGGATTTTTACGGATCGAAGATCGCCGTTTGAAGGATGGAATGCTCTTTGTAATGTTCCCGAATGGTAGATGAATGTGCCTGCAGAAGCAAGTTGGGCGTCGCGGTCGCTTTTGTTCCTCGAAAAAGAAACAGCATTAACTAGGTCATTTCGTACTTAATAGTCGGTCCCTGGGAAGCATTAAAGATCCGCCTATTGTGGTCCGCGAGTTCTCATTATGGCGCTCGTAATTAGCTAAATTGCGTATTGCATTATTGACCGACTTTGCATCGGCACCCCCGACGGTGCTGGAATCGATGTATTCTAGATATCGATATTGAAGCATCGAAGTGCTGTTGCGATTCTGTGTGCGACCCAATTGGTGTTTAAACACTTAGAATTTGCGAGGCTATCTGTTTCCTTTTCCATTTCACCGGGAGGAGTTTAATACGAATTCTGATGTACCGTTCCAGAGCGAATTTGAAGAGAGGCATTCAAACGTCCCGGCCAGCCGATTGAATCCTTCGAACAGGACTCGTGGAACATTATCTGGCGACACGCGACGTATCGCGCTCGGAGGTAATTAAAACGGGGATTCACGGATGCGAGAGCGGAGTACGTCAATCGGATTTAGTATGCTAATACGGGGGCTGGGACACACGTGAGCATGATCGTTGTGGTAGGTAGTAGCGTCGGCCATAATTCAACAAATCACGCGTTACCACCGCCGCTATGAGCAATACTGTTCATACGATGCTATTCGATCTTTGTCCGCTCGAATCACCGTTCGTTGGTCCGCAATTTAATAGAAAGAGGCGAGAGGGAGAGAGGAAGGGAAAGCAGTTGGCCTCCGAGATACCCTACTTATACGAAGAAGATACAGGAAAAAAGTGAAGTCGGTTACATATTTAATTTAAGCCGACTCTTACACACTCTCCCTCGATATTAACCAATTTACTTTTATAAAGAAGACATTCCTGCCGCAGATTCGGGTCGTTGGTCGTTCTATCTTTAATCTTTTTAATATGCAGGGGACATTGTCCGATTAACAGTCGACATAAATAACATGTATCCTTATTTTATGGTTTCTTCATCCGCGTTGTCTTATTTCCTTTTGCCAGGGAAAAGCTACTCGTAACTCGTATTCTTGAGAAAGCTAGACGTCAGAGAATAAAAAATGTAATTCGGGAAACCGCTATCCGCGTTTCTACTCTTCACTTCTGTTCTCATTTGCGGCAGTTTAAAAACAGTTACATACAGTGGCTGACCAAATTACTATAATAATTTGGCCACCCTCTGCATCTGTACAGAACGGAAAACGGAAAAAGGCGTACGTGGTTATTTGAATTATTGAATGCATAATAAAGTACAGGTCTCTGCGATAACGTATTTTTCATATACCTAATTGCCTATTTCTGAGTTAGTTTCGCACAGTTTCCAGCTTCGCTTTTCCCCGCCATTTTCTTGCGACGGCATATTTCCATCTGATTGCTTCTCCAGTTACTTACGCTCCCCTTTCATCTTATCTCCGCGCTTCTGCTATCTTTGCTTGTAAAATGGTCGCCGCTGTTCGCTTCTCTCTCATCGTGTTTCCACAAGCAACATTCTCCAGCGTATGGGCCGCGAACCGCGTGTACACTTCGGAAATATTTTGCAGAATGAACTGCGAGGCTTATCGGGGTAATGCGCCCTTCCCCAATTTTGTCTCGCGTTTTATTGAACCCGAAGAGAAGCCGGGCTCTTTGCGTCGCTCCTTTCGTGTTTCTACTGCGCGCGAAGCTTACAGCGGAGGAGAACTTTCGCTTCCAGAATGTAACGTCCTTCCCTTTTTCGTTTACAAGGGGAAATGAAGTGACGTTCGTTCTATGTAAAGCCACAAGTATTTCACTAACCCCCAATGGCGAGGCCGAATTGCAAATTCAAGGTGTACGTACCATGGCAAGAGTTCAGTTATAATAAGAGGGCCTGATAATATGCAAAAATCCCTATCCGGAATTTCCGTGAGGGATTTTAGCATAGAAATATCCGAGAAAATACCGGCCACGATATCCTATCACTTTCCAACCCCTTAGCCATTTCTTTCCCCGATATACTCGGCCGAGTGCACGGACGATAGAAACATTGTCTTCGTTCTGAATTATAACCGTCTCGAGGATACTACGATCGTGATCCTCGATCAACGCCGTCATCTCTCTTGTCAACAAGATTCCCCGGGTGCGGCGCGAGAAGGAAGCAGCCGGGGGTAAAAAAGCTTTATCGCGGGGCGCAAGCCTAGACGCCGCACCGAGGCGCCCGCGCGCGCCCCGGCGGAGGAAGGAATTTAATCGCCGAGCAAATTTACCCGATCGAAATTTTCGGCTGTCAGCCCCCGGCAGGTAACGATCGAGGATGATAAATTCGGCGGATCGGGGCGTTAAGGCGCGGACATTCGATTTTATCGGGCGTGCACGATACATTATTTCAGCCGGTGAATAAATTTGCCGTTGCACTGTCAATATTTGATACGATGTGCAAACAGTTTCGTGTGCCGGGAACGCCTCTAACGGACTTTACATATTCATAAAGCCGCGCTGCTCCGCAGTTTGATCGCAGATGGTAAACGAGGAGAACGAACCGTACATCCTCGCCGCTGCCGCCGAATCACTTTATTTTCAGGACGTGCCCCTGCTCGCGAACGATAGGTATTCCGTTGCACGGCGACTCCACCGTCTCAGACAGTCGTCCATGTCTTGTTTTTTTTTCCACCGGGGACCGTTCTCACCGGCGATGCTTTCGTAACGCATCGAACGGTGTAGCTGTCATTGAAGAATTACGCAGAATCAGCCGGCTTGACAGTCTTGCGCGCTCCACGAGTCTCTTGGTTGACAGAGAGAGAGAGAGAGAGAGACAGAGAGAGAGACAGAGAGAGTGGTTTACCGTATTCATTGGAGGCATAGTTGGGCATTATCTAGATAAAAAATTATTTAAATAACGATCGAATAAATGATACTTTATCTTTATTCGTTATTCGAGGCTCGAATAATCGAAGTTATCTTTATTCGAAGAGCAACGAATAAATAATTTTATTGGATAAGAATTTATTCGACGAATAAAGGTAATTTGTTTATTCTATGGGAATTTATTCGACGAATGAAGATAATTTTTTTATTCGATGAAAATTTATTCGACGAATAACGACAGTTTTTTATTCGAAGGTTTTATTCGAATAAATGCGTCGAATAAATTGTTCATCCGTAGCATTTATCTTTTCGAAGCCTTCGAATAAAGCCACGAATAACTTTCGTCAGCGTCGAGCGTAGGGTGCGTCGCTAGCCGGTTGATCTGTAGCAATTTTGCTTAATAGAGAGTGGGGGTAGATCCCCCACCAACAATGACCCCCACCCGACCGTCGAACCAATCAACGCCAAGCTGAAAATTTGCCGACGCCAGCGCCAACTAGTGAGACCGCGGCTAACCATCGCTGAGGAATCTGTTGTCGACGCTGATTGGCCGCGGTCTCACTCGTCGACAACCGATTCCCCAGCAACGCTGGTTAGCCGCGGTCTCACTAGTTGGCGCTGGAGTCGGCAAATTTTCATCTTGGCGTTGATTGGTTCGACGGTCGGGTGGGGGTATAATGGTGGGGGATCTACCCCCACTCTCTATTAAGCAAAATTGCTACGATCAACCGGCTAGCGACGCACCCTGGTCGAGCGTGTTTATTCGAGCCGCCGAGGGTCGAGCCCGGCCGAGCGGCAAGCGCCGAACACAAAGGACCGGCGGCTCGAATAAACACGTGTGACGCTGACGAAAGTTATTCGTGGCTTTATTCGAAGGCTTCGAAAAGATAAATGCTACGGATGAACAATTTATTCGACGCATTTATTCGAATAATGTTTTCGTGTGTCTACTTTTATGTACTATTTTTCTACTTTTATGTACTATTTTTCTACTTTTATGTACTATTTTTCTACTGATCTTTTCTATTCTATGCACCAAAGGGTTTTCCCGTATATAAATAAATAAATAAATAAATAAATAAAAAAATAAATAATACTTTCGAATAAAAAGCTATCGTTATTCGTCGAATAAATTTTCATCGAATAAAAAAATTATCTTCATTCGTCGAATAAATTCTCATCCAATAAAAAAATTATCTTTATTCGTTGAATAAATTCTCATCGAAAAAAATTATTTATTCGGTGCTCTTCGAATAATGATAACTTCGATTATTCGAGCCTCGAATAACGAATAGAAATTATTTATCTTTTGTTCGTTATTTGAGATTTTTATTTAGATAAACTTTTGCCCATCTCTGATTGGAGGTGTCCGAAAACAAAAGCCGCCGTCTCTGGAAAGCGGCTTCTGCGGGAGAGTAAAAGGAATGCTTTCGTTCGGTTGGCCTTCCAAGTTTTACGAACTTCTTTCGGGATCGTGTTCCCTGATAAAACAGGGAATGTATCTCCAGGAAGATTTTCTTAAAAGAGCGGGGCCGAATGTAAGACAGGAGGAAGATACGGGATATATGAGCTACCTCTCAGGTTTCAAAGGCGAATGCGCTTAATTTCTAAGCGCGACCTTAGTATCAGCTCTTGCCGCTGCAATTCGCAACCGGATTTTTGGTCGGAGCCGCCTGTCCCATGATCCGAATGATGAAAAAGTAAAAGTCCCTCGTTTCTTTTCTCATCTCTCATGCGAATGCATGCGGGCGTGCGAGGAAGAGCCATCACTGCAGACGGGGTTATTCTTTACGATGGAACGAAAGCACCTAACGTGACAACGGTTCGTGGGTTTACGCCGTTTTAAAGCTCGTCTCGTCGGGCTACCCCCTCCTCGGGGGAAGTTGGACTAGATAAGGGAAACCCTCTACAACGGCGTACGTGCGCGGGCGTCGGCGAAACTTTTATAACATCCGAATTGAATTTCATAAATCCCGAAATCGTTGTCTCGGCAGACACCGCTTCCTCTTCGCGTGATCATCCCGCGACTCGCATCCACCCCCTTCGAATGGAAAACTCGCCTCGTTACCTATGCCAATAAGAGGACAGCGTTCCACATTGTTTATCGCTGTAACGTTGAAACGATGAAACTTTGGCGAGGCGAGCTTAGCAACGGTATCAGGATTATTCCCTGATTCTCTGCTCAGTGCCACGCTCAGGCCGCGCGCGGTTGCAGTTCTAGATGGCCTGTAACAATTCCGAACGGACTATAGAATATTCCACTTCGTCACCGGGCGCCAAACTATCTGGCCCCAGCACTGTTTCATCCCCCGAACAATCGGGGGGCTTCGTGTGCAGCCTGGGAGCCGCGTTTTCATCGACGCGTCCTTTCCGCCGAGCAGGCTCACCTCGGACAATGTAGCGACGGGAATATTACGAGATATAAACTGGACTAACACGATGTAATTCTGCTTAGCATGCTAACTGCGTGTTCGGTTGTAAGTCCGAGCGGAGGGTGGCCATGGCCACCCTTATCCCGGAAACAATCTGAAACTGCTGTACGTATTCCACCACTTCCAACTACCTTCTAACGTCCCTGTGGCCTGCTCCCTCCTCTCTTCGTGTCTACTCACGTCATACCTACCCCCTCGAAAGGAGCTCAAGGGTGGGTAGATTCGCCGGTTGTTTGCGTCGGAGGGATGAAACGCAAAGAGAGCCTGTCCAAGTTCACTGTGGCATCGTTTTTTTTTCTGATCTTCTTGCTCGCACGCCCGATCGTTTGTTCGTTGAACTTTTCTCGTATTCACGGGGAGCAGGGTGAATGGGGAAGCTGACGCAAAGCTCAAAGTAGAGGGCGCTAATTAGTGCACGTACCTTTGCTGGCTGTTGATTTCAAAATTAAAATGATACCAAAAGGAGAAAATTGTAAAGTATTATAAAATACTTAATAGTGTTGAAAATTTTTTTATGCCGAAGTTGACTTCTAATATGTTTCTTTTCTTTTACCAGGATCGAAGTTTTTGCAACTTAAAAGATGCAAATTTATTTTTGATATCTATATAATTGATAATGGCTAATAATAGTAAGAATAATTGTAGATACATGCACTTATTATAGAAATAGAAATTAAGAAGTGATGTGAGATAATTTAAAGACACCTAAAAGGTGGCGTCACCTTCCCAATTGTATATTTTTGACTCTACTACACTTCTCACATGTTGGAAGACCGTCATTATTTCTCCACCCTCGAATAACTCGCAACCTGACGGTGGCAAAAAACAGGTCTTTTCAATTCTCTCAATCGGAAGGGAAAAACCATTGGTTGCGATGTGACACCGATGGAATCATCGACTAGACAAGCCCGGGGGAGGTTCCGGCCGATTGTTTTTCCGGTATCCTCCAGGATGGTTTCCGCGAAACGACCTACATCAACCCCGATCGTTGGCACATCGAAATATAGGATCGTTTCTAACTCCACCCTCGCCGCTCCACCAGAAACAAGAAATCCTCCGCGAATTAGTGAATTAGTACACGGACCGGTGATTATTTCCAGGGGGTTGCGAAGCCGCGGCGAAGACTTCGCAAACATTGAGAAGGGGGTGGCTTTTGCCCTTTGATATTCTTCCTCCGCTGGTAGGGCGGACATCGTAAAAAACGGGGAAAGTCATGGGGATTAGAGAGTGCGGATCAGCAGAATCTACGAGCAAACGTGGGCTGGTAGCCTCGGGAATGAAATTGGCACAATTTTTTCGGGAGAGAAACGAAACGCAGATGAACGTACGGGAAGTGGGGCGGATGAAAAATGGCTGGGCAACGAAACGCGTTCAGGAACGATCGTTTCAGGGGAATTTGAACGCTTTTATAGAATTTGCTACCTGCAACGGAAAAAGGAAAACGACAATTTTATGTGTTTTCACACCGCATGATGTTTGTTAAATTGAGTCTGCCGTTTCGCGTTCGGAAATGTGTATCCAAATATTTTTCTGTAGAAATATGCCTTCGATCGCCTTCGTTTTCGTCGCCTCGGCAGAGACGAAACGAGTTAGCAGCTGACGAACCGTCGGGCTTAAGCCGAGAGATCGAGTGGAAAGAATGCTGGGGGCGGAATTTTGTTTATACGAGAGAAGGGCGCATAGGGGATGGGTGGTGTGGCGGCGAAAATAGAAAATAGGCGTCGGCAGCACGCTGTACATGACGCGGCAGGTCCCTTTCCGGTGGAAGCGCTTCCGGAGAAATAAGGAGGGAACAAAAGGCGAGCAAAAGGCCCCGGAGGAAATGTCAACTTTTTTTATTAAATATCTCCGTGCACCAGCGCCCAAGAAAACTGGATGGTGAAGCAAAACGAATTGGATCCGCTCCACCTCGCCTCCACCTCAGCTCCAGTCAATCGAGTTTCTCGTTGACGCCCCCGTACCCGCCAGACGGCTCCGTCAACGTCGCGACGGCTGCCCTTCGATTTAACGACACGTCCCGCCAAGTAAATGCTTGTCGAACGAAAAAAATACTCGCTTGTTAGGAACGGTGTCGCGCGTCGCTAGAGCTTCATAGGGAACAACGGAGGAGGCATTAACGATCGATCAAAGTGAATTTCAGGGCAATGAAAATCGAACCGAAGCCAAACCACCGTGCGTTGCGTTGCGCCGCGTCGCGTCGCGTCGCGTCGCCAACTCGCGATTCTCCGGTTCCCACTATTTTTGCCGACCTGATGCTGGAAGAATTCCCGGGCCAAAGGGTCTCGAGGATCTCGTTTATACACGAGTACCCTTCACTCATTAATTAACTCTCGCGTTACAAGATCCTTTTTCCACCCCCTCCTCGCCGCAGCCGCCCCTCGCCATCCTCGTTTGCGGGGGCAGTTGAAGGGATTCCTTTTTACCGCGGCGACTTCACGCGACTTTGCCGCTTTATTCGCGAGGCCGAAGGCCGTTGAGGAGCACAGTTAACGGTAAGTTTAACCGGATAATGACCCGCGAAGCGGGTCATTACAAACAAGCTCGGCTGCGGCTGTAATGCAGTACTTTATGCTGCAGCCTTGCAGTGACACGGCCAGGATTATGGCGTGCAGATAAGGACGATGACTGTGCGGCTATCGGTCGTGGGATCACCGTGCGTGTATGGCAGACGAGAGGCGTGTTCGACGAGATAAGGCTAGTTATTGTTGCGAACATCGTTGGACCGGTAAAAATTACAGCGGGGCCGCGAACGATGCGACCGGTCATGAATTTTGTTGGACTCCGGCCGAAACGAGGAGAGGGAAACAGAATTTTCAGTCGCACGGGCGGGGCGCAGAAAATTTTCGGCGACGACACACCTGATGGTAGAAAAAAAAGAATCTTTGATTTATTTCATTGAAATTCATCGAGGCCGACAAAAGGCCAGCGGGTATGAAAGAATCGATCGAGTCTGAAATTTGGATGACAGCCAATTTACGAACTATCCGCTGTCACTTGGGACAGTTTTTTTTTAGTGTTTGGATCGCGACGATACCTGTCCCAAATTGGTCCGTGCATCGCGGAACCTATCCGTCTTTTTTCCTACTCTGTTTGGACGCGATTGTCGACGGCAACGCCTTCTCATTGCGTTAGGAAAATGGAAGACGGTCGGTGGGGAATGGCAGGGGAGCAGGAGGGCGACGAGTTTTCTGGGGTGCGCATTTTCACGGCAATCGCGGTAATTTCCCCGAGGATAGCGCCGTGCCTTTGGCGTCCACCGCCAACCAGAGACAGCCAGACTTATGCTAATTAAACGTAGGAGACTGCGGTGAAAGGGATAAACGGGGAAAAATGAAATACTTGGTCCTATTGTGTAGCAGAATGAAGCCAAACGTGGCGCCAGCCGCCGCCTAAAGTCTAAAGCGTCGCTTTCGTGGCTAATGGCTGTCGCGAGATTGTCCTTTCGATTTTACACCGACAATGAGAGAGTAGCGGAACGTATTTATTCCTGCTGGGTCCCTTCCATACAGATCTGCCGCACCGTAAATCCTGCGTTATTCATAGCAGCCTTTTAATCTTTAAAACTTAGTTCGCACTCTTTTACGCAAATGTAGGTGCATTCTTCCCTCTAAGGAAGAGACTCGCGCCCAAATAAAGGAGTCTCGGAATTTAAATAAAGAATGACTACTCTGGTCGCCGACATTCTTCCTCGCGGTTCTTTCCTCTCCTATCCCGCTAAAAGTATTTCCCCGCGGACGGAAAATTAATCTCCATTTGAAAAGCAACGTTTCCGAACCCGCCATTACCTTAAGGGGACTAGGCAGTCAGAAACTCGATTTTTTTTATTGCATTTTTCGAAAGTACCACCCTTCCCGATTAAAATGCCGTTTGGTTTATGTTAAAATTCACAAAATTGAGGATTTTACAGCCGAAACGGTCGAGCGCGCCATAAACCGTTTCTGCGCGCACGCAGGTAGACTAGATTCCTCTTTGGAAACTTTAAGCGCGTTTTTCTCGGAATCATATTTCCTCTTCGTTTTGCAGTGATTGGGGAAAAACGGAGGTATCAGTCGATTTGAAAAAAATTCAGCATATATGAAACATGTCTAGTTACGACCTGGACCTACGCATAAGTCTGTAAAAACTCCTGGTTTGTCAAAAAAAAAATAGAATGGCTCTTTTCCCTAGCGAAAAGTGACGTTTCTTTAAAATTTGCCGTTTTGCAGCCACCATTTTTATAATTTTGATTTTTTTTCTTTTTCAATAGGTTCAGGGCAGAATAGGGGCCAGGGCAAAGTATAAATTTCAGAGGATATTTCACAATTAAATTTCTTACGACCAGAATCACTGCAAAATTACAGCGGCTCCAAAAAAAAAAAAACGCCTACATATCAGACGACTGTAGCGCTGTCATACATATGTATATAATATTCAAATTATTTCTTTTTTACTTCATCTCCTTGTAATTAATTCGCAAAAAATACTTGATTTTCGAGCGATCTGACTGCCTAGTCCCCTTAACACATAGCAGCCACCTACGCTCGAGTCCCAAAGTTCGCGAATACGCTCCGCGAACTCCGGTGTTTTCCCGACCTTTCAAGCCGATGGGGCTGTGCAAGGTTTCCGCGCGGGGCGATGACATTCGACACGATGAGAATTGACGTCTGATACAGAACAGACGCGTTGTCCTCCGGTCGGACCAGGCCGGTCGGTACAAGACGGCAGGTCTGCCGTGTAATTTCAGCCGGCACGGAGTCACGGTTCCCTGTTTAATTCCCAAACTCCTTTCGCGGCGCGGCGGAATTAAAATACACGTGCAAGTGGAAACGAAAACGGGATAGGTAACTCGTGCAATTGGTAGCGCGTTCACGAGCGTGCTAGAAGAAAATTTAATTTCATTACGAGAGCCCTTCCCAGACTTTTTCTGGCCCACTGAAATATCGGCTGGGGCTGGGGGAGGGAAACGTTGGCCCTTAATCTCTGGCTTTTTACATCAACTTAGTTTCACAAAAGTTATCGCGAAACTGGCGCCGGCCTTACATCGCGAAACTTGCTTACTTAACTAATTGCTGCGGCCGATCCCGAGCAGTCGAGGGACAAGTTTCTTTAGAATAACGGGTGCACGATATACGAGAGTCGATTGATATATAGGGGAGACCGGGGCTAGTTGACTAATTTTTTACATTCTTAATTTTTATAAATAGACCATTAGTATTTTGTTGACTTACTGCATACCAAAAGTTTCCAAATTGCATTAGGTATACAGGCATAATTTTGAAAATTGTTTTCATTGAGTCTAGGTTGTAGTTTTTATTGTATTTAGAGTAGTGAGACGAATAAGTCAACAGACCCCGGCTACGGGGTTAGTTGACAAATATGATGGGGTCAATTGACTTGACATTTACTTTTCAGTTTTAACCCTAAGGTGTATATATACGCTGTCACAGTACATCAATATAATGTGAAAAACGTATATATACGCTGCCAATTCCATCAATATAGTATACGAAACGCGTACATATGTATACTACGACCAATAAATTTTTTTATTTTTTTTTCACTCCTCCACAGTGTTATTTTTTTTATTAATTATCATGGTCTAAGATACTGTAATTATTTTGTACTGGTTTGTTATGGTCTTTTTGGAAGGCCTGAGAGTTTGAAGGGAGGATAGGGTGTAAAACTGGTAGGGTTGAGTTTGGAAGGATTTGTGGTGGGGGAAGTGGACTTGAGCAGCTAAACTCTTTGCCTCGACTGCATCTTGAGGATAAAAAATGCAATTATTAGTAGTATTCCTATGCTTAGTCAAGTAACCCCGTCCGGCATTGTTACCATGTTAAGGGTCGTACGTACAAAACCTCCACGCACCGGATAAAATAAAATTCCGTAAATTATAGTCAAGGTATCACGTTTCCACAAAATATTCATGAAATAACATCAAGCAGTACTTAGTGGGCAAAAATTCATAAATAGTCGAAACGAAAATATTTACTTCCAGCCGACCTTTTTAGATGTTTCATTCTCACTGACAGACCACGCAAGTTTTTGTCACGGCGACACATTAAATGGCAAGCTGGTCGTTCATATGCTCCAATATTGCGAATCGCAGCATAATTTATTCCATAATACAAGAATTAAAGGGGATTAGTCAACTAACCTCGTTAGTCAACTAGCCCCGGTCTCCCCTACATATGAAACCGCAAGACGGCCACCTCACATTCTCCAATTTAATTATCGCCATCGATCCTTGGCGCTTCTCTAAAACTCCTCAAACGAATCCAGCCCTTCCACTGTTCGGGCTTTCTCTGCCGGTTGAATTGCCCAGCCGGGGCCACTCGAGTAATTACTTAACAAAATAAATTCAACCGGGAGAGTCCTTTCGGTGGCGCAATTCGGCGTAAATCATAGGGGGCCGTCCGCGGGGGCCGCGCGGCGCCTGGCCGGGGTTGTCCGTGAACGATGCGCGATAAATTATTTAATTTAACACTACGAAGGATAAGGTACTTGGGGCCAAGAGGAGCTCGAGGCTGAAGTATGCACGGGCCAGGTCCGAGGGGGAGAGGGCAAGGGGAGGAAAGGGAGAGAGAGAGAAAGAGATAGCCTTAACAGGGTCGGACGTGTGGCACCTCCCTTGGCGTGTACCGTATTAAATTTATGCCACTCGTATAGCTTTCCAGGCTGCGGGGGGGGGGGGGGGGGCGCGAGAGGGTGGCCGTGTATGCGCGCGTGTAAATGAGAGAGACGGCCAGAGGGAGGCCTCTTCGACCCCTGCCAGAGACGTGTACCTTAATTCGTTCAATTTCGTGGCTCCTGCAAGAGTAATCGCGCCAGATTGGATAGCATTACTGGATCATAAAGCCTCTAAGGCGGCACAATTATGATAAGAAAGTAGGCCAGCGTTGCTGATGGCAGCGACGCACGAAGAGACCTCCGAGACACGAGTCGGTGATCAGTCGACCATGGACGTTCGATTCCGACGGCGGATTAATCGTCGCAGTAATCTTTATCTTCCGAGGGAAGCTAATGAACGGCATGTTTCCTACGTACTCTCCCGCCTTTCGCTTCCAAACTTCAACCGATCACGCGTCCCTTTACTTCCTGATCCGCGAGCGTCGGATTTAATCCGCTCATCGCACCCGTTCGCAAAAAAACTTCCCCAGCATCCCCGTCTCTCTCTCTCTCTCTCTCTCTCTCTCTCTGTCTGCCTCTCGCATCCTCGCTTTATTGTTTACATTCCCGTCTCCCTCAGCGGCGCTCTCGTTTCTCGTTTTCGACCCTCGCCCCGGCCCTCGCCTCCTCCGACGGCTTTCCCTTGGGAAAAGGCGCATGGCCCGAGTGCAGCGCAGCTACGCGACAAATGGAGATTATTCGGGGCTGCGAACAAGGACGCGACGATTCCTTACCATTTTCCGAGTCGTTGCCGTCTTTCCGCCGGGATAATCTTTCGCTCGATCTCCAGGATTACCGTTAACGCCGCGACGTTTTCGCAGTTCAAGGCGTCGGCGAAATACTTGCTGGGAACGTGCCGGATAAAAGGAGAAATTCCACCCTGCCGATTAGAATCTAATTGTAAGCGTAAGCGCGGTTTCCTTTCTAATTGAATTTGTAATAGATACTCTCCCCTCTTCTTAACGAAGTGACCCCACGGGATTTCGCGGATCTCAGACGGTTTAGGATTAAATATCGATTAGAAGGGTGCGGTAGATGAGAGGGTCAGCGACCGACAATTCGAGCTCCTTCTAAGAAGAATGTCAAAATTCTGGTTCAGCAAGTGCAAGTGGAAAGTAGGAAAGGAAACCGAATGGCCCTTCCACGGCTGCCAAACGCGTCGTTTATGCGGCTCGTAAAAACGCCACCTTAGGAATGTAATTCTCCTTTTTGTTGCGAGCCTTCAGCTTCTTCTGTCCGCCGTTAAATTTCGGCGGTCGCGCCCATCTTTTTTTCCCTCCCGCGGTGCCATCTCCGCGGCATCATGGTAAATCGAATTCTGCCCCCGGGGGCAGCCAGTAGTTTTACCTCGGAGAAACGAGCAGCCGAGGAGAATCGCGCTTGGTCAGACGTTGGCAGCTTAGAGCTGGTATTCGTGCAACCTTTAGGGCGGTTTTTATCGAGTGGTCGCGAGGGAAATTGGAAATTCCTATTAAAGATATGCCGTGCGCGGGAATCTGCATCTCAGCAGCAATCAAGGGAATCCGAGGCCGGCCCTGTCCTCGCCGGGTTTGGGAAAGTTAATGGGAAAGATCGAACGGCAGTAGGCTGTAAAGTGTAAACGGCGGGCGAGATACGATGGTGTTAGGGGCCTTAAACAAAATTAGTAGTCGGCCAGCTCCCCGGGGTGTGGCACGCTCGCTCCGAGCTAAGGGAAAATTCGGGGGACGCGCGGAGAGATCAATTTCGCCGTAGTTTCAAAGTGAAGCCTATTAAATTCCGGGTTGCGTCTCTCGAGAGGCTCAAAGGAGCAGGGTTTGGGGCTGGCGCTAAGCCCCAGCCCGCTCTCTAGTAATCGCGCGTATAAGCGCAGGATTGGAGGCCGCGCTTGTAACGGGCCGGGAGGAAATTTGTAATCGGACAACACTTCGATATACTTGACGCTACCCTCGCATCAACGCCGCCATTCGCAATTCGCTCGTTGCGGGTCCGACGCCGTTGCTTAGATATTCGAGGGGCTGGGTCCCGTGGGAAGCGGAAAGCAACCTGCGAGCTTTGGACTTCGCCTGCTCATCTATTCCGTGCTTCATCTATTCCCGGAATGTATTCAAACGCGCAGCTGCGTGTCTGATCGCGAGTAAAGAAGAGGGCTGATGCAGCCTGCTGCGGCAAACCTCCCCGCGATTCGCGCTCGATACCCTTAGAACTCCTCGCGGTCCAAAGTGTCGCGCAGTGTCGCCGGAACTGGCGCTCGAACGAGGAGAGTAAACGCGGGCCTTGTAAACGCAAAACGCAAGACTAATAAAAAGAAGGTGCCAGAGGGTGAGACCGCGAGGGAGAGGCAGAGGGGTCGTTAAAAATAACGAGTTCGTTAGAGATAGCCGTTCGGAGAGCTTATCCGGACAGAGTCGCGGCCGTCAAATCGAGCTTTGACTCGCGGCGCGGGATTTAGTGATTTAAATTGAGTTATAACGTCGACAGAGTTTTATTAAAAAAAAAAATAGTTGAACGAATCTCTGTGCCGCGCCGAACGAACCTATCGAGCAGAACTGGAGATTCGCCGAGCTTTCCCAGATTTTCTTCTGATTTCTCTGGTTTTTCTGCCTCACTACTTCAATTATCTCCGCGCATTTACGCGAGAGGCTTGCGGGAACGGGTGGGAACGTAACACGAAACGGTGCCGCGCTTTCATTGTTTCTCAACTACCGAAGCTCGGAATAGAGGTATTACGAGAACGAGTGCGGGAAGATCAAAATGTTTCGAGGTTGGCAAATAGCAGCACGCGTTATTCATCTTGCTGGTATAAATTCCAGAGGGAACTTTCGGTGCGACTCAACCGGCATACTTGCTACTTCAAACAGCTGGCACTTGTAGAGCATCGTATATTTGCGTAGCTGATAGCGATTTCACTTGACCCCTTTATTACGACCAAGTGCTTCGGAACTATTTTTCGCCAGGTTTTTTTTTTTTTTTTGGGGGGTACTAATTGTAAGGGGGATTGAAACAGCACGAGTGTAACGGGTATAAAAGGAAAGCCTGTAGAGTCGAACGGGATACTACGTATAAAAATGTTTGAGAGAAGGGTTGCATATCTCGCTCGCGGAGATCCGCGCGGAGGAAAGCCGAGGGATCGAAGATGTTTATCAAGTTTTCGTTCCGCGACTTTTCGACTGTCGCCCAGGATCCGAAGTCGTCGTCGGTTCCGAGCGGTGAGAAATGGTGCCGCGGGGTAAGAAGGCCGCCCAGCGGGTGAAAAGAAAAAAAAAAAAACGGGACGAAAAGAGAACGAGGCGAGACAAGCGTCGCTGGAAACGTCATACCGGAGAAACGCGACGACTGCGAAGCGACAGGAGACTGCAGGCAAGTGGAAATTCAAGGAGGCAAGGAACCGGAAAAATGCGGACCTGGTCCGGTCGATCGGCACGCTCTTAAGAAGATTACGGTTCTCCCGTCCCATCTTCTGGTCGCGAGGGGCGAGACAAGATCCGAAGACGGTCTGGGCGCGGGTGGGATCCTTGAGAGACACGCCGACTTACGAAACTTACGCTCGAGTACGATCTCGATCTCATGCGACCGGTCTTCTGCGAACTCTCGAATCGTTAAGGGAATTGTTTTGAGGTGCAGCGATCCGCGGGTGGTGCCCGCCTGTCCAAGGATCTCGTCCAGCCCACTCCCGGAAACCGTACGTCCTCGGGGCCCCACGAATTACGTAACTCTTTCACCCGTGAATAACGATCGACGAAAGCGCGAGGGTGGGCAAAGGCTTTCGGTGGAGAATCGAGTGACAAGCAGACCATGAGCGTTAAGGTGACCGTCGGACAGGAAAGAAACGTTCGGTCAATCAACCCTGCCCTCTTTCTCTATGACGGCGATTACACTTTCGAGGGCGACTCGGGCAGGCTAAAGTAGAATGGCAGCCAAGGGCGGCGAAGAAGAGAGGAAAAAATGAAGGAGACCGAAGAAACCAGTGCTGATTGCGTTCCCCTTAATGTCGGTCGAGTCTGTTCGATAATTCGCTTTCCTTGTATGGGGTGTTGCTTGGTCATTGCGCGCAATCCCAGCTGCATTTCGCTTCTCAAAATGGTCCAGGGATAACGGCTGAAGTGAGTTCACTGCCTAATGCTCGTGTAATCCCCATTCGGTTCGTGATTTCGCGCAAATAACGCGACATCTCAGGTAGAATGTCCATTAACTTTTTACAGAAATGGCGATGGACGAGACCACTGACTTTCCAAGTGGTATATTCTCACTGTGGTCAGACGATAAGCGCTCTTGTTATCTAGAGACGCGACAGCGTCTCGACGCCAAGTACAGGAAAGACACCCTGTATATGTCGACTGTCGCTACCGCTATCATTTACTCGTCGCCGGGCTAATCCAACCTAACCTGAAACTTATTTCATTAATATCTCATCACGCCTGCAATATTTTCTAAATTTAAAGGTATTTTTCTTATGTAAACCGCATATAAGCTTTCGAATCAGACCAAATTTCAATAAAATCTGTCCACGCATGACAGAGATATCATAATATCGTCTCATGGATCAGTCGGAAACGGTAATTTTTTCTTCTTCTTCTGATTCTTCTTCTTCAACCAAATTTCGTCAAACATAATACGTATACGCGTTACACGCACACCTTCAGCCAAAAGAAACTAGTATATGTTTCGTTCGTCAATCGCTATCTTCACTATGCAATCTACTCCAAATTTTGACAGCTTACAGTCAGATTATAACCTGACGAGTGTCAAATAAGGTAGGTTGTCAAAATTTGAGATGCCACGTGTTTTTACAAATATGTATTGTTGTACCATTGAGTTGCAACCATAACCCATAACCACAAATTCTGACGACTTGAAATCAGCTTGTAACCACAAATCAAATCAATTCAATCGATATGGAATACATATACCTATGTAGAGAAAAGGGGAGAAGATGAAGAAGCGAAGTGAAAAAGAGAAATAAAGTTAATTTTCATTCGTTACTTTGAATGAATGTACTGTACACAAAGTACTATACGTATAAAATACATATAGATCGGCAATGCAGTGCGCATGGTTTCATTTCGTAGTTGTTAAACTTACGTAGAATTTATCCTTAATAAAAAAATAAATAAAGTACACTCGCTGAGCTGCATTGCGCTATTCCGAGTATTCCAAGTATATATACCTTACAAAAAGTAAAAAAATTACGCCAAGTACATGAGTTATCTTTGTAAAAAGAAGTGAGATCCCCATAAATAAAACTTCAAAAAAAGTAAAAAAATACGCCAAGTATATGAAACAAATAAATCACAAAAAAAAAATAGAAGAAAATATACAATATAAAAAAAGATGTGAAATCAAAATGTCCTGCAAGTACATAAAGGCACTTTCAAACTGCGCTTAAGGGGACCTTCCGGTCTAAAAGTCGATTTTTTTTTATTTCATTTTTCGAATGTTCAACCTTTTAGGATTACGTGTTTAAAAGGATTTGTTGAAATTCGTAAAATTCCAGAAGTTATAGGCATTTGAGTAGCGGCAAATGCATGGGCAACAACCGGGCACTCGGCGCTCACGTAAACCTTTAAACGCGTTTTTCTCGAAACAACTTTTTCGTAGCTGGTTGACATGATTTAAAAAAAAGTACTGGATCGATCAACTTGAAATTTTAACTGCATGTTAAGAAAGAATCCTTTTATCGTTTGACCTACAGGCAAGACGATAGGTTGTATATAAAAACAATAAATAATATTATATATTATCAAAAGTTCGGGTAATTTTTTGCAAAAAATCGAACATCTGAATTTAAACAGTTACCATTTCTCGAAATTTTTTTTTTTTTTATTCATTGTAGGTCAAACGATAATTATATGTGTATGAAATAAAATCTCATTAGAATTTTTGATTTTAGATGAACTGGAGGGCAGATATCATGTCAACCGTTAATGAAGCAATTGTGCGTAGCGTCCTAGTTCACGGGCAACTGAAACTGTATTTTTAAGTGAATTGAACTGAAAAAATTTATGTAACATGATGAAAGTATAACAAAAACATATACAAAGTTTCAAATTAATTAATGTTATATTTTTGTTTATAAAAAATCCTAAAGTATCGATATTTTTGACCAAGAAAAAAGAAACTCCCCCCTTAAGATGACACAACTACATATACACAGCTAAAATGCTGTGTTCATACATTCCATTACTCATATCGCGGTCATTTTAATAATTTGTGCAGATAAGATGTAACATCTAGACCAGCGATGCCCCGATGGGCGGCCCGAGGGTACGAGCATCCATCGCATTTTCCAAAACTCGCGTGGAAGGGGGTCTCGAAACCAATGAAGTTGCAGGCATGTAACGGATGAGGAAAACTCTAGTAGTGTGCGTGTAGGCTCGTGCCCGTAGGCTTATATGACTGGGACTCTTGGAGCCCCAGTGTTCTACATTTTAGGAATTGGGAAAATAAACAGGAATTGACTAATGATTAAACAATAATATTATGTAATTGGACGAAATAGACTTGAACATTCCCACTTACACCTCTGATTAACAAAAAGTTTCTTATTAAACGATTTTTATTCAGCTTCAATCCTCTGTTTGTGTGTTTGTTTGTATGTATGTTTGTTCAGTTCAAATCTAGAAACTCAATTTTAACCCACTTCCAACTATCCAATAGAGTTGAAACTTGGCAGGCATACGTAGTTTGGATGACAATACAAAATTATGAAGAAAAAGAAACCCCCCAGGGTTTAAAAAATTATCCTGTCATCAAAAAATAGAACCCATAACCGCAAATCCAAACGACTTGAAATCAGCCTATAACCAGAAGTCAAATCAATTTAATCGCAATGAAATCAGCATGTAACGGTTACATGCTGATTTCAGGGTACGAGCATACACGCACACTACTAGAGTTTTCCTCGTCCGTTACATGCCTGCAACTTCATTGGTTTCGAGACCCCCTTCCACGCTAGCTTTGGAAAATGCGATGGATGCTCGTACCCTCGGGCCGCCCATCGGGGCATCGCTGATCTAGACATTTGCCTAGATGTCCGCGGCCTGGAAGTCAAATACTTGGCGTGGCCAGGCAAGGTATTCTCAGATCATCAATACCCATACCATCCCTCTCGCAGGCTTTCAGATAATTTGTCAATTTAAAACTCTGACAATATGAGTACATTTTCATTATATCGCGTTTTAAAATAATTCCAAGATCATTCATCGACATCGATAGGTAGCTTTAAAATTCTAAAAATATGAGTACACTTTCATTATTTTGCATTTTTAAACCCATTCATATTCATCGACAGATTGACCTTGCCTGGCCACGCCAAGTATTTGACTTCCAGGCCGCGGACATCTAGGCAAATGTCTAGATGTTACATTTTATCTGCACAAATTATTAAAATGACCGCGATATGAGTAATGGAATGTATGAACACAGCATTTTAGCTGTGTATATGTAGTTGTGTCACCTTAAGCGCAGTTGGAAAGCGCCTTTATGTACTTGCAGCACATTTTGATTTCACATCTTTTTTTATATTGTATATTTTCTTCCATTTTTTTTTTTGGTGATTTATTTGTTTCATGTACTTGGCGTATTTTTGTACTTTTTTTTTAAGTTTTTTTATGGGGTGGAATATACCTGTGGCGAAAGTAGCCCTTTCAATTTTACTCCGTTGCTTGATGATCGCCTCGATTCTAACGATAAACGAAAATAATTGAGGCGTGGCAAATCATGTCTTGACGCCCAGACTTTTCTATTAGAAGCAGAGAGCGAAGTGTAACGCGCGATCGATTCAGCTTGGAATAGTAGTGTTTCGTGCAGAAAACGCATGGCGGTGCTTGAGGCAACGATTGTTCAAGAAATCTGTACCGTTCAATTGCACACGTTGCAATGAAATGGTATTTGGCGTGCTACTACCTACGGGTTGTGTTAAATTGATACTTGTAACCGGTGCAGAGTGGTAATCCGAATGCTGTCTTATTTCACGATTGCTCCGATGAAATACGATTCTCGTTCTGCTTGATATGTGGAGCTTTGTTTCTATCGCTTCTTTTTTCTCGGGACTCCAGCGAGTATGGATCCCGAAGAATCGACGACGGGCGGAATGAAGCAGCTTTTAATACGCTTACGTTGACATAGAATTCAAGCCATCGGACCGCTTGGCAGCATATTCGCTCCGCTGTTTCAACCCTCGTCCATGCCATTTGGTAATACAACGGACCGGGGGCAAAACAGCCGGCGCGAAGTTAACGGCGAGTTAGTCGGTGGCCAGAGTCGTTCGGAACACCGGTTTGATATGACCATCCTCAGCCTCTGCTCGAACTGCTAGCTAATATGTCAAGCCGTTTATCCTCCATGCACGTTTGTAACTCCGCGCACGTACGTTCGAATCCACCTCTTCTCCGAGCGCGCCTTCGACCACTTCCAGCCTTCTGCACACCGCACCCCTACGACACCCAGTTTCTGACCCTCCTCCACTACCGTCTCTGCCCTCCTTCATTTGCAATTCACGCGCATACTAATTCCCTACCTCCTTTTACGTTATTCTATTTCACGGGCTGATCTCTGTCGTGCCTCCCTTGTCCCGCTATAATTCTTCCCGCTACTTCTCCACCGTGTCTGTTTATAATTCACGCGTCGGCCATTCTACGAATTGCTTCGGTGCTTTTTTACATACCACGTCTTTCGCATTCGTGCTTTCCATTTACAGACACACCCTACCTGCCTCGTCTGTTTAGCTCGCCGTTCAGATGCAGCTAACTCTTCGTCCCTCTCTACCTCCGTCCCTGCATTGTTCCCTTCCCGACAGCTTCTCCAGACCGTTCCCAAAACGAAAGCAAATCAGACGCGGTCGCGATCGAAATTCCATCGCACCGATGGTGCTCCGGTTTCGTTGCCGCTTCGAAATTCGAATTACCCGCCGTCCACCGTGCCAGAGATAGGTATCTGGAATCACGGTACCGCGGGGATTACCCCAGAATTTTGGTTTATCGCTGGCCGGGTTGCCGGGGTTAACCACACGGGATAAAACGTCGCGTTTCGACGCGCCCCGCTCCTCTCCACCCTGGCCCCTCAACCCCATAGAGGTGGTTGTCAACGATCGTGTAACTAGAGCGACGAAAGACAAACTTCTGCTTCACCAGCCGATGGGCGTGTTTCGAAATCAACCACTACGGGTCGTCCTTAAATTACGCAAGGCTTCTTGAGGGGAGTTCGCGAATTTCTTACGTTTTCTTACAGGTGGGAGAGTCAGGTAGCGTCTTGCGTGATATTTTTTTAACCTAATTGTAGGATCACGGAAAAAAAGGAAGTCGCCTAAACGGGACTCGAACCCGCGATCTCTAGGTTTGCGCGCTGATCAGCCGCCTTAACCACCTCGGCTACCGCCGACTTCCCCATCCTCGTTCTTCCGTATCCGCCTCTTATGGTACGGGGGTTCCTGATCCCACATAATTTTCAATAAATACAAATTCCAGAAAAAGTAATTTTAGTTTAAATTTCCCGAAACCGAGTCAAACGAATTTGATAAAGCAAGAGCCGTGGCTTATTAGCGAGCTTCGGTTCGAATGTTGCAAAAGCACGGGCGAGATTTAATTATCCGTAGGAGAGGCTCAGACGTTTCCACGGATATTGTCGAGCATCGCGTAGCTGCGCCCCCTTTTAATATTCACCCGACGCTCCTTTGTGCGAATTTCCATGTAAATCGTCCGTGCGACGTCTCGGACCTCCTGCGGAAACGTACGGGACTCCGGGAGATACGGTATTCCAGGAATGTGGAGGGGTCTGTCTTGTCAAGGTTCGCGGGCTGGAATGCTCTAATAGTCTTTTGTAATAGAATAAAGAAGAAAGTAAGTCCGCAGGGAGTACGGGGCGCCCCGCGAGAGGAGGGTGTACGCCGGGGGTTGAAAGGAGGGCGGTAATGACCAAGCCGATTGAGCGCGATAAATCAGTTAGCTTTGTATGCAAATCGCTTCCTTTAAGCTGTGAATGAACCGCGGTCGCAATTTTCTTGGACGCGTGTGCGCCAAGATTGCTCCGGGCAAATCAGCCGTGAATAATACGCGGGAAGAAAGGGGTTTTATCGAGCGGACTCGCGAGATAACATTTGAAGTAAGAGGGGCGGGAGGTTTGCGGGGCCGTGATATAATCGGTCCCTCACCCCTGAGGAATGGGCACTCGTTAGTTTCGCGAAACTTTCGCGGCGGGCTTTAACATAATGCGAAAATAAATCCAACGGAAAATTCCGTGGCGCGGAATCGCGTAATTTAAAGTCCGCGTGCGCATGAAAACCTGTTGGTTAAGGTCGAAGGATTTATAATCGAGCCGACGAGACCCGGTCGTTTGCATTCGAGACGAGCCGTGATTGTACTGTCGAAATCTTTACAAAAATTCCAGACAAAAATCTTTGTGCAGCATAAAATGCAAGCGCTCCAGTTTTTACGAGTTAAAAAGCTGTTCGCAGGATCGGTCGTTGCTGAACTATTTCCAGCGTACAATGTGGTTGCGTAATCCTAAACTTCGCCCCGTTATTTCGAACGAATTCCGAACGTGTTCGCTAACTGTTTCGATACGTTGTGCTTCTTACAGGTTTCGGGAAATGTTGTCGCGTATGCTCGTCAGGTATTTCAGCGCGCAAAACCTCCGAAAGGAAGTTGCAGCCCCGGCTTCACCCGGCAACGGAAGGCGAGATGCAAAAGCGAACCTCCATTCGGAATTCAGACGCAAGTTGGAGGGTGTTTTTCGGGCTCGTTATGGCACGAACGAGCACGCGACTAGCCCTATCAGCTGCTCGGAACTCAGAACAGAATTCCTAATTTGGCAACGCGATTGTTATTCATCGTTGGCTGCGGGGCGGAGCGTTTATACTCCAGAACTGAATCACATTTCGTCTAAGAATATTATATTAGGTCGTACGTTATCCAGTCCTTCGCGTCTCCACCCTTCGAGCCATTTTGCGGTTCGTCCTGGGTAACTTTATCGATGCACCTGGGGGGTGCATCCACTTTTCTATCATAGAGGTTTGTGGCTGAGAGTCGCGAGTTTCGGATACCGATTTTATTTGGAACGACAAGGGAGCGCAACGTGCGCCTCGTTTGCTGTTTACTGTGTTAACCATTTAGTGCCGGCGCCTAGATCCCGTTCAGGGAAGAATATACCGTTTTCTTTTTATCGTTAAAAATGGTCTGAATTTTTATATTTCCATTGTTTTTTTTCCAGAGGTTAACACGCATAAAACAAATGAATACACGGTTCAGGTAGGTCCATTCTTCTTCAAAAATAAAACTACCCTAAACATGTAAATTATTTTTTTACAGTCTTGAAAGGTGATAGAATAAAGCTACAAACGTGCAAAATGATACGTGCAATACTAAGGTAAATGGCCCAGTGCTTAAACAAGGCCCAATAATTAAAAATTGAGAAGAAATTTTGTTAATAATAACAGTTTTACTAATTTGCAACGTTTAAACTGCTCGAAATATAATTGCAAAATGTATTAGCTTTATATAGATACAATTATAAGCTTACAAAACTGAATAGTTATATCATGAAAAATATTATTGTACAGTAATGCTTCAACAGTTTCAATTTCGTTTCTTACCTAATGGGCTCAAGCAAGCGAGGTAATATTTTTGTTAAGGTTGTAATTAATTATTATTTTATAATTTTTGAAATAGTACAGTTGTTTTGGATTAAATTAATACTGAAGAATTGAAAATTAATTGGATCTCTTGTTATTCTTTTATTTTTAATATTGAAATTGGTGCGTTTATCCACTAGTTCACGAAAACATGACACGGACCAGTTATTAAACGCGTGTTTAATGGCGTTTGAACTGGTTTGAACATTTATTTTACGTACTAAAGTAAGTATTTTTTGGATCCTATATATTTACGTTAATAATAACTATAAAAAATAATACTGTTTAAGAATTATTAGAATAATTAATCTTAAACTCGTCATAATATTAACATAACCTAAAATTTTATAATATACTTTTAATCATTTTTTAACATATTCTAAATTTTTTTTCGGACATATAAAGTCAAAATTTATTATAAATAAAATGTTTTCATCACCCCAAAATATTACCACATTGATTTCTTTTCATTACCTGATAGAAATAGTTAAATTAAATATATATTTAATAATTGGGACACTGATAATTAATGACTCGGACACGCTATGAAGTTCATTTAATTACTGGGCCATATGAACAGTTTCATGTTTTAATTAATTTAAAACATTTCTTTCAACAAATGTAGATTCTTGTTACTTTATCTGAACGTAGAAATTTTACGCTTTCGAATAATCATATTTAGTTATAATTTTATACTGTTTAAATATAAAAGAAATTGCAATTATCTCAACTGCTTCCTTAACTGTTTCACCATTGGGCCATTTACCTTAGTCTCTTTTTGTAATTCACGAAAATTATGTTTTCTTCAGCCGTCACACTAGGAAGACCTCTTAAAGAAGCAGTTTTATTGTGTTAATAGATTCATTAACTCAGTAGATCATTTACTCACACAACGCACCAGATTAGAGAGCGTGGATTTAATAAATTTCTGTTTAAAGAACGCCGGGAATGAGGAGCGCTGCGTCTGACACATGACCGACATGTTCTACTAGCTAGAGGAAAGTGAAGTGATCCAGGTGCCCGTTTCAAGCCTCTATCAGCTTCCAGCTTCAGCTTCTAGCACAACTATATCGCAGTGCGAGCTTCTACTACGCTATTTAATAATACGTTGCAACCTGCTGAACACATTATTTCAGCAGCGTGAGCTGGTAATGAGGTCCAGGTTAACTGAATCATTTCCATGTCCTTTTCCGAGGCTTCCTCTCGTCAGACTCCTCCGTTCGGAACCGAGGGGAACCATTTTATTTCCAATTACATTTCGCATTAGTAAGCGTAATCCCGGCGGATGTGAAATAATCAGGAATAACTTTCTTGTCACGTAATCACTTTAGTTCGAATCTCCCTGCCGAGCGTTCAATTCCGCCGGTTAGAAATTCGCTGCCAGCAGGCATCGACGTGTTTACACGGCGTGCGGGTCTCGTTATTTATACGTCGTTATTTCGGCGTGTACGCTACCCTGTCGTCAGCGACATGCTTGCGCATTATCCGAAGGAAAGTTTACGGTTAAGCCGGGTGACGGCTTAGCGTCAGTTATTTCAAGAAACTTCATCAAAACTTTCCCCATTTGCCGCCGCTCCCGGCCGATGGATTAGAGTTCTCATTATAATTTTTCGCTTTCCGGTGTTAATAAACAACTTATTATTCGTCTGTCGCATTCGCCAAGCCGCTAAGCGGCACCCGCAAGCTCCTTCTCTCATCGCAATCGCCGTCTAAACCCGCCGAATCTTCCATTCATCCCCTCTCGTGCGTCAAACTCGCGCGATACTCGGCGATGGGGGTTAGGGTTGGAGAAATACCGAGAAACGCTTAAACGGCAAACGAGGATATCCGCGCGCGTCCGATCTCGGCGAGCAGAGATGTCACTTTCACGCGCCGTCAGTCTAAATCCTCCGGCTGCCCCTCGTCGTTAATATTTAACTATCCGAGCGGAATTTCTTCCAGCGAGCAGGGTCGGCGACAATCTACCAAAGCTCCTTCGTTAATTACCCCGGCGACGGGGTAGGAAACGAGGTACCAGTATCGGAGCCAGGCCGATAAGGCAATACCCACGGCTTGTTACGCGCCGACAGTAAAATTGCCCTTCGTTTTGTTCTTTCGGGGCGGTGATGGCTGTGCGAGGGGCGGCAGCGGAACCGACCGGCTAAGGGGTACGGCACGGCACGGCTCGATCCAGCGAGCGCGAGGGATTATTCGATTGAATAATATTGAAGTTCCCCAGCCAGTGGTCGGCGCGGGGACCGCCGGATGGAATTTCACCCTCTCCCGCGCCCCTCGCCGACGTTTCACCCTTCCGCGGAAGACGCTGCGAGCAAAAAGGAGTGGCCACAGCGGAATTGGTCCGGGAGACTGTATAACCTTTCTCTCCGAGGGAAGGTAGTCGACCTTTGTATAGTCCCTCTTCCCTGCTACACTCCAATCTCTCTCCCTCTCTCTTTCCCCGTCTCTATGTCTTCTACTACAGTTCCACCCCCCCCCCCTGACGCCGGTCTTGACGAATCGTTCGTTAGTCAATCGTCGCACGGTCCGCTGAAATCTTCGCAAATAATCAAACACCGAACGAAGAGGGCCGCTCCCGATTACTGAAATTACGCGATCACGGTGGCCGCTGGTTGGCGGAGTGGAATTAAAGGGAAGGACCAGCGAGTTCGTCTGGGAGCTCAGTTCTTTGGAGTCTTGTTATACCGGCTCTTTGCTTTATCCGGCACGTCGATAGATATTATAATCGCTGGCTGGCTCGATTTTAAACATTCCCCGTCGCTCCGTCGTCCGCATTCTCTTCGGGGTAGAACTGTATCGACGCCCCGATAACAGTGTCGGGCGCGTATAGAAGAACGAAGGGCGACGCGACGGTGCGGGGGACGCAGCCGGACGACAGTTCGAATCGACGACATATAACAGTGTTATCGCTGCGGCGGACAGTTATGTGGAATTTACGCGAGGCAAACAGAACGCGGGGGCTAGAATCGTGTAAGTGAAATATATCTCAGTCGCCCTGCGCCGGGCATCGCGAGAGCCGCCGTCATCGACCAGCGGCGTTCATTTCTCCTGCGAGCTTGTTCCGGTGTTTTAATTTCCAAGCTCGATGATTAAATGCTCGGCAGACCGACTTCACACGGGCGATTGTAAATTATTCATAAGCGCAACCGGGAATCACTCTCTCTCCCCTGCGGAGCGTTTCGAATAGTTGTCGGACCGTTTCGTTCGCGGAGCTTGGCCGCTGTTGATTGACTTGTCGCCAGTTGGGAACACGCGGAATTCGAGGGGGTTGAGCTTTTCCTCGAGCTTTACTTTCGTCAGATTTCCTCGCTGCTCGTCACGAAATCTGCTTAATGAAAGGATTCGTTGGAGAAAGGAGCAACCCGATCGCGTTCTACCTGTTTATCACGCGGAACGTAACGCGCGAGCTTGTCACGTTCGAGTGCCTTGCTCGCCGACCACTTTACACGTCCGCGAGAATGTAGTGTCCGAATTTGTCACCCCCTATCTGCCGTCTTTTTACCCCATTCAACTCCGATCGACCGTCTAAGCGGGGAGAATGTTATCGGGAGCCATGGAGCGCTTTATCCGGGGGAAAATACAGTCCCGAAAGCGCAGGCCGCGCGATCTGTCGTCGAAACAAATAACAGCTTCATGCTGTGCAACGAGTGCTCGCATACGTTCTCCCGTGATTGTTCGCCGGCTCGGCCCTTCGCAATGTTTAATGCAAAATATTTAATGCCTCTGTCGCTCACTCGCTCTCGGCTATCGTTTAATGATCGACGCGTCACTCGAAATCGTCGCGAGCTGAAAATGTCACTCGTCGCCCGGAGTTTTAATGCCACGATTATGAGTTTTGGAGCCGCGAGCGCGGTATTTGACGACATACGCTCGGTTTGTTTCGACGCGTACCCCCGCTCGCGATTCGGATGCTCAACGATGCTCAATATTTACGAGCAATTATTTTCGTCGCAGACTCTTTTCCATTGGAATCGCGGGAGCGACCCGCAGTCACCCGTATTCCACCCCCACTCGCCGGCGGACGCGAACGAGTCCATAACTCTCTAACAATGCGCGAAATGAGCTGGCAGAATCGTCATTTGCGTTCGCTTCACGTATGACACCGGGGCCAATCTCGATCGTCGCCGTCGCCGTCGCTGGCAAAAAGAGATCGAACGCTGGGATTCGGGGTCCCGTTGACCCGGCCACGACGTGTCCCGTCGGTGCGCCGAGTGATCTTCGTCCCCCGTTCCGTCTCCGCTCCTCCCCCGCCCGGCGATGTCACTGAAACTGATGGTAACGCGGAACCCGAACGAGGAACTGTCCTCGGGAAATCGGAAGAAACGCGCCGGAAAAATGAACCTGTCCTCGCAGCCACTCGCACGGCAGCGTCCTCGAGTTCGGGCTCAAACGTTCCGTTCGACCCTTTTTTTTTTTGAGCCAGCCGAGCTGGTTAGACCTTTGGCTGGCAATCTTCTCGAGACGTGCATGAAAGACAGAGGTTCGCTCTGGCGAATACTGGCAGGGTCGCGATAAATGGTGCTGCGGACGTTGAATAAAAGCTTCCAACGCGCTGTGTAGGGGAGACCGGGGCTAGTTGTTACATTTTTCAGTTTTTTATTTTTTATTTTTTTTGCATTCCATATTCAATACTATCAATGACTCTCACTTAAAGTACGTTATTTCCTCTACCGATGACCGCTATCGCATGTAATTAAACGAAAAGCATGACTTAGAAACAAGCCATTTTGAAGGTCGAGACATGCTGTATCAACGTGCCCCGTGTAGGGGCTAGTTGTTACACAATACGGGGCAAGTTGTTACAGGATTAAATTTTACGAAACGAGGCTTATTATGAGTAATATAATTATATTTTCTTGGACAAAAGTAAATTTATTAACGGTAAGAATCTATTACAATAAATATAGAATAAAAAATCTATTTTAAAAATAATAAAAAACTACTGAAATCAGTTGCACTAATTATCGTCGTCCGTTTCATACGGGGACTCGCAATTAATGCACACATAAAAGTGATTTTTAGGTTTTGCACACTTCTCATGTGCCCACTTTTTCACTTTATGCACTGAATCCACTTTGTGGAGCCTTTCTTTGAATGTAAGAGCCTTTTCGTATGTAACAACATGCCCCTTGTCTTGTGTAACAACTTGCCCCGGTTGACACCATTGTGTATAAAAAGCTACAAGTTCATACCAGTTTGGTGTATTCTTAGGTTCTTGGTACGAATCTGTAGCTAAAGGAACACTGATTCAAACGTGGTAATATTAATTTACATACATTTATCTGTCTGTTCGGTAGAAAAGATTGAAGTAGAAAGAGAAAAGTTACTATTAGTACCGAAAACACAGAAAACTGTAATAAAGTGACAACGCGTGAACCGAGTACAAACTAGAGCTATTCTTTTGGCCCGGTTACCCGGGTACCCGGGTACTCGGGTACCCGGTGAGACCCCGGGTAGACAAAAATTACCCGGCTACCCGGGTACCCGTAGAATACCCGACTACCCGGGTACCCGTGCGATACCAGGGTAAATGATCATCGATTTGACAGCCGATCGTCTTTCGACTTCCGATCATTTTCGGCTAACCTCAGTAATGAATGGAATAAACGTCAAGCAATTGAATGTGTGTGTGCAGGTTAAGATTATGAATATTATGATAAAATGTTTAATTGCTTGAAGTTTATTCCGTTCATTACTGATGTTAGCCGAAAATGATCGAAAGTCGAAAGACGATCGGCTGTCAAATTGAAATTCTCAACTATCTCATCACATCTAATTTACTCGGGTATCTCATGGATACCCGGGTAATTTTTGTCTACCCGGGTAGCCGGGTAATTTTTGTTTACCCGGGTAGTCGGGTATCTCACGGGTACCCGGCGGGTACTCGAGTACCCGGCGGGTCGGGTAGTAAGAGCTCTAGTACAAACAAACAACATACACAACTGTGTATGGTTGGAACACATCAGCCACTTCATCGTCGAAGTGATAGTCCAAGCGAAAAAAATTAAAAACTGCTTTGTAACAACCTGCCCCTGTAACATCTAGCCCCGGTCTCCCCTACAGTTACTTTAATATAATCGAAATCGTAGCTTGACAGTTTTCAAAGTACCTTTGACGTTTCCCGGTGGTCTGGACGCTTTTAAAAAAATGGTTCGCAGGTTTATGCATTCGGTCTACATATTGCTCGCTGTGAAACTGGCGACACATACATTTTTGAGCGCGCACCGAATTTGGAAATCAGAACACACCGACGCGGAGACTAAAAAATGCAATTACTCTTTCTGCTATCGATGGGAGCACGTGTCAAACGTGTACATTAATTAATTCCGACCATTCTGTTGCGCGAAACGTTAAAAATATTGCCTTCGCGATGCGCTCGCAGCCAGCTTTACCGGCGTTTTTCGACCTATGCGGAAATGCACTGGATCCTAGAAAATTTCCCCAAAAATTTCCATGGCGGCTTGCGCGGACAGGGGATGAAGTTGTAGCCAGGCCAACAACGTAGCTCGAATCTTTTCCGCGTCATAGGTTCGCGTACAGATTGCCTTTGCGTCGAATACATATTTTACCTGCTCAACCGAGCGTGCTTTCCGAAATGGCCCCGAGTGACACGCATCTCGCCCTTTCTCCAACCCCTGGTCTATACCCCACGTCCTCGCATCGCGCTTTCGGGGGCGGGAGGGGTGGTTGATTGCCGAAATTCATCATCTTTCGTGATGTTAGCTTCGCCCTCTGGTGCGTCATCTTGCTGACATTGAATCTGACGGGAGGGGCCAGGATTTATAGGGCGAAAGGGTCTCGAGTGAACTTGTAAGCGCCGACGTACGCCCCAATCGAACGTGACAATTTAGAATCCTCCTCGGCGTGGCCCCATTCGAGGCAGATGAATCGAAGCGTTTCGCGTGGCGGTCGTTTATCGACGCTGTAACGGAAATCTGATAATTAGAACGGGGGAGGTGGATTCTTTGGACAAAAGGAGAAGCGGAGTCATTCATCGAGCATCCCGACCGGTTCAGCTACCGTCGACCGTCAGCCGCGCGCGCGCGCGCGCGCGGGGGAATCAGCGGATCAGCGAATGGAACTCCTATGTTTTCCCGAGAAAGACGGATCCGGGGCTTTTCATTTCCGCGGCGAGTTCTCGCGAGAAAGCGGTATCGTCGGATTTCTGACGGTGTAAACCGACGCAAAGAAGATCACGGCGCGCTCACTTCCGAGGTGAAGTTTCGAAAGGCGCGCCCTCTGTACACATCTAGATATATAGTCGTTCGATTAAGCTTATGGGAGAACTTGGATTCGATCTGCCAGGGCTTTCCATCGATCCCGAGACGTTGTTGCGCGAGCGGGCGAGTGGTTTCTCGCCCATTCAGCCAGCGCGGAGTGACGTGGAAAGCCATTTCTTTCGCTTTATTCGATTCTCTCGAGTTGGCCGCCCCAGGGACAAGAGTTGAAAGCGAGTCGCGGGTCGTGACAAGCTTTTTAAGTGTTCGCTGCGGATTATGAATTATCCGCGGTGGTTTAGAGTTATCGCGGGATGAGAGGGTCCTTTAAATGCGTGCAGCAATATAAAATGTTAAGCAGCACGAGCTGCGCAAGAAAATTGGTATGCTCGAACCGCAAAGCCTGCCCCGAGGGTACTCAAATTTCCTCAGCGAAGCCAGCTCACAGATTCGCCAATTCTGCTCGTTTAAGAGGAACCAAAAGCGAGGCTCTCCCTTGTTATTTCGCCGGCAAAAGCGCAATCTCGTGTATATCAGATTATTTCGATCGCGAGCACTGATATTTAGGGGTAGCTGTACGCGCTGCGGTTTTATTGCGCCGGGCTAAAACAAACCATGCCCAAGGCGGACCCTTGTTCCACGCTTTTTCTCCTTTCCTTCGTCGAATTATCCGCGCCCTGTTTTCTCCCCAACTTTTTCCTCAATTTTTATTTTACCTTTCGTTTTCCAATTCCTCCCGTTCCCACCCTTTGCTTGTTTAATTTATCTGCAGCCGATTTCATTTCTCTTTCGGAATTTCATTTAAATTTTCTCCTCCAGCTGATTTTGCTTTCTTTGGTCGCTGCTCAATTATCCCTTATCTGTTCTCATCTCGTCCTTCCCCGCTCCTTTCCTCCTCGCACCTATTCTCGCCCTCGTCTCGCTTACATTCAATCCGATCGCAACCTGCTTCTGTCTCTCCCTCGCGCCCCGCTTTAATCTCTATCTGTTCCTCGCCCATTCCTTCCCCGATCCTCCGTTATCCGCCCTCATCTATCTGCCCGCCCCTCCGCCTTCGGTTCCGTGTCTTGTTCTCCCGGCTTTATCACAGCCTACCCTTCCGAACCCGTGAAAGAGAATCGAGATTATCTCTGTCGAGGGCCACATGGGCACGTACGTCGCTTCGGTTCGTTAATTATCTTTTAATTATCTTGTTTATCTTGGCAACCAATGGCTCGCGGAGGTGAAGTTTCAGCCGGGGTGAAACCTCCCTCTTGAAATTCCCCGCTGGGAAACTACGTTGCTGAGAAACTTCGGCTGCTATTCGTAAATCAAGAAGCAACATCCCCTACCGAATGTGAGTCTTGTAAAATGCTGATAAGCACGGAGCATGTTTGCCTGGAATGCCTAAGCTTTCGCAGGAAAGATGTCGACTCAGCGTCAAGCAGAATTTTAACTCAAACTTGAATATGTCTGAAATTATCCACAATGTGATCAAATTTTTCAGAGATAAATTTTAAGCTGAAGCACTAGGTAGTTCTATGTACGGTCTAAATACTTTCTGACTAAATCTTCGGGTGTGCAATCGTTGCGCGGAGGTCGCTAATGACTCCAGTGTCGATGCGACCACTTTAAAATAAACTTCCAACATAAAGAAAGAAGAAATAACACAGTGAGAACACGTCAGACGGCGATAGTTCCACTCCACAAAATCGAGCATCATTCGCAGATCGTTCGGCAATGGTGCGTGCCGCTAGCTAAGTCCTCTCAGATGGTGTCGAGGAGACGAGAAGTGGCAGCTAGTAAGAAGCCACTAGGTCGATGGGAAGCTCATTTTTCATTTTGACGCGCTGCACGACAATGGCCCTGCCAATCGTTACTTTTATACGGATTTCCAGCGCGAGCTTCACAGATACATTATTCATTCGGCTGGTTATTAACTTTTACAACGTCTCGCGAAATTTACGAGCTCTCGGTCAGCCTCGAACACCGAAAGGGTGCGCGGAATGCCTGCAGAGGCGCCTCGGCGTTTTTTATTTCTATATCGACTTCGGTTACTCTGACAATGAGAGAGAGAGATGCATTTAGCTTTGGCAATGCTCACAAACGCGAGAGAATTTTTATTTGATCGTTGAGATACACTTCACGCGGAGCCGACTGATGGTTTAATAACGCGGCAGGCAGCTTTTAATATTTACTTTGGCGAAATTAACTTTCCGCGAGTGTATTATGTTTGGACCCGAACGCGTCCCACAAAACTGTTTGCCGCGGAGCAATGGAAAAACGATGCCGGGGAATTCGTAAATATTATCCCGACAGAATAGCGATGGCCGAAACGAATCGCTGGAGGTCCAAGTTCCTAACTTGTAGATGAGAGTTTCTTGGTTGCGAGCCGAGCCCTGTGTTTCTTTTATAATTGCAGCTATAATTCGTTCATTTTTTAATTAGATCCCTCGAGATATTAAGGCACTCTAAATAATTGCTGAACATCGGTTGCTCCGTAAGTTCGCTCATTTAAACTTTTTCGAACAACACTTTCGAACTCTCCGCCGCGCTTTAAATGTCTCAAGTATCGACGAAATACACTTGCCACTCGTTCATTTCTATCTCGTGTTTCAGGGTATCGGTCGGGGATAAACTTTCAATCGTTTCTAACAATTTCACGCTGCACACCGTCGTCACATTTTGTATAATTGAGGCATTTGATGGAAAAAGGGCACATAAGCCTATGTGCCCTTTTTCCTTAAATCGTTTAAATCGACTCAGGTATGTGTTATGTATATAATATATCAAGGACATTACTTCTCTCGCGTTCAGATGAGCTAGATGCTGTTTTATCACGTAGCGCGATCGACTCGCAGCTTCATAGTCGCTGAGCGGTCGCGCAACCGTGCTGTCATGCAATAATCGTACTTTTGTTTCATAGAGGATTGTGTAAGCGAGGAAATATGGAAAGTGAGGCGAGTATCGAATCCGCCAGGAAAGAAGTTAATTTAGGAAAGAAAAAATTGATTTGTAAGACAGCTTGCTGCAAAAAATCGAAGAAACTAATACTTACTTAAAACATTACATTTTTTGTTTATTTTTTTGCTTCATTTTGTATTTTCTATTTAAGGAATGTAAAAAAAAATGCGTAACGAAGTAAGTAAACAAAATTATATTTAAATAACTAAACAAAGAAGCAATTTTTTTACGAATTTACCATATTTACGGAATAAGGGCACATAAATCACTTGCTTGAAACTTATAAATAAAGACACATATCATTTTCAAATCATGACTTCTGTTTTCAGAACGTTTGAAGGACGCGGTAACTACATCCTTTAAAAAAATGGATTTAATTGCATTACTTTTCATTAAGTTATACTGTAATGAAAACTTTGAAATCGATTTTCTTGAAATGGCATTTTGGCGTATGTGCCCTTTTTCCATCAAATGCCTCAATTAATTTTTTAATCTGTCTACTAGGCCGGCTCGTAAAATTTGGCGATGGTGTTTCGCAGGTTTTTGTCGTGACTGAAACACGAAGGGAATGGGGATTTTGAAACAGCAAAAGAAAACTTAAACAACTTTTTACATTGAAGATTCCGTTACTCGAGGAAAGTTGCACGATGCTCGTTGATTCCATATTTTCGCCAGGGAGCACACTAGCCTATTCTGCTTAAAGAAAAGGAACAGATTTCCTTCATATACATTTATAATCCGGCGACTTAAAAGTCTGGCGGGGCTGAAGCTCGGCTTTTTACGTCCCAGGAATAAAGGCACTCCCTTCTTGGGTAATAACCGGAGAGGAAGAAACTCCCACGGGTGAAATCTTCCATTTCCCTTGAGTCGCGATGTAACGTTTATTTGCGAGGAACTTGGAATGTGTCCACACTCGTAGGCCCCTTGCTATTTAAGTGTTGCCATTGCGTAGTCGAATCCTTTGCCCCGGCCGGGCAGTAATTTCTAAAAGAATCAGACAAAGGTTTGCGGTTGCCAGCGAGCCACCTAATTTGCGCAAATTGCTTCTGACGCTGTAAAATTAGCTGAGCGGGTCGGTGTTTTTTCTGTTCACACGAGGAAATCCGAGTGGGCGTAACGCAAAGCCCCCAGAGACCCCTTACCTTTCCCACTTTTTTTTTTGTTCCTTTACGGAAATATTCCTGACACCGAGCAACGCGACGGGGCTCTTTTTAGCACTGCACTCCCCGATAACGAAATACCCGGGTATATCCGATTTTATACTTGTCTTAACTGTTCTCCGGATCCGAGGAATTCCTCTAACGACCGAGCTCCGCAGCGATAAAGATGTCTGACGGCTGGGAAAGCTCAGCCCAAGTACGGGGAAAGAAGGAGCGGTGAAATTTAGTGGGAAAGACGGCTGGAGGGTTTTGCGGATTGTTCCTTTGTGATCTCTCGGCTGCATTTATCATTACATCCAACGATCCATTCCCAGCGTAATCCTACGAGCTCGCGGAGCTGCCATTTAGCAGCATTGTCCCCTCTGTTCCAGGGAGATCGTTTGACGGAACGCTAGCTCGCTATCGAAGCCCCGCGACAGAGATGTTTGACCGCGGAAGGTGGCCGTTAAGGAGGAAAAAGCGGAGGGTGGCGGTTTGGGTTTTTCCGGTGAATGGGCGTGCTCGTAACGGCCCAGCCCGATGGCAGACTCATTTTTCAGCGTGACATTCTGCATGACAATGGCTCGGTCGGTGTATCGGTAGCGGCGTAGCTCCGCAGTATCGGCAAAACCGAGTCATCCAGGCTGCGGCCGCGTCGTTTCACGGCACATTGCTCGTCGCCGCGAGAGAAATACGCGCGCCGTCGCCCTCGAAAAAAGCTCGGCCAAAGAAAATACGTGACCGAGCGATTCGCGGGGGCGTTTCGACGCTGGTCCCGCCGCGGCGTCGTCGAGCAGACACTGCCATCGGATCCGCAGCTGCAACGCTTCGATTTCGACATCGTGCGGCGAGTTCGCACGCTTCGGCTCGCAACGCTATTGCCGTTCTTCTCGCAGCTGCAAACAAACCGCGGAGCTACACAGATTTTCGCCTCCCAACTTCGTGATTAAACGGCAACCGACCCGCGCCGAGAGCCCCGCTCGCCGTCAAGTCTCCGTTAATTTCCCCGAAAGGGATTTAATTTGCTGGCGATTTAGCTTCCACAGAGGGACAAAGCGGCACCCTTTAATCTCGCTCCAGGTCCGGCCACTGTTCCCCTACAATGCACGCGAGAAGCTCAGCGAAACTGAACGCCGCCCGTCGAGTACCTGCGTGGCCTGCTTTAGTCGCCGGGAGTCGAATTTCGGTGCCGGTGACGCTGGCCGGCCCTTCCTGGCCGGTCCCAAAGAATCCTATCTCTGCAGAAGACTCTGTTTGCTTCTTTTTATCGCGAAGAAGAAGATACGATCGAGCGTGTCGTGGCTTTTGTGCGCCACCTCTTTCCGCAGGAGTAGGGGAGACCGGGGCTGGTTGGCCCCAGGGGTAGGTTGACTAATTGTTAATAACTTTTCACTAACGTGTGCTCTACTGCGGAGCGATTTTCTGTAGAAACAAGTCACTTCTACTATGTCATTCATTTTGTTTCCGACACCACCATTACACGTTGTTTGGCAGTTACCAGCGTTTATCGAAAAATTGGCTATGTAAGTAAATATGTTTTCTTAAAGATTTTATGTTTCCACGCTCTATATAGTTACAGTAGAATTAATGCGAAGGGACTATTTTAAAGTTTGTTTATTAAGCGACCTACTGAGACTGCGTTTTTGATTTTACATAAATAATTAAAGGTTATATCGACGTGCGTTACGAAAAGTAGCACGTTTCAATTTTCTTACGAAAAGTAGCACGTTTGCCTTCGTTCTCACGAAAACTATCACGTTTCGGTTTTCGCTGCGAAAACTAGCACGTTTGAGCGGTTTGCTACGAAAAATAGCATGTTTCGCCTTTCGCTGCGAAAAATAGCACATTTGAGCGGTTTGCCACGAAAACTATCACGTTTCGTCTTTCGCTACGAAAACTAGCACGTTTGAGCGGTTTGCCACGAAAAATAACATGTTTCGTCTTTCACTGCGAAAACTAGCACGTTAGAGCGGTTTGCCACGAAAAGTAGCATGTTCGCGTTTACCCCGCGTTCGCAATTCCCGCACCCTCCCTTACTTAAATTATGTAGATTAAAATTTTCATATGTGTTGTCTTTTGGAGATTAGATGGAATTATTATTTATTAAACAATATTTTCAACAGTTGAATTCTTTTAAACTGCCCACGCGCTGAAACGCGATAGTTTCTGCAGTCTGCAGTATAATCCAAAACGAGCTATTCTTCGTGGCCAAACCGGATAATATGTTAGTTTTCGCCATAAATTCCCAAACGTGCTATTATTCGTGGCGAAACAGTATAACGTGCTAGTTTTCGTCGCAACAGTACGAAATGTGCCATTCTTCGTGGCGAGGCAGTCAAATGTGTTAGTCTTCGCGGCGGAAGACCAAACGTGCTAATATTCGTCAGAAACGATGGAACGTGCTTCTTTTCGTGGCAAACCAAAACGTGCTACTTTTCGTAAGAAAATTGAAACGTGCTACTTTTCGCAACGCACGTCGATTACACGTTGTTTGGCAGTTACCAGCGTTTATCGAAAAATTGGCTATGTAAGTAAATATGTTTTCTTAAAGAGTTTATGTTTCCACGCTCTATATAGTTATAGTAGAATTAATGCGAAGGGACTATTTTAAAGTTTGTTTATTATTGTTTGTTTTTGATTTTACATAAATAATTAAAGGTTATATAGAGTATTGAAGTCGAAATGATCGTTCGGGGCTGGTTGACTAATAACGTTCGGGGTTACATGACTAAGCTGGTCAACCAACCCCAGTGATGGTTTAAATTGTTATTTATTATTAAAAAGTAATAAATATTTTATAATGAAACAACTCTCGTGACATTGTGCTATTTTATTACCATTCAGATAAGTTGCTAACAACATTTTCTTCACTGATTGCACCTATAGTCAACCTACCCCATACTGTTAGTCTACCAACCCCGACCACGGGGCTGGTTGACCAGCATGTAAGGTGTTAGAAAAACATTAAAATGCCTTAATTGTTGTCACATTTAGTCAACTTTAAGAATTTAATCAGATAGCCAAATGTATGCCCTATCAAATATACTAACCGGTTTAATGATATTTCGTCCACATAATTTATTAAAAATCAGAAACTGAAAAACTGGCCTACCAGCCCCGGTCTCCCCTATAGTTTTGTCGTGATAGGAAATGGTCACCTTTCTCTCAGCTTACGCTCTTCAACCCTTACAACTGTCCCTAGCTAGACCGTTTCGCTTAAGAGGACCATCGGTTTTGCCCTCCTCGAGCACGCCTTATCGCAGTCGTTAATAAGCCGATCTCTGTGACACGCAGTTTCGATGTCTCTGTCACTAACGATTATTAGCTATACCGCAGCGTAATGCAAGCGGATAGGTAGTAGGTGTGGGTGTGCAGAGGGGCATGGCAGTAGTACACGATCGGGCAATAGGAGTCGGAACCACTACAAGCTGTTACCGAATTACATCCATGGCAATCCCGCTGACCATCAGACCGTGTGAGCGCAGTTAGACAAATTATGTAGGTACGTGCTCGAGTTGTCCCACGTTAATCCCTTCTAACCGGCTTTTCCCTCCGCTTTCTCTTTTACCCCGATCTGCCCAGCTTCTTTCTTTGCCCCGGTGTTTAACTTCGTCAACCCTTCTGCTTTTCGCCACCCCACTTTCGAGTCTCCATACTTTTCCTCATCGAATCGTCTCGACTTCGAAACGTCCCTCCGAGTTCCGTGCCTTCTGTATCCGAAGATTGTTTTACGTACCTCGCGTGGGCATCTATTTAATTGAATTATAGTTGTTGAAAGAGATTCTTAAATTCTGGACGAGTCGCGTCGCTTTTAAAAATGGCCCCAGGAGAAATATACACGTGCACGTAGGTGTACGCCGTGCACAGGGGAAGGATGAACGTACGCGGAGTGCGGCGCGAGCCCGAAAACCGTGGGGCAGGTGTACGGTGGGCTGTAACGGGAGATATTAATATTCACTCGTTAACGTCCGTGGTCAATCGATACTTTGCGGACACCGTACACTAACAAGCTCGCCCCGTGCCCAGGAAGCACGTAACAACACGTATTCCCAAACGTTCCGGTACTTTGGGAATCGAAACCGAGCCGGCTAAAAATAATTTCCCGTCCGCTTCGGTCCGATTGAAATGCTGCAAATATTTTTATCGAGTGAAGGGGGAAAAACAGTTGTTGTTCGATCCCGAGGGTGGGAGGAAACGTGGCCAGATATCTCCGGCAGCTTTTACGAATTAATTTCTTCCCGTTGCTCGCGGAATCCGGGTTCTCCTTGCCACGTCCGCGATCCGATCGATCGGCAATTTATCCAACCGTCCGTAGGACGTTGCCCGAAAATCCAGCAGTTAATTCGTCACTGTAACCGCCCTCTTTCTTCTCCGTTCCGCCCACGTTGCCCGCTAATTCCTCAGACTACCCTCGGATCGATCCGCAGTCGGTTTCGAGGGTCCGACGCGGCTCCCAGCCGTTCGCAAATTATCATTGCCTCTATTGGTGTCTGCCGGCGTGAAACCGCACCCCCGCCGATATTCATGCAAATCCCGAGGAAAGTTCGCAACAGCGTGCAAGTCGGAACTTGGCTGGCCAGCCCCGCTAATAGCGGAAATCGCGTGAAAATCGCGACGACCGTGCCGGAATCGTCTGCGGGGTTCGATAGGATTTCGTTAAACGAAAGCCGCCCGCGATCGGCTCCCCGCGTGGCGGTGTTCCGGGCGACTTTGGAACAGCCGCGCCAGGCTGGCTGCGTCGCGCGGCCACGCGCCACGCGCCACGCATCCTCCCGTCACGTACCATCCCATTTTCAAGTGGCAGTTGACAGTTCTTGTGTACATAATTAATAGCATCGGCACGCTCGGCAGTGCACACTTAATCCCGGCGACTCGATTCGCTGCGAAGGCAAGCGGATTGCCTGTCGCGTTTTCCCCGTTGTCGGTGCGCGTGCAAATAAAGTGTCCCTTCTAGGTAGATGATCCTTACTGCACGCTGCACCGAATTATCGAGCGGTAAATTATTCCGTGTGTGCGCGTGACGCGAGCGCTGTTTGCGACACAGCTGAAATGTGCACTGACGCCCGCGACCCTGTGGATTATTAATTTAAACATTCGCCGTGACTGCTCGACCATCGCGTCCGATTGATTCGCCAGTAGTCCAGTGAAATTAGACGGAAATCTGCCCAATCTTCGGAATAAATACCAGCAAGCTAAATTTTGGTATGGGCCTTTATTTGGTCGTTTTAAACAATATGTCAAAAGTCCCCATCGATCCGAGTGCCGCTAAAAATTTTACAGAGGGTTGAAAAAAAAAATAACAGTTTTTCGCGAATATCTCGTTATCTAGCAGTTTTGCGACAAAAATAGGTCTCACACAATTTATAACCTAGGAAATTCTCTACAAAAAAGGTTGTATGAGTTCTTTTCGTAGGAGTAACCATTTTCATGTGTGCCGGGTTACCAAGTTTCAACCCCCATACTTTTGACAAGGGAAGATCCCGAACCCGGAAATTCAGAAAATTATGAAACTCTGTAAATATGTAGCGGAAGTCCTGCTGAGTACAACGCAATTTCGTTTGCTGCCCATATTCACTCCAAGATGGTGCAATTGACCCCTGAAATATTTTTTATTTTGTATTATTACTCGCGAACTGTAGGAGACAGAAAAAAAGTGTTCAGGAAAAAGTTACTTCTCTTAATTAGGACTAACATTTGGTAAATTATAGTTCTTACAGTCCTTACGGTTCGTGAGTTATAACACAAAATCTAAAAAAAAACGGATTTTCAGGGGTCAATTTCACCCTCTTAGAGTGAATTTGGGCAACAACAAAAATTGAGTAATACATACCTATATATCCTCTACTTATCCCCAAAGATTAAAGTTTAAATTTGTTCACTCGAAGGGGGTGAAATTGGCCCCTGAAAATCCGGCTATTTTCCGATGTTGTGTTATAACTCACGAACCGTAAGAACTGTAAGAACTATAATTTACCAAATGTTAGTCCTAATTAAGAGAAGTAACTTTTTCCTGAACACTTTTTTTCTATCTCCTACAGTTCGCGAGTAATAATACAAAATAAAAAAAATTTCAGGGGTCAATTGCACCCTCTTGGATTGAATTTGGGCAGCAAACGAAATTGCGTTGTACTCAGCAGGACTTCCGCTACATATTTACAGAGTTTCATAATTTTCTGAATTTCCGGGTTCGGGATCTTCCCTTGTCAAAAGTATGGGGGTTGAAACTTGGTAACCCGGCACACATGAAAATGATTACTCCTACGAAAAAAACTCATACAACCTTTTTTGTAGAGAATTTCCTAGGTTATAAATTGTGTAAGACCTATTTTTGTCGCAAAACTGCTAGATAACGAGATATTCGCAAAAAACTGTTATTTTTTTTTTCAACCCTCTGTAAAATTTTTAGCGGCACTCGGGTCGATGGGGACTTTTGACATATTGTTTAAAACGACCAAATAAAGGCCCATACCAAAATTTGGCTTGTTGGGATTTATTCCGAAGACAAATCCTAATTTCACTGGACTACAGCGGCGCTGGTTGTTTCACCCGCTCTCTCGCTTCTTGCCGATAGCATTATCACATTCGCGGACGCACCTCGGCTTTTACGTTAAAAATACATTCTTTCGTTCGTTTAACGCAGCACCACGCGACGAAGGTGGGAGATTAATTTACGGGAGGAAAGACGTCGCGCGATTGGGTCTGAGAATATCCTTCCGCCGGGACGAGGACCAGCGTATTAAAAGCGTAATTAAGTCGGAGCTGCTTAAAAGCCAGCGCTGGCAGATGTAAGAATCTTAAAATGCCCGAGCGCGCCAACGTAAGTATTAAGCTGTCCGCGACGGAATTGTTAATTTAACGCAACCCCTGCCCCGACCTCCCCTCTGTCCCCCGACTATACAAGTTTACGGCTATCGCGCATCTCTATATCTGCTTGAAATTCATTTGCCGTTGAACAATCTCGTCCGTGGCTTGGGATTAATCAGCTTGTCCTATTTAGCATGAGCTGCTCCAAGTTATCAATCCTCCGCTGGCCCGCCGACTAGTTGCAGGAATTTCGGTCGCGTTCGGAGCGAGTGCTACATTTTCCTGGGGCACATTGTGCTGGCCAGCAGATGTAACGGGAGGTCCATTGATATAATTGTGGCCACGGAGACGATGAAGGACGATGCATTAAGCGCACCACCGTCTCAAGCTGCGGCGCACAGACCGTCGGACGTATGTGCAGGTGTAACTGTCAGTGGGGGGGCAGAGCAATTCGCGTCAGGAACACAAGGCGTTGGTCCGACGGCAGTATGGGGTAGCGTTGCTTGGTAGTAAATTATCATTCAGCAGATGGTACGTTAACACTTCCACGCGAACAGCCGATTGACGTAACGGCGCCACAGTGGGGCTGGAGAGGAAAAAAGTCTTAAAATGAAACTTGTATTTTTGTGTATTCATCACTGTATCTTGATAGCCGATGGACCAACGTATCTAATATCTATGACAGATATGTCATATTCATATTAATTGCAAAGAAAAATGGATCTGAAGTTAACCTTTCGTATTCTGACGGGAAACGTGTCAATATTCGTACCAGGTTGTCGATTTTTTCTGAATTCCGCTAGATATTTTTATTTTTGTACCTCATGTATTTCGAATGTGCATAGTCTCAGCTTATTTGTGACATAAATACTTTTCGAAAACTCTTCGCCGTAATCCCACTATACAACTTCAAATGAAGCTACCTAGTATTTCCAGTTTTCATTAACTCTTTTAGGTTTATAAAAAAAGCTCCGCCTTCCTCCGGGCTCTAGATAGTACTAATTGAAAGCAGATACCATCTACTAACAGCCCTCCAAAAATTGGCTGCATATATTTGCAAGTTTGGCTGTTATTAATACATAATCACCCGAGTGCGCTGTGCATGCGATTTCGCAGAAACTCATCACCACAGCGGTATTCCTCGCTATTTTTGCACAGTTTCTATTTTCTATTATTTTTGATAGTTTTAGTTTGTATGGACATGTAATATTATGTTTTATTTCTAATTTCTTTTCTAAAAGTCTTGTTCTATTAATCACAAAAATGATAAAATATTAGTTATAGCTTCAGCAATTTTTCCATTTATTATAGTGCAATACAGAATATTATTAACATTACTTTATTATGTCATTTTCGTCGTTTAATGTTATATGTTATAATTCAATTGTGTTATTTTCTTTCTCTATTATGTTTCGTACTGTTCGAAAATAATTAATACATTGTTTATGTAATATTACATATTTATTAGTACATAATGTTTACGGGAATGTTTACGGGATTTATTACTATTTCATTGGTTAAAAATGCTTAAATTTTATTAATGTTCATGTCCATATAACCGTTGGCTATTAACAAATAATATAAAAAAAATTACTCAAAAATGTAGCGGACTGTAGTACGAGAGAAAGTTTTATGTATTTCTCAGGCCTAAAACGGTCGGTTGCTCGAGTGTCTACTGCGGGTGGTCGAGCTTGGGGGCGAGGGCAATAAATGTGACGATTGCCAGAGCCTCCAGCGAAATCCTAAGGACTCGCTCGCATCCTTGAGGCGCGTGGGAAATTTGTTTTCCCCGTCCGTTAATTTTCGGGCGTTCGTATACCACCGACGAAAAGGGCAGAACCTTGCGGGACATCGTACCGAACGCTACGTGGTTTAACGCTCAAAACATTTCTATGAGTATTTTGTATTCTCGTTGTTACTTGTAAATATATTATGTGGTTATTGTTACATATATATGGTGCTTTATTCAACATTCACGCTCCGGTATCCAAAAAAATATTGAGAAACACCGAAGTTATGACATTTCTTCCGCGAATCCTATGCTACGTGCCCCACTGTGCGGCGTCGGGCGGTCGAAAATTCGAAACAGTTATCTCACCCTGGGCGGGCGCATTGTCTCATTGTCTGCTCGTCGCCAAAAAATCGTCCAATCGAGACTCTGTTCTGCGGAAGGATAATAAGACCGGAACGGTTCGATTAACACGCTTGACGACCGTTGCACATTAATTATCGAGCCGATGCGTCCCATTCCGTGCGCGTAATTAACGCGATCATTAATAATAAATTGATTAATCGTGTTTTCCCGTAATTACCCCGCTGTCCGTGCGTGCGCCGGTGCGTGCAATGGTCGCGACGCGACGCCGCGCGACAAAGGCGATTTTTGGGGATAGGAGGGTGGCGTTTCGGGAGTTTTTCATCCACGGTAACACTCGAATTAATCGTCGGCAGCCACCCCTCGCGAAACTTTCGCCAAGCCGAAAAAGCCTTGATCCTCTCTCAAACGGTAATACTTCTTTCTCCTGCTCAGCTCGCTCGTCATCGTATGGTTATTCATCAAACGTTCTTCCCCGCGTAGTTTTTCACAGCGCAGTCGACCCGGGGAAAAAAACTTGCCGTCTCGAGGGTTCCGCCGTGTGCTCGAATGCCGCATCCAACCGTTTAAGCGCGAGTCTCTTCTGCAAATTTTTGGCGAATCGTCCGAGCGGTGCATTTCGGACGCTCGCTCGCTTTCAGAATGTTATGCGATTCCGTGCATTCGCGCGAGTAAATTGCGAGTCAACTCGGTGTAATGCGGTACGAACGCAAATATTCACCGGTGGAAATGGAATTGTGATTAACAGTGAAAAGGGCAAGTTTCAATGGCGATTAATTGCCATCTGTGTTGATCGATTACACGCGCGATGCGCGCTTAAATATATCTGTCAACATTGATTGAAAATTCGTTTCTGTTTTCGTAGGTCGTCGCGCTTGCTACAAATGAAACGAACACTCAAACCGTTCAAGCGTCAGAATGATCTGAGCGATGCCGCGCCACGAATTCTGCCCCGGGCACGGATAGCCTCCGAAAGCAGCTCGTGATGTCTTAATAGCGTCGATCAACGTTTTACGATGGCATGCCATCCATCAGCTTGAAAATAATCAGGAGCGACGTGAGTCGCGCCGAGTCACCCCCGACCGTTAGAAAATGCGGTCTGTTTCCTAGAAGTCAGACACGCGTTCGATGGTCTAACCAGGCTTAGGGACCCGGCTTGGAAAATTGACGGCCCCCGGCGGAACTACCCTCCACTTCGCTTTATGGTAACTGGAAAAAGAACGGCGACCACTCGTCTATATCAGTGATGAGCAACCCGCTGCGTTTGGCCCTCCAGCCACCGACCTGCGGCTCGAAATCGTTTCAATTATAAATCTCAGAAATGTCGGAAATAACAAAATCACCCCGTAAATTAAAATTCTTTGAGTATTAGGGTGATAGCACTAGTAGTCGACCACTTAAAGCTAAACTTGAATGAAAACTACTGAAAAAACTAAACAATCAATGTTATAAAATATATAAAATGTATTGAAGTAATTTAAATGTATTTAATGTATCACTAAATATTTTGTGTTAGTAGGGAAGTTCGGGGAAAATAAATAATTAGCGTTCTAAATAAAGTGTCCGAATGCTTTAATAATCGACCGCTTAACTCTAAAAGTCGACCGGTCCGATAGCTAGTAGTCGACCACCTTTTTTAATATGAAATTCAAAATAGGTTATGTGCGCATTACAAACTAAAATTTATTTTTAAATATAATGTGCAACATCAGTAAATAATTAATAATGACAGGAATAATGCGTAACTAAAATAAGTTCTTTTAAAAACTTTATCAAAATTTTAATAAGAAATAGAAATTATTTTTTTTCCAATGTAAATTAAATTTTTCGTTTTTAAGATAGGAAGCAGTAACAAATTTTAAGTTTTTAAAGTAGGTATTTGTATTCTATAAATAAATTATATAAACTTTGTAGAACATTAATCCATAAGAAACGAATATACGTGGTCGACTATTAGCATTCATTGTGAATGCAGTTAGCTTCAGAAGTCGACCGCTGTGGTCGACTATTGAAAATTGAAAGGGAATGATGATCCAGTTACCGACCTCCCATAAATAAATAAATTATCCCATTTTTTTTAAATTTTTGAAGCGCATATAAAATTGTTGATGCTTTTTCAGTGGAATAGCATAATTTTCCAGTAAAAAATGTATAGAACTGAATTACATTTGTCGTTTCTATTCAAAGCACCCTTATGTTTCTCGGGTTAGAAAACAGCAATGGCGCATGTAGAATCAACATTAGTTTACAAATCACTTTAAAAGCATTTATTTTTTTTACCTATGAAGGGCGCTTTTTGTCGTATTGTAAAGTTAGAAATTCAAAATATAATATAAAATTGTCATTTAATAAATTCTTTATTTCAGTACTTATTTCTTTAAGCTAAATAATAAAAGTGCTCGACTACTAGAGGGTGGCCGACTACTAGTGCTTTCGCCCTACATTTAAGTAGTAGGTTTTCACTTCTGGCCGACTACTGGTCATACACAGTCTGTACACAGGCAGAGCCAAAACACAAGCACAGATTGCAGTAACTATCTTTGCGTTAAAGGTAAGAAACATCGTTCTATCATTCTTCGGCTCGCGACGCGCATCGCGGCGCGGCGATAAAGCTTTAACAATTGTCATAAACAATCGTGCGTCTCGTTTCTTGATGCGAGCGGTGCACCGGTGGGCCGAGGCGATCAAACCGCACCCCCAGCCTGTTAGCTATACGAATGAAATAAATTACGGCTTTCTATTTAATAATAGGTCCGCCATCCCTTTTCTCTGCGTTAACGTTGCCGGATTTTACGAGCATTTACCTCGTGCCTGGGGACTATTAAGTTTTATTGCCAGAGGAGGAACGAGCCGCCTGGGCGAGGGAAGGAAAGAATATCATCGCGAAAGGGTGGGGAATTCTTTGGACCTGCAACCACTTTGGAACTTCCGCCTCCATTGTCTGGTATCCATGTATTGGTAACGGGCAAGTATATTTGTTCCCCTCTGGGACATATTGGATATTGTTTCTCTTCCTGGATTTACCGGCTAGCATGATGGTCAAATAAGAGTTTGGAAGATTTTTAATACAGGCTCTCCTGTCGGCCACAGGGTTGGACGTCCCGCGGTGTTCCGTTCTTCCTTGTCTTTACCATAAATCGATATCGCACAAGCTCCTATCACGAATTTTCGTGAAATTACTTCTCCAGCGTGCTTGGGGCCTCTGCGCCGGGCGGTATTGAGACAGCCATTCTCCAAATCATCGGCGGGAGTGAAGAAACTGTAATTGAAACACCCGTAGGATAGCTTATTTTTCCGGCTATCGTTGTTCAAACAGCGGCCGGGATACCAGCCATCAAACAGAGAACGAAAGAAGCCGAGAGGACGACGAGAAGCCGAGAGAACTTTGCTCTCGAAACATCTTCTCGGAAGTGGCCCGCTCGCGGAAAGAAAAGCTCTCTATTGCTGATTGTTCCAGGATCAGGATAGCGCACGATCGACCCGCGCGCGTGCAATCGATCCCCCGCGATTACGAACTTCCCTTCGTTTCGATGTTTACTGGAAGATAGTAACTCGGCCCCTTTACCGACGGTTTTCGAGGTCCTTTCGCAACGCGACTTCTGCCGCGCGGAAACGTTCCACTGTGTTTTAACGAACTCTGCGGAATAATAAATTGTTTCCGCGGAGTGGGAAATTGAATTCGAAAGTTTGAAATGGAAGAGCGAAAGGGTATTCGTAATCAGAGCTGGCCATAAGTTTTTCTCCCGTACACGCGACTGCGAAGCGAATTGTCGAGCTTGTTCCTCCATTTTTCCAGCAGAGAAATTAAGCTGATTGTGGAAAAGGGATTGCCGTTGCGTTAAAAATAGGATTCTCAGACAAAAGAGCGCGGGCAGATCGAGGCAAGTACAAAGAGGAACGAACATGAAAACCTTCTCACCATTGTTTCGCACCTATTCTGTTCGAAGGCCTCTGTGCATTTTCACGCGGGAACGCACAAACCGTCGCTCACCCGGGAAACATTATTTGCCGCACATTAAGGGGGAACACCACTGTGACGGCCGGAAAAATGAGCCCATTTTTAAGATTTTTTTTAAGGAATAACTTACAGTTTTATTATAAAATTGTTATTACCTATCTTTAGAACAATGTCTTAAGAGACTATAAAAAAAAAGTAATAGAAAAACATGCATAGATTTCCATATACAGTTAATCTCCTACACCCCTCACAAGAAAAACATAGGTCGCTTATCGAAACGATATCTCTGGAACGGCAACTCTGAAATCAAATTTTTTTTTTTAAATATAATCGGCATGAGTGTAGTTTCCGTTGTGCGTACCGATTTTTAAAAAAAAATATTTTTGTACTTTTTTTATAGTCTCTTAAGTCATTGTTCTAAAGATAGGTAATAACAATTTTATAATAAAACTGTAAGTTATTCCTTAAAAAAATCTTAAAAATGGGCTCATTTTTCCGGCCGTCACAGTGGTGTTCCCCCTTAAAGAGCTGTGGGTGACGGGAAAGTGAATTACTGCAGGTTTAGTCGTAATAATTGTGGAGTTTATTATTGACGTCGAACAGGCAACGGTGTCGTCCGTACCGTTCTCTAGTTCAGTCTCGACTGCCTTTTGTGGGTTCTCGGCGCGGATCTTTCGGGGACCGTCGTCTCTCGCGCCGTACAGGATGTTTATACAATAACGTAGGGGAGACCGGGGCAAAGTGAGACGAAAAAAGTTTGCAGTCGAATAAAATTTTTCCCTTACAATAAACATGTGTGGAAATAGATTTATAATATAATTTGAACATTACTGTTGATAAATGACGAATAGCAATACTTAAAATAAACTTGAAGTATATTAAAATTCAACTTGAAAAGAAAAAGCCAAAACACACCACTTTACCCCATACATGGGGTAAAGTGAGTTACTATCCGGGGTAAAGTGAACTGCAACAAAAGAAGAACTTTAATTAAGTATACAGCTAATTATTAACCCCTTGCGCTGGAATGACGTGTGTAGCACGGCAGCTTCTGTATATTTTGCACCGTGGTTGTCAAAAACTATGGAAATTTTTTTGAGGTTAGTTTCTGTTCCACCACGCCGCGTGGCTTTCTAGCCAGCTGACAGGTTAGGCTATTGCGCACATCACTTGCGCATCTGTTCTTTGCAGCCATTTGCAGCTCAGTTTACCCCGGTCACTTTACCCCGAATATGTACTCGATGGAAAATTAATTATTTAATAATGTTAGGATTAATGTTTTCTCAAACGCGTGTACGTGTATGTTTATAAGCTTGTTATAAACACGCAGAAAAAATTTGGAGTTAAAATAACACATTTAAGACTCATTTATCCAAAAAGCTAAATTGAAAAGAGAACCAATCGGAAGTCTCTAAAACTTCATTTTCAATTTTTTAAATGTATTTCCATTTTTCGATATCTGAATGTGCATAATTATCATTGTGGTATTACACACATTTATTACGTCACCAAAATTTGTAAATATATTCTATTGTTAAAGAATAAATTAAGAAAGCTCATTTTACCCCGAGGTTCATTTTGCCCCGGTCTCCCCTATCGACGACGGTCCTCGCCGTTTTCCGAGAACCCTTAAGTTGCAATCGTAGCGCGACGCATCGGCGCCGAAATTCGATGCGTCGCCGATATCGCCGATGTCGCCGATGGCCAGACTAAACGCCTGGTCGTAATGAGACGGCGTGCTCGTTGCACGTGCCGCCACAAAGCCCTTTTCGCTTAAGGCCGCGTCCAGATCTGAACCGAACGCCGAACCGAACGCCACTTCAGTAGTTAGACGGAGCAAGACAAGTAGATCGCTCGTCTTACTCCATCTAACTACTCAAGTGCGTTCGGCTCGGCGTTCGGTTCAGATCTGGACCGGGCCTAATGATAATAAGATCGTTGATAGTAATCGTCGCGCAAACCGCGTCCAATTTATAATAACCGGTGATTTTTGAAACTTCATCCCGCGAAACAGACATGCGGAATAATAATAACCGCTTCTAATGATTTTTCCGGCCTAGGTGTATCGATGCTTCTCGTTAGCGGCTCCACACTATCTCTGCTCCCTGTGCGCGGCTATTGGTGTCTCTCGTTAGCGGCTCTAAAATCCCCGCGATTCGGTATATTAAATACAGACGCTTCCAATTAAAACTATCGCGGGAGCCGTTTCCTTGTGTTAATTAAAGCAGACGCGCGAGGACGCCGTAGGGGGCGAAGTAGGTTGCGGGGGAAAATTAGCGCGCCGACTCGAAGGGGCAGGAAAGCAGGCGAAGCCTCGAATTCGGCGGGGAGCGACGCGATCCCCGGCAGAAAAATATTCCCGGGCGAAACGCGTCCTGATCGGATCGCCATTCTCAAATTAAATCCCATCGAGGAACATCCCGCGGGCGAATATCGCCCGACGAAATTGCTCGGCGAAGTATTCACTTATCGGCGCGAGTTTAGACTCACTGGGAAGAAACTGTTGGAGCAGGTCTCGGGCGGATCGATCGGATGGGAATGGCGATGCAGCGCGAGGCGGTGGTTCGGCTTTACGATCGCTCGTTTTCGGATATACCGTTTCCGGATGTTGGATGCGTCATTCCGCGTGCACGAGCATCATCCGGGCCTCAGCCAGCGAAAACGATCCGGTTCTACTCGATATCCCTGCCTCTCCCAAACGGCGCGACGGCAACTGCGTTTCTTGCGTCGGTATCCGATCCTCGCTGTCTCCAGGGAAAACACTGGCTTCCCGGTTCTTACTTCGAGGGATCGCCGATTATTGTCGAAACTATCTGAGCGCAGTTAAGTCCGGCCAGCTTAGGAATAGCTTAATCGATCGTCGGGTAAGAGATTTTACATCATCGGAATAAGTTATATTTTTGATCAACGAATTGTGAACGGGACTGGAGCAGACGAGATCAGAGAGAACGGCGCTGCGTTATTGGCGAGTCGCGAACGTCCATCGCAGGGCCTTTACTTCCCGTTCTTTAACGCTGCCGAGGTAAATTGCAATTCAGCGACGATTATTTGCAAGGAACTCGTGCTTCGCCGTCGCACTCGCTATGGCACGTATTGACGCGACGCTGTTGCCCGGTTCAACAAAAACGTATAGAGAGAAGAATGGGGGAGGGAAAGGGGCGAAAGGGGCGCAGGCGGGGTGAAAGAAAGAGTTCCTGTTGCCGTCAGGTGGGTAGTAATTGCGAAAGTAAGAGGGCGGATCTCTTTTTCCTCGTTTCTCTTCTCTTTTTACCATCTGCTCGGAGATGTTTGTGATGTAAAGCGCGAACCAGGATTGAACCTCTATCCTCCTTTCTTCTCCTCGTCACTTGTGTGCCACTTTTGTCTCCTTTTAACCAGAGTGTAATCTTTTTATTGGTTTAGCAACGTGCCAGCTTGGGTCCGCGAGAGCACGAATAATACGAGCGTTGAAAGCTCCAACGTACATATACATATATTCCACGTTGAAGATCCTTAGGAACTGATCGGACGTTGTTACCGTTTCTGGCTGGCTGTCGTGCCAGTCGGTCCGCCAAAGAAGGTCCCATTAAGTTTTCACTCTGATCGAGCGAATTAATCGCCTCTAATGATCCCTGAGGCCCTAGAGAGGACTGGCTGAATCTATGAAACAGAATCGATCGGGGACGTTAATTGTTCCGCGGAAATGTTGGTGTACAGTCGTGGACGAATGGTTTCATCGACGGTGGCTCGCTACTTGCACGCTTCATCCCCTCGAACGGGGGAAGAGATAACGCGCCCCTGAAGCCTAGCCCCGGCTAGGGCGTTGAACGAGGATTGTCGTTAATTTTAATTAAAACGTTATACTGCTGCAGAGAAACGGGGAGTTTTATCTCGGCCAAACTTTCCGTTTATTTTCCCGTTGCCGCGCGACTCGCGCTCCTCCTTCTCGACTCTGTTTTGCGGGGCTTACTTAGAGGACAGGGGTCCCAGAAACAGATGAATCTTGATAGAAGACGGAGTTGGACCTAGGAGAATTAATTTAACCAAGTTCGCGAAAAACTTCGAAATTGACACGAAAACTTCCGGGCCCTTTGAATAAAACACCGCCCCGGCAAATCTACACTCCGGACGTCGAGAAATATCTCTCGAATGGAGCGAGTGGAAATCGGAGAAATGGAGGCTAAATCTCTTCCAGGATATTATCGCGGAATGCCTAGTCTTTTCAAACGAATTACAGCCGAAAACATCCGTGTATTTCTTTGGCCGCGGCTCGGCGCTAGCATTTCGTAGCTCTCGCGCGCAAAATAAATTCCGAAACACATCGCATCCGCCTGTAAACACTCGGCGTTAAGAAAAAAAAAAAAAAAAAAAAAAAATAGCAAACTGCGAATGCATTCAGGGAACCGAATCCCCCGAAGACGAGTCCCTGGGAATTCCGGCCTCGGCGGATTAATTAACGCCGCAAACATCCGCGAGGCGCGTTCGCCAATAAAAGCCACGCTTCCGGGCAAAGTCTCGCGAAGAAAGAAGGGAGAGAGCCGTGAAAAGCAAACACGAAGCCTCCGCCGGGCCATCGAGTTTAATTAAAATTTTTTAATCGCTGAGACAAGGTGTTTCGCGCATCAGAGCTGCTCGACGCGTTCGGGACGGGAAAAGTAGCGTTCCGACTACCTTGTGCGTATTCCTTGGATCGCCAGGCCGGTCAGCACGTTCGCTGGAAATTTCGCAACATCCGAATGAACTTTAATTCAACCGCGGACACGAGCGCCGGGGGTTTGGGCGCGCAGAACGCGCGGTATTCATGCAGACCGTTAGCGCCACCCCCGGCGAGCCCTTTCCCCATTGTAGCTGGAAAACGGTCGGACAGCCTGGAACACATTATACAGTGGAAAAGCGAGCCGGAGATGAAGGTGAAACAAAAGTGTTTCAGCGAGCGGAATAGGAAATAGTCGGTAAGCCGGCGCGGGGGTGGCTGGAGGGGCGAGGAAGGCCGTAGATATTGTCTAGGAACCGAGGGAACGTTTCGCGCTCGCTGAACGCTCGCGTGTATCGATAATGCGCCCGCGGAGTCTGTCCGTTCCTGGAGGGAACTCGGCAACAACAGGAACGCCCAGGAATATCCCCAGACGTGCGCGCATATTGTTGTCCAGCGAACGGTTACCAGCGAAACACGAAACTCATTTTCACCCGACTTTTGCGTCTTCGTTGTCCGCAATGCAATTGCAATTCGCGGATCGAAATTGCCGGTCAGTCCGGTGCTTTGTGAGCTCGACGACGAAGGAAGATTCAATGGCTAGGACCACCTCGAGCTGCTGGTAAATTACATTCGACGGTGTAGCAAGAAATTCTCGATCTCCGAATCGACAGAGACGCCCGCAAATACTTAATGCACCGTTCTTGTAAATTACTTTGCGGGAGGGGCTTGTAAATGGTACGGTTGGTTTTCGGTGTTGCTCGCAGTAACGGGAGCAGATGCGGCCAGTGCAATATCGACCTGAAATCGAATCCCGAAGGGAAGCCCTGCGTCGTTTCTTGCTCTCCCTTGACACCTACCTCCCGTGTTGCTCGAGAACGGCCGCGGCGTTCCTTGCGCAATCGATAGTCCAGGTTCTCTCGCGTGGCCCTCGTCGGTAAATCGAGCGAATGCTTTGAATTCGTTGGCAGGGAAACGACCCGATCGCGCCTCGAGAAACGCTGATGATCGGGCAACGGTTCCGCCGAACCCTGTCTCGCTCAAGAGCACTCCGCCCCTCTATACACTCTAGAGATTTTAGTGCTTTTTGAGGGCTCGTTTCACGGCGCTGTAAAACTTAGGGAGTTGCTAAATTTAAGGGACGATTGCGTGAAACGAGTTGCTCGGTGATGCGAACATGTTGGCTGAGGGAATATTTGTGAAACGATCAAAGTGGAGGAAGGGCCAATGATTTCTCGAATTTCTGCAAGTGTTAAGCGACACCGGCGTTTGCACGGCTTAAATTATTCTTTCTGTCAAAAAATGTACGGTGTAGCTGGTTTAAAAGAAGCGCGAGTGACGCAGTGATTTCAAAGCGTCTGACTTGCCGTGCAGCAGAACTACTGGACGCTTCTCGGAATCGCGCTAGACCAAACGGCTGAAATTCATTTCTAATTCGGCGAACGCACTCTGGTCCCGCTGCATTCGAATGAATATTTAAACGCAGAATCTAATTACTAGGATATAGTAATTAAATCTTTAATTCGCAGTGCGGGCAATTTGGTTTCACGTACAAACATTCGGAAACCGCTCCGGGAATGTGTTGGAAAGTTTGCATTTGGCGAACGTGATATGAACGCGTAATTATTGTAAATGTTATAAATGTCGTAACTGTTTCAATCGGAAGGTAACGCAGGATTGGTGGAATGTAAATCTAACGTTAATACGCCAAATCATATGAAAAAGTATATAAGTTAACAATAATTAATTCCAAATTATATTACTCGTGTTTGTACCAAAGGGTAGTACCCGTAAATAAATATTATTATTATTATTATTATAAAAAAGGAAGAAACCGAATTCTATTGCTTCATATTTTATCCTTCTTAATGTAGAACGATAAGCTCCTATATCGAAATTACATTTGCGCATCACTCGAACCGTTGAATTACGCCAATCAGAGGTGAGTAACGTGGGATATTCGACGAGAGCTTAAACACTGTTTAAAGTGGACTAAACCGAACGAATTTGTCAGAAATCCCATCCCGTTTCGCGCCACGATTCGTGCGATTCTCAAACGCGAGTAGCCGTTTAAAAAAGTTCTATCGGGCGAAATTCATTTTCCCGCGGATGCTGTCGCACGGCCTCGCGACTTCTGGCGTTTATTTTTTAATGGTGATCACAGGCCGAAGTTAAACGAGAGGCTTTATCGATTCCGTCTCACCTGTCCCTTCGCCGCGTCACATCCCGTTTCCTCTCGTTGACGTTGCACCGAGCACAGACCGTCGGCAACAGCTTCGACCTTCCTCTTCCAAAGAGAATTATCGATGCGTAAATTAAAAATTGAATTCCAATCGCGCACGTTCATCGAGCCCCGTACGCGTCTTCAATCACACGAATTCTCTCCAGTCCTCGACACCTCGAACACGGGGTCGCCGCCTTTTTTTTATTTCTCGATCACGAATTCTGGCGTTCCAAAGTTAATTGGAATGGCTAACAGGAAGACAATGCGAAAGCTCGCGAAGAACGCACTCTAACTATTCAGTGCAGTAGAGTCACGAATTTCACAATTTACGTCCACCTATTTTAGCTCTCGAAGAAGCAACGAAGAAGTTTCAGGTTGCAGATTCCCACATTTCTGATGAATTCGGCAGGTGGAAATACCCGCATCGAGCGTTACTATTTATTATTCCATCGTGAATATCGATCATTCTCCACCTAAGCTCTCTAAAACAAATCATCGTCCTTCTTCGATTGTCTACGAAGCCGCACAGCGGCCACTTCTCTTTCGATGCTAAAGCTTTTTCGCGAGCCTTTGGAAGGTGCAACAGAACGTGACGAACGGAAGAAGAAAAGAAGGGACGTGGACGGCCGCGGTTCGTGCAGTCGATCGATCGGTACGCCGAAAGACAAAAGCCTCCGAATGAACCCCGAGGCTTTATTTCAGGTCGATTTCTCGTTGCAATGCGAACGAGTGTAAGGGTTGCGTGGTAAAAGGATTGTGCCGATTCTTGTGTGCCTCGGCCGCTCGATGTGCAGTCGCCGCGTTTCAAAACATCGAATGACACTAGGGAGGATGTCAAAGTGTGGGGGATGCTGCTTATCAGGGCGAACAGGCTCGTGCCCAATACTTAAAACATGTCCCACCGTTCAAAATGCACAAGACAAATAACACTTCTCTTCTATATTAAATTCTCAAAAGCCGTCCCAGCTTGACACTAGGGATTGCAAATTTACCGACATTTTCAATTACCGGTAATTCGGTAAAATTGTCAATCAAAACCGGTTTACCGATAATTTACCGGTATTTTTTAAGGTATTGAAAATATAAGAGTAAACATTACAAAAAAAAGCTTTTTTTTTTACTCTAATCGCGCATTATAATAAATATATGCAAATAAAACTATTCTGCATATAAAATATGAAATGAGATAAAACAAAATAGATATATTTGTGTAACTATTGACAATACTTATTAATCTGGATCTTCACCGCGAAAACAATGAAAAGAATCTTATCTTACATACATAATTAAATATTTTTTTATTTAACAATTTTTTTTAACAAATAAGCACGCAAAATACATAATTTGTCTAAACTTTGGTCTCCTGATCGCGATCTAATTTTTGTACAAAATAATCCAGCCACGAATAAAGCACTCTCAGATTCTACACTCGTTGGTCGGATAGTCATTAAGAAATCATATGCCATTTGTACCTATATATTTTCTCCTTACTTTTTCTACTTGAAAATACGTCCATTGTTTTCATGACTTGATTTAGATTTTTAGTTCCCTTTTGGCTTAGAGTTGATTTTTCATGAGATACTTCGGTTTTCGTCTTTATTAGTAATTGAAGTTTTTTTCACTGATAACGATGTAGACCGAAATTACGAACGCATATATGCGCTATATTGATATACGTAATTTATCGAATTACCGGTAAAAATTTTAGGGTATTTCTCGCGGTTTACCGGGAAACCGGTAAACCGGGTTACCGGTATTGCAATCCCTACTTGACACCATTTTGGTGTCGCGTAGGTAAACGTTTCTGCCTCGCTACATTTCCCCGTAGCACGTCGCACAGTCTATCGAGTGTTTACCATAGACGAACGTTTGGTAAATCGCAGCTACCTCTTCATGCCGTCGTCACGCGAACGGTTAATTGTCGAAAATTCTGCATTGCGAAGAAGAAGAAGAAGAAGTGTCTGGTTTCCTCGCGGCGTTTCACCGCGAGGATAAACAAGGGAGCTCGTTTGCGGGTTTAAAAAATTCACTGGCTGCTGCTGGCATGGCTGGTATATTTTTGTACGATCTAATTTTCTCCGGGCGTAAAAGGGGATTTACGATCGTAAGCGAAATTTCTGAATCACACGCAGCGGCTCGGATAGTCTACTTCGTCATGGGAAATATGAGATCGGATTAGTCATTTAATATAGCGCACAGTCTTGGAGGCGACGCGTGGCGCTGCAACTTTATCGGTCGCGATTGCACTCGGAACTGTTCAAGCCTTGCACGGGCAAACGCACTTCGGGCCAAGTAATTTTCAATTAATGTACAGGTCTCGTGGGAAAAAGAGTTTCCACGAGTTAGAATATTACGTTTCGCGTCGGCCGGACTATCGGAAACCACCAGCTGCGCAATTGAAATCAGAGGTGTCCCTCGACCTATGGTTCCTCACCAGCGACTGTTCACGGATTTCCCTGTCACGGGTTCATCCGCGTTGCTGTATGCGCATGCAGAGAGATTTTTCGATATTGAAATTGACACTGACCGGAGTTTTCACGGTTCTGCGTTAACGGATTGCCAGTATCGCGTTGGATTGATTGAAATATACTTCGCCGGCTCGTAGGAATTGAATCGCGGGCGCATTTATTTTTCAATGTTTAGCAAACGCGCGCGATTGAGGTGGCGCTGGACGGAATAGTTAGGCTGAATATAATGGAGCAAGGTGTGCATGGGAAAGCACGAAAGTATGGGCAGACGTGCCAACAACCAGAGGGGAAACTTAAGTTGAGACTGGAGCAATGAATATATCGAGGAAAGAACCTGTTGGAAGTGACAGAAGAAAGCATGGACAGTTAAGAACAGGGGTGAAATGTGTGGCGAGGTCAGAGGCAGGCGAAGAAAATGCGGGATGGTGATATATAGAGGGAGGAGAAGTATCTAGGGTGGTCTGGTTGCGCGTCGCACGAACACCGTAGAGATCCCCGTTCGCTTTTTCGTGTTCACGTCTGATCGATATCGGCCGAGTCGTTATTGGCGCAGTTGGTGATCGTGACTCGCTACAGAGAGGGGAAGAAATAGAATCGGGTTCGGTGCATAGTCGGCTTTTGTACGTGCACAAGGCTTAATGGATTAGCTGCATCCGTATCGGAGCGAACGCGTACCCGTGCGCGAGCAGCAGCGCACGTTTAGTCGAAGACGAGACGTTATTGCTGATGACTAATGGAAAGTTCCTACAGATCAGTTTCAAGGTTCCAGGGATGAAATCGAAACCTTATCCGTTGGAAGGTGCACATCGTGACATTTCAGCGAGGAGAGAGGGATCGATTGGGAACTTCAACAACCGTTGCTTCCAACGAAACACTTCGCGAGTGCGCGGCTGTATATTGTATTTAGTTAGAAAGAATTGCAACAACCCTTTGCTTCATTATTCCTAACTATTACGGAAATTAAGTGGGGAATATATCTCTACCTATGTAGGAGAAAAAATGAACCACGGGCGATGGGATTCGAACTCACGATCTTCGGATCCACTGCGCGCTGGCTTTATTTTTGGTTCCAATACAGTTTGAGAAAGTCGAAGATTACAAAAAAAAACATACAAAAATAACCAGTCAGTCTTAGGAAATAATACACTGCGCGCTGGCCAGCCGCCTTAAGGGGACCTGCCACCCTTGACCACCTCAAAATTACCAAAAATGAGCCTCTTTGTTGAAAAATTGCAGGAAAAAACTATTAGACATATTGAAGAAAGTGGATATATTTCTGAAAGGGCTAGCCTTACACAACATAAAAAAAAATAATAATTCAGTCTTAATAGGCGCCTAATTTCACCTCTGAATAAAACCACAGTAGTTCAAACCGCAAACTTTCACTTTTGAGATGATCACTGCTGGCCGACATGATATCTCAAAAACCGTTCGACATAAAGTCTTGAAATTTTCAGCACAGCTTTGGCACACCCATAGCTACGATGTGACCTACAATCATCACTGGGAAAATTCTACAACCAGTTTTATAAAGCATTTGTGGGATCAGGAACCCCCATACCATAAGAGGCGGATACGGAAGAACGAGAACGGGGAAGTCGGCGGTAGCCGAGGTTGGGGTTAAGGCGGCTGGCCAGCGCGCAAATCTAAAGATCGCGGGTTCTAGTCCCGCTGAGGCGACTTCCTTTTTTCCGTGATTCTACACATTTATAAACTTTTAGTTTTTCTTTAAAATTATAAAATAGTTTCCAAACGTCAGAAAAGTCGTTCAAACTTTGTCTATTGGATTGAAAGTAGGTCACATCATACGGAGGGATGCCCTGACGTAAATTCTTTCTTTCTTTTTGATTTCAGTCACCTCATTCTCCTGGGAGCATGTTGGCCAGCAGTGATCATCTCAAAAGTGAAAGTTTGCGGTTTAAACTACTGTGGTTTTATTCAGAGGTGAAATTAGGCGCCTATTAAGACTGAATTATTTTTTTTTTATGTTGTGTAAGGCTAGCCCTTTCAGAAATATATCCACTTTCTTCAATATGTCTCATAGTTTTTTTCCTGCAATTTTTCAACAAAGAGGCTCATTTTTTGGTAATTTTGAGGTGGTCAAGGGTGGGAGGTCCCCTCAAGGGGACTAGGCAGTCAGATCGCTCGAAAATCAAGTATATTTTGTGAATTAATTACAAGGAGATGAACACAAATTGTGACTAGTACGTTTGGGTAATGTTTATTAATACTATAAACAGTAAAAAAGAAATATTTTGAATATTATATACATATGTATGACAGCGGTACAGTCGTCTGATATGTAGGCGTTTTTTTTTTGGAGCCGCTGTAATTTTGCAGTGATTCTGGCCGTAAGAAATTTAATTGTGAAATATCCTCTGAAATTTATACTTTGCCCTGGCCCCTATTATGCCCTGAACCTATTGAAAAAGGAAAAAAATCAAAATTATAAAAATGGTGGCTGCAAAACGGAAAATTTTAAAGAAACGTCATTTTTCGCCAGGGAAAAGAGCAATTCTATATTTTTTTTTGACAAACCAGGAGTTTTTACAGATTTATGCGTAGGTTCAGGTCGTAACTAGACATGTTTCATATATGCTGAATTTTTTTTCAAATTGACTGATACCTCCGTTTTTTCCCAATCACTGCAAAACGAAGAGGAAATATGATTCCGAGAAAAACGCGCTTAAAGTTTCGAAAGAGGAATCTAGTCTACCTGCGTGCGCGCAGAAACGGTTTATGGCGCGCTCGACCTCTTCGGCTGTAAAATCCTCAATTTTGCGAATTTTAACATAAACCAAACGGCATTTTAATCGGGAAGGGTGGTACTTTCGAAAAATGCAACAACAACAAAAAATCGAGTTTCTGACTGCCTAGTCCCCTTAACCGATTCCCCCAACGTCGAACTCCTAGATATATATTTGTTCCATCTGAAGATAGAAAGAAATGCCAGCAGAAAACGTCACATCAGAATTTTCAAATGTAATGGTAGAAATAAAATTTTTTCAGAGCCGCCATTGTAGTCGGGGGAGTTACGGGGGCTAGGTGATACGCTCTGAAATGAGATAACACAAAGTCGGCGAATGTAAGCCCACCTCATTTCTCGGGCGTGCAGTGCTGCGGTCCCGGCCCTTTCTTTTCGCGACTCTGATTCTTCGCGAATTTCGAAACAATGGGTTCTCCACGAGATTCGCGCGTCCCTGCCACTTTCGCGGAGAGGGAAGTGGTTAAACTTCAAAAGGGGCGATGTTTAATCAGAGTTCCCAGCCACCGTCGCGGTCGTTTGACGAAGTCCGACTTTTATTTCGGGTCGAGTGACGTCGCAACCCCCCCCGTTTCTATTATTCCGCGACTTCCGGCCGGCCTCGGCGTTCCCCATTTCTTCCGCTCTAGCTAATCGAGTCGAAGGGAAGAACGTCTCACTCGCGTTTCTCCGTCCTTTCCACCCTTTGCCAGCAGGTTTTCGTGCGAAAAACGTCCCCCGAATGCCCTACTAACGTCATCAACCCCTGGAATGCAATCGCCGTCCGAAACTTGGACGCGAACTCCCCCCGAATGTGAATTACGAGTTCGCCTGGATATTTGGGGCGCGTAACACGACACACCCCTTTCCCAGCCAGCGAAATTTGTAAAGCTCTGCTCCCGGAACGCGAACTGTTTAAAAGGATTACGAAACTTTCGACCCTCGAGGAACTCGAAACTCGAACGGCTATCGGACATCACCGCGAACAAAGAGCAAGCAGGGAGGATGAATTTTTTAGGCGAGAGCTTAAACACTCGGAGGAACTTGGGTTTCTTCTCGGCTTGCCGAAGAGCCAGGGTACGAGATACATATTTCTTGGGCAGGTTGCTTCGCCGAGGACGACGCCGACGGCCCGTTGCCGTCGTCTATTTTCACGGAGGAAGTTGGTTAGTTCGATTGCGAGGTGAAATACGGCGCGAGAAAAAGTTTCTCCCGGGTAATAGGAGTTGTGACTGCGTAATTGAGGAGCGGAACACGGTTTCCCCATTTTTAACTTGACGCGAAGCAAACGAATGGTAAACAGTGGGAAGCGAGAGTGCCGGGGAAGGTGGTAGCGCGAGGAAATTAACTGGGCGACTTGTTTGAGCGGTGGAAGAACTTGGAGCGCTGCGAATTTACGAAGCACAGTTACTCTCTAAGGGCAGAAGGGCAACGATCTGCGCAAATCAGAAACTAATAATTCGCTGGGACCTTTCCGAGCGTCTAGGGTCGAAGGAATAGCGGCCGAAAACATAGCAGGTAATGAACCGAGAAGCCTGACGATTACGCGAAGGCAGTCAGAAGACGGGGGAGTAGCCTGGCGGAGGAAAGTCGGGCCAGAATTAATGGCGGGCACAGGATAGAACATTCCTTATGCTATTCCTCTCTGGCTTTCCTACTGACAACGGCCCCGGTAACAGCCTTCCTGTACTTCGTCCTTCGCCAGCTCCAAGGAATTATCGCCCTCCGCTGTTTCAACCACACGTGCATGCATGCATACACACACACACACACACACACACACGCACGCACGCTTGCTCGCGTGTGCCCTCCGGTGCTGGTGCGACCGAGCGCTCCAAACACCCCTCTCGTCGGTGTGACCATATACAGCGGGCACGTCGAAGCCTCGCGGCACTATGCGACCGTATATTTAGAGCGGCGTCAGTACTTTGTCTGACCGAATGAATGGGCTGTACTACTGGCGGAGCGGTGGATGGCGCGGTGGCCGTACCTGCGCCGGTATCACTGGCAATAAAGGACAGACGGGAGTGTCGACCGGCATGGATGCGTACACCCGCGCGAATAACTGGCCACCGGCGGAGGATTAATATTCATTTCGGGGGAAACACGAGGCCGATGACGGCCGCTGATGCACGCTCTCGCCTGTTCCCAACCATGTAAGGCCGTGGACGTTTTCACTTTACACGACGCTCATCGACGGATCATTGGCATTCCTCGCTCGCCGGGTCATTCGTTCTACTCGCACGAGGGACCAGAGGCGGCTGTGGAGTTTCCCTTGCGGTAGGAACTCCGGCCTATGGCTCACATCGGTCTATAACTTTCGGAAGCTTCTCCATAAATTCGTGCATCAAAAATTGACGCCCGCATTGGGAAGCAGGGCCAATACGTGACACCGGCACCGCTAGCGGAAGATCTTACGCGCTATCAAACTTTCATAGGGATTTATGTCCACCGGCTTATCATTATCGCGTTCAATTTCAGCGTGTCGCCGTTCGTACGGGGGAGGGTATATTCAGGGCAACAAAAGGGGTGAAATAATGAAGGTAATGCCCTTCTACTATTCCGAGGGCCGGTCCAGTGGAGCGTGTATCACGGTATTTCGCGATAATAATTCGAGACAATGCCTTTCTTTCTCCAATGAAACTCACCTCTTCACCTCTCACCTCTCATACCTCTTTACCCTCCGCTTCTTTTTTCTCCGACACCCTCTTGCCCCTTCCTTTTAATCCCCTTTCGCCCTCCGTCTCTGCCGCTGCTCTCTCTCTCTCTCTCTCTCTCTCTCTCTCTCTCTCTCTCGCTCTCCCTCTTTCATTTCCCTCGCCTCCTCTTTTCGCTCCCTTTTCACGTTTTATCCCCTCAGTTCTGTTTTCTGCCGGCGACAAAGCGTCGAGACGCGTAACAACCCCTTCCAAGTACTGCGAATATTGTTTCGCGTCAAGCAGCCGGCTGGAGGTATTAATTTACACCGTTCGCGGGGAAACAGGCCGTAGGACGGGGCCGGAGGGATTCTTTAATTTCGTGGGAGTGTTCCCTTATCGGAGGAACGCGTTCCGCTCCAGCGGAGAGGGCTCTTTCGCGCGGTGAAACCTTTTTACAATACACTCACTCTACGGTAACGTTGTTAAGGTCTCTTTACGCGCACGCTGAAATTACGACGCGGTTTCCGGGGGGGCCGGCATTTTCCTCGATATTTTTCGCGCCCTTGCTGCCCGATTGTGAAGCTCGAGTGGCGTTTATGCGCTACCCCGCGCCGGGGAAGCAGCGTCGCCGCGGCGATGAATTCTGATTGAAATCACGATCGAACAGTTGTTCCGCGATAACCGAGCTTCTCGTAAACATCGCCGGATATTTGTTTGAAAGAAGGACAGCGAATGAAGAGGTGGGCAACGTGCACGCGCATACGTTTACGTCACGAGCACGGCAGGACTGGATGTCGCGCGTGGAACGTGACTGTGACACATGGCGGTATCGTAAGCGCGAGGCGTATTACGCCGTCGGAGCGATCTGAAATCGATTGACTCTGACCTAGAAGGAAGGTTAATTTGGAATCGCGTGCATAGGTTTCAATTAGGAGTTTCCCGGAATGCGTCGACACGTGCGGCTCGACACCTCGCGCGGCAGCGCGTTCACGGCGCGTTCGTCCGTTTCGGCGCATTTTAAGCCCGATAGCTGGCACGTGCTGCAGAAATTTACTCCTCGAGAACTTCGACTAGGAAAGTTTGCGGCGCAGAAATGCCTTCTGGAAGAATTACACCGCCGTATTTTATGGCCACTCAGAGGTGGAAGGTTGAGTTTAAATACTTTGGTAACTCCGGTTGAAACGAGTCTCGCGCCTTCGCAAATTTCGCAAGTTAGATTGGGTAACTTAAAGGGACACAGGGATCAAGGAAACGATATGAATCGTCACCGTATTTAGCTGCCCTGTTCAACCTGCGTGCTTCGCCGAAAGGAAAATGAGTGGCCCGGTGTAGAGGTGGTGGAGACGAAATCTGGGAGGGTACAAACGGGGTCGGTGGCGGTAGGGGAGACCGGGGCTAAAAGTTCCGATTTCGATAAAACATAAAAAATGACCGCAAAATAATGTAGTTATTCTCTTCACTATTGACTAATTTCTTGTTAAATTTATTACATTTTATGATTTTAAGCTTGTATTTAATATATTGCAATAGGTTTTTCATAAAAAGTCATTTTTTTGGGCGCTGGTCGAAGCGGAACTTCTTACCCCTTTATGGGGCAAGTTGTTATCGCATTGGGGTAAGTTGTTACTAAGATATAAAAGTTGCATTTTAAGGAAATACTTCATTTTCTAATTAAATAAAACAGAATTTTACTAATAATAATGGTTATTTATGAAGGTTCGGACCAACAAAAATGTATTATCTTTAAAAGAAAACCAAAACAATATAGGGTAACGCATACAGTTGTTGACCCCTATAAAATGATTAAAAAAGTAGGAAATATAATATAATGCTTCTTTTATATAATAAAATATATCTATATTTCAGTGGCCCAGATATTTTTGTTCCGAATATAATTATATTTTATCATAGTAAAAAAAGCATTATATTATATTTCCTACTTTTGGGGAAGAGGATTAATTATTGTATAGGGATCAACAACTGTATGCGTTACCCTAATAATCATAAACACTATCTTTGGTATAAAAACTAAAATCTACAAATCAGTCTTCTATTCAACTGTTTGTGGGTACCCACTTATTGAGATTTGTACCTACTTGTAGCCTACAGTGACTTCTTGTCCAGATTGTAGTTTTTTAATAACTCTTGATAGAGTCAAGTGGCAGATATTGAATTCTCTAGCGACAATTTTTATCTTTATGCACAACTTCGATGGAAATGATGCCACATTTCGCCTTTCATTCATATGTTCGCATCTTAAAGCACAGCTGGAACAATTTATACATTTGCGGTGGGGCAAGTTGTTACGGTAACAACGTGCCCCAAATCACGGGAACAACTAGCCCCTATCGACAATTTAAGAGATTACTTTACTTACACATATATTGAAACGATAAACACTATTACATCATGTTCTTAAATGTCATTTCATACATAAGAACTAATCAATATCGACGTTAAATAATCGAAAGAGACCAAAAAATAATAGTAGGAAAATATTTACTTATCTGGTACGCGACTAATAGGTCCTCGGTTACTACCACACAACTCGCTGTTGCGGGCTCTATTAAAATGGCTGACAGAGTGGCGTGATCAACTCACACGGAAAAAATAATTTAAAGTACAAAGCTACTTTCATATTGAAGATAGAACTATCGGAACAACTTACCCCCGCAACTTTTAGCCCCGGTCTCCCCTACGTTCTATCGAGTTTGTCCGTGAACGTCTTCCGGCCGGGAAGCAAGGGAGTCTAATTACCGTTGCTTCGGTCAAGTAGCGGCCGTACGAAGAACAAGCCACCCCCGCGGTCTGCGGTAATTGAAACTAAATGAATTTTGAAATGTCGTTCAAAGCCAGCGGCGCGGCGCGGCGCGGCTCGAGCAAAAGGTGGAAAGTTTACTGACCGTAAGCGGCAGCCGTGACTCCCTGGATGACCCAATTCGTGGACGACACGGAAAATAACGAAACGCCCGGGAATTCAATTAACGACGCGCTGCCGCAGCCAGAATTTAGACCCAACTTTTCCGCCGGGTCTGAATTAACAATAAGGTAGAAATCAGGCTGCCGCCCGACCGCCGCTTCTCGTCATTCGCTTTAATTATCATTCGCGTGGCTCAGACCCGCTCCGCGCAGAAGACGAGGAGCCGAGAGTGGCCACGGAGCGCTTGCGAGGGCGGTGTCTCTTTGTTACCAGAGAAAGATGCAATCGATGGCGCACGAAGGTCTGTGTCGTGACCCAAATCGGGCAAGACCGAGGGCGCAACATCTGAAACTATATCGAAGAAGAACCGCGCGCTGCCTTGATCCCGATTGATCGATTTATGGTGGATGCAACAGCCGCGCCGCGCCGCGCCGCCCAGAGTTGCGGAGCCCAGACCACTCATCTCGCGCCGCTGCACCACCAAGATACACAGATACACATTATCGTCTCGGCTGAATTACGAGGCCCGCTGGGGAAGTTCACCCCGGCCGACGCTAAATTTTCATTTGCCCGGGTATAAATCCGTGGCAGAAGCTGGCGTTTGAGCTGGCTGTACACACGGCGCACGTACCGTCCGGGCAGTATATCGCCCAAGTCCTGCAACTTGATGTCTCCGCCGCATACGACCGTCGGCGTCGACTCCTGCTACATAATCGTGCATAATAATTATGACGTCATCAATTAGCCGGCCGCCAGTGACATTAATGCGTGCTCGTATGACCGCGACAGGTCCTCGCCTGTGTAGATTAACAGAGAGGTGCATCAAACATTCGTCTGTGCGCGCGCGCGTCGAAATCGAATTCGGGCTCTCGATCGCCACCGAAATCACAGCTATTTCACGAAAACCGCTTCGTCTATTAGCGGGGAATCGAAATTTCTCTGATCGCCCTCCTCCCCTGCCGCGTCGCCAGCCCCAACTGGCCACCCCTTTGAGTCGTTTCACCCGCGGCGTCTGGGGATTTTATTGGACCGCCGCGCCGGTTAGCCGTGAAATCGTATTAATTTGCGCCGGCGATGCATCGCCTGGCAGGTGGAACGCGCGTCCTCCCCCGTTTTTAATTATGTTAACGTATGCGGTCCAGATTATAGATACGATCGGTGTAATTCGTTATCCTTCCTCCGCTCGATATGTATCCACTGTGGACTGCGACGCCGCGCCGGCCGTGCCGCGTGCCGAGCCGAAATTCAGTTTATCGCTAACGCTTGGTGTGTTATTGTTTTAACGACAAATGACGTGACGCATTGCGCACCCCGCGTCCGTGTGTGATCAATGATTTCCCAATTTTCCCGCCTGCGTTTGCGCCCTACCTTCCTCCTGGCGGCGAACCTCAAACATTTCATGGATTCCACGATTCGGGACTCTTGCCGATTTCTTGCTACTACTTTCTCAATCCCTCGTCTCATCCACTGACATGGAGAGTTTGCCAGGTGTCCGCCTCCGGTTGCTTTGACTTTCGGATATGTTTTAGAGGGCCGAAAAATAAGATGTACGTGTTTCTTTATAGCGGCCCGTTTTCATATTTAGGGGGTGAAACCACCCCCCAAAGTTGTAAGATTTTCAGGTGTTCGTCTCCGATTGCTTTGGATTCTGGTGTCTTTTTATTTTGGCCTGTTTGCGTGTTTGGGGGTGAAACCACCCCTCAAAGTTATGACCCCTCCTGCAATCGAAGCCGTGGAGGCTATTAGAACGATGTTATTTTTAAAACATAATGACGCAAGGGTACTTTAATCCGCAATAAAGATCGAGTGCCGTTATCGAGAGACCTCTTACTTCTTACGTAGGCTTCTTCGACGTACAATATTATCAGGTTCGTCGGGTTAATTGCTATCCCAGAGACTGCAAGATGGAGCCTTTGGCCGAGCATCTGCCACTTTTACCAGGCACGATGGGGAGGCCATTCAATATTTGATGGTAACGCGCTCGACGAGCTGTAAATGAACCCTTCCCCGAGCCGGCAGCCGCGAAAGAGCGGAGCTACGCATAAAGTAGAAGGTTGTTGGCTCATCTGCACCCCCTCACCCCATCCACCAAGCCCACTGGTGAAAGGTTTATGTGTTATCTGGGGAAGTTTTGCCGTTGATAAATTTCCTCGCCGAGAGCGTGCCGAAGGAACGTTTCCCTCGTCGAACGGCGCAAGCTGCCGCCGCGCCGTGTCCCAGCTATTCATCATAATCCTTCGCTTTTACGCGTTTTCCTTCGGGTACGGTTCCCTGTAGTTTCATACTTTCCATGCCCTTCGCTTCTGCCCCATGAACGTTAAGGGCGATCGTTCGCGCGTGTCCGTAATTTTGTCAAACAAGTTCAGTAGGAAATGTACGTAAATTCGAGGATAATGAGTATTTCATTGCAACGTTTGATGTGGTTTTTGGACCGAACATCGGTACGAGGGTGAAACAGTTATTCGAAGCAGTTATTAGGGGCCCTGCTCGATGCAATGGCCGAATGAAAATTATATGTAATTGTTCCCAGTGACATATTAAAAAGGGGGGGAATGACAATGAATTACATAATGAATTACCGCGTATTAATTTATAATTAGCATGTGGGAAGGAACGTATCGTGGGAGGGATCTATTGTACCCAGCAATATGCGCAAGTTACAGGTGTGTGGGAAGGGCTAGGTTAATTTATCCGATACAGGCAATGCCTTGTGACCATACGAGAGGTCATTGGCAGCCTTTCACGCTCTAATTCGCATGCATGCGCATCTAGTGTAATTCGCTAATACGGCGTCTCGATTTCCGCTTCATTGGCCCCCAATTAATAACTCAACATCTACATAGTACCCGGCTATGCCCACGAGCTCGTGCCGCAACCGAATTCAAATAGGACACGATAAGTTATGCGAGCGTTTCACGTTTATTTGCATGCTAAGAACTCTCCGCTCTGCCGCTGTGCCGTAGTCCCTGCGGCTGACTGGAGCCGGTTCGTTCCACTTGCGCCCCTCAGCCGCCACAAGGCTCGGGCAAGATATTTCTTTTGCGTGCGCATCTCGAAATTAATCGAACACATCGGCCACGCTGCTGGCAAACGAAACTCGCAGGCTGCTTCCTCGCCCCGCCACGCGCGGCAAGAGCAGCGCAAATAGACCGACGTAAGGGCCCCGGCACTGACGGAGTACTAACATTCGCACATGTACGACGTAACAGAGGTCCGTTTGCCGTGCAAACATCGCTACTCCCTCGCGGTGTATCTGCGAGCTAAAACTCCCACTTCGTTAGAAGGCGCAGATTAAGTCCGCCTAGTTCGGCTAACGCAAGAATACACGGGGGAAGCTGGGAGCTCGCTGCAGCCGGGGCATGAGCAAACGTGTCAAGCGCATAGCGTTTAAGTTTCGCAGGTGGACGACGCCGGGAACTTGCGGTGCCCGGCAAACAAACAGCAAACACAGCACGGACAGCCAACGTGCATTCCGTGTCGCTACAAATGATAAAGTTGCGCAAACACGGCGCATTCAGCCCCTGTTGAGGCGTGAATGAGGCGTGATTGAGACGCGAATGGATTTTTTTATAAAACAATAGAAAAATGCGTACACCGGGTAGATAGAGATTGTAACGGCACTGGTCGGTTGTCGGCCAGATGACGACTTCGTGGGCCGGGGAAGAAAGGGTCATAAAACACGGCGAGAGGGTGCATGGCGAGCGGCTAGGCTACGTCATTTGGGAAAACCCAAGCGTCCTTTCCGTTCCTCGCTACTGGGTCTCCCGCGCGAATTTTTGTCTTTTTCTAAATGACCAATCAGAGGGCCAGCTTGAGCTTTCTTTTCTCGGCGCTAGCAGCGATGGCATTTCCGTTTTCACGTCGACAAGAGGGTAAGCGGGTGACGCCATGGGCACTTCTCACCGATCGCTCGAACAGATAACATCACTTATAACTTTTACTTCTAATATAGTTACTAGTCATTAGTGTGAGTTTCTGTATTCATTTATTTCTTGTACCATCCTGCACGAACGTGAGTCCATTCATTATAATTGTACGTGAACTGGTTCGGCAAATACGTACGAACATTTGCGTACTCAACAGCCCCGAATAAACTCGTCACACGCGCGAAATTACGCTGCACATGTGTAACAGGAAAAGATAGCTGACCGATCGGTGAAAGAGACCGTTTTGTGCGAACGAGGAAGGAATGTCGCATCGTCAACTGTTCATTCCCAAGGTTGAGATGAAACTCGTTCGGGATTTGTTATTTTGCAACTAAGTGCCGACTATGAAGGACCAGCCTCAAATAGGGAACAATGTTCAATCACCTTTCCAAAACGTTTATTTAACAAACTTAACTTAGACGAGGATAACAGCGTAATTCCAAAAGAACTATAGGGTAGAAGCCCCAATTACTGACACATTAAGGACTGACTCTAATATTATTGCATAGTATCTGTATTTATTGACTAAAAGTATAAGTTTTTTATTTTTTTTATTATGGTTTAATATGTTTACTTCATGAAAAACGTTTTGTGGGTCTTAGAATTTCTATTTTTATATATAAATTCATTAATCTAAAAAACATATTTCTAGATCTATTACTGACACCTCTAAAACGTGTGTGACTGAATTACTGACACCCCAATTACTGCCAGCTAACCTAATACTGTTTATTACTCGTTTTACGGTTATGTCGTCTCATGTACATGAGCAACTACTGCTATGACAGTAATACCAAAATGCTTGAAACGCTTGTACCAATCACTATCACCCATATATTAATTAAAAAGGCTTAATTAATCGTTATATTACGATCGTTGTGACTTTCTATGATACTTATATTGTACTAAAAAATTATTGTTTATTATGTAAATAATTTAAATATAGTAATTATAGCCCTTTCTTTAGTGCCCTGTTTTCTCTTTCACTAGTAAGGAAGTCGCCATTTCCACTGTTGTAATCAAATTAAAATTTTGTATCGTCTTATAGAAATTAATGAAAAAAAAATATTAAGTGGTGCATTTTCTAGCGTATAGATTATAGGTTGAATTACATAATTCTTTTTGTGTATGACTTTACAACGTTTATTTATTCGTTATTTTCAGTAAAATAGCTTAAGGTGACAGTAATTGGGTAGGTGTCAGTAATTGGGGGTTCTACCCTAGAGTGCATGATATAATTTCAATGTCATCGTTCGCACGAACAGGAGTCTATCTCTACAAGGTTTTTCGAGTTCTGGCTATCCGCGCGTCGTCGAGCTTCCCTCAAATCTCTTATCCCTCCTTCCCAGCCCGGAAAATGGGCCCTGCCCAATCAGTGTTCCGCGTCTTGGTCGTACCCTGCCATTGCGCCCTGGCGTTGGCGTTGGCCTCCTCCGATTGTTTATATTGACTCGGCACTGCATGGGAAAAACCCTCGGTCCCTGACGTCACCGGTGGCCCACTAGCTGGCGAAAACCGTTGAACGGTCGAACCCACGGTGTGCCGTCAAGAGCCCAATTTCACGGTCTGGGATGTGTTGAGACTCGGCGCTCCGAGGACGATAGCGCGAGTCAAGGACTTCTTAGTCTATTGCAATTTATGTTTCCGCATCCCTCTTGGAGATGCGGATGGGAACAAACTTTCTTTAAACATATGTCACCACCACGGTGGTCTTGCTAACGTACGACTAAACATCAACTCTCTTTCGAAGATCTTCATCGATCAGTTTCCTCCTCGATCCACGTTGGCAAGTTCCGAGGGCCAGAGGAGTCAGACGAAAGCTCGGCTAAGGGACCGGAGGATCAACGGAGGACTGCGCCAAGGCCTTTCCAACCACTTGGCTGTACTTAAAGCGACGTCTTCGGGCACGAATCTCGTGGCGGTAGTTTGCGATCAGGTTGATTCGCGGGACGAGCTTCGACTGCTGCCTAACTAGAATGATCCGAAGAACGAGTTAGGAAGTTCCTCGTTGCGGTACACCCGGGTCAGCTGGACGGGAAAGACCCAGAGACAGGTCAGCCTCGTCAGCCGGAAACCATTCACTGGACTGTCCGGGGCAGAAGTCGTTTAACGGCATGTCCGAGAATTGCTGTAGATCAGGAAAACGATTCAGCGATCACGGCGAGGGGCTAGCAATTACGGTAGCCCGCGCTGGAGCAGTACATTGCGGAGCATGCACTCTAATACAGCCAAAATAACCTTCCATTATTATACGCCCGGGGGAAACGTGGCTGCTTAACGGGTGTCTGAGGTTAACAAGAGGCAAGTGGGTGAAAAGTCTTACGATTGTCGTTTACGCCAAGTTCGCTCCCGGCTCGCGTGGCTCTATAACCCCCTCAGGTGCGGGAAGTTAAGATGATTGCGCGGGGGCAACTGCCGAACAGCATTGCGGACGGCTATCAGAGGGATCCTCAAGTTTTGTATAAGGTTCTCAGGGATCGCGAGTTGAAAAAGTCGGATAACTGTCGCCGCTTACGTAATTGCTTTTGATCGTCCCGAACTTACTCTGTTACTCTTTCCGCGGTACTTAGCATTGTTTGAAACTCGGCGAACTTTCTGCGAATTGATCCCCGCGGAGCAGAAATCTTCTTTGCACGGAAATTATTGGGAGCAGCTTGGAAGAGTAAGTAACTCCTTGGCCGGGAAAGTTGCAGATACACGTCGCTCCAGTCTCCTCCTTCGTTCTGTCGCGCTCCTGTCCCGCTCTTCTCACCAGCCCCCTATAAATATTATCGTCGATGCTGTATCCGTTTACCTCGCATCTGTTTGCACGCTTTTCATCTCTTGTTATCGGATCCACGCCGAGCCTCGAGAGGAAGTTGAAGCTTCGTCTTAAATAACCTGAAGCGGCTAAACAGTTTTGCCAACCATCGTCCCTACCCCGCCGCCCGAAAACTTTCCTTTCAAACCGGGGAACGTTTTGCAACTTTCCCCAGCCACCCCCGCCGCGCCCCTCGTGATAAATAGCTCGGTTCGCAAACGTTACCATTCCGCCGACACGAATTTTCATTTTATCCACCACGCACGCTACATTGTCCGAGATTTTCTAGGGCGACACCACGCTCTCATAAATTGTTCCACGCTCGCTGGAATTGTATGCGTTACGCGCGATACAATAGTGGCAGTTTCTAATTTGATTTATAGGACACCGTGGAGCGGGAGAGCCTTGAAACGATCATTCCAGCCGGTTCTGGAGAAAAGTGGGAAATATTGTCGGCTGTGAAAGCGGTCAGTAGTATCGGGAAGATATAAATCCTTTTCGTTTTGCCGGAGCAGAATAGTTGAGATTTCTGGCCCAGGGGCACGCCAGAACTGTGCGGAAAGCGTTTCATTCAACGCGTCTGTTTTTTAACTTTTTCCAGAAAATGGACTTTATAAATTTATCGGGTGTCCGTGTACTCGACGGAAACGTTTCGGTGATTCATTCGCAGTTGGAACGCGAAGCGTTAACCGACGTATCGCAGAAAGTGCGCATGGTAACCGCGAAAGCACGCGCCGCGTCCGCCGTTTCTTTCCACTTTCGGGAGATTGTAAACGAGAAAACGACCCACCGATGGAAGTGAAATTTCCTCCGCATCTCCGACCATCTCCAGCCCCTCGATCGTTCGCGAGCTATCCGGGAATTTGCGCGAAACCCCCTAGCGTATCGACCCGAGTCGGCCTGTATCGCGCGCGCGAGACAAACCCCCGTAGCGGGGCTGATTCGCGACGTCGTGCCCGATAAAGTCACCGGCTCCCAGTGATTTCCTACAGCTTAAAACAGCTTTTAAAATCCCGGCGAGCCCGGCTCGATATCGGAAAATGTAAATACGCCACTCCCGGGGCCGTGGTTAAGGGTGGGTTTCAGGGGGTGCGCGGCTGACGGCCGGCCACCGCCGCGACCGGTCGGATTCGCCTGCTTTTCCCGAATTCGCCTTTATTTGTCCGCCCCGCGTATCCAAGTTCGCAAGTGGATAGCTGCCGCTGGAATGCGAAACAAAAGAGAATGAGCTGTAGAATATCCGAAAACAATCCATTGTGCCCGCGATCGACTGACTGCCAGCCCCCGGCCCCGCGCCCCGAAACGCGCCGCATAAAGATCTAGCCGCTGCTCCCGGGGCTATTGGGCATGATGCACCGCAAAGATGCTCGGCTTTCCTTGCCAAATGTCTGGCCGGACACGTTCGCCGAGCCGGCTACTCGCTTTGTTCACCGTTCGGAACGGTGGTTGCATGCATCGCGCAGAGGGAGGCGGAGTACAATGTACAGAGAGAGAGAGAGAGAGAGAGAGAGAGAAATATACGTACGTCACCTGAACGGAGGGCGAAAAAAGTTTATCGATTTAAATATCAATTTCTGTGAAATCGATTCGATTCCCACGAGTCGCTCGGTAAATGGCAGGTGGCAATTTCCTCGTGGATCGAATCGTCATTAAAGCCTGGTAGCTGGGCCGGCGCCTCGCGGGACTTTAACGAACGAATCATTTTTCACGATGCATCGACGAACGGTGGTGAATGAATCGAAACGGAAGGAATCGACGAGGAGGAACGAGGGAAGTGGAAAAAAGAGGCCAGCGTTGCAACGTTTACAGGTCGTGAATTTCCCGGAGCCGTCCATCGGGCCGAGCTGCAATTCCGTTTAAGTGGAAAAACTCTCGCCGGTGGTCGATCACTCTGCTGATAATATTTGCAAGCTCCGCGAGGGCTCGTGAAATTTTCACGAGATATACGCGCGTGCAGGACCGGCGGGTTACGCCAGTCTGCCGTCGATCGATTTCCAAGGAAATGTATCGCGAACTTGCCTGGATCTCACTCGAGCCCGTTGATCGATTTATCGGGGCTATCTCGAGCGCGGCGCAAGGAGATCCTCCGCGCTTATGAGTATTAACGATGGATTAGGGCGCACTCTCCCCCCCGGGAATACTATTCATCCGGAGGAGGCCGTTCGTCGGGCTTTTACCTGGGGTCGGCTCGACAACGTCAACCCCATTGCGCCGGGAATTAATCTCCTTGGGCGGAAGTAGAATTTTATCGCGGCAGGGTAATTGGCAGTTTCGGGGTGCGACGAAATAAGGGGGTGATATTTTTAGAGGGATCTCCGGTGATTTCATCCGCGCCCCACGATTCCTGGATAATTTTTGGCCACGTCTATCCCCGGGAACAAAGGTAAGCTTCATAATTCTCAGATTGGAGATTGAAAGAATCTGTTCTGCGCGGCAGTGCGCTCTGTGAAGCTGCTAGCGGCACGTGCACGCGGAGATCTAGTGAAAAGTAATGACAGTCCCTGCACAGATGATCACACGGCGCGGAGAAATTAATCTCAAAAAGGAATAGAACGTCTCTAGGGGATGGTAGCGTCGAGAAGCGTTCAAGAGAGGAAGAAGGGAGGAAATAAAAGCGACAACTCCGTTGAATTTACACGAACAAAATAGGGGAGAGTGGTGCTGGTGTTTCCAGCCGCGGTGTACTCGTAAACCGGTGGATTTGTTTTTTATAGTTTGTCCATTTAATTCCAGCTGCGGCGACGGCGTCTCCTCTTTTTATGTTTAAAAATCGGAATAATAATTTCCCGTGTATTTGTTGCGACGTGGACGCGGAATATATTTCTCCTCGGACTCGGCATATTTTCGCGATGGAAATGCTTTTGGCGGTGCGAAAACAGGAATTCGAAGAATGCCGGGGAAGGCAAAGGGCAGTTTAAACGGAGGTACGATTTACTTCTCAACGCGGTTGCGAAGCGAACGATTACAAATACACTGAACATTTCGGCTTTAAATTACACCGCCTTAATTTGGTTTGAAGCTCTCGAATCTTCAAACGTCACGTTAGTCCCTATTAAGGGGGAACACCACTGTGACGGCCGGAAATGTAAGCCATTTTTAAGAATTTTTTTCAGGAATAATTTACAGTTTTCATAGAAATTTTGTATTGTCTATCTTTAGTACGCTGTCTTAAGAGACTATACAAAAAAATAAATAGAAAAACATGCATCAATTTTAATATATTAATTAATCTTCTAGATCTTCCCACGCGAGCTGATCGAATGTGTAACTATGGAACAGCAGGTCCGAAATTAAATTTCATTTTTTTTTTATAAACTATATGAGAGTAGTTTCCGTTGTGCGTACGGATTCTTTGATTGAAAACCAATCTTTTTTAAATACGCTCGAAAAACTGTCCATCTTATTCGCGGATTTTCGAAAATTTTCTTCTAAAGCGCACCATTTTTACAAAAATAATTTGATTAAGAAATTGGTACGCACAACGGAAACTACACTCATATAGTTTATAAAAAAAAAATGAAATTTGATTTCGGATCTGCTGTCCAATAATTACACATTCGACCAGCTCGCATGGGGGGTCTAGAAGATTAATTAATATATTAAAATTTATGGATGTTCTTCTATTTATTTTTTTTGTATAGTCTCTTAAGACAGCGTACTAAAGGTAGGTAATAAAAATTTTCTATGAAAACTGTAAATTATTCCTGAAAAAAATTCTTAAAAATGGCCTACTTTTCCGGCCGTCACAGTCGTGTTCCCCCTTAACGAACTCGGATCCAAAGAGAATGATCTCTCCGAACGCCTTTCCCCGCGGCAATTTCATCTACATGCCAGTGCATATTGCGAGCATCGCGCGGCGCTTGTGATCTTATCGCGAAGTACGCGAACAAATCCGACGTCAGATAAATTTCCAATTTACTTGTGCCGACTTTACGAGCCGGAGCGCGGCCTTTCAACGGATTAATGAAACTCGACGATGCCTGGCGTGTTCATCTGGCCACAACGATCGCTCAAGGAAACATAATAACCAGCCATAGCCGCACTCAGATAAGAGCAAAGTGGCTCCGTTAACCCTCCCCCGAGGTTCAACGTCACAAGGGGTGGAAGTAACGTGCTCTCTGCACTTTAGGAGATATCTGGATCGTTGATCTTGGTCCAGCAAGTGGATTTCGCTTGACTAGTCGCGTTCTGTCTTCAAAAAATTCTGCAGCCCTTGCCGCATTACCTGCTTGTCCCATCTTCTCCTTGCAGAAACGTCTGCCCGATTGTCGAGCTGCACGGCATGCTTCGAGTAATTACTCTCAGTCATAAAGCGCCCCAATGCCTGATTACGCAGGCCACTCGTTCGACGAGCTGAGAATTCTCGCGGGTGGAAATAACCCGTGTACATCACGCACTCCTCGCGTTTTCCACCCTTATCGAGCTCATTGATCCGCCAGTTCCCTGAAAAACGACCGTCTATGCGAAATTTCATAAAGCCGTATCGTAACAGGGTTGCGAAATTGTGTCATTACGCTGCGCTCGCTCACGACGTCGTCGTCGTCGAGCAGTTTTAATGAGCTTGGAAATTACAAAAATGCAAAAAACACGACGGCAGAGCCGCGGGATGCTTTAAATGGTGGCAACGAATCACGGTAAAAAGCAATTTATTTTCCATTCTACCTTGCAGTATTCCATCTTGCCAGCGGGAAGTATTAAAGCGCGAGGTTACTTTTTAAATCCAGCTTCTGGCGGGTCACCGTCGCGTCGCACAGTGGGGCACGTAACATAGGATTCGCGGAAAAAATCTCATAACTTCGATGTTTCTCAATATTTTTGAATACTTTTTTTTTATATTACTTCTTAATAGCCAACGGTTATATGGACAGGAACATTAATAAAATTAAAGCATCTATCACAAATAAAATAACAATAAACCACGTACACATTCGGTACATAAAAACCATATATGATAATTATGTTTCTAATAAGTATGTAATATTACATAAAAAACGAATTGATTAGCATCAAACATTATAAAACATATTAGAGAAAGAAAATAACACAATAGTGTAATAACATATAACATTAAACTACTAAAATTACATAATAAAACAATTAATATTACTGTTCATACAAACTAAAACTACCAAAAAGTAATATAAAATAGAAACTATGCAAAAGTAGCGAGAAATGCCGATGTGATGAGTTTCTGCGAAATCGCATGCACAGCGCACTCGGGTGATTATGTATTAATAACAGCCAAACTTGCAAATATATGCAGCCAATTTTTGGAGGGCTGTTAGTAGATGGTATCTGCTTTCAATTAGTACTATCTAGAGACCGGAGGAAGGCGGAGCTTTTTTTATAAACCTAAAAGAGTTAATGAAAACATGAAATACTAGGTAGCTTCATTTGAAGTTGTATAGTGGGATTACGGCGAAGAGTTTTCGAAAAGTATTTATGTTACAAATAAGCTGAGACTATGCACATTCGAAATACACGAGGTACAAAAATAAAAATATCTAGCGGAATTCAGAAAAAAATCGACAACCTGGTACGAATATTGACACGTTTCCCGTCAGAATACGAAAGGTTAACTTCAGATCAATTTTTCTTTGCAATTAATATGAATATGACATATCTGTCATATAGATTAGATACGTTGGTCCATCGGCTATCAGGATACAGTGATGAATACACAAAAATACAAGTTTCATTTTAAGACTTTTTTCCTCTCCAGCCCCACTGTGCGTCGTCCTGCAAACATTCGGCTTCATCATTTATTCTCCATTGCGTGCGCATTTAATCGTATTCATGTACCTCTCGGGATGGAAAGTGCGGCTTGATGTTATTAAACGGCCCTAGGAAAGAGCAGGCTACTTAAACGAAGCGAGTGCTTGTAAAGCAACTGTAGTCGTACACGAAGGCAATTTTCCCTAACCCCGGGCATAAACATCAGAACAGTACAATGCTGTGCGATGTACAAGCAAGCCTGCATAAATGCATTGTCGCCGTCGCTATTTGGAGCGAGGAATTCCAGGAAATACAGATTTTCGCAAAATTCGAGTGTTCTATCAGTTGTTCGATCGGTGGATTATTCCTTTACTGTCGCGGTTTCGATTGTTTCGAAATTGACGGGAAGCGGGAACGTTTACGCGAAGATAAGCCAGCGTAAAAGCGACCTATCGTGGTCAATCATCGACGGATTACCGTTTAATTAATCCGTCGAATTCGTTTTCGCGGGATCATCGCCGGCACAATGGCGTCCTGCAACCTCGTTTATCCGCGGGGAATTAGCGGCTTCGAAACGAAACCGCCCGTGTACTCGTAACCGTGCCGCGACCTACCTGATGCAGGCATCGATGACACAATTTCGCTGAGTCACCCATAGTATTTCCCATAGCCCATGAGCGATTCACCGTTCGTCTTGTCAGAGAGACAGCTCTGCTTCGAAACGCTACCCTTGTTTGAGGACCTTGCAGCAAGAAGAGTGCAGCCCCATCTTTACCACCTTCGTATAAATTAGAAAAAATTGTTTATAAAATTATTGCTGTGACTTAACGTTAAAAAGAGGACACTAATTGAAAAATATATATTTTCACACGATAAGTAGTAGGGGAAGCTCGGGCAAAGCGAATGCCCTGGGCAAAGCGGATAGTCTCTTTTTTGACTTTGTTATTAAAGATGGCCGCACGAGTCTTTCCTGATCGAGAAAGCGACCGGTTGTCCATGCTATGACAACACAATAAACTACGTGATTGCTGTTGTGCGTCGTTTGTGAAGAATAAATCAATATTGTGCGTTTTCTTACATATTTCGCTCAGGTATCTACGTGGCTTTATTAATAGTTATCGGTATTTACCACACTAAATGTTTTTTATAAGATCTCTATGTTCTTAAGATTCTATTACAGGTTAACATTTTTAATTTGTTGTTCATACTTTTAATAAACATTCCAATTTTCCACCAAGTGGGTTCTTTGGGCAAAGCGGATGGGGGCAAAGCGGAAGGTCAATCAGCAAGCTTCTAAGTTTAAAAAAGTCGATAGTAAGAAAACGGAAATAGTAAAAATAGCTAGCCCTATTTGTAGCGGTCGAGCAAAAAAAAACGACAAAAAGAGATAAGGAAAATACTGTATATTTCTGCTCTATTCCATACTGCGACCCCCCATCCGAAGACTGGATCCAGTGCAGCCAATGCACCAGATGGGCCCATGAATGCTGCACTATGTATAAAGGATCTGGCAGTTACTTTTGTGACGAATGCCAAAATTAACTATGCAGTATTTAATAACATCCGCTTTGCCCAGGGGGGTAGGGCAAAGCGGATTGATTGACTTATTTACGTTTTTCATTGTAAATAGGTTTAAATGTTTTAGTTATTAATTTTTTCCTTATTCTATCTAAAAGCTGATTAATTTTAAAAGATTATTATAATAAAAAATATTTCTCATCTCAATCGTAACTGTGTTATTTTTCTCACTAAACCTTAACACAGCCGCTTTGCCCGGGCTTCCCCTAGTTCTTGAGTCGTTAAGTTTATATTTCTATTTGTGGCGAAAAAATATTCTATAATAAAAATATTAATATTTCTATTTTTATTTATTTGCAATAAATCGCTTACTTGTTATCGAATCTGCATCGGACTCTGCGCGCATTGCACGTCATAACTCGGAAATTCCAAAATGGAGCAGCACCCCTCTTGCAAAGCGACGGTGTTTTTTATAAGAAGAGTGTCGGTGTCGAAGATATTAACGCTCCCTGAGAGCATACAACCTTCTGCCGCTCGTAAATTCTGCATCCTCTTTATCGCGGCAGGAAAAAGTTTTACGACGAAGAATTATTTTAGCGCGATCGCTTACTTTTCGGATATGCCGCGGAAAAATACGAGCCTCATAAATATCAGCGGCTTTCGAGTGAAAATACCGCTCTCTGTATTGGGGGATTTCCACGGTCAAAATAGAGTCTCACCTCGTTGATCATCGATTAATTGGTCACTGCACGCTTTACGCACTTGTTCGCGTTGCGCGACAGAATGTCGCTTTCACAAATTATCTCGGTAAAAGTGGTACAGAGCTCGAGGGCAGCCTGGAGAGAAATGCAGCTGTTATCGATTCGAAGGGGATACCGATGATAACTCCGCCGGGGAACGACGTACGGACGAGATCGGAAAGCGAGCGCGCGCGTACGCGTATTCCAGTCGCTTTTACTCCCTTGGATTAACTCGACTCCTCGGTATTCCGGGGAACTTCGCCGCGTTCTTCGCGAGCGTACCGCTTGTTCCGAAACAATAGATGTTTACTTTATTGAATACTGTTAAGCGAGGGCGCGCACGAGCTATTTCTGAAAGCGATCGTGCAGTAGGTACGTAGCTCGGGCTGTACGTGGGCTGCATGCGTTCCCAGATGGAAAACGGATGGCATTCGGTTTCACGAATTCATCGACGCGCAGGAAGCTAAATGTTCGCTCCCCCAAGTGCATCTGCATTGGCCTGGAAGCCGTGCAGGTGCTCGCGTTCTCAGAGCTATGTATCAATCGTTAATGAGGAAAAAGGCAATCAGCTTTACGGATCGAGCAGATATTAATTCAGCTGGCCGTTCCAGTGGCACGAGTCATCCTAATAAAGATGGTCCACGAACGAACGATAATGTCTTGCCAGGGTATTCCAGGGGTGGCAGCGTAGCGCGGGTGGCCGTGATTTCGCGACAGGCGGCAAGAGCTTCGCGATAAATACCACGACAGCCTCCTTGGATAATTTATTCGCCAAGTTAACGCGCCGACCTGGCAGTCCTCCCTACGGACCACCATCTCGACCTTCTTCCCGCTTTACCCCCCGGTTCGTCCCGTTGCCCTACATCCCGCTGGAAACTGGGTCGTCGAGGTTCGAGGTATCCGCGCGCTAAGTACTATCCCGCGAGCGGGTTTTGCCAAGGAAATTCGTGCCTCTGAGGGATCTTCGCCACCCCCGAACCGCCGCTATCTCCGTCCCCTTGGTATTCCCTTTTTTTTCTAAGTCGTCGCCGTCGTCGTCGGCGGCGGCGTCGCCGTTTCGTTCGCTTTTGCTGCAGTGCCAAGAACTGGCTGCGCGTAATGCATCTCTGCGCGCCAGCCAGTCCTCCCTAATGAGGCCACTTCGAAGGTTTCGCCATGTCTAATCGAAGGGGGTGAACGGTGTCAGGGTTCGAGGAGGGCACGCGTCAATGTCTCCGCTGAAACCTAAAGGCAGAGTTAAACATGTGCAACAGCGCGCATCGCGCGCCGAACCATAAAAATTTCCTACGGTACGAGGTCCTACGTTGCGCGCCGGACCATAAAAATCGACCCTTAGTTATGGTGTTCGCAGCGCGCATTGCACATGTTTAACTCTGCCTTAATGCACAGCCGCTCTGATCCTCGGCGTTCCAGCGTTATTGTATTAATCGCTGCAGCCACTCTGGCGGGGCGATCGCTTCGCGAGAGGCGTCCAGCTAATTTTAATCGGAACTGCGAAGTTATTTCCACATACATAATTGGAAAGCATACGCGGGCCGCGGCGAATAAAGAATGCATGGAAATTTCCGCGGAGCGTTCACGAATTTTGGAAATGTTACGAACTGGAAGGGAACAAGCTCGTACATTCAACCCCCGGCTGGAACTTGTGTAATTGCTTAACGCGTCGTGGCGCATTGCCGGCGAGCAGGGAACTGCGTTCCCCGCCGGGAATGGCTCCTTGACGGAATTATTACTTGCCAAGTGGAGTTTGTTGGGCGTTCGAAAAAAGTCCTTCCCTCCTCTCCTTTTTCTTTCGCTACCCTCGACCAATAAATATAGCCTGTCGGAGAATTCTTCCCCGTCGCGAGACCTCTTCCTTCCCGCTTCCTCGAGCGCGGCTGCCGGAATATCATTAAGCACGAGCTTCTTTGCGTTGCTCACACGCTGCCGCCGCGAGATTTCAACGGTGGCCCCCTTCGTGGACCGAGTCACAACGATTCCGCGCGTCGAGGACCAACGGCGCACTCGTCCAGGAATATATAATCACGTTACCGGGGGGGTTAATTAATCCGCGGCCGAATAAATTGAATTTCCCCGTGGCACCGCTCGTTCCCCTAGCGTCTTCAATTACGTAACGATTACGCCCACTCGTATTTCATGAGCGCCATTAGCGCGGCAATCCAGGATTCAGGTTTACATACAAGCAAGGCGGACGGTCGAAAGTACGTTTGTGAAAATAGTCATTTCCTGGGACACTGGTATTAATTGATTCCGACCTTCTGCGCCCAGGCTCTTGATCCTTGAGGTGCTTAATTAGCCTATCGGGCCGATAATTGTACAAGATTCCTCGGTTTCCTCGAATCTCGACCGATCGTGCTCGTTAAACCGGCTGACAAGCGAAGGCACCCACTGGGAAATTCGAAAAATTATGAACCTTTGGGGATAAGTAGAGGATATATACCTAGGTGTGTACCACGCATAATTTTTTGTTGCTCAAATTCACTCTAAGGGGATGAAATCGACCCCTGAAAATCTGGCTATTTTCTGATTTCGTGTTATAACTCGCGAATTGGAAGAGATAGAAAAAAAGTTTTCAGACAAAAGTTACTTTTTTTAATTGGGTAACTTACAGTTCTTACAGTTCGCGAGTTATAACAGAAAATCGGATAAAAGTAGCCGGATTGCCGAGGGTCAATATCACCCTCTTCAAATGAATTTAGGCATAAAATAAAGCGTAATATATGGTGACCGTACCTAATATCGCCTAGCAAAAGTTAAATCGCTGTCAATTGAATAATAATTGATATTTTTGCATGCAATTCGTTTCAAAGTAAAGAGAAATTATTCATCTTTCGTGTAGCATAAGTTATAATCGTTGAAACCTACAAGTTTTTAATTAGGAATTAAAAGACGCAAGACATGCAAAAATCTGGTCCTGAAAAAAGTGTACCTAATATCACCTACTCAAGAAATCACGTGCTGTTATTATTTCTTGCTCTATAAATGTTTTTTACCAATCTTTGATTTTATTTTTATCACAAAAATATAGAAGTTGGATTTTTAAAATATTTTATTTTTTACGCTCGGATGTACATATTGGGCAAATAAAGTTTATTTCGGTGGCTCCGCAAATTTCGTGACCGCATATGTAACAAACATTACATCGAAACCATTGTTCTCCGGTAGGCGGTATTGAGAACACGCATACTGCTAAAAGAAAAACGCTATTTTCATTACGAAAAATATTTGAATCGATTTCATTTCTTAAGTACATCATTAATTAGGTATTTCTAGTAGATATTCTTGCATTCACAGGTTTATTAGACTTACCTTCTCCGAATGTGATGTAAAATTGTGACAGTCCAATAAATTTATACACTATTCAGATTCTCTAAAATGCTTCCCTTTCTGTAATTGTTGATCACATGACGCTGCGATTACAGTATGTTTTTCCTACATATGTTTAGGTACTATTTCAGTGCATAACCGATAAATTTTAGTGCTTACTTTGCGAGATATAGCGAGTGGTAATATTAGAAACATGGGCGATATTACGCCTAAATCTATATATCCTCTATATATCCCCAAAGTATCATAATTTCTTGAATTTCCGGATTGGGGATCTTCCCTTGTGAGTCCCACTCGAGGCCCGTCTTCTGTGGTTGACGATATTTTATTCTAATCGCTCCACAAAGTGGCGGTGGAAATTGCTGCGAGCCGAGTTCGTAAAATAATCACTCTATCGAGGAGGCCGGTTTGGATGGAGTTAATCGAGTACCAGGCAGCGATACGGGCTATTTTACGGGTAATACCCAATAACTAGCTAGGAAAAGTAACGTAAATCGTTTGGAAAGCGGCACGGAACTCTGGCGACCGTATCGAATCGTCGCGTCGATACTTTTGTATACCCAGAGAGAACCGGTCAACTGTAAATTCAGCCAGCAGCGTTCCACGGGGTCGCATCAAAAGGCCGAATCGAATTTCCCGTTAATTGCCAGAAGCAGCGCGCAAATACCTATTTCCAGGCTCGTTCGATCTATTCATCGAGGAAAATTGCAAAAGATAAGCGCCCAGCCTGGAGGGTAACGAATCGAAAGAAGATGGCCGAGCAGAGCTCGAATCGATGGCATCTTGCCGTGCTCGCAATGATAAGCGTCTCCGAGCGTACCGATCCCTGGCAATGTTACCGAACATTTCATCCCTTAGCCTATCTCCTTCCTGCTGGCCCTGCAAGTGTTGTCGCTCGTTAATCCCGGCAGCCGCCACTTTGTCGGCTTTAATTGCGCGACTTAACGACGAGGAGACGTTAAAACGATTTCCCGGGAAGAAAATTTCGCGGCAAACGGCTCGGCTCGAACGGTTGAGCGGCTGAATGCACGGTCGAGTGCTCGCGTTTCATACTTGTGCACGGGGAAGAGGTTTTTTGTTTAACGCTGCGCAGCAGCTCGGCTATTACGCTGGTTATAAATGATCGATTGGAAGCGATAACGCCGCGCGCGTTGTCGAGGCTCGCAGGTGTTGGCACGATACTGCGAATAGTTGCCAACGCGTCGCCTTCCCCGTGCTCTAAGCACACACGCCCCATTGTCCGCCTAAAAATCTGAATTTCATATTCGCTTTAAATCCCGTCTAGCCGGATCGGCAGCAGGCAATTATCAGCGGGATAAAGAACGCGACACGTCGCATAAATCCCCGGCTTTTTGTTAACGTGTCACTGTTAATTTCGGGTCACGCGGGATAAGCGAAACAATTCCGGCCCGGAGTTTCTTTCTCGCTCGCCTTCCAACAGGAATACACAACGGCCCGCTCAAAATACAATAGAATTCCATTATCCGGCACTCCGGGAAAATTGTAGAATATAATTGCTCGTCGGCGAATCCGTTAAATCGTTTACTCGAACAAGCGATGCTTTAACGAAGCACGGGCTAATTACGAATAATTCTCGCCGATTAATGATGCACCGTAGACACTGCGATCGCGCCGAAGCGCTTGCACGCGTGTCGCTTTTCCGTTCCCGATCTCCCTTTCCTCTATCAGGCGTTGTTCCCCCGTTTTTGGGCTGTTTCCTTTTTTCTTTTTTCTTTTTTTTTTTATTTTCACCGCGATATTCATCGCTCGTTTACCCAGGCGGACGTAACGCACGATTATTATCGTGTAGTCTGTCGGGGGCCCGAGATCGATTCTGGCCGCTGCGTTGATTTTTTTTCCGCGCACGGGGGAGGATGTCTCGTAGCTGTGCCGGGCAGGTGGTCGCAGTTTCACGCAAATCAATCGTTGCTTAACCGCGAGTGCTCGGTGAAATAATGTCGGCCGAAAGTGGAGGCGCGCCCCGCTGGCGCAATGCTTTTCAGACGCTCCGAAGCTTTATCCCCTGGTTTCTTTATCGCTGTACTCTTTATGAAACATTACGCGAGCGCTTCGTTCCCTCCCATGGCTGCCGACAATCAAGGCAATCGCCGGGACGTGCCATGTTTACAACCCCCGCTCGTACGGGAGGGTAGTAAAACTCGCGTAACTGTACGTCAATCTCGCGTGCGCAATTACAGGCGTCGCGAGATTACAAATGCCTCTGCCCCCGTTTGCTTTTGTCGCGAAATTGGGTAGGGGGCGGTTATAGTCGTTCGATAAAGCCAACTTATCGGGGCGAGGGTTCCGGCCGAGCGCGCGCGAAACGTCCCCGTAACTTTCGCCAGGGATCGCGGCATAATTGCACGTGAAATTTCATTCTCACGTACACGCAGAAGCTCGAAACCGCCCACGAAACGGCGTGCGGTTTTCACGATCCACCTCCCGTCACCTTGGCTACGATTCCGACGGATCTCGAAATTAAAGGGCACCGAGCGCGCGCTCGCCAATTCTCGCCGGGAATGTGACGTTAAACGGGAAATCGGATGTCAGCCGTGAAAATGGTGTGAGCCAATTGTGGCCCGTTTATTCCCGTCCGGCAGGGAACTGACGAGAAGTTTCTTCGTGACAGCCAGCTCGTTATGCCGGGAAAAAGAACCGCGTGTCGATCGATGAAATTGGTGGCCAATTCACGGAGCCGGGACCGTGGTATTATAAAACTTCTGAGCGGCGCGCGGCGTCGGTGAAAGCAGCGCGATTGAATTTTATTTCCCCGCTCGCGACGTGTAGAAATGTGGCCGGAGCGAGAGGGAGGAACGAAATGAACCGGTCGCGGCATTTGCTTCAACGTTCCCTTGACTGATTTGATTTATCCGAGCCGTTGATTTATCGACCGGCACCAGCCGCCCCGGCGATTTCGCTCGGATTCGACCGCCTACTGGCGTTTACAAGGAAGAAGGGGCCGCCGCCGTTCAATCGTCGGAACAATTAATTGAACCGGTTATTCGGCGGGGCCACCAATTTTTCAGGGGCCGCGGGAAACTGGAGCGCCCCTCTCCAGGCTGTTACGTCTGCCGGCGGGCGAGGCGAAGAATGGCTGACATAAACCCCTCGATCTCCTCGACCACTTCCCGAAAAGTCGATACGTCGCGCGGCGTCGTATATAATTCCTACGCGCGCCGAGCTACGGAACGGCAATGACCTCGTTTATTCCGCCGTTTCATCGACTTCCCGGTTGATGGAAGGGATTATGCGCGCCGGGGTGGCACGAGGAAACAGGGTGAATCAGAATGAAAGAGGGTGGCGATCGAGCGAAGAAAGATTGTTGGATTACGAGGCAATGGCGTGCCGCGCTGGCCTTTCTATCAGGCGTATTCTTCTTTATTGCATCTCGGGGGTCCTTCTAGATGGGCGGGAGGAAAAAATACTCCGTTAATTGATCGGCTCCCCGAGTTTGGAAGCCGTCCGGTATCTAGCACCTTCGTTTCCAAGCTTCTTCTTTATTCCCAGAGTCGCGTGTTAAATAAACCGTCCGCGCGGCAAGAACTTTTTGGAGAGGGTGGAAGTTGAAAGTTAGAGGGAGTGGTTTATTTAATCCGCCGTGGAGCCTCGCGCTCGCCCGATTTATTGGTTTCCCTTCGTTCGCTTTAAGACCGTTCGAGAGGGCGAAGAAACGTGTTTTGTATCTCGAGTGGTTGATTTGCGCATTGTTAAGTGGGGTAGTTTTTTCTCCACGGATCTTTTCACTCGTCCAGGGCCCTCGCGGCTCTTGCAAATAGCGGCAAAGGGTGTTTTATGACGTTACAACTTTCACGAACAACTTTCATCGTTTCTGCGGCCGCGCCGGTGTGCATACCGTACCTAACTTCTTTTGAATCCCGCGTGAGATGATTTTCAGAGGGAACACTGGATAACTCCTCGACAGCTACAGTTTGTTTGGGAACCATGTTACGCGCGCGCTCCTAGTTAAGAACGAATTGAAATGTATGAATAGTGATCTGTTTGACAAATTATTATTCCGCGTATTTCAAGCATAGAACGCCAGAACCGCGCGTGGCTCAAAATTGAAGGGGAGCGACCCAACTTTTCAAACATTTTAACGAGTCTGTCGCTCTGAAATAATTGCAACAGGGGCGAATTATTTTCAATGACACGCTCCCAACAAATGACCTTTTTCTAGAGAAGCTTAATATAAAAATTACGTTTCAAAGCTGTAGCACGATTGTGAAAGGGAATAAAGTGATGAAATTCCGCTGGTTATGACATCTCTGAAAGGGGGCGAAACATAAAAATGATATTTTAAAGCCGTGTAACCACAAAACGGTCCCACGAATGGGTTTAGGGGAAGCATCGCGCTGTGACGAGATCACGCCCGCGTACCGAAATATTACGTATTGTGTTATTTCCGGGAATTTAGCGTCCCTCGGACGAAGCTTGTGCCCGTATACGCGGCGCACATCTTATAAAAGGTCGATGCGAATTTTCTCTTGGAAAGTTCCCTTCGGTTACGCTTCTTGATAAACAGGATTTCAGTCCGTGGCACCGACAAATCGGATTCCAGTTTTCGCGTGTGCAGCACTCGGGAGAGAAACGTGTACAAACGGAACGTAGAATAGTCTCGGTCCACCAAGTGTGAAGTTTATGGTTTACAGATAACGGGGGTTAAGTGCTCCTTTTCTATTGGTCGTGAAGCACGTTGCGCCGGCTCCTGCACGATTCTCTTTCCTCGTTCTGATTTTCTAGCCTTTCCAGTTTCTTTTCCCTCTTCCACCCTCCTATTGGTTCCTTCTCCCCTTTCTTGAACTTTCATCCGCGGCAATAGTTAGCTCGCGCGCACCAGGCCGTCAGTGTATTTCGCGTTTATTTCACCTTCCCCTTCTGCCCTGGAGCAGGTTCCATCGACCGATTGAACTGTTTACTGAAATCGCGCTTGCTGCCGAAGCGTTTCCGTAGCGTGACTAGGATAGCTTAAGGATCGTCGCTCGACCGTGAATAACAGAATCTTCTTTTCCCACTGTTATATGTAGTCCACCCTCGTCGGCACAGATTCCACCCCCATTTCCCTATCACCCCGCTTCGAGGCACTCGAGTTTGCCCAGTCGATGTACATTTTCCACGAAACACAGTTCATCAGCTGGAGGGGTAAGAGGAGAGACACTGGCAAGTAGAGAGGAAGACTGAGAGTCTCCTGGACGAGCAACAACTTCGCGGATTACAAATGCTCCTCTATAACAATAAGTGGTTTCGGCGCACTGGTTCGGTCAGTTAAATTTTTTTTTTGCTCGGCATTTTAATAAAAAAATTTTTCTATTACTTATCTTGATAAGATGAATTCTTTGGTTGGAAAGGTCCTTGAGATTTCTCATAGTGTCTGGTCCAAACTTTCTTGACAAACTTTAACTGACCGAACCAGTGCGCCGAAACCACTTATTGTTATATTCTAAAAATACGGTCGATAGCTCAACTACTTTATTTAAAATGGAAGGCGAAATCGTTAAAAAATCACAATCCACAACAAAGGAAAGTTTCTTTAAATCAATGTCAAGAAAGTTTGGACCAGACACTATGAGAAATCTCAAGGACCTTTCCAACCAAAGAATTCATCTTATCAAGATAAGTAATAGAAAATTTTTTTTATTAAAATGCCGAGCAAAAAAAAATTTAACTGACCGAACCAGTGCGCCGAAACCACTTATTGTTATATTCTAAAAATACGGTCGATAGCTCAACTACTTTATTTTAAATGCTCCTCTAAGCACAGCTTGCACATTCTGTGTATTTCAACACCCAGCTCCTACTCCCCTCCCGAAGCCCCATTCTCCACGCTCTTTATATTGTAAGTCCGGGAGAGTTCGACCACTTTTTGGAAAATAAATTGTATCATCGTTGTTTTTCACATTTTTGTCGTTTTATGCAAATTAAAGCAAAGCCCAAGCAATTTAGGGTATATATAAATTATAGTGTGCGATAATTTCAAATATTTATTGTAGGAGCCGGAAAAAGAGAGCGCCACCGGCGCCGGGAATCGAACCCGGGCCGCCCGCGTGCTGATCAGCAGCGTTAGCCACACCGCTACGCCGACTCTCCGCGGTCTCTCCAGTTCCGAACTGCTATCTAACCGACGCCACCTATGGGCCACTCCGCACCATAGGCCGTCTTCTCCGAGCGCCCAGCGCCTACATTATTTTCATTTTCAATGAAAAACATTGGCACTGCAACTGGTCGGTCTCAACCGCATGTCGGGGTTAGACCGTCCACCCACTACGAGTAATCAAGGTAGTGATCGACCACCTTATTAAAAAAAATTAAAAACGAATACATACGCATTGTTGGTGTTACACTGTAGTTCTATGCATATTATATCCCCAATATCGGAAGAGTGTAAATAAACTTACCTGTTTTTCAAATATCGCCACCACTGTAAGCTGGTCTAAATACTTTCAGCCTCGCATAAAGTCTTAACTGTATCCTATAACTAAAATATGGATTTGTGACAATGGTCAATGCAAGATTAACAACAGGCGCATTCATTTCTTTTGTGTCAATGACGCACAGTGCCCTATCTTGCGTCAGTCTAAAAATATCAGCACTGGCCGGACTCTCCCGGTGGTCGAACACTCCCGGACTTACCCTATCTTTTATCTTAGAAGAATGCCCCTGCCGTCGACAATTACACAGATCACCGACCGAGCAATATCACAGTCAGACCGTCCCGTTGGCGCGTCACGCGCAATGGTTCAACCCCTCCTATTAAGTGATTCAGCGTTTACGCGACTGTTCCGGGGACGGCGGTGTCGAGATGTCAATGCGCCTCCTGTCCGCACGCTTGTTGCCACAAGGTACGCGTAATCTTGCCGATATCTTGGCGCAAGGTCCAATTGCACTCGCCGGCGCCCGTCAACGGTGTCTGCTACGGGGTGGATGCGTTTCACGGGAATTATTATTCAAGTTAACTTCTTGACGCTCCAGCGGGGACAAAGGCTTTAACAGAGCGGGAGACAGAGGGCTGCGGATGTAGAATGAAAGAGTGAAGGGCAGGGCGCACGAAGCTGATCGCAATCGGACCCGGGGGAGGAACGGATTCATTTAATTATATTTCCCGGCACCGGGGCATTGTATTCTAACAGAGCGGCGGTGTTCGACGCAAGCGGCAGGATCGATTTGCAATTAACATTCGTTCCAGCTGATCCACCTCGAAAAACCAATTAAAACGTCCAACCAGCGGCGGCTGGTTTCCACAACGGTAGACGACAACAACGCGTGTATCCGTATCGTGCAGGACCGAGGGGGCCAGTGGGGCGAGGTAAACGCCGGTAACGCGCGCCCGGATTCGGTATAGAACAGAGGAGCGACCGGGGAAAAATAATTAATGAGCGAGAGCTAAGCCATTGTCAGGTGGGCGCGAGTTCGCCGATGATGGATCGTGTCGAGATTATCGGGACCGGTTCTCTTTCCCGTCGCTCGAGTGCCAGATAATGAAACATTTATGAAAGGACTTTTGTGCCGGGGTACACAATCGACGGCGAGATAACGAGATCGATGGCTGGCGTAAAATCGCTCGGGCCGAAGGAATTCGAACTGAAAGTGTCGCATAAGACGCCGATAGGCATCCGCCAACGAACCCTTTCTTTTTTACCGCTGCAAATGATCGAGGAATGCGACTCGACGCGGGAACAAGCGATTCTGCGGAGTTCAGTGGAAAGACCCTGCGAATGGTCAGACCGCGTCACCCGTCTGACAAAAAGTGCCTCGAGAAGCTCTCCGTTCCAAAATTCCCCTGTAAATGCAGCGACTAGAGATCGAGGGAACCTTTCCACAGACTTCCTCGCTCAATTCCACCCAGAAACTGTTCAGCTGCCACGGACTATCTTCACTTTTCAGACAAACGAAGAAGTATCGAGGCGCTCGGCACATCTCACGCGAGTACCACCAGCTCCCCCGTGCGATCACTCCGCGAGACCGGTCGAAACATCGATTCCGAGATGTTAATGGGTTGCCGAGGATCACCGGGCTATTCTATTCCGTCCCCCCAGTTCCAATCGCGGAAACCTGAAACCTGGCACAGGGGTTGTTTCCTTAGACGTGTCTCGCAGCCTCCCAAGTGCTTATTACACGAAAAAAAAAGGGGCGCAGAGGAGAGCCCTCTATATCACTAACGCATCAAAATTACGTCCACATGCACTAAAAAGGCGGGTGTCTCGCCCTCGTTGCCGAGCCCCTCGGAGAACTTCCCCCTTGTAGCTTGACAAGAACGAGAGAGCTCTAGCTCGCAGCGGGGCGAGAAAAACTTGGAAGCAATATCCCGACCGAGGCTCGGGCGACCTTAACCGGCATAACTGCCAAAACGTGGATCCCATTTTGTCGTGGGGAGATAAAGCGGGAAAAAGCTGGCCAGACGTTCGTACGTATGGTTCCGCAGTTGGAGCGCCGCGGCGGGGGCGGGAGTGTAGGCGAACGTGGTGGCTTTCTTGCCGCCACGAATGTCGGTTGAAAGTACTGGCGATGCAACCGCTGTCGTTAGCCAGCGAAACAGGCGTAAGTAGCGCGGGCGTAGGGGGTTGGTCGGTCGGACAGAGGGGCCGAGACACGAGCAAGGGTACTTGGGCCAACTGACACGGCACTGTTTTAGCCACTGTCACTGGCAAGAAACAAAAGCCCTACGGCAGCGTCCTCCAGGGTCGAGATAAAATGGAAATGTACGTTCTATCTGCGGCCGTGTACCGTCTGGTTCCGCGCCACAGTGTGCGGCGTGTTTATGCCCGTGTTCGCGTCCGGATTGGGCACGGGGTGCTTTGACTTTAAGCTCCTCCGCAGGGGTGTGATAATATTTTGCTCGCCGCGCGCCATCGCCCGCGTTATTTTCGCCGCTGTTCTTTGCCAGGCACTAGTATCGAATAGAGCTGTTTCGAGACTCGAAATATTCGAGTAGCTTGAAGTTCGAACCGAGCGGGACTCGGTTTTTCGAGCCGAGCCGAGACCCGAACGGTTTCGAGTAACCCGAATGTTTCGGGTAGTTCGATTTTTTTCGAGCCGCTCGAATGTGTTTCGGGTAGCTCGATTTTTTCGAGCCGCTCGAATGTGTTTCGGGTAGCTCGATTTTTTCGAGCCGCTCGTATGTTTCGGGTAACTCGAATATATTTTAGGCAGTCGACTGTATGATGCAGTGTGATAGCTTGGTGTAGCTGGAACGTTTTGTAGGCACCGAATATAAATTTAGTTAGATGTATTATATGAGATTTATAGATATGAAAATCATATGAAGTAATTTAACCCTTGCCTGGTGGATATTTTAACAACACATTGGATGCGGGGCCCATTTTCACCCAAAATTTAATTCGTATACACCTCGGGATAAGCTCCTAAATAAGGTTTTCATCTTGTTAGCATCTAGTAGTAGTACTAATAAGAAGTATGTAACGCGTGTAGTTTGATGTTTCGGAGGGTCCCATTGGAGTATGGATATATATATATGTATTAAAGGTAATTCCTTATGTTTGTTAAAATCATTTATTTCTGCACGAGCGATAGCTTATATTGACCTGCCCGATGAATTTAAATAGTTTGTGATATTAAACTATTTCATTGCAAGCGGACAATGTGCACACGTGATGCGTGATGCAAACGTTACAAATAATCTTGTCCATCGAAGAACATTCCCGGCAACGCTGATGTTGTATGTATATTGTATATATTTTAGTATAGTATAGCGTGTAAATAAATAGTGTATGTATATAGTTTAGCGTATTGCGTGAATACCTACTATATTATACTATATTATCATATACGTTTTCACTTTTGTAACTTTTCATTATTAAACACTTATAATAAATTTTGTATACCTATTACGTCCCCGTTCTTTCCCATTTCCTCCTTTAATAAAAGAATTGTCCGCTTGCAATGAAATAGTTTAATATCACAAACCATTTAAATTCATCGGGCAGGTCAATATAAGCTATCGCTCGTGCAGAAATAAATGATTTTAACAAACATAAGGAATTACCTTTAATATATATCCATACTCCAATGGGACCCTCCGAAAGATCAAACTACACGCGTTACATACTTCTTATTAGTACTACTACTAGATGCTAACAAGATGAAAACCTTATTTAGGAGCTTATCCCGAGGTGTATCCGAATTAAATTTTGGGTGAAAATGGACCCCGCATCCAATGTGTTGTTAAAATATCCACCAGGCAAGGGTTAAATTACTTCATATGATTTTCATATCTATAAATCTCATATTATACATCTAACTAAATTTATATTCGGTGCCTACAAAACGTTCCAGCTACACCAAGCTATCACACTGAACCATACAGTCGACTACCTAAAATATATTCAAGTTACCCGAAACATACGAGCGGCTCGAAAAAATCGAGCTACCCGAAACACATTCGAGCGGCTCGAAAAAATCGAGCTACCCGAAACATTCGGGTTACTCGAAACCGTTCGAGTCTCGGCTCGGCTGGGATATTCAAGCCGAGCCAGGCTCGGCTCGGTTGTTTCGAGTCTCGAAACAGCTCTGGTATCGAAGGCCGAAGAAGCGATGAAATTTTCCTTCTTTCTCTGGGAGTGCTTTAATAGCGTGTCTGCATATCATTGAAAGAGCGTAGTTTAGAAACAGCTGTTCTAGCCAAAGTTACGATGGCCAACGTGGCTCGTTAATTCACGCTACCGTCTCGTCAGAGCCTAATTGGCACGCGCTGCCACTAATTGCGCTGATTCGCGGTGAAGTAAAGCATTGGCATTACCGGCGATGGAAGAACTTTAGGACGAGTGGCTCCCCCGCGTACACCACCGGCGAAGGGGCCTCGAAACTTGCCGAATTATTACGGCACGCAATCCCGTTTCCTTTCGACTAGCAGAAGATTACTTCCGATGGAATTGAAATTCGTCGATGCTTAGTTCCTCGCAACTCGGGGCCTTGCAGGAAGATGCTCGTGTCTATTCGGAGTCGGAAGAACGTTCGTCGTTTAGCTCCCCGCTTTGTAGCTGCCGGGGGAGGTGGATGTTCAAGTTCTGCACTTTGGAAACTCGAAGGACCCCCTGTTTGGTATTTAGTCTCCCGTCACCGGGAGTTACAAGAACAATTTGGATATGTAACTCTACGATCGGAGGGCGTTAGAAGTTCGCGGGGGAGCTGGTTTTAGATGGTTCAGTCGGAATTCGAATTCTGAGTTATTCCGGGGCAGATAAGCGAGCTCGCCCGGTCCCCGTCGCTCGGATTACCTTGCTAGCATAAAGCGACAAAACGAATTTCCGAACTCGTTCAATTACAGCGGAGCCTGGAGACCGTCCAATCTCATCGGGGGGGAATTTTTCTTCGGCGAGGCAATCGCGATCGAGGAGCGGAGGATCGATTAACAGGTAACAAAGAGGGCCTGCTGGCGTCTGTCTTGCCGTAATCCTGCGCGATAGTAGCGCGATGGCAGGCGAGGGGATATGGAAGACGTTTCGTCGTTAACGCTCGTAAATCGTTCGTAATAAAGTCATCAAGTCGGCGATAAATCTTGTTAAGTGTTATACGCTGCCGCGAAACCGACTGCTCCGGTCGTATTACGTCGTATCCAAACGAACCCGTTTCCCACTGCAAATTAATCTCGCCGTCTAATTAATTATTCGGTTATCACGCGACGACTATTCCCGAGAGAATAGGCTCAGCCCATTCGAGTTCATCGTTCGTGTAACTAGCACGGCGACCAGGTATACTGGGGTGTGATTCTCTTCCTCCCCTTCTCCGGCCGCGAGGAGAGACGTTAAATATGGCGGTAGGATAGTCAGTGATAAATGAAACGGCCTTCCAGCTCGTCGTACTCGTTTAATCCGGCCGCGAGAACAACTCGATTCTTCGTGCTATCCGCGCGAGTGTCCCTGCCCCGTTTCCCGGCGAATCTGTCACGCCACTGGGTGACAACGCAATCCATAGTATCCGCGGCTGTGCTAAGTCTCATTATCAGCCGGAAGCGCTTCCCTTTCCCGCTCTGCGGATCATATCCTGCTACACGAAACTGTTTTCTGGCTTTTCAGTTGCGTGCTCGTTCCGAGCGGACACCCAGCGCATTTGTTATCCCGCGTCGACGTGGCGTATCCACGGGGGGATAAATCGGCAACCCAGGTATACCTGTACCTCCTTATTCCTACATTCGCGGCATAAAAATCATGGGGTGGAAGCGATTCGAGGTCGTTAGAATAGCGAGCGCACCGACGTCGCTCCGTTACTCCGAGGCGAACAGATGACAGCGACGCAGCTACTGAAAATCGAATCGTTACGCTCGACGTCGCCTCGATTTTATTCACCATCGATCAAACGGGCGAACATTACAATTTTCAATTTCTGTTGCATTTGCCACGTTACGATGTTACCGAAGTAACTCGTCGCTCGCGTTGGTTATTCCATTGAGTTAACATCGTTCAGCCATCGAAATTTAACGGAGAGCGTCGACTTTATAAAGAAACCGGATGGAAGTTGGGGCATAAATGGGACGGCTGTATGATCGATTAATAGCAAATAAAAATGTCCGCGATGTACCTTCGCTTCACAATTGGTCAGGAACGGAGTAAATAAAGGGTCCCTCGAAATTGCAAAGTTTTATTGACCTCCGGCGCATTTAATGCGAATTCTGCCATTCGCGGAGACGGGTTAAATACTGTTTGCAAAGGGACAGAAAACCGTCCATCACCATCAACGGCGACTTCCCGATTGATCCTGGGAACAAGGTCGCCGTGGGCCGACCGGCGTGTTCATTTATAGAAACCCACGCGTAAATTCACAGCGCCGCCATCCCCCTCAAACGTACAATTCATTACCGGGGGAAAAATCAGTCAATTAATCAGCGGCAGGACGTTCGTTCCGCCCGATGGAAATTACAGGCCGATCGTGCGCCGGCCTTCCAATATTTTATACCCGTTGTTTAACGAACGATTCGCGGCGCGTGAAATACGCGAGCGTTGCGAATAAAATAAAATAAAATAAAGAAAAACCGAGCGCAGAGGTGGAAAGAGGCTGCGCCCGCAAAACGATCGCTGCATAATCGACGCGTAATCGGCATTCTATGCCACGCAACAACAACAAAAAAAAACATTCTACCCTATTTGCAAGTTAATCGATGCTCCCGGCCAGTGGTGCCCGCTGCTCGATTGGCTTATCAAAATTTTAGCGCTGGTTACCTCGGCGCACCACGCGTTCCCTCCGACCTCGCTTCCACGCTCTTCGCCGTCTCCGATTGGCTGACGTTTATGACTCGATTCATTAAATTTTGACGAATGGATGGCTGCAACTGCAGAGCGCATTACGGGGTAAACATGCGTCCCGCTCGCGAGCTGCTTTAAAAGCGCATTCGGCTACGCGCGCCTGGGATTCCGATTCCAGCTTTCCAACTTGAAACCAGTATAGATTTAAACTACAGTTTCTCTTAGTATATTTCTGCGTAGGTACGTCGAATCGAATAAGTATTAGAAGAATAACACGGGGCTCGGAAGACCCCAAGTCGACTAAACGCTGGCAGACCAGCTTCCCATCGATACACCCTCTACCCCCGTAGAATCTTTCGCGACGATAAACAGAAGAATCGCATTTCTCCTGCAATTAGTTCTGCTCGATAAAGCAGCAAGGAAATGCTTTCGATATCCTGCCGCGTGTCGTCGAGGACGATTCACCAGCCACTTGGCAATTAGAGCAACCCCTATCCTTGTCCTCGATTTTTATACTGCTTTGGATCGACACTGTTACTCAATCCTCCACCGAAGAACGACGACTACGACTCCACATTAGGGCTGGGACTATTCGAATAATTTACTATTCGAATATTTCACAAGTATTCGAATGCTACGAATAAACTTCGAATATTTGAGTATTCGAATGCTACGAATAAACTTCGAATATTTGAGTATTCAAATGCTACGAATAAACTTCGAATATTTGAGTATTCGAATGCTACGAATAAACTTCGAATATTTGAGTATTCGAATGTTATTATTCGAATACTATTCGAATACTGATGTTTTCGAATAGTATGGTGTGAATTATAAATTAAGTTCTTTAGGTTCATTTTTTTAGAAGCATTTATTTAGTTTCAGTTGTGAGTTCGTTAGTTTGTCACGGTGAAATCTTGTAAGCTAATTTTTACCCACTTCAACATATCCGATCGGCTTGAAACTTTGCATACATATGTAATTCCGATGACAATACAATATTTTCACTAAAAAGCATGAAATACTTTATGGTGAAATTTTTTTTTAAAAACATGCTTTTATTAAAATGTACTAAAAAAGAACCAATAATTTTGATACCGGCCGATCTGACTGCCTGAGAAGAATTCCCTCATAGGGTGGATGTACTAGTAAATGAACACGTACTATTGCCCGATGAGAAGAAGACTGACTACCACCAAGCTGAAATGTCACAGGGGCAAGGGGAATCGTCCACTCGCGTCAACCTATCCCCTCCAACACAGTTCGTCCCGTGACGAAGAACGTAAACAAAACCAATCGCGACAATCCGCGGATATGGACAGCCGCTAAGAACCGAAAAGTAGGACTTCTTGGAGGGGATAGGGTGGAGCGAGCGGGCGATTCCCCTTGCCCCTGTGACATTTCAGCTTGGTGGTAGTCAGTCTTCTTCTCATCGGGCAATAGTACCAGTGAATGGACATTTTATATTAAAATGAGTAAAATAAGTTATTAAAATAAGCAACTAATTAATTAGAGACTTCTTTTAATTTCTTGCTTCATATCCAAACAATTTTTGCAGCACGTGGAATCAATCGCGCTGCAAACATAATTTTATAAAAGTGTTCATTCATTAGCCTTAAGTGTTCATTTCTTGGTACCTTTTTTTATTTTTATTATTTTATAATTAGTTATAGGGTAAACGCACCAATAAATGAACACTTAAGACTAATGAATGAACACTCTCATAAAATTATGTTTGCAGCGCGATTGATTCCACGTGTCTCTAATTAATTAGTTGCTTATTTTAATAACTTATTTTACTCATTTTAATATAAAATGTCCATTCACTGGTACGTGTTCATTTACTGGTACATCCACCCTATGAGGGAATTCTTCTCAGGCAGTCATATCGGCCGGTATCAAAATTATTGGTTCATTTTTAGTACATTTTAATAAAAGCTTGTTTTTAAAAAAAAATTTCACTATAAAGTATTTCATGCTTTTTAGTGAAAATAATGTATTGTCATCGGAATTACATATGTGTGCTAAGTTTCAAGCCGATCGGATATGTTGAAGTGGGTCAAAATTAGCTTACAATATTTCACCCTGACAAACTAACGAACTCACAACTGAAACTAAATAAAAGCTTGTAAAAAAATGAACCTAAAGAACTTGATTTATAATTCACACCATACTATTCGAATACGTCAGTATTCGAATACATCAGTATTCGAATAGTATTCGAATACTTAAATATTCGAATAGTATTCGAATACTTGGATATTCGAATTATATTCGCCAAATAATTGAGCAACTGAAGTATTCGAATATTCGAATACCGAAAATTCGACAAATAGTCCCAGCCCTACTCCACATCCTGCACGGCATGAAAGATTCTAAAGGCAAGATCTCACTTCGCGCTGGATGGGGCTTCGACTGTCACGTCGGTCGCTCTTTATTTCATAACGGTGGATGCAGCATTGCGTACGATGTTTTAAAGAGCAACCCAGATAGTAGCACGGTTCGCGTTCAAGAGTTCGCGCACTAATATGCAGCAGAATCGTTGTCCAATCCGCAGGGACTACACAGCAACGACAATCGTAACCGAATGGCTGTACATGCTCACTTAAGTAACATCGTAGCTGACCCAATTACGGGCCAGCCGTAGCCGAGACGATATACCCGCTGTGTTCCGAGATATCTAGGACTGTTCAGCAAACCCGTCGCCGCCTCTCGGGCACTGATTTCTTCCCTAAGATATCCGTCGAACGGTCCGGCGATCATCTTATCGTCATCGCTCTGCAGAAAAGTTTCCAAGCACGCATGGAGGCATTACTTTATTGAAAATCGGAGCCCGATAAGTTGAACAATGGAGGTAGAAGCTCACAGTTGCACTGACGAGCCCGTCCTCCTCAACGAACCTCCCTTCTACGATAGTCATTTTACCACCCCACGATAGTCGACGGCGCCTGATTACACACAATCACCATTGGTCACTCTGTAGACCAGATAGTCGCCTTTGTTTTATCGGAATGTGATGCAGCAGGCTCTGCTGCGACGGAGGTTAACGACTGTTAAAGTTCACCCTATCACCGGGAGCGTACGTACGGTCTCGACGCAGGTAGCACGCGTCTACGGTGGCACCGTAATCAGATGAGATCCCCGTGAAATGCACCTTGGACACTCGCGACGTTCTATTCTCCGAGGATCGTATTATTTGGTTTTCTACGTTGCTTCTTTCAGTTGTTTGCGCGATTCGAATGTGTGGGGAGGTGGAGAGAGTACAAAGAAAGAGCCTGACCAGCGCAGGCCGGGGGCAAGAAGCTTCAAAGCTTTTCAATGGGATTGGAAATGATGGATTACCTGCATTCTCCGGACATGACGTTCGTTTTTCCGTTGTTCGTGACAAATGCTGCGAGATAATAGGATCGAAAGGAAAAGAACCTCGTGGGTCCAACGATGGACTAACAAAATTTACAGGCTACCATCCGAGCAGCATCGAATTAAAAACAGATTCAAGTACCGTCAAGGGCCCAGTTCCTGATCACTTAAGAGTAACCATCGCGGGTTTTTAAACGTGTAAATGGAAAACTTAACCAAATTTAAAAGATGTTTTGTTATTTCAGTAGATCTATGTTTAATCTTTAATTTGGTATTAAAAAAAATGCAAACATAATAATAATTATTTTATAATTTAACTTTGAAAGTGAAAAATGCAAAGGGAGCAGTTTCTGATCACCTAAATCATGTCTGGGAGTATTTCCTGATCAGATCAATACCCAATTCCTGATCAAATATATTGAAATGTATAAATTACATAAAAAATCATTAAAATAGCATATTTTTATGGCATCTTTATTAACAGAATATAAATATACTAAATATTTTTACAATCTTTTAGCTGGTATTTGAAATTTTTTCAATGCAAAATTTTAATAGTTGATCATTTATGTGCGTATTGCTAACCTAAATGTCTTGGATGATTTAATAAACATACACTTTATTTTTTAACACAAAACCCTGATTAGAAATTACTCAATTTAGAGTATTACATATTATTTGGAAAATAACAAAAAATTAGCTAGTAAATTTCAATTGTATAATTAAATTTTCGGTTTTCAAAATTCTTGCTTCAATAACCTATTTGCTGATCAGGTGATCAGGAATTGCGGAAGCATGTAAAAACTGTACCCAATAACTAATCACCACTTTTTTGCATTAAAACTAATACAAAACATTCTATTACCTAAGAATTTTCAAAAGTATCACAGAAAAGAACTGAAATTCACGACGTGCTCTCTTATACTGAACAGCAGTAAAATGGCGTCAAACCAGGCGTAGCTACAAGCGTCTTACTTTGATATTTTTTTTTATCAAAACACATTTTAATATGAGGCATCAAATTTTGCGTATAAATTTCAAAATACTTCATAATTATTTAGTAATTTTTGGGAATGAATTTGTATCGTAATAAGCTTATTATTTGGTATTTATATACTAAACTGATCAGGAATTGGGTACTGATCAGGAACTGGGTCCTTGACGGTAAATCCTTCTCGACGGTATTAAGACTTTCGGGGCTGACGTGTCGCGGCAAGAAGTATTCGGAACATGATCGAGTAGGAAAACGCCGGCAAGAAGACTCGAAAGAGGATCGGTTTCGCGCGAGTAAAATTGCACGATGAAATATTGAAGAAGTTCGGGGCGGAAGAGTGTAGGCCGGTGTAGGGTAGTAAGTCGCGGTGAGACAGAAAAAGACGCCTCTCGTTTTTAGCAATATCGATATCACTGGTTCCGCTGGCTGGCACAAATACCATATAGCACGCGTAAATAATATATTGTACGCTGCAGCTAGGCCGAAGCTCGTACGGAAATGGCTAGAGATGGGAGAGAGAGCTGTGTGATTTGATGAGAAATGCATGAAATAGAGCAACGACGTGGAATGTGACAGAGGGTCAAGAATTTATTGAAAATTCTCAACTTCCCTTTGAAAGCAGGCCGAACGGTAATCAACGGATTCCTTCGCGAATCTTATTTTCCCGCGTCCGCACGGGATAAAATAAATTGAACCTGAAGGAACAAAAGACTGGCGTAAAATGTAGCCAGTTACGAAGCGGAATTGCATTAAGTCACGCTTCTCCTCACTTTTATCGATGCTCCGGCTCTGTCCCCGTGAAATTTCGATGCTGCGAAAGGACAGAGAGCAGTCTAGTTCGTCGAAATTGCAAATACGCGGGCAGCGCTTCGTTCTGGCCGTGGCTGCGAGACACAGACGTTGTTTGTCCATAGTATTAGCTGTTCGACTTTCATCACTTGCGAGTAAAGTACACGAGAAACCTTTCGATCTGAAGAATTTCTTGCAAAAAGTGGAACACTCGAGAGTTCTCGAAATGTTCGTCAGTCCCACTTTTATTTATCTTGTTAGCTTACGTACCTACACCTTTCGACCCAATTTCGGATCTTTCGGCGCACGAACGAACGACAATGCCGAGGCTCGAGCGCGGGGCACTTTCTATCGAGTGCATTCGTGGAATAATAGTCAAGTTTCATAACGATGGAACACCCGTCCAATCGTTAGTGGCAATTATTTCGTATCAAGTGGCGGGAACTCGAGACTTATCAGTTCATCGATTAATTATTTAACGAACTCCATCGTGCCTGTCGCTGCTATTCGATCCGCCGTTGGCAAGAGTGCCCGCTCGTAAGTCCAAATTGCGGTTCCCACCGCTATCTCGCAAAGAGATTCTTGTCGCGTACTGAATACGCGATCGCACGCCTAATTAAAATTGCGCGACTGATCGAGAGGCAACTTTTAGCCGTTCAAATATAATTTATTTTATTGTGATTGCGTACAATTAAGCCACGTGTTGTGGCGACTTCGCGGAGTACAGCTCTGCCACGTGCGTGGTGACTTCGACGCGGCAGATGAAAATCTATCGGTTCCAACAGATAACGTTACATAAAAACGCTAGAGGGAATTAGGAAGATACTATTACACAATTTACAACGAAGGCAGGTATAGCGTGCCTTATTGTTAGCAAAAGAATCATCGACCTACATTCCAGTTGAGCCCGTTATGAAATATCAGCTCCTCTTGCAAAATACCTTCGATATTGTTTTTGCCGATTTTTATCGTTGTTTCAACGGCAGAGCCGCCGTGAATTACACGACCGGGCCGTTACAATTTCAATTTGCGAGTACGTATCCCGTTGTGAAGCACGCGTTTCCGAGCCATACTCCACGCATCGCATCCCCGAAAAAAAAAAAGAACGTTACAATCGCTCGGTAGACAGTGTATGGATGTATGTACTTTCAATATTTCAAATCAACGCACTCGCTAAATTCCAAGAAATTCGGACGGTGAATTAAATTGTGAAACAGTGTCGCTGGAAATACCCGAATGCGGAATGTTTTAGGGTGACAATTCGCAGCAGCACGTGGAATTGGAGCGAGTAGACAACGGCACTGTTGCGCAAATGGGGGAAAAAAAACGAGGAGCGCAGGATTTGAGGCCGAGCGGTCGTGTCCAGGTTCATACATCAATTAACAGTGGCTCTACTTGCAGTTATTTACCGTAAATCGATGAAGACTGTGCGGGGATTTTTGGACAGATTAAAGCCGATTCTACCGCGCTATTGCTACTGGTTAGCGGGCGGAGTCCCGCGTGACTGCTAGCGCTTTTAATCCCATTAAAATCCCATCATTCTAGCCCTCGATGCCAGGGCTACTAGCTATGGGAGCGCAGCCTCGTACCGTCCCGCTCGGAGATTATCTGCTTCCGCGTCCTTCCGTGTTTTATTTTAACCGGTTTTTGCGCCACTTTCACGGCCCCGGTTGCCTGCATTGCGGTAACGAAGAATGTAATTCCTGTCTTCGCTAATGACACTCATTTCACCCGTGAAAACAAACGACCGCCCGCGGCCGTCCCAAGATCCTCTCTTAGATCGATACCCTTCGTTTTCGGGGAATTGAATCCCCTTTTACGGGGGTGTGCCGGCCTTACAGATCGCGCAGACTGTTACTCCAACAAGTTCTCCCTCATGCTCGCGTCGCAATTTCGCCAGCGACAAGCTCCTCGCCTCCGAATAATACAGTCCCCGGTACCGTAGCTTGGCCGAAAGGGGTCCGCGCTCGAAGACTCTAAAAGCTGGAGGCGCCCTCGCTCGCATCGAGATTTAGAGAAGCTTGATGCACAATTCCCTCGGTCATACGGTGTCATGTGCGCTACGTGCGAAGCACCGTCGGCCATCAAGATTATCGATATGTCTGGCCAAGGGGAATTTTATAGTCGCAAAACGTGTCTCTCCAATCGATAGGACGAGAATTTTATCGGAGACACGAGACTGTCGGGTACTGAAAATTTCCAAGCCCGGCAACTTTCCTCCTCGTTGTTGCGGAGATTCTACAGAAGTGGGGCGCAACAAATCCTTTAGGTCTCTGCTCGAATACCCGCTACGAAAAGGCCTCGCGAGATGTTCACTTTGTGGTATCTCTGTCGAATTTTTTATAAGAAAGATCCCTGGATCAGCCTCGACATGAATAATTCGTGCCGGGCTAATCGAGAATGTACCGCGCCACTGGGGGGATACAGACTGTGACTTTCCACAGGGGAAAGTGAAAGAATTGGAAAGACTGGCCCGTTGTTAATATTTATTCTATTTCCACGAAGGGGCAGCGAGATAGTCGGCAGCTTACACAACTGTCCATTACCCAATCGACGCCCTCGAAACGTACCGATCCACCGGCGTTACGTAAAATAGAGCTCGTCCATTTGCGGGGTGGCGTCCGCATAAGCAGGCTGAGCAATCTCTCTACCGATGCGCGAATTATTCCGCCACCATCGCCGTGATCAGGAAGAACAACTGGCCGTGCACTTGAGCGAGGAGTACCTCTATTAAATCCGAGCTTATACCGTTAAGGAACTAGTTTTTGATCAGCTTAGTGGGCTTCCCGCTTTAATATTTATTTTTAACCTAATACAACTTTAAACCATAGACTTTTGTATACTAAAAGATGAATTAATGTTTAAAATATAAGGGAAAAATTTAAAAAGTTGAAAATAAGTATAATTTAATTATTTATAAAGTATGGAATAATAAGGTGAGTAGGAACTAGTTTTTGATCATGTAAAATACATGGGAACTAATTTTTGATCAGGTCAGGAACTAGTTTTTGATCATCTAAAATACATGGGAACTAATTTTTTGGTCAGGTGAGGAACTAGTTTTTGATCATCTAAAATACATGGGAACTAATTTCTTATTAGGTAAGGAACTATTCAATGTAAACAATCGGATACTAATTAAAAAGAAAGCACCAAATAAACTTATTTTTAGTATTATACCATCTAAATTTTTTCTTTTTTAATTTTAAAATGTCCTAACCTATTTTTTATTCAGGTGATCAAAAATTAGTTCCACAAGAAAAAAATTGGAACTAAATAATGATCAGTGACTTTTAAAGCAAAATGATACGTATAATACTAAAATTCTTGCTCTACATTGTAAAGTAAACTATTGTAAGCAAAATGTATGAAAATAACCTTTAATACCGCAACAACCAGCAAAGAAATCGACTGTGGCGTCGATGGTGATCTATTACTTCGAACAGTAAGAGATGGCGTTCAACAGGGCCTTCTGTCAAGTGGGCCGTCTTACACATTTATTTTCACGAAAACTAACAATACTAACTGCTTTCACGGACAACACATATATTTTTGAATTATCAATTTTTATGTTAGTAATTATTTCAAACAATTATTTATTGACATAAACTTAAAAGAACGATTTATTTCATGAACTGATAAAAAATTAGTGCCTGATCAAGAACTAGTTCCTTAACGGTAAAACGTGCGCTGCCGCGCGGCGTAAATAATCGAAGGCCACGGGATGACGCAATTCGCTCGGTGCGTGGGCGTCGTCTCGTCTCGCGGAGCTCAGCTTTAATTTATCGGCCGGCAGCGGGCGTAATTTGTTTGCCGACCGCGTTTAATTGTGAGCAACGCTCTATGGAGCCTGCGCTGTCGAATTAGCCGCGGCGGTTTCGCGGAAATCCAGCTGTTCCGCCCCCGCGGAATTCACGCCCGGCATTCGTATCAGAATTTTTGTCGCGATCGTTTTCCCACCGCGGCAAGGTGCGGCGCGGGGGCAGATGGAGAAGAGAAAAAAGTCGACCGCCGTGATTTTCGTCGCTATTGTGCGACACCGGGGGAGGTCAAAGCCCGCCGGGACGACCAAAGTATAACGGATGTTGGTCGGCCTGCGTGGGAAATGGAAATGCCCGGCAGTTGCCCGAAAATGTTTGGTCGCCCAGTGATTGGCGGATTTGCCGTTTTTCGCGAGATATTTATATAAGTACGGGGAAATATTCCGCGCGTTGGTCACGCGGTTAAACGAAGTTTCGCCCCAATGCTTTATGCATGAACCTCCCTCTATCTTCGCCCTCTCCCTCGCCCCCGCTTTTGCTTCCGACACGCGTCACGTTCGACCAAAAAAAAAAAAAAAAAAAAAAAAAAAAAAGGAAGGGAACTGTACGGTTTTTTGGGAGTTGAAGCTTCGACGCAGCCCGTCACGTATTTATTTGTTTATTCGCCGGGTCTGTTTTAAATATTGCATAGTGCGCGATCATGCATTGTCGGGCGCCGATCTGTCAGTCTATTTCGTTCCGTTTCTGAAGTCGAACAGCAGCATTTATTAGCAGCGCTTTGACTGGCGAGCTGTTTTGGCGCCTGGTGCTGTTCGCGGTGCGTTCGAATGCGCTTAATCGAATCTTGTCGAGGCTCCTAACGAGAGATCAGATGTAGCAATCGCTAATAGTCCACGGGAGGATAGCTTGCAGCACTCTGCGTGGACCGACCGGCAGAATTTTGGGCGGAACTTCACTCTTCCCGAGCGTTTCGGCAAGCTGCATGCCGCTGAATATTGCAGCGGAATGTAAACACTTAGCTGGTACCCCGGCTGCGTAACTTTTCTCCAGTGGATATTGTTACATCGATCCTGTCAGCGTGCAGGCCGACCACATATTGGCTGTCAGAATAGGGGTATCTTGTAATAGAGGCGACCTATACAGCTGGCCATTGAATGCCGGCAGCCACGGACGTTTGAAGTGGTACTCTGCAGCTTAGAAACACTTTGGTTAACGCTGAATGCCTGATACTACTTAATATCTTGTTACGGTGCGATGAAGTGCGACGTGCCATGTGCGCAGCTAAGGCTAAACGGTTCCTACGCGGAACTTCAATCGCCCTTTATTACATGCGTGCCATGTCTGGCAATTAAGAGCCTCGAAATTAATTGCACCCTGGTATTTCGGCTTTAATATCGCAAACCGGCAACTTCGCCTTCACCGAAAGATCCTATAAATGAAATTAGCTCCATCGCGTCTCGTTAACTTCCCTCGAAAAGTCCTTCCACGGACTCGCTGGCAAATAGTCCAAGTTAAATTCTCTTTATCTCGTTGCCATTCCCTTGTTTACACCCCCGTTTCAGTTAATAATTACATTCCGACTGCTTTAAATAATGTTGGCTTCGAAGGCACCCAACTCTGATGCCCTTACAATTACTCATTGCAAGCGTCGCGAAACTTTCCTTCGATTTTCTTTCTCTTAAGTAGTTTACAAGATCCTCTTGCGATCGTTAAGAGTATCGGAAGAATCTTCTTTCGCGAAAGTTTACCGTTCGAAAGAATTTCCTGTTGCTTTCGCTAATTGTACAGCCGGTCCGGTTTAATTAAATCTCTCCTCTCGCACTGGATACAAAGAATTCGATCGTATTGCAACGGCGTGTCGAGACGGATATTAAATCGAGAGATTAGAGCTGCAGCGATTTCTGGCGCCTCGTTCGAAACGCCGGGTTTCGACGGGAATATAAATATGCAAGAGCTGCGTGGAATATCTTCGGGTCTTTCGTGCTCGATAAAGATTCGAAGCTTGCGTGTTTCGAGCAATAACGATGGCCGTTGAGTAACTGCGATCCTCTAGTAATAACGAGTTAACGCAACTGGGAAGGTTTGAATAAAACTTCGATCTTCCAGTTGAAACTTTGCAGTTCCCCAAGCGAGCATTCCCTTTTCGCATAATCGCCCGCTGAAGTTTGCTTATGAATAAATTTCGCCGTATCATCGTTCTTGGACTCCCTTCCCCGTCACTCACCCTCGTTATTACTTTCCCCGGTTTACTGCCGCGTTAATTTACTTAGTTCTTCGCGCAAACACCAGCAGAGACGGACTTATTAGGCGAGCTCGTCACCGTGAATCGCGCGGATGGACTTCCCGGCCACGTATCGATTACGTGTTTTCCTCTCGACATTCGTCAACTTAACACAACCATGAAAAAATCCTTTCAGTGTTCCTTGCAATGGCAACAGATTGTCGCGCGCCTTACCCAAATGCCATTAAATTGCGATTAGCGTAAACCTCTGCGTAAGCCTGTCCCTTATTTAAACCGCCCACCGCGCTGTTCCCCATTTTTTCTCTCGTTCATTACGAACCAAACTACCACCCATGTTCTCCATCGATTCGGTTCCTGCCATTTTCCGGGGGCCCTGGGTTTCCGGGACTCGAGGGGTACGTCGCCGCGATTCTCCGGCGCCGTCTGATTAGCATACGCATCAATCCTCTAGACAAAATCGCCCTTTTTGTCTGTAGAGGGTGGACGTGCGACATATTTTCGGCGCCGAACATTAAGGCAGCCAATCGGTGACGAAGCGTTTCTCGATAGAGGGAACGTCGCCGCGGTTTGCCGTTTCTTTATGGCCCTCCTGAATCGCTTAATCCCTCTTCTTATTTCCCGCCGTCGCGTCGCTTTTCGCGGCGTCAGGGCGAATAAGAGAGTTATGCGCCGCAGGCTTTCGCGCGTGAAACTGAGTTTACCGATTTTTTTTTTTTTTTCGAGCTGTCGAAGCGGAGCTTTTCCCCCGGCAGTTCTTTCTTAACACAAATTCAAGCGGACGCTGTCGCAGAAGTTCCTCGGGCGCGGCAAGAAAGTCGCGTCCCGCGTTATTATTTTCAGTTGCCAGGAAATTGCTGCTGCTTGAGCGCGACTGCTCGGACGCGGGGGAACGGTAGCGACGCGAAAAACAGTAGGGCGTCGCGTCGGCGTCGCTCGGACGGAAGGAACGGTTCGCGCGAGCCAGGTGGTTTGGCGAGATTAGTGCCAGACAGAAGATTCGTTTTATGAGCGGTTTAATCGAGCCGCTAGTTCGAATGATTCGCGGAGGCGCGGCGACTCTTATTTCTGATTAAACCGCTCTGCGGCGGGGGTTAATGAAGAAGAGAAACGAACGCTAGATTTCCCCCGGTGCCATCGGATTAAACGTCACAGCTGCCGGAAATGGATAGCGTCATTCTCTGTTCGACCGTATATAATCCTTACGGAAATTTATTCCACTCGTTTGCAGTCGCGCGAACCTCTGTATTGCGGAGTGTAATCGATAGATCCCCCGAGATAATGACAAATGATTCGGCTGTTTGTTCGCCCCGATAAAGACCTTGGACGTATCGGCCAGAGTTATGATCTTTCCTTTGTAAGCGTATTTGCAAGTGATTTGTCGCGGGCTGCGCGCCCCGGCGTAAATGAAAAAGATTGTAAAACACAGCGGGGATACGTACGCGAACGGTGGATCGTTGACTTCGCAGTTCGCGACGTAGATCATTTCGACGGTCTCCGAATTAAATGCCACGGCTCTTCGCCGCGGCACGAAGGCAGAATTATGGAAGCGCCTTTCGAGGCAGATTCGTTTATGAACGAAATAATATCCAGCGATAAATTTCATTTCCGTGAATTCGGCGAAGATGGGGTTTATTCCGTACATGCATGCATAATAATTTAATAATGTTCCGCTAGACGCTTGCTCCTGATTTATAGGGGGAATTAACGTGTCCGCCGGTTTTTAAGTATATCGTCCACGATTCGGCGATAAATTTCAAATCGAACGCATCGCGTGATGCGTTGCGCTATTACTTTCAGCGCGCCGCAATTTCGCGACGCTCGGAGAGCCTTCACCACCGGCAAATCCCTCTTAATTTTCAATTTACTTTAATTAAAGCGTCGTTCGGGGCAACCTGGTATATCGACTTACATCAGTTTGGCGGTTTCGCGCTAATGGATCTGACCCCCCCGAAACGTTTACCGAATTCCAAACTACCTCTATCGTAGATCAAATATTTAGTCCGTTACTCACGGGGCACGTACGTAGATCAAAGACAGCAAACCAGAAGCGATAAGCAAATGTTAAAGGTTCGCTATTTTTTTTCAGCTACTCCTTCGTCGTCTCGCGGGTCAAATTATATTACAGATTGCGGCTCCGATGAGTTATCACTGTTGTGTTCCCCTACTCGTTGATGATCGGACGTGTTCATTGCGCTGCCACAGTGGGCCAAACGGGCGACCTAGCTGGACAAAATTCGAAATGAAGGATTTTGTTATGTCTATCTGTTGTTATAGTCACATCAAATCTTTGGAGAGCATCCAGCATAGGTATTTGAGATATGCAGCATATAAGCTGCGTATCCCTTTTGATAGATTTTCTCATGATTACGAGCATATCCTTTCCACCCTGTGCTATATTCCTCTTGAAAAGCGAAGGTTTTTATCCGATCTAACACTGACTTTTAAAGTTATAAATCACCACATCAACTGTCCGGAGCTTTTAAGCTTATTTAAACTTAATGTACCGCCCAGAGCGCTAAGGAATACACCACTGTTTATGCTGTGTAAACATTCTACCACTTATGGCATGAACAACTGTGTGGATAGACTATGTAGAACCTCTAATTCTGTTGCGCATTTAGTTGATTTCTTCTGCTATTCATTATACTCTTTTAAGCGCGCTGCGAATAAGGCGGTTATTAGTTCCCGCTAATTCCTACTATTCTAGTACTCTGTTGTATTTTATCCTATTCTTTTTGCTTGTACTATATCTTGGCACTATTTCATTCTGGTTTTATGTGTTCTGTTTTCGTGTGTCTATTTTTATGTACTATTTTTTTACTGATCTTTTCAATTCTATGCACCAAAGGGTTTTCCCGTATATATATAAATAAATAAATAAATAAATAAATAAATAAATAAATAAATAAATAAATAAATAAATAAATTTGCATGAAATATGAATAATAATCCATTTTTTTTATAAAAATTTACCTCTTTTTTTAATATAAATCATATTTTAATGATTAAAGTAAAAGAGTAAAATAATGTAGTGATCTATAATTGTAAAATACACAAAAGAGCTAATTTGGACCATGTAGCCCCATCAGAGACCATTCCGAGGTTTTGGAACGTTCAACCCATGCACGGCAAAGCACGCTAGCGCTTCATAAAAAGCGAAATATCTTCCGAATCGGCGCCTATCGGCAAAAGTTTATAATCAGGTCTTATAGGCGATGAATCACAGAATACAATGAGATAAGGAAGAAAGAGGACACTCGTGGACATCATTTTGTATGTCTAGATAAAGTTGAAATGCTTTGCCATGGTTCGCACATTTCTTCTGTTACTTTCAGGTATTAAGAAAAAATATTTCCAATAAAGTAACGAAATATTTGCTTATCACATCTTAAAATACATACCTTACGGAACAATATCCAAGAGAGAATATAAAAAAAATTCTAACAACCGTCTATGAAATACAGTTTTGTTCATGGTGCTGCATTCGGGGCTATGTCAGTTCGCAAACCATACCCGCGGAACGGGCATCTTTGCAGAGGTACCACGGCCATTAAGCGTTACTAAATAAATTTTTTGATGTGTTTTCTGTCGCTCCAAACCTTTTCTAACAACTTGGAATAAAAATTAAAACATTTTTTAACGGTCGCCAAAATGACTTTTGTCCAGCTAGATCGCCCGTTTGGCCCACTGTGCGCTGGGTTAACTTTGATTTATCATTTGTCGAACTGTGCAACTTCACTCAGCCGTAATGCTTGCTTCTGAAAACTCGACGAATCTTCGCGTACAAACAAGTCCCGCTGCTTTTGTTCTCACGGACCCTCTGCTCGTTGTCCCTGAACGATAGCACTCACAGAGACCCTGGACAATTCGTTTTTATACACGGATCTTGTGTTAATTAGACTTCCAAAGTTCGAAACAAGAGCACGCTAATTATAGAACTCGCGAAGAGATTTCCCAACGAGTCTTTCAATTTCCTCGCCGGGAATATTAACGTAATTAGGCGCCTCCTGGAAACGCAATGCGAAGCCGTGATAGTTATTAAAATTCCATTTTAATATTCGTCTAATTACAGTAGAAGCTACTCGAGCGTCGATGGCGCGTAATAACATCTGATAACAGATCAGTGGGGATAACACGCGTTAATTAGCTCGCGATTGGCCATTATCAATGCGATCGTTTCTGATAAATAATCCGCCAATATTTGTTTGTATTACACACTAGATTTTTGAATATTCTTTAACGGGATATATTGATGCATGTAGGTAAAGTAATACCGGTTCTTTTAAAAGGCAGTGGCGGAGATGATTTGTGAGCCTTTTATAGGAGGATTTGTGGTTCCTTCAGCCGCAGAACGCAAATATATTTCCCCCTGATCCCTCGAATTACCAAATTATCCAACTCGAAGAGTTCCAACCGGGAAGATCCACCATTTTTATCGCCCCAACGAGACTTTCGCGAACGAGGATATTCTATCTGTGCATCCTTTACTGTTTTCAGTCCCTCTTCCAGTTGCCCCGTTTCGCTATTCTGTGGATTACGATCGAAGCGACTTCAACAAGTGAACTTCCCTATGCAACCAAGTATTACTGCTTCCTATATCGTGTCCCCGTTTAAACTCCAACTCCGAATCAACTGCGACACTTAATATACTTGATTTAATGCCCGAAACTTCGATCAGTCTTGTGTTGCCTCGTCCGGATTTTATTTCCCGTCTGGCGCGGATCTTTCTTATTCAAGTTCAAGCGAAGTTCCAACGTGTACGGCCATTCACAGAGCTCTCCGCTGTCGAATTGCAGCCAATGTTCCCAGTTTTTCCGTCCCGGCCTCGAAATACGAACTTATCTGGTTGGAAGGGTGCGGTGTTCGATACTTTGTCTCGCCGAGTGAATGAACGAAGTCCCGGAATGTCGTTTAAACTTTCGGACAACTTTTACAGTCGCCGGGGCCCTTGCTGCGCTTCCCTTTCTGCCTTTCTTCCCTCATGGGCCATTCGGGGGAGCACGTAATCGCGTGTGGAACGTCCCTGCAGTCTCTATATATTATAATTACTCTTTCGAACCCGAACACGAGAGATCGGAGTTCTCCGCGTCGCTTCCCGGAAGCTTTAATTCTTCCAACAATTACCGACTTCTGTACAATACTTCGAGGGGACGGATTCGAACGAAAGGAGCAACGTCGCAGTAATTGCGCGAGGAAGCTTCGCTTGTAGCTGCCGGGCTGCAAATTCGCGGAACAATAAGTTGCTGGAGGGAAGGACGAAGCTTGTTAGAGACAGACCAGCGGCATATTGACCCGTCACCCTAACTGGAAATGATAGCACGTAATCGCGCGGAACGGCGAAAGGAATGGAAAGAAAGGGCTTCTTTCGTGACGGGAAACGCCCGGCGAAAGGGGAGGAAATGGGGTTTGTAAATAAAGCAAGAGGGAAAGAAAAGGGAAATGGACGGATATTGCAGATGGACAGAGAATGCACGTCAATTACGTGGCTGATCAATAATGGTGTCTACCTGCGCGGCTACCTTAACGAGGGTTACTCTTTCATCATTAAAGTTGATCTCTCACCGACGGTCAAACCCTCCGAGGATCCTGGGAACAGGACGAGCAATACGATAAAAAGTTTAAGAAGCACCGACCGTGTTGGAGACAGTTAGCCGAGGTCGGGAGCCGTCGCAAATCAATATTGCAATGGCTTATCCAAGCAGACGTTTGATAATTACGTCTCAATTAAGGGATCCGACTTAATTTCAGACGTGGCTCGTTGCCTGCTCGAGACCAGCTTCAAGATCTTCCGGCTCGGTGCGCTCTCAGAAACGTTTATACCCCGGTTGCGGTAAATACCTTAAACGGCGATGAACTTGGAAACGATCCGCGCACGTAAACCGCAGTTTCATTATCTTCTGTCCTCGTAGCGGCCGCAAAGTTCATTGGTGCGAGTAGATGGTTATTTCACATTGGAAATTGCCTTCCCGAGATTATCGATATTAAGCGCCTTCTTCTAGCTTCCCGGCCGAATTAATTACTACCGTTTCGGAGTCTCGGATCCTCCCCCCCGAAGTCTCGTTATCTTCTCTAAACACGTGCCGATGGTATATCTGCTAAACGGACACATTCAATCGGATTTACCGGCGTATTATTTTAAACGGCTAGCGCTCGGCCCGCTTACGCGGATGTTTCCGCTGAACGGCATGCCGATTACCGAGCATTCAATTTCGCCAGTCGATCGTAGTGTAAAGTAGTTGTCATTCAACTTAGCAAACGTCTCGGCGGCTTAGGTTAAGACATAATTGCCTTTCATGTCAGAGGAGGAACAAGGAGAAGCTTTTAAAGGAGCCTAAAGACCTCTCGGTCGTAGACGGTGTACGTCTTAATAAGGCTTAATTTGCAAAGTATCCTAAGTAGATCTTGTCCCGGGCAACGATTCAGTTTGAGAGGCTGAAAAGAGGGTAGGGGACGGCCTAGTTAGGATCCTCCCTCTAATTTGTATAAAATTTACGTCCCGCCGTGGTTGCTGCTGCCCGCTCTTTTGCCGCGAGCTAACTTAATTTAAGTTGGAAAGTTAACATCACAGCTGTGGATCGCAGGTACTTCAAGCACACTCTTGGATGCTGATGTAGATTTCCACGCCCGTTCACCGGCATTAATCTTCTGTGCATTAAGGGGGAACACCACTGTGACGGCCGGAAAAATGAGCCCATTTTTAAGATTTTTTTTAAGGAATAACTTACAGTTTTATTATAAAATTGTTATTACCTATCTTTAGAACAATGTCTTAAGAGACTATAAAAAAAAAAGTAATAGAAAAACATGCATAGATTTCCATATACAGTTAATCTCCTACACACCTCACAAGAAAAACATAGGTCGCTTATCGAAACGATATCTCTGGAACGGCAACTCTGAAATCAAATTTTTTTTTTTTTTAATATAATCGGTATGAGTGTAGTTTCCGTTGTGCGTACCGATTTTTAAAAAAAATTATTTTTGTAAAAATGGTGCGCTTGGGAAGAAAAAGTTTCGAAAATCGGCAAAAAAATGGATAGTTTTTCGAGCGTATTTCAAAAAATATGTTTTCGATCAAAAAATCGGTACGCACAACGGAAACTACACTCATACCGATTATATTAAAAAAAAAATTTGATTTCAGAGTTGCCGTTCCAGAGATATCGTTTCGATAAGCGACCTATGTTTTTCTTGTGAGGGGTGTAGGAGATTAACTGTATATGGAAATCTATGCATGTTTTTCTATTACTTTTTTTTATAGTCTCTTAAGACATTGTTCTAAAGATAGGTAATAACAATTTTATAATAAAACTTTAAGTTATTCCTTAAAAAAAATCTTAAAAATGGGCTCATTTTTCCGGCCGTCACAGTGGTGTTCCCCCTTAAGGCTCGGAAATCACAAGTAGTGTTGCCCGGTAATTATTCAGACGCGTGCGTCGAGATGACCCAGTAATTGGTCAGGCATTGCCTGCATTCTCACGCGAGTGTCACCTTTTTGCTGTAAGGGTGCAAATTCACGATGAGATTTTGCAACAACTAAATGTAAATAATGTAAATAATCGCGGGAGATGAGATTTTTTAAAACATATCTTGAAACTTCTCTCGCGAGAGTCTAATTTAATTCAATTCATGACAAACTAATTAAATAATTGTTTCAAGGGATTAAAGTCTCACGCGAGACACGATATTTTCGCCTCGTCGTGGACTTTGCACCCTAACGAATAACGAATGCCAGAGAGGTGAAAGAAGGGCAAGGATTCTGGTTAGAAATTACCTTATCGTTGTCGAGCTTCCCCTTTGAATCGCGGACACGGAAGTTTGTAGGAGGATTCCCCAGAGTGAACGCAGTATGTTTCTGGAGCATGTAGGTACGCCGGGCCGCGTGTGATTGCACGGGAATCGTCGGACAATTGTAATTCCGTGCAGCGATTCCTGGATAGTGTCCTGCAATTTTGTTACACTTTGTTGCGCGCTTTTTGTACGCCTCGTCGTAACCAACGGCGTATCGTACGTGCCAGGAATAAGCGGAGCACGTATGCCAGTTAACTGGATGAAATAATGCATTTCCTTGAAGCCACAAATAGAGGAATCGATGCCTCGCATAGAGTATCTATTTTTTTTTTTTTTGGGGAGCCAGAAATGGCTTCATTTATTTCGCGGGGAGCAATGAATTTCAGAAGTTTCCGCCATATTGAGGGCCAACGAAGGAGGGGAAGGTTCTGCGGCGTGCTTTTAATTCCATTTGTCCTTAATCGGGAAAGTTTCGCTGCAGCTAGTTCCGGAGCTGCCGTCGTTTGTTGAATCTGTTAATAAAATTATCTTTGGGATTGCTGAGGGATTGGTGGGTTGTAGTCACCGGGAACTTGCTGGCCGCTTAATCAGGCTAGAAAACCCGTGTTGTATTTAACGCCGAGGTGCGAAAAAGGGATCGCGGAGATTTTATTGCAACCGACAACGGCGCGGAAAGCCGGGGTGTAGCAGCGAATAGCGCGCGTATAGAGGCCGTGCATGATCGAGGCTCGAATTTGTATCCGTGAATGGAAGGGTTTAAAAACAGACGTGGCATAAAGTTCAACAAATTAACCGACGATTACCGCGCGAACGACAAAATCGCTGGCGGAAAACGTGCCTCTGTCACGAGAAGGGCATTAATGTCCTCGCTGCCGTTATTTCTGTAATGGGCAACATTAATAGTTCCACGGGGAGTGTCGCTTTAATGACATCGCGGCAGAGACAATTGCAGAAAAGCTTCGCGACTTGGAGCTTTAAAGAGCGAAGTATCACTCCGCGCGCCCTCTATTTGCATCCCTGTCATTGTTCGCTCGTCGTCCATTTAGCCGGGACGGGAAAGAAGCCCGCGCGTCTCCTTGGGAACTTCTCTCCCGTCGATTCGCTCTGCGGTGTGTGTGCTCTGCCGGCCTGTTCCGTATCGGTCCGCGGAGCAGAATCGACGCGCGGCCATTTGCAGTACGTCCGAGAACAAATTCCCCTTGGCCTCCTATTAGCCAGTTCGCTGAAACTCACCGCGACCTAGAATTCCTGCTCGCTGCTCCGGGCCTTTTCAACGCACGACTTCCGACACCTTGACGTAAAATGCTTTTCAAACGCGCCTGCCCGGTAAATGATTAGTTTTGTCGCGAACTGTCTGCGCGGCAAGAGAGGCATAGATTAGGGCTTGCTTTCAGGTCGCTTTTAGGTCACGAGCAACTTCGCGCGAAACGAGAAATAAATACCTCTGGATGTTACTTGGCGCGCAACCCGTTGCACGCGCCCTCGTTCGGCGCTACCCGCTCGCTGAAGTTACACGCGAACGCCGAGGTTATTGTGTAATTTTTTTAAGGAGAAAAAAAACTGAGGGAGCTCTCGCGCCAATTATAGTTCGCAAGCAATCCCGCAGCGGCTGTGGAAACTTGTAACAAATTTATCGACGGCCCTTCGCGTTCATCGAACGCCGAGCAACATCCAAACTGTTCACCTCGGCTGTCCATCGAATAATTTTCCGCTTTATTGCTTTGCACATTGCAAACGCCTGAAACTTGTTCGCTGACACTTGCCCGAATATTCCCATCGAGCGTCAGCCACCGTAAAACTTCGCGCCGCGCTGCTGAACCGTGCACCACAACCGCCCGACAAACATCGTTTGATCTCGAGAACGTGAGAACTCGTTACGGTAAAGGACATAAAAAAAAAAAAAAAAACTGACGGACAGGCTGCCAGCCAAAACGGTTTCCTTATCACTGGAGAACACTCGCGATAAAACATAGCGGGCACGTGATCGTAAAAACAAGCAGGGCTGAAGGGAAACTGTACGGGACACACAGGTAGGGGATAGGTGCTATAAAGGGGACACGTCTTAAATGGGACAAATCGAATTTCCAAAATTCTAAACGCACTACACATGCAAGTTATTGTCCTGTTTATGGCAACACTAGTGCCTAGTCATTTGACGTAAACTTCACTGCGGTCTCACTTGCAACAGAGTAGTAATCCACGGTTGATGTTTTTCGGCAGTAAAAGTGAAATTTTTCATTGGTATTCTGTGTCGTTTTCTGAGATTATGATATATACAACGTGTTAAAGTGTTATATCATTAAAATAGCCTGTATTCAACTGAAACGAAAACGCTTAACAGGTAAGCTTAATTAATTGTTTTCTTTGTTTTGCGGTTATTTTATATTAAACTCACTTATAGTCGTAAAAGGGACAGCATAACAAGTCTTAAATGGGACGACCGTTTCATGGCTGTCCCTCTCATACACATCTACTGCTGGACACTATATGTATTATACTTTCCTGTAAAGTTATTAGTGTATCATCTGATACATAGCTGACATTGTTTTAAATTATGAATTCTTAGTTGATGGCGTATTGTTTCAAATTTAAGAATTAATAAAGTGACTATTCAAAGCGACAAACTTTATCGTCAAAAAAATGTGTGGCAATAAATTAGCCCTCGTTATAAGTTATAAATTTGCTACAGTCAGATTTCAATTCCTGATTTGGATTCTCGTGATGACTGTTCTGATTCGAGGGACATGGGCTTACGAAAACGAGCGCGCCTATTGACAAATGATTCAAAAAGCAATCAGTGCTGCGTTTGTAAAGAGAACTACACTAGCGGACAAAAAAGTTACCACTTTTTCGATTTGTTCTATTTTTGCTATTTTTTGGCATACATTTGGGACTGTGGTATGTTTAATATGTATATTCTAATGGAGAATTTAAAGCTGTACAAAAACCCAGTTAAAGTTGAATTTATTTAACAGACAAACAAAAGTGTTATATGACATTGAACGGGGTAACACATTTTTGGGGCCGACAAAGAAATTACCACGTATAGTAACTTTGTAGGTTGTCCTAAAAGCAAAAGGTGCCCCCCACAAAATATTATATTTTTTTTAATAATGTTCAAAAGTGGTAAATTTCGGTCGGCTTTAAAAGTGTGTTGTCTTGGTTGATGTTATGTAGGGTTTTTGTTTGTTAGTTAAATAAATTCAACTGCCACTGGGTTTTATACAGCTTTTAATTCTCTTTCAGAATATGTATATTAGGCACATACTGCAGTTTTGAGTTGATATTGAAAAGTAATAGAAGTAGGGTGGTTCGAAAAAGTGGTAACTTTTTTGTCCGCTACTGTATGTTACCAGTAAGGAAGATTGGTTCCAATGCAAAATTTGCGGTAAATGGGCCAATGAGTCTTGCGGAATAAAAGGCACATTCCATTTTCTCTGTTCCATGTGTCATTAATAATAAAATATTGATGATTTATACTATAAAGAGTTAATTTTTTCGCAGATTTCGTTGTTTTGTATCATTAAGATTTAGAATTACAATTGTAATAGTTAATAAGTTTATTTTTATTAAAGTGTCCCATTCATGACTTATATTGTCCCATTTAAAACCACCTAGTCGTAAAAGGGACATTTCCCACTATTTTGAAAATCGAAGATTTTGTTATTTTCTATTACAATTGATGAGTTTGCAATACACTTTTATTGAAGAGAAATAAACACGCTTTCTTGTGATGTAGTTGTTTTTTAAATACCTATAACGACATTGTCAGAAATGGACGCTAAACAAAAGTGTCCCTTTTATAGCACCTCTCCCCTAACTGTTTCTATATCAGAGCTTGAAAATTTCATCGGGGAATTGTGGCTTCTCACGACGCCTGTATTAAAAATTCAAGTTCATCGAAATGGGAGGTTCATTATCGGCGGCGCAGGGCCGCGAGAATACGCACGTTGCCCCGCGAAGAGGCTTTCCCTTCGAACGACGGAGCGGCTCGAGCGCAAACGTTGCAGTCGACGCATGATTGCTTCCGCGAGAATACAATCTGGAACAGTGCACATTTCCATTTGCCGTTCCTCTCCGAGATTTAGAGGCTCGTTGCCAAATGTCAGGGCGCCGAGCACCACCCAGTAATTAAGTTTACTCCAAGAAACGCTCCATCCGATTCTGCCCTGATTCTACCCGCTCCCGTGTCCCTGCGCTCCCTGCAGCCTCTCTCTCTCTCTCTGTCGAGCCACTGCGTCGCTCTTCCGCCGAGTCGTAAGCGGGTTTCGGGTGCCGTGCTTGTAGGACAAGCTCTTTGTCGACGAGCAGCCATCAGAATGAAGCATCTTTGCTGTTGTGTCGCCGCCAACCTGCGAGCTTTTACTTGGTGCCTGCTGGATCGACGGCAGTCCGGGCGATTTGCTTATACAGTCGGCAGGGGATCGTTCTTTTCTCCGTTTCTGCATCGAGTTAATCAACTAATTAGTACCGGAGCAGGGTTCGCGAATGCCAGGGGGTGTTATTCCAGCGCGAGGCAAACTCCCGGCAAGCGTGGAAATTTCGTGAACTGCGAACTCCGTCCCTTCTTGCTCGTTTTCCGCCCGCGGTGACGCGCCGTTGTGCCGACGCCGACGCGCTCGCGAAACTTGTGCTCCCAGGCCCGCAGAATTTCGAGAACCGCCGTCGGGCCGCGGAAGATGTAGGAAAAAACGCCGACACGTAGCGGAAAGTTTCGCGGAGGATGCTCGCGGCCAAGCGCAACGCTCGCAACAACTCGCCTCGGTTGATCCCTGGAAGGCTCGACGTGTTACGCGACCCCGGCCTGAAATTTCGAGGCGGACTCGAAGGGAAATTGCGAATAACACGCGGCAAAGGATCGCGGAAACCGGGCGTTAACTTTTTCGTTCGCGCGCGAGCCTGAAATACGTGCGCGGTTTCCGGGGACTGGGGGAATTGAAATGGGCGACTTGAGGATAAAACCTGATGGAATTACTTTCGGTCGCGGGAACAAGGAGTTCGGGAAACGTATGAAATTTTCGGATCCGTCTGCTCAGCCACCGCCCGATTTCCGAACCAAGTTATTCCTTTGGTATTCATTCGCAGCTTTGAACAATAGGCGCTTTCTTCTATTTGCAAAGCCCATCTGTCGATGCGGCCGGGAACGTGTGATCACAATTCGTACGGGAATCGCCGCGGAGCTGCAAGAAATCGGTTGGGAAGCCGAGAAGCGAGGTCATAAATATTACCGAGTGCGAAGTCGCCTGTCTAAACGCATTGGTATTCATACGGCGGAATTCACATTTCGCCGAAAGTGTATAATAAAATTCCCGCGGTCGGAGGTGTTCGTGGTTCAGCGGCGTAAGAACGGGAACGGGGACGTTATAAATGCTGGTCCGTGACTCGCTCGCGTTACACACGACGTGTTAATAAAAATCGCGGACGATTTCTTCGCGGCGCACGCGGAGGGTGGCGCACACCGCCGTCGCAGCGAACAAGTGTCGCGGAAACTTAAGGTTCAGAATGCTTTCCCCTCGCATGCGTATCGTTTCGGAATATACGACGCTTCGCAGAGCTCGCGTGCCTATAAATGTGATACGTCTTGACGGTCTTCACGTGCGACTCTTTCCTTGGCAAGCGAACCTAAGGAGCTGTTTCTCATTTAGTATTGTGGGGATCAGGAACCCCCATAACATAAGAGGCGGATACGGAATACCCAAGAGAGGGAAGTCGGCGGTAGCCGAGTAGGCTAAGGCGGCTGCCCTAGTAGCATTTTTGGTTGGCCAACGGTTGCCAGCAGTTGGGAATTAGTTGGGATATAGTTAGTGTTTGTGCCTACAAATTCCCAACACAGGGCCTACGGCAAAAAAGTTACGACAGTTTGCCAACGAATATTCAATGTTGGGCCTACAATTGTTATGGTTGGTTAATTAACAAAATGTTACGACAGTTTGCCAACGAATATTTAATGTTGGGCCTACAATTATTATGGTTGGATAATTAACAAAAAGTTACCACGGTTTGCCTACGAATATCCAATGTTGGGCCTACAATTACTATGGTAGGTTAATTAACAAAAAATTTACAACGATGATTAAATGTCGTCTTACAAACGTCAGAAAATTTGCTACATCAAAAAACCTGTTATGATTTTTCTTTTCTTATTTATAAATGCGTAATGAGGACGTCTGTCTTAAGACAAATGTGAAATTTTAAGGAATGAGTCTAAAGGTCGGATGATGATATTTTGTAGAATATTTCGCGTCACTGCGCAGTTTTCATAAACAATTAATACTAGTTATGTAACTAGAAACTATAAGTGTTTACAAGGAAGTGTGTTGGTCAGCTGCGAGCAGCGGTTGCTTTGTAAGCGGAAAGCTTGGGTTCCAGTTCTCCTCACCGCGAATTTTTTTTTTTCCTAAACCAGACCTGAAGAAGACGTATTTACGACGTCTTTTGAAGTTCTTTAAGACGTCTTTTGGAAAGAAGCCTTCAGTTGGGCCCAGTTGGGCCTATGGAAAGAAACCCTCGGTTGGGCCTTCGTGTTAAGTGACGTTGGGCCTACGTTGGTTACAATCGTTGGCCCATTTAAAAATAGCGCGACACTTCAACAGTTGGCCAACGGATAACACGTCATTGGCCCAACAAACTCCCAACAAATAAATGCCACTAGGGTGATCAGTGCGCAACGAATCTAAAGATCGCGGGTTCGAGTCCCGCGTCCGAGGCTTCCTTTTTCCGTTTCCTACAGTATTTTAATTTACCTGAGAACGTGAGCCGGCCAGGTGGCGCGTAGAACAGTAAACGCGTGGTGAGAAGAGCGACAACTGCGACAAGAACGGGGCAGGTGGAAAAATTTGCTCCCATGTCAGAATGCATATCGAGGTCGGCGTGGTATCGTGACGTTCCAACAGCTGCTGCTGCACCATGATCGCTCGAACCGTGAAATTACGGTGGAATCGATATTCGAACTAGCTGAGGTTTTTGCGGAGTAATGGGAGAGCTCGTCGAGCAAGAAAATACCGATCGGAGTCCGACTTGGAAGCGGACCTGTTTCCTCGAGATATTCGCGGCGCTGCGATGTCGGCGATGTTCCTGCGATTCCTAATTTCTCTTCCCCGCGTTGCAGGTTAAAAAAAGGATAATTATCGCGGCAATATAGGGTGGCTCCGAGTGGCAACAACTGGGACTTGATTGATTTCGTCCTCTCGTTTCCACGCAATTACCACGGCATTACGTCCCCGAGTCAGATTAGTGGAGTTTCGAGCAATCAGCTTCGGCTGCGACTCGATCAAGCCATCTTCGTCCAACGACAGTTCATCTGTCGGGACTTTTGAGGGCAGGCGGGAGGTTAAGCCGCGATTAAGTACAAGCGTGCTCGACGACCGGCCACGATAGGCTGTGCAAGTGTACAGCCGAATTTCGTGCTCGATAGCTCGCTCGCGTGTACCTCGAATAAATCTGTTTATCTAATGGCCAGGCCACAAGGAGACGGCCCCTTATCGCGTACGCCAACATCGTTCTTTATTCGCATCGCGGGCCTGTTTTATTCACCAGCCGACCGTAAACCCGCCCTTCAGATAACATTGTGACGCGATACCACCCCCCCCCCCACCCCGCGGCCATGTTTCCTCCCCCGAGCAGATAAGTCTGTTCCCTTTCTGCGCCGATCGACAGCCATTAGGGAAGTTATGGTCCCGTCGATGGGCGGCTATTGTATACAGTATAGAGTGTAGCGTATAGAGAATATCTCTGGTGCCTCTCGACGGGCACCGGCTGCGTATTTTCAAAAAAAAAAAAAAAATCCTGCCACTGCATGCAACGGGACTATTAATTTATCGCTCTTGCCCCGCAACGCGTCTCAATCAAGCCTCCTCTAATGAAAAAACCGATACTCGGGTCTCGATGTATATTCGTTTATCAAATTACGATGCGCACGGACGAGGGAAGCTTTTCTATCTTTATATCGAATAATTGAGAAAGATCGAGGTTGGTTAACGGCCGCGATAGCTACGAGAGTAGCGAAGCTCGAACGAGCTGAAGGGTGTAATAAAACTTGGAAGGCGGTTGGTGCCGGGGGTTTTCGGGGCTGCGACCCGTTTCCCGGGTTCCTCGACTCGCGATTCCCGGTCTGGTCCGAGAGTAACGAGCCTGTTGGGCGGAATAAGGAGAGGATAAGCACCTGCTACACTTTTTAAAGGAAGCACAAGGTGCGAAGCTGCTGCTTCCTCTCACGGCCTCTGCGCCGAGACGCGCTAGAGATGAGCCAAAATACCCGACTGAGAAAAAACGGCGGGGAAGTTGCTCGTACCCGCGATGCAACGGAACCGATGGAGCTCCGGCTTCCTTCGGCACCTCGGGAAAGTGTCTCGGCACTTGGATGAGAACTACGGAGCGTCAGGTCTGGCGCAACTGCGATCGAATCGCGTAGAAATCGGTAGCTACCCCGTTTCTCCTATTTTAAGAACAACGCTCCGGTCTGCGGGAATAAAAATATCCGACGCTGGGAAGTGGATGAAAATTGAGTGGAAGCTCAGTTTGTAATAATATCCGGCTAAGTAGATTGAAACGAAAAAACTACCTCGTAATTCTGGGAACTCCTGTACCTATACCTTTAGTTGATAATTATAACCCCATTTCTTCCATTTCGCCCATTCCCTCCGTCTCTCTCGCTCATTTATTCCAACGATTGCGCACCGACTCCGCCACTTAGCTACTCTTCCTGCACCTCGACTTTATTACTTCACTAACTAGCTTTAAACGCGAACTTTAGTTTCGCGTCTGGAATCTCAACTCCGGAATATACTGGCCGTCGCTAAAATTACTTCACCTCGGAATCGTCAAGAGCCACTGCAAGTAATTAAACGCCGTGGGACCGTTTCCAACCACCGGGAAACGTCAATCGCTCTTCGCGCGGTCAATGACGTCCCGGCGTATCTATTACAAGTATTATATTACTGTTACCCGCGCAGCGAAATCGGCTGTCTGAAATCAAGGGAATTAAGGGGGGGGGGGTGGCGGGAGAAGGTGTCACCCTTGTCACCCGATCAGAAGCGTTCTCCCCGATAGCGTGGCAAATCCTTGAACCCGCGGGGTAACGATATACAAATAGCATTGTTCTCGATAACAGATACGCCGGCAGAATCAATAGAATCTTGCTGGGATTTTGAAATATTCCTGCGCGGAACAGAATTCAGATAGTATATGTGATTTACGGCGGCACGTCTGAAAATAAATATTGGCAAAGAAAAATCCTGTTTGAGAGGAGGACGCTGCCGTTCGTACGAATATCGAGCGTTCAAATTCGATCGAGAAGAGGAGCGAAATTTGCCAGTGACGAGAAGGATTAAAGCCCCGCCGTTGAACAAGAAGGGCGGATTTGCGTATCCGCGGAAAGGATCTGGTATTTGCTTTGGATCCGAGGATCTCGTCCGTTTATGGCCTTACGTCGAATAGAAGGAATAAACAAGGGGCGTTCGGGTCGCGAATACGTTCAATCCCACCCGCTCGAGGGATCCTTTTGACGGCGCCGGAGCGCTGACTGGCAGAATTCAATTTTCGAAATTACCAAGCGAGCGAGGTGACGCGGGCAGAATTTATCGGGTCTAATGCGAAGTTGTCGGCCCTCGGTGGTTACCTGGTCAGATCAATCAGATAGTCGGCGCGGGTTCTGCTTTATTAGATCGGGCGAGGGAGGAATTTTAAAGGATCCTGCCGAGGAATAAATTCGACTGTCGGAAGGAAGCGACGCCGTTTGCTGACCTAGAGGGGGCTGCTCCTTTGATGACGAACGAACGGAGCAGTTTGTTTTGCAGCTTGGAAGAGTTCCATCGAGGCATGGAAAAGTGATGTGGAGAGTTAGACGTGGCCGTATCAGAGGGGTTGCACGTGTCATTAGCAGAATAATCGAAGTGATTGCGGGTGGCAAAGGTTAACGACTTTGTTTTATTATATCCTCGGATTTCAATGCGTTCAATTCTTTGGGCGTTTAATTCTTCTGAACCTAGAGAAGCGTTTTGATAACTACGGACTGGAGGGACCCCTCCATCCCCGTCTGAAAGCGCAAACAATAAATAGTAAAGAGGCAGAACGGGAGCTCTGACAATAAGGTCTTAATAGGGATCGAGGAGGATCGCAATTAAATCCATTGAAACAAGTGGATCGCTCGCCGCGCCTCCGTCTCGTTACTCGAGGATAGGCTGTCGCGCGCGAATTAAGGATTCGCAGTACGAGTAAGACCGACTGTCCCCCTCTCGTCAAGACCCTACATTATTATCCCCCGGAATTTCTAGAATTTCGCAGGAACAGTTAGGGAAGTGGATCTCGACGGGAGTCGGTAATTGCTTCCTACGTGCAAGACGCGCTGATTAAACTAGTTGCCAAAAAGTGTGGCTCGGCTGAGCTTAGTTTACCCTCGGAGTACGTATTAATTTTGACGCGGCCGTTGTGAACTGTTGGCCTCCGGATTGTCAAAACGAGTGAAGCTGCACATTACCCAGAAGAAAGTCCCGCTGAAATATTAAATTCGTTGGTAGGTCGTAGGACGCCGGGCGCGTATTGTTCGTCTGTTTGAGATTTATGTGAGCGACCTGTGAAAATTCAGCCTCACCTCGTCCAGAACTGGGTCTGTCTGTTCTAGTATTGCCTCCGCTCTTCAAAGGGGAGCCGCCTTCAAGGCCTCCGTCTATCCTGTTGCACCCAACTCAATCCGGGAACACTTGCAGCCTCCCGGGACTTTGTTCAAACGAGTGGCATTCCAGCTCGAGGCCTTAAGATTGCTGTTTTCAGACGGCGCCGCTGGATCGGTACACTTGCCGCCGCCCTTTAGCGAGCATGACAGGAAGCTTTAGACAGTGGTGTGCGTCAATAATCCCTGCCAGCTGTCTACATCTATTTCTACGTCTATCCGGCATTGCGGTCCTTTTACAGGATCCTCGTCCCAACGGGACACGGTTCTATAATAGTTTGATCCCTCGTCCAATCTAATTTTCCAACACAACATCTGCTGATCTCTCCGCAGCCCTGGCCCCACCAAGTATCGATCAGGCACCGCTCTCAAAAGAGACTTCCCACCTGGCGGAGGCGAGCCTGAGCAAACTAGACGAAACGGTACGCCTTAACGAGCCCGATGACTTAAATTGCTCATAATCAGAATTCCACCCTCGCCATTCTCTGAACGCAGCCGCACGCGTATTGTTTCGTTCGCAGCAGAAGCCAGCGAGCCTGAGCTTTTTTTTTTATACAACAGGGAGTTGCCTTAGGGTGAAGCGCGTGCCGCATTTCGAGCGAAACGGGACGATGGTTTCACGTGAAAGCGGCACCCTCTAAATCAGCCGAAAATCAGTGACAAAGCAGGGTAGTATACACATGCACCGGTTGGCTCGTTTGTCTTGTTTGCGCTAGTGCTTTGGGGCGGCTCGTTTGCTCACGGGCACACGCGTGCGTTAACGTTAATATGCACCGCTGCGTGATATTTTGCCCATGTCGCGATACGTCGCTGTCGTTTGCGCGTGACGTTGCTTCAGGGCCAGCATAAACGCGCGGGATGAGCTAGCGGCCTCAAACCATGGGGCCCCTTTGTCGCCATCGGACCTGGAAACTCTCTATTGTTTCTGCGGGCTCCTTAACTCGATGGCGAGCAGCCAGGTGCTTCTATGTCAGGGCACTATCTCCGCTACAAACTTCCTCTTCTCTCCGCTTCTCCACGCGCCTCGGTCTCCGCTTTTCATTCGAGGATATAGCCGCGCGTGCAATTAGACGGCGCGCTGACGATCAGACAGCTACCAGTCTCCACTTTGCAGTATACCAAGTATGCAAGAATGAACGTGGCTCGTGTCATTTGTTCAGCGACCGATACGCCAACTTTTGCTCCATCGAATTCCTTCGTAATAGAGTTTACAGCTGATACCTTATGTTTCAATATACGAACGGAAAGTCTCGAGTATGAATATCCAGAGAATATTCCCTCTTTGCTCGATATCCCTCTTCCGCTGAAGCAGCATAGTTTAATATAGATGCGTGGAGGCGAAGATCGGTTACTTTGTCCGTGTAATTTTATACCGAAAGCTTCCCGAGAATCCTCCCCAATTCCGGGGATCCGGATCCGTAACGATTCATATAGAATTTTTCATAAGAGAGAAACAGAGCGGCCGCGTTTCTCTTGAGGAAGCTCGAACGGATCGTAGAAAATATCGACGCCACTTAAACGGCCACTGGCCAGCAGCGAGCGCACTGGTCACGCGATAAATTTCCAACGCAAATGTTCGAATCGATGAGAGCACGTCCGAGAGGACAGTTACAAAGGAGATGCAGCCACCGTCTGAAGATGTATGTACTTAGCCCTGCACCGTAAGAAATATATTGCTGCCCGCCGGTTGCGGCGACCGAGGGATGAGATGGTTTCGAGCGGATTGATCAGAGGGACTTGGCAGGACATTTATCTGGCTGGCTACTCGGTCCCGGGGAATTATCATATTTTTGCATAATGGAATCAACCGCGACCCGCGTGTGCGCACGTTCCCGTGTACGCGCGCGGGCCATGTGTGCGAGGTACCCCTAAAAAATAACGCCGTCGCCTGAAAATTTTATGGGCGCGATGAAATTCAAGTCGAGGAAATTATGCGGGTTCCCGAATCGCTGGATTTCGATAAATGCAAGGGGGTAATAGTAGCCATGAGCCGGAGCTGGTTATCTTTATCTCTTTCTTCGTATTCGCACACCTTCCCGTGGGAAAATCGACGATTGCTTTATGCGTGAACCTTTGCCTGGCGATCGGCGATCGCGGAACTGAGAAGCGAAAAAAGGGGCAGTGAGTTGTTAGAGTAATCATGGTAATTGAAGGGTTTGTAAAATAATAAGGGGATGAAACGATCCCTGCCATTCCCCCTGTGGATGATCGAGTTAATCGTTGGATGAACATAAATCGCGAGGTAATATGTACTTTCAATAGGGTGAAACGAAGAAATAAAAATTGTGCAACTGTTTTCTAATTGTCTGTGAATCTTGTCTTGTTTCCGTCTGTGAAACGAAATTTCGAGGTGCCGCAAGGTTTTTGAGGTTTAATTTTCTACGTTCTTTTTACTTTTTAAAGGTTTCTTTTTAAAAGGAAGTGCTATGGTATGATAAAATGATAGGTATACATAAAATCAATAAAAATCAAACAATTTGTTGATATACTTTCAGATGTCGACAGCTTAAGGTAGTTCCTAACCAACTAAGTTAGTCAAATTAGAGTTGGGTAATAAACGATAAATGAAAAGTAGTATGATACTATAGAAATAATAATAATAATTTTTAACATCATGTATATATACTTTAAACAGTTCAATGTTAATATAAATAATTGTAATACGAAAATAGAATATTAAATTGGTTAGCGTAGTGAATTGGAGCAGCAGATCTGACAACGTCGCATTCATTCGGAGCGTCTTTTATAACCAAAATGTCAGAAAAATGACATTTTCTGACAAAATGACATTCATATGAATTTGAATTGTCGTTCGCTATTTAAATGTCTAAACATATCGATTGTGCGACGTTGCCACGTTGAGTGCTCTACGAAGTTTCTGAAAAATTTGCACGTAAACCTATTTTTTATGGGCATTTACGAAGAAACTATGTGGTCAGTTTTGCAGAAATTAATAAATTCATTTACTGACATTTCGATGTACTTTTGTGCCAATTTTGGTATATTTCTATAATATGGTTTTCCCGTTTCAGAAGAAAAACTGAAACTATAACCCCCTTTTTTTGTTTTCGCCACATGCCACTGTGTTAAAATGCATCAACTTTAATTAACAATTTCTCGATAACTATGCGGTAAATCGATTTTAAACTTTGTACAAGGGTTTCTTGTATTCCAAATTAGTTTAGTACGAAATTTGAAAGAATTCTGTAATTTAGTACATTATTCAGGAACTACCTTAAATACCATTATAAAAGGCACCCTTTGCCAACAGTTAAAAGTCACGAATAACACAAAACAAAATTCTGCCCCTATATTTCGTTCTACCCTAGCCTTCAATCGTCTACAGTTGTTCAATGGTTCCAATTCAAACTTCTACTAATTCATAGAACAACAAGCATCCGGGACGGCTGTAGCTGGTAAATTCGTTCTCTCGTTACCCAGTGGAGCGGGAGGTTGTATTATAGCTGCATGTTCGATTCCCAAGCCGAGGGTAGCCTAATTTTGCAACCCTTTCTGACATACAAGTGCGCAAACGGCCGTGCCTCGGATTACACGCGCTGGGCCGAGTATCCGGTTAATACGCTGCTCCTAATGGCCGAGTCAACTATTATTGTTATTATCACGGTTACGGGCGAGGCTCGAGATTTGCGGGGGTGGGTGTACGTAACGATCCAGTCGCAAAAGGAATAACCCTCGGCGGTCTGGACATTACCGATGCGAACGGCTCGGCGCGGCGCGGCGCGGCGCAAAAATTAAGCAATTAGGTGTACGGCTGATTACGGCCACGTTACGAAAGTTCCTTAATTTCGATACAGTCGGGCACCCTGCTTCCCGACCAGCTCCAGCTGAGAATAATACTTCCCAGTCAGGTTGCGCCGAAATTTCTCGCAGCTGCTTTGGTCGGGCACGTTCGACGTGCACCGATATAAATGAGGAAGCAATGGATCCCGAGGCAACGTTTAAACATTGCTCGACATCGCCGACGCCCTGGTAATGCCGATAAAGGGGACAATGGACAACGATTAGAGACGGTGGCCTGGAAAAGGGCGAAACGCGCGCAACAAACACAACAGATGTCACGCGAGGCGTCGGTATTATTCGTGGCTATTAACACGATCATGAACACGTACTAAGCGCAATCGATTAATATCCGTATTACCCAGCAATTCGGGCAGCAATAGAGTTACTTGCCCCCGTCGGGCAATAAGCTAACACCGTGTCAGGGTTCATAATCGACAAATAGCGCGGCTATACCGTTGAGACAATGCTTGCCTTGCTCCGATTCTGAAATTAACAATACCGCGCACTACAATGTGCCGTCAATGACGGCTCTGCCAGTGCTTTTCGAAGCAACATTTCTGCCCTGCCGCGTGAATGATATTCGTTTAACGACGATCTGGTTAGGAACCACCCACGGGGCGAGGGTTTCCAGTCGCTGGTTATCCAAACAAGTTCCCAGAGCGCCTTTGCATTTTTCATCTTTCTAAATCGCCGGACAAACAGGGTCCACGAGCTTGAACTAGGTACCGCGGTCTGATCCTCTCGCTCTGCGGATCAAAAGAGTCGATAATTGAAGGCACGACGATGAAGCAACCTCACGGTGGATCGCGGCTAACGATGTCGTTAAGAACGTCTCTTTTGGGACGTTGAACAAGGAATTTGGGCTTTTAAGCAAATGCACGACCTGAGGGAATTGGAGAGAGGTTGCCTGGCAAAACGGATTGACTTTAACGCACGAGCTTTTGCCGGGGCCTCGGCTCCGTTAACGGGGAAGATGCATGCTCCAGATGCACCGGTTTTTCCACATATCGGTGGGGTATTAAATCGTCAAGGCAGTGTGCAGGCATTAGCCTTTGGCAGGCAACAAGGTTTCGTACTTTAGCCGGCGCAGCAGCCGTCGTGTTCAACCAGTATCCGCAGACAGGCATTAACGGAGCGGGGCAGAAGCCTTGCAGCGTTTCTGGGAACGATTCCTCGGCGATTAAGCGGCAACCGGCACCTGAAGTTAACTCCTACAAGCTCCACGACAGCTCGTTGTTCGTTGCAGTCTTGACCCGATCGACCCTTGAATCTTTGACCGCCCGGGCGCACTCGTGCGAGCCAAGGAGCCTCTAGAAGGGAATTCAGAGCGGAGATCGGAGACAGACGCCGGACACCGGGGAGAAAAGCCCTTCGTCGCGCAACGAAGATATCCGATCGCGACGGGGACCGTACATTTTCAGTCGCGCAGAAAGGATCCCCCTTTGTCGTCCCTTACGTCTGTTTTCGCGTCAGCGCCTGGGCGCGGCAGCTGAAAGGAGAGCGTCCTTCCGTTTGAGACACGCTCGTCTTTCCGACATGCTCGCGTTACTCGCGCATGCACGCCCGTAGAATTCGGTTTGGAACGGGTGATGGCTGCGCGTCGCGACGCTCGTTGCGCCGCGCCGTTCCGATGGCTGCCCTCGAGAAACGGGGGTAACGATGGCAAATGGCTGGGAAAATTTATGGTCGCGTGGCTCCGGAATATCGTGAACGCTTCACTAATTGTGAGTCCTTTCCGTCAGTTTGTTGCAGCGAAGGGCGGAGGAAGTTCCACCTACTCGAAATTCGTGTCGAGAAGGTGATGGGATCATTTTAGGAGGGGTGTATTAGCGAGAGAGCGACGCGCGATACGCGGAAATGCGCGAGGCCTCCATCCGGGCGATCCGCGGCCTGGAAACCGCGAAGGAACGTGGCCCGGCGTATGCGCGAGCGCCACGTATCCCGAGAACGAATAGAATTCAGCCCTCGTTCCTTGGTCCAAGCATCGCTGCAGGTTCAATTCAGATAGCCTTTCTACTCGGCATATTAAATTTATGGTATGCACGCCGCACATAACTCACCCCTCGGGGGGTGCACGCGCGACGCCGCCTGAAAAGGACGCGGCACCGACGCGGCGTGGCGCGGAGCGGCGCTCCGCTCGCTGTTCTTTCCTCTCGTTTTGCTATTTCCCTTTTCACGGTTATTTCCGCGCGGCCACCTGAGAGAATGAATCTTTCGCCGCTTTTTTGCCGGGTCGCGTCCCCCTCGTCGCTTCGAATATTTACGGCGCGCCCTTTCAGCCGCGATTTTCGTGGCCGCCCCATGCCACTGCAAATGCTCTGCTACAGACTCGCCGAGATTCGGGAACTGTCATCGAGGATGACGGTGGCGGCGACGGTACGGAGGAGGAACGTGGCGGAGTTTTCAAGGTGCTTCAGTCGTAAAAAAGAAGTGTGTAGGTAGGGGAGGCCGGGGCTAGTTGGCCCCAGGGGTAGGTTGACTAATTGTTAATAACTTTTTATTAACGTGTGCACTATTTTCTGTAGAAACAAGTCACTTCTACTATGTCATTCATTTGTTTCCGACACCACCATTACACGTTGTTTGGCAGTTACCAGCGTTTATCGAAAAATTGGCTATGTAAGTAAATATGTTATCTTAAAGATTTTATGTTTCTGATTTGTTATATAGAGTATTGAAGTCAAAATGATCGTTCGGGGCTGGTTGACTAATAACGTTCGGGGTTACATGACTAAGCTGGTCAACCAACCCCAGTGATGGTTTAAATTGTTATTTATTATTAAAAAGTAATAAATATTTTATAATGAAACAACTCTCGTGACATTGTGCTATTTTATTAGCATTGAGATAAGTTGCTAACAACATTTTCTTCACTGATTGCACCTATAGTCAACCTACCCCATACTGTTAGTCTACCAACCCCGACCACGGGGCTGGTTGACCAGCATGTAAGGTGTTAGAAAAACATTAAAATGCCTTAATTGTTGTCACATTTAGTCAACTTTAAGAATTTAATCAGATAGCCAAAGGTATGCCCTATCAAATATACTAACCGGTTTAATGATATTTCGTTCACATATTTTATTAAAAATCAAAAAATGAAAAACTGGCCTACCAGCCCCGGTCTCCCCTACTCCGTTCACGTTCTATCGAAAGATCAAGGTTCTCGCGTGGCAGAAAACGGTGCTCTTCCGGCGGAAAGTGAAATTCGTTGTGCCGATGATCGCCAGGAAAACACTTATCCGCGTGCAAGATGCTGGTGCTCCCTAAAGAGCATTACAAAGAAAATGTCGTACACCTTCGTGGCTGCTCCGTGGGCGGAGAGGTTTCGAGGAAATTGGAGGCCACCCCATCGGCGAAGGAAACCACGAGATTATTTTCATCGGATAAAAGGAGCGAGCTCGGCATCGCCGATATACAAGTCGACTCGTTATTTTTGCACGAGTCCTCCACCACAAACCGCCACCTCTATCAGCTCCGCGACGCCTGTACTTTAGGAAATATCGCGTTGCTCCGTTCCAAGTAATTCGCGAGTGAAGTTCAGCGTGCTTTGTTGCGAGTGGCGGTGGGAATCGCGCGAAATCGAGGCAACGACGTCGGTGGTAACGGCGCGGCGGAGTAAGGGAAATGGAGAGAACGAGAACTGAAATAGAAAGGAAGGGAAGCAGAAAGGGACGGGTGGGCGGAAGAAGGAAGGGAAAGGGGCACGTAAAAGAAGACCCTCGACGTGGTCCACCGCCGTCACGCTTCCGTAATTGAACTACTTCCGGCCAATTATAAAAACCGCTGACTAGCGTGGGCTTGTTAGTCGTTGGATGAAGATGGAAACACTCGGTGGCCGGGTATCGGTATCCTTCTTCCTCGAGTAATTCCCGTTTCCTTTCTTCCACCCTCGTCCCCGGCGGCTTTTAGGGGCACAACTTTTTCCCTATCCTCCTCGATCAGCGTTTGGCCGCCCCCGCTATCATCAAATTTCCGCTCGTACGAAGCTATCTTCCTTCCATTCAGCCGCGCCCAAGCCTTTCGAGCGGCCCTGCAAATCGTTCGCCGCCCAAGGAGCCATTCGGTCGGATATTATCGTTCCCGTGAATGGTTAAATCTTCGCCCGGGAAGATCGATGAAGTGAAAAGAGTCATTGTGCTTGGCCCGGCACGGTCGAGCACGCTTATGGAAAAGAATCCGGGCTGCGAGTGACCTAGAAACTACGTCAATTATCGAGCAGCTTGATCGGTGCTCGGTCCTGTCACCAGCCGATCGGCTAGGCCAGGGGGATGATTTCCGGTCGGCTCATTGCACGAGACCCAATTAAATCAATTTCTGCGCGCCGCGGCGATAAACAACAACCGGCTCGAGTGGGGATCATCGCCGCCAGCAGAGAGGGGCAATTCATTATTTCAAGTGTAATAAGGGTAAAAGTATTTGCGGGCAGTATATGTAGCGGATCCCCGACGGCCGGGCTGGCGATATTTATATGCAAAACCGTGGAAACTCTGAAAAGATCTCGGCCGCCACGCCCGAAACAACATTTCCACAATGAAACACCGCTTTTGTTCGGTAATAGCTATTGGAAAAAAAAAAATTCTGTCCGCGTTTTTTTTTTCGCCGCACCGCTCAAATTCCCGGCGTGTTAACACGCTTTCAATGGGGCTGGTTTAGTTGAACTCGTGCCTCCCCCGACAAACAAAACAGGCTTCCCGCGATTTCTGAAAACTGCACGCACTGTTTGCGCGCGGGAGAATTTTCCGCCCCCGCATTATCCAATCCGCGGACTTTCAGTTCGCGTCGTAAGCGAATTACGTCGATGAAACAAGGATAAACTCAATGTCGTTTCTACGTGGAAATTAAATGTCGCCCGAATTTCGAACTCCATAGAAAAATTTTCTATACAAATTTCTGCGCGGCGCTTAAAAACCGCGGTCGGCGCCCGCCGCTGCGAACGCGAAGGGAAAATTAAAATAATTCTCTCCCATGTTTGTTTCGTCTTCGCATGAAATTCTTTGTCCGAGTTCTCCGAATGGAATGTCACGGAGCGAACGCGCAAATAAACTCGCCCCTTTCTGACAAAACAATTGCGTTAACTTTTCCGCCGTGCCACGCAATTACAGTTATACAATATAAAAATCATTGTAGCAGCGGGATTCCCTTGTGTTTCTGGCAACACACTGGGTCTTTGCTAGCGCTTTTTTTTTCCCACCGAACACGGAGATCGAGGAAAAAGCCTTTTCATTTTTAACGAACGCCGATGCAGATCCGCGGCGTATTAATAATATCTCTTATTACGTTCAAATATTCCCTTTGTTTGAATAGCCCGGGGTTGAAAATGTTACACGTGGCTGGATAGATTCGTAACTGATATACCCGGTGGAAAATGGGCCGCCAGCTGTGTGAAAGGGTAGAATTGAGACGCGAGTATGACACGAGAGGTGAAGAATGCCCGCCTGCGAGAGGGATGAAAGGGAGAACGGTGCGTGTAGGAGCCGAAGTTTAGGGTGGTGAGGTCAAACGCGAGTCCACGAACCTTGAAAGACCTCCGGCCGACAAATTCTTCGGAGAAATATGATCGGGGAATAATCCTAGCGGCGAGATGGATAAAGTTACCGACGGTTTGCGCCCGTGGAAAGCATAACAGATCCTCGGTGAAGGAGCATTGGCAGCCCGGCCACGCGTCGCAACAGACTGAAATGATTTTCGTGCGCTGCGGTTGAAGCATTAAAATAGACCGTTCTCAGACTCGTTGGAATAAGAACGTGTGTCAACGTTAAAAAGTAGCGCAAAACCGCGGGGAAACATTTGTAGGTCGGACGGGGAACCTGTCGCGCAGAAAATCTGTCGTTCGCTCGGAGACCGTCCGAGGAACGAGCGTTGTTCTCGATGGCCGATCGAACGTAAAAACTGCTCCAACTGTCGAGATTGTGGTCGGACGAAGAGTAATGACGCCGCGCGAGTCGCAGAGAATACGGCAGGGGAGAAAAGGTCGAGGGGCGAAGCGAAGGGAGAGCGGCGGAGAAAGATGAGACGGGAATTAAGTGGATGAGGAGAGGTCGAGAAGGAACTGGGACCGAGAGACGGAGCTTGGCCAGCACTTTAATATGTCTTCGACCATCTTCCCACTTGTATGGAATATCGCTTAACTGCAATCCGCCCCCGTTCTTTGTCTCGCCATTTGTGCCCGCTAACCCCCATACAAATTAGACCGTAGGGGAGGCCGGGGCTGGTTGGCCCCAGGGGTAGGTTGACTAATTGTTAATAACTTTCCACTAACGTGTGCTCTACTGCGGAGCGATTTTCTGTAGAAACAAGTCACTTCTACTATGCCATTCATTTGTTTCCGACACCACCATTACACGTTGTTTGGCAGTTACCAGCGTTTATCGAAAAATTGGCTATGTAAGTAAATATGTGTTCTTAAAGATTTTATGTTTCCACGCTCTATATAGTTACAGTAGAATTAATGCGAAGGGACTATTTTAAAGTTTGTTTATTAAACGACCTACTGAGACTGCGTTTTTGATTTTACATAAATAATTAAAGGTTACATAGAGTATTGAAGTCAAAATGATCGTTCGGGGCTGGTTGACTAATAACGTTCGGGGTTACATGACTAAGCTGGTCAACCAACCCCAGTGATGGTATAAAATTTATACTATAAATTGTTATTTATTATTAAAAAGTAATAAATATTTTATACTGAAACAACTCTCGTGACATTGTGCTATTTTATTAGCATTCAGATAAGTTGCTAACAACATTTTCTTCACTGATTGCACCTATAGTCAACCTACCCCATACTGTTAGTCTACCAACCCCGACCATGGGGCTGGTTGACCAGTATGTAAGGTGTTAGAAAAACATTAAAATGTCTTAATTGTTGTCACATTTAGTCAACTTTAATAATTTAATCAGATAGCCAAATGTATGCCCTATCAAATATACTAACCGGTTTAATGATATTTCGTCCACATAATTTATTAAAAATCAAAAACTGAAAAACTGGCCTACCAGCCCCGGTCTCCCCTAATAGATGGCCGTTTTGTGTGGAACGACAGGGAAAATAAACGCCTGTTTACGGAGAACACACATGCGGAGTCTCGATGGGGTCGTGGTATTTGTTGATACACGCCCAAAAACCAACGTGCCGGAGCAAGTTGTCGCGTTTGCACGGGATCGACCACTTCGCATTCGGCGCACGTGCCAGTGGAGGAGGCAAATGTTTGACATTTCAGCAGGAGTCGAATAAACGCGATTGTTGACATTTAGTTACGCGTGGACAGGTGCGCGAAGAAAAACGCGATCGCGGATCGTCACCGGAAAATTGAATGCAAACATCGTCGTAACGCGATGTCAACAGGGGGTGCGATAATTACTTAAACGTCCCGCGAGTCTAAGCGCCGTAGCAACATTCGCGGCCGAGTTTGCCGTCAAACAATCGAAGGGGCCAGTGGCAACACTCGCGGGAATTATTCTTTTGTCGCGGCAACAGCCTGGGAACGGCACTCGAGTTACATGATCGTTGGCGTTGCGCAATGTCACGCTCCCTTCTTGACATTTTGCATCGCGCAGCGTTCCCATTGTTTGGAGTCGCTGCGACGTTGCGCATGCATTAACATTTATTCGGACAGGTAAATGAAAACAGAGGGGTAATTACGCCCGGTAACAGGGCTGGCCCCGCGCGAGCTGGAGTTTTTGACGAGCAGCCGCGAGAACAGGGGGTGGTTTCCCATCGCTTCTGCCGACGCGCAGGCAAGACCGATCGCTTTTTAATCAATTTTAAAAAGCAATTACACGCTCGTTAAGGGCGGAGAGAAATGGATTGAGAACGGGCTCGCGAAATGTCGCGCTGCAGACCCCCGTTCCCGCGGTTATTATTTTTCCAACCCCACTGACACGTTTTTGCATGACGGCGTTACATGATTGATGCGTGAAAAATGCTACACCCGCGAGCTTTCTGCAGCGACTGTAGGGAGCAATTTTGCCGCGATTTGTCCTGGACTTTCGCCGCGAAATTTTAGTGCTCACCGTGACGTCAGCTGGGATAAGAAGACTGCGCCGAGCATCGCCCGGAGACATTTGGAGGAGAAGCTTCGGCAACATTCTGAAGTATGTCCACTTAAACGGATCGAGGAGACTCATCTCCGGGGGAAGTCCCGAGGAAACTAATTGCCCGGATTCTATTCACCTCCGAACTTTATTTCCATTCACCGGGTAGTCGGCGTCGTTTGCCGGATTCAATTTTCGTCGACGGTGAAATGCACTTCCGGTGCTGGTTTCCGCGCCGCGGCGTCACGCGCGACCCGAAACACCGGGGCGCCGAAAGTGGCAAGGAACGGCCCGGAAACGTGCAATCGTCCGATTGTCCGTTTTTATGAAAAGCTTCGGTGCGCGCCCGCGCGTGTTGTTATTCGCCGCGGGAGTGTATTGGCCCTGTCGACAAATAACGCAGCTCAAACTACACGTTCCAACTCCTTCGATTAAGGTCAAGACAAATGGAGCCGGATGTCGGTCGGAAATTAAAATCTCGAGGACGAGCCGCTCGTTAAGCGCCCGACTGCTACGATCGAACGGGAAACCACCACCCAGCTCCACGAAATTCGACGAGAAACTTGTGGCACGATTGAATTTTTACTCTTGACGCATCAATCCCTCGCATTCTCCACTTCTCCGTGCGGTGGAGAGGCCATAAGTAATTCCCGCTTCGTAGAACGTCCGGCGATTTCTTGTATAAAAGAGAAACGAGGTCCGCGTTAAGGGGACTAGGCAGTCGAAAAATCGATTTTTTTATTGCATTTTCCGAAAGTACTATCTTTTCTGAATAAAATGCCGTTTGGGTTATATTAAAATTCGCAAAATTGTTGATTTGGCAGCTGAAAAGATCAAGCGGTAACTTATAGCGTCGCCTTTGCCCCGAAACTTTAAACGCGATTTTCTCGAATCTTTTTTTCTCTTGGTTTTTTCCTGATTGCGAACGAATGGAGGTTCAGATCGACTTGAAAAAAATTACAGGATGTGTAAAACATGTGCCATTTCGCCCCAAACCTCTGATATGGTCCGTAAAAATTCGAGATTTTCATAAAAAAAATTGAGGAGTCACCGGATTTTAGCAGCGCACAAATAAGAACGATTTTTTCTCGGAAAATCGCCGTTTTTCAGCCACCAATCTCATGATTTCGATTTAATTGTTGTTTTTATAGGTTTGCGCCGAAACTATGAATCCAACAAACAAGAATCTCACCTTTGAAATCAGATTACGTCACATTTTAAGACCGATATTAAAGCAAAACGACAGAAAAACGTTAAAATGTTTACTCGTCGGCAGCGCCATTTTTAAAGCACATATATATTTCTTATTAATTTTTTTTCAATCTGTATGATAGTAATAAAAATTGGGTAAAAGCATATATCTGGATATGATTTCATTTGTTCACAAATAAATAAAGGACAGAGTCTCTTTCTCACGAAAAACGACTGCCTAGTCCCCTTAAGGGGGTATAGGACTATTGAAATCTCGAAAAATCGATTTTTTTATTATTATTAATTCTGAAAGTGCCATGCTTTGTGAACATTTACAACAATGTATCGCGAGGAAATTCGAATAATTACGGAAATTATAGCGCTGAACGTAATTGAGTAACGGCCTCGGAGAGCGGTATTGGCGTATGGGACTTAACTTTGAAGCCGTTTATCTAGAAACTACATTTTCAAACACGGTGTACATCATAACTCTTGAACGAATTAATATTTTCACTTAAAATTTTAACTGGAGCTGTAGAATTCCTTTCCCTATCGTGTGGAATTTCCGCATTAACATTGGATGTTTGTAAACACATTTTATAACTGATTAAAGACGATTTTTTTCCCATAAAAATGTGGAAAAAACTTAATTCGCGTGTAACTTTTACAATTTTTGTTTAAATTCGCCTAACAAAGTTTTACACGATAACTATTAGTGTAGAAATTACTCACCCCAAGGCATTTTGCTTTTAGATGATTGGTTCAGCTGGGACTATGTACACCGATTACAGCTGCGCGCTGCGGGGGACCATCTTTAGCATCAAATAACTTGAATAATTTTCAACATTCTGACTATTTTTTTATTTTACATTACTTGTAAAAGCGTATATAAAAAACTGTGAAAAATGCCGGTATGGTGATTATTTGGTATCTAAGCAATCCAACCGACAAGAAACAGTCGATTTTAGTCGTCCAATAGTCCTATACCCCCTTAATGAAATAGGATGAACATTTTCCACGACTAATCCTTTCACATTTCGTGGGGAGAATTCTTGTGTCGATATAATACACTGTTCCGCGCTAACGAATTCCAAAGGGAACTCGGGCGCAGGGGACGATCGTCAAAGAGTTTGCTCCAACTGCTGCAGGAATAAGTTTTAGTAACGTTCCAGGTAGACTCGCGGGCAAATCGACGCGCAAAGCTGAAGGTTCGCCAGCAATCACGAGCCCATCTCCTACCTCCATCATCCGTTAATTCAAAATCACCCCGTGTAACCTATGTCACCCCCTAAAATGACGCTCCGAAATGGAAACCAGCCACCGGTGATTATAATACGGTTCCCGATGCTCGGTTCGTTCCAATTCACGCACGCGAGCGAAAACCTGCCAGAAGGGAAGTCCATTTGCACGCTTGGCGCATAAAACCAACAGAATTACAGGGAGCATGTAAGCGCGCTTACTGCGAAACAATTACGGGGGCCGAACGAATGCGAGGTGTATTTGCATGAGAGCCGCGTTTTCTCGCTCGTGGCTCTCACAGCGGAGGCTCATTTCAAACTTATTACTCCGCCGGGCTAAAAGAACGGCAAGCTAGTTTTGGCTCTGACGACGTTCGCGAATAAGAATACGCATTAACATACCGCGCTAACCTTTCAGCTACTTCCCGTGACTTGACTTTAATTAAATTCCTTTGAAATCCGTTTCAATATGATTTCCCGCCCAGTCACGGCCGTGGGTGAATTATGCTTAATAGCACAGAACAATGAACGCTGGCGTTCGCTTGACATCAGAAATTCCCCTATTCGCCCACGCACAGTGGTCCGACGCATAGAGGAGAAAGTGGAAAAAACTCATAACTTCAGCATTTCTCAATATTTTTTAATTATTTTTGTTTCGTATTACTTCTTAAACATCAAACTTAATATAATATTAAAGAAATAATTTAATATGACTTTTTACAAATGAAATGTGTAATTTTATCAAATTTTATTCAATATATAATATAATTAGGCGTTATAAACTAATATTTGAACATACGTAAATTATTTATACATTAATCTATATACAACAGTCATGTTTATTTACAAATATTTTTAAGTAGTAATAAATCTGAAATAAACCGTGATCCGCTATCAAGCCGTTTACACAAGCCGTAAATTATAACATATATTAATTTCAATATAAGATAAAACAAATCTTTAAAACAATAAACAAAAACATTCTTTTATAGTTTATACTTGCTGTTTTCATGTCACGAGAGCATTCACAGGTATTACTAACGATTCTTTGTATTGCGTGGTTTCAAATTTCCTTTTATGAATTTCATATGATTTGCAATACACACATTTGGCCTGGTGATAAATCGTTTTGTTGGAATCTATTCCTATGAGAGTAACAATTTTGTATAGGCACGAAAATCATTCGAAACGCGCAGCGAAGAACCGGGAACCTATTCGGGAGTCCTGCTGTACCCCCAAAATTTCATGCGTTTTCCCACTTTAAACATTAATATCAGCTAAAGTTGCAAGAAGTAGCAGCTGATTTTTGCAGGACATTTGTGTGATGGTATCTACTTTCAAAATATATCATCAAGAGAACGTAGGAACGCGTAGCTTTTTTTGTAGGCCTACAGAAAGCAGTTACCACCTGAAATTATACGTACCTTACTTTAAGGCTCGAAAACATGATTTTGGTTCTGTATTTTTGAAAAGTATTTTCGTCATACATAGTTGAGACTATACCCGTTTATAATATGTACATAATACATTTGATTATAAATGTCCCCAAACGTGAAAGGAAAATGTCGAAACTTTGGTTAGAAATCTGTCAGAATCCCGCTAGAATACGAAAGGTCTACTTCAGATGCACTTTACTTCCGTATTAAAGAGAAAATCATATATCCCTTTTCATAGTAAGATACATTGGTCCATTGGCTACCAGAAAATAATAATCGATACCTAAAAATCCGGCTTTCATAATTTAGGGTTTTTTCCAGCTCGGGACCACTGTGCCACGTAGCGGCCTGGCGAACGCGGGCCCACGCTCGGCGAGCCTCTACTTTTCCAAACGGGGAGCCAGCGAGGAGAATATTTTCTTGCGCTCTCATGGAGAAATTCGGGGGTAACGCAACGTTGACCTACATACATTGCGCATACATTGCTCTTAAGGGCGGTAAAAAAGGAAGCCGGAGGGAGGATGACAGAATGAGCGAAACGAATGGAAAAGGCGATCCTACGCTTCCTGGGCAACGAATTCCCGCGAATGCCTCGGGAACGATTCGTTCTGAACTCCACACGCTTCCGTTTCCCTTCTGGGCCAGCGGAAATTTCAGGAACGACCTGAAAATAGTTGCGCCATCCGACATCGAGCCAGTGTGTAACGGGCCGTCAGTCCCTGGCAGGGATACCACCCCCGGCTTCGGGACTCCAAGTTTCGAGATAAATCGGCCTGCTTGGACGGATGTTCTGCTTCGAAGCCGGCATACCCGCGACGTTATATTACTTGCCGAACTTTCTTTTTCCTTTCTTCCGTCGCGACTGCTGCCGTCCGGGTCGAGGTGGATTGCATGAGCAACACGGACGCCAACTGTTGGCTAACGACACCACCGTAGCGTCCGGAATAGGAAAAGTTTCCACCCTTCGGGCGAAAAATTCATTAAGTCGTCCGGCTCGCGGCGGGCTCGGTTGGCCCTTCCGCGTTTCCGGTGATGGCCCGTTTTGCGGTGACAATTGTTGGCACGCGGGGCAACGATTAACCGCACGCGTGTACCTTTCCCTCTCAAACTTTCGTGCTCCCCTGTTTTTTTCACGCTATTGGTCGAGTAATACGAGCTAGCCTGCTCGTCATGGTCTGACCATCCGCGGACCGAGAATACTACTGCGTCCCAACCGTCTGACAGTTCGTCACTACTTACTAGCGATTTCGACATAAAAGAGGTGTGCTCTTGAATAATTCGGCGGAAATAATGTGTTCCAATCAATTGAATGCTTTGCGAAAATGTGTTTGATGGGCTCTGAAATGATGTTTGAACGTTACGTATTAATGCCTCTTAGCGGAGATCATTAATACGGGATAGCGTTTGGAACGTTTACGTGATTACACAGTACTCCATCGAAACGTTACGAGATAAGTGCAGTTAATGATAGGAATTTTATTGCAATTAAACATTGGAGCTAAATTAATAAGTTGTGAAAGGGTTGTTCAGGACTGAAGATCATTGTGACTCACTTCGACTGCGCGCGTAGCAACAATGGCCCTTCCAACAAGAAGAAACAGTTTTGTGTTGTGAAGCTGATGATCACTTTTGAGTTTCGAGGATCGCCGAGAAATATCTTGGCGGGTTCGCGTGGAGAGAGGCACTTTTAAACGAAGAACCTGTTGGGTACTCGGAAGGTGATCGATGGCCCCTCGACGGGAAATGTTTCTTTATTTATCCGACTTGCAAGCTCACCAATTTACGCAAATGGCTTTCCGCGAGTCGAATCGATAGCTTGTAGAAGAAATATTTTCACGGCGTTACAGGATTAATCGGGCTTCGAGTCGTGCAATTAAAGGCACTGAATCATCTGTACTTTAATGAAACTGGCCCCCCACCGATGGCCAAGCGTCTGAAGTGGCGGGTCGAAAGGTTTCACCGAGTTAAATACTCTCGAAATACCGATGCCATGCTTCTGTCTGGAATTTCTTTTACTCGGAATCCAGGGACCCCCAGTTTCACTGACACAAGTAAAATTATTGGATGCGCAGCCTTCGAGGGTAGACCCCCTGTTTCATCGTGTGACGCCTGCTCATACGAATATTCGTAATTTCAACCTTCCCTCGCTGAAGGGCAGACTCGACCCTGGATTTCGGAACGAGGGGACACGGGGTTTGCGTATGAATTTCTGGGTGAATGCGAAAATATCTCATACGGGAGTCGCGAGATTGCGGAGCGGCCGAGACGGTCTCGTTTCAAAGAAATTTATCACAGAAATAGAATATGTATCGACGTGTTTGTTCTTTTTAGTTGCGTAATTCAATGGCAAAATGTCCAGAACAATGCAGCAACGGGTTAACGTTGCAAACATAAACGCGAGGCTGAACAAAATTATTTTTATTTCCGACGAACCAGGTCAAAGCTACAGTGGTTACCGTAAAGTGGTTAAATAAAAAACGCTGCCGGGAGATCGCCTATAATTACATTTTTCATTTAGATATCGCATTGCAAAAAAAACTACAAGATCTTTAAAATATATACTTTCGAATATACAACTGCTTATTTAAAAAAGTCTTTCAGTTTTTAAAAAAAAATCCCGAAAATACTTGAGTTTTCAGACATTACTCTAGTGTAACTGCCCGTTTTCAACGCCATTAAAGAATTAATTTAACAGAACGAAAACAGCTAAATTTTTAGTAAAAACGAATATTGTTTTCAAAATGCTGTCACTCTGCAAGTTTATATTATTAGGGGCCCTCCGTTGGACAGCCATAATAATGAAAATAAACCTTAGTTTTTCCATTTTCGATGACTCCAACAGTCCCCAAAAACTGGCAGTTACACTGCAGCACCCTCTGAAAGCAAAAATATTGATACTTACGCCAATGAAAAACACGCGAAAATACAGGGAAACGAAGGGCAACTGGTCCTTACGCCACTGCGTCGTGGCAGCTGCCTTGCAAAAATGCTCGTCCTCTGAAGGTAGCCGGTAAACACTGCTGCGTCAGTTATGTTTACTTCCTGCTGCATGCGTGTGCATTTCCGGGATTTATGTGGGTCAGTCGGTCAGTCCCCACTCCCCGGGGTAGAGAACTTTAAGCTGCCGTAACTCAGCGTAGAGCATTCGGATTTGCCTCGAACAATCTCGAAATTAAGGGGTGCGACTTCCTCTACGTGACGAGCTGTCGCTACGGATTCTCGGGTGTTTGGAACATCCCCCGTATCCTGTTGCACCTGCTCGATCACGCAGGGTGCCAAGCTACCGTCTACGTCTGTGCGGAAAATTCTCGCATTATCATTTCCCCAGGGGCACCGTGGGACGTGGTCTACACAGCCGCGCGATCCCCCGATATATTTACGCCCGCAACGGAGTTCCCGCGGCGAGCGTATCCGTTTCGCGAGCCGGGACAATATCTCATCGACGCTCCAGGCGCAAGGAAGCAAGTGGAGAGTTTGTTGGTCGCGCGCGCATTTGTTGCGTCGCCCAGAGCTTCGTTGTTTTTTTTTTTTTTCACTTTGCTGCTAGCCTCGCCGCGGCGCTGATCTGGCCGCTGGGAGAGCGACGGTCGACGAGCATCTATCGCGCGAAACGACAGCCCGCGCTTTCCTTCTGCCGCGCCCAGCTTTCTCGAGCTTCGCTCATGCGAGTCAGGCGTTCTCCCCTGCGAAGCGGTCCCCGCCAACCCCCTCGTTGCCCGACCGTGAGAATTTAAGGGTGGTGTCTGCGTGTCTGCGTCTCGATTTCGGCGCGTCCTTATCGTTCGTAATTCGTCCCGGAGAAAGTGGAACGTTTCTGCTCCGATGCGCCCCGCGCTCTGTCCTTCAACGTGGAAAATTGTCCCCCACCAATAATCGCGAGCTCGAGGCTCGGTTAAAGTTCACGGCGACGCGATAGCGAGCAAGGGGCGTGTGTCTAAAGACTATGTCCGAGTAACGGGGCGGTGCGCGAAATGAGCGCTGAAGAATTCAAGTGATCCCGAAGGTGTCATCCGTGACAAAGCGTCGACATCCGGGAGAGGGAGCGACAAAAATCTGCCCTGACGGTGAATGGCTGGAGCATCAGTCGGCCGTCAAGCGGAAGCTTGTCAAATGACCCATGCCTGGTAATAAACAGCGAGGCACCGGCGAACTGGCCCGGTGATATTTTTCACCCCTAGTGCCCGGGCTTCGGTTTCGAGACGCTGTATAATGCACCCGCGCCGGGCAAATACAAACGGGCGCATAATGCACGCCGGTGGTAAATAATGCATGTTTCTCGCATCAAGAGTACTCTATAAATATATTATACGTCAGCTTTTCCAGCGAGCCGGCGACGCGACGCGGCGCTTCCACCGGGTGGGCCGTGGGAAACGGGGGGGTGGACCGGGCGAAACAGCCGACAAATAATCCTTGGGAGGTGGCAGTTCTCGCGGCGCATCCGCCAAACACAATACCTCGCAATTTAGTGTAACTGCGCTCCTTTAACTGCGGAGGAATTTCAATAAGCGCGGAGCCGTGGCCGAGCGACGCGCGATTTTTCGTCAGCCGGAAGTCTCGCTAGGAACGAATGAGGGGTGGATGTGGAAGGACGGGGTAGCGGAGCGAGAGGCAGAAAAACCCAAATGGTTTCGAACGCCGTTCGAGAATGCCGGGCGGGGTTTTTCTTTTGCGGCGCGTCGGTTTCGATGCCGGGCGCAACGATCCGTGCCGGACGCGCATCGACGCGTGCGACTCGCAGCATGTATACGCTCGCGAGCCGCAATAATAACGCCGGGGGATGACGAATAACGCGCCGCCGATGCATTATGCAATAGACTAAAATATTCATGATCGCTGTTTCCTGCGCCGGCTATTGAACCGTGGCCGGTCATGATTTGCAGCTCGACTATCGGCAAACGCTTCGCCGCGATTGTCAACGTTGAAAAATTGATGCTGACGCTCTGGCATCGCGACGGAAGGGATAATTGAGGGCACGCGTGCAGTAGAACGACGCTTGGGAGCGTGCGATACACGGCGTCGTAATCCGAGGTAGCGGAGCGGTGAGTTGTTTTCTTAAATAGATTATGCTGACGTTAGGGCGGAGAAGCGAAGTGTACCTACACTTTCGGATAGGAAAGTATGCACCATTAACGCGCCAGCGCGCGCAGCTGCGCGGCTTGAGTGAGATTTGTTCCAAGTACCTGCGATAGAACCGGTCTCCTCGCGTTCATTGTTTCCTACAACGGCTCCGACTCGGCTCCCTTTACTCTTACCTGGAACAAGGAATGATACCAGTTAGTTGCAATATCCCGCCATTACGCGGAATACTGAAACGTCATAGAAGCCTCCGATAATGGTTTCATAGAGGGAAAAAGCGAGGTGAGCTCCGGCAGCAGATATTGCCACTCTCGAAATGACTTGGCCCGTGCAGCCAAGTGAAAGACGTACATAGGTGCGCGGGAAAATTGAACAGCATTCGCCTTTTAATTTCGTGCTCGTTTACGCGATCGGGGCTGCTCCGCCGGAAATTCAGTTCCGCCTCCGCGATTTCTCTTTGGGCAAGAACAATCACAGTTTTTCCACGAATATTCGGCTTTAAATGACAACCACCGTACCATATCCAATTTCACTACCCCCGCTAGAACTCGATTACGAATTGAAACCAGACACCTATATTTCTCACACAAATGAATATTTGGAATGTGATATTTATACCGAAATAAAATGCAGTGGACAGTAAATTCAGCGGGAGATGGCTGCATATTAAACGGTGTCAAGAGATCACTGTTTAAAGCGGTGGCATTTTTAATACTTACCTCGGGCTGTCCCGCTGCGACTCGTATTACGGTGTCTTTGCCCGAGATAGTTACATCCCTGTTTCTCGGTCTCCTTGGCGCGGCGCGGCGCAAGAAACTAAGACGCGAGAGTGTTCTTCGCGGGAACGCACACTTCACTTTTTATAGGGATTTTATTCCTCCGCCGCCGCGCCGAGGGAGAACCAGCGCGGCACAACTGTCTGGCAAGTTCCTAAAGCAGCCGAGTGCCTCCACGGGGGTTTCTTCTGATCCTCAGGCAGTCGGGTTCACGCGTATACTTTTATTTTCCTCCGCGCGCCGCGTTCCCACCGCGAAAAACATTTCGGTTTCGCGCTGACGGGCAAGTGGCGCAACAAATATTTCTTGCCGACCACGAGCTGCTGCGAGGGGATCATCAGTTTGACAACTAATTTCCAAGGCTCTCGCGATAGGGGAAAATGGCCAGGGGGCACGTGACCGAAGGTGTTAGCGGAAAAAGAGCCTCGGGCAACGGGAATAACCAACTTTTCTTTGTTCAAGTCGCAGTCTTCGGCAGTCAGACTAAAACAAAGTCCAACATACTGGAGCATGCACAGTCTGTCAGTCACTTTAAAATTTTAATGGAGCCACCAGTATTTCTCACAAGGAGAGTATTTTAGGTGTCCGCCTCCGATCATTTTGATTTTTGGATATGTTGTAGAGGACCGAAAAATAAGAAATACGTGTTTTTTTATTTTTCCCCGTTTTCATATTTGGGGGGTGAAAACTGCGTTCAAAGTTAGGGGTGAAAAATCATTTTTGTGGACATTTTGAAAATCTGGTGAGTCAGTCATATTTCGCATTCAAAGACACAAAATTCGTCCATTGACACTATTCCCCTATCTCTAATAGTTCTCGAGATATTCCACAAAAATGAGTTTTTAACCCTAACTTTGAACGCAGTTTTCACCCCCCAAATATGAAAACGGGGAAAAATAAAAAAACACGTATTTCTTATTTTTCGGTCCTCTATAACATATCCAAAAATCAAAATGATCGGAGGCGGACACCTAAAATACTCTCCTTGTCAGTGTGGTTCCGGTGTTTGTCCGCGTGGTCGTAAATTGTTGGCATGCATTTAAAACGCATCGCGGGATCCGCTTAAACAACTCCACCAACGCCGACCCTCCAAGGGCCCTCTCTTCCAAACTCTACATATATCAAACTAACTATGGGCCAATGTCGCGCCATAGGCCGCTCTCAAACGCCAAATGCCTGTAAAGGAGAAGGTCGAGCACGGCGAAACCGGCGACAGTCAGCAGCCGTTAGAATGCTTTAAAGTAAAGTGTCACGGGCCTGCTCTTTATCCGCAAGGTCCCGTGACAGGGTGACAGTTTTTCCCCGTGAACCCCGCGGCGCGGCGCCGGGACACGGGCGCGAAAATAAATTCGTGAAAAGGGGGCGAACGCCGGACGTCCGTTCTTCGTAATAAACTACGCTTGCTGCTGCGGAAATATTCGCGTCTACATTCAGCGGCCACGCCGGAAAACAACCGTGTTCGCGTGGAAAATAGAGGGCTACAAGTCGAAAATTCCACCCCTCCGTTACCGTTAAATTATGTTGGCCACACTTCAAACGTCCTTGTCTGCCTTGCATTCATTGCGAGCTGAATTTATGGCTGCATGCTCGCGGTAACGCTTATCTTTCGCGTGTTACGCGGATCTTCAGCTCCGTTTCCTTATTGTCAGAAACGCCAAGGCGGAGTTCTGCTCCTGTAGCTGGGTAATTCCTGACAAATTGTCCCCTGACCTGAACACGCGGACGTTCAACTAGTCTCTAATTGTATCGCAGGATCTTTCCGCCGTACACTACTTCATCCCGGTTTAATCTCCAGAGATCCAGAAACTTGCCGATCGCTATCCGCACGGCGGGGAGCCCGCAGAAGATCCAACGATGTCTCGATGTCGACCACGTTTCTCGTTACCGGCTACAAAAACTGTTCCAATTAGAGACAGCATTAAATGATTTTCGTGAAGTTAGACTGAACGATCCGGCGCTCGTTATCCCTCGTTCATCTACACCCACACAGCTCGCGGAGCAACTTGTGCCGTTCGTTTAATGAGTGCACGTCGAGCTAAACAAAGGCAATCGAACCGTGAGAAGAAAAATATTCCTTAATGAGAATCGCGACGAGACTGTTGGAAAATGCGACACGGTTGGTGTTAGATAGCCGGTAATCGCGATTCTTTCCCCCGTATAATTAATAACATTAATTGCAATGTCAACAGCAGAAATGATCAATTGTTTTGCGGAGCGATATCAAGCAGCTCGTTCGTATTAGCTACTTTGCGACGGAGTGTGACGAAAATTCTATAGAACCTCGCAGAGGGAAAATACTTTCAACGTAACACGGCGAAAGGGGCACTGCGAGTTATTTATTAACATCCCGTGACATTTCGACAGTTCATTATTTTCGTATTACGATTTCCACGTTCGTTATATTAATGAAATAACTCATCAATCCAGCATAACTTCGTGACGTTTCGTGCCGCCCGATACGCGCGCCGTATTTTGTTGAATCGATCATCATGTTTTACGCTGCTGCTTGAAAGAACGTGTAATCAAAGCTGCATGAGAAGATTGAAAAGCGCGACAGGGGACGTTTTGATTCCGTGATTGTTATCAAAGGAGTGGGCTGGAATGAATCGCCAAAGGATCAAAGTAAATATCTGAATAGAAGCGTGCGTACGCCTCGCGGCCGAATGTACGGTCGAAAAATGGTCGGACCGCGAGGTCGTACCTGGTTCTCTGCCTGCAACGAGACGTTTCACGCGTCGAAAACGATGCAGTCCTCGGCAGAGAGCCGCGAACACCAGAATACACGCCGTACTGCTGGAATTCCTGGTGGTTGCCGACGCAATCACTTCATCGGTGCGCGGCGACCGAGAGAATACAGTCGGCTCGCTGAAGGAGCAGAATTGAGACTGAGACGCGGGGGAAGGTCCTTTGTGTCCTGCCGTTTACCACACTTGGAGTCTGACTGCGTTACCGAGTACCTCCGCTCGCAGGCTCCCCTTTTCTCTGCTGCCGAGCTCCGTTTACCCCGCTCTCTCCCCCATCCTTTCCTTTGCGTTTCCGTCTCCGCGACGGTATTGTCGCAGCAGCATCGATGGGGAAACGTAGCGGGAAACCAGGGCGAGTATACGTGCGTACGTGGCACGCAGCGAGATGCACAGCCGCAGCAGCCACTGAGCCAGGAACGATTTAATTGGGATCGTAGGGTTCAGCTTGCAAGCAGATACAGATACGCTCGCGAGGCGAGAGATCCTTGTTTACCATTGCCTTAAATGTAGGATCACGGAAAAAAGGAAGTCGCCTCAACGGGACTCGAACCCGCGATCTCTAGGTTTGCGCGCTGGCCAGCCCGCCTTAACCACCTCGGCTACCGCCGACTTCCCCGTCCTCGGTTCTTCCGTATCCGCCTCTTATGTTATGGGGGTTCCTGATCCCACACTCGGCCCTCCTGCGACGACATTCGCCCTCGAATGTCATTGTCGCACAACTCTTCCGCGTGTCACTTATTTTTCGCGTCGCTGACAACGACCACAGTGTCTATTATTTTTCGCGTCGCAGACAACGACCACAAAGTCTATTATTTTTCGCGTCGCAGACAACGACCACAGAACGCCATCATCATCTCTCGGCTCCGTGTGGCGATCGGTGCTCCCCCCATCCCGGACGAGCCCCCAAATGTAGGATCACGGAAAAAAGGAAGTCGCCTCAACGGGACTCGAACCCGCGATCTCTAGATTTGCGCGCTGGCCAGCCGCCTTAACCACCTCGGCTACCGCCGACTTCCCCATCCTCGTTCTTCCGTATCCGCCTCTTATGTTATGGGGGTTCCTGATCCCACATAAATGACTTGAAATAGATGGAGCATCCAAGTAACACGACCCGAGTATCAGTTCTTTTCGCGAAGCATCCCCATCGGACAATCTGCCCGTGTATGAAAAGCAACGCGTTGCAACGGCACCCACCACAAAGTCGAAGCAATCTTGCCCGAAACCCGCGACGCTGTTATCATTCGCCCCGAGCGCAAACATCAAGCGTGACACTCGTCAGATCGGCTGTCTCTCGTTCGCGTTCCTCTGGCTCTCCGGTTCCCTCGTCGAGAGGCTTGCGCCGCCGCCGCGTTCGCGCGGCAGCCAACCGGGTCGTTTCGCTCAGCGACGCGTAATTTTACAATACAGGAGCGCGTGAGCGTGGGAGGCGCACGACACGACACGACAAACACACGGGCAGAAGGAAGGAGAAGGTATACAAAGCTCGGCCGAGGGTAAATGTTTACGCACCTAAAGTTACGCGTTCCAGCGACGGGATTACACGACGTACGAGGGAGGCCGGCGCGGCGTCGGCGTCGCCGTCGACGGCGCGATGTATCAGGAGAATTAAATTTAATGAATCCCCATAACGTTGGGGCACTGCATTATCCGACATCCTCTCGGCGTACTTTGTCCAGCTTATACGACCGCCAAGGCGAAAGGCTGCCGTAATTCGATTTAGCAAATGCGCCAGCAACGCTGTTACGGCCCCTGCTAATCTAGGCTCTTCGCTTTTCGACCCCAACGGTGGCGTGCCTCGTGCCTAGTGTCTCGCCCAACGCAGTTCCGTCAATCGTCTATGGAGGATTCGGAGCGTTTGCGCGCCTCGCACGGATGAAAAGCACGGTACTCCTTTTTCAGCCGGAGCGTCCCACAGTGGTGCCTTTTCCCGAAAAGCTGGCCAAAAGTCAATTTCTGAAGTGAATAGCAGCTTGTCGATAGTATGGTACATTTAATATATATACATCAGTGCAACAAATGCCGCTTGAAAATTTAAAATATAGTGGTTGGTTAATGAGATATAGGCTGTCAAAGTTGACGAAATTTCGTACTTCTTAGATGGCTTGAAAACGCTCGCATGTTTAATGTATCAGGCAAAGTTTATTTTTAAAAAATTCATATGTAACACATTTTACCATTAAGATACGTGTTATAAACATACATTTTGCACATGAATAATGCAAAATATCTTTGAACTTACTCTTGTATTTCCCTTCTCAAGATGCCCTAAATCCTACTCATATTTTAGTACAACGGAAGGAAAATAGTTACTTTATTCACGGAACTTCACACAGTTAAAGGTTTCTTGACGTAAAGTAACATGTGAAGTATGATATCCAATTGAAAAATCTTGCGCATATTTGCGCTTTTTTAAGATATCCGCATTTAAAGTGCCTATTAGTATCTATCTACGCTCTCCGTGAACGAACCCTTTTCATTTCAAACAGCATTTATAATTCCAACTTTGTTTATTACTATTTTCAACCACATATTTGAACTATGCAATCTTCTATAAACGTAGGAATGCCGCATTTTTCATAAAAAAAAATAAAATTTTCACAGTAATTAATTTCAAGAATGTTTTAAAATTAAGATCGCCATACTAAATTCGACATTTTGATTATATAATTTTAGGCGAATATTGGGAAATTATCACAATTTCCGCAAAAATGAATTTAAAAAAAAAAAGGTTTATGCCAATGCTATTAGGTCTGCGATATTGAAATTTGCATTTTGGACAAGATATTCGTAATCAGCGACCCGAAGAACAGTAGGATACAAATTTTCGTGCAGATCTATCAATTTTTTAATATACACGTCCGCCATATTGGATTCGCCATTTTGTTTTCAAAAATTTGAAGTGCAGATTCGTAATCAGCGACCCCAAAAACCCCCGACCACCAATTTCTGACAAGATTAAAGTACGTTTTGAGGGTTTTGCCGCTTTTTTGCGATTTGGAACCACTGTGCGTCCCGGGTTCGCTGCTATTCAAAGGGATTCCCAGAGATCGTAAATCTCGTTTACGTTTAAATCGCGACGAAGATCCATCTGACACCGTTCGTTAAATCAATGCCGTAGCATCGCTGCAATTGTAGAGCTCGAGTATTAACACTGGTGCTTGCTGTTAATATCCTTTCCTCCTGGAAGACGCGAGCATTCGAGTAGAAAACACGCGAAGGGAATGATAAAAATGCAGTGAAACGGTGACATCGATTGACGGCTAATTCCCGTTATAGCAAACTTCACTCTGGTCCCGCTCCATCTGTGTCACCAGAGGCAAATTGTGTAACAGCAAACTTGCCAAGGACTACGGGATCCCCTCCCAATGATATTTCGCTGACAGTCGAGCGAACAAAATCTCACCATCGCGATCTGTTAAGGACAGTCCCGAGGATGAGAGTACTTTGCTCGTTTCCAAGTTTATTCGTTCATAGCCCGGAGGATCGCGGAATCTTTGCTTTAACCAGGAAACTTTAACCAGAACTTTGGAGATTTACAGTCTCCTTCGGAGTCTCCGTAACGACTGACCTATTATAAACAGACGTGAACGAGAGACTCGGGCGATGAGGGACTTGAGAAATAGCGGATCAGCCTTTCTCGAAATTAACAACGTGGAATGAGTCGCTGTTTCGAAGGAGACGGCAAGCTTCGGCACCGTCCGACGCACAGTGGTCTGGAAAGCGGCGTTTTGTGGCCAAAATTCTGATCTTTCTGAAACTTGGTGATTAAGGGTTTTTGAGGTCGCTGATAACGAATTTGGCACCAAAAATTCAAAATTCAAAATGGCGGATTCAATATGGCGCGCATTGTGGTCTGGAAAGCAGTATTTTATAGTCAAAATTAAAAATCATAGCCGTACTAGAGAAAAAGGAGAAAAAAGATTCAGCTCTAACATTATCTTTGACTTAAAAAAAATAAAACATTAAAAATACACGCGTACGGGACGCCCAAACACCTCGAGCGTCATTTCTAAAAGTCTGCATAAAATTGAAGGTTGCAGGAGGTTACACTTGAAATTAACATGCTCTTGTTAACAATTGTGTAAGCTATCATGTAAAAAAAGTCCGATGTTAATTTCACTTAATCATTTTTTTATAAGCCTTCTCAAAGTTTAAATTCATATAAACATTGCACTATTTGTTCATGGACTAAAAAATGCCTATGACACATATAAATAACTGAAATATACTTCCTTACCTATATAACTGTATGATATAAACACGTATTTTGATGTTCTACAATGAGTAATTACAACAATTAGTTTCACTTAAAATTTCATGATTTACACTTTATAACACTATATCTGATTATAGAATTGCCTGAAATATATAATATGATCGGAGTTTGAAGGTTTCGGGGGTTATCAATGCATAGGAAAAAAAAAATTCTGTAAACATTGAAGTTGAAAAATTGACTTTTGGCCACAAAACGCCGCTTTCCAGACCACTGTGCGACGTTGAGATTCACTTTTCTCTACCATTTCGAGATGCGCGGGATTTCTTGGATGGCTATCGCGATGCTTATCGGTCTTGCTTCGGAATTCGTTTGGCACGATGGTCGACGCCACGTCGATAGGAATCTGCGACGCGAATTCGCGTCCAATCAAAGGATTTATGGGTGCGTTGTGTCGAATAGGGCGACTATAACAACCGCCGCGAGGGGCAGAGCCGTAAAATTTCCACGGCAACCCTCATAAAAGCCACTTACGTCGCGGAAGCGGTTGCGGTTTTGTTGATGACACGGAACGGCATAAGTATAAACCGCAACACCTTCCCGGCAATAATATTTGATGGCCAAGCGGCGATAGGATTGTTGTGTCCCCGCGACCGAGAAACGCTCGGGATTAATCTTATTGCTAGCCATTGTCGCAGCCGCCGTGAAAGTGTAATTGGTATCGCAAGAAGTTCCGAATGGATGGTCCAACTTGGACGGTACGAGACTACTCGAACCCGCTGGCCTCGGAGCGTGTGAGAAATAAAGTGCGAACAGTTAGGGCGGGTTGGCGTTGTTAAAGCTATCCAGCCCTGGATTCACCACTCGTCGGCAACGATGGCGCGCAAACTTGACGAGCTTATCAGGAAGGAAAGTAAACATCCCCGAGACCTCTCCGGAGGATTGGAAAACGTTTAGGGGCGGCAGCGCGAGTCACGAGCACTGTTTGCACTGACAGCTTCGAGGGGAGTGTCCTTCCCTCCAGCCTCCCTCGTTACGGTGAAAAATACAGTTAAAAATGGTCTCGTAAATTCTTCCGCGAGTGCAATAAAGCCCCTACGTCCGCAGCTATCGCGTTACGTAACCATTCGCTAACGAACACAGCCCCCGCGCGCGATCTCCCACACAAAAATATTATTCCAGAAGGCTTCTCCGTCCCTTCTCTGGCGCCCATCGCCGCAGAATAGAAAATCGATTCAACGTCTGAATACTTAATGCAGCCAACCACTCTCTTTCGCGCGAATATCCCTCCAGCGCTGCCGGTCGCCGCGCCGCCGCGCGCCGCAGACTCCGGGATCCCGGGATAATGAAGCAGAAATTATTTAAACAAATGCCGATTATCATGGAGAAACTTTCGCTGGCTCGCGCGCTCACCCCGCCCACCGGGACCGGTTCGATCCGGGATGGTCCAAGTTCGAACTTTCAGCGGCTCCGGCACGGGGGAAAAGGGTTCGCGCGGGGCGGGCAGGGGGTCAAACCACAACTTTGCTCAGCTCCCGTGTAGCCAGGCGGAGGCGTCCATTATAATGCGTCGCAACTTTGCGCCAGAAACGAGTTCCCAGATATTTCTTCATTAGATTCTTCCGCGTTGTTGATCATACAGTCTTGGTAAACAATCTCGTCGCCCCTTCCGGCAACGGAGCAGAGAGTTTCGAACGTGTAAAACGATTACGGCGAATTCTCTGGATGCTGTTGGTCGAACGAACTGTCACTCCTCGCGCCGGGCGTTGCGGCGTCTGACAAATGGCACGCTCTACTACTTGGACGCCTGCGAATCCCGCGGCTGGCGAATCATAAGTCACGACTCCCTGCATTTCCCTTTGCGAAAGCTCGCCGAAATCGTCTCGACGCCCCTTCGATGACTAGGGAACTAGGGAAAAGGGTCGCCGATGCCATTCGGAAATCGATTTCCATATGGCAACTCCTCTACACCAGGCGTTAAACAGTTAGCAGTCCGTTGGCAGTCAGCCAGCAGTGAATCGACTATTAATTAGCAATCAGCTGGCTATCAGTCGGCAGTCAGTCGGTAATTAGTTGGCGTTGAATTGACAATCAGTCCATGGTCGATCGGCAAGCAACAGATAGCAGTTAGTAATAATCGGTCACTTGTCAGGGGGAGACAATTTCCCTTAGAAGTAAAGAAGCGCACGTACGTGTTCGACTGCCTCCGCTAACATGGTTTTATTAGGCGGAGACGTAGCTGGAAATTAAAACAATAGAGTGTACATCCAATCGCTTTTAGTGTATGGAACAGCGTAGCTGAAGCGAGGCGACGTCGCCTCTGCACTTAGTTCGAGCAGAATTCGAGGAAAATTTTACGATACCGCTGTACGGTGTCTTAATTTCATTTACGGCGAAAGAAACGAGAAATTTCTCGGGTGGAGTGTCAGGTAGAGGGATTCTCGCGGGGAGAAAGACGGCTCTGCGAGCGACTTAATATATTAAGCTCCCATTGTAGACCCGTGACGCGCCCATTCTCTCCTTCCTCCCTCGTTTCTCGCGTACTTATTTCCTCGTTTCGACGGGGCTGCTCTCTGTCAAGCGTCCCCCTTATGCACGCTGCCAATTTTATACCGGTATATTGCGCGATGGCCCGCTAGATCCTTTTACCCCCTAGGAATATTCATCGAGCTAGGTGAGAGGGTGGAGCCGCGAGAAACGTGCAAGATTATTATGAGTTGTCCTCGGACGGAACAATGCACGGACGTTCAGAGATGTTTAAGCGTTTAGGAGATCCGAAGCAGCAATTCCGATCGCAGCGAAGCCTCTCAGAGTCTCCCGGTGGCGGACTTGTCAGTTAACCCACAAAAAAAGTTACCACGGAATCGTCGTTTACTAGGGTAAACGACAACCACCGAGAGCGGAAGCGGTTTCGCGCAGCGAATGGCCCGACTTAACGAGAGACTTCCGCGTGGGCGTGAGCCGCGGGAAACCGCGGGATCGAGAACGATGCGAAGAAAAAAGGACGAGGGGCCAATTGTTTTAATTGCCCGGTGGACGACTAATTGCCACCGCCATGTCCAACCTCGTTCCGTCTCGCATTACAGTTTTCTTCGCCGCGACATGAAAAGTGCAGCCGGCGGGGGAGAATTAAATAATTAGCCACGGCCCTACCCGGGTGCCGAGGAGAAAAATTAATTGAAACCCTCATGGAACAAGGGTCGCGATAATTAAAAGGGGAACCTTAGGATCGAAAGGTTCTACGTTTCTGTCGCGCTTCCGGGAAATCACGCGGAAAATCGGGAGCCCTCCGCGGGAAGAGAAGCTGGAAAGAATTAATCCGCCGCCACGAGAAAGGGAAACACTCGGGAAAAGTGAACAAGGAAATCGGATCTGGCTCCGGCTCGTTAAGTTCCGTAAATGGACGGGACGTTCGCACAGCATGTCCGGTACTCGACGGAACTCCGATTTCGAATCCCTACGCCGTCGACTTGCATCCGATGGCTGACCCCGCTAATTTTTCGAGCTGTTGACTTTTCAGGCCATCCTCCTTGCCTTTGATCTAACGGAAGCTGCGTGTTGTCGTACTCCTAATGCCCCGCTTGCCCTCTACCAGACTGAAGGGTGCTTAGAAGATCTTGAATTAAGCAGCTCCGAGTATTTTAATTGAAGAATGACGCAGTCTGTGGAAAGTAACGCCCAACGTACAACGAAACTCCACTCCCCAGTATGTCTGGGCCTCCTCTGGACGAAACTCTGTCGAAGCTTATGCGAAATTTGCAGCTGTTAAGGGCGTCTTCCGTTTCCCTGGGTATTAGTAGCTAAGCTTGCGTATTCCCGTGTCGCAGTGGCCCGGCCATCGCGAATTGAAAGCGCCCGCCAGCTCGGCCAACTTTCATTTAGAAAATTTCTCACGCTCAGCGGAAGCTCAGGGTATCCCCAGGAATTAGAGTGCTTGAAAATCGAGGGATCCCACGGCCAGGATTCAACCCAGGCAGCCACACCTTTTCGCTTCCACGGCCACGTTCAAATTTCTTGTTACTCTTACTGCTTTGTGCCCCTATCGAAACTGATCCAGTCCGGATCATCGCTTTTCAGCATCCAGGATCATCCTCCAACAACGACAAGCTTTCGTTCGAACCTGCACCTTTCACTGCGGATCTTCAGCGGTTAACTCTTGCGGCTGGGGGTGCTTTTAATGTCCACGTACGAGAATTGGTTTTTTTTAATCGCCTACACCGACCGATGGCTGCGGGTTCGTGTAAAAGGAATTGACCCAGAGCTCATGGAATAATCCTTTATAATACGATATTTTGGTGCACCAAGCTGCTGTTAGGGATTCCGAGCCCTTTACTCCTAGTTGGGCGCTTTTTCGTTAATCTCTTTCGATTTCTTTCTAATCCTGAGCGTCATATTTTCGTTGATTTTTTAGGTGCCTTCCCTAGTAGCATTTTCGGTTGGCATACAGTTGGGCCACGCACATAATATTAGTTGGCCAACAGTTAGATTTGGCACTTTTTTTCAGGTTGGGCCAACAACAGATGGCCAAGGTAGGCTTTCCTACTGTTGCCCAACCATTTATAAGGCCTACCGTACTATATGTAATAGTAATCCAACGGTAAGCAAACGGTTGGATTTTAAATTATACTTATTTATAGGTAACGGGAAAATGTTAGAATTTCAACTGGCAAAATTAAAAAGTTAGGTGGACTCATTTTAAACTAGTTCTCTTCGTATATGCTGTGACCGTCTCCGGTTTGCGAGACGATTACCGGTGGACGGAGAAGGAGTCAGATGCCGGGTTCGTCAAATGAGTAATTATATAGGGCGCGGAGACACCTCACCAGGCAAGGTAGGGCGCAAGATTGCTGCTCTCGGCCTATTTCGGAAAGATGTTGGGTTTTCGGTACAGCGTGACGATGGCCGACGCGTGCACACCTTCACGAAGTTAAAAAGAGCGTCTCGGGTGTTAGGTCCGGCATTGTGACTCACTAATACATACGGTACGAGAGCGATCAGTTTCGCTCGCCGCGGCCTTTATATCGGGAGGCCGTACATCTTCGCTCGCGAGACAGTTCGCGGCTTCGCGGCCGCCTAGCGGCCGCGGCGCGAACTCGGCTTATCGGCTCGGCGCCGTACGCTTGCGCGGCGCGTGACGTGACTTCGTCACAATGCTCTAAGATCCAGTATAACCGTAGCCTTAAACAATGTACAAAATGACGGACGGGACCATTTCGCTCGCGAGGCGGCTTGCGTCCTGTGACTGTCGACGTCAACCGTTCCACTCAACCCTCTCTTCCCCCAGACAGTCTTCATAAAAAGTGTAGCCAATGTGGGTTCAACATTCTTTCAATTACTTTGGGATATGATTTTATTTTCATCCGAACCTATATATTTGTTTTTATTATCTTTAACTAAATGTATTGCCGTAGGGCATTATTAGTTGGCCCAGAATTGGTTATTCGTAGACAAATCACCGGAAGATGAGTGCAATATTAAACAGTTGGCCCAATAGACGGGGTTTGTAGGCGAAACTACTAACCACCTCCCAATTGTTTCCCAACCGTAGTCAAATTGTCGGGATGCAAATGCAACATTCAACGGTTGGGCCCTGTAAAGAAGGTTTGTAGGCGAAACTACTAACCACCTCCCACCTGATTCCCAACTGTTGGCTACCGTTGGCCAACAAAGATGCTACTAGGGTTAATTGTTGACGTAAAGAAAAATACTAAAATCGTGAGCCGCAGATATTAAATCTCTCGGTAGAGTCGATTGTTTGATTAACAGGTCTGATATTCTGTTCGATGGGAAAGGCTCGTTTCGATAAATCGGGCAGAGAGGGTCGAGTGTGCCGTGAGACTGGATGGCGTGACGTGATCGCGTCCACTTTTCCAGAAGGAAATTTCGTTTCGGAGAAAATTCCAGGATCCAAAGACGCTGTCCCCCCTTAATCCCGTAGGATACCGAACACCCGGTCTCGAAGAAGTTCCTTGCACTCTGTCAAATCCGCCGGTGAATTTAGATGCGACAGCCGCGGCGGGAAAGCTTAAGCCGCGTCTACCTTGTTAAGTTCTGGCTGCTTTAACGAATTCATCGTCATCGAATCGCTAACTATCGGCTCCTCGGAGCTTCGTCCTCGATCTTCTCATTTTCTCTTCCCTCGTCGCATGATCAACGTTAAACCGATACTTTGTCGCCCATCAGCTTGATGAGAAAATGTGGCCAAGAGCGTTCCGCTCGCTTTGCCTTCGTCCACGTTCTCGTGATCAGGCTTCCAGCTGCAACCCTTTAAGAATATCTTGGAGGAAGATATTACAGCGGAGGTACGCCGTGTCACCGATTCCCGTAATCAGCTGCCTTTGAACCCCAGTGAAACTCGTCACCCAATTTTACCGAAAACGTCAACGGTTCGCGCGAGCGAAGACAGCGTGCAACGTTTTCAAGGTGAATTGCCTACGTCGCGGACTAAATGATGCGAAATTATCCGGTAGACTCGTGTACTTGGTTCGCGAGGGATCTAGAGCAATCTAGACGATGGCAAGCCTGTCTGAATAGGCTCCGTCTCCCTCCAGCGTCAGCTCTTGTCAATGGCGACAGCCACAGGGCGATGCACATAGACAGTCGGGCGCACTTTTCACGAGCATGGCCGGATTGTATATTCTGCGCAATAAATACAGCTCGGGATTCGCGGTGGCCCCGAAGGTGAACCTCAATTGAAACGTCCGCCCGCGCATAAACGGCGCTTCCGCGGCAATGGGACAGTCGTCGCTCCTTTTTCCCGGCAATAGGGAGCTTGTTAGAATGGATTACGTTTGTTCGAGTTTCATAATGCGAGCAGGCTTCCCGCGGAGCTTCCTTTAGGGGTTGTTTCAATCGGGCCGCCGTCCCAGGGGAGAAAAGAAGCCACCGTTGACCCCTTGAGTCGTTGCTGCTGCGACAGTAATTGCTTCCAAGCAAGTATATACCGTATTACCGTAGACATGGGCTGCGCGAACGGAGCGTTGACAATTAGTTGGCAATTAGCCGACAAAGTATCGCGCGACACGGTGTGCCAATTTGTCCAATAACAAAACCGAACACTGCAGGCTACCCGGCGGCGGTCGGCCCGCAATTTTTATTCGCCCCGAAGCCGCGCCGTAATTCTCAGCCGCTTTTATTTTTCTAGTAACGAGCGCGTCCCTCTTTGCGGGACAAATTTAAAATTACTCGCGCACCGTGTCGCCCCGGTCACTAACTGCACCGCGACGTCGAATAATTTGCGGCGACGAAACCGGGAATAAATAACCAGGCCGGAAGCGCGTGATATAATTAACGTCGGATACGGTCCCGTGAAAAAAAAAAAAATCTAATTTCATCTTGACCCGGAAAGCAGGCAAATGCGCGCCGAGAACGTTCCGCTGACATTACACGGAACGGCCATGTGTAATTTGCCACGGGAATGAACCGCGGGCACGACTAAAATCATCCGCGGCCTTGTCAACGCATCGACAAAGACAGCACAACGCAGTTGGGGCCGGCCATCTTTCCTACTTCATTCGAAACGCGTACAGTTGTAGCCGCACCGAGGCAAGCGTTATTCACAAAACGATGATTCCGTTAACAGAATTTAACGAACATTATCCAAGGGAATTATCGTTAGAGAAGTGCGTGAAAAAGCTGATGGGATAATGCAAATGCGTCGAACGTGACCGCGCCGGGGAAATATGCAATGTGGGTAGTGAGGAGAATTAATTTTTCATCAGGCGCGCAACCTTTCGCGGAATATTTTTTCATATTAAGGGCGAATCGTTTTTTGCGAACACCCTTATTTCCATCTATCCGAGGCTGAGCCCGCTCACCGGCGTAATTAGCTTCGTTGAATATTACATGAAGCTCAAATTTATTAAAATGGTCTTCAGCCCCGCGAAATTGCGAGCGAGCCACTACTACGTAAACGATACCCCGTTACACTCGGGATTTTATTAATCTGTTTATCGAGAAATCGTGCCTGGAGAGATGATTAAACGGGACGCGATCAAGTAATCAGTCTTTGTTCGCGCCGCCCACCCGTCTCCATACGTAATGCCCTCGGGAACCTGTGATTGGCAATTAATTGGTGATTAAAATTTTATAGAGACGCGTAATTTGTTTGTCGGAGTCCACGAATCGCGATACAGTTCATTAGCCACGAGTTCCCGTGTGTCCGGAAACAATTGGTACACCCGAGTCGTCGCCTCTCGAAACAACGAACCGTTCGCAGGTCTCTTGATTTCGATCCACTGCAGCAGCAATCTCCAATTAGCGTGGGAAAAACAGCAGAGAGAAGGTGACGCGCCCCGTGAATCTCAGCCGGAGAAGTCGCGGAGAGAAATCTCGAGAATTCCAATATAAAATGCCCTCGAGAACCTGAATGCACCTGCTGCTGTTGCCGCGAATCCCTGGTTCGACGCGCGACGAGAACTGCGCCCGCCTCTACGTCGCGCCGCGCCGGTGAAATCCCCTGGCTGGAGTAGTTCTTCAGGGAATACGAGTCGCGTGCATTTCATCCGTCGTCTAGCTGCAGGTGCACGTGTCTTAAGGTTTTACGAGCGTGCTGCACTTTCAGTCCCCGTTTCTGCCTTCCCCGCGCGTTCCCCTGTCCGTCCTCAGCCCCGAGCTTCTACCTCGCGAAATGCAATCGTTTGCCAGTTGCGTTACACGCTTCCGATACTAGCTCGACTTTCTCGTTAAACTTCGAACGGATTGTCGGGAAGAAAAGGAGGAATAAGTACGAGAGAGAGTTCCGAGGCGTCTCCCAGTTGTTCCATAATATCGGGGAAGATTATTGCACACTTGCAATCCAGCCGGGGTAAATTGCGGCCGCGATCCCAGATAGAGCGGAATCGCGAGCCCGCGTGGAAGATATCACGGTTGAATTTCTTTGGGGGCCGCTTGGTGGCCGGCAAAGCAACATTAATCAAAATTCCAAGCGTTGCCTCCGCGTGGAAGGTCTCTGCGGATGCAATTTATTAAGCTTCTCCGGGGCCACTTAATTACTTGCAACGCGCGGCCCGCGAGCCCCGCATGTTTTCTTCATCTGGGACGAGAGAAACGGCGACCTGCTGCTCGCGAAACAAAGATCTCACCGCGAGCTGGTACTTTCCAACGATTCCTACCCTCGATCCGAAGCATTGTTGGCCGAGCTGTGTTCGCGGATAAATCAAATTCGCCGCAAATAAAGTGCGCCAGGTCGCGGGATAAACGACTCCGAACGCTCACAATTAGAACTCGCCCCTCAGTGAAATATGTATCGATCGTGCTCGAAGCGCGGCGGGTCGCGGCGCGGCGGCCGGGCGCGGCACGGAACCAGCCAGCGAATATTTTTAACCGTGGCGCAAATCGCTCCCGAATTATTCCCACAGAAATATTGTTGCCGACGCTGGAAGAGGGATGTTCGAATTAAAGCTCGAGCCTCCTATTTCATCGAATATTATTCGACGCGAAAGCCGGGGGGGGGGGGGGGCGATCTCCCAGCGCCAGTCGGGCACCCTCGAAATCCGAAGGATCGGGTTCTTCCAGCCATCGGGTCTAAAGTTTCAGGACTCCGTGCTTCCACTGCGACAGAGATATTAACTGTTTAGAATTCCGCGGTTAAGCCGCACGCCGCCAGTTCGGTATACTTAACCAAGTATTTTGGGGCTGCGGGGGGCGTGGAGGCGGAGACAGAGCAAAGGAAGTAAGCCGCAGAAGCTTAGAGCGACCCTAGAGCCTTCCTTCCTCTTCTCGCCGTTCGTCTTCAGCACTTGCGGGGTCAAGTGTTTTCTCCACCTTCGTCTCCATCTCCATCCAGGACCATTTTCACGTCGATGCTAACGCGAAGTGATAGCCCGGGGCCGGAATTGCCAGCTGGAAAATATCGCACAACCTAAAGAGTACTATTACCCGGCGAAAAGAAGACCCCTAGCAGGCGGTCTCGGGCTGTGCAGTCCGTCGCTGTGACGATTGGTCGAGTCACCTATTTGGGCACACTTTTAAAGACGGGCCACATGTGTTTTGGTTATTGGCTGAAGTTGCCACATACATTGTCGCACCGCGCGACGAAGAGAGCGAACGAATCACATTGAGACCGAGTGGGATAGAGCGATCTGACCAAACGTAGCCTACGTTATTGTTTTGACGATCGTCGGTCAGATCCTGTAAATCGGATCGTCGGCGTTGCCAATTCATACTCTGACCGCATCAATTTGTTCGGTGGATCAATGCAAACATTTAAAAGCAATCTGCACAAAATTGTTATCGATTAAGAAAGGGGCAGTACTTAAAGTTACTTAATTTGTCATCTGTTTTTTCTTGTTCTTGTACGTATGTCACTTTTTTCTTTATTGTACTAATTGGGCTTGTCCCGTAATAAGAAATTAAATAAATAAATGTAGGATCACGGAAAAAAGGAAGTCGCCTCAGCGGGACTCGAACCCGCGATCTGTAGGTTTGCGCACTGACCAGCTTTTTTTTTTTTTTTTTTAAAAATGTTTATTGTGGACATATAGTACAGTCGTGTATCTTTGGCATCAAAAACAAAGAAAAAAAACACCATCATCTCGTTACAAATAATGATTGATTGTTCAGCGCTTGTGAAACTTTCAATCCCTCCATCTTTGGTGCTTAGCTGCCACCCTTATACATATATAAATGGTATCAGGTACAATGCGAATAATGCTACAGTCTTATGTGTCAAGCACTATTAGAACATGGGGAGAAAAATGTCCAGAAAAACCCCTATATCACTCTGAAGAAATAACAATAAAAACTTATCCGCTAGTACTTACAACTAACTTATACACTAATCTATATACAAAGGATGCTCCCAAGGGGAGAGTGATCGCCCTTATAAGTAATCAGTAGGTCGCAACTGTATTTGCCGACGAGCCTGCAGCTCCGCCATATCAACACTGGCCTCATTTAACCACCAGTGATGCTTAAAATTAAGCCTGCGAAAATCGAGGTAATCTCTATTTGGTATTACTGTAGAATATCTATATACATCTCTATCAAATATGTTTCTGTTTTGACCCATCGCTATACGCTTGTTGGCCTTGTTCCTGCGCCAATGATATATAATTGGAACATTATTGCTGTCTTGAATCATTCCCCTTTTATCACAATACATAAATGTTTGTGGTGCAATATATCCTGTCATTAGTTGTCTAGGAGCTGTAATCTCGTCCAGTCCAGAAATGGCTTTCATATATTCGTTATCTAGTGACGGTAACTTGCTATAGTAATCTCTGGTGAGTCTAAGGATAAATAGATCAATACGCGGTATTTCTGCTTTGTCATATATGATCTTATTTTTTACTAGGTGCTGCCAGTCCGAGGATTGTGATCTATATAGCCCCAGGCAGGCTCGTAGGCATTTGCGTTCTAAGCATCTTATTTTCTCACCAGTAGTGTGATTAAAATTCCACCAGATGGGGCGCACTGGCCAGCCGCCTTAACCACCTCGGCTACCGCCGACTTCCCGTCCTCGTTCTTCCGTATCCGCCTCTTATGCTATGGGGGTTCCTGATCCCACATAAATAAATAAATAGATCGCTCTATCCCCCTCGGTTTCGATGTGTTTCGTTCGCTCTCTTCGTCGCGCGGTGCGACAATGTATGCGGCAACTTCAGCCAATAACCAAAATACATGTGGCCCGTCTTTCAAAGTGTGCCCAAATAGGTGACTCGACCAATCCTCACAGTGACGGACTGCACAGCCCGAGACCGCCTGCTAGGAGTCTTCTTTTCGCCGAGTAATAGTACCTAACCGCGAAGGAATTTATTAACCGAAAGAATTCAGCCGCTTAACACACCGCACCGCTTAGCGCGGAAACTCACGCGGGACCCCACCCTCGTGAAATTCTACCCTCCACCCCCTACCCCCCCGCCATTCGAATCCGTTAATGCGAAAATCGATTATTAATCGAGCGTGAGATTCGTCCCGGACGAAAAAGCAGGGTTCGCCAGGCTTTCTGGTTCGGTTCTTGCGAATTTTCGCAGAGAACAGAGCGCTTACCCAAGACTGACGACGTATTTAACGCCGGAGATTAGGTGGACCAAAGAGGGTACGCGTTAACCACTCCCAGCGGCCAATTTTTTACACTTAATCGGTCGGGCTTTCTGTGCTTTCGTCGGGCGACTTAACGGGGAGCGGCCGCGCCGTATTCTTTACCCCGCGCGTTATTTACTTGTTGCTCGAGCCGAGGATAAATCTACGCAGAAACGTATCGATCGGCCTCCCCGAAGCGAGACCGAGGGAAATCGATATACTCGGCGCCCGATGGAGAAGGAACAGCCGAGCGAAAAAACATTGCACTCGATTCCCATTTCTTCGTTGAAATCAGTCGACGGCTCGTGACGTGAAAGACAAGCCGAGGTCGGATTCAAGGGAAACGGAACGGTATTCATGAGACGGATCGTATTATGTGATAGGGGAGGAGTTATTCGAAACGCCTGACGTTACTTCGTATGATTCACACGCCGGCGTAGATATATCGGACGTGAATTCCGCGAGATACCTCGATCTCGGAATTCTCCACGATAAATACACACGCATAAATGTCAATTTTTCAGTTCCCTCCGCGCGAATGTGCCATTGGGTAAACGTTATCGAATAAAGGAGAATGTACGCCGCGTACGTGACCCTTCAGACGGCGAGCACTCGCGCCGCCACTGTGCGGAATATATTCATTTCCTGGAATAATTCCGTTGTTTCCGGGGGCAAACGGAAGGCGGCTCTTGCTCCAGCCACGTCCTCGGCGGACACGCTGAAATTGCGAGAGCGGCGAGGAGTCGTCGCGCGTACCGCGATCTCTCCGAAAGATCCATTCGCTTGATCTCGCCCGACGGAAAAAAAATCACGTTAAAATGTTGAGGCAGCAGCGGCGGGGTTCATCGTTCTCTTCGGCATCGATGAGTCTTTTTGTCGGCGCTCGACGTCAAGATTACCGATTTCTGAAGACGTCTGCGCCGCGAGGGGGATGCACCACGGTGGAGAGTTCCTCAAGCACGTAGATGCCGCGTCTCCGTGGCCGGATTACATCGGAATTCCTCTGTTTCGCGGCGTTTTCTATATTCCCGGTGCCCTCTCGCGCGCTATGAAAGGGAGAGATTGGAAATCCTTCGGTGTCGTGGGTATTGCGAATCTGAAAGGCGGAGAGAGGTCGTGTGACACGTGTCACGAATACGCGGGAACCACGCGAGAGCGAAAAATAGACAAATCCTACCCAACCCCTTTCCATTTTACTTTCTTCGTGCTCGCGTACGTAGTTTGAAATGCACGTCGGCTGGAGACTCCACTGCCTCTTCATTCCCTACCGAATGCTCGCCTCTCTCATCCTCATTTCAAGGATATTTTATGACGGACGAGCGATCGAACGGTCATTAAGGGGTTATTCTACTGTGACGGTCGAAAGGAGGAAAAATCGACCTGGCATGACTTCTTTGAGGAAGAGGAAGGTGTTCTCTGTGGACCAGGCGTGGCAGATTAGTTGTAAGTAGAATTTTGTTTGCTTTAAACGCATTCTTCTCCAAACGGTATTTTAGCAACTGATATCTGAAATTCTACTTGCCCGATTGGGCCCATCTTGTGCACACATCTGCAGTAGATGTGCCGCTATCGTCCCTAGCAGAATTAGACCAAAATATTGTTCTATTCTATTTTTTTTTTTAATTTTATCACCCGAAATAGAGACGAGGAAAAATCGCAAGTCGACACTTAATTTTCAAATTGCAGCCGTTTCAAAAGTTTTTGAAATATCAAGCCAAATCTGCTACCTGCGATAGTAATCCTCGAATAATTTAAAAATCTTTTTGGTGTTCTGTTTCAGATGAACAGAACGACCAGACTCTTGGCAACAAATCGAGCAATCTTTTCCGAGGTGGTCGACTTTCGCGGGCTGTGGCGCCCCCTTTACTTCATATTGTCAGCCAAAAGAAATTTATTAGAGTTTAAGATATAATAAATATACAGTAAAAACTCCGGCATCAAAATCTTTCGTTAAGTCCATAAAAGAAAATCCTGAAAGAAGTTGAAAAATCGCATGTCACAGTAGAATACCACCACAAGGGATCCCGGGTCTAGAGGACCTCTAAAATTCGAGGAGAAAGCTTCGGAATAGAGCCACGTTAATTCGCGTAACAGGCTTACGCGCCGCGCTAGAGCCGTTGTATTTTTTCGCGAGGTCCTGATCCGAAAAATCTGCAGTCGAAAGAAGCCCGCGAGTCAAACGAGGCGACAGAACGCGTTAGTTAAATCGTAATGCGATGCAATTAATTGCTCCAACAAACACGTATGCTCCGCGCGAGATTTATACGTGCCCGTAAACCGCAAACAAGGGACGGGCTGTTGCCCCGTAGCCGGTGGAAAGAAATGCCCCGGGGCGGAGGGGAAACTGCGCGAGAGCCGGGGCAGAAGCAAAAAGGAGCGGAGATATACGAAAAGCGGCACGTAAAGGAGGAACGAAATAGAGAGGACAGTGCAAAGGGAATAGAGCGAATGCGGGCAAACTGGAAGAGCGGAGAAGGAGGAGCAGAGAGAAACATTTTAGCTGGTTATATACAGTACGAGCTGTTGCCAAAAAATATCAAAAATCTTTTGGCCGCCGGCCAGTGGAGGTTGAACAGAAACCGCGGACCGCACGCACGGCGAATAGCCAGCCGAATAATAGGACTTTATTGTTCGACGTAGAGGTCCATGTACGAGCCGTACGTGTTCGTTCATATGTTTTCCACGCAGTATTGCCCCCTCAGGAGGAGTGATCGACGGGCCGCGGCCGGTTCGTTCCAGTCACGATCCATTCGTTCGTACAGAGAAGCCGGCGGACTTGAGGAAACATGGACCGAAAATTAACTGGATCGATAAACCTTTGAACTTTGGCCAGCTGACGAGCACCAGAGAACTACTATCTCAGCCGGCCCGGCGTAATCTTCTTTTCCCTTAATCTTCTGTAATCAGTTTTCTTAAAGTGCAATCTCCAGTTACGGGAGAGCTTCCCTCCCGAGTCTTATGTCTCTCAGCTCCGACTCGAAACATTCTCAGACGTCGGTAATAATTCCAAAGATGAGATCGCGGATCGAATGGTAGAAGCGATTTTGTACAACAGCGAACGGATTACAAGGAACGAACTGCATTTATAATTCTCGATCGAGCTGCGCGCGAAGGGAAGCACGAATGGCGCGGAACAGGCAATTCAATAACCCGCCGCTGTCCATCGGGTAAACCAACTTTCTTTGCTTCTCATCTACCCATCCGTTCCCTCCTTGCTCCTCCTACTGCTCCTCCGGCTCCTAGCATCGCGATTCAAGACCGGCAATAGAAAGTTTTCTAGTTGCCAGCGAACAAGCATTCATAATTAACGATCGAAGTTACACGCCTCGTCCGCGCGCGCGCGCGCGAGCTAGACCGGGTATTATCATCAATTTCGTGTAATTGCATAACGGGCCTGTATATTAGGGAATAAATTGACGTCCTGTGTCATCTAATTAGCGCGCGCACCCATACTTGGAATTGTTTGAGCGTGTAATTATCGCGAATTTCTCGGGCACCGGTTGGTAATTAGTGATAAAGCGTTATCAAGCTGTATAATCATCAGAGACGGCTACGTTCCCACGTACAATGACACGTCGCCGGAAATCGATACGCGATGTTTTCGCGCTTCAGTTCCTAGACCGTGGCCCGCGACGAGGCAAGTTTATACGCCGGCAGCCTCGCCGATATCGCTTCTGGTCCCGGTCCAATGCGATAGAAATGAATTTCGTTAATGGGAGAAGATGCGAGGACTCTCCAGTCCGTCTTGGCCGCCTCGTTTCACAGCTGAGACATTGCAGAGTCCCCTGTAAATACGGCTGACCAGCAACCCCAAAGGTTCCGGAACCTTTTCATACCCAGGATTCCTCTGCGCCTTGCATCTCCTCGCACAGGTCTCCGTCGGCCGACGGAGGAGCTCTGGCAAGTGACTACTTGAAAGACAGAAGAATCCCCGGACTCGCTCAACAGCACGACGGCGCAATTTCAATCGCGCGAACAGTCAGATCTAGCAACAGGTACTCACCATACCTGCCATGTTTGCACGTAAATTGCGGCAGTTGGTCGAAACTCAAGGGGACCAGCAATTCGTTAGCGCGAGCGTCTCTGTCTGGATGCCGCGGTCTTATTCCACTTCGCTTGCGGCGAAATGGCCAGAAAGCCGTAGGTACGCAGCAGAGTTGGGCAAAGCTAATATCTAGATAACATCTAGTTAAAAGGTCCTTACGGTTAGTCGTTAGTCAAAGGGTGACTAAAGATGATTTAGCTTAGCTTCAGTCATGACGCCAGAGCTGAAGCCGGTTATTCAAGGATCTTTAGCTCTTGGGTTGTGACTAACGTGGTTTCAGCTTTCATTCAATTTTTAGTCGAGGAAACGACTAACCGGCGAAAGCCTTTGCGGCCTGACCCGCGCGCGGTCGCCTACCGGTCAGATTCTACAGAATCTGAATTTGTTTATTTTTCATCGTATCAATATGAAAGTGACACCAATGGATTCTTGGTGTTCTCCTGATTAATTGGACAGAAAATAATTTAAATCGGACTATATTTAACGAAACGGACTTTCAATTCTGCAAACAAATTTCTCACGTAATATTCTTAATTATGGTCCGAATTATATCATTTTTGGGTCCATTTTCATCGGGAAGACATGAGAAATCGATTGGTAATACTTTTATTAACACTTATCAAAAACAGGAAGATTTTATGTGGCCCGTCGGTTTTATTGCTCTCGGCTGTCAACGGGCGGTCTACTGGGGCCCGAAGGTCCTCGCTCGCAAGCGAGAAAGCAAAACGGTGGTCTTTCCCGATAATCCGAGCCCAAAGGCTTCTCAACAATCGAAAGATTGTACATACATATTCTTTCTGATGCTTTCGCCTACAATTATTATGGTGGGTTAATTAACAAAAAAAAAAACAAACGTTGGCAAACTGTTATGAAAATGGGCCCAAAAATGATATAATTCGGACCATAATTAAGGATATTACGTGAGAAATTTGTTTGCAGAATTCAAAGCCCGTTTCGTTAAAAATAGTCCGATTTAAATTATTTTCTGTCCAATTAATCGGGAGAACACCAAGATTCCACTGGCGTCACTTTCATATTGATACGATGAAAAATAAACAAATTCAGATTCTGTAGAATCTGACCGATAGGCGACCGCGCGCGGGTCAGGCCGCAAAGGCTTTTGCCGATTAGTCGCCTTCTAGACTAAGAATAGAATGACAGCTGATCAACGATAGTCACAACCCACGACTAAAGGCTCTTGACTAACCAGCTTCAGCTCTGGCCCCTTGACTAAAGCTAACTCAGGTAAGTTTTAGTCGACTAAGGAAAAAGGTGAAGTAGCTTTAGTCGAAACGTTATTTCAATCACTTTTTAGTCGAATGATGCCCAACTCTGGTACGCAGCTTTGACGCGGCCAAGGAGAAACGGAGTTCGTGGCCCCGATCGCGCTAAGCCGTACATTTATCGCGCGCGCGCTCCCGCGCAGCTTCCCTTTGCGTCGCGTCACGCCGTAATTGCAACATTTTTCCGTCATTGCCGGAACTAATTAGTGTCGCGACGCCACTTCCGCGGCAGTTTTAGGCGCTGTTTAGCTCGCTTCCCGCCGCGGCGATTACGCCCGGCATCCGAGCTGTTCCCCTCCGTCGCGATCCTACTCGCTTTTGTTTCTCGAGCACGCAATTTCGCTCGGACCGCGGAGAGCCTCCCGGCGAAACCCCTGGACTCCTTTCGCTCGCCGCTCGAATCGGTGCCGACGCGCGGACGGGTTGAAGGGTGCGCGTTAGAAATTTTCGCGACACGAATTGGCGGGGGCGAATACGAGCAGCCGGGCGGTACAGGAATTTCGCGTGGCTCTTTAGAAATTGTGTAAGTGGAAGTATGTAAATGAAAGTGTGGTTTGGCTTCGGAACAGAGGAGGCCGTAAGTCGCTTAGGTAACGCCGACGGCGGCGAATCGATAACTTTTGTGTTGGTCTGGCATGAATTATCGAGAAATACGTGTAACGATAACGCGGAGAGGGACGGTGGGTTGCTCCTCCGAGAGCGGTTTCGCCGCGATTCTCCGCCGGCGCCGCCTCTCCAGAGTAATTTAAATTCAAAGGGTGCCGCAATTAAGGAGACCACTCGAACGAAGTACCGGCGTGTTCGTGTGGACTTTTCTATTTCCGTTCTTACGTAATTTGCGTCGCCGGCGGTAGGAGCTTATCGCGGGTCACGCGATTACGCCCCGATAAAGGGGGAATTATTGTTCGGCGGGGGTGAAATATGCATCGAATTTCACTTGGCATGCACGAAACCGAATTCGGCCGTGCGCGCCGGCCATTCCACCGAAATTAAACGACTGATTACGCTAAACTGTTGAAATTTTCTTGGCCTCGGAGTAAATTAGATCCGTTGGAGGGGCTGCAATCTCGAAACTGGCGAAGAAGTCACGTACCAATCCCTATCAACCGTCCCTAATACCTTTCTCTCATATATGCCCCTCCTCTGTCCCGCACCCCGCGCCATTCTCACCCCAGCCCCTTCTTTTATTCGAGGGTAAACGATCGTCAGGTTCCCCGGATTCGCGTGTGGCCCATTGATTTCGCCCAAGTTTCGCCGAAAAGGCGATTAATCTGCTCCTCGCGTCGCGCCGCTCTCTGGTCCAAGAGGGGGCGAGCGGCACCGAGCGGGGGAGTTTCGAAAGAGAGAAGGGACGATATTTCAGGCAAAGATCAGTCGCGCCGTATGCCGGCGGACTTTCTTCGCCGACGGCCATTAACTCGAATTACGGTCGCTTCGGCGGCCGGCCTGAAAAGAGGAACTTCAATTTGAGCGCTGTGCAGGCGACCGCGAACCGTAAGAGAGATCTTTACGAGTCCCCGCGATTGGTCGGACTCGAAAAACGCTCGCCAGATCCTTCGCCGCTCGTAAAAGCCTAAGGAGCAACGTGGCTGCGAGTTTACGCGCCACGCTCGGCAATGTCCCTGTAGAGATCGCCTAGCCGATCTCGCCTTCCTCGTTAGATTCCGACTGATCTAATCCGAGGGCCGAGGAGGAACTGGTACCAGCAGCTGCCTTGGTCCTTTTGCCCTTAAGAGCGCCTGCTAAAATTCCCAGGATTCCACATTTTCCTCGCGTAGCGTCATAACAATGCCGAAGCGGAAAACGCGGGCGGTTTCTCGCGCGAGATCGTTGGTTGACACACGGCGCACTTTGCCTCGCGAATTCCTCGGGGACTCGCGGATTTCTTTGAAAACTGTTTGCGAGGTAATCTCCGTGGGGTTCGCGGAGGAAATGTTTTATGTTTTGTGCACGCCTGGCTGCCGGGAAATGCTTGCCTTTCGCCTCTACCTTTCATTGGAACTGGGTTACAAGGTGTTCCTTAGTTTTCAAAGGAAATATTTCATCATTCGAATACGGGCCGACGCTTATTCGCTACCGTCTATGAAGAAATAGTGACCAATAATAGCAACAATTCAGTTGAGCGAGAAGTCGCTTCAACAAGTTATTCCGTTTGCGAAGAAGTTACCTTTCTTCCAGGGGATCGCGTTTGCAGGACGGGGCGAAGAGAAGCCTCTCGGAATAGCTGCAACGTCGATTTCTCTCGCGTTAATCGACATTTTATTATCATCGTGGTGGCGATTCTTTCGGTAACTCCATTATCGATGCCCTTTCCTGGGATCCTGTCGCGGAATGAAAGAGCCTTCGAGGTGAAAGCAGCCCCGCGATAAAAACCTGCTAAGACCCGTCTCTCTCTTCCTTTTAACCCGGCGAAAATTACTTTGACGCCCCTTTGCCTGTCTAATCTTGAAACGTCCGCGACGGTGATTTCCGTCTGGCAGGCTTTGATCTTTGATTTTCGGAGAGCCTCGCCGGAGGGAATACGCAGCTCCGCGAATGTCTCTCGGTTCGTGAAACGCTCGATGGAAATTCCTCTGAGAAAGTCGCGGCAGCTCGGCTTCCAAACAGAGTGGCGGAACTTGAAGGACAACTATTCGAGCAACAAGTAATCAGCGGGAACGAGATTGCGGTGGTATCTATGATAATAATAAAGTGGTGGTTCAAGTTTCTTCGGATCGAAAACAGCCCGGCGAATGGGAGGGATGCAGAGAGCGCGAGGAGGGAAGAAAGCAATCGCGAGCCGTAATTAGATTCGTGAATAATAGAGAGGCCGGTGTGCCACTTGTGCGAGTGAACTTATGCATCGGAGAAGGAGTCAGGTTAACAGAAAGTGGAACGAGCTCTTGAAAACGAGGCGATCGCCCAGCAGAAATATACAGCCGGCGGGCTAAGGGATTGACCGTGTAAATTTCCCTGGAAAGACGGCCGGTAGCTTTACGCATTTACGGCGGGCATAAAAGAATACGGATATTATAAATGAAGCATTCCGGTTTCGCGGGAGTGGCAGGACGCGAGGGAAATAAGGCGGGCGCGGCTGTTACGTGAAATTTTCAACAAGCCCGATGCCGTCAGTACCATTTGTTAACTGTTTATGTTCGTTGCGCCCCGGCCGAGCGAAATTCATTTCCCGCCTGTCTGGGAATTTCGTTCAATGATAATATATTGCTTCCGCGGCGGTTATCTCGCCTCCCCTTCTACCTCTTTTTAATTGTCTCCTGGATCGCCGACGGGAATTGCATTCCTTTGCCCCGTGCTTCATTTTATCATAGCTGCCTCGCCCGACTTATTGCTAAAGCCTGAAGTCACGTAGGTGCCCTAACATTGAACTTCGACTACAGCGCGACAGAGTGATTTATTACAAATAACGCGTATATTCCCGTTGCCGCGAAATATCTATTTGTTTATTGCAACCCACCGCCGAGTCGCAAGCTGGGAACAAAGGGGTTGAAACGTTCGAGGCTGACCCGTTAATCCGCGATATACGCGGTTGCAGTATAAACCGTCGATTCCCGCGATTCAACCCGTTGATAATCGATTCCTGATAATTATATTGTATTCGAATACACGCGGATTTTAATTATTCATTGATGGCGGTCGCGCGAATCCCGCGTGAAATAATAAGGTTATTAATAACATTCCTGGCGGCCTCAATGGGAGGCTATCGCGCGGCCAGTCTGTGACAAATGCGGCTCGTATCGATACCTTTTAATGATTTATACAGCTGTACGTTCCGTGAAATATATACCGGGGCTTTTTCTTCAGCCTCGCCGCATCGAGCGTCGTTTTATTGCCGGGAAAAGCGAAGGAATGCTGGAAAAAAACGAAACGTGTTCACCGAGTGGTACGGCATTATGAAAAGTTCGCCGAAATACTGACCTATACTACTAGACACGCTAGCAGGAGAATTCCTCGAACGCCTGCAGCAGTAAATTTGCCAAGTCAGACCACGCGTAAGACTGTATCTCTCTCCTGCAGCGGCCTGTCGGCGTCTGGAATTATGTAAGTCATATGGAGTTTCCTTTCCTTGAATATGCAAAGCATCCTGGACAATAGGAACTAAATTGCCCGAACCTCGCGGCTCACCGATGTAAGCCAAATGCAGGCGAGCACGCTGAATTCAGTAACGTGCACCATGTAACTTGTTGCAGATTTATTCCGCAGGCATTCTCGATCCGGACCACTTGATCGTTCATTATCCTGGCGTCGTTATGTTACTTGTCCTCGTTTGTCTTCTCATCATTCTCGGCTTCATTTCCTGGCCATATCGTTCAAATACAGTTTGAACGATTCCACGATAGTCCAGGTCCAATTCCTTCGATGGTTATTTGAGCAGAATAATCCCAGGCATCCCCGCCACGTAGCCGGTGTTCAATCGCGACGGCGTCTCGGAGTTGTTCTCGGATGCCCGCTGTAATTATGCGCAACGATTCCACGCGCGTTGCAGCCGGGCTGCGTAGGTGGGCCGGAAACGGGATACCGATACCGGCGAACGATCGGATGCAAGAGATTTTACCGTCGGAATTTCAAAATGAAGCGCTCGAACCGCTCGCGGACCTCCGCGAGGGACGTCGCGATGCAGGCGGATGCGCATGCCGCAGAAATTCTGCAGCGTCACGACGTCCTCGAAGGCTTTACGATTTTATCGGAACACCGACTTCCGTCGGCCGGGGTCCCCAGCGGTGGGAACGGTCGGCATGCTTGCGCATGCAGCCGCGAAAAGCGTAAAGTTGACAATTCCCGGCGCTCGTCTCGAGCGCAGCTCCCTGGTGGTGCTAACGTCCCGGCTTGCGGAATGACTATAAAGGAAGTGTTGGATCCACCGGGGCTCCTGGCGGTGGGCGAGGAATTTCCTAAGCTACGGGGGAGAGGATTTCGCAGGGCGAGCGTATAGCGGCCCTTTGCCGGTGACAAAGGACACCCGAATCCCCCGAATCTGGTCTCCGATGTCATCTCGGCGGCTGATCCCGATAGTTACTCGTGTTTCACGGGGAATGTCCGACGGGCGGTGAACGGAGCTCCTAAAAGTCTTGGGCAGCCTTGCAAGAACTCCACCCTCGGCGGTTCAGTCTGTATATTTTAATTACGCGCCCATCGATCATCGGCGAAATTAATTATGGATACCGAAGCCAACGTCACAAACACTGCCCCGTAGCTGCTGATCGATGGGCAGATTACTCCCGGCATATTCGTATAATTACTTTTCGTCCGAATGGGGGACACCCTCCGGAGCCGTCCGGTATGTATTCGGTAAATTAAAAGCGGCCGCGTTTAAAAGGACCCGGGCGTAATTTCCGCGGCCGGCTATGCGGGCCCGCGTATGCACATCGCGCACACGAGAGGGCTGGCAGAAAGACGGGGCGAGTCTTGTTTCGTTGGTTCGAAACCGAATACATTAGCGGAGGGTAGCCGGGAAATATTTTTTCCCCCGTTGTTCCCGGGGAAGCAGTTAATTCCCCGCGCGACTCGAATCCGTATGCCGCTTTATCAAAGCGTGGCTGTATCCGAAACGCGACCAAAAATTCCCTGTGTTTTACGACGGAACCGTCCACCCACGTTCCTCCATATATTTCACGATTCTCGATAACCGTGTTTTACGCGGCCAGCGGAGGGGAAACGATCGCGTGAAATCCAAGAACAAAGGGTGCGCCGTTTCAGACGGAGGGGGAGTCCTGGAAAGTGAGCTCGCACCTGGCCGAGTGACGTGCAGGTGACGACCGTGGCTAAGAATGATTTATTGGGCGCCACGGCTGGAGAATAATGCCAAGGAATTTTACGACGGCAACGGTAACGACCTGCCTCTAAAATGGAGGGGAACATTAGCGATTTCGGGGCGGAAAAAAAAATGAATAACTGTCAGTGGTCCCCTCGCCTCGTATATAGAAGGCTTAGATGGAAAAATTGCCGGAATAAATAAGGGTGACTGGGTGTCACCCGAGGGGTGGGAATGTATTTCCAGGGCGAGATGCTTGCGCGTGATATTGGGAGCTGCGGAGGATTCAGAGAATTCGCCGCACCGAAGTGCGTAGCGATTCCAAAGCACGGGTTTCCGAAAGCTCAGGGATCCACAGCCACGCTCTTCTATCGTAAAGTTGCAGCGAGAAGCGGGCTTGGTATTCATCATGTTTCAAGCTGCGATCAACTATTTTTCGACCTGCGGATCGTCAAGATTCCGACGTGCTTGTAGCTGCGTGATACGCAGCTTGTCTCAGCCCGAAGCTCCGCTGCCGCGTGGAAGAAAAAGTTTGTCCGTGCCGCGCTGGAAAATATATTAACCCCTGAGCACAGGGGAAAACTCTTGGCGGACGGTATATCGCGCGCTGCAATCTGTCTGGCGCAGGATTCTTTTCTATCTGCTGGGAAATGCTGACAAAATTTCGTATCCACCCGAGTATTGGAGCATTTGTCACGTGAACGCGCGAGTGATACGAATGCCGAGCGATTATTCTTCCTACTCGTCTTGCGGCGAGAGGGAAGAAGTATTTCTTCAAGCGGGCAACGCGCAGCGTGGCAATTAAGCGAAGCACTTGATCGCCTTGAGGCGCTAGAAATCTCGCAGCTCATAGAAACGTGTAAATTGATAATACGCGGCGAGTATCGACCGACACTGCTACTCATTTCCGCGGCAGCGGTTAGAACGGAAGAGGAACAAAGACGGGAGGGAAACAAAGTGAAAACCTGCAATCTGTTATTAATTCCGCGGCGCGTTGCTCGCGAGAGTTCGTTTTCTCGTTAACTAAACCGTCAGCGGCACAGAATTTATCGCCGCCGGAATTATAAGCAATCCACTGAAAGTGATTTAAAGAGGGAATAGATGCTAGCAATTTCTGCTACGTTCGTCGTTCCCCTCTGCCTAACGGAAACAGCGAACTTGGGTTTTGCCGTTTCACCCTTAGCACCTCGCCGATTGGCGAAAGGAACTTTTTGAAGCGAAATGAATCCCTGTCGCCGCTGTCACCAGAAATGCAGAAAGGCAATACCGATTTTTCACGCGCCTTTTCTCCTCTTTGTGCAATTTACGTGGCCCGCCTTCATCGCTGCTCGGTGTTCTCAGAATTGGGTTGCTGCTGCCGGCGCTCCATTTAGGAAAATCCATCTCGCCGCTGACCTTTCCGGGATATTTTCTACATTCTCGTCAAATCCTTCGATTCGACGCACTTCGCATCGACCGCTTTACGCGCACGCGTGATTCGCTACTCCCTGCGAGGAAACACTTCGCGCACTAACCACCGCACTTTCCCCAGCATTTTCTTTCGTCCCGAAATAAACAGGCTGTCGCGAACCGTGCGGCCCTCGAATTTTCACCTTCATTCCGGGAGAACGGCACTCAGCCGAAGGGTTAATCTAAAGGGAGCGTCGTTTCGTTTGCATTCCCACCTTTCGTATTTAAATATAAAAACTTTTCTTCTCCTTTCCCCGGCGATGGAACGATTCGACGTCGGGAGCGTTAGCCATTCGGCAGGGGAAAGTTCCCGGTTTATTCGACTTGCTACAGGCTCTCCCCGCTGGAAAAACGAAGTTTCGCAGTTTTTCAGGAAACTTTCTTATCTGGCAGCAGGGCTACGAGAGCGAGATAAAGCACGTCGATTGCCGCTGCTGCGAAGATAGCCGGGCACCAACTTCTCGGTCACGATTACGTATCTAATTACGGTTAATCGGTTCGTAATACATAAATCCGTTTTATCCGCCCTTTTCTTATCTGCCGCGCCGTTTTCTTGTTCAAAGGGGCCCCCCCGATCGGCGAACCACTGGGAATATTCTTTCGAGTCTATGTTAACGAGCGAATTTCGCTTCTCTGATATCAGTTCCGGTGCTTTCGTTTTCTGTCTGACGGAGAGTCACGGTTTTCCGAAGCGAAGCATAGACGCTTGACGCTGAAGTCAAACATACGAATAAATAGCAAGACCCACACAACTGGCGACGGAGCTTTAAGATGTTTCGAAGGCAACGCAGTGGTGGTTCGGAAAGTCAACAAGAGTCTCGGGGAAATCTACTGGCACTGGCCGAGCAACTCAATAAATTCAAAACTTAAACCTCCTACCGATGATCGGAGCAGCCGGCTGACCTTTATCGCACCTATACTACTCGCAGCTCTCGGGGAACCGCATGTGTCCAATGTTTGCGTCCTAAATTCGGTTTGCTAGGGATTCGGAACTTCGGCGAGGCTGTTAGCGCATGTAAAACTATCGCGAGGGTCCCGTTGGTATTTGGATTTACTCGGATGATCGATTGGAAATAATCGGAGCGCGAAGGAAACTCCGTGCTGAATGGGACGGAAGTTTCCAGGAATACTATTTAGCATTTTCGCACCGCTACTCGGGAAAAGTACTTCTATGAATCAGTTCCGCGCGTAAGATTCATCGTGGAGTCGGTGAAATTCGTTCTCGGTGGCCGGCGAACGTCACCGTGTCGTTTCGCTCGCGTCAAAGAGCGTTGGAGGGTGCTCGCCACCCTTGCAACTTCCTCCGCGGCGGAATTCAAAGTGGTTCCGCATTGTGTCGCGGCTTAAATTCACCGCTCGCCGCGAATCGACACGGTGAAATCCAGCGAGGTGGCCGCGGTGTACCGTGTCCACGCGAGTCTCGAAACTCTAAGCCCGGCATTCAACTGGGAATCGACAATGGACTGCGGAGAGAGAGAGAGAGAGAGAAGGAAACTCCGCACCAAGATTTAGGCGAATCTCGCGACGTCGCTGCTTCATTGTGCCTCTCTGAATGGCTCGAAGACGGTTCGCGGCGCCGAGCGATCTCTGCGGCCCGAGAAAAATTGTCCGGAGACGCGTATTTGGTGTGATAGGCGTTTCTACCGAGTCGAAACAAGCAAATAGTTCGGGTCACATTTCCCACGAAAAACGATCCAACTGCTGGAAGCTGTGCAGAGTCTCCTTGTTGCTACGGCTATTTCCGTATCATTGGGTTTTGCTATTGTTCCGCTAGAATTCAGCATCGTTGAACATAGAGATTCAACGGGGTTGCCGCGGCAATTAAGAAATTTATAAAGCTGCAGTCACGATCGCAGCGGTCGCAGCATTTAAAGGGATTGCAAAGTGGCTACGTGCGCCTCGCGAAGCTGTGTCCGCGATGCACGGAACGCTTCCTCATTACGGAAACAACGCTCCCGGCGCCGTATTTCAACCCTAATCTGGCTGGCCATTACTTGCCCCGAATTAAAAATATCAAAACAATTTATTCTGCGGCGCGCATCTCGATGATCTACGGGCAAATTACGGCCCGCGGGTAGGGGAGCCCACCACCCCCCGGTGCAGAGTGATTCTAGAAACCTGAAATGGATTTCGTACGGAGAGCGAGCCGCACCGCGGTTTCTAGAATAACCCTGTATATATTCCTCTCGCTTTTTCTATCTTCTAAGAGTTCGGGAAGAGGATTACAGGGCGAGTTATTACGGCGCGCAGAATTTGTGGCCTCGCGCGATCATACGGCGTGAAAAAATTCCACCGATAAGGGTATCGTGGCCACGGTGACCCGTGAAATGCAGAAAGATTAGGAGCCCTCGAAATTTAGCACGGGCGAATGCGTTCGCTCTTTAACGACCGGGGATTATCTTTATCGGAGTCCACTCTCCAAGCAGCTTCAGAGAAATGCAGGATAATAAGTGTCAGAACGATCGCGTGATATCGGTCGGTTGGACTGTACTAAAAATTCCCCGCAAAAAGTGGCCGTCCTCCGAGAACCTGTCTGCTCATTTGGCAAGCATTTGGAATGCCGGGAATAGCAGGGCGAAATCTCGGGCTGGATTCAGAATTTCAACAATATCCGTGTGTCTCAGTGTTCTAGACTTGGGCAGATCGGTAGATTGCAATACCGCCAGATATATGTCCATTCCCATTGAATCTCAGGCTTGTGATTAATTAAAGATCGGGGTAAAAACCGCTGGAGAAACGCGGCACGATCGTAATCTGTGGTAGCGACAAGAAAATTGATAATTCATCGTTCGCGTCCGATCGAAACGAACTCGATACTCCTGCCTCGTGATAAATTCGTAATCACCAGGGACTCGAAGCGTGGGCGGGGCTGCACATCGCCTTTTTATCGGGACACGGTGTCCCCGTGTAGTTGGCCACCGTATATTGCATCGCATGCAGAATTTAATGTCCAGCTGTCGATCGCAACTTCGCTCCTCGGGACGCTCGTTATTAACCGGAGGGAACTCGAACTTCTCGATTTTCGCTGCCGCTGGTTGAAACGTGGAGGGACCGAGTGTTCCTCGCCGGCGGAGGGAAATGTAGTAAACAACCAACAACCCGAAGCCCGCAATTCCTTTGAGCTATGTTTTCTGCTTTTTCCGCACGCCTGAGTGTTATTTCATGGAAATTATGCTTTTCCGGCAAACACTGGAGAGTAACTTAAATATTATCGTTGCAAGCTCGTCCCCTGTGCCACGAAATACCGTCCGCGGTATAAAAAATTTTTTAACTACGGTTTTCCCTATTTCTACCCGTATCCCGAGCTGTACAGATATTCCAAGTATCCGCAAGCATCGAATCGACAGAGAATACTTTGACGTCCTGTCCGCCTGGCTCGCCCTATAAACTCCCGTCGTAAATATAGCGGAAAGAAGTCGGCAGAGCTTCGGGCGACTGGTTCACGCTTTGCGGAACAGTTGGATCCGGCGCTCGTAATTATTCGATGGCGTGGGTCGCGCGCGAGAATCTCGTAAATTCGGCTTAAAAGCTAGCGTATAATCGTGGATTACGCGTCAGCGTATTAATACGGATACTCGTAGGCATATTCGAAAATCACCGGCGAATCGATCGTCGGAGACTCGAGCGTGTAATGAGTGCAGATTGTTTATAACGATGTTTATCGGGCAGCCTTGCAGACCGTGTTCCAGCTTTATTCCTCCCACACATATTACCCGGCGGTTTGCGTCTGGCGCTATCTGACAAGCAATTAATGCAAACGCAACGGCCGTCCTCGACGCCGTTAACGAGGCAGTATTTGTTTAAATAATATAAAGGCAGCTGGTCGAAGCCCAGCTTTCGGTTTTTCGCAGCGCCACTTGCCGCTGTTCTTGCAAATGATTCGATTGCTGTTCTACCTGCAATGGAAAAAGCACGAAAGTGGAAATCGCAGGCCGCGCGAGTAACGCTAAATTCACCCTCGGAGGAAGCGTTATGCAGTTGTAGCAATTTAATTACAGCCCGTTATCGTTCTTTCCCCGCTTGGTATCGACTTTACAGCTGAGAATTATATTCGCACCTCGCGCCATTATTAAACATTAACGGACTGCCCGCGCGAGCTGTTAATCCGCTTTAAGGACGGCATTTACCGGGAGTGATAAGGCTTCTTATCGCGCGACGGCTGGGATAACGTATATCACTCTCGAGCTTGAGCCACGCGCGTAGCGAAGCTTCGCGCGGCATCGGCATAAATTTCGTTTCTCCTCGACGTCGTTATGGCGGCGATGCGCCATGTTTCGCCGCTGCAAAAGTAGACGGGAGGAAGCATCGCTGGGATGTGACGAACCGTTTGATTCGGGGGAGACAGCGGCAGGTTTGACGGGCAGAAGAGTCTCGCGCGAAGATACCCGATCGCTCTGTCCGAATTGTGTCACGATAAACGGCAGACGAGCTGGGTGTCGCGAAAAGCGGCCAGTGTCGGGGGGCCGGTGCCAGGTGGCTGACCGTTTATAGATTATCGATTCGCCGGCTATGACGAACAAAAGCCACTTCGCGGTGAATGGTCGAAACTTTAGTCGTTAAAACACTCAGCCCTCGCGGTTCCGCGCTACTCGCGCCGGCGGCTCGATGACTGATAACCGCGGCTGATAGACGGTAAATCCAATTTCGGGGAAGTTTGCAGAGCCGTGAACGTCCGATTAAGAAGCGAACGATCTGAATTCCGCGCGAGACACATCGCGCGTCCCTTACACCCACGCCAGCGGGGGGTTATAACGCTTCGAAGTTGAAAGCCCTCGGTCCACGCGTCCCTCCTCGGAGTCATCAGGCCCCGATTCTCGAACCAATCGAACTGTAGGATCACGGAAAAAAGGAAGTCGCCTCAACGGGACTCGAACCCGCGATCTCTAGGTTTGCGCGCTGATCAGCCGCCTTAACCACCTCGGCTACCGCCGACTTCCCGGTCTTGATGCTTCCGTGCCCTCTCTTATGGTATGGGGGTTCCTGATCCCACACTCGGCCCTCCTGCGACGACATTCGCCCTCGAATGTCATTCGTCGCACTTGGTGGTGTCGGTTATTTTTCGCGTCGCTGACACCTCTTCCCCTACAGCACATTGGTTGCCGAAATGTCTCAGTTACGTTGCGGTTTGATATCTGAAACATTGCATGGAATATTGCCGAAAAGTTGCAAGTAAATTGCTATGTCCGCCCCGTGCAGCATTGCAGGATATATTTCTGCAACATTTCTGAGTTTTTACAGCAATGTTCGCGCAACATTTCTGAGATTTTACAGCAATGTTCGCGCAACATTTCTGAGATTTTACAGCAATGTTCGCGCAATATTTCTGAGATTTTACAGCAATGTCCGTGCAACATTTCTCAGATTTTACAAAAATAAAAATAAAGGCATTTTATTTAATCATATATATCGGACGCGTCTCCGAGGAGGGCGACGACATGAATGTGTGCAGAGAATCATAGTAGTATAACATCCGTGTATCTTTATTAAATAGAAAAATATTTTAACCCCAGGGAGATTCGAACCCGCGACCCGTAGCACCGTAGACGAACACTATACCGCTGCAGCTAGAACTGTTGATTGAGAACATTACTTACGTATTCCAACTTATACTCCTACCGTGCAACACTTTAAACTCAAATTATTTAAAAACAAAGATTCATTTTGACAAACTTCATTGCATCTCCCTAATCGCGGAGTCGGATATTTCACAACAAATTCATTTCGACGCTTGATATTGTATTAAGTTGATGCATATTCTGTTATGAAATATCCTGCGTAGTACAAGAAAATAATGTTTTTTTTAGTTTTTAGTGCATTTTTAATACAATCGTTTGACATCATTTTTTTTATATATTTTAGGGTCACGCGTGTCCCTACCATTGACATTTAATTTATTATGCGTAATAAAAAAGTTCGGTATTGTCGAGTGAAAATTTCTAAGTCCCGATTTATTGCGGATTCATTGCCGAAATCTTGCTGTTAAGTTGCGAGACCTCGCAACGTATGAGCAGGATTTCGGCAATGAGATAAAGCTTGCTCATACGTTGCGAGCGCAATATTGCACGGCAATGGGTGTGCAATATTTCGGCAATATTGCACACACATTGCCATGCTATATTGCACGGCAATGTGTGTGCAATATTGCGGAAATATTGCACAAACGTGGCCATTGCAATATTGCACGGCAATGTGTGTGCAATATTGCGGAAATATTGCTCATACGTTGCGAGCGCAATATTGCACGGCAATGTTCCCACAATGTTGCAGGAATATTGCAATGCAACCTGCAACCAAACGGCAACATTGTAATGTACTGCAACGTGTGTGCAACGTTCCTGCAACAAAGTGTGCTGTAGGGGTTACGGACCTTGCGTCTATTATTTCACGTCGCAGACAACGACCTTAGTGGACGGTTCCGTGTGGCGATCGGTGCTCCCCCCATCCCACTTCTGACACCAAATGTAGGATCACGGAAAAAAGGAAAGTCGCCTCAACGGGACTCGAACCCGCGATCTCTAGGTTTGCGCGCTGATCAGCCGCCTTAACCACCTCGGCTACCGCCGACTTCCCGGTCTTGATGCTTCCGTGCCCTCCCTTATGGTATGGGGGTTCCTGATCCCACAGAACCAATTCACGCGTATCTGCGTTCACAATGAGCCCCGAATTGCGAGCCCGATCAGCCACAAGATCGACGAGTACCCTCAGGTTTTCACGATTTACTGTCCTTCGAGATCGCATTAACGCGTCATTGCGCAGCTACCGCGTAACATATGGCCCCGGCGAATCGGAGGAGGGAGCGGCCAAACGATTCCGCTGGAACGGCAAGTAATGGTTGCGCAGCTCGTTGAAAATCGAGGTAACGAGTCGCGTGTTCTCTCTGTTTCCCTTCCGACCTCGTTTTCTTGCTGCGACGTTCCAGCCAACGCTTTTGGCTTAGTCGCCGGTGGAGATGCGCGGCCCAGCCCGACCCGGCTAAGTATTGCAACCGTTCCTATTAGAGGGAACGCTGTATTGGAAGCATCGTGCGCAGCGAGAACAGGGAACTGGGCCGTTGCGTACGTACAATAATTGCGCGCGCTGCTGTTGTAACGTTACGGAAGCAGCGCGAACCGTAAGAGATACTCAGGGGCACCGCGCACGAATCTTGCTGCGGATTAACCGGAGATCGCGCGGAAAAACCACAGCGAGCCGGTGGTTAGGGCGAGGGATAGCGTGAGGCGCGGAGCGCGGCGGGGAAGTGGCGCATTATACACAATAAAGGAGAAACAAGAGGGTAACGTCAGACACACTTAACGTCGGAACTTTTTGCCAGCCGCTCGGCCCATCCTTTTTCCTGCTGGCGCGGAGACCAGAAGAATGAAAGGGCAAGAAGGGGGAGCGTTAAACCCGGGGGCAGGATTTAAAACGTTCCCGGCCAGCCTGCAAAACAGCGACGACAACGACGACAACGACAGCCCGTCGTAGCTGTCGGCGGAACCAAACCGGACCGAGCGAAACTTATTCCTGAAAGCCGGCAAAATTATTCCGGGTATCTTTAATCAGGAAATGGAAGCCTCCTTTCCCTTACAGCGAGGTTTGCTGTTGATTGATATTGCCCGAACAATTACCAAGCTGATTCGATTCCCTCCGCTCTGTTGTTTCGTGTCGATCAATTTCTGCGTAACGTTAGCACAGGGTAGGTACATAATCGGACTTGCGAGCAAAGAAACAGGCCCTCGAGCTACTGTCGCGCCGGGAACATCGATTAAATCGGATATGTTTCCTGTTCAAACTGTCCGCGCATTCGAGTAGCACGCGTTTAATTGTGGCCGACGCGTGTCCCCGCGATAGCTGGAATCAAACGAGGAGCTCCCGCGTCACGCACCATCGACGGGAGACAAAAGGACGGAGAAGTATCGAAAGCGATCGACGTGGAAATTAGGGATATGAAGAGAGGCAGCCCGGCCGTCGGCCGTCGAAACCAACTGGGCAGCAGCGGCGTTCGACGATCTTTCATTCCCAGGGATTATTCGGCCGGGCTGATTGAAAAATCAACGGAGAGCTGTGCTGCGCGAATAATTTCGTGCTTACCCTCTCGACGGGCCCTCGTCTCCGCGGAGGGTCATCAAGCAGCGTTAATTCGCGGAACAACGATCGCGGCTCGGCCGAACGGTACGCTCCACTTCGACCTCCCCCGGGCTCGGCGATAATGCATCACGGTCAATTCGCGACCGGTACTTTGTAATTCCCGTGTTTGTTTTTCCATCGTGGCCCCTCGTGAACCGGGGGATTTCGATTTACGGGGGGGGGGGGGGAGAGGAATTAACGACCGTTTATATTGTCCTTTGTATCTCCGCTGGACGGTGCAGGAATTTATTCAATTCCGCGTGCGCCGCTGAATAATTGCTCCTCGGATAAAGGCGGGGGAATTCGAAAGAGAAGAAAAAGGGCGTGTTGCCGGTGGAAACTGGGACAGGAGCCTGTGTCGTTTCGGCGCGTGTGCGGGCGCCCGCGGAAGCCATCGCGTTGTTTCGCGAGCAAGTTCGCTGTACGCGTTATGTTTCCACCTCTATATCATTCCGCTTCCCATATCGAAACGGCTGGCCAACGAACTCGACGAGAATGCGGCAAGTTACAGCTTCCAGAGGGCTGTCGGACGAATGCGACGTCTTCGGTGCAATGGATACGAGATAAACGATCGGGTCGATGGCGTTTATGAAATAGGGGAGAGGTGGGATGAAAGGGACACTTGTGTTTAGGACCAGATAGTAAAAAAACTAAATAACCATTCGAGTTCTAATTGGTAACATTAGAAAGGCCAGTTATCTGGTTATATAAATACACGGCCCTATTAAGCTTCTCTTTATATTTACATATCATATTTGTCGTTTTCTAAAAACGTGTGTTTTGTCGTTTCATAAATTGGCTGTATTGAAAGGGACATGGGTGTTTATGAATGGGACAGTGTAATAAAAACAGGTAATATTAATATCATTTCTTTAATTATTATTTATGCAGGTACCGAAATCACATAGGCTATTTTAATTCATATATATGTTCATATATATTCGTAATAGGAACTAAAAACTCAACAGTTATGCTTATGTAACTAAACAATCTTAATAACTATAAATAATGATTTGTCTAATTTGTCTAATGTCCGGTTTATAGATAAATGATTCTGTGTTTTTGGCTTGCCTGACCAATCTAGCTAAATGTGATTTGGCTATATTGATACACTTCGCAATCGATCTTATTGAGGTTTTTTTCTCAATGACTTCATGCACTGCTTCTTGTATTTTATCTGCACTAACCCGTTTTTTAGGCGGCATATTTTCACTGAAGAAAATGAAGAATGGTAAGGTTTTGAAGGGGACAGGTATGAAAGGGACGTCCCCTTCATAAATTTTTGTTGTGTCCCTTTCATAAATAAAGCACCAAAATTGAAAATCTAATTCCTACAATTACAATATGATTCAAAAAGGATCGGACATTATACGATATCGTTCTTAAATAAATACCTGTTTAGATGCAGTAATAGAAAAATCAGTCGCGGATAACAGCACTTCACAATGCAGTTCAAGAAAATACTAAAACTTATACTTTGAACCTCAAAAAAATTCAAGTGTGTATTTCCGTAGTCGTAGATACGATAGCGGCTTGAAATTTGGCTTGATTACACATGAATGAATGTGGCTACAAAATAAAAACACTTTTGGCCTGGGCAGATCCTTTATCTTTGAGATAATGACCATGTCCCCTTCAATACGTGTCCGTTTCATCCCACCTCCCTACTCCGAGGTGGGGCGGTTATTAATGGGTGGGATGCTAATATCCGTAGCGAATGCGAATGTTAAGGTAACGAGTTAGTTCGTGCGCAATATTTCTACTAAGGGATGCGACGTCGTATTATAAATAACTGAAAGAAGGCACTGTCGGTCACAGTGCGTAATTGATGGTAAGAAAAGTACGCGGTATCCTATGGTAACGAAGAAGATGGAAGATGGACGAGAAGACGGAGAACCCGAAGGAAAGAATTCGAATAACGATGGCAACACGGCGTGTTACTTACGAAAGCTCCCGCCAGCTACTTAACGTCACAGCTACGCTCAGCTCTTGCCATTGTGCTTAAAGCAAACTAGCTTTTTGCAAAGTTTCCTTGCGAGAGACAGAGCAGCACTCTCGGCAACCATGGGACACATTTCAGGCGCCCTGGAACGATCCCCGTTGCACGCTTCGTCGAACGTCAAACGCACGATGTGCTCCTATGGAGTTGCTTTGGTAATTTGCGCGCTCACAAATCCAATAAAACCGCGTTATCCGCGTACACCGAACTTTGAGGCGGGCAACATACTGGCGCGTGTTCTGACGGCAGGCTAATATTTCTGCAGGGTGTCAAGCCGCGATGCGGTAAAAACTTTTAGTACACGGTAGACCGAAAAACCTCACGAAGCAAGCCCTCTGTCGCTTTTCTGCGTTCTCCGGGGGAACCGAAGCTGTCGATTAATAATTCGCAGCTGCGTGGAGCTTCCTTTGGGCGCAGCTTGTTAACTCGTGACCGAATAGCCGTTATATATATATATCCGGCGCGGTAACAGAGGATCGCCATACTGTCGCGAGCTTTCGCCCGGCAATTAAGCGGAATTACGAACCGGTAAACAGCAGAGGGGTGATAAAGTAGCTTGCCCAAGAATCCCGAGCCTCAGACTGGCGGTCACGTCCCACTGGGGATTCGAGAGATAAAGGACAAGTCCGAGTGTGGTGCTGCGGCTGCGGTGGTGGTCTCTCGAGAAGGCGCATTAAGCAAGAAGTCGAGCACGGCCGTGACCGGTACGGTCTGCAGCCTTGCCGCCTTATTTTCCCTTCCACTGACAGCCCCGTGCAAGATTAATCGCTGTCCGATGCGTTTCGCCGGCGAATTGAAATGAATTTTTCATCGAACCCCAGGCTTCCCTCAGCCTTCTTGCTCCGCGAGCGCAAGCTCGTCAAGCTCGCGCGACAACATCAGCCCACGTAACGGCAGCTCGACAAACATGTGCGGGCTTGCGCCTATATTAGTAATTACCGTAGATTGGCCGCTGAGCGAACTCGATCGACGACGGTATCGATCGTTCGCGACGGCCACGGCGCGGCGCTTTCAGGATGAAGGCGGAACGGAGCGGGGTAATAAAAAACGATAACAGTGATCGTTGTTTCATTAGAGGGGAGAAATGAGCGGGACGGAATGGCTCCCGTTGCCTGCCATTGCCTTCCTTTTGAGCGGCGGCACGTTTCGCGAGATTAACGGGAAAGAGCGTCATCCCCAGTGGTAACGGAGCTATTGTTGAATCACGCCGGAGCCCTTAGCCTACGACACGACTGCGCCCTCGTCCTCGCGCGTACAGGCAATTATTGCGTCGTTAAGCCCTTTGTTAGTACTTGAAACTTCCTTTGTCCTTTCTCGGTTGTCGCGCGGCGACGCCGCCCGTCGCAACCAACGTCCAACCGGTAATCTCCAGGACGTCGCTGTTAACGCAAAGTGCTAATCCAATCGTGACTGCGCGGCACAGCAGAATCGTCCTGCGCGCAATCAACCTAATTACGCCGGAAAAGCTTTGATAAACCCGGCGCGTTTTGTATCGGAAATGAAGGTGCCAGTCTTCGCGCACCGGCGTACGGCCGTCCGCCTCGTTTCACCATCAATTTCCCACAGCTAGGCGCTCGTAAAACCATTGGACGAGCGAGAGCCGAAAGCTGCACCGCTGAAAAACCGCGTTAATCGAAACGGCCGTGGCCGGGTCTCGGCTTTCCTCGAGGAACGGTCCCGCGGTGCTTCTCCGCGAGTTCCAACGGGATGCAGGGGTTTAACGGTCCCGTAATTATTTTCGCTGCGATCGCGGTAAACCCAGCCCTTGTATAAAACGTCACCTCCAGCGCTGGCAAGGATCAGGGCCGAAACAAGGCGAGGGCGGGGAGAAAAAGCGAAAAAGCGAGAAAGCGAAAAAAAAAAAAGTGAAAAACGGGGAAAGGGGAAGAAGCATGGCTGAAGGAAACCGGGAACAGGAAGGGGGCAGGGGAAGGGAAACGGGGGGGGAAAAGGCGGCCCGCGGCATGGCAAAGAACTTTTCCTCGCTCTTTTCCCACCGCTTCCTGCCTCTTCTCCCAGCATTTTCATTCGCTGCTCCACTGCCCGTGGAAAGTCTTTTTTAATGACCGTTCCCGGTCCGAGTGCGGACAGAGGCCGAACGGTCTAGGGTCTGGCGGGGGTTAGAGGGGCGCAGGATATAAGACTTGTTCCCTTAAAGCGAGTAGGAGCCATTAGGGAGGAATATAATTTTTTTTACGCCGTCTCCTTCCCAACCTCTGTCCCGTGGTCCACGCCTTATGCCCTCTTTCTCGGTCCCCGTCCCTTCCTCCTCCCTTCCGTCCTCCGGCCACCCCTCCGCGCCGGCCGTAATTCAAAAAGTTCTGCCGGATTAAAAATATGACCGGACTGTCGCGATGAAGGAGGTCGTTCGCATTCGCCCGATGTCTTTGTCTCCTCAGTCTCCTCCTCGCCTTTTGTACAGCGCCCCACTATGCAGGCCCTTCGTCAGCTGCTCTTCCGCCCTCTCCGCCCTCTGTGCAGCGGGAGAATTTTTTTGCCAGTCAGCTCTATCTGTGCCTCCGCGCGGCCAGGGCCACGGACCGCGCGCGGACGTGCGCGCCCGTAAATAGGAGGCGCCCTTCGATATAAGAGAAAAGGTTCAATCAGAATCGCGGATAGGGAATCGACGCCGACACCCCGTTCCCGGCCGGCGACTCCGATCGAAATCTGGAACGATCGACCCGCTGTTTTCCGACAAGCACGAAAAAGATTGCTACAAGCTCTGCGACGTTGCTCGTAATAAATCGCGAAGTGGTTCTTCCAGGAGCGTGGAAAGACCGCCGTGAGCGAAGAGATTGTTATCTCCAGGCTCGGGAGATACCGCGGCGAGTTCGGTGTAATCATAAAACTCGTCGAACACGCCCAGGGGCGACGTTTCGAACCTCGTGAACGTCGCCACGTCCCGCGTAGACAGGAATGTGTCATAAAGAGCGTTTCGTTAAGAAGGGAACAAGATGGAGATTAAATTCGCCGATGCGCGCAACGAGCCGGCTCGCTTCGGGGAACCTACGTTATTCAGAATTCGAGAATCATATCGCGTCTGAAATATTCTCGAATGTCACGCGAAATTCGGAGCTGCTTGAAAGGAACTATGGCTTCGGAGCAGCTGCTCGAATCTCAAACGTGAATTGAGTAGGGTATAGGGAAAGAAAACAGAGAATGTCACAAAACAGCTTTATGGAGAAAATTAAGTTATATTACTTTAGTTCGTGAGTAAAGGTTCAATGAATATCTTATATAATTTTCTTCTTAAATAATTTCTTGCTTAAGGAGGTATTCTGGTCTGACGATGAGTTTTCGTCGCGTCATTTCGGAATTTTTTTACAAAGAACCCATAAATACGATTGTTATTTAGTTTTTTGCTACATGCTTATTGATATTTGAACTATCTTTACGAATTTTGTTAATAGGAGAAAATGAAAATCAAACGCAGTTGACTGCTTTAAAGTAATGGTGAAAAAAACACTGTGACCATGATTAGGCTCGTTCTAGTGATCTGAAACAAAAAATGTAAAGAGATTCTTTATTTGTATGCCTTTGGCTATCGTCCCTACCAGAATGGTATACAAATATTGAAAATTAAGCAAATGGCGGGGGTTTGAAAATTAAGTTTCGATTCTCGACACATTTTTTCAACTTTAAGTGTCTGCGAAAGTTTAAAAACAAAATATTTTATCATAATTCTGGTAGGGACGATAGCCAAAGGCATACAAATAAAGATTCTCTTTACATTTTTTGTTTCAGATCACTAGAACGAGCCTAATCATGGTCACAGTGTTTTTTTTCACCATTACTTTAAAGCAGTCAACTGCGTTTGATTTTCATTATTTCCTATTAACAAAATTCGTAAAGATAGTTCAAATATCAATAAGCATGTAGCAAAAAACTAAATAACAATCGTATTTATGGGTTCTTTGTAAAAAAATTCCGAAATGACGCGACGAAAACTCATCGTCAGACCAGAATACCCCCTTAAGGGGTTAGGCCACCTTGGACGGAGCAAAATTGCAGTCATTTTCGGCATTTTTTTTAGGAAGATAATAAAATAAACAGAAAATTTAATATGAAGCCTGTTATTATACAACTCTCGCCGGAAAAAAAAACGTATTTTTTTTCTTACCAAATGGCGGCGGTAGAGCCGTGAGATGCAAGATCTTGTGGAGCGACGTTTTCCACGGTGTTCAACCTCACGGCTATACCGTTTGACTTAGAACAAAAAACCAAAAAGCTTTATTTTCTGCATGCCTAATTACTATGGAAGTACGTAGGGAAATCCAGAAACATTAATTTGTCTCGAAATGGTGACCATGGAGAGAAAAAGTGAATTTTTTTGTTTATAAAAGTGTCAATTGCACAGAACATATTCAAGATATCGCAAAACCGCTACGTACTTCCATAGTTTTAGGCATGCAGAAAATAAATCTTTTTGGTTTTTTGTTCTAAGTCAAACGGTATAGCCGTGAGATTGAACACCGTGGAAAACGTCGCTCCACAAGATCTTGGGTATCACGGCTCTACCGCCGCCATTTTGTAAGAAAAGAATTCGGTTGTTTTCCGGCGAGAGTTGTATAATAACAGGCTTCATATTAAATTTTCTGTTTATTTTATTATCTTCCTAAAAAAAATGCCGAAAATGACTGCAATTTTGCTCCGTCCAAGGTGGTCTAACCCCTTAACCTACAGAAGCTTGAAGCTTGCGCTTAGGCAGAGAGTGGAGACATTCCGTATTTTGTTCCCGTGTAGAGTGGACATTTCCTAATTTTAACCAGTGTACCAAATCTTTAACGTTATCTTACGGGGGTGTTTGAACTTTATAATCCTTTGTGATTGTACAGTTCTGTAGTCCCAGTTGCCACCAACA